>OX123203.2:22021851-26960124 GCA_944739405.2 Euclidia mi
TTTAATTTCAATAGCCTCTCGTATCATCCTTGGAAGAAAACGATGTTCTTTTGCGAGTATCTGTGGTTCATCAAATCGCAGGTAGTGGTTGGGTCCTTGTTCCACATGTTCACACACAGCAGACTTTGTTGAGCGTTTATGTTTTATGTCAGCTATATGTTCTTTGAGTCGAATGCCTATGCTTCTCTTGGTTTGTCCAATGAATGAGAGCCCACATTCACAGTCAATTTTGTAGACTCCGGCCTCTTGCAAGGGTAACTGACACTTGACAGATGGTAATAATTGACTGATCTTCGTTGGCGGCTTGTAGTAAGTTTTGATAGAAGCTCGCTTCAAGATGTAGCCAATTTTGTCGGTCACGCCCTTGATGTATGGGAGGACAGCAGGTTGTCTTTCTACTGTGGCTGGTTTTTCTTTCTTCTTGGATCTGTGACAGTGGCGCGGCGGTCGGAGCTTGTTGTCTTGCAGAACTTGCCTGACATGTTGAAGCTCAGCGTCCAGGTGTTTCTTGTCACAGATCCCGCGGGCTCTCTGAAACAGAGACATTCCTACAGTAGCTAACTGTTTAGGATGGTGGTGGGATTCACCGTTTAAATGAAAAATAACAACAAAAATCAAATGACCAGTACAACATGAAACAGAACGTTTTCGCACGGACCAATCACACGCTACCGTCCGCCCATAGACAAACAGTTGTCAATCTGTCAAAACACACGTTAGATGAAAATACCGAGAGAGTACTTAACAGAGGTTTAAATTACGCGATAACTCCATCAAGAATACCGTATGAAACCATTATTTGCAACGTTGAGGATTGCCTAGTCAAGAACAATGTGAGTTAGGAAGATTTCGAGGCCATACGACAGGACGTTTCTGCTGTATTACGTCAATCGAAAGTGCCGGCAAGGAATCTACCTAAGACCGAATATCTCGCACTGAAGAACTTACAAGCTAGGCCTGAACTTACAGTACTCCGAGCAGATAAAGGAAATGCAACGGTAGTGATGGACACGTCCGAGTATAAACAAAAAATGGAACATCTTTTGTCGGATGAAAGTACCTACAAGTTGGTTAAGTCAGACCCTACGAACAAAATACTCAAGCAAACTTGTGATATTGTTAAGAAATACTCCGAAAAACTTAATTTGGACGTGTAATATTTAATACCATCGTGTGTAAAACCTCCTCAAATGTATGGGCTACCAAAAATACACAAGGAAAACGCTCCTCTGCGCCCGATAGTTAGTCAGATAGGCGCACCAACTTACAGACTGGCTCAACACATGGCAAAGATTCTCTCACCCCTCAGAGGCAACACGAGAGTACATGTGAAAGATTCCTACCATTTTGTCAGTGAAATCAAACACCTACATCTCTCTGACAAGGAAACTATGGTTAGTTTTGATATACAGTCATTATTCACATGCATACCAGTACATGACTGTGTAGAAATTACTAGAAGGAAGCTGACAGAAAACAACATGCCTGAGGACTATGCAGAAATACTCAAACACTGCCTGACAACGGGCTATCTGTTATGGGACAAGAAATACTACATACAAGTAGACGGTGTAGCAATGGGCTCTCCAGTATCGCCTGTTGTCGCTGACATCTTCATGGAGGACTTCGAGGCGCGAGCCCTGCAGACTGCCACCATCACACCGAGGTTCTACAAGCGGTATGTAGATGACACTTTCACAATTTTACCAACAGATAGTGTTAATGCTTTCCTAAACCATCTTAATTCTATTAATAACCAAATACAATTCACAATGGAATTAGAGGCAAACAAGTCTTTAGCTTTCTTAGATGTACTTGTCATCAGGAATAAAAACAACTCCTTAAGCCATACAGTGTATAGGAAAAAGACCCATACAAATAGGTACTTAAACGGTGAATCTCACCACCATCCTAAACAGTTAGCTACTGTAGGAATGTCTCTGTTTCAGAGAGCCCGCGGGATCTATGACAAGAAACACCTGGACGCTGAGCTTCAACATGTCAGGCAAGTTCTGCAAGACAACAAGCTCCGACCGCCGCGCCACTGTCACAGATCCCAGAAGAAAGAAAAACCAACCACAGTAGAAAGACAACCTGCTGTCCTCCCATACATCAAGGGCGTGACCGACAAAATTGGCTACATCTTGAAGCGAGCTTCTATCAAAACTTACTACAAGCCGCCAACGAAGATCAGTCAATTATTACCATCTGTCAAGTGTCAGTTACCCTTGCAAGAGGCCGGAGTCTACAAAATTGACTGTGAATGTGGGCTCTCATTCATTGGACAAACCAAGAGAAGCATAGGCATTCGACTCATAGAACATATAGCTGACATAAAACATAAACGCTCAACAAAGTCTGCTGTGTGTGAACATGTGGAACAAGGACCCAACCACTACCTGCGATTTGATGAACCACAGATACTCGCAAAAGAACATCGTTTTCTTCCAAGGATGATACGAGAGGCTATTGAAATTAAAAAAAACACCCTAATTTCAATAGGGAAGATGGTTGGAATGTTCCTCCAGCTTGGGACCCTGTCATAAGGCTAATGAAACCCAAGAAGGACAAAGTCACCAGAAGACCTAAGGACACTGTGAGCTCATTCTGCGTAAATAGTAACACCAGTAGTTGAAAAATGTTCGGGTACTTTGAGATAACTTATACATTCAAGAAAAAGACAAATATCACCTCAGTCTGCCGTGAACATGAATTCTGTAAAGAATTCGAAACGTCGGCTAGTAATAAATTAAAAATATAGTTTCTAGATCTTTAGTTTCAAATGTAATAACTTAGTGAAACCAATACAACGCGATAAAATCCGTAAACTGTAGTTTAATTTCAATCCATACATGAGACCTAACTGGTACATAAATAGTGACTGTGTTCTCCAACTACCGAATAAAGTCAATGCCATTCTCATTTGTCAAACAATCGCTCCAACGTTTCTCCTCATCAATGTTTCAAAGTGAAACGCACAAAATAACGCTTGTGAATCTTTTATTTCATGAAAGTGCGTGTGTCGACAAGTCCGCTTGAATATTACATTACAAATAAGGTGAAACTGCAATACGGACAGATATATTGTGGTATACGGGAGATGACAACTTCGTGTTCCCTCTGGCATAAAACGAAATTTAGATACGCTACGTTGCTATATAATAATTTTGAGATCTCTTTTTACCGATATTTCTTTTTCGTGTACCTAAGTGTTTGGTGGTTCTAGTGCTCTAGTGTGAATTTTTATCCAGAGGCTCGGTATGTCTAGATGGGAACAAATTTCATACATAGTCTAAATTTGCCTTGTGCCTTGTACTTGTGGTCTCGACTGACCGTAACATAGGCCAGTAACGCTTTAAAAAAAATGCAAATTGTTCCTGCCGAGACGACTCGATCAAACGCACACTATATCCTCTAGTGTCGGCATTCGTTTGTCGCCAAAAGACCTCCAATATAACCCTACTATTCTTATCGAAGTGCAACAAACGCTTTAGATTTGATTTAGATTCCAACTTTATTATATAATATAATAATATTCTAGCATAAACACACATCACCATCTAGTCCCAAGCTAAGCAGAGCTTGTGTTATGGGTACTAGATAATGGATAAACATACATATATACTTTTTTGTGTAAATATATACATATTATATACATAAAACACATATACAAAATACACACATATATAAAATATAAACTTGATTTTGTTCTTGCCTGATTAAAGTCCACTAGAAGAGTATGATAAATATAAAGTTATCCGCCTAGTTGAGGCTTTTCATTAACAGACCCTTATAGTAATTATACGAAAATAAATTGTAAAATGCCCTTATTTCCTCGAAGTTTCATCATATTGGTTACCTTCACTAGTTGTAGATGGCCGTATCAGTCATCGTGTAACCAACATAAGAATCAGACCCTTCAAATAAATATTTGTAGGTATGTGTACTACAAAGCGTGAAAGTTTGGAAACTGTTAAGGTTTGTTCTGTCAGCCTCGGTTCACTTTAACTTTTCCCCTTAAACTAAAAAACGCCTCGAGTACACACATACATTCCATCTCTTTCTACCTAAAATGTCTTTGTACACCCTTGAGGTTGTTATTTTCCATACATAAGAAGTATTTGACTGCCTCCGTGGTCCAGTGGATAGCGTATGCATCTGCTGACCGCAGGTCCCAGGTTCGGTTCCCGAGTCGGGCAATAGTGTTACCGAGTTTTCCGAATTCTTAGTAGCAGCACGTAGTCTGGCAATGTGCCCGGTAACACAATAGGCTCGCCTCCTATTACGTGTGACTTTAAAATTTTACAAGGCGAAATGTGGGTGTAATATTACACCTCTGCCTACCCCTTTGGGGATACAGACGGGAAGCTATTAAAAATAAGAAGTATTTTTCACTGTCTATCACTTGAATTGTTAATTTTAATGTGCCTGTTTGCGTAAAAACCTCTCTCACGGAAAACAGTTTAACATATAATCTCCCATCATCTCTCCCGAGAATTGCCTGCAATTTAAAAGCTTGGCTTGTTATTCAATTTGTTGAATTAATTGAATATTTTGCTCAATTTGGAATGTAGGTCACTTGGGTACGCAAAGCTCTATTACATTTAATAAAATTAAATCTATCACAAAGGACTAATCAAATATTTGCTGTATGGCATTTGGAGAGTCTGAAAATTCCAGCTCTATTTGATTCTAATACTTATTATTAACTCAAATATTACCTTCGTGTTCTTTCTATCCCGGGTTTGAACAAGCTTACAGCTTATTCTTGCCTTTTACTACTTACCGATGAAATCTCACTAAAAATACTACTGCATTGCTTGATAAATCTTTACATTATTTGGATATCATGTGTCTTTAAAATTTGTCCGTAACAATTAGAACATCCTGATGTTCAGCATGTGTACTGATACTTTATATTGATACTGCAATAATGCTTTTCAAATTCAAATGTTTATTTGTATAAATGTGGTGTACAAGGTGTTATAGAACAATTTGGATCCAACATTAACCATTTCAAATATATGGCATACAAATAATAATATACATTCAATTACAATGAAATTTTAACCTTATTTGATATTGATTCTACAAAATTCTAACTACACTAAGACTTACATTTTAAATATTCTTCTACAAACAAGAAACAGTAGCTATTATAATAAGAATACGAAAACACCGTTTACTCATAAAATAACAACATATTCCTGCAGTGTGATTCTGTAAGACTTCATTCTAAAGTTCAAATCTGAATCCGCTGTGAGTTTCTTGATTGGCATTCTAAAACTCTGTTGATAATCCAAATCTACACTAGCGCTACTCTTGCGAGCGTGTTTGCGAGTTGAACTAAATTGACTTCGAGATTTTGACAGATAAAGTATGAGATGACGTAAAAAGTGGCATTCTATAAGGTAACTCCCCCGTCAGTTCGACGCTCACTTCGCACACAAAATCAAGGTCATTTTGAACCTTATGCGAAGTGAGAGCGAATAGCAACGTGAAATGCGAGTTGTTGTTTGAATTTTACAGAATCGACGTACTGCACCAAATTATTCAAGGTGTATACAGTATTGATTTATGGAAAAACTGGATTGAATCCATTAGAAAATTAAATAAAACTATTCGATTTTGTCGACGCCTGTTGGGTACCAAGTAAGTCTTACAAGCGAGGAATAGAAATAAGCAATTAATGTGAATAATTCTTATTTTGCTATATCAATAGAAAAATACGAACACAGATACTCGTTCTCAAACAACCTATCATCTTAATCTTAAAGTTTCTGGCTACCACCTAGAGCTTTGGTAGTAACATAAGTTACACCCGAATATTCACGCATTGTCTTATGTTATTATGAGATTACTCCATTACGAGCAAGAGGGTTGTGCATAACAGAATATCTCATACGACTCCCCTTGCTTCCCCGATAATAATTTATGGGTTCACCAGACGTACGAGTAGTTACACTCCTTCCTATATGTACCTACATACCTCTTTAACTAATAGACATATTTCATATCACAGCAAATACTTAACTAAAATGTAGTTTAAGTAGATGTCGCTCGCGGCTCCGCCCGTGTGAATTATACACATACTTAGGAACCGCACTATCTAATGGTGAAAAGCGTAGAAAATCCTTTGGTAGCTTTTGAGTTTATCACACTCCTACAGACAGACAGGATGAAAAGGGGACTTACTTTTATGATATATTATGAAAGTATAGATGATATAATAGTTTATGATAGCTTTTGTGTCGTTCTCCTCACTAGGTGTATGTGACCAATGGTTGCTTATGCAAGGATCTCGAGTTTAAGCCAATAGCACCACTTTATAAAGTTATGTGTATATAAAATTGTTCAATATCGCTTACTACACGGTAAAAAAATAATATGAGGAAATCTTTTCACTTCTGTTTTGAATCTGAGTTGTGTTTAATGTCGCAAGATATGTAAAGTCTGCCTTTCTACACTGGTCCAGCGTGGTGGACTTTTAGAAATGGTCTAGGGCACAGCAAAGGAACATATTAAACAACAACTGATGACGTGGCATCATTATGTTACAGAAGACTGTAAGATTAACCTTCGCATAGTAAGAAGAGAACTGTGCTCAGCAATATTAATATTACTTTATATTTTTTATAGACTCACGTCTATATCCCCGAAAGAATAGGCAGATATGTAATATAACACAAATTTCGCTAAGTTATGAATTTAGGACCCACGTAATAGGGGGTGAGCCTATTGCCGATACCGGGATCATTGCTAGACATCCGAGCTGCTACTGAGAATTGGGAAAAACTCAGTAACACCATTGCCTGACCTGGGAAGCGAACAGCCGACGAATACGCTATCCAGTGGACCACGGAGGCAGTCTAAACATAAAAAAATTGAAACCGCAAATCTTACTGTTTGTTTCATTCCAGTTCTTAAAATATTTTCTTTTTTTAGAAATAACAAATCGTCTCATGGTATTACGCGTATTTGATTTCGTGCGATCGTGAGGTCCGGGCTTAATCCCGGATCAGACAATGTAGCTTGATCCGGAAAATGGATTGTTAGGTTTTATTGTCAAGCAATTTACAGTACGTTTCAAATTCTCATTGCGTTTATTGATCTCATTGACAAACAATGTACAAAGTATTTTGGCTTGTTATGTATATTTCGAAAGTTTGAAGGTACGTACGTACGGCGGGCTGCTCAAGATCTTTCTATGTGGGGAAGCATCGTGGTGACAAAGCATTGGATGTCTTTCGGCTGAAATTATGGGGTATCGATGCGAGAATATTTCGTAGATTACATTAGAAAATACGGATCTTGTGTTGATGATGGCAAGTGATATAGGGTTAACGTGTAGAGGCTCTTTGAAAGCTCTAATCTTGTGTGATGTTGCGTCCATTAAGGAATCTTCATAACTATAGTGATAGTTCCTAAGACTTTACTGTCGGTACAAAAACTATGATGTGATAAACTCCACAAGAAGTGAATAATGTTACAGACGGAGTCATTAATCTTAGCGATACTTGTGACCAATATTGATATATAAGTTTGTGTGACAGTTTATAAAAATCCGGCACCACTAGAGATGGGCGGAGCGATAAAAACATCTTCAAACACTTTGTTCAAATATTACTTACACTAACGGTTTTGACACACTACCGCTGAAAATTTTGATAAAGAATAGCTCTGTAGCGGTAGCTACATGCATCTGAGCCGATCTATCGTACGGCGGTAAAGACAATCATCACGTCGAAGACACCAATGTGGAGGAATAATGGATGGTGTTCCTCCAACTGGAGGGTGGATGCTCAAACCAAGCTAGGTGATCTTGTCTGGTGGACTGTAGTCTGACGGACGTATAAAAGTCAAACCCACTGCAAAATAAGCCGCTTCAAAATGGCATTTCGAACACGGAGATGTGACTGACTTCCAAGTTGAACAGTGAAAGCACGCGAAACAGAGACAGAGTCATATACTAATCTTGGTGTTAGAAAAGATAAATACAATTGCTACAACTGACGGGTCATGACAAAACTACTGCAGTTTCGTCACTCATGTCACGTCATGACGGTAATCATCTAAAAGCATATCCGATGCTGCGGTAACCAAGTGATACTATTGGTAGAAGTTTTCTTCACACACCACTCAACTGCCATACATCTTCGGTGTATACACAGCCTTAAAGAAGTTTTCTTTTATTTTCAGCGTGTGTTCCGAGAAGCTATTTATTTTGGGTCAGTTTACCTCCCGGTAGCTGGAGGATATTGTTGTTGGATGAAATATGTTTTGATACAGCACTTTAGTTTAACCTATCTTGGAATTGAATGGCCGTCCAAAGATTTTGATATGTTTGTCTAGAATACCGTAACGTAAGGATGGCACATGAAGACAACAGCGGATTAATTAAAAGGGATGAAGAAAATTAGTCGACCGATGAACTTGTATATTGGTAAGCCTTTGAACACATGCGGCTCAAAATTGGCCTGTGTTTAGCCTTTTAGATGACATGATGAAATGTTACGTCATTTTACAGTAACGTTACATGGTTGAAAGGAATTACGGGCCTTAAATTTGACAGTTTATTAAAACTTTATACAAAAGACCGTTGCACTTTCGAGATATCCTCGAGATGTTGATGAATTACATGTCAAAAACCCTATGACATTCTTAGCGTGAGCACCCAGTTTTTTATTTGAATTGCGGATTCACAGACCGTGCGCGACTGCTCGTTTTCATTTTATGAATAGTGACGCAACTTTTATGTTTTAAATAGACAGTAATATCTTTTTTTCAGTGCCGTTAAACTAATAATAGAATGAACTCAAGTGTAAGAAGATATTACGAGTATCATAACAAATAAAATATCCTCTTTTGTCTATTTTATGACGCTCAATGTATAGAGCTCGTTTGCAAACAATGTGAAGTGTTAAAATAATATCATTTGTAAATCTGAAAGAAATGTCCCATTTAATGTGCTATCTAAAGTGATTTAAGAGATAATTGGATGGAGTTATAATTAAATCTGTTTATTTATGAACGTTGTTATTATAAAATTAATTCAATTTGATCAGTGTGCGTATAAAGAAAAGGTAATTTTGCATAGATAATATAGGTAAGCCTAGAGGTTGGTCTTACATGTTACGTAACGAAAGTAATGAAATTAGCCATCGTACTTTATTATGATGACAAAATATATTTGCTAAATTAAACTAAATACAAGTCATTCACCCAATCTGTCGGCACATATTCTTCTCCATTATATGACATGGCATACGGGCATTATACATTATTGATATCGTGAAGATAGGTCTTTCAGCTAATCTTGATTGTTTTCGTGTAAGTGTGTGGCCAACTCAGATGTCAGTGTTTTCTGACCGCCCAAAGGCCTCTGACTTGGCCTAATGATTTTTGTGCTGAGGCAGGAAACGTGACCTCCAAAAACACGGTAGACTTCTGATGTAAATGTCACACGCGGTCACCCATCCAAGTGGTGAGCTGTTCAAGGGTTGCTTAACTGAGGCGACGTATTACGGGCGCCAAGCTAACGCATCCAAAAATCGAAGCATTCTCACGGCCTGTTGCTTACCATTCCGTCAACAAATACATCATCTTTTGGCCATGTCACACGGACAGTAGGTATGTAGTTCTTAAAAAATTCACTGCTCCAGAAAGCCGTAGGCATGATTTACTTCACTGTGATTGCGTCAACGTCACTCGAGGCAGCGAGAATGCCACCTCATTCACACGACTCGCCGAAATAGATTTTGTTCGCACACCATTTTTTGTGCTACTCTTTTAGATTTTGGTTTTTTTTTAGTATATTAGATTTTTTATTCAGACAAGTAGGAGTAACATAATTATGTACAATAGAATAGAACTAATTATATAACTAAACTATCCTTAACTATAAAAAAGCAAAAGTGGAAATAATAGGAGTGAAAAGAAATTCCTCGCTTCCGCGTCTAGAAATTCCTCCGCAACGCTGTCGAGCGGTAGCATGCCCAGAAGGCTGGCAGCATTGCCACGTTGAATGGCAATGCTTATTCTCTCAGCGAGATATAAACCAGACCTCGGGAAGCATCGATCAGCCTTCTGGCGATTTCTTTACATAATGCGCGTGCACTAGGGCCCCATGGCCCACCCCAGTGTTTCGACCCCAAACGGCTCAAAATGTAATTACCAGGCAGTTTTCCGTATTTGCACCGTTTGAGGGTCTCCGCCGATGCAGCAGCAGCGCCAGCTGATCCAGCTGTACTTGAAAGATGTGATGGCGCAAGGGTATCGACGCATGTCGCGTCCCACACCAGAGGCCTACCCATCTTCCAAGGTAATAACGTCATACCGTCTGGTCTCTTCCCATCGTCGCGTACCAATCCATTAGGTTCGAGATGGATTTGGATTTAGGTACGGGGTATATAATAAATGTCCAGGATGTTAGTAAGATATGGCTTTGCAAATGATACGGTGTGAAAATTTGATTTTCCTTTAAGATATCCATTATCAAATAATTTATATTGACTGTCATATAATCATCACTATTGACACGAAAATTCATATAAAATGTAACATGATTAGAGTATTTACCCGTTAAATTAAATACCTTTGGCTTTACAACTGCCATATACCTGCATAGCCAAATGGATACATAAATTCAAAGATTAGACTATGAATATTTAACGTATACTTCTATTACAGGTTTACGTCTTTAGAATTGCCGCAGCAAATCCATTAAACCACTTTAAAAATCTGTCATCCGTCAATTCTCATTCAGTGTTCATGTCACGGACGAAATTAATAATAAATGTATTTTGAAACCTTCAGATCAAAGACGAGTTTGTAATAATTCGATAACATTAGAAATGAAGGCAGAAATTCATTGGAAATATAATTTTATACCGTTTATTGTTGCTAAATATGTAATTACTCTTCTGTTGTTGTGAAATGAAATATAACGTCGCTAAAGATGACACTGTAATTACACATTAGTCCTAGGCAAATACAGAATGTAATTATTTCAATAAGTCTACACAGCGAAACTTATTTCGTCAGATATATGCGTATACGTTTTTAATTGAATTAACTCAATGATACTAAAATAAAAATATATAGAACAGAACTCTAAATCGTCATTTGTTACCGTAGCCAAGCTGTACTTAGCTGCGGACCAAGTGTTCAAACCTTAGCTTGGAAAAACCAGACTTCATTCAATCCTATTTTGGCAGTCTTCATTATATAAAAATATAAGACACAGTCCCAGCATATCAGAACATATTATAATATTCTATAACATTCACACAACACCATCTAGTCCCAAAATAAGGAGAGCTGTTACTATGGGTACTAGATAATGGATAAACATACTTATATACATACATACATACACAACGTCACGCCTTTTATCCCCGAAGGGGTAGGCAGAGGTGTATTTCTACACCCACTTTTCGCCAGATATACCTTAGTCCCTCGTAATAAGGGGCGAGCCTATTGCCGTACCGGGCACATTTCCAGACTCCGTGCTGCTACTGGGAATTTCGTGACAGAAAAACCCAATAACACTGCCCGACCCAGGAATCGAACCCGGGACCTCTCGATCCCACGCGCACATTTATGCCGCGAGACCAACGAGGCAGTCGTATAGGGTTTGATGTCGAGTTTTCCGTCTCTACGCAAAGATGGTATTTGCATCGTGTTATCCCTTAGTCGCCTCTTACGACACCCACGGGAAGATAGGGGGTGGTGACAATTGTATTCTATGCCGTCAACCACACGGCATTACATATTTATATACTTTTCTTTTTTTGTAAATACATACATATTATACATAGAAACACCCAGACCAAGACAAAATCATAATCTTTAACATTGTCAGTATCCGACAAATTGCACAACCAACCTATCTCTCAAAGAGACTAATCACCACAATCCCTTTGATGTATAGCCGAGACCGATTTAATTCCGTTTTTGAAACGCTTTGCGGAATTTGAAACAGGACTGACAACTTTTATTCGACGAAAGTCCAAATTCGTTTAACACCCGCATCGGTTTGAAGCAGCGTTTTAGGTTTTAAAAGAATATTTGTTTTAGTTTTCTTTTCTATCGTTACCAATAAAATGATCAAATATATATGAATAGGTATTGCTGTGTTTTTATTTTGAGTATTTGTTGACTGGGTTCTATTTATTTGTCTTTGTCATTATACTGGATAAGCGGTGTTTCCACGCCTTGAGAATGCATTGATATGACTTGTTTACTTATGAATACAAATTAATAATAGAATTAGGACTAACTGGATATAAAACCCTTTGGTAACTACGAAAATGTGGAAAAATAACACTTTAATCTTATGAAAATATTAATGTTTTGAAGTGCCCGTGCCTGAATGCATCATCGTCATCATCCTCCTAGCGTTATCCCAGTTTCAACCTGAGGTACGTTTACTAGCAGTACCGGTTAGGCAACCGATTTTTGGCTGAATATTAGCTTATCCACAGAGCAACTGCCTGTAAACCGCAACGCGAAGGGATAACGATACTCCATAGTTTAGACTAGTGTCAATTTATATAGAAGGTATTGACGCCCTATAACGACTGTCAAAAATCTTCATGATAACCGGACCCGAGGGCTTAACGACCTCTCCGAGGCACGAGGCAAGCGATAATTAACAATTATACGCACATAACTCCGAAAAGTCAGTGGTGCGCGCCGTGGATTCGAACCCGATACTGCACGGCTGTCTGTTGTTATCTCCACTAGGCTATCGCTGCCTTTGCCCGTGCCTGAATGCGTCTACTGATTTTGGTAACTATTTTTTTCTGCTTATAGTTTTAGCTATTGTTGGACTAAGTTAGTGGCACTTACATATTTTTAAATACCAACCATTTTCACTCTCAAAATATATGAAAAATACTTCCAATGATATTTATAGCTTGGACCAGTGCTAAACCGAGTTTAATGAAAATTGTTAAGATAGTGTGGATAATGCAATAGTTTGAGTAGTCTTATCGCCACAACTCTGTTGTAAATGTTATCCCGTCAGCTCTATGAGCAAACGAGAAAAACCCTATTGTTCTGCTTAACAAACTTTTGTGTAAGAATATAGAGAGAGAATATAGACGGGAATTAACGCGAACATGCAAATTAGGTATTTACATACCTTTACCTTACATTTCGAGACGGTTGCACGTCCCGTGGTCGCAAGCTGACTGGTGTGGCGATGTCACGTCTCCGAGTGCGAGGTACAAGATTCTATCTCTACCCCCGGGTCGTTGATATTCGAAGTACCGGCGCAAAACACACTAACCGTATCTGTATATTGAACATTCGCCGACTGCGCGTTAAAGTGGGGTGTTGTTAGCCGAATCACAGGATTCCACGCCGATGACAATTTGAAGCCCTCTTTCCGATTGAAATTATTATGTTTTCTGATTTCAATCGCTTCACGCACAACTCTTGGGTAAAAGTGGCGTTCCGTGGAGAGGACTTGGGGACGATGAAATTCAATCCAGTGATTGGTGCCCGATTGAAGTAAATGTTCCGCAATCACCGATTTGTTCATTTGACGGTTCTTTACAGCTGCGATGTGCTCCTTTATACGTTCAGCGATAGTCCGCTTCGTTTGCCCTATGTTAGAGCTTCCGCAGCTGCAGTTGATTTTATAGACACCTGGGGTTTGTAGCGGTAGAACATCCTTTGGTGTGCCCACCATTTTGTATACTTTGGCCCCTGGTGTAAATACTGTCGGAATGGAGTAGTTTTTTAACTTGTTTCCGTAACACCTCTAATGTAGGGCATGTAGGTCGGTTGTCTATTTACCGCCGGATGTTTATCGCGCTTGATAGGCCGCGTCATTCGTCGTTGTACCTAGTATCCGTTCTTCCTGAGTACCTCCTGAACATGGTCTAGCTCTAGCTTCAAATGCTCAGGTCACAGAGGTCATGTGCTCTGTTTTTTAGTGACGTCACAACGGATTGCAGGTGTTGAGGGTGGTGGTGCGACGTGGCGTGCAGGTATCTATCGGTGTGCGTAGGCTTCCGGTATACGCAGTGTGTTAAGGACCCGTCTGGTCTCACAGTCACTTTGACATCCAAGAATGACAACGATCTGTCAGTTTCCATTTCGTAGGTGAACCTCATTTTCGGATGAATGGCGTTAAGGTGTTGCACATATTGATCTACTTCCTGCTTACCTCCTTTTACGATACTAAAGATGTCGTCCACGTATCTTTTCCAAAGCCTGATGGTCTTGGGCCCGCTGCTAAGCGCCTTTTCTTCAAAGTGTTCCATCCAGATATTAGCCAGTACTGGGGCTACTGGACTCCCCATTGCGACGTCATCAATCTGGAGGTAATATTGGCCTTACTTAATAACCACCTATTTTATGTAAACTGTATGTTACTTTCATGATATAATTAGAAATCTTGTTGGGATCACTGGCACGTTCTTGCTTCGACAATGAGATATTCTCGGGAAACAACAGAGCTGTTTTGTGAAATCACATCTTAAAGATGTGAAGTTATGGAATAAGGATGTGTTTTTTAACCGACTTCAAAAAAAGGAGGAGGTTCTCAATTCGTCGGAATCTTTTTTTTATGTATGTTCCCCGATTTCTCTAAGACGCCTGGACCGATTTCGAAAATTCTTGTTTTGTTTGAAAGAGTATACCTCCTAGTTGGTCCCATGATCATAAGGTCAGGATCTGATCATGGAATCCTGAAAAATCGAAGGAACTCTTCAAATTTTATAAGCACACTTGAAGCGATTTGACGATAACAACCCAATGCCGCCGAGTTTGGCATCGTTTGAGTCGTCTTTACATAGACTTGGATGCTGGATGATTTCTATCGTCTGATGATAGAGTTGGAAGGTAACCATGAGATCTTTGTGATACAATAACCCAATCTCATCGAGTTTAGGGTCATTTGATTCGTCTTTACATGGACTTTGGTAATGGATGTTTTGCAGGGTCTGATGATGGAGCAGGAAGGTGGCCATGGGATCTTTGTAATACAATTATGCAATCCCATCGAGTTTGGGCTCGTTTGAGTCTTCTTTACATAGACTTTGATGCTGGATGTTTTCCAGGGTCTGATGATGGAGCAAGAAGTTGGCAACGGGATCTTTGTAATACAAAGACGCAATCCCATTGAGTTTGAGCTCGTTGGATTAGTCTTTACATGGACTTTAGTGCTGAATGTTTACCAAACTCTGATGATAGAGCTGGAAGGTGGCCATGGGATCTTTGTAATGTGTGTTTAGGCTCGTTTGTTTTGTCTTGGCAAACACTTTGGTATTGGATGATTTCCGGGATCTGATGATGGAACTGAAACGAACGTGTTTAGGCTAGTTAGTTGAAAACAAAAAAAAAAACTTGAAATTGTCAGAAAGGTACAGGTCTACATTTCAGAATTGAGGCACGTAAGGAAGGCCTCCCCATCACGTACCACCTTCACTATCCTATGTACCTACTTACCACCTATTACTATTTTTTATTAGTAAACCACTAAAAAGAAAAAAAGAAAAATTATTTTTAAATAAAAATGAAAACGACTTCAAAAACACTAAGGAACTAAGTAACAAAAAATAATTGGTTTTGGAGCAAACATTTTTGGAGTCGGTGCCAAGCCCTTACGCAAAAAGTTACTAAATTACAAACTACCTATTCTATCAACAACGAAAGTTATAAAAAAATGTGTAGAGGTTTTATAGACAGATCAGAAATACTTGCCTCGGCACCGACTTCAAAAATGTTTGCTCCAAAAACAATTATTTTTTGTTTTTTAGTTCCTTACTGTTTTTTGAAGTCGTTTTCATTTTTATTTAAAAATAATTTTTATCTTGTAAACAAGTTTGGTGGTTGTAAAATTGACAGATTTAATAAGGTTTTTAAAACGAGGATGTATAACATTTTCTGTGTTTAATATAATTTGGTTAATGTTTCTTTTATTTTAAAATATTTTACCGTGTTATAACAGTATGTACCCATAGCAGTAATGAATACGAATCCTTATTATTTTTACCATAAATGAGATAAAAACAAATAAAATGAAGTCAAGTTGATTCCTTCAGCAACGTAAAATATTAAAACGTACGACCAATCAATCGTAAAACAATAACGTAAAGTCTACCAAAAATTAAATCAAATTGAAACATGTTGTTTATAATAGAACATAGAGACTAAGGTTTGCATTCATAATGCCAATACAAATTAAATATACATCAAACGCCGTAAAGGCAGATAAGAGTCTGTTCGTTTAAGATGAAGCTAAGCTTGATTGCTAATTTGAGATTAAGGATCTTGATACGTAAACATACCGTACCCTTAAACCGATTTGTGTGGATATAGGACCCAGTTCGGTATATTGGGGCAAAGATTAGCAATTTTATGAAGTTCTCTGTCAGTTATCGATGACGTCGTGAATTTTCATCAAACTAAGGAGGTTCATGCGTGACGTTGCTTTATTTAGGCTAAAGTAAGATTTAAAAATATTTGTTTCTTGTCTGTCTTTCACTTTGAGGCGTATAGTGAGTTTGAATCCCACACGAGAAAACTTTGTGTGATTCACAAATTGTTGTTTCGGTTTTGGGTTATCGCACGTCGGTGGGTCATATCAGATTCTGAATTCCGAAGCACAATATTTTAGTGTTATTAAGGAAAATATATTATATATATATATATATATATATATATATATATATATATATATATATATATATATATATATATATATATATATATATATATGTATGTATATATAATGATAAATTTTGAATTATCGCTACACATTCGCAGCCTATCAACGATTAGTTTTGTTTAGTTCTACCATGAATGGTAGAACTAAACTTCAAACTATCCAATCCTATACCTTTATATCCAAGTTATATAGTTAAGCGGTCTATGTCTAAATTGATCAATAACATATTAAAAACGTTTATGGTCCTGCTACACCTACGTCTTAACGCGTCAATTAGCGCGTTATTTTAGCCGCTACGTAGATGTGGCCAAAGTGTAAAAGCGTTATAATACAAATTTCCAACGCACATTTTAAACGCGTTCATTAAATTTATTTCATTGCTAACGCTAACGAAGGTGTAGCAGAAGCATAACGCAGACAACAAAAATGCCAGTCAGGCCACTGGCCGATATAACTATTAAAACTTTGAACAAAAATTCATCTCATTTTCATGTAGATTATATTTGAACTGCTGATGGATTTAAAATAAAAGTAGTTTGGAACTGGCCGCAAAATATAAACGAAAAACTTTAAAGTGCGTGCTAAATTCCTTGGGCACCGCATCTCATTTTAAAATCATTCTTTTTTTTTAATTTTCGCAGAAACTGTGAGACGCTTCGGTAAAGTTTACCAAGCACTTTAAAACTATAGCGAGTCGGTCTTAGAAATCAATTGGGGATATTGCTAAAGATTTTATTAAGTTTTTTCGAAGCTGGTTTCTGAACACATTCTCTGAATGCATGTAAATAAGGTTCAAAACAAGATGTACCTATCTAATTTTTTCAGCCATTTTGTTCTTTGTACGGTAAATTTGGATTACTTATTTAGTCTCGGAGGAAAATGATAACAAGCATAGACAAAGTGATATTCAAATTTAGATTCAAAAAGTTTATTATTACCACAGGTACAAAACCAGATAAATCGATCCATTAAGTGCTTGTTCAGTTTAAGAAAAACTTAAATTTACAATCGATTCAATTACTTTAATCAACTTTTAATTTGTTTAAAATGGTTCCTTAATAATATAGTGGCGCCTAATAAAAAAATATAGCAATATCTTACTAGAATATTACCTTGTGCATTTTACTAATGTAATACCTTGTTATACCTTGTCACTATTTTCTCTTAAACGTATTGTTTTTATTTTAAGCCCTTATTTTTGTATATACATGTGCAATGCAACACACTCACCTACAACGATTATTGCCTAAACTTAACTCACCACTCAAGCACACACACTTAAGTTCTCTTTCCACATAAATATGCACAGAATCCTTTTAAATCCTCGTCATCAAAATATCAATGTTTCTGGTTGCTACGTATTATACAGCTAATCATTTATTTATTTCCAATGACAAATAGACAAGAAATCGATAATGGAATTGACTCCACAAGAGTATCCAAAAGTTACAAATGCCCACCTAAGCGTTGTTCTCAATATTTAACTGACTCACAAAGTGGTCTTACTATTTTACATCTGACTATTCGTAGTATTAGTAAAAATTTCAATGAAATACCTGTGCTTATGAAACAGATGACTGTTGATTGTGATATTCTGACATTATCTGAGTGTTGGCTGTGCAAGACTTCGCAACTACCTATATTTGAAGGTTATACGCACTACTCAACAAAACACAACTATAAATAAAATTATGGATGTTTAATATATGTAAGATCATATACGAAGTTAGCGAACCTAAACTAGACGGTGCAAACTGCCTTGTCAAAATACTCAGATGACTACTTGTCCTGTTGCGCGTCCCATGGTCTTATGCCTGCACACTTATTTTCTACGCGGCTGCCAAACTGTCTTGATCACGCCTTGTCAAAGACCTATAAGACTGCCGTCACTTTAGTGATAGAATCTCCAATAACCGATCATGAACCTGTTCTGGTATTTCTTAAAGATAAAAACAAAAAGTTTATACCGTTACGAAACGCGACAAAGATTGATTATACAGCAATTTTAACCACTGTTGAGGATACAAATCGGCAACCTTTATTATCTATGCAGGACATAAATAAAGCAAAAGCTGACCCATATAATGCTACATTGAGGTTATCATGTACTCGTTACCGCAATTTTTGTAACTCACTCCTTAGAAAATTAAAGATCTGTTATGAAAAAGAAGAGTTTGCAAAAGCTAAGCACAGCATTAAGGCAACATGGGATACCATAAAAAAGTTTCTGATATTCAGAAATGCCCTTCCTCTTGAACTTCTTAATCTAACAAATAGCCCTTAATGTTCCTTAAACTTAACAAATACCTTCTTTGCTAGTATAGGTGAAAAAAATGGCATCCAATATCACTAAACCACACTCTCCGAATACCTATTGTAGACGCATCACATCTCCCTCACAGAAATACAACTCGATGGTCCTCTTGGAAACCACAAAGGAGGAAATAAATTCCATCATCATGAATCTGAAGTCAGATTGCTCACCAGGCTGGGATGGAATATCCGCCAAAGTCATCAAATCCGCAATCTGCAATCTGTCCATAACTACTGCAATTTTCCCAAGAGCCTTCAAAAAAGCCCTAGTCCATCCGATTCACAAATCTGGCGACAAAAGGGACATGAATAACTATCGACCTATATTTGTTCTACCAGTTCTATCTAAGATCTTAAGAACGAATTTTAAATAAAAACTTAGTCAGTTTTTTAAGACACAATAGCATTCTAGCGAGCAACCAGTACGATTTTAGGTCTGGACTAAGTTCTGAAGACGCAGTGATGGCTTTTGTTGATCAGGCAGTTAGAGTTTTGGATGGGAAAAGGAAAAGCCTTGGCATCTTCCTTGACCCATCCAAAGCCATTGGCACCGTAAATACGACAGTTCTTTTGAATACATGTGAAGACATTGGAATTAGAGGTAAACCTCTTCATATATTAAAAAGTTATTTGACTGACCAAACTCAGGTGGTGAAAGTCATTAATTACGAAAGCGATTCTACTCCTATTAAATGTACGGTGTACCTAAAGGGAGTATCTTGGGACCTACCCTCTCCCTTATTTATATAAATGGGTTATGCAAAATGGTCATTCTCCACTGTTATATATTTACCTATACAGACGACACCGCACTTGATTAATGGATACAGCTGGCAAGCAGTTTCAACTAATGCAGAAGCAGCTATGAGTTATATTATGGCCTGGCTATTTGACAATCTACTTACTCTTAATTTGCAAAAGACATATTATTTAGCTTTTGGCATTAGATCCCATCTTTGCCCACCGAAATCACTCCAGCTTGAAGCCCATGTTCGCACCTGTACCGACCACAACATTTATGAATGTATCTCTCAATAAGATAAATTCTATCAAATATCTAGGTGTTGATGAACATCTCAATTGGCATGCACAAATCAATTCCATATCAGCCCGTGTAAAGAAATTAATGCCAATATTCCAAAAACTTAGGCAATCTGCAGACCACGAGACTGTTAAGGTACTAAGTGAGAGACAATTATATTTACTTCTGACCGTCTTTCCTAAACATTTAATACGCAATATCAGTCGCAGTAAGTCCAACGGTAGGATTAAACATAAAGTATTCCAAATTGATAAATTCCGTACTATTTTTGCAGCACAGCAATACTACATAAGAAGTTCAAAAGTTAATAACGCGCTAAATAAATTACTTAACATGTCCAGCTCACTAAGCATGTAGTTAAAGGCAAAATAAAAGATTTTCTGTTAAACCTAAATTATGATGAAACCGAGGATTTATTAGCTGGTAAACATAAACAACCACAAAACTATACATAAAGCAAACACACACACACACTCGCGTACGCACACACACACACACATACACACACACCACACCGCAAGCCACGCACACCCACCCACATGCTAATTCTATATACCGCGCATTCGCATTCGCACACACGATTTCACAATTAAAATTTTTAAACGTTTACCATGCTGTGTTGGCTTAATTGTCACTTCGGTATTGGCGTTTCTAATATCCTAAGATACAGGAATATAAACCTAGTTTAGGAGTCAGAGATCTAATGTGTTGTATTAAGTTTAAGCCTTACTTTCTATTGTAAAAATAATTCAATATACCTTTGAATTATTTATATTTTGTTTTGTGGGCTTACAGTGTCAATAAAGATTTTCATTTATTTATTTATTTTAATACATATTACAAAAATATGTTGAGACTACAAGACCTCGGTAATACATCGTGCTAAACGGTACCTACAATATTATATTCCTTATTTGGAAGAACACGTCATCTCAATGCCCCCGCAATACACTATTGCAATTTAAACCGTAGTAGTAATATTTAAGGTTCATCCTTAAATTATAACGCAAGAAAAATGAGGTCATTTTGTCAATATATTTATTCTCAGGCTCTAGCATTTGTTGCTAGCAAATCGGTACCTCTTGAAAAAGTGAAATTAAAAGACAATTTACCTTTAAGGTAGCTTAGCCGACCGCAGACAGTAAATGCACGCGACATGTCGTCGTGGCGTGTCGGTGTCGCAGTCTTGATTTCGGATCCAACCGCAGACGAAAGCAGCACAGCTTACGAAGTAACTATTTAGTAATCTGTGGCACAGCGCCGTAATAATATAGATTCTGAGTTTTCTAGAAGACAAGATGTCTGACGATCTTAAGAACATCATTGGCAATACTAATGTGCGATCGAACGACACTTGGCTACGGCGCGTCGTAGCCATGTGACGCTCGCTACGAAAGGTAAATCATAGAGATACATGAAAACCAGTAGTGTCACTGCGACAGGACGCTGACATTTGAGGTCTGCGGTCGGCTACAAACTTGTACCTTTAAGGTATACGTATAATTATGTACATACATATGTATCGCTGGTGAAGTCTTTAGTTTTCGATTAAGGGTTCCCGTGCCCGAAATCTACTTTGTTTTTATAAGAAATGGTTTTGTGATTAAAATGAGTTTCTAAGAAAGAACAAAATTATTTTGTATTAACTTTGTATACAAGTTTTGTGAAAGTGTGTAAAGATAGATAGACAATGCGCTATTAGAGGTTTTTATTTACTAAGAAATAGAAATTAAACTTTATCATTTTCTACAACATGTACCTTTATTTTTATTTTCTTTATAGTAGGTACATACTTTTTATGTTACCGTATTGTACAGTATCGAATAATATTAATAAACAAAAATTACCAAAACTAGAAACTACCAAAAAATATTACTCATAATAAATTTGTCGAGCCAAGAATTTAAACTGACTCCTTGCAAAACACTATATCACCGCCTTAAGGATCAAAAATTGGCATACACATGTCACCTGTAAAGAGATATTTCCTACCCACATCACTTTCGAGAGGCAAATGGAATCTAGCAACATAGTAAAATACACCCAATTCTAAGAAACACGTCCCTGATGTATTCTTTAAAAGGATCTCCATCTTAAAGGGATAGGGGTCACTCCTACATTTGCCGGTCAGTTGTACAGTCAACGACAATAGTGGCTACACACTATATAAAATAATATTTTCAAAGGCTATTAAAAAATTCCCTTATTGTTATTTTGAAGATAACTTCTACTAACAAGTTTAAAATTAATATGTTTAGTTATTAAATAATACAGGCAAGGCATAACTATCTATCCAGTTTTAAATAGCTTAGTGTTTATGTGGACGCATCGTCGATTGCGGCAACCCTATAAATACGCCAGTACAAAATAAACAACCTAATGTTTACGTACTATTTAGGGTTCATACATTCGGATAGTACTACATTTATTCATTAAACTCATAAGTAAAACGTGAATGAAAAGCCAAATATTTTTTCTGCTTTTCTAGTCTGGACAAGCTTTATTTAGCGAACCCACTCGCGTTATTTTTTTAACATGCTAAAAAAATATAAAATACCTTTCATCCAATAAAGGGATCGGTGAAAGTCCTTCTTCTAGGGATCTTAGACTTACTCTTTATTTCCATCGTTTGATTGCTTATGAAACGCACTCCAACAGTAGACTTTTTACTGCGAAAGCAATAATCATTTAATGGTTGAAACGATTGAATATCTCGCAAAAGTGTATCAACTTATATCACTGGCCGTACAGGTGTTGGGAAAGCAATTGAGAATAGTTGGAAAAATCCCCCAACTTAGGTTTATTGTCGGTGTAATTACTGCTCGGAACAATGTTCTAATGGAACAAAGATTGGCTGGCAAAGTCACGATGTCCCACCAATTTTATGTTCCGTTCATTATTACATACAAAATTCAGTGGGTATACCGAATACGACGTTTGTACGTTAAGAATTACGTAGAGGTGTCTTATAACTATGTTGTTTCATGGCCCCATATGTACTGCTAATATTAAAAAAAAACTTGTATGATTTAATACGTCCGTGTGGTGACGGATTAAGAATACGGCATATCACCGCCCCATATCATCCCATGGGTGTCGTAAGAGCCGACAGAGGGAGCATATTATGCAGAAAACACCACTATAAGAGAAGGAAAACTTGATACAAACCCTGTACCAACCCGTTTGGCCAGCGTGGTATAGTAGGCCAATTCCTCCTTTCAAAGGAGAGGCCTAGTCCAGCAGTGGACTGTTAAAGGCCGATGATGATGATTATTTAATTTATAATATACAAAATAATATCAAAGTACTTTTAATTAATAAGGTAGATTTATATGCTAGCCAATATTAAGTAATGAATATGTGGGTACTTGTCTCTACAGTACGAGAGTATCAAATACAATGAGGATATCGCTGGGGTAATGGTATGTAAATGAATTCAGGAAGGGTTAGGCAGAGATCGAAAATGTATTATATATGATATATTATGTACTACCGTCGAATAAACATATTATAATGAGGCATCAAGTTATTTTCTGTGGTGTGGTAAACAACGGTCCATCCCAATATTTGATCTATCCTTAGATTTGGCTACAAGAGATTTAGTAATATACAGGGTTATTTGTAAAACACCGTTAACCTCTTAGGGGGTGCTTATATTCATCATTATGGACAACTTTTGTTCTAGAACTTTTGCTTAATCGCGAAAAAAATATCATACAAATAACCCTGAATATTTTGCTTGAAGCTTACGTCAAATATGTATCTCTAGTAGTCAAATTTACAGATAGATCAATTAATATTATGACCAGCCGAATGTCTGCATGCATTCAGCTATTTTATAGAATATCTCAATGCTGGTCATAAATACATATAGACGAAACTTATGTCAAGTGACCAAAGACACAATGATGAAAGAAAGAACATTATTTTCTTATTTATTACACAAACTATTATTTAATACAGTATTGACCGCCGAGGCACTTTTGCAGTTGCCTGGTAAATTAGATCAAGAGACAGACTCTTAAAGCAAGAATGCTGACAAGAAGATTGTCGCACTAAATCTCCGGCTTATTTTTATTTGAATTAAAATTTAATTCGCCGGTACAGGCTGCTTCCGGGGCTGAATTAAATAGTTTCAAGGTCAGAATGAGAAAAATAGTTCATTTTGTTTTAAAAATTGCTTGGTAACGGAAAAACAATGCTAGTAATTCTGTTGTGCGTGACTAAACTAAATTAAAATTTAGTCCTTTGCTTTCACATTTTCTATGATGAATCTAGAAAGAGATGGAAATATACGTTAATAATTATAGTTATCTAAGTTATTAAAATTGTCTGCGTAGTACTTATTCTATTCTAGCACACACGTGACCATCTAGTCCCAAACTAAACAGAACTTGTACTATGGCTCCTAGTAATGGATAAACATAGATCATTTTATCCTTTTTTTTTGTAAATACATACATATGAAGTTAGGTGGCAAATGTAGACGATTAAAAAACTTGAAGTTAAACAACATGGGATTAAACAGTTTAGACTTGTTCGATTACAAACTTGCAAGATAGCTATATGTCCTCATATTTCACTGTACTGGGAATCGTTAATATATTTCGAACATACCGATGAGGATTCTCCTCTCCTCTTATTCCTCATCCTATGAGGATTTCAAATACTTATGCGATTCATGCTTATATATTGCACTTATTTGACAATGCATTAATATGCAAGCTAATGATTGCAACCAACTGACAGCCATCGATGCTGCATGCTGTAGGTATACATAATTTAAAAAAATACATTCTACCGCGCAATTTATAAACGCAGTAAGATGCACTGAAGTGAGTATTACTTACTGCGTTTATAAATTGCTCGGCAGCATTTTGGAGTCGCCGCAGTCGTATGTACCTTGGTTTACATTTAAGTACTTACTACTTACAAATGCAACGATAGCCTAATGGAGAGACCGACAGGCTTCTACGCAGAGGGTCCAGGTTCAAATCCACGGCGCGCACCAATGACTTTTCGGAGTTATGTGCGTATTAAATTGTTAATTATCGCTTGCTAAACGGTGAAGGAAAACATCGTGAGGAAACCTACATGTCTGACAGTTCTCCATAATGTTCTTGAAAGACATGTGAAGTCTGCCAATCCGCACTAGGCTAGCGTGATGGACTATAGTCTTACCCTTCTCATAGCGAGAAGAGGCCCGTGCCCAGCAGTGGGACAGTTTATATACAGGGCTGACGATGATGATGGTTTACTACTTTGCCATTCGAACTAAACATACATACACATACATAACGTCACGCCTTTTATTCCCGAAGGGGTAGGCAGAGGTGTATTTCTACACCCACTTCTCGCCAGATATACTTTAGTCCCACGTAATAAGGGGCGAGCCTATTGCCGTACATTTCCAGACTCCGTGCTGCTACTGAGAGTTTCGTGACAGAAAAACCCAATAACACTGCCCGACCCAGGAATCGAACCCGGGACCTCCCGATCCCACGCGCACATTTATGCCGCGAGACCAACGAGGCAATCGTATAGGGTTTGATGTCGAGTTTTCCGTCTCTACGCAAAGATGGTATTTGCATCGTGTTATCCCTTAGTCGCCTCTTACGACACCCACTGGAAGATAGGGGGTGGTGACACTTGTATTCTATGCCGTCAACCACAGGGCATAAATGAAATTTCGAACTAAACTACAACTATAATAGAAATTGATAATTCAATAAACAATAACAATACACAATCCAGTATTTTATACAGTCAGCCCAAATATTCGCTACACTACACAAAAAATACAACTCTATAACACCAGTACCAAAAGTCAACCGAAAAGAAAAATCGCGTCCGCCGATATAAAAAATAAAAAAACGCCTTCGAATAGAGGTTTCGTTTGTCTAGCCAACACCGCGGATAAGCGGAAGGTAGGCTTGAATATTTAAGTCCTGAAACGTTTGTTGAATAAAACGATAAAAAACTGTTTTATGCTGTTTTGTATGAGTTGATTCATTTAAAAATATTTTAGAAGGGCGACCTATACCTTATCTTTTATAAGGTTTAGGTATTTGCACCGTTTGAGGGTATCTGCTGTAGCAGCTGCACTCTATAACACACTGTGCCAGAAAGATGAGATGGCGTGAGAATATCGATCAACGTTACACCTAACACCAAAAGCTTACCTAATTTGCATGGCGGTAAAGATATTGCATCTGGTCTTTTGCTATTGTCGCAGGTTCAACTTTAACTGAAACGCCATCGGTGACAAGGGCCTGAGAACGTCATTGAGAAAAATTTTGTTACCTGATTGTCATATGTAGGTAATCGTAATTAAACTTGAATGCCTGGGCATCTTATCTATACTTATATTCTTTATTTTATATAGGTAGTAAATCTGAAGAGTTTGCTTGTTAATTCGGTTGGACGCGCTAATCTCAGGATCTACTGGTCCGAATTGAATAATATTTTTTTGTTGAATAATTCATATATCGAGAAAGACTATATATCATCATCCTAAATAACGTGGGTGTAACCATAAGCTAAGCTAGTCAATGTATAAATCTTATTCAGTTCCTCTCAGAAAATGGACAATCCTTTTAGGAGATACTTTTAACCCTTGCAAATATTAATCTACAGTGGCATGGAAAACTCCTTGAGCACATAACTGTATTAAGAAGTTCAATCAAAGACTAGCCGCAGTAATAATGATCGTCGAATAAGTAGAGTAATAAATGTAGCTCATTAGGTTGTAGGCGCGATAGACCAGAGTTATGAGCTATGGATGAAGAATAGCATCTGCCAGTAATTATGTTATAGTACTTTGTCGAACCAGCAAATGGATATAATTATGAATACTAAAGACCATAGCAATAATATCAATTATTATTAAATAATAGGGATTATTTATTTGCCGACTCCTCTAATAAACTGCTGATTGAATTCGTTTCGGGATCCAAGATAGTTTAATTTTTCCTGTCGATTGTCAAAACTATGTGTCTCCTACATCCACTGCTGCTAAATCTAGCTACACAGGTGATATAGTAGTGAAAATAAATCAAAATATTAGTTATAAATCTAGTGAAGTAACGTTGACATAGAAATTTAGCTTTACGCTGAATAGAGGAATAATGTGAATGTGTGTAAAAGGTGCAAGCAAGACAGATATAATGAACCAGGCTACATACGAATAAGACAATGGCATTACATTGTTATAAGAGGAATGTGGTTATTTTGTATGCCAGTAATTGTGTAAATATATGTACTGTACTAGCTCGCAATTGTTTGCACAATAACCATTCTGATAAACAACTAATTTATATACAAATTCATAAAAAACTTGTAATAAAGTAGTAAATATCTGTATATATCTAGGCAATGTAACTACAAGACTGCCATTGTCTGTTTCATGTTACGTTATCGCACTCCAGCACAATGGCCGACATCACTTTGCTGCCACTCTTCACTTTTTGCTGTGCTGAAAAAATATAACAATCATCATAACAGCCACGACTGGTGAAACCGATGTCGTTTTTTTTTATAGAGTCACGCCTGTATACCCGAAGGGGTAGGCAGAGATGTAATATTGCTCTCAAATTTCGCCATGAATAATTAGGTCCCAAATAATAGGGGGCGAGCCTATTGCCGTACCAGGCACATTACCAAACTCCGTGCTGTTACTGAGAATTTCCTAACGGAAAAACCCAATAACACTTTGCCCGACCCGGGAATCGAATCCGAGAACTCCCAATCCACGCGCACATTTATGCCGCGAGACCAACGAGGCAGTCAATCTAGAAATGTTGTGGCAAATAAGGTGTTACCCTATACTCCCCAAATAGTCACGCGATTGATACCCACAACATTATTTTTAGTAGACTTACAAATCACTAGCTTGCAAAGATTTATATTTTGATGTACCTAGTCCAATTTTTAACATCCCAGCCACTCATGGATATGATAAATTGCTTTTACTATGCTACATACATTGCTTAGTATGTGTCTTGTATATAAATCAAAACGAGGAGAACCACTTTTCGACTTTCATTATGAAAACCATACTAATAAACATTGAATCAAAACAACCCAAGTCAACTAAAAAAACACATTATTGAAACCAAATTCTGTACGGAAGTCGTTAAAATCCGATTTATAACTGATAATCGCCTTTTCACTCCGCAAGATTTCACCAATTGCATAGCAATAATACGTAGTAGCTAAATCCAAGGTTTCCGATTTCGAATTGGAATTTATCGAAATGGTTTCAGAGTTCCGTCGTCTTTGGCAGTTGATAGTAGAACTTTGAGAATCTGAAAAATATAGATTAATGTTTGGATTTCGACGGGAACATCAATCTGGATATATTTAGCTATCTATCTTACAATGGCGATATTTTCTGATTTGTTTGCAATGTTTCAGGGACGAGTTTCCTTGGATATTTTTGGTGGACGATTGCATTGCTTTTTGGGTAGTTTTCCGTGATTTTTTTTTTGATTGTTTATCACTAAATTTAATACAATGTAAATTTCTTTTTCGTTTTAAAGTCGCTTGGGCACTACATATAAATATGACCTATTTGCTATTTTATCAATGATTAATTAAGTTTTGCCTTGTGGTTGACGGCATAGAATACAAGTGTCACCAACCCCTATCTTCACGTGGGTGTCGTAAGAGGCGACTAAGGGATAACACGATGAAAATACCATCTTTGCGTAGAGACGGAAAACTCGACATCAAACCCTATACGACTGCCTCGTTGGTCTCGCGGCATAAATGTGCGCGTGGGATCGGGAGGTCCCGGGTTCGATTCCTGGGTCGAGCAGTGTTATTGGGTTTTTCTGTCACGAAATTCTCAGTAGCAGCACGGAGTCTGGAAATGTGCCCGGTACGGCAATAGGCTCGCCCCTTGTTACGTGGGACTAAAGTATATCTGGCGAAAAGTGGGTGTAGAAATACACCTCTGCCTACCTCTTCGGGGTTATAGGCGTGAGACTATGTATGTATGTATGTAATTAAGTTTTCAAATTCAATGGACATATGCAAATATTGACTTACAAATAGTTAATTATTTTACTATAACGGCAATTCATTTTAATTAGCAGGAAATAAAAATTATGCAGTTAAAAAATCACAATGTTGGTCGATTCAATTAAATGGATAATGATGTTACCAAGATAATGATATTGAAATTTTGTCAAGATACTGAAAAGCTTTCACAATAAAACGGTATAGTGACCGTCAAAATAAACTTTTGAGTGTATTGGAACATTGTATAGTGGCAATGTGAAATGATAGTGCGTTTAGGCAATCGTATGGCGCCATCTAGCAATAGAGTTTATATAGAGTATTGTTTTAGTATAGAAAACAAGATTTATCCAATTAAAAAGTAGCCTATGTAATTCTCCAGCTTCCTAACTACTTCTCCACATACAAAATCATACTATAATAAATGTGAAAGAAGGACAAACAATTAAGTAAACAAACACTGTTTCGCATTTATAATATAAGTATGGATTTAGTACAGAATAGTCTTACTTTTGTAAACATTTTCATTAACTAGTGCTCACAAATTAATAAGATCATAGGTGTTAGCTATTTAGAAGTAAGTGCAAGCGTTACGACATCGCTAGTCATCGCAGTATTTTATTGGCCCAGTTAAGCTAGCCTACTTTATCTTATTAGCTAGAATGATCAAACATGCATAAAAAGTAAATAATACCATCAATACACTATATGATAATAGATACTTATAAGATCTCGTAATGCACAGATGACTTAATAATATAATTGCTTGCCTCGCCACTTAACTTGCTAGGGTTCGATGCCAACATGGAACAACGTTTTGTGACATAAAATTGTTTAAAGTCTGAGATTACTTTGTGTCCTTTGATTGAATATTATTATTTATTGTAATAATTGTCGCGATATAGGTTTTATATCTTGCGGTCGTTATAATATATTCGTATAATTGTGATGGTTTAAGAATATAAAATGTGCTTTCCCCCGTATCAAAGAGGAGAATAAGGAAATTGCACAAATCAAATAGTATCTACGGAAAGAGAAAACAATCGATATCAAACCCTTTATTTACCAAGCTGGTTCGAGATAGTAGGGCAAACCTCTTATTGACTTACAATGCTATTGAGTCGCAAATTAGGAACGGTATGTACAGCAGTGGACTGCAAAAGTCTGTATGATGTACTTTGTATTCTATAAAACACAAATGGGCTGACGACTACAATAACCTACTTACATATTTTGAGATATTCAAAAGAAAGTACAACGATCAAATAAAAATATATTTTAGATGGAAATCGTCTGCAAGAAATTGACGATCTTTTATCAAACGGACAAAAGAAGGAAACGGCAAAATTCCTTAGACCCCATAGAAAACCCTTCACTGAAATACAAATAGAATTCGCTTGCGATTACCATGTTCTGATATTGATTCAGATTTCTATTGTTCACTCACTAAAAATTGAGTATTGCTGTCTTGTATGAAAATAAAATGTATCGAACAACTGATATTTTGGTCACCAGTCTGTACTTATTACAGATCGGTTGCAAACCGGCTCACACCTAACATTTAATATAAAAGTGCCATTAAATTCAAACATTAGGTATCTTTGTTTCAAAACACGCTTACCACTGTACCTGCGAGCATGCATTGTGAATGAGTTGGACAAATTTAGCAAAAGTAATTAAAGTTTTATTTGGTCTGTAGCGTTGTTGAAAGTTACAAGCACGTGTAGTTGCTATTTTCTGTAGAATTTATTACTGTATGTATACGGCCTATTTAGGTAGGTGTATGTGATCAGATTTATATAAATACTAGACTTCTGCGTTGGTATCGGCTGTTGCAAATCGCAAACTTTTGTCGCGATAGCCGATATTAACGCAGTTGTAATCTAATTGATTTAGTTTTGACATGTTCTGATATGTAATTAGGTAAACAATTACCAGTAAGGACAAATAACATTCATACTTTCTCGCACATCTTATGAGGAGAATTTTCTATAACATTTTATTGGTGAATTTAATATCGCGAGAGCATCGGACCCGCTACAACCACGAAGAATTAGGAACATTAAAAAAAGATTGAGTTTATTGTCGTGTTAGGCAAATTGTCGGGTTTTTCGCGAAAAGTTCAACCCGGGTGGCAAACCTGCGCCCTTACAACCGTGCTCTTATACTAAAATGAACACTCCTATTATATAAGAATAGCAAGACAACAGTCTAAAAAAGGATAATGATAAATCTGTAATAAAATATGTTCATTTAAATCTCATAAAAGTGTAACAAATAATATTGATAATCATCCTATTCTGGTGTGCTTAATTACAAATGTGATTATGTAAGTGGCTTATCAATGATACCAAATTTATCTGCTACAAATTTGTGAATTGTATCCGTTCATTTTATCCATAGCTTTGTATAAAGGAACGAATATTAGATAAAGGTATTTTTATTTTTGCTTTTGTTCCTTCAGTTCACGATTTATTTTAATACTAATATTTATGTTACGGACTGACTCCGTGGTCTAGTGTATAGCGTATGTGACTGCTGATCGGAGGTCCCGGTTTTGATACCAGGGTCTGGCAAAAGTGTTACTGGGTTTTTCCGAATACTCAGTAGCAGCCCGAAGTCTGGTGATGTGCCCGGTAACGGCAATAGGCTCGCCCAATATTACGTGGGACCTAAAAGTTCATGGCGAAACATGTATGTAATATTTACACCTCTGCCTACCCCTTCGGGGATACAGGCGTGAGACTATAAATAAATAAAAAATAAAATGTTACGGGTCGGAATTTTGGTATAATTTTTAAAATAAAGGTGAAATACCTGACGATGGGCGTAAGATCCTGAAACGTTGTTTGGAGAAAATAGAAGAAAGATTCATTATTTTTGTGACATATATCTATGTTATGACATAATAATATGCTGGATATGCTGATGTTGATGATGATGACTTATTCATTTAGGTTGTTTTGATACTAAGACTTATTTCTGACGACAGGATTGCATATAACAATTTCTTTTAACTGACCTACCAATTTCACCAGTAACTACAGTATTCGCGTGCTACTACTCAATGACGTCAGATTCAATCCTAAAGTAATATTATTTAAAACCATTTCAATCAGAACTCTACTCACATACTAAAAATCCAATCGTATAAATCGAATTAATTACTACCCGAGTCTTCAATTAATGGATCACATCAGTGCTTTAACTCGGAACACTTCACATTAATGTGGCTCATAGTGTTGTAAACTGAGATATAAACGTTGCATTTCTATATAAGCCTTTAATGGGTATTATCTGTGGCACAGTGTTTGGCTACGTTTGTGACGTGGTGGGAATAAAACGCAGTGTTGTGTATTTGGCCCTACACGGGACAACACGTTGTGAAATTTATAAATATTAGTTTCAAAGCTAGGTGTTCTTTGTTTATGATACTAGTACATTCGATAGTCATCCGAGACTCAGTATTAGTGAGTAGTGTGGGCAAAATATTAAGAAAAAATTGGGCAAGTGCGAGTCGGACTCGCGCACGAAGGGTTCCGTACCATCATCTATAAAAGAAAATCACGTTTGTTGTATGTATACTTAAATAATTTTTAAGTTTCTACCTGTTTATTAAGATCGAGTAACAAATTGCTTAAAAATTACGTTTGTTGTATGGGAGCCCCCTTTATTATTTACTTTATTTTATTAAATTATTTATTATGAAAGGTAATATACAACTACATATTCTGTGAAAATTTAAAGCGTCTACCTGTTACAGTTAGTAATTTTAAGCAAAAAATACGATAAAAGACATGTTTTTTGTATGGGACCCCTCCTTAATATTTTAATTTTTTTAATTTTTTGTATTTGTTGTTATAGCGGCAACCAAAATACATAATTTGTGAAAATTTCAGCTTTCTAGCTATCACGGTTTATGAGATACAGCCTGGTGGCAGACAGACAGACAGACAGCGGAGGCTTAGTAATAGGGTCCCGTTTTTTACCTTTTAGGTACGGAACCCTAAAAAGGCAATATTCGCCCAGATAATCACATTTGAATAGTGAGGATTTTCAACAAGCTTTTATTAGCATGGTACGTTTATATCTATTTATGTACATAACGGGATCTTTGAATGTTTTTTTCACCCACTTTACTTTTAACTACTTGAAGTGTAACTTCGCACAGGTAAGAAGGGCTCATGACAATTCAATAGCTAATAAAGAATCAAAAACGAAAAATAAACAATAGTTTAATAGTTACAAAAGAAGACAAAAAGCAAAAAATAAAATAGTTGAAAATGTTAAAATAATTTAAAGTCACGCTGTAGTAAAAAATAGCGCTTAGAAGTAGAATAATAATTTAAGTATAAAAAAGGGGGTGCATAAGGTCATAACTATAATACCTTAAAAAGTAGCTAAACAAAGACGGTTCACAAACTAGGATAGTATTCTTGGCTCTTGTCTTCACCTATTTGTACACAGATTTATTGAGACAAATGGCTGCCTGTTTTCCGCGTTACCTGCAATGCAATAGTCGCTCAGGAATAGGTAGAGTTGGTTAAAAATAATTTCGCCACATTCACATTCGATGTTAAATGAAAGAAACGTTCGTCCGAGCAGACTTTTGCACTTTATTCGTATCAGCTACGAGGATTTGCGAATTTCTCATAAACACATTTACGCTGTTGTACGTCGCAACGTCTTCAAGAAGTACTGATTAGCTGGCTTCAAAGTCAGATCATTGTAGAACTTGGAGCCAGCCAATCAGTGCGCTGTATGCTGATCGAGTCGATGTAATGTTATTTACCAAGTACGCTAAAAGGAAATGGGTATTTCTTACTAATTTTAGTGGCATCCTAGCTAGCTTCTTTTTTTATCAACAAATAAGATGCAACATTAAACTTAAAACCCATCAATTTAAATTAGGTCGTCGAATAATTCCTAATAGATACCAAAAACATTAAGAAAATGGTCTTCCACATAACTCCAGAGCCACAAAATGTACTAAGTTGGAGTTTAAAAAACTCAAGCTGGATTTTACTCGTCCATTCACGGCGACTTATTCTTAAGAGGTGGATATACGCCGTTGACCTTGCGCGTACTACTGGACACTGGTTACTTGTCCACGCGCGATTTGCAAATATCGGTGACGTAAAAAAATCCTTAGAAAATAATAAGTAAAGTTATTTGCAAAAATAAGCTTAAGAATCCCTTGGTGTTCTAATATTTAAGAGGCTGATTCAATTTAAACAATCTTATTATTGATAGATTAGGAGAAAAAAGGTAATAACTACAAAAACAGAGGTTACTTTGCATATTTTATTCAGATATTTAAAATATTTTTTTTAGGATTTGGTACCGAAGAGAAAATAATAATAATAATAATAATAAACCTAGCAACACGTCAACAAAGCAACATACAGTTTTCCTTGAATTTTTATATTTGCAATTTATCGCATATTTTTGTGTTTATATTGATTTTTTCGACTACTAGCAAGACTTTTTTATTGGATAAATATATAATTAGTAAACAGCAACCATTAAATAAATTAAGAAAAGAAATCACGAAATATTATTGAAGATGACATTAAATGTCAAAGAAAAATCAAATAACAACAAACTGAACGTAAACAATAATAAACAAATAGAAATACCTAAATACAAGGAAATGAGATCATGTTGACGAGAGCTAAGGCAGCTGCTGCACGCCTGAGACCTCCGGACTCGTCGTTCAGCTCCGCCTCACAGCCGCCGGCACCAGCACCAGCATCGCCGGCGAGTGTTGAGGCGTCGAGCTCATCGAGCGACGAGTTTTTCTCTCCGCCGACGTCGCCACCACCTGTCCGCCGGCAAGGGAGAGGCCGGCCACCGACACGCTTGGGACCCCGAGACCCACCGGTCTCGAACAGGGCCCCCGCTACCGGTGGTAATGTGCACCGCATGCGATGGACCACTTCTATGAATGAAAACGTCATGCGGGCATATTTTGTGGCCACAGAGGGTGGAACCAATCTCAGTGCGTACCGTGATCGAATGCTGCCTTTGTTTCAGGCGCTTGAACCAGCTGTCAACGTGTCAACGCAACGGCTATCGGATCAAGTGCGGGCCATCCAGCGGTGTCGGCTGTTGGATGATACCGTGCTTGAGAGGCTACGTTCTGACGTGCAGGGAAGTCTCCCCATCACTTCTTCATCGCAAACTGGCACGGTAGATACACAATATCAACAGTTGAATCTCGCTGATGAAGAGGTAGATGATGAGACTTCTCACGTAAGTACCCAGTGCAATGATCAGTTAAGGAGTGCTTTGGAATGTGCTATTGGGGAATACCGATCCATGGACCCAAATTGTCGGCCTCGTTTGCCTCGTTTGCCCATGCATAAGAGAAACATAGCGCTAATGAGTGCCCTGGACTCGTTATTATCAAACTATTTTGATAATAGCGAAAATCTTGGCGATACACATTCAATCCTGTATTGTGCGGCTGTAGCTGTATGTCGGGTAGCGGGAGTTAAATTATCTGAAAATAATACCGCTCCTCGACGAACCGCTACTGAGCCAGCTTGGCAGTGCAGGATTGAGCGTCGTATTGCTGAGACTAGGGCACTCATTGGAAAGCTATCTTGTTTCAGGATGGGCAATACGCGACCGAGAGTGATGCGCTTTGTGACTCGAGCCTTTGCAGGAACTGGTACCAGTCCCCAGGATTATCAGGCACGAGTTACAGAGCGCATCGACTCTCTGAAGCAAAAAGTTTATGCATGGGCAAACCGTATCAGGCGATATAAAAAAAGAGTGGATCGATATTGCCTGAATCGCACATTCCAGAGAGACGAGAGGTGGGTGTACAGAGGATGGGAGCAACCTGATTCCATGGCCGGTGAAGGTGGTGGGTGTCGGCCGGATGATGACGCCACTAACTCATTTTGGCGCAGCATTTGGTCGACGCCTGTCTGCCACGCGGAGGGTGATTGGATCCGGGATGTTGAGCGAGCATGTGAACGAATCCCAACTATGGAACCAATATATATAACACGAAACGATATAGCCAGTGCAGTCCGTCCGTTACAAAACTGGAAAGCAGCAGGACCGGACGGACTGCACAATTTTTGGCTTAAATGGTTCCGTAGTTCACATGCTTGTTTAGCGTCTCAGTTCCAATCATCATTGGAATCGGGTTTGCTACCAGACTTTTTAACATCCGGCAACACTCACCTGCTCTATAAATCTGGTAGTACCACGGACCCCAAGAATTATAGGCCGATTACTTGTTTACCAACAATTTTTAAACTTCTTACATCCATTTTGAGAATAAAATTATCAAAACATATATTTGATAATTCAATTTTATCAGTTTCTCAAAATGGATGTAGGAGTGGGGCCCGTGGTACTAAAGAACTCCTTCTGATTGACATGGCCATTAGCCAACAGGTACGCCGTAATCGAAAAAATCTATCGGCATGCTGGATAGATTACAAAAAGGCTTACGACTCCGTGCCACATACCTGGCTTTTGAGGGTGCTGGAGTTGTATAAAGTAGATACAACTCTATGCACCTTCTTAAGGTCATGTATGGGGCAATGGAGGACCGTATTGCACTATCCAGGATGTCGATCGAGTTCGGATTGCGGTGTTCCAATAAAGATCGAGCGAGGTATATTCCAGGGCGACAGTCTGAGCCCTTTGTGGTTTTGCCTAGCACTGAACCCTCTAAGTACTTTATTGGAGGCTTCAGGGCTAGGCTATCGGTTAAGGAGAGGTGGTCACGTTATATCTCACCTCCTTTTCATGGATGACCTGAAATTATTTGCCCTCAACAATCTCCAACTGAGTGCATTACTTAAGGTAACTGAAACCTTTAGTAATTCTATCAGGATGGAATTTGGTGTGGACAAATGTGCGGTCATGCATGTAAAGAAAGGCGAGATTATGGAATCTGCAGGGATACAACTCTCAGATTCCATACAACTTCGGTCCCTCTCTCTAACGGAAACTTACAAATACCTGGGTATGTCGCAGTCTTTGAATATCTCTGAGGCTGACATGAAGCAGTCGCTGCGGGCTCGTTTCTTTGGCCGCCTGAAAAAAGTACTGAATAGTCTTTTATCAGGTGGTAACAAGGTGCGGGCCTGCAACGGATGGGCCATGCCAGTCCTTATGTATTCCTTCGGCATACTCAGGTGGACTCAGACTGAACTTGACGCCCTGGACAGAAAAGTTCGTTCAATGCTGACTGCATCTCGGATGCATCATCCACGCTCGTCGGTAATGAGGCTATACATCCCGCGGAAATGTGGTGGTCGAGGATTTTTATGTCTTAAGACCCTCCATAACCGCGAGCTGTATAACCTCAGAGAATATTTTCTGCAAATGAGTGTGGATATGCATCGAGATGTGGTTGCAGTGGATACTGGACTTACCCCGCTCGCTCTGGCTAAAGAGAACTGGCACAAACCTGCAGTGCTTAGTATCGAGGACCGGAGAGAAGTATGGAAGGGCAAGGAGCTACATGGACGCTTCTATAAGGCCTTACACGGGTCTGATATAGATTTCAAGGCATCCGTTTCCTGGCTACGCTTCGGTGATCTTTTCGGAGAAACCGAAGGTTTTGTCTGTGCAATTATGGATGAAGTTGTCATGACAAATAACTACCGCAAGTATATCCTGAGGGACGGTACGGTTGACATATGTCGGGCGTGTCACCAGCCCGGGGAATCTCTCAGGCATATTGTGTCCGGTTGTTCGAGTCTTGCCAATGGTCAGTATTTGCACAGGCATAACCAAGTGGCTAGGATTGTCCATCAGCAACTAGCCCTTAAATATAAACTCATTGGTTCTGAGGTACCGTACTACAGATATGTGCCCGACCCAGTTCTCGAAAATGGTCGTGCATTGTTGTACTGGGATCGGTCTATCATTACAGACAGGACTATTGTAGCCAATAAGCCTGATATTGTAGTGATAGACCGAGCAGAGCGTCTCGCAATGATTGTTGATATCACCATACCACATGACGGTAATCTCGTGAAGGCGGAAAATGATAAAAAGATTAAATATTTAGATCTAGCTCACGAGATTGTCGACATGTGGGATGTAGATTCAGCAATCATTGTTCCGATTGTCGTTTCAGTGAATGGATTGATCGCCAAGAGCCTCGACCAACATCTAAAGAGGCTCGCACTGGGCAGCTGGATCAAGGCCTTGATTCAGAAGGCGGTTCTTCTCGGTACGGCACGCATTGTGAGAAAGTTCCTTTCTCTGAGGCCCTAACCACCGGTGGCTTGGTCCCTGTACCCGACACTGGTGGGTTTCCGTGGTCCCATTTTATATAGTTAAATTTATTGAGTTACACTAAGGTTTAATTATGTAAAATTAGATTATGTGAATACTGATTAATAAAGAGAATAATAATAATAATAATAATAATAATGTATTTATTTTTTCATTTAACACAATGATGCATACAGTTCTTACATTTAATTAATTCAGGTAAAATCTAAAGGTGCCTGTACTAGGGTAAACCTGTGCCACAGGCGCTAAGGGCACTCACAGTATACTATTATGAACTAAGTTACGAGTTTTAATCTTAACAATACTCATCACAAACATATTTAAACAATGTAAATATTGCTACCAGCAAAAGTACAATATATAAATTACAAACTTAATATCAACTTTACAATACCTACTAGAGAACTATGACCATTTGCCAATATTACAGTCAGCATTTCTTCGGAATGTTCATATTATTATTTTGGTTTATGCTGATTGAGGCGCAATGTCGATCTTGTATAAACTAGGTCACAATTATGTCACTGTTTCTATAACATATATAAATAAACACATGCAAGTTAGTTATAAAATTGGAAAATAAAATATGTGGCGGTCTTAGGCGCCCTCACTGTAGTCTACAGAGTTTATGTATCGCGATTCTGCTATCTTCTTCGCTGGGCATTCGAGGTCTCCAGTTTTATGGGTGCCTGGTTTTTTAAAACGTAGGCATGTTGCACATTTCGGCGTTTCATTTTTCATAGTGCAATCTTTGGCCTCATGACCTAGTTCGCCACAATGTCCACACGTGTAGCTGATCTCGCGACAAGTCTTTGCCGCATGTCCATACTGTTGGCATTTGAAGCATCTGGTCACAAGTGTAAAGTCACGAACAGGACAGGAGGTCCAATTGATGTATACTCTATCCTGGTTAATGAGGGCTTTTCTAATGTTGGCAGGAACTTCAATGACAAAATTGCAAGTAAGTGCATCTTTTTTGCCAGATTTATGGCTTAACTTTATGCAAGACAAAAAGGACTCTCGTGACAAACTAGGTATCTTATCAACCAGATTCTGCTCATATATGCAATCATAAACTTCTTGGTCATGTAGGGCTGCCGGTACACCTATGACGATTATCCTAGGTCTTCTTTTATGCGGCTCTTCCACTTTAAAGCCAAAACTACTCAGTTGAGTCGAGCTCCGCAGTTTTTCAACGTCCTCCTTTGATTCAGTGCTGATGATAACACCTCCGTTCTTGGTCTTACGCAATCCCCTTACGTGCAATTTCATCTTCTCAGGACATATTATTTTTTGCACAAGAGATTTGGTGTCGTCGCTAGTTTTAAATGTATCATTGGGATAAATTGCGATAGAACTCAAATTAGAAGGACGTAGAAAATTGTTTTTGTTGGTCTTGACCATATCAGCAAAAGACACATTTTGAACTGCGGATTTAGTGCAACTTTCTAGAACAGTCTCTTTGATAGACTTTTTGAAGTCATTAAGGCATTCAGCAAGGTCTTCTTTTTCTCTTAAGGCTTCCAACGATGTTTTCATCAAGATCGCCCTTTGCTTCAAAGACTGATAGTGCACAGCCATTTTAGAAGCACAATTGCCAACATTTCGCGCCAGAGTGTTAATGCTCAACTTTTGTTCTGTGTTCAGCTTACCTTCAGCGGCAATTTTGCACACATCGTTAAGGGCTTTTTCTATAGTGGACATATAATATCCGATGTCACTAGTAGAGAGGGCTTGGAACACCTCTTCGGTGGCATGTTCTTGTGGTTGAGGAGTGCTGGGAGGGCTGCGACACGTCTTTGTACTCCGGTTGAACGGGCTATTTTCCATGTTAGCCATATTCCGAAAACGCTCACTCGTAATTCATAGTTTTTAACAAATATTGCACTAAGTTATTTCTCTAATTTTAATCTAGGTCACGTAATTAATAATTGCATTTAAACATGTTAGTATAAATATTGCAAGTTGGACACGTCTGCTCGATATAAACAGCAAAATTATAACGTGAAAATGCTTTATATGATGTAGATTAAGACATATTTTTTTGTTTTTTATTTCATAACAATTACGGAGAAAAACGGTTTTAATTTACCCCTAATGGCGCCCAATTCACATACGTCCTCGCCTTAAGGCGTCCGGTTTGGGATCGAAAATGGCATTTTTTAAGTTAAAGGTAGTGCCTGTCTTGAGCGTAAGATTATCATGTAACGTTCTCCAGAAAAATACAAAAGACAGTATTGTATTTTTTTTGGTAAAGATATAAGCCAGTATCCCCATAGGGGTGTGCAGTGCTATTACACCCACATTTCGACATGTATGAATTAGGTCTCACGTAATAGGGAGCGAGCTTATTGATATTACCGGGCACTTTGCCAGACTCAGTGCTGCAAATGAGAATTACAGTAACACTTTTGCGCGTCCTGGGACGCGAGCCCAATTAGCAGATGCACACGCTATTCACTGAACCACGGAGGCAGTCATGTATTGAAAGTATCTAATAAATTCCAATGGATAATAATCTTCGATGCCCGATTACATTTTAATGACTGCACGGTTGGCGTAGTGGTTTAAGCGGCCGCCTCGCCGCTTGCCACTGCGCCGAGTGTTGTGGGTTCGATCCCCACACGAGTCAACACTTTGTGTAATTCACAAATTGTTGTTTCGAGTCTGGGTGTTCATTGTGTCCGTTAGTTGTACCTATGTTTGTAAAGTCCCCCACGACACAGGATTTAGTCCTAATGCGGGAGATGTCCTTTTTAAGAAAAATAAACTTCATTGCGTCATGTATAATATGAGGCTGATTACAAAATTTTAAACAACCACTTCTCATGTATGTATCGCATATGGCCCCTAATCCGAACCTGTTGAGGTGGATACAGACTTTGCGAGGCATGCGCTACGAACGGCGCACAACGAATGCCTCTGCTTGAGGCGTGCGTGTTGAAAAACTATACCAACATATGCTCGGGTCGAGCCATCGCGTACGAAGCAAACGCCTCGTTTGTCTGTCTTCATGTTTGCTGCGAGGCGTGTGCTACGCACAGACGCGCGCGTGCGAACCGCGCGTGTGCGCCGGTTCATTGCGAGCAGTGCGTTGCGTTTGGACGGTTGTGTCCGCATCGCTGTGATGTTTGCACGCATTATGAACGAAAAATTTGAATTATACGAAAGTAACCGATTATCCAAAACATCATTATCTTAATATATAAAATCCTTGCGTTACTGACTGACTGACAGACACGCTACAGCCGAAACTATTGGGCACAGAAAGCTGAAATTTGGCATGTATGTTCCTTGGGGACCGTAGGGGTGCACTAAGAAGGGATTTCCCGAAATTCCCACGGGATCGGCCAAAACGGGTAAATTTAAAAAAAATGCAGGCGTAGCTGCTGGCGTCCTCTAGTTATTATAATAAAAACAAAAGAGAAGACATATGGCATTTAATTGCGAATGAAGTAATGTAACCGTCGATGAGCTGAAAAAAAATTATCTTCTAGGATCTTATAGAGATCTCGAGAAAATAAAATATATTATAAAAACAGCAGCTGATACGCGCACGCGATGCAAAGGTGCCATCTTGACTGCTGCTGTGTGGGTTGAATCGGCCCGAGCATGCGCTGCGCGCTGTTTGGCCCGAACAAACGCAGTTTCATTTTCGCAGTCGAGGCGTACGTGGATATTGTACGCGGCGCACACCTCGAACGTGCATGCGCGGCACCGTCCACAACTAATGTAATGCTCGCACTGAGGCACTTTGATCTTGTAGCATTTGCCGACATTCGTTGGCTCGCCCTCGCACGTGCGTAGCACATGCCTCGCCACGAATATAAAGGTACACACCTTGCGAGGCATGCGCTGTGCGCCGTGCGCAGCGCATGCCTCGCAAAGTCTGTATACGGCTTTGGACGTAAATATACACAAAAACAAGTTCTACAGAATTTGTCACCACAACTGGCTAACGTAAAAAAAGATCAAACGAAGATTTCCACGAACAATTATTAATCGGCAAATGCCCGCACGTTAGCCGGTGGATTGTTTTTTAATTTGAAATTGGATTTATAATTATTCGTCACAACAGTTCTGTTGATTGACGCGGTTGGTTCGCTGTATTGGCATTTTCACGTTGTGTGGTCTAAATTGTATTTGCACTTACAGTATTTTTTTAGTAACGTTGCTAAACAAAAATACATTTTCTTAACATAACGAAACTGGGATGATGATCTGTAATAATTGGTCACATTAATACGTTACTTTCAACATAACAATAAAATGGAATACGCCGCAGTTGGCAAGCTTTCCATCAAGCCAATGGGTAGAGAATCGTGTCTTTTAGAGATTGCCAATGTATGAATACGAATAGTTGATCATATTATTATCTTATACCTATATTAAAAGTTTGTTGTGTATGTTATTTTATTGATTGTAAAAACCTTGAATATACTTTATTATTAAACGGGTCTTAACCGCATAAAATGATCTTACTTACAGTATATAAACGTATGTTTTGCCGATGTTTATGCCATCTTGCAACGACCGTAGTCGCCGAGTCCCTCTGTAAATTAGACAATTTTACGCCCTTAACACCCGTTAAACAATTCTGTATGATGTATACAAATTGCGAAGCTTAAAATTAATCTCAAATATTCAATGAGGATAGGGGAAACCGGGTATGGTTGTCATACTGGTTGGTCACAGAGGCCATAACAGACAATTAAACGGCGTGGTAGGAGCGAGGGAGTAGCACATCCATTTGTACCTCATGTCAGCGTACTCCGACATGGCGTTTAATGGACTTATTTGACCACTCGATATTCTATTATGACCTCTGTGAGAACCAACCCGTGTGCAAATCGTACCCGGTCTCCCATACGAGTCAGTCGCATCCTTTCTGATGAATCTTTTTAGCGGTCCCTTGGTGTAAATTTAATATAGGACCGGATTTATTTAAACGGCAAAACGCTTGAATGCATGGGGACTGCAAATACGGGAGATAATTATTTAAAAGAATGTTCGGTCGAGATTGGACTTCGACTCCGCGATCAAATTACGACATGTCTCTTCAGGGTTTTGTATGAAACAGCTTTATATCTGCGAATTATTTGTAGCGAAAAAGTGCGTGTGGACTGAACGCAGTAAATTTTCTGTATAACCTTTTTCATTTCCTTCGTTTTTTTCTAAGTATATTTAATCACTTTTTATTTTATTCTGCTAATCTGATTCTTGATTTGAAGATTTGGAATGTTTATTTAGATTTGATCTTGAAAAGAAGATGATTAAAATAATTGTAACCTTATGTATTTTTTGTCGAGCGTTTGACTATTGTTGATCCCAAGGCAGCCTGATGAGTTTATGAGTAAGTATTTTTGTGAAATCAATAATTCCATTTCAATTTCTAAATTAGGTTGCAAATTCTCTGTTAAGTAAAATTATCTCAAAACTACTTCAGACTGACTCATTTGCTATAGGGCGTATTATGCTTTTGATTACCCAAGAAAGGATAAAAAAGGACTTCATTTATAGATATTTAAAAGTTCTGTATAATTATCTTTATACCGGATAAATATTAATTTTCTGAACGTCATTGAAGTGTTTGTCTGTGATTTAAAATTATTTTATTTTCAAGTGTTTATGACACCTGACATAAACAACATCTTACATGACATCTACACATAGTAACCAACATTTTTTAAATGCTTGTCAGTCCGTCCTTCTATTTTTTCGAGTTGATTTTGGGAAAGTTTTAAGGAAGTTTTCTATGGAAGTAATAGAACTTTTTAGGAATACATATAGGACATTATTTGGTCCGGTAGGTGGCGCTGTTGTCAGTATCTAGTCTTGTCAATACAATAAATTGTGACCATAATAAAACTTTCATCTTCTTGATACGCTTAATGTATTTACAATCATGAACATCAAATATTATCTTACATCAGCGATAACCCAGATTGACAAAACGCAGTCGCTACTAAGAATAACAGAATGTAAACGAGATTCTCGGAGTCTTAAGCCTGATAATGGGATTTCTTTCTCGGGTTCAATCTACTATGTTTGCCATCAAAATTGAATTTCATCAACAAACGTTGGACTTTTGTGTTGGTAACGTGGTTGTGAATCGCAAAAGATGAAACTGTAATCGAATGAATATGATAAAAGATGTTAAGATTGAATGTAAATAATAGATATGACCATGATTAAAAAATGATCATGTAGTTTAGAGAAAAAGGCGTATCGAATTATCACTTCCCTGGTGATTCGCAATGCTCGTTAAACGTCGTGCCTGGCAGTCATGATGAGCTTTGGCAGTCGTTATAGGGAGTCAGTAGGTACCATTAAATATCGCTATACCTTTGGGGTGCGTAGGTCAGACAGGTAGTCGCTCCGTGAAAAAGCTAATATTCAGTCCAATCTGGTTAGACTGGTAAGCGGACTCTGTTTAGTAACTGAGGTAATACTAGGTAGATGATATAGTAAAGAGATAATAGTGAGGAAGTTTTTAAATAGTATTTTGAAATTGCATCTTTTATTTCACACTTGAAAACAGTCTAAAAAAATATTTGGAGACTTCACTTAGGTACCTAATATTTATATTTATTATATTATTTTACCTTATTTTTTAAATTAATGCAATTAATGATGAGTTCATACCATTCCATGTATTTGCTATATTTGAGAAATTTCTTCCCAAACCTCATGTATATGCTAATAGGCTGCATAAATAACTATAATTGTCGGATATACCGGAGTTAGTCCCCGTTGACCCAATTAGATGTGTTCGAATTAATGGGTACAATTTGAGTGTTACTGCGGGCAATTTAATGTTATTTTATGTTAATATACGAATTAGATTTGTGTAATCGATTGCAATGTGATAGAATTGTTAGATCAACGGGCTGTTATTTACAGTATTTAAAATGTACAAATATTCTCTATCTGTAGGTATAAAATTTTAAAATTTTTAAACACTGAAGGAAAAATTATACAGATTTCAGCAAAGTCTGTCAACTGTCTGAAAGTTGGTCCACATGCTGGACTGGTTAAACAATATCATATTTGGAAAAGGACCGAGACTTGTAAAAAATACACAACATTAGGTTTACTATAATCAGTTGCTGCAATAGAGCAGTTTTCTTTGTAATACTTTGACCGCGGTTCCACCCGCGTCAATTATACCTAAAACTGAACCTCAAGAATCTCACTATCTACAAAAATCCGTTGCGTAGTTTTTGAATTTATCGCGTTCATACAGACCGTCAGTAAGGTAGGCAGCGATAGCCTGGTGGCGATACCAACGGACTACGGGTTCGAATCCACGGCACGCACCAATTACTTTTCAAAGTTAAGTGCGTATTAAGTTGTTAATTATCCCTTGCCCCGTGCCTCCGAGAGCAAGTTAAACCGTCGGTCCCGGCTGTCATGAAGATCAGAGATCAGAGAGTCAGTACCCTCAAATAAACTGATACTGGTCTAAACAATGGAATATCGCAATCCCTTTGGGTTACGGAGGTCAGACGGCAGTCGCTCTGTGGAAAAGTTGATATTCTGTCATATCTGGTTAGACCAGTAAGTGGACCTTGGGCTCCTACGCGTGTAAGTCTTGGATGCAACCGGCATAACTCCAGAACGATGATGGTAATTATTGTGTAACTAACTATCCCTTTACGGCCACCACCATTGCAAGCCAGTTGAAACGTAGGAGAATAACAGAGGCTTTTTTACCTTTAAATTAGTTATTTATCGCGAGTAAGACTGCTATATAATATTGTATAACTATATGTTTTTTGAAAAACATAGTGTATTTTGAAATGACAGACAGACTCTTTAATTTTATTTATAAGTATAAAGTATAGATATTTAATTTAAAGTTAGATCATTTGAACACTGTGCAGGCTACTGGTATTCTAATTAACTTTTTAATAAACATAAAAAGTTTCCCACAAAAAAAAAGGGTACACAAAATCGTTCATTAGGCTCAATAATACGGCTTGCCACACAAACGAATTCATCCTGATAAAACCGCTCATTAACACTTCACAGAGCCTCGCTTAACAAAGGCTGGTTTAAAACAGGTAATTCACTAACAATAATATTATAAATAATATACAAAATAATATACAAGAATAAAAATAATATACAAACCAATATGTCTGATACTTCGACATTGTTTTATAAGTAGGTACATGTTATGTTATTTCAGTACGTAATTATAAATTCGATTGACAAAAATAGCACTAGAGGATGTAAAAATATAAACAGTACGGAAAAAATTAATTCATGAAGAATATTAAATTTTACCATATAAAAATTTTGAAAATTATCCTCGAACTTTTCAGATGCTGCAATAATTGTGAGAGCACATTTTTTTTCAAACTTGATCAGAAAAATTCGAACATTTTAATGCATTCATAAGTTTAAAAGCCTTGAATCAAACTTCTTAATTAAGACATGCAAATTATTTGTTTGTTTTTCTTTAACGTATCAGCTAAAAGAATATACTTGTTTTAATCTAGATACTGGCGTGCTGGTTTAGGAGGCAGATAGCGAGTTCTTTGTCAATGAGTGCAGCATCTATCCCCGCGTTGGATAAATCTGTGTGATTTTTTTATAATTTGTTCAAAGTCTCACGCCTGTATCCCCTAAGGGGTAGGTAGAGGTGTGAGATTACACCGACATTTCGCCATGAAGCTTTTGGTCCCACATAATAGGGGGTGAATCTATTACCGTTACCGGGTACAGCACCAGACTCCGTGTTGCTGATTATTTGTTTATGGTGCCAAATATAAAAAAAAATGTGTTTTTTTTGTTGTTGTTAGATTGACACAACTTTTTCCATTTTGGCGCGGAGTTTGAGTTGCATCTGTTGCTTATTTTAAATACAGTGTTGTTTTAGTTATATCATATCTAGTGTATACTGCGAATTTCATAATGGATAAAACATCGAACAAAGAGTTTGTCTTAAAGTTTGCATCGCCAATGGAATTTCGTGTTCGGAAACAATGAAAATTTTACAGAAGGCTGAAGGTGAATCGACTTTGTCGAAAAGTCGTGATTTGAAGTGGTACAAAGCGTACAAAAGCGGTCGAGATGTGATGGAAGATTTGCCTCGCTCTGGTAGGCCATCAACGTCTGCAACTAAAGTTAACATCGCAAAAGTGAAGGAAACAGTGACTGAAAATCCTCATTCAACTTTGAGATAAATAGCTGCCGAACTTTCTGTATCTCACGAGTCGATCCGAACCATTTTAACCAATCATTTGGGTACGAAACATGTAGCCGCTCGGCTAATCCCAAAAGACCTGAATTTTCTCCATAAACTCATGTTGAGTGTTTTCTTTGACTATCGCGGTGTTGTGCACTCGGAATTCTTGCCCGAAGGTCAAACGGTAAATAACGAATATTATTTGAGCGTTATGCGGCGTTTAAAAGAGCAAATTCGACGAAAAAGACCAGATTTGTGGAAAGAACATTCTTGGATTTTGCACCACAATAATGCGCCTTCGCACAAGGCCATCATTGTGAACGAATTTTTGACCAAGCTCTACAAATACCATCGAGCAACCACAATATTCATCAGATATGGCTCCAGCCGACTTCTATGTTTTTCCTAAACTCAAAGTACCACTTCGTGGCACCCGTTTTCAATCGATTGAAGACATGAAAAAAAGTATTAAATAAAAATAACTGCGTTAAAAAAAAAAACGACATCAAAAACTTAAAAGTCAAAATAATAAAGATTTAATATTAATTCAATATTACCTATTATTTATATCTGCTGTTTACTAATAGGTTTACAGTCGGTGCCAAGCGAATTTAATACTTACGAAGTAATGTATTAATTTGCTCATATTCATTTAAGTGATTATCTTATTATTATTTGTTGTAAAGGCTTGGCACTAACTTCAAACCTATTAATAAATAGCACATATAAATAATATGTAGTATTTAATTAATATTAAATCTTTATAATTTTTTTACTTTTTAGTTTTTATGTCGGTTTTTTTAACGTAGTTATTTTTATTTAATACTTTTTAGTGCATTGTTGTGTTGTCAACTAGTTATGGGTAGACTTACAAAAGGTGCTGCGCCCCTTAAAAAAATATAGATCTCAAGAAACGGCCTTACCGCGTAACTGACGTCTTTAAAATCACCATTATCATCATTGTACACGCATAGTTGATTTTTGTAATTACTGAGTTCGTATGGCCACCTTCTAGCTCCTTCATCGGACCCTAAAGGATCCTAGTTACCATCCGCACCAAAGTGCTCGTTAAGACGAATGTAACGAGCCCAAACTCGATAAAGTTTTGTTATTTATTTACTGAGTTCCTATGGGCACCTTTTGCTTCTAATATCAGATCAGCTCTATGTCATAATATTTTTTTATTGTCATCCATTTTACATACATATACAGAATTTCACCTCAATCGGTAATCGGAAAGTGGATCAAATTTACTTGCGAGATTTTATTTCAGACATCGGGATAGATGAAGGTAAATAAAAAATGCTAATAAAATAAAAACTACTGGGCCTACCTGAATTAAATTTTTATGGGACCAATTCGAAACTATCCCGCATCAAACAAAAAGAGAATCACGTAAATATCGGTTTAGAAATCTCGGAGATATCGGTGTACATACATCGAAAAAAATGATGAGTGATGGTGATAAAATGAATTTGGATGAATAACAAACAATTTGCGTATTATTTATATTTTCCCAGTACTTTCTTGACATATTAGTATAACAATTATCTGTTTTCCTGAGTACAGCTTCTGTGTAGTTTAATTAGATGACTGTGTGTGATAGCCTTGGGTCGCGTTGTTTCTAGCATAAGCAAAAAAGAGAAAAATAACATTATACGACTTAAGGCGAGGTTGCAGTACAGTGCGTAGCTCGACCTCACCCCCCGCAAAAACAAAGACACGGCGGTGGCGTCAGCGAATGAGCGGGGGGAGGGGAAAGGGGGGTTTCGTAAGTGCGTGTGCCACAGCGCAGCGTAAAAAAAACCGTAGATGAGTTATGCGAACTTCAAGAGTGGCACATTAAAAACAGGCTAAATGTCTCATTTGGCTTTAGTCCCGTACGCGCTGCGGTCGGAAGCGCTCGCTCTTTTACTCGCGTGTGTGTACGTTACATTTGAAAATGCCGTCGTGTGTAATGAGATTTTGCAAAAACTATAGTAGGATAATGCCTAAAAGTTATTGAACCACTTCTCATTCATGAGTATTATAATATTACAACGTTTTATTTACAATTTATAATAAATTCAGTATCACAAATAATAGAGTGAATAAAAAAAATGGCATTTAGCGAAAGTTTAGTGAAAAAAATGGCATTTAAGAAATTTAGTAAAAGAGAAGCAGTATTGTGCGTGTTCAAAGACTAAAAAACAAAGTATCCAGATGGGACATTCGTAATAATAAAATACTGATGTGCGTTTTTGTCAAGTAATAAAAGTGATTTGAGGCTGAATCAACACAATATATTATTATTATAGAAATACAAAATCATACGTAATGTTTGTAACATTGACGGATGATCAAAGTCCATTCACTTGTTCTTGTTTTTCTCCTTTTAGTATTAAACAACTAAGTAGATTGTACTGCACAGTTTTCGCTGCCGACCCATCGTACCCCTGGCAGTACCCCTAGGGGTATGGTGGGTCATTCAAAGCTTAACCGTACTCCCAGATAATACTATTGTGTAATTCGTTTATTAATTTCAGTTCGTTAATTTCAAGTTCTACTATTTTGTGGGATCATTCCCAGTAATTGAACAAATCGAAATCGAAATCAAAATCGAAATAAGGTCGAAAATCGGATGCACCTGTTTTTTGCAATCACTATCGATAGCTGATCACTTTCTGGTAGTCATTTGTTTTGTAGACGTTCATTTGTTTTGTAGACGTTCAATTGTTTTGTAGACGTTCATTTGTTTAACACATTTTTATACATACATATTTATTCGGATATGTGAGCGCGATGTTGTGACACTACCCTTGTAAAACATACATAGAACTAGTGGTAAATTTCCTACAACTGTTTCCCATTAGTTCTATTCTTCTCATCAAGTTGTGCTAATAGAACTAGTGGGAAAAAAGTATCACTAGTTCTATCATAGAACTGTTCAATAGAACTAGTGGGAATGATCCGACAGCGCTAGGATGATGATGATGACGGGTCTTCAACAGTACCACAGATTATACCTATAATATACAAAGCATTATAACCATTAGCAGTAATACCTAAACGTTTTATTCATTAATTTATCTCCTTGTCGCACTATATCATCGTACTAGCGCTTGTCTTCGCTTGACTAAAAGTACAAAAACGTAAGTAGTAAGTCATTATCATACGAGAGATAACACTGTTCAGTTTAATGTCCACGTAGCACGTTGGTACAACACTACGAGCATTTCAGCCAGGAGTACGGTTAAGCTTTAAAAGACCCACCATACCCCCAGGGGTTTTGCCAGGGCTACGGTGGGTCCGCAGCGCACAGTTTTTATATTAACGTACTGTTTTAGGTTTCCATTGAATGAAATGAGAAGAATAAAATGTACTTTTTTAATATTAATGTTACAAATAAATCACATCGACTTTTTATTTCCCTACCTTAAATGAATTAATCAAATTTACTTTGAGGCGAATTGAATTTACTCAAGACAGACAAAGTGATCATGTCGCATCTGAGTCAAATTATTGTTTGTGAAACGGTCAGCATGATGTCACAATGCGCGTCGGTACAGAGGGTATATGTTTATCTCTTTTTCGCGCTTGCGATTAGATGTGCTATCTCACTTACTCTTCTTATTTAATTCTTAGTGTGTCGTTTTGACATATTTATATTAGTGTGCGTACGCTTTTCGCGATGCGTGCCACTCGTAAGCGCCGGTTACCTTGTCAGTAACCTGTCTACGGTTTCTTACTAGTATGTCTATGGTTGGAACGATTGAGTTTGGAATACGAATTACTGTGTACTTTTGCGAAAACGTAAATGCGGGGGTGGAGGGGGATTTTGCGGAACAACGACGTACGTCCGCCCTCAATCACGCCTAGACAGGCAGTGATGAACGGCCGGCGAGCGATATAATGCCAACATTTTGACTATTTTTTTTCTTTGGAGAAAAATGATAACGAAATTGCGAAATCTGTTTATACCATTTATTTTAAAATAAAGAGCTCTTTCTATTTGATAATATTTTCATAAAAAAAATCATTATGGAATCTCTAAGCAGTACACGTTTAAAATTGTGATTTAGTTCCATGTTTGACATTTTTTTTATCGAGCCAATCATTCCAAATCGTGTTTCTATCTTTACGATTTACTGGAAGATATGTTCAACTTTTATACTTTAATTTGTATTCATTAAATATATCATAGTTCATGGGACTTTCAGACGTTCAAAAATCTTAAAAAGTACTGCAACCTCGCCTTAAAAATAGAGACTTGCATAGCAGCATAAACTTTATAATCATAGATATCTAGAGAAAGGCTTAACGTACAAAACACTTTAAAAGACTTATTATCTTATACTAATATATAAAACTGAAGAGTTTGTTTGTTTGGTTGAACGCGCTAATCTCAGGAACTACTGGTCCGATTTAAAAAATGTTTTCACAGTTATATAGCTCATTTATCGAGGAAGGCTATAGGCTATATAAGTGACGGGAGTGGAGCAGTAGCCTTAAATAACGCAGGTGTAACCGCGGGCATCCTCTAGTTATAGATATCTAGAGAAAGGCTAAACGTACAAAATACTATTAAAGACTTATTAGACCCACTACAAGTTGTTGTTTAACCCATTTTGAGTAGGACATGTAAATTTGTATATTTAATGCATCAACAACTATATTTGTATTTATTTGTATTAATCACTATGTGTCTAATAAATTTGTTTTCCTGGTTCTTCAATTATGGTTTGGCGTAGCTTAATCCGACAAACTCATTGGAGTAAAAATAAAATCTTGGCAGAAACATTCAAGGCTTTAACGAAATCCATTAACAAAAATCGGACAAGCCGAAAAGAGTACAGAAAATCAGGTCAGATACTAAAGAGAGAGAATCTAAAAACGAAAATATATCTTTAATATGACCTTTCCAATTCTTGAGATTTTTTATCCATCTCGAATATAAGATAAAAATCCGGACACTAAAGCGGCATATCCACTGGAGCGTCTGGAGCGGAGTGAAGTGGAGCTGCAAAATTCATTAGCTCTTACGATTTTTATTTATTTAATTTTTGGTCCCTCTGTTTCTCTATGATTTAAGGTGCTTTTCCATCTGAAATGTGCTGTTTAGCTATATGGCGAAGATGTAAAAGCTAGACTATGAAACTATGAGACCATTTCCAATGATGCTTAGCTATGTAGCGAGACGGGTAAGATGTGCTATGAAGATGCGCTGCCGCTAATAGCTTTGCGGGGATGGTGCCCTTGAGCTATTACCTACTTTTAGTAACAAACGCGCACAAATTGTAGGAACTCTGCTTTGCACATAGTACTACTCGCCACCATACTAAGTACGCATCCATAGCTTAGTTGCACCTACACGAGACAACGCTTTGTAGTATCGAGTCTGGGTGTAGTTTATGTCTGTTGTTTAAATGTTTGTAAGGTCCTCTGTGACACAAGCCTATTCTTAGTGAGTAAAAAATACCCCTTTGGTCAACGTAAAAATAAATATGGTGGATAACAAACTCATCCATAGCAACACAGCATCGCACATCTCTATTGGAAAAGAAGCCTTAAGCTAAAAATAACCGTCGCGCCTTTCGGTAGATTCTCCGTTACAAGTTGATACAAAACTTTTACTTGTATGTGAAGGAAACTATTTATTATTTTTGATACTTTAATCTTAGAGTTGTAGTACTGGAAGAATAGACTTGTAGTAATTGGTTAAAAGGAACGAGATTTCTATTGTGTTCAGTATTGTTTCGAGTTTATCTACTTGTATAAATTGAGTAGAGTCTAGCCGTGTGGTTGACGGCATAGAATACAAGTGTCACCACCCCCTATCTTCCCGTGGGTGTCGTAAGAGGCGACTAAGGGATAACACGATGCAAATACCATCTTTACGTAGAGACGGAAAACTCGACATCAAACCCTATACGACTGCCTCGTTGGTGTCGCGGCATAAATGTGCGCGTGGGACCGGGAGGTCCCGGGTTCGATTCCTAGGTCGGGCAGTGTTATTGGGTTTTTCTGTCACGAAATTTCTCGGTAGCCGCACGGAGTCTGGAAATGTGCCCGGTACGGCAATGGGCTCGCCCCTTATTACGTGGGACTAAAGTATATCTGGCGAAAAGTGGGTGTAGAAATACACCTCTGCCAACCCCTTCGGGGATTAAAGGCGTGATGATATGTATGTATGTATGCAGTCTAGCAAATATATTCAGTAATCTTTCACTAACGAAGTGTGACATAAGATACTTCCATTTGACGACTGGTTGGCGTAGCGGGAGTGTAAGCGACTGCTACCACAGAATAGATAGTACTAACGTACAGAAGCATCACTTCGCAAAACAATTTAAAGAAATTGCGACTCTTGCTACTAAGCAACAAAGTGCAATTCAGCTCGCATAAGCACTCAGTGCCTACTGCGATATTCACCTAACCGTTCCCGCTCTTTTCACACATAACGCTGTCGCTGTCTAGCGCGGCGTGACGCACTAGCTGTCGCGCTAGGGTTGTCGTCTGTCGGCTTGCCGCTGCTACTATAATATTTATTCATCATCATCTATCAGGTAGGTATTTGACCACGTAATAATAAATAATTATCCTATGTTTAATGCGTATGGTTACACGGTAAATTTTATTAAATTAAAACCATTCTCCTAGCGTTATCCCAGTTTAAATCTGGGGTCCGCTTTATTTTTATTAAATTAAAACAATCCTAGAAATATCCTTGTTTAATGTTTAGTGATATTTTTAATGACTTATTTCAAGTTGGCTCGACGAATTCTTAGGGAGTATTTTTCGTCTTTTCGCTAGGTATAAATAAGTAACTGCACCTTATTACTCAGGCTATTAGTAAATTCTGAGTCTAGGTGTGTAACTACTTACTTATTTAAACAATTATAATTTACTTTAAACTAAAAATTTCAAGTAATCGAATTTTATGCGCAAGATATTTCGAGCAAAATTTAATCATGAAAATCGCGATACCTTTGTTTAAAACTAAATAAACATTAAACTAAAAGCTATAAAAGTAGTTTGCTTAATTCGTTCACGTATTATCTATACTAATATCTAAAGTTTAAACTAAATGCTAATTACTAAATCCATGCTAAACTGATTTTAATGAAACGCTTATAATAACAATAACGGTGCTGACACACTTGAGTATTTACGTGTAATGAGCATTTGTGCGAATGTAACATTACAGAAAAACAAACGAGTGTGTTTTAGCGAGCATTCTATCGAGGGTTCTGGCGAGCATTCTAGCAAAATAACAGTAAAGCTTCAAGCTTCTTGCCGATTAGAGCGTTCGCTCTGTTGTTATTATTCGACAAAACGAAAAACGGCAAATGCCCATTGATTTTTTACAAGCGAATGATCAAGTCTGTCAGCACCTTAACATTAAAATTCGTTCGTAAAATTGTTTAGTTTAGTAGCGAATGGATTATAAGTTATTATCGTCGTAAATGAGATGAACTGTCGTGAACATAGGTGGGAATAGGCACATTAGTAGTGATGCAGTATATCTTTATGTTTTTATGCTATTTACACATACGAAGCTTGAAGTTGTGCTTGAAGTTCAATTAGTACCTATCTGTATCTCGAAGGTACATACTGTACATTACTGTACTTACACTTTATTTACTTATTTATAGACTCACGCCTGTATCCCGGCAGGGGTAGGCAGAGGCGTAATATTACACCCATATTTCACCATGAATTTTTAGATCCCACGTAATAGGGGGCGAGCCTATTGCCTACTTACAATTAATAGAGTAGCTTAGAAGAAGAAGAAGAAGATAGAAGATAATTTATTTTTGTAAAACATGGGTGTATGTGTACAAAGCAAATGATTGCAACATAAGGTGTAAAATGATAATAATCAGACCCTTACATGTTTTGCCTAGGATAGGCGTACAAAATTTTGTTGTATTTGAACCGAAATGTCATAATGTTAGGCATCAATTAAGTATTCCTTCAGATTATAAAAACATTTGCTAATAAGAAATTTATTTAATTGTAATTTAAATTTATTTAAGGGAAGCTGCTGAATGGATTTGGGTATTTTATTATAAATGACAGGCGCTAGGCAGAATACACTTTTGTGCATTAGTGCAGTGTTGCATGGCACAATACTTAGTTTGTCACCATCCCTACGGCTACGATTGCTTACATCGGCAAGGCGACTAAATAGCTTTGGGTTGGCTTTTACAAATATAGCGACCTCATATATAAATAGGGAGGATAGAGTTAGTATTTTATATTTAATGAAATATTGCGTACAGCTATCAGTGCTTTGAAGACCAAACATTGCCCTGATGCATCGTTTTTGAGATTTAAAGACTATTTCTTTGTTGGTCGAGTTGCCCCAAAATATTACTCCGAATCTCAAGACGGAGTCAACTATGCCATGATATGCTGTAATGATGGCGTCAGTGTCTATGATGGCTGATAGTCTGTATAGAGCGTATGCGGAGGAACTAACTCTTTTTGTGAGTTCCTCTGTATGTGTCTTCCAATTCATATTTTTGTCAATGATAATACCTAAAAATTTCGCTGTAGCAACTGTATCTAGTAATGTGCCTTGATAACTGATTTTAAAATTTGGAGTCGCTACACGTTGACTGAAATACATTATTTTTGTTTTGGCTATGTTAATCTTCAGGTTATTATTATTCATCCATTGTATTAATGATTGGATGGTATTATTAATTTCGTCCTCATGTGAGGCGTTTCCTTTAGAGTCTACGGTAACTGTACTATCATCGGCAAATAGCGTTATTGAATATTTGGTCACTAGTGGTTAATCATTAAAATATAAAATAAAAAGTAGCGGTCCTAATACGCTGCCCTGTGGTACGCCAAACATGATTTTACGGTTATAGGAGTTGAAAGTTTCCTCACATTTTTTGTTTATATTTATTCTGGTAATTTCGGTGTATTGTGTTCTATTTTTCAAATAAGATTCCATTAATTTGAGTACATTGCCCCCAATACCGTAAGCCTCTAGTTTATTAAGTAATATGTCATGACTCACATAATCAAAGGCCTGAGTCATGTCACAGTAGATCGCACATATAGGTACTTTTATATCAACTTTGTTATAAATATTCTTTAAAAAATCAAAAATGGCCATGTTAATAGTTTTATTTTTACGAAAACCTTTCTGCTCATGCGTTAATATATTATGTCGTTCTAGAAAATTATAAATTTGTTCATAAATATATTTTTCAAAAATATTTATGAACAAATTTATAATTTCTAAGCTTATATTATTAATTTGTATCTGTCGCAAACAAATAACTTAATCAGCCGCTCAATAATAGCCTAGCCACTTTATTAAACGATTTCGTTTAACTAGCGGCCTAATACAACATTTGATAAACTGGGTGGCTAATTGTTCAGACTAGTGATATAAAGGAGTCTCCGTGTGACAAAAATCTATATTCTATACATATAATAAGGCAGTAAAAAAAGTAATCCTATACATTGAATATATTTCCAAAAAAGAAACTCAGAGAGGCTAAGAAACAGAAATAGAGCAAGAATCTAAAAAAAAATTTTGTCTGTTTGTACACGCTAATCTCCAAAGTTACTGGATGGATTTGAATGATTTTTTTTTATTTTGCTATTAGGACTGGACAAAATATAGGCTATATTTGATTTTGGAAAGTTGAACAGTTGATGCCAAACCACAACAGCCCAGTGAAACTATAGGACATAAACATTTTAGTTTGGCAAAAAATATTAAACCTGATAGACATTTTCTGATGAGAAATTAAAATTTGAAGATCTCGAACATATGATGTGGAACTCCAAGAGCCCAGTTTCACTATAACATATACTGACTTGACGGCTCAGCAGTAGTTGTCCAGTATGATGAGGGTGCTTTGTTGAGAGATCAATATTTGACCCGAGGAAGGACATAGGATAGTTTTTATTGCGATAACCAACATCCACGCGGGCGGAGCCGCGGGTGACAGCTAGTATAAAATAATGTTTTATAATTATTTTATGTTAGGTTTTCTCATAACCCTAAATAGGAGACCTGCTCCATAGAAACAAGACTCCGTCGTTGCTTCAATAATCGTCATTGGAATTTTTTTATTCCCTTACTGTTCTTAAAATACCGAGTTTTAATAGACAGAATAACAAAAAGTTCGATTTAATGATAATTGAAAACATTTTAATAACATGGCTGGGAAAGTAGTTAAATGTTATAGATCTAAATGATTTGCTTAGCTGTTTGATTGAATGAAATTATATCTACAATATACTTATAATTTATTCAAAAGTTGACATTTTACTTAGTCATTTTTATGATTCTGAAGAGTTAAAAGAGTTATGAATAAAATTGTTTTTAAAATACTACAAGCGAAATGAGAATTAATTTTGCGAAGACAAACTGCGTTACACCTTATTATAATTATAAACCCAAAACTTAAAACCGGCCAAGTGCGTGTCGGGCCACGCGCAATGTAGGGTTCCGTAGTTGCCCATAATGGCCATTATTGATAATAACTTCTGTACGCATATCTTTAAGATTAAGCTAGCGCTCCCCATAACTCACAGAAATAGGTAAGTTAAACGACGATTACTCATAAACTAGTGATGTCTACTTAGCCGTGATAGTTTTCCTTTTAAATTCGTTATATGTACTACATTTGTGATTTTTTTCACCTCTTCCAAATTAATAGTTTAGCCGGCAGAGGGGGGGGGGACACTTGAGTATAAAATTTTTTTTCACTTCAAAGCTTGATATTTGACAAACCAATCACTTGATCGAAAAATGATTTGAGCAAGCTAATAATATTTTTGTAATACCTATCTAATGATACCCCTCATAATGGTGTACTCTACCAAAAAAAATTCATCACCATTATATATGTAGGGGAGATACCCTTAAAAAAAATATTTTCATACATTTTATTCTACAGTTTTGTTGCAATATTTTATGTTAGCAGCTTACTAGCAGCAGGCGTCTTTGAGCTAGGCTGCTGACGGACAGATGGACGGATATGATGAAACTATAAGGGTTCCTTGTGGACTACGGAACCCTAAAAATGATGTGATGACCTTGACGCGCCCACCTACGGCTATTTTAAACGTCTTTTCTGTCATGTGCCCAGATGTAGCTAACAAAGCCAAACTTTACTGTACTAAATATGCGGTAACAGATGGTGCCGTAGAGATGGCCATTGGAGTTATACATGTAACTATAAATAGGTTTCGATCGAGCCTTCTGTTAGACTTAAAAATACCCATATTTATAATTATTGGTATTATCACCAATATGTCGTGTTCAAAAATAGCCGCCACAACGCCTCAGCAGATACTGAATATAATTAATACACTAAAAAACACAAAGAGCGCGGGTTATGATGGCATTATTACAAGAATAATAAAGGACGTAGGTTTTATAATTTCACCGGTTCTGAGCTTTCTATTCAACTTATGTATTGAGCAGGGTATTTATCCAAATAAGCTTAAGAAAAGTATAATAAAACCCATTTTAAAAAAAGGCGATATTCAAGATATCAGTAATTATAGACCGGTAGCTCTCGTACCCATATTTGCAAACATTTTTGGGAGGGTAATATATAACAGTCTCTATGAATTCTTAGAAAAATATACTATTTTAGCACCACAACAATATGGATTCAGAAAAAACAGAAATATAAATATGGCTATTTATAATTTTTTATTTAACGTAACATCTAATATGGATAAAGGACAACCGACTATAGGATTATTTATGGATATGACGAAAGCTTTCGATCACGTAAGGCATGATATTATTTTAAATAAGCTGTATCACTGTGGCATAAGAGGTAACATACACGATTTAATAAAATTCTATCTAACAAACCGGCAACAATTAACAGAGATAACCAGTCTATGCACAAAATCAAAAACAGAAGTTGTATGTCAATCGGACACAAGAACTGTCAAATTCGGTGTGCCACAGGGAAGTGTGCTAGGACCACTTCTTTTTATTATCTATATAAATGACTTGCCAACAACGACTACCCACAATATGACTCTTTTCGCTGATGACAGCACTATTCTTTATACCGATAAAAAAATGACATTACTCGAATCTAATATTAATAATTCTTTAATATCCATAATACATTGGCTGCAATCTAATAATTTAAAAATTAATTAAAATAAAACTAAAATAGTACAATTTAGACAAAGAAGGGTAGAAACAGGCGTAGATATCAATATAAACCATAAAGGACAACGTATTGATGAATGTAAAGTAACGAAATTTTTAGGCCTTAACATTGATAGTCAAATGAACTTTAAATATCATATTGAATATGTATGCACTAAAGTACACCAATATGCTTACGCATTATATAGATTAAGAGCTATTGCAAATATATCTACAGTAATAACAGCTTACCCCGGAATTGTAGCATCAACACTGCGGTACGGAATTATTTTTTGGAGAAACTCTACTGATTGGCACCTAGCTTTTAAAGCACAAAAGCGTTGCATAAGGGCCATCTTTAACATCAAGCAAACAGATTCCTGTAAACCTTTATTTAAAGCAAATAACTTACTTACACTTCCAAGCATCTATATTAGTGAATGTGCGTTATTTACAAGGCAAAACATGTCATTGTTTAGCAAGAGGAATAGAGCTCGTCATCCAGACAAACTATCTGTAGTTGCTAGTAAAACAACTCTAATGCATAAAAGTTTCTTCCTTATGGCACCTCACATTTACAACAAGTTACCAAAGAAAATTAAAGATTCGGCAAATGTTAATAGTTTCAAAAGGTCCCTCAACGAAATGCTGGTCTCCACGTGTTATTACTCGGTACAGGAATTTCTAAACGATAAATTTGGTGATACAAGTTAATCCGTCATGTTTATCGATCCAGAAGCATTATCTGAGAATTTACTAATTTTAATTTTCTAATTGTTATTTGTTTTTGACCTGACCTTGTTAATGTAATGTTACCTATGTTGACTATAATATACAAACTGACTTATTATTAATTACATTATAGAATTATCATGATCAATATCTGAATACTGTTAATTAAATTATATTTGACATTAATAACTGAAATGTAAGAACCCTAAAAAATTTAAATTGTATCTACCTTATAATTTACCTGCTTATTTTCAGGCAGAATGTACCTGGCTTCAATGTTTCTTTGACATATTGTATAACATCTTTTTCTATGTACCTACATTCTATGCAAAATTTGAATAAATGAAATGAAATGAAAAGACTTATTATTATTGGTGAGAGCTGAAATCTCGACATCCGGTAAGACAGCAAGCAAGAAAGAATTGATTTTCAGTTATTTTATTATATATATTTTTTATAGTCCCACGCCTTTTATCCCCGAAGGGGTACGCAGAGGTGTAATATTACACCCACATTTCACCATGAATTTTTGGTCCCACGTAATAATAGTTACCGGGCACATCACCAGACTCCTTGCTGCTACTGAGAATTCGGAAAAATCCAGTAACACTTTTGCATGACCCGGGAATCGAACCCGGGACCTCCGATCAGCAGTCGCATACGCTATCCACTGGAACACGGAGGCAGTCAGTTATTTTAATTCTAGAATTAGCTAATCTTTAATACAAATAACTAACAACTTTCAAATCAAACTGTAACCACTAATTTATTAAAAGAGACATCCAAAGTGAATTTCTTTGCCACCTAAATAAATAAACAAAATTCGATTAATTTAAATCTGGGATCCATTTCACTCGATCAGTACTCGACAACACAGTCAGCGTTACGCGTTGGTTCGACCGTCGGGTTGTGGAGGGGAGAGGCGGGTAAAACTTTGTCCGGTAAAATGGGAAATACTAATGAACTAGTCGGATTTTTCCTCTTTTTAGTGTTCGCTTGTAATTGGCGGTCAGTTACGAAGAATATTTTTTCGATAAGATTTTTATGTACTTGCAAATGAATTTGAATGGTGGTAGCTTTTGTGATGTTGGGATATGTAATTTTATTAGGTGGCCGGCTCCGGCTAATCGCTGCCAGGAGGACAGCAAACAACATGTTTGCGGCGAATATGGGGTTTTATGTTTCGAGTCCAGGCCGATCGGTCATAAAAGATTTATTATTCTACGGGAATTGTACTTTCAAAAGAGATATTATAGTCTAAAATATTATATTTAAACTTAGTCATCTCCTAATAAGGTAAAAATGATTGTACATTTAATATCAGGCTTTATTATAGAACCGGTTCATCCATAGCCAAACCCACCCATGATTCTACAAAGTTGAAGAGTTTATTTATTATGTACCAACATTATATCTGACAAGTAAACTTTCTATAAAAAATAGGCGAATGGCAATTAAAATGCTTGTAATTCAGTAAATATCTGAATTATTAAGGGTAGATATGGTTTCCATGTAACAACTTTGTAACTTCCTTGAAAGATTTGGTAATGGCCAAAAATATATCGCGTCTGTACAGGAGGCACAAGAAACTTCTGCATGAAGTAGGCGTAAGTGTAGCCATCGTATACTGCTATTTTAAACTCTTGTGATTTGTATATGATCCAAGTTTATTAAGCGGGCCTGGACTGCATTAAATAACTATTTCAAGGCATAGATACCTCAGTATTCTCAAACGCTGCGATCGACTTTTAAGTCACGCTACAACTACGGGTTCTGTAAGCCAGTCGAAACGTCGGATAATAAGATCGGCAATACCTTGAATAAGTTAAGCTAACGCGATAAATATCCATTAAATTAAGCTCTTGCATGATATCATAACTATATTTAAAATACAGATGAACGATTGAGCAGTAAGCAATTTCATTAAACGCATGTATCAACTCAAGCGCGATGTTATAATATATTAAAACTTGTGCGTATCTCACAATTTTATCTAGATTTTATTACCTTTTGTTTGGCTCACTACACCAGTTTCACACTAATGTGTAACTTTTGCCAGAACATTGTATTGATGCCTATCTGGTTGCCAAGTGATTAGAATAAATGATTTTGTTTTATGCTCTATTACCTCTATTTCGTGCGAAAAGGTTAAGTAGGAATATCATTCAGAAATAAGTCAGAAATCAAAATACTTAGGCAAAGTATTTGGAATGGCCCTTTTAAATTATTTATTATACTAACTGAGCCTGTGCTTATACCGCGTTGGGTCATAGCGTGATGTTTATAGCCTTCCTCAATAAAGAGGCTATCCAACACAAAAAAACATTATTTAAATAGAACCAGTAGCTTTTGAGATTAGTGCGTTCAACCAATCCATCAAACAAACTTTTATAGTTTTAATATAGTCTACAGGACATTTCATTTGTTTCTACTTTCCAGATTATAATTAAAGCCAAATATTATAAATTTTGTTGGCAATCTCACCACAATGAACTTTACAGTATTACCTACCTCTAAAGACAAAATTAAGTTATTCCATTACCACTCATGACTTCTGGCTAAACAAATGTATATACTGCGCCTTTCATCCAGTCATTCGCATACAAAAGTTCTGAACGTACGTTTACCCCAAACAAAAAATAAATCTGGGGAAAAGCAAAACTGTATAACGGTCCACACAAAAGGTCCAAATAAAATCATTCTTTTAAATATTTAAATAAAAAAAATGAGACACTGTGATTTGGTAAACATCCCTCTGGCATATCATTTGAATCTGAAAACGGAAAGTAATATTTGAATAACTGAAAACCGAACGGTAGAATGTCAACATCAACTATTTTCTGTGCTAAGGTTTTCTTGAAATGCAGCAAAAATGCGATGACGGGTATACTAATTTCAAAGCCAACGTGTGTTTTAATTTTTACCTTATTCTTATTCTATCCACATTTAGTATTTTCGCCATCCAATCGTTTTCACTTGTATTTTACTTTATCTTTTAATTTGTATATTTGGGTAGCCCGTTTACAAGAGGTGGAAGATGTGAAGGAGATATTGAAAGGAGAGTGACTGCGGGAAACTGTTTAAATGGAGCGCTGCATGACTTTATGAACGGCCAGAATGTGCCAAAACAGGCACGACTGGCGGTTAATAATGGAGTGTTTGTGCCTACGTTGATGTACGGTAGTGAGTGTTAGGTGTGGCAGAAAAAGCATGACAGCAGAATTAATGCAGTTGAGATGCGTTCACTTCGTAGTTACGAGTATGTGTATGGTAAAACTGATTGATAGAATTCCGAATGCAGTAATACGAGTGCAATTTGGCCTGAAAGAAGTTGTCGTGACAAGAATTGAGAAAGGAATGCTGAAATTGTTTGGGCACGTGGAGCGAATGAGTGAAGAAAGAGTGACGCATCAAATTTATGAGGCTTGCGTGTTTTGTTTATTTATGAGCAAGTCGGACGCGGCAGACCTCGTCAGACATTCGTGAATCAGATTGGTGACATCTTAAAAAATGCCAAGGTCCGAAGCACCCGGAACCGGCAAGCATGTATGAACAGAGTAATGAATGTAGAGGAAGCACGTGAGGTTTGTAAGGATAGATGCAAGTGGCGTTCCGTTTTTTCTGCCTATTCCGACGGGAAAAAGGCGTGAGTATATGTATGTATCTTTTTACTTACTGAGAAGGTTTTCAAGCAATATGAAAAAAGTTACGACATGGCCGTTTATTCGTGAAGCAGTGTGTGAAGTATTTGTGTCTGATATTTCATTAAACTGTATTTAATGTAAGTCTATCATCTTCTTAGCATTTAAAAAATGTATATGTATCGCAACGACCTGAATAGCATTGTTTAACACACCTACTTGGCTGTTTAATAAGGACTGATGAAACCTACTGACGCTTGCAACAATGCCGAAATATCGGTTACTACAAACAAAGGTATGTGGCAAATACCCCAAATGACAATTTCAAATAAACATAATAATAATAATAACACATCTGTTATCTTGGTTGAACTTGATTGTATCTTTGATCTCGTAGTGTAGATTCCGCTGTAAAGAGACAATAGATTCGACATATTATACCTTTATAGCGAGTTAGCACTTATGCTAACTCGCTATAAAGGTATAATATGTCGTACCTAAAAGGTAAAAACGGGACCCTATTACTAAGCATCCGCTGTCTGTCTGTCCGTCTGTCTGTCTGTCTGTCACCAGGCTGTATCTCATAAACCCTGATAGCTGAAATTTTCACAAATAATGTATTTTCGTTGCCGCTATAACAACAAATACTAAAAGTAAAAGCAATGCAAAATATTTAGAGGGGGTCCCGTCTCATTCAATAACCGTGTTTTTTCGTATTTTTTGCTCCATATTATTAACGGTAACAGGTAAACGCTTAAAATTTTCACAGTACATGTAGTTGTATATTACCTTTCAAAATAAATAAAAATAAAGTTAATATTAAAGGAGGGCTCCCATACAACAAACGAATTTTTAAGCAAATTTTTACTCAATAAACAGGTAGAAACTTAAAAATATTTAAGTATACATACAACAAACGTAATTTTCTTTTATGGATGATGGTACGGAACCCTTAGTGCGCGAGTCCGACTCGCACTTGGCCAATTTTTGAATGATGCTAGTCAAGAGTCAGTCTAAAGTTTAGTTTGTATTAAGAATAAGAAAGATACCAAGATAATTATGAGAGTCAAAATCTTAGCTCTTTTTTTAATAATATTACCCTGAGCTAAAATAACATGGATGTTCGGAACAATATTCTAATCAAAGTATAAATTGTATCAGCGATGCCTAAGGCTTCATTTAGCGATGTAATATCAGATTTATATTAATACGGAGCAGGAAAGTTAACTTTATAGTAATTCGATTATCGGTACAATTAATTACCGTTGTTTTCTTTTCCTCATCGAAGTAAATAGTAATTATTTTCCTGCAAAATGTTTCATGGCTAAAACAAGATAATTCGTTGAGAATAGCCGGAAATTAAGGCAAAGAGCATAATAAAATAGATATTTGCTAAATTTTTGGTGCAATATAATTACATTTGATAGGGCGCGGCGGGGTATTTTCTGTATGGCCTAATGAAGCAACATTTTTGACAAGTTTTACATAGATTTTGCAGTAACTGCTAATATTTCTTTACTGCAATTGCTGGTAACTCTGCTTTTACGTAAAACTCTATTCTAAACGATTTATACCAAAAGTCTTCCAAGCAATTCGGTGTACGGTTGTTCCGTTTAGATCATTTTTGTACTTCACAGAAATTTACATGACATTTGCATAGCAAGCTCATGAGAGATTTCAAGAAACAGAGATACCGTGAAAAATAAACATAATTTATGCAAATAAACATAATTATGCACTTACATATTATGTAAATTAACAGCCGGATACTTTCAGGATCTTGTGATTATGTTTTGTGATTTTACGACCTGATTTACATAGCTCTGCCTCCGTGGACCAGTGGTTAGCGTATGCGACTGCTGATCGGAGGTCCCGGGTTCGATTCCCGGGTCGGGCAAAAGTGTTACTGGGTTTTTCCGAATACTCAGTAGCAGCCCGAAGTCTGGTGATATGCCCTGTAACGGCAATAGGCTCGCCCCCTATTACGTGGGACCTAAAAATTCATAGCGAAATGTGGGTGTAATGTTTACACCTCTGCCTACCCCTTCGGGGATACAGGCGTGAGACATAAAAACAATAAAAAAAAATTACATAGCTACTTAATGGGATTAAGTAGCTATGTATTTTTTTTTTTATTTAAACATAATAACATTTACTGTAACATGTACTTCCTCTGTCAAATGAGTGTACCTTGACTGCGACTTTGTCTTTTTTATTTCCCTAAAATTTATTTCCCCTTCCTTATCATTATGCTACTTACCTGAAAATACACCTCAATAATTAATCCATTCTTTCCCCATTTCATATTAGTCGACATGAAAAACAATATAACTTTACCCCACTTTGAGGGTAAACACATTTATAAATCAAGAAAAATATACGATAAAGCAAAAGCAATATTAAATCGTTTATGCAATAAAATACATATAATTGTAATAAATTAACTACACACAAGAATCGTATTAAACTCCTTGTTCAAAGGAAAGGCCCGAATTTTCAAGTTTCAAGTACATATTTGTAGTAAATGATTTATATTTATTCGGGGTAGGATTGTTGATTAACTTTGTCCTTTTCCCGGTTCGTGATGTTTAATCATATTTCAATTTCGGAAGATGAGTGGTATTGTAAATACAGGGTGTAAAAAGACCCTTAACGAAAACTGAAATGCCATGTTGTACCAATCATTACGACCATTTTTTTTACTTCGGCCCCATACCTGGGAAATTACTGGTTCAGGAGATATTGAGGCTCAAAGTAGTATTAGTATGAAATTTTTCTAATTAGGTACAAAACCGATGCATTTACCCCACCAATATGTTCTTTAGATGCCCTATAACCGCATGGATAAGTAAAGAATAAGAAGTAATTTTTTTTTTTCGGCGGTAGGTGTAAAAAAGATAACTCATAGTTTGAATTATAAAATTTTGATTTAATTGTTTTAAAACATATTTTAACATTTTATGCTATCACACCAAAAGCTCAAATAGTCTGCACTAACGTTGGTACAAGCTATACATACCTACTTGTATGTAACTGAAATTCTGCAAGTAACACTACCTACCAGCGCTACACACTCACTTGAATTTTTACACCGCACAAGCATAACACTAACAGAATGTCTCAGTTGGCTGACATAAAGATGGCACAAGACAACCTCGAGGAGTCCTTTTCCAAACGGATTGCGGAGCTGGAGGCGCAGCTGCAGGGAGGCCCAGCCAAAGACACCCTTGCAAAGGTTGCCGAAGAATTTCGCTCGTTCAGAGAGCTAATGTTTGCAATGCTTAGCTTGCTACGCAAACAAATCGACGAATGCTCTCACACCATTGATGCAATGGAGACATGGCACCGGCGCAAAGCTCTCTTGTTTCTTGGCATTCCTGAAGCTGAGAAGGAAGACTGCAGGACATGCGTGATTAAGATCGTTCAGAAGATGGAGCTGCCGACCATGGCCATGGACTCAATACTTTCCTGTCATCGGATTGGGTCGTCTAGTGATAGTCACCACCGGCCTATTTTAGTCTGGTTTGCAGGAGTGGACCAAAGATCAGCAGTTTGGAGAGCTAAGGCGAAATTAAAAGGTACATCCGTCTCAGTGAAGGAATTCCTGACAAAAACTAGACAGGCCGTTTTCGCCAAAGCTAGACAGCACTTTGGTATGCGGGCTTGCTGGACGCAGGACGTCGTGATTATAGTGAAGGCGCCGGATGGAGTTCGACACAAACTGGTCCACTTAGAGGAACTGAAATCTCTGAACCTGAAGCACGCTAAGGCTGCAAGTGGTTCCTCATCTCTGGGCAAGAATGGCGCGGTGACAGCCGGTTCGTCTAGCACAGGTCACAAACCACGTAAATAGATTTCTTCTAGTGTTTATAACTGCCATCTTGAGACTTCCTCCTCTCTTCTTTATATCTGCTATGAAGTGTAGTTTATTAAGCTGTTTCCACATATTATTACTGTTACCCACTTTCTAGAATTCTTGTTTCTTTGTTTTTGTTAATTAGACGTCACCATTATATATTAATATTTCACCGCACGATCAACTATTAGCTGTCAAAGTGACGTTGTCAATTATTATTAATGTCAAATTATTTACTGTTGCGTTCTTCATCTAACAACTTTTACTTTTTTCTATCTTGGTTAATTTTTGTAAGCTGGCGGGTGGTGCTGGTTTACCCGTATTGAATTTTATTTGAGTTTATTATTAAGGTAGTTTAACTTAAATTTTATAATATTAATATATTTATTTTCATAATAATTTTATAATATACTAGCTGACCCGGCAAACGTTGTTTTGCAATTTTTTTTTTTTTTTGAAAAATAGATGTTGGCCGATTCTCATAGATACCGGATAAGCACAAAAAATTTCATCAAAATCGGTCAAGCCGTTTCGGAGGAGTATGGGAACGAAAACTGTGACACGAGAATTTTATATATTAGATAATATAATATTTTATGTATGAATGCCATTGATGATACATACTGGTCTGCCGATGATTCACCTGCTTCTTCCGACAATGACAGTTTCGCTTCTGCTGACGGTGCCTTGAGTGATTGCTTACGACTCTCGTTTGCCCAAAATTCTCGAGTGGCGTTGAACATTTGTCACCTAAATGCTCAAATCATATCGAGCAATTTCAATGACTTACTGGATCTTGTGGCAGATGTCAATGTACATGCCGTCCTGATTTCGGAGAGTTGGCTCAAACCACTTCTTCCTTCAACTTTTTTCTCTCTCCCCGGCTTCATACTAATACGGAATGACCGAGTTGGGAGGAGAGGGGGTGGGGTTGCAATCTATCTCCGCAGTTCTTTTCTATTTAAAATCCTCGAATCTTCTAATCCCGTCTCTTCGCCTGCGGAGTACTTATTTCTTGAGGTTGACGTCAGGGGAGCGAAAGCTATTCTTGGCGTCATCTATTGTCCCCCTACTGTCGATTATTTCTCCAGTCTCGAACCGATTCTGGAATCTATAGGGTCACATTATGAACATCACATCATCATGGGCGATTTTAACACCGATCTCCTTTCTCCCACCTCTAGTCGTTCCAGTAACCTTCTGGACATTATCGAGTCAGCCAGCCTTCACGTTATGCCATTGCAGGCCACCCATCACAATAGCAATAGGGTGGACACGTGGCTTGACTTGATCCTTACTTCTAATCCTTCCCTAGTGTCATCTCACGGCCAACATCCTGCTCCTGGTTTTTCCCGTCATGACCTTATTTTCCGTACTTACCGCTTGAAACCTCCTAAATCCCCTCCTAAAGTCCGGTACATGCGTTGTTTTGGACGTATGGATGTTACTAAACTAGATCAGGATGCTTCTACGCTAAATTGGGAAAACATGTTTTCTGCCTCCACTGTAGATGAAAAGTAAATGTTTTCAACAGCACTATTTGTCATCTATACGATGTCCATGCCCCGGTGAGGCGGGTGAAACTAAAGCATCCGCCAGCACCCTGGCTGACGGAGGGTGTTCGAATGGCAATGCGCCGTAGGGATCGAGTGTTAAGGAGATATAAACGGGACCGGTGCGAGGAAAACTGGGTGCTTTTCAAATCTGCAAGGAATTGGTGTAATCAAATGGTGCGAAATGCCAAACGCCGACACATTCTTAACAATATTACTTCTACATCGCCTTCCAATATTTGGAAGTTCCTTGGAACTCTCGGTATTGGCAAGCAGCAACGGTGTGACTTCCGTCTGACACTTGATTTGGATGATATTAACCAATATTTCACCATCTCCACTCCATTGGATCACCAGACCAAGTGTCTGGCAGTTAACTACTTAAACAACTTACCCCAACTTGATATTGAATCTTTCCAATTTTCTCCAGAGTCCTCAGATGATATCAAAAAGATAATCCTTTCCATAAAATCTAATGCCGTGGGGTATGACAACATCAGTCGCCGCATGGTCATTACCATCTTGGACCAACTCCTTCCGGCGTCATTAATTTTTCCCTTGAGTCTGGTTCCTTTCCGTCCTTGTGGGGCAAAGCCCACGTTATCCCTCTTGCCAAGACCTCCAATCCTTCACTACCCAACCACTTTCAACCCATATCCATTCTTCCTTTCCTTTCTAAAGTGCTAGAAGCCTGTGTCCATAAACAATTGAGTCGGTTTATACACCGTCATAACCTGTTGAGTCAATATCAATCTGGATTCAGACCTGGCCATAGCACTATTTCCACTCTCCTCAAAGTGACTGGCGATATTCGAGTTTTGGGACTTAGTGTTTTTATTTTTTGACTACATAAATATGATCAGTTAAAGATACTTAGTCCTGTGTTAATTTTTTTGTACTAATTAAAAAAATAGCGGTGTATATCTTATATAGGTAGTATAATTATAATATGTAATAATAATATGATATACTTATATATATGTATGTATAGAGTATGTATGTAGGTATATTTATTTAAGAATTATATTATTGGACCTGCATTATAAGTATTTAATACACCTACTACGTTTCTCAGCACCGCTCGAAGGTAGACTGGCGGATAATGCCCATGGCATTAAGTCAACCTGTACACAGATCAGTATATAAATAAATAAATAAATAAAGTATTTCGAGCATTGAACGCGCGCGCTTTTAATTGCGGTTTAAAAAATGTGAAAACTCAAAAAAATAAATCGTTTCCCAGGTATTATATTTGGTTAGTATGACTTGGCATGATGTCCACAACAAGTAGACTTCGGCTTGGTGATGATAGGTCTTGTGACAACCTGTATATTCTTAACCCCAAATTAATATTAGCTATTTCTAAATGTTTGTTTTTAATCCTTAAAAGGGACGCTAAAGGACAATACGATTGGACTAATTTATGTCATCTAGTTTTATCAACGAGTACGGAATGTAAGGAACAAAACAAAGTATTATTTCGATCAAGGAGGTCTTTGGGCGCCGGGCCGAAAAATCGTAAAGTCAAGTCGAAGTCTAAATAATAATACGGAAAAGAGTTACATCATAGTTAATAACTGCAATAGCTTGATTTTAAATGAAATTAATACCTACTAGTCTTATTGTTTCTGGTAAGTTGGCTTAGCGACAAAGAACTGTGTGAATTTGAACAAATGTTATAATTATGTTTTCAAATTGACAACATGTGGGAGGTACACGTCAGTCTTCATAAAGAAAGATTATTGAAATTGTTGCAAGGATAGAAAATATTAATACACTCACATTATCATATTTTAAATATTTAAAAAGAAACTTTTGTGTGTGTATTCATGAAGTAAGTCCTTACGAGGTTCTTGAAAATCCCCACATGTGATTTTCACTCTTTTGAATTAGCCGGTATTGCCTAGTAGTCGTAGGCTTGTCTGTCCCTTCGGAGGTAAACTGGTATCTATATTATTTAAAAAGTTAAAACCTAAATGAGTTCGCCATTTGGTTAATGCAGTTTTTTGTTCTTCCATTTCAAACTTCTGTTAAACACGGCGAAACAAAAATTACTTTTCATTTTTCCGTCTTAGCTTTTCCTTACAGAACCAGAACGTTAAACCGTGTTTTAGTGGTCTTCAAACACTTAAATTTTCGCCAGGTTAACATAAAAATCTATTAAAATTTTACTCTTTATGGCTCAAGATGGAAGATATAAAACATTTCCGCCTCTTTATTTTAACGTTTACTTTTTATGGCAGCTCAGTTATTCTTGGTAACTGAAATTCAAAGAACGTTGTCACAGTTTTGAATACCTACTTTGTGTTATTGAACTAAAGGTATTATTGTGTAAAACACCTAATAGAGATGTGTGGCTATTCAAAAAGGTTGTGGCACTGGAGAGCTCGGGTAAAATTAGCCCTTAAAATATACATAGGTATAAAGTGAAATAGACAACTGTAAAAATAACGCTTAATATCTTGTGCATCTATGAGATTTTGTTTTGCATATTTGATTTTATCATCTAAAATGTTCTGCGTTAATATAAGGGTAGATTTTCTTACCAGTTTTACTGATTTGAGCGCCTTTTGCGTAACACACAAAAGCAAAAAAGATCTGCAAATGCCAAATACGTTTTCTTCCTGACTTGCATATCTTGATAATATTCTACCATCTGCTGGGCCGCTAGATAGCCGAAACCAATAACACAACGAAACACCAATATAATGTACAGCCTAATATTTATGATCGTTCATTGCAGCGGGGTAAAGAAAATCCTTTCCCAATTATATACCGAAGCTACAGAAGCTTATTAATGTTCAAGGGTGTATAATAACTTACTTCCAAGAGCAACATACATCACATAATATTTATTTCTCTTCCACAAGCGTGTTTAACAAGAAATTTTTCTTAGTTTGTGTTTGAATAAAAGAAGGGTCACACAAATTTTTAAATATCAGGTGCTAAGAATAAATTCATTTTTATCTTGTATTTTACGGATTCGAAAATTATCTTTGTTTGATATTTATCTTGTATGAATATGAGTTATGTATTGATTTGTTTCTTCATACAATTTTAATTAGCGGGTCTTACTCGCGATGATTAACTTATTTAAATGTAAGTAGTTAAGTACTTTTGGTATTCTTTGAGGTTTCAACTGGCTTACAACGACGGTCGTGATCGCAGAGTCTCTCCACGACCACGGGAGTAAGACCCGCTAAATAAAATTGTATGAAGAGATATGGAAGAAAAAAAGGACTACAAGTTAGCAAGATCCGATTAGATAAACAATACATTTTAAGAAGGAAATTTTCTTCTATCTCTTTTTCGTATAGGTTTGTGAACGAATCAATCCAAAGCCTTCATCGTGGTCTACCTATTTCTGTAGTAAGACAAGAACAAGTAACCTCGCACGTCTAGTGGGATCATAGCCTTACAAGCTCCGTTGCCATGCACTCTGAATGTGACATCACGCCTAATGGGTGACACGAGAGCTTTCAAGGGGGTGGATCGAATCGATGAAGGTGTCAGGATGTCTGTATTTTCATGTGATTGTAGTACCTTTCTGATCCATATTTTTTATTGAATCAAATAACTTTTTATAATGTGTAAACTTTTTCAATACATACGAAATGTCAATTGTTTTATCCTTCCTTTGGTATTTCTATTTATTTTGATAAAGTAGGAAAATACAGAAATTTGAAAATTATAAATGATCATCATTATAATATTATGATTAAAGCGTAGATAGACTCATAAAAAATGTTAGGTTATTGATTTTCAATAACTATTATTTAAACTGAGTTATACGCTTAAATATTACATCTTACAGTCACTCAATCTATTAACATATTTGGCGAACTTTATAATAATAAGTTTTGCAATTCGAAGCGAGTTCATCCAATAATTGGCACGAGGCATTCCGACACAAAGGTCGTTACAACTTGCATAACCCAACGAAAACACTTTTCCGTAATCGTATATTGAAACTTCCAACAATTTAGTCCGAGCTAGCCGCTGGTTAAACTTTATTAAATTTACAAAGTTAGCGTGCAAAGCCGTAGACATCACGATTTTGAATAAACACGAGCATCACACAGCTTCGAATAGCGAAACGCTTAATTAAATTAGAGATAAAACACATACAAACCAAAAGGAATGAAGATGGTTACGACAGTCAGAAAAAGATTTTTTCGAAACAATAGTTGAGGTCTTTATTGGTCATGTGGTTGTTCCGGACGGCAACTATACAAAATACTTTCAAATATCTTTAGTCATCTCTACCATAGAATTCGCTGATAATGTCATCTTCTGTAGTAATGACAATAATGATCTTTAGTGTTACTATGACATCTTCTTTTACTCTTATTGAGAACATTGATGTTGTCCAATTCGGTTTTATGTCTATATTTACAATGTTTTTGAATAGCTTGCTTTAGATTAATGTTGTTATTGTTAACTTGTTTGAATTTGCCGCGCTTATTAGTTGACGACATTCATTTCACGCCAGTTTTTTTTTAATTACCGTGATAAGCCAACTAGGATATTTTAAAATGATATTAGAAATAAGGTTTGGAATATTATAATAGTCTTATTTGTCAATCTCATAATACATATTCACAAAATACAGTCATAAATCTAGTAATTTTGCCAGATATAAATGAAATCATTTAACGGCTTGAAATACGTCTAATACGAATAATGTGTCTGAACTTGGATTTAGGTTGAATTGATGTCTTTTAGAATATATATATATAGACGGGAATTAACGCGAACATGCATTAGGTATTTACATACCTTATTTTGATTGACGTTTCGATACGGTTGCACGTCCCGTGGTCGCAAGCTGACTGGTGTAGCGATGTCACGTCTCCGAGTGCGAGGTAGAAGCTTCTATTTCTACCCCCGGGTCGTTTATTTTCGAAGTACCGGCGCAAAACACACTAACCGTATCTGTATATTGAACAAGATTGTCATCGTGTGGAATCCGGTGATTCGGCTAACAACACCCCACTTTAATGCGCAGTCGGCGAATGTTCAAAATAAGCTATGTAAATACCTAATGCATGTTCGCGTTAATTCCCGTATATATAGATATATATATATATATATATTTTTCTAAACATGCAACGCGAGTGTTTAAAAGTTTAAAAGTTTCTATTGATGTTTTTTGTCTGAGTCTTTTTTCAAAACAGTATTTATTTGAAATTTATTTGGTTTCTTTAATCAGTTTCATTTTTATTACCAAGCTTGATAATTTATATCGTGGACAATAAAGAAGTCTGGTATAATGTTTGACTGTGTGTCAATTTCCAAACTTTAATCAAGATTTAGCAGACTTAAATAAACAGTAAACATTTGTATAAAATACGCTTTAACACTTTCATATAATAGTTCAATACTATTATTGTTATGTAACACAGAGAAGGGTACCCATGAAGTTTCGACAACGTATTAAAATTTTGCACACCGACTATCGCTTTCATTACTCGATTTTGGCTTGACGCCAGGTTGGCAAACATCCAAATTTGCACCTTATGCCCCAAAAGGTTATGTTGAATCTACTTTGCGAACGTGATCCGTTTTTTAAGCCAGGCAGCGGCTCGCAAAGTGATTACTGTCAGTATTGAGCAGCTGCCGGTAGGCTTTGTCGCCCAAATTTATCAATGGGAAGTTATTAATGTGGACGTTGGGCATTGGATCAAATGTTTGCTATTGGCGGCCAAGGGTCGGGTCTGTTATGGATCTTGTAGTCAAATTGCATATTTGGGTCTGAAGATTTTTGTTTCATATAATAATCTGTAAGAAATATCGTTAACCTTTTTTGTTTAAACAGTAGTATTATTCGGAGTAATGAGGCTTCAGACATAATGTCCTGAATCAAGCTTATCAAGGGGCTGACTTCCTAAATTTGTCGTACAAATTGTTTCTGAAGCGGGTTAGCTGTCATTCAGAATATCAAATGAATATAAAGTTATAATTACGTTCGTTAAATTTATAGTTATGACTCTGTTATTAACCTGTTGATTTTATTTAAGAAGGTTTATGTATCTCTGTACGCGACGAATAATTTAAGTTTATCATTACCCTTTAACATAGATACTGCGATATTTCTTAGCATTTTACTTTGCCTCTCCTTTTTAAGATAGGCAGAAGGAGGAGTTGTATTAACAAAGTATGTAAAGCAAGAAAATGAAGTAAGGGATACATTTTTGAAGTGTCTTTTTCATTTAGTTTTAAATTAGACATGATTTTACGAATTAAATACATGTAGTCAAACAACAGGCTGCATAGGAAACATGGTAAACAGGGGAACTCAAAGACAGACCTAAATTTAAGGGGAAATTTCCGCCTAATATTCGTCCAATATCTTGGAAAAAAGTACAGAAAAGAAAGTAACAATAAATAATTCAATATTAAAATGAGTTGTTTTTCCACCAACATTCAATTACCTTAATGCTCTGAATTGGAATTATTTTCCTTAGAAATAATACTTAACTATTCGTCGAAGATAAATTCACGTAGAATGAGTTTTATGTTTCAATTTATTTTCTTTTTGAGAAAATGCAAATTTTGTATGCATGTCAATGTCAAATTCTCAACGTTAATTAGCGAATTAGTCTTGTGATATTTTTAATTACTTTGTACATTATTTAGTTAAATTAAGTTTATCTATATGGTATTTAGCTGCTCAAATTAATTACGAAATTGGCAGACTCCTAAGATGTTGTTGAATCAATTTGTGTTTGTATTTAAAGTTGAAATCCTTTCTGAAGTTAATCGACATATCGCTTTTATTAGCACTAAGAATTATTCTTGAAGTTGTGACATATACTTACTTGATACTTGATGAAACTTGATGGCATGGCTGTTTCCGAAACTCCACGTCGTGGCGTGAATTTTGCGTGCGGGTGGGAATGGTGTCGTCATTCCAGCCACCCCAGCTCTTCGAGGAAGGCCAGCAGACTCTTGATGTGGCCCACTGCTTCCCTCAGGGTGCTGTACCTGGTCAGGTACTGCTGCCTGTACTGTGCGACCTCAGGGCAGTCGAGGAGCAGGTGGGCTGCCGTCTCGTCTGCTGCCATACAGGCTTTGCACAGCGGGCTGTCGGTGATACTATAGTAAAAAGGTGCTTATTAAAAGATCCGAGTCCTGAGTAGGCGGCCGTGACTGCCCGCAATTGTTGTTTGGACAGCCGGAGGACTTGTTTGGCTATCTTACCGTCTGCTGCGGGAAGAGCCTCCTTGGCCTGCCTACATGTTCCAATACAGGACTGGTTGTGCTGGGTCCTGGTACTGTAACATACAGACAAGATTAAATATACTAATTATATATCGTGGGTATAATGGAAGAACTAAATAACTCAGATTTTGGCCATATTGATCTTTTACCATTTTCGTGAACTCCAAAATGTGCCGCATCTTTTGGTCTCACAAACATTTTTATATCTTAACCCAATCCAAAAATAAAGCTACTTTTGTGTTTCAATTGTAGAAATAGATATGTATAAATGAACATTAAATATTAGTAGAAAAAATTACTAACTCTATAAATAAATAAACAACTGTGACTTCTATAGTAAATAGGTGTTTATTAAAGAATCCGTGTCCTGTGTAGGCAGTCGTGACTGTCCTAGTGTCCGCATTTGTTGTTTGGACAGCCGGAGGATTCGTTTTGCTATCTTACCGTCTACTGTGGGAAAAGCCTCCTTGGTCTGCCTACATGTTTAAGTCCCAATCCAGGATTGGTTGTGCTGGGTCCTGGTTCTATTTCTTACCAGGTTGCAATAAAAACCAGAATAATGGGCTCGGGTCCATCAACCTCTAAAGTGGGCCCTCTTCTGGCAAGTACGTCGGCTGCGTCATTCCCTTTTGAGCCACTGTGGCCCTTGATCCATTGCAGTGTTAATTTGTTTAGTTTACCTACCTCTGTTAGTTTCTGGTGGCATTCGTTTGAATGCTACCAGAAACTAACAGAGGTACAATACTGACAGCAATCAACAATTTTGGGGGATAGGCCCCAGCGTTTGCCTATCATCTTCTTACACTGCCAGAAGACAATGCTGGCTTTGTTGAGCTTATTTGCCATGTGGCTGTTCCATGTCAATTTGCTGTCGAGAGTGACACCCAGGTACTTGACCTCGATAGACAGCTTAAGCTCTGTATTAAATAACCTGGGCAGTCGGTAAGTGCCCAGCGCGCGTTTGTGTGTGAACATAACTAGTTCGGTCTTGGTCGGGTTTACAGATAATTCATACTCATTACACCACCACTCTACAATGAGTAGAGCTTGTTGGGTTAGGTCGTACACTGTACTGGTTACCTTACCTGAGGTGAGTATGGTTAGATCATCTGCATTACCTATTGTGTAGAAGTCTCTCGCGTTGAGTTTGTCTATGAGTTCATTGATGACTAAGTACCACAATAGCGGTGAGAGTACACCTCCCTGCGGGCACCCTTTAGTTATCAAGGCTGTCTGAGTGTCGCCGTGCAGGCGCACTACCCTTTTGCTGAGCATATTTTGGATCCACTGTATGAGCATCTGATCCACACCATGCCTGGCTAGGGCGTTGCTTATGCTGGAAAAGTTTGTCTTGTCGAAGGCTCTTTCTATGTCAATGAAGGTGCCCAAACAGATGCTTTTTTGTTGTATAGCAGCTTCTATCTGGTTCACGACCTGATGTAAGGCCGATTCCGTCGATTTCCCTGAGCTGTATATATGCATGTTGTTTGGCATGTAGGGGTAGGTGCTTAATTCAAATTCAAATTCAAATTCAAATCATTTATTGCAAAACTAAGTGTACATGGTGATGGTATACAATGGTATGTGCTTAAAACTTAGCGCCTTTTTCAAGCACAGCAATATTGAGAGCTGACTAGCAATTATAAGATAAGTAAATAGAAAACATTGTTATAATTGTTATGTACAGTTAATAGTTGTAGAGGTAGTCCGTAGTACAATTAATTGAATATTATATAACATCATTGAAATTAAGAAACATAGAATTAGTATTAATAGATCGATAGGATATAGAATTAGAAAATACAAAAAAATTGTTATGTCCTTATTTAAAACATGTTAAAATAAATCAGCTCGTGTAATCAAGATTAGAAAATACAAAAAAATAATTATGTCCTTATTTAAAATATTATGTCAAAATAAGTCAGCTCGTGTAATCAAGAGCTTCGTCATATACGTAATATTTAGACATGTAGGTATTATTATTATGAATATATTACTATTATTATTATGAATATATTATTATTATTATTATGATTATATTATTATTATGATTATAAGTATTACTATTATTATTATTACGTCTCTAACAAATCAATTCTAATCATTTATTATTTAGGTATTCTGTAACAGAATAATAGCATTTTTGGATCAGAAAAAATTTGAGGCGTTTAGTAAATGTTGTTTCAAGCTTTTCTTCTTTAACAAATTTAGGTAATTTATTAAATATCTTAACAGCCATGTAATATGGGCTCTCGTTGAGCATTTTTGTTTTTGAAGGAGGTAAGTGTAGTCTGTCTTTATGGCGTGTATTTAAATTGTGCATGTCTTTCACTTTATTAAAGGAGTCACTGTGTCTGAAAACGAATGTACATATATCGAGTATATATATTGATGGTAGTGTTAGGATATTTAGTTTAGTAAAGTAAGGTTTACAGCTTTGCGTATTGTCTATATGTGCTAGTATTCTGACACATTTCTTTTGAATTATAAATAATTCCTCTACATTTACACTGTTACCCCAAAGCATGACCCCATACCTCAGCCAGGAGTATGCATATGCGTAGTATGCCGACAATGCTGTTTGTGTGTCTGTGCTGTGTTTAATTTGAAATAGAGCGTATGTAAATTTTGATAATTTGGATTTGATGTGATCTATATGTGTTTTCCAGTTTAAATGTGTGTCTATGTTTATACCCAATAAACTAAAAGTGTTGACCTCTTCTATTAGTGTATTTTCGTGTGTTATGTGTAGAGAAAGGGGTGTTTTTTTGTGTGACCTGAACTGCATTACTTTTGTTTTGAGTGTGTTTATTTCTAAATTATGTTCTTGGAGCCATTGTGTAATAGATTGGAGAGTGTTTTGGATCTGACTATTATAGTTTAAGTAGTCGCATTTTATTAAAATCGAGACATCGTCAGCGAAAAGTACTGGTAGAGATTTTCCCGAGTCTAAGGTTTTTGGCAAGTCATTTATGTATATTAAGAACAATATACATCCTAGAACGCTTCCCTGAGGAATTGAGCATGATAGATGTATAACTTGAGATCGAGTAGATTTTATTTCTTTTGAGGTTCTATCAAAATGTTCAATTTGTACCATTTGTGTCCTATTATTAAGATATGACTTAAACCATGAGTAAGCAGGTCCTCTAACTCCGCAACCGTTTAATTTCATTAAGAGTATGTTGTAGAGTACCTTGTCATGCCTTAAGTGCCCTACTTCTTAGTTCCCGCTCGCAGAGCCTTTCTAAGGCTTTAAGCATGTGAAGGAGGTCAGGCTTATTGGTGTAAAGGACTTTGCAATGGTATAGTCTGTTTTTCCTGGTTTTGGTTTGAAAATTAGTTTAACTTCCCGCCATCTCTTCAGTACATATGTAAGGGCCAGGCTAGCCCTCACGATTGCCAGAACTTTTTTACGGACAGGTTCACCCCCCCATTGTAATAACCCTGGAAAGATGCCGTCCAGTCCAGCTGCTTTGAAGGGATGGAAGCTATCGGAGGTTGTCCTCTGTGACCACGGTATTTGCATGTCTCCACTCATGTCCGGTCGCCACTGTTTGTGTATCGTGCCACGTTATTACCGGGGTGAGGACTCAGCCTGGGAAGTGTGTTTCGTGTAGGATGCGTCTTGTCTCCTCCTCCGATGTTGTGTTTGTGTTATCCGGTTTACGGAGAGCACCTGGTGCAACCGTTGGTTGCTGAGCCAGTAATTTCCTTACCCAGTTTGCTTGTTGGCAAGATTCAATGCTCCCACAGAATTTCCTCCGTCCCATGGTACGTCTAAATCTGAGGCATTTCTTGTAGCTTGATTTGGCCGCTTTGTAAGCGTCCCAATCTTCGTATGCGCTTGTGTTCATTGCCCTGTTTAAAGCCCTTCTTACCTTCTTGCGCTTGCGTTCGAGCTCAGCGCCCCACCAGGGTTGTTTGCCTGGGGTTGAGGGTAGAGTGGTTTCAGGGCAGGCTGCGTGGTAGCTGTCTAGCATCAACTGCGTCAGTGTACATACCTGCTCGTCAATCTGTTCATTGTCACCCAGTACTGTTGGCGTAGCAGTAAGGGTAAGTTTCTCTGTAAGTAATTGGACATACTTTGCTTTGTCAGTGTTGTGTGTTTTCCTACGCGGCTGTGTGGATTGTATAACAACTTCCATGGAGAAACTGATCCATATGTGGTCTGAACACGATGGCTCTTTCGAGACGTGCCATGCCTTGATGCGTTCAGCCGCTCCTTCTGTTGCGAGAATTAAGTCGATAATTGTCTGACTACGTCTTGTGACGAAGGTGGGCTCCGTACCTGTGTTTAATAGGGTAAGATTAGTGGTGAATAGGTATTCAACCAGTGATTTAACTCTGTTGTTATTGCAGTTTATGCCCCACATTTGGTGGTGGGCATTGGAGTCCGTTCCTATTACGACCTCCGTATTGGTTCTCTCGCACTGGTTAACCAGACGCGTGAGGTCGAACGGAGGCGGCCTCGGGCATGTAGACCAATGCGAAAACAATCGCTATACTCCTTGGCTGCTGTGTTATTTAAATTTGTATCGCTGTGATGTCTCTGGAACAGAACTCCGTTAAAGCTTGGGCTCTGATGTTTTTAGTAGTTATAATACAGGTTCTTGGATGATCCGGTGGTCGGTTGAAGAATAAATCTTACCTCCCAGGCTGGAGAGGCCTCTAATGAGGCCACGCATTATCCAAGGTTCCTGGATGAGCACGATGGCTGAATGTTGGACCTCCATCCATTTGTGTGTCACTGTGGTGGAGGTTGGTTTGTAGGCATTTGACGTTACTAGGCGGAGGGTTCATCTTTGGATGATGTCTCCCCAGGCCGGTGCGTTAGGCCGGCCAGGATGTCGCCAGCCTCCATCCCGTCGTCCCGCCGCACCGGACTCAGGAGCAGGCTCTCATCTTCCGAGTAACCCTTGGCTGATGAGCCAGCCCCTGCACCCAGCTCTGACGGGCCGGGTTCTGCGTCGCACCCTGGCTTGGTGTTTGAGTCCTGCTTGACTCGTGTTGAGTTGTCGTCGCATCCCGGAGGATGGTCGACAAACTTACCTGAGGGGTCCCGGAACCTGACGTAGACGGCACCTAACCCAACGCGAGGCGGCGCTCGTTCTTCATCAGGATTGGGACCTGTTCCTCTGGGATGCTCACCACCAGGACCCACCCACCTGACTGCCTTTCGAAGTGCAGCATCGACCATTTGTCAACCTCCAACCAGGGGTTCTGGAACTCCAGAGCGCGACCCACGTCGCGCACGTTATCCAAGACCCCCTGTTCGTCGGGTACGACAATGCCGGTCCGCACTCTCATCGGAGTCTCTTCCTGGCGCCCCTGAACTCCAGTTCGAAGCCCGGTGGTGGGACCCAGAGAGAGACTGCCTCCGTTAGCCAGGTACGCGTTGTCTCGTCGGCGCACCAAAGTTTGAGGACCCCGTCCGCGTGCATGGGTTTCCCGGTGAACGCTGGAGCGGGGCGTTTGGGGGTTTTTGTCGACCAGGCATCACTCAGGATCTCCTCTGGAGCTCCCGGAGTACCTGGTCCACCAACTCCTTCGGCAAGTTCCCTGTGCGTTTGCATGTTACTGCAACACCCAGGGACGCATTGGAGGCCTGTGCGTAGGACTTACCTATTGTCGTCCTGGAGGAGTCGAGGCGGGGCTTTTTGTGGTCTCCCCGAGGCGAACTGGTCTTGTTGAGAGCACGTTTCGCCTCACCTCCGGCAGTTTTACCTGCCGTGTTTCTTGGTGGTGATGTGGCTGGTTGTCGTCCGGGGTAACCAACCCGCCGCTTGGCGGCAGGCGGCTTCCCCGTACTGCCTCCGGCCTTCTTGCACCCCTCACTGCTGAGTGTGGGCTGCGCACTGGTCACATTGCTGGGACCTGTGACAGCAGCCTGCTCAGCTGTTTTTGTAGAGGCAGCACTGGCAGCAGCAGCGATTTGTGCAGCCTTTTTCTTGGACGCCCTGCGCTGTCTCTTGTTTAGGTTTTTCTTCTTTTTCGACGGGCCGACAGCGGCGGGGCCACTAGTGGGCGGGCGCTGGACAGGATTGATGGTCTTGCCCTTACCCTTGCCCTTCCTGTGGTTTACCAATTGCCAGCCTGCGAAGGAGGAGTCGTGTTCCCGCTTGATCTCGAACGGGCTGAAGATTGTAAGGACGGGACCAGTACTAGTGCTAGCCAGCGCTAAAGTCCCGTCCTTGGGGGATGGTATAACCTCTGCAGCCGGGGCCACAGCGTCAACCATCTGTTTGGATTTTGCGGCAGGAACAGCTTTCGCTGCCACCGTCGCAGTTGGGGTAATAAGAGGGATTACGGTATCCATGTATGTTTTACAAGACTTCATCCCTCTGGCTTCCCACCCTCAATGGAGCCCGAACAGGGAACGTCATACCGGACGTTAGGATTACCAGGAGGGAGGGATATAGGAACGCGGGGCTGGTTTACAGCACGACATCGGGCGCCCGCTTGGGTTAACGGCCTGAGCCAAGTTACCAACTCTAGCCGTCCACCCTCGCTTGCACCCTCAGTATAGCCTTCACCTACCACAGCAACAGCCGAAATAAATTCCGACTGTTGATGTGGACCCTACGTCCCTAGCCCGTGGCCCTTTGACGGGACACGATGGCCATTTCACACGCTGCGGCTCACAGCGGGGCTACCGTTTTGCGTGAAATCGGGACCAAAGGGGCGTGTTGCCTCACGGTCACATTACCGCCATCGCCGCTCGGCCCAAAATCCCCAGGACTCCGTCATCCCCGCATACGGCGCTCGACTGCGCAGGTCCTAGCGCAGGTGACGACACTAACTTCTTTTACCCGTGACTTTTTACTACGAGCCCAAGGCCACGAGGGGGCGTGGTGAAGAGATGTGTTTGTGAGTGTGTATGTGTGCGCGCATGTATGTACGTGTGTATGCGTGTGTAAAATGCCTGTTATTGTGTTTCGGCTGGAGGTTTTGGTTGCATAAATTTCTGAGGGAACTGGACCAAGAACGGGCGGCAACCTCGAGAAAGATAGTCCACCAGCCTTGCCTTAGCCGCTCCGTCGTTTCGCGTAGGTACCTAAAAAATCCCAAGTGCTTACGGCTCAACGCGTCGCGAGCACTTGACGGGCGCGCTCAATAAATCAGTCATTGTTTATTCGTTTGTAGCGTAAGGGTGTTGAAGTTATGTTTTTGTTTAAGTAAATGAATTATTCTTTCATATGATCTCAAATACACTATGTTTGAATGAAGTGTTTATTTTATGCGAGGGGCCGAACCAGATGCTATGTAAACAATTACGATTTAGTCGAAAAAATTGCTTATCGTGATAACAATACGAGTTTTACCTTGGTTCCTTTTGCTTTGTTATATACCTGGTAATATTATCTTAACAAATATATAAAATGATAGCAATACTTGCTTGAAAAATTATTTAGATATTAGTATGTGAAAAAAAAAATGTTATTTCGCTGACTTTGAATTTTGGACCAAGAACGGGCGGCAACCTCGAGAAAGATAGTCCACCAGCCTTGCCTTAGGGATCTTCACGACCTGCGTAGCGCAGGTCTGAAGAAAAGGCCCTGAAACCATTCGCCACTCCCTAAACCGGACTCAGGTGCAGGGAGTAGAAGTCAGTGCAGTTCAGTGGAATTAGAGAAGAATTGAACTACACGGGCTTCCACCCTCACGTGACATATAGTACAAACTTACTTACGAAATAACTCCTGCCATAGAAAAAAATACTGTATGCGCGTGAAGTTACAGGCGTTTAACCACCGGACACAAAGTACACCCAGACTCGAAACGACAATACTTGAATCACACCACGTCTTTTGCTATGTAGTAATTGCATCCACGATACACAGCGTCATCATACTGAAGAACATATTTTTTTTACTAGATTTCTCTAGGCTCCGTCTGTCGGAGGAGGAACGTCAAGTATTGTACGCATTCGTGACGCTCTTCAGACTTGCTCCTGATTACACTCTCTATTGGCAAAAATCAAATGGAAATCCTTTCGGTACTTTTTGAGTTTATCGCGACATACATACAGAGTTACAGATAGAAAAGGTGGCCGAGAGACTTCTGTTTCTAATATGTATAGATTGACTCAAACGCTTAAAAAAAGTTAATCCAGCTATTTTCATATTGGATTGATGTCAGTTTTTACTAAATTTCTATAAAATAACCAACTTCTTATACCTATAAACGTCTCTTCATTTCCATTCAGCAGTTAAACTGGCGATAGTTTTAATTACTTCAACTGTCTTGGTTGACAAAAGAGCCCTTTAAAAAGCCTATACAAAGACCCAAGATGCCAGTTAATACAGGCTGCTGAGAAAACGAAAAGGAGAAACAAATAACTGGGCTGGTTTCAGCGAACATTTGTTTTGTGAAGACTGGAGATCATTGTGGCGGTGGCATTGTTAGCGGGTGCTCTGCGACACTCGACGTCGTCCGAACTGCAGTAATAATTAAAAAATACCTGTAAAATGTCGAGGTTTCCACTGAAATAATCTCTCATTTTCTGGTGTCTGATTTTTTTGGGTAATTAATAGCTTTGTTGTAAGAAACTAACGTGGAAAGAAAAGTTCTGCCGTTAAAGGACTTGTGATACAGCTTTCTTTGAACTTTGTTTTTAATATTGATGAGAAGGGCGCGAGAGGGAAGGGGGAAAAGTTTTTTTTTATTTCTGACATATTTTTTATTTTTGCTTACACTTCTGTGAAATAATAATAGTAATAATATAATATTCTACCACATTCTCACAACACTATCTAGTCCCAAACTAAGCAGAGCTTGTACTATGGGTACTAGATAATGGATTAACATACATATAGCGCGTAGGGTCATATAAATTGTATTCTACTATCTTAATTATTAACATGAGTACTACAGATACTTGCAAGAGTCCGTAGCCAAATATGATTTGGCACCGAATAAACAAACTATTTCAAACTATGACGTAAAAATAAACCTACAGCATGCAGTTGTGCAGTAAGTGGAACAGAATAGGTTAAGCATATCTATAAAATTCAGTGCGATTAAAAAATAGTCTTATGTCTATCCATCACGTCATTTATCAACCTAAACCATTCGGCGCCTACTCAACATGCAAATGTAATTTAATCTAACGCCACAATATTTACGTGACACACGGGAATCTTGACACACCGATATGTAACAATACGTCCCTACACGAGTATATACCTACATACGATACATACGTACACCAATATATGTGACATACAGTACCTACATACACGAGTATACGTGGCGCGTGACATAGAAACGTACATAAAGGATTTCCCCTTATATTTGGCACACCAATTGTGTCTGTTCCCTGTTTCCCTTCAGTGAGTTAAAGCACTCCAGGGCAACCAATAATATTTATTATGATACCGATACGTAATACTCTTCTTACTACTTCCTGTCAGACAGTTATGCCAAGATAATGGTACACAAAATCCGGGTATTTTTTGCTGGTAATAAATCATTATTTGTCAAATTGGACTTTATTATAAGGTTATTGTGCTGCGGTAACTGATAGGGTTGGAAATTAGGAAATTATGGTTTATTTATTTACGGGTACGGCTCTTTTTTGTTGTTTAATTAGGGGTGGAAGGGCTCAACCTCTTTTATCATGCACCGAAATTTTCAACAACTTAACTCAAAGTTTAAATTGCAAATTACAAATAATTTAACTTTAATTAAAATGCTAATCGTAATGTTAATTTTAACGTCATAATTGTATTAGAAACACCTTTGGTTTTTCACTTGTCACTAGCCAGATCTTACTGGTTTTAGAATTAATGATGAAAACACTTAACACATCGACACCAACTATATGTATAAAATAGCATTTGTAATGTTGCGGGCCTTCCGGAGAACGAAACTCTTTCAGTGATATTTGCAATTTTTACGTATGGTTTTGTGAATGCTGAAATATGACTGCACGGATGGCTTAATTAAACGTTAACTTTACCATTTTGTACTGCGCCGATGGTTGTGGTCGACTCACAAATATTTTATTTTTCTGTTTGCTTGTCTTTCATGTCTTTCGATTGAAACTTTGTCAGGTCCTTCGCGATACAGAATCTTTGCCCAGATGGTATGTTTTATTTTACTTATTTATACGATAGTGTGCGTTAGACCCAAATTAGATCGCTAATAGGCGCGGTCTATATCGTGTTATCACTTAATGTGTCGGTTTTATCTATTTCCGAAGAGAAATGTACTAAGTAACGTTATAAACGTAGCTGTGGGTTGTTAACCGAAGCTTATTCATATAGATTAACTAAACTAAGCAAAAAGATATGGTATACCGTACCTGCTTTGTCTGCTCACGCATCAAGGATTGGAGGACGGCGTTATTTTGATTTGAGGTAGCTTAAGCCTGTTGATGGTAGATTAATCCAAGGAAACTTACTTACTTCAATACGAGATTTTCTATTCCTTCTGGGTTCTCATCAATTAATATTAGCTTGAAGCCTGAAGCTCGAAGTCGATAGAGCGACACCTTGGCCAACCAACCAACTTGACCGTACCTGCGGCATCTGTGTGCTTTTCCTTCCCCGGCGATAATAGGAAAGGCAACTAGGTGTTCTATTTAGGCATTTTAAATCCTCCAAGTACCGTAAAGCCACGGTTTCATATAGATGGGATACCGCGCCGCGGTATAAGCTTCTTCCAAAGTTTGCTACACAGATCATGTTTAAACGTCCGCATAATTATAGCTGCTTTGCCAGATTTAAGTACCTAAATGATTGTTTTTTGCTCTTGTGGTACCACAATTATTATGAAGTAGAGAGTAAGAATAAAGGTTACTAAATAACTTCACCGGATTTCTTACATATCACATTGTTTGTTACTAACATTACATTTCTAAATAAACAAAATTATAATAAACGTCCCCAATGTACCAAGAAACGAAGATAAATATTGTTCTGTCTAGTAAAATAGTATGTATGACAAAATAATTGATCAAACCGTGTCGCAGAGCTAGATAAGTGGAACGTGTCTAGCTGATAGAATAAGTAGGACTTAGTACGGTTCTATGAACAACAGCTGTTCCGACTTAGACCGATGAAATATAGGAAATGTGATGAGGAAAATGTATAACTGTATATTTACATTATATTATTATATACTACAAATACACAATTATATTAGTGTGCCATTTCTAAGTGAAAAAAAAAATGTGAAGACTTATTGGTTTATTGACAAGTGAAAGGAAAGCAATTTCTTAAAAATGTTAGAAAGCCATAATAATTGAATTGTAGAGATTCGGCCGTAAAAACAGTGAATAGTGGTGAGAAAATGTTCTCCCTTTTAAATTAAAACCGAAGTACATTCACAACTTGTGCAAGATTTGCGATGCAAGGGCGTAGAACCATGAGGTAGAACGGGCATTTAAACTCACTGCCACTCTTTTAAATCTACATTCATACATACATATACTCACGCCATTTTCCCATCGGGGTAGGCAGAGACAACAGAACGCCACTTGCTTCTATCCTTACAAACATTGCGTGCTTCTTCTACACTTATTACTCTTTTCATACATGCTCGCCGGTTTCGGGTACTTTGGACCTTGCCGTTTTTTAGGACGTACCCAATTTGGTCGAGGAACGTCCGACGAGATCTGCCGCGACCAACTTGCCCATACACATTTGCCTTATAGATTTGATTCGTCATTCTTTCTTCACTCATTTGCTCCACGTGTCCAAACCACTTCAGCATTCCTTTCTCAATCCTAGTCAAGACATATTCTTTCAACCCACTCTGTTCTTTCGTATAGTTACATTCGGAATTCTATCAATCAGTCTCACCCCACACATACAACGCAGTGACCGCATCTCAACGGCGTAAATTCTACTTTCATGCTCTTTCTGCTATACCCAACTCTTACTTCCATACATCAACGTGAGGACAAGCACTCTATTATAAACCGCCAATCGCGCCTCTTTTGGTATAGTCTGGCCGTTCACAAAAGCATACCGTGCTCCATTTACACGATTGCCCGTAGTTACTCTTCTTTCAATATCTTCTTCACATCTTACGTCTCTTGTAAACACGCTACCCAAATATACAAATTCTTTTACTAGCTCTACTTTTTCATCTCCAAATATATAATATATCTTCTAAGCACTAGTATAACCTAAAGCACTTGATGTAGTTATTTTTAATAATTGACATAACCTTATTATAATGACAACCTATTACTACTACGAGTATTACCTAACCTATTATTATTACCGTTGTCTCTGCCTACCCCGACGGGAAAAAGGCTTGAGTATATGTACATATTTATGTAACCTATTACAATGTCATCAAAATACCCTACGTGAATATTTGCTGGACTCAAGTCTTTTCCGCCTATCTCTAAAGGTCAAAAGACGAAATATTGTGGTGCCAATGCACTTTTCTGCAATCCGCCTTACCTTCAAATTTGTCTGTCATTTTATCTCTTTTATTCCAGACCATGATGAGCACATCGCGTTTGGTGACAGTGTACGTCCTGCTCACCCTCGCAGCCGCCGCCACAGCCATCAAGTGCTGGAAGTGCGGGCAGTACAGCGATGGAGTCGGCTCCATAACGCCGTGTAACAACAGAAGTGCAGCCATACTAGAAGAGTGCGCGAGCAACGCCAAGTATTGCATTGTAAGTACAATTTCTTGATGATTAATTGTTCGGAGGTTAGCTGCAATTTTATACGCCTACGTGGGTTATTGTCTCGCTTTCCGTGCTCGAGTTCTCTTCTAGCAGGTCTCCATTATTGTAAGTACGTATAACCGAATTGTGCAGCCGGTTTGACAAGCTCTCGGCGGAGCTGTCCGCCACTGAGCAATCAGGTGGTCGCTCAGCTGATGCTGTGGCAGAGGTCCAACCTGCGCCGTCTACCTCGACGCAGGCAGGGTTAGCCCCAGTATTGCATTGCGAGCATTTGAGAGTTAGCGAACTGTCTAAGCTAAAATACGACGGTACGGGATGCGTCCGAGCGTTCCTACAACGCGTAACCAAATTCCAAACCGCGCGTAATCTACCTTCCACTAAAATTTTATCGTATGCCTCCGAAATATTCACCGGCAACGCACTTCACTGGTGCCATGGCCTATAAGAATATTTCACTACATGGGAAGAACTCACCACTAAATTAATAGATGATTTCACATCGTACGATTATGACTACCGGTTATTAAATGAAATCCACCGACGTACTCAAGGTGCTACAGAAAATAGATTTTATTATCTCTCTATAATGAATCAGCTGTTCGCAAGGCTGTCACCGTCAAAGCGATTGTCCGGACGCGAAAAATTAGACATCCTATTACATAACATACGTCCATGCTACTCGCTAGTGCTAGCTTCGTCAATATCTTCAATAGACAGTATAGCAACACTGCAGACGTTATGTTAAAATTACGAACGGATGAAATGTTTGAACTCTCAATTCTGCGAACGGTATTATAGTAACGACACGTTGGCACCAGACCTAGCTTACAGTCACAAACCTAATAACCGACCACGTAATAATTCCTACAATAATTATGCCGCTGCCACTATAGAGGGTACGCCCGGTAAACCCGAATACACTGAGAACAACGAACCTAGCAATCCTAAGTCTAAACCTAGCTCTGTCGCTCTAGTCACGTCCAAGTACTGTCCGCGCTGCCGTGTCAATAATCACAGTTTGAAGGAGTGCGAACGCGATCGGTTTGCAATTTGCTTCAAGTGCGGCGGTAGGGATGTGACATTCCCTAACTGCCCGAACTGTAACGGCGCTTGTACACGGTAAGAAAATACGCCGGGCCTATGCAAGAATTCGTGTCGTAACTAGAAAAGAACTGTGTACACTGCTCGCAGCGGTGCACGAAAAAAATCTTGTCTGCCCAAGACACGACGCGGCGAACGTTGTTGCGGAGCGGTGGGGAGGCGGAGTAGTAGGGTTCACACAGCCAGGTAAGTAGCGATCTGTGGGTAGTTTTTGTTGTGCGTTTGGTATGGACGTGTATTGCAGCGTAGAGTACAAAGTGGCTGATGAGTTACTTATAACTTTAGTAGAGGGACAACCGGTATTGTGGGACAAAACTTCAACAACTTATCTTCATGCGAAAATAATCCACAAATTTTTGCTCATGTTGTCGCATTAGACGGTAAAGGGTAATGAACCCACCATACTCATTTTTCTCTTGAATAATTGGATGAACCCAGTAAAGTCTCTAGTTTTTTGTTTCCTTTTTCATTTTGTTATAATAATAATTTGCAATTGTCATTCTTTTTTGCTTTGTAGTTAACATTTTTATAAATAAACGAAAATGATTATCAGTCTTGTTATTACTTGCGCACCCTACGCCCGACTGACGACTGCACGAAAAAAATCTTGTAGTGTACTTGTGTGTTCCGATTGGTCTTGTCTGCGGAAGACACGAAAGTTTTCGTGTGTAGAAAAGACAAAATTCTTGTCGTGTGCACGAAGAATTTGTCTTGTCTGCCGCAGACACGGTAAATTTTCTTAACGTATACAAGCGCTCTAAATTTTCGAAACCAAAAAACTTGTTGGTCAGGGTCGGGGCGTGTCAAAGCCTAAATTAGGTTCTACAACCTATTCAACCAATTTTGACAAAGATGATTGGAGAAATTGGCTAAACACTCTAAAAGTGTATTTCTCTAGTTATTCCGTCGCCTCGATCCTGGATAATAAACCTAAAAATGACCTACGGCCCTATGTTAACGTAACGGTTAACAGTTTATCTATTTTTGGATTGCTCGATTCCGGTTCAGCCATTACAATTTTAGGTAACAACACCTATCTGGAGGTAATTACTAAAACCGGGTTAGAAATACAGCAGTGTCACAATACTAATTCTATTCGGTCCGCACGTGGAAATAAATTGTAGCCGCGCGGTTTTATCGACTTACCCACTACTTTTAATAATCAAACCCACTTATTGAAAGCTTATATTATTCCAGAAGTTACAAGTAATTTAATTTTAGGCATCGATTTCTGGAAACTATTTAATATACTGCCTAATCATATCGCATCCGTATGCATCATCATCATATACTCTTTAATGTACACCAAATAATATTGAACAGTACACATTTTGTGAATTGGCTTATACTATAGCATGTACAAATGGCGGCCTTATCCCTAAAAGCGATCTCTTCCAGTCAACCTTTGGATGGACATAAATGATGTAAGCAATCAAATGTGGCGATGGTGTAGTTAATTAAATAATTTCAACTAATATACATACTGATAATATACATAAATATATACATATTATATATCATACATATTCTACATAAAGATGATACACGGATCTCTGCCTTTTCGCCGAAAATAATTGTTCAGCCGATTATCACTTGCCAACTTTCGTTTCACAGAATAATCATTCGCCAACTTGTGATATAATTTTGTTTTTATTTCCCAACCTCACAGTTGCCAACTTTACGTTTGGTCTTCCTTTTATTGTCGCAGTTCTAACCTAACCGATGTAGCATATTTAAATGCCCTGTGTAGTGAAATAAAAGCGATTTGATTCTGGCACTTCGCCAGCCGCTGCCGCGGCACGCTCGCTTCGCTCGCTCGGCTCGTGCGTTGTGGTTGCAGTTCTAACCTAACCTAATCAGCCATTGTTTCAGTTCACGTGCATTGTTTATCAGCATACTAACCTAACCTAACCGATTCCTTTGGATTTCACCTGAACTTCCCGAAACATCACCTGAACAGACGAAACGTTATTCGTCTAAAAGTTGTCTGGCCTAATAATTTGACAAAAGATAAATGCCTCAAACGTTTTTTGTCATGACAATAATCAGCTTAACAATAATTCTACCAAATGAAACGTTGTCATACAAAAATTTGACAATCGTTAGTCGTCAAAGTGAAAAATAGGCGACACGTTGGTTGGCAAGTGATAACTACTTTTAAACTACCACGATTTGTACACATTTCAGATGTAGTTCCTACATCGGGCAAACAAAAAGGACCATCGCCGAACGAGTTAAGGAACACATCACGGCCGTCAAAAAACCGACAAACCACCAAGTCGGCCATAGCTGAGCATTTGTTGGAGTCAGGATCCAATCACTGGATTGAGCTACATCGGCCCCAGGTTCTCTCCACAGACCGTCACTATTTTTAAAGAATAGCACGGGAAGTGGTTGAAATCAAAAAGCACGCAAATTTCAACCGGGAGGATGGTAACCGTTTATTTACATCTTGGAATCCTGTCATCAGCAAAAGTAGACACCGACGAGGTGATATTACGCACCAGTGTAAAGATACCATTAGTGTTGTGTGTCGAAGTACCGACAGTTCCAAACATAATAATGTTGATAATTGTGAAGACTAAGTGAGGGTAGGTTCCAAAACCCGCACTTCTCGGAGGCAGCGCTGACGAACATCAGTCATCCCGTGACCACGGCTGGTGTAACCCATGCCGAAACGTTGGGACAAATAGAAAGGTATTTTATCTTTCTTTTCGTTTATTAACACGATTCAGACCCGTTACATAATTTTTAATATGGCAAGTGATAATCGGCCAAACAATATTCGGCGAAAAGACAGGATACCACGATACACATATGTACATACAATATTATTATTATATACAAATATATACCTATAAACTATACGAGGTAGAATCTCATATATATTATAATACCATTATACTAATAACTATGCTAATATACAGATACAGTGAATACTACTCATAAAGTAAGACCTGCATTCTAGGAAAACAGTGCATGATGTTAAATTGTGAGGTAGTGCTTTTTTAACATGCCTTTAAAAATGTTTAAAGATTTTGCTTTCCGAATCTCTAGTGGTAATGCATTCCACAGTCGCACGGCCTGTACAGTAAATGATTTGCTACAGAAATTTGTGGAATGCGTTGATATCTCCAGCGTCAAATTTTCAGACGACCTCAAGGACCTCACATGTGCGTCATTACGGAACTTAAAACGTTCTTTGAGATGCTAAGGAGTACTGGGATTTAACAAGATATTATACAACAATGTAAGAATGTGAGTATTCCGGCGAAGACGAATTGGGAGCCACTTGAGTCTGTTGCGAAATTCTGAAACATGATCATATTTGCGCAGTCCAAATATGAATCGTATGCAAAAGTTTTGAAGACGCTCAAGTTTGTCTAACTGCTTCTCAGAGAGGTCAAGATAGCTGACAACAGCGTAGTCAATTACGGGCAGAAGCAAAGATTGAGCAAGTGCAATTTTAGTGGCAGTTGGTAGGAAATTGCGTAACCTACGCAATGAGCCCGCCGAAGCAAATAGTCTGCGACTTGTTTCTTACAGTTGAAAACTCCAAGATATGGTTTCGTCAAAGTAGACCCCAAGATTATTACAGTTTTACTGAAATGGATATTTTTGCCATCAAACTTGATTTGTACTAAATCGGACCAGCAAATTTTAGACACCATGCGGGGACTGCCTACAATAATTAGTTGTATTTTGTCAGGATTAACTATGAGTCCATACTGTTTTCTCCACTCGCAAATCCACGCCAATTCTGTGTTGATAGTAGTAAAGGCTTCGGGCAAGTTCTTTAAGGGTGCTTGTGTGTAGATCTGCAAATCATCTGCGTAAAAGTGGTAGGATGAAAGTAAATGTTTTGAGATAGAATTAATAAATATCGTGAAGAGTAAAGGAGCACCTAGCGAGATAGATAGCACGCCACCCTGTGGTACACCGGCATTCGTGTTAGACCAAGTGGAATAAGTGTCTTTGATGCGTATACGTTGCCGGCGACCAAACAGGTAACTATGAAACCAGTCAACCACCGTTGGAGATATGTTAAGAGAGCGTAGAATGCCAAGTAGGATGTAAAAATCTACCGTGTTGAAAGCATTGCTGAATTCAAGTAAGGACAAAACGGTAAGATTCCCACTATCCATGCCTAGCCTGATGTCATCTGACACGCGGACCAATGCAGTAACGGTACTGTGGCCAGGCCGGAAGCCGGATTGATAGGGATTTAGGAGTGCATTTTACACAGGAAGGAACTGAGTTGTGTGTGAATGAGACGTTCTAGGACTTTTACAGGAAAGGTAGTATGGATATTGGCCGATAATCTGAGAAGGAACAGGGTTTAGGTTTCTTGGGTAAAGGAATTATAAGTGCATCTTTCCACGCTGTTGGAAAGATGCCACGGACAAAGGAGTGATTAAGGATGTGACATAGGATAGGAAGAATTTCGTCTAGGATCGGGAGGATCATTTAACGGCTGAGACTATCGTTACCGACTGCATTAGACGTCATTACTAATATACTCTTCTTAACATCACAAGCGGCAAATTGCGAGAAGGCAAAGGGAGAATAATCTGGGGTTGGCAAGGATGAAAGAAGTGTTTCTTTTCGTATTTCCATCTAATTAGGACGAAGTAGTAAAATGTAAATTGAGAAAATCAAGGTGGACATTATTCGGAATGGATTGCTGCTGTAACTTACCAATATCCAAAGTTTTGAGAAATTTCCAGACTTTAGCTGGATCACTATTTTCAACGGATTCATGAATATGTCGGCGTAGTGCTTTCCTATACACCTTGTTGCAGTGATTTCTTAGAGCCACGTATCGTTCGTTTTCCTAGGTCACCATTTACGGCACCAATGGAGTGAAATGGCATTGGTGATACTACTGATAAAGATTACATACACACGTACAACTTGTATGTGCGTACCAAGTCTTGACAATTTACGTAGACTTTTGTTAGGCACGAAAGAGTTAAAACTTAAATCTCTTCAAATCAATTCAGGACTAAGTATACAAAACACGTTTTTCTCCGGAGACACATTGGGCCTTATTACAAAACAAGGTCCAACTATAATACCAGGTTTAGACCTTGCTGGAGAAGTTTTAGAAATACTTTTTGACGAAGGTAGTTATTTATTATGATTTGTCATTTGTTCCAACGAATTTTTGTACCAATAGTTTTACAAAAAAGTGTCTATATTGCACGTATAATCACTTAAACACAGGTAAGTTAAGGAATAAACCTCAATTTATATTTAGACCATGTTTTGTAATAAGGCCGTTCAGGTTTAATTTCAAAAGCACATTACACTCTTACTAACAGAACAGCTGAAACAGTTAAATTCAACGACGCTAGTAACATAATTATTTGGCATTATTTATTCTGATTTCCAAACCAATCTAACCCAAGTGAAATTGAAATAAAAATAACCAATTACTGAAAAGAAATTGTATATGTCCAATTTCTTTCCATTTATCGCGCCTTGCTGTCACATCTCGGTGTTCTTACAGCCAACTTAATACAACAGGACAGGCCTGAAACAGATGTAAGAGGAAACAGAACGTACTCTATTTTCCTAGCTTCGCTTAGTGCAACTTATATCATTTATAGATGTTTAGCCCGGTTTCCACCGCATAAATAAATGGTATAAATTGCACTAAGCAAAGCTAGGAAAATAGAGTACTAATACTATTGGAGGTTGTTTTTCTCACACTCAGCTCATCTGCCTCGTTCATCTCTGGTGGAAATGTAATCTTTATGTACACGGAAATAAACAAATAAAACCCGTGTTTGTGAATCGGGTAAGAAATTATTTGCAATCTCAAACTGCCGAAGTTTGTTCGTAATGTATGCGGGATTTATAATATTTTCGGGGTTCAAGTATTTTTTCGGTCTGTAAGTTATCAAACATACATGACTTAAAAGTTTTAACAAAATATGTGATTTTATTAATGAATGAATGTATAGATTCTAATCTTGTATGAATGTTTTAGAAACTAAATTTGTAAGTATGTATTTTATTACGCACTAGCTGCTGCCCGCGACGTCGTCTGCGTGAACGCTATACAGTTCCAAATTATTAAATAAATACCTACGATTATACCTTTTAAAATAACGTTCATTTACCCGTTTCTTTTTTATATTTCATATCTGCAGAAAGTGCAGTAACAGAGGGAGACTGTATTTTGTAAAATTGACCTCCAAAAAGTGCAGATTTTCAGCCTGCTTTGAATATATGACTTTATGGTGATTCTGCTGAATTAAGTCATAAGTTGTGACTGAAGCAGATGGAGAAAATAAGGAATACAGAACAGGGTAAAAATACATACTTATAGGAATTCTCGATATACAACATTAGTGGTTTGGCTCTTTGCAGGCAAAATGTAAAGAGAGTCAGGACTGGTGACGCAGGAGTAAGCGACGTACAGCTGCCTGTGTGAGAAGCAGCTCGTCCTGAGGGCAACACCCGCTGCCCTCAGTGTCTGCCCTTGCGACTTATTCATGGTCATCGCGAAGCATACACTCACGGGGAGTTCAAGCACGTACAGTTGTACGTGCTTGAACGGGAACGGGAAGTTATGAGATATGAGGGGAATGCGTGGTATAAATACTGCCTCGCGTCATCTTGCGCGACAACAGTGTTTATAGAGGTGTAGACAACTTCATTCGCCTCAATTTCGAGATGATGCATTCGTTAATTGCTACAGCCTGATCATTTTTGGACGACAAAATAGCCCGCTCACACACCCAAGAATTCTGCTATTACGGTAAACAACTGATGTCCCCGTACATACAGTGAATGAGTTCTTCGAAGCTGGATACAACTCTACTGAGAGACTCTGGAAGCACCACCTGTCCACCTCTCTCCTCTGGTAGAATGCCTTCGCCAAGACTTAGAAGGACATCGGAGAATTGTTGATCACGTGCATTGACACCGAGCCAAGCTCTCATATGAATAGTCAAGCGCAGTGTACGAACTCGTGACCACAACGAAGATCGTTTCAGCGAAGCACTCACCTCTTCAGCCGTCAATCCCCGCGTCACCACGGGTAGCATTTGTCACTGACGCTCGCCTCCACGAGGTTGTCATCCCAGTTTTGGTCACTGTCGATAAAATGACATACTACGCAGGCTGTGCGGTAAGTGGGATACTTCACGCCATCAAATGTCCTCAGAAAGGCGAAAAACGTTGGGCCTCGGACCGTGTGAAGTAACAACCGCAGAAAATAGCATTTGCCATTATTCGTGTGTACGGTATAAAATCTACAAAATGCAGTGTCCTTGAAACTTCCCGGCAAACCTTCCACAGCACCTCCTCGTCAACGTCGGTTAAATACACCCTTTTGCTTGTCATACGTGTAATATGAGGGCATCTCGTCATACGTAAGGGACCTCCCAAACTGGTCGACCTCACAGAACCTGAAAAATGCCAAGAGAGTTGTTTGGCCCGGATTTTCCAAGCGCTCAGTAACGCTGTCGGTATCAAAATATATGCGCTGGCCGTTCTCTAGATGGACGTGTAGACGTGACGGTAGGATGCCTGTCATGTATAGAGAACACCAGTATCCGCCGTATCCGCCAAACCGCTTCAGACGTAACAATAAAATAAATGGCTGTGTGTGAGTAAAAAAAATCTAGCTAGTTCCGCATCTCACTAAAGTTTATATGCGACATGAAAATATATGAATTAAGAAGCAATAATTACACCAATCTGACCAAAATGTTTATTTTGTACTAACTCTATTACTATCTATTCTGTACTGTAAAAAATAAGCATGCTAGCATATGCATGCAGCTTATCTTTAAGATATATATGGCATGCTTATTTTTCTCTTACTTCGTTATTTAGCTCAAATTGCTTACAGCAATAGCGTTTCGTTTTCGAGTTAAAATTTTGTTATAAATCTATGCAGTTCTTTTTGAGTTCTGTTTGTATTTACATACAGACAAACTCGATGAAATTTATAAGACATAGATGAAACAGCTTAAAACTTATGTAAACACATTTTTTTTAATTGTCTTGCTCATCTCTGAAACGAATTAACGATACCATTTTTAAGAAGAAAATGCACAACTCTATCTATGACTTTTGAAAACAACTATTAACCTCGCCAATATGATCAAATTTAAATTATTTTTATCCAAAAAGGGCTTACACATGTAATTCACCTTGAAGTTTTTGAACTCTCATAGATGACACTGCTTTAAAATTGTCTTGCTACTATTTATGTTCATTTAATTATGTTTATGGGCCTAAGTTACTTATATTTAGTGATTTTTATAGTGTGAAGCTAGCTTATAGCATTATTAACATAATAACAACGTTCAAATATGCGTCATTAGATCACACGTTGTTACAGAATGCGTTGAAGAAATAAAGGGTCACTGCTCGTTCCCCGTAGGTGATAGCGTAATGATATGTAGCCTATATGTTGACCCGACATTCTAATAATATTCGTGCCAAATTTGAAGTAAATCCATGCAGTATTTTTTTGAGTTTATCCCGGATATACAGACAAACAGACAAAAATTCCAAAACTATATTTTTGGCTTCGGTATCGATTGTAGATCACACCCCAAGTATTCTTTTAAAAGAATATTCAATGTACAGTTTTGATTTTCCTACCATTTTATTATATGTATAGATTCTATAGTAAAGAGCAACACCACAAGACCAGGCCAGACTAGGATAAAATAATATTTTCAACTAACTTATTGCCATTATCTTTATTGCCATTATCTCATTGATATAATATATCTAGGATTGATAATATATATTGAAAAGGTACCAAGGATCATGGGTCTGTTTAACAATTAGTTTTAATAAGTGTTTAGGGGACCATGCCGTATAGTTCTTTACAGTTTATTAAAAGGTGGCCAAAGTGGGTTGGTTCCGCAAGTGACAGTGTTGTATCTCTGTTGTTAGTCGGTGAAAAGGAACCATTTTTTTAGAGAAGCTAGAATGCGTGATTTGAGCGCCATCTATGTACTAAACTCAATTTCACTCAAACTGTGGGTTGGTTCTTGTTTGCAAAAATGGGTCCATATTACAATCCCAAGATGCACAGATTCGAACAAAAATGACATTCAAACCGTCCACTTAAAAAATCTTAATAGTCTAGCGACTATTAAGTTTTTAAGTATAATGTTTTCAAAACGGGAAAACATCGCTAGGAAACCTGCGTATCTAAGTGATCTCCATTATATTCCCGAAGGACAGTTAAGTATCCTGAAATCTGCCAACCCGCACTCGGCCAGTGTAGTGGACTATGCCTCATTCTTCTCATAAAGAACAGGCCTGTCTTTTTATTGGAGAAGATTATAATATAAACAAGGCTGATGATGATGATATGTTTACATCTTGTAATTTGATGTAATCTAAAGTGCCATAACATTTTCCATTAAGATCGTGTTGGAGTGAGTTTCAATTTAAATTGCGTAAAATAATGTAATCAGATTATCTTCGGCAGCTGTTGAGTGACGGTTTTTGCGCGGAGTGGAAATAAATTGACTGTGTCACTGGAGTTTGTGTAAAATTGAACTTGATTCCTTTGAAAATATCGAAAGTAGGCTTACAGCGTATAGCTTAACTAGTATATTCATTAATTGAAATATAAAAAATAGTTAAACTATAAATAATAATCAGAACAAAACATTTAAGTTTATGTTCAGCGAGCTTAATATTTTACAAACATTTTATATATTGGTGATACGCAGAGAGTGCAATAGTACGATCAAACGTCACTTCTCGCTATGTTCTACTTATTCATTTTAGGTGTAGTAGTCCAATATTTTGTCATAAAAATATTATGATGGTGATATATGATATTGACACCTAAATTAGTAGCGAGCGCTCAGTCAAGATTCAAGATTATGTAAAACTATAAGACTAGGCTTCGCACCCATCATTCTCCGTGTGGATGACACTAGCCATGCGTCCGACCATTCTTTTGTATTTATGATAGAAGTTAACTGATACTTTTTACCCATAACTTTGTAATTGTAACTTAAGTTATGGTTTGTATCTTAGATGTCGAATGTGCTTTATCACTAATTGAGCTTATTGAATTTGTATCCTTATAGTAAAGTTGTCAAGTGCAACCAAAGTTTAAAGATTACTTAAGATCTGTTGGCCAAACTTTGTAGAGCAGTCCTGTTTAGGCGTGTTTCGATAAAAGGTGTATAGAATCAAGTTGACTGTCTCGTTGGTCTCTCGGCATAAATGTGCGCGTGGGATTGGGAGGTCTCGGGTTCGATTTGGTTTTTCCGTCAGGAAATTCTCAGTAGCAGCACGGAGTCTTGTAATGTGCCCGATACGGCAATAGGCTCGCCCCCTATTACGTGGGACTTAAAAATTCATGGCGAAATGTGGGTGTAATATTACACCTCTGCCTACCCCTACGGGGATACAGGCGTGAGTCTATAAAAAAAAAAGAATCAAGTTACTTGTGTTTTTAAATGGATATAAATATGTATTGGTCATTTTCCTAAAATGTCAACCAAATTAACTAAATAACTAACCTTTCTAGTATTATTTATATTATAAACAATGGATCTACGGAAGAATGGATGTATGGTTGTAAATATGAATTTATAGATATTTTTCACACCTTCACACAATAACCACTGATCGGATTTTAATAAAAAACTTGCTGTAATATATTTTGTATACCAGCATAGCACATGGGCTTCCTTTTGCTCCCATAATCTACTCCCATGCGGGGGAAAATGCGAACAGAAATAAAAAATCGGTTACTTCTGAGCTTAACTTTTCTAGTATTTTAATTAAATATGAAAATATCTATAACTGTGCAAGAATTGTTACAATTTAAAAGGTATTTAGACTTTGCATTTCGGATCGAGATGCCTTATAAATTGAAATTGTCTAGCTCGAATTTAGAAAATATTTAGGGTGCAGTTCTATTTCTACGTTGATTTATTGTAGCACCAACATTATAGCTAAAAAAGAATAGAAATTCTACTTGGTACCTACCTATAAACGTGAAATTTTGTTAGGTTGAATAATCAGAGAACGTAGTATGAGTTAGACACTAATGGATTGGATTTGCGTTATTTGTCGATGGTAACATGGTCGCCATACATATTCGAGAAACACCTCCCGTAGTAAATAGAAATAAGCTGTGGACGCCAGGGGCATAGGGCCTTCGATGTTTGTTACTCTTTTTCACAAAAAATATACGGCTATTGATGAAACTAAACAGTTATGTAGCTTATTTGTCAGAGTGTCAATTATACCTCTTATTGCTATAGCTGACACCCATGCGAAGCTGCAGGTAAAAGCAAGTCAGAAATAAAAGAATAATTAATGGCAATTAATCAACATCAGGCCATCAGACTGTTGCGTGTGTAATAGGCAAGTTTTCTTTGTTCCTATGTTTGTACATTTGCATTTATCCGACTGCATTATTATAGGTATAATTATGAAGGTCTTAGCAAACAGTCATTACCTATATTAGTTTTATTGCTGCATTAGTTGAAAATAGGTGTAGTATTAACAGGCTTTATTGATGTGTTTCTTAGTTTATTATATTGAATACGCAGAAATTTAACTTAAGGGGAAACGAATTGGAATACAACATGAATCAGTATTCAAATCATTGTTTCGCAAGTGCATTAACGTTCCTCGTACAAACCAAATCCTAGGAAACATTCACAAAATGGATAACCAAATGCATTTGAAGAGATTCCATTCCTATCACTATTTTAAAAGGATTCGAATGCACATCGGAAAACCACTTTTTAATCTCCGTGCCACACTCACAGCTTGCATATTGATTAACTATTTTGAATTTCAATGCTCACTCTACTTAACTAAGTAACTACGCGATCAACAAATGCAGAAATTAATATTCTATACCACTAAAAACATTCCATAAGCCAAAAGTTTTACTGCGTTTATTGACCCTTTCAAGATATATAGGTAATAGAAAGACAAAATCGAGAAAGTCAGCAATAGAATTATGTAAAATACATTGTGAATAAATTTTATGTTATTTCTGTTCAAAAGATTTTGTGCACCGCGCTATAAAATTTGTCAAATGAAAAGCTTCGTCACGATCCTAGCCGATAGCCTCCAAGACTTTTTTACTGGAGCTGTAAAACAATATTCTTAAAAAATGCCTTTTTATTTAATGACTTTTTCTGCTTTTATAATGCAGGAAAGTCTACCTAAACAGACCTCATCACTTAATTTTATGTTATTTTTTTTCTTAGTGGCAGCTGCTAAGCTGACTAGACGCACATGTTTTGACAAACAACCGAAGTCAAGACTCGTTATATAAAATTAGCAATGACATATTTTTATATATTTTAGTTTTACGCGGATGGTAGACATCGAAATTAAACTACAGTTTACGGTACGGATTTTATCGCGATATAGGTAGTTTAATTTTAAGACTTATTTTTATTTAAATTTTTTGTGCTTTGTCCAGATCATCTTTAAGCGACCGTCTCAGCGTTGAGATAAAATATGCAAATCTAATTAATCAACTAATCAAATCAGTCACGGCATTTTGACAATTTTACGTTTTGTTCAAAGTATATGTATGAAACATCGACTGATCTAATATAATTTTCAACGTGTAATACAAGTTGAACTCTAAAACTGCAACGTGTAATTATTGATTGACTTAAAATTATCCTAAATACCTAGTTACACCCAGACCCTTCTTTCATTTTTAATTTCCTCGAAAAACGTTCCGTAAAGCTTCTAACCGCAGAGGTTCGTTAGTGATAAAACCGCATGGCTTACTCGCCCAAAAGGCACCACTAAACGTTTGTCACCTGACGAGCCGAAAGTTTGTCAACCTTTTAACTATAATTTGACGACCCGATGGCGCAGTGGGAGTGTAAAAGACTGCCACTTCGAGTGCTGTGGGTTCGATTCCCGCTCAAGATGTTTGCCTTAATTCAGGTGTTTCTATGTATAGAATGTATGCATTTTCAAATAAAAAGTATATAGCTTTGTTTATCCATTGTCTAGTACCAATAGTACTAATATAAGCCTTGTACTTGTACCTTGACAAAGTTTATCCATTACCTAGACCCCCGACTTAAACTGAAAAAGGCCATGAAGGTATACATGATGAATCGATACCATAAAAAGATCATGAATGTCCTAATATTTAATCAAATTATTCTAATGCAATTCATATTATTTTTAAAACTCATATTATTATTTGTATTACAATATTAAATATTAGGTACATACTGAAAGTTTGCCTGCTCACATGACAATTTACTCAAATCATCATTTTCTAGCAAAGTAAAACGCTCGGTTTTAAGAAGAAATGTCTTGAAAGTGTATAAAATTCATCATTACGATCACATCTGCGCCAAAGCAAAACGTATGTTGTCTTTTATACTTCGTAATGCGAGACCTTTTAAAAAAGCTAGCTCTTTAATAACTTTGTATTACTGTTTGGTACGTAGCTTATTAGAATACTGCTCCTCTGTATGGTTACCTATCTATGCGACCCATATAGATCGAATTGAGGCAGTACAAATGCGATTTGTTAGAGCGCTGTGTTCAAAGTTAGGCTTAAGACGGAAGATAAAAGAGTACACCGATCGACTTCAGGAGTTCAAAATGATTACTCTTGAGCAAAGGAGATCGATGAGTGACTTGAGTTCCCTTTTCAAAATTGTAAATGGCTTATCGGACACACAACTTGTCGAGAAATTGAAATTCAAAACGCCACTGCGATCTGTGCGCACACCACAACTTTTTGTAATACCACCTAGCAACAATAATGTTTCAAACAATAACCCAATATCTCGGATGTGTCGTCAATATAACCATATATGCTCTCAAGTAGATATTTTCAATGATGGTTTGAATATATTTAAAAGCTCTCTACTCAAAAACAATATGTACAAACCTTTTAGATCTTAAGCATTATTTAATTTCTGCCAATTAGTAAATACTGTATTTTGTTAATCCAAGTAGCTGAGTTTTGTAACCATATCTCACTACTATCTATATGTACTCAATCAAATATTATTTTTTTCATTCATTACTGTTCATCACTTAACTGAAGCTCTGTTGTAATATTTGTAAATGATGTGTATAGTTTTAAGTGGATTGCAGATTTGAAGCTGTACTGTGTTCAATCTATTACAATGTGATTACCGATCTGTTGTCTGTAACTATACCTATTATGTGAAAAAAAAAAAACAAAAGAGAGTCTGTTTATTGAGCCGTTTAGTCGATAAGACGTGCACCGCTACGATGCAACGCATGAACAATTTAATACAATACTGGTTATCTGTGTTTCTAGTATTTTAAAAGACTGCTCACTGTGAAGTAGTAGATTTAAAAGTTAAGAATGCGCGTGAAATGTTTTATTTTTATGAGTCGAACGGGCAAAATACAAGACTTATTAAGAAAGTTTTAACTTTTGGCAGTGAAAATCTCGTGGAGATACCAACAGACTGCCATACAAGGATAAACCTATGGCATGCACCACTGACTTGACGAAGTTATGTATTAAATTTTTATTGTCCGGCTAAGTGAGAACACTAGCTAAAGCAGTTTGTCTCGTCTGTTATGAAGATCTTTGGCAGCTGCTTTGGGGAGTCAGTACCCTTGAAATACTTACACTGTTCTAAGCTATGGCACATCACATTGGTTTTCACAGGGCGAGAGATATCACAATGGCTCTGTGGAAATGCTAGTAAGTATGTACTTGGACCACGCATGGACGATAATAATGACTTACAAGAACAACCTATTAATACCTCAAACAAACTCACTCAAACGTTTTACTTCTAACAGCAAACGAACTCGTCTCATCTTCTTTACAGTCTTATTCTCTCTGCACACAACTGTTTAAATAAAGAAGCGCAATTTGTCGCGTTTAAAACATAAAAGCGAGGGAAATTCCTTGTTTTGTTCGATAAACATTTTATGAAGAACTTGCAGCCCGTTAAAACTGCGTTTCTAACAAAGATGTGCAGTATAAACGGAGCGAGGAAAGCATTAATTAAATGTATCAATTTATTTGTTAATCCGTGTGATGGTGAGGTGAGTGATTAAGAATTTACAAATTACTCCCATTTCATTGCGAGGAAGTCGGGAGACGCGAATAGGAAAATATATAGTGGCAATTAAACTCGCAACTTTACTCTTTGGCATAGTTCTACACAAAAGGCCTGAATATTTGTATAAAAAATTTGCGTGGTCTCGCAATGTTCATCAGTATAGCACACGAGCGGCTTCTTACATTATGGTCACAGCGATTCATAGAACTCATGCGTTCGAAGGAAGTTTTCGTTACTCATCCTCGAATTGTTGGAATAATCTTCCACCCCCCATGCGTAATCTGAAAACATTGCATACATTTAGAAATAAGTTTAAGTTATTTTTGATCAACAAACAAAAATCATTGCTGTAATTTTACATACCTTTAAGACGGCTGATTCGGGCATATTTGCTTACGTGTATAGTACCCTTATTGTACTTAATAATTATAATGCATAGATATTAGAAATTAATATAATTGCTGTGGTATTTTGGTGTATAGTATGTATTATTTATTTTTGTTATTAGCGCGTACGCAACGCAATTATGACATTTGGACAGCATAGACGCTTTCTTGAGTTTCTTGACAGTCATGACAGATGGAACTCCTTGCGATCACGTGACACCCACGAGTTGCGTTCGGAAACACGAACGGTTTTTGTTTTTTTTTAACATAATATCATATTATTTCTATAAAATATATTTATATTAAGTATGTGTGTATATATACATGTATATATATTGATGTAGTTTATATATTAATTACTAAGACTGCTATATATATTATTGTTCTTTATCATATATTAAATATATATATGTGTGTATTTTTTATGTTTATTTATTTATTTACTCGAGAGAATGCGAGAATACCAGCGTTGTAGTTTATACTGCAACAATAGCTGACGCAGCGCCTTATTTGTCCTCCACGTAACGCCACCATTAATAATGTACCTACTTATATCTTTAGTGTACCTCTAGTTTAAGTTTATTTGTTTGTTATGTTTATTATTTTTAAGTGTTTCTTAAGTTTGTGTGGAGGTGCAAATAATGTGCATGCAATGGTGCATTTCAGTTAAGGTAAATACACAATGCTAATAGTACCTTTGCGAAGAGACGAAAAACTTGTCATCAAACCCTATGCCAATCTGTCTGGCCATCGTGGTTTAGTAGGCCAAATCTTCCTATGGACACAAATTTAGAGGTCCATACTTGGTACTTGGTTGCATGGGCTGTTGCCGCAACTCCACGTCTGGCGTGTATTTTGCGTGCGGTGGTTTTGTCACTCGAGCCACCCCAGCTCTTAGAGGAAGGCCAGCAGACTCTTGATGTGGCCCACTGCTTCCGTTAGGGTGCTGTATCTGGTCAGGTGCTGCTGCCTGTACTGTGTGACCTCAGGGCAGTCGAGGAGCAGGTGGGCTGCCGTCTCGTCTGCTGCCATACAGGCTCTGCACAGCGTGCTGTCAGTGATACCTACAGTAAAAAGATGTTTATTAAAGAATCCGTGTCCTGTGTAGGCAGTCGTGACTGTCCGCATTTGTTGTTTGGACAGCCGGAGGATTTGTTTTGCTATCTTACCGTCTACTCAAATTCAAATTCAAAATCCTTTATTCATTTGGGTCACAATGTGACGCTTATGAACGTCAAAATAATAAATTTATAAAATCATACTTGTAGAATCTACATTAACATTTACTGCCACGTTCGCAAAGCAATAGGTAGAACCATGAGAAAGAACGGGCAATAAAACTCACGGTCACTCTTTTTCATCGCCAGGTTTTGCATAATACACAATTTAGATTTTGTAAGGTGCTGCAACTGTTCCACCTTCTATATCACTTGTATATATTTACTGTACATAATAATACTCAAGCATAATACTTTTGGTAAGCCTCCTCAGAATAGACATGGTGAAACAGGAGCATCCACTTACATTATATATACCTAATAATGTAGGCAATCCGCGAGAGTGATCAGAACCATGATGGAAATGATGCAGTTAAATATTAAAATCTAATACCAGCCCGCAAGACTGTCATCGACCAGTCATCGCAAGTAGCACCCGTTCACGAGTATGACGCATGTGCCAGCCATCATCCCTCTCGCCATATTAGTGGGACAGGGATGACCCGACACACGACGCCACCACAAGAAATGACAGTTTAGTGAGCATGACGACAACGGTATACGAACCAGCAGTAAGAAACAATCTATTGGTATACTGACCATGACCGCCAATTACCCTCATTTTCCAGATCGTTATTATTAACATAAATTAGTGGAACGCGTGAAGGAATGCAAATGTAGAATAACATGTTACTGATTAAGAAGAGAGTATTTTACACAGTCATAAAAAGAACAATAATGGTGAATTTAAAAAAACCCCTTTTTAAAAGAAAATTCCTAGTAGTGGTTTTAAATTTGTGCGAGGTAAACTCATTATTTCCAGAGGTAATTTGTTGAAGAATTGTATACCGAGTCTCGCAAATGAGTTATGAACTTTATGTAGACGGTAGTTAGTGCCCACTAGTTTATGCTTATTCCTTGTGTTCACTTTGTGCAAGTCACTATTTTTACGGTAAAGAGTTAAGTTTTTCTTAACGTACATTAAATTAGCAAATATATACTGCAATGCAACTGTAAATATTTCTACTTCTTTAAATTTATCTCGTAAAGAATCTCTAGCACCTAACTTTTATATTGCACGTATGGCCCTCTTTTGAATAACAAAAATTGTCTGAATATCGGCCGCCGTACCCCATAATAGTATCCCGTAAGACATTACACTGTGAAAGTAACTAAAGTAAACTAGTCTAGCAGTATCTACGTCTGTGAATTGGCGAACTTTCCTAACTGCAAATGCTGCAGAACTAAGTTTACTGCCAGACAAGATATTTGGGCGCCCCACTGAAGCTTACAATCTAAAATAAAACCTAAAAATACAGTTGAATCAACTAGGTTCATTGTTTCGTTATTTAAAATTATATAAGTAAGAACATTTTTGACATTCGGCAAAGTGAATTTCACACATTTTGTTTTGACAGAGTTGAGTAGCAAATTATTTGTCGTGAACCAATGTAATACTTGCGCAAGAGAATTATTTACGCTGTCAATGTTACTTGTATAACGATCAACTTTTAAATAAGTGAATTATTGTCAGCAAAAAGAACAATATCTCATAGATTTCTAACAAAGAATGGCAAGTCATTAATATATATTAAAAAAAGAAACGGACCAAGAATAGAGCCCTGTGGAACGCCCATTCCCACTGGCAAACCTTGAGACCTACTGCCACTAACATCTACATACTGAACTCTATCTCTAAGGTAACTGGCAACAAGATTGAGTGCGCTATCTCGAAAACCATAATGGTTGAGTTTACGTAAAAGTGTATCATGTTCAACACAATCAAAAGCCTTTGACAAGTCACAAAAAACACCAATGGCATCCTTCAAATTTTCCCAAGCGTTAAATATTTGTTTTAATAGAGTTACACCGGCATAAACGGTGGAGCGACCCTTAGTGAAGCCATACTGCTCACTGTGCAATAAATTATTGGTGAGAAAGTGGCTCTCTAACTGATGCAAAATAATCTTTTCAAAAATTTTACTGATTGCAGGCTAGATAGAAATTGGCCGAAAGTTACTAGGGTCGCTCTTGGATCCTTTTTTGATAAGTGGTATCACCTTGCTGTGTTTCATTAAATCAGGAAATACCCCTTTATCCACGCATCTATTAAATATTGCAGCTAAATATGGAGCTATGCTAAAAATGATTTGGTGAACAAGACTAACTGAAATACCCCATAAGTCAATAGATTTCTTAATATTGATGATCTTGAATGTCTTGAGGATGTCATTGGTGTCAATGTATTTAAAATTAAACAGCACATCACACTCATTCACATTGCCCCTAACTAATATCTCTGCTTTGCTTGGGCATGAGTCTAAACACTTGGTTGTTTTCACGGGTATGTTTATGAAGAAGTTGTTAAAAGTCTGAGTAACTATTTCTCCATTACATTTCAATTCATAGCTATTATCTACTAACTTAGCTCGACCAGTCTCACTGTTAATAATGTTCCAAGTTGTTTTTATTTTGTTCTTGGATTCTTTAATTTTATTACTTATAATTATAGACTTAGCTGAAGCACATGCTCTCTTAAAAACTTTTGAGTAATTTCTTACATATTCAATAAATGAAGGATTAAAATTGTATTGCTTCATACCATACAAAAGTAGATCTAGGTTGTATGAACAACCTAGATCTACTTTTGCATATTCTTACTGTTGCCCAATCACAAAATTTAACTTTGGAGCTCTTGGCAAATGTCTTCTGCTTAAAAATGTTATTGTACTCATTTTTAATAACATCAAATAACCACTTATATAATTCATCTGGATCATCATGAGTTAAGTCAATGCTAGCGATTTTAGCAGCAACATCATTACTAAAGCGATTAAGGCGAGCAGAGGTCATAGGCCTACATGTGATTTTTTGTACTGGAGGGGTTGTATTAGTTGGAATTACAACATTTTGTCCACAATGATCCGATGTCAAGTCACTCAAAACAGCTTTACATAAGTACAAACAATTGAAAAAAATATTATCTAAGCATGTAGAAGAATGTTAGGTAGTTCTGGTTGGTTCAGAAAATAAAACATTCAAATTAAATGACATAAATAAACTAACTAACCTAGTACAAGTTGGTGATTGTTCTAACAAGTTAACATTAAAATCACCACATACAATTATTGACTTCCTGCTGGCACTTAAGTGTTTTAAGACGTCCTCCATGATGCTTTCAAATTGGCTAAAGTCACTTTGCGGTGGTCGGTATACACAGACTATGACGTGTTGCTCAAGTTCAACACAAGATATCTCAGCGGTGCGCTCGATAGAAAGTTCGGCTATGTCCTTTCGTTCTTCACATTTAATACTATTACAAACATACAGTGTGTTTCATAAACCCCCGTCTGATCTCGAAAGGTCATATTACTGACTTATCAGGCATACCAGGAAAAATAATAAAAAAAATCTAGGTCATCATAAAACATCAGAATAAATTTCCTTAGCTCAGTGCTAACGAGAAACATTACCCCGAAATTAGCGAAAATTCTGTAAACTAACAACACTCCCCTCAATAGCGGAATCCTTTATGATTCTTAAGGCCCATCCACACGGCACAATTTTACCACTGATCAAATTTTCAATGGAATTGGCTTTGCCCGTCTACACGACACAATCAAATGACTGAATTTCATTCCGTCCACCCAATTGGTTAAAATCTGGTGGTCCGCACACCCGATGAACTTGAGTTGGACGACTGGCGTCTACACGTCACGATTTAATCAAGTGATTTAGTCAAGTTGGACGTAAAATTGTGTCGTGTGGATAGGCCTTTAAATTTATTAAAAATTGTCGGCTTTCGCCGCTTACCGTGTCAAAGGGCATGCCGCCTTTTTAAAATAGTGCAATTTTACCGTCAAGCGAGCCGCCGTACACAAAGGGACCGCTCTAGTGATGTTTACGATCAAGAGATAATATCGATTTATTTAATTTTAACATGACATGTTAAAACTAGAATGATAGCCTGCTAGACTACTAGGCCAATGATAGCCTAGTGATGATACCAACGGATTGCCGTGCAGAGGGTATGGGGTTCGAATCCACGGCGCGCATCAAATACATAATAAGATAATAAGACTTTTCCAAGTTACGTGCGTAATAAATAGTTAATATTCCTGTGTCTCGGAGAGCACGTTAAACCGTCGGAGCAACAGTCATGAAGATCTTTGACAGTCGTCACGCGGAGTCAGTACCCTTAAATAAACTGATTCTAGTCTAAACCATGGAATGTTTTTATTTATTAACAGCAAATAAAAACATAAATTTACACAAAGCTGACGTTTTAGGGGTTTAGCTACCGATATTCTATCAGGTAAACAATAACATAAAATGTCGATAGAAACAGTACTCCAGTGAATACCATTTGTTACATCTCTATTTATTTACCTATTTGATTTACGAATTAACTATTTGCCTACTTGAACACTCAGTCTTTCACTAGCTTTCCTTTTGTTTAGACTTCCGCGTGAAATAGTAGATTCGTTAGGTATGTCATATTCAAACCCTGAATACTTTAACATGTTGATGTGCTTAGGTAGGAGTGAATGCAATTATGCAGGTGCTCGTAGAGAGTACGAGGAACGGTATGCCAGACCACGGGGTCTACCCGTGCCGTCGGAGCGCGCGTTTCAACGGCTTCACCACCGGGTGTACAACACGGGCAGTGTTCGCGATGATTCGAATCGCAATCATGGTGGCAGACCACAAAGTAGCGACGGTGTAGTGGAACAGGTCTTACAATTATTCGCTGAGGATCCCACGCAGAGTACCAGGAGTGCGGCACGTGAACTGGGCACCAGTAACGCGCGAGTGTGGAGGATATTAAAAGAAGACGGACAACATCCTTTTCACTACCAACGTGTTCACTCACTTATGCCGTCGGACTATGCCCACAGAAGACAATACTGCAACTGGCTACTTGGCAAAGTAGAAGAGGATGCTACGTTCTTGGAGCGCGTGTTATTTACCGACGAATGTTCATTTGTGCGGACGGGTGTTTTCAACTGTCACAATGAACACGTCTGGGCTGTTGAAAATCCACACGCGATGAAAGAAAGCCATTTTCAACATCGTTGGCGCATCAATGTGTGGGCGGGAATCCTCGGCGACCGTATTATTGGTCCGCATTTTTTAAATGAAACCATGAACGGTACCAATTATTTAAGATTTTTGAGGGAAGTTCTAAGTGACGAGTTAGATTCGTTGCCGTTAAGCTTCCACCGCAGCTTGTGGTTCCAGCACGACGGTGCCCCACCTCATTTTTTACGAGCTGTGCGTGAGTATCTTGACGCACAGTTCCCTGGCAAGTGGATTGGACGAAGCGGGCCTATCTCGTGGCCACCAAGATCACCGGACCTAACGCCTTTAGACTTTTACTTGTGGGGACACGTTAAACAAATAGTGTACCAAAAACCGTGTGACACTGAAGAAGAAATGCGTGCGCGTATCGTTTCTGCTTTCCGAAGTTTAAACCCAGGAGTGTTAAGAAGTGTGCGTTCGGATATGGTGCAAAGGTGCCGTAAGTGTCTGGACGTGGGCGGCGGACATGTGGAGAATGACCGTCGCAACTTACAGCAAGTTGATATTTTTATCAATTAAGGTAGGTACCTAGTTACGTAAGATTAAACCAATTAAAAAGTAGGTAGTTATTAATGTAAGTACCGTAGTCATAGCGCGACGATTTTCTCTTAGATGGGTGACCGCGTGTGACATTACATGAAAGCGCTTCCGGGCTTCCGACGGCCCGTAAAGCCGCATCCAAGAATCGTTAGGCCATGTCGTAGGTATTCGAGCAGTTTGAAAACAGTGACACCAGAGTTGGCCACGCACTCGCACGAAACAAACAGAAAACCTTAATACTGTACTTTGTTTTACGGAGTTTTGCCTAAACCGTCGAAGCAAAAGATCAACTGTTGCATCAAGTGCATAAAATCTGTTTATACCTAAAATAATACTTGGCACGTGTAAAGGACGATGACGCGCGGCGGCGGCTTTTGTCAAAGGAGGCGGTCGGTTGGCCTATGCACTCAAAGGCGCCGCTTTTGCCGTCAAATTTTTATGAACTTTAGGTAGATACCTAGCTAATACGATTTATGAGTCTTTAGTGTTGCCATGGGTAATCTGATATGATATTATTTAAAATTAATTAAATTTACATGGGAAAATTTTATGTTGAATTTCCGTGAAATAATGACAAATATCTCATCATTTTACGCTACTCTACAACCCCTTCATTGATCGGACGGATGGATATGTAACACCCTGTATATGAGAGAGCCACCACGAATAGCGTTATTTCTTACGAATGCACTAATCACTGTATAAAATTCATTATTAAATATTAATTGATCACCTCTTAACCAATGTTCCGTAATGCATAATACATGCAACTTATGTTTCTTTAAAAATAAATCTATCTCTAATTCTTTGCCAGATAGGCCTTGTATGTTTTGATGAGCTAAGTTTAAAACACATGAATGCCTATCTGTTGTCTCATCTAGTAGTTTAAACTATTAGATTTGTCAATACTACTATTGGTATAACTATTATCTACCAAATGCCTAAGTACTCTAGTAGTACTGCGTTCACTATGTAAATTAAATGCTAATAATTTAGCAAGTTGTCGCCTAAATATAAAAGAGAGATACATAGTATCTTTTGTTAAAAAGAAATTACTAATAAAAATATTAGAGTCGAAAAATAAAACATGGTCACTATGACTAAAAGTGCTATTATATAATAATATATTCAATTTACCTATCTGGTTATTTTATTTATATATATTATTATTGGAATATGGTAATGCACAGACAATAAAATTGCACCCCACCTTAGAACTTTGTTCTATCATAATATCTGATAAAGCTAATATTTCTTTCTTGGTAACTAGTAGGCTATCCCCATATAAAATTATAACTGTAGAATGTTTATTTAGTCTAGCATACTTTAATTTATTAATTAACATAGACATTCCTTGTCCTGGTGAACAAATATTTTGTATTGACCGATCAGTATAACTATTAATCAGGCTACCCATACCCATTCCTAATTGGTCAGAAAAAAATTAAACATTTTTATCTCAAACCTTATTATTTTCATTATGTAATAATGTGTCAGAACCTGAACCATGACATGTTTTCGAAGGATATTCATTTTGAAAGTCACTATATAACTTGGTTGTACAATTAGGTGAAGCCTCTAACTTATGATTTGAACAATTTAAACAGTTACTGTTGTTGGTCATAGAGAGCAGTTGTTTTAGATTTTCTCTACCAACTCTACTAATTTCATCATATTTCAATATATATTCCTGTGTTTGACTTTGATGATCTATTATCAATTTGTTGAGCTGTGCATTTAATGATGTGATTTGTGTTTGCAGCTCACATGCGTGTTGTTCATATTGTAATCGGCTACAGGCTAATTGTTCACTACTATCCTTAAGCTTAGAAACTAATAACTCACTCTCTTTAACTAAATCATGGTTAATTTGTGTTAAATTCATAATTTTCTTTGACCTCTTATAGCCTACCTCAAGACGCTTTATTAATTTATTTAATTTTGACATTTCCTAAATTTACCATTTGACACCTTATATGTAAAGTTACAATTACATTTTACAGATTTAAAAATATTTGCCTTTCCACCAATCACTTCAGAGAACAGGTCCTGGTTTGTTGCGCTGCTTAGTGACTGAATGGATTCCACCAAGGTTGTAATTTTGGATTGAGCTTCACTCAAGCTTGTTTCCAACTCCATGATGCGACTACAACTACTGTGGCCTGCCTACATGTTTAAGTCCCAATCCAGGACTGGTTGTGCTGGGTCCTGGTTCTATTTCTTACCAGGATGCAATAAAAACCAGAAGGGAGGGGAATAATGGGCTCGGGTCCGACAACCTCTAAAGTGGCCCCTCTTCTGGCCGCGTCATTCCCTCTTGAGCCTGTGGCCCTTGATCCATTGCAGTGTTAATTTGTTTAGTTTACCTACCTCTGTTGGATTCTGGTGGCATTTAAGTGTGAGTGCCGAGGTGATAGCACACTATCACCTCAATCGATGCCATCGGTTTTGAGGGCTGAAAGGACAGCCATGCTATCTAAGAGGATCCTAATGGATCGTTCCCTAACCTCACGTGCCATGATTGCTGTGGCAGCTAGGATTATGCCTAAATATTCGGCCAGGTAGACCGTGTTATAGGCTCCCAGCGGTGCTGCGGTAGAGGTCCATATCCGACAGTGTTTTGCGACAGCCTTGTTTTACCTTTGTTTAGTGTAAGTTCTTTTATGAGTAGACGGGACTGTTGATCTAGCGGTAATTTACCCCGACTGTTATACCGACGGTTGTTGATCCGATTGCCAACATGCAGCATCGCATAGCTCAGCTACCTTGCTCAGCTTTGTTGGATACATACCTTAGGTAATAGGTCTTTATAAAAGGCAACAGTTCAAATAGATTGTGTTGTGTCTATCCGTTGGTTGTGCACTGAGACACTAATGGGTATAAAATATTCAATACGTTGAACGTGCTTAGGCTTGGTTAATATAGTTTTCCGTTTAAGACGTTTAATAGTATCTTAACGGAGTTTCTTTAGCATAACATTAGGTACGTCTTACGGTGGTTCCCAATATTTTATCTACCGATGGATTTGGACAGTCGAAATAAATATTATTTGACATATTTTGTATTGAGCTTATGGCAAATTATATCATCATCATCGCTCTAGCGTTATCTAGGTTGCATCCAAGAATGACACGCCCAAGTGAAGCCCGAGGTCCGCTTACTGTTCTAACGAAATATGACAGAATATCAACTTTTTTAAAGAGCGACTGCCGTCAGAACTCCGCACCCCAACGGGATAGCGATGTTCCATTGCGTAGACCAGTGTCAATTTATTTGAGGGTACTGACTCCCCACGGTCGGTATTGACTGTCAAAAATCTTCATGACAGCCGGGACTGTCGGTTTAACGTGCTCTCCGAGGCACGGGGCAAGCTTAGCTAACAGTCTTCCATTGTTTATTATATATAACTAGAGGACGCCAGCAGCTACGCCTGCATTGCTTTTAAATTTACCCGTTTTGGCTGATCCCGTGGGAATTTCGGGAAATCCCTTCTTATTGCACCGTTACGGGCCCCAAGGAACATACATGCCAAATTTCAGCTTCCTGCGCCCAATAGTTTCGGCTGTAGCGTGTCTGTCAGTCAGTCAGTAACGCAAGGATTTTATATATTAAGATAATAGTCTGGCAAGTGGCATAATGCCACAGATTTGGAAGACTGCTAATGTTATGCCTGTGTATAAGGGTGGGTGTAAGTCAGACGTTACCAACTAACGTCCCATTTCCTTGCTCTCAACAATGGCAAAGACTCTCGAACGTTTAGTACATAAAGAAATTTATTCACATCTACACATATATCAGATATAGTCCAGTTCAGCATGGCTTTGTTAAAGGCGGGTCTACTGTAACCAACTTATTGCTTTATACAAATTATCTGTTTGAAACTATGGATAGTTGCTTGCAGGTGGATGCGGTATACACTGACTTTTGTAAGGCATTTGATAAAGTGGATCATTCCATACTTTTAAAGAAGATAGCATATAATGCTATACATGGCAATTTGATGCGCTGGCTCGAGTCGTATTTAGTAAACAGAACACAAAGGGTTGCCCTGAATTGTTTCTATTCTAATTAAATACTAATCAGTTCAGGTGTTGTCCAAGGTTCAATTTTGGGTCCATTGCTGTTTGTTTTATTTATAAATGACATTGGTAGTTGCATTTAAAATTCTCATTATCTCTTATATGCGGACGTGTAAAGGGTTCTAGAATAGAAACGCAGAAGAGGTTCTAGGTGCGTTTATTGCCGAGTATTGTCTCACTTCCCTTGCCACGAGTATGACCGACCAACAACACGACACTGGCCTGAACACTAAGGGCTGCAGTCTCCCACGCTGTTCCCTCCGGTGGTGTGTAGGGCAGGTTGCTCGAAAGGCTGCGCGTAGCGGGCAGATTCTCGCAGGCCGTTGGTTCAGCTGGCAGGCGCCGGCGGTCTGAGTGCGATGAGCAGGGCAGGGCCAGACTCTTCGGCAGAGGTGACGTCGAGGACGGTGCGGGGTAGTGTAGCGGTCTAGGTAGAGTAGCCCGGAGCCTTAAGGTGGACCTAAAACCTGAAGGGAAACAGCATTAGGAAAGCCACAACCAATGGAGTCAGGCAGGCAGCATCAACCGGCCTTAGCTAGCAGGTAGAGAGATGGGCAGTACGCTAGTGCAGTAAATGTAGTAACTCACCCACAGCTGAGAATCAGGATACACGTACAACTTATACGGATAGAGTAGCGGTAGTAGTCAGTATAGATTAGCGGTGCCGGCCTCTCTGTCGGTCCCTTTATATACCGGCCCTCCATCAGAATTGGAGTCCGTTCATGACCATATTTGGTCAGGCTTCGCGAGCGCGGACGATGGCCTTCTCTGATTGGCCGAGCGTATGGACAGTACTGTGACGTAGACGCGGTAGGTACCAGACATACGTCACAATACCGCCCGCCTTAGGAGAGGATTTTGTGTGGCTAACAAGAAAAATCCGACTAGCTGCGTTAGGTCTACGAGTCCGCTACTGTCCAAGCTAAGACGGCATATAGTAAGAAGGAAGGGAAGGTCTTATACGGTTTGTAACAATTGGTTTGGCACCATAGTGTATAAGTTTTAAGTCTCTTATGTGCCAAAACCCAATAGAGTTTCCAGACGCGTCCGACAACTCGTAAACGAGAGGTGACTTTTTATTAATGACTGTGCACTTCACGAATTTAGGGGCTAGTTTCTTACAGAAGGACTTATCCTTGTCGCTCTGATAAAAAGTCCTTTTCCGCACAGTGTCTCCCACATTAAACTCAGCTGGTTTACGGCGTAAATTATAAGTTTGGGAATTCCTAGCATGAGCTTGAATGAGGAGTGCCTGAACTTTGTCAAATATGCCTGATAAGTGACCTATGTTTTCTGCGTAATCGTCTCTAGGTATGTATACTACATCATCAGCGTCCGTGTCGACATAGTGTGAGCCGCATGGAACTAATTCACGTGCATAGACTAAAAAACTAGGTGTATAGCCCGTGATTTCATTAACTGCAGTATTTAATGCAAACTGCACCTTAGGTAGGAGAGTGTCCCATAATCTCTGGTCATTTCCTACAAACGCCACTAAGGTAGAACCAATGGTTTTATTATAGCGTTCGACCGTATTCACGTGTGGGGAATATTTAGGAGTATAATGAAGATTAGGGATTTTGTACTTGTGCAACATAGCTTTTAAAGTAGCACTTACAAACTGTTTACCATTGTCCAATATAATTGTAGATGGTATACCATGAACTAAAAATATTTTTCTTCCAAAATATTAGTTATTATTTTAGCAGTTGCGCGCCTGATAGGAAAAAGTAGACAGTATTTACTAAAACAACAAGTTACTACAAAGATGTAGGCGTTTTGTTTTCTTGTGACGGGTAATGGCCCCACCAAATCTACACTAATGGTTTGAAAGGGTCGTGAACACACTTTGGGTCGTCCCATGGTTCCCAATGGTGCATGGTTTTGATGTTTGTGCGCGATACAAGTGTCGCAAGAATTTATGAACTTTACCACGTCATCGTGCATTTTGGGCCAATAGTAACGCAGTGTTAAGCGCTTGTAAGTTATAATATACCGAAATGCCCCGAAGTGGGTTCGGCATGGTTCTCTAATATGGCATTATTTCGATCAGAAGAAGGTAGCACTTCTTTCCATTCGAACTCCTTACGTAGCACACACCTAGATTTTATCATACGATACAATTTATTATTTTTAGTAGAATAGTCTGGATAGTCATCAGGCGAAGATAAACAACCATTGTAGGTGGCTGAATACCATTGACCAGTGTCAACATTAGGGTTGTTCACGTTATTATTATTATTATTCGTGTTAATTATATTTACAGGTAGGGATCGTGAAAACGCATCAGCTATAATATTATCTGCGCCGCGCCGATGCTTTATTTCGAAGTTAAAGGCTGACAGATGAACCGACCACCGAGCTAATCTACCAGTCGGGTTGCTCAAGTTTAGGAACCATTTCAGTGCGGAATGGTCAGTATACACAACAAATTTTAACCCGTTATCTAAATAACAGCCCCAATATTCGAGGGCTGTTGGCACTGCTAATGTCTCCAGTTCTGTTATACTGTAGTTTTGTTCCTGTGCATTTAGTGACCTACTCATGTATGCGATAGGTAGTTCCACGCCATCTATTTCTTGTGTAAGCAACCCACTGATGCCACTCGCACTCGCATCTGTGTGAACTTGAAAAGGTTTCTCGTAATCGGGACACGACAATATTGGTGCGGAGCTTAACAATTGTTTTAGTTTACAAAACAAGTCATGAGCTTCCACCGACCACTGAAATGGTCCAGCTTTCTTACCGGTAGAGGTAAGTTTGTTCAAAAGACCGGCAATAGCACTAAAATTAGGTATAAATCGCCGATACCATGATGCAATGCCTAAGAACCTTTTGACTTCTTTTTTATTCTTAGGCGTAGCATATTGAAGAATGGCTTCCACCTTACATGGGTCTACTTGTTATACTTTAGAGTTTACTACGTAGCCCAAGTACTTCAAATCATCACGGAAGAATTTAGATTTTTCTAAGTTAATGGTAAGGATGGCCGATTTTAATTTTTCGTATACTTTATTTAATAGTGACACGTGAGCATTAAAAGATGGCGATATAAGCACGATATCATCTAAGAAAACGAATACAGAGTTTTCGAACTCTGGACTGTTCGTAAACAAGTGATCCACCAAACGCTGTTGTGTCGCAGGCGCATTCGTTAAACCAAACGGCATAGTCACAAATCTAAATGTTCCTCTAGTAGGCACATAGAACGCAGTCTTATCACGATCACATTCGCGAAGAGGCGTCTGCCAAAATGACTTAGATAAGTCTATACTACTTAGATATCTAGCGTTCCTAAGATTGTCTAAAATTTCGGATACGTAAGGTAGTTTGTACGCGTCTTTTTTAGTAATAGAATTAAGTTTCCGACTATCTAAACAAAACCTTAGTTTACCGTCCTTCTTAGGCGTTAGTAAAATAGATGACGACCAAGGACTTTCGCATTTTTCTACCACTCACAATGCAAGCATTTCGTCTAATTCGTCAATAATTATTTTTAATTTCGCCGGCGGTAACCTATAATATCTTTGGCGTATCGGCGCAGAATCGCCAGTGTCTATTGCATGTTCTATTAAGTGAGTTCGTCCTAACCCGGTTTTTTCAGTAGAAATCGACTCGTATTGCTTTATAATTAACTTAGCCGTTCTTTGTTGTGACTCACTCAACTCACTAAAAGATTGCAATACGTTCGTGTTACTCGGCTTATTTTCACTTAACACACTACACGGCAATGTTTTAGACATGCATACGGATGCGATATGGTTAGGCAGTAATTTAAATAGTTTCCAGAAATCGATGCCTAAAATTAAATAACTTGTAACTTCTGGAATAATATAAGCTTTCAATAAGTGGGTTTGACTATTAAAAGTAGTGGGTAAGTTGATAAAACCGCGCGGCAACAATATGTTTCCACCCGCGGACCGAATGGAATTAGTGTTGTGACACTGCTGTATTTCTAACCTGGTTTTAAGTCATTACCTCCATATGGGAGTTGTTACCTAGAATTGTAATGGCTGAACCGGAATCGAGCAATCCACAAATAGGTAAACTGTTAATCGTTACGTTAACATAGGGCCGTAGGTCATTTTTAGGTTTATTATCCAGGATCGAGGCGACGGAATAACTAGAGAAATACACTTTTAGAGTGTTTAGCCAATTTCTCCAATCATCTTTGTCAAAATTAGTTGCATAGGCTGTAGAACCTAATTTAGGTTTTGACACGCCCCGACCCTGACCAACTAGTTTTTTGGTTTCGTCGATTTACAGTTCGGGCAATTAGGGAATGTCACATACCTACGGCCGCACTTGAAGCAAATTGCAAACCGATCGCGTTTGCACTCATTCAAACTGTGATCATTGATTCGGCAAAGCGGGCAGTACTTGGACGTGACTAGAGCGACAGAGCTAGGTTTAGACTTAGGATTCCTAGGTTCGTTGTTCTCAGTGTATTCGGGTTTTCCGGGCGTACCCTCTATAGTGGCAACGAGATAATTATTGTAGGAATTATTACGCGCTCGGTTATTAGGTTTGTGACTGTAAGCTAGGTCTGGTGCCAACGTGTCGTTACTATAATACGGTTCGCGGAATTGAGAGTTCAAACATTTCATCCGTTCGTAGTTTAAACATAACGTCTGCAGTGTTGCTATACTGTCTATTGAAGATATTGACGGAGCTAGCACTAGCGAGTAGCATGGACGTATGTTATGCAATAGGATGTCTAACTTTTCGCGTTTGGACAATCGCTTTGACGGTGACAGCCTAGCGAACAGCTGATTCATTATAGAGAGATAAATAATTATAGTTTCTGTAGCACCTTGAGTACGTCGGCGGATTTCATTTAATAACCGGTAGTCATAATCGTACGGTGTGAAATCGTCTATTAATTTAGTGGTGAGTTCTTCCCATGTAGTGAAATATTCTTTTAGGCCGCGGTACCAATGAAGTGCGTTACCGGTGAATATTTCGGAGGCATACGATAAAATTTTAGTGGAAGGTAGATTACGCGCGGTTTGGAATTCGGTTACGCGTTGTAGGAACGCTCGGACGCATCCCGTACCGTCGTATTTTAGCTTAGACAGTTCGCTAACTCTCAAATGCTCGCAATGCAATACTGGGGCTAACCCTGCCTGCGTCGAGGTAGGCGGCGCAGGTTGGACCTCTGCCACAGCATCAGCTGAGCGAACACCTGATTGCTCAATGGCGGACAGCTCCGCCGTGAGCTTGTCGAACCGGCTGCATAATTCGGTTATACGTTTGCAATACGCCATAGGACGTTCCATCCTACGGAGTCTGTGGAATAAGTGGCTGTGCAGTGCGGTAGACCTCCTAGCTAGGTTCGCGTCGTAAGAAATAGTTAACGAATGCACTCGCTTGGCCAGCTCAGAGACGGCTTCGCTAGCGCCCTCGTAGTCCACCGCGATGGCTAGACCCGACTCCAAAATGTCATCATTTGGAATGGCTTCCAGTAATTTAGGGAGTTGCTTCCGCAGATCTAGGACAGAAGTAGCCGGCTCCTCACCTCTAATCGCAACCTCGTATGCCTATTCACTTTTATTAAGCAGAAAGTATTTTATGGGGTGTGAGCCCATTGTGTATGTAATAATTAAACCGCGTAAGTATACACTACACACTACACTTAGTGCGCAAGCGTTCCGCCCTTACAAATGGCCTACTTTCCGATTAGGCGTAAAAGTTCGACCGTTAGGACTAATTAGAAAAACGTTAGATTCAAATTTGCGTAGTAGGTAGTTACACTAAAAGGTAGACAATTAGTATAACAATACGTACCGGTTCGCTGTAGCCGCACCTGCTCGCTTACAATAATGGAGACCTGCTAGAAGAGAACTCGAGCACGGAAAGCGAGACAATAAGCCACATAGGCGCCACTGTAACGGGTTCTAGAATAGAAACGCAGTAGAGGTTCTAGGTGCGCTTATTGCCGAGTATTGTCTCACTTCCCTTGCCACGAGTATGACCGACCAACAACACGACACTGGCCTGAACACTAAGGGCTGCAGTCTCCCACGCTGTTCCCTCCGGCGGTGTGTAGGGCAGGTAGCTCGAAGGGCTGCGCGTAGCGGGCAGATCCTCGCAGGCCGTTGGTTCAGCTGGCAGGCGCCGGCGGTCTGAGAGCGATGAGCAGGGCAAGGCCAGACTCTTCGGCAGAGGTGACGTCGAGGACGGTGCAGGGTAGTGTAGCGGTCTAGGTAGAGTAGCCCGGAGCCTTAAGGTGGACCTGGAACCTGAAGGGAAACAGCATTAGGAAAGCCACAACCAATGGAGTCAGGCAGGCGGCATCAGCCGGCCTCAGCTAGCAGGTAGAGAGATGGGCAGTACGCTAGTGCAGTAAATGTAGTAACTCACCCACAGCTGGGAATCAGGATACACGTACAACGTATAGGGATAGAGTAGCGGTAGTAGTCAGTATAGATTAGCGGTGCCGGCTGCTGAAAGGTTCTTCTCGTAGACCCCTGCGGGGGTCTCGGGGTGACCATGTACCAGGCCTTTCCTGTCTTGGTGGTATCTCTCGCCGCCTGCTACTACAGGCGGGTCACTGGGTTGGGCCCTGGTGGGGCCGCTGGTCTGTACGGATCGTCAAGTCCGGTGGGTGGCGCAGCTAGCGAGGTCCAGCCCGCAAAGAAGAATCCTCGCGGGCGACCAACGTACTAGCGGCGCTCTGGTCACGGGAGGTGTTTCCCTCCTGCGCTTGGCGAGGTCGAGTTCCCGAGGAAAGCGTTCCTGGGGAGCGCCCATCAGCCAGCACAAGAGAGGGCGTAGATGAAGGTCCGGGGGAGGTTGCCACGGAGACGAGGTCTCGCGGCAGGCCTTTTCGGTCCGGTGGTCGCCGATGGTACGGTGCAAGCTCACGCAAATGGCGAGCATGCGATCTGTCGGCGCGCTCGAACAGGCCGGTGCTCAGGCGTCTCACGAAGTCATCCAGGCTATCGACGCGCAGGTCCCTGGAGATCGTCTCGTTCCGCACGAAGCGAGGGGCGTTTGTGATGGTGCGTAGCGTAAGCGATTGCTGCGCACGCAGTCGGCGGCGGTTCGTCTCAGAAGTGAGAGCGAACCAGGCCGGGGCAGCGTAGGTAAGTCGGCTGCGGATGTACGCCTTGTACACGCCGAGCTTCGCGCGGAGCGGCAGTCGAGACGATAGGACGGGCCGCAGGAGGGCGCGCGCGGCGCGCGCCTGGACGACCACGTTGTTAACATGGGGCTTCATGGAGAGGGCGCGGTCGATGGTCACGCCGAGGTACTTCACCGTCGCGGACCACTCGATGTTCGCCCCCATGAGCTTCAGCTGTGGCAGGGCCACGCTTCCCATGGAGATCGCCTGAGTCTTCGCCACGTTGACCGTCAGTCTCCAATCCTTCAGCCAACAGGGAAGTGCGTCTAGAGTGCGCTGCATCTTCTTCACCGCGTGGGCACCGTTCATCGATGTCGCGATGTAGGCGGCGTCGTCGGCGTACAGCGCGAGCTTAACGCCGTCGGTGACGGGGATGTCGTCCGTGTACCATGAGTAGCACACTGGAGACAAGCAACTTCCCTGGGGCACACCGGCGCGAATGGGCCGCTCTGTAGACAGGGCGCTTTCAACCGCCACTTGGAAACGTCTGTCTTGCAGGAAGGTGGCCACGATCCTAACTACTCGACGGGGAGTAGTGGATGTGGACAGCTTGTGCAGCAGGCCGGCGTGCCACACGCGATCGAATGCCTTCTCCATGTCGAGGAATACTGCGACGACGCGCTCGCGCTTGTTGCGAGCCACCGCGATGTCGTGCAGTACCCTCGCGAGCTGGTGCGAAGTGGAGTGTTCGGCACGAAAGCCGAACTGTTCGTCGCGTGGCTGAAGGTGTGGCGTAATGTGCAGCAGTAGCAGTTTCTCGAAGAGCTTCGATGTCGTCGAGAGGAGCGTGATGGGGCGGTAGCTTCCTGGCAGCAGGATGTTCTTCCCCGGCTTGGGCAGCATGATAACTCTGCCTAGCCGCCATGCAGTAGGAAAGTGTCCGGTCCGGAGAATCCCGTTGAAAAGGCGCGCCAGCGTCGCGATTGCTCGCGGAGGTAAGTGGCGCAGGGCTTCACTGGTGACCCGATCGGGCCCGGGGGCTTTTCTTAGGGGCATTCGGCGAATCATCCGTTGTACTTGGCCAGGGGAGACAACGATAGGATCCTCTGTCGGGGCCATCGGTCGCTCGAAGTATTCTTTAAGCTTCCTTTCGACCTCTGCTACGTGCTGCACGTTGTGGGCAGGATTCGGCTGGAACTGTGACTCCAGGAAGTCGGCGAACATCTCCGCTCGGTCTTCGGCACGGTAACGTGGGGTTCCGTCACCGGCCAGCAAGGGCCTAATCGGAGATGGCTTCCCGGAGAGTTGGCGGCATAAGCGATGTATACCCGACCAGTCCTCACCGGCTCGCTCGATGGTGCGTTGCCAGGACTCCACCGCGTTTGTTGCCAACGCGGCAGAGATCTTCGCAGCCAGAGCGTTGAGCTGGGACTTCATGGAGCGCTGCCATTGCCGGCGCAGTTTCCTCTTCTTCTCGATCAACGCCAGGATGAAGGCGGGGAGCTGGGAAGGCCTCCTTGCAGTCGCGGCGTCAAGCTTCGACTCTCGAAGCGCGGACTCTAGAGTCGTGCTAAGGTCCGTCGCAAGCTGCTCGACGTCAGCGGATGTCTCCACGGGGAGGGAGGGTGAATGCTCGGCCATATACTCGGCAAAGACCCGCCAGTCTTGGCGTGATCGCGGAGGCAGCCGAATCGTCTGCGGGATGTCGTCCAGAGTCAGACACACGGGCTGGTGGTCTGATATGAGGTGGTCGTCCAGGACGTCGAGATGCACGGCCGTGTCTATGCCGCGGGTGACGGCTATGTCTATAACGTCCGGTGTGTGGGCTGCATAGTACGGATAGTGTGTCGGGACCTCTGGTCCTAGGACTTCATATCCGTACTCGTCTGCGTCATCCAAAAGGCGGCGGCCGTCCGGACAGATGATGTTGGAGTTCCACGCCGTGTGCTTTGCGTTAAAGTCGCCAGCAACGATGGTAGGCAGCGGCGAGTCCAGCAGTGAGTGAATGTCGGCCACTGCGAGGCGGTGTTGTGGCGGCTTGTAGAATGCGTACACACGGGTGGGCTGGCTTCCAGTGCAGATCTCTACACCGAGGGCATACGCGGATTGCAGTGGTGGTACTGGCAGCACTTGGTGGACTACTCTCCTCTTGACCAGGACTGCTAGACCCCTGTAAGCAGTCCCTGCCGGCGAGCATTGATCCTCCCGGTAGACATGGTATCCGCTCATCTTCCACTTGTCTACTGGTCTAAGGTGGGTCTCGTTAAGCAGGGCTATATCCACTTGCCGCTGAGCTAGCAGCAGTTTCAATAGCCTGGTCTTCTCTGGTGACATCCCGTCGGCGTTCCAGAACAGGATTTTCAGCCTACGCGGATCCAGACTGGTATAGATCGGCAAGGCACTTGTAGATCAGCGGTATAGGGTCCCGCTGCTCCTGAAGGGCCACCAGAACTTGCTGCAGAATGCTGATGGCAGAATGTCTGGGGTCCAGGTTTGCCTTGACCGGTGGAGGTGCCGGTGTTGGCTGGGCCGTCCGCTTCGCCTTCGTCCCCTCAAGTGGGGCAGCGACCACGGCGGATTTCTGGACGTCATTCAATGGCGCGGCAGGCTGCTGAGCCCGCTGCTGCGTCTGGGCCTTTCTATTTTTCTTGCGTCGCTTCTTGCGACGCGCGCGCTCCTGCGGCGCGTTGGCGGCGGCCATGAGTGAGCCGGGGGCGTTTCCGTCCTCGACCGTGGTTGGCTTAGGGCGCGAGGCTGTGGCGGTGCGAGCGACGGTGCCGGCCTTCTTGTTCCGGATCTCGCGCTTAAACACCGGACAGGAGGCGTTGTTCGCGGTGTGGGCACCGCCACAGTTTGCGCATGTAGGCGGCTCCTCCAGGGGGCGCTGGCAGTCTCGTGCAGCGTGGGCTTCTCCACAACGCACACAGGATATCGGCCTGTGGCAGTTGTGAGAAGAGTGCCTAAATTGTTGGCAGCGATGACATTGGGCGGGACCCTTCTTCCCGCGCCAGTTTTCGATCTTAACGCCGGGCATACAAAGGAGTTCCGTCACTTCGTAAATACCCGGCGTAAGATTGGGGGTGCGCCTTAGCTGCGCGAAATACAGGCAGCCGGGGCGGCCCTGTCGAGGTCGGATGGGGCGCACGTGCTCAGTCACATAGCCGAGCTCAGTGAGTTCCCGCTCGATTTCTTCAGGCGGCGTGTTCACAGGCAGGCCTCTGATGGCAACCTTGAGGCTGATGTCAGCGGGAAGGGAGTACGAGTACCAGGAGATCCTCTCTTTTGACTCCAGACCGTATAGGTACCGTTGTATTGTACGGTACTCGAGCTCGGATTTAGGGATAAAACGGACCCCCTTCCCGAACGGGCGTCCATTTGGCGCATGCCCGAGCTGCTTCTTGAGCTCACGGAAGTGTGTGGGCCAGTCTGGGAGCACCTCCACAACTAGAGGCGGGTAACGAGGGGCTGGCTTCTTTCCGGGAGCAGCAGCGGATGCATCATCGGTGGCGGGCGCGGCGGGGCCAGAGGTGGCAGTGGTGGGTATGTTGTCTACGGCTGTTGAGGTAGCGGTAGCCGCAGCGTTGACCTTAAGCGTGCCAGCGGGGACAGCAGCGCTTGCAACGGCAGGGTAAGCGGCACGTACGCCAACAGCGGTAGCGTACGATGGGCCTGCGATCTCCATCGGAGAACTACTCGTAGTTGCCGGCAAGTTGAACGGCGGCGTCGTAAACACCGCGCGTCGTTTTTCTTGTTGCGGCGGCGATGGGAATCGGTCCGGCGCTACAGTAGTCGGCGGAGCGGGGAAGCGCGGCGGCGGGGCCGTCTTCTGTACCCTCTGTGGCAGCGAGTGTGACGCCGATAGGGGCTGAGTTTTTAGAGGTTGAGCGGTGCCGGCCTCTCTGTCGGCCCCTTTATATACCGGCCCTCCATCAGAATTGGAGTCCGTTCATGACCATATTTGGTCAGGCTTTGCGAGCGCGGACGATGGCCTTCTCTGATTGGCCGAGCGTATGGACAGAACTGTGACGTAGACGCGGTAGGTACTGGACATACGTCACAGACGATTTAAAAATCTATCGTGAAATCAAGTTGCAAAGTGGCTGTGATAAATTACAGGAAGACTTGAATCGATTGACTAACTATTGCTCCAACAATAAATTGCAATTAAACATTAATGATTGTAAGTCAATTACCTTCACAAAAAAAATCAAACATTTAATCAAACTTACCTCCTCTGTAACAATGCACTTGAATAAGTAATGTCAATTAGAGATCTTGGAATACATCTTGACTCGAAACTCCATCTTGATGTTCATGTTAACAGTGTTGTAAATAAAGCTTTTCAAATGTTTTGATTTGTCATGCGCACTTGTGTACCCTTTAAAAGGCCAGCAACATACTTGCTTCTTTACAAGTCACTTATTAGATCACAATTAGAATATGCCACTGTTGTGTGGAATCCTTATTACTCAAAATATATTCATCAAGTAGAAGCTGTACAGCGTAAATACCTGCGTGCTGTCAATTATAGATGTTTTAGTCAAAGAAGTATTTACGGCCATTTTCAATATTCGAACTATAGATAGATCTGTAGATTTTCGATTAGTGTTTGACATAATTATTGTGTATGGAGCTTATGTCAAAATCTGTCAAAAACTAAAATCTACAGATCTATACATAATTCGAATATTGAATTCCGCAGTTAATTAACTGCCGTTAAACGGTTATATTTAAAGGCAGAAAGGGTTTTTATGCGCCTATTAACCATACTTAATTATTTTAATACGTACACTTTTTTGCTAGCGTGCTTACAAAAGGAGCTCGGTGTTTTTGCATTTTCCAGGAATATTGCACTTTGATCCTATCTGAATTATGCTTATTATTTAGCACGCATTTCTACACTAAATGCCGTTTTCGTTCGCTAGAAGGAAGGACAGAGAGAATAAGAGCAGAAAGAGAGACTTATAAGAATAAGCGAAGGATGGCATGATGCGACTTCTTTTAGGTTTTTTTACTTAGGATAGGAAACCCAGGGCTGCCAACCAAATATCACTCATATATTTGTTTGGCAAACCTTGCTTCAACGGAGTTTTTTACGCCACGAAAAACTCTTGTTGTCTTCCTCCACCACAAAAGCATTGGTTAAACTCTCGTGGAGGGCGTATGGCAACTCCCGAAACAAGTTCGGTCTACACACTAAAAACCACTTCGCTATCCCCGACTTATTTTAGTGGTTGTTTCACGCGAGGCCTTAAAGTACTTCAGGATCATCAGCTGAGCCGTAGCCAGTGGGCCGCAATTTTTATATTTAAAAGAAGAATTAAAGTGAGCTTTTCTCTTATTTGAGACTAATTTCTCTTCTATCTATTTTCTCTTTTCGTTTGTGCACGTCTTTTATATTCAAAGTAATATTTTTTCTGGAAACTGATCTAAGGGATCTTTAAAGGCGAAATGTGTCCGTGGAAAAATTTTCGAAAGTATTTTATAGCACTATTTGCTACAACAGTTCCAACGCTTTGATCAATTTGTCTCTTTATTTCGACTCCTGCCTCGTCTGGACATTTTCCTCGTGATAAATATTGTATTAGTACCACCTTGTTCAATGTATATAATACGAACGACTTGAGTTGGTGTTTCTGAACAAGCAAACTAACATTACACTGAGGTTCATTATATTTGGGCTAGTTATATCAGAGTGACAGCGAACACTATCACGTTTTTACGACGTAAGAGAGGGTTATGAATATATTTGTACGCATTTGCAAAAGTTTATGACTCTCTGCATCTTGATACGAGTAAAAGTATTCTGATTCAATGCAAGCTATGTTGCGATGAATCTCAGTTTTATATCTTATTTCACTTTATTGAATTTAACTGAGATTTATTCAGTCTTCAATAAAACTGGGTTCGATTTCAGATTATTTCAGAAAGTAAAAAAATATATATAATTTTGCAAAGACCGTGATGATTATCCGCCCATTAACTTTGTTGATGATGTATATATGCCTGCTAAAGTCCACTAAGTTTTTCCACCAGATTTAATGTCATAGGCCTTCTCACTGTGCATCCATCTGATTCCTCCTCTCTGTCTTCCTTTGCCCAATTCATTCCTTCCAGTGGGACGTTGCAATAAATAATTTGCGTCTTAGATTTCATTGCCAATGATCCAAATTAATGCCGTTTTATTTAAACATTGCTCTTGAGTTTTCCGATTTATACGCTTGGAATGTACACACATCAACAAACATAGCAAAGAATTAAATCAATCCTACTCTAAGGAAAATATCATTTCGTATAACAGCACAAAAACCAACACAATTACGGAAAAAATAACCTTATATGCGTTTAATTATAACGTTTGGTTATCCAAGTAATTCGGCAAACACAGTATTCCAAATGAGAAAATGGCCCTAAAAAGGCTTGTTTGAGGAAATTAAGAAAACTATTCAGCTTATTTGAATAATCCCTTGGGGGACTTATTTTCCTGTATTCGGGGTATAAGTGAAAGCAGTAACAGTAAAAGAGAATTGTTTCCCTTGAACTGCCCAAGAGTGCCTTCTATGGGTAATGTTAGTATAAAAATGGGGTATTGTGGGTTAATATACAAATATAGACCATTCGTTTTATTTTTATGGCGGTTCTGCCTCATATGAAGTTTCAATGAGGTTTTATGATAGTTTTATGCAAAGGGTAAGGTGAATGTTTGTTTGGTGATAGGGAAACCTATGTTAAACCTATGGAAATGATGCGGAATATTTCTGTATTAGGATCATTACAGTTTGAAAATTTGCTCACATCTGCCTGGATTAAATTAAATCTGTATTGATAGATTCAGGAGTATCCATGGGCCGCAGTGTACACACAGTTTTATCTTAGTAAATTGGAGATTTATTAATAGCATTGTACCTTTTGCACGGTAGTAGAGCCTTGTTGATTTCAGCATGAATGGGCCGAACACACGAACGAATCACAGAAAATCGACGTAAAGTTGTTACTTTTACCGAACGAAACAGTATAGGTACTGGTGTACCTAAACTGTTTCGTTCGGTGAGTGAAAGTGCCGGAGGCCCTATCCCCTATTCCTTCTCCCTCATCCCAATCCTCATCCTATCCCTTTTCCCAACCCCAAGGGTCGGCAACGCACTTGTGACTCTTGTGGTGTTGCATGTGTCCATGGGCGGCGGTAATTGCTTACCATCAGACGGTCCATCTGCTCGTTTGCCGCCTATTACTATAAAAAATCCTGCGAAAACGCACTTTTGTTTTGGAAGGAGATTGGGCTGCCATAATACTATTGTTGACAAAATAATATAACATACAAATATCATGGCTGGTTTTTAAATATACTTAGATTCAATCAATTAAATACTGGAGTACGCTTCTAAAAGTGCAAAAATCACCGACCACTATGTGTTAGGCTGGTGTAAAATAAAAGTATACATTTTCACGCAAAAGCAAAATATAAACGTATAACCCACCTTTATTCGTTTCTCGGTATGTTATTAGTTGATGAGTTAATTCCTACCGCAAAGCCTTTAAGGGACGTATTTTTTGGAAGAACTTGCTTCCCTAACCAAATAGCTGCGGTCGCTCATTCGCCCTTTTATCCCCAAACTATTAAGGTAAATTAAATAGTAGGTCAAATATAATTAGTGAGGGTGAAGGGTTGAAAGTTTGAATAATTTGTGCGAAAGGGAAATTTACTATTTAAATGAATATTTATGAAATAATTCCGGCGAGAATTAGGTAGTATAGTAAGTTATTAAAGAGGGGCTATAAAATTACGAATCCTTCTATCGTTTGAAAAGTGTCAAGAGGAAAACATTACAGAAAAATATACCTAGACAAAACCTAAATTAGTTTAATTGAATAAGTAACATCATCATCAGCCTTTTAAAGTCAACTGCTGGACAAGGGCATCTCCTAATCTGCGTCACAGTAGCATTGGTGCTAAGGCAATGGAAGCATTCCTACTTATCCCACTATGCCACGCTGCTCAGACGGGTTGGCATAGGATTTGATGCTGTGTTTTCCGTGTCTTGCGCAAGATAGTTTATTTTGCCGTCGCCTCCTATGGGAACGTAACGAAAACACAAAAGTACACTTCGTGATGATGAGTCATAAATTTAGGAATTGTCATCACAGAAAAGCTTTAGCACGATTTTGTATGTTTACTCGCTTACCGGCGAGGTCGCGGCAAAATATGCTACCGGCGTTTCGTTTGGTCCTGCTCCAAGACGCTGGTTATTTAATGGCTAAGCCTGGGAAACTTGTAGTTTAGAGACAAACACACCATCTGTATCTGCGCCAAGAGTCAGAGGATAAATGTGTTTTAAGGGCCTACCCTTGCTGATCATAGATGTGGTTAATATCTCCACTAGGCCATCGCTCTATTTATTGGTAAATAGATATTAACTCATCACAGTCTGTGGGTATGGATACTAGGCTATCGCAACCTCTATTTGATAGAATAGATATTTACTCCAATATACTTACTTTTGAAAGTGTAACATATCTGGGCAACATCTCAGTTTATTGTTGATTATCCGACCATGTTACCCCACAAATGTCAGGCAACACATAGTTCCCACTGAGACGGAGGATCTCAAGTAGGATGTCGGGGTTCAAGAGAAACACTGCTAGGCTGAACAGGTTCTTTATTATGTCTCACTACCACTTACATACAGTATGACCGAACTAGGTAAGCACTGGCCTGAGCAGGGTAGCTGCTTGTAGGGTCGCCGATGAGCTGGCCAAGGTGCGCGTTGTGTAGACAGCTCGGTGGTCGAGGTTCAGGCTGAGCGGGGTCTCAAGCGTTGCAGTCGATGTGGGCTGAGCGGTGAGGCTCAGGCGTAAATGGTGCAGTCAGGCGTCCGTGGCCTGGCTGTAGGAGGCTCGTAGGCAGGAGCAGATGCGTCGGCGTCGGCTAGTAGCAGCACGGCGCCCGCAGCTCGTAAGTCGCAGCCCGTAGGGAGAACTGGAAACAGCATAGAGAATACACAACAACCGGTCAGGAACAGGCTATCCCTAGATCGGCTGTTATGCTTAGGAGACACAGATACTACAGACAGAACATATAGGCACACAGATGACTAGAATATGCTTACCCCCAGCGGGACAGTAGATAGGAAGTAGAATGTAGGATAATCACGAGGTGTAGCGGCAGCGTTCCGACCTCTAGGGAAAGTGACCGATTTAGATCGCGCACCCATCTTATAAAGGCATAAACCTATGACTCACAGACTGCCTTTGGCTCTGAACATGACTATACATGGTAATATTGCGAACGCTCTGCGGCTAAGCTGGCGTTAAGCGCCTGCAAGATATTATAACGCAATACGTTGAGTATTACGTTACACCACAAATGCAGACATTCCGAACAATTCAGTGTTCAAGCGAAACGCTTCATTATTAATATCTTGTTGGTCTATAGAGATGTAGAATATTTGCGCAATGTAATTAATATTTTGTGGAAGAAAATTGAGGAAATTGGTTTCCGTCGGATCTTATAATTATCGTGGCTGACAAGAATTAAGTAAGCTTTGTTGTGCCTTGCTCGGTGATCTCATATACGTGATAAAGCACTAATTTTCTCGCCTGCTTTGAATATTATACTATATTAGTCTACACTATTGATGATGAATTTCGTATTGTGTATACTTCAATCATTTTTTTTATAAACTCACGCCTTTTATCCCCGAAAGGGAAGGCAGAGGTGTAATATTACACCCACATTTCGCTATGTATTTTGGACCCCTCTTAATAGGGGGTGATCCTATTGCCGTTACCGAGTACATCACTGGACTGCGCGCTCTACTATTGAGAATTCGGAAAACTCAGTAACACTTTTCTCAACCCGGGAATCAAACCCGGAACCTCTCCCGATCAACAGACGCATACGCTATCCACTGGACCACGGAGGCAGTCATAAATATTTCAATCTATTTCTTATTTTCTCGCCTCTGGATCGCCTAGACTACTAAGCTAGCACTTTTTTATCATTATGATAAACAACCGAAATAATATGTATTAATAGAGTAGTTCACTGCGGTCAATAAACTGAAATTTAAATTTTCGTGGTCATTACTTTCCGACAGACAATATCCGACATTTCAGCACTTCTGAAATGTGGGATATTGACTAAAAATGCTTGTGACTAGCTCTATTTGAAATCAATTATTGTACTTTATCATTTGGATGATACCATGTTGTGATTACGATTGTACAGCTGAACCATATTAGCATAGGTGTTTATAAACGGCAATTTTACCCGCAGCTTTGCAGGATGGTTATAGTGTGTTTGCGACAAGAATTTTGCATTGGGTTTTCTGATGTATAAGCTCCATTATTAAAGGCAGCGCTAGTCTAGTGGATATACCTACAGACTGCCATGCAGAGGGTATCAGGTTCGAATCCACAGACAGCAGCAGACTAAGACAGCGATATGACAATAAAATTTATCTAAATTAACTTTAGCGAAAACTACAAACGCAATAACAGCGAAAACTACAAACTAAATACTTAAACTAAGAGTCAGATCCAACTTCGTTCGACAAACCATGTCTCATTATTTTAGGACTTATAAATGCCAATTTTATGAAACTTAATTTGTAAAAGGGATGGACGAAAAAGATTAACGACTTTGGTTCATGATCCGAGTTAAAATAGCACCGTTTAAATAATTTTAATGCCTGTATTTTAATAAAAGGGTCAGTTTTAATAAAAGGTAACTTTTAATTAAAAATGGGCATAAACTATGGCTTAGTTAAATAAAAACGAAATTATTAATAGGGACTGTGCTCTAGGCGCTTCACACTTTGAGGATTGCCAAGGCGAATAAAAAGCTGAATTTTTCCTAAATACTTCTTGGTAAATACCTGTTAGTGTTACACTTATTATTGGTATTGAATCACACTATTAGAAGTTACGCATTCGATTATTCAATAACAAGCGCATGCGTAAATAAACTTTGCTATTATTCCAGTTCTCGCCTCTTGTTCCGACATAAGTGAAGTTTTCTTCTTCTGTTGTACCTACGAAGACACTGAGTTCTGAGTATCTTCTTCACCGGTTTTCTTCCTGATGACCGCCTTGATTCCCTTCACAGCTAGGTAGAACTTGCTCTAGGATGCGGCGTTGGCTTGGTCAAACCATCTGAAATGGTATCTTAAGTCAACTGATCATCATCATCAGCCTTTAATAGTCCACTGCTGGACTAGGCCTCTCCTTTGAAAGGAGGAATTGGCCTACCACACTGGTCAAGCGGGTTGGTATAGGGTTTGTATCAAGTTTTCCTTCTCTTACAGTGCTGTTCTCTGCATAGTACGCTCCCTCTGTTGGCTCTTACGTCACCCATGGGATGATATGGGGTGGTGACAATTCGTATACTTAATCTGTCACCACACTTGAAACTGATACTTGAATGATATCGCGACTTAATCGTAAATTGCACAAAGTGTCAAACAATGTGTCAACGACGAACTATATGTGTCAAATAACACGATAATGACATTAAGTTACCGGAATACCATTCGTGAGTCAATTCAAAATCCAAACCCATTTCATTCAAAATAAAGTGTCGATGTCAGATAAAATACGAGAATTGGCCTTCTGATTAGGGAGCTCTTCAGTTTTCGACCTGATAGGTACATTAAGAAATGTTTGGATATAATTATTTCAGTACCTGGCCACGGGCCACGGTCAGGTAACGAACTTTGTAATATTAATACCAGAGTACTTAAGACTACTAGGATTACACGAAGAATCTCTACGTTCAGGCATATTTAAAATTCTACTTAAATTCGCAGCGTTATTTGGACGGAAAATTATTTGCAAGTGAAATTTGTTTAACCTAAATAGCTCAGTTTGTGAGATACAGCTCACAAAGATTAGTACCGTGAGATTGCTATTTGTTTGAACAACAATGTTTGCTTGTTACTAATTCTGGCCTTTGTTTTCATATTTTTTGTTCTTTCTGGAAAATAGGGTTATTTTTTAAAGTTTGGGACAGTATTGATTGATTGATTGGTGTTGTTTTTGTTTTTGTACTTTGTAACTACAGTAAACAAGTTAAGTGAGCGTCAGCGTTGACAAAATATTTTTTATTTCTTGGATACTGATATACAGGTGTGGGTGTGTTATACACTTCTGCCTACCCCTTCGGTTTCACTTTTACGCGATAAATCTATTTCATCACCTTTTATCAGTTAAATGACTATTTACTTAATAATATATTATTCGTCAACCCACATCTCACTAGACTTTGCTCACCTCAATCACTATCTTAACTATCTTAACGCACAAAAATCATACAACGTCGCTTCGATGAGACATGAAACTAAAAATTATACTATTGCATTTATAATTTTACTAGAGGACGCCAGCAGCTACGCCTGCAGTTTTTTTAAATTTACCCGTTTTGGCCGATCCCGTGGGAATTTCGGGAAATCCCTTCTTAGTGCACCCCTACGGTCCCCAAGGAACATACATACAAAATTTCAGCTTCCTGCGCCCAATAGTTTCGGCTGTAGCGTGTCTGTCAGTCAGTCAGTAACGCAAGGATTTTCTATATTAAGATTACGTGTGACGTACATCATTAAAATTAGCCTTTTTTTTTTGAAGTTGTATTACCGGGGCGAGATTTTCCTCCCGTGACTCATGATCTTCAACGCAAGTGAAGATTGCAATACGAGACCACTTTCGTTTTGTTGCCGACACTGACCGATAAGCAAGCGGTTTTCCCGACACTAAAATGCAACTGCCGCTTACAGATAAGCTCAGATACATCAAAAATAGTCAAACATTAGAATTTTGTAAAAGCAAGCCACTACATTTCATAAGAGTTTTTATAGCACTTGAGCTAAAATTGTCTTTTATATAAGAATATAATCATAGAGTCAAGTGGATCTAAATAGATTCAAGCCTTCAATAAAGTTTTGTTGACCGCACGAGCATTCTGCCTTTGAACGGAACAGGGGAATGCACTATCCGGCATTAACTTACCCTGCCGACTACGCTTATCGCTCCGCGGGAAAACCGGAATAATTATTTATTCTGTGGCCATTTATTTGCTCATTCGTTATTATAAATAGACTATCGGTTTATCGTACTGTTCATCGTTCCATTTTGCAGTTGAATAAATAATGCTATTGGATCGTTTATTTATAAAATGCTGCTTGGACTACGGCGCTGGTGTTTTACAGGGACGGATTTGGAGCGCAGATGTTTGTTCTTTTAACGGCTGCCGCTCATTAAGAGTGCGGTTTTCAGTTAACCTATATCCGGATGCAGTTGTTTAACCGAAGTAGGTATGAATCCAACTTTCGAACTTCGTCGCAAGTTGATTTCGGATGCTTTTAAATTTCATTGAAACCTTCTCCCTCATGCTGACGACACTCGACGAAATGTATTATTGGTTCTGATGTTTTTGAATGTTTTTATTGTTGTAAAACGTGCGATGTAAGCAAATACTGACTACAATATTTATTACAATTACATATTTTTACCGACGCAAGTTTTGAAATTAATAATTGAAAGTTTAAAAATATAAGTGTTGTATCCTGAAGTTATGAAATTCAAGTTTTAGTGAGATTTTGCATGTTACGCAGTAACAACTGTTTCATCAGATATTATTATATTTATATTAAATAACGATCTTTATTTGAAATGATACACAAGCGTCATATTTTCACTACATATTATAAAACAAAGTCTGTCTTCTGTCTGTCTGTCAATATGTATGCTTAAATCTTAAAAACTACGCAACGGATTTTAATGTGTTTTTTTTAATAAATAGGGTGATTCAAGAGGAAGGTTTATATGTATAAATGACGCGGGTGAAGCCGCTGGCGACGTCTAGTTACAAATATAACCAACTTTTAAATATTTTGTATTTTCGCTCCATGTACATAACTTTTTACGGATCCAAACTCTTGATACATAAGATTTACACCAACATGCACTAGTATTAATTTAGTGAACGTTAACGTAGCGTTAAGTTCTCCGAGTCAAGAAGGCTTCCTCGCCCGTCGACAGCCAAGCTGCCACCTTCACACCTCCGTGACTACGTGATTGCGAATATATTATTATGCACGGAAATCTCTGAAACATAGCATGGTACTTTTGGAAGCAGTAGTAGAATTAATATTTCCAAGGTGCATACATGGTCTTGTAAATGTTACAAAACAAAAAGAAACGAGTGTGTTTTAGCAAGCATTCTAACGAAAGCCCTAGTGAGCATTTTAGCGATTTGACAGTAGAGGACAATGGCAAAATTTGGTCTGGGTTTGTTGTGGCGACCTTAAGCTTCATATGAACATAACAAATTGTTTTTTTCTACGATTTTTTATATTTTCACTTTGTCTCGTTAAATCCAGAGTATTTTATGATGATAAAAAGCATTCCAATTGATAACGAACTAGGTACCTACTTTATTATTTGACTAGAGAACGCCAGCAGCTACGCCTGCATTCTTTTTAAATTTACCCATTTTGGCCGATCCCGTGGGAATTTCGGGAAATCCCTTCTTAGTGCGCCCCTACGGTCCCCTAGGAACAATTTCAGATTCCTGCGCCCAATAGTTTCGACTGTAGCCTGTCTATCAGTCAGTCAGTAATGCAAGGATTTTATATATTAAGATTGTTGTCATAGACAATGGTGTGACAGGAATAGGCGTTTGACATTGATCCGTATCGATTATTAAATAAGTAATTGATACGATCACCTTTAAAGGGTTAGTTTGGTTTAAAATTTAATTATTAAAATGCAGTTATTTTATCTTTAATCAACATTATATCAATAAGCTAATATTTTTGAAGCAAAACAGTTTTTAAATTAAATAAAAGCGTCACAGCATCGTTTTAATGTTGTATCGATTTCACATAAAATCGATTTAAAATGTGCAGCTATGCTTTTGTCTTTGGCTGTGACAGTTAGATGCTTCAGAATACCTTCTGCGTTTTAATGTCAATCTGACATAATTTCATTGATAATTCAAACGTCCCTACATCATTCATTGTAAATAATTATATTCATAAATTCTAAAAATTAAAACACCGATAGAAAGCTGGAAAAAGAAGACTTTTTCAGCTTTCTCGAGTGAAAATAGAATCATTTGTAGACTCTGTTACTTACGCCGATTTTTATATATATTGTTTATTACTGTACGTTTCAATTTAATTCCAGAAATTTCTAAGTATGGAGATCTGCCATTGTCCTTTGCTTTGACGTTTTGTTGATAAGAGTGTTCGCTAGAAAATTCATAAAAACTTCGAATGCTCGCTGTATTGTTAAGAGTGAATGCTCAGGTGTATCAGCACCATTAGAATTATATTCTACATCTGATATTTCTTATAGCCTAGGATATCATACAGTGGGTGCACTGTATTATGGTAACCAATCTATACGTATTATAAAATGAATTCTTCCAGCAGCCGTCCTGTCTGTCCACGCAATAAGACGTTTAATTCGTGAAGGTTTTGCGAAGAAATATCAGACAGGATATGACGGAAACATACGGTCATTTGGAATGAGATAATTTATACTGTATTTGGTCGTAATGATGTTATATATCACGCAAAAATAAATTGGAAATGCCGTTGGGTGTTTGGTTGTTTTTCTTCATTACGCGTGGCACAACGGAGCGGTTTATAGTATGAATTTAGTGTGTGGAGATAGTTAAAAGGTGGCATGGGCTATTTTTTACTGCGATAACAGGCACCCATGTGCCCGTAGCCACTGGCGTCGTAGTCTAGTTACTAAGTACAAGTAAGGGCACTATATATGGGGTGTAAATAAAAAGAAAGTACTGTATGTTACAGGTCACCTATTCTATCGAGTACATCACAGCTATATTTGTATCGATATATTGTTTTCTATCTTCTCCTCACCAGGGTGCACATGAATTTATTAATAATCCAGTTTTTAAGTAGGCTTAGGGTACATACTATATATGTATATATATACATCACGCTACGGCTTTTAAGGAGACGGGAAAAAAGACAAAATACGTTAAGCAAGCGGTACAGACATAATATCGTTTTAACTATTAGGATATTAATTAAACCTTGCAGTAAAACAGTTTATACATCGGTGTATCATAAGGGCTATCGTTTATGACGATAGCTGACACTGAGGCGGGCGAAGCTGCGGGCAAAACTAGTTTCAAATATTCTCATTAAGCTCACATAGCAAATATAAACTGGTACATATATAGCCAAGCATTCTTGAAGACATTGCTTTGTTTGACAGCCGTGAGGGAGACATTACTCAGGTAAGAGACTGTGACCTCCTGAATTATTGTCGGATGCGGGCGCCTAAATAACCTCCTTGAAGTACCTACACACATTTTATCATATAATTTACGCAATATAGGGAAACTCATGTACTGCAGAGATTGAAGAAATATGTTAACAATATTATAGCATTGAATAAAATAGGTAGGCGCTTGTTTAAGGAAAATATTTTTTTTATTGAAAAGCTTTGTGAACGAGAAATATGTAATTAGATCAGAATCTAGTAATTTGTTTCCAAGTTAAATTTGAAGTAAAAGTTTCTAGACATAAATTTCCATTTCATTCGTTTATTTATGTATTTAAATTTGTGGAAGTCATATTGAAGCAGTAGGTAGATGAACATCTTGGAATAAAATAATTTACACTTCTGATCTTGTGACTCATAGAATATAATTTGGGAGCACATAGACACTGCTGCAATAAATATGGCTACAAACAGGTAAAGTTATAGTGAAGTATGTACAGAAGCCCTTAATGTTCCTGTTGTATATTTATGTCTTTGTTATTCGTCTCTCGGCTTGCTAAGGGATGTGGAACATTCGTTTCTACCCCCACAATCTTAATATATAAAATCCTTGCGTTACTGAGTGACTGACAGACACGCTACAGCCGAAACTATTGGGCGCAGGAAGCTGAAATTTGGCACGTATGTTCCTTGGGGACCGTAGGGGTGCACTAAGAAGGGATTTCCCGAAATTCCCACGGGATCGGACAAAACGGGTAAATTTAAAAAATCGCAGGCGTAGCTGCTCCTCTAGTTTGTTATAAATACAGGGTGTAAAAAGACCCTTAACGAAAACTGAAATCCCATGTTGTACCAATCACTACGAACATTTTTTACTTTGGCACCATACCTGGAAAATTACTGGTTCAGGAGATATTGAGGCTCAAAGTAAGTATGGATTTTTTCTAATTAGGTACCAAATCGATGCATTTACCCCGCTAATATGTTCTTTAGATGCCCTATGACCCCATGGATAATTAAATATATTAAATACCTACATTTAATTGCGGTTTAAAAAATGTGAAAATTTTAAAAAAAGTCGTTTCCCAGGAATTATTTTTGATTAGTATGACTTGGCATGATGTCCACAACGAGTAGACTTCGGCTCGGTGATGGGTCTTGTGACACCCTGTATAATTGCGGATGCCAAGACAAAAGTCATTGTTTACACAAGTTTTTTTTTTTTAATTATTTACTGTGACCACTTGTCTTTAATTTCATCATCATCATTAGCCTGCCATAGTCCACTGCTGGATATAGGCCTCCCTAATGGCACACCAATGCCAAGTAATTTAATAAGATAACTTCACGCCTTTATCCCCTAAGGGGTAGGCACACGTTTAATATTCGCCCACACTCGCCAGTTATGTTTCGGTCCCAATGTAATAGAGAGCGAGAAATCTACCGGGCACAAATAAATAAATAATGACATTATGCGACCAGTATTACCATCTTATCTGTGTACCTACATAAAATTCTTGCGGTACTGGCTGACTGACAGACAACGAGCTGCCAAAACAACTGGGCGCTAGAGGGTGAAATTTGGCATCGGGATTTCCCGAAATACTCATGCGAACGCTGTGTTGCAAACACACAATCCTAAAAAAATATTAGTCACTTCAAAAGCCCAGGACAGAGCTCTCAATCAACAAAGCACACACTCGGTTTGGACCATTCCATATCAACAATTTCCTAAGTTATGCAAGATTGACCAACTGTATCCAAATGCTGTGGCCGGTATGTAGGCAAATACATTCGCGTTGGGATTACCACGACCCACCAATTCCAACTATGCTCAGTTTACGTTACGGCACATTCATACCAGATGCCGAGTTTGCCGAAGTACATCGCACATATGTGTGTGTTATTAATTCTTTATTGACGTTTCGCTCAAATTTAATGGTATTTCTGCTGCATATTGCGTCCCTTTGTTTGTTTTGAGATTGCTTATTTTGAGAATTATTTTAGTGAAATTTATTCGTGGTTAATTTTTTGCAGCTATGACGTACCCACGCATATAGTCTACATTAGCGTATTATAACATCAATCCTGTACTTAAACTGTCCCAGTACTGGGCACTGACCTCTTATGACTAACCCTATCTACTTATAAGGGGTAAGGTCTTAGTCCACCACGCTGCCCAAGTGCCGGTTAGCAAACTTCACATGTCTTTTGAAAACATTTTGGGGAACTCGCAGTCATTTTCCTTATAATATGTTTTCTTCATTGTTTGTCTAACGATAATCCAATACATTCACACATATATTATGTTAAATAAGCAAAAAATAAACAAACAATCGTATTGTTATCTCTCTCCAAATAATTTTAGGGTGACAATCACAATAACCTGTCACATCCAACAACAAAGCTCCATTTAGCTGACCCAATGACCCGTACGTATTGACATAGCAAACTTATTCGCCCACAGTTTGTTCCGTCAAGGACAATAAATGGTATTTTCACCCTAAACTTTTGCGATATTCTGTTTGCCTCTGAAAAGTTTCACCGTCCGTTTTCTTTTTGTTGTAACTCCTAATTATTGTAATGGCTTGTCAATGCTAATATTCTCTTTTGATATTTGTAAAAATAGGATGAAGGCTGGGTCTTTGTTATGTGAATAAGATTTTTGGTATTCTGAAAGTTTAGGTAAGAATATTTAATTTTAGGTCGTAAGTTCAACATTTTCTCAACATGATTTTTATGTTAAATCAAAGCAGTGACTGCCTAGTAGAGATACCAACAGACTGCCATACAGGGAGTATCGATTTGAATCCACATCGCGTACCACCACTAAGTTATGTGCGTATTGATCTGTTAGTTGTCGCTTGAATGGATGAATCAACGGATACAAGGGTATGGCAAATCATTACCCATAAATAAACAGGGTTTGCGATATTCCATGGTTAAGATTAGTCGTCTTAACCATGGAATATCGCAAATCCTTTGGGTCGCATAGTCGAGAAAGCAGGCTCAGAGGAAAAGCAATTCAATGCAATTCTGTTATTTTGGGTTTCATCAGAATCCAGGCCCCGGTCTTCAAGGTGAAATCTTGAATACAACCGAGATAACGCTAGGACGAAGATAATCTTTAGTTTGTCTTATGTAGCGAACTGTGAAACTCAACACGTACTGTGGAAATTAGTTACAGAAACTTCTCCGAATCATTTCCTGAGAGAGCTTCCTTGATAGCTGAAACGCGCTTTAAAAAAGTGGGTTCATAAATCTCTACCTATCTCAAGGGCCAGTGACTGACTTGTGTGGTATGAAAGAAAATATAATAAACTAGTTTCTGCGCGCAGTTTTGTTTGTATGAGAGATGGCTATCGAAACAAAATGTATTCCGATACAATAAGCGATGTATGTTTATTACTGCAAAGTTGTAATTTAATCCATTTATTCGTTTTTCTGTGAAATAATTACAAACATTCATACATCATTCTATCGTCATAAACGTGCGCATTCATTGCGCATTCATCTACTAGTATTATTCTAATAAGCTTTATTTTCATGTACCATAAAAGGATTTTAAAATATATCTACAAGCGAAGGTTTAGATTGGCCTCCATGTTTAAGGGTATTGGCCATCCCATATAATCATGTCAAACCCATTCTATGGCTTTACATTGTCACCGAGGATTATCCTTATTATCATATAAGGCTCGTACCCTAGTTGACTGAACCCTTAGCTTTACTATATTCGTGATTAACTTTTTACTCCACCATTTTACAATTTGAATAGTATTCTGAGAGTATGGACTTTAAAAAGACAACTGCAAAATAAAAAGGTAATTAAGAAATGTCTTAATGATGATGTAGATTTTTTGCTCTTTTCTTCAATATAGGTTTTCTTACTACAGCTTACTTCGTAAATATTGCTTTTCTTGGTATTGAACTCAAAAAACTTTAAAAGTCAGTTCATACAAAAATTATTTTAGCGCGGAGGCAAATGTTCTTGGTAAAAAAGGTAAGAAAGTTGCAGACAATCCAGAAATGTTGTCAGTCAAACGCATTAACTCCATCACCTACATTACTGTGTTATAATATGAATGACCATATTACAAACAACAAGGCCCAAAGACACGTTTAAGTTACATAATACTGACTAGAGACTAGATTTTTGGCTATTTTTAGTTGAGGCAGTCCTCCACCAGAGGATGAAGTTAGGAATTCTTATTACAGCCTCTGCCTTAAGATTAGCAGAAGCGTGTGCCGTCGGTTAAGCCACCACTGTGTTCCACTCTTTGCCTACAACTAGAAAAACAAAGCAATCTCTTTACTATGGCTGGACAAGCAAGTCGACCAAGTAAGCTACTCTCCTAGCTCGGTAAACCAGCCCAAAAGTTATATTAAATCCTGTCATCTTACTCTTTTATATCCAGTAAAACTTACCGACAGCGAGAGATAAGTTTTATGATAAAAATGAACGGTAATGATATTACACACTTAGCCTGAGCGGCCGTTAGCTTCGATACTTTGGTCCGCTGTTAACCAAAGTATAAGTGTTCACAATAATTCATATTAATTAACTATATATGCCGTGGGGAAGCTGCGGTATATTTTCTTCAAAATGTTTGTATAGGTTTTATTGGGCCATATGAGAAGACCTGAATTTTTTTTTAATTTCGAAGACTTCGCGAGCCCCAAAACTCGGTGCCTAATATATACAAATACACACCTCTATCTATTTAATATGAAATCATTAATAGGTATAATATGAATACTCCTTTTCGTCCTGTCTGTCAGTATGACCGCTATAAACTCAATACTACTTTTTAAGGTTTTCGACATTAGATAGTGTGATTCCTGGGGAAGCTTAGGTGAAAATGTTGTGTACAGAAATGTTTTCAACTTACATGGATAAGTGTAAATGACATAGTTAGCTGGTATGGCTTGTGGGGTATGAAAAAATGATGTGTGAAGAAATAAATAATCATAATAGAGAAATAAGTATATGCTTTACTGGCCAGTTGATAAATATAAATACACTGTATAATTATGACCTATGATAGATATAATATGTCTGTCTTGCTGGGGAGGGACAACAAAACTAAAATTCTTGGAGTTTGAGAGGGCGCAGAGAACCTTAATTAAGGTCATGTTCTTTAAACCCTATAGGTATCCCACCCACAACCTATATCTATTATCAGGACTTTTGTCTGTGAGAAAGCTTTATTTGCTTCAACTTACCTTGAAAACACACATCACTCCCGTATGACCCCTCTAAGTCAAAAAGCAGAATGAGCTTCTTGGTCGCTCCAACTGTCCACATTAGATCTGCTTTCGCTAAAAGGCAATACCCACGGCAATCGTCTTAATTATATAACTTGCTGAATAAAGAATTGCGGATATATTCCATGAAGCTCCGAGACTGAAAAAAAGTTGTAATCGATTGGCTTAGAACTAAAACTTACGACGATGTTGAGTCTATTGTACCTTCAATTCAGTAACCAAATTAGTTACAATTGGGATGATGAGCGCATGGTTAGTGGAAGAAGACTTATTGTGCTTCTTTCGATCCCAAGACAGTGTCGCAGGGCTAACCGACAAACAATAACATACATTAGGACCTACGTTTCGTCTAGGCATAGCATGTTAATAACAATCAACAATCAAAAGTGAACAAAAATGAACTGAGCAATGCTCATTGTAATTCACACACGACACAACCACACTCTCATACTTATACCCACAATCTCTCACACTCTCACACACTTACACCGACACTCACTCACTCACTCACTCACTCACTCATTCATGATACACATACCACACCTACACGCGTGATCTGGCCTCTTCTTGTGTAACTTTCATTTATTTGTAAGAACATTTGTATAATTTTAAGTCACCACTTTATTATCAATGTAAACTAATGTTAAAAACCACGAAAGTGTAAATTCATATCTCACCATTTTATTTTTGCATGTTTACATAACTTACATAGTCTACATTTCAATTGCATTAAAGTGACAAGTGGAAGCGTGGAGTCTCCTAATATAAGCAATTCCTTGCTTAAAAGGTGATCTCCAATAATATGTATCACAATTCACAATGCCAATTGTAATTGAAATAAACGTTTTTATTTTTTTATTTATTTAATATGTTATGTCGATCACTGCGTAGTATGTGTGGGGTGAGACTGATCGATAGAATTCCGAACGTAACTATACGAGAGAGCAGTGGTCTGAAAGAATATGTCGTGACTAGGATTGAGAAAGGAATGCTAAAGTGGTTTGGACACGTGGAGCGAATGAGTGAAGAAAGAATGACGAATAAGATTTATAAGGCAAATGTGTGTGGGCAAGTCGGTCGCGGCAGACCTCGTGGGACATTCCTCGATCAAATTGGGGACGTCCTAAAAAACGGCCAGGTCCGAAGTACCCGAAACCGACGAGCATGTATGAAAAGAGTAATGAGTGTAGAGGAAGCGCGTGAGGTTTGTAAGGATAGAAGCAAGTGGCGTTCTGTTGTCTCTGCCTACCCCGACGGGAAAAAAGCGTGAGCATATGTATGTATGTATGAATTAATATGTTAGCTACAGATTCGAAAAAAGGTCGCTAAATCAAATAATAAGGTAATTTTAAGCTCATGCACTACTTACAAGACATGGACCGTCACTATTTTACAAGAAACCACTTCCACGGCATTGCGAACTTATGAAAAGACTACTAAGAATAGTTCGCAACTACTAAAACCATTGATCTATAAAACAACTAGATAAGCAAAGAGCGCATATATTTGTTGCCATGTGTAATGGGTCCGTGGACCTAATACTGTCACATTGTCCTCAAGTGTCAAATTTGTCGACACAAAAAGACAACGATCGTAAAACGGGTAGATACGCAGTGAAATACTGCAAATTACGTTGATAAAGAGGCAGGATATTTTATTTCACGCTCATGTTAATTGTTTATCACGACATTTTGTTGCAAATTACAACTAAAATCGCAAAAAATCATTGAACTTCACGATGTTGACAATAAATAAAATTGTGAATATCCCATTCTTACGGGAGTTTCGTAACTTGATGAGCGTTGTCATTTGGTACCGGAATTATAGGACTTAATCCTTGTACTAAGACTTTTTCCTCCTATAATACGAAGCAGTAAATTATTATTTTAATATTTTTTTGTTCCCGTTTTTTTTCTTATAGATTTAATTCCCTTTATTTTTAAAGAGAAATCGACGAGATAAAATCAACAAAAAAATGCCTTAAAATATTTTTATTTAGAACATTTATTTTGTTCATTTGAATTCCTACACAATTTGGGACCAATTTTTATACGACTGCTCAAAAAAGGTGTGTTATATTTTTAGGGTTCATTTATTTAACAATGTATGTATGGGTGCTTCTTTTTTCCGTTATGTTTTCGGCGAAAACATTTTTACAACTGGATAACACCGAATTTCACGATTGACGTTCAGTTGTTGTCTCATTCAAATTTACGTTTTGGAACGTCATTTTTGAATAAGTGAAAGAGATGAATAGGTTATATTTTCTGAGGTGCATATTGGTTTCAAAGCTACGTCGTCTATCTCGGCTGGTTGCCACGCTTTTTCGAACGTCAATTGTAGGAGATTGTTACTCTAGTAGTTATGTTGCGGAAGGACTATCTCTGTCTTCCTCACATTGGTGTTAACGTAATAATTTGAAATTTTGAAGTTTTAACTAAAATGAACTGCGCCGTTTGTAGCAAAAAAGGAGATGTTGGAGATTTATTGAAGTGTAATGGATGTAAGGATGTATGTGGTATACATCCTGTACATACCGGTGCCTGAACATCACAAAAACTTCTTTCATGGATGGGCAGGCGCAGATGAAACGTAGTTTCAAATGTGATTCTTGTGCTAACATCACCCAGCGGATACGTGTAACTGATGACACCCCAGTGCGAGCTGCTCGCGGCGGTGTGCAGCACCAGCAGCTAGACAGTGACACACCTTGTCAATCTGCCGAGACTACCGGTCAGAGGTCACTGACCCCGCAGGAATCTGATTGTATTAAAGGTATTGTGGAACAAGTTCACGAAGTTATTACGGCCAAATTAAGTACTTTGGAAATAAAAATATTGGAGGAATTGAAGTCTACATTTACTGTCATTGCCCTTGAAAATAGTGAACTAAGAACGAAATTACAGAAGGCTAATCAAAAGTGCACTAATTATGAACAGAAAATCAAGGTATTAAAATCGGATAAAAAAAATAGAAAAGATAACTTCAAAAGTACTCCCGTTAACGTATCAGCTGATCGCCAACAACAAACGTACGCTAGACACGCGTTGCCGTCGTCGGCGGTGGAAGGAGCCGAGGTTGCCGCTGCCTCCGCCCCCGCCACAGTTGCCGCCACCAGCCAGCAGTCGTCGAGCTCTGCTCCCGCGGCCAGTTACGCGACAGTGGCTAGGAAACAAGCGGTTTCGAACGTTGGGAGTAATTCTGATTGGACTGAGGTGAGGAACCATAAGCGGAAAACTTCAATAATATGAGGAGCGAATACGTCAACTGTGTTGAAAGCAGTCGAACGAACGAAGTATCTGCATGTATGGAGACTGGACAGACGCACAACAGAAGAAAACTTGAAGGAGTATATTAGACCCTTGCTTGGAATCGATAGTGATGTCTTAATTGAAAAATTAAAACCTAAAACCGAGAGGGACTACGCTTCTTTCAAAATAGGCGTCGGCGAGAGGGACTACGCTAAGCTTTCTGATGCAGCAGTATGGCCGTTAAATGTGGAGTTTAGCGAATGGATTTGGTTTCGTCGCTCAAGCGGACCAACTCAACAGCAAAACCAGTAGACACCTTAACATCCTGTATCAGACCGTAAGAAGACTTCGTACTAAGTGTAATCAATTATTATCATTATTACAATCGTCAGCATTGGATATATTTGTCTTCACTGAAACTGGATTGAACGACAGTATTCAAAACGCAGAAATAACACTCCCAGGATATCAAATCTTAAGATGTGATCGTGCAGATGGGCATAAGCAAAGAGGCGTAGCTTTAGTAGCCACACCGCGGTTTTAACTCCGGCGAGTACTGATACCGGACGTTATCGATATGGACATTCACAGGTTCGAAATAATTTGTGCGACTGTGTATACGCATAGACGATTTCTATTTGTTTGCTGTACTGTATATATTCCGCCTAAAGCCGAGGAGACTTAATATATGTTAATGTTTAGTGCATTAGAAAAGCTTTGTTTAAAATATAATCATAATTTAGTTATTTTAGGAGATTTTAATTTATATTCGTGCAATGTTAATGTAAATAATTATTATGAATACTTTTTGGCCTTTTGTGAATTAGCTCAGTGTAATACTGTCTTCTCTTCTCAGTCGTGTCGCTTTTGGCAGAGCGGTCGTGGTCACGTTGAGGCATCCTCATTGGTGGTAGTGGCGGATACAGCTCTTCGCACGATCTCCCGCCATTTCTCCTTGTTGGCAGCTTTCCTGGTGCAATCGGATACGCGGTTTCTTATTGCGGATTTCACCTGGTCAGTCCAGCGCATGGGTGATCTGCCGCGCGCTCTGGTTCCCTCCACCTTTCCCTGCACAACCAACCGCTCTATGGAGTCATTGTCCCACCTGGAGACATGCCCAAAATATTGGAGTATACGCGACTGCACCACGGCCGACAGACGCTGTGTGATGCCGAGTTCCTGGAGTATGGACACGTTAGTGCGGAACTCCGTCCACGATATCCCGAGCATCAGTAATACTGTACCTAACTGTAATGGTAGACAGCTGGACCTCGTATTGAGTGCGCGTGGTATGGTGACTGTGGGCGCGGCTGACGAGGGCATGGAGCCTGTGGACGCGTACCACCCACCGCTTGCGGTCCGCCTCAAGCTTGGTGCGCCGGCGCCGCCGCCCGCACCTACTCCCTCGCTAGCGGCACACTCACACACTCACATCCCAATTCATCCTAACCAATGGAACTTTCGTAAAGCTGACTTTCATAGCTTATATGAAATGATTTCTAAATTAGATTTTGCTGAAATGTATTCTGGTTCGGCGTTACACCGAAACCGTAGGGTTCTAGGCGACTTGGAGAAGGAAATGGACTGTATAGAGAGGATAGCGGTTCTTCGCCGCCTAGGAGATGGTTACGGGAAGGGGTGATGGAGTGGGTATAGGATATTTCAAGGATGGAGGGCACTTACCTTATACAACCTTCTTCGTTTTCGTAGGGCAGTCTCCTGGTGGCTTCGTGATGCAGCTGCTTGTTTCCACTTCAATTCACCATTCGCGAGCGGGTTTTCCTTGGTGGAAGCGGTAATAAATCACATACAACGGTGCGGCGCGGTACGGTATCGAGACGGCGTTCTCAGCGAGCGGAATGTTCTGGACTCTCTCTCGCGTCGACGATCGCCGCGACCTATCCGCGAAAGGCGTGCCCCTCCTCGGGAATGGGAGACAGGGACGGAAATATGGTATCGCTCGCACTAGACCTGGAACGATTGATGTTGATGCGATTAGTTATGGATAGGAAGGTAGATGGCGCTACCATATCCCCCCGGCCCTAAAGGGTTGCCTTTAAAGAAAATAGAATTGAACTTAGCTATGTTGGGTGTACTACCGCATAACCCATCAATAGGCTAAGACAGCGATATGACAATAAAATTAATCTAAATTAACTTTAGCGAAAACTACAAACGCAATAATAGCGAAAACTACTAACTAAATACTTAAACTAAGAGGTAGGTCCAACTTCAGGCTAGATCTCACTGAGTTGAAAGTGGACGCGAATTGATCAGTGCCTCGACTTGTGCAAGGACAGTTAAAGGCTCTTCGTAAGAGAGGATCTGTTGACCTATAACTTTGAAGAGATGCGTTTTAATTACTTTGACCATGCTTGCCCAACATCCACCGAAATGTGGTGATGCTGGTGTAATAAACTTCCAGTCAATATGATCTATGGAAAGTTCTTCCTGAAGACGAGTACGATAACCCGCGACGTGATTGAAACAAGTAGCGGGAACAAGTTCAATCAATTTACTAACGCGGTTGGCGACAAAAGTCTGCTAGCGGTGAAGAGAAGAACGAATCCAAGCGAGCACTACTTTGGAGTCGGAAAATGCGTATTAATAGAGTGGTGGGGCAAAACTGTGTCTTGAACCTTATGGAGCAACTGAGACAGCAGAAGGGCCGCGCACAACTCCAGTCTCGCAACCGAAATGGTTTTAACAGGCGAGACCTTAGACTTGGCACAAACTAACTGCACCGAGTAGTTAGAACCAATGCGGACTTGCAGATATACGACTCCGCCGTAAGCACGCTCGCTGGCGTCAGCGAGACCTATTAAGTTGATGGTACATCCATCTACCAACCCAAGATGACGCGGAATAGTAATTTGATTGAGCGCGGTAAGCTCAATACAAACTGGCCCCAAGCGGCGACAATATGGTCAGGGGGTGTTTCATCCCACTCACACTTTGATAGCCAAAGCTCTTTGATCAAGAGCTTGGCGTACAAAATTGTGGGAGCCACAAAACCCATTATGTCCCATAGTCGAGCCACTGTGGACAGCATAGTGCGTTTGGTGCACTTATCATCTGGTGGTGAGACGTCAAACCGAAAACTATCACAGGATTTGTCCCAGCGTAAACCGAGAACCTTATGCGGTACAGACTTCTCAAACTCAATGTCTGGAGAAGCTTTATGAGAATCTGGTATGCGTGCGAGAACCTCCTTAGAGTTGCTTGTCCATTTGACAAGATCAAACTGGCCTCGCTTGAAAAGCTGAATAAGCTCTTCACAAAGCGAAATTGCTAGCGGAGCGGGTATGACATTACAGGCAATGTCATCGATATACAAAGCGGATGTGTATAGTATAGTGTAGCGTAGCTTAGCTTAGCATTGCATAGCATAGCGTAGCATAGCATAGCATAGCATAGCATAGCTAATTAGTGCTTTATCTTACACACAGTTTTAGCACCCACCTTGATCTCTTGAAGAGCAGAACAAAAACAAGACGTAATACAATGAGAAGTATGTAACAGGTACGGTACCCATAATCACATACCCAAGTACCGTCTCAATAGCGGGCGGTAAATCATATCGCTCACTACGTACTATTTTAGTTAGTAGCAAGTGCGGAAATATTGAAGCTCCGATCAAAAGATCAATGCCTGCCGGATTCGCAAACTCCGCGTCGGCTAACGGCAATGACTCGAGATGAGTGAGTGATGTTACGTCTACATTAGCGTTCGGCAATGCGTCCGTGATACGCTCCACGATAAGCGAAGAGATGTTAAAATTAATATTCCTATCAAAACGCGAATGTATTTTAACATCTACGGAACCCCTGCAATGCCTTTCTGATCCGCCTATCCCTTTGACGGTTGAGTTAGTATTTTTAAAGTTATTCCATAATCCGAGGCGTTTGAAGCATTTCGATGTTATTAGATTGGTCTGAGATGCGCTATCTAGCAGACAACGTACCATGTGCGGCGACCCATTAACATCATATATGATAACTTGCGCTGTCGCTAACAGAACAGTCTTAGACGCCATACATGGCGGCCCAGCACTGCTCTGATCACTACAAGCGCGCGAAGGCCGTCCGCGCGTGCGTGCCGCCCGCGCAATGGATGTCGTACACAACGATATCTCATTGCGAGGCGTGGAAGGCGCAGCAACCGTGTCCTGCACTTGCTGCGCAAGTGTGTCAAGGTTAGCGGCTTGACTTGACAACCGGTTATCTTTATCGAAATGTAACAGTGTATGATGTTTTTGATTACACGAGCGACATCTCGTTCTACTGGAACAATTACTCGTTTTATGTTTTATGCTTAAGCAATTAATGCAAGCTTTGTTATCTTTTACGCATTTAAAACGAGCGGTTGCATTCTGATTATCGAAGGCGGGACACTTGTATAAGTGGTCGTGCACTATATTACTGCACAGACACTTCTGTGAATTATTACTATTAGATTCCGAACATGTTACGTAAGATTGTGGATTAGGGACCGAGTTATTATTACTATTTCGCGATTTATTCAACCTTTGTTTGTTGCTGTTAGTGTTAGACGGGCCAGGTGAACCCGACTGCGTATTATGAAATATTCGACACTGATCTTTGATGAACGAAATAAAACTATCTAGTGTAGGTATTTTATTATTGCGTTCCGTCATCTCGAATGCGCGAATTGTATCAGTGTCAAACTTTTTTAAAGCGAGTTGAAGCAACATAAAGTCGGAAAGATCTTCTAATTTTAAATTCCTAAGAGAATTAACCGCGGTTACGAAGTTATCAATAAACAGCTGGAAATTCGAGACAGACGCGTTGCCGGGCAGTTTGAGATTTAAAGCTTGGTCAAAGTACGTAGACGCTAGGACGCGCGTGTTCTGATATCTGTCAAGTAGTGACTGAAATATGACCTGATAATTCTCAGCACTGGGTGTGACACCTGCAAATACGGACTGGGCCTTCGGTGACAGTTTACCTATTATATAGTACAACCTGTCAGCATCTGTCAGAGAACCATAATCGTGCACTGTAGACTTAAAACTCGCATAGAATAACGGCCAATTTCGTATATCTCCGTCAAACGACATAATCTCGATTGGCGGTAATCTCGGTTTGCGGGCAACGGGCTCTGCTGAACATTTACCCTCCAATTGCGATTGTATACGCTTAATAATACAATAAAGATCTTCGAATGAGGTATACGCCTGATAGTTCGGTTTTTTATCAGGATTGATAGAAAGTAATCTTGCGTTATAATCGTCTAACAACTTATGAAAATCTGTTCGAATACTATCTACTGTTATACAATAACTGAGAAATGCTTCGCTATTACTGTCAGACATAAATGCGGTTTTTGATCGTTCATAGATGTTTTGAATGCGCTCAAATAAAATATTGCGTTTCGCTTCTAAGATTGTCATCTCTTTGTCTTCCGACACGCGTGACTTCTTTTGTTGTGACATGCTTACGTAAGTATAAGCTAATTAGACCGAAACAAAATAAGAATATCTAATGTATCTATTATTTTACCTTAGTAGGCTAAGTAGGCAACACCTTAGAGCCGAGGAATTAAAGTTGATTGAAATATGAGATTTATAAGACAACTATGATAGTTGCAGAAATAATAATTTAATAAGTAGGTAGCTACATAAAAGTTTACCTACTAATGCGGGCGGAAATAACCATGTGACGGTTATGTGAATATATTAAGAGTATAGCTAGGTGCTATAACTGCCTAGGTATAGCGATATAACGTATAAAAACGTAAATGAATCCGACTCGTATGGATCAAAAAAATGGTTCGGGGTTACACCGAAACTGTAGGGTTCTAGGCGACTTGGAGAAGGAAATGGACTGTATAGAGAGGATAGCGGTTCTTCGCCGCCTAGGAGATGGTTACGGGAAGGGGTGATTGAGTGGGTATAGGATATTTCAAGGATGGAGGGCACTTACGTTATACAACCTTCTTCGTTTTCGTAGGGCAGTCTCCTGGTGGTTTCGTGATGCAGCTGCTTGTTTTCACTTCAATTCACCATTCGCGAGCGGGTTTTCCTTGGTGGAAGCGGTAATAAATCACATGCAACGGTGCGGCGCGGTACGGTATCGAGACGGCGTTCTCAGCGAGCGGAATGTTCTGGACTCTCTCTCGCGTCGACGATCGCCGCGACCTATCCGCGAAAGGCGTGCCCCTCCTCGGGAATGGGAGACAGGGACGGAAATATGGTATCGCTCGCACTAGACGTGGAACGATTGATGTTGATGCGATTAGTTATGGATAGGAAGGTAGATGGCGCTACCAAATTCTTTAACGAACCCTAACGAGATGTTATATTTATTTTATGATAAGATTTATTCAATATTTCATGCTTGTGTTCCAAGAAAAATAATTTCGACGATTATTAAAAAACACAATTACCCTGTTTGGTACACTCCAGAACTTATTAAGGATATAAAATTAAAACATACGTTACACAAAAAATATAAATCGTCCAAGTCGCGGAGCGATTATGTAGTGTTTTCGCAATGTAGGGCTAGGGTCAAGGCTGCAACGTCGCGAGCACTTGATCAATACCGGGATCGTGTGCAAAGACATCTGGAAACCGATCCACGAGCATTCTGGGGTTACTTAAGATCGAGAAGGTTTGATTTGGGCAAACCAACGCTGATAGTGGACGGTCGAGTTTTGTCTGATGATGAATGCGCAGAGGAATTTGCTCGATTCTTTCACTCAGTTTACAGTGCAGTACCGGCTACGTTGGATGTGGGGGCGGCGAGTGCGGCAGCGACACCGGGCACTTGGGCGCAGTTAGAGCCCCTGCGCCCTGGTGACGTTCGATGCGCTCTTGCCCGCTTGCTACCGAAGTGTTCCGTTGGACCTGACGGTATATCATCGGTTGTTTTCAGAGACTGCAGCATGGTGTTGGTAGAGCCTTTACCCTATATATTTAATGCATGCATAGAAACTGCTACGTTCCCCGATTGCTGGAAACTCACGCGAGTTGTACCAGTACCGAAGGGTGGTGGGGGTACTACACCAGGTGACTACAGACCAGTTGCGATATTGAGTACACCTGTTGTTCGAGTGTTCGAGTAGTGTGTGTCAAAGTGTTCGAGGCTGCCATTCACAGCTGCCTCTATAAACAGGTAGGTACCCGGTTGTCTGACGTGCAGCACGGGTTTCGTCCTGGGCGGGGGACGGCTGAGGACTTGCTGCATCTGATGACGCATTTGGTACCGGCGGTGGATGTTGGTTTGCAGGTGGATGTGGCCTACCTAGACTTCAGGAAGGCTTTCGACACTGTCGATAACGACATGCTGTTGTTAAAGCTGGCCGACGTGGGTTGCACTCCGCGCACGCTAGCATTCTTTGCTAGCTATTTGCGGGATGGATGCCAATATGTGGCCTGTGGGGGGCGCCTCTCAGAACCCTATTTTACCTGGTCTGGCGTAAGTCAAGGAAGTAATTTAGGGCCCCTGTTATTCATCTTAATGGTAAATGACCTACCGGACACTGTTAAAAAGTCAACGCCATTATTGTTTGCTGACGATTTGAAACTCATCCGGATAGTTGAACAGGACACAGATCATAACGTACTGCAGGGGGACATCGACAGAGTTGTAAAATGGAGTCATGACAACAAGCTTTATTTTAATGTAGCCAAGTGCTCCGTGCTTACCTACAGCCGTACGCGTAACCCACATCAACACCATTACAACATGGAAGGTGTCCCGTTGCAGCGCATCACTGAGGTAAAGGACTTAGGGGTTCAGTTTACGGCTGATCTTAACTTTCGAAAACACGTCACTAATATTTGTAAAAAAGCTCTCCGTAATTTAGGCTTCGTGTTACGACAGGCAAATCAATTTACAAATATTGGAGCGTTAAAAGTTTTATTTGCAGCTCTTGTGCGGAGTCACCGGGAGAACAATTCGGTGATATGGTCACCCCACGAAGGTAAGTATAAATTTATGGTCGAACGTATCCAGAACAAATTTATTAGGTTCCTGTATCTAAAGCAGTATGGAGTTTACCTAGGATATCCATTACTGTATCCTACCTTATTTGTTCTGGGTATGGTTGGCTATACTAGACTGGAGGTGAGACGGGAAGTGGCTCTGGCCACATATGTGTTTAAATTATTACGAGGGATGACTCACAACCAAGCGGTTTTACAAACTATTGGTCTGTGCGTCCCTAACGACTACACCTCGCGACGTAGACGGCCGCCACTGCTGGAGGTGCCGTACGCACGCACCAACCTTCTAAAGCTCGCGCCGCTCACTCGCGCGTTGCGTGTGCTCAATGCGGTGTCTGGTCACGTCGACATTTTCTCATGTTCACTGAGTGAGTTCACAAGGGCCACTGTATTATGTACATAATTATAGTAGTGTAGAAGTTTTTATTGTTATTACTAGAATAAGTATTTTTTATTATAAGTCCTACACTGTCGCCTTAGGCTAAGCTCCTGTTAAGTATGTAGTAGTTAAATAAATAAAAAATAAAAAAATGTTATCTCAATGACTAAAACTATGAAAATCTATTTATATTAGTGTGGAATGTACCTATTATGTACCTATAATGTACATATTTGCTATAAACTATAAAATTATACAAAAGTCCCCAATAACTAAAAATGCCTTTCAAAATATTTAATGTAAATGAAAATTGGTTTTGACAGTGTCATTTTATTTGTATGTTAATGTTCGTCGTACTCAGTAAAAGGCGTAAAGGCCTTTTCAGAGCATTCGGTCGGCAAGGGCTTTTTTGCCCATTTTCCCACATTTGCATTTTCTGGTTCAAAGGGAGACGTGGCATTGGAAAGTGTTTTTATATTTATTTCACAAAGTTTTTTTTTTCGTTTGTCTGCGTTGAACCGCTTAAATATATCTTTGCGTTTTGTTTATGTTGTGTTGTTTTGTTACAGAAATATGTGAGCGAGTTGACGACCGTACGGGACTGCGTGCCGACGTGCAGCGAAAAGGGTAATATGTTTGTTTATTTAATATGAAATAAAAATAAAATTATTTGAGGAAACGCTGCCAGTTGTTTCATAAAGCCTTGAAGCTTTGATTCTCTTTTTAAGGTCATTCGTTTGTTGCCGTTTCCACTGACTTGATTTTTACTGTTTTGGTGGGCAAAGTACAATTCGTTTAACTAAGATCGTATCATAGTCGTGTTTGCACATGTGAGAAAGACTACGTAATGGACTTTGAACACGATCAGGTTTCAAGGTTATATCAAACCAATTATATATTGTAGACCACGCAGTGGTGTACTTAGGGTCCCGTACTTTTGCAGCTGGACAGGCGTATGTGGCCCTACCAGATTGAAGAGATTGTTCTAAGCTGACAGATAAAACACCATGCAATACAGACGCACTGGCGGAGATGTAAAGAACGCGGGCTCATTCGCCTACTTAAAAAAAATGTACAAATGTTAAAATTACAAACATCAAAAAAGTCTAAGCAACACATACAAATTTCAATTTTACAATGTGTTTTCGCATTGAATCCTTAGTATTTTCTTATTTATATTATTTTTTAATTTTTTTTTGATATTAAACAACAATTAGTTTTCTTTATTAATTTTTTAAAATCTTAATTAACAATAATTACGAGTAAGTACTTTATGTACGCAGTACAAAGTAAGGTGCCTAATCAACTAAAATGAAATGGTTTTACAAAAATTGCATAATTTAATACAAAGTGTGGCCTCCTCTGTTATTGAGAACTTGCTGGCACCGATTATTCATAGAATCGATGAGATTGTTAATGTTATCATGCGGCAATCGTTCCGAATGAAATTTTTAAAGTCCATCAGTTGTTGGGTTGTTGTCACTCCATCCAAGTCGTTTAAAACTCATCTCTGGAGCATGTCCCATGCATGCTCGATGGGGTTGAGGTCTGGCGATTGTGCAGGCCAAGGCAAAACCAGGATGTTTTCCCTTGCCAAGTACTCCCGTGTGTGCAAAGCTGTATGCGAACGCGCATTGTCATGCATCAACATGAAATCGGAGCCAAGCGTTTTTGCGAATGGACGGACATAAGGCCTTAGAACATCCTCAACGTAATTTACAGCGTTCATGTTACCATTTACAAAAACGAGCTCAGTTCCTCTGTTCTCCATAATACCCGCCCATACCATAACTGTATGTTTATACATTGTGTTCTCAACCTTATGCCATACCACACTATTGTTCGATTCGTGACCCTGCTCAAAGGAAGTCAAGGACAAAGCGGTGGCTACACTACTCCTTTCACTAAGCTCTTAGCTGAACTTCCTGTGAGAGCTGTCACCTTGGTTGCTTCACGGCACTTAGCTAGCAAAAATGTATTTCAGACATGGAAATCGAGTCGCACTATCGCATCGCGGTATCCTTTACTGTTTCAGCTATCATAAAGGTCTTTGACAGTCGTTATGGAGAGTCAGTACCTTTAAATTTTACTAGCCTAAGTCGATGAATATTGCTAACCTTTTGGGTTGCGGCGATTAGACAGCAGGTGCCCTGTGTTTAAGCTAATATTCTGTTTTTGGTTAGACCAGAAAGTGGATGTTGGACTTTAAGCAGAAAGAGCAGCCGAGACAATTCTAGGACGATGATGATGAGATCAGATATTTTATTGGCAGTGTTTACGTACCTTAAGACATAAAAGTTTTACAAAGCTTAAGGTAGCTTGATACAGAATTGCAAAAACAAAGCCTAAACATATGTGCAAAGAGTCTATATTTATCTGTTTGCCTTATTTATCTAGTACTCACATTACTGTAGCATGCGTGCCTATAGTTAGTATTATGTAAGCCGGCGTTTGGGCTCTGACAACGATGTTTGCTAATACACAACATCCATGAAACATCATTGTTAGTAGATATTTCGACTCCGATGTGTGCACTCGGCTTCATTGAATACGAAACAAAACGATAGTCGGTAGGACGACCACGATTATACAATATTACTAAATTATTCGATTCTGTTTCGGTATTGCTTACGCGGATGTTGGTTTAAACGGTCGTCTGTCTTAAAACTCCACGTTGTCTCTCTTAGAACACCAATAGTGTTGGATATGATGAGATATGTACTAAAGTTACCACATTAGTCATCATGTCAATCAATATGGCCATATATGATTTTCTAGAAGTTGTAGTAAAAAGTATTCAAATTCAAATTATTTATTTTGTGAACACGGCCTCGCTATACACTATACCTAACAGGGCTAGGGTAGACTAGGGAGTTAGGTTAGAGTTAGATCTAAAATAGGGATAGGTATATCATAAGATAGGTTAGGCTAGATATAGGAACCAGTAGGCTTAAATTAGGATAAGTCTAGGTTTAGGTACGTGCAAGCTTAGGGCTATACTTAAGAGCTATCGAAGGTTAGGCCCTAACTTGTACAATGGTCCTTCGAGCAAAAGCGATATAACATCTCTGGAACTCCTGTTCCCGTAGGCTGTCTAGTTGACTGACTGACACTTATTATATTGCGGGCTAGTGTTCCCCAATCGCACTAGTCTCGTGGTATAGTAAGAGACTAAATAACTTGGTTGCGTCGGGCGGTAGTGAATCAGGTATCGGTCTCCCACAAGCGGGTCGCCCCGGTACTCGAGAAGTCGCACTTACCGTTTCGAGGACGAGATTGCAACCAAGTTTAGGGAAAGACATATCTACGTGAACAAGTTAGGATTGGCTAGAGGAAGCAAATAACAATGAATACATAACAAGGGCCTTAGATAAACAAATCAAGGACCCATACCTTTACAATTAAGAACATGTTACAAGTCATGAAGTCCAATCGAACCTGACTCCCAGAAAACTACAGTGTTGACAAACCGCCATCGTCCTCGTAACAAGTTACTGCCACAGCCGCGATACACACTTGTATACGAGTTCTGCGCGATCAGAGTTCATGGGCGCTAAATTTTTACGAATATACTAAGTTTACTACTACTACTACAACGACTACTACTACTACAAATACTACACTACTACTACTACTACTACAAATACTACTACTACAAATACTACACTACTACTACTACTACTACTACAAATACTACACTACTACTAATACTACTACTACAACGAATACTACTACTACTACAACGTCTACTACTACAACTACTACACTACTACTACAACGTCTACTACTACACTACTACTACTACTACACTACTACTACTACAACGTCTACTACTACTACTACTAAATAAGAGAAGGGATGGAATTTCTGGAGGGGTGAATAACATGCAATGGTACAAAACAACTACATGTTGACTAAATATAAAATATACCTTGTTTTTTCCTACTACACATAGGTACTTAACATATCCACCGCAACGATGCTCAAGGTTCCACAGCAAGCAACGCAATAAGCTGCCGCTGCCAGGACCGCATCATACATGGCCTACAGCCAGCCAACCGAAGCCGTCAAGAAAACGAATCACCAGTGAACAACAAACTACAGATGCCGTTAACGTTGAGCTGAAGCCTACGCCGAAGAGACGCCAGAATGTTCACGCCAGAATGTTCACGCCTGAACATAAGAACTTTCTAGAGCCTGCCCCGGAGAGGCGCTAGAATGTTCACGCCGGAACATGACCTTCCTGAAGCCTATCTCGGAGAGACGCCAGAATGTTCAAACATGAACATGACATTCTTGGCATTCCAACACACATCCAACTTATCACCAAGGAAGATGCGTGATATTTTAAGATCATGTAATTTATCACGTACGGCGGTCGGCTCAGACATGCTGCATCGGCACAATACACCGACGGCACACAACTAAATACGTGTATATGTGTACATAGAATAAGTTTAGTATATAAGATAATAGGTTTAAGAAATAAACCAGTCATTAGCTCACTCCCGGCTTTGACTCATACCCTACCACTCACCTCTCACTGCGGCCAAGACACCCTTAGCCGTCACCATGATCGGTCTTGTGAGTCTGCTCGACCGGCAGTGAGAAAACCCACTTCACTACACCCTAATCCTACCCACTTTCCGTCTGTCGCCTTAGGTCTCCCGGCGACAGATATCCCGGCCTAGGGATCCCAGGGACTGCTAGGGAACTAGGGATTAGGGTTGTATACGCGACAGTCTGTGTGACCACAGTGTACACGGCCTCGCTATACACTATACCTAACAGGGCTAGGGTAGACTAGGGAGTTAGGTTAGAGTTAGATCTAAAATAGGGATAGGTATATCATAAGATATGTTAGGCTAGATATAGGAACCAGTAGGCTTAAATTAGGATAAGTCTAGGTTTAGCTACGTGCAAGCTTAGGGCTATACTTAAGAGCTATCGAAGGTTAGGCCCTAACTTGTACAGTATTCATTAATATTTTTACTGTTTTTAATATGACAAGGTAGTTTATTATACAGCTTTGGTGCCATAGCATAGATACTTTTGTATGCGAAAGTAGTTCTGGTGAATAATGTTTTTAAGTTATCTGAGCGACGTTGACTTTCTACATGTCTAAACAAGTGAATATTGGTTCTTACGAATATCAAAACCTCATAGACATACAGCGACGGTACTGTCAAAATCTTTAAGTCCCTGAAGTGTGGTTTACAGGTATCCGTTTGTTTTAGTTTGCAGATGGCTCGGACGCATCTTTTTTGTGCCAATAATACGGTGGATATATTAGTAGCATTGCCCCAGAATATTAGTCCATACCTTAACGTGGAGGCTACATATCCGTGGTATGCTGTAAGGAGAGCACTTTTATTTGCAATTTTACCTAGCATGTATAGAGCGTAAGAAAATCGGTAAAGCCTTAAACAAACACTGTCAATTTGGGTTTTCCATGTCATATCACTATCGATGTGCAGTCCTAAAAACTTTGTCGTATTCGTTTCCAGTACTGGATCTCCTTTGTATTGGATTTGGTACTGTGTTTGTTTTTTTTGTCGGAGTTTGAAGTCCATTATCTTAGTTTTAGTTAAATTAATTTTAAGGTTATTGCCATTTAACCATTCTATAAGTGAAACTAGGTTTGTATTTATGTCGTCTTGTATTTCTTTAAAATTACCCTCGTCGAAAACAATTGTGCTATCATCTGCAAATAAGCACATCTGATGACTGGTTACTTTAGGGAAATCGTTAATGTAGCAGATAAAAAGTAATGGACCTAGCACCGACCCTTGTGGCACACCATACGAAATTTCTCTCGTACTTGAGGAGTATACAGTTTCAGTTTTTAACATGATATTTACTTGGCTGATTTGAGTAAACTGTTTTCTGCCTTCCAAATACGATCGTATAAGCTCGAGAACATTACCTCTAATGCCATAACTGTAGAGATTTTTTACTAATATTTTGTGGTCGACGTAATCAAAAGCTCGAGTCATGTCCATGTACATTGCAGCAACTGGTTTTTTGTTGTCCATGTTATGGTGGATTTTTCTAAGAAAATGGTACACTGCCATATTAATTGTTTTATTTTGTCTGAACCTCATTTGTTCGTTACAAAATATGTTGTTTTTTTCAAAATAGTTGTTAAGTCTATTATAAATTACCTTCTCGAGAATTTTTGAAAATATCGGAATTAATGCCACCGGTCTATAATTACACATTTTTGTTTTATCTCCTTTTTTGTGTAATGGCTTAATTATTGATATTTTCAGAGCCTCTGGAAAAGCCCCATTTTCTATACAACTATTTATTATGTCACTTACTACTGGTTCCACTATAGGACCCACTGATTTGATCACGCTTGTTTTAATATCATCATACCCTGTACTGTTTGTATTTTTGAGGTTATTTATTATAGTTACCATTTCTTTTGGGACAATTGGTTCCATGAACATCAATTTGTATGATTCTAAAACATTTGTATTATTATAAGCCTGACAATTTGCGTTAGGTTGAACTAAGTCTATGAAATAATCATTAAAACTTTAATACTTTAGCGCAATACTTTGAGGGTTTGTGATGCATTTGTTATTTACCTCAATACCGTTAATATGCGTTTTTGGAACGTTACTTTTCAGATTGTTTATAACTTTCCAAGTCGCTTTAGATTTGTTGTTGCTGGATTCTATAAAGCAGCTGTTTTGCGCTTTTTGTGTCTGTTTAATAACACGGCGGTACCTGGTGCTAAATTTTGATAAAGCTGCTTTTGTGTCTTTGTTTGGATTTAACCTATACTGCCATAGCAGAGATCGTCTCTTTTTGCTGCAAACTTTAATGCCTGGTGTGATCCATTTTGGTTTATGAGTTTTCGATATTTTGCATCTTACTATGGGGAAACATAGATCATAAAACAGTTTAAATGAATCAAAAAACGCATTAAACTTTTCATTGGGGTTATTTGTTCCAAAAACGTCTGAAAAGCTTAAACTGCCTATGCATTGCTTAAACAAATTCATGTTGTCCTTGTTATAATCGCGTTTTTTTAACGTAATAGTATTTTAACGCACACGTTTGGTGAACAGGAAATTGCATCAATTGCGCTAGATGATCGGATACCCCCAATTCAAGTATCTCACTATTACAGCCTCGTATATTGTGAAATATATTATCTAGGCAAGTACCGCTACTCGGCCTAGTGGGTTTATCTATTTCGATCGTAAGGTTAAACTCTTTTAAGAGACATTTAAATAAGGAGGTATATTTAGTTTTTTGTAACATATCAATGTTAAAGTCACCGCAAATTATGATTTTATGTTTATTTTTATAACAAATTTGTCCTAATATATAGTTTAAATTGTCAAAGAATATTTCCATTTTATATGGTCCTGGAACTCTATATATGCATACTATTGTTATTTTATGATCGGTTAGCTCAGCTGCACAGCATTCAAAGACATTGCACACATTTACGACTTTCACTAAATCTATCTCTTTATACCTAATCTGATTGTGTATTAATATACAGGACCCACCGTTCCGTTTTTGTCTAGTGAAGGAGGTAGCTAAAGTGTAGTTTGGAATGTTAAGAAGATCAACATCACTCATCGTCATATTGTGTTCTGTAAAACATAGGATATGTACATACTTGCTACTGTTCAAAAGAGTGTCTATAAATTCCGTTATTATATCACTTTTAGCCAACAATCCATTTAGGTTTTGATGTAGTATGCGTAAGTACTATACACGAAAAAGATTGTTGTCCTTAGAAGTTTGGCTACTTTGACATTTTTTTATTACAGGGAAATAGTATGGTATAGTACCTATTTTTTGCAGTAAGGGCTTTATTACTGTTTTATTTTTAGTATTCGTTGACATTTCTACAATCTGAGATTTAAAATAATAAGGTATTGTACCCTTTTTAGGTATACAGGTGCAATTCAAATTTAAGGTATTTTTTTGTTGGCTTAGATTTTTTCTACTCCTCTTAGTTTCGGAAAAGTTTAAAAACTTGCTATCGTAGTCATTACAGTCAATAACATAATTAATAGTTTTACAAATGTCATTAAGTTTAAGATTATTACAATTTAAATAGGAACAATTTTTGTATTCTTTACATATTTTCATTATGGAATTATTTAGCTTGTTTACATCTAGATAAATGTTTTTAGTTACGTTTAGTACAATAATTTTGTTGCTGCTGAAATACTTTACAATATTTTGAATTTGTGCAAACACTGATTTTTGGTTGTAGTCATTTTCACCAAGAGATATTACAAGCTTGTCATTGGTTGCTAGATTTATACTTCGAAAGTTTTTTGCTATATCTCTGCTCAACGCATTCGGCTTTGTTTCGCTTATAATCGTATACTTCTCATATTGCGTTCGTTGTCTTGAGTATAGGAGAGCTGAAGCAAGGCCTACGCATTGTTGAGCTCCGAGGATAACTATTTTTCTGTAATCTGCAGGTTTTTGTTTCTTTTTAATTTCATATGTAGGTGTTATCTGCAATTTCTTGGTGAGTGTAGTACTTATTTTCTTTGGCGTTGTCAGTTTCACTTGTAGTATTTCAATTTGTTTTGTTAGGCTCGTTATTTTGCGTGCAATATTCATATTCTTGCGTGTTTCATATAACTGTTTCTCCAATTTGTTTATATTTTTATGTAAATTTGCAAATGTATACTTGTGATCATTTTGAGTATTAGGTGTCGAGGTTGGTGATGAACGGGTAAGGAATAAATTTTGCTTTTCGCTGTTTTGGGGTAACACAAGACGTCTTGATATCTTTGTCGTACTGTTTGGCTTATTAGGCGTCGTCGTGGAGTGGCATAGCGTCTTTAGAGCGGAGATTTGTGTCATCAGATTTTTATTTTGCGTTCGTAAATCGTTATTTTCTAATATTATGTTTTCTAATTCGCCCTGTGTAGTGGCGAGCTCTTGAGTTAATGTTGATAATCTGTCTTGCATTTCGGAGTACCTTGTAGTGTCGACTAAAATACCGTCTATACTCTTGGACAGTTGTTGGTTTGGAGATAGTTGTGACATATCTGTCGGACTTAGGTATGATACGTCCATGTCAATTTCGCTGACATTGAAATTAAGTCTTCGTCGCTGTTGTGTATTGATGTTCTCGTAGTCATCCATGTTTAAATAAATGTTAAATGAAATGTTTATATTCCCAAAAAGTGTTCGCCTGTACTGGATTCGAACCGGCGCACTAATAATTCTGAATCGGAGGTGTCCACCACTCGGCTACGATCACGTTGATAAAAGATGTCAAATTATGAAGTGCTTTTAGCGTCCTGTACTTTTAACTTCATTCGCTAGATGTCATTAGTTGTGTTATTCAGAGATTTAATAGTTAGTAATATCTAGCACAGTTGTGTTATTCAGAGATGTTGTAGTTAACACATGTTCTAATAGATGGTGCTGTATTCACTAAACTGAATAGGATGATTTGACATTATTGATCTATATTATCAGAAAAGTTATAACTTATTGCATTGTTTTTAAGCCGTGACGTTATATAGCTTAAGGTGTTCTAGATTTACCACGCACTTTGTATTTTTCTTTATTTTAAGGCACAATTTTTAATATCACTTATATGAATTATTGTCGTTATTTTTTGCTTTTTGGAATATTGAAAATTTTACGCACTAATCACTTTGTACTTCACCTTGTTCATATGTAGTTCAGTTTTATACACAATATTCAGGACAGTTACGATACTTTTAATAACTTTTACTATTTTTAACACTCAAATTAACGTGGACGCGATGTAAATAGTGGCACAGTGGCGCCGCCTTGCCGCTATTGACAGCAAAATACCTGTCTGTTCCATATATATGGATATGAGCCAAGTTTTCGATCATGTAGATCATGAAATCCTGTTAGGTATGTTCAATGCTTATGGCATAAGAGGAAATGTCCTAAAACTATTCGAAACATATCCTAAAAATAGAATACAGTACACGGAAGCTGTTAAACTAAATACTATAACAAAAATTTAAGAAATTTACAGATCTAAATCACGTGTAATTAAATATGGCGTGCCCCAAGGCAGCATATTAGGTCCATTACTATTTATATTGTATACTAGAGGACGCCAGCAGCTACGCCTGCATTTTTTTTAAATGTACCCGTTTTGGCCGATCCCGTGGGAATTTCGGGAAATCCCGTCTTAGTGCACCCCTGCGGTCCTCAAGGAACATACATGCCAAATTTCAGCTTTCTGCGCCCAATAGTTTCGGCTGTAGCGTGTCTGTCAGTCAGTCAGTAACGCAAGGATTTTATATATTAAGATAAATGACTTACCAAACGCAACCAATAACCCTATAGCCCTCTTTGCGGACGACAGTACCATAACTATCAAATGTACAGATAAGGCTTTTTATGAATCTAATATTAATACCGCTCCGATGTTTGTCATTGACTGGTTGAACACAAATAATTTAAAAGCCAATATAGGAAAGACGAAACTAATGCACTTTAGTCAGCGTATACCTACCATGAATAACATTAATGTATGCGCTAATGGATAATCGCTAAAAGAAGTAGAGGCTACAAAGTTTTTAGGCATAATAATCGACAAGAAAATCACATGGAAACCATACATTGAACAATTATGTAAGAGAATCAATAAGTCAGTGTATGCACTTCACGAATTATCACAAATAATTGATGTCAATGGTCTTCTTACTGCATACCATGGCTTAGTGAGAAGAAACTTAGTTGACAAAGACATAATCTTTAAAGCCCAAAAACGCTTCTCTCTCAAAACAATTGAAAGCTGTCTGCCCTACTTTAAAAAATACAATATTCTGACTTTACCTTCAATTTATATACTAGAAGTAGCTATTTTTGTTAAAAGAAATTTAGGTTTATTTGTACTTGCCTCAGATACATCTAAACGCGTACAAAGAGATAAACATCGGCTTTGCCTATGCAAAACAAATACAACATTTATGCATAAAAGTATTTTCGCTCCCAAAATTTAAAATAAATGGCCAAGAAGTATCAGGGAATCATATGTGACCATATTTAAACAAAAACTAGCAAAGCTGCTAAATGAAAAATGCTTTTATAATGTCTCTGATTTTTTGACTGACAATTTATAATTTTACTATGATATTATTATATTATTATTCAATGTGGACATTTCATATATATTATTTTTTATTAATTAATTAATCCTTGACATATTTTTTATATTATTTGGTAAATATATATATATATGTTTTTTTTTATTATTTGACATTGTTATTAAACTACATTAATCGTAATTATGACATTTTTCTTTTGTTTTTGGCAATAATTGTAAATAATTTTATTTGTTCTAAATTGTATTTTTTTTGTAATTGTTATATTTGCACACCTCTTTGAGGTTATAATTCAGCGCAATTCATATATTTAGTAAGACCTTAATGTACCTACCTGTTTTATGCAAATAAAAGAATTTGAATTTTCAGTTGTGTCCACCAACCACAGAGTACGCGGGACCACACTTTGTGAGATCCACTAATGCATTGTGCCAGTTGGTTGAAAGTTGGCCAAGTGTGAGTGGGACTCGCGTTCGAATGGTTCCGTACCGGGATCCCTTCTTTTTGAATAATGTTCTTTGTCCTAATATACTTCGGCATAACGATTTTGGCACAATTTGTTTTGGCATTATAATACTTCGGCATATTTTTTTTAGGCATACATTTAATGTTGGCATAATCATCTTAAAGACTAATTTGTTTTGGCATAAATTTGATTCGCTTAACGTTAGTAGGCCAAATGTCTATTAGCATAACGTTAGTAGGCCTAATGACTATTAGCATAACGTTAGTAGGCCTAATGACTATTAGCATAACGTTAGTAGGCCTAATGACTATTAGCATAATATTTATATAATTATATATTTAACTTGTAAAAAATGTATATGCTGTGCAACAAAAGTTAGTGACAGAACCGAATTGCTGCAACACCGACTCCACGTAGTCTTGTTTGTCCTACCCCTAGAGTGTTATTTATAATCGCGTAGGCGCGTGGGGCCGCCGGAGGCCCGCAGCGCCGGAGCCGTGACAGAAGCCCTGCCTGCTGCATGTTGCATGCTGCATGCTTACTTGTATGCTGCATGCTTGCTTGCATGCTGCATGCTTGCTGCATGCTTGCTTGCATGCTGCATGCTTGCTTGCATGCTGCATGCTTGCTTGCATGCTGTATGCTTGCTTGCTTCATGCTTCCTACAGCGAAAAATATGCCAAAGATACATTGCCAAAGTTATTATATCCAATTTGTATTGTATTGTAATCATTATGCGTAAATAAATTTATGCTTTAGGATTTTATGCTTTAGGATTTTATGCTTTAGGATTTTATGCTTTAGGATTTTATGCTTTAGGATTTTATGTTTTAGGATTTTATGCTTTAGGATATTATGCTTAAAAAGTTATGCTTGAGAACTTTATGCTTAATAAATTTATGCTTTAGAATATTATGCTTTATCATTATTATGGTTAAAGAAATTATGCTTAAAAGATTATGCGTAAGCTGTTATGCGTAATTATATTATTCGAAAATATAATTATGCCAAACAAAATTATGCTATGTTATATTAGGTCTTAAAATTTTATGCAAATGGATAGGGAACCTTCCGTACCTTCATCTAGAAAAGATAATCACGTTTGTCGTATGTATATCTACTTTAATATTTTTAAGTTTCTACCTGTTTATTAAGATCGAGTAAAAATTTGCTTCAAATTACGTTTTTTTGTATGGGAGCCCCCCTTATATTTACTTTAGGTATATTTATTTATTTTGAAAGGTAATATAATATTCTGTGAAAATTTTAAGTGCTTACCTATTACCGCTAGTAATATTGAGCAAAAAATACGAAACTACCATCGCCATAAAATAGATATCTGTTATTATAAATTTACGTTTTTTAAAAAAGACTACAACTCCAAGACTGCCATAAACAGATTGGTTACATACTGCAACGATTTATCAGTTCTTCATTCTTGAAAGACTTACTGAAGTATTTATCCCACTCCATTCTGTAACGTAAATACTAATCAGATACACGCGTAACTAATAATATACATACATACATAGACTCACACCTGTTTCTCCGAAGGGGTAGGCAGAGGCATATTAAACGCCCACTTTTCGCCAGTGCTTTAATCCCACGTAATAGGTGGCGAGCCTATTGCCGCTTATCGGGATATTTTGTTTGCCACTAATAATGTAAGCGTGGCACAACCGTAACACAAATACCGCCAGTCAATGACAACTCAGCCGACAATCAATTTCCATTACCATACCTAATTAGAAATTGCCTCGGTGTCAGCCATATTCTGAAATGAAAAAACAATTAATTGTTGGGATTACGGTTCGTTTTTTAATAAAAACTCGCCCATCAATTACACGAAGGGCTGGACTGACATGGCCAGTGATATTGCTTTTTTATAAAGATTAAGTTAAAAGGAAGATTTATATTTGTTACTTATGGAATAATTAAATAAGGACTTATTGACGGCTCTTTAATGAATTTTAGATAGGACTTGAGGTGCAGTGAAAAATAGGGGTTGTGTCGGAGAGTAGGGTTTCACCAAAGCATTCCTCGCTACCCCCCTACGGATATTGGCCCGCCAAATGTTCAGGCGGGCCCCGAACGAAACCCCCTTGGCGGTGGATGAAGGTGTTGGGCTCCGCCGCCAAAACACCCAGCGGCCGCAGAGGATATGGAGGACGGTAACGCATCACCATATGTCCTCTTCCTCTGCGGCCCCACCACGACGCAACGATGGTGCGCCCCCATTTGGTCGCGGGATATAGGGCGCGCGGCAACGCAACACCGACACGCCTCTCCTCCCGCGACCGCACCCGACTGTGAGGGACAGACAGAAATGTCCCCCGCACCTGCACCTATGGACGCATCCTACGCAGGCCTCACGCAAGCCCACGTGGAGCGTCCCCTCCCGGGATCCCGCTTAGCTTCACCGTGGGTGAAAATCAAATCCACGGTTACTAAGCCCTCCCACCACAACAAGGTGGAGATCCCACGGGAGGGAATATGAATAATATCTAGAAATAGACTATTATTTAAACTTTCGTTCACACTATAATTTTATTTGAACACCACGTACCTACTACAATTTTGAGGTTCGAATAATTTGGCACCATTGGAAACGATCAAGGATGCACTATGCTTGCGTGATCATTGCAGACATCGGTTCCCGGACAAACATTCTAATTATAATGCCTTTAAATATTTTCTAGTAGAGTTATTACTTTAGTACTTACAGCTGCATCAGTGAATAAATTCTATAACACGAGTACCAGCTAATAATTAAATTTATTTAATAATATCGGCCCTGTATTAAAGCTGTTCTACTACTACTGGTCATAGGTTTCTTCTCACTATGGGAAATAAGCATAAGGCCACTGTACAATGCATAAGTTCACCCACCTTTGGAAATCTCATGCGCTACTAATCCGAATTTGGTGGAGAAAAGCCTGCGATTGGGTTTCTACCTTGAGACAAAATAAACTGTCTACTACGCTGGCCAAGAGTAGACTTCTCACGCCTTTGAGAAAAAAGTTTGAAAACACTCAGACATGCAGGTTTCCTCTGTGGGTTGGCAAGCGATAATTTATTTTTTTATGGCTTATACATAGGTATATGGCAGTTTAATAAAGCTGTTTCCAAAACGCTTTTAGCTATCATATGCAACTCAGCCGTGAAAATACAGAGTATCGTTAATCTTCGTCCGGGCAAACACGTAGGGACAATACATGACAGTATTCGTAGTCAGTTTAATTTAAGGTAATACTTAAACGCAAAGGTTAAAGTGCAATTTTGAATGCAGGCCAGCCTCGTCCTGTCTCGGTCATGCACTAAGCGTCATGTCACTTCCCGAGTCAAATTAATATGCTTTATACCTCGTCTCTATGAGCGTGAAGGGTTTCCTAGAAAATGATTTCATTCTAGCAAGCAATTGAGACGAAAAATCAGTCACAAAGGATAAAGGACTTTGGATTTTATTTTTATCACTTATGGAGATCGAACTCAATAATGCTGTACCGTGCAGAATAATTAAAACTAAAATTAAATGCTCCTTGGCCCGCCTCGAGGTCAGTACGTAAAGTAATATAGTACACTGTGCTCATTTATCTTCAATCTATTACAGCAGCGATATTTATTAAATCAAATTGCACTCAGAATTCACTGTGACCTATTTATTTCCCTCTGACAACCACTTTATAAAAATGTCGAAACTGTTATCCTTTTCAAAGCTGAAATACAAAGTCACACAGTACCATTCATCAAACTCTTGTTATTGTTCGATACAATTCTAAAGGAATTCAAGTAAAATGTTGAATTGGAATCTGAAGTAAGTGTCATTAAGAATACATTTCTCATGTGACAAACTTTTAAAGTATCGCTGTTGTGGTTATGACTAATGGTAAGACATTAATATTAGCTATTATTATGTTTTGGGCATGTCTTTCCTTGAAAATTATAGCTTGACATGCGTTCCTTAAATTAGCCACCATGCCTTTGAGTTAGCGGATGTTTTAAAAAGCTGATAGTCTAAGAGCTGGAAATATATATTTAAAACATTTGGGTAGACTACAAAGCAGCCCAACCATGTACGTAATTGAAGATTGGATGCGATAAGGATAGTACCAGAATGATGATAATGATCTTGAATCACATTTTACAGTTAGTATTGATATGAAATTTTATTAAAGCTTTTAAAAATTGTAGCTGCATTTACCTCTGTATAAAATTACTAAAAAATGTAAGCTTAAAAATTTAACTCAATAATTTTAACAATGTAATATATATTACATACATATAAGAAAGTCGTGTTAGTTACACTATTTATAAATCAAGAACGGCTGAACCGATTTGGCTGAAACTTGGTGGGAGGTAGCTCAGAACCAGGAAAAACACATAGGATACAATTAGTTGCAAAAAGTAATCTAGGAGGGATTTTAGAGAGGGTCGAAGTTTGTAGGGCCAAACCTACTAAGTTGGTTGAGAGCTGCGCGTGCATGTGCTATTGTATATCTGTCAGTACTATCACATTATACATTGTCACATGGTGCACTGTCATTACTTCGTTCGCTTACATTAATAAACTAATAATTATTGTAACAGCCTTGGCTAATCCCTACTAATATTAGGTATAAATGCGAAAATATGTATGTATGTATGTACCGATTTCACGCTAAACCGGCTGAACCAATATTCTCTACTCATAAATGCGAAAGTGTATTTGGAGATATATCGGACCATGGCTTTGACATTTGACTGTATGCAAAGTGATGTTTTGAGCAATTTTAGGTAGTGTTATGAATACTGACCAAGTAACCTATAGAGTTTCTGATCTCCTTACAATTATCAGGAGTACCTTCACGCAACTTGAGACTGAACGTTGGTGGTCCAGTCCTGTTAATGCGGCATCTTAATGCACCAAAGCTTTGTAATGGCAAACGGCTACAAGTAACACCTACCACAAAACATGATAAAAGCTATTCGCTATTGCGAGTCAGACTCGCTCATGAAGGGTTTCTTTGTGGATTTATCCACTTAACATAGACATTATCTTCGACTAACTATTAATAGTATTTGAATAAACGGCAAAGCTACATTTGCGGTTTTTAAGATGTGCTTTATTTCAAAAACTGCTGACTACATATCGTTCAAACCAATTTCCGTTGGAAGTTTTTATAACGATCTACAGCATATATTTTTTTAGATTTGTCACTCTCTTACTTTTAAAGTTAGAGACACACAGTACAGAGAAGTATGTGTGGTGTCTCTCTGACTGACAGAGTAAAGAAGTTTTGGGGTAAAAGAAGATGTAGTGACAAGCATCGAGAAAGGTATGCTAAGATGGTTTGGACACGTGGAGAGGATGGATGACGAAAGACAGACCAAGCAGATATTTAAGGCAAGTGTGGAAGGGACAGGACGAAGGGGAAGACCTAGGCGGACGTTCTGTGACCAGATTGGAGATATCCTAAAAACAGGAAAGGTGAGAAGTACCCTGAACAGAAGAGCATGCATGAGGAATCTGATGGGAGTGAATGAAGCAAGAGAGATATGTCAGGATCGTTGCAAATGGCGTTCCGTAGTCTCTGCCTACCCCTCCGGGAAACAGGTGTGAGTCTATGTATGTATGTAGAGACACACCCATTTTACCACTTTGGAACCGTATAGAGAAACAATGGTTTTAGGAACCTCAAAGTAATTTTTATGCGACCCATTTTCCGCATCAGTTCCATGTATGAAGAGCCCCCCGTAATATTCAAATTTTTTTTATTTTCTATAGCGTCGTAAAGCAGTTCACAGAATACATCCACCTACCAATTTTCAAATGTGTAAACTGAATACATCGTTTCGGCATAAAGTGGCTGTGACATACGGATAGACTGACAGACATAGCGCGTCTATAAGAATTCAGTGTTAAGCCGTTTTTGACTACGGAACTCTAAAAATACTGTTTACAGAAATGTTTTAAATACTTATTGTGGTCATATGTCTTATTAGTTCCTATGAACAGAATTAAAACGAAAATTACTATCGAAAAATGAAATAGTTTTGTGTTACCCCGAATTTAACGTGAGCGAAGCCGCGGGCAGAAGCTAGTATTATATAACTTACTAATGGTGCAAAGGCATCTTTTTTGCCCACGAATCAGATGAAAACGACGGTAAAATGTAGTTTTGATAGACCCCTATCAAAACCCTGAATAACCGATTTATTTTGTAAATAAAACATAAAAGGTAGCAAGCGGTGTATTACACACCCACTTTTCGCCAATTATGTTTAGGTCCCAGTATAATAGGGTGCGAGCCTATTACCGTCTACAGGGCACGTTATTTAAGCGAGCGATGATTAACATTTTCCCATTTTTCCTCCAAGCCCACGCGGAGTGTCCACTCCCGGGATCTCTCTTAGCTTCACCGCGGGTGTCCAAGCCACGGTTACTAAGCCCCCCCACTACGACAAGGTGAAGATCCCACGGGGAGGGTGCCCGGGGTACCTGGAGATCAAACCCGAGACCATCGTCGCGGCAGTCCGTTACGTACACCACTGGACTATCGCCGCCGGCTATTTAGTAAATATTTTATATTTTCCAAAAACAAGGTCACATTGGTTACTTATAATATTCTTCTTACGTGCTATCTAAACTAAGGAATAACAAATATATTATAGAACACCTTCAATTCAGAAAAACTTAACCCTTAATTTTGGCTTCGCCGTAGTCGGGTAAAAAATATATTTAACTACCACTGAGGGATATAAGATAAATAGAAATTATTATGTATAAAGTCACATCTGTCCATAAAAAGAACTGTCAAACAACAGCAAATATTACAAAATAACATCACCAATATTGAACTTGAAACTCAACTCACTAAATTAAACAGTGAATTATAGATTCACCCGTCCTTTGACCGTCGAAGTAAGTTAAACCGCATTTGACAAATGAAGGTGGCATTGCCGATTCCCCCTGCTAAGCTAAGAGGGTGAACCGCAGTATAAATCTAGGTGAGACAGTATAAACCAAAACACGACGATATATCAAAGTCTTGAAACACTAAACAGAGAACAAAATAATGTCCCTTTCTTAACCCAAAATTGGCAGAAAGCGTAAAGTTTAACAGCGGTACAAACATTGTACCTAGGTACTACATATGATGCAGTTACTACCAAAATGTACGCGGACTGCGTACAAAATGTTGCAATTTTCTTAGAAATACCTTATTACATACTTATGATATCATTTGTCTTACGGAGACATGGTTGACTGATAGTGTGCACAGTGTGGAAATAATTAATAATAGGTACGTAGTTTACAGACGCGACAGAGACTACGCTAAAAATCGACAAACGAAGGGTGGCGGTGTTTAATTGGATGTAAATAGTAGATTGGCATCTGTTGAACGACAAGATTGGCGATCTTCAGCCGTGGATATCTGGGTAACAATCAGATACAAATACAAAAAACATAATATGATGAACTATAACATAAATATCTGCACTTTATGTTTATGTGCTGAAAACGTCGGTAACTCATTTTCAACACAATTAGCTAACTTCACAAAAAAATTAAATGAAATTGTCTTATTACATCCGACGGATACGTTCTTGGTAATAGGAGATCTGAATATGAGTAACATTTGTTGGACCAGGCGTGATGACGGTGTTTTACACCTTCAGCCGGGCGGTTATTCTGGAGCATGCCAAAGTGAATTTATCGACTCCTTAAGCATAGCTTACCTAAACCAGTACAATCACTTGCAAAACTGTTATGGTAGATTGCTAGATTTGGTACTCTCCAGTAGCCCGGTTGAGGTTACAGGATGTGAGGAACCCTTGACACCTGAAGATCCACATCATAAATCATTATACATTAAAACTCAGTTTTTGTTATCTGACACTATTAAGGATAATTTATATACCAAATATTTATATAACAGAGGTAACTACGATAACATTATGACAGAGTTAAATCTTACTGACTGGGACACATTATTAAAATCACATAGTTTCGAATAGTCCGTATCCAATTTCTATGACATAGTATACGACCTTCGCGACCGATTTATACCACATAAAAAGTGTAAGAATAATAAATACCCAATACAGTACCCTTGGTATACCTCACCTCTTATCAAAATGATAAAAGAGAAGTACAAATAAAAATTTACAACAATTTCAGTGATTACGAGGCATTCTCTTGTTTAAGATCTCGAGTAAAAATATTAGAGAGACAATGCTTTGACCAGTACATAGCCAGAACTGAACAATGAATCACAGTTAACCCGAAAAACTTTTGGAACTATGTTAATAGTAAACAAATGAGTAATACGTTTCCTAGCACAATGTACTATAATAGTGACACAGCAGAAAGTGGTAATGACATTGTTAACTTATTTGTTTCATTCTTTGAATCCACCTACTCAACCAGCTGCCAAAATGACCCAACCAGTTCTGGGACACATGTAAGTGATAGTATGTTTTCTGGCATTTCTACAATTGAAATAAGATCAGACAGTGTCAATAGACTATTAAAAACAATTGACATGTCTAAATCTGGTGGTCCCGATCAAATCTCTCGCATATTCTTGTCGAAATGCGCGGATAGCCTCACAAAACCGCTAACGATAGTTATTTCAGCGTTCCATACAAGAAGGTATAGTCCCTGATATGTGGAAGACTGCGTTAATAACGTCCACAAAAAAAGGTGACAAAGCAAACATAGAAAATTATCGACCTATCTCCAAACTATGTCATTTCGCCAAAATATTTGAAAAAATAATTTACAAGCAGGTTTATACCGCTGTCAAGCAACAACTAAGTGATGAACAGCATGGGTTTTTACAAAATCGATCGACAGTTTCCAATCTGATAGCAGCCAATGAATACATAACTGAGGGTATGGAACCACGAGCACAAGTTGATGTCATCTTTACGGATTACATCAAATGCTTTGATAGAATCAGCCACGATATATTATTGTCAAAATTATCCGCAGCTGGAATTCACGGTGACTTGTTTCGTTGGTTTAGCTCTTATATCAATAACAGGTCTCAAGCAGTAGTATTACAAGGATATACCTCTAGATGGATCACTGTACCGTCAGGTGTTCCACAAGGATCCCTATTACGCCCTTTACTCTTAACCCTATTCATTAATGATATTAAAACATGTTTTTTGCATTCAAAGATATTATTATACGCTGATGACATGAAGATTTTAAAAGAAGTTTTTGTAGAACAAGATACACTAGATCTTCAAGAAGATCTGAACAGATTTGAAGCTTACTGTTTCAATAATAAATTGGATTTAAACGTATCTAAATGTTACACTATGACTTACACTAGAAAAACACATTGCATAAATACTAATTATACTCTTAAATATTCAATTTTGAAAAGGGTTAATGAACTGAGGGACCTTGGTGTTGTACATGATAGCAAATTTTTGTTTGATGCAAATGTAGAGACAATAGTGGCGAAAGCAACGAAAATGTTGGGATTTATTTTAAGAACTTCAGCAAATTTTAAAGATATTAAAACGATTAAAATACTATACTGTGCTTATGTGAGAAGTAACTTAGAATAAGCGTCACAAGTGTGGAATCCTCAATACGGCATATATATTACTCGCATTGAAAACATTCAAAGGAAATTCATGAGGTATTTGCAATACAGGACACGCTTTGAACTACCGGATTACCAAACAAGATGTAGGCATTTTCACATTTTACCCTTAAATTTAAGGAGAGACATAGCGGATGTAGTTTACTTTATGAGAATTGCAGCAGGTCATATAGATTGCCCCGAACTCGTAGCTAAAATTAATTTAAGATCTTATAGCAAGCAACTTAAGGACATGAAATTACTGTATGTACCAACAGTGAGCACCAATTATAGGCGAAACAGCTTTATGAGCAGAGCAGCCCGCTTATTTAATGATTAACCTGTAGATAATGTAGATTTATTTACAACAAGCACATCGGCAGCAAGGAGAGCGTTGGCACAAAACTTCTTTAAATAATTTAATTTTATAACTTTATATTTGTTTATAGTGCCCAAGCATGCATTGTTGGGTATCATCTGTTTTTACCATTTATTATTATTACTTAACATTTGTGAAGATTTTTAATTGGCTTAGAGGTTTAAATAAATGTGTAAATATTGTAATGTAACGCTGTGAATCTTCCGAATAAAATAAATTAATTAAAGTAAAAAATTAGGAAAGTTTAAACATACCAAACATTTGGTGTGCTTGAGTTTCTCTGCAAAAGTTGCACTAGGTTATATCTTTCTTGTGCTAAGTTTAATCCCTAGGCGATTTATTGAAACATTAGTATCATACATAGTTGTTTCTTTGCGGATAACGTTTTTTTTATTATTATTATTACATCTGTAAGGAATGTTGCCATCTTCGCCTGACTTTCAAACTACTTAAAGTATCATAAGGCATGTGGGCCATGTGGCATTTTGATGCTCTTTTGACGTGATTGTAGCCATCCGAGCCATATATATATATTGAAGTTTCAGTGGATTAGTTTGGTAATGGCTTCTGTACTGTACTGGCATATTTAGTAGTGGTCTGTGCTATCAGAAAAATATTATCAATTCACCTAACAAGATATTGGTTACCAATGAAGTTGAAGACATTTTTTGAAAAATTAGTCTTATTGTTTTCCATAGTCATACTTTCTTTTTTTAATGTTATTGCTTCTTCGTTAGGTGTAAATCACACGAAGCGTTTAAGTGCAGTCTAAATCTTATATGCACTTATACTATGCACGGTACTATAAAACCGAAAAATTTTTGCACACAAATCTATGAGCCAGGCCAGCATACATACACACATCCACAGAAGCACATACACAAACACACACACACGCACATGCGCACACACTCACGCACATGCGCAAACACACACACGCACACACACACACACACACACACATACACACACACACATAAACACACATACACACACACACACACATAAACACACATACACATATATAAACACACACTCACGAACAAAGGCACTCACAGGCATACACATTACACACGCTATACACTTGCTTAAACTATCCACAAATACACATGCAAGCACAAGCACCCTCTATACACACGCACATGTAGTTTGTGCGTACACACATACTGTAGCAAGTTCCTCAAACAAATACAAAGGAAATACATACATAGACTCACGCCTGTTTCCCCGAAGGGGTAAGCAGAGGCATATTAGACGCCCACTTTTCGCCAGTGTTTAGATCCCACATAATAGGTGGCGAGCCTATTGCCGCTTATCGGGATATTTTGTTTGCCGGAGCCTCGTCCGTTGATCGGCAGGTGCACCACTTGCAGGTGAGGTTGGCTTGGGACCCTAAGTTCTTGGTGGGAACCCTATGCACCTAGAACTTAGGGTCCAAAATACAAAGGAAAAACAAAAAAAAGGTTTATTAGGTTCAATATCATTTTATTTTTAATTTATTTTCATTTTTCCATTAGACATTATTTTTCAAAGATAATGTCAATGATTTATTGTTGAACTGTTGATGTACTCTAGAGATTACTGTATATGTGGGACAGTATAAAACCACAATCTGAACTTCGCACCATTACAACAAAGGTCTTAGGACGACAGTTAAATTCTACTCAATTTTATCATCAACTACGTATACATATATCACTTTTATGGGACATTTTATTAGTATCGAATTACCTACGTTGTCTACGTAGATTGAACGAAAAGAAATTAGGGAGCTATTTTTAGAATAATAATTTGATTTTATGATCTTGGTAGTCCGTATTAATATATATTTAAATCCTGACGACGTCAAAATAGCTAAAGGACCTTTATACAAATATATATGATGCGGATCTCATATCAAATAATTATTAGAAACGCTAGCACAGAAAACCATCCAAGATAATTATGTTGGATGGTTTTCTGTGCTGACATTTCATCATACACTTCACCATCCATGATAAGAAAATGTCAAGGCAAATAAAAATGATCCCCTTGTCCTTTTTATTTCTTGTTAAGATATTACGCTATTAAAAGACCCGTTACATAATATTAGTAGGCGTACAAATCGCCGAAGATTGAAAATATTAGTTTGATTCGTCCCAAAAAGACAATAAAAAAATGTATATCTTCTTCTGACTACAATTGATTTTATATTTTGCTAGGCCCTTCTCACAATGCCAATCCCTTGCCACTCCTGTTCACCCATGTATTGAATAATTTCTATCGTTCTTTACATACAATGCAATGGAAGCCGTAAACAGAAATTATCATATAATATTCTCTTTAGCTAGCTTACCTAATGAGCTGAGTTAATTATTAATCGTTATAATTACATTACATGGTTCATGAGACTGTTGCCTAAAAGATTTAATAAATCAGAAACCTGCTAAAGACAGGTAATTGCATAATTCATCTTAAACTGTTTAAACTAGAATTAGTGTTACCTTTATTCCTTAGCTGAACTATAAAACGTACATACCTAATGTTCAATATGTTGTTCTAAACAATGTTCACGCAATATTTTATATACAATAGCTAAGCGTGGAGACCTGTTGTGTAGAATTCGGGCTAAGAATGGGTACTTTTTAACAGAGATCAGTGGAAGCGATTAATTCATCCAGTCTTAGCCCAAGACCAAGGATCTTAACACATGGGCCAAGTTTCTTGGCGCTAAGAATTAAACAAATGTCTTACCAAATATCTCCTGGTGATGTTCTTGAGTGGAGTCCTGGAGGCAAGTTAGACACACACGAGACTAAAATTGGCCAATATTAGCAAGTGAATTATCTTTACTTTACCAGACTCCAACGCAGCGTCTTCAATGTACGATGCAAGTTCACAAGATTTTTCACAAATGTTCAATATGTCACAAACCGTACCGGAAGTAAAAAAGCGGCAATCTATAAGATTTCACAAACTATTCGCGTAGCTACAAGGATGTGCTTTTCAAAAGGCGATCAATTATTTTACGTACGAGAAGACAACGTGGTAATTTTTCAACGCGGGAAGGACGGAAGTGACAGTTCAGTGTGACCATTGTCAGAAATTTTCAATAGACTAAACAAAATGTTACTCAATCGATCTAATCGATTTGACTTATAATAAAAAATAATTCTGTTTCAAACATCCACCCGCCCCGGACCGGCCTACTGGTCCGCTAATCGGTTGGTAGACGTGACAATGTTGCAACCGCTCTCCTCAGAATCGAACCGTCCACCAAGACCTCAGCAAATCGGGGAACTCCATCAGCCCCAGTTACCAAACGAAGGATGCGCCCCCTGCGCCATCTGAGTGGCGGAAGGTTAGCCTCCTTGATCAAAACGAGGTCTCCAATCTTGGGTGGATCGGTCTTGTCGGTCCACTTAATGCGTTGCTGGAGTATGTGCAAATATTCCAAATTCCAGCGTTTCCAAAAGCTCTGAGTAATCTGGCGTACCAATTCAAAACGCGAGAGACGACCAGGTCTCGTATCAATATAGGGGTACTCAGGCAAGGCGACAAATGGGCGACCAATCAAAAAATGGCCCGGCGTAAGGGCCTCCAAATCATTCGGATCTGAGGAGATCGGGCACAATGGCCGAGAGTTCAAAACGGCCTCAATCTTACAAAACACAGTTGCGAGTTCCTCAAATATAAGGACAGATTCACCGATTGTCCTGCGCAAGTGTGTTTTGACCGATTTTACAGCGGCCTCAAATATACCGCCCCAGTGTGGACAATTTGGTGGGGAAAACAACCAATTTATCCCACGTCGGGCTAGCCTATCACCTATATCAGCCTTGTTGGTTTCAAGGAAATTAACAACGTCATTCAAATAATTATAAGTGCCCTTGAAGTTAGTGCCGCAATCAGAACGGATCAAGGAAGGCAGCCCTCTGCGGGATACAAATCTGTCAAATGTGGCTACAAACGCCTCGGTCGTAAGCGAGGAGACCAGCTCCAAATGTACGGCCTTTGTGGAAAGACAAACAAAAACGCACAAGTAGGCCTTAACAGTCTTGCTGTTTCGAAGTGTCGACGTTTTCACCAAAAAGGGACCTGCGAAGTCCGTGCCAACACCGTCAAACGTCCTGCTTTCAGTTACGCGATCTGCCGGTAAGTCCCCCATCAAGGGCTGCATGGTAGAAGCCTTGAGCTTATAGCAAGGGATGCAGCGAAAGACTACACTCCGAATAATTCTTCGGGCAGACAAAATCCAAAACTCACGTTGCAAAATGGCCAACAAAGCATTACAACCAGCATGCGAATTTTTAAGGTGACGGTCAGTTACCAACAAGCGTACCAAATGACCGTCCTTAGGTAACAAAAGGGGGTGACGTGCTCCGTAAGGGAGGTTGGCGTTCTTGAGACGCCCTCCAACGCGCAAGAGACCCGTATCGTCCAAAAAGGGGTTCAATTTAGATACAGCGCCCGATAATTTCAATTTCCCCGACTTGAGGATAGGAATCTCCTTCTCAAAGTGCACCAATTGCACAGAACGAACCCAAAAGGTGAGGGACTCCTGTCGTTCCTGTGGTGAGAGAAACGATGTCAGACGTTTCTGTTGTGGGTGCCTAAAATTAAAAACAAAACGCTTTATCCAAGCAGTAACACATAACAACTTGTCAAGGGAGCTGTAACGATTCAACAAAAAATCGGGGTCGAAGGCGCATTCTACCTTCTCAAGAGCGAGTGTTCGTAGACCCGGCAAATCAGAAGTATTCAAAACTGGCGTTCGAGTCCAATCAATTTCTGGTCGACTCAACCATTCCGGACCCCACCACAGCGAATGACCTATCAAACTAGGCGTCAAGCATCCGCGCGAGGCACAATCAGCGGGGTTGAGCTCACCTGGCACGTGTCTCCAAACCAGCTTGACTTCGGATTTCTGGATTTGGGAAACGCGATTAGCAACAAATACCTCCAAAGTGTGGACAGACGCCTTCAACCAACAAAGTACAATTTGGCTGTCTGTCCAGGCGTAGGTCCCATCAATACAAATGCTTTTACCCAAAGTACTGGACACGTGGTTCAATAAGCGCACAAGTAGGGCTGCTCCCGAGAGTTCCAATTTTGGGATGGTCAGAGATGTCCGGAGGGGTGCAACCTTGCTCTTCGCCATGATCAGGGAAACTCTCACCTGACCGTGCGCACTGACTGTGCGCAAGTACACCACGGCCGCGTGACCACAAAACCCGTGAAGGGTTGCCTTGTACTTCCCGGGAGGAAGGATGGGACGAGGCAAGGAGATCTCGTTGACGGCAGGAAGTGAGGATACAAAAGAGGTCCATTCCTCAACAAGAGTACCGTGTAGAGGTTCGTCCCAGGTCAATCCTGCTGTCCAAAGCTTCTGCAAGAAGCATTTTGCCCAAAATATGATAGGACAAATCCAACCGTTCGGATCAAAGGTTCTGGCGACAGTAGACAACACGAGACGTTTAGTCCAAGAACAAGGCAGTTTCAAGTCTATGTTATACGTAAAGATGTCTTGGACTGGTCTGTACTGAACGCCGAGAACAGCCATCATGGCGGGGTTGTCAACAATCTCAAACAAATGTGGATCCTGCTGATGATCCTCTGGCAAGCCTTCCAAAAGCGCTGGTGAGTTGGAAATCCATTTGCGCAACTCATAACCAGCGGAGGCCAAAATACCTATCAATTCGTCCCGCAGGAGGATCGCCTCGTCCGCTGTGGAGGCGCCCGAGCAAATGTCATCGACGTAAATATCGTCTTTCAAGATGGCGGAGGCTCGTGGGAAACGTAAGACTTCTCGGTCTGCGAGCTCCCAAAGAGAACGTATTGCCAAGTAGGGGCTTGATCTTAACCCGTACGTATTCGTATTGAGCTCGTAGACGACCATGGGGTCGCGAGGAGACTCTCTTCAAAGGATCAGCTGGAAGCGACGGTCATCAGGGTGGATAATCGTCTGCCTGAACATCATTTTTATGTCGGCCACAAAGACAACCTGATGTCGTCGGAAGCTGGTGATGACGTCACAAAGGTCCTTGACCAACTTGGGACCAGAATGCAAACACTGGTTCAAGGATACGCCTGTTGAAGTCTGCGCAGAACCATCAAACACTGTGCGCAGCTTGCCAGTCGATAGCTTCAATACCGCATGATGCGGGAGAAAGTAATGCTCCACCGAACGCCAATCCAAATTGGACACGGACATGTGTCCCAACTGTTCATATTCTCTCATGAACTCAATATACTTCTGTCTGAGCTCCGGATCACGACCCATACGACGCTCCATAGCCAACAATCTCTTTTCGGCTAAAGGTCGTGACTCACCAAGCGGAGGCCGAACAGACAGGAAGGGTAGCCTCGTAATGATCCGACCAGAACGGAGTCGACCAGTGTTGTTCTGGAAGAACAGCTCGCACTCCTCATGTTCTGGATTCAAACGGGCAGCTTGAGGGGGCTCCTCTACCTCCCAAAACCTCTGAACTGCATCAGAGAGAGCAGAGCCTACAGCCAACAAATTATCAAGTTCGGGTGGAGGGGGGTCCCTAGGTACAGGTCCCATCAAAGCAAATCCAAATATGGTCGGGATGGCAGTCAAACCATTTGGCACCAAGACCCGTTTCCCACCAATCAAAATTCCACCGAGGACATCGGAGCCAATCAACAAGTCGATTTGTCCCGGTGTGTCAAATTTGGGGTCTGCCAGTTCCAATCCCGATGTCAAATTCACCACAGCAGCGGGTAGCTGTTTCTGTGGGTGCATACCCAAGATATTCTTCAATACAATAGCCGAGGTTTTAATCCTCGGGTGTGAAGATTCAACAGGGCCAAACAAAACCTTAACTTGCCCTTCAACATAAGAGGCTACGTCACCTATATAACACGTATACAATTTGGAAATAAACCCATATTTAATTTAACCTGCCCTACTAAACAAGTGGAAACAATGCAACCCTGTGAACCTGTGTCCAATATAGCACGGACAACAACAGAGGTCCCCGTGGGTCCCCAGACCCTAACAGCAACCGTTGGTAGGATAACGGTCTCAATGGGGGAGGTTGGAGTTATAGGGCCGGGGTCAATGACCTATTGTTGCCTGGGCGGCGACCGTTGGCCAGGACCAGGCAAGTCAAAACGAGGGTGCGGCTTGAAGTCCTCAAAGGCGCGATGACTCGATCCGCGCGCCATCTGTAGGGGGTCATAATGACGCACCCGCCCAAAACGAGGTGGGCGCGAGTCAAGGCGGGGACGCTCCGCCAAAGGAGGGGAATACCTGGGGCAGCAGTCATGGTGCTGGTGACGCTGGGCGGTCGCACATTCAGGTGCGCGAGAGAGAGGAGGCGTGCGCACGCTACGGTTCTCCAAGCGGGGTGAGTGGCGATCAATTGAGCGAGGCGACTCTCGGCTGCGCGCCGGTGAGCCTCGGCTGCCACCTTCAAAACACCCGCCCGTGCGCTGCGTCGGCTGGTTGGACAAGCGGCCTACCTCTCTGGCATTCATACAGAGAATGTCCAAATGCTGTCCTCCACAGTGAGGACAGGGGCGAGAGTTTGGGCAGTCTCGCTGGTAGTGGGACCCCAAGCAAGAGAAGCAAAGGCGGCGGGCATTCGTGATGCGCCTACGAGAGGCGACATGAAGGTCCAAGAATGCCCTACAACTGGCCGTTCTGTGCCCCGTGACCTTGCAGTAGGAGCACTCCGCTGGGCTCTGCGTGACCGCAAAGCGAGGAGGGCGCCGGTCAACATTGGCTCGGGTGTGAACGCGAGCCTGCTCCTTGACCTTGGGCGGTTGCGACTTAGCCGGCGTGTCACCACCGGAGTTGTCCGAGACCCGGCACTCATCCTCCAGGAACTTCTCCAGGTCAGCAAAGGGGGGCAGATGGGTCGCGCTATCCCCACCAAAGCGCTGCTCAAAACGCGACCTCAGGTCGGCAGGCAGCTTCTTCAGCACAATGTGCACCAATAGATAGGACCATTGGTCCACGGGCAGGTCAAGGCACTTAAGTGCGTTGATGGCCATTAAAAGCGGGTTCAAAAGTTGGGTGTGCAACCCAGAGACCCGGGTGAGCGTCGGCAAACCCAAAATCTGCTCGATGTGCGTATCGGCGAGGCCACGCTTATTATGGTACCTACGGGTAATTAGGTCCCGAGCCGTCTGGTACGCCTCGTCAGACACGGGCAGATGCTGGATGAGGCCCTTAGCCTCCCCATCCAGAACTGACATTAGATAGGCCAACTTTTGTGCCGGCCGAAGGTCAGCCCTATCATTGACCAGGCTGTCGAACAAATTAATGAAGCCAAGGTAGCTTCCTAGGCAGCCATCAAAATGGGGGAGGTCCAAAGAAGGGAGCCTACTCACCAGCCCCGGTGCTGACCTAGGAAGCTTCGGCTTCAGGCCGGGTTGCCCTTCCCTATCGGCAAGTAGTTGTCTCGCAGTATTGGATACAGCATCATACAGGTCTAAGACCTGGGCATAGTCTTCGCTGACCTTATTTCGCTGGTCAGCGGTGAAATCATTGATTGACACTTCAAGACAGCAAGTGCTGAAAGTGCGGAATTGCTGTTCCACACTTGCCAGGCGATCGTCAATCCACTCGTACCTTTGTAGTAAGGCCTGCTGGAGATCAGGCCGGTTCACTAAGGCACTGGCCGAGGCAAACCAGCGCAAATCTGATGCAATGGCACCAGCAGCCGCACGCAAGTCCTTGATAGCTGACATAATCAAAATTTCAAAAGAGCCCGGACAAGCGTTAAACAATATTAACAATCAAAACTTAATTTTTCTCAATTCTTTGAAACCAACAAAGTATTAGCCCGTTTACTGCAAGTGCAGGCAAGTGACAGGTATCTACTGTCCAACAAAATTAATAGTTTCAATATATATTGACACAAAACAAAGTCAAAGTTATCAAAAGTTATAACTTATAACAAATTAAAAGTTGAAACTTCAAATTAATTAATTAATTATTTGCAACAGAGAGACTGGCTGTGTTATTTGAGATATACAATAGGAAGTAAGCACAGAATATGTGTTACCTAGCAATATTATCTATATTATAACAAAAAGTTTATTAATGTGACCCGCCCAAGTGGCAAGGTCAAGTTGGATGTTATAATGTTTTTGAATATATGCAATAAACTAAATTTACTAAATTTATTGATACATACAGCTGTTATGTATCCAAACAAACTGACTTATTAATGCAACAACAAATTGAAGTTAGATTTTTCAACAATACAAATCAACAATTACTGATTGAGGTTATGTGTGACAATGTGTTTCAAATTATCTAGGTCAACTTATACAATTAAATATTATGTATTTTAGACAATAACTGACCTGACAAACACTACAATACTGTCTACAAGGTGATAAGATACAAGCTCATACCAATCTGAGTTTATACTCAGTAATGCAACAGCGGCTAAATTTCAACTACAGCTCTGCACCAAAATTTATGTGCAGAATTCGGGCTAAGAATGGGTATTTCTTAACAGAGATCAGTGGAAGCGATTAATTCATCCAGTCTTAGCCCAAGACAAAGGATCTAAACACATGGGCCAAGTTTCTTGGCGCTAAGAATTAAACAAATGTCTTACCAAATATCTCCTGGTGATGTTCTTGAGTGGAGTCCTGGAGGCAAGTTAGACACACACGAGACTAAAATTGGCCAATATTAGCAAGTGAATTATCTTTACTTTACCAGACTCCAACGCAGCGTCTTCAATGCACGATGCAAGTTCACAAGATTTTTCACAAATGTTCAATATGTCAAAAACCGTGCCGGAAGTCAAAAAGCGGCAATCTATAAGATTTCACAAACTATTCGCGTAGCTACAAGGATGTGCTTTTTAAAAGGCGATCAATTATTTTACGTACGAGACGACAACGTGGTAATTTTTCAACGCGGGAAGGACGGAAGTGACAGTTCAGTGTGACCATTGTCATAAATTTTCAATAGACTAAACAAAATGTTACTCAATCGATCTAATCGATTTGACTTATAATAAAAAATAATTCTATTTCAAACACCTGTAATTGGCTATATGTGACATATTTTACATATTTATTTAATTTATATATGCTGTTGGTCTTCCTAAGAATAAATAAATAAATAATTTATGACAGCACAACTTACAGTGGTGTAAATTATGCAATTACGGGTAAACCGCATGTATTCTAACATTATGGTGCTTCTTGAATCTCGCTTAGTGATCGTTTTCCTCAGCATGTATTTGGTCGTACAAAATGTGATATTAGATTTTTCTGTTAGGATTTCCAATAGAAGTTCGGAGTCAGGGACTCACATGAAAGCACTTTAAGCCTTTGGCCTTGGGACCAATCTCTCTCTGGGCATTTGTGGCGACCCATCGGGCTATGAGAGTGAGGGAATAGAAAGTGCACTTGTATTTGTGCACACACTTGTGCACTATAATATGTCCCGCGCAGTTGGCTAGTCTCATATAAAGACAATTTAAGTCACCGTGGGCAGAATTGGTCGGAAAACATTATTATATTTTAAGATTTCAGCCCCTTTATACTTGCGTTTGTCGAGCGTATGCGCGGCGTTGTATCTGCAGTAAATGGAACGCTGCGCTAGCGTCGCGTATTTTCGGCGTCTGTGGCACGTTATTTTGTATACTTATGTCGTCATATAAATAAACTAACGAAATAACTTATTTTAATAAGACTGCTACGCAGAGGGTCCGGGTTCGAATCCACGACACGCACCAATGACTTTTCGGAGTTACGAGTATGTGCGTATTAAATTGTAAATGATCACTTGCTTAACGGTGAAGGAAAACATCGTGAGGAAACCTGCATGTCTGAGGGTTCTCCATAATATTCTCGAAAGACATGTGAAGTCTGCCAACCCGCACTAGGTCAGCGTGGTGGCCTTACCCTTCTCATAGTGAGAAGGCCCGTGCCCAGCCGTGGGACAGTGATACAGGGCTGATATGATGAACTTATTTTAGCTAGAAATATCTGAAGAATGCTTAACTTCACGGCAATGCGATAGGAAAACAGCATTACAAAGGCAACATTTATTTTCATATATATTTTATCACTTCTATATAATTTATAGCAATAAAACCCCGTAACTTTTGTCTTTACTGAAATAAATTCTATTCATTGCTAGCGAGCAAACCTTTTTAATTTTATGAAAGCTCAGAGCCAAAAGTAATACCAGCTTCACATTTTAAAACAATAGGTCAGTTTAACATGTTATATTCAAGTATTTGATAACAAATTTTAGAGATATTTAACAGTAATTACGATTTTAGACTCAAAAAAATATATCCATAAAATATTTTGACGTTGAAGTTATTTTTATACATCCCAAATATCTAAGCTCGTTCAAATTTTTGAAAATAAATTATCTAAATTAATTTTATATTTATAGGAATGGTGAAACACGCTCAAACCACACGACAAATAAATACTTGATCAATGCAGCATTACATTGCAATTCAAATGATAACCTAATAACCGTACTTCGGAGGCCATATAAAGCTGTCGACCCCGGTCCTTGTTTTAAACAATAACCGTTTCATAAGCCTTCAGGCGGTATGAAAATTCCGCAACCAGTTGGCCACAGAGATATTTAGATTTTTTCGACATCTTCTTGATTTATTAAATTCGTTCAGTACATCACTACAAACAGCTAGGTACTTACAACTCTGACAGAAGAGACTCACAACCTTGATGACAATAACTTTGACAACCTATCGAGAGACACATTAACAGGCAAAACTTAAGCGACTTCATTATACTTCACAAACACACAGGCGCCAGGCATTATTAAGCAATCAAGTGACACACAAGCTTATATACTTACAAGTGTCAGATCCGTTCTTCGTCGCGAATGAACGACCAAGTAAACATTGACGAACAGTGCTGAGTGCACACTGTAAGGCGCTTCACATACAAGGCTACGGAAAACTCCGATATAAACGCAGTATACATCATTCGCGAGTACCTTGTGGCACACGGTCCGTACACAACACATGAGTCATGTGTTGAATCGAAAAACAAGAGTTGTTTGTCGGGCTCTGTAGACGTAGCAGCCACACGGTTCATAAAAATGTGATGCCAAATAAAGTTTCTTCGCCATCTTGAAAATCGCGATGACGTTTGTAGTGACCCTCAGGGCTAATACACGCACGATAGGAGCCATCGGAGATGTTTGAATAACATGTGAGTGACTCGCGTCTGGGTAGGTAGGCCTTCGTGAATTTGCATTACGGTTGTTAGGTACAAATATCACCTCAGTCTTCCGTGACCACGATGCCTGTAAAGTAATCGACATGTCGGATTATAATAAACTCGAGGATGCCCGCAGCTGCACTCGAACTTTTTTAATGTTACGGTTGCTGCCCCTCCCGTAGGAATGACGGACAACCCCTTCTTAGGGCACATGACATAACATGCCAAATTTCAGCTTCTTGCGCCTAACCGGTTTTAGATGTAATGTTTCTGTCGGTCAGTCAGTAACGCAAGAAATTTATATATATAGATAATGTTGTTTCTAGATCATTCTGTTTCAATATAATCACATCCAAACCAATATATCGCGATAAAGTTCGTAAACTGTAGCTTAATTTCAATGTGCAACATTCGCGTAAACCCAAGAAAATATTACGGTAGCTGCTAGTGAGTAAAGTCGTCGAGTATCGAAGATATACGTCGCCTTCTGTGCGAAGGGCCTAAGATGTACGAAACGTGACGTGTTTAGAAAGTGTTTCCAACACAACTTTTATTGCCGTTCTTCCCACAAATTCTCCCCACTTTATGAGTAACATAAAATTTTTTGTAATTTACATAAAATTAATTAGGTTTAAGAGTTTTATATCTTATGCGACAAGGATGCGGCTGTGTAATTTTTTGAATTTATGTTACGACTCATGACGTAAACTTGAACCTGTTGTGTTAAATTCAAATTCCTTGTTTTGTCACGGGTAAAATAACAATAGTTTGTTCAAAGACAGCTGTGGTTCGTCAAGCTAAAATCAAAAAAATTAACACAATATGTCAATGCCAATATGTCCTTATCATTAAATTTAATTTCATCGCCCGGCATATTGCATGTCTCACTGCTGCGCCTCTTCTCACTATGAGATGGGTAAGGCCATATCATCGCTGGCCAAGTGCGGGTTGGCAGGCTTTTCATTTCTTTCGAGAACATTTTGGAGAACTGTCAGACATGCACGATACTTCATCGAGTTTTCCTACACCATTTAGCCGATACCAATGTACTCTATGACCATTTAGTAAGCGATCGTTAACAAGTTCATACCCACATAAATTCGAAAAGTCATTAATGCGCTCAGTGGATTCGAATTCTGTCTATTGGTCTGTCCACTAGTCTATCACTGCATTATATATTAAAATTCATGTTAACATATTTTCGCAATGATTATACACAACATTGTGTACTTCCTTCAAATCATATTATGACCAATTTTTGTTAGAACATAAAGCAATATAAATATTGCAAGTTATAATTATTACACGCGTATTTCGAACTACAATAATTAATTTGTGTCTAAAGTGGATTAAATCAAACAAATTCACTTAAATAAAACTATTGCGATTCAACATGAAATATCTGTTTAAAATTGCAGCACGCAATACTTATGTGATTCTGAATCGATATTTAATTTTCTACATCCAATTATGGATATGGACCATTGAGATGTTTGCAGTGAAATGGAGTATTAAAATGGTATAGTTCATAGACTTATATTAGTTTAAAGCTATTTATGCACAGTCTTGGTTGAAAATTATACATCCTCATGTGGCGTATATATAATATATTTATTGCACACGTACCTATTCAAAAAAGTTCTAGTTTGACTCGTGCACCGAGGGTTCTGTACAAATAAAATTATATGTTTATTCTTCCAGACATAGTTATAAGTCAAATCAATGTGTGACTTCCAATATAAGTTTATAATAGCTGTCTGCGCCACAATCAAATCATTACAATTGTGAACTATTTGGCGAACTAGTTCTGACTTATTTCTCGCAGCTTTTAAACGTTTTATATCTCGCAGAGGTCCTGTTTCGCTGATATACAGTGACGGAGGTACCAATTTCATAGGCGCAAAACAAAAAATTAACGAAATCTATTCTCTTATACAGTCCAAATCACATATTAATTATATAAGTCAACAGTAACTGTCTGAACATCGCGTAGAATTTAAACATAGTCCGCCTTATGGCCCGCATTTTAACGGACTCAGGGAAATAAGTGTTCGTTGTATCAAAACTCATCTTTTTAAATTGAAATTAATTGAAATTAAACTACAGTTTACGGATTTTATCGCGTTATATTACTTTCACTGGTTATTTGTAATTACATTTAAACCGAAAGATCTAGGAATTACATTTTTATTACTAGCCGACGTTTCGAATTCTTTACAGGATTCATGTTCACGGCAGACTGAGGTGATATTTGTCTTTGTCTTGAATTTAAAAGTTATCTCAAAGTACCCGAACATTTTTCAACTATTGGTGTTACTATTTACGCAGAATGTGCTCACTGTGTCTTGATGTCTTCTGGTGACTTTGTCCTTTTTGGGTTTCATTAGCCTGATAACAGGGTCCCAAGCTGGAGGTACATTCCAACCATCTTCCCTATTGAAATTAGGATGTTTTTTAATTTCAATAGCTTCACGTATCATTCTTGGAATAAAGCGGTGTTCTTTTGCGAGTATCTGTGGTTTATCAAATCGCAGGTAATGGTTGGTTCCTTGTTCTACATGTTCACACACAGCAGACTTCGTCGAGCGTTTGTGTTTAATGTCAGCTATATGTTCCTTTAGTCGAATGCCTATGCTTCTTTTAATAAAACACCACCAGAAATAAAACACCTACATCTCTCTGACAAGGAAACTATGGTTAGTTTTGATGTACAGTCATTATTTACATGCTTACCAGCACATGACTGTATTGAAATAACTAGAAGGAAGCTAATAGAGAACAACATGCCCGAGGAATATGCAGAAATATTAAAACACTGCTTAACAACCGGCTATCTGCTATGGGATGAGAAATACTACATACAAGTAGACGGTGTGGCAATGGGCTCTCCAGTATCGCCTGTTGTTGCTGACATCTTCATGGAGGACTTCGAGGCGCGAGCCCTGCAGACTGCCACCATCACACCGAGGTTCTACAAGCGGTATGTAGATGACACTTTTACAATTTTACCAACAGATAGTGTTAATGTATTCCTAGACCATCTTAATTCTATTCATAACAACATCAAATTTACAATGGAATTAGAGGCAAACAATTCTTTAGCTTTCCTAGATGTACTTGTTATCAGGAACAAAAACAATTCTTTGAGCCACACTGTGTATAGGAAAAAGACACATACAAATAGGTACTTAAACGGTGAATCTCACCACCATCCTAAACAGTTAGCTACCGTAGGAATGTCTTTGTTTCAGAGAGCCCGGGGGATCTGTGACAAGAAACACCTGGACGCCGAGCTTCAACATGTCAAGCAAGTTCTGCAAGACAACAAGCTCCGACCACCGCGCCAACGTCACAGATCCCCGAAGAACAAGCCAGCCACAGTAGAGAGACAACCTGCTGTCCTCCCATACATCAAGGGCGTGACCGACAAGATTGGCTACATCTTGAAGCGAGCTTCAATCAAAACTTTCTACAAGCCGCCAACGAAGATAAGCCAATTATTACCATCTGTCAAGTGTCAGTTACCCTTACAAGAGGCCGGGGTTTACAAGATAGACTGTGAGTGTGGGCTCTCATACATTGGCCAAACCAAGAGAAGCATAGGCATTCGACTAAAGGAACATATAGCTGACATTAAACACAAACGCTCGACGAAGTCTGCTGTGTGTGAACATGTAGAACAAGGAACCAACCATTACCTGCGATTTGATAAACCACAGATACTCGCAAAAGAACACCGCTTTATTCCAAGAATGATACGTGAAGCTATTGAAATTAAAAAACATCCTAATTTCAATAGGGAAGATGGTTGGAATGTACCTCCAGCTTGGGACCCTGTTATCAGGCTAATGAAACCCAAAAAGGACAAAGTCACCAGAAGACATCAAGACACAGTGAGCACATTCTGCGTAAATAGTAACACCAATAGTTGAAAAATGTTCGGGTAGTTTGAGATAACTTTTAAATTCAAGACAAAGACAAATATCACCTCAGTCTGCCGTGAACATGAATCCTGTAAAGAATTCGAAACGTCGGCTAGTAATAAAAATGTAATTCCTAGATCTTTCGGTTTAAATGTAATTACAAATAACCAGTGAAAGTAATATAACGCGATAAAATCCGTAAACTGTAGTTTAATTTCAATGTGTAACATTCGCGTAAACCCAAGAAAATATCATCTTTTTAAAGTTCAAATACTCACTTACAAAGAATTTTGTACTGTGCTTGTTCAAATCTAAAATCTATTAAATAGTCGAACTCTATGTGTTTTAAGCTCGGACCCTTCCGATATTACCGCATTAACGCCTAATCACTTATAAAATATAACTCCGCTCAAATTCTTACCCGTTAAAGATGTTACTGACATCGCTGATAATCGTTTATCACGCTAGCAAGTAATCAATAAAATCACGCACTCATTTTGGCAACGTTGGAACAAAGAATGTCTCACTTCTGTACAAGAAAGAGAAAAATGGAACTCGCCCTCAAAACCTATTGAATTAGGTACTATTGTCGTAATTAAAGATAATAACTCTCATCCTCTCTGTTGGCCTCTAGGTATACTAGATGCGCTTAGTCCTGAAAAAGACAAAATTATTCGAACAGTTAAAGTAAAGACCGCGACTGGTTTTTATATAAGGCCAGTAGTACGGGTTTGTCCGTTACCTTCTTAATAAAATTCTCTAACTCTTATTTTACAATTATCTACTCTCCAATTTTATATTACTCACTTAATATCTTAATTTTAAATTAAATTGTTGGTTTAGAGGAAACCTCCAGGCCGGGGGAGTTGTCTGCGCCACAAACAAATTAGAAAAATATGTAATTAAATTTAATATATTTATAAAAAGAAAGCCATTTACTCAAGCACGCACAAATTCACTCTTTTCTAACACGCGAGAGTCAATCAAAATCCCGTATTACTCTCTCCTACTCTCCCGCGCATACCCACCCTGCTCCAATCAGTGTCGTTCCAAATTCGCACCCTGAAGCGCGTGTTCCCGCCCGCCGCTCCGCTAAAAAAAGTTCTCAAAAACTCAAGTACTCAAAAGTCTTGTGTGTATGAAAATTGACTTTGTGGGTGGCTTACCAGCTTATATGACCTAGGAATACAGCACTGCTCAGCTTCAAGCTATCGAAAAAAACACTCTATAAATCTCCATTCCTGCTTTTCAGTAAGTACCTAAATTCCTAGTTTTTTCCGCTACGCCCACAATAGCGAAAAGGTTTCTAGTTTAGTCTCAAATTTCTTTGGGTGAAAATGTTACTTAGCCAATATCAACTGATATAACATTTTGCAAGTTTGACTGCTAGTTTTTTAGGAATTAGCATGTTCAAACACTTTAATCACATTGGTATTATAATTTCATATTCAAATCACCGAAGGTATTATCAAAGGTGATTACCTCAAGTTATTAAGATGAAACTTCAGGAAATCGCTCAACAGAAAGCCCAACACACACTTTTCTCCTATAAGAACTTCAAACCTTCATAATTCTTTGTAAACACAACCCTTCAATCCCCTGCCAGCAAATAAATAAGATAACATTCAAATCACACAAAAAAACCAAAACAAGTATTATAACAATACATTATTGTTAATTCAGAATTTACACACCGCATAACGTTCAAGTCTATCAACAAACATAAAATATTTGCTACTTCTTTTACAATTGTGTAAACATACAGCTGAGTATGTACACAGTGTTCGATCAAGCCTATGTATAAATAAAATATACAGTGTACATTTCACAGTCGCCATCTGTGTACTTTCTCACAAGGATAAGCTGTCTCAGTTAAAAAGGTCATCATCTTGGCAACGAGCTAAGACATTTTACAAGATAAGTCTTGTTGAAGAATGTAAACAAGTGTAACTGTTTGTTCAAGAAATGGATTGAGAATAAGGCATTCCTCATTATTGTCAAATTACTGGACAAAATTCAGCATTCTCGTAGCTTGCAAGTTGGACGAACAAGTTCACGGTGTTTGTCTCTTCAACGCATTTCAACAGCTCTTATTTTTCTTGTCTTCCACTCTGGTAAGAAAGCACTGCGCAAGACAAGACAAAAATATTTCTTCAACTCTTTCAACTAAAAAAATAAATGTGGTTGTTCAGAGATTGCCCTAGATAGACTGGGAGTTGTTTGCAGACGGCAGAGGAAGCTAAATTACATTTATCCCGCCGAGGCCAAGTTTCTTGGCGCTAAGAATTATAGTACAATATTATGGTTACCTGGTGATTTTGCTGGTGTCGGTCCTGCAACTAAGCTAGATTTTAACACACAAGACTAAAATTGGCCAATATTAGCGAGTTCAAGTAGTTCTTCCAACGCGACGTCTTTAAGGCACTTTCTACGAGGTTTCACTAATTTCGTTTTACAACTATCAAAGTTCTATACAATATCACAAGTTTATCAACACTGCGGACTGATCAGTGCCGGACAAATCAAAAGCGGCAGTTTCACAAGGGGTTTACAACATTTACAACTAATTAACACGGGGGAGCAAAAAATGGTGTGTTCTCGATCAAGTCTTTTCAGGAAGAGGTTGAGAATGATTTGTTCGTTCATAATGTGACCATAGTCAAAAATATTTACCATACATAAAAAAATATTCTAAACTGATATTCTCGTTTAATTATTATAGACAATACATCCATTTCAAACAGTGGTAAATGAATTGTGGGTTTCACTACAGTTGAGTTGATACATTAGTGCAAACGTCAGTGGGATTTGTCGTAAAACATGGAAGAAAATGTATTCACCAAAATCACCCTACTATAATATAGTTAAGCGACTACGTAAAAATTCAAAACTTTGTGTTTAAAATAAGTAATGTATTCTTTTAAGGATTATGCAAGATGTGAGTTTTTTGTTTCACCGTAACTTGTAAATGGCAAATTTGAATGCGTGATGTAACATTATCATTATGTATAATATGTATGTATTAACAAAAGATATATATATATATATATATATATATATATATATATATATATATATATATATATATATATATATATATATATATATATATATATATATGTTTATCCATTGTCTAGTACCCATAGTACAAGCTCTGCTTCGTTTGGGACTAGATGGTGTTGTGTGAATGTGGTAGAAGATACATTCCTATTGATATCCATTGATTCACTTATAGAGTTTGGCCGCCAACTGCCTCAAACAAATATTATTTATCCGGATATATTATTATTTTTGGAGCCGAAATACTCCAGGAAACAAGCATAAAACGATTTTAAACTTTCGCGATTAGTATACATTATACAAGGTTATATGGCGGGTCTTACTCGCGATAAATCTTATATTTCAACGTGTGTCGGTACCTCGACACAGTAGTGTAGTGTGTCGAGGTACCGACAGTGCGGTTAAAAACAAAAATAAAAATCCAGTGAGGGTAAGTGCCAAAACCCGCACAACACAAGGACGGCGCTGAGCTCACCAGTCCCGCCGCGACCACGGCTGAAGCAAGTCAGCCGAAACGTTGGCAAAAAAAACCGAGGAATTTATGCCTTAAATATAAGATTTATGGCGAGTAAGACCCGCTATATAACCTTGTATAATAAAACAAGCAAAAATCAATAAATACTATATTTATTGATATTTGCTTTGTTTCCTGGAGTACCTATTCGCAGTCGTAAAAGTTGACATCATCAGCCTTTAGCCTTTGACAGTCTACTGCTGGACTAGGCCTCTCCTTTAAAAGGAGGAATTGGCCTACTATACTACGCTGGCCAAACGGGTTGGTATAGGGTTTGTATCAAGTTTTCCTTCTCTTACAGTGTTGTTCTCTGCAATATGCTCCCTCTATCGGCTCTTACGACACCCATGGGATGATATGGGGTGGTGACATTCCGTATTCTTAATCCGTCACCACACGGACAAAAGTTGATTGGACCACAAACTGTGATATTGGTACCAAAATCGTACCTCGCGGTACTCCTGATAAAACTCATATTCCGTAAATATGACGTCATTTTATGACATGAAAAAATGGATTCACTAATTGGACAAAGCTCCGTAGTGTAGCGGTTATCACGTGTGCTTCACACAAGCTAAGGTATCACAAGGTCTCCGGTACGATCCCGGGCAGAAACAGTGTCTTTTTGTTTATTGCATATTTAAATTAATACTTTTTATAACAATGTTATCACTTAAAAGAAAAATTCTATGTTTATCTGTCACATATAATATCAGTCACGTTGTGACACAACACGCGATTTTAAATAGATTATCAATTTCTATAATAATAGCTGGATGAATGAATTAATGAATGAATAAAACTTTATTCAGTAAAGACACAGGAAGACATAGTACAATACAATAAATACTTACTTTACACAAGGATTAATGGAAACATGAAACTATGTGTCCCACGAGCAGTCTGAATAGGTGCCCAGATCAGCTTAATGTCTAGCGGTGACGCCGAACGCTGGTTTTCATCTGGTACCTGCACTTCGCGGATGTCGATATTTTCCTGATTGGAATGCTATGTGTGGATAGGTGTGTGATATTGTGTTTGTTCGTGTATGTTTTAGTAATGAGACACTTTATAATAATATACTTACATAAATTTAATATAATTATGATGGTTAGATTAATATATATTAACAATGTGTATGTCGATATAATCATTAATAAGTATTTGTACACATGAATTCCTTTAAGCTGGATGTCGTGACCACACCCGTTGTATGCATAGTAATTAATATAAATACTAAGTAACTTTAGTAGGTATATCAGAGGCATTATCGCTAAAAAGCTATCTACGTTTTAATGGCTTAGAATAATCCCTGTATTTACGCAGTTACTATTAGATATAACATAGTATGAATATTATAGTGTTGCCGAAAGCCAAATGCATTTTTATTTTATATTCCACGTTCAGGAACTAAAAAATATTCAATAATACTATTATTTTCATCGAAATCGTTTCAGCAATTACAAAGACACTGTCCTATGTCTCTTTATATGCATGCAATTTACACGTATGTAGGTACAGTCAAACAACTTCCCGCTAGACCACCATAAGGGTGAGAATCGCTTAGCAAGAATTCGTGGTTCCAGTGCTACTTTACACGCACATTGACACTCGTATACAAAACCAGTTTCTAGTGTGAATCGATTCTATGAGCGAGCCAAGGGTTTTTTTTTCAAACTGGTCCAGCGCCAACTTGTTTGATTCTACATGTTGTTACTTGCTATAGGTATCGAAAATTCGGTTTTTTCCCACCTTCCATCACCAAGACCACAAAAAAAATTTTACACAACTACTTTCGCTGGTGTAGGGGCCAGTTATCAAGACAAAAGGATACTCATGCACTATTCTGATTTGTAAGGTTTATTGCTACAAAGTTTCATCCAAGTCCTTTCAGTTGTTTTTGCGTGCAAGACTAACAAATATTCTTCTACCCTTAAAAACCTTCACGTTTATAGTACTGAAGAAGACTGAATAAATGCTACAGTCAAGTTCTATGATGAGCCTTAACATTTTCATCAAAATCATGTAAAGTCAAATACACTACTCGCTACACAACTTGACATCTTAGTTTATTAATTTATAAATGTAGCGCTCAGCGCGCGAGACTTGACTTGCCGTTCGTAACAGATCGGCAAAGTTAAGCAACCCGTGCACAGGTCGCCTCTTGGATGGGTGACCTCGTGTGGCATTTACATCTGAGCGCTACCGTGCTTCGGAGGGTAGGTAATGCTGTTGGTCCAGGTTCTTGTCTCAGGATAAAAATCGTTAGGCCATGTCGGAGGCTTTCGGGCGGTCTGAAAACGCCGACACTAGAGTTCACACACACACACAAAAAACAAACAAACACATTTATGGTTTAGGTGAGTTTTTTTATCTAACACCCTACAATTTATTGAAGACAATAATTTATTGCGACGATATAACCATTCAAAATCACTTAAATGTGTATTATTCAGCTGACTCTACCTATTTAAACGAGACTCACCATCGAACGACTGTTGATTTAGAATGATTGATTGTACTTGATACTCGTTAATAAGCAATAATTAACGAGTATCAAGTACAGTCGCAACAAAAATTGGAAAAAAATGGGTGTTAAATTTTACACCCAGTTCTCCGATGTATATTTACGTAGTCAGATTTCATCGCCAGTATAAGATGGTTTGAACGAGTATGGTATGGTAAGCTAATGCAATGAACGTTCTATATATACTGGACATTGTAGTTAATGTATATTGATGTAGTTCATTATTGGCCACTAACATTACTTTTTAATATTCCTACTGGGGTAATTATATACCACTTACCTTTGCTTTGAGTTACCAATTTTTCGGCAATGTTGCAAGCGCCATGTTCACGGATTTACTGAAGTAGGTATTGCGGGTGGCTGAATGTTACGAACAAGTAAAACGGTCTACCCACTTTCTTACTCGTTACTCAAAACAAAGGTACGTGGTATATATCCCGTAGGAATATTAAAAAGTAATGTCTAGGTCATATTGTTCAGGGTGTCACAAGAACCATCAGAAAATCAAAGTCTACTCGTTTTGGACATCATGCGAAGTCATACTAAGCAAAATTAATGCCTGGATAAAGAACTTTTTTTAAGTTGACACATTTTTTAAGCCGCTATTAAAAGTGAACGCGTACAATGCTCGAACTACCTACTTATCCATGGGTGCATAGGACATCTAAAGAACAAATTGGCAGCGTAAATTCATCGATTTTAAGCCTTATTAGAAAAATTCTATAGTGACTTTAAACCACAATATCTCCTGAACCGGTAACTTCCCTGGTATGGTGCCGAAGTAAAAAATGTTTATAATGATTGGTACAATATGGGGTTTCCGTTCTCGTTAAGGTTCTTTTAACACCCTGTATAGCTGCGTGGTTCTAAGATCCGTTTAACATATGCTAACGTTTTCGGTCGACGATATCAGAAACAGAAGCTCCGTAGCGATAAAAATGTCTTTCGACGTTGGTACAGAAAATATTGAGGAAAACAGTTAAATAAAATTTTACTACAAGCTATTTCTAAACAGATTTTTGACCTAAACACGATTTAAAATGTTCTATTGACTAATCGTGAATCACAGGTCAATCGCGAACTGGACCCATAGTCGCAAAATGTGTTTGAAATAGCCAAATAAAAACATGATTTATCTACGATATGTTTTCTTTTCAAAATGTTTCTGCATGTATTTTCATAACATTAAATAAAATAATTATTGACCTGAACTTTACTTTTAATACATAATATTTGACACATTGTTAAGTGGGTGTGCGCCCTGTTCATGTTTTCAACGATATTTTATAAGAAACGCTCAGCTTTTCCCATAGAGATTTCGGACAGAAATCTTTCAAGCGTTAAAGCGACTGACGTTTGCTACTAGACGAAAGCAGTCAAAGTAAATGGAGCATGTGGCCGAACTACCCAGTGGTTTGTTCCAGCTTCTGGACTTGAATGTATGCACCTGAACTACTCGTTCTTCGAATACTTGGGCTACTTAGCAATTTTTTAAAGGAATAGATACTGTTCTATTTTAGTCTAATTTGGTTGAATTGATTTGTTATATTTCATGAATTGATTGAATTGTACAAAATAAATTAGCGGGTCTTAATCGCGTACAATTAATTTATTTAAGGTATAAATACCTATTTGTTTCCAACGTTTCGCTCGTCTTGCACCGAGCGTGGTCGCGGAGAGACTGATGAGAGCTCAGCGCCGTCTTGTGGAAGTGCGGGTTTCGGCACCTACCCCCACTTGGTCTTTATTTAAGTTCGCACTGTCGGTACTCCGACACACTACACTAATGACGTCTACACACTGTTGAGATTTATCACTGCGGCGGTGTTTACATTTGCTGATGACTGGATTCCAAGTAGCCGATAATCTATATACATCCTCCCGGTTAAAATTGTTATATTTCTTGATTTCTACCACTTCACGTACTATCCTGGAGTAATAGTGACGACGATATTTTGTATGATGTATACAAATCGCGAAAGTTTAAAATTGATTGAATTGATTTGTAATATTTCATCATCATCCTAGCGATATTCTCGTTGAATCCAAAACTTTCGCCTTAGAGCCAGGGGTCCGTTCTATAATCTAATCTTATTTGACAGTATACTGATATCTCAATTTTGAACTTTTATGTAAGTAACTTCTACTATACTGCAGCAAATGGACATGAAAATTGATTCATAAGCTTCACCTTATTCATTCTACTTTTCGTCCATCCATTTTGTTTGTCTTTTTATTGGCGTTAAAAACTAAAACAGAAACGCCTGTTCTAGAAAAAATACAAACATGTACGAAGAAAAGATTATAAGTACATAAAATAAAACAGAACTCAAAACGGCAATTTGTAAATTGTACAACAATATGTAGTGTCCAATTTGAAGGCGAACAAACGGCGCGGCGCTTTAAACCAGCATGCTATCCGTGCAGTCAAATATTTTACTACACACAGCGTTTCTCGAAGAGATTTGAGGCAGTCAATCACTAAACAAAAGCAATTACAGTAAAAGGAGCATTTCACCTAACTAACCAGTGGTTTTGCATCATCTTGTAGAATGTTATTGTTTTATGTGTTACCATGACAATTAAACAGATATTTCAACAAGTTGGCTGTGATACACCATATCTGCACATGCACACTCTTTAAAAACGAACAACATGTAGCTCTTTTGTTAATCGGAATTTCTCTTTTATATAATTTATACCGAACTAGTTACATTTAAAATATTATATTGCCTGTTTCAAGTGACAAATTCTTATCTGAAGTCACTTTAATTTTCTTTCACAATTTTATTAATGAGTGTGAACAAAGTTGTGAGTAAATATAAACATATCTGTACTGTACTGTTGTAAGTACATCCGTGAACATGGCGCTTGCAACAGTGCCGAAATATCGGTTATTCCAAAGGTAGGTACGTGGTATAAATCCCGCAAGACAATTTAAAATAAGTTGAAATGACCACGAAAGCTTAAATTCCTGTAAGATAACATAGTGTATCTTAAGAAAGTAAATCGTTTTTTTTATTTTTCATTGTCATCGCCAACGATCCCTAAACTAGTCTACTTAATTTGATTCTATTGCCCGTCTGTGTTTTGTCTGCACAACATTCTGGTAAAAACTTGCTTTGTTATCTTTTATATTATAATCCGACAAACTTCAGTTACAACAATGGAATTTTGATTTATGATTTTGTTCTTGGAAACCTGAAGATACGTCCTTGCAGGAAAGTCAAAACGTTACGTGCGATGAGAGAGATTACTTCCGATGTAATAATTCCACGTACGCAAAGTTAGACTATCAATTTTACATCATATCTCAGTAGAAAGCTAGGAATACTGTCGTTGAAAAGTTTTCGGATAAAATGCTAGAAGAAAAATCTGAGATTATTTTGATATTCTTTCTTTTATCTCTTTCTAGTTATCTTGGGCTTACATACATGGTCGAAACACCTGCTAACTGTTTAGCAGAAAGAACATTTTAAGATAATGAAATGACATGACTAGGTAGATTTTCGATGATCTCACCAAACGAAACTTTCAAAACAGATATTATAGATATTTTACAACGATATTCCGTGAAAGATACGTCGATAAATCTAGCTAAACATTGAACTCGTCATATAAAAGCCTTATTGGTTTTACAAAACCAATAAGGATTTTCTATGACGAGATCAAGTTTAAACAGAGAGTGCTAGTTTAAACATCTTTGGTTTAAATAACGAAATTCTCTTTTTTTACAGAATGGTGGGGCGCGCGCACATTTTGCTGTGATTCAGACGAGTGCAACGGCGCGTATGCATCGCAACCAGTAACATTACTCGCATTTATAGTTGCGATCCTGACCGCGGTGGTCGCACGCTGACCGCTCCATATCCAGCTGTAAGCCTACGGCCTTGTTCGATGTAAAATCTGTTATTTTCTATTATTTTCAGTACAAATACGTTTTCTTTGTACCATAAACCAACGAACTTTGTTAAAAAATGGGTCCCAACTCCTTGAATGTCATGACAATTCTAAATAGGCAATAGACAGCTTTCTATAATTGAGTTTGAGATATATTTTATGAAGTCAGAAACCGATATTTGTTAACATAGTTTATGATAACTGTTTATGATATAATATGCCTTTGGTATGGGACGCAACGTGTGTCGATACCCTCACGCCATCACATCTTCCTAGCACAGCCGGTTGTGCGGGCGCTGCTGCTGCTACAGCGGAGACCCTCAAACGGCGCAAATACGTAAACCTAGTAGGGGATTACGTATTTGAGCCGTTTGGGGTCGAAACGTTGGGGCCATGGGGTCCAAGTGCGAGATCTCTTTTTAGAGACATCGCAAAGAGACTTGTCGACGCCTCGCGTGACCAGAAGGCTGGGTCGTATTTGGCCCAGAAGGTAAGTATCGCCATACAACGTGGCAACGCTGCCAGCGTTCTGGGCACGCTGCCAGTTGACGGCGATGTGGATGAATTTCATGACGCGCTCTAATATATTTTTTTTTTCTGTATATATTTTTTGTATGTTCTGTATATATTTCTTTGTATAGTATTTTAAGACTTAGTTACGTTTCAATCTGATATATATATATAAAGTTGTAAAATAATTTAATAAAAAATGTGGTTTATGATGATACAAGTTAGAATTAAAACGCAGTGAAGGAAATCCGTATACCTGTCTTATGAATCTTTAGAGAGATCAAAAATATATTTAATTAAAAATAATGAACATTTGTGGATCCCATTCTAAAGCAAGCTTCTTCTAAAGAAGTCTATGATGTATATTATCAGTTTCCCCTCTTGTACCACAAGTGGCCTTTTATTAATACCGATTGCAAAGTGGAATTGAAGGCAGCTGGTCCTTAACATCCCTATAGAAGTTGCAAATAGACGACCAACTTGGTTTCGAGCATTTCAAATTCTAAGCCACATTCCTCTTTTCTATATTTAAAAAAAAATATCTGCTGAATCATTGATTGGTGCGTATTTGCATGTGATACTGATGATAACAAAAAGTAGGCAAAAATGGAATGTGTATAAAGCGTTTGATCAATCTCACCATTATCTATCAATCTCACTAAGCATTTTGTAAGATTGATACCAGCACAGTTGAAACAAGAAAAGTAAGGCAAAGAAAGTAAATCCATAACAATAATAGCAGAATATTAAAAAACAATGACACAGAGGCAGTGGTTTTTAGTAATTTATGGTAATACATTAAAGTTTCCTATTGCGAATGAATCTTGAATAAAAACAACAAACAAGTAAAGTACTTATATAACTTTTGGCGAAGGGATATTGAAGGGATGCTTCGTTAGCTTTGAACTTTTTTCGACACGTCTACGAAAGCAGCTTGGACTTAAAGCAAAATGTACTTCTCTACTGTTGGGTTTCATGTATTGTTACTTATGGAAATCCTGCTTTGTTACTACTACATTGATTGCTGAGGTGCAATCGGTCACACTGAATCCTTTGTTTGCTCCCTAAACTAGGTTGCGGTTTTAAGGCACTTTCAATTTAGACGGTTGGTGCCGGACTGCTGCAGTCCGGGTATCGTACTGCGCACGGGCGGTTATGATTTTTCATACAAAATGTGTCGACGCAAGGTCGTGCAAGAGCAGTGCGGCGCACGTCCGTTGGCAGCACGGCAACAATGTTGTTGGCTAGTACGGTGAACGTTGAATTCCATTTTTAACTAAGTCATATATAATTTGGACCTAAAAAATCATGCCGAAATGTGGATGTAACATTACTCCTTCGGGGATACAGGCGTGAGTCTATAAAAATAAATCGTATATAATTCACATGTATTATTGCATGGATTTAAAAATTAAAATAATTACTAGGTACTATTAACTGTTATATTGCAAAGGTGTGAAATAAAAGGCTTTTTTTAATATATTTTTGTTTATATAATTCATAGAAACATTCTATAGACATTCCAAAATAGTAAAATAAATCTGCAAAATTTTCTTTTAAGTCAGAGTCCATGACACTAGTGATTTCCATTGAAACCAGTACCACTATTGAAGTCTGGTTTCGATTGAAATCACAAAAAATCGATCGCACTGCAGCCGCGTATTTCTTCAAACAAGACGATACACGTCGTACTACTGCCGTCCGGCAGCAGTACGGCTCACGGTCGTAACAACCGTGCGGCAGCAGTCCGGCACCAACCATCTAAATTGAAAGCGCCCATTATCTTGGCTGTGTTTTTTTTTTGTCTGTGTCTTCCTTGGGCTTGATCGGAGCAATAATACCAATCCCCAGTGTACTGCGTTTCTTTTAATAAAAAAATATATTTTTGCATTTTACATAAATAAAATATAATAATCGTAATAAAAATTCAGTGAGTATATTAAAACTTCTGCCTTAAAGAAATTAATTTCATATCATTATGTAAGACTTCTTTCAGTTTGTTTTAAGATGAAAACAATATCGTATAAAACTAATCTTAAAAGTAATAAGTATAAAACATAAGGTCAGTTGATCGAAGATCGAAGACCGGTAGCGTACCCCAAGGAGCCATTTGTGTCACAGACACAGAAACAATAACAGTTTATTACGATGTTTTATATTCGTAGAGCAGTAAAACTAATAGATTTTCATCTACATATTATTATAACTTAGCTACGGTAAGACATATAATGCGAGAAAGAAAATTTTGTGGTACAATATTTGAAACATCAAAGCAGCATATAACCTAATAACAATTTACATCATGTGTCTCACTATCCATAATTTTCACCATATGGTAGGAATTACAATACAGTATTTACTGCCACTGTCTAGGCTTTTATTCGCGACTTTATTCCCTAGCAAAATTTTTACTTAATGCAGAATCAAAATCTTCCTCTTCTCTATTCGGTGCCTACATAATGTGAATCTACAAGAATTGAAGTATCTAGATTCGTCTATTTAAGCTCTGTATTAATACATAAATCAACAATTCAGTCAGTTTCTCCTTTAAACACCAATACATTAATATTATAGTATGCAATACACAGATCTGTTCGAAGTCCTTCACTGCGTTTTAATAAAATGTTATATTCTTTATAGTCTAGTCGAGAGGTAATGTATTTTACTTTAATTCGTTTCGTTTATAAAACGTTTTTATTGCGTACCTATTTTATTTATTATGAAAAGGGTGCGTCCGCTAATGAACTGGTATTGGTCCTTCGTGGCGAGGGTAGCTGAGAGGGCCAAGGATGTAATTGTATCTTATTTATAGACCCCTGCCGTATCTGTGCCGTAAATGACTTTAGAACCTTAATCTGCCCAAATTCAAAGTTTATAATTGCCTTCGGCAACAATATCAAATGAACATTATGTTTCTAATTATGTCTTATGGCAATGCTACAAACAAAATGTTTTGATTTTGATAATTTGTCTTCCGGTTCATATACAATTTGGAACCCATTCTTACGATTCAATTAAGTTTTATTTGGATAATATTTGTTGAATTTATGAATTGACAGTGATTGATAAAAATGTATTGAAATATTTTCCAGATGTATTTATAACTTTACTGCCGTAATCTCTATTCAGATTTGTACCACCTTCAATAACTTTATCATTCCTTATTTTTTGCATTTAAGGCTGAGCTCACATGCGTCAGCGTTCCTCGAGCGTACGCACAGCGTACGCTCGGCGTTCACTCTGTAGTACAAAGTGAGCGCAGGATGCACGCCATACGGACGCCGAGCGTACGCTCGAGGAACGCTCAAGGCCAATGTGAGATAGGCCTAACACTTCTAGAAGTAGTACAAATACTTCTGATTACATCTTCGATAATCTCTAAAGATTTGAAAACTTTCTTAACAAATATTACATCAGTAAAATTATAAATAAAATATGTAACCTAGTTTCATTAGTTAGAAGTAATTGTATATACAATAATATCACACAAAATGGACGCTTTATTAAGTAAATCACGATTAAATTCTTTTCTATACTTAGATGTAACTTATAGATGTACAAATATATTCACAGTAACACTGTTTTTTTAGGTATAGAGTTTAATGATAATTATTTCTGTTTTATAAGAAGTCGTTCCGTAAATGTTATATACATACGTATTATATAAAAGAGAAAATAGATCATCCAAATACTACAAGCTTTTCACAGGCACATTTTGAACCATTTTAAATATTGAAATCAGTGCATTTGTAGCAACTAACGTATACGGCATTAATAATATTTATGAAAGCATTTTAAGAATTCAAATATGAATCTAATTTGGTTTGTAACTAACAACGGCTATTTAAATTATTCATAATTCAGTTAAAGTTAAGAGCGTATTTTTACAATACGTATTTTAGGTACTGTAACAAAAGTATAACATATTTTAACATAGCAACCCCGTCTGTAAACTTTAACTCTGTAGGTCATTATTTTCACTGTGAAACAGTAAGGGCGTACTTCTTCACGAAGACTATGTTAAGTGTTGGTTGGCAAATTTCCCACGACCTTCGAGAACGTTAACGGTGTTTTTTTCTTCGCCGTTTAGTCTTAACATAACTTACGTAAATGTTCTTCATCTCATACGTGCTCTCAAAGTCCTTGATAATAATGGCTACATAAGTTCTAGTCCTTTCAGAAAAAACGTCGAAACACAACCTAATAGACACAGACTTATTCTCGGTACAAGCGTATCAGATTTATAAATCAATCTTATAGGTAAGGTCGGAGAGTCCACATTCGGATGCTTAAAATGTTCCTTCTACGTGACCACACTGACAAAACAGGCGATTTAATATTCAATACTACATTCAGCCTCTTTATTTAATAGAATACTAATTTCGATAATTTCTCTGGGGCCGATAGGCAATATTAGTTATACGGAAATCAGTTTTGTGCTCGGAAAATATTATGGTTTTTGATCTTGATTTGCGAAGTTGGATAGGATATAATAATATTCCTGTAAATGTTAGTAATAAAAGTTGGTTACCAGTTATAAGTGTAAAACAATGAGTTGGATGTATGCAGTAACAAAAAATGCGAGGAAAGAGAGTCAAAGATAATAAAATAGTAGACGCTATAGCAGAAGTCTTGTTATGCCTAGCAAAAATGTCATCCAGAAAAAATATGACCATTTCGATTTACCGAAGTAAATAAAACAAAATTACCAGTATTTTAATAAGAAATATTATATGAAGGTGATGACAATGATTGCTCATTATAAGAATTTAAATTCAACGGAAACACTTTCAGTCAATCAACGAAGGATAATAGACATCAACCAGACTGTCCGTAGCAGAACTCACCATGACGATAAATAAAATTGTGTCTGAATGTTGTCGGTTAGTATTATGTAACCAGTTTAAGGGCCACCTTAAACTTATTCCTTACACGTACATATTCCTTAGTAGCTAAAGTGCCAACTTTAGCTACTAAGGAATATGTACGTATCTATAATATAAAATGAATCGCTGAATGTGTTGCTAATCGCAAATCTCGAGATCAGCTGAACCAATTTCGCTAATTCTTTTTTATACTATTTTTTGAAGTACAAGGATGGTTCTTACGGAGAGAAAAAATAAATGCATCGACTATTAGGCAGTACGTACTTCGCCGGGTCAGCTAGTTTTAAATAAAATGTTTTCATTTTTCATGAAGATGATCTCATTTTCTCTTTTATTAGGGAAACAAAAAATATTTTAAATGTTATGAACAAAAAAATGTAATATGGTAACATTAAATATTTAATTAGTTTTTGTAGAAATAGTTTAAGTAATATTATTAACAGTGCCTAGACATGATATGAATTAAGGGTGTAAGTACAACCCTCTCGGGTCATGCAGTTCCTAATCTTAAATAATACCCTACCCTAATTGATATTATGTCTTACAATATAATAGACTATAACTTTTAAATATAATTTCAAATTATTATAATTGTAAAATAATTTTGTTCTTTTAAGAAAACATTATAGCGTACTGTGGAAAGATAAGTTCAAACTTTAAGATACTTTTAAAAATACGGAAATGTATATTGTTTTTTATAAAAGAACATTATTATTAAAACTAACGCTTTATAGTAATTTTATCACGTAACATCAAAAAGCTGAAATATTCTAAATTATAATAAATTAAAATTTATAATTATTAATTAGTGTAAGTAAATATTTGTGTAAGTCACTTATAGATATACAAGAGTCGCGTAACGCATTAAAATGTTGAATGGCCGACCACCGTTACCTTCGCTTTTCTTTCAAGATCAAGATAATTTAAAAAGTAATGTCTTTGTACTCGCTGTGAAAGAAGATTTTTCATTGGTGAAATTTCAGTTGGAAATAATACTAACTGCTAAATGTTTCAGTAATATCCTTGTGGGATTATTTGTTCAGGAAAGCGTGTAATGGATAAAACGTTTTGGCTACACTTGGTCTGTGCATATAGACGGCGCTTGGAATATTGTTAACTTATTTAGTTCTACAAAAGAATTTAAAAATAAAATACGAGTATTATCAAAAATAGAATAAACGGTTTCGTGAAAACTTTTGCGCATTAGAATGTATGTATTCGAATACGCAAATGTGCTTTCAAATAACCGTTTATAAGTAGAGATATTTCGCTAGTAACAGCATCGAGTTTTCAAAGAGACGAACTTAGTATAATACGCTCAGAGATATATAATGACTTAAAACGGGACAAATTTACAAGACAATATTTACAGAATTGCTATAGTAATGAGATAGAAAATGCGATTGAGGGTTTTAGATCAGGTAAACTTACGATCTTTCTGGACTTCTAAATGGCCATATAGGTTTTTTTCGAAGAAAAGATTTTTAAAGATCTCTCACAAGATTTTACTGATTTTATTTATTAGTTTAATCCCAAGACAAAAGACATAGAGCATGGGACCTCCACATATTCTGCAACTCTTATTTTATATACGTAACGTAGTAGCACATGCCCGGCTAGTTTTCGCAAAAGCGCAGTCGTATTTGCATTGCAAGAAAATATAAAACATTTCAAATGAACTGGATAATTCTATGTAACCAGTTGCATTTTATACTAATAGAAAATTCATGAACTTTCTTTTATTGCCAGCCAAGCGTAGCTATTTTGTTTTAAAATATATTCTATTGCAGTCGTTGTATTAACATGTTTATTATTGTAGATCTATAAACTATTGTACAATTCTAAATGATAATAAGCTGTTTTGTGATTTTGTTTTAGCTGAATAAAGACCAATTTATCATTCATTGAAGGTGAGTTTTTGTTCTTAATTATACTATTTGTGTTTCTGTATTATTTAGGTATTCCGTTGTGTTGCGGAAGCCAGAAGGTAGATACTCCTTGGAATCATCTTTATCTTAGTAGTGTCATGGTTGTCATCCAAGCCTTTTCCTTGGAGCCCGCGTTTTCCTGAACAACTCCTCGCGATATACTGTCGAATCTGGTAAGACTAGTAAGCAGACCTTGGACTCTGAAGCAAGGTTTAGTTACTAGACAAAGCCAGCATTAGGGTGATAAAAAGTAAAATTTACAGTATCCGTCCTAGTTTAAATTAACTGATAAAACCATATTTCAAAGAAGCTGTTATTTGTGTCTATTTTACATAGTGCAAACAAATAGAGACAGACGTTTACGAAACTTCGGAAGTCCGTCGGAATATGCTTCGGACTATGTATATTTAATTTTAAGCCAGGTTTCAAAAATATAATGTGTCGAATTGTCTGAATTTTGTTTGTTAGAACCGTACAGAATATTATTATGCACTTTCACTTTGGATGCAATTCTGTGAGCAGCGCACTAGAGAGTTGATCATAATAATTAACTAACACTTCAGCTTAAACGGATTTCTAGAGCTTGAAGACGAACTCAATTCTACTGTACCGTTATTATTATATTATTTTATATTAGATCTTTTCTATTTTGCACGAATATTTAAAATATAAAATTTTGGTTTTAATTTATTTAAGATGTATTGAGCGGATTCATTTAATTACGTCGATTATCTTTTAACATCATAAATCTTGATCACACATAAATAGCCCTTGTTCAATTTCAGATATTAAAATAAAAACCTACAACGGGCTTGGTTTCCATACACATGCCGATTAAAATATTATAGGTTCTAGGTAATATAAAGAAATCTATTAGGTATACCGTAGCATGAGTAGCTGGCTCAAAAGGGTCAACGACTCGCTTATTAAGTTGAATTCCAAAAGCAAAAAATAACAGTTGAATGTTGTTGAAAAAAATTCTAAGTACCTACTTCTATTTAACTTCTCATAACTGCTCTTAAATACGGCAGCGATAGCCGAGTGGATATACCAACAGACTGCCATGCAGAGTGTATCGGGTTCGAATCCACGGCGCGCACCAATGACTTTTCGGAGTTATGTGCGTATTGAATTGTTAATTATCGCTTGCCCCGTGCCTCGGAGAGCACGTTAAGCCGTCGGTACCGGTTGTCATGAAGATCTTTGACAGTCGTTACAGGGCGTCAGTACCTTCTTAATAAACTGACACTAGTCTAAACCATGGAATATCGCTATCCCTTCGGGTTGCGGAGGTCAGACAGGCAGTCGCTCTGTGGAAAAGCTAATATTCAGCCAAATCCGGTTAGACTAGAAAGCGGACCCCAGATTGAAACTGGGATAACGCTAAGATGATGATGATGATGAACTGCTCTTAAATACAAACTTAATGGTAAAAACCTGAAGTTTCACAGAACTACAAAAACTTATTCCCAAAGTAGTTCCAATTTCATAAACGTAGGAAAATATTTTTTAGTTTGCCACTATAATCTTATTTCTTGTTGTTGATTACGACGAAATTGCAACCCAAACCGATCTCGATATGAAAGTTTCTAAGACGGACGTTCAATCCAAACCGACGCTCTCTAACAAAAATAAAGTAAGGTACGTAATTAACTGGGTCTAATCACTTTTGTCCTTCAGCATGGTGTGTTACGTCACGCCAATTTTAGACTTTGTGACCATTGTGGTATATATTTATCTTTTAGTATCAAATTAGAGAATCCAATTCGTTCCTATGATAGAATTCAATTTGGCACTGTTAGACATATGGATAACGCTTGGAATAATACATTATAGAATAGCGTAGCTTACAATTTTCTATTTGTAAACATCTATACAAGGTGACAAGTAATTCGATCTATTCCTTAAAGGAGGTTATATTTGAGGCCATTTGCAACAAATCGACCCGAGTCATATGGGGCCCAAAATTACACCTCTATACCCAACAAGCACTAAGTTGAACGAACTTTAGTACTTTATTTATTATTTTTAGAATGAAAAAATACATCGCAACAGAAAGAAAAGGTCAATAGCGGGTAGTTTGATTGTTTATCATGATTAAGTCGTTAACTTTTATGGTGTCTGTTGATGTGACTATTGTGATTGCTTCCAAAGCTTTGTTTCTATGACTAAAATCGAAACATGTTCACTGTTAACAACGGTATTTTAAATTATCGTTCCTATTATAAACAATTATAAGGTCATGTAATATAGTTACATAACACTTCATCTTGCTCAAAGATTAAAGTTAATTTGAGTGTCAACTAAAAGCATAATATGTTGTGAGTATATTATACAACATGTATTGTAACGAAAGTAAGATTTTCAGAGAACTGCCAAAGCTGTTCACTGTGCGAGCGATGGTTAATAAATCGACTCCGGAACGCTTCCTAGCACCAGCTAAATATAGCGAACTTACGTACGGCAAATCTGCCGATCGCTAGACTGAGGCAGTCCATGAGGATTATTCATTAAAATGGCCTAATCACTTCAACAACTATTCGATCCATATTCCTCTTAAAAATGTAACAGCACCTTTATCATAATACCTCTTTACAGCCGTGTTATTGAAGACAAAAATACAAAAGAATATTAATTTTCCTCAATTATTTTTAAAGTATTTCGAACATTCAATTCACTCCTTTTTTAAGTAATTTTACTACGAATTTTTGTAGAATCCAGGATTTTATAACATTGGACTACTCTAGATAATTGAGTGGGATTTTCCTAGTGCCTTATAGGGATTTGGTAAATGTCAATTCTGCGAATAAGTCGCCATTCTTACACTATTTTGTACAAGGCGAATGTGTAGCTTCAAAGGATTTTTATGTGACTACAATTTATCAAAATATATATTTTCTGTAAATTTTAGAAGAGGACTCATTGTTTGCCTTTTCTTGCGAGTTGTAATTTTATGTGTAATATGTTATGATGCACTAACAATTTTGTTGTATAAGGTGAGTAAATTTTTGATTAAATACTAAATCACTGTAATAATTACGCAGTTATACATGACCACAAAAAATAAAAGCATTTTTTCGATTTTCTTTCGTAACAATATTAATTCTATTATTTACATGTATGATTGTGTTTGAATGTTTTTTTATGTACTACTTTGAAATTTGTAATTTGACCATGTAAACAACCACATTGAGCTGATGTTTTGAGTTTTTTTTTTGTGTTTGAGTTATATTTTTTTTAATATTATCAACTAAAATGTTAAAACATACTGTAACTTATTTACTCTGTGAATAATTTTATCAATAAACGCCTAGCTCGAATAACTCAAAGTAAGCACATAAAAGCTTAAGTAGAATAGTAAAATAATAACTTAACATACAGCATAACGTTACTTCACGTCTTTATAACCGAAGTGGTAGGCAGAGGTGTATTTACACTTTGCTAGTTATGTTTCTTTATGGGCCAGCCTATTGCCATCAAGCGCGCACGTTATTAAGCGAGCGATGATTGACATTTTCTTTTCTAATATTCACTTAATTGTCAAGATATCAGCTCAGCAATATGGTTAAATCAGTTAAGTAGATTTCCCTTCCCACAGCTATCATCATCATCAAAGAAGATAGAAGCTAGAAGATGGTTCGCCACCGGCATTAGAATCAGTACGCTTTGTCGTCACTTGCGCGTGAGTTCACAAAACGACCTGATTCTTTAGTCGGTGGGAGCTAATGTCAACAGCAGAAGAAAAAAAAGCGAAGAATTTGTACAGAAGATACTGATTATGTTTGTTAATTGATTGTTATTGTGTATATTTTTATAATAATTCATCGACAGAAGAGAGGAAATGAAGAATTTGTATGGATTATTTTGATTTTATGTGTTCATATTTTGCACTTGTGTGTATGTTTGATTTTTTGGGACTATCTAGAGGAATTTGATAGATGAATCTGTGATTCTGACTGTGTGTTTTAATAAATTGTCATTGTGAGTAATTTTATGATAATACTAGACTTTAGCTGTGGCTCTGCCCACGTGAATTATACAGCTAAGCGTTCCTCAGAAATCACACTATCTATCTGTGAATACCGTACCAAAATCCGTTCGGTAGTTTCTAAGTGTATCGCGTTCGTACAGGCAGACAGTACACAGGGGGGACTTCATTGGCGTAGCGGGAGTGTAAGCGACTGCTACGTCGAAGGTCGCGGGTTTGATTCCCTCTCAAGTCAAACATTTGCGTGCCTGGACATGGATGTTTGTCTTGGTCAGGGTGTTTCTATGTATAATATGTATGTTCATCTTCATCATTCATCTTAAGCCTCTAACAATCCACTGCTGGACTAGGCCTCTCTTTTGAAAGGAGGAATTGACCTACTATACCACGCTGGCAAAACGGGTTGGCATAATAATATGTATGTATTAACAAAAAAAGTATAGAATGATGTAGGTTTATCCATTTTCTAGTACCCATAGTACAAGCTCTGCTTAGTTTGGGACTAGATGTTGTTGTGTGAATGTGGTAGAATATTATTTTTATATAATTATATATAAATCATTGACTAAAGGGAAAAACGAATATCTATACAGAAGATTATGACTCTATGTGTTAATATATTATTGCACTTGTGTGTATTTTTAGGTTTTCAAGGACTATCTAGAAGTAGTATCTGCATGAATCTATCTTTGAATTGCGTGTTCACATGAGCAGCGAACAACTTATCGGAATCGGAGAAAATTTAACTATCTAATAGAAAATACATAAAAACTGCAATCCGGTTCAGTAGTTAGGGATTGCAAACTTGCAGAACTAGTTTAAAGATATTTTACGGGCACAAGGGTAATAAAGTGGAGGAATAGATGTACTAGGATGACTTGTTTGATTATGACTTGTTGCGTGATATTTTCCAAGCCTTACACGGCTCGCAAGTGATAGAAACTTCCCTGCAGATTTCTTTTTGCAGCTACTGGAAGTAATGCGGCGAAAATTTAATTATCTAACCAGACAAGTTTGTAATTAAATGTCATGCAGATCTTTGATAGTCGTAACGAGGAGTCAGTCACCTTCAAATAAACTGATACTAGTCCAAACCATGGAATATCGCTATCTTTTTGGGTTGTGAACGTTAGACGGCAGTCGCTCTGTGGTAAATTTGATATTCTGTCATAGGTCCAGTTAGCGAACCTCGGTCTCCAAGGCGTGTAAGTATTGGATGCAACCGGGATGACGCTAGGTGGATAATGATGATGATGATTCAAGTGCCTGTGTCAGAATAAACGGGGACTACACGGACTGGAATAACATTGATCGTGGTGTTAGACAGCCATGTGTAGCGTCTCCTTGGCTGTTCAATCAATTCATGGACAGTTGTTTGACCAATCTGAAAGAGTCTGAATGTGGATTAAGAATAGATGAATCTGTGTAAGACCCTGCTATACGATCAGGTTCTTTTTGCGTCGTCAGCATCTGATTTACAGCAGATGGTCACCGTAATGAATGAGGCGTATAAGATGAAAGGCATAAAAGTGAATGTATGCAATACTAAGGTCATGGTCATAGAGAGGGAACACAGTAGGTATAACTGAATGTACCATAATGATAGGAGATGAAAAAGAGGAACAAGTGAATGAGTTTGTTTATTTAGGGTCTTTGTTTACGATTGATGGAAAATGTGAGGGAGATGTTGAAAGGAGAGTGAAAGCAGGAAATAGTGTGAATGGCGCCTAACAGTCTATCATCAGTTACGAAATTATCCCAAGTAAGACTCACCTTGCTGTACTGCAGGGAGTTTTGGCGCCAACACTGATGTATGGTAGCGAATAATGAGTATGGCTGAAAGCAAAAGCATGAAAGTAGAATCAATGCTGTAGAGATGAGAATTTGAGGAGTATGTGCGGAGTAAAGCTAGTGAGAAACAGTGAGATACGAGAGATGTGTAGTCTAAAAGAAGATGTAGTCTAAAAGAAGATGTAGTCTAAAAGAAGGTGTAGTCTAAAAGAAGATGTAGTCTAAAAGCAGGAATGTTGCGATGGTTTGGACATTTGGAACGGATGGATGAAAGAAGAAATACGAAAGAATTGTATCGTGTAAGAATGAATGGTGATGTCGGTAGGGGACGCCCAAGATGGACGTACGTCGACCAAATAGGTGACGTACTGAAAAAGGGCCAAATTAAAAGTACCCATAACCGGCTAGCATGTACGATGAGGATACTGAATGTCAAGGAAGCGAACGAGATGTGTTTGAACTGGAGTATTTGGCGTTCCATAGTCTCTGCCTACCTCAATGCAAGACAGGCGTGATGATAGATATATAGATAAATTTAGATCATTTGAACACTTGGGAGGATACTGATTTTCTCATTAGGTTCTTAATCAAAAGAAAAAGTCTCCAATAAAATATTGAGTACTAGCTTTTGCCCGCTGCTTCGCATGCGTAAATTTTGCTTCGATAAAATGTTTTGCACAAATTCCCCTACACTCCTCAAGGAACATACATGCCAAATTTCACCTACTTGCGCTCTGTAGTTTCGGCTGTAGCGTGTCTGTCAGTCAGTCAGTAACACAAGGACTTTATATATTTATACAGATGAGTGATTAGATTCAAAATAAACGGTTCAACACAAAGTCTGACTCGCTTTTCTACCCCGTTAGGGTAAGAATTCCCAAAATAGATGTCTCTGTGTTCGCTAACAAAATTAAATATGAAGGTAATCCCTTGAAGTATTAAAAGGGTTTCATAAAAATTCCGACTCCCCTTTTTATCCACTTATGCTAAGAAGTTCCAAAAAGACTTTCTTAGTGTTCACTTACTGCATTTGAGGAAACAATATACAAAGATTTAAGTTAATCCATTGAAGGAATCAAAAGTTTCATACAAACTCTGACAACCTGATTTACCCCCTTAGGGGAGGAATTCCCAAAAAATCTCTCTCTTAAGCTACACACCTTGAGAAACATACATGCCAAATTTCACCTACTTGCGCTCAGTAGCTTCAGCTGTTGCGTGTCTGTCAGTGAGTAACGCAAGGATTTTATATAATAGATAATAAATCGTTTAATTTTCCATACGGTTTGCCTCACAAACGAATTCATCATGATAAAACCCTCATTAACACTTCACAGAGCCTCGTTTAACAAATGCTGTTTAAAAACAGATAATTAAAGCAATATGTTGGTCACTTTGAGGATGTTTGATAAGTAAATTAATACCTTAAACATTGACTGAGGAAAAAAGCAGTATTGGACGTTATAACATAAATAGTATATAAATTGAATTTAAGAAAATATAATATGATGTAACTTAAAAAAATTAAAAGCTTTGATATGAAACAAATGCTGCGATTATCGTGAAGGCACATTTTTCTTCAGTAGTGAAACTCTTGACCTTTTAATTCATGCATAAGTTGACAATCCGCAGCCAAACTTCTTGATTAAGACATGCAAATGACCTTTTCGTTCCTTTAAACACAAAACCTAACAATTCAAATTAAGTCGACGACTAATTCTTGAAATACTAAAAAATAAACGAAAATGGTCTTCCACATAACTCCAAAGACTCAAAATGTACTAAGTTAAGTTGGAGTTTTTAAAACTTGAGCTGGAATTCTCTCGTCCATCTCAGGCAACTTACTAGTATTATTAAAGGGTCCGTTTTAGGACCAAGAATGGCATATCTTAAGTGAAAGGTGGTGACTGTCTCGAGCGTAAGATCGTAATTTAACATTCGAGATCAGATAGTTACAAAAGACTGTATTGTATTTTTTTATTTATTTTTGTATAGACTCACGTCTAGATCGCCGAAGGGTTATGCAAAGTTGTAGTATCACACCCATATTTCGCCATGTTATGAATTTGTAGATTGTCAGACTCCGTGCTGCTACTGAGAACTCGAAAAAACTCAGTAACACCGACCGGGGAATCGATCGGGACGCAAACGCTATGCACTGGACCACGGAGGCAGTAATGTATTAGGTAATATATTTAGCTAATGCCAATGGATAAAGGTCTCAGGTATACAGCTCTCGACATGCAGGTTTCCTCACGATGTTTACCTTCACCGATTAGCAAGAGCTTATTAGCAATTCAATACGCACTTAACTGCGAAAAAACATTGGTGCGTGCCGTGGATTCGAATCGAATCCGAGACCCTCTGCGTAGCAGTCTGTTTGTCTCTCCACTCAGCTATCGCTGCCTTTTGAATAGCATACGTGAACTTGTGTATCTAATGTGTTCAGAGCTTGCCTAGACCGACTGAGAATTGTTTGCACACGCATAGTGGAAACTAATTAGATTCATCCAGTTGTTCTAAGGCAAGTCTAATGTCTGACATAATATAGCCAAGTTTCTTGGCGCTAAGAATTAAACAAATTAATTACCTGGTGATCTTCTCTGGTGGCCTAAAGGAAACCTAGATAAAACACGCACAAATTTTGGCCAAAACAGAGGTTATTATCGTTAGTTACTGGACTCCAAGCGGCGTCTTCAAGACAGATGCACGTGGTACGTCAACACAGGATTCACAATTTAGTTTTACGAATGTCAATGTTCAATATACACCACTATTTTTTAATAAGTACAAAAAATTTAAGGACATATTAGTGAAGACATTCTTATCATATATGTGACTTAAAAATTTAATAATATCTATAAATAGCAAAGTTATAATCATTTGTTTTTTGTAGAAAATCTCACCTAAATCATAGACATATTTTACAATCCATTCACTACTTCATTAATAGTACTTACTTTCCGTCCTACTCTTACGCATTCTTTCCATTGCAATTATAATGTAGGTAGCCTAAGACAATAAACTGAAGCAAAATAATAAGTGTAGGTAGTTACTTTTTAATTTTCTAAATTCTACCCTCTTCTTCATACTTCATCTGGGCTTAGGAGCGGCAAAATTTACCGTTTTACAAGTTATTAAATACGGAGGTATGTAATTAGAAAGCAAAAAAATATCAAAATAAGAGAAGGTATTCTGTAATAAAAGAAATGAGTAATTTTGGCGTATTTATGAAGTTAGAATCATTTGCTATTTACAATTTATAATATTATTATATCATCATCATGTCACTCTAGAGACGTCCACTGTTGGACATAAGCCTCTCTCAAGGTTCTCCAACGGACCGATTTTGAGCCGCCCGCATCACATAATTATTTACTTAAGTAGGTATTATTTACTAAACTTACAAGTATTTCCATTGTCCATCGAAATGTCCACCACCATTGTCAATACACCGACGAGCAAGTTTAATTAAATTGTTTTTTAACGAGAGAAGTACGTTTCTGTCTTTTCACTTCGTCAAAAGCGTCCAATATGCGCTGTTTTAATTGTTCGACACTAACCGGCTCACTTTTGTACACTCACAAAAAGATGTACATGGGTACACAGCTGCACTCGCGATTCCTCTACTCAAAAAGTACGCACAAAGCATAGCTACATACTCCCGTGATGTGAACTGATAAGCCAGCGCGTCGGGCAAACGTAGACAAACAATTAACTGTTGCTCCGAAAAAATGGATGCGCTCATTTCCGCTAGCAGTTTAGCACTGTTTGTCGCATCGAGGTGCGGCGTGGGCGCAGGGGGACAGAAAGGAATTTATCGATGGAGCAGTTTACTACTCATAGTACGCGGGTCGGTCATAATCTAAGTTATGCATTTACGAATTATTACTTTTTTAAACGGTTTTTTAAACGGTTTTATTTAGCTTGACCTGTTTATTTATTTGTTTGAGTAAAATTTAGTAATTGGAATTTTACCCCCTTCCTGATGACAAATTGATCTGATATTTGGTACACACTCATAATCTTGATGAGAATACAACATAATATATTCTTTATGATTATAAATCCAAGATGGCTGTCGATACAAAATGGCGGATCACATATTTCTTCACAACAACCTGAACATGGGTATCAAATGAAAGGACTTGATTGTTAAAATAGAGTTCATTATGAAAAGTCTATGATGGCTGCCACCACAAAATGGTGGATTACATATTTTCCACAAATACCTCAATATGGGTATCAAATGAAGGGGCTTGATTGGTAGAATAGAGCTCACTATGAACTAACAACAAAACCAAAAACTTGAAAATAAAATTAAATAAAAACAGTTTTATGTTGAACGGTTTTATTAAAATAAAAAATAAAAACGTAATAAAAGCGTTTAACATAAAAATGTTTCTATTTTATTTTTACTCAATAAATCCATACTTATCATCAGCATGGCTCTATTGAGTAAAAAGACTCTGCCACTTCGGTGCGTCGAGGACACCGTAGTGGTTTAGTAGATAGTCCCGAGCGTTTATACGAGAGTCTCACACACCTTTTCCACTTGCATGAAGTTTTCATTATTGCTAATTTAATATTTTAACAGCTTATTTATATTAACTTTGTTTAACGCTTATTGGGTCGAAATAACTAGGGGTTATGACTGGTTAATAAGTTGTTAGCTAAGCCATGCTCTAAGCGTTATCCCAGTTGCAGTTCTAGTAGTAGTCCTACTACTAGTAAGTGGACCTTCACTAACTAGTCTAACCAGATTCGACTGAGTATTAGTTTTACACAGGGTGCATGCCTGTCTGACCTCTCTCTCTCTCTTTCTCTGTGTGTTATTTGTATTATAATTCTATGAATAAGCTAGCTAGTCCATCTATTTATTTAGTAGGTCTGCGATGTCTTTACAATTTTAATGCGCTTTTCTTAGGATTACTATAGGTACATGGTTCTATTTATTGCTCAATATAGATAAGTTGTAATTCAGTGAACAAGAATAAAACAAGTTAAAAAAATATTTTGTGGACAGTTTTGAGACAGTTTTGGGACTTACTGTTTTTTTTAACTACATAAATATAATCAGTTTAAGATACTTAGTGCCCCGTTAAATTTTTTGTACTAATTAAAAAATAGTGGTGTATATGTTACAAATTTATCAATCGCTCACAACCTTTGCTGGGCAAATCCAATACTATTACACAATTTAATTCAATTCTACAAATCACACGACAAGCAAACGGTGTGCTTAGAACCAAGTTTTTAAGCGGAAAGGGGTGAGAGTGATTTTGTCCAGAGTCAAAAAATAATTATCATAATTATATAAAAAATGTTTCTTAACTGACATTCTTGCTCAACTACCATAGATAATATATCTATTTCAAACATAATATAAAGCTTATTCTTTGTACAAATATGTGTTGCACATTTGCTTTTTTTATAATAATATTCTACCACATTCACACAAGACCATCTAGTCCTAAACTAAGCAAAGCTTGTACTATGGGTACTAGACAATGGATAAACAAACATATATACTTTTTTTAAAAGACGTATATATTATACATAGAAACACACCAAATACAGACCAGACCAAAATAAACATTTATGTTCACGCACACAAATGTTTGACTTAAGCGGGAATCGAACCCGCGACTTTTGGCGTGGCAGTCGCTTACACTACCGCTACGCCAACGGGTCGTCAATTTTGTTTTTAATTTATCATTTTCGTCCCGATCCCGTTAGAATTTAGGGGATTCCCTTCTCAGTGCACCCCTACACTTCTAAATTCTAAATTTCAGCTTATTTCCGCCAATAATTTCGGCTGTATCTTGTCTCTGAGTTAGTCAATAACGCAAGTATTTTATATAATACTAGCTGTGCCCGCGACTTCGTTCGCGTAAATGTTGGAATTTAATTAGCATAGCATTTATGCCAAAAGTATATGATATTTATAACTTTTATATGTATATTATATACCTAATATATATCTTTAGAGCATTTCTATATACACAACATTAACTGTTTTACCACCTTCACATAGAACATGTAAATTATTTTTACCACTCACTCGTGAACATGCCACATATAACTGACCATGTGGAAAACAACATGTTCGGAGGTCGATTCCAGCTGTTTCAAGTGTCTGTCCCTGCGATCTATTTAGAAAATGCACACAGGACTACGAATATCCAGCCCTGCCAAAAGTAAGATAGCCCCGTTGAGTAACTCAAGAGGTATCTGAATTCAGGCCTCAGTCTCCCACCTCATGACACCTGTATAAGAACAGAACACGAACGAACGGAAGAAATCAAAATAACACATATCAGACAAGAATAATATGGACTAATCGACAATTTATTGAAAAAAGGATCTATAGTCATTGATTTTATCATTTAAAATAAATTGAAATGATTATATTACTATTATATAAACATAATAATTTGAAATAAATGAGATTGACCGTTTAAATTAAGTGGACATTGTAACAAAGGACAATGGCAGATCTCCATACATCAAAATGTCTGAAATTAAATTGAAGTGAACAGTAATAAAAAATATATCAGAAAATTTGGCGTTAGTAACTGAGTCTATAAATGATTCTATTTTCACTCAGGAAAGGCGGAAAAAAAAGATATCGGTGTTTGAATTTTGAGTTAAGAATGAACAATGTAGGTAAAAGGAAAGTTATAGTATGAAAGTTGAACAATGTAGGTAGATACCAAAGAGATTGGATAATATACATAGAGACCGTCCTAGTACTCCCAAATTGAACACAGTCAACTGACGTGTAAGATACAATTTAGACAATATTATGCCATCAAATTATATAACCTTAGTGTTTTTTTCTTTTATAACAGTTCTATCATGATTTTGAATTTAGTCGTATAATATTTATATCGACTTTTCAAGTGTTGTAAAAAATCTTATCGATATGTCTATCCACCGTATATTTTTACCTCTTTATTTTTTAGATTATATGTGCACGTGATAAAGATTTATAAAATAAGTGGATTGCTGCAGTATGTCGTGGAGATAATTGGGTGCCTAGAAAGCACCATAGAATTTGTTCCAAGCATTTTACTGCGGAATGTTTTTATAGTAATGACAGAAGGCTCCTCCCTTCTAAACATATCAGTGTGAGTGCTTAAATAATTACTTGCTATTATTTAAACTATCAGCAACAGTAATGAATTCCGAAGCTTGTTAGAATCCATCATATTACAAAAAAAAATTAATGCACCTATAGAAAAAATCTGATCTTTCTTTACAAAGACAGTAATATTTAAAGGACAGTAATTTGAAGGTTTGATAAGAATTGTCTGCTTTCATAGTCACGACTACTGAGTGGATATGCATCAAAATAAGGGAATCTTCATTTGAAATAAATTTTGTTAAATGTCATCTACCCAGAGACCAAAACTTGGTTGTTCTTGTTCGACTAGTGGACTAATAATGTGCCGATCCCAAGATAAAATCGAAGGGCTAGTCTAGCCACAATTTTTTTCTCTCTAAATATTATCCGTCTATCTGTGTGTCACATGTATGACCGAAAAGTGTCCGATCCCGCACATACATTTTTATGTTTTTATTTAGTTACCTACTATGTAATGAGAAAATTCAATTCAATAAAGTGATTATTGTTAATAACAAACCTTTGGGCACTATTTAAGGTTATGTCTGATTTTTCTATTTTAAGTAAATTTTTATGTTTTTTGCTTGATAAAATCCATGTCGACTATCTCCAATCCTTGTAAAGAATTAATTTGGATATGCCATTCTCAGTTATCATAATGCTTAAGCTATGAGTTTTGCTTTTATCTTAATTATTTGCTTTCTTTAACAAAAATATGTTATTGAGATTAGAGAGAGAGTAGGGGGTGATGATTTATTTATTCAATATTTATTAATTCCACTTACAGCTTTCATTACAGCGGAAAAATTAACTATAAATAAGTATAAATAAACATTTATGCCGAGGGTGTCGTATGAGGCGACTAAGAGAAACAAGAGAAGGAAATCTCGAAATAAAACCCTATACTAATACGTCTGGCTAGTGTGGTATTATAGTAGGCCAAACCTCCACCACGGAAGGTTAAAGACCAGCAGTGGACTTGAAAAGGCTGTTGATGCGTAAAGGAAAATACCATGAAAATTAGAAAATAACGCCTCGAAAGATTATGTGCTACTGAGTACCCATTTGAAACAAAAATATATAAGTTCAGTTTAAAAATGTAAGTTTGTGTAATAATTATTTAAAGACTGTCCATCAACTAGCGTTCTGACTGCTGTGGACATAAAGTTATGGAATTTAAAATGTATAACATATAAATAATATACTTTACAAGTCCGTTTGATTTTGAACCTATATTGAAACTTTAATCGATATCGATAGCGGATTTGCTCAGTCACTATTAAATTAAAAAGTTACGATATTTGTGTTCAAATTGTCTTTAGCCCTAACTGACAAACATAGTGCCATCTTCTTCTGGCAACTCTTATTTATCATATGAGTGAAGAGTGTAGCTATATTCAATTTGTTCTTAAAAATATCGTTCCTTCCATGCTTCAGTTATTCTTCCATGGTAGATACGTTTGAATTATGAAATAACATATATGTCAGATTGACATCAAAACGCAGAAGTATTTTGTAGCATCTAACTGTCACAGCCAAAGACAAAAGCAGAGCTGCACATTTTAAATCGATTTTATGTGAAATCGATACAACATTAAAACGATGCTGTTACGTTTTTATTTGATTGAAACGTTATTTTGCTTCAAAAATATTAGCTTATTGATACAATGTTGATTACATATGAAATAACTGCATTTTAAACCAAATCAACTCTATAAAGGTCGATCGTATCGATTACTTATTTAATAATCTAATCTAAAATACAGATATAGCACTCACGTCTATTCCTGTCACACCATTGTCTATGGCAATATAAAGTATTCGTAATCAATTGGAATGCTTTTTATCATCATAAAATACTCCAGCTTTAACGAGACAAAGTGAAAATATTAAAATTGTAGAAAAAAAACCAATTTGTTTTGTTTATATGAATGTTAAGGTCGCCACAACAAACCCAGACCAAAATCTGCCATTGTTCTTTTGACACAGAGACTTTTTGTTTATGAAAGTGCCGAATATTATACTCTTTTATTTTTTATAACAGAAAGATACCACACATAATTACTGTCTTTTTTGCAAGAATCATTTATTTTGCTAGAAAATTATTTGAAAATAGTGACATCTATCGGTCGGAACGATAACTATAATTATGCTCGGTTCCAGTAATTTATTTCTCGAAAATACATAAAAATATATACTGACGAAATTAAGAATCGCCTCCTTTTTTAAAGTCGGGCAAATAGCCATAAAACACTTTGAACGTAGTAAAGCCTTGCTGATTTCAGCATGAATGGGCCGGCTCGACCGGGGAAGTACTACCCTCTCACAGAAAATCGACGTAAAGTAACAGTACCTAAACTGTTGCGTTTCGTTCGGTGAGTGAGAGTGCCGGAGGCCCTATCCACTATCCCTTCTCCCTGATCCCACTCCTTATCCTATCTCTTTTCCCAACCCCAAGGGGCGGCAACGCACTTGTAACTCCTGTGGTGTTGCTTGTGTCCATGGGCGGCGGTAATTGCTTACCATCAGGCAATCCAGACACAGAAAATCAAGTCAGATACTACACAACTATTCTTATCGTGGTGCAAGAACCGCGGGTCCGAAGTCATTACGCGCCCTTTGGTGCATGGTACTGCTTTGATATAAATACTACAACACGCAATTATCCGTTTGAGCCTCCGCAAACGTTGCTTAACTTTATCGGTCTATTTCGGGCAATCAAGTCACGTAATGGCGCTGGTACACTTGAGCATTCATCTGTAATGAGCATTCTCGCGAATATTACAAAACAAATGAGTTTGTTTAGCGAGCATTCTCACGAACATTCTGGCGAGTCTTAGAATATAACTAATACATAGAATTCACGCTACAATGGCGGTTAATTACTTCACTTTGACTTATGATTTTAATCTTGGGAAGAATCTTCGTACTTTATCACTAATTTTAACTTGACTAGTGATATGCTTACTCAGAATAAATATTGATAAAATATCGATAATGTTTAGAATAGATCCTTAGATTTGGTTCACTCAGAATTAATTTCAATAGAATGTTGATAAACTATCGATGTTGATAAATAAATCTGAACGTAGGAACTGACACTTTTGTGATTTATTAAGCCTGATCAAACTAAAATCTGCATTTTAGTATTCAGAAACGTCATTTTTTTATGAAACTTACTCTTACTCTAGAAATAATTCATAAGTGAAACTGAAGTAAACATATTGGGTAAAACTGCTGTTGTAGTGCGATTTCTTTATTTTATCTATATTCTATGGACTACTTGAGTTTAGAGTGTTCGCTGGAATGATCGTGAAAATGTTCAGTTCGACAAAACCGAAAACGGCGAATGCTCGCTGTTCTGTTACAAGTCTATCTATTTAAATCAACTAGCATGAAACTGCATAGGGTTTTGGAATCTTCCATATTAAATACTTAGATTTTATACATGACTGATCTCAGTCCGCTGGAAGATTTTGTTCATAGCATGATGACGTAAATAAGAAGTATTCGTCCTGATGAGATTTTTTATTCATTTCAATAACGAACCTGAATAAGTTATTATAAAAAAATAAACGATGAAAGGAGATGAACAAAAATCATAGGGGCCTGTGCCGCAGCAAGTACGGAGATGAAACATACACCTTTTTAAAGAACAAGTCTTCTTGTTATGCAATAAGAAAGGCGCATTTAGCTAAGCAGCAGTGGTCAAAAGTTATTTAGGTTGGAAATAGATGATTAATGACATATTTTTTGACAATATTTCACAATGTATTGATGTAATGTAATTAGTTATATAATCTGTTTTAGTTTTCATGCATTTTATTGTCCTAAGTTTCTTTTATTAAAATATTTTAGTATTTCAGTTCATTTGTTTGTAATAAATAAGTATCTAACCCTAATATTAGGAACTTATGAAAAACAACAAAACATACTTTACACAGTAATTTAATAATTTATGTAATTAATACATTATGTAAAAATGTAGCTGGTGGCACAATATTTTCTTGGTGTCTCGCCCACCCCAAATACCAGAGAATTGTCATAATTTGTGCACAACCCCAAATACCAGAGAATTGTCATAATGTGTGCACAACATCCAACAATCCGATTACCAGCTACACAATTACACCAATAACCTAAGATTGCATCTCTATTTTGGTCTTCACTTGAGGGACTCTCATCATATAAAATATTAGTATAATACTCTCGTCTAGAAGTAAACTATAAACGAAAAGGCGCGTACGTCGAAAGATAAGACCTCCGTAGTATTACTTTACTCTATAGATAAGACAATAAGTCAACATGTCAACTAATTTGACATTAGCTTGGTGATACCAGAGCTGGATTAAAATAACCCTGTTAGTAAGTGGATTTCGAACTATATAATTATTTTGAACTTATTTTTAATTTAATATTAAGAGGTTTGTTTTTATAGAAAACTAGAGGACGCCAGCAGCTACGCTTGAAATTTTTTTTAAATTTTAAGATCCCGTGGGAATTTCGGGAAATCCCTTCTTAGTGCACCCAGGTCCTCAAGGAACATACATGACAAATTTTAGCTTCTTGCACCCAATAGTTTCAGCTGTAGCGTGTCTGTCAGTCAGTCAGTAACGCAAGGATTATAATATTATTTGCTGGCGTCGTCTAGTTTATTATAAAAAGGTAAGATTAATGTTATTTTTAGGATTCTAAAACTAAAAATAATGTATTTATTCTTTTGACAGTGAACACCAATCAGAGAGCATTACATCAAACAGTACGACCGCCATTCATGTTGTTGACGTTTTAGTAGTAAATACAACTAAAACGTCAAACGTTCTACCGGTCAAATCGATATAACAAAATAAAAGTGGGTACATCAGACCAGACTTCATTCGCGGTTTGTTTTGTTTTGGACTTTGTGATATCACTCAACTGCCATGATGGTTTACAGCGTTTTTGTGTCAAATTCAAAAAGGTTTTTAAACAGCCTTAATTAGTAATGATGCTGATCGATTTTGAAGAAAAAATGAGGTATTTCAGTTTAACATCTAATAAAGGAACGAATCAATCGCTAATTACATTTTAGGTCACAAGCCTATTATTATAATGTGTAGTATTTTAACTCTTACAATTCTGTTGCTTTATTTGTTTCCCTACACCAATCTTTTATCATTGTTTCGTGGCAACATTATCGGTAGATTCAAACAAAGTCAAAAATAAGGAAATCGCTTCAAATTCTTTTAAATTATTTTCTTTTCAGCAACTGCAATGGAATGTAAATGGTACTTTAAAATTCCTTTTATGTTTTATATAACTTATCTACAACCGCAACCGCTCTGGTCAACGTGGGGCACATTTTGTCCAAGTCCTTTTAAAATTTACATGACTTTTCATCATTGGTTACACTAACTGCAGTCACGGGCTAAATTAGTCATTTAGTAACCAATATTTTACATTTCTTTCTATATAGTGAAATGATTGAGACACTTCACATAAATATTAGTATGTGTACTAACAAAGCGCAAAAGTTTGGAAATTGTTTAGGTTTGCTCTGTCAGCCCCAGTTCACTTTACGTTTTTCTCTTAAATTAAAATACGCCTCGAGCACACACATACATTCCATCTCTTTATACCTATAATTTATTTGTATTTATACCCTTGAGGCTTTTATTTGACACATATAAAAAGTATTTGACTGCCTCCGTGGTCCAGTGGATAGCGTATGCGTCTGCTGATTGGTAGGTCCCGGGTTCGACTTTTTAGTACCAGAATGGAGAATGACAATGTGCGCGGTAACGAAAATAGTCTCGCCTCCTATTGCGTAGGACCTAAAAAAATCACAAGGCGAAACGTGGGTGTAATATTCACCTTTACTTATCCCTACGGGGATACAGGCGGGAAGATATAAAAGAAAGAAGTATTTTTCACTGTCTATCACTTGAATTGATACCCTGTGTTAATTTTAATGTTCCTGTTTACGTAAAAAATGCTCTCTCACGGCAAACTGTTTAACAAATAATTTTCCCTCATCTCCCTCGAGAATTGCCTGCAATTTAAAGCTTGGCTTGTTATTCAATTTGTGGAATTAATTGAATATTTTGCTCAATTTAGAGTGTAAACGCAAACGTTCTATTAGTCTGTTACAAAAATAAATCTATCACAAAAGACGAATCAAATATTAGCTGTATGACATTTGGCAAGCTTGAAAAATTACAGCTCCATTTGAGTATTATTAACTAACATTAATATTAACTCCTTTATTATGGTCGTGTTATTTCTATCCCGTGTTCAAACAGGCTTTTGCTTATACTTGCCGTCTAACAAGCAATACGAATACTCTCTATTTTCCTATGCATGAGAAGAAATTCGAATACAAACTTTTTCTTTGACTTAACCCATCATCTTAACCTAATGTTGCTACCAGCTAGAGGTTTGGTAGTTACATAAGTTACACCCGAATATCCTGCCATCGTCGTATGTTATGCCATTACTCCATTACGAGCGAGGGGGTTGTGCATAACAGAATATCTCATACAAAACCCCTTACTTCTCCGATAATAATTTATGGGTTCACCAGACGTACGAGTAGGTACATCCCTTATTATATGTTTTGGTTTGTTTTTGTTTTAAAAAAGACATCTGCCACATTAATCCTGTGTCGCGGGGGTCTTTACAAATATAAAACTAACGGACACAATAAACACCCAGACTCAAAACAACAATTTATAATCACACAAAGTGTTGCCTCGTGTGGAAATCGAACCCACAACACTTGCGCAGTGTCAAGCGGCGAGGCAGCCGCTTAAACCACTACGCCAACCGTGCAGTCCTAAACACCTCTATATGTACCTACACACCTCTATAACTAATACACATAATGCATATCACAGCAAATACTTAACTAAAGTGTAGTTTACTAGACATCCCCCGCGGCCCCGCCAGTGTGAATTATATACCTACTTAGGAATCGCACTACATATCTAATGGTGAAAGCCGTAGAAAATCCTTTGATAGCTTTTGAGTTAATCACACTCCTACAGACAGACAGGATGAAAAGGGGACTTACTTTTATGATATATTATGGAAGTATAGATGATATAATAGTTTATGATAGCTTTTGTGTCTTTCGCCTCACTAGGATATTGTAGCATGTGAGCAATGGTTGCCTATGCCAGGATCTCGAGTTTAAGCCAATAACACCACTTTATAAAGTTATGTGTATATTAAATTGTTCAATATCGCTTACTACACGGTAAAAAAATAATATGAGGAAATATTTTCACTTCTGTTTTGAATCTGAGTTGTTTTAATGTCACAAGACACGTAAATTCTGCCAATCACCACTGGTCCAGCGCGGTGGACTTTTAGAAATGGCCTAGGGCACAGCAAAGGAACATATTAAACAAGGCTGATGACGTGGCATCATTCTATTACAGAAGACTGCAAGCCTTAACCTTCTAATAGTAAGAAGAGAACTGTGCTCAGCAATATTAATATTACTTTAATTTTTTTATAGACTCACGTCTATATCCCTGGAGGGATAGGCAGATGTGTAATATAATCCACATTTCGCTTAGTTATGACTTAAGGACATACATAATACGGGGCGAGCCTATTGCCAATACCGGGCTCATTGCTAGACTTCCGAGCTGCTTCTGAGAATTGGAAAAACTCAGTAACACCATTGCCCGACCTGGGAAGTGAACAGCCGATGAATACGCTATACAGTGGACCACGGAGGTAGTCTAAACATATAAAAATTTGAAACCGCTAATATTATTGTTTGTTTAATTACAGATCTTAAAATATTTTCTTTTTTTAGTTTAGTTAATAACAAATCGTCTCTGGGTGTTACGCGTATTTGATTCTGTGCGATCGTGAGGTCCGGGCTTAATCCCGGATCAGACAATGTCGCTTGATCCGGAAAATGGATTGTTAGGTTTTCTGGTCAAGCAATTTACAATACGTTTCAAATTCTCATTGCGTTCATTGATCTCATTGACAAACAAGGTACAAAGTATTTTGGCTTGAATTGTATATTTCGAAAGTTTGAAGCCACGTAGGTACGGCGTGCTGCTCAAGATCTTTCTATGTGGAGAAGCATCGTGGTAACAAAGCATTGGATGTCTTTCGGCTGAAATTATGGTGTATCGATGCGAGAATATTTCGTAGATTACATAGGATAATACGAATCTTGTGATAATGATGGCAAGTGATATAGGGCTAACGTGTAGAGGCTCTTTGAAAGTTCTTATATTGTATGATGTTGCGTCCATTAAGTAATCTTCATAACTATAGTGATAGTTCCTGAGACTTTACTGTCGGTACAAAAACTGTGATGTGATAAACTCCACAAGAAACGAATAATGTAACAGACGGAGTCATTAATCTTTGCGATACTTGTGACCAATATTGATACATAAGTTCGTGAGATAGTTAAAAAACTTCAGCACCACTAGAGATGGGCGGAGCGACAAAAACATCTTCAAGCACTTTGCTCAAATATCACTTACACTAACGGTTTTGACACACTATCACTGAAAATTTTGATATAGAATAGCTCTGTAGCGGTAGCTACATGCATCTGAGCCGATCTATCGTACGGCGGTAAAGACAATCATCACGTCAAAGTCACCAATGTGGAGGAATACCTCCAACTGGAGGGTGGATGCTCAAACCAAGCTAGGTGATCTTGTCTGGTGGACTGTAGTCTGACGGATGTATAAAAGTCAAACCCACTGCAAAATAAGCCGCTTCAAAATGACATTTCAAACACGGAGATGTGACTGACTTCCAAGTTGAACAGTGAAAGCACGCGAAACAGAGACAGAATCATATACTAATCTTGGTGTTAGAAAAGATAAATACAATTGCTACAACTGACGGGTCATGACATAACTACTGCAGTTTCGTCACTCATGTCACGTCATGACGGTAATCATCTTAAAGCATATCCGATGCTGCGGTAACCAAGTGATACTATTGGTAGAAGTTTTCACACACCACTCAACTGCCATACATCTTCGGTGTATACACAGCCTTAAAGAAGTTTTCTTTTACTTTCAGCATGTGTTCCGAGAAGCTATTTATTTTGGGTCAGTTTACCTCCCGGTAGCTGGAGAATATTGTTGTTGGATAAAGTATGTTTTGATACAGCACTTTAGTTTAACCTATCTTGGAATTGAATGGCCGTCCAAAGATTTTGATATGTTTGTCTAGAATACCGTAACGTAAGGATGGCACATGAAGACAACAGCGGATTAATTAAAAGGGATGAAGAAAATTAGTCGACCGATGAACTTGTATATTGGTAAGCCTTTGAACACATGCGGCTCAAATTTAGCCTGTGTTTAGCCTTTTAGATGACATGATGAAATGTTACGTCATTTTACAGTAACGTTACATGGTTGAAAGGAATTACGGGCCTTAAATTTGACAGTTTATTAAAACTTTATACAAAAGACCGTTGCACTTTCGAGATATCCTCGAGATGTTGTTGAATTACATGTCAAAAACCCTATGACATTCTTAGCGTGAGCACCCAGTTTTTTATTTGGATTGCGGATTCACAGACCGTGCGCGACTGCTCGTTTTCATTTTATGAATAGTGACGCAACTTTTATGTTTTAAATAGACAGTTATATCGTTTTTTCAGTGCCGTTAAACTCATAATAGAATGAACTCAAGTGTAAGAAGATATTACGAGTATCATAACAAATAAAATATCCTCTTTTGTCTATTTTATGACGCTCAATGTATAGAGCTCGTTTGCAAACAATGTGAAGTGTTAAAATAATATCATTTGTAAATCTGAAAGAAATGTCCCATTTAATGTGCTATCTAAAGTAATTTAAGAGATAATTGAATGGAGTTATAATTAAATCTGTTTATTTATGAACGTTGTTATTATAAAATTAATTCAATTTAATCAGTGTGCGTATAATGAAGAGGTAATTTTGCATAGATAATATAGATAGGCCCAAAGGCCTGTGACTTGGCCTAATGATTTTTGTGCTGAGGCAGGAAACGTGACCTCCAAAAGCACGGTAGAGTTCTGATGTAAATGTCACACGCAGTCACCCATCCAAGTGGTGAGCTGTTCAAGGGTTGCTTAACTGAGGCGACGTATTACGGGAGCCAAGCTAACGCATCCAAAAATCGAAGCATTCTCACGGCCTGTTGCTTACCATTCCGTCAACAAATACATCATCTTTTGGCTTATTGGTTATCAATTCTTATGTTTAGTATCAGGGTTGTGCATGTTTTAGGATTTCGAATTAAATAAAGGCTTTACTCGCCAAGTATTTCGATGTTTGCTTTTCCTCTAATATAGAAAAAGAACTGCTAAGCTTTCTTTTTAATCCCTAAAATAAAAATTTTATTGACACCTAAAATAAGAATTTGTATTGACATATGCCGCTGAAATTTTTATTAAGTTTAAAGATCTACAAATAACCGTCTGCTATAACGAAAGAAGATTCTCCTAATAGGAAAACAACGGATGAAAAAGAAGAGCCAGACTTGGTAGACTTCTTTTGTTTTTGAGATGTCTCTCATACTAGGAATAAATCCTGAGAAGTAGACAGTTTGTAGATCATCAATTTTTATTGCGTCTGGCGATCTTATCATACAAACACTTATTTTATAGGCCAACTGAAGTACTACGTAGTGAATCATTATCGAACTTCTTTGTATTTCTCGTCCATAGTAGCTTCTCTTAACGTATAATTCAGGAATCACCAACCTTTTGTTTCGTCGTAACTCAAAGTAAACTAGGTACAATATTTGAATTTGTACCTCAAAATTATGCTAAGACAGACAAATTCACAAAATAAAACTTTAAAATATCTTAATCTTTCGTGAACAATAAAACACAGTCTTTGACCAACTTTGTCATATTTCATAAATTAATTCTTTCGACACAAGCCCTTGACACAAACAGTGGAATTTAAAATTATACGCAAACATAGAGTTCTGCAGGCTTCTCAACTAAATCTTATCAAAGTGAAAAACGGATTAAAAATGTATGAGGAGGTGAAAGGGCTCGTAGGCCTCTTTTCAGGCGATACTGAAATATTCAGCCTTGTTTCAGAGAGCTTTATCATGTACTGTGTCACACTTTTTACTGTTATCGTGAAACTGAAAAAATATTGGGCATATCAGTGGAAACTTACCGAGATTTTAGATACAGATTTTAAAGTAGCATTTTCTGATACTGTTTTTATACGTCTTAAGTTCTAAACAAAATATTATTTTGAATATTCTTATTACCGTCAAATATTTGACTAGATTTCATTCCCTTTTACTCGTATCTAACTTTCTTCGTAACAAACAATATAATTGTAATAATATTGTAATAAAAAAAACTACTTGGATGTGTCAACATCCAAGTAGTTTTTTTTAAACTGCCATGTAATTATTAATTCAGTTTGAAGTACATAATATGTTGTTTTATGTACTTTTTCATTACATTGAGTTTCAAAAAATTGCTATGATGTAAGTAATTATAAGCGTCAACTATTTTTATGGTAAACAGCTGTTAGTAGTTTAAGTCCATGTTATAAAATGTATTCAAGTTTGTTTGTATCACTCCAAAACATGTAGGTGTATAAATATTATAGATATTATTTTTATTAGGCGATAGCAAACTTCAATCCAAACAGGTTATTGCTATGACATTGTATATAGTTTTTTAAACTTATCTTCATTCGGCTCGAAAGTGAGATAGAAATGGTCTAATGCTGAAGTATAAAATAACATCCCTGCGCGACATATCTATAAGTACGGCGAAACTCAAGCATTAGTTTTACTATTCGATGTACTACTCCAAGCCTACCATTCAACTATATTGAAATATTTAAAAGCACCTTATTCTGCTCCTAAAATTCAATTAAAAGTTTGGGGGTTCTATGTTTACAGGGTAAATTAGTTTGAGTATCTACTCCGTATACTGCACTGTTAGTTAATTAGAAATGTAGCAGTGTTACTCTTAGTCAGCCGTTCTATGCGCAGTGTTTGGGCCATTGTTATAATGACTGCATTTGAGTATTGTAGGCAATTGATTGGGCAGCCGCATAGTCAGTTATTACATACATACATACATAGTCTCACGCCTATATCCCCGAAGCAGTTTTTTTATTTTTTTATTGTGTTTACTGTAAATAAATTTGTATAAGTCATCAGTATCGCCAAACTGCTCTTTTTCCAGGCTCCTTGCTTTTCTAGTCCATCCAAAGGTTGCCTGGAAGATATTGCTTATAAGTTCTAAGGCCGCCATTTGTACATCAACTTCTATTTTACAAATAAGTATAGTAAATTGTATTACTTGGTGTACAATAAAGATGATTTGTATTGTATTGTATTGAAGAGGTAGGCATAGGTATATTGCTACACCCACTTTTCGCCAGATACATTTTAGTCACACGTAATAGGGGCGAGCCTATTGCCGTACCGGGCACATTACCAGACTTCGAGCTGCTACTAATTTCCTAACGGAAAAACCCAATAACACTTTGCCCGACCTGGGTATCGAACCAGAGAACATATTAAATTTTAAATCATCATCATCCTCTTAGCGTTATCCCAGTTTCAATCTGGGGTCCGCTTACTAGTCTAACCGGATTTGGCCGAATATTAGCTTTTCCACGGAGCGACTGCCTGTCTGACCTCCGCAACCCGAAGGGATAGCGATATTCCATGGTTTAGACCAGTGTCAGTTTATTTAGAAGGTACTGACGCCCTGTAACGATTGTCAAAGATCTACATGACAACCGGGACCGACGGCTTAACGTGCTCTCCGAGGCACGGGACAAGCGATAATTAACAATTCAATACAAACATAACTCCGAAAAGTCATTGGTGCGCGCCGCGGATTCGAACCCGATACCCTCTGCATGGCAGTCTGTTGGTATCTCCTATTTTGGTTGGTATGGTTATCGCTGCCTTTAAATTTTTAAATTTTAAATTAAATTTTAAATATTGGAATTTATCGTATTTTTTTGTAGATTTCGTCTGCTACATTGTGTTCCATGTGAACTGCGTTACTGTAATGGCTGATTGGGATAATTAATCACAAATACTAAATAAGCAACCAGTCCTAGTCCCCTGCTGGATCTAAGCGTCTCCTCATTTCCTTCATAGCAGCATTGTCGGTCAGTAGGAGTATGATAATACGTGGTTCGGTGATTCGGTGTATTATACCACGCGGGACAGTGCGAGAAATGCAAGCCAATCAACTTACCACTCAATATGCCGAAAACCGAGCCAAGTAGTAGTTTTATTGATAAACTCGCCACACACAATAATCATACAATTATATCGCTCGTGAAAGCAGGACAACCAAACACACTCTTACAATATTAGATGTATCTCTGTAAAAATGTTTAACAGCCCCTGGTCAAAAACGACTTTAATTTGGTCGAAGCGATATCTCGCCTGTCACTGGGCGGGTAGAGCCGCCATCACACGAAATTAATAAATTCCATCCATAAATTTAGACACCCCTTTATTGAAAAAGCATAATAAAATATAAGCATTTTGGAGTACCCGGATACATTAATATATTATGAGTGTGTATATGAGTTATGTGGAGTTTACTTTTGCCTTGAGCTTAGCTTTTGAGCCATCATTCATCGTTTTGGATCTTGTATAAAATACACAAAAACAACGCTACAGAAACTGGCGTATTATTTTTCAAATAAAACCAAAAGCCTTGCTGGGAACTCTGACCACCTTTCACATTAATGAAGAGCATGAGCAGTTATTACTATCATCTGATGATGGCCTGCTGATAACGCTACCTGAAAGTTATAAAAAACTAGTACTGTTTCTTAAAGATTAGATTTTTCTGAATTAAGATTCTGAACTCATCGTTGATGCAGATTGCTGCATTTACAAAAATAGCCACAAAAACATCCATCTTATTTTTCCGTATTAACGCATACTGTCCCATTATTGGGCAAAGATTTCTCCTACACTTCTCCAGAGGTTCCCAGAGGGTTCTATATTAAATACAAATATCATAAATATAAAGAATGTGAAAACACTGTTCACCAAAGTTAAAAGTGTTGTTTACTTAACCCTTAAAGAAGCCATACATGAGACAAACCTAACTGGTCCATAAATAATAACTGTGTTCTCCAACTACCGAATAAAGTCAATGCCATTCTCATTTGTCAAACAATCGCTCCAACATTTCTCCTCATAAATGTTTCAAAGTGAAAAGGACAAAATAACGCTTGTGAATCTTTTATTTCATGAAAGTGCGTGTGTCGACAAGATCGCTTGAATATTACATTATTTATAAGGTGAAACTGCAATACGGACAGATATATTGTGGTATATAGGAGATGAGAACTTCGTGTTCCCTCTGGCATAAAGCGACATTTAAGTACGCTACGCTGCTATATAATAATTTTGAGATCTGTATTTTACCGATATTTGTTTTGCGTGTACCTAAGTGTTTGGTGATTCTAGTGCTCTAGTGTGAATTTTTATCCAGAGGCTCGGCATTTCTCGATAGGGACAAATTTCATACATAGTCTAAATGTGCCTTGTGCCCTGTACTTGTGGTCTCGTCTGACCGTAACATAGGCCAGTAACGCTTTGAAAAAAATGCAAATTGTTCCTGCCGTGACGACTCGATCAAACTCACACTATACCCTCTAGTCATTTATTTGTCAGGCAGGCATTCATTTGTCACCAAAAGACCTCCAACATAACCCTTCTATTTTTATCGAAGTGCAACAAACGCTTTAGATTTGATTTAGATTCCAACTATATAATATAATATAATAATATTCTACCACATACACACATCACCATCTAGTCCCAAGCTAAGCAGAGCTTGTGTTTTGGGTACTAGATAATGGATAAACATACATATATACTTTTAGTGTAAATATATACATATTATACATAAAAACACATATACAAAATACATACGTATATAAAATATTAACTTGCATTTTCTTCTTGACTGATTACAGTCCACTAGAAGAGTGTGATAAATATAAAGTTATGCGTCTTGTTGAGGCTTTTCATTCATTCATTAACAGACCCTTATAGTAATTATACGAAAATAAATTGTGAAATGCCCTTTTTTCCTCGAAGTTTCATCATATTGGTTACCTACACTAGTTGTAGATGACTGCATCAGTCATCGTGTAACCAACATAATTCACATCTTATTTTCATGTAGTTACAAGAATCAGACCCTTCAAATAAAAATTTGTATGTGTACTACAAAGCGTGAAAGTTTGGAAACTGTTAAGGCGCTGTTATACCTCAGAAGCCGTGAAACACCTAATCTTTCGTCGCGCATCTAGCCATAAGTACATATTACAAACTAGCAAAAAATAGAGCTTAAATTCAAAAGTCTGAACAAAAGACTTTTGAAAGAATTTTTCATGTATGTAAAATAGAATCACGGTAAAAAAATCACAAAATCGAGGCAGAAAATAATCTTTCGTCTCACTGTTTGCAATATTTTGATCGTAAGCTGTCTTTTTTTTTATAATATTGTAGGAAATCTAATGAACTAAAGAATTACCTTATTTATTTTCATATTATACGTGTATATTTTGTAAAATTAAATAAAATCTGCCGAACGTCTATGATTTTGACGCTCGGTAGATCCCATCAATATCAAACGCTTCAGCAATTTAAACCTTATTAGCATAAGCGGTGTACTGAGTGTCAGTTGCTAGTTTACGCCCCGCCCAGACCTCATCATTCGGCTATGAGCCCTGTGAGAGATAGGTCATGTCGCTTGCGTCTCCGCTGCACGAAATTTTACGTAAACCTGTTTGTTATTATAATACGCCGATTTCAGTTTCATGTTTTATGTTATAGACTGAATACATACATACATAGACTCACGCCTGTTTCCCCGAAGGGGTAGGCAGAGGCATATTAAACGCCCACTTTTCGCCAGTGCTTTAATCCCACGTAATAGGTGGCGAGCCTATTGCCGCTTATCGGGATATTTTGTTTGCCAGAGCCTCGTCCGTTGATCGGCAGGTGCACCACTTGCAGGTGAGGTTGGCTTGGGACCCTAAGTTCTTGGTGGGAACCCTATGCTCTGAATACTTTGAATCAAATAGGCTTTTCATGTAACTATGGGCACATATAATTAGGACCTAAGTTTATACTCTTGTAGCGTTTAATGTGTTATTGTTTCTGTGCTTATAAATATATAATTAGAAGAATAAAATATGGACAGTTAGATAAATGAAGTTTTACGAAGGATTTGTACAAGAAAGCGTCGTAATAAAATATAAATTCATCCATGGCCAAGTGATTATGACATATGTACCTAACATTTTTACACAAATTACTTTCATAAGAGTCTTTTATGACTAACTATGTTACTTATATATTATCGATTATGCATAATATAATTATATAGATTATTCTCACAATACATAGTTGCCACAGTTTTCAATATTTGAAAGAGTAATAACATAAAATCGAATCATTTTATGTACCTATATTTCAAATTCATTAGCTTGTCAGAGCGCCTGGAGCGCTAAGATGCCGCCACGGCGAACAATAATGATGACAGCGCTAATATGGCACTCCGCAATCCGCACACAAGCGGTAACGAATGTTGTATTATTGTGTTTTGAACATAAACCTTTTTAGGTACATCGGGTAAAACTTTGATTATTCATAAACTATTAGGTATGTCTCAGTACATCTAATATATTTTTAATTTCTAAAATCAATAATTTATATGTAAGAAAGTAACTTCTCTGTTTGCTATAACACAAGATATAGTATTTTTTTAATAATAAAGTACGTAACTAATTATCATTATTGTAATTACAGTGAAGTTAAAGATAACAGTTCTGCAACGTCTTACACACATTTGACTTCAGTTATTCCTAACACGATTTGTTCAAGAGCTAGCCAAGAAATGCCAAACATTTTTTTTAACAAATTTGACTCTCATTCCGTAGTGATAAGCAAAAATTACAAGAGGGAGGAGGGGCAGTGACTGGTTCGAATTGCGTAAGAATATGTTGACAGATTGACATTTTTGTATAGTGGTAAAAAGAAGAGATAACAGCAGTTAAGTCAACTTAGTAAAAAATATTTTGTACAAATAAAATATTTGCAATGTAAAATCAGTTGCGCATGGAATCTAAAATGAACAACTGGCTTTGCAACAACTGGCGAAGCAAGAAAATGTAACAATCGAGCCTTGTGGATTATTCGATTATTGGTGCCACGCCAGATGGATTAATAGGTCCAAACACGATTGTGGAAATTTAATGTTCTAAAGTTGCCTATAGGAATGGCCTGGAGAATAATATAAGAGCAAATCTTAATATATAAAATCTTTGCGTTACTGACTGACTGACAGACACGCTACAGCCGAAACTATTGGGCGCAGGAAGCTGAAATTTGGCATGTATGTTCCTTGGGGACCGTAGGGGTGCACTAAGAAGGGATTGCCCGAAATTCCTACGGGATCGGCCAATACGGGTAAATTAAAAAAAAAATGCAGGCGTAGCCGCTGGCGTCCTCTAGTAAAATACAAATATGGAAACATGATAAAAAAGTGAACTGACTAGTCTAAACAAATATTGTAATTGTTATTACCAAATTCAGGGGCAACGCCACGTTACACGCAAACAAAAGTGTTTATTAGCTGTGTGGAGTGGCGAAAGTATACCACTAAAAATAGAAATTATAGAAAGAGATGATGTTTTCTGGGAGAAGAAAAGCTTAAGGCGTTTTACATGAATTGGCAGTTGCCTGAAATTGTTGATTTACGTCAAGCTCGAGGGATGGCATTGCGAGATCACGGAGAGGAAAATGTTTCATCAGTGCTTGAAATTTCTACAATACCAAGCCGTAAAGGGAAGTAAATGAAACTGTGCCTCGTGAACAACAGCAAATAATAAGTATTGAAGCCTTATCACCTCACACACTGCCTTTAAAATTCGATGAGAATAAAGAAAACCTGCCGGGTTGTAGCAGACAGCTAACTTTTGATGAGCTGTAAACTCTGTATTTCGTTAATAAATTATAAATGAATATAAATAAATATCTTTTAATATTTATTTTCTTTGAAACAACACATATTTGAAGCGAAAGAATTTTTTTATATTTTTCCATAGAAACATGTATACGAAAAAACAGTAACTCAAATTCTAATTCTATAATTTTCTAAGCGACATAGCAGTATCTCATGAATAAGGTACATCCACATATATTTTTGATGTTTCATCTATTTTAAAAAATAATAATGGGTTGGGTTTTGAAACGAGTCACCTGAATTTGAGGGTATTGGTAGTGTAGGGGGCTTAAGGTAGTTCGTTTTAATCCCATAAAAGTAATTTTGGTTGCCGGAGCTGCGTCTTAATATTTTTAAACAATTTCCAAAATTTCATAAATACTTCGGCAATTATGCAAAACGGAACATAGTTTTTATATTTTAGTACAGTTTTACAAATGTAATTTTTAGGTTTTATGTGAAAAACGTGAAACGAAACGCAAAACTGCCATCTTGGAATGGTCATATTGACAGCTAAAGTCAAATTTGTGCGTCATTGCTTTCGAGTGCCTTGGGTTAGGTGCGACTGTAATCTTCTTAAGAGGCCGTTCTAAAATTCACGGACTGCGTGAATAGGTATTTTACGCCAAGCGCGCGGGCAACGCGATCGAGGTGTCAATGTGTGCGTCTGTGTAGCCCAACAAAATCTACCTTGCAGTGAACTCGCGGAGACAAAACAAATTGATACTTTGACCAATAAAATGTATGATCGTAATACAGAATTATTTTGGATAACGTATTTTGATGTTTAAATGTAATAATTCCAGGTAGATTCCATTGTTGCTGTTAAAAAACACCCGACTTCAAACAGTCGTAGAAACATGCAAAATCTCATTTACTTAGATTACAATAAATACTAATTCTAGTCATTCTGTTATAAAATCCAAAATACTGAACTGATTTCGGAAAACTTTCAATGGGACCAATCTGGAAGTAATATCATTATAGCCCATCCTATGAAATAAAAATAAATCCAAATCGGTCCATAAATGATGCATTAGTTAGGTAACAAACATTAAAAAATATGAAAAAATAATACAGCCGAATTGTGAACCGCCTCCGTTTTGAAGTCGGTTGAAAATATTAATACACAATATAAATGAGATTTGAGGCAGCGATAGCCGAGTGGATATACCAACAGACATGCAGAGGGTATCGGGTTCGAATCCACGGCGCGCACCAATGACTTTTCGGAGTTATGTGCGTATTGAATTATTAATTATCGCTTGTCCCGTGCCTCGGAGAGCACGTTAAGCCGTCGGTCCCGGTTGTCATGAAGATCTTTGACAGTCGTTACAGGGCGTCAGTACATAGTATAAAAATAATAGTAGGATAGCTTCATACAAATCGGCCGCCGCCGGTTTGAATGTACGCGTGAATCCCCGGCGCCGTGTACGTACGGACTTTTCATGCACACAGTCTCATAAACGAGTGCGACGAGCGCGGCGAGCGCGGATTCAATTCAATTTCAAATATTTTATTGATTCTCGCTCCCATGATTTTTCAGCAATTGAATCAATCCACTTACCCATAAAATAAGGAAAGTGCATAAACTCACATTATTCCCAAATGTTACTTTAAAGTTTAGTAATATTTGTTTTTATTTTAACCGTTACTATCCCACTGCTGGGCTAAGGTCTCCCGCACACTCTTCCATAAATGCCGACCTTTTTCTTTATCTTGCCAGTCAGCTAGAAAAATATTAATCGTTTTTTGGACCTGCCCCTGTCAACACTTCTCTTTCCTCCAGTTCTACTTCTCCTTCAGGGTTGCATTGTTTGGTGATGTATGTCCAATTTCGAGATGTTTCCTACAGACATATCCTACCCAATCCTACTTTAACTTCGCTGCTTAGAAGCGCACTTTGCTGCTTTGACAATTTTAGTCTTACACGTTACACCTAATACGCTACATTACATGGCACGTTGGCAAACCATGAGCTAGGAATTTCGAGAATTGGTCTGGTTATTATTTTAATGTTAAATTGTCTGGTTTTATAACAATGTTTAATTATACTATTTTTCTTCGTAACTTTTCCTACTAAGGCTTAAATGTTCATGGCATGTTAATTAATCAAAACTGTAGAAAATGTTGAGGTGTTCAAATTCAATGGTTAAATTTTGATCTATCCAACGCATAACGAATTGTAAACTGATGAAAATATATAACTTGTTTAATTTTTGTAGTATACACGTTTATTTTATTATAAGAAATATACCTACTACCAATAAATATCTACCTACTTCAAGAGCATACCGATTCCGGAACCAGTACCGGAATTCCGGAATTGACACTCCAATATCGTAACTCAGTTCCGGAATTCAATATTCTCCGATATTACAAGCCCTAGTACTACAGTTTAGGATGTCTCCAATCTGCAGGCCGATTCAGAATGTCACGACAAGTAATCGTACGATATGTCAAATTATTGTCCTCGTCTTTTAGTCGCCTATCAGAGATATTTTGAACAAATATTTATTGAATTTGGTTTATTTATTAATTTACTTCATACTGAATGCATAAAATTCATAGGAAATGCGATAGTTTTGACAAAAAATGAGGCGTTTGACAAATAACGGAATCGAATGTCAAATGAGATATCGAACGATTCTGAATCGCCCCCCTGGTCAGAGAACGTCCGCCTAGGTCTTCCCCTTCGTCCAAAAATGACGTACCTAACTGCACAACGCTATCTATTGTCAACATTTAGAACTTAAATTATTTCGTTCGTCTTAATTTATTCGTTCCATTAGGTACTGATAGTTCAAACTAATACATTTATATCCTCCATCATCCCTTAGTTTATCCCCATGGGGGTTGAATTTATCAAAATCTTATTTAAGCGCACGTCTTCATCATAGTAGCTCTAATCTTTAAAATTTCAGTTCAATCAGTCGAAAATCTAAAAAAATTTAAACAAACTTTTTTATCCCCTTAGGGGTGGAATTTATCAAAATCCTTTCTTAGGGGATGCCCACCTCATAGTAGCTATATGCATGCAAAGTCTTAGCCCGATCGGTTTAAAATTGACAAAGTTTCATACAAACTTTCAGCCCCCATTTTATCCCCTTGGGGAAAGAATTTATCAAAATCCTTTCTTAACGGATGCCTACGTCATAACATCTACCTCCATGCCAAATTTCAGTAAGATCCCTCCAGTGGTTTGGGCTGTGCGTTGATAGATCACTTTATCAGTCAGTCACCTTTGAGTTATGTATACAGGGTGGCGCTACCATAGGGGCACTTATTGAACAGAGGCATAGCGTACAACATTCTGAAGCCTTGTACCAAAAATCAATTAAATCAGTGCAGTAGTTTAGCCACAATATCGATTTTAAGTTCCGCAATTTTTGCACATGCTTTGAATTCCACACAGCTGATACAAAACGGTCAACGACCCTATATTGCACGCCCTGACTCGCTCCGACGCGACGCCTCGACGTCATCCGAAGTTAGGCTCAGCGCAGATAAAACGGAGCGCAGCGGAGAGGATTTTATAAACGCACTTGAAAATAAACTATATTTTTGTTACAATAAAGTGCATAAATGCTTGAACCTGACAAAAAACATTCGCGCGTCCTAGAAGATATGCGGAAATCCTCGCGCGGCGTCGAGTCGGCGCCCGCATCGTAGTGAGTCGCGGCGCGCAATGTAGGGTCGTTGACCGTTTTGTATCAGCTGTGTGGAATTCAAAGCATGTGAAAAAATTGCGGAACTTAAAATCGATATTGTGGCTAAACTACTGCACCGATTTAATTGATTTTTGGTACAAGGCTTCAAAATGTTGTACGCTATGCCTCTGTTCAAAAAGTGCCCCTATGGTAGCGCCACCCTGTATATTTAGATACAATTTCTGACATTCATAAGAGTCACCTTAAGACCTAAGTGAATATAGTATTTTTGAATCTTGCAGTATTTATTTTATAAGAGCATCGATTTCGTTACCATTCTTTTATTATACATATTCAACAATAATAACTCACATCAAGAAGGGTTGGTCGCGCTATAATTACAGTGGTGTTTACAAGGCACGCACACAGACGCAGTGACGACGGCAAGCGGCACACGTCCTACCTCGATGAGCGCTCAGCGCGGTCTAAAGTTCTGTAGACGCGTACAGGATTTATATAACGATTTCTAGCTTCGTTTAAAAATTAATTTAAAATATTTGTAATCACATTTAGAAGCTGATTTTTTTTTCTCAGCAAGGTATTATATCAAAACTTATTAGAGACTATTTGTTTTTTTATTTCTTAATGTATTTTATGTGATAAAAAATAATTCATTTAGACGTAAACGGACAAATTAATGACATTTTACGTAACATTTTTTGGTTTATTTCTGAATGAAACCAAAAATTCTGGCCCCATCATACCAAGGAGCAGGATGTTGTTATTTCGTATATGCATTTAAAAGTTAATTTCTCACATAATTTTCGATGTCATCGACCATCGCGTAATGCTCATAAAATGATTTCTTCAAAACATGCTTTGCGGAAACATGATTTTTCCGTTGTAGGTAATTAAACACTTATTTTTACTCCCATAGTACCAAAGTAGACTAAGTGATCTAATAGTATCATCGTTCATTTCTTAATTTGTTGATATATCTAAGTCACAATCACGTATCTCCGCGCGTGTTAACCGCTAAAATGGCTTAAAAAACGGGAACGGCCTCTTAATATATAAAATCCTTGCGTTACTGACTGACTGACAGACACGCTACAGCCGAAACTATTGGGCGCAGGAACCTGACATTTGTCATGTATGTTCCTTGGGGATCGTAGGGGTGCACTAAGAAGGGATTTCCCGAAATTCCCACGGGATCGGCCAAAACGGGTTAATTTAAAAACTAATGCAGGCGTAGCTGCTGGCGTCCTCTAGTAAGTAAATAAATAGGTTATGTTAGTTTCTCTTTTGACCCTTAATCCGAAAATAGGAGCCCTTCGCAGGGCTCCGACAACCTTAGTTTATTAAACTAGTGTGATGAATGTGGAAGTTGGCAGTGCCATACATACCGATGTTTGGAGATTTTTTTTTTCAGAGGAAACCAAGTATTTCCGGCAAGTGAAAATGGTGAGGGGGGTTTCAAGACCTCCCCTGCTCCCTCTCCAATTACTCACAACCCCTAAAAACGGCGACTTATTTCGAAACCTTTGCCATAATAATTATACCTATAATAACAATAAACATCCATAAATAAATAAAAGAAATCAACTTTTACTAAACTTCAATTATCTCGTAACTCACTTTAGTTGAGATACGGCTTTTGCGCTTAGTAGAGCAGTATTTTGTTTTTTAGGGTACCGTAGCCAAAAATTGTAAAAACGGAACCCTTATAGATTCGCAATGTCTGTCTGTCTGTCCGCCCGTATGTCACAGCCAATTTATTGCAAAACAGATTTGAAAACTGGCAGGAATGGAATTAGATGTAGGTATTCTATGAACTGCTTCACTATTTTTATGCAAAAACAAAAAAAACATAATAATGGCCTCTCCATACATGGAACTGACTTAATTATTTTTATCATCTTACGGCACGTAGGTATTTACCTACTTTCGTCAACATTTAATACCTATAACGTCTAATGTAAATCAGTTTTGCTCATGGCTGCACTGAGAACAAAAATTGCGCTATGCCTATATTGTGCAAACAGATTGATGTATGTTATATAAATTTTAATGTCAGTATCTCAATTTAATATGCTAAAACGTTTTGCTTGCGATTTTGAAATATTGGAATACGGATGTCGCCAGAATATGGCCGCACGCGACGAGAATGAAGGTGGGCGCCCCGCAGTAGACGGAGCTAAGCTCCCTTCACCTCCCCTGCTTCACCCCCTCATTTACCAAAACAGTCGCTTAAGACAGCGCCTTAAGGTTTGTTCTGTCAGCCTCGGTTCACTTTAACTTTTCACCTTAAACTAAAAAACGCCTCGAGTACACACATACATTCCACATCTTTCTACCGAAAATGTCTTTGTATACCCTTGAGGTTGTTATTTTCCATATATAAGAAGTATTTGACTGCCTCTGTGGTCCAGTGGACAGCGTATGCATCTGCTGACCGGAGGTCCCAGGTTTGGTTCCCGGGTCGGGCAATTGTGTTACCGAGTTTTCCGAATTCTTAGTAGCAGCACGTAGTCCGGCAATGTGCCCGGTAACACAATAGGCTCGCCTCCTATTACGTGTGACTTTAAAATTTTACAAGGCGAAATGAGGGTGTAATATTACACCTCTGCCTCCCCCTTTGGGGATACAGACGGAAAGATATTAAAAATAAGAAGTATTTTTCACTGCCTATCACTTGAATTGTTAATTTTAATGTTCCTGTTTGCGTAAAAAACTCTCTCACGGTAAACAGTTTAACATATAATCTACCATCATCTCTCCCGAGAATTGCCTGCAATTTAAAAGCTTGGCTTGTTATTCAATTTGTTGAATTAATTGAATATTTTGCTCAATTTGGAATGTAGGTCACATAAGTACGCAAAGTTCTATTACATTTATTAAAATTAAATCTATCACAAAAGACTAATCAAATATTTGCTCTATGGCATGTGGAGAGTCTGAAAATTCCAGCTCTATTTGATTCTTATACCTATTATTAACTCAAATATTACCTTCGTGTTCTTTCTATGCCGGGTTTGAACAAGCTTACAGCTTATTCTTGCCTTTTACTACTTACCGATGAAATCTCACTAAAAATATTACTGCATTGCTTGATAAATCTTTACATTATTTCGATATCATATGTCTTTAAAATTTGTCCGTAACAATTAGAACTTCCTGATGTTCAGCATGTGTACTGATACTTTATATTTATACTGCAATAATGCTTTTCATTTCAAGAGACAGTATCTATTCAATAGAAAATAAGAATACAAAAACACCGTTTACTGCATAAAATAACAACATATTCCTGCAGTGTGATTCTGTAAGACTTCATTGTAAACTTCAAATCTGAATTCCGCTGTGAGTTCCTTGATTGGCATTCTAAAACTCTGTTGAAAATTCGAATCTACACTAGCGCTACTCTTGCGAGCGTGTTTGCGAGTTGAACTAAATTGACCTCGAGATTTTGACAGATAAAGTATGAGATGACGTAAAAAGTGGTATTCTATAAGTTAACTCCCCCGTCAGTTCGACGCTCACTTCGCACTCAAAATCAAGGTCATTTTGAAACTTATGCGAAGTGAGAGCGAATAGCGACGTGAAATGCGAGTTGTTGTTTGAATTTTACAGAATCGACGTGCTGCACCAACTTATTCAAGGTGTATATGGTATTGTTTTATGGAAAAATTGGATTGAATCCATTAGAAAATTAAATAAAGCTATTAAATAAATATTCGATTTTGTCGACGCCTGTTGGGTGCCAAGTAAGTCTTACAAGCGAGGAACAGAAATAAGCAATTAATGTGAATAATTCTTATTTTGCTATATCAATAGAAAAATAAGAACACAGATACTCGTTCTCAAACAACCTATCATCTTAATCTTATAGTTTCTGGCTACCACCTAGAGCTTTGGTAGTAACATAAGTTACACCAGAATATTCACGCATTGTCGTATGTTATTATGACATTACTCCATTACGAGCAAGAGGGTTGTGCATAACAGAATATCTCATACGACTCCCCTTGCTTCCCCGATAATAATTTATGGGTTCACCAGACGTACGAGTAGGTACACTCCTTCATAATATATGTACCTGCACACCTCTACAACTAATAGACATAATTCATATCACAGCAAATACTTAGTGTTATTGGGATTTTCCGTTAGAAAATTTTCAGTAGCAGCACGGAGTCTGGTAATGTGCCCAGTACGGCAATAGGCTCGCCCCCTATTACGTGGGACTAAAATAAATCTGGCGAAAAGTGGGTGTAGCAATATACCTCTGCCTACCTCTTCGGGGATATAGGCGTGAGACTATGTATGTATATATGTACTTAACTAAAATGTAGTTTAATTAGATATCGCCCGCGGCTCCACCCGTGTGAATTATACATATACTCAGGAATCGCACTATCTAATGGTGAAAGCCGTAGAAAATCCTTTGGTATCTTTTTAGTTTATCACACTCTTACAGACAGACAGGATGAAAAGGGGACTTACTTTTATGATATATTATGAAAGTATAGATGATATAATAGTTTATGATAGCTTTTGTGTCGTTCTCCTCATTAGATGTATGTGACCAATGGTTGCCTATGCAAGGATCTCGAGTTTAAGCCAATAGCACTTTATAAAGTTATGTGTATTGTTCAAAAATTGTTCAATATCGCTTACTACACGGTAAAAAAATAATATGAGGAAATCTTTTCACTTCTGTTTTGAATTTGAGTTGTCTTTAATGTCGCAAGATATGTAAAGTCTGCCTTTCCACACTGGTCCAGCGCGGTGGACTTTTAGAAATGGTCTAGGGCACAGCAAAGGAACATATTAAACAAGCTGATGACGTGGCATCATTCTATTACAGAAGACTGTAAGCCTTAACCTTCTCATAGTAAGAAGTGAACTGTGCTTAGTAATATTAATATTAATGTATATTTTTATAGACTCACGTCTATATCCCCGAAGGGATAGGCAGAGGTGTAATATAACCCACATTTCGCTAAGTTATGAATTTAGGACCCACGTAATACGGGGCGACCCTATTGCCGATACCGGGCTCATTGCTAGACTTCCGAGCTGCTACTGAGAATTGGGACAAACTCATTAACACCATTGCCCGACCTGGGAAGCGAACAGCCGACGAATACGCTATCCAGTGGACCACGGAGGCAGTCTAAACATAAAAAAATTTAAAGACAATCATCACGTCAAAGTCACCAATTCGGAGGAATAATGGATGGTGTTCCTCCAACTGGAGGGTGGATGCTCAAACCAAGCTAGGTGATCTTGTCGGGTGGACTGTAGTCTGACGGACGTATAAAAGTCAAACCCACTGCAAAATAAGCCGCTTCAAAATGGCATTTCGAACACGGAGATGTGACTGACTTCCAAGTTGAACAGTGAAAGCACGCGAAACACAGACAGAGTCATATACTAATCTTGGTGTTAGAAAAGATAAATACAATTGCTACAACTGACGGGTCATGACAAAACTACTGCAGTTTCGTCACTCATGTCACGTCATGACGGTAATCATCTAAAAGCATATCCGATGCTGCGGTAACCAAGTGATACTATTGGTAGAAGTTTTCTTCACACACCACTCAACTGCCATACATCTTCGGTGTATACACAGCCTTAAAGAAGTTTTCTTTTACTTTCAGCGTGTGTTCCGAGAAGCTATTTATTTTGGGTAAGTTTACCTCCCGGTAGCTGGAGGATATTGTTGTTGGATGAAATATGTTTTGATATAGCACTTTAGCGCCGTGTGGTTGACGGCATAGAATACAAGTGTCACCACCCCCTATCTTCCCGTGGGTGTCGTAAGAGGCGACTAAGGGATAAAACGATGCAAATACCATCTTTGCGTAGAGACGGAAAACTCGACATCAAACCCTATATGACTGCCTCGTTGGTCTCGCGGCATAAATGTGCGCGTGGGATCGGGAGGTCCCGGGTTCGATTCCTGGGTCGGGCAGTGTTATTGGGTTTTTCTGTCACGAAATTCTCAGTAGCAGCACGGAGTCTAGAAATGTGCCCGGTACGGCAATAGGCTCGCCCCTTATTACGTGGGACTAAAGTATATCTGGCGAAAAGTGGGTGTAGAAATACACCTCTGCCTACCCCTTCGGGGATAAAAGGCGTGACGATATGTATGTATGTATAGCACTTTAGTTTAATCTATCTTGGAATTGAATGGCCGTCCAAAGATTTTGATATATTTGTCTAGAATACCGTAACGTAAGGATGCCACATGAAGACAACAGCGGATTAATTAAAAGGGATGAAGAAAATTAGTCGACCGATGAACTTGTATATTGGTAAGCCTTTGAACACATGCGGCTCAAAATTGGCCTGGGTTTAGCCTTTTAGATGACATGATGAAATGTTACGTCATTTTACAGTAACGTTACATGGTTGAAAGGAATTACGGGCCTTAAATTTGACAGTTTATTAAAACTTTATACAAAAGACCGTTGCACTTTCGAGATATCCTCGAGATGTTGATGAATTACATGTCAAAAACCCTATGACATTCTTAGCGTGAGCACCCAGTTTTTTATTTGAATTGCGGATTCACAGACCGTGCGCGACTGCTCGTTTTCATTTTATGAATAGTGACGCAACTTTTATGTTTTAAATAGACAGTAATATCGTTTTTTCAGTGCCGTTAAACTAATAATAGAATGAACTAAAGTGTAAGAAGATATTACGAGTATCATAACAAATAAAACATCCTCTTTTGTCTATTTTATGACGCTCAATGTATAGAGCTCGTTTGCAAACAATGTGAAGTGTTAAAATAATATCATTTGTAAATCTGTAAGAAATGTCCCATTTAATGTGCTATCTAAAGTAATTTAAAAGATAATTCGATGGAGTTATTATTAAATCTGTTTATTTATGAACGTTGTTATTCTTAAAATTAATTTAATTTGATCAGTGTGCGTATAAAGAAGAGGTAATTTTGCGTAGATAATATAGATAAGCCTAGAGGTTGGTCTTACATATTGCGTAACGAAAGTAATTAAATTAGCCATCGTACTTTATTATGAAATGGCAAATGGCATCAACAAAGAGAGGCCTATGTTCAGCAGTGGACAAAGTCAGGCTGTGGATGATGATGATGATGATGACTTTATTATGATAGCAAAATATATTCGCTAAATTAAACTAAATACGACTCATTCACCCAAACTGTCGGCACATATTCTTCTCTATTATATGACATGGCATAGGGGCATTATACATTATTGACATCGTGAAGATAGGTCTTTCAGCTAATCTTGATTGTTTTCGTGTAAGTGTGTAGCCAACTCTCATGTCAGTGTTTTTGACCGCCCAAAGGCCACTGACTTGGCTTAATGATTTTTGTCCTGAGGCAGGAAACGTGACCTCCAAAAGCACGGTAGAGTTCTGATGTAAATGTCACACGCGGTCACCCATCCAAGTTGTGAGCTGTTCAAGGGTTGCTTAACTGAGGCGACGTATTACGGGCGCCAAGCTAACGCATCCAAAAATCGAAGCATTCTCACGGCCAGTTGCTTACCATTTCGTCAACAAATACATCATCTTTTGGCCATGTCACACGGACAGTAGGTATGTAGTTCTTTAAAAATTCACTGCTCCAGAAAGCCGCACGCATGATTTACTTCACTGTGATTGCGTCAACGTCGCCCGAGGCAGCGAGAATGCCACCTCATTCACACGACTCGCCGAAATAGATTTTGTTTGCACACCATTTTTTTGTGCTACTCTTTTAGATTTTGTTTTTTTTTTTAGTAGGTATATTAGATTTTTTATTCAGACAAGTAGGAGTAACATAATTATGTACAATAGAATAAAACTAATTATATAACTAAACTATCCTTAACTATAAAAAAGCAAAAATGGAAATATTAAGTATTAAAATAAAAGTAAATAAAAAGAATAAAATTGCCAACCACCACACGTCAAAAAATTCCTCCGCAACGCTGTCGAGCGGTAGTGTGCCCAGAAGGCTGGCAACATTGCCACGTTGAATGGCAATGCTTATTCTAGCAGCGAGATATAAACCAGCCCTCCGGAAGCATCGACCAGCCAACTGGCGATTTCTTTATATATAAAGCCCCAGTGTTTCGACCCAAAACGGCTCAAAAACGTAATTACCAGCCAGGTTTTCGTATTTGCGCCGTTTGAGGGTCTCAGCCGATGCAGCAGCAACGCCAGCTAATCCAGCTGTACTTGAAAGATGTGATGGCGCAAGGGTATCGACGCATGTCGCGACCCACACTAGAGGCTTACCCATCTTCCAAGGTAATCACGTCATACCGTCTGGTCTCTTCCCATCGTCGCATACTAAACCATTAGGTTCGAGATGGATTTGGATTTAGGTTCGGGGTATATAATAAATTTCCAGGATGTTAGTACGATATATGTGTGAAAATTTGATTTTTCTTTTAGATATCAAATAATTTATACAGACTGTCATATAATAATCATTAATTGACACGAAAATTCCTATAATAATGTAACATGATTAGAATACTTACCTGTTAAATTAAATGCCTTTGGCTTTACAACTGCCATATACCTTCATAACCAAATGGATACATAAATTCAAAGATTAGACTATGAGTATTTAAATGTATAATTATATTACAGGTTTACGTGTTCAGAATTGCCGCAGCAAATCCATTAAACCACTTTAAAAATCTGTCATCCTTCAATCCTCATTCCATGTTCATGTCACGGATGAAATTAAAAATAAATGTATTTTGAAACCTTCTGATCAAAAACGTGTTTTTAATGGAAAAATAACATTGGAAATTAAGGCAGAAATCCATTGGAAATATAATTTTATACCGATTAGTATTGCTAAATATGTAATTACACTTCTTTTGTTGTGAAATGAAATATAACATCGCTAAAGATGACACTGCAAATACACATTAGTCCTAACCAAATACAAAATATAATTATTTCAATGACAGAACTCAAAATCGTCATTTGTTACCGAAGCCAAACTGTAGGTACTTAGCGGCGGACCAAGTGTTCAAACCTTAGCTTGGAAAAACCAGACTTCATTCAATCCTATTTAGGCAGTCTTCATTATATAAAAATATAAAACACAGTCCCGGCATATCAGAACATAATATAATATTCTACCACATTCACACAACACCATCTAATCCCAAACTAAGCAGAGCTTGTACTATGGGTAATAGATAACGGATAAACATACTTATATACTTTTTTTTTTGTAAATATACATACATATTATACATAGAAACAACCAGACCAAGACAAAATCATAATCTTTAACATTGTCAATATCCTATAAATTGCACATCCAACCTATTTCTCAAAGAGACTAATCACCACAATCCCTTTGATGTATAGTCGAGACCGATTTAATTCCGTTTCCGAAACGCTTTGCGGAATTTGAAACAGGACTGACAACTTTTATTCGACGAAAGTCCAAATTCGTTTAACACCCGCATCGGTTTTAAGGAGTGTTTTAGGTTTTGAAAGAATCTTTTTGTTTAAGTTTTCTTTCCTATTTTCTATTTCGTTACAAATAAAATTTCTGCCTGCCTCATTGGTCTCGCGGCATAAATGTGCGCGTGGGATTGGGAGGTCTCGGGTTCGATTCCCGGGTCGGGCAAAGTGTTATTGGGTTTTTCCGTTAGGAAAATCTCAGTAGCAGCACGGAGTCTGGTAATGTGCCTGGTACGGCAATAGGCTCGCCCCCTATTACGTGGGACCAAAAAATTCCTGGCGAAAAGTGGGTATCATATTACACTTCTGCCTACCCATTTGGGGATACAGGCGTGAGTCTATAAAAAAAATTTTTGAATATATCAATACCGATTGCTGTATTTTTGTTTTGAGTATTATTAACTGAGTTGTACACTTTTGTCATTATTTCTGCATAGTTGAAATATTTTTGAGGACGGCTTGCAAGTTAAGTTAAACTTCCAAGATACGTTGAAAGTTGCAACGTATCTTGGGATAGGCTTGATTAGACTTTTATAGTACCTAATTTATAAAAATTAATTAGTAAAATTAAGGTTATTTTCTGTAAAATCCTAGTGATAGTGGGATAAGGTAAACAAACACATGTTTAGTGCCAGGGACACTTGACACGACACGACAGACACACGACTTTAAGTGCCAGGGACTGAATAATGCGCCAACCAATTATAGTGAATGATTTTTCTGCATAAAGGGATTCTTTGGTAGTTTTAATCTATTGTTAGACTAACTTAGTGGCGGTAAGTGCCAAGTGATATTTATGGCTGGGACTGCTGCAAAACTGAGTTAAATGAACATTGTAGAGACTGTACGGATAATGCAATAGCTAGAATAGTTTTATTGACATAACTCTGTTGTAAATATCCTGTCAGCTATTAGAGTCAACGAAGTAAACGAGTAAAACCCCATTGGTTTGCTTGACAAACATTCGTGTGAATCTTTAAACACTATTCTTGGTAAGGGTGTTTCTGTTAACGTTGTTTAAAGTTTGTAAAGTCTCCGACAACAGGAATTCCCCTAACATAACCAGTGCTTCGTAACAGAGCGAAACATGTTTCATAATTAATATGAATTTATGTTACTTTCATGACATAATTAGAAATCTTGTTGGGATCACTGGCACGTTCGTGCTACGACAATGAGGTATTCACGGGAAACAACAGCGCTGTTTTGTGAAAACACACAAGTTAAGGATGTGAAGTTACGACACGAGGATGGGTTTTTCTTGTAAACAAGTTTGATGGTTGTAAAATTTACAGATTTAATTCGGTTAAACCAAAGGTAGAATAAATAATATTTTAGTCTTTATTAGAAAGAAAAAACAAAATTTTATTATATTTTTAAAATCTTTACTGCATTATATACTGTTGAAATACAGTAAAATATATCTAATGAATACGGCTTTTTTATTTGTTTGTATGTTCAAATTTAATAAAAATTAAGATACAACCAGATAAAATGAAATCCAGTTGATTCCTTTAGCAATATAAAATATTAGAACGTACAATAATATTGCCTTTAATAATACGACCTACAAGGCCAAGGTTTGCATTTATAATGCCAATACAGATTAAACATACATCAAACGCCGTCAAGGCAGATAAGAGTATGTTCGTTTAAGATGAAGCTAAGCTTGATTGCTAATTTGAGATTAAGGATCTTGATACGTAAACATACCGTACCCTTGATCTGATTCTTGTTGATATAGGACCCAGTTCGGTATATTGGGACACATATTAGCAATTTTATGAAGTTGTCTGTCAGTTAACAATGACGTGATGAATCTTCATCAAACTAAGAGATTCATGCGTGACGTTGCTTTTTTTAGGCTAGTCTGAGATTCAAAAATATGTGTTTCTTGTTTGTCTCACTCTGAGGAGGGGCGTGAATCCGACGGTCGCATGTCGGTGGATCTTATCAGATTCGAGTTCCAGAGCACATATTTTTAGTATGAAAAGAAAGCGCTGTTTTGATGGTGAATTTTGAATGATAACTACATGTTTGTGCCGTGATGAATGTGCCGTGTGGTTGACGCCATAGAATACAAGTGTCACCACTCCCTATCTTCTCGTGGGTGTCGTAAGAGGCGACTAAGGGATAACACGATGCAAATACCATCTTTGCGTAGAGACGGAAAACTCGACATCAAACCCTATACGACTGCCTCGTTGGTCTCGCGGCATAAATGTGCGCGTGGGATCCTGGGTTCGATTTCTGGGTCGGGCAGTGTTATTGGGCTTTTCTGTCACGAAATTCTCAGTAGCAGCACGGAGTCTGGAAATTGTGCCCGGTACGGCAATAGGCTCGCCCCTTATTACGTGGGACTAAAGTATATCTGGCGAAAAGTGGGTGTAGAAATACACCTCTGCCTACCCCTTCGGGGATAAAAGGCGTGACGATATGTATGTATGTATGTAACTACATGTTTGTAGGTTCTCAACGATTGGTGTTGTAGAAGATTTCACTCTATCAGTGTATTCTTGGTACAACTAAGTTTCACATTACCGCCGCTTACGTCCAAATTGACCGATAACGTATTGAAAACGCTTACACAGACAAAATGTCAGTCAGACCATTGGCCGAAAATACTATTAAAACTTTTAACAAAAATTCATCTCATTTTCACGCAGATTATATTTGAACTGCTGATGGATTTATATTAAAATTAGTTTGGTACTGTTCGCAAAATATGAACGAAAAACTTTAAAGTGCATGCTAAATTCCTTGGGCACCGCATCTCATTTTAAAAATCATTATTTTTTTCAACAATTTTCGCAGAAGCTGTGTGACGCTTCGGTAAAGTTTACCAAGCACTTTAACTATAGCGGGTACATGCGTCTAAGAAATCAATTGGTATGGGATATTGCTGAGGATTTTATTTAGGTTTTTCGAAGCTGGTTTCTCTTAAAACGTTTAAATAAGGTTCAAAATTGGATGCCTCTAATTTATTTAGCTATTTTGTTCTTTTTGCGGTAAACTTGGATTATTTATTTAGCCTAGAAAAAAAAAATAACAAGCGCAAAGGCAGCAGACAAAGTAATATCTAAATTTAGATACAAAAAATTTATTGTTATCACATGTAAATATATTACAGAGAGGTTTTAAGAGTACAGATCTTTTGAAGTATCATACAAGACGGCGCAGTGTACCTGCAATTTAATATTAGCTATTTGGAAGAACATAACATCTCGATTCCTCCATAATTCCAACTTTGCAGTTAACATGCTTATAAGATAATACTATACTAAGTCTCATTTAACAACTATAGCTGTATTTTTTGTTTATGACGACTATAGTTTCTATAGTAGCCTACACCTGGCTACGGCGCGTCGTAGACGTTGTGTCGCTCGCTACGAAAGGTATTTCATAGAAATAATAGAAACCAGTGAATTTGCAGTCTGCGGGCGGCTACGATCTTGTACATTTAAGGTTTCAATTCAATTTCAATTTCAATATCTTTATTGTGGATCATAGGTTTGTACAAAATACAGGTCTTAAATAATTAAATAGATCAGCTACGTCCCGCCCTTGGGGCATACAATAGTCATAAAGGAATATAAGTAGGTACATTATTTTTACAAATCCTATAAACAAAACAAAGTGTTAAATTAAGGTAGGCAGATACAGATCAGTAGGCTACTGAACACATCATGACTGAGACGGACTATATTGGAGCAGAGATTTGTCCAATAAAAAGTCTTTTATAGAGTAGTAGCATTTGTCTACAAACAGATCATGGAGACTCTTTTTAAATTTTTCAATTTCCGTAATGTTTCTGATAGGTCCCGGAATATTATTGTAGATACGTGTAGCCATACAAAAGATACTTTCATGTATAAGAAGATGAGTCTTACTAGCTACTGTACGCATGTCATATTATACATGTCAAATTCCTTACAAAAACACTGCGGCCTCAAATATATAGATACATGGCAATGTAAGTACGTTTACCTTTTAAAAAAATGGCTTACAGGAGTCAGTTTCACGTAGATTAAATATGGCCCTAATGCAACGTTTTTGGGCAAAGAAAGCGCGCTCTTTGTCTGTACTGTTGCCCCAGAATATTACGCCATATCTGAGGATGGAGCTAACGTAACCGTGGTAGGCTGTTAGTAAAGTAGCCTGATTTGCTATTTTTCCTAATCTGTAAAGTGCGTATGAAAACTGTCCCAGCTTTTTGCATACATGGTCAATATGAAATTTCCAATTAAGTTTGTTGTCAATATGTAACCCTAGAAATTTTGTAACTTCAGTTTCTTCAATGTCGCTATCTAGGTAATTGATTTTTAATTTACCCGTGCGTTGAGTTCGTATTTTGAAATTCATTATTTTAGTTTTGTCAATGTTAGTCATTAAATTATTTGTTTCAAGCCAGTCTATTATTGATAATATTGTTTGGTTAATGTCAGATTCTAAGTCAATTGTGTTATCATTAACAAATAAAACAGTGCTATCATCAGCAAATAGTGTAATGACATGATTTGTAACAGAAGGCGTGTCATTTATATAAACAAGGAAGAATAAAGGACCCACGATGGTCCCTTGAGGAACGCCGAATTTAGAAGTTCCAGATTCAGACGTATATATTTCTTCCGTTTTAGTAATGGGATTTAATCTCCTTACTTCTGTGAATTGATGTCTGTTGCGAAGGTATGATTCTATGAGGTTGTACACATTACCCCTCACACCATATGCATACATCTTTCTCAAGAGGATTTTGTGGTCGACACGGTCAAAAGCCTTCGACATGTCCATGTATAACGCGACAGCCGGCAGTCCTATATCCAAGTTAGTCATTACCTTTTGTAAAAAGTTTTATATTGCCATATTTATGGATTTGCATTTTCTAAAACCATACTGACTAGACGTTAGAATGTTATGTGTTTCAAAGAAAGAATAGAGACAGTTGAACACAACCTTTTCAAAAATTTTTGCAAAAATAGGTATCAGTGCTATTGGCCTGTAGTTGCTTATGTTAGTTTTTTCTCCTTTTTTAAATAGTAGTACGTACATATTATATGTATCGCTGGAAAGTCTTTAGTTTTCGATTAGGGTTACCGTGCATGCTTAGAAAGAACAAATTGGTTTCATGTAAACCTTGTATAAGCTTTCTGAGTGAATAAAGCTAAAGATAGACAATGCGATATTAGAGGATTTTATTTACTAAGAAATCCAAAAGCAGTTGCTCACTTAAACGATATCAATTTCTACAAAACGTATCTATATATTTTTTTCTTTATAGGAGGTATTTATTTTTTATGCTGCCGTATTGTACAGCATAGAATAAAATAAATAAAGATAATAAAATAATATAAATATAAATAAACTAAATAAATAATAAAAATAAAACCAGATAAATGGCCATACTTTATACCGTAATTGCCAAAACTCTTGGCAAAAACTGTCTTATAATTTTATTGAGATACTCATAATAATTTTCCCGAGCTAAGAATTTAAACTAAGCTCTTGGAAACCCTATAACACCGGCTTAAGAAACAAAAATGGGCATACACTTGCCACCTGTAAGGGATATATCCTTCCCACATCACTTTTGAAAGGCAAATGGAATCTAACAACATAGTAAAATACACCCAATTCTAAAAAACACGTCCCTGATGTATCCTTTATAAGGGACTCCATCTTAAAGGGATAGGGGTCACTCCTACATTTTCCGGTCAGTTGTACAGTCGACAACAATATTAGCTAAACACTAAATTTGTTTTAAGGGCTTTACAAAATTTCCTTTTTGTTATTTTGAAGATAACTTATTCTTAGCAACTTTGAAATACGTTTATTCAGTGAATAAATAATACAGCATAGTCATTAGCATCGATACAATATTAAATGGAGTAGTATTTATGTGAATGCAGTTCAGTGCCTAAAAAGGGCAAAAATATAAAATAATTATCTGTTTTTTCTAAAGGCAATATATTGTTCCGCGAGGTTTCAGAAGATCTAGACATAAAGCTACGACACGCGTGCAGTGTCAGTTTTAACTTTGGCACTAGCTGTCAGATGTGTAAATCAGATTACTAACTACTTACTTTATTCCCATTATTGATTGTTTATCAGACGCAGGACTCATACATACATAGTTACATACATATACTTTCGCCTTTTGCCCGTCTGGGTAGGCAGAGACAACGGAACGCCACTTGCTTCTATCCTTACAAACAACCTCGCGCACTTCCTCTCCATGTGTATTACTTTTTCATACAGAGGACTCTTTATTGAGCTGTCTTTCTCTTAAATAACTGCCAACCAAGAACAATCATCATTTTTGGATTAAAACGATTGAATATCCCACAAATGTGTATCAACTTATATCACTGTCTGTACAAGTGTTGGGAAAGCAATTGAGAATAGTTGGAAAAATCCCTCAACGTAGGGTTTTTATTGGTGTATTTACAGCTCGGAACAATGTTCTAATGGAACAAAGTTCTAAAGGAACAAAGAGGAAACTAATTGGCTGGCAAAGTCACGATGTTCCACCAATTTTATGTTCCGTTCATTGTTACATACAAAATTCAGTGGGTATATTGAATGCGACGTTTGTACGTTAAGAATTACGTAGAAGTGTCTTATACGTATTTTTCATGACTTCAAACATCCATGTTAAAATCTTAAAAAAAAGGCATATAGAGTCTTTTAGAGTACATTGAAAAACTAAAAATAGATTTATTTGCAAGTATTCATGAACTTTCAAATAAGTACTGTTATCCAAACTGAAAATCTCAGATGCAATGGAGATATTGCTGGGGTAATGGTATGCAAATGAATTTAGGGTGGGTTAGGCAAAGATCGTGAATTATATTAGTTAGGCCGGTGTTCACCCACAATTTAACAGATGTTTAAATTTGTAACCAACTGTTTAGTTCAATTTTCATGCTCACCATACCTTATACGTCAGTTAAAATGCTAAATCGGGCGGTTATTTTAACCGAACCTTGCATCCATGTTTAACGCGTTTAAACGTTGGTTATAGCTGTCAATGTGACATTTTGTTTACAAGTTTTATTTGTCAACAGAACAGTTTCATATCATAGAGGTATCATTACAGTACTACTGTAATGATACCTCTTTTTATAAAAGGACAAAAGGATGTCCTTATTTAATTTTTTTATGGATGGTGAATATAATCACCCAAAATATTTCTTTCGTTAAGGCTCAAATTGCTGGTACGGTTCCTATCAGCCTTATTTTCTTAAGGTTCCTTATGAAATCAGAAAGTAATCGTTTGATGTGCTCAACGATAACTTATCACGTTTTAAAAGCTCTTTTGAAATGGTTATGGCATTTCTACACAATTAACGATAACAATGACAAATGTCATAAAATTAATCCTGCCAAAAAATGACGTGATACTCCTAAAAAGAAAAATAACGAAAAATACAACGTCTGAACTTGACTGCATTATAATATTATACGATTGTTTAAAAGAGTTGTACAAGTAAACGTCATTTGATGTTGTAATGGTACATTTTCATTTGGCAATGTTACATTTCTCACTAATTTCATTCAAAAACGTCCGGTTTTCTAACCGGCACGCAAACGGCACTGATAAACAGTAAAAAAACGATCTCTGTTTATCATGATGTTTAACTTTAAATAGTTGTTTTTGCAATCGACCGTTATATCATTGTCGGTGAACTTGGGTCTTAGCATATTATTTATTACCGATTATTGAACATGTAATGGTGCATTCAAACCGCAGTTTCTTGAAATTTAATAGAACCTATTTGTTATGTTATAGAATGTTCTCCAACATCCGAAACATCGCTCACAAAAAGAAACTGCGGTGTAGTAAATACGTCTGCACCGCCATAAATGTACGAAACCTTATGCCTAATGACCAAACTCGCAATTATGAAAGAAAGAACATTATTTTGTTATTTTATACACAAACTATTACTTAATCCGGCGTCATGTGGGTGGAAAAGTGTCAGATGGACGATGGGTGGGTCTCACAGACCCAGTTATTAGATATTAGTTATTTCAATAGAAAAAGATGAAAGAAGAAATGAAAAAGATTATATTCATTAGAATTTAGTTTCTTAGGTCTTAAAAAACTAAATTCTAATGAATTGAATAATAACTTCAAATAAATAAAAGAAAAATATTATATCATGTTTTAATCAGATTTATTAGACAATTTAAAAATAAACGACAAATGTTAACAAAATCTTTCCCTTTTACTTAAATGTTACTCTATTATTAATTAACAATCAATTCAATTATTGTAATGTCATTTTTTGTAGTAAACTAGATTAGCTATAAAAAAAGCCGTGAAAAAAGACTCTTGTAAAATCGACAGTATATGCTGTCTGTCTTTTCGGTCCATTTTTACTAGTACCTACAAAAAACACAAATAATATAAATCGTAAACAAGAACAAAAAAAAAAACAAATAGTTAAAAAAGCATAAATACACGGTAAACAATTAAAATAATATGTATACAAACTGGCACGAAATTGTGACACTATCTGCGAGGAAGGGTTTCACATACCTTTTTAACGTGGTGCACGTATATCTCTCACTGGTGCTGCCTCACGTCTAATGTGTTACTTGTGACGCATAGATCAACTCAACAGCTCTAGCTACTGAGAAGAACGGCAAAGTCGCGCGCATAGTAAGTGAACAACGAGCGAAATAAAATATTACGGGTCTCACAGACCCAACCCCCATGACGCCGGGTTAATACAGCATCAGTATAATCTGCCGAGGACAGATCGATCAAGAGACAGACTCTTAGTGCAAGAACGCTGACAAGAAGATTGGCGCACTAAATCTCAAGCTTATTTTTATTTGAAGTAAAATTAAATTAGCTGTCTCCTACCGGCGCTGAAAGTTTCAAGATCAGAATGAGAAAATAGTACATTTTGTTTTAAAAAATGCTCGGTAATGAAAAGACAATGCTAGTAATTATGTTAATCTCGATTTAACTGAATTTGCTTTCTTGTTTTCTATGATAAATCAGGCAAGAGATGGAAACATACGTCTCTAATCATAATATTGAGCTGTAGTTTCTACGTTACTAAATTATCTACGTAGTTAGGTGACAATTGAAGAAGATTTATGACAACATTGCTGTTATTCGATTGCAAACTTCTGCAAAATTCTATACTTCATCCTATTGCACTATAAGGATTACAAATGCTTATTTGTGATTCATTCTAATATATTCAACATACCCATCATCATCAGCCCCTTACAGTCCACTGCTGGACTAGGCCTCTCCTCCTTTGAAAGGAGGAATTGGCCTACTATACCACGCTGGCCAAACGGGTTGGTATAGGGTTTGTTTTAAGTTTTCATGGGACGATATGAGGTGGTGACATTGCGTTTTCTTAATCCGTCACCACACGGACAGCATATTAGACATATTCAACATATTAGACTGCACGCAAATGGGCTACCGACAAACCGACTGCCATCGGTGGCTAGTGAAAAGCTATATACACAATTTTAATAGATGTGTTTTGGAGTCGCCGCAGGCGTAGTAGGTATCGCGGTCACACGCCACTCAGTGTCCGCGACACGCCAGCGGTCGATATGCCACACGCTAGTGCCCGCCACCCAGCCACTGGCCATCTTCGTTTACGCTGTTTCAAAGGACATAGCGCGACAGTCATGGTGGCTCTTTCGCTATGTGGTTTGACAGACTACTAACGAATCACAATCTAACGATTCCTTGTGGTGTTATGCTTTTGTAATATGAAATATTTCATTCTATTGAACTTTTCTACTCTTGCTTGCTAGTGTTTGGTCTCTGGCAACACTGATAGTAGGACGTAAAACTGTGCTTCTCCCAATAATAATTTTATTTTATTTGATTTAATTCATTTTATTAGGTATTATTTGTAAGTTAAGTGCGTATTAGTGTGTTATAATTAACTTTTTTATATCATAATTAGAAGTGAATGTTGGTGAATAACACATAGTAAAAGTTTTGCAAAGTCATCTGTCAAACGAACTGTTATTTAAAATACTTTGCATTACTTTTTCTAATATACGAGCAGTTGAGGTAAGTTTACGATATATTGTACATTTAAACAGTTTTGCACAAGTAATAAACACCTAGTGAACATATCTCGATTAGCCGGCTCATTTTGGTTGGTGACTTACCCAAACCTAAGTGTCATACAATAAGTACTTTATTATTTTTGTCTTTTGTTCTTAAGTTTCTTGCGATCCAATTATTTTAAATCTATTAACAAGGTGATGACCAGGAAAAATTACAGTTAACGCTTAAAGAACTTAAGAAATACAAGGATTTGTGTGAGACTACAAAGTGAGCATGATGACAATGAGAGGGAGATGCTACAGATATTAGAGAAAAAATCTCAACTAAGAACTGAGATGACAGAAATTCATTCTCATTTAATTACATCTTTAGATGAACGCGATAAATTACAATCAGTTGTAAACAATTTTGAAAGTTTGTAGTTATGAGTTTGAGACCGCACTCAAGCGCATCACCCAATTAGAGGGCCTCCTAAGTGAGGCTAACAACCATATTAATAGATTGGAGTGTGCAGACCGGTCCGTCAAATCAGCCACTACACAATCACAGTTTGATGAGCTGGTTGGTAGCGCTCCATCTATGGTTTCTGCCAACTCAAACTCAAACATCATCATCATCAGCCTTTAACAGTCCACTGCTGGACTAGGCCTCTCCGTTGAAAGGAGAAATTGGCCTACTATACCACGCTGGCCAAACGGGTTGGTTCTTACAGTGCTGTTCTCTGCATAATATGCTCCCTCTGTCGGCTCTTACGACACCCAGGGGATGATATGGGGTGGTGACATTCCGTATTCTTAATCCGTCACCACACGGGCAACTCAAACATAGAAGAAGTTATTACAATTGACTTAACTAAAGACAATTCAATTGTTCAAGCTAGTAAATCCATAAACTCAGCAAATAAACTGAAAAAGTATGTTAAGTTGAATAAACAAATTAAGAAAAAGGAAAAGTTATTAAGAAAATTTTGAAATTCAAAGTCAAATGTCAATTATTGCCGAAAGTATATAGCTCTAAAGGAAGATTTGTCTATTTGTATGACTAAACTAGATAATAATCTTATAAAGTATGATGCTGATATCCATTGTCTGCAGACAGAGATTGACCACTTACAAGATTCCCTATGTAACATGACAAAGAAATATCAATTATCTCAAAATCAAATTAATGAACATATCTTGGCCATGGATGACTTAGTGGATTTGTGTAAATACAATGAGCAAAGACTCATATCATTAACTAATAATAATCAAGCCAATGAACCTAGCCTGACACCACAAAGTTTTCGCAGCCTACCAACGTGAAAGATAGTTCTGCTATGTCATCTCAGTCAGCGGTGATGAGTAACAGCTTCATGAATGCTAGCACTTCCCTCTCACATCTGAATACAAATACGAACACCAACAATTTAGTAATGTTTAGTGATGAGATAGGTAGGAACATGAGCCAATTGTTGAGACAAAGGACAGGACAAACAGTAACCAACTTTTGGATGCCCGGAGCAAGTTTTACACATATCTTACAAAGCATTTTGAGTAAAACATACTGTCCCGATTCAACAATAATAATTTTTATTGGGAGAAGGGGTAATGCAAATTTAAATACTATAAAAAGGTATTTCAATCAATTATTAAACATAAGAGTTAGAAAAATAATTTTAGTTGCATTTCCCTACAGTAAGTTGTTGCCACAGGCCGAAAATGATTTTAGAAATAGCAAATTACATACACTGACATTTTACAATGATTTTATTGACATAATTGACTCTAATGCTTTCATTAGAAACTTTTATTTGACATGTGATAGTTATTATCTATCTCAATATAATCAAAGACAAATAGCATCATCGCTAGCATATTTTATTAATAACACAACCAAAAATTTGGCTAGTAACTCTGCTTTTATTGAGCAGTCTAATTTGACATTAAATATTAGCTTGGAATCCGTTCCAAATTCTTTAAATTAAGTAATGAGACAATAGAGTCAATCTCTGGCAATAACCTTGATAAGACATTAGTTACCTTTTTTAATACCTATTGTAAGTAAGAAAAACACACTTTCATCAACCACATATTGTAAAAAAAATAAATTAAAGAATTGTATCAACCTGGTGCATCAGAATATACAAGGGTTGATGAGTAAGGAATCAGAATTGGAATTGTTTATGAACTGTAACAATATTGACATCTTATGTATTACAGAACATTGGCTAAAAAGCCACTAGTTCATATTCAATTTCAATAACCACCAGGTTGCAAGCTCATTCAGCAGAGAAAACTTTATTCGAGGCGGCTCGTTAATTATAATAAATAAACTTTTAAAATTTAAGGAAAGATCTGATATTGTGAGCCTTTCTGTAGAGCGAGTTATAGAGATATCATGTGTCGAATTCGAGCAGTTCATTGTTATGAGTGTATACAAGCCTCCATGTGCGCCTTTTGAAAGTTTTATATTAATTATGGAGGACGCCCTAAGCAAAGTTAATAATTGCCATAAAACGGTTGCTGTTTGTGGTGACTTTAATATTAACATTTTAGAGAAATGTTCTTCATCAATTAATTTCTTAAATCTTTTTAAATCTTACAATTTAAGTCATACTTTTTTAGAACCAACTAGAGTGACTGCCACAAGTGCCACCTGTATTGATAATATATTTATTAACACTATACCTTTACATAAATCCTTAATTAATATGCTACAGTCTGATCATAGTGGGCAGTTAGTCTGTTGCCCAAGAAAAAACCTTAAGGTTCAGAGTAAAATTATAAATTTTATACCTGTAAATGAAAACCGAATGGAACTTTTTAAAAATAATTTATCTAGTAAAATGCGTTGGTAGCTTACTCATGACCTTCCGGATCAGTTATATAACTCATTATTTAAATTGATTAATGATTAATTTTCTGTTGTATTTAAACCCAAAAAAATAAATGTAACTGACCATCTGACGTTTAGTGATTGGGCAACTGAAGGCATTCATAAAAGTCGGATTAGGTTATATGAACTTTACAATGAAAAAACTTTTAATAATAGTCCAGCCTTTATTAATTATGTAAAAAAATATTCAAAAACATTCAGACAAGCTTGTTATGCTGCAAAATCAATTTATTTGAATAATAAAATAAAATGCGCTGAAAATACCATAAAAGCTACCTGGAATGTCATCAATAATGAAACTGGTAGAGCCAAAGCACGCAGTCGTGACTACCTACTAAATATCAATAATGTGAGTGTTGCAGAGGACTTGGAAGTAGCGACAGAATTTGAAAATTTTTTTGCTAATATACCCATTTTAACTACAGAGTCACTCAAGTCATCTTCCACGTCTGCTGAAATACTACTTAAGGACTGCGTACCAGAATGTGTCACCGCCTTTGAATTTACTGCTGTTACTACTGAAGATATTCTTAAACAATTTAAAACTATTAATATGAAAAAGACAATGGATTTATGGGGATTGTCAGTAAAGACTGTTTTATATATTATTACTTTAATTGCTCCACATCTAGCCACAGTGTTCAATGGCTGTGTCGCTTCTGGAACATTTCCTGATTTAATGAAATATAGTAAAATTACACCCTTATTTAAATCTGGTGATACATCAGACCCCTCAAATTTTCGACCTATTTCTGTATTGCCAACTCTAAGTAAAATTTTTGAAAAGTTAATACTTAATCAATTGCTTAATCATTTTAATAGACATAATCTTCTTCACAAGAAAAAGTTCGGATTTACGAGGGGTTGTTCAACTACTGTCGCAGCAGTTGAGTTACTGAAAAGTATTTTTGCGGCTTGGGAGAAGTCACAAGATGCGTTAGGTATATTTTGCGACTTATCAAAAGCCTTTGATTGTGTACATCATGATACTCTTATCAGGAAATTATATCACTACGGCATTAGGAACAAAGCTCTCAATCTCCTGACTTCTTACTTGGGCAACAGAATCCAGAAGGTCGAAGTTAATGGTAAGACATCTCCAGGTTCGGCTTTAAAAATGGGTGTCCCGCAGGGTTCAATTCTAGGTCCATTTCTATTCTTGATATATATTAACGATTTACCTAATTATGTAAAGGACAATCATGAGATTGTGTTGTTCGCGGATGATACATCTTTGATTTTTAACATTAAACGACAACAGGTTAATTTTGACGAAGTAAACAATGCACTCTCTAAAGTTTTTAATTGGTTTAATGTAAATAACCTATTACTTAATAATAAGAAAACGAAACTTTTAAAATTTTCTATGCCTAATGTTAAACAAATTGAAACCAATGTGCAACTTAATGAATCTAGGATTGAGCCCGTCGAGACAACCATGTTTTTAGGTATTATGCTCGACACCAAACTACAATGGGGTCCACATATTGAAAGTCTATCGGCAAACTCAGTTCTGCAGCTTATGCAGTTAAGACAATTAGACGCCTTACAGATTTAGAAACAGCTAGAATGGTTTATTTCAGTTATTTTCATAGCTTAATGTCGTATGGGATTCTTCTCTGGGGGAGTGCTGCAGACCTAAATACAATATTCGTTCTACAGAAAAGAGCTGTAAGGGGAATTTATAACCTTGGTCCAAGAGTTACTCTAAGAGAAAAATTCAAAGAAATAAACATTCTAACTGTTGTATCACAATATATTTATGAAAATCTGATATATGTACATAAAAATATTGACAAATTTAGTAAAAAATGTGATATACATTCTGTAAATACGAGACACAAGAATAATCTGGTAGTTCATAGCACTCGTCTCCACAAAATAAGTAGCTGTTTTATGGGGCAATGTATACGATTTTATAACAAGCTCCCCTATAATTTAAGAAACTTATCTATAAATAAGTTCAAAATTATTGTTAAAGCGAAATTATGTTTAAAAGCATACTATAAAGTATCTGAATATAAAGACGACCAAAACGCTTGGGATTGAGCTGTTCTAATTTGACACACAAAAATAATTGTATAAAATGCTTTTTTTTAATGACGTTTCGTAAGTACTTGCAAAGTTTATACGAAATAAAGAAGTATTTCATTTCATTTCATTTCATTTCATTTTTTGTAATAATATCGGACATCTTCTATACCTATTGTTTTACATTTAAGTACTTACTACTTTCCTATCGAGCTACACTGGAAAATAATACGAATTGATTATTCTATAACACCAAACAATAACATTACCCCAATGTTTGCTACACTAGACAAACAATACACATAACTTTATAACACGAGTACCAAAAGTCCGTCCAAAGCCCTCGCGTCCGCTGATCTAAAAAGATTAAAAAATCCTTCGAATAGAGGTTTCGTTTGTGAAGCTAACACTGCGAGTAAGCGGAAGGTAGGCTGAATATTTAAGTCCTGAAACGTTTGTAGAAATAAGCAATAAAAACTGTTTTATACTTTTTTGGATGAGCACATTCGCCATTCTAAAAAATAAATATTTTAGAATAGCGACTTGTACCTAATCCCTTATTATGCATAGGTATTTGCGCCGGTGCAGCAGCGCCCGCACAACCCGCTGTGCTGGAAAGATGAGATGGCGCGAGGGTATCGATACACTTTGCATCCCGCTCTAAAAGCCTACCCAACTTCTACGGCAGTAAAGACATTGCATCTGGTCTTTTGTTTTGTTTTCGTCGCGTGCCAAGCTATGAGGTTCAACTTGGGCTGGAGCGGTAGTGGTGACAAGATCTCAACGGAGAATGTCATTGAGTAAATCATATTAATATATAAACTATCACTTGCACTAAGCCTCGGAGAGCACGTTAAGCCGTCCGTTCCGGCTGTAATGAAGATTTTTGACAGCCGTTATAGGGAGTCAATACCTAGAAATGAAGAATACTAGTCTTAACCATCAAATATAGCTATCCCTTTGGGTTGCCGAGGCAGGCAGTCGCTCTGTGAAAATGCAAATATTCAGTCAAATCCGGTTGGACTAGAAAGTGGACCCTAGGTTCTAACTGGAATAACGCTAGGAGGATGATGATGTATGTTGGTATGATTTTAGTTATCTGATTGTCTTATTTCCTACCTGACCTCTACCTCGTCGCGCGTCGTATATAGAATGTAGATAAAACTTATTCTGTTCTTTTCAGTATCGTGATTACCTTCCAAAATTTCGCTACATAAAGTAGCTCATCTTATAAGGGGCATGATCAGAATTTAAGCCTATAGTGAGATGGCCTTAATTGCCTATGTATTATCAGGTTCAATCAAGGACTAGCCACAGTAGTTATAGAACTATAATTTGTCGAATAAGTAGAGTAATAAGTCTAGCTCATTAGGTTGTGGGCGCAATGGACCAGAGTAATGAGCTGACGGATGAATAACAGCAAATGGATATTACTATTATTAATACTAAAGAGCACAACAATAATGTCAGCTATTATTAAATAATAAGGCTCATTATTTAATAACAGCTGATTATTTGCTAACTCCTCTAATAAACTTCTGATTGAATTCATTTCGGGTTCCAAGATAGTTTAACTTTCCATAAGACTTTACAAATCGGTATTTCCTGTACCCACTGCTGCTTACTCTGGCTATACAGGTGATATTTTAGTAACAATAAATCAAAATATTATTGAATGCTCATAAGACCGTTTTCATAAGACTTATATTGTGAAATTTTCATAACATAACATAACTTCACGCCTTTTATCCCCGAAGTGTTAGACAGAGGTGTAATAATTACACACCCACACTTCGCCAGTTATGTTTCGGTCCCAATGTAATAGGGGGCGAGCCTTTTGCCATCTACCGGGCACATTATTAAGCTAGCGATAATTAACGTTTTTATAACAATGTTGTGCTATCCCTAAATTAATAGCATACAATGAAATCCTATGTCCAGTTTTATTAAAAATTAATGCTTTATATGTATTTTAGTTAGTAGGACTACCTAATAAATAAATAAGTCAAGCGAGGTAACGATGACATCCAAATCTACTAACAATTACTATGCTTTTAATACATGAATGATGTTCTTCTGCCTAATATCCTAAATATAGATAAAATACTACAGCTTTATGGAACTGAGCTACATACGAATATGACATTGGTACTTCATTGTTATAAGAGAAAAGTGATTATGTTGGTTTTATTTGTATGCCAATAATGATGTAAGTAAATATATCCACTGTTCTAGCTCGCAATTGTTTGCGCAATAACCATTCTGATAAACAACTAATTTATATACAAATTCATAAAAAAGCTTGTAATAAAGTAGTAAGTACATACATACACATACATATCGTCACGCCTTTTATTCCCGAAGGGGTAGACAGAGGTGTATTTCTACACCCACTTTTCGCCAGGTATACTTTAGTCCCACGTAATAAGGGGCGAGCCTATTGCCGTACCGGGCACATTTCCAGACTCCGTGCTGCTACTGAGAATTTCGTGACAGAAAAACCCAATAACACTGCCCGACCCAGGAATCGAACCCGGGACCTCCCGATCCCACGCGCACATTTATGCCGCGAGACCAACGAGGCAGTCGTATAGGGTTTGATGTCGAGTTTTCCATCTCTACGCAAAGATGGTATTTGCATCGTGTTATCTCTTAGTCACCTCTTACGACACCCACGGGAAGATAGGGGGTGGTGACACTTGTATTCTATGCCGTCAACCACACGGCTATACACTACACTTAAAGTAGTAAGTATCTGTAAATATCTACGCATTGTAACTTAAAGACTGTAATTGTCTGTTTCGTGGGCATTCTCGTACACACCGCGCCAAGTCAAACTATATAAAGTTGCAGTACGTTACGAAAATCACACTAAAAATATTATACCAAAAAACCCAAGACATTAAAAAAAACACATTATAGAAACCAAATTCTATTTGGAAGTCGTTAAAATCCGAGTTATAACTGATAATCGCCTTTTCACTCCGCGAGATTTCATCAATTGCATAGCGATAATACGTAGTAGCTAAATCCAATGTTCCGATTTCGAATTGGAATTTATCGAAATGGTTTCAGAGTGCCGTCGTCTTTGGCAGTTGATAGTAGAACTTTGAGAATCTGAAAAAATAGATTAATCTTTGGATTTCGACGGGAATATCAATCTGGATATCTTTAGCTATCTATCCTACAATGGAGATATTTTCTGATTTGTTTGTAACGTTTTAGGGAAGAGTTTGCTTGGATATTTTTGGTGGAGGATTGCATTGCTTTCGGGTAGTTATTTTTTATTTTCACTCTTTGTTTATCAGATTTTTATGTTTCAACCACAAATAAGCTTTAACAGTTTTTTACTTCATCTTAGATGTTTCGTATTATGTTATTCTTCGTATGACATATAAATATCACTTTTTATACAGGGTGTAAAAAGACCCTCAACGAACACTGAAACCCCATTTTGTTTCGAATCATTATGAACATTTTTTACTTCGGCGCAATGCCTGGGAAATTATTGGTTCAGGAGATATTGAAGCTCAAAGTTACTATACATTTTTTGTAATTAGGTACAAAATCGATGCAATTACACCGCCAACCTGGTCTATGGATATCATGCACCCATGGATAAGTAAGTATTTCGAAAATTGCACGCGCACACATTTAATTGCGGCTTAAAAAATGCGTCAATTTGAAAAGTAAAATTATTTCCCAAGTTTTATTTTTGCTAAGTATGACTTGGCTTGATGTCCAAAACGTTTTAAAAAGTAGACTTCGGCTTGGTGATGGGTCTAATTACACCTTGTATATTATCAATTTATTTTTAAATGAAGTGTTGGTTCATAGGCATAGACGAGTACTGTCATACAAATAGTGAATAATTTGAGTATCGCATTTTTTAGCAATTTACAGTACGATTCAAATTCTCATTTATCTCATTTACAAATAATATACAAAGTATTTTGGTTTATACTTTAGCTTGATTTTGTATATTCGTAAGTTTGAAGCTATGCACGGCAGGCAGCTCAAGATCGGTTTATGTGGAGTCTTATGGCGACCTTGGAGTGGACGTCTTTCGACTAAAATGGTGGTGTGACGATGCGGCGAAAACATCTTCCCATAATAGTTTCTCGATTAAGCGATGTTCCTATTATGACGTCAGATGAAATAGGGAGATATAAGGCTAACGTGCAGACACCCTTGGAAAGTTCTAATCTAGTCGGGACGTCCATTAAGGAGTCTTCATAACTATACTGATAGTTTCAAAGACTTTACTGTCGGTGCAAAAATTCTGATGTGTGATAAACTCTGTAAGAAACGAATAATGTCACAGACGAGGTCATTGGTCATAGCGATACTTGTCACCAATATAGATATATTTAAAGTTCGTGTGATAGTTTATAAAACTCCGGCGCCGCCATGAGAGATGGGCGGAGCGCTAAAAGCATCTTCAAAAATCATATACACTGATGCCTTAACACACTGTCGCTGGAAACGGTGATATAGAATCGGTGCGATAAATCCGCTTCAAAATGGTGTTTCGAAGGCAGCAGAACAGTGAAAACAGGCCAAAAAGAAACAGAATCATAGAATGAGTCTTGGTGTTAGAAAAAAAAAGACTATTGCTACAACTGACGGGTCATGACAAAATTACTGCAGTCTCGTCACTTATGTCACCTCATGACGGTAATCCTCTAAAAGCATAACCGATGCTGCGGTAACAAAGTGATACTAACGGTAGAAGTTCTTTTCGCACACCGCTCAACTGCCATACATCATCATCATCAGCCTTTATCAGTCCACTGCTGGACTAGGCTTCTCCTTTGAAAGGAGGAATTGGCCTACTATACCACGCTGGCCAAACGGGTTGGTATAGGGTTTGTATCAAGTTTTCCTTCTCTTACAGTGCTGGTTTCTGCATAATATGCTGCCTCTGTCGGCTCTTACGACACCCATGGGATGATATGGGGTGGTGACAATCCGTATTCTTAATCCGTCACCACACGGATAATGTCATACATCTCCAGTGTATATACAGCCCTAAATAAATTTTCTTTTAGTTTTAGCGTGTTCCGTGAAGCTATTTAATTTGGGTCAGTTTACCTGCCGTTAGCTGGAGTTAGATATTGCTATTGGATGAAATGGGTTTTGACAGCACTTTTGTTTAACCTATCTTGCAATTGAACGAACGGCCAAAGGTTTTTACCATGATCTAAATATGGTTGTCGAATGCACCTTAACGTAATGATAGGACATATAGACATCAGTGGATTATTTAAAATTTAAAAAGAAAAATACTCGACCGATGATCTTATTATGATCTTGTTAAGCCTTGGTATATTTGCGGCTCAAAATAGGCATATGTAGAAAGTAAACGATAGTAGTAAACGTCTTTTGGTTGATACGATGGAAGAAAATTTCTATTATATCAGAAGCGTTGCATGCTTAATAGCAATACCGGGCCTTATATAATATCATAAAATATAAAATTTAACATAAAATACACGCAGTAAAATATATTTTATGAATAGTGACACATGTTTTATGATTTAAATAGACAATAATATCTTTTTTCACTAGTACTAGAATGAACTTAAATGTATGAAGATATTATGAGTTTCATAACAAATAAAATATCCTCTTTTGTCTATTTTATGACGCTAAATGTATAGAGCTCGTTCGCAAACAATGTGAAGTGTTAAAATAATATTATTTGTAAACCTGAAAGAAACGTCCCATTTAATGTGCTATCTAAAGGAATTTAAGAGATAATTGGATGGATTTATAATTATATCTGTTTATTTATGAACGTATCTATTCTTAAAATTAATTCAATTTGATCAGTTTGCGTATAAAACCAAAGAAGAGGTAATTTTGCATGGCTAATATAAGCCTAGAGGTTGGTCTTACGTTTTACGTAACGAAAGTCACGAAATTCGCCATCGTACTTTATTATGATAGCAAAATATTGGTTAATATTGGTTTGCTAAATTAAACTAAATACGACTCATTCACCCAATCTGTCGGCACATATTCTTCTCCGTTCTATGACATGGCATACGGGCATCATACATTATTGACTTCGTAAAGATAGATATTTCAGCAAATCTTGATTGTTTTCGTATAAGTGTGTGGCCAACTCTAGTGTCAGTGTTTTCTGACCGCCCTTGTCCTGAGGCAGGAAACGTGACCTTCAAAAGCACGGTAGAGTACTGATGTAAATGCCATACGCGGTCACCCGTCGAACTGGTGAGCTGTGCAAGGGCTGCTTATCTTTCCCTACGTATTATGGACTATCAGCCAAGGCATCTCAAAATCGAAGCATACCCACGACCTCTTGTCAGTCCGTCAAAAAATACATCATCTTTTCACCATGTCACACGGACAGTAGGTATGTAGTTCTTTAAAAATTCACTGCTCTAGAAAGCCGCAGGCATGATTTACTTCACTGTGATTGCGTCAACGTCGCCCGAGGCAGCGAGAATGCCACTTCATTCACAGGACTCGCCGAAATAGATTGTGATTGCACACCATTTTTTGTGCTACTGTTTTAGTTTTTGGATTTGGAATTAGGTTCGGGGTATATAATGAATGTCCTGGATGTTAGATCAATATGGCTTTGCAAATGATACGGTGTGAAATTTTGATTTTCCTTAAAGATATCCATTATCAAATAATTTATATTGACTGTCAAATAATCATCATTAATTGACACGAAAATTCATGTAATAATGTAACATGATTAGAATATTTACCCGTTAAATTAAAATCCTTTGGCTTTACAACTTCCATGTACCTTCATATCCAAATGGATACATAAATTCAAAGATTAGACTATGAATATTTAACCTAGGGGAGACCGGGTATGGTTGTCACACTGGTTGGTTGTCACAGAGGCCATAATAGACAATTAAACGACGTGGTAGGAGCGAGGGAGTAGCACATACATTTGTACCTCATGTCAGCGTACTCCGACATGCCGTTTAATGGACTTATTCGACCACTCGATATTCTATTATGACCTCTGTGACAACCAACCCGTGTGACAATCATACCGCGTCTCCCATATATTTCTATTACAGGCTAACGTGTTCAGAATTGCCTCAGCAAATCCATTAAACCACTTTTAAAATCTGTCATCCTTCAATCCTCATTTCGTGTTCATGTCACGGACGAAATTAATAATAAATGTATTTTGAAACCTTCAGATCAAAGACGTGTTTAGAATGATTCTATAACATTGGAAATGAAGGCAGAAATCCATTAGAAATATAATTTTATACCGATTAGTGTTGCTAAATATGTAATTACTCTTCTTTTGTTGTAAAATGAAATATAACGTCGCTAAAGATGACACTGCAATTACACATTCATCCTAGGCAAATACAAAATATAATTATTTCAATAAGTCTACACAGCGAAAGTTATAATATCGCCAGATATTTTTCTGAAACAATTTTCAATTGGTGTAGATACAAATACAAAACCAATGGTTAAGCCATTATTTTTAATAGAATTATTTCAATGATATTAAAATAAAAAATACATAGAACAGAACTCTGAATCGTCATTTGTTACCGTAGCCAAGCTTGTACTTAGCTGCAGACCAAGTGTTCAAACCTGAGCTTAGAAAAACCAGACTTCAAAACACAGTCCCGGCATTTCAGAACATAATCTTTAACATTGTCAGTATCCTATAAATTGCACAACTAACCTATTTCTCAAAGAGACTAATCACCACAATCTCTTTGATGTATAGCCGAAACCGCTTTAATTCCGTTTCCGAAATGCTTTGCGGAATTTGAAACAGGACTGACAACTTTTAATCGGCTACGTACCCGTTCAACCCTCAAATTTCGACCCAATTACAAAAGTGCCCGTTCGACCTCATTTTTAGTACCCGTTCAACCCTCTTCAAAATATAATAATTTATGTGCCCGGTCGACCTCTCTTTTAGTACCCACTGGACCCAAAAAATAAAACCCATTAAAAAGTGCCCGTTCGACCTCTTTTTTTAGTGCCCGTTCGACCCACAAAAAATATTTGTTTATTTAGTACTGTTTTAATGTATTTTCGTTTAAAAAAGTACAGATATGTTGAAAAGTGTTAACTGCAATACATTTGTTGAAGCATAAGGAAGTACAGGCACACTAGCGAAAAATAGTACTCGTTCTTCACATTGGAAGTTTGGATTGTTTTGATGTATAAGTATATTATAATACTAATAATTCGGCAACCTTCATAAGCTCTTAGGTATAAGGTAGTATACCGTAATAGTATACAAGGTAAATAATATGTAATGTAATAGGTTTTCTGACTTAAAAAGATAGTCTAAAGTGAATCATAATTCTTTTTTTCATACGCAAGGCAAACTCGCGTCTAAGCTCGGCCTTTCCCCGCGCTCCAGGGTGCAGGTGTGAGTAGTTCGAGAGGGGTGCGGTGCGGGGCAAAGACAATAGGGATCGCAGGCCAGCAGAAGAAAATAGTAACGTTTTGCATTAGTTTACAATTAGTTGTAGTCAAGTTGTTGATAAGTGTGCCAAAAAATAATCCGTGCGGTGAAAGTGTACAAACTGGTAAGTTTTAAATAATATATTTTTTGCGTGTTTACTGATTTTTTATTTGTCGTTTATTATTATAATGTTTTTCTTCTTCTAGTAATTTTGTCGGAATAGTTAAGGGATGGATTGGTCTCTACTAAATAATTTACTATTTGAAATACTGTTAAATTGTAAAATTAATTTAAAGTACTTAATTTAAGTCTAATATTGACGGAATGTAACATTCCACCAAATTGATAATAATTAAATCATTCATTTCTACCTGGTGTAAAATTTATCTTAACATTATTTAGACAATGATTATAATTAAAATAAGTTATTAAAAATTATATAATATTGGTCTTCTATGTCAACTTATTAAATGAATCTTCTTCAGAAGTTAGCTAATATTACCTTGGATTGTTAAGCTTTAGTTTACTGAATATATAAAATTTTACCTCAAGTTAGAATTACTTATTACTTTTTTGGAAAGAAATATAATATTATATCGGCCTATTTCAGTTCAAAGAAAAATAATTGCTGGTAAAAAATGTCTCAAATGGAACCTGTAGCTTCAACAAGTTGGCATAATATAGATGGAACTCAAGAAATTTGTTTCGTAACGTCTATCAGAGGTGGTGAGATACTGTTAAATGACGGTTATCAATACTATAAAAAAGAGACAATAAAAATGGATCATCTCGTTGGGATTGCAAATATAAATCAAAGTGTCGCGGCACTTTAACAATTAAAGGAAATACTGTTGTGAAAAAGGTCAGTCATACTAACAATTGTGTACCCGATCAAGCTGACAATGAAATAAAAAAGGAATTAAGTAAATGGAGAGTTCAATCTGGAAAAGGAGTTCTTCCACTACAAACAATATATAATGAAGGCGTTAATCGGCTAAAGGACAAAGGTCTAAACCTATGGACCTAGATCCCAGATTTTAATAACGTAAAGCATGGACTTTATAACTGTCGCAGAAAAGAATTTGGTATCCGTAATATTAGGCCAAAAAGAGCTACAGATGTCGAAGTTCCTTTAAAATACAACGACTTTTTAATGGCTGACTATCAACAAGGTGCTCGAAGAATTTTTTTATTATCATCAAAGGAAGCAAGAGAAAAGTTAAAGACTGTCAAACATTACTTCGCAGATGGGACGTTTAAATGTGCAGTTCCACCGTTTGTACAAATGTACAGTATTCATGGCGATCTCGGTAGCACTAAAAGAAGCACCCATATTTTACCATTAATATATGCTTTGGTTACTGACAAAAAGAAAGAAACGTATAAAATTTTATTTCAATTAATATTGTCGCAAAATGCGTCATGGAATCCAGAAAAATTTACTACCGATTTTGAAACTGCGCAAATGAATGCGATTAAATCAATTTTCCCCGAAGTGGACATAAAAGGAGGTTTTTTTCATTTCACTCAGGCTTTATGCAAAAAGGCAAAAAGTCTCCATATCTTAAAAAATCGCGTGTCTAAGCGACATGTTTCTCTATGTGCCGCCTTAGCATTATTACCAAATGAAGCTATAGACGAAGGTTGGTTCTATATTATGGAGGACTGGTCTGAAGAAAATGAAAATTTAGTCAAATTTAATGACTATTTTACCAGACAATGGCTGCAAAAGGAACATATGCGAAGAATATGGTGTTTCAATTCCGAAAACCACCGTACCACAAATACCGTGGAATCGTGGCACTCAAGCATCAACAAAAAGCTTTGAGGGATTGCCAAACCAAATATATTACAATATTTAAACATCATAAAAACAGATGGATCAGTAACAAGTAGAACTATGGCGAAACTGGACAATAGACACCAACTATTTAATAAACGCAAACAATTTATTGAAAATATGAAAAAATTACGTATATTCTAGAGCAATTAGAAAACCATCATATAAGTATTGGTAATTGTTTAGAGAAGCTGCTTACCTATGTTTGTTAATTTTGGTATAACTTTATGTTCTTCCACTGATTTTACCATGATTCCGTCTAGTATGTATTAGATAGGTTCTAAGTAAATTATAAGATCGCCTGTAATTTTAATAGTTGATTTGTGATTTATTGCCAATATTATACTTGATTTTGTTTAGTTGTAGGCTCATTTTAGGGCAATACTGTTATGGGATTGTTAAAGGGTACATACGGAATTTATTATTTAAGCCATGTTAAGCATAATAAATATTATTTTTGTAAATTTATTTCGTTTACGAAAGTTACATAAATAATAATTATAATGTTTAGGATAAGTCTGATTTTAATCTGTGATTTATATACACTTTACTTATACTCTTAATATGCATTATTTTGGTAAATTTATTTAATTTACGAAACTTATAAAAATAATAATAATTATGTTTAGGATAAATCTGATTTTGCTCAGTGATCTGTGATTTATATACATTATTTTCCTTATACTCTTAAATTGTTTATTTTATATTTACAAACAAGATTGTGATATTTTGTACTGATTAAAAATACAAAGTTATCTTATATTTACAAACTTAATCAAAATTCCAACATTATTAGTACGACCGTATTTTGAATTAATGCAACTTCGCATACGAAGTTAAAGTAATTCATCATATTTGTTAAAATAAAGTAAAAGAGATATAAATCTCAGATATACATATATATCTCTGATTCATATCTCTTTTAATTTATTTTAACAAATATGCTCTTAAATTCAGTTGTTATGGCTTTAATTTTAGGATATCTCTGAGTTCCTTACTTAAATTAATATTAATTCAGTATTCTAATATCTTAGTGTAAACACTTAAGATATTAGAATCCTGAATTAATATTACATGCATGAATACTATGTAACACACGTGATCTGCTGGGAATAGATCCTTTTAGTTGAAATAGAACATTGTTGATTTTATATGTTTCATTAAAAGTATTGATTAATCGTATTGTTTTATTTTAATTAAAGTGTCACTTTTATACACGATTGTACTTTAGCGTTTTATACGAAGATGTAGAAATGAGGTCGAACGGGCACACGGTGTTAGGTAGAGGGTCGAAAGGGCACTTTAGGTTTAGGCAAAATTCAAGTTTTTGGGTCGAGATGGTAAAAGTGGGTTGAGAGGGTAAAATTTGTCGATGAGGTCGAAATTTGTGGGTTGAACGGGTACGTAGCCTTTTAATCGACGAAAATCCAAATTCGTTTAACACCCGCATCAGTTTGAAGGAGCGTTTTAGGTCTTAAAAGAATATTTGTATTAGTTTTCGTTCCTATCGTTACCAACAAAATTATCAAATAAAAATATATATGAATGGCGATTGCTGTGGTTTTGTTTTGAGTATTTGTTGACTGGCTTCATTGTCGTTATACTGGATAAGCGGTGTTCCCACGTCTTGAGAAAGCATTGATAAATAGACTTGTTTACTTATGAATACAAATTAATAATAAAATTAGGACTTACTGGATATAAAACTCTTAAAGAACTACGAAAATGTGGAAAAAAGCACTTTAATCTTTTGAAAATATTAACGTTTTTAGGGCTCCGTACCTAAAAGGTAAAAAACGGGACCCTATTACTAAGCCTCGGCTATCTGTCTGTCTGTCTGTCACCAGGCTGTATCTCATAAACCGTGATAGCTAGAAAGCTGAAATTTTCACAAATTATATATTTCTGTTGGCGCTATAACAACAAATACAAAAATATAAATATTAAGGGAATAAACAGGTTTTTTTTTTCGTTATTTTTTGCTCAATATTACTAACGGTAACAGGTAGACGCTTAATATTTTCACATAATATGTAGTTGTATATTATCTTTCAAAATAAATAAAAATAAAGTAAATAATAAAGGGGGCTCTCATAGAACAAACGTAATTTTTAAGCAATTTTTTTCTCGGTCTTAATAAACAGATAGTTACTTAAATATATTAATTTACAACAAACGTGCTTTTTTTTTATAGATGGTACGGAACCCTTCGTGCGCGAGTCCGAGTCGCACTTGGCCAATTTTTTTAAATGCCCGTGCCTGAATGCATCAACGTCATCATCCTCATAGCGTTATCCCAGTTTCAACCTGAGGTCCGCTTACTAGTCTAACCGGATTCCACTGCCTGTCTGACCTCTGCAACCCGAAGGAATAGCGATATCCCATGGTTTAGACTAGTGTCAATTAATATAGAAGGTACTGACGCCCAATAACGACTGCCAAAGATCTTCATGATAACCGAGAACAACGGCTTAACGAGCTCTCCGAGGCACGTGGCAAGCTATAATTAACAATTCAATACGCACATAATTCCGAAAAGACAGTGGTGTGCGCCGTGTATTCGAACCCGATACCCCCTTTTTTTTTTTTGTTTTACGAGGTGGAAAATCACTTCGGATCTCTTGGGGGAAATGAGAGCCGGAGTATGCGGTGTTTCCACTAAAAACCAACTCGACTTTCTCCATGTACCCGTGTGTCGGAGGGTAGGGCATCGCCGAAGCATTCGTCGCCACCCTCCGACGGGCATTGGTTAGGCGGGCCCCGAACAAAACCCCCTTGCCGGCGGATTAAGGTGTTGGGCTCCGCCGCCAAAACACCCAGCGGCCGCAGAGGATAGGGAGGACGGCAACGCAACACCGCATCTCCTCTTCCTCTGCGGCCCCACCGCGACGCATCGAATGGTGCGCCCCCATTTGGTTGCGGGAGAAAGGCGCGCGGCAACGCAACACCGACACGCCTCTCCTCCCGCGACCGTACCCGACTGCGAGGGACAGACAGAACTGTCCCCCGCACCCGCACCGTTGGACGCATCCTGCGCATTCAAGCCCACGCGGAGCGTCCCCTCCTGGATCCCTCTTAGCTTCACCGCGGGTGACCAATCCACGGTTACTGAGCCCCCCCCACCACGACAAGGTGGAGATCCCACGGGGGGGAACCTGATACCCTCTGCATAGCAGTATGTTGTTACCTCCACTAGGCTATCGCTGGATTTGCCCGTGCCTGACTGCGTCTACTGATTTTGGTAATAATTTTTTCTGCTTATAGTTTTAGCTATTGATGGACTAAGTTAGTTGCATCATACAAAATAATTTAGCGGGTCTTAATCGCGTTAACTAATAAGTTAACGCGATTATAAGACCCGCTAAATTATGATGTATATAAATCGCGAAAGTTTAAAATCGATTAAGTTACTGGCACTTAGATATTTTTAAATATTTACCATTTTCACTCTCAAAATACCAATGATATTTATAGCTAGAACCATTGCTTCATTTTATGAAAATTGTTTATACTGTACGAATAATGCAATAGTTTGAGTAGTCTTATTGCCACAACTCGGTTGTAAATATCCTGTCAGCTCTATGAATAAGCGAGTGAAACCCTATTGTTCTGCTTGAGAAACATTTGTGTGAACCTTCAAACCTTATTCTGTAAAGGCTGTTTCTGTAAACGTCGTTCAAAGTTTGCAAAGTCTCCAAAAACGCGAATTCCCCGACCATAACCAGTGTTTCGTAACAGAGCGAAACATGTTTCATAATTAATATGAATTTATGTTACTTTCATGACATAATTAGAAATCTTGTTGGGATCACTAGCACGTTCTTGCTACGACAATGAGGTGTTCACGGGAAACAACAGAGCTGTTTTGTGAAAACACACAAGTTAAGGATGTGAAGTTACGACACGAGGATGGGGTTTTCTTGTAAACAAGTTTGGTGGTGGTAAAACCACATGACATATTTCTTCTTAAAGTATAAATAATTATTTATATTATTTGAAGTAATATGTTTTCAAAGTTTCATATTTTGTGACGTCGTGCCCCTCCGTCTGAACTGTGACGTCGAACGAAGGTGGGAGCGAGCGCCTCTGCCCGCGCCCCGCACGCCATATATAAGCGTGCGCCGCTGCTCAATCCCCCCTTTTGCTCCAGCTCACGGCCAGTTAAGTCTTCTTCCTATCAAGACCCTGGCCTTCGGAACACCAGTGAACACCAGTGAACACCAGCTATACTTGTCGGACCACGCCCTGAATTAACTCATGTTCTCAATTAGTAAAAGTATTAGTATTAAAGTAGCTGCATTGTATCTACCTATATAGGCAATTATATTGTGAAGTGTACTATTCTAAAAGTGTTTTCATTTGTAAGTAAAACCTGATTTTCTTTCTTTTTTCTGATCGCGAGACATTGGCGCCCAATAGGATTTCTTTTTAAAGCTAAATTGGTGTTCCGAAGGTGAGTGGTATTTTTTTCTGTATTTTTATATATTTTTGTGTATTTTTATATATTTTTATGTGTTAAATACGTCCAGGAGTAACCTATATCTTTTTCTTGTCAGCCACAAGTCACTTAATTCTATTTTCTAACTAATTATATGTTTAATTGAACTATCTGCTAGATAAATTGCATCGCGCAATGTTATCAAACGTAATTACCTGTCTTATTCTCGGCCGCTTGGCGTACGAGCGACGCCGCGCCGCGCCGGCTCAACGAAGCCACGTGTTTTATCTACCTACAATTTCAATTTCTCTTGGACGCATTTTACATTTTACTACATTCTTTTCCTACAATACGCAATTACGCACTTTATTTTCTTTCACTAGTAGGTATGAGTGTAATTTAGTAAACATGCAGTGTAATTTATTATAATTTTTTTGCCATTATTCTTCATGGGTTCGTTTCTCTGTTATTTTTTTCTCATGCGATTGTGTTAAATTAAACTGTTATAATAGCTTAAAAGAAGTTTTTAAGGCTTTACTAAACTCTTTCTTAAATAAATGCTTTATATATAAATAACTTTGCTCAAAATCTCGCATCTTTATATCATTAATGAAGGTACATAAATAATAAATAACTAAATAATTTACTTGTAAAAGTAATAAATCAATTAATTAACCTCTAAAGTTAATTTTCTTTTCTTTCTATTGCTGTTGGTTTGCTGAGTTGGTAGCTTTGGGAAAGGCTACTCTATTCTAGCCTTTGCTAGCCTTTGGCGGGCTGTTGTCTGGCCTTTAATAGGGTGTTTTTTCTGCTGTTTTGACCAAATAATTCGGAGTGCTTTGTAGTCCACGCGGCGTCTACTAGCCGTGTGTTGACCCTATTTGCTATGTGAGATCTGTACGGATGCTACTAAATGCGTATGGATGCTGCTAAATGCGCATGGATGCTTTTTGCTGTCGGATTCCGATGGTGCTCTGTTTTGCCGTTTATAAAATGGTCTCCTTCTCTTGCTAAATGGGAGAAGATTGGGTGCTGTTTGCTACCTGATTTTGATAATGTATGTGCTCTGTTTTGCGATTTTCTAATGGTACTTTTGCTCTTGCTAAACAAGAGATGGATGCTATATTTCTCTGTTCTTCTTGCTGTGAAGAACGGGCATTGTCGGGCTAAAAGTGTTATGGAGTCTGTTGTTTATACCGACAACGCCTCTTTAAAACGTTGGAGTTTTAACTTTGAATTACCGCGGTGGCTAGACTGCGAGGTTGCGTCGATTTATCGATGATTTTTGTTGTCTTTTAGTGTTTTTACCTGATATTTTTGTTGTTCTATACCTGTTTTCACTACAATACTAACGTGGTGAAGACTCGTTCTTAAAATGTTCAAGTTCTACTAACGACTCTTGGCATTTCTTTTTAAACTATCAAGTTCCGACTAAAGGTTTTTGGTGTTTAAAAGGGTTCCTAGGTAACCCTTCTTATGTTTTTGTCTATCAGGTAATAACAATAAATTATGTGTTTTAATAAACAAAAAATGTGTGCTTAAAAAAAAATGCGGGTTAAGTCGTTTTATATAAGATTTTAACCCACACTTACTAAATAATTTTAGTGTATGATGGTCATTCTGCCTGACCTTAGTGTATATAATAATATAATATGTGTAAATATATATTTTTTTTCTTTTTGGGTCACTACTGGAGAACCCAGTATCTTTTACCCCACTGTTGGTCAACTCTTTATGTGTTATATTATTCTAACGCGTTACGCGTAATCACTAATTGCCAGGTGGCGGGCATTCGTTGTAAAATACCTACATAAACTCGTGCGATGAGTATTCGCTTATACTCATAAATACCTTCACAATACAAATGCCTATTTGTTGTTTTAAAATGTTTGTTGAACAAATACCTACATACCTACATAAACTTTATTAACAAAGTGTTAAAATAAAATGTGTTGTTTTTGTGCATGTTACTACATCCACAATCTTTCTTATAATAAACAATGTTTATATTACTTGGCACTAATATTGAAATCTACTGTTAAAATAAAATGTTCTAAATGTAAATTATACGCCATTGTTTACCTACGCCTCACATTGTTCATAAACTCAATTGAAGGATATTTTGGTTCTCAGTATATTGACTTGGAATTCAATTCTAATATGGTGCATGAGCCATGTGAAGTTAATGCCGCATCGTTGAACTATTTATCTTCTATTTTCGAGAAGGTACACTCAGCTCTGTTGTCGGCTCATCAACGCAATTGTTTATTTTATAATCTTCGCCGTAAACCGGCAGAATTCTTCAAAACTAAATGTTATGAATGTTAAACCACTTGGTGAATGGCATATAAAAGATTTAAAGATACCTACATATAATTACATAAAATAAAAAAAGAATACTTATAACCTATACATTGTTTATTTTTCCAAACGAATGTTCTCTAATTTATGTTACCGTTTGTAGTAGTGTCTACTATAAATTAATATTTCTTGTTGTGGGTAGCTAAAATTTTTTTTCTCGTAAAATACACTATTTTTTTAAATTGCTGCGTAGTTATGTACCCAAATGTTGAACATTGTTTTAAAAAATCTTACCATAAACAAAATATATTGTTTTTTTTTTACCCTGTGGATCAGTGGTTAAAAGGTCACTGTCAGCCGAGTATACAAGTTCGATTCTCGCTTGTGTTTTTTCTGGAAGTCTATTTATTTTAATGTCTACTTTGTTGGCATATCATTTTTTTTCGCTGTGCTTTGTTCTGAAGTTTTTTTATTGTTGTTGTTCATAATTTTGTATCGACTTTATAATCGAATTGTTTTTATAGGTACTTTTATAAAGCATTATTGTGTGTGATTGACCGGCCGTTGCGAACTCGGAACAGTCAAATAGTACTTATCTAATTAAAATATATCTAGTTTGTTATTGCGATGCACACGCGCTCACTCAGTGACGCGCTGGTAGATAGATACCGCACTTATGATTCATCATTGTTTACTTTAATAGTGTGTTCATTTATCGTGGACAATCGTGGTATTTGTAATTAAATTGAGCAAAATAATTATGTATTTTGCTGTTCTTTTGTAATTCAGTAGTCAGTTTGTAGTCTACAACTTGAATTTATTTTCGTTTAACTTTTGTATACATTCTGTTTGTTATACCTAACAATGACTTAGTATTTTGTTTATCTAGTGGTCAAGGTGCCGAACCCAAGAATAATAATTCGTAGGGCTAGACGTAACTTCTCTTACCTGTAACTCATTCTTAATGACGTCCCTTTTATCTCGTGTATTACCCTAAGCGCTTCACGCCTTTAATGGTTGTCTCTCATATTCTGTTGTTATGTTATGGCCTAAGCACTTATGTAGTGTGTGGCGGCTTTATGGATGACGGGTGTGTTAGTTTATCATAGGGCAGTTGTTGCGTGCGTATTGTGGGTAATATATTATATTTATAGCTAATGTAATTATGTAAGTTTGGTTGTTTACTTAAAATACTGACACCACTTCCACTACTTGATTACAGGTAATCCTCAACGAGCTGCTAGCCAAGGGAATTTTCCCTAGGAAAAATTCTGCCCTAAAGAGGGGGGTGTGTGACGTCGTGCCCCTCCGTCTGAACTGTGACGTCGAACGAAGGTGGGAGCGAGCGCCTCTGCCCGCGCCCCGCACGCCATATATAAGCGTGCGCTGCTGCTCAATCCCCCCTTTTGCTCCAGCTCACGGCCAGTTAAGTCTTCTTCCTATCAAGACCCTGGCCTTCGGAACACCAGTGAACACCAGTGAACACCAGCTATACTTGTCGGACCACGCCCTGAATTAACTCATGTTCTCAATTAGTAAAAGTATTAGTATTAAAGTAGCTGCATTGTATCTACCTATATAGGCAATTATATTGTGAAGTGTACTATTCTAAAAGTGTTTTCATTTGTAAGTAAAACCTGATTTTCTTTCTTTTTTCTGATCGCGAGACATATGTATTTATTTATCAGTAACAGGGCAGAAAGTAAAAGGAAGTTTTAATAGTTTTTTCATTACGTACCAAGAATAAAATAAAATAAATTAAAAAATATTGTGAATCCCTACAGCAATGACAGATATAACTACGAGTCTACGATTTATCAATCGTAAAACAATAAATAAAAAGCCTACTAAAACTAAATCAAATCATTATTTAGTTATATTTTATGTTATTATGAAAATTGCTCAATCTACCTGTTCCTAATAATATTTCAAAAAATAAAATTGAAATATATCGTTTACAAATATTAGGCTGACCACACATTAGGCGTGCGCGATCCTCGGGCGTGCGCGCCGCGAACGCGCAGGGTGAGCGTCGCGTATTGCCGGCGTGTGACGTGTGTGCAGCGAGCGCGCGGGGCGCACGCGGCGTTCGCCTTGACGTTTAGCCCTCTTCAAGTAGCGGGCGGCGCGGATAGCAGGCGGAGGGGTAAGAACGCGACGCGAACGCCGCGTGCGCGCCGCGCGCTCGCTGCACACACGTCATACGCCGGCAAAACGCGATGTTTACTCAGCGCGCTCGCGACGCGCGCGCGGCGCGCACGCCTGAGGATCCAAATTCAAATTCAAAATCCTTTATTCATTTGGGTCACAACGTGACGCTTATGAACGTCAAAATAATAAATTTATAAAATAATTACTTAATGACTCTACATTTACATTTACTGCCACGTTCGCAAAGCAAGGGCGTACGAGTAGAACCATGAGAAAGAACGGGCAATAAAACTCACGGTCACTTTTTATCATCGCCAGGTTTTGCATAATACACATAATATACATTTTATAAGGTGCTGCAACTGTTACACCTTCTATATCACTTGTATATATTTACTGTACATTTGGTTTGTTGGTACGTTTCATTTGGTTAGCCTCCTCAGAATAGACATGGTGAAACAAGAGCATCCACTTACATTATCTTAATATATAAAATCCTTGCGTTACTGACTGACTGACAGACTCGCTACAGCCGAAACTATTGGGCGCAGGAAGCTGAAATTAGGCATGTATGTTCCTTGGGGACCGTAGGGGTGCACTAAGAAGGGATTTCCCGAAATTCCCACGGGATCGGCGAAAACGGGTAAATTAAAAAAAAATGCAGGTGTAGCTGCTGGCGTCCTCTAGTATATACCTAATAATGCAGGCAATCCGCGAAAGTGATCAGAACTATGATGGAAATGATGCAGTTAAATATTAAAATCTAATTCCAGCCCTCAAGACCGTCATCGACCAGTCATCGCAAGTAGCACCCGTTCACGAGTATGACGCATGTGCGGATCGCGCACGCCTAATGTGGGGTCAGCCTAACCCAAACAGGCTAAGGTTTGCATTCATAATGCCAATACAGATTAAACATAATATGTTCATCAAACGCCTTGAAGGCAGATAAGAGACTGTTCGTTTAAGGTAGAAGCTTAGCTTGATTGCTAATTTGAGATTAAGGATCTTGACACGTAAACACACCGTAGGTACCCTTAAACCGATTTGTGTTGATATAGGACCCAGTTTGGTATTTTGAGGCACAGATTAGCAATATTATGAAGTTTTCTGTCAGTTCGACGACCTCATGAATCTTCGTCAAACTAAAGAGGTTCATACGTGATGTTTTTCTTTTTTTTTTCTGCCGAACAAATTGACTCCATGCTGCCTGATGTTAAGCAGTCAGTGAAGTCCTATAGTGATGGACATCATCCCAGCAGCCAGCATGGCATTATGGCATGAAGGCCCTCACCTTGACGGCCTTGAGTAAAGCATTTTCACGCCCCGCTTAAAGGACCCGGGATCATAGGTGGAGGGAAACACGTGGACTGGTAAAGAGTTCCACATCTTAATGGTACGGCAGAGATAAGAGGCGCCGAACCGTTTGGTGCGTGACGGTATCTGTTCTACCGTGTAAGAGTGGCACCTCAACCCAGCACGTGTCGTTCGGGATAGGAAAGGAGAGGGTGGGATTAGTTGAAAGAGCTCTTCGGAGCACTCACCGTGATAGATGCGGTAGAAGACAGCCATTAAGGACAAGTCTCTGCGTAATTGCAGTGACTCAAGAGTCTTAGTGGCCTGTGGATCCCCGATGATACGGACAGCACGCCGCTGCAACCAATCGAGGGCGTCCAATAAGTACTGAGCGGAGCCATTCCAAAGGTGAGAGCAGTATTCCACGCAGGAGCGAACCTGGGTCTTGTATGACAGACACAACTGCTCCGGCGTGAAAAACCTCCTCACCTTGTTCAGGACTCCGAGTTTCCGAGATGCAGATTTGATGACACCCTCGATGTAGTTCTTCTGGTTGAGATTTCTGCGTATGTCCATACCCAGGATATTGAGGCTGTCTTGAATCGGTAGTGGAGTGTCTGGCTTTATTTAGGCTAAAGTGAGATTCAAAGATATCTGTTTCTTCTCTGTCTGCTACTATGAGGCGTATCGTGAGATGGAATCCCATACTAGAAATTCTTGTTTCGGGATTGGGTCGTCGTATGTCGGTGGATCGTATCAGATTCTAAGTGCCAGTGGACAAGCTTTCGATGTTACAGAGAAGGCGCTGTTATAATGATGACTTTTGAAGATATTAATATTTTAGGAGATTTCTCTCTATCTGTATATTATTGTTAGGACTAACCTTTTACACTAAGATCGTCTACATCCAAATTGACTGATAATACATATAGGCATACAACAAAAGATACCTGTCAGATCATTGACCGAAAACTATTAAAACTTTGAACAAAAATTCATCTCATTTTCATGTAGATTATATTATTTTTAATCATCATCTTCTTGCCCTGGTCCCAATCTATTTGGGGTCGGCGCAGTACGTCCTTCGCTTCCATTCTTTTCTGTCGCCCGTCATCTGATCATTTACCCCTTTCTCTTTCATATCCATCCTCACACAGTCCATCCATCTTTTCCTTGGCCTCCCTCTCCCTTTCCATCCCTCTTCCTTCATATTCAGCACTTGCTTACCTACATACATATCATCTCTTCGCATAATATGTCCATACCAAGCCAAACGACTTCCTTTCACTTTCTCGTCTATAGGCGATATATAAATAACAAAAACATATATATATATATATATATATCATATCTTCACGCCTTTTATCCCCGAAGGGGTAGGCAGAGGTGCATTACACACCCACACTTTGCCAGATATGTTTCGGTCCCAATGTAATAGGGGGCGAGCCTATTGCCATCTACCGGGCACATTTTTAAGCGAGCGATAATTAATATTTTTATTTTAATACACACATAACTTCGAAAAGTCATAGGTGTGTGCCCGGGGTAACTGGGGATCGAACCCGAGACCATCGTCTCGGCAGTCCGTTATGTACACCACTGGGCTATCGCCGCCTTATATATATATATATATATATATATATATATATATATATAAATAAAGATAGTTAAACTTGAGATGATTCTGCCAACAACAAGTGATTGCGAACCTTCAGCTTAAAGGTGAACCGATTATTGCACATCCTGATTTCGAGAGGGATCGCATTCCATAACAGGACAGATTGAACGATTGGAACTTAAATATTGAAGATAGTAACTAAGATAAGAGGGAAGAGAGAGAGAGTTAAGAAAAGAGAAGAGTGTAGTCAGCGCACGTAAACTGCGGCGTTGGCGAATAGGCAACCATTTAAGTTGAGAGCGGTAGTTAGATACATGATCATATTTGCGAAGATTGTAAACAAATCGAATGCAGTTATTAAGAAGCCGGTCTAGTTTATTGAGAAGGTCTGCATTCAGGTCAAAACAGCACACATCACCATAGTCGATAATAGGAAAGATTAAAGTCTGCATGTGCATTACCTTGGTGTTAGTAGGAAGAAAGTTTTTTAGCCTATATAATGAGCGTAAGGATCCCGTGACTTTTTGACTTATAGATGTCACGTGAGCCCGCCAGTTCAGATGGCTATCCATATGCAAGCCAAGGTTTTTCACAACTGGGCTGAAGGGTATCCTGATCTGGTTAAATATTACTGCCGGCAATGTTTCAGTATCTAACCTGTTGATGATGCGTTGGCTTCCTATAATTATGGCCTGGCATTTTGCAGGGTTCACGGTAACACCAAATCGTTCTGACCAGTCGTATATAGCGGACAGGCTTTGGTTTACTTCCTCGATGGCCGAACCAATACTGTCAATGTCTGCTTGTGCATATAGCTGCAAGTCGTCGGCGTACAAGTGATACGAACACTGAAGATTTTGGGTCAGGAGATTTATAAAAATAGAGAATAATAATGGAGAAAGAATGCCACCTTGAGGAACGCCAGACTGTAAGTCACACCATATTGATGAAGACTCATTATGGCGAACACACTGCTGACGTCCCATGAGATATTTGGAAAACCATTCGAGTGCCTCAAGTGAGATCTGAAAACTGGAGAGGACTGAAAGAAGGATTTCGTGACTAACCGAGTTAAAGGCGTTCGTGAAGTCAACCAAAGCTAGCACCGTAACTTTGGTGTTCTCCATTCCCGCCCTTACATCTCCAGTCACTTTTAGGAGAGCGGTGACCGTACTGTGTCCAGGTCTAAATCCAGATTGAAATGGGCTTAACAGATTGTTCCGAAATATAAAATTGGAAAGTTGTTTCTGGACACAGGCTTCAAGCACCTTCGAAAGAAAAGATGGATTGATATGGGACGGAAATGGTTGGGAAGAGTAGGGTTAGGAATCTTAGGCAAAGGTATCACTAAGGCTTTACGCCATAGGTGGGGAAACGCACCTGTGTCAAGCGAAAAGTTGATGATGTGTGTAATAGCAGGTAACAGTTCATTTATTACAGTGACGATCATCCTTCGACTAATGTGATCACAGCCTACGGCGTTTGATTTTAAGGATGTGATGATCTTTTTAATCTCACCCGAGGTCACTGAAGAAAAGGCTCTATGTCAGGACGAGGAAGGTTGGACAAGAAGTCTACAGTGCGACATTTGCTAAGATGATTCAAATGGTTAGAAGAGGAGAAATGTTTATTTATTTCATCTAAACCAGTTGTCAACGGCAGATCAAAATTTCGTTGTTTGCCAATACCTAGAGTCCCAAGGAACTTCCAGATATTAGCAGGAGATGAGGAATTAATGCTGTCGAGAATATGGTGGCGTTTGGCGTTACGTATCACCTGATTACACCGATTCCTTGCAACTTTATATCGAGACCAATAATCATCGGTATGATGGTTTTTAAATTTAAGAAAAGCACGATCCCTACGTTTCATTGCTATCCGGACCTCCTTCGTGATCCAGGGAGCAGGTGGACGCTTTAGTTTAACTTTCCTAACGGGCATGAGCATTGTACATTTTGAGTACAGTGGCGTTGAATTTTTCAACTTTGTCGTCAATGTTCGTAGATGCCATCAACTGATCCCAGTTTATAGACGACGCATCCTCTACCAGCTTATTCACGTCCATACGCCCAAAGGAACGCACATGCAGAACCTTAGGAGGGGAACGGGGAGGCGTTAGGATGTATGAGAGGAAGATCAAATCATGATGAGAGAAACCAGGAGCGGGATATTGGCCATGTTTAGAAACTATAAGGAGCAGAGGTGCAAATTAAATCTAGCCATGTATCCTCCCCATCAATGTTGTGATGAGTTGCTTGTAAAGGCAGAATGTGGAGGTTACATGACTCGACAATCTGTAGGAGTTTACGGGTTCTAGAGGACTGAGGAGAAAGGAGATTGGTATTGAAATCGCCCATGATGATATGGTGGGCATATTCTGACCCCATGGATTCCAGTATAGATTCTATACTGGAGAAGTAATCTGTTAAGGGAGGACAGTAAAAACCCCTAGTACGATTTTGGCCCCCTTGACCCAGACCTCAAGAAAAATGTACTCAGCTGATGAAATAGAATCAGAAGGTGAGATGGCGAGTATTTTATAGGGAAAATCGGCGCGAAGATAGATGGCAACACCGCCACCCCTCCGACCGACTCGATCGTTCCTAATTAAAATAAAGCCTGGCAGGGGATAAGTGGTTGAAGGGAGGTGAGGTTTGAGCCAACTCTCTGAAACCAGGATGGCATGAGCATTGGCGTTCGAAAACACTTCTAAAAAGTCACCGTAGTGACTGGGCACGCTCTGAGCGTTTATGTGGCACACATTTAATGATTTCCCTAAACATGGATCAAAGGAATTTTTTAAGAGATCACTTAGAGAGCTAAAACTATCATTATTGAGAGATTCATTGGCAGAATAATAAGAATCATCGTCAGATGACATAATAAAAAAAAATATGATTACACAAATATAAATATAATTATATAGATAAATAAAATATTTTAAATACTAAGATTTGGTAGATATGTAAAATGTAATTACTTACGTAACTGGTAATACTTTTCCGTTTCACTCTCTGCACCACCCGCCAGCCAACCCGCACAATAAAATGGATGCAACCTAGTAGGTAACTATATAACAAACATTTCCAAATGCAACCCTGTGTCAGCCAGCCAACAAAACACACGAATTTATTTACACAAAAATATACAAAAGAAAAAAAAAGATCAAATCAGAAAATCGAAAAAAGGACAAACAAAACGCAGTTTTGACATTTGGCATTAATGACAATAGCTGTCAATAAAATTGTCAGCGTCTAGTGACACAATTTGGACACAATCAATATAAGTAAAAATAATCGTGCGCATGTTGTGGGTAATGATAAAAGTTTCAATAAACACTAGAATGCTGGGTGACCGACACAAAACAAGCAACCATAATATAAAACTAGGTTTCAGACAAAAACAAAGTGACGCGAAATGGCAACAGTCAACTCACAATGGGTTACACTTTACGCACAGTCTTTGCATTGCCGGCGCTGTTATTTGCTGCAGAAGTATCTCCTGCCGCCTTCGGATGTTTTGCCAACAGATTACTCAGCTCACTAGTGGAAGTGATTTTAGAGCGCGTTCCATCCGGAGTTTTAACGATAATAGTGCCGTCCTGAGTCCAGCAAGAGCGCATTCCAAAATGCTGTCGGGCTTTGGCGAACAGCGATTGCCTGGCTTTGGTCAGGAACTCCTTAACCGAGATCTTCGAGCCCTTTAACGCTGTTTTTGCCCTCCATACTGCAGTCCTGATCTCTGCCCTTGCAAACCGCACCAAGATGGGCCTGTCACGCTGTTTGCTGGCTCCAAGTCTGTGGCAATTTGTGATGCAGTGCTCACCAATATCCTTGACTGCCATCCTCGTTCGAAGAACATCCAGGATCAAGGCACTGCTGTCTTCTTTTTCTGCCTCTGAGACTCCTAGGAAGATCAGTTCTTTTCGCCGGTGCCTTGTCTCCATTGCATCTAGTGCGCTTGAACACTCCTCGATTTGCTTGCGCAGAAGACCTAGCATGCTGAATATGAGCTCCCGGAATGTACGGAACTCCTCCGCTACTTTTGCCACTGTATCCTTAGCAGGCCCGGCAGACTGGATTTGGGACTCAAGGTCAGCCATTCTGCGGGCAAAAGATTCTTCCAAGCTCTTCTGCACAGACTGGATATTGTCAAGCTGGGACATTGTGAAGTTTGTGTATGACAATAGTATTCGTGTTTGAAAGGTTGTGATTGGGTGATTTTGCCGGCAGGTGGTTTAACTATTTAAAAATGTTTCTGTTACATCAGAGTAAATCACTGTAAGTACTAGCAGTTTAATATAATTTAAATGCTAATATACATATTGTTTAATTTGTTATAAAATCAATATTTTCAAAAATAAAATTCAATTTTAAAATTGCGACACGTCTGACAGTTTTGAGCGCCTACCGCCGAAAAAATATTAATTGAACTGCTGATGGATTTATAATAAAAGTAGTTTGGTACTGGCCGCAAAATATGAACGAAAAACTTTAAAGTGCATGCTTAATTCCTTGGGCACCGCATCTCATTTTAAAATCATAATGATTTTAAAATATATAATTTTTTTTTTTTTCAACAATTTTTGCAGAAGCTGTGGAACGTGTACGCTTCGGTAAAGTTTTCCAAGAACTTTAAAACTATAGCAGGTACATGCATCTAACAAATCAATTGGGGATATTGCTGAGGATTTTATTTAGGATTTTTCGAAGCTGTTTTGAATACATTACCTTAGCACGTTTAAACAAGGTTCAAAGTAGATTTGCCCCTAATTTATTTAGCGTTTTTTGTACGATAAACTTGGATTACTTATTTAGTATCGGTGAAGAATTATAACAAGCGCAAAGGCAGCAGACAAAGTAATACTCAAATTTAGATTTAAAAAATATATTGTTATCGCAGGTAATTATATTACAGAGAGGTTTTAAGAATACAAATCTTTTGAATGTATCGTACAAGACGGTACAGATTCCTTACAATATAATATTCTCTATTTAGGAGACCATAACATCTCGAGTTTGACAATTTGTGAATTAAAACATACTAGTAAAACTAAACTGCACGACTTACGTCTTATTTTACGACTATAGCTTTATTTTTCTTAAATATGTTTATATTATTCTCTAGTGATAAAAATATCTGCGTCAATTAACAGTTATTATGATACTTAGAAAGCTCAGGTATTTTTTTATAATTTTTCTTTTTTTATGGTAATAGGCGGCACACGAGCAGATGGATCGCCTGATGGTAAGCTATTACCGCCGCCCATGGATACTAGCAACACCACAGGTGTCACAAGTGCGTGGCCGCCCCTTGGGGTTGGGAAAAGGGATAGGATAAGGAGTGGGATGAGGGAGAAGGAATAGGTGATAGGGCCTCCGACACCTTCACTCACCGAACGAAACGCAACAGCTTAGGTACTGTTACTTTACGTCGATCTTCTGTTCGAGGGTAGTACTTCCCCGGCCGAGCCGGCACAATCATGCTGAAATAAGCAAGGCTCTACTACCTAGAAAAAAAAAAAACTAGATGATGCCCGCGGTTGCACCCGCTTTTTTTAAGGCTACTGCTCCGCTCCCGTGGCTCATAGTGTAATGTTATATAGCCTATAGCCTTCCTCGATAAATGACTTATCTAACACTGAGATAATTTTTCAAATTGGACCGGTAGTTGCTGAGATTAGCGCGTTCAACCAAACAAACAAACAAACTCTTCAGCTTTATATATTAGTATTAGATAGTCCTTAACAAATCAATGCCTTCTGACAAAGTTAAATTCATAGTCAATTTTATTATTAATTCTAGGTCTTAAGAGGTTGACGCCGTTGACCTTGCTCGTACTACTGGTTAGTTGTCCACGCGCGATTAGCGAGTATCGGTGACGTAAAAAATCCTTAGAAAATATTAAGTAAAGTTATTTGCAAAAATAAGCTAAAGGTTCCCTTGATGTTCTAATATATAAGAGGCTGATTCAATTTAAACAATCTTATGATTGATAGATTAGGAGAAAAAAGGTAATAACTACAAAAACAGAGGTTACTTTGCATATTTTATTCAGATATTTAAAATACTTTTTGTACTAAACTACTTTTTCTTTTAGGATTTGGTACCGAAGAGAAAATGCTTTATATGATGTAGATTAAGACATTTTTTTTAGATTTTATTCTATAACAATTACGGAGAAAACGGTTTTAATTTACCCCTAATGACGCCCAATTCACATATGTCCTCGCCTTAAAGCTTTAGGGTACGAGTTCCTAGCTGACCACAACTGCACGCGATATGTAGCGGCTATACGTTGTCGCGACGTGTCACTGTAGTTATGTTTCGAATCCGACAGCAGACGGCACTGTCACATTCCGATTGTTTCTGGGAGTTCTATGAGACAATTATGTCTGACTACTTTAAGAACGTTCATGACAATAATAATATGTGGTTGGGTAATATCGATGCGCGGTCGGACGACACTCGCTCGCTACGAAAGGTATTTCATAGAAATACATAGAAAAGATTTGTGTCCTGGCGACACGTTGCATGCATTTACGGTCTGTGGTCGGCTATAAAATCTTACCTTTAAGGTGTACGTATATGTAGGTAGGTATCGCTGGTAAGTCTTTAGTTTTCGATTAGGGGTCTCGGGCCCCAAATCTACTCTTTGTTTTGTTTTTTTAAGATACGGTTTTGTGCCTAAAATGTGTTTTTAAGAAAAAACAAAATGATTTCGTGTAATCGTTGTACACCACGTTGTTTTGTGAGTGTACAAAGCTGAAGATAAATAGACAATGCGATATAAGAGTTTTATTTAACTAAGGAATAGAAAAGCAAATGCTCACTTAATCGTTATTATTTTCTTCATAGTACATAATTATAGCCAAGTTGAAGTAGCAATGGGCAGGGCACATAGCTCGAAGAACCGATGGCCATTGGGGCAGAAGGGTTCTGGAGTGACGACCACGTACCGGACGACGCAGCAGGGGTAGACTTCCCGCAAGGTGCACCGACGATCTGGTTAAGGTCACGGGAAGCGATTGAATGCGGGCGGCTCAAGATCTGTCTGTGTGGAGAGCCTTGCAAAGCAATTGACGTCTTAAGGCAAACATGAGACTTGAGAGAGGTATCTATCTAATAAAACAATTTTTTTGTATTTTTTTTATATGTTATTAATGCAATCTGTTTCGAGTGAACATTTAGCATAGAGTTAAGTGTGTATGGATTCGGTCTTGGAGGGCAGTATGTCTAGCGACATACGCCCCATATTTTTAACAGTCCCTATAAATCTCTTGGAGACTTTCTTTTTAGCCTTTTGAATGTTGGAATGTTATCCATTAAGTGCATAGTCAATATGTTTGGATGGTTTTCTATTCTCCTCCTGTAGGATTCCATTGAGTACTTGATCTCTTCTTGGACTGTTCTGATTCTAAGGTCGTGGTGTAATTGTTTGTTTGTAACAAACCATTGAGCGTCTGTGAGTATCCTCAGCATTTTGGACTGGAACCTTTGGAGTATTTCAAGGTTTGAGTTGGCAGCTGTTCCCCAGAGTTGGATGCCGTAAGTCCAGATAGGCTTAAGGATACACTTGTATAATAGAAGTTTGTTCTCCATTGACAGCTGAGACTTTTTCCCGAGGATCCAGTACATTTTTCTCAAGTGAATGCCCAGTGCTTTACGCTTGGTGAAAATGTGTTTCCTCCAGGTAAAACGGCGATCGAGATAAAGCCCAAGTATCCCAGTATCGGACTTCATTTCTTTGGGGTATCTGTATTCCGTTGAGCTTCACGGAGGGACATGTTTGGCATCGGGTTGTGAAGGTTATCTGCGCTATCTTGGTTTCATTCGCTTTTATCCGCCAGGTAATTAGCCATTCCGTGATCCTATTTAGAGAGCGCTGCAGCATGTTACTTGCTTGTGCTGGTTCATCATGGACAGTTAAGGCCGCCGTGTCATCAGCAGAAGTACCAATTACGACGCTGTCTGTTGTTGGTATATCTGCAGTGAAGACCAGGTAGAGTATCGGGCCAAGTACACTTCCTTGTGGCATTCCCGCGTGCGTCCTGTGGAGTTTAGTTACTTCTTCTCGGTCTGTAGGACGATGTATCTTCAGGTGCTTTACCAGGTTTGAGAATCATTTTAATTTCAGCTACTTTCCATTGTGGTGGGAAGATGCCTCTGGTCAGAATGCAGTTGAATAGGTGCGTCAAGAAGCGTATAGCTATTTCAGGTAATTCGCGGAGTATTTTTGCAGTAATTAAATAGTATCCCGGGGCCTTATTCTGTTTTACGTTTTTAATTGTTTCTATGACCTCGTACTTCTTGATCTTTTCGATTGGCAGGTCAAGTTGGTAAGGTTGATCAAGGAAGTCAATGACTTCATCGCTATTAGTGATCGATGGGTTTGGAAGAAATACGTCAGCTAGATGAGAAGCAAAGGCTTCACCTTTCTCTAAATCACTTCTTGCCCAGGATCCGTCCTTTTTGTGTATCGGCGGGTTGGAAGCAGTGGGTCTTTTGAGCCTTTTGGTTGCTTTCCAAAGGGAATAGTCACTAGCAGCCGTGGCATCCAGATTACGTAGATGGTTTTGTACATTTCCGTTTCTTTCTGTTTGGATTAGTTTTTTAAGTTTAGCTGTTAGGTAGTTCAGCCGTGTTTTGTCCCTGTTGTATCTGGTGATTTGCCATAATTTATGAGCCTGTCTTTTTTCTGCTACTAGTTCACGGATGGATTTCGAGCATTCGGGTTTGGTGTGTTTCTTAGTAGCTGGTGTGCTATCCCAAGCAGCATTTTGGACACATTCGTTGAAGTGTTCAACGGCTACCATGAAGTCCCTTTCTGTTTTAAGAGACAGATTGGTATTAATCTTAGATTCTAATATGGAACGGAACATATCCCAATTGGTCCCACGCTCGTGTAGCCTTGCTATGAGTTTAACGCGTGTAAATTTTTGAGAAACCTCTAACAGAGCCACACTGTGATCCGATGAGAGATCTTGTAGGGAAGTACATTTGAAACAATTAATAGGAATCCCCTTCACAACACCAAAGTCTACCAAGTCTGCGACCTTTTTTGGATCGGTAGGCCAGTAAGTGGGTTCTCCGTTCGAAATTTTATTAAGGTGTAATTCATTTATTGCGGCCTGTAATTGGCGTCCTTTGGGGGTTGTAAGGCGAGAGCCCCATTGAGTGTTTTTAGAGTTATAATCTCAACCTGCTATAAACCTAGGTCCTAGGGTTTTGAAGAAGTTAATGTATTCCTCTTTTTTGATCAGATGTTTTGGGGGAGAATACAGTGCGGTGACGCTCAGATGACCCCGCCAGTCCTCAACAACAATACTTGTGGCTTGTATCTTAGGAGATCTAAATGGTTCGTACTCGTGATGTTTAATATTTGTCTTAATGAGAATCGCTGATCCTCCGTGAGCTGTGCCGTCTGGGTGCATAGTTTGGTAAAATTTGTAATTGTTGATCTTGAGGTAGTTTCTATTTGTGAAATGGGTTTCAGACACTAGTAGGATGTCAATTTTGTTTATTTTCAAAAATGTCTCTACTTCTAGGACATGTTGCGCTCAACACTGTGTCTGAGCATGTCGATTTGTTTACGTGCTCAATGAGCGAGTTCACAAAGGCCATTTACTATATATTAAGTTATAAGATAGTAGTAAGTACCTAATAGTAAGGAAATGTATATTTTTTGTTTATGTTTTAATATTTTGTAAATTGTTTTTCTGTTTAAATTTTTTGTGTATGTTTTTATTACCTATTTAACTATTATGTCGCATTGGGCTTGAGCCTGTAATGATGTAATAGGTTTATGCTAAATAAATAAATAAATAAATGTTGTGAGAGCCCATTCGCATTCCAAAGGGCTATTTTTAATGAATAGAATTTGTCAGTTTGGTCATGATTTCCATTAGGAGATTTGTCATTGTCGTTAACTGTTGCATTAGTTGTGACATAGTATTTAAGATCAATTTCATATCATTGTTGTTTGTTTGGACTTCGGTTGATTCTTTTAGGTTCTGCTTGTTCGCAGGTAGGGGTGGGTGTGGGGATTTATTGGACATTAGAGCTTCCTTGTATGATGGTTGGCCTTGTCGCTTATTGGTAGTTTCTGTATTTAGATGATGAACAGGGTGCATTGTCTGTCGGTGTTTTGCTGGTTGAGTTGGATACTTAATTCTCTGAAGCTCCTTATATACAGCGCATCTCTTATAGTTTGCAGGATGGTTGCCATCACAAAGTATACATTTTACTGAGTCTGATCTTTCTTTACGCTCGCTATTTGAGGATGCATGGTATCCAGCGCATTTTATACATTTGGGCTTCTTAAAGCAATATTTCCTTGTGTGCCCATATTGTTGACAGTTGCTACATTGCGGGATATCCCGTTTAGGTCTTGGTGGTTCGAAAATAACATTGCAGTGCAGGAGACTTGATGTTGTAGTTATCTTTATTGTTTTTATTGATTTCTATTTCTATGAAGTGCATTGGTAATGTTTTTTTTGTAACCCTTTGTTTGACAATCCTGATGTTAGTGACTTTATGTCCTTGCTTTTCAAGTTCAGTTTTTACTTCTTCTGTGTCTGTAGATGAGTGAAGATTTTTGAGTACTACCTTGAAACAGCGGTCTTGTTTGGGTCTGTAAGTATAAAATTCTGTGTTTTTTTCTTGCAGGTTTTTAACTATTTTTGTATATGATTCAGTAGACTTAGGCTGTATTCTTACTTGGTCATTTCGAAGGACTTTTACTTCATAGTTATCAGCTGCTACCTCGTCAAGCAATTTTAGGAGCGGTTGGATATTGCTGACCCGGTCAACATATAAAGGCGGTGCTTGGGCAGGTTTTTCAACGGTGTCATTGATTTGTGCTATATCCGTGTCCACGCTTAGGTCAGAGAATGTATTCGAGGTTGGTATAGGTTGGCTTAGCCAGTAGGTGTCAAGTTTCTTTTGTTTTAGGGCTTTGTTTATTTCAGGGCTTTCACGTTGTCTTTTCCTTTCAGTAGCTGTTTTCCATTGATCGTCATCAGTTGTTGTTAGCATTTCCAAGTCCGTATCTGCTGGTATGGCTTTATTCAAATTAGTTAGTGACTGTGTTCTTGGTTTGCTAAAGAAAGATTTGTGCAGAATCTGTTGAGTTGATATGTTACTTTGCGTTTCTTTAGATTGAGAAGGGAGAGGTTTTTGTTTTTCTTTACTATCCATGCAGTTCCCACGAGTAGGGTCGATTTATACAGGTCACACACAGGGTTACGCCCATTCCTATGTGAGGGCACTATACAACAATGTGAGCCAGGTCCATTGAGGTTGGCGCTAGCGACTGAAAACCAATCAGCCATTCATCCTATTGACGCGTATCCCATCGTAGGATTGGGGTGAATTTTTATGGAGGCTTTCTACCTCTTGGCTCGGGCGGTTAAGCCAAGGCCCCCGATATCACTCCGGGCAATCGAAGCGAAGTTGCGGGTTGCATAGGTCATTTCCTACCTTTGCTGTTACTCGATCGGGTTAGTTAACCGTCACCCGATACTCGACGTTGACCTTTTACGGTTGGTTGGGTCTATCCTGCAGCAACCAACCCTCCTCCTTTTTCATACGGGCTTGGGACCGTCAATGGCGGAGTTCTTTTAAAACTTCTGTTAAAACAAATTTTAAGTTACTATATTATACAGTACAGAATAAAATAAATAAACAAAATAAAAGAGGTACATGCAGTCAAAGATATTTATAATGTATAGTCTATGGATTATTAAACAAAGTACGATAAATCTGTCTGCCTCCGTGGTCCAGTGGATAGCGTATGCGACTGCTGATCGGAGGTCCCGGGTTCGAAACCGGGTCGGGCAAAAGTGTTACTGGGTTTTTCCGAATTCTCAGTAGCAGCACGGAGTCTGGTGATGTGCCCGGTAACGGCAATAGGCTCGCCCCCTATTACGTGGGACCTAAAAATTCATGGCGAAATGTGGGTGTAATGTTACACCTCTGCCTACCCCTTTGGGGATACAGGCGTGAGTCTATAAATAAAAATAAAATTAATAAAGTATGATAAATTGACAATCTATATAATTATAGTAATAACCAAAACTAGAAAGAATCAATAAATATTACTCATCAAAATTTTCCCGAGCCGCGAATTTAAACTGACTCCTTGAAAAACCCTATAACACCGGTTAAGAAACAAAAATGGGCATACACTTACCTCCTGTGAGGAGATATTTCCTACCCACATCATTTTTGAAAGGCAAATGGAATCTAACAACATAGTAAAATACACCCAATTCCAAGAAACATGTCCCTGATGTATCCTTTAAAAGGTTCTCCATCTTGAAGGGGTCACGGCATCGTGGCTACACACTATATAGAATAACATTATTTTCAAAGGCTATTCAAAAATTTTCTTATCGTTATTTTGAAGATTACTTCCACTAGCAAGTTTGAAATTAATTTGTTTAGTTATTAAATAATACAGGAAAGGCATTTATACAGTTTTAAAATAATAGCTTGGGTGCATAGGGTTCCCACCAAGAACTTAGGGTCCCAAGCCAACCTCACCTGCAAGTGGTGCACCTGCCGATCAACGGACGAGGCTCTGGCAAACAAAATATCCTGATAAGCGGCAATAGGCTCGCCACCTATTACGTGGGATCAAAACACTGGCGAAAAGTGGGCGTTTAATATGCCTCTGCCTACCCCTTAGGGGAAACAGGCGTGAGTCTATGTATGTATGTATGTAAAATAATAGCTTAGTGTTTATGCGGACGCATCGTCGATTGCGGCAACCCTATAAATACGCCAGTAAAAAATAGACAACCCAATGCTTACGTACTATTTAGGGTTCATACATTCGGATAGTACTACATTAATTAATCATTAAAGTCATAAGTGCAATGTTGAATGAAAAGCCATTTTTTTATGTTTTCCTAGTCTGGACAAGCTTTATTTAGCCAACCCACTCGCGATATTTTTTTAACATGCTAAAAATATAAAATACCTTTCATCCAATTAAGAGATCATCTAAAGAACATATTGGCGGGGTAAATGCATCGATTTTAGCCCTAATTAGTAAAATGCCATACTAACTTTGAGCCTCAATATCTCCTGAACCAGTAATTTCCCAGGTATGGTGCCGAAGTAAAAAAAATTTGTACTGATTGGTACAACATGGCATTTCAGTTTTCGTTAAGGGTCTTTTTACACCCTGTATATATATATCCAAAACATATGTATGAATTAGTACGGCGCACGCCATGGCGTCGACCGGTAGTCGCGGCGACTAGCGCCGGAGCTGAATCAGTATTAAATGTTTTAGTTTATTTATCTGCGAGCATGATATTATTCTTAGAATTTATAGTTAGGCTAGCTATTTGGAACGTCTGAATGTTATCTATACCTACATAAATGTATACAGTATAAATAAATTTGAAGTGTCTGTCTATGATTTCAAAATACTTAAGTAAGTTATTAGAAGTGCATATACCTAGTCAGTTGAATCACACTTACCTACATAACCTTTTCCGTATTTTAACTCAAAACTCGAGTTACAATACCTACAAGCGTCGGCTCAGTACACATTAAGTACCTACAGAATGTATACCGAAGCACCTTGAGTTTGGTATGCAGTAGGTTAGGTGAGTACCGAGCCTGACGCTCGTAGGTATAAATCGCACGCCGACCGTTTGTATAAAGATAAAATACTGTACCTAGTTATAGTTTTCATTACCGTGGTTAGATACACAATATCAAGTCTGCCTCTGTGATCTTGCGGTAGTGTAAGCGGATCATGAGGTCTTGGGTTCGATTGCCGGGTTGAAACAAAACTGATATTGGCACCAAAGTCCGAATAATGTCGAGCTAAATTTCATAAAAAGATCTCAGCTAATCTCGTCTCGCTCCTGGTCTACACTGGTCTCGACGGCGAACGCGTGTACCCGTGGCATGTAATTGCCACGTCACCGGTCGCGTCGCAGGTCGGGTCGCCCGGTCCCAGTGGCCAAGCCGTCAGTTGGTTGGTTTACGTGCAATCTAATATGCGTTGTCAAATAAGTGCAATATATAAGCATGAATCGCATAAGTATTTAAAATCCTCATAGTTCAGTATGTTCGAAAAATATTAACGATTCCCAGTACAGTGAAATACGAGGACATATAGCTATCTTGCAAGTTTGTAATCGAACAAGTCTAAACTGCTTAATCCCACGTTGTTTAACTTCAAGTTTCTTAATCGTCTACACTTGCCATCTAACTACATATTGTTACGTATGTATTTACAAAAATAAAATTGGGCAAGTGCGAGTCAGTCTCGCGCACGAAGGGTTCCGTACCATCATCTATAAAAGAAAATCACGTTTGTTGAAAATACTTTAATATTTTTTAAGTTTCTACCTGTTTATTAAAATCGAGTAAGGTAACAAATTGCTTAAAAATTCAATTTGTTGTATGGGAGCCCCCCTTTATTATTAACTTCTTTTAAATTTAATTATTTATTTTGAAAGGTAAATTACAACTACATATTCAGTGAAAATTTTAAGCGTCTACCTGTTATCGTTAGTAATTTTTTGCAAAAAATACGCAAAAAACACGTTTGTTGTATGGGAGCTCCCCTTTATTTAACTTTTTCTATTTATTTAATTATTTATTTTCAGAAGTTATATATAACCACATATTTTGTGAAAATTTTAAGCATCTACCTTTTACCGTTAGTAATTTACAGCAAAAAGTACAAAAAAAGTCGCGTTTTTTGTATAGGATCCCTCTTTAATATTTTTTATTTTTATTTTTAGTATTTGTTGCTATAGTATTTGATGCTAAGGTATTTCATATTTTTAGCATGTTAAAAAAATATCGCGAGTGGGTTGGCTAAATAAAGCTTGTCCAGACTAGGAAAACAGAAAAAAATGGCTTTTCATTAAACATTGCACTTATGACTTTAATGATTAATTAATGTAGTACTATCCGAATGTATGAACCCTAAATAGTACGTAAGCATTGGGTTGTCTATTTTTTACTGGCGAATTTATAGGGTTGCCGCAATCGACGATGCGTCCGCATAAACACTAAGCTATTATTTTAAAACTGTATAAATGCATTGCCTGTGTTTTTTAATAACTAAACAAATTAATTTCAAACTTGCTAGTGGAAGTTATCTTCAAAATAACAATAAGAAAATTTTTGAATAGCCTTTGAAAATATATTATTTTATATAGTGTGTAGCCACGATGCCGTGACTCCTATCCCTTTAAGATGGAGAACCTTTTAAAGGATACATCAGGTACGTGTTTCTTCTTATCCACGGGGTTATAAGAATGCCCTATAACCCCGTGGATAAGTAGGTATTTCGAGCATTGCGCGCGCGCGCTTTTAATTGCGGTTTAAAAAATGTGAAAACTCAAAAAAAAATCGTTTCCCAGGTATTAGTTTTGGTTAGTATGACTTGGCATGATGTCCACATAGTGTAGACTTTGGCTTGGTTATGGGTCTTGTGACACCCTGTATAATACATTGTACCGCGCAATTTATAAACGCAGTAAGATCCACTGAAGTGAGTATTACTTACTGCGTTTATAAATTGTTCGGCAGAATTTTGGAGTCGCCGCAGTCGTATTTACCTTGGTTTACATTAAGTACTTACTACTTACGAATGCAACGATAGCCTAGTGGAGAGACCGACAGACTGCTACGCAGAGGGTCCGGGTTCAAATCCACGGCGCGCACCAATGACTTTTCAGAGTTATGTGCGTATTAAATTTTTAATTAACGCTTGCTAAACGCTGAAGGAAAACATCGTGAGGAAACCTACATGTCTGAGAGTTCTCCATAATGTTCTTGAAAGACATGTGAAGTCTGCCAACCCGCACTAGGCCAGCGTGGTGGACTATAGCCTTACCCTTGTCATAGTGAGAAGAGGCCCGTGCCCAGCAGTGATGATAATGGTGACTTACTACTTTTCCATTCGAACTAAACTCCAACTATAATAGAAATTGATAATTCTATAACACTAAACAATAACAATACCCAATCCAGTATTTTTATACAATCAGCCCAAATATTCGCTACACTGCACAAAAAATACAACTCTATAACACGAGTACCAAAAGTCAACCGAAAAGAAAAATCGCATCCGCTGACATAAAAAATAAAAAAACGCCTGTGAATAGAGGTTTCGTTTGTTGAGCCAACACCGCGGATAAGCGGAAGGTAGGCTGAATATTTAAGTCCTGAAACGTTTGTTGAATGAAACGATAAAGAACTGTTTTATGCTGTTTTGTATGGGTTGATTCATTTTAAAAATATTTTAGAATGGCGACCTGTACCTAATCTTTTATAAGGTTTCGGTATTTGCGCCGTTTGAGGGTATCTGCTGTAGCAGCAGCAGCTCTCTACAACACACTGTGCCAGAAAGATGAGATGGTGCGAGAATATCGATCAACGTTACACCTAACACCAAAAGCTTACCTAACTACCATGGCGGTAAAAACATTGCATCTGGTCTTTTGCTATTGTCGCAGGTTCAACTTTAACTGAAACGCCAGCGGTGACAAGGGCCTGAGAATGTCATTGAGAAAATTTTAGTTATCTGATTGTTATATTACTTGTCATATGTAGGTAATCGTAATTAAACTTGAATGCCTGGGAGTCTTATCTAGACTTATATTCTTAATTTTATATCTTATACTAATATATAAAGCTGAAGAGTTTGTTTGTTTGTTTGATTGAACGCGCTTATCTCAGGAGTAGTTCCTGTTCCTGGTCCGATTTGAAAAATTCTTTCAGTGTTAGATAGCCCATTTATCAAGGAAGGCTATAGGATATATAATATCACGCTATGAGTGACGGGAGCAGAGCAGTAGCCTTAAATAACGCGAGTGTAACCGCGGGCATCCTCTAGTAGGTAATAAATCTGAAGAGTTTGCTTGTTAATTCGGTTTGACGCGCTATTCTCAGGATCTACTGGTCCGACTTGAATAATATTTTTTTTGTTGAATAATTCATATATCGAGAAAGACTATAACTGCTATTTTTTAATTAGTACAAAAAATTTAACACAGCACTAAGTATCTTTAACTGATCATATTTATGTAGTTAAAAAATAAAAACACTAAGTCCCAAAACTGTCTCAAAACTGTCCACAAAAATACGTGATAATTGGTAAATGCAATACTAATACTATGACCGACCCGAGTACTACGAGTATCATAGTAAAATGAACCATTGATAAATTCCCCTCCCCTCCACCCCTCTGCACCTGCGCCACGCCTCGACGATGCAACAAACAGTACCAAATCGCTAGCAAAAGTGAGCGTATCTAATTTCGTTGCAAAAGTTAATTGTTTGTCTACGTTTGCCCGACGCGATGGCCTATCATATCAGTTCATATCACGGGAGTATGTAGCTATGCTTCGTGCGTACTTTTTGAGTGGAAAAATCGCGAGTGCAGCTGTGTACCCATGGACATCTTATTGTGAGTGTACAAAAGTATTCCGGTCAGTGTCAAACAATTAAAACAGTGCATATTGGATGCTTTTGACAACGGTGGTGGACATTTCGAAGGACAATGGAAATACTTGTAAGTTTAGTAAATAATACGTACTTAAGTAAATAATAATTTGATGCGGGCGGCTCAAAATCGGTCTGTGTTCACCACACACCTTGAGGAAGGCCTATGTCCAGCAGTGGACGTCTCTAGGCTGACATGATGATAATAAAATAATATTTGTAAATAGTAGATGATTCTAACTTCATAAATACGCCAAAATTACTCTTTTCTTTTAGTCCAGAACACCTTCTTTTATTTTGATATTTGTTTGCTTTCTAATTACATACCTCCGTATTTAATTACTTGTTAAACGATAAATTTTACCGGTCCTAAGCCCGAATGAAGTTTGAAGGAGAGGGTAGAATTAACAAAATTAAAACATAACTACCTACAATTCTATATCTGACAATCTTCGCTTTTGCTATCACCTTTATGCAGATGATCTCCAAATCTATACGCAGTCGCCATTCGCACAGTTATCAGATTCTATAGATACCATCAACAATGATCTTGCACAGATTAGCAGCTGGAGTAAATCCTATGGACTTAAAGTAAATCCCTCGAAAACCCAGGTTATTGTTGTTGGTAGTTCGAGAATGATAGCGAAAATCAACTGGTCACAACTTCCTGACATTATTTTTAATGGCACAGTTATTCGTATATATCCTATACAGGATAAACTAAAGAATCTGGGCCTAACTATCGATTCAACCCTCTCCTGGCGCTCGCAGATCCAAGAAGTGAGTCGTAAGGTGTTTGCATCGGCAGGCTCACTAAGAAGACTTAGGAATTTTCTTCCTACTGCCACCAAAATTGCACTTGCAAACTCTCTTCTATTACCCATTATTGATTACGTAGATGTCAGCTATCCAGATCTTGCCGAAAACCAGCTTGAAAAACTTGAGCGCCTTCAAAATCTCTGTAAACGATTCATATTTGGATTACGCAAATACGATCATGTCTCACAATTTCGAACACAACTCAAGTGGTTACCAATACGATATCGCCGGAATGCTCACATTCTTTCTTTGCTGTACAATATACTGTTTAACCCTTCAACTCCCTCCTATCTTAAAGGACGATTCGAATTCCTTCATGATACGCACAACCGTTATTTAAGGTCATCAGAAAATTTGAAACTGAAGATGCCAGTATATTCAACAGCTTTTTATGATAAATATTTTTCTGTCACTGCTGTCCGGCTATGGAATGCATTACCGTTTCATATAAGGCAGGCTCAGACGGTAACAAGGTTCAAAACTCTAGTCAAGGATCACTATCTATCATTTTAACATTCCTTATATAAAATTATAAGTATGTATTAAATATTATTTATGTATGTGTATATATATATATATATGTTTAGTTATTTATGTATGAGTAGGTATATTATTGTACTATTTATTTTATATATGTATATATTTAAAGTAAATCATAATTTACTTGTACACTGACAACTACCATTTCTTTCCTACCAATAATATCCATCCAAAGGTTGCCTGGTAGAAATCGCTGTTAGCGATAAAGCCGCCCATTGTACTATGTTTGTAAAATGATCAATTTTTAATGTCCAACTTAGTGTACAATAAAGTGTTAAATAAATAAATAAATAAATTTATTATTTTTCTTCATTTTATTTTCTATGGCTACCTACATCATAAGTGCGACAGAGAGAATGCGAATGAGCAGGATGGAATATTATCAATGAATTAGTTAATGGATTGTAAAATATGACTATGATTTAAGTGAGATTTTCTACAATAAACAAATGATAATAACTTTGCTCTTTATTGATATTATGAAATTCTTACGTCACATGTATTATAATAATATCTTCGCTAATCTGTCCTTAAAGTTTTTGTACTAATTAAAAAATAGCGGTGTATATCATCATGCTAAATAACGTGGGTGTAACCGTGGGCTTAGCTAGTCAAGGTATACATCTTATTCAGTTCCTCTCAGAAAATGGCCAATCCTTTTAGGAGATACTTTTACCCCTTGCAAATTTTAACCTACAGTGGCATGGAAAACTCCTGGAGAACATAACTGTATTAAGAAGTTCAATCAAAGACTAGCCGCAGTAATAATGATCGTCGAACAAGTAGAGTAATAAATCTAGCTCATTAGGATGTAGGCGCAATAGACCAGAGTAATGAGCTATGGATGAAGAATAGCGTCTGCCAGTAATTATGTTATTGTACTTTGTCGGAACAGCAAATGGATATAATTATGAATACCTACTAAGGACCATAGCAATTATGTCAATAATTATTAAATAATAGGGCTTATTTATTTGACAACTCCTCTAAAGAACTGCTGATTGAATTCGTTTCGGATTCCAAGATAGTTTAACGTTTCCTGGCGATTGTCAAAACTAGGTGCCTCCTACATTCACTGCTGCTAAATCTGGCTACACAGTTGATATAGTAGTGAAAATAAATCAAAATATTAGTTAAAAATCTAGTGAAGTAACGTTAACATACAAATTTAGCTTTACGCTGAATAGAGGAAGAATGTAAATGTGTGTAAAAGGTGCAAGCAAGACAGATATAATGAACCAGGCTACATACGAATAAGACAATGGCATTACAATGTTATAAGAGGAATGTGGTTATTTTGTATGCCAGTAATTATGGAAATATATGTACTGTACTAGCTCGCAATTGTTTGCGCAATAACCATTCTGATAAACAACTAATTTATATACAAATTCATAAAAAAACTTGTAATAAAGTAGTAAGTATCTGTAAATATCTAGGCAACGTAACTACAAGACTGCCATTGTCTGTTTCATGTTACGTTATCGCACTCCAGCACACTGGCCGACATCACTTTGCTGCCACTCTTCACTTTTTGCTGTGCTGAAAAAAATATAACAATCATCATAACAGCCACGACTGGTGAAACCGATGTCGATTTTTTTTTATAGACTCACGCCTGTATACCCGAAGTAGGCTAGGGTAGGCAGAGGTGTAATATTACACTCACATTTCGCCATGAATTTTTAGGTCCCAAATAGTAGGGATGTGCCTATTGCCGTACCAGGCACATTACCAGACTCCGTGCTGTTACTGAGAATTCCCTAACGGAAAAACCCAATAACACTTTGCACGACCCGGGAATCGAATGCGAGACCTCCGAATCCACGCGCATATTTATGCCGCGAAACCAACGAGGCAGTCAATGTCGAAATTTTGTGGCAAATAAGGTGTTTCCCCTATACTCCCTAAATAGTCACGCGATTGACACCCACAACATAATTTTTAGTAGATGTACAAATCACTAGTTTGTAAAGATTTATATTTTGATGCAGTCCAATTTTTAACATCCCAGCCACTCAAGCATATGATAAATTGCTTTTACTATGCTACATACATTGCTTACTATGTGTCTTGTATATAAATCAAAACGAGGAGAACCACTTTTCGACTTTCAATTATGAAAACCATACTAATAAACATTGGACCAAAACGACCCAAGTCATCTAAAAAAACACATTACTGAAACCAAATTCTGTACGGAAGTCGTTAAAATCCGAGTTATAACTGATTATCGACTCTTCACTCCGCGAGATTTCACCAATTGCATAGCGATAATACGTAGTAGCTAAATCCAATGTATCCGATTTCGAATTGGAATTTATCGAAATGGTTTCAGTGTTCCGTCGTCTTTGGCAGTTGATAGTAGAACTTTGAGAATCTGACAAATATAGATAAATCTTTGGATTTCGACGGGAACATCAATCTGGATATCTTTAACTATCTATCTTATATATAGCGATATTGTCTGATTTGTTTGTAACGTTTCAGGGAAGAGTTTCCTTGGATATTTTTGGTGGAGGATTGCATTGCTTTTGGGGTAGGTGTTCGTGATTTTTCTTTTTGATTGTTTATCACTAAACTTATTACAATGTAAAATTCTTCTTCGTTTTAAAGTGGCTTGGGCACTTAATAAATATGATCTATTTACTATTTCATCAATGATTAATTAAGTTTTCAAATTCAATTTAAATGGACATATGCAAATATTGACTTACAAATAGTAAATTATTATACTATGACGGCAATTCTTTTCAACTAGCAAGAAATACAAATAACGCAAATAAAAAATCATAATCTTGGTTGATTCAATTAAATGGATCATGATGTTACCAAGATAATGATATTGAAATTTGCCAAGTTACAGATTGTTTATATGATGATTGAAATTCTGTGAACGAATAATTGTAACCTGAAGACTGAACATCATGACTCTTCTCTAACTACGGAAATCAATATTCGAACTATAGATAGATCTGTAGATTTTTGATTAGTTTTTGACATAAGCTCCATACAAAATATGTTAAACACGAATCTAAAATCTACAGATCTATCTATAGTTCGAATATTGAAAATGGCCGTAAGAAGTGATACTATTATGTAGGTACTTTTCGCCACTATTTAAATTAATACTAAGTCTTCACGATCCTTCAATTGAAAGGCTTTCACAATAAAACGGTATAGTGACCGTCAAAATAAACTTTTGAGTGTATTGGAACATTGTATAGTAGCAATGTAAAACGATAGTGGGTTTAGGCAATCATATCGCGCCATCTAGCGACAGAGTTTATCTAGAGTATTGTTTTATTATAGAAAACAAGACTTATCCAATTATAAAGTAGTGTAGCCTATGTAATTCTCCAGCTTCCTAACTACTTTTCCAGGTTCCTAACTACTTCTCCGCACACAAAAACGTACCATAATTAATGTGAAAGAAGGACAAAAAATTAGGCAAACAAATACTCTTTCGCATTTATAATATTAGTATGGATTTAGTACAAAATAGTTTTACTTTTGTAAAAATATGAATTACCTAGTGCTCTCAAATTAGAATGATCATAGGTGTTAGCTATTATGAAGTAAGTGCAAGCGTTACGACATCGCTAGTCATCGCAGTATTTTATTGGCCCAGTTAAGCTGGCCCACTTTATATTAACGTCCGTGTGGTGACGGATTAAGAATACGGATTGTCACCACCCCATATCATCCCATGAGTGTCGTAAGAGCCGACAGAGGGGGCATATTATGCATAGAACAGCACTGTAAGAGAAGGAAAACTTGACACAAACCCTATACCAACCCGTTTGGCCAGCGCGGTATAGCAGGCTAATTCCTCCTTTCAAAGGAGAGGCCTAGTCCAGCCATGGACTGTTAAAGGCTGATGATGATGACTTTATCTAATTAGCTAGAATGATCAAACATTTATCAAAAGTATATAATACCATCAATACACTATATGATAATAGATACTTATAAGATCTCGTAATGCACAGATGACTTAATGAAATAATTGGTGGCCTCGCCACTTAACTTGCTAGGGTTCGATACCCACAAGGGACAACATTTTGTGACATAAAAATTGTTTAAAGTCCAAGATTACTTTGTGTCCTTTGATTGAATATTATTATTTATTGTTATAATTGTCGCGATACTGGTTTTATATCTTGTGTTCATTATAATATATTCGTATAATTCTGATAGATTAAGAATATAAAATATGCTTTTCCCGTATCAACGAGGCGAATAAGGACATTGCACGAATCAAATAGTATCTACGGAAAGAGAGGGAAAACAATCGGTATCCCTATATTTACCAACCTGTCTGGTTCGAGATAGTAGGGCAAATCCTCTTATTGACTTACAATGCTATTGTGTCGCAAATTAGGAAAGGTATGTCCAGCAGTGGACTGCAAAAGCCTGTATGATTTACTTTGTATTCTATAAAAAGCTTTTATAGAACACAAATGGACTGACGACTACAATAACTTACTTATTTTGAGATATTCAAGCGAAAGTACAACGATCAAATAAAAATATATTTTAGATGGAAATCGTCTGCAAGAAAAAGAAGATCTTTTATCAAACGCACAAATGAAGTAAATGGCAAAATTCCTTAGAGACCACAGAAAACCCTTCACTGAAATACAAATAGAATTCGCTTGCGATTACCATGTTCTGATATTGATTCCGATTTCTATTGTTCACTCACTAAAAATTGAGTATTGCTGTCTTGTATGAAAATAAAATGTATCGAACAACTGATATTTTGGTCACCAGTCTGTACTTATTACAGACCGGTTACAAAGCGGCACACACCTAATATTTAATATAAAAGTGCCATTAGATTCAAACATTAGGTATCTTTGTTTCAAAACACGCTTACCACTGTACCTGCGAGCATGCATTGTGAATGAGTTGGAGAAATTTGGCAAAAGTAATTAAAGTTTATTTGGTCTGTAGCGTTGTTGAAAGTTACAAGCACGTGTAGTTACTATTTGCTGTAGAATTTACTGTATGAATACGGCCTGTTTAGGTAGGTGTATGTGATCAGATTTATATAAATACTAGACTTCTGCGTTGGTATCGGCTGTTGCAAATCGCAAACTTTTGTCGCGATAGCCGATATTAACGCAGTTGGAATCTAATTGATATAGTTTTGACATGTTCTGATATGTAATTAGGTAAACAATTACCAGCAAGGACAAATAACATTCATACTTTTTCGCACATCTTATGAGGAGATTTTTCTATAAAATTTTATTGGTGAATTTAATATCGCGAGAGCATCGGACCCGCTACAACCACGAAGAATTAGGAACATTGAAAAAAGATTGAGTTTATTGTAGTGTTAGGCAAACTTGCGGGTTTCTTGCGAAAAGTTCAACCCGGGTGGCAAACCTGAGCCCTTACAGCCGTGCTCTTATACTAAAATGAACACTCCTATTATATAAGAATAGCAAGACAACAGTCTAAAAAAGGATGATGATTAATCTGTAATAAAATAAATGTTCAATTAAATCTCATAAAAGTGTGACAAATAAAATTGATAATCATCCTTTCTGGTGTGCTTAATTACAAATCTGATTATGTAAGTGGCTTACCAATGATATCCAATTCGTCTGCTACAAATTTGTGAATTGTATTCGTTCATTTTATCCATAGCTTTGTATAAAGGAACGAATATTAGATAAAGGTATATTTATTTTTGCTTTTGTTCCTTCAGTTCACGATTTATTTCAATACTAATATTTATGTTACGGGCTGCCTCCGTGGTCCAGTGTATAGCGTATGTGACTGCTGATTGGAGGTCCAGGTTTTGATCCCAGGGTCTGGCAAAAGTGTTACTGGGTTTTTCCGAATACTCAGTAGCAGCCCGAAGTCTGGTGATGTGCCCGGTAACGGCAATAGGCTCGCCCAATATTACGTGGGACCTAAAAGTTCATGGCGAAATATGTGTGTAATATTTACACCTCTGCCTACCCCTTCGGGAGACTATAAATGAATGAAAAATAAAATGTTACGGGTCTGAATTATGGTATAATTTTTAAAATAAAGGTGAAATACCTGACGATGGGCGTAACATCCTGAAACGTTGTTTGGAGAAAATAGAAGAAAGATTTATTATTTTTGTGACATTATATCTATGTTATGACATAATAATATGCTGGAGCATATCCAGCATATTATTATGATGATGATAACTTATTCATTTAGGTTGTTTTGATACTATGACTTATTTCTGACGACAGGATTGCATATTCTTTTAACTTACCTACCAATTTCACCAGTAACTACAGTATTCGCGTACTACTCAATGACGTCAGAACCATTTCAATCAGAACTCTACTCACATACTAAAAATCCAATCGTATAAATCGAATAAATTACTACACGAGTCTTCAATTAATGGATCCCATCAGTGCTTTAACTCGGAACACTTCACATTAAAGTGGCTCATACTGTTGCAAACTGAGATAAAAACGTTGCATTTCTATATAAGCCTTTAATGGGTATTATCTGTGGCACAATGTTTGTCAACGTTTGTGTCGTGGTGGGCATAATACGCAGTGTTGTGTATTTGGCCTTACACGGGACAACACGTTGTGAAATTTATAAATATTTGTTTCAAAGCTAGGTGTTCTTTGTTTATGATACTAGTACATTCGATAGTCATCCAAGACTCAGTATTAGTGAGTCGTGTGGGCAAAATATTAAGAAAAAATTGGGCAAGTGCGAGTCGGACTCGCGCTCGAAGGGTTGCGTACCATCATCTATAAAAGAAAATCACGTTTGTTGTATGTATACTTAAATAATTTTTAAGTTTCTACCTGTTTATTAAGATCGAGTAACAAATTGCTTAAAAATTACGTTTGTTGTATGGGAGCCCCCCTTTATTATTTACTTTTTTTATTTAATTATTTATTATGAAAGGTCATATACAACTACATATTCTGTGAAAATTTAAAGCGTCTACCTGTTACAGTTAGTAATTTTAAGCAAAAAATACGATAAAAGACATGTTTTTTGTATGGGACCCCCCCTTAATATTTTATTTTTTTTATTTTTATTATTTTTTGTTATAGCGGCCAAAATACATAATTTGTGAAAATTTCAGCTTTCTAGCTATCACGGTTTATGAGATACAGCCTGGTGGCAGACAGACGGACAGACAGCGGAGGCTTAGTAATAGGGTCCAGTTTTTTACCTTTTAGGTACGGAACCCTAAAAAGGCAATATTCGCCCAGATAATCACATTTGAATAGTGAGGATTTTCAACAAGCTTTTATTAGCATGGTACGTTTATATCTATCTATGTACATAACGGAATCTTTGAATGTTTTTTTCACCCACTTTACTTTTAACTACTTGAAGTGTATCTTCGCACAGGTAAGAAGGGCTCATGACAATTCAATAGCTAATAAAGAATCAAAAACGAAAAATAAACAATAGTTTAATAGTTACAAAAGAAGACAAAAAGCAAAAAATAAAGTAGTTGAAAATGTTAAAATAATTTAAAGTCACGCTGTAGTAGAAAATAGCGCTTAGAAGTAGAATAATAATTGAAGTATAAAAAAGGGGGTGTATAAGGTCATAACTATAATACCTTAAAAAGTAGCTAAATAAAGACGGTTCACAAACTAGGATAGTATTCTTGGCTCTTGTCTTCACCTATTTGTACACAGATTTTTGAGACAAATGGCTGCCTGTTTTCCGCGTTACCAGCAATGCATTAGTCTCTCAGGAATAGGTAGAGTTGGTAAAAATAATTTCGCTACATTCACTTTTGATGTTAAATGAAAGAAACGTTCGTCCGAGCAGACTTTTGCACTTTATTCGTATCAGCTACGAGGATTTGCGAATTTCTCATAAACACATTTACGCTGTTGTACGCTGTGCGCAACAACCAGCACGTCATTAAGATAGTACTGATTGGCTCGCTTCCAAGTCAGAACTTGGAGCCAGGCAATCAGTGCTCTGTATGCTGATCAAGTCGATGTAAATTTATTTACCAAGTATGCTAAAAGGAAATGGTTATTTCTTTCTAATTTTAGTGGCATCCTAGCTAGCTTCTTTCTTTATCAACAAATAAGATGCAACTTTAAACTTAAAGCCCAAAAATTAAAATTAAGTCGTGGTATAATTCCTCAGAGATACCAAAAAAATTAAGAAAATGGTCTTCCACATAAGTCCAGACCCACAAAATTTACTTAGTTGGAGTTTTAAAAACTCAAGCTGGATTTTACTCGTCCATCCACGGCGACTTATTCTTAAGGCGTCCGTTTTGGGACCGAGAATGCCATTTCTTAAGTTAGAGGTGGTGCCTGTCTTGAGCGTACGATTGTCATGTAACGTTCTTCAGAAATATACAAAAGACAGTAGGTATTGTATTTTTTTTGTATAAGAATAAGCCTGTATCCCCGAAGGGGTTGGCAGATGTGTACTATTACACCCACATTTTGACATGTATGAATTAGATTTCACGTAATAGGGAGCGAGCTTATTGACATTACTGGGCACTTTGCCAGACTCAGTGCTGCAACTGAGAATTACAGTAACACTTTTGCGCGTCCTGAGAATCGAACCCGGGACCCGCTCCCAATGAGCAGACGCACACGCTATTCAATGGACCACGGAGGCAGTCATGTATTGTATGTATCTAATAAATTCCAATGGATAATATTCTTTGATGCCCGATAACATTTTGATGATTGCACGGTTGGCGTAGTGGTTTAAGCGTCCAACTCGCCGCTTGCCACTGCGCCGAGTGTTGTGGGTTCGATCCCCACACGAGTCAATACTTTGTAAATACATACATACATAGACTCACGCCTGTTTCCCGGAAGGGTAGGCAGAGACTACGGAGCGCCATTTGCAACGATCTTGACATATCTCTCTTGCTTCATTCACTCCCATCAGATTCCTCATGCATGCTCTTCTGTTCAGGGTGCTTCTAACATGTCCTGTTTTTAGGATGTCTCCAATCTGGTCAGAGAACGTCTGCCTAGGTCTTCCCCTTCGTCTTGTCCCTTCCACACTTGCCTTATATATCTGCTTGGTCAGTCTTTCGTCATCCATCCTCTCCACGTGTCCAAACCATCTTAGCATACCTTTCTCGATGCTTGTCACTACATCTTCTTTTACCCCACAACACTCTCTTATCACACAATTCTTTACTCTGGCAGTCAAAGAAACACCACACATACTTCGCAGTGCTCTAATTTCTACAGCATTTACTTTCATGACTCTTCTGCCATACCCAACTATCACTACCATACATAAGAGTAGGTACTAACACCCCTCTATGGACAGCCAATCGTGCCTTTTTGCTATTCATAAATACACGTTTTGGCTATTCATAAACGCCTTCAGAGCTCCATTCACTCTATTACCTGCATTAACTCATCTTTCCATATCTTCTACATTCTTACCATCTCTTGTAAACAGCGTCCCTAAATATACAAACTCATTCACTTGTTCCACTCGCTGTCCATCGACCATAACATTACAAGCCGTAACGCATTCCTCCTTTTCAAAACCATAACTTTCGTTTTACTTGCATTCACTTTCATTCCTTTCCACTCTAAGTACCATGCATGATTGTTACCATCTCCTGCAACTCCTCCGCTGAAGACGCAAATAGGTATAACCTGATCATCAGCATAAAGGAGCCATTGCCACGAGAGACAAGTAACTCATTCATCCTTAATCCACAGTCACTATTTATCAAATCTTGCAAACTTTGTGTAAGTCACAAATTGTTGTTTCGAGTAGAGAATTGTTGTTTATTGTGTACAGGATTTAGTCCTAATGCGGGGGTTGTCTTTTTTAAGAAAAAAAAAACTTCTTTGCGTCGTGTACACTGTACCTAAATATGAGGCTGATAACAAAATTTAAAACAGCCACCACTTATGTATGTATCGCATATGGTACCTAATCCGAACATGTTGCACGTAAATATACACAAAAACAAGTTCATTATACAAGGTTATATAGCGGGTCTTACTCGCGATAATTAATATATTTAAGGCATAAATACCTCGATTTTTTGCCAACGTTTCGGCTGACTTGCTTCAGCCGTGGTTGCGGCGGGACTGGTGAGCTCAGCGCCGTCCTTGTGTTGTGCGGATTTGGGCACCTACCCTCACTTGATTTTTATTTTTCTTTTTAACCGCACCGTCGGTATCTCGACAAACTACACTAATTACGTCTACACACTGTTGAGCTGTATCATTGCGGCGGTGTTTACACTTATTGATGACTGGATTCGAAGTTGTTGATAATCTAAATCCATCCTCCCGGTTGAAATTCTTGTGTTTTTTTATTTAAACCGCTTGACGCACTATCCTGGAGTAATAGTGACGTTCGGTGGACAAGACTTGTAGTTGATGTAGTTCTATCCAGTGGTTTGGTCCAGACTCCAATAAGTGTTCAGCTATATCGGACTTATTTACTTGTCGATTTTTCTGAGTAAGACCCGCTATATAACCTTGTATAATGTATATTAATCGCGAAAGTTTAAAATCGTTTAAAAACAAGTTCTACAGAATTTGTCACCACAACTGGCTAACGTTGTGACGTCGTGCCCCTCCGTCTGAACTGTGACGTCGAACGAAAGTGGGAGCGCCTCTGCCCGCGCGCCCCCGCACGCCATATATAAGCGTGCGACGCTGTTCAATCGGCCCTCTGCTCCAGCTCACGGCCATCAGTTAAGTCGTCTTCCTATCAAGACCCTGGCCTTCGGAACACCAGTGAACACCAAATATACTTGTCGGACCACGCCCTGAATTTACTCATGTTCTCAATTAGTAAAAGTCTTAGTTTTAAAGTAGCTGCATTGTATCTACCTATATAGGCAATTATATCGTGAAGTGTACTATTCTAAAAGTGTTTTCATTTGTAAGTAAAACCTGATTTTCTTCCTTTTTTTTGATCGGCGAGTGATTGAGTCAGGCTCACCGCCTACAAACCAATCACCCGTGCGACATTGGCGCCCTATAGGATTTTTTTATAGTTAAATTGGTGTTCCGAAGGTGAGTGGTATTTTTTTCTGTATTTTTATATATTTTTGTGTATTTTTATATATTTTTGTGTATTTTTATATATTTTTATTGGGTTAAATACGTCCAGGAGTAACCTATATTTTTTCTTGTCAGCCACAAGTCGCTAAATTGTATTTTCTAACTAATTATATGTTTAATTGAACTATCTGCTAGATAAATTGCATCGCGCAATGTTATCAAACGTAATTACCTATTTTATTCTCGGCCGCTTGGCGTACGAGCGACGCCGCGCCGCGCCGGCTCAACGAAGCCACGTGTTTTAATATTTACCTACAGTTTCAATTTATCTTGGACGCATTTTACATTTTACTATATTCTCTTCCTACAATACGCAATTACGCACTTTATTTTCTTTCACTAGTAGGTATGTGTGTAATTTTAGTAAACATGCAGTGTAATTTATTATAATTTTTTTGCCATTATTCTTCATGGGTTCGTTTCTGTTATTTTTTTTTCATGCGATTGTGTGAATTAAACTGTTAAAATAGCTTTAAACAAGTTTTTTAAAGTCTTTACTAAACTCAAGTAAATAAATGCTTTATACAAATAACTTTGCTCAAAATCTCGCATCTTTATATCATTAATGAAGGTACATAAATAATAAATAACTAAATAATTGACTTGTAAAAGTAATTAATCAATGAATTAACCTCTAAAGTTAATTTTCTTTTTCTTTCTATTGCTGTTGGTTTGCTGAGTTGGTAGCTTTGGGAAAGGCTATTCTATTCTAGCCTTTGCTAGCCTTTGATGGGCTGTTGTCTGGCCTTTGATCGGGTGTTTTATTTTCTGCTGTTGTGACCAGATAATTCTGAGTGCTTGGTAGTCCACGCGGCGTCTACTAGCCGTGTGTTGACCCTATTTGCTATGTGAAATCTGTACGGATGCTACTAAATGCGTATGGATGCTGCTAAATGCGCATGAATGCTTTTTGCTGTCGGATTCCGATGGTGCTCTGTTTTGCCGTTTATATAATGGTCTCCTTCTCTTGCTAAATGGGAGAAGATTGGGTGCTGTTTGCTACCTGATTCTGATGATGTATGTGCTCTGTTTTGCCATTTTCTAATGGTACTTTTGCTCTTGCTAAACAAGAGATGAATGCTATATTTCTCTGTTCTTCTTGCTGTGAAGAATGGGCATTGTCGGGTTAAAAGTGTTATGGAGTCAGTTGTTTATACCGACAACGCCTAACGTTGGAGTTCTATCGTTGAATGACCGCTGAGGTTGCGTCGATTTATCGATGATTTTTGTTGTCTTTTAGTGTTTTTACCTGATATTTTTGTTCTATACCTGTTTTCACTACAATACTAACGTGGTGAAGACTCGTTCTTAAAATGTTCAAGTTCTACTAACAGTACTTGGCATTTCATTTTAAACTCAAGTTCCGACTAAAGGTTTTTGGTGTTTAAAAGGGTTCATAGGTAACCCTACTTATGTTGTTGTCTATCAGGTAATAACAATAAATTGTGTGATTTAATAAACAAAAAAATGTGTGTTTAAAAAAAAAGTGGGTTAAGTCGTTTTATATAAGATTTTAACCCACACTTACTAAATAACTTTAGCGTATGATGGTCATTCTGTCTGACCTTAGTGTATATAATAATATAATATGTGTAAATGTATATTTTCTTTCTTTTTGGGTCACTACTGGAGAACCCAGTATCTTTTGCCCACTGTTGGTCAACTCTTTGTGTTATATTATTCTAACGCGTTGCGCGTAATCACCTAATCACTAATCGCCAGGTGTCTGGCGTTAGTTGTAAAATACCTACATAAACTCGTGCAATGAGTTTTCGCTCATAAATACCTTCACAATATAAATGCCTATTTGTTGTTTTAAAATGTTTGTTGAACATACATAAATACATAAACTTTAATAACAAAGTGATAAAATAAAATGTGTTGTTTTTATCCACAATCTTTCTTATAATAAAAAATGTTTACATTTATTGGCACTAATTTTAAAATCTAATGTTGAAATAAAATGTTCTAAATGTAAATTATACGCCATTGTATACCTACGTCTCACATTGTGCATAAACTCAATAAATAAGGATATTTTGGTTCTCAGTATATTGACATGGAATTCAATTCCAATATGGTGCATGAGCCATGTGAAGTTTATGCCGAATCGTTGAACTATTTATCTTCTATTCTCGAGAAGGTACACTCAGCTCTGTTGTTGGCTCATCAACGCAATTGTTTATTTTATAATCTTCGCCGTGAACCGGCAGAATTCTTCAAAACTAAATGTATGAATGTTAAACCACTTGGCGAATGGCATATAAAAGATTTAAAGATACATAAAAATTACATAAAAAAAATACTTACTTATATAACCTATACATTGTTTATTTTCCAAACGAATGTTCTCTAATTTATGTTACCGTTTGTAGTAGTGCCTACTATAAATTAATATTTTTTGTTGTGGGTAACAAATATTTTTTCTCGTAAAATATCCTATTTTTTTAAATTGCTGCGCAGTTATGTACCCAAATGTTGTGATGAACATTGTTTTAAAAAGTCTTACCATAAACTAAGTATATTGATTTTTTTTACCCTGTGGATCAGTGGTTAAAAGGTCACTGTCAGCCGAGTAAACAAGTTCGATTCTCGATTGTGGTCTTTTCTGGAAGTCTATTTATTTTAATGTCTACTTTGTTGGCGTATTATTTTTTTCGCTGTGCTTTGTTCTGAAGTTTTTTTTATTGTTGTTGTTCATAATTTTGTATCGATTTTATAATCGAATTCTTATTATAGGTACTTTCATAAAATAATATTGTGTGTGATTGACCGGGCGTCGCGAACTCGGAACAGTCAAATAGTACTTATCTAATTAAAATATATCTAGTTTGTTATTGCGATGCGCACGCGCTCACTCAGTGACGCGCTGGTTGATATATACCGAACTTATGATTCATCATTGTTTACTTTGATAATGTGTTCATTCATCTTGGACAATCGTGGTCTTTGTAATTAAATTGAGCAATGTAATTATGTATTTTGTTGTTCTTTTGTAATTCAGTAGTCAGTTTGTAGTCTGCAACTTGAATTTATTTTCGTTTAACCTTTGTATAAATTCTGTTTGTTATACCTAACTATGACTTAGTATTTTGTTTATCTAGTGGTAGGGCTAGACGTAACTTCTCTTACCTGTAACTCATTCTTAATGACGTCACTTTGATCTCGTGTATTACCCTAAGCGCTTCACGCCTTTAATGGTTGTCTCTCATATTCTGTTGTTATATTATGGCCTAAGCACTTATGTAGTGTGTGGCGGCTTTATGGATGACGGGTGTGTTAGTTTATCATAGGGCAGTTGTTGCGTGCGTATTGTGGGTAATATATTATATTTATACCTAATGTAATTATGTAAGTTTGGTTGTTTACTTAAAATACTGACACCACTTCCACTACTTGATTACAGGTAATCCTCAACTAGCTGCTAGCCCAGAGAATTTTCCCTAGGAAAAATTCTGCCCTAAAGAGGGGGGTGTGTGACGTCGTGCCCCTCCGTCTGAACTGTGACGTCGAACGAAAGTGGGAGCGCCTCTGCCCGCGCGCCCCCGCACGCCATATATAAGCGTGCGACGCTGTTCAATCGGCCCTCTGCTCCAGCTCACGGCCATCAGTTAAGTCGTCTTCCTATCAAGACCCTGGCCTTCGGAACACCAGTGAACACCAAATATACTTGTCGGACCACGCCCTGAATTTACTCATGTTCTCAATTAGTAAAAGTCTTAGTTTTAAAGTAGCTGCATTGTATCTACCTATATAGGCAATTATATCGTGAAGTGTACTATTCTAAAAGTGTTTTCATTTGTAAGTAAAACCGGATTTTCTTCCTTTTTTTTGATCGGCGAGTGATTGAGTCAGGCTCACCACCTACAAACCAATCACCCGTGCGACAACGTAAAAAAAGCTCTTTTGCCACGAACAATCAAACGCCCACCCGTTAGCCGATGGATTGATTTTACAGAGGGATTCATAATTCGTCAGAGAGTTGATTGACGCAGTTGGTTCACTGTATTGACATTTTCACGTTGTGTGGTCTAAATTGTATTTGCACTCATAGTATATTTTTAGTAAAGTTGCAAAACAAAAATACATTTTCTTAACATAACGAAACTGGGATGATGATCTGTAATAATTGTTTTGGTCACATTAATACGTTACTTTCAACATAACAATAAAATGTAATATGCCGCAGTTGGCAAGCTTTTCATCAAGCCAACAATGGGTAGAGAATCGTGTCTTTTAGAGATTGCCAAAGTATGAATACGAATAGTTGATCATATTATTCTTATCTTATACCTATATTAAGAGTTTGTGTGTGTGTTCTTTTATTGATTGTAAAAACCTTGAATTTACTTTATTATTTAAAGGGTCTTAACCGTATAAAATGATGTAACTTACAGCAAATAAAGGTATGTTTTGCCGATGTTTTTGCCGTCTTGCAACGACCGTGGTCGCCGAGTTCCTCTGTAAATTAGACAATATTACGCCCTTAACACCCGTTAAACAATTCTGTATGATGTATACAAATTGCGAAACTTTAAATTAATCTTAAATATTCAATGAACGAGAAATACGAGTCAGTCGCATCCTTTAAGATGAATCTTTTTAGCGGTCCCTTGATGTAAATTTAATATAGGACCGGATTTAATTAAACGGCAAAACGCTTGAATGCATGCTGGGGACTGCAAATACGGGAGGGAATTCTTTAAAAGAATGTTCGGTCAAGATTGGACGTCGACACCGCGGCCAAATTACGACATGTCTCTTCAGGGTTTTGTATGAAACAGCTTTATATCTGCGAATTATTTGAAGCAAAAAAGTGCGTGTGGACTGAACGCTGTAAATTTTCTGTATAACCTTTTTCATTTCCTTCGTTTTTTTCTAAGTATATTTAATCACTTTTTATTTTATTCTGCTAATCTGATTCTTGATTTGAAGATTAGGAAAGTTTATTTAGATTTGATCTTGAAAAGGAGATGATTAAAATAATTGTAACCTTATGTATTTTTTGTCGAGCGTTTGACTATTGTTGATCCCAAGGCAGCCTGATGAGTTTATGAGTAGGTATTTTTGTGAAATCAATAATTCCATTTCAATTTCTAAATTAGGTTGCAAATTCTCTGTAAAGTTAAATTATCTCAAAACTACTTCAGACTGACTCATTTGCTATAGGGCGTATTATGCTTTTGATTACCCAAGAAAGGATAAAAATGACTTCATTTATAGATATTTAAAAGTTCTATACAATTATCTTTATACCGGATAAATATTAATTCTCTGAACGTCATTGAAGTGTTTGTCTGTGATTTAAAATGATCATATTTTCAAGTGTTTATGACACCTGACATAAACAACATCTTACATGACATCTACACATAACCAACATTTTTTAAATGCTTGTCAGTCCGTCCTTCTATGTTTCCGAGTTGATTTTGGGAAAGTTTTAAGGAAGTTTTCTATGGAAGTAATAGAACTTTTTAGGATTACATATAGGAAATTATTTGGTCCGGTAGGTGGCGCTGTTGTCAGTATCTAGTCTAGTCAATACAATAAATTGTGACCATAGTAAAAGTTTCATCTTCTTGATACGCTTAATGTATTTACAATCATGAACATGAAATATTATCTTACATCAGCGATAACCCAGATTGACAAAACGCAGTCGCTACTAAAAATAACAGAATGTAAACGAGATTCTCGCATTCTTAAGCGTGATAATGGGATTTCTTTCTCGGGTTCAATCTACTATGTTTGCCATCAAAATTGAATTTCATCAACAAACGTTGGACTTTTGTGTTGGTAACGTGGTTGCGAATCGCAAAAGATGAAACTGTAATCGAATGAGTATGATAAAAGATGTTAAGATTGAATGTAAATAATAGATATGACCATGATTAAAAATGATCATGTAGTTTAGAGAAAAAGGCGTATCGAATTATCACTTCCCTGGTGATTCGCAAAGCTCGTTAAACGTCGTTCCTGGCAGTCATGATGAGCTTTGGCAGTCGTTATAGGGAGTCAGTAGATACCTTACAATTAACTGACTCTAGTCTTAACCATTAAATATCGCTATACCTTTGGGGTGCGTAGGTCAGACAGGTAGTCGCTCCGTGGAAAAGCTAATATTCAGTCCAATCTGGTTAGACTGGTAAGCGGACACTGTTTAGTAACTGAGGTAATACTAGGTAGATGATATAGTAAAGAGATAATAGTGAGGAGGTTTTTAAATAGTATTTTGAACTTGCATCTTTTATTTCTCTTTAGGCACAAGACACTTGAAAACAGTCTAAAAAAATATTTGGAGACTTCACTTAGGTACCTAATATTTATATTTATTATATTATTTTACCTTATTTTTTAAATTAATGCAATTAATGATGACTTCATACCATTCCATGTATTTTCTATATTTGAGAAATTTCTTCCCAAACCTCATGTATATGCTAATAGGCTGCATAAATAACTATAATTGTCGGATATACCGGAGTTAGTCCCCGCTAACCCAATTAGATGTGTTCGCATTAATGGGTACAATTTGAGTGTTACTGCGGGCAATTTAATGTTATTTTATGTTAATTTACGAATTAGATTTCTGTAATTAATTTCAATGTGATAGCCTTGTTAGATCAACGAGCTGTTATTTACAACATTTAAAATGTACAAATATCCTCTATCTGTAGGTATACAATTTTAAAACACTGAAGGAAAAATAATACAGATTTCAGCAAAGTCTGTCAACTGTCTGAAAGTTGGTCCACATGCTGGACTGGTTAAACAATATCATATTTGGAAAAGGACCGAGACTTGAAAAAATACACAACATTGTAATACTTTGACCGCGGTTCCACCCGCGTCAATTATACCTTAAACTAAACCTCAAGAATCTCACTATCTACAAAAATCCGTTGCGTTGTTTTTGAATTTATCGCGTTCATACAGACAGTCAGTAAGGTAGGCAGTGATAGCCTAGTGGCGATACCAACGGACTGCCATGCAGAGGGTATCGGGTTCGAATCCACGGCACGCACCAATTACTTTTCGAAGTTAAGTGCGCATTAAGTTGTTAATTATCCCTTGCCCCGTGCGCGGAGAGCACGTTAAACCGTCGGTCCCGGCTGTCATGAAGATCTTTTACAGTCGTTACGGGGAGTCAGTACCCTCAAATAAACTGATACTGGTCTAAACCATGGAATATCGCAATCTCTTTGGGTTACGGAGGTCAGACGGCAGTCGCTCTGTGGAAAAGTTGATATTCTGTCATATCTGGTTAGACCAGTAAGCGGACCTTGGGCTCCAACGCGTGTAAGTCTTGGATGCAACCGGTATAACGCCAGAACGATGATGGTAATTATTGTGTAACTAACTATCCCCTTACGGCCACCACCGTTGCAAGCCAGTTGAAACGTAGGAGAATAACAGAGGCTTTTTTACCTTTAAATAAGTTATTTATCGCGAGTAAGACCTGCTAAATAATATTGTATAACTATATATTTTTTGAAAAACATAGTGTATTTTGAAATGACAGACTCTTTAATTTTATTTATAAGTATAAAATATAGATATTTAATTTAAAGTTAGATCATTTGAACACTGTGCAGGCTACTGGTATTCTAATTAACTTTTTAATAAACATAAAAAGTATCCCACAAAAAAGAAATTGAGTACACAAAATCGTTCATTAGGCTCGGCTTCGGCATACGGCTTGCCACACAAACGAATTCATCCTGATAAAACCGCTCATTAACACTTCACAGAGCCTCGCTTAACAAAGGCTGGTTTAAAACAAGTAATTCACTAACAATAATATAATAAATAATATACAAGAATAAATATAATATACAAACCAATATGTCTGATACTTCGACATTGTTTTATAAGTAGGTACATGTTATGTTATTTCAGTACATAATTATAAATTCGATTGACAAAAATAGCACTAGAGGATGTAAAAATATAAACAGTACGAAAAAATTGAATTCATGAAGAATATTAAATTTTACCATATAACAATTTGAAAATTATCCCCGAACTTTTCAGATGCTGCAATAATTGTGAGAGCACATTTTTTTTCAAATTTGATCAGAAAAATTCGAACATTTTAATGCATTCATAAGTTTAAAAGCCTTGGATCAAACTTCTTAATTAAGACATGCAAATTATTTGTTTGTTTTTCTTTAACGTATCAGCTAAAAGAATATACTAGTTTTAATCTAGATACTGGCGTGCTGGTCTAGGAGGCAGATAGCGAGTTCTTTGCCAATGAGTGCAGCATCTATCCCCGCGTAGGATAAATCTGTGTGTTTTTTTTATAATTTGTTCATAGTCTCACGCCTGTATCCCCTAAGGGGTAGGTAGAGGTGTAAAATTACACCGACATTTCGCCATGAAGCTTTTGGTCCCACATAATAGGGGGTGAGCCTATTACCGTTACCGGGTACAGCACCAGACTCCGTGTTGCTGATTATTTGTTTATGGTTCCAAATTTAAAAAGAAAATGTTTTTTTTTGTTGTTGTTAGATTAACACAACTTTTTCCATTTTGGCGCGGAGTTTGAGTTGCATCTGTTGCTTATTTTAAATACAGTGTTGTTTTAGTTACAAATAAGTTAAAATTTTACAGAAGGCTGAAGGTGAATCGCCTTTGTCGAAAAGTCGTGATTTGAAGCGGTACAAAGCGTACAAAAGCGGTCGAGATGTGATGGAAGATTTGCCTCGCTCTGGTAGGCCATCAATGTCTGCAACTAAAGTTAACATCGCAAAAGTGAAGGAAACAGTGACTGAAAATCCTCATTCAACTTTGAGATAAATAGCCGCCGAACTTTCTGTATCTCACGAGTCGATCTGAACCATTTTAACCAATCATTTGGGTATGAATCATGTAGCCGCTCGGCTAATCCCGAAAGACCTGAATTTTCTCCATAAACTCATGTTGAGTGTTTTCTTTGACTATCGCGGTGTTGGGCACTCGGAATTCTTGCCCGAAGGTCAAACGGTAAATAAAGAATATTATTTGAGCGTTATGCCGCATTTAAAAGAGCAAATTCGACGAAAAAGACCAGATTTGTGGAAAGAAAATTCTTGGATTTTGCACCACGATGATGCGCCTTCGCACAAGGCCATCATTGTGAACGAATTTTTGACCAAGCTCTACAAATACCATCGAGAAACCACAATATTCATCAGATATGGCTCCAGCCGACTTCTATGTTTTTCCTAAACTCAAAGTACCACTTCGTGGCACCCGTTTTCAGTCGATTGAAGACATGAAAAAAAGTATTAAATAAAAATAACTACGTTAAAAAAAGCCGACATCAAAAACTAAAAAGCCAAAAATAATAAAGATTTAATATTAATTAAATACCTACTATTATTATATCTGCTGTTTACTAATAGGTTTACAGTCGGTGCCAAGCGAATTTAATACTTACGAAGTAATGTTTTAATTTGCTCATATTCATTTAAGTGATTAACATATTATTATTTGTTGTAAAGGCTTGGCACCAACTTCAAACCTATTAATAAATAGCACATATAAATAATATGTAGTATTTAATTAATATTAAATCTTTATTATTTTTTACTTTTTAGTTTTTATATCGGTTTTTTTAACGTAGTTATTTTTATTTAATACTTTTAAGTGCATTGTTGTGTTGTCAACTAGTTATGGGTAGACTTACAAAAGGTGCTGCGCCCCTTTAAAAAATATAGATCTCAAGAAACGGCCTTACCGCATAATTTACGTCCTTAAAATCACCATTATCATCATTGTACACGCATAGTTGATTTTTGTAATTACTGAGTTCGTATGGCCACCTTCTAGCTCCTTCATCGGACCCGAAAGGATCCTAGTTACCATCCGCACCAAAGTGCTCGTTAAGACGAATGTAACGAGCCCAAACTCGATAGAGTTTTGTTATTTATTTACTGAGTTCCTATGGGCACCTTTTGCTTCTAATATCAGATCAGCTCTATGTCATAATATTTTTATTGTCATCCATTTTACATACATATACAGAATTTCACTTCAATCGGTAACCGGAAAGTGGATCAAATTTACTTGCGAGATGAGAAAATGCTAATAAAATAAAAACTACTGGGCCTACCTGAATTAAATTTTTATGGCACCAATTCGAAACTATCCCGCATCAAACACAAAAAGAATCACGTAAATATCAGTTCAGAAATCTCGGAGATATCGGTGTACATACATCGAAAAAAAATTATGAGTGATGGTGATAAAATAAATTTGGATGAATAACAAACAATTTGAGTATTATTTATATTTGCCCGGTACTTTCTTGACATATTAGTATAACAATTGTCTGTTTTCCTGAGTACAGCTTCTGAGTAGTTTAATTAGATGACTGTGTGTGATAGCCTTGGGTCACGTTGTTTCTAGCATAGACAAAAAAGAGAAAAATAACATTATACGACTTAAAAATAGAGACTTGCATAGCAGCATAAACTTTATAATCATAGATATCTAGAGAAAGGCTAAACGTACAAAACACTTTAAAAGACTTATTATCTTATACTAATATATAAAAATATGAGTACATCGATAAAAGTGATTAGGAATGAAAGAGGTGAAGTCATGAATGAAGAAAGAAAGATACTAGAGCGCTGGAAGAATTATTTTGAGAGTTTATTTGAGAAAGATGTGTGTGAAATAGAGAAAGAAGAAACAATAGATATGTTTGTGAGCCCGACTGATGAAATTAGCATGGATGAAATTATGAAAGCGTTAAAAGGTATGAGGTCTGGAAAGTCTGCTGGATGTGATAGAGTGACGACTGAGATGTTGAAGGCTGGCGACGGACTCATAGTTAACCTGCTGCATCGCCTTTTTAATGTATGCTGGAAACAGGGCCAAGTTCCAGATGACTGGACGAAGGCAGTGCTTGTTCCAATTTATAAAGGCAAAGGTTCGCAGCAGGAATTTCAAAATTATCGCGGGATCAGCCTTCTTAGTGTTGTTGGAAAAATGTATGCCAGAATTTTGATTGACAGAGTAATAAATGTGACTAATGACAAGATGTACGGATCAAGTCTTTTCCTTGCGCTGCGTCACCGAAAAATGTCTGGCAAAAAACCAGAAGGTGTATTGCGCGTTCATAGACTTGGAAAAGGCTTATGATAGGGTGAATAGAAAGGAATTATGGAAGGTGTTATCCATGTATGGGATAGACAACTTTATAATAAGGGCTCTGAAATCCCTGTATTGGGATTCAAGAGCCTGTGTCCGAATCAATGGTGCCTATACGAAATGGTTTGACATCTCCCAAGGTGTCAGACAAGGGTGTGCAGCCTCGCCCTGGTTGTTCAACGTATTCATGGATAGCTGCATGAATGATATGAGAGAAACTGAATGCGGGATCGATATGGTAGGAGTGCGTGTTAAGTGCCTCTTATATGCCGATGATCAAGTCATTCTTGCATCATCGGCGAATGAGTTGCAAGAAATGATGGACTGCATGAACACGAGCTTTAAAGCGAAAGGTATGAAAGTTAATGCACGAAAGACGAAAGTGATGGTGTTTGAAAAAGATGAAAGTGTGACTGAGTGTAATATTACGATTGGAGGTGAAATTGTAGAGCAAGTAAAGGAATTTGTATATTTGGGTAGCGTATTTACAAGGGACGGAAGATGTGAGGGAGATATTGAAAGGAGAGTGACTGCAGGAAATCGTGTAAATGGAGCACTGTGGGCGTTTATGAACGGTCAGACGGTACCAAAAGAGGCGCGATTGGCGGTTCACAATGGAGTGCTTGTCCCCACGTTGATGTATGGAAGTGAGAGCTGGGCTTGGCAGAAAAAGCATGAAAGTAGAATTAACGCAGTTGAGATGCGATCACTGCGTAGTATGTGTGGGGTAAGACTGATTGATAGAATTCCGAATGCAACTATACGAAAGAGCAGTGGACTGAAAGAAGATGTGGTGACAAGGATTGAGAAAGGAATGCTTAGGTGGTTTGGACACGTGGAGCGAATGAGCGAAGAAAGAATGACGAATCAGATATATAAGGCAAATGTGTGTGGGCAAGTCGTTCGCAGAAGACCTCGGCGGACATTCGTCGACCAAATTGGAGACATCCTAAGAAACGGAAAGGTCCGAAGTACCCGAAACCGACGAGCATGTATGAAAAGAGTAATGAGTGTGGAGGAAGCGCGTGAGGTTTGTAAGGATAGGAGCAAGTGGCGTTCTGTTGTCTCTGCCTACCCCGACGGGAAGAAGGCGTGAGTATATGTATGTATGTAATATATAAAACTAAAGAGTCCTAAATCCCTTCCAATCAGGTTTTCGTCCTGGACATAGTACTGCCACAGCACTGGTACATATTACCGATGAGATTAGACTGGGTATGGATAGTGGAAAGCTCACGCTACTTTCTCTACTTGATTTTAGCAATGCTTTCAACACAGTGGATTTCCACATCCTGCTTGGCATACTCCGCTCTATTAACATATCTCCAACAGTGATTGACTGGTTTCATAGTTACCTGTTTGGGCGGCGACATCGTATACGCGTTGAGGAATCGTACTCTTCTTGGTGTAATACGACTGCCGGTGTTCCGCAGGGTGGCGTTTTATCTCCGTTACTCTTCGCAATTTTTATAAATTCTATCTCTCAACAGTTAATTTCGGCCTACCACCTTTATGCAGATGACTTACAAATTTACTCGCAGGCACCCCTAGAATCGGTAGCAGATGTATTTTCTGCTATAAACTCGGACTTAGCACAAATCTGTGAGTGGAGTAAAAAGTATGGGCTCAAGATTAATCCATCTAAAATGCAAATGATTCTTATCGGCAGTCCCAGAATGATCTCTAAGTTAAATTGGTCAATACTACCTGAGATTAAATTCGACGGAAACGTATTAGCTCTTACTGATCATGTGAAAAACTTGGGGTTATGCATGGATAAAACTATAACCTGGGGATATCAAATGCAGGAGACTAGTCGAAAACTATTCGCGTCAGCAGGCTCGTTGCGTAGGCTACGGAATTTTCTCCCAACGGCCACTAAAATTGCGCTGGCACAGTCATTACTTCTCCCAGTACTCGATTATGCTGATGTCAGCTATCTTGACCTTACTGAGGAGCAACTTGATAAATTTGAGCGTCTCCAAAACTTTTGTATTAGATTCATATTTGGATTACGTAAATATGATCACGTATCAGAATTTCGTAGCAAACTCAAGTGGCTCCCAATTCGTCTTCGCAGGAATACTCATATTCTTACATTACTGTATAATATCCTATTCAACCCGGACACCATTTCGTATCTAAAAGAACGTTTTAAGTTCATTCATGGCACACATGCAAAGTTTCTGAGGTCGTCTAAGGATCTGAGGCTGCAAATGCTAACACATTCCACAAATTTCTATGACAAGTCCTTTACTGTGCAAGTAGTACGCTTGTGGAATGCGTTGCCGATAGAAATTAGGCAAGCAAACTCGCTTGGCATATTCAGAAACGCCTTAAAACGGCATTACTTGGCTATGTGACTGAATTTTCATATTCTATGTAGTTCGATGTAACTATAGCCCGTGCCACGAGAACATAGACTTTTTGTAAACAAATAATTTTTACTAAGTTACTTAGCGATAGTTCTGTCAAAAACAAATAGTGTCAAATCCAATGAGCGCAACGGTACATAGATACGTGTCATTGGAAACTAATATGTCAATGGATCGGGTTTTTATCGATATTATGCGCTGTCATCAGGATCATTTAATGTTTTGAGGTACTGACGCCTAGAATGTCAACATTAGGTGTTAGTTCATTGAAATTTTACATTCTTCGGCTTAACATACATTTATCAGAGGGCATAATTAAATTTTTAGTTATCAAGACGGGGTAAATTTAAAGTTAAATACAAGTTTATAGGATCGCAACGCTCTTCCCGCTGCCAGTATCTCGAAAAAGCGGGTGCAGAATAGCAGTTAACAGAAAATTATTTATATCTAAAAAGAAATTGCGTTTTCAGACTGCCGTAACTTTTAATGGATTTTGTTTAAGTTCATTCTGACGATTTGCCCATGAATTGCTCCATGCCCAGAAAATTTTATGCAATGTACTAGCCAATTATCTGTAATATTATTGATTGTTGGCCAATAATTTAATATTTTAGGATAGGTATGCTACTTTGAGCAAATGATTTATTGTCTATGATTTAAAAAAATCGTGTCAATAATAGAGTAACATGTATGTACTCTATCATTAACCTACATAGTACTGTATTTTTCCTTAATTTACAGAATAAATTACGTGTACGTAAACGACAAAAAAATCGGCAAATTTATGAACATTCGATCATTCAAACACAAAATCAGATATTTTTATTTCAGTAAAATTCAACAATATAAATTTAAAAACATACTGGCATAATTAGGCATTGAAAAAGAAATACTGATCAAAAAGTATAAAATCCAAAACTCAACTGTTTGAAAAAAGGTTGTGAAGCCCTGAATGTTTGTTTACAAAAAGTCTATCTTCTCGTGGCACCAACTATACGTATTTTGTATGGCTATATGTATATTACATGTATTTATGTACCTATTTATATATTTATTGATTTATGTATTTATGTTTTTATGTATTTATGTACTTGTGTATCTATACATCTATCCTTACTTAATTTTATGACTACACCACTGTTTTTCTTTCTCTGATCTTTTCCAGTCCATCCCAAGGTTGCCTGGAAGAAATTGCTTTCAGCGATAAGGCCGCCTATTGTACATACCTATATTGAATTGTATCATGTTTTGTAGCATTTGTATCGTATCTGGTGTACAATAAAGAATTTTTTATCTATCTATCTAAGAGTTTGTTTGTTTGGTTGAACGCGCTAATCTCAGGAACTACTGGTCCGATTTGAAAAATTTTTCACTGTTATATAGCCCATTTATCGAGGAATGCTATAGGCTATATAAGTGACGGGAGTAGAGCAGTAGCCTTAAATAACGCGGGTGTAACCGCGGGCATCCTCTTGTTATAGATATCTAGAGAAAGGCTAAACGTACAAAACACTATAAAAGACTTATTAGACCCACTACAAGTTGATGTTTGACCCATTTTGAGTAGTACATGTAAATTTGTATATTTAATGCATCAACAACTATATTTGTATTTATTTGTATTAATCACTATGTGTCTAATAAATTTGTTTTCCTGGTTCTTCAATAATGGTTTGGCGTAGCTTAATCCGACAAACTCATTGGAGTAAAAATAAAATCTTGGCAGAAACATTCAAGGCTTTAACGAAATCCATTAACAAAAATCGGACAAGCCGAAAAGAGTAGATACAGAAAATCAGGTCAGATATTAAGGAGAGAGAATCTAAACACGAAAATATATCTTTAATATGACCTTTGCCATTCTTGAGATTTTTTATCCATCTCGAATATAAGATAAAAATCCGGACACTAAAGCGGCATATCCACTGGAGCGTCTGGAGCGGAGTGAAGTGGAGCTGCAAAATTCATTAGCCCTTACGATTTTTATTTATTTAATTTTTGGTCCCTCTATTTCTCTATGATTGAAGGTGCTTTTCCATCTGAAATGTGCTGTTTAGCTATACGGCGAAGATGTAAAAGCTAGACTATGAAACTATGAGACCATTTCCAATGATGCTTAGCTATGTAGCGAGACGGGTAAGATGTGCTATGAAGATGCGCTGCCGCTAATAGCTTTGCGGGGATGATGCACTTGAGCTATTACCTACTTTTAGTGACAAACGCGCACAAATTGTAGGAACTCTGCTTTGCACATAGTACTACTCGCCACCATACTAAGTACGCATCCATAGCTTAGTTGCACCTACACGAGACAACGCTTTGCAGTATCGAGTCTGGGTGTAGTTTATGTCTGTTGTTTAAATGTTTGTAAGGTCCTCTGTGACACAAGCCTATTCTTAATGAGTAAAAAATACCCGTTTGGTCAACGTAAAAATAAATATGGTGGATAACAAACTCATCCATAGCAACACAGCATCGCACATCTCTATTGGAAAAGAAGCCTTAAGCTAAAAATAACCGTCGCGCCTTTCGGTAGATTCTCCGTTACAAGTTGATACAAAACTTTTACTTGTATGTGAAGGAAACTATTTATTATTTTTGATACTTTAATCTTAGTGCTGTAGTACTGGAAGAATAGGCTTGTAGTAATTGGTTAAAAGGAACGAGATTTCTGTTGTGTTCAGTATTGTTTCGAGTTTATCTACTTGTATAAATTGAGTAGAGTCTAGCCGTGTGGTTGACGGCATAGAATACAAGTGTCATCACCCCCTATCTTCCCGTGGGTGTCGTAAGAGGCGACTAAGGGATAACACGATGCAAATACCATCTTTACGTAGAGACGGAAAACTCGACATCAAACCCTATACGACTGCCTCGTTGGTGTCGCGGCATAAATGTGCGCGTGGGGTCGGGAGGTCCCGGGTTCGATTCCTAGGTCGGGCAGTGTTATTGGGTTTTTCTATCACGAAATTCTCGGTAGCCGCACGGAGTCTGGAAATGTGCCCGGTACGGCAATAGGCTCGCCCCTTATAACGTGGGACTAAAGTATATCTGGCGAAAAGTGGGTGTAGAAATACACCTCTGCCTACCCCTTCGGGGATTAGAGGCGTGATGATATGTATGTATGTATGCAGTCTAGCAAATATATTCAGTAATCTTTCACTAACGAAGTGTGACATAAGATACTTCCATTTGACGACTGGTTGGCGTAGCGGGCGTGTAAGCGACTGCTACCACAGAATAGATAGTACTAACGTACAGAAGCATCACTTCGCAAAACAATTTAAAGAAATTGCGACTCTTGCTACTAAGCAACAAAGTGCAATTCAGCTCGCATAAGCACTCAGTGCCTACTGCGATATTCACCTAACCGTTCCCGCTCTTTTCACACATAATGCTGTCGCTGTCTAGCGCGGCGTGACGCACTAGCTGTCGCGCTAGGGTTGTCGTCTGTCGGCTTGCCGCTGCTACTATAATATTTATTCATCATCATCTATCAGGTAGGTATTTGACCACGTAATAATAAATAATTATCCTATGTTTAATGCGTATGGTTACACGGTAAATTTTATTAAATTAAAACCATTCTCCTAGCGTTATCCCAGTTTAAATCTGGGGTCCGCTTTCTTTTTATTAAATTAAAACAATCCTAGAAATATCCTTGTTTAATGGTTAGTGATATTTTTAATGACTTATTTCAAGTTGGCCTGACGAATTCTTAGGGAGTATTTTTCGTCTTTTCGCTAGGTATAAATAAGTAACAGCACCTTATTACTCAGGCTATTAGTAAATTCTGAGTCTAGGTATGTAACTTCTTACTTAAACAATTATAATTTACTTTAAACTAAAAATTTCAAGTAATCGAATTTTATGAGTAAACAACACGATTATCCAAAATATGCAGATAAGTAAGTGGTAGGTGGGTAGGTCTAACATATAACGCATAATGTGTGTGAAATGACCCATTGAATGAGCTATTAAGCATAACACCTATTAAGTACGTACTTTGGTATTAATAAGTTTAGCTTACCTTGCCGCATCTGTAGGTAATGTAAAAAATGACATACTTTTATCTCCCTTTTTCGACACACATCCGTGAAATGAGCAATACCTTGCACCAGACTTGTGATGAGACATTTTTGTTGTTCACTATTCAAATTCACGTTATTAGCAAGTTTAATAACAAAAATTGCTTTGCGTGCGAGCGGTGACAACCATGACAACCGACTAACGACGCGGGCTTGGAAGCTGCGCGAAAGTGTAGGCACTTATCGCTGTAAGTACGGCCGAGTGAAGGTGGCCTGCTGCTACGTCGAAGGTCGCGGGTTCAATTCAGTTAATATATGCCTATTCTTAATAATATTATTAACGTCTTAAGGTTTCTTAAGATGAATGGGTGGATGCTTTAAATTATGAGAGACTTTATTTCTAATTATGTGAACAGTATCGCTACAAAGCGCAAGATATTTCGAGCAAAATTTAATCATGAAAATTGCGATACCTTTGTTTAAAACTAAATAAACATTAAACTAAAAGCTATAAAAGTAGTTTGCTTAACTCGTTCACGTATTATCTATACTAATATCTAAAGTTTAAACTAAATGCTAATTACTAAATCCATGCTAAACTGATTTTAATGAAACGCTTATAATAACAATACCGGTGCTGACACACTTGAGTATTTACGTGTAATGAGCATTTGTGCGAATGTAACATTACAGAAAAACAAACGAGTGTGTTTTAGCGAGCATTCTATCGAGGGTTTTGGCGAGCATTCTAGCAAAATAACAGTAAAGCTTCAAGCTTCTTGCCGATTAGAGCGTTCGCTCTGTTGTTATTCGACAAAACGAAAAACGGCGAATGCCCATTGATCTTTTACAAGCGAATGATCAAGTCTGTCAGCACCTTAACATTAACATTCGTACGTAAAATTGTTTAGTTTAGTAGCGAATGGATTATAAGTTATTATCGTCGTAAATGAGATGAGCTGTCGTGAACATAGGCACATTAGTAGTGATGCAGTATATCTTTATGTTTTATGCTATCTACACATACGAAGCTTGAAGTTCAATTAGTACCTATCTGTACCTCGAAGGTACATACTGTACATTACAGTACTTACACTTTATTTATTTATTTATAGACTCACGCCTGTATCCCGGAAGGGGTAGGCAGAGGCGTAATATTACACCCATATTTCGCCATGAATTTTTAGGTCCCACGTAATAGGGGGCGAGCCTATTGCCTACTTACAATTAATAGAGTAGCTTATATTATTAATTGGTATCTGTCGCAAACAAATAGCTTAATCAGCCGCTCAATAATAGCCTAGCCACTTTATTAAACGATTTCGTTTAACTAGCGGCCTAATACAACATTTGATAAACTGGGTGGCTAATTGTTCAGACTAGTGATATAAAGGTCTCCGTGTGACAAAATCTATATTCTATACATATAATAAGGCAGTAAAAAAAGTATTCCTATACATTGAATATATTTCCAAAAAAGAAAGTCAGGGAGGCTAAGAAACAGAAATAGAGAAAGAATCTAAAAAAAAATTTTTGTCTATTTGTACACGCTAATCTCCGAAGTTACTGGACGGATTTGAATGATTTTTTTTTATTTTGCTATTAGGACTGGGCAAAATATAGGCTATATTTGATGTTGGAAAGTGGAACACTTGATGCCAAACCACAACAGCCCAGTGAAACTATAGGACATAAAAATTTTAGTTTGGCAAAAAATATTACACCTGATAGACATTTTCTGATGACAGATTAAAATTTGAAGATCTCGAACATCTGATGTGGAACTCCAAGAGCCCAGTTTCACTATACGAGGGTCAAACTGAAAGTTCTTAGAAAATCAAAAACTGATTACATTAGCCAGTTATTAGTTTTATTATATCTTTTCAAAATATTGTCCATTGACGTCAATACACCGCTGCATGCGATGGAACCACTGGGAAAAGCACTTTGCCTACTCGTCCTTAGGGGTCTCTTCAATGGCATCGCGATACGCAGCCACCGCTTCTTCAGCATTCATAAACCGCTTTCCTTTAAGTTTTTCTTTAATTTTTGGAAATAAATAAAAATCACAAGGCGCGAGGTCGGGGCTATACGGCGGGTGACCCAGTAATTCAACGTTTGATGTCGCCAAATAGTCGATCGTTCGCTTGGCGGTGTGCGACGAGGCGTTGTCGTGGTGAAGGAGGATCCTACTGCGAGGTCGTTTCTCTCGAACTTTTTCCAAGACAAGTGGCAAACAATTGGTAGTGTACCATTCTGCAGAAACTGTTTTTTGATCCTCTAACACAATTGTTGCGAAATGACCTATCCTTCCAAAGAACGAGGCCACCATTTTTTTTCCCGCACTTCGATCTCTCTTCACTTTAGTTGGCAACTCCTCGAAAGGAAACACCCACTGAGCAGATTGTCTTTTGGTTTCAGGATCATAACAGTAAATCCAGCTTTCGTCACCTGTTAGTATGTCGAACACAGCATTTGAGTCACCTCCGTTAAATCTTTCAATCATTTTACGGCACCAATCCACACGATGGAGTTTTTGAGCCTTAGTCAAATTATGAGGTATCCACCGGGCGCAAAGCTTCCTGACCGCTAAATGTTCGTGGAGGATTTTGTGCACTTGACTCATACCGATGCCTAAGCTTGTCCGAATCTGCTGATAGGTCACTCTTTTGTCAGTCTCTATCATACGCCGCACAACACAGATGTTATTTTCAGTCGTCGCCGTAGAAGGCCGTCCCTCACGTACATCATCAGTGAGATTAGTGCGACCACGTTTAAACTCATTAAACCAGTTGTAAACAGTCGCACGAGATGGGGCTTCATCGTGAAAGGCCAATCGTAGTCTATCATAACTTTCTTGTTGACTTAAATGACATCGAAAGTCATAAAAAATCATTGCACGAAAATTTTCTCGTGTTAAATTCATGTTGACGTGACACAGACAATTTTCAATTTGCCGCCAAATCGTAAAACAAATGACAAATGAATGAAATATATACTCAGTAATATTGGCAACGAGTTCTATTTTCAAATTTTAGAATATTTTTTTTATTATATTGTTTATAAGTGGCCAGTTCTAAGAACTTTCAGTTTGACCCTCGTAACATATACTAACTTGACGGCTTAGCAGTAGTTGTCCAGTATGATGAGGGTGCTTTGTTGAGAGATCAATATTTGACCCGAGGAAGGACATAAGATAGTTTTTTAATCGCGATAACCGACATCCACGCGGGCGGAGCCGCGGGTGACAGCTAGTATAAAATAATGTTTTATAATTATTTTATGTTAGGTTTTCTCATAACCCTAAATAGGACACCTGCTCCATAGAAACAGGACTCCGTCGTTGCTTCAATAATCGTCATTAGATTTTTTTATTCCCTTACTGTTCTTAGAGCCTGTCCAGAAAGCGCGATTTACGCGCGTGTCCACTCGCGCGTATGCACTCGCGCGTATTCGAGATACTAGAGCTACATACATCCCGTCCAGATGCTCTCGCGCGTTACCTCACACGCGCGTAAAACGCTTGCAATGAGCGGGACTTTCGACTCGCGCGTTTTACGCGCGAGTCGAGATACTCCGGCGCCATTGCTGCGCCCAGAACTACGCGCGTGTCAGTGGCGAGTGGACGTATTCGATTCTGTTGTAATATATAAATATTATAATATTAATTGAAAAGAGTATGTATGTAGCGGTGACAACCTTTTTACTCCTTATCTCTGATCCGTGGTCTGTTAAAAAGCGTCTTGTCTTGTCGCACTAAAGTATTAGACTAAAATGTACCTATTAATAAAGTATCCGCATATTTTATTTTATAATTAACACTATTCAACAGATTCAAAATGGAGCGTGATAACTTTGACACGGAACTTTTATTGACGAAATTGAGAAAAGGGTAGCTATATGGGATATGGAAGCATCCGATTATTCTAAAAGAACCATTAAACGTAGGAACTGGAAAGAAATAATATAATATTTTTGTGAACCTAGTGATTCCGAGGAGCAAAAAAAACTTCCTTTAAGCATTAAAATCATCACTGCAAAATTCATCATAAAAAAATATATTAAAATTTAAATCCAATCTTGACAATCAACAAATGGGATAGTATGAAACTGAAAATTCATATTTTACGTAAAATGGTTTTATTTTATATTATAGTTAATATCAAAAACAGATAGCCTGTTTCGTATATTTTCAATGTAGGTTCAATTCATTACCAAAACTATTAGTTAAATATTTATTAAAAATGCATATTCCTAGGGACAGCTCTAAAACAGCAATGTGTCATTTAAAGTGAAAATGCCCAAATACGTCTCATCACATGCGCGCGTAAGAACGCGTGTGAAACGCCGCATCTGGACGCAATACAAATCAAAACGCGCGAGTGGACGCGCGCGTAAATCGTGCTTTCTGGACAGGCTCTTAAAATACCGAGTTTTAATAGACAGAATAACAAAAAGTTCGATTAAATGATAATTGAAAACATTTTAATAACTTGGCTGGGAAAGTAGTTAAATGTTATGGATCGAAATGATTTGCTTAGCTGTTTGATTGAATGGAATTATATCTATACATATAAATAAAATTGAAGTGTCTGTCTGTGATTTCAAAAATAACTATGGATTTTCAAGTGCATATAGTTAGTTATACGATTCTAAGTCCAAAACAACCCTTTTTAACATTTTTGTCTGTCTGTCTGTCTGTCTGTCTTTCTGTTTGTCCGGGGTAATCTCTGGAACGGCTTAACCGATTCAAATGAGACTTTCACTACCAGGTAGAGGACTTTATAGCGCTACATATAGGCTACAATTTGACCCGGTAGTTGGCGCTGTTGTCGCGATAACAAGTCTTTACTTATTCAACTCATCTATACATCTATACATATAAATAAAATTGAAGTGTCTGTGATTTCAAAATAACTATGGATTTTCAAGTGCATATAGTTAGTTATACGATTCTAAGTCCAAAACAACCCTTTTTAACATTTTTGTCTGTCTGTCTGTCTTTCTGTTTGTCCGGGCTAATCTCTGGAACGGCTTAACCGATTCAAATGAGACTTTCACTACCAGGTAGAGGACTTTATAGCGCTACATATAGGCTACAATTTGACTCGGTAGTTGGCGTTGTTGTCGCGATAGCAAGTCTTTACTTATTCAACTCATCTATACATATAAATAAAATTAAAGTGTCTGTAAAGTGTCTGTCTGTGATTTCAAAATAACTATAGATTTTCAAGTGCATATAGTTAGTTATACGATTCTAAGCCCAAAACAACCCTTTTTAACATTTTTGTCTGTCTGTCTGTCTGTCTGTCTGTCATTCTGTTTGTCCGGGGTAATCTCTGGAACGGCTGAACCGATTCATATGAGACTTTCACTACCAGGTAGAGGACTTTATAGGCTCCAATTTTACCCGGTAGGTTGCGCTGTTGTCATTACACTTATTTTTGTATAATTATATATAAAAGCAAAAAAAACATTCATCTTGAAATCTGGGAAAATCACCGGCTGTGTAAAGATTAGATTTGGCAGAGAACTTTTTAAAACGTAACTTTTTCCCGCGTGCGAAGCCGCGGGTACCAGCTAGTTTACAATATACTTATAATTTATTCAAAAGTTGACAGTTTACTTAGTCAATTTTATGATTCTGAAGAGTTAAAAGAGTTATGAATAAAATTGTTTTTAAAATACTACAAGCGAAATGAGAATTAATTTTGCGAAGACAAACTGCGTTACACCTTATTATAATTATAAACCCAAAACTTAAACATGATGTGATGATGATGTGATGACCTCGACGCGCCCATCTACGGCTATTTTAAACGTCTTTTCTGTCATGTGCCCAGATGTAGCTAACAAAGCCAAACTTTACTGTACTAAATATGCGGTAACAGATGGTGCCGTAGAGATGGCCATTGGAGTTATACATGTAACTATAAATAGGTTTCGATCGAGCCTTCTGTTAGACTTAAAAATACCCATATTTATAATTCTTGGTATTGTCACTAATATGTCGTTCAAAAAACTTATTTTTATTGGTGAGAGTTGAAATCTCGACATCCGGTAAGACAGCAAGCGAGAAAGAATTGATTTTCAGTTATTTTATTTTATATATATTTTTTATAGTCCCACGCCTTTTATCCCCGAAGGGGTAGGCAGAGGTGTAATATTACACCCACATTTCACCATGAATTTTTGGTCCCACGTAATAGGGGGCGAGCCTATTGCCGTTACCGGGCACATCACCAGACTCCTTGCTGCTACTGAGAATTCGGAAAAATCCAGTAACACTTTTGCATGACCCGGGAATCGAACCCGGGACCTCCGCTCAGCAGTCGCATACGCTATCCACTGGACCACGGAGGCAGTCAGTTATTTTAATTCTAGAATTAGCTAATCTTTAATACAAATAACTAACAGCTTTCAGATCACACTGTAACCACTAATTTATTAAAAGAGACATCCAAAGTGAATTTCTTTGCCACCTAAATAAATAAACAAAATTCGATTAATTTAAATCTGGGATCCATTTCACTCGATCAGTACTTGACAACACAGTCAGCGTTACGCGTTGGTTCGACCGTCGGGTTGTGGAGGGGAGAGGGGGGTAAAACTTTGTCCGGCAAAATGGGAAATACTAATGAACTAGTCGGATTTTTCTTCTTTTGAGTGTTCGCTTGTAATTGGCGGTCAGTTACGAAGAATATTTTTTCGATAAGATTTTTATGTACTTGCAAATGAATTTGAAAGGTGGTAGCTTTTGTGATGTTGGGATATATGATTTTATTAGGTGGCCGGCTCCGGCTAATCGCTGCCAGGAGGACAGCAAACAACATGTTTGCGGCGAAAATGAGGTTTTACGAGTATGTTTCGAGTCCAGGCCGATCGGTCATAAAAGATTTATTATTCTACGGGAATTGTACTTTCAAAAGAGATATTATAGTCTATAATATTATATTTAAACTTAGTCATCTCCTAATAAGGTAAAAATGATTGTACATTTAATATCAGGCTTTATTATAGAACCGGTTCACCCATAGCCAAACCCACCCATGATTCTACAAAGTCGAAGAGTTTATTTATTATGTACCAACATTATATCTGACAAGTAAACTTTCTATAAAAAATAGGCGAATGGCAATTAAAATGCTTGTAATTCAGTAAATATCTGAATTATTAAGGGTAGATATGGTTTCCATGTAACAACTTTGTAACTTCCTTGAAAGATTTGGTAATGGCCGACAATATATCGCGTCTGTACAGGAGGCACAAGAAACTTCTGCATGAAGTGGGCGTAAGTGTAGCCATCGTATACTGCTATTTTAAACTCTTGTGATTTGTATATCATCCAAGTTTATTAAGCGGGCCTGGACTGCATTAAATAACTATTTCAAGGCATAAATACCTCAGTATTCTCAAACGCTGCGATCGACTTTTAAGTCACGCTACAACTACGAGTTCTGTAAGCCAGTCGAAACGTCGGATAATAAGAGAGGCAATACCTTGAATAAGATAAGCTAACGCGATAAATATCCATTAAATTAAGCTCTTCCATGACATCATAACTATATTTAAAATACAGATGAACGATTGAGCAGTAAGCAATTTCATTAAACGCATGTATCAACTCAAGCGCGATGTTATAATATATTAAAACTTGTGCGTATGTGCGTGTCTCACAATTTTATCTAGATTTTGTTACCTTTTGTTTGGCTCACTACACCAGTTTCACACTAATGTCTAACTTTTGCCAGAACATTGTATTGATGCCTATCTGGTTGCCAAGTGATTAGAATAAATTATTTCGTTTTATGTTCTATTAACTCTCGATTTCTTGCGAAATAGGTTAAGTAGGAATATCATTCAGAAATCAGTCAGAAATAAAAATACTTAAGCAAAGTATTTGAAATGGCCCTTTTAAATTATTTATTATAATATTAACTGAACCTGTGCTTATACCGCGTTGGGTCATAGCGTGATGTTTATAGCCTTCCTCAATAAATAGGCTATCCAACACAAAAAACATTATTGAAATAGAACCAGTAGCTTTTGAGATTAGTGCGTTCAACCAATCAATCAAACAAACTTTTATAGTTTTAATATAGTCTACAGGCCATTTCATTTGTTTCTACTTTCCAGATTATAATTAAAGCCAAATATTATCAATTTTCTTGGCAATCTCACCACAATGAACTTTACAGTATTACCTACCTCTAAAGACAAAATTAAGTTATTCCATTACCACTCATGACTTCTGGCTAAACAAATGTATATACTGCGCCTTTCATCCAGTCATTCGCATACAAATGTTCTGAACGTACGTTTACCCCAAACAAAAAATAAATCTGGGGAAAAGCAAAACTGGGGATATAACGGTCCACACAAAAGGTCCAAATAAAATCATTCTTTTAAATATTCAAATAAAAAAATGAGACACTGTGATTTGGTAAACATCCCTCTGGCATATCATTTGAATCTGGAAACGAAAAGTAATATTTGAATAACTGAAAACGGAACGGTAGAATGTCAACATCAACTATTTTCTGTGCTAAGGTTTTCTTGAAATGCAGCAAAAATGCGATGACGGGTATACTAATTTCAAAGCCAACATTTGTTTTAATTTTTACCTTATTCGGTTCCACATTTAGTATTTTCGCCATCCAATCGTTTTTACTTGTATTTTACTTTATCTTTTAATTTGTATATTTGGGTAGCCTGTTTACAAGAGGTGGAAGATGTGAAGGAGATATTGAAAGGAGAGTGACTGCGGGAAACTGTTTAAATGGAGCGCTGCATGACTTTATGAACGGCCAGAATGTGCCAAAACAGGCACGACTGGCGGTTAATAATGGAGTGCTTGTGCCTACGTTGATGTACGGTAGTGAGTGTTGGGTGTGGCAGAAAAAGCATGAAAGCAGAATTAATGCAGTTGAGATGCGTTCACTGCGTAGGGTAAGACTGATTGATAGAATTCCGAATGCAGTAATACGAGTGCAATTTGGCCTGAAAGATGTTGTCGTGACAAGAATTGAGAAAGGAATGCTGAAATTGTTTGGGCACGTGGAGCGAATGAGTGAAGAAAGAGTGACGCATCAAATTTATGAGGCTAGCGTGTGTGGGCAAGTCGGACGCGGCAGACCTCGTCAGACATTCGTCAATCAGATTGGTGACATCTTAAAAAATGGCAAGGTCCGAAGCACCCGGAACCGGCGAGCATGTACGAACAGAGTAATAAATGTAGAGGAAGCACGTGAGGTTTGTAAGGATAGATGCAAGTGGCGTTTCGTTTTTTCTGCCTACACCGACGGGAAAAAGGCGTGAGTATATGTATGTATCTTTTTACTTACTAAGAAGGTTTTCAAGCAATATGAAAAAAGTTACGACATGGCCGTTTATTCGTGAAGCAGTGTGTGAAATATTTGTGTCTGATATTTCATTAAACTGTATTTAATGTAAGTCTATCATCTTCTTAACATTTAAAAAATGTATATGTATCGCAACGACCTGAATAGCATTGTTTAACACACCTGGCTGTTTAATAAGGACTGATGAAACCTACTGACGCTTGCAACAGTGCCGAAATATCGGTTACTCCAAACAAAGGTACGTGGCAAATACCCCAAATGGCAATTTCAAATAAACATAGATATTCTTTCTGCTATCTTGGTTGAACTTGATTGTATCTTTGATCTCGTAGTGTAGATTCCGCTGTAAAGAGACAATAGATTCGACATATTATACCTTTAAAGCGAGTTAGCACTTATGTTAACTCGCCAATCTATCTCCAGAAAGTGAACATAATAAATTGATGAGTGATACGCAGACATGCTAACTAATTTATAGGGTTCCAAAAACGGGACCCTATTACTAAGCATCCGCTGTCTGTCTGTCTGTCTGTCTGTCTGTCTGTCACCAGGCTGTATCTCATAAACCCTGAGAGCTGTAATTTTCACAAATAATGTATTTTCGTTGCCGCTATAACAATAAATACTAAAAGTAAAAGCAATGAAAATATTTAGACGGGGTCCCGTCTCATTCAATAAACGTGTTTTTTCGTATTTTTTGCTTCATATTACTAACGGTAACAGGTAAACGCTTAAAATTTTCACAGTACATGTAGTTGTATATTACCTTTCAAAATAAATAAAAATAAAGTTAATATTAAAGGAGGGCTCCCATACAACAAACGAATTTTTAAGCAAATTTTTACTCGATAAACAGGTAGAAACTTAAAAGACATTTAAGTATACATACAATAAACGTTATTTTCTTTTATGGATGATGGTACGGAACCCTTCGTGCGCGCGTCCGACTCGCACTTGGCCAATTTTTGAATGATGCTAGTCAAGAGTCAGTCTAAAGTTTCGTTTGTATTAAGAATAAGAAAGATACGAAGACAATTATGAGAGTCAAAATCTTAGCTCTTTTTTTAATAATATTACCCTGAGCTAAAATAACACGGATGGTCGGAACAATATTCTAATCAAAGTAGGTATAAATTGTATCAGCGATCCCTAAGGCTTAATTTAGCGCTGTTATATCAGATTTATATTAATACGGAGCAGGCAAGTTAACGTTATAGTAATACGATTATCGGTACAATTAATTACCGTTGTTTTCTTTTCCTCATCGAAGTAAATAGTAATTATTTTCCTGCAAAATGTTTCATGGCTAAAACAAGATAATTCGTTGAGAATATCAGGAAATTAAGGCAAAGAGTATAATTAAATAGATGTTTGCAAAATTTTTGGTGGAATATAATTACATTTGATAGGGCGCGGCGGGATATTTTCTGTATGGCCTAATGAAGCAAAATTTTTGACAAGTTTTACATAGATTATGCAGTAACTGCAAATATTTCTTTACTGCAATTGCTGGTAATTCTTTTTTTACGTAAAACTCTATTCTAAACTATTTATACCAAAAGTCTTCCAAGCAATTCGGTGTACGGTTGTTCCGTTTAGATCATTTTTGTACTCCACAGAAATTTACATGACATTTGCGTAACAAGCTCATGAGAGATTTCAAGAAACAGAGATACAGTGAAAAAAACATAATTTATGCAAATAAACATATGCACTTACATATTATTTAAATTAACAGCCGGATACTTTTCAGGATCTTGTGATTATGTTTTGTGATTTTACGACCTGATTTACGTAGCTCTGCCTCCGTGGTCCACTGGTTAGCGTATGCGACTGCTGATCGGAGGTCCCGGGTTCGATTCCTGGGTCGGGCAAAAGTGTTACTGGGTTTTTCCGAATACTCAGTAGCAGCCCGAAGTCTGGTGATATGCCCGGTAATGGCAATAGGCTTGCCCCCTATTACGTGGGACCTAAAAATTCATAGCGAAATGTGGGTGTAATGTTTACACCTCTGCCTACCCCTTCGGGGATACAGGCGTGAGACTATAAAAAAATTACATAGTTACTTCATCCCATTTAAACATAATAACATTAACTGTAACATGTACTTCCTCTATCAAATGAGTGTACCATGACTGCGGCTTTGTCTTTTGTATTTCCCTAAAATTTTCTTTCCTCTTCCTTATCATTATGCTACTTACGAGTACCTGAAAATACACCTCAATAATTAATCCTTTCTTTCCCCATTTCATATTAGTCGACATGAAAAACAATATAACTTTACCCCACTTTGAGGGTAAACACATTTATAAATAAAAAAAAATATACGATAAAGCAAAAGCAATATTAAATCGTTTATGCAATAAAATACACATAATTGTAATAAATTAACTACACACAAGAATCGTATTAAACTCCTTGTTCAAAGGAAAGACCCGAATTTTCAAGTTTCAAGTACATAATATGTACACATATTATGTGTAGTAACTGATTTATATTTATTCGGGGTAGGATTGTATGTACTTTGTTTTTGCATACTTCATTAACTTGGTCCTTTTCACGGTTCGTGACGTTTAATCATATTTCAATTTTGGAAGATGAGTGGTATTGTAAATATATTCTTGACCCCACATTAATATTAGCTATTTCTAAGTGTTTGTTTTTAATCCTTAAAAGGGACGCTAAAGGACAATACGATTGGACTAATTTCTGTCATCTAGTTTTATCTACGAGTACGGAATGTAAGGAACAAAACAAAGTATTATTTCGATCAAGGAGGCCTTTGGGTGACGGGCCGAAAAGTCGAGCTTGTCAAGTCGAAGTCTAAAGAATAATTCGGAAAAGAGTTACATCATAGTTAATAACTGCAATAGCTTGATTTAAAATGAAATTAATACCTACTAGTCTTATTGTTTCTGGTAAGTTGACTTAGCGACAAATAACTGTGTGAATTTGAACAAATTTAATGTTATAATTATGTTTTCAAATTGACAACATGAGGGAGGTACACGTCAGTCTTTATAAAGAAAGATGATTGAAATTGTTGCAAGGATTGAAAATATAAATACACTCACATTATCATATTTCAAATATTTAAAAAGAAACTTTTGTGTGTGTATTCAAGAAGTAAGTCCTTACGAGGTTCTTGAAAATCCCCACATGTGATTTTCACTCTTTTGAATTAGCCGGTATTGCCTAGTAGTCGTAGGCTTGTATGTCCCTTCGGAGGTAAACTGGTATCTATATTATTTAAAAAGTTTAAACCTTAATGAGTTCGCCATTTGGTTAATGCAGTTTTTTTGTTCTTCCATTTCAAACTTCTGTTAAATACGGCGAAACAAAAATTACTTTTCATTTTTTCGTCTTAGCTTTTCCTTATAGAACCAGCACGTTAAGCCGTGTTTTAGTGGTCTTCAAACACTTAAATTTTCGCCAGGTTAACATAAAAATCTATTAAAATTTTACTCTTTATAGCTCAAGATGGAAGATATAAAACATTTCCGCCTCTTTATTTTAACGTTTACTTTTTTATGGCAGCTCAGTTATTCTTGGTAACTGAAATTCTAATAACGTTGTCACAGTTTTGAATATCTTCTTTGTGTTATTGAACTAAAGGTATTATTGTGTAAAATATCTAATAGAGATGTGTGGCTATTCAAAAAGGTTGTGGCACTGGAGAGCTCTCGTAAAATTAGCCCTTTCAATATACATAGGTTTAAAGTGAAATAGACAACTGTAAAAATTACGCTTAATATCTTGCGTATCTTGTATTCTATGCCGTCAGCCGTGTAGTTGACGGCATAGAATACAAGTGTCACCACCCCCTATCTTCCCGTGGGTGTCGTAAGAGGCGACTAAGGGATAACACGATGCAAATACCAGCTTTGTGCAGAGACGGAAAACTCGACATCAAACCCTATACGACTGCCTCGTTGGTCTCGCGGCATAAATGTGCGCGTGGGATCGGGAGGTCCCGGGTTCGATTCCTGGGTCGGGCAGTGTTATTGGGTTTTTCTGTCACGAAATTCTCAGTAGCAGCACGGAGTCTAGAAATGTGCCCGGTACGGCAATAGGCTCGCCCCTTATTACGTGGGACTAAAGTATATCTGGCGAAAAGTGGGTGTAGAAATACACCTCTGCCTACCTCTTCGGCGTTATAGGCGTGAGACTATGTATGTATGTATGTATCTATGAGATTTTGTTTTGCATATTTGATTTTATCATCTAAAATGTTCTGCGTTAATATAAGGGTAGATTTACCAACTAGCTTTACTGATTTCAGCTCCTTTTGCGTAACACACAAAAGCAAAAAACATCTGCAAATGCCAAATACGTTGTCTTCCTGACATGCATGTCTTGATAAAACTCTACCAACTGCTGGGCCGCTAGATAGCCAAAGGCAAAAACACAACGAAACACCAATATAATGTTAAGCCTGATATTTATGACCGTTCATAGCAGCGGGGTTAAGAAAATCCTTTCCCAATCATATACCGAAGATACAGAAGCTTATTATTCAAGGGTGTATAATAACTTACTTCCAAGAGCAACATATTATATCACATAATATTTATTTCTCTTCCGTGTTTAACAAGAAAATCTCCTTTGTTTGGGTTTAAATAAGTAAAGGGTACACACAAATGTTTAAATATCAGGTGCTAAGAATAACTTCATATATATCTTGTATTTTACGGATTCGTAAATTATCTTTGTTTGATATTTTGTCTTGTATGACTATGAATTATGTTTTGAATTTTTCTTCATACAATTTTATTTAGCGGGTCTTACCCGCGATGAATAACTTAATTTAAGGTTTAAGTACTTTTGGTATTCTAAGACGTTTCAACTGGCTCACAACGACGGTCGTCATCGTGGAGTCTCTCTACGACCACAAGAATATGACCCGCTTAATAAAATTGTATGAAGAGATATGGAAGTAAAAAACAAGATCCGATTAGGTATAGAATAAATTGTAAGAAGGAAATTTTCTTCTATCTCCTTTTCGTATAGGTTTGTGAATGAATCAATCCAAAGCCTTCATCATGGTCTAGCTATTTCTGTACTAGGACAAGAATAAGTAACCTCGCACGTCTAGTAGGATCATAGCCCTACAAGCTCCATTGCCAGGCACTCTGAATATGACACTTCATCACGCCTAATGGGTGACACCAGAACTTTCAAGGGTGTGGATCGAATCGATGAAGGCCTCAGGACGTCTGTATTTTCATGTGCTCTATACTTAGATTGTAGTATCTATCTGATCCATATTTTTTATTGAATCAAATAACATTTTATATTGTGTATACTTTTTCAATACATACGAAACGTCAATTGTTTTATCCTACCTTTGGTATTTCTGTTTATTTTGATAAACTAGGAAAGAACAGAAATTTGAAAATTAAAAATAATTATAATTAGGTATACTATTATGATTAAAGCGTAGGTAGACTCATTTAAAAATGTTAGTTTATTGATTTTCAATAATAATTATTAAAACTGAGTTAACGCTTTAATGTTATTTGCTTTAATGTTAACGCTTTAATGTTACATCTTACAGTCACTCAATCTATGGCGTATCATATAGTTTTGTATCGTAGCATATAGTTTTGCAATTCGAAGCGAGTTCATCTAATAATTATTGGCACCAGGCATGCCGGCACAAAGGTCGTTACAACTTGCATGAACCAAATAAAACATTTTTCCGAAATCGTATATTGAAACTGCCAACAATTTAGTCCGAGCTGGCCACTGGTTCAAAGTTTATTAAATTTACAAAGTTATCTTTTAAAGCCGTAGACATCACAATTTTGCAGCATCGCAGCTTCTAATAGTGAAACTTTTAATTAAATTAGAGATGAAACACATACAAACCAAAAGGAATGAAGATGGTTACGACAGTCGGAAATTTAAGATATTTTCGAAACAATAGTTGCGGTCAAATTTAATGGTAATGTGGCTGTTCCGGACGGCAACTACACAAAATACTTATAAATATTTTTAGTTATCCGTACGAAAGAATTCGCTGTTAATGTCATCTTCTGTAGTAATGACCACAATGATCTTTAGTGTTAGTATGAAATCTTCTTTTCCTATTATTGCGAACATTGATGTTGTCCAATTTGGTTTTATGTTCTATGCTTACAATGGTGTTCATGTTTTTGAATATCTTCCTTAAGATTAATGTTTTGTTGACTTTGCTTGAAATTTTTGTTCTTATTAGTTAAGGACATTCTTTGCCTGCTAGAAGTTCTCTAAAAATTACACAGGATATCCGATTTTAATATTTAAAGCTGATATGAGAAAGAGGTTTCAAATTTAATAATAGTCTTATCTTTCAATTTAGTAACAAATATTCAAAAATTAAAATAATAAATTCAGTAATTGACAGACTTCAGAAAAATCATTTATCGGCTTGAACTAAGTGTAGCTGAATTTGGCTTTTGGTTGAATTAATGTGTTTAGTCTGAGCTTTTTTTGTAAAAAGAGCGATTATTCGAAATATATTTGTTTTGTTTTATCAGTTGAATTTATATTTATAAGCTTGATAATTTATGTAGTGGACAATAAAGTAGAACGATATAATGGTAAACTGTATGGCAATTTCCAGAATTTAATCAAGATGTAGCTAACTTAAATAAACATTGAAGCGTTGTATCAAATTTAATATGCTTTAACACTTTCCTATAATAGTTTCTATACTATTATTGTTATGTACCACAAAGGAGGGTCCTCATGAAGTTTCGACAAAGCATTAAAATTTTGCACGCCGCCTATCGCTTTCATTACTCGATTTTGGCTTGATGCCAGTTTGACAAACATCCAAATTTGTACCTTATGCCCCAAGAGTTAAGTTGAATCTACTTTGCGATCGTGATCCATTTTTTAAGCCAGGCAGCGGCTCGCAAAGTGATTGCTTTCAGTATTAAGCAGCTGCCAGTAGGCTTAGTCGCCCAAATTTATCAATGGGCAGTTATTAATGTGGACATTCGAATGTCTGCTATTGGTGGACACACGTCCGTGAAACTTTATAACACAGAAATTCCCCAAGCTGAAGATGCTAAATACTTGGGAATGCATTTAGATAGGAGATTGACCTGGAGGAAGCATATCTGGACCAAGCGCAAGCAGCTTGACACGAGACTAAGATCAATGTACTGGTTTATGGGTCGAAAATCTCGCCTGTCACATGAAAGCAAGATGGCTATTTACAAGACCGTTTTAAAACCAATTTGGACCTACGGTATCCAACTACGGGGTACGGCCAGCAACAGTAACATAGAGATTCTTGAAAGATTCCAAAGTAAGTCACTGCGAACCATGTTTGACATACCTTACTACGTAACCAACAATTACATACATGATAATCTAAAAATATATACCGTCAAACAAGAAATTGCTAGATATAATCCAAGTTACCAAACAAGAATATTCAGCCATGTAAACGAGCTGGCATCAAAATTAATGGGCACAGGAAGTGTCACACACTCAAGGCTAAAGAGGCATAGCGTTCCTGCGTTAACTCTAAGATTCAGCAACAATATATGAAAGGAACTCTGAAAACTCCTTCTGCTTAGAAATTAAATACCCCTGAACGCCTACTGAACGGCTATTTGTATCTTAACACAGATCGCCAGCTTGCAGAATAGAAAAGAAAAATAAAATTTGTGGACAAGGGTCGGGACTGTTATGGATGTTTGTTCTCAAATTACATATTTGGGTCTGAAAATTTTTGTTTCATATAATAATCTGTAACAAATATCGTTACCCTTTGTTGTTTGAACAAGAATATTATTCGGAGAAATGAGGCTGCAGACATTATCTCCTGGGCCAAGCTTATCAAGGGGCTGCCTTCCCAAATTTGTCGTACAAATTGTTTCTTAAGCGGGTTAGCCGTCACTCAGAATATCAAATGAATATAAAGTTATAATTTTATTACGTTAGTTAAATTTATAGTTATGACTCTGTTATAGTTAACCTATTAATTTTATTTTAGTTCGTTTATGTATCTCTGTATGCGAGGATTAATTTAAATTTATCATTACCCTTTAATTATAAGGATAATTGCAGTAATCTGCGATTTCGTCCAATATCTTGGAAAAGGTAAAGAAAAGAAACTAAATATAAATAATTCAATATTTGTATAATATGTTTTTCCACCAACACTCAATCAACATTCAATTCAGAGGAATTGGAATTATTTTCTTTAGAAATAATACATAGCTATTCGTCGAAGATAAATTCATGTGGAATGAGTTTTATGTTTCAATTTATTGTATACAATTCAATTCAAATTTAGTATACATTTCAATTCAAATTCTGAACGTTCAATTAGCGAATTAGTCTTTTGATATTTTTAATTACTTTGTTCGCTAGCTAGATTAAGTTAATCTAAATGGTATTTAGCTGCTCGAATTAATTACGAAATTGGCAGACTCCTCCATTATTCAGCATGACTAAGCCTGGCCGCAGACATCCGATTTTCAGGACCGATTTTTCATGGCGGAATTCAGTGAGACTAGCGAGCTTCATTTGTCGACTGTATCAAACGTATTTTGTAAAATAAACGTACTTACCACCGCAAACGATAGATTTTGCTTTGATCGGAAAGCACGCAAAAGTTTCATTCCGTTCCGGACTGAAAAAATTCAGTGCCCGTTTTCAGGGACGACTTTTCAGGTTTGTAATATTTTCAGGTTCTCAAAGTCATCTAATTAATAAAAAATGAGCTTACTGTCTACCACGAACGTTTGATTTTGCTCTGAACAGAAAACATTCCGTGGACTGAAAGAAATGAAAATCAAGCGCGCGCGGAACGGCTCGTGACGTCATAACTGAATTTAGCGCATGCGTACATCTTGTCATGTATCGATATATACAAAGAGATTTTATTCTTCCAAGGATATATAGCATTGGTTTGAAGTTTATTTTGTCAGAATATATTAATTAGTCTATGGTCAAAATCACACGACAATGTATGCGTAGTAGACGTGTATAAACTCTTGTCTGGGGTCTTCAAATTTACGCAAAAATCACATACCTACGGACAAGAGGATAATATAATAATATAAGTTATTTTAGCATTTTCGTCAGATCATCATAATGTGTGACGTGAAAGGTTTATATTGGCTACTGAATACCACTCTGCTTAAACTTTGTCTCTCTATATGACTAGCCTATTGGTCTAATGGTTAGTGACCTTGGCTTCTACGCCGGAGGCCATGGATCCTAGATAATCTTTGTGTGATAAGCACGATGATATTTGTTCAGTGTCTGGATATAATTTATGTATAATATGTACCTATATGTTTAGAAGTATATATTTATCAGGTGTCTGGTTACCATACTATAGGCTCCGCCTATTATGGGATCACATGATTGGGTGTAAGTTGTCCAAGAATATTATTATGGAATGTACACAATGGCAATTTCGGTCATACAAAAAAGTTGGTCTGAGACCCGTTATGCAACTAGGTTTTTGAAGATTGGTATCCTATAGTCGTATTTTTTATTAGACGAAGCTAACTAACGTTTACTGTGTTGTCAGTTTATGATTAAATAAAAATAGTGTTGTGACAAAGTGAATGATTGAAAAAACTCTTGAATGAATGAAATTGCCTCGATTGTCTAGTGAATAGTATATAATAGTTAGTGAGCCGAACGGCCGATATCGGATACGGTTTTCGAGTTTTCGAAGACTATGTTCCTATAGTATTTACCTATACTGAATACCGTGTTTTAAACATTAAGGAAAACATTGCGAGGAAACTTGTAAGACTGTCCTATTTTCAATACATCATGTAGTTAAAACTATAGATGTATAAAATATAACAATTTATAGGTAGGTTATGAAAATAAAAACATCACTTACTACATAATTTGCTTTTATTCATCATCAGATAAAAAACATCACTATCGCTTACGGTGACATTAATTATAAATCTCTCTGAAACATTGTCGATCATGTGGTCGAGACCATACATTTTGTCTTCTTCTTTAATTATATGAGACACGCAGCTACTCCATTTTTCAGGAGTGATATGTTAAAGTCCTACTTCAAAATTTTTTGTTACTTCTGTCATTTAGAAGGTTTTGTTATTTCTTGCAACATATCCTTTAGCCTGCGCCCATACCAACTCAATGGAATTGAGCTCACAGTGATATGGAGGCAGACATAAAACAATTATCCCATGCTGCGCTGCCATCTCGTTCACAACATACATATGTACGAAACAATATAGCAACAAATAAACACAACAATTACCACAAACACAACGTAACGGAAAACTTAACAAAAACAATAAGTAAATACTAAACAGCGTGAGCGCAGAAAAAACATTCTTGCTATCAGACCAGAGGTTAGAAGCCGAATGAATAACAAACAAAATGGCGACCGACGCGCGCCGCGCTTTGTAATAAGCCGTCAATTCATTAATTCCCATCAAGTTTGTCACGCATGCTCTTCTGTTAGGGGTACTTCTGACCTATCATGTTTTAAGGATGTCTCCAATCTGATCAAAGAACGTCCACCTAGGTCTTCCCCTTCAACCTGTCCCATTCACACTTGCCTTATAGATCTTCTTTGTCAGTATTTCGCCATCCATCTCTCCATGTGCCCAAACCATCTTAACATGCCATTCTCGATGCTGGTCACTACATCTTCTTTTACCCCACATCACTCTCTTATCACACAATTCTTTACTCTGTCGGTCAAAGATACACCACACATACCTAATTCTCAGTACTCTCATTGCCGTCAATAAACTGATGTACCTACTTACACAACTATTAGTAACTTATATCAGAGCACTTTTATTGTAAAATAGAAATAATATTATTTTATAGTTTGAAATGATTAACTATTCACACTCATTGTTGGTTCATCTGATTGAACGAGAAATAAACGCATCACTATTGCTTTAAATATGACAACATTATTTTACAAAGTGACATTAGCTACTGTCAGTTGGCTTCGTCTAATTAAAAATACGACTATATATAAAAGTGGTAGAGGGAATAATATAATGATTTATATCTACATATATACTCTATGCGAGATGAAAACAATTAAAGGACGTAAAACAAATCATACTCCTTAAATTGTATTGTTTGCTTTGAAATTGTATGATGCATTCACATTCACACATTAAATTTCACAATATCATAAAACTTATTCTGCATAAATCAGACACTTGTTAGAGTGGTCGTGGCTGTTTCTGATGGACAGGGTTGCGACGCCGTCGCCATACAAAAATTATAAAACTTATCATAGAATCCACCAAAACACCAAGTATAGAGCCTAAATATTAAAAAAATGGGTAATGAAAATTTTTATTACAGTTGTCCAACTAAAATTCTCTATTAAGGCTAGCGTCCACTAGGCTCGCCGAGCCGAGCCGAATCGAAACGCAGAAAGTCGCCTCCTATATATTTCTATGAACCTGCGTTCATTAGCGACGAGCCGCAGCGCGCCGAATCGAATCTACCGCGCGCATCGCTCGTCAGGCGAATTTCTGCGGCAACGCGTTTCGACTCGACTCGGCGCACCTTAGTGGACGCGGGTCAGCGGATGAGTGTAGACGGGTACTACATTGCGTAAATACCTACATGAAAAGTTATCGAAATGAAGAGCTGTTAATTTCCCTAATTTAGAAATATACTGAACTTAATGATCATGACTGCCTCAGTAGTCTCGCGGCATAAATGTGCGCGTGGGATTCGGAGGTCTCGGGTTCGATTCCCGGGTCGGGTAAAGTGTTATGGGTTTTTCTGTTAGGAAATTCTCAGTAGCAGCACGGAATCTGGTAATGTCCGGTACGGCAATAGGCTCGCCCCTTATTGCGTAGGACCTGAAAATTCATGGCGACATGTGGGTGTAATATTACACCTTTGCCTACTCCTTCGGGGATACAGGCGTGAGTCTAAAAAAAAAAATTATGATCATGAAGATACTCATTATCATGATGAGCAGCGTAGACAAAATATATGGAAAGAAATAGCGGGAATAATGAAAGAATTTGAAACAAGAAACCAACACAACCAAAACCTACAGCAGCTAGTCGCCGACTGCTGGCTTCGATTCGATTCGTCTGTAATGAACGCACACGGATAAAATGCGACTCGGCGCGATTCGACGCGGTTCGAATGTAGTCGACGCCAGGCTTTATAGACCTCTGACGCATACGTGACAGGTTTTTACGCAGACTATACCCTACTTGCATATTTTTTATAAATAATAATCAACTTTGTCAATATAACCCTTTAAAAAGTTTTTAATAACAAGGTAGCAAAAAGGTTTTGTATTTTTAATTAAATGGGGCTATCGTAGTGGCTGTATACTGCTTTATGCAACCGATGCTCAAGCTGAACACGTCCTCTCCTCCGTTGACTATACTAACCAATGCACGGAAAAATATCGATACTCTGTGGTATCGAGTATTTTTCCTTTCGATATCCAGAGCTCTTTACTGGATACTTTGCACTCAATGCTTTTACTCAATAAGTACTTAATGGCACGGTAGTACATGTAAGCAAGGGAGTCTCGGACAATAATTTAAAAAGGTATTGTCGATTTGTCGAAGTGACGGGTCTCTCAGACCCACCAGGCGCCCGAAGAGTGAAAATACTACCTTCAGATTAATTATATTATATACAAAAAACCGGCCAAGTGCGTGTCGGGCCACGCGCAATGTAGGGTTCCGTAGTTGGCCATTATTGATAATAACTTCTGTTTCACATGGGACTAAAAACGAGCCCACTTTGTACCCCGAAGTACATTACATACCAAAGTACGTATATCATTAAGATTAAGCCAGCGCTCCCAATGTAAACTCACAGAAATAGGTATTTATAAGTTAAACGACGATTACTCGTAAACTAGTGATGTCTACTTAGCCGTGATAGTTTTCCTTTTAAATTCGTTATATGTACTACATTTGTGATTTTTTCACCTCTTCCAAATTAGTAGTTTAGCCGGTATTAGTAAGTGACCCGGCAGAGGGGGGGGGGGACCCCCCCTCTGCCGGGTCACTTGAGTATAAAAAATCTTTTCACTTCAAAGCTTGATATTTGACAAACCAATCACTTGATCGAAAAATGATTTGAGCAAACTAATAATATTTTTTTAAAACCTATCCGATGATACCCCACATAATGGGGTACTCAACCAAAAAAAATTCAACCCCACTATATATATATGTAGGGGAGATACCCTTAAAAAATATTTTCCTAAATTTTATTCTACAGTTTTGTTGCAATATCTTATGTCTATATTTTTCTTCGGTATTCAAAGACAATCTCATCCAGGTATTTTGTTTCCTTAATTTATCACGTATTCCATTATGAAATTCATCAAAAGATTTGATAGACATCCTATAGAATTCAAAGAATTTGGCTGGGTGTGCCCGTAACTTAACTTGCTTTAAATAAAATTGACTCTCGTTGATTCTTTGAGTATTTAATGGGTGTACCCAATATCGACGATTCCTTTTCTTTTTCATTGATAGTAAAAATGCGATTGCAATTAGATCGTCGTCCTCCATTGTGTCCGTTAACTAGGCTATCACTACTTGTACTGGTAGAATAATACTGACATAGTTACAGGTAAAATACTATATACAAAAAGTAACAAGTGTCACAGCGACGAGGTTTCACCCATACCTGTGACAGTTATTATACATATGTATCTGGCATTACGTATCAGATATATGTCATATATATCTGATACGTAATAAATACTAATTTTATGAATGACATTTGACACCTTGGCTCTTCAGAATAAAGTCTTCATCTGTATATGCTGCTGCAGTAACTATCAATTAAATTCTACCGAATTTCGTTAAATTCGATTATGGTGCAAAATTAATTGACCACGAAATGTAACCGGTCAAACACTTATCCGTTTTCCTAAAATCTTATTAGTCTCCGGTAATTTGATTTGATTCAGTAGTTCTACGGTTTAGAAGATAAAGAGGGGTTCACTTTGCGATTGTTTTTGCTTTGCTATGATTGCTTACTCGTAATTTCAACATGGAACAACAAAGTTACAGTTAGGGCATTATGCTGTGTCGAAGACGCCGACGATGAGTTGTCCTCAGAGCTCACTGCTAGTACGTAATTGATGACTTTCTTAGAAAGCCTCTACCGTCTGAATGTACTTTGACAGGTTATGCAGATGACGGTATATTCCTTATTTAATCAAATACACGAGTAGGACTTGCAAGGTTAGTATACATGTTTAAGGATGATCAACAATTGGGGTGAAACTTACCTATCGTTTATCTTTTGCTCCTCAGAAGACATTTCAGTTACTTTTAAAAGAAAATTTAAAGACAGCGCGTCGTATCATAATCAATAACGTCATTATTTATCATCATCAGCAGCCTTTAACAGTTCACTGCTGGACTAGGCCTCTCCTTTGAAAGGAGGAATTGGCCCACTATACCACTCTGGCCAAACGCGTTGCTATAGGGTTTGTAGCAAGTTTTCCTTCTCTTACAGTGCTGTTCTCTGCATAATATGCTCCCTCTGTCGGCTCTTACGACACCCATGGGATGATATGAGGTGGTGACATTCCATCTTCTTAATCCGTCACCACACGGTCACTATTAAACATAAAGAATCTGTTTTTTACTTCGGATTAGTTTAAGGGAGGAATTTTCTTTTGTTGAACACGTAATAAATGGTACCTAGGTGAATAAAAAAAAACCTTTTACGCTCTGTCTATGATGTCAACTGCGACATGGAGACTGCCGTTCAGACCTATAATTTCACAACTTTAAAAATAATTGATGCAACCTATTTAGATTGTATGTGTGCGCCTGTATGAGCCGATAGGCCTACTATTGGTACTGTACGTCGGCAATCACTACAAGAGTCAACGTCTTGATATTATACAACGCGTTGATATTTTAAAATTTTTATGCAAAGCTCAGTTAGCACTGAAGCTTTATCAATACTGGCAGGTGTACTTTTGGTTGATCTTGAGGTCCAAAGACGTGCATCAATGTATTATACCATACGAGAAACCATGAATCCAAAATTTCCTAGCACCTCGTGATAGAAATAAACTGCTTAGGTTGTTCAACCAGCACGCCGATGTCTACGTAGACAAATTCTTTCCAGACGTTCGAGAGCGACTGGCCGGACCTGGTTAGGGGGGGATCACTGTGTTGCTCAATTTCGTACGGGGCATGGTAATTTTTGGAGGAAGTTGCTTTGGTTTTTAATTAGTTTATTCACCATTATTCAAGCTCTGACAACAAATGTGAGTAATCTGCACATCACATTTTGTGTGTGAGTGTGGTCTTTGCCAATCTGACATTAACAATATGCCTACTGATTTTCATAATTAATCACTTCTGGTCTAGCTTATTATGTGGCTCTTGCGGCAAGCAATCGAATATCAGTGCGTTTAGGCGTCTCTGCCATGCATATTACTGAAAATAGGCACAGCTCGAAAATTGTCGGTAATAGAGGCATGTTGATTTCAGCACAAATGGGTTGGGTCGACCGAAGAAGTACTACCCTCTCACAGAAGATCGATGTGAAGTAACAGTATCTGTTATTTTGTGTTTTGTTCAGTGAGTGAGAACGCCTGAGGCCCAGTCACCTTTCCTCTCCTGGTCCCCATCCTGATCGCTTTCCCTTCTCCTCTTCCTTCGGGTAGGCAGCAACTTGGCTGTACTTATTTGACATTGCTTCTGTAATGCTAAGTAAACACAGCTAAGTATGAGCCACGGATACCACTTACCATAACAAGTGGGCGATTGGCTCGTCTGCCAACAGTGAAAGCAATAAAAGTTTCGTAGTAACATCGCAGCGCCAATCAGCTTGTGACCATGGGACTTGCAATCGTTCCGAAAGGTCAAGCCTTTCATGGTATGTAAATACGTATAAAAGATCGCGTTAATTCCCGTGTCATGAATAATTAATCATACTTAATGCACTTTCAATGAAAATTATAAGGGCTCATTAGGCTTTACAATTAACTAGTACCTAATATTCAATTAACTTAAACTTACGCAATTAAGCGATTAAATTAATAATTGTGCTTGACTTCTTTTATCCTTAGGACACTAGATAAAGGCTAATACGGGACCCTACATTGTGCGTGGCTCGATATACATTTGTCCGGATTTTTTAGTAGTTACCTAATATTTTGTCACAGGTATTTTTCACACAAACATTTAAATCACAGTCATGTAATACCTAATATTTTAATTACCTATTTAGCCCATGTCTAAGCCAAAGGAAAATAAATGAAAATCGCTTTGCTCACGGAATGAACTGAAAACGGTTCTGAAAATCGGACCTGAAAAACGGGCCTGAAAACGGATGTGTGCGGCCAGGCTTAATTTGTGTTTAAAGTTACAGGCGTTCAACCAACGGACACAAAGGACACCCAGACTCGAAACGACATACTTGGATCACACAATGTGTTTTCCTATGTAGTAATTCAATCCACGATACACGGCCTCATCATACTGAAGAACATATTTTTTAGCTAGATTTCTCTAGGCTCCTTCCGTCGGGGGAGAAACGTCTAGTATTGTACGCATTCGTGACGGTCCTCAGACTTGCTCATGATCATACTATCTATTGGCAAAAATCTAATGAAAATCCGTTCGGTACTTTTTGAGTTTATCGCGACATACATACAGAGTTACAGATAGAAAAGGCGGCCGAGAGACTTCTGTTTCTAATATGTATAGATTGACTCAAACGCTTAAAGAAAGTTCATCCAGCTATTATCATATTGGATTGATGTCAGTTTTTACTAAATTTCTATAAAGTAACCAACTTCTTATACCTATAAACGTCTCTTCATTACCATTCAGCCGTTAAACTGGCGATAGTTTTAATTACTTCGACTGTCTTGGTTGACAAAAGACCCAAGATGCCAGTTAATACAGGCTGCTGAGAAAACGAAAAGGAGAAACAAAAAAACTGGGCTGGTTTCAGCGAACATTTGTTTTGTGAAGACTGGAGATCATTGTGGCGGTGGCATTGTTAGCGGGTGCTCTGCGACACTCGACGTCGTCCGACCTGCAGTAATAATTAAAAAATACCTGTAAAATGTCGGGGTTTCCAGTGAAATAATCTTTTTGGGCACGTGGGTGGTAATTAATAGCTTTGTTGTAAGAAAGTAAAGTGGAAAGAAAATTTCAGCCGTTAATGGACTTGTGATTCAGCTTTCTTTGAACTTTGTTTTTTAATATTGATGAGAAGGGTGCGAGATGGAAGGGAGAAGAGTTTTTTTTTATTTCTGACATATTTTTTATTTTTGCTTACACAACAAATGACACACACAAGGTCACGCTTCTGTGAAATAATAATAATAATAATATAATATTCTACCACATTCACACAACACCATCTAGTCCCAAACTAAGCTGAGCTTGTACTATGGGTACTAGATAATGGATAAATATACATATATACATTTTTTTTGTAAATACATACATATTATACATAGAAACACCCAGACCAAGACAAACATCCATGTTCATGTACACAAATGTTTGACTTGAGCGGGAATCGAACCCGCGACCTTCTACGTAGCAGTCGCTTACACTCCCGCTACGCCAACCGGCCGTCTTCCACCATCCATCCATCATCCACCATCATAAGGATAAACAGAGTTTTGCCACGCCGCTTAACATGATATTTGTTCAATTTTGATTTACATATGCCGGTTCCGTAATATATTGCCGAAGATTGATACTACAATATTTATGCAGAATTATTGTGACAAAATTGATGACGTGTACGAAAACAGTATCTTTGAGAAAGTGACGGAAAACTTGACGTAACCCCCTATAGTCTCTAACCCGTCTGATCATCGTGGTATATAAAGCCAAATCTTTATATTGGTTCACAATGCTATTGTGACACAATTCTGGTAAAGACTATGTCCAGTAATAGACTACGAATGGCTTTATGATGTGTAAATATTATTGGGACGATCAGGAATTTTCTTATATTGACTATGAAGGATATATTTATTTTACTGAAACTCATCATCATCTCAGCGTTGTCCCTGTTGCGATGAAGATATTCATCTTAAAGCCTGAGGACCATTGTCCCGGTTAACCCGATTTCACCGAATACCAGCTTTGCTGCCAGCTTTGCTGTAATGACCGCCATTTGATCTCCGTGACCCAGGGGGCTAAGCATATTCTAAGATTTGAGTTAAGTTAGGATTTCTGAAGGAATCTCCGTCCCGATCGGTAAAAGACTTCACTACAGCTGAAACTGACGGAATATCTTCGAAATATGGGGCAAGCAACTACTAACAATAAATATCATAACACATCATTCTGGCAAATCCGTAGTGCAACCTTAAACTTTTTGGTCGCAGAGCTATCGTAACAATCACAGACAATATCCAAACAAAATGCTAAATAATCTTACCAAACTTGACCGTAGCCATAAACGAACGCTATAATACAACTAAGGAAGACAAGAACATAACATTGAAAGAAATTCATTTCCAAGTAGTACGATTGGAGTACGATTCCACCGAAATCTCTACCGTAGTCAAAAAGCAGTTGAATGGAGGCAACGATGCATGATATATCGGAGGGTCCGATACGGATTACCCGCAGCTTTGCCTTATAGATACTGTCAATCCTATTCGGCGCTGATGCATGGCTGGAACGAATCTGTATTAATTCTATTGTAGCTGGTAGATTTATGTTAAGTGAAAGAAACAAAGGTAATATTGTATTAAAAGAGTTTATTATTTAAGATCTTTGCCAGTTCTTTTCTTTGCATGAACATGAGTAAACTGGATAAATAAAATAATATAGAAACGTAGCGCGTAGGGTCATATAAATTGTATTCTACTATCTTAATTATTAACATGAGTACTACAGATACTTGCAAGAGTCCGTAGCCAAATATGATTTGGCACCGAATAAACAAACTATTTCAAACTATGAAGTAAAAATAAACCTACAGCATGCAGTTGTGCAGTAAGTGGAACAGAATAAATAAAATAAATAAAAAATAAAAATCTTTATTTGCATAAAATCTTTACATCAAAACTTATGAAGCCTCTGACTTCTGAGCTAGGTATTGGCTACCTGTGTTACAGAAGTCAGTGCCTTCTCACATGTATGGACACAACAATATTTTATGCTAGCACTTACTCACTTATATTGCTAACTGACTACACTTAAATTGCTAACCTTAGACACACATACACTCTAATTTTTTTTAACTATAATTACTATAAACTATACTCTAGCAAAAATTCTGTTTCATCGTAATCCAAACTTAACAGCCAGTTCTTAAATGTAGACTTCAATTCCTGGTATTTTAGACCATATAGTTTAGTTCTTTTGTTAATCTTATTGTAGAGACGAGGGGCCATATATATTTGTTGTCGTCTTGCAGATGCAGTGCGATATCTACCTAATAAACAAATGTTTGTTTTTGTGCGTTTTGTGCTGTCAGTGCCAGGTATAAAATGTACTGATTTATGATGTTTAGCTACAAGCTGAAAAATATATAGTTGCCTGACAGATAAAACTTGGCATTCTTTATACAGAGAACTAGTCGGGTATCGGTATGGTTTACATGTCATGACCTTTAAAATACATCTCTGTGCTCTTTCGACTTGTATCATGTACGACTTGCAGGCACCACCCCATATTTGGATACAATATGCAAGAATAGATTGAGCTAGTGCATAGTATATCGTACGCATAAGCTGAAAGTCAGCAACAAACCTAAGTTTTTTAAAGATCCACGTTAATTTTCTGACGCGCGATGTCATCGACTCGATATGAGGCTGCCAGGACAGCTCGTCATCTACTAAAACACCCAGATATTTTACGTTTTTGGATGTAGAAATGGACGGACATGAACAAATACTGTCATATGGAAAATTACATAAATGACTTTTAATTATTAAATTGGATGGTTTCGATTTAGCAAACGTAAATGGTACAAATGTTGTTTTAGCCACATTAAGTGTCAATAGGTTTCTGTTTAGCCACTGTCTGATCTTGTGAAGTCCCACTTCAGCATGCTGTTGTACATCAGCCCAAGTTCTACCATAAAATAGCAAAACGGTGTCATCGGCATATGTGATAATTTTTCCATTAATCAAATTAAGTTGACACAGATCGTTAATATACACAAGAAATAAGCTTGGGCCAAGGACACTGCCCTGTGGAACTCCATATTGCACTGGAGCATCTGCGCTAATATGTTGCCCAATTTTCACTTGCTGAGTACGACCGCATAGATAGTCTTTATAGATGGATAACGCATGACCGCGAATTCCCACTTTATATAACTTGTCTACAAGAATGGGAATCGAAACTGTATCGAAAGCTTTAGCGAGGTCGAGAAAAATGCCTATACACTGTTGCTTAGCGTCAACTTTAGCAGTCACGTAGTTAGTCAGCTGACTTATAGCGTCTTCCGGACTTCTACCCGATCTAAACCCAAATTGGCTGTCTGATAATACTTTATTGTGGTCAAGAAATTTCCTGAGTCTGACATTAAGAGTCTTTTCGATTATTTTAGATAAAGATGAGAGAACGGAGATTGGTCTGTAGTTTGTCATTTCATCTCGCGCACCACTCTTGTGTACAGGTGTGATTAAAGATCTCTTAAATACAGTAGGGAAAACCCCCTGACCATAGCAAAGGCCAATTAGTTTGGTTAGTGGAGGCACTATTAGGTGTTTTGCTAGTTTTAAAATCTGAACCGGTATGGAGTCCCAGCCAGTTGCACAGTTGTTCTTTAAATTAAGTATTAACGTCTCTATTTCCATTTCATCGGGCGGGAGCAGTGCTATTGAATTAGGTAAAAAAGGAATATTTCTGACCGGGGATGATGCATCAAAACTTATTGAACCCTTGACTGCATCAGCGAGTTGCTTGCCAATATTGGAAAAGTACTCATTAACGTCGTCAATATCGTGAACCTTATTTCCTGTTGAGCACAACAGATCATACGCATCCCTCCGTGTCTCTGTATATTCTGCAATGGTTCTAATAGCTTTCCACGATTCTTTTGTAGACTTTGCTGATTGTAATAGAGATTTTTCATAACTGATCTTCAGCTTCCTTAAAAGAGTGTTATAATAATTCCGGTAACGCTTATACGATATTTCAAGGATATTATTGGTTGGATCTTTCTTAAGTCGTCTGTGAATAGGAATAGGTTAAGCATATCTATAAAATTCAGTGCGATTAAAAAATAGTCTTATGTCTATCCATCACGTCATTTCTAAACCCATTCGGCGCCTACTGAACATGCAAATGTAATTTAATCTAACGCCACAATATTTACGTGAATCACGGGAATCTTGACACACCGATATGTGACAATACGTGCATACACGAGTATATACCTACATACGATACAAACGTACACCAATATATGTGACATACAGTACCTACATACAAGACTATACGTGGCGCGTGACATAGAAACGTACATAAAGGATTTCCCCTTATATTTGGCACATCAATTGTGTCAGTTCCCTGTTTCCCTTCAGTGAGTTATGGCACTCCAGGGCAACTAATAATATCTATTATGATACCGATATGTAATACTCTTCTTACTACTTCCTGTCAGACAGTTATGCCAAGATAATGGTACACAAAATCAGGGTATTTTTTGCTGGTAATAAATCATTATTTGTCGAATTGGACTTTATTATAAGGTTATTGTGCTGCGGTATCTGATAGGGTTGGAAATTAGGAAATTATGGTTTATATATTTACGGGTTCGGGTTTTGTTTGTTGTTTAATTAGGGGTGGAAGTGCTCAACCTCTTTTATTATGCATCGAAATTTTCAACAACTTAACTCAAAGTTTAAATTGCGAATTACAAATAATTTAACTTTAACCCGGCGTCGTGGGGGATGGGTCATAATGACCCGGCGATTTAAAAATTCCTTGTAATTTTAACACAAAGCGCGTAAGATTGCCGCTTTTCTCAGTAGCTGGAGGTGTTGACTGGTTCGACGAGTTGTTAACTTGAATTTAGTCGGACGGCGGATATGCTGAGTTGGACGTGCCGAAAGTTGAAAAAGGTAAATATGACCCTTTCCTGTAGTCAACGTAACTATTTTAGTCATATGTCCGCTTATTATTATGTTGTCCTTTTTTAGTTTTTAATAATATTTTTATATATTTTCAACATGTTTAGTTGCTTAATTCTATTCCCTTTGTATTTTCGTGACGAAATCTATCGTTTTACATATCTATATGTTACTGTTTTTATAGAATATAAATTATAGTCGTTTTTGTTTTATTTGTAGGTATTTGGTTGCATTTTTTAATAAACATGGACCACGTATCGCCAGAAAAACCTCCACCAAAGAGACCCAAAGTTCGTTGAAGGTGCCAGCAGTGTCCCATCAAAAAAGACCGAAAGACTATTTATACGTGCCATTGTTGCGGCAAACATATTTGCCCCGAACATTTCATAACTTTATGCACCGAATGTGTTCATGTTGATGATTCCAATTAATTTTTGTTATGTTTTTTTTAAAGATTCTTTTGTTAACTTCCTATAAGTGCCATATAAATTTTAAAACAATATTAAAACTAAGTGTTTATTGTGATTAATCTAGAGAAGGCTATTTTTGTAAACTTTTTAAAGTGGTATATTTAATGATTAAGTAAACTAACTAGTAAATATCTTTTTTGTACAAATAAAGTGATATTTTATTTAATTACACAAAGTTCAATAGAGTTATTAGAAAAAAATATTTTTTTTTCGAAATATTGCAGGATACTGGATTAAAAAAAAAGGTAATTATGACCCATCCCCGACGTCCATGTAACGAATTTGTACCCCCACGACGCCGGGTTAATTAAAATGCTAATCGTAATTTTAATTACATACATACATACATAGTTTCACGCCAATAACCCCGGAGAGGTAGGCAGATGTGTATTTCTACACCCACTTTTCGCCACATATACTTTAGTCCCACGTAATAAGGGGCGAGCCTATTGCCGTACCGGGCACATTTCCAGACTCCGTGCTGCTACTGAGATTTTCGTGACAGAAAAATCCAATAACACTGCCCGACCCAGGAATCGAACCCGGACCTCCCGATCCCACGCGCACATTTATGCCGCGAGACCAACGAGGCAGTCGTATAGTTTTCCGTCTCTACGCAAAGATGGTATTTGCATCGTGTTATCCCTTAATCGCCTCTTACGACACCCACGGGTAGATAGGGGGTGGTGACACTTGTATTCTATGCCATCAACCACACGGCTAATTTTAATTTTAATGTCATAATAGTATTAGAAACACCTTTGATCTTTCACTTGTCACTGGCCAGATCTTACTGGTTTAAGAATTAATGATGAAAACACTTAACACATCGACACCAATTACATGTATAAAATAGCATTTGTAATGATGCGGGCCTTCTGGAGAACGAAACTCATACATACATACATACACTCACGCCTGTTTCCCCGAAGGGGTAGGCAGAGGCATATTAAACGCCCACTTTTCGCCAGTGTTTTGATCCCACGTAATAGGTGGCGAGCCTATTGCCGCTTATCGGGATATTTTGTTTGCCAGAGCCTCGTCCGTTGATCGGCAGGTGCACCACTTGCAGGTGAGGTTGGCTTGGGACCCTAAGTTCTTGGAGGGAGCCCTATGCACCTATGAACGAAACTCTTTCAGTGATATTTGCAATTTTTACGTATGGTTTTGTGAATGCTGAAATACGACTGCACTGATGGCTTAATTTAACGTTAACTTTACCATTTTTACTGCGTCGATAGTTGTGGTCGACTCACAAATATTTTTTTTCAGTTTGCGTGTCTTTCGTGTCTTTCGATTGAAAGTTTGTAAGGTCCTTCGCGATACAGAATCTTTGCCCAGTGTGGTAGGTTTTATTTTACTTATTTATACGTTAGTGTGCGTTAGACCCAAATTAGATCGCTAATAGGCGCGGTCTATATCGTGTTATCACTTAATGTGTCGGTTTTATGTAATTCCGAAGAGAAATGTACTAAGTAACGTTATAAACGTAGTTGTGGGTTGTTAACCGAAGCTAATTCATATAGATTAACTAAACTAAGCAAAAAGATATGGTATACCGTACCCGCTTTGTTTGCTCACGGATCAAGGATTGGAGGACGGCGTTATTTTGATTTGGGGTAGCTTAAGCCTGTTGACGGTAGGTTTATCCAAGGAAACTTACTTACTTCAATACGAGATTTTCTATTCCTTCTGGGTTCTCAGCAATTAATATTAGCTTGAAGCCTGAAGCTCAAAGTCCTTAGATCTGCCTCAAACACGTCTTCCCATAGTGACACCTTGGCCAACCAACCAACTTGACCGTACCTGCGGCATCTGTGTGCTTTTCCTTCCCCGATGATAATAGGAAAGGCAACTAGGTGTTCTATTTAGGCATTTTAAATCCTCCGTAAAGCCACCGTTTCATGGAGATGGGATACCGCGCCACGGTATAAGCTTCTTTCAAGGTTTGCTACACAGATCATGTTTAAACGTCCGCATAAATATAGCTGCTTTGCCAGATTTAAGTACCTAAATGATTGTTTTTTGCTCTTGTGAAGCTCAAATCTCATAATTATTATGAAGCAGAGAGTAAGAATAAAGTTTACTAAATAACTTCACCGGATTTCTTACATATCACATTGTTTGTTACTAACATTACATTTCTAAATAAACAAAATTACAATAAACGTCCCCAATGTACCAAGAAACGAAGATAAATATTGTTCTGTCTAGTAAAATAGTATATATGACAAATTAATTGATCAAACCATGTCGCAGAGTAGATAAGTGGAACGTGTCTAGCTGATAGAATAAGTAGGACTTAGTACGGTTCTATGAACAGCTGTTCCGACTTAGACCGATGAACTATAGGCAATGTGACGAGAAAAATGTATAACTGTATATTTACGTTATATTATTATATACTACGAATACACAATTATATTAGTGTGCCATTTCTAAGTGAAAAAAAGTGAAGACTTATTGGTTTATTGACAAGTGAAAGGAAAGCAATTTCTTAAAAATGTTAGAAAGCCATCATCATTGAATTGTAGAGATTCGGCCGTGAAAAGCAGTGAATAGTGGTGAGAAAATGTTCTCCCTTTTAAATCAAAACCGAAGTACATTCACAACTTGTGCAAGATTTGCGATGCAAGGGCGTAGAACCATGAGGTAGAACGGGCATTAAAACTCACTGCTTCTCTTTTAAATCCACATACATACATACATATACTCACGCCTTTTTCCCATCGGGGTAGGCAGAGACAACAGAACGCCACTTGTTTCTATCCTTACACACATCACGCGCTTCTTCTACACTTATTACTCTTTTCATACATGCTCGCCGGTTTCGGGTACTTTGGACCTTGCCGTTTTTAGGACGTCCCCAATTTGGTCAAGGAACGTCCGACGAGGTCTGCCGCGACCAACTTGCCCATACACATTTGCCTTATAGATATGATTCGTCATTCTTTCTTCACTCATTCGCTCCACGTTTTTAAACCACTTCAGCATTCCTTTCTCAATCCTAGTCACGACATCTTCTTTCAACCCACTCTGTTCTTTCGTATAGTTACATTAGGAATTCTATCAATCAGTCTCACCCCACACATACAACGCAGTGACCGCATCTCAACGGCGTAAATTCTACTTTCATGCTCTTTGTGCTATACCCAACTCTCACTTCCATAGATCAACGTGAGGACAAGCACTCCATTATGAACCGCCAATCGCGCCTCTTTTGGTACAGTCTGGCCGTTCACAAAAGCATATCGTGCTCCATTTACACGATTGCCCGTAGTTACTCTTTTTTCAATATCTTTTTCACATCTTACGTCTCTTGTAAATATGCTACCCAAATATACAAATTATTTTACTAGCTCTACTTTTTCATCTCCAAATATATAATATATCTTCTAAGCACTAGTATAACCTAAAGCAATTGATGTAGTTATTTTTAATAATTGATATTACCTTATTATAATGACAACCTATTACTACTATTACCTAACCTATTATTATTAACGTTGTCTCTGTCTACCCCGACGGGAAAAAGGCGTGAGTATATGTATTTAAGTAACCTATTACTATGTCATCAAAATATCCTACGTGAATATTTGCTAGAGTCAAGTCTTTTCCGCCTATCTCTAAGGGTCAAAAGACGAAATATTGTGGTGCCAATGCACTTTTCTGCAATCGGCCTTACCTTCAAATTTGTCTGTCATTCTATCTCTTTTATTCCAGACCATGATGAGCACATCGCGTTTGGTGACAGTGTATATCCTGCTCACCCTCGCAGCCGCCGCCACAGCCATCAAGTGCTGGAAGTGCGGGCAGTACAGCGATGGAGTTGGCTCCATAACGCCGTGTAACAACAGAAGTGCAGCCATACTAGAAGAGTGCGCGAGCAACGCCAAGTATTGCATTGTAAGTACAATTTCTTGATGTTTAATTGTTCAGAGGTTAGCTGCAACTTTATACATCTGATGCTTTTTGAGATTTGTAGAACACGTCACGTTTTAGGCACAAAGGAAAAATGAAAAAAAATTGGAGTACCTATTCCGTAATTGGTACCTTTCCTCTACTATAATTATTCTGTCCATAACTACATATATAAATTAAATTCGCTAACGTATATAGGCCATAGCAATACCTTTAAAGACTACACTGTATGAACTGAAATTCTAAGGATAAATTTAGTTAAGAGACATGGTTAAGAAAGAAAAGCGTGTGAAAGAGATGTACAAAAAGCAATTGGGCGAACGGATGGATAAAAGCTGGAGTCTTGTAAATGAGGCAAGTGTGAATGAAGTATGGTCGATTTTTAAAACCAATATTGTGAAATGTGCTGAAGATGTATGCGGTATGAGTAAAAGAAGAAAGAAGAATTGCGAGAAAGCTGACTGGTGGGAAGATGAAACTAGAAGAATGGTTGATGAAAAGAAAAAAGCATGGCTAGATACTCTAGCAATAGAAGCAACGAATAGAGCGAGCTGTGGTATGAATGAAGATAATGTCAAAGAAATTAAGATTAAATATAGATGTGTGAAAGCTAAAGTAAAAGCATGTATAGAGAGAAAGAAGAATGAGGAAAAGGAGAAATATGAGGAACAATTTGGCGCAAGTTTCCGAGAGAATATAAAACTTTTTTGGAAACTCGTGAAAGAAGCACGACGTAAAAATATGAATACATCGATGAAAGTGATTAGGAACGAAAGAGGTGAAGTCATGAATGAAGAAAGAAAGATACTAGAGTACTGGAAGAATTATTTTTAGGGCTTATTTGAGAAAGATTTGAGTGAAATAGAACAAGAACAGATGACAGATATGTTTGTGAGCCCTAGTGATGAAATTGGAATTGATGAAGTTATGAAAGTACATAAAGGTATGAGGCTAGGCAAGTCTGCTGGGTGTGATATAGTGACAACTGAAATGTTGAAAGCTGGCGACGGACTCATAGTTAACCTGCTGCATCGTCTTTTTAATCTATGCTGGAAACATGGCCAAGTTCCAGATGACTGAACGAAGGCAGTGCTTGTCCCAATATATAAAGGCAAAGGTTCGCAGCAGTAATGTCAAAATTATCGCGGAATCAGCCTTCTTAGTGTTGTTGGAAAAATGTATGCCAGAATTTTGATTTACAGAGTAGTAAATGTGACGAATGAGAAGATATGGGACGTGCAAGCGGGATTTCGGAAGGGAATGGGATGTACGGATCAAGTCTTTTCCTTGCGCTGCGTCACTTAAAAATGTCTGGCAAAAAACCAGAAGGTGTATTGCGCGTTCATAGACTTGGAAAAGGCTTACGATAGGGTGAATAGAAAGGACTTATGAAAGGTGTTATCCATGTATGGGGTGGACAGCTGTATAATAAGGGCTCTGAAATCCCTGTATAGGATTCTAGAGCATGTGTCCGAATTAATGGTGCCTATACGGACTGGTTTGTCATCTCCAAAGGTCAGACAAGGATGTCCAGCCTCGCCCTGGTTGTTCAACTTATTCATGGATAGCTGCATGAATGATATGAGAGAAACTGAATGCGGGATCGTTATGTTAGGATTGCGTGTTAAGTGCCTGTTGTACGCCGATGATCAAGTCATCCTTGCATCATCGGCGAATGCATTGCAAGAAAGGATTGACTGCATGATTGAGAGCTTTAAAGCTAAAGGTATGAAAATTAATGCAAGAAAGACGAAAGTGATGGTGGTTGAAAAATATGAAAGTTTGACTGAGTGTAATATTGCGATTGAAGATGAAAAAGTAGAGCAAGTAATTGAATTTGTATATTTGGGTAGCGTGTTTACAAGAGACGGAAGATGTGAAGAAGATATTGAAAGGAGAGTGACTGCGGGCAATCGTGTAAATGGCGCACTGTATGCCTTTATGAACGGCCAGACTGTGCCAAAAGAGGCGCGATTGGCGGTTCATAATGGAGTGCTTGTCCCCACGTTGATGTATGGAAGTGAGAGTTGGGTATGGCAGAAAAGGCATGTAAGTAGAATTAACGCAGTTGAGACGCGATCACTGCGTAGTATGTGTGGGGTGAGACTGATCGATAGAATTCCGAATGTAACTATACGAGAAAACAGTGGTCTAAAAGAAGATGACGTGACTAGGATTGAGAAAGAAATGCTGAAGTGGTTTGGACACGTGGAGCGAATGAGTGAAGAAATAATGACGAATCAGATTTATGAGGCAAATGTGTGTGGGCAATTCGGTCGCGGCAGACCTCGTCGGACACTCCTCGATCAAATTGGGGACGTCCTAAAAACGGCAAGGTCCGCAGTACCCAAAACCGGTGAGCATGTTTACATACACATACACAACGTCACGCCTTTTATCCCTGAAGGGGTAGGCAGAGGTGTATTTCTACACCCACTTTTCGCAAGATATACTTTAGTCCCACGTAATAAGGGGCGAGCGTATTGCCGTACCGGGCACATTTCCAGACTCCGTGCTGCTACTGAGAATTTCGTGATAGAAAAACCCAATAACACTGCCCGACCCAGGAATCGAACCCGGGACCTCCCGATCCCACGCGTACAATTATGCCGCGAGACCAACGAGGCAGTCGTATAGGGTTTGATGTCGAGTTTTCCGTCTCTACGCAAAGATGGTATTTGCATCGTGTTAGCCCTTAGTCGCCTCTTACGACACCCACGGGATGATAGGGGGTGGTGACACTTGTATTCTATGCCGTCAACCACACGGCTTGTATGAAAAGATCATGTATGAAAAGAGTAATGAGTGTAGAGGAAGCGTGTGAGGTTTGTAAGGATAGAAGCAAGTGGCGTTCTGTTGTCTCTGCCTACCACGACGTAAAAAGGCGTGAGTATATGTATGTAGACATGATTACTGTATAATTTATATATTTTATACTCAAATTTTAAGGATGAAGGTAAACAATTCACCGCAAATTTTCTGGATTACACAGTTAAGCAATTTTTTAATCTTTTTGTACTGTATAAGTTTACGTTCTATGTGACTTTATAAACTGTCTAATTCTTTGCTAAACGTGGCATTAAGCAAAGTGTTTTTCTACGTCGTATGTTCATTGTGAGCTTTGAGATTATATTGAAATACTTACGATAGGTGATTTGCATTTTGTTGTTACAATAATCGAATATTGTAGCTATTTGGATGATATCTTAATATATAAAATCCTTGTGTTACTGACTGACTGACAGACACGCTACAGCCGAAACTATTGGGCGCAGGAAGATGAAATTTGGCATGTATGTTCCTTGAGGACCGTCGGGGTGCACTAAGAAGGGATTTACCGAAATTCCCACGACATCGGCCAAAACGGTTAGACTAAAAAAAAATGCAGGCGTAGCAGCTGGCGTCCTCTAGTATACAATATCATCCAAATTCTTCTTAAGTAAATTCTTTTTAAGTAAATACTTCGGATTTTCTTATTGTAAAATTATTTTTAAGTAAATACTTTTGCAGCTGATTGGGAACCAAATCATGTGCTTTATCTCTTGTCTTTATCGTCCTAGGGTCATTCTGGTTGCATCCCACACCTTCCATCCTCTTTTACTTAGGTTAAATTGTAGGTAGCTAATATTGAATAATAATTGGCATCTCGCCACACAGGGAATATATATTTATTTCAGTATGCATACTCATTGAAATAAATGAAGTCCAGTCCTTGGGGGAAGGGCGAAGGGGACTGTCAGACTCTTACTGACTAAAAACCATACGTGTGTCGGAGGGTCGAGTATCACCGAAGCATTCCTCGCTACCCCCGGACAGGTATTGGCCCGCCAGATGGTCAGGCGGGCCCCGAACAAAACCCCCTTGGCGGCGGATGAAGGTGTTGGGCTCCGCCGCCAAAACACCCAGCGGCCGCAAAGGATAGGGAGGACGGCAACGCAACACCGCATCTCCTCTTCCTCTGCGGCCCCACCGGGACGCAACAATGGTGCGCCCCCATTTGGTCGCGGGAGCAAGGCCGCGCGGCAACGCAACACCGACACGCCTCTCCTCCCGCGACCGCGTCCGACTGCGAGGGACAGAAGAACTGTCCCTCGCACCCGCACCTTTGGACGCATCCTGCGCAAGCCTCTGCAAGCCCACGCGGAGCGTCCACTCCCGGGATCTCTCTTAGCTTCACTAGGGGATCTTTGTCGACTGGCAAATTTATTAATTTAACAATCGATAGCAATGCCTTATTCCGATGTTAAATTCATATTATCTTTTTTTATTACGTATAATGAAATTTATTTCTGTATAATATATGCAATATGTTTCATTCTTAAAGATGTGCGTTTTCAAATTTGGTTATCTTTACGGTGGATAGCCGTTGTCTTTTCATACAATATAATCACAACACAAATGTAATAAGATAAACAGACTTATTAGATTACTAGAGTATGCCCGCGGTTACACCCGCGTTATTTAAGGCTACTGCTCCGTTCCCTTCACTCATAACGCGATGTCGATAAATGGGCTATCTAACGCTGAAAGAAGTTTCCAAATCGGACTAGTAGTACCTGAGATTAGCGCGTTCAACCAACCAAACAAACTCTTCAGTTATATATATTAGTATAAGATTAAAAGCAACACAAAGACAAAATAACAAACAAACGCACCTTATTTCGTTAATTACTAAACATTACTTGGCTCTAATTAAAAATCGTATTTCACAAAAACAAATAAGGTATTAAAAATTTCCATACCGCCTGTAGAGTGACAATTATGTCTGTGATATAAATTTAAATGGCTGCTATCAACCTCTCGGCACCACTTCCTTTGAGACTGTCGAAAGTTTATTTACAAGCGATAATCGTGTTTCTTTGATATTTATATTTATCATTAGAGTTCGAAAAGTTCTCATAATTATGTCGCCGACCGAATATGTTAGCGGTATCACCGAGCTTGATATTTTTGTCTTTGACTCAAACATAACTAAAACATTATTCATAGCATTGTTTTAAGACCACACGGTTGGCGTAGTGGTTTAGGCATCTACCTCGCCGCTTGAAACTGCGCTGAGTGTTTTAGGTTTCATTCCCATACGAGACAACACTTGTCTGACTCATATTCGAGTCTCGGGGTACTTCGTTGAATGTTTGTAATGTTCTCCTGCGACGCAGGATTTATTCCTAGTGCGTGCTAGGCACGGGCCTTTTCGCACTATGAGAAAGTTTAGGTCATAGCCTACGATTTTGGTCAAGCTGGTTGGCTGCCTTCACGTCATTTCTACCGAGAACACAAAGCTCTCATACAATGTAGGTTTTCTCACAATCCGCTAACAATTTAATGCGCATTAGACTTAAGTAAGTCTGTTGATTTGAACTCGAGATGTTCTGCGTAGCAGTCTGTCAGTCTCTCCACTACGATTTAACAGCTGTCTTGCTACCATTACTGTTTTTCCTTAGTACTACACTAAGGGAAAATAGACAAAAATATAACAATGAAAACATCATCAATCTTTTTCAAATTTCCTCTCAACATTCAATTCCTTCATAAGAGTAGGATCATTAATTTTGGCATCTCATCTAAGACAATAATCTCAGTTTTCTGCACAGTCCGACAGACGGCACCGTTCAATATCCGGGCAAGACGGTTACCCGGACGTGTGCGAGGCCATCGAACACTTACCGATATGACCTCCCACTTTGGGTTTTGGAATTTGGGATATTAAGGTTCCAAAGCTAGAGGAATCGATGGGTTAATTTACGACGTATTTGCTATTTTCTACTAAAAAAACTCAAACTGAAAACTACTTCAAACTGTCAATCACTGTGTGTTTTTTTATTAGAAATACAAAAGAAAAGTCTTAAAGTTGTCCACAGTTTGATATCACGAAGTTCAATACGAAAATTAAAATAAAATATTTCTACGGCTGCGTCTCTTGCGATGAGTACGAACCGTCGTGTCTTAAATAATATTTGATCCTCCTCTTCTGTCCCTTGTTTTTTGTTTTTATTACTAAAGGGAGAGTTAACGCCCTTTGTACAGTCAACTACAAAAGTTGCTACAGACTTCAAAATCTTAGCTGAGTCTTTTTTTTTAATTACTAGAAGATGCCCGCTGCTACGACCTCCCTTTAATTTAACTGCTTTTGCTCCGTCCCACGTTTCATGCTGCCCTATGGTCTCCGATGAACATCCATACGATATTTCAGCTTTGCGTTGTCTATCAGTCAGTCAAAAACGCAAGAATTTTATATGTATAGATAGACGATATAGGTTAGTTTCCTTTGTATGGAAATCCTACAAGACAATGAGAATATTAATTAACTGAATCATTAAAACCATTCGAAATCACGTAAGTCTATAAGGACTTATGTAGCTGGCTGTACAACAATTCAGAAAATAAAAATTAATCTCAATATTAAACCTCTAATTAGTCGCTGTCAGTAAAGTCTCACCGTACTTAAGCTCAAAGATAAGGTTATTAAGATAACGCTCTGAATGTCTCAATGAGCGGACTATGAAGGTTCATTGTCTTCGCTTCGCTCTATACATGAAACTTTCTGTATTGTTATACAGATTCGTTTGTAGCCGTCTGTTAATTATGTTCTTTGGTAATAAACATAACTAGAATATAAATTAGTTGCTTTAGGTATATTACCAACACATACAAAAACCATTACAAACAAAAGTTAACGTAACTGAGAATCTCCTCGAATCAACAGCCTTATTTATTACCACGGTCTTTTGTATATTTGACGTGAAAATTCTACGAGGCATTATACAATCAGTAAATAAATAATAGAACGAACCAGAAATGGGGCAAAATTCAGATGAATTTATTTCATAGAATTTAATAAATAATGGGATGATAATGTGATGGACCCTTGGGCGAACAAAAGCGGACAATACTCAAAGAAGAATGGGTTTGGATCCATAGTTAGCTGAAATCATAATTGTATGATTATTTTTGTGTGTGTGGGTTGAACTTGAATCATATTTATAGCGTTTTTCAGTCCACTGCTAGACTTAAATCTCTCCTAATTTATTATTTTCTTCATATTGTCGTGTGTCTTCACATGCTGGCAAGACGGGTTAATATAGGGTTTGTTGCCAAGTTTTCCGTCTCTTCACAAAGGTACTATTTGCTTCGTACGTTTTCCTTGGTCGCCTTTTACGGCACCAACAGAGTGAAATGGGATAGGTGACACTACTGATAAAGATTACACACACACGTATAACTTGTATATGCGTACCAAGTCTTGACAATATCCGTACACTTTTTTGGGCACGAAAGCGTTAAAACTTAAACCTCTTCAAAGCAATTCAGGGCTAAGTATACAAAACACATTTTTTCCGCAGACACATTAGGGTTTAATTTCAAAAGCACATTACACTCCAACTAACATAATAGCTGAAACTGTTAAATTCAACGACGCTGATAACATAATTGGCATTGTTTATTCTGATTTCTAAACCAATCTAAAAATAACCAATTACTGAAAAGAAATTGTTTATGTGTTCCAATTTTGTTCTATTTATCGCGCCTTGCTGTCACGTCTCGGAGACAGCCAACTAAATACAACAGGACAGGTCTGAAACAGATGTGAGAGGAAACTGAACGTACTCTAATTACCTATCATTTATATATACCCATAAAGACTCCTTTTACCATGCAATCTGCATGTATTAGTTTCCACCAAAAAATGAGGTGAATTACAGCCCACTAAATAGAATCGGACAGGTCTGAGATAGATGTGAGAGGAAACTGACGAGCGCACGAGAATAAAGCATGATTTCCACCGAGAGCTGAGAGGACGTTTAAAATACTCATTTCAAAAAAACTGCTTCCATTTGTTTTTACCAACAAAGAGTCGAAATTTAAAGATAAAAGCATAAGTGGTCCTTTTGTGGTAGAAACCGGGCTTAATATCTATAAATGATATAAGTTGCACTAAGCGAAGCTAGAAAAATAGAGTAGGTACTAATACTATTGGAGGTTGTTTTTCTCACACTCAGCTCATTCATCTCTGGTGGAAATTTAATCTCAATGTACACGGTAATAAACAAACAAAACCCGTTATTCTGAATCAGGTAAGAAATTATTTGCATTCTCAAACTGCCAAAGTTTGTTCGTAATGTATGCAGGATTTATATTATTTTCTGGGTTCAAGTCTATTTTCGGTCTGTAAGTTATCAAACATACATAACTTGAAAAGTTTTAAGAAAATATACGATTTCATGTATTTAATGTTTGTATAGTTTCTAATCTGGTATGCATGTTTTAGAAAGCATATTTGTAAGTATGTATTATATTACGTATTCTATTGCTTATTGAGCCACAAAACATGAGACCAGGCCAGACTGGGATACAAATCTTTTTAACTTACTTAATGCAATTATCTCATTGATATACAAAAATCCCCCGATGCACAGATTTAAAAAAATAGACGTTCAAAGCCGTTCACATTGAAAAAAATCTTAACTATCGCTAGCTAAACGGGAAATAATCGTGAGGAAACCTAATGATATGTTTACATCTTGTAATTTGATGTAATCTAAAGTGCCATAACATTTTCCATTAAGATCGTGTTGGAGTGAGGTTCAGTTAAATTTGCGTAAAATAATGTAATCCGATTATCTTCGGCGGCCGTTGAGTGACGGTTTTTGCACGGAGTGAAAATAAATTGACTGGGTCACTGGAGTTTGTGCAAAATTAAACTTGATTTCTTTACAAATATCGTAAAAAAGCTTATGGAGTATGGTAGCTTTCAACTAGTAATTTAAATAGTTTAAATATAAAAATGAGTAAAACTATAAATAATACCGAAATCAAAACAACTCATTGCTTTCATGTTAGGCTAGTTAAGAGCATTTTAATATTTTTAATAAGACAGAGACTGTGCGATAGTACAGTCAGACGTCAGTTCTTGCTATGTTCTAATTGCTTATTTGATAAGGCTACTGCTCCGGTCCTGTGGTTCATAGCGTGATCTTATATAGCCTATAAGCCTTCCTCGATAAATGGGATATCTAACACTGGGCTATCTAACATCGGACCAGTATTTCCTGAGATTAGCGCGTTCAAGCAAACAAACACTTCAGCTTTATATATTAGTATAGATATTATGATGACGATGTAAATGAGATCTAAAAAAACAAACGAGCTCTCAACCAGAAAGATATAAATCTATAAGATTAGTCTTCGCGCGCGTCTTTTCCCGTGTGGATCACACTAGCCATAAAGGATGGATGGATATCCTTTTGTATATATAATAGCAGTTAAGATAATACTGATACTTTTTACTTATAACTTTGCAATTGTAACTTAAGTTATGGTTTGTATCTTAGATGTTGGATGTGCTATATCACTGATTGAGCTTATTGAATCTATATCCTTATAGTAAAGTTATCTAGTTTGACCAAAGTTTGAAGATTCAACTGAGTACCTACTGGCCAAACTTTGCAGAGTAGTTCTGTCAAGACGTGATTCGATAGTTTAAGTGTATATAATCAACGTTCGGACACGAAAGAGCAGTTCGTGGACTATGAGAAGGCCTTTGACTCCATTGAAACCTGGTCTGTTCTGGAGTCTTTGCAACGGTGCCAAATCGATTGGCGATACGTCCAAGTGCTGAGAGGTCTGTATGACGCCGCGTCTATCATCGTCCAAGTACAGAACCAGCAGTCTGAACCTATCCACCTGCATCTAGGCGTGAGACAGGGGGATGTTCTCTCCCCCAAATTGTTCACAAATGCAAAAGAGGATATGTTCAAGACGCTACACTGGCAAGGACGCGGTATTAACATAAACGGCGAGTACCTCTCAAATTTAAGATTTGCAGACGATATCGTTATCGTGGCTGAAACCGTGCAAGACTTGCAGTATATGCTGAGCAGCCTGGCTGATTCTGCTGCACAGAGTACTTTGAGTAATTATATGAAATAGAGATATATGTCGACCTCTTTTTTGGGTAAATAAATTTAATGCCATCTGTGAACGTTTTATGGAACTAGTGTCGCACTATATATATGCACGATGTACGAAGGTCTATATACTACTTCTATAATACTTACTGCCTACTATCAAATGTTTAGGGTAAATTTTATTGAAAAGAAAGAAAATAATTAAAGAAAAACGTTTATTACACAGCAAAAGAACTGATTATATATGCTAGCTGCCGATTGAGTACCAAAACTCGCCGTATATATCGGTAGTGGGAGTGAAAACTTTGCTTGAGTGAGTTAGGGTTTACTTAATAACTTTAAATTCAAATATATTATTGAACTTTTTGGTCCGACATTATAATAATAAATAAATAAATAAATTTTATTGAAAAAATCAGTACAATGACAAGCATAGTTGTAAATACAAAATGTAGGTACATACAGTTTAAGGATCCCATATTCTCAGGAACATAACTCACTAACAAATTATTGTTATTGGCACCAAACACTATGAAGTAAATTAAAATGTAACACTTACTTAAATGTTAATAGAAAGTAACTCACAAAAGTTATAAACAACTTCACACTGGCATCTAAACTAGGCAAAGCCTGTATCTTAAATGCCAGTTTCTTCCAGTGACACAATTATCGTCTAAAATTAATTTGCTAACGATTTATACATTGCAATGTTACAAGAAGGTAGATGACATTTTATTTTAGAGACATTGTTTTGTACTAAATATCAATATACCCTCCATTAAAATATCAGAGTATAAACTAGTCGTCAGACCACGTCAACTTCGAACTCAGGACAATTATGACTTATATTATTATAAGGTAAACAACGTTATAATGCAGAATAAAATTAAAGAGTTTATATTGAAATACTATAAATAATAGAAATATAGTGTTTTATATAATTAATATACGCAATAGATATAATATATAGATACATGTACACTGTCTGTGAATTCTATTTTATTTAACATTTAGATGTTTATATAAGTATGTAATATATATATATATATATATATATATATATAAGTTTACATTAATGTGAAATATGTATTTAAATTTAACCTCCAAAATAGCTGAAAAAATGTATATACACATATAAATTGTACTATTCTACTGTAGGTGACTTATTTAAGAACTATAAAAAGATTTTCAATTTCATCGTATGTTTTAGTTTTTAACCAAGCTGTTACTTCTTTTTTACATTGCTGGTAATTAAGTGGATACATTTTTAAAATTTTGTTGATTTTATTGTAAAGCATCGGACCTATATAGCAAGGAAATTGATTTATAAAAAATGTATTGAATTTAGTAGTAGGATAAATATTGTATATTCTTCGATTATTATCGTTACTTGGTGAAATGAATGGTGATTTTTTATGGTGGGATAGAATTATATTTTGAATAAACAGCCGTCTTACCGAGAGAACATTACATTCGGCATACAGTTCGCTGGTGGGATACCTGAAAGGTTTGAAAGTCATCACCTTAAGCAGGGCTCGCTGTGCTTTTTCAAGTGGCATTAGATGAGTTTTACGTGCCCCTCCCCAAGACGAGATGCAATAAATTATGATCGACTGAACCAGGGCAAAATATACAGTTTTAAGTAATTTATCATCAGCTATGTGACGCAGATTTTTAAAGATATAGATAAGTCTCCTTACTCTTTCAGTAAGTTTATTGATGTGTGAGCACCAGGTAAGATGCTCATCTAAAATGACTCCAAGATATTTAATTGTTTTTGTTCTTTCCATGAAGTTGCATTTACATATGTGTGAATCATTCTTACAAGTATGAAGTTGGATTTTAAAATTTTGTTCTGTTGGTAATGTTTTGTCTGTATTGGAAAATAGAATATATTTTGTTTTGTTTAAGTTAAGCGTAAGGAGACTTTTATTTAACCAGTCTGACACTATCCTAAGACCTGATTCAGCGTAACATTTGGCCGCTTCCGAGGTTTTGCCGTGGAAAAGTAAAACAGTGTCATCAGCAAAGGTTACTATCTTACAATTAGGCAATTTAAGTTCACAAAGACTATTTATAAAAATAAGAAATAAAGTTGGGCCAAGAACACTACCCTGTGGGACTCCGTAATAGGTGGGTGTATTCGTGCTAGTATATCCACCTATAGTAACCCTCTGAAATCGGTTTTTTAGGTAACTTTGAAATAACTGGTGAGTTATGCCTCTGATACCAATATTTTCCATCCTGTCTAGAAGCATGGGAAGGGAAACCGTATCGAAGGCCTTGGAGAGGTCTAAAAATACTCCGATACATTGTATGCTTACAAAAAGCATGCCCATGAAAAATATTGGAAGATTTATAATTACAGATATATAATTTTCATTATTTTCGTTTTACATGTTGTTACTTTGCGTACAGCGCCATCTATTGAAGCGAACGAAATTTAACATCGTTTTGTTTTTGGTGCCGCCTCTGAATATATTTTACGGAACTAGCAAAATATAATGCTGCTAAAATAAAGTGCAGTCAGCTTTAACCGAGTTTCATGGTATTTTTGTTCTCCCTAAATTAGACTCATTGTTTTTTATGAATTACTATTTGACTTATAGGAAGATTGAATAGTCTGTTCTGCTGCTCGCATTGGTCTCCGGATAAACTTGGTTAAAACCAAGATAATGTTCAATGAACATGTCTCTCCGGAACCGATTGTCCTAAATGGGGTCCCTCTCGAAGTTGTTCAGGAGTACGTCTACCTTGGACAAACCTTGCGGTTGGGTAGAAACAACTTCGAGAGGGAGGCTTGCAGAAGAATACAGCTCGGCTGGGCAGCATAAAGGAAACTCCGTCGAGTCTTTTCGTCATCCCTACCGCAAAGCCTTAAGACAAAAGTCTTCGACGAGTGCATCCTACCCGTTATGACTTACGGTGCCGAGACGTGGACACTGACGGTGCGACTAGTCCACCAATTTAAGGTCGTTCAGCGAGCTATGGAGAGGGCTATGCTCGGAGTTTCTCTGAAGGATCGAATTCGTAATGAAGTGATCCGACAGAGAACCAAGGTAATCGACATAGCTCAGAGAATTAGCACGTTGAAGTGGCAGTGGGCTGGTCACATCTGTCGCAGAACCGATAACCGATGGAGTAGTCGTGTTCTTGAGTGGAGACCGCGCCTTGGCAAACGTAGTGTAGGACGCGCTCCGGCTAGGTGGAGTGACGATATACGCTGCTGGACACGAAGAGCCGATAATCGGGCTCAGTGGCGTGCCATCGGAGAGGCCTATATCCAGCAGTGGACTACGACAGGCTGATGATGATGATGATGATGATGATGAATCAAGTAAGTTGTGTTTTTTTGGATTATGTACCTAGATGTAATATGTTTAGCCTGAGTTTTATTACGGGTCACCGTAACTAATTTAAAATATAATATATGGTTTTATAAAACGGCAAATTCAGATCTTAAAATTGACATGTCTCTCTTGTAAATAGTCTATAATGATGTACCGTCTAAGAATTGCTACAATTTCAATTTTAAAGGCATTTTGACTTTGCATTTCAGATCGAAAATGTCTTATAAATTGAAATTGTCTAACTTCAATTTGGGAAATATTCTCAAAGAAATATATAAGGACTTATTTTATTTTTCGACAGTGATTTATCGCAGTGACAACAAAAGTTTCGTGACATATCTGCAGAAGCTATGTGGTCGAACGTTCAGTTGAATAGGTACGCGCGTAATGTTTTAATTTTGTGAGGTTGGACGAACAGAGGACCCAGTTCGAGTTAGGCACTGATGGATCGCATAAGAGGGATTTGTCGATGGCAACATTTTCCATATTTTTTTTTTGTTTTGATGTTTGTTATACTTACATACAAGCATGACTGAACGAATTTTGATGAGATTTTACAGTAATATAGCTTATTGAATTTTGTTAGTGATACAATGGTATACCTTTTATTGCTTTAACGCGGACGAAGCTGCAGGTAAAAGCAAGTCATTTATAAAGGAAAAATAAATGGCAATTAATCAACTTTCTATAACAAATACATCGTTGAGCATCAGACTATTGCGTGTTTTATTATTATAATAATTTTGTTTATTTAGCTTTTTTTATAGTACTAGGCGGCAAACGAGCAGACGGATCGCCTGATGGTAAGCAATTACCGCCGCCTATGGACACAAGCAACACCACAGGAGTCAAAAGTGCGTTGCCGCCCCTTGGGGTTGGGAAAAGGGATAGGATGAGGAGTGGGATGAGGGAGAAGGAATAGGGAAAAGGACCTCCGGTACTCTCACTCACCGAACGAAACGCAACAGTTTAGGTACTGTAACTTACGTCGATTTTCTGTGAAAGCGTAGTACTTCCCCGGTCGAGCCGGCCCATTCATGCTGAAATCAGCAAGGCTCTACTACCTTGAAACCTACCTACTACCGTGTGTAACAGGCGAGTTTCCTTTGTTCTTATTTTTGTACATTTGTATTGACTGCATTATTATATTATTATGAAGGTCTTAGCAAACATTACCTATGTATATTGCTTTTGTTTCTGCTTTTGTTGAAAATAGGTGCAGCATTATTAGGCTTAATTTATGCATCTGTAACTCTTCATATTGAGTACGCAGAAAAGAACCTTTAGAGGAAACGAAATGGATTACAGCATGAATCGGAACGGATATTCAAATCATTGTTTCGCTTATCGTGCCTCGGACAAACCAAATCCTAGTTTATATTCACACAGCCGTAGAAAACAAAATGGATAACTATATGCGTTGGAATAGATTCCATTCCTATCACTATTTTAAAAGGATTTGAACGTGCATCGGAAAACCACGTTTTAATCTATGTGCCACACTCACAGTTTATATTTTGACTAGAGGACGCTAGCAGCTACGCCTGCAATTTTCTTAAATTTACATGTTTGGGCCAATCCCGTGGAAATTTCGGGCAATCCCTTCTTAGTGCACCCCTACGGTCCCCAAGGAACATACATGCCAAATTTCAGCTTCCTGCGCCCAATAGTTTCGGCTGTAGCGTGTCTGTCAGTCAGTAAGTAACGCAAGGATTTTATATATTAAGATTAACTATTTAGAATTTCAATGCGCATTCTACTTAACTACCTAACTACGCGATCAACATAATGCAGAAATGAGTATTGATGACCACTACTAAACACAAAAAGATTTACAAAGTGTAGATATATAGACAATAGAAAGGCAAATTTGAAAATTCAACAATAAATTGTATCACAATTCTAATGTGTGGGTGGTTCAATGTGATTTGTGTACTGAGCAATAAAATTTGTTAAACAAGGAGCTTATCCTAGCCGGAAGTCTCCAAGACTTTATTGAAGCTGTCAAACAATATTCTTATTGATGACATTTTGTACCTGATCTGTCGAATATGGTGCTTTAAAGCTGCAGAAAATTCTGTCTCAACAGATCTCATGACTTCATTCTAATATTTTTTGACTGACTAGAAGCACATTGTTATGACGCGGCACCGAAGTAAGGACTCGATATAAAATAAGCAATGACGTATTTTCATTTAATTTTTTTGAGTTTTGTCCAGAACATCTTTAAACCACCTATACGTTGAGACAAAATATGAAAAATGAAATCAATCAACCACTCAAACCAATCACAAAGTTTTAAAAATGTTCAACATATTATACAAATTGAACTCTATAACATGCAATTACTGATTGACAAAACGTTATCCTAAATACATTCATTTATAACTTCCTTGAAGGACGTTCTACGCAGAGGTTCGTTAGCGACAAAACCGCATGTCTGTATTCACCCAAAGGGTACCGCTAAGCGTTTATCACCTGACGAGCCAAAAGTTTTCTGCCTGCGATTTCCAACTTACTATGTTTAAAAAAAAAATGATATGAAAATCAAAGACGCTCTGTCTAGACAAGTATACAGTCAAAGCACGGCACGTTATAATGCACATAAATGCCTGAATTATCTACTATTATTTAAATACAATCCATATAAATTTAATTTCAAATTACAATATATTAGTTATAGTAATAGTTAGTCATAAATATTTAATGTTAGTCTTTCTCTTTCTCCTAGCGTTATCCCAGTTTCAATCTGGGGTCCGCTTACTAGTCTAACTGGATTTGGCTGAATATTAGCTTTTCCACAGAGCAACTGCCTGTCTGACCTCCACAACCCGAAGGGATAGCGATATTCCATGGTTTAGACTAGTGTCAGTTTCTTTAGAAGGTACTGACACCCTGTAACGACTGTCATAGATCTTCATGACAACCGAGACCGACGGCTTAACGTGCTCTCGGAGGCACAGGACAAGCGATAATTAACAATTCAATACGCACATAACTCCGAAAAGTCATTGGTGCGCGCCGTGGATTCGAACCCGATACCCTCTGCATGGCAGTCTATTGGTATATCCACTCGGCTATCGCTGCCTTCTATTAAATATTATTTAAATAAAAATAAATATTTAATCTTCCGTGTGGTGACGGATTAAGAATACGGAATGTCACCACCCCATATCATCCCACGGGTGTCGTAAAAGTCGACAGAGGGAGCATATTATGCAGAGAACAGCACTATAAGAGAAGGAAAACTTGATACAAACCCTATACCAACTCGTTTGGCCAGCGTGGTATAGTAGGCCAATTCCTCCTTTCAAAGGAGAGGCCTAGTCCAGCAGTGGACTGTTAAAGGCTGATGATGATGAAATATTTAATGTTAGTATTACATATTATATGCTTAAAGTTTATTTGCTCATATGACAATTTGCTCAAATTATATTCCATTTTCTAGCAAAGTAAAATGCTTGGCTTCAAAAAGAAGAAATGTCTTGAAAGTCCAACAACAAAAAGTCGAACAATTAAAGACTGTGCTCAAATAATACGCAAATTAAAAAAAAGGCTTAAAGAAACCGAAAGCGATTATTACAAACGGAGCTAACAGCAAAAGAAAGTTCAGAATGTGATAAATTAGATTCAGAGGTCATCCATATTAATGAAATAAATACATCAACTGTCAGCCCCACTAAGAAAAAAATGTATCTCAAACTTTGAAAAAAATCATCCGACACCAGCTATGAGGCTCTGGCGAAAAATAACGAAACAACAACAGATATATTTTGCCAGGATAATATATGTACACTCACTCCTCAAACGAAAAATCATGAGATACATTCAGATTTAAAAATTCAAGAAAAACAAGATATAATAAACTTATCATCACTGATACGCACAGTTCAAATTTATGGCATTTAATTCAAAAGCTTGCTGGACCGTCCTACTTAGTAACATGTTTCAGTAAACCAGGTGCAACTTCTGATAAGTTATTGGACTTTATTAGAAGTATGTAAATCTCTAAGGTAATTCGATTATGTGGTATTATTGTGTGGCAATAATGACAAAAATCCCTTTCATACTCAATCAATTTTATACTATTACATAAACAAGCTTATGCATACCAATGTTTTAGTCTGCAATAATAAACAAAACAGATTCTTTATTTTTTTATTTATAGACTCACGCCTGTATCTTCGAAGAGGTAGGCAGAGGTGTAATATTACAGTCAATTTCGCCATGAACTTTTAGGTCTCACGTAATAGGGGGCGAGCCTATTGCCGTACCGGGCACATTACCAGACTCCGTGCTGCTACTGAGAATTTCCTGACGGAAAAACTCAATAACACTTTGCTCGACCCGGAAATCGAACCCGAGACCTCCCAATCCCACGCGCACATTTATGCCGCGAGACCAACGAGGCAGTGTGTAAATAGATTCTTAAATGAAAGAAAACAAAATGAGCTATATCAATATATATGTTCTCAATTTGCTCATAGTACTTTTGTAAGCTTAGATTGCTCAGTATCTTTTAGATCATATAACTATGTTATCTGTAAGTATATAATAAGAAACATATTACACCTGTACTACAAACATTCATACCAGCAATATATCAGTATTAATGTTAAAGTAAAAATTAGTAATAAGTGTGTAAAATTTGTATCATCTAGTACTCAAACAGAACAGACCTCAATACCAAACACATCAGTAGACCCCGTCCAAAGTAAACTTAGATTTTTTCGAGCCGAACATCAATAATTTACTCACCATACTCCACCTAAATGTTCAAGGTATAAGATCAAAATTAAATGAATTAGAAATTGTATTACATAATTTAAATATTGATGTCTTTTGTGTGACACCTTTTTTCAAAACAATAACGCAAAAATATTGCAATTGCCCGGCTATAAGACTGCTAATTACTACTCAAGAAGCAAACGCAGAGAAGGAGTATGTATATATGTCAGAAATTCTATTAGCTGTAATAAATTAGATTGGATATCAGAACTGCAACCGAGGTTCATTTTGAATGCTATGGTATTTATGTACCAAATACAAAGTGGTATATTATATGCCTGTATAGAATACCCAGCAGTTATTTTGATGTATTTATTGTGAAACTTGAAATGTTTCTGTATAAACTAACTATTCGCTCTAGAAGCTTACGCAAGAAATTTTTTATATTAGGTGATTTCAATATATTCAATATAGACACTCTTCAATTAAGCACAAAAAGTAAGACATTTTTAGATACAGTACATAAATTATTAATTCAAGAACCCACTAGAATACATCTCATTCTGCAACATGCATTGATAACATAATAACAAATCAAAATACATTTAAAACTGAAGTTCTTGATTTAGGGATATCAGATCATACTGGCCAACTTATTAAATTATCCTGCAGTATAAGTTTTAAAGAAGGGTTTTGGTTTGTAAATAGAAGAAACATAAAAGAAATTAGAGAAATATTTTTAAAATTCATATTATACATCAAATTCTATGACGTTTACATGGAGTCTGATGCAAATTTGGCTTATAATAAATTTATTGAACTCATATTTGACTTATGTTTTCCTATTAAAAAAATTAAAATAAGTCATATTAGAAAATAACAGTGGAAATCCCCGGGTATTGGCATCTCAAGTAAAAATAAAAGATTGATGTATTTGCAAATCAAGAAAATCAATCACAAAAATAGTTCTTATATAAGGAGTTCTATAGAATATGATAAATATTGTAAAATTATGAAATATAAAAATGAATACGTTATAAAAGCGTCAAAAAAGATGTGCAATGAAACTTAATTAAGCAACTAACTCAATGCACTAACACATTGAAATCGAATATTGATTATATAATTCATATTAACAATAGAATAAATTCACCTAGAAAAATAGTAAACTCATTTAATAATCACTATATTACACAAAACAACAATCCATGTCAGCTATCAAACCTCAGGTTTATTTCAGAAAAATATCAAATTCCATATATCTTTACCCCACAGATAGATGCGAAATAATAAATATTGCAAAATCCCTAAAAATTAAAACTAGTTGCGGAATCGATAACATACCAGTACTAATTGTAAAGGACAGCATTAAAATAACTGCTGATGCCCTCGTCCAAATAATAAATTGTATGTTGGAAATGGTGTATTTTAGGTGTATTTATTGATAACTTAAAACCGGCTAAAATTAAACCCTTATTCAAAAAAGGCACTGAAGATAACATGAATATTTACCGACCCATTGCCTTACTACCGAGTTTTTCAAAAATATTTGAGAAAATTATACACAGAAGATAACATCCTTCCTGAATAAAAATAATGAACTAAACCCCAATCAGTTTGGTTTTCCAAAAACTAAAACTACTTCGTTAGCAATTTTCAAACTTTTTAAAAACATTTTGGGAAAATATGAATAGTAAAAATAAATGTACTGCCCTTTTATTACATATGTCAAAGGCATTCGACTGTGAAAAACATGACATACTGCTAAGTCAACTTGACAATATGAGATTTTACAGTAATATAGCTTATTAAATTTTGTTAGTGATACAATGGTATACCTTTTGTTGCTTTAACGCGGACGAAGCTGCAGGTAAAAGCAAGTCATTTATAAAGGAAAAATAAATGGCAATTAATCAACTTTCTATACCAAATATTGCGTGTTTTTTAATTATAATAATTTTGTTTATTTAGCTTTTTTATAGTACTAGGCGGCAAACGAGCAGACGGATCGCCTGATGGTAAGCAATTACCGCCGCCTATGGACACAAGCAACACCACAGGAGTCAAAAGTGCGTTGCCGCCCCTTGGGGTTGGGAAAAGGGATAGGATGAGGAGTGGGATGAGGGAGAAGGAATAGGGGAAAGGACCTCCGGTACTCTCACTCACCGAACGAAACGCAACAGTTTAGGTACTGTAACTTACGTCGATTTTCTGTGAAAGCATAGTACTTCCCCGGTCGAGCCGGCCCATTCATGCTGAAATCAGCAAGGCTCTACTACCTTGAAACCTACCTACTACCGTGTGTAACAGGCGAGTTTCCTTTGTTCTTATTTTTGTACATTTGTATTGACTGCATTATTATATTATTATGAAGGTCTTAGCAAACATTACCTATGTATATTGTTTTTGTTTCTGCTTTTGTTGAAAATAGGTGCAGCATTATCAGGTTTAATGTATGCATCTGTAACTCTTCATATAGAGTACGCAGAAAAGAACCTTTAGAGGAAACGAAATGGATTACAGCATGAATCGGAACGGATATTCAAATTATTGTTTCGCTTAACGTGCCTCGGACAAACCAAATCCTAGTTTATATTCACACAGCCGTAGAAAACAAAATGGATAACTATATGCGTTGGAATAGATTCCATTCCTATCACTATTTTAAAAGGATTTGAACGTGCATCGGAAAACCACGTTTTAATCTATGTGCCACACTCACGGTTTATATTTTGACTAGAGGACGCTAGCAGCTACGCCTGCAATTTTCTTAAATTTACATGTTTGGACCGATCCCGTGGGAATTTCGGGCAATCCCTTCTTAGTGCACCCCTACGGTCCTTAAAGAACATACATGCCAAATTTCAGCTTCCTGCGCCTAATAGTTTCGGCTGTAGCGTGTCTGTCAGTCAGTAAGTAACGCAAGGATTTTATATATTAAGATTAACTATTTAGAATTTCAATGCGCATTCTACTTAACTACCTAACTACGCGATCAACATAATGCAGAAATGAGTATTGTTGACCACTACTAAACACAAAAAGATTTACAAAGTGTATTTACCTTTGCGAGATATATAGACAATAGAAAGGCAAATTTGAAAATTCAACAATAAATTGTATCACAATTCTAATGTGTGGGTGGTTCAATGTGATTTGTGTACTGAGCAATAAAATTTGTTAAACAAAGGGCTGATCCTAGCCGGAAGTCTCCAAGACTTTTTTATTGAAGCTGCCAAACAATATTCTTATTGATGACTTTTGTGCCTGATCTGTCGAATATGGTGCTTTAAGGCTGCAGAAAATTCTGTCTCAACAGATCTCATGACTTCATTCTAATATTTTTTGACTGACTAGAAGCACATTGTTATGACGCGGCACCGAAGTAAGGACTCGATTTAAAATAAGCAATTACGTATTTTCATTTAATTTTTTTGGTTTTGTCCAGAACATCTTTAAACCACCTATACGTTGAGACAAAATATGAAAAATGAAATCAATCAACCACTCAAACCAATCACAAAGTTTTAAAAATGTTCAACATATTATACAAATTGAACTCTATAACATGCAATTACTGATTGACAAAACGTTATCCTAAATACATTCATTTATAACTTCCTTGAAGGACGTTCTACGCAGAGGTTCGTTAGCGACAAAACCGCATGTCTGTATTCACCCAAAGGGTACCGCTAAGCGTTTATCACCTGACGAGCCAAAAGTTTTCTGCCTGCGATTTCCAACTTACTATGTTTAAAAAAAAAATTATATGAAAATCAACGACGCTCTGTCTAGACAAGTATACAGTCAAAGCACGGCACGTTATAATGCACATAAATGCCTGAATTATCTACTATTATTTAAATACAATCCATATAAATTTAATTTCAAATTACAATATATTAGTTATAGTAATAGTTAGTCATAAATATTTAATGTTAGTCTTTCTCTTTCTCTTAGCGTTATCCCAGTTTCAATCTGGGGTCCGCTTACTAGTCTAACTGGATTTGGCTGAATATTAGCTTTTCCACAGAGCAACTGCCTGTCTGACCTCCACAACCCGAAGGGACAGCGATATTCCATGGTTTAGACTAGTGTCAGTTTCTTTAGAAGGTACTGACACCCTGTAACGACTGTCATAGATCTTCATGACAACCGGGACCGACGGCTTAACGTGCTCTCGGAGGCACAGGACAAGCGATAATTAACAATTCAATACGCACATAACTCCGAAAAGTCATTGGTGCGCGCCGTGGATTCGAACCCGATACCCTCTGCATGGCAGTCTATTGGTATATCCACTCGGCTATCGCTGCCTTCTATTAAATATTATTTAAATAAAAATAAATATTTAATCTTCCGTGTGGTGACGGATTAAGAATACGGAATGTCACCACCCCATATCATCCCACGGGTGTCGTAAAAGTCGACAGAGGGAGCATATTATGCAGAGAACAGCACTGTAAGAGAAGGAAAACTTGATACAAACCCTATACCAACTCGTTTGGCCAGCGTGGTATAGTAGGCCAATTCCTCCTTTCAATGGAGAGGCCTAGTCCAGCAGTGGACTGTTAAAGGCTGATGATGATGAAATATTTAATGTTAGTATTACATATTATATGCTTAAAGTTTATTTGCTCATATGACAATTTGCTCAAATTATATTCCATTTTCTAGCAAAGTAAAATGCTTGGCTTCAAAAAGAAGAAATGTCTTGAAAGTCCAACAACAAAAAGTCGAACAATTAAAGACTGTGCTCAAATAATACGCAAATTAAAAAAAAGGCTTAAAGAAACCGAAAGAGATTATTACAAACGGAGCTAACAGCAAAAGAAAGTTCAGAATGTGATAAATTAGATTCAGAGGTCATCCATATTAATGAAATAAATACATCAACTGTCAGCCCCACTAAGAAAAAAATGTAACTCAAACTTTGAAAAAAATCATCCGACACCAGCTATGAGGCTCTGGCGAAAAATAACGAAACAACAACAGATATATTTTGCCAGGATAATATATGTACACTCACTCCTCAAACAAAAAATCATGAGATACACTCAGATTTAAAAATTCAAGAAAAACAAGATATAATAAACTTATCATCACTGATACGCACAGTTCAAATTTATGGCATTTAATTCAAAAGCTTGCTGGACCGTCCTACTTAGAAACATGTTTTAGTAAACCAGGTGCAACTTCTGATAAGTTATTGGACTCTTGATTAGAAGTATGTAAATCTCTAACCGCTTGACCGCGCACAAGTGACTATTCTCCCTTTTTCGAAATGCCGTAGACCGCGCACAAGTGACTATTTTCCCTTTTTGGTTACAACGCTATACTCGGTCTGAATTTACTGTTTCTTTCTATTACGTAATGTTTTAAATTATTTTTCTCTGTTCTATTCAAATCATTGAACATTTCTTCACGCTAAAATACGAAGCGAGTCTTAAAATGGTTATCCCAGAACGAAAAAATAATGTCAAATGCCACTCTTTGTTTCGCGCGCTCCGTGATTACGTGCTTATCGTATGCGTGTCATTAAATATTTTTATACTGTGATACATGTTTTTTTTTATTTAATTCGGTGTAGATAGAATCCCTCTACAGTTAAAACTCATAAAATATGTACGTCATCGATTTACTTTTTAAAATAATCCTGTTTTAAATACACAAAGTGTTTTTTAACTATAGTCAATGTTCGCTGCTAAGTATATTAAATTAGAAAGTAAATATCAACAAAGAATTCATACGACTTGAAAGAGTCATTTATAAGGTTGAAGAAAAACATCACTTCAACTTACTCATGTTACCGACTTATTAACAATAAATGTTTATGTCAGCGCGCCCATCTGGCGAGCGGCGGCGCGACATTTTGTTTAGAACGTGAGCGGTCAAGTGAATTCGGCGAATTGGCGCTAGCGGTCAAGCGGCTAAGTTAATTCGATTATGTGGTATTATTGTGTGGCAATAATGACAAAAATCCCTTTCATACTCAATCAATTTTATACTATTACATAAACAAGCTTATGCATACCAATGTTTTAGTCTGCAATATTAAACAAAACAGATTCTTTATTTTTTTATTTATAGACTCACGCCTGTATCTCCGAAGGGGTAGGCAGAGGTGTAATATTACACCCACATTTCGCCATGAACTTTTAGGTCTCACGTAATAGGGGGCGAGCCTATTGCCGTACCGGGCACATTACCAGACTCCGTGCTGCTACTGAGAATTTCCTGACGGAAAAACTCAATGACACTTTGCTCGACCCGGAAATCGAACCCGAGACCTCCCAATCCCACGCGCACATTTATGCCGCGAGACCAACGAGGCAGTGTGTAAATAGATTCTTAAATGAAAGAAAACAAAATGAGCTATATCAATATATATGTTCTCAATTTGCTCATAGTACTTTTGTAAGCTTAGATGGCTCAATATCTTTTAGATCATGTAACTATGTTATCTGTAAGTATATAATAAGAAACATAATACACCTGTACTACAAACATTCATACCAGCAATATATCAGTATTAATGTTAAAGTAAAAATTAGTAATAAGTGTGTAAAATTTGTATCATCTAGTACTCAAACAGAACAGACCTCAATACCAAACATATCAGTAGACCCCGTCCAAAGTAAACTTAGATTTTTTCGAGCCGAACATCAATAATTTACTCACCATACTCCACCTAAATGTTCAAGGTATAAGATCAAAATTAAATGAATTAGAAATTGTATTACATAATTTAAATATTGATGTCTTTTGTGTGACACCTTTTTTCAAAACAATAACGCAAAAATATTGCAATTGCCCGGCTATAAGACTGCTAATTACTACTCAAGAAGCAAACGCAGAGAAGGAGTATGTATATATGTCAGAAATTCTATTAGCTGTAATAAATTAGATTGGATATCAGAACTGCAACCGAGGTTCATTTTGAATGCTATGGTATTTATGTACCAAATACAAAGTGGTATATTATATGCCTGTATAGAATACCCAGCAGTAATTTTGATGTATTTATTGTGAAACTTGAAATGTTTCTGTATAAACTAACTATTCGCTCTAGAAGCTTACGGAAGAAAATTTTTATATTAGGTAATTTCAATATATTCAATATAGACACTCTTCAATTAAGCACAAAAAGTAAGACATTTTTAGATACAGTACATAAATTATTATTAATTCAAGAACCTACTAGAATACATCTCATTCTGCAACATGCATTGATAACATAATAACAAATCAAAATACATGTAAAACTGAAGTTCTTGATTTAGGGATATCAGATCATACTGGCCAACTTATTAAAATACCCTGCAGTATAAGTTTTAAAGAAGAGTTTTGGTTTGTAAATAGAAGAAACATAAAAGAAATTAGAGAAATATTTTTAAAATACATATTATATATCAAATTCTATGACGTTTACATGGAGTCTGATGCAAATTTGGCTTATAATAAATTAATTGAACTCATATTTGACTTATGTTTTCCTATTAAAAAAATTAAAATAAGTCATATTAGTAAAGAACAGTGGAAATCCCCGGGTATTGGCATCTCGAGTAAAAATAAAAGATTGATGTATTTGCAAATCAAGAAAATCAATCTCAAAAATAGTTCTTATATAAAGAGTTCTATAGAATATGATAAATATTGTAAAATTATGAAATATAAAAATGAATACGTTATAAAAGCGTCAAAAAAGATGTGCAATGAAACTTAATTAAGCAACTAACTCAATGCACTAACACATTGAAATCGAATATTGATTATATAATTCATATTAACAATAGAATAAATTCACCTAGAAAAATAGTAAACTCATTTAATAATCACTATATTACACAAAACAACAATCCATGTCAGCCATCAAACCTCAGGTTTATTTCAGAAAAATATCAAATTCCATATTTCTTTACCCCACAGATAGATGCGAAATAATAAATATTGCAAAATCCCTAAAAAGTAAAACTAGTTGCGGAATCGATAACATACCAGTACTAATTGTAAAGGACAGCATTAAAATTACTGCTGATGCCCTCGTCCATATAATAAATTGTATGTTGGAAATGGTGTATTTTAGGTGTATTTATTGATAACTTAAAACCGGCTAAAATTAAACCCTTATTCAAAAAAGGCACTGAAGATAACATGAATATTTACCGACCCATTGCCTTACTACCGAGTTTTTCAAAAATATTTGAGAAAATTATACACAGAAGATAACATCCTTCCTGAATAAAAATAATGAACTAAACCCCAATCAGTTTGGTTTTCCAAAAACTAAAACTACTTCGTTAGCAATTTTCAAACTTTTTAAAAACATTTTGGGAAAATATGAATAGTAAAAATAAATGTACTGCCCTTTTATTACATATGTCAAAGGCATTCGACTGTGAAAAACATGACATACTGCTAAGTCAACTTGACAATATGAGATTTTACAGTAATATAGCTTATTAAATTTTGTTAGTGATACAATGGTATACCTTTTGTTGCTTTAACGCGGACGAAGCTGCAGGTAAAAGCAAGTCATTTATAAAGGAAAAATAAATGGCAATTAATCAACTTTCTATACCAAATATTGCGTGTTTTTTAATTATAATAATTTTGTTTATTTAGCTTTTTTATAGTACTAGGCGGCAAACGAGCAGACGGATCGCCTGATGGTAAGCAATTACCGCCGCCTATGGACACAAGCAACACCACAGGAGTCAAAAGTGCGTTGCCGCCCCTTGGGGTTGGGAAAAGGGATAGGATGAGGAGTGGGATGAGGGAGAAGGAATAGGGGAAAGGACCTCCGGTACTCTCACTCACTGAACGAAACGCAACAGTTTAGGTACTGTAACTTACGTCGATTTTCTGTGAAAGCGTAGTACTTCCCCGGTCGAGCCGGCCCATTCATGCTGAAATCAGCAAGGCTCTACTACCTTGAAACCTACCTACTACCGTGTGTAACAGGCGAGTTTCCTTTGTTCTTATTTTTGTACATTTGTATTGACTGCATTATTATATTATTATGAAGGTCTTAGCAAACATTACCTATGTATATTTTTTTTTGTTTCTGCTTTTGTTGAAAATAGGTGCAGCATTATCAGGTTTAATTTATGCATCTGTAACTCTTCATATAGAGTACGCAGAAAAGAACCTTTAGAGGAAACGAAATGGATTACAGCATGAATCGGAACGGATATTCAAATTATTGTTTCGCTTAACGTGCCTCGGACAAACCAAATCCTAGTTTATATTCACACAGCCGTAGAAAACAAAATGGATAACTATATGCGTTGGAATAGATTCCATTCCTATCACTATTTTAAAAGGATTTGAACGTGCATCGGAAAACCACGTTTTAATCTATGTGCCACACTCACAGTTTATATTTTGACTAGAGGACGCTAGCAGCTACGCCTGCAATTTTCTTAAATTTACATATTTGGACCGATCCCGTGGGAATTTCGGGCAATCCCTTCTTAGTGCACCCCTACGGTCCTTAAAGAACATACATGCCAAATTTCAGCTGCCTGCGCCTAATAGTTTCGGCTGTAGCGTGTCTGTCAGTCAGTAAGTAACGCAAGGATTTTATATATTAAGATTAACTATTTAGAATTTCAATGCGCATTCTACTTAACTACCTAACTACGCGATAAACATAATGCAGAAATGAGTATTGTTGACCACTACTAAACACAAAAAGATTTACAAAGTGTATTTACCTTTGCGAGATATATAGACAATAGAAAGGCAAATTTGAAAATTCAACAATAAATTGTATCACAATTCTAATGTGTGGGTGGTTCAATGTGATTTGTGTACTGAGCAATAAAATTTGTTAAACAAGGAGCTTATCCTAGCCGGAAGTCTCCAAGACTTTATTGAAGCTGTCAAACAATATTCTTATTGATGACTTTTTGTACCTGATCTGTCGAATATGGTGCTTTAAAGCTGCAGAAAATTCTGTCTCAACAGATCTCATGACTTCATTCTAATATTTTTTGACTGACTAGAAGCACATTGTTATGACGCGGCACCGAAGTAAGGACTCGATATAAAATAAGCAATGACGTATTTTCATTTAATTTTTTTGGTTTTGTCCAGAACATCTTTAAACCACCTATACGTTGAGACAAAATATGAAAAATGAAATCAATCAACCACTCAAACCAATCACAAAGTTTTAAAAATGTTCAACATATTATACAAATTGAACTCTATAACATGCAATTACTGATTGACAAAACGTTATCCTAAATACATTCATTTATAACTTCCTTGAAGGACGTTCTACGCAGAGGTTCGTTAGCGACAAAACCGCATGTCTGTATTCACCCAAAGGGTACCGCTAAGCGTTTATCACCTGACGAGCCAAAAGTTTTCTGCCTGCGATTTCCAACTTACTATGTTTAAAAAAAAAATGATATGAAAATCAACGACGCTCTGTCTAGACAAGTATACAGTCAAAGCACGGCACGTTATAATGCACATAAATGCCTGAATTATCTACTATTATTTAAATACAATCCATATAAATTTAATTTCAAATTACAATATATTAGTTATAGTAATAGTTAGTCATAAATATTTAATGTTAGTCTTTCTCTTTCTCCTAGCGTTATCCCAGTTTCAATCTGGGGTCCGCTTACTAGTCTAACTGGATTTGGCTGAATATTAGCTTTTTCACAGAGCAACTGCCTGTCTGACCTCCACAACCCGAAGGGATAGCGATATTCCATGGTTTAGACTAGTGTCAGTTTCTTTAGAAGGTACTGACACCCTGTAACGACTGTCATAGATCTTCATGACAACCGGGACCGACGGCTTAACGTGCTCTCGGAGGCACAGGACAAGCGATAATTAACAATTCAATACGCACATAACTCCGAAAAGTCATTGGTGCGCGCCGTGGATTCGAACCCGATACCCTCTGCATGGCAGTCTTTTGGTATATCCACTCGGCTATCGCTGCCTTCTATTAAATATTATTTAAATAAAAATAAATATTTAATCTTCCGTGTGGTGACGGATTAAGAATACGGAATGTCACCACCCCATATCATCCCACGGGTGTCGTAAAAGTCGACAGAGGGAGCATATTATGCAGAGAACAGCACTGTAAGAGAAGGAAAACTTGATACAAACCCTATACCAACTCGTTTGGCCAGCGTGGTATAGTAGGCCAATTCTTCCTTTCAAAGGAGAGGCCTAGTCCAGCAGTGGACTGTTAAAGGCTGATGGTGATGAAATATTTAATGTTAGTATTACATATTATATGCTTAAAGTTTATTTGCTCATATGACAATTTGCTCAAATTATATTCCATTTTCTAGCAAAGTAAAATGCTTGGCTTCAAAAAGAAGAAATGTCTTGAAAGTCCAACAACAAAAAGTCGAACAATTAAAGACTGTGCTCAAATAATACGCAAATTTAAAAAAAGGCTTAAAGAAACCGAAAGCGATTATTACAAACGGAGCTAACAGCAAAAGAAAGTTCAGAATGTGATAAATTAGATTCAGAGGTCATCCATATTAATGAAATAAATACATCAACTGTCAGCCCCACTAAGAAAAAAATGTAACTCAAACTTTGAAAAAAATCATCCGACACCAGCTATGAGGCTCTGGCGAAAAATAACGAAACAACAACAGATATATTTTGCCAGGATAATATATGTACACTCACTCCTCAAACAAAAAATCATGAGATACACTCAGATTTAAAAATTCAAGAAAAACAAGATATAATAAACTTATCATCACTGATACGCACAGTTCAAATTTATGGCATTTAATTCAAAAGCTTGCTGGACCTTCCTACTAAGTAACATGTTTTAGTAAACCAGGTGCAATTTCTGATAAGTTATTGGACTCTTGATTAGAAGTATGTAAATCTCTAACCGCTTGACCGCGCACAAGTGACTATTCTCCCTTTTTCGAAATGCCGTAGACCGCGCACAAGTGACTATTTTCCCTTTTTGGTTACAACGCTATACTCGGTCTGAATTTACTGTTTCTTTCTATTACGTAATGTTTTAAATTATTTTTCTCTGTTCTATTCAAATCATTGAACATTTCTTCACGCTAAAGATATGAAGCGAGTCTTAAAATGGTTATCCCGGAACGAAAAAATAATGTCAAATGCCACTCTTTGTTTCGCGCGCTCCGTGATTACGTGCTTATCGTATGCGTGTCATTAAATATTTTTATACTGTGATACATGTTTTTTTTTATTTAATTCGGTGTAGATAGAATCCCTCTACAGTTAAAACTCATAAAATATGTATGTCATCGATTTACTTTTTAAAATAATCCTGTTTTAAATACACAAAGTGTTTTTTAACTATAGTCAATGTTCGCTGCTAAGTATATTAAATTAGAAAGTAAATATCAACAAAGAATTCATACGACTTGAAAGAGTCATTTATAAGGTTGAAGAAAAACATCACTTCAACTTACTCATGTTACCGACTTATCAACAATAAATGTTTATGTCAGCGCGCCCATCTGGCGAGCGGCGGCGCGACATTTTGTTTAGAACGTGAGCGGTCAAGTGAATTCGGCGAATTAGCGCTAGCGGTCAAGCGGCTAAGTTAATTCGATTATGTGGTATTATTGTGTGGCAATAATGACAAAAATCCCTTTCATACTCAATCAATTTTATACTATTACATAAACAAGCTTATGCATACCAATGTTTTAGTCTGCAATATTAAACAAAACAGATTCTTTATTTTTTTATTTATAGACTCACGCCTGTATCTCCGAAGGGGTAGGCAGAGGTGTAATATTACACCCACATTTCGACATGAACTTTTAGGTCTCACGTAATAGGGGGCGAGCCTATTGCCGTACCGGGCACATTACCAGACTCCGTGCTGCTTCTGAGAATTTCCTGACGGAAAAACTCAATGACACTTTGCTCGACCCGGAAATCGAACCCGAGACCTCCCAATCCCACGCGCACATTTATGCCGCGAGACCAACGAGGCAGTGTGTAAATAGATTCTTAAATGAAAGAAAACAAAATGAGCTTGTTCGGTCCATTCGTTCCCTATAAACGATTAAAATTAACGTTCACCTAACCAGTACAAATAAAATCGCAATACAGTAAAGACGTGTGTATTTTATTCAGAAGCCCGACAATCAAAACTGAACCTTAACTACATTAACATATGGTCCAAACGAGCCGCATAGAAAATAACATCTGGCGTAGGAAACACGGGCGACCCGGCGAGCCACGAGAACAATAGGCCGACTACCTGAGCGATCGAGGTGTCGTTTTGTGTGCACATTTAAAGCTAATTAGCGAAGATAGTTTTATTACGTTATAATAACTTGTAAACAAACCTATTAAACATAAACTTTGGTGCATTTCAAGATTATTGCGAGTGTTTATAAGACGTTTACGTGAACAATGAGTGTACCGTTAACTAGTGAACAACAACAGCTAGTTAATTCGTTAGAAGATACCTATTTATTATTGCAAAAAACACAAAGTAACCTCAAGAAATGTTCGAAGCAAAGGTTGACAAAAGGTTATATAGAAGCAAAGTTACAATGTTTAGAAGACTACTGGCAAATGTTCAATACAACACATCAAGAATTAGTGAAGTGCACGCCTAAATGTAAACGTAATGATGTTTCTTATTTCGCAAATGAAGATTATTTTCTTGTCGAAGATTTATATTCATGTTTACAAGGCGATTTGAAAGACATGTTGGAGTCGATATCTTCAAAAACAACAAACATTCAAACCAAGGAATTAACATCGTCGCAGCCACGTGTCAAGTTACCGCGTATTGAACTCCCAACCTTTACCGGGTGTTACGACGAGTGGCCTACGTTTCGAGATATGTTCACCTCGCTGGTACATAACAACACGTCTTTATGTAATGTTCAGAAGTTACACTACTTGAAGTTGAGCCTTGTCGGTGAACCTAAAGCATTGTTGAAACACGTTAACGTCACCGACAATAATTATGATCAGGCTTGGAACATACTTGCACAACGATATGGAAATAAACGAATGATAGTCAACTCCGTACTGCAGAAATTATTTACCCAGAAGAAAGTTAGCACGCCATCAGCTACACAAATCAAAAACTTGTTGGATACGACCTCTCAGTGTTTAAATAGTCTGAAAAATCAAGAATTACCTACCGAGTCCTGGGATCAGCTGATTATTTATTTAGTTGTACAGAAGCTCGATGTAGACACGCACACGGCCTGGGAAGAGGAATCTTACAAGGAAAAAGCTGCTGAGCTACCTACTTGGGATGAATTAAGGATGTTCCTTGAGACTAAGTACCGTACACTTGAGATGGTGCAGCCTGCAGTTAAGAGGGAGCAGACGGTTATGAAAACAAAGACATTCCATACCACATCAATAGAAGAGAAGGCAGTTCCATCGCCAAACAAAGCATGCCATATGTGTAACGCTGACCACACCTTGTGTCATTGCAAGGAATTCTGTAATTTACAACCAAGCGAACGCAGTGATTTTATTAAGAAAAACAATTTATGCTTCAATTGTCTGATGTCAGGACACTCTGTCATGAAATGTCGCAATCGAATGTCCTGCAGAAGATGCAACCGCCGCCATCACACGTTGTTACACCAATCCAGCGGCTGTCAATCAGACAATTTGAAAACTCACCACAGTCAAGTCGAAGAAGAACAACAACAACAAAAGGCGGAACATACCAATGAACCTGAGGTAGCCATATCTACGCACTTTGTGTCAGAGAAGTCAACAGCTTTGTTCGCCACAGCATTGGTTCGAGTGACAGATGATCAGGGACATAGCACAATATTGCGTGCCCTAGTCGACCAAGGTTCGCAAGCAAATTTCTTGACTGAACGAGCTGCACAACTGTTAAAGGTCAAAAGGACATCTGTGAAGGGTACAGTCACTGGCGTTGGAACAACACAAACTAAAATCCGTCATATGGTACATATCATGCTTCATTCAAGATGTGATGATGACTTCAAGCTTGATGTTTCTGCTTATGTAATACCAACACGATTAACGTCCTACTTACCATCCAGAACAATTATTGGTACGCTGCACTTCTGGCCGCACTTACAAGAACTCACCTTGGCAGATCCGAGTTTCCATTCACCGGGGCGAGTAGACATGCTGTTAGGAGTAGAAGTTTGTGCTCAAATCCTGAAGGCTGATATAATCAAAGGTCCACCTGGCTCTCCATGTGCCCAAAATACAAGCTTGGGATGGATCTTATTTGGAAAGATATAAGCACAAGCTTCAGAGAACCATATACTTGTAATGCATCACACGTTAGATCTGGATAATATATTAAAATCTATGTGGGAAGTTGAAATCGACACAAAAGACAAGCTCACCAAAGAAGAAGAAGAATGCGAGAAAATATACAAAAACACACATACACGAAATGAAAACGGACGCTACATAGTCAAACTACCATTTAAAATCAATGAACCGCAATCAATGCATGGTAATACAAAGGAAGGAGCTATAAGAAGATTACTACACTTAGAGAAACGTTTCACAAATAATGAAGATCTGAAAAAGGAATATACAAAAGCAATTAATGAATACAGTGAGATGAATCACATGGAGGAAGTTCCAAGAGATGAATTGAATAAACCAGCAGTATATTTACCACACCACGCAGTGGTTAAAGAAGAAAGTGAGACTACAAAGGTCAGACCAGTATTCGATGCTTCTCACAAGGGTAGTAATAACATATCACTCAATGATGAGCTACTAGTTGGACCACAACTTCAACATGACATGAGGTCACTTGTCATGCGTTGGCGCCTGAAGAAGATTGCGTTTGTAGCCGATATACAAAAGATGTATAGACAAATACTGGTTTCAAAGGAAGACACAGATTACCAGAGAATTGTTTGGCGTAATAGTCCAGATGAGCCCATCAAAGAATACCGGCTTCTACGCGTCACGTTCGGCACGGCATGTGCACCTTACCTTGCAGTCAAGACCTTACACCAAGTTGCAATTGATGAAGGCGACAGCTATCCTGAAGCGACAGACTCTATTAGACACGATTTTTATATGGACGATTTGATGTCGTCCCAGGACACGATTCCAAAGGCAATTAAGGTTGCTAAAGATGTAAAAGAGATTCTTGGGAAAGGAGGATTTATTCTGCAAAAATGGGCATCCAACAGCTCCGATTTTCTTAAGGAATTTCATCCATCGGAGCTCAGCTCTCACGTCAATATTGATATCAAGTTGGACGGTTTAATAAAGACACTGGGCTTATCTTGGAACATGGGAGAAGATGTACTGAAATACAATGTTAAGTTACCACCCGCATCTGAAATTATCACAAAAAGAAGAATATTAGCAGAAGTTCAACGACTCTTTGATCCTCTTGGTTGGCTCGCTCCTGCACTGCTGCCGGCAAAGATCATGATCCAAAAGCTATGGCTTCAAAAGGTTCGATGGGATGAAGAAATTTCACCTGAAACAAAAACTGAATGGACGAATATAAGAAACAGTTTTGAAGACATAAAGCACATAAAGTTATGTAGGTGGCTACACGCTACCAAAGAAACCCTGACAGACGCTACCATTCATGGGTATTGCGATGCATCAACGAAGGCCTATGCAGCAGTCGCTTACCTGAGAGTCCGAGGAGTCAGCGGTAATTATCAGACTGCCATTATCGCTACAAGAACAAAGGTAGCTCCCGTTAAAGCATTATCTCTTCCGCGACTGGAACTATGCGGAGCCGTTCTACTGTCGAAATTGTTGAAACATATCAGTGAAGCAATGCGCATCCCAAAGAGTCAAATATTCTGTTGGACTGATTCAACGATAGTGCTATCATGGCTTAATGGAGATCCCAACAGATGGCAAACGTTTGTTAGAAATCGAGTGATCACTATACTTGATAATATCGGAAACAAGTGGCATCACATTGAATCACAACACAATCCAGCAGACGTCGCCTCGAGAGGAATGTTGGCTACTGAATTGAGAAATTACATGCTTTGGTGGCACGGTCCCGAACATCTGAAACAGAAAGAAATACACATGAGCACAATAGTCGATGAAAATATAGAGCTAGAGAAAAGGAAAACCATTAATACTTACTTGATAACTGAAACAGAAAAGACAGAGTCACTATATAACAAATTTGAAAATTTTGATAACTTACCTGAACTATTGAGAAGTATTATCTATGCTAAGAGATTTCTACGATTCAAGAAAAAATGTGACCAGGATATTGACTCGCCAATCACCGCTGACGAGCTGGAAGATTCCTTGCAGACCTGTATAAGGATCACACAAAATATTATATTTCACGAAGAAATTAGAGATTTACTGGCAAGGAATAAGATTAAAAATAAAAGTCGTCTGAAGGCACTTAATCCATACTTCGACGCTAAAATGATACTCAGGGTGGGCGGCAGATTGAATAACGCTTATTTAGAACATGAATATATGCACCCTATAGTATTAGATAATAAGAACTCACTTACCTCACTATTGGTTGCTAACGCTCATAAACAAACTCTGCACGGAGGAGTACAACTAATGTTAAACTACCTGAGGTCAAGATACTGGATTCTGAAAGCCAAATGTGTAATTAAAGCATATATACGCAAATGCTTAGTTTGTGCGAAGTTAAGTGCAAGATCTCGCACACAATTGATGGGAGAGTTGCCAAAGGTGCGAGTAACACCAGCCCGATCATTTCTTCACAGTGGCGTAGACTTTGCCTTATGATGTCTTGATGTCTAAAGGCAGAGGTGCGAAGACGAATAAATCCTACATCGCCATATTCGTATGCATGTCGACAAAGGCTATTCATCTTGAGCTGGTGGGAGATCTGACGGCAGAAGCTTTCATAGGAGCCTTTCGTCGTTTCGTCGCTCGTCGTGGAATATGTAGTCACTTGTGGAGCGACCAAGGTCGAACCTTCGTCGGAGCCAACAAAGCGCTCGCAGAAGCTTTTAAAGAAGCACACCTTGAGTTCGCAGATGTATGCAATCTACTGGTGTCCGACGGCACGCAATGCCATTTCATTCCTGCATACAGCCCTAATTTTGGAGGTCTATGGGAAGCAGGGGTGAAGTCTATGAAGTATCACCTCAAACGGATCATGAATACAAACTTGACATTTGAAGAAATGAGTACATTGCACTGTCAAGTTGAAGCGTGCCTGAATTCACGCCCTCTGTACCCATTAGATGACTCAGACTTAGAAAATATCAATGTCCTAACGCCTGGGCATTTTCTTATTGGAGAAGCTCCAGTTACAATACCATCACCAAGTCTGAATGATACTTCTATATCAAGCTTATCACGATGGCAATACTGTCAAAAATTGCTTTCAAACTTTTGGCATCGCTGGCAAACTGAGTACCTTTCCAGACTTCAACAAAGACCAAAATGGTTAAAGAGGCAAGAAGAATTTGAGATTGGCCAAATTGTTCTTATCAAAACTGAAGCCTTACCACCTGGGAAGTGGCCTCTGGGACGCATTGTGGACAAACATCCTGGACCCGATGGCATCACTAGTGTTTATAGCGTGAAGAGCGCCACTAACACAGTTAAAAGATGTATCTCAAAGCTTTGCCTTCTACCAATTGATAACAGTTAATTCATAATAATTAATTGACTGTCACATTCAAATTAATTGTTAATTAATTCATATTAATATAGATATTCGCTGTTATACCTTAGCTTTATAATTACAATCAGGCTCTCAATTTGTTTTTGCAAATAAAACTAATGTTGTAGTCGATTTCAAAGTACATAATTATGTATTATATCAGTGAGTTAAAGCCAACACGATTAGTTGAATTTATCTTGAATTCTGAATTGCATGCTCTTGGATTGTATAATTGTTCATTTCTTTAACACATGTAAAAGGTATTTAAAATCCCTTTTGGTGGGCGGTATGTTCGGTCCATTCGTTCCCTATAAACGATTAAAATTAACGTTCACCTAACCAGTACAAATAAAATCGCAATACAGTAAAGACACATACATACATACATACATATCGTCACGCCTTCCATCCCCGAAGGGGTAGGCAGAGGTGTATTACTACACCCACTTTTCGCCAGATATGCTTTAGTCCCACGTAATAGGGGGCGAGCCTATTGCCGTACCGGGCACATTTCCAGACTCCGTGCTGCTACTGAGAATTTCGTGACAGAAAAACCCAATAACACTGCCCGACCCAGGAATCGAACCCGGGACCTCCCGATCCCACGCGCACATTTATGCCGCGAGACCAACGAGGCAGTCGTATAGGGTTTGATGTCGAGTTTTCCGTCTCTACGCAAAGATGGTATTTGCATCGTGTTGTCCCTTAGTCGCCTCTTACGACACCCACGGGAAGATAGGGGGTGGTGACACTTGTACTCTATGCCGTCAACCACACGTAAAGACGTGTGTATTTTATTCAGAAGCCCGACAATCAAAACTGAACCTTAACTACATTAACAGAGCTATATCAATATATATGTTCTCAATTTGCTCATAGTACTTTTGTAAGCTTAGATGGCTCAGTATCTTTTAGATCATGTAACTATGTAATCTGTAAGTGTATAATAAGAAACATATTACACCTGTACTACAAACATTCATACCAGCAATATATCAGTATTAATGTTAAAGTAAAAATTAGTAATAAGTGTGTAAAATTTCTATCATCTAGTACTCAAACAGAACAGACCTCAATACCAAACACATCAGTAGACCCCGTCCAAAGTAAACTTAGATTTTTTCGAGCCGAACATCAATAATTTACTCACCATACTCCACCTAAATGTTCAAGCTATAAGATCAAAATTAAATGAATTAGAAATTGTATTACATAATTTAAATATTGATGTCTTTTGTGTGACACCTTTTTTCAAAACAATAACGCAAAAATATTGCAATTGCCCGGCTATAAGACTGCTAATTACTACTCAAGAAGCAAACGCAGAGAAGGAGTATGTATATATGTCAGAAATTCTATTAGCTGTAATAAATTAGATTGGATATCAGAACTGCAACCGAGGTTCATTTTGAATGCTATGGTATTTATGTACCAAATACAAAGTGGTATATTATATGCCTGTATAGAATACCCAGCAGTTATTTTGATGTATTTATTGTGAAACTTGAAATGTTTCTGTATAAACTAACTATTCGCTCTAGAAGCTTACGCAAGAAATTTTTTATATTAGGTGATTTCAATATATTCAATATAGACACTCTTCAATTAAGCACAAAAAGTAAGACATTTTTAGATACAGTACATAAATTATTAATTCAAGAACCCACTAGAATACATCTCATTCTGCAACATGCATTGATAACATAATAACAAATCAAAATACATGTAAAACTGAAGTTCTTGATTTAGGGATATCAGATCATACTGGCCAACTTATTAAATTATCCTGCAGTATAAGTTTTAAAGAAGGGTTTTGGTTTGTAAATAGAAGAAACATAAAAGAAATTAGAGAAATATTTTTAAAATACATATTATACATCAAATTCTATGACGTTTACATGGAGTCTGATGCAAATTTGGCTTATAATAAATTTATTGAACTCATATTTGACTTATGTTTTCCTATTAAAAAAATTAAAATAAGTCATATTAGAAAAGAACAGTGGAAATCCCCGGGTATTGGCATCTCAAGTAAAAATAAAAGATTGATGTATTTGCAAATCAAGAAAATCAATCACAAAAATAGTTCTTGTATAAAGAGTTCTATAGAATATGATAAATATTGTAAAATTATGAAATATAAAAATGAATACGTTATAAAAGCGTCAAAAAAGATGTGCAATGAAACTAAATTAAGCAACTAACTCAATGCACTAACACATTGAAATCGAATATTGATTATATAATTCATATTAACAATAGAATAAATTCACCTAGAAAAATAGTAAACTCATTTAATAATCACTATATTACACAAAACAACAATCCATGTCAGCCATCAAACCTCAGGTTTATTTCAGAAAAATATCAAATTCCATATTTCTTTACCCCACAGATAGATGCGAAATAATAAATATTGCAAAATCCCTAAAAAGTAAAACTAGTTGCGGAATCGATAACATACCAGTACTAATTGTAAAGGACAGCATTAAAATTACTGCTGATGCCCTCGTCCATATAATAAATTGTATGTTGGAAATGGTGTATTTTAGGTGTATTTATTGATAACTTAAAACCGGCTAAAATTAAACCCTTATTCAAAAAAGGCACTGAAGATAACATGAATATTTACCGACCCATTGCCTTACTACCGAGTTTTTCAAAAATATTTGAGAAAATTATACACAGAAGATAACATCCTTCCTGAATAAAAATAATAAACTAAACCCCAATCAGTTTGGTTTTCAAAAAACTAAAACTACTTCGTTAGCAATTTTCAAACTTTTTAAAAACATTTTGGGAAAATATGAATAGTAAAAATAAATGTACTGCCCTTTTATTAGATATGTCAAAGGCATTCGACTGTGAAAAACATGACATACTGCTAAGTCAACTTGACAATATAGGTATAAGAGGTATAGGACAAAAATGAATCCAGTCCTATTTAAATTACAGGATGCAGGACACTGAAATAGAAAGTTTCGATAAAGCAACTAATACAATAGCCCGTGTACAGTCCACTTTTAAAAAGTTCTTCTTGGCGTCCCGCAGGGGAGTATATTAGGTCCGCTTTTGTTTTTAATTTACATAAATGAGCTTCCTAATGTCATTTATCATCTGTGTGTTATGCATGCAGATGATGCAACAATTTTTATATGTAATGATGGTTTAAATGATGTTGAATATAAAATAAAAATAAATAATACACTTAAAAACGTAACAAACTTGTTAAAATTTATTAACTTTAGTGTAAACTTCTCCAAAACAAAGCTCATGCAATTTAGGAATTATAAAAATAAGCCATCACCTCTTAATAAATATGAATTAAATACAAATATTGAAGAGGTGGAGCAAATAAATTTTCTTGGTGTGATAATTGATCACAATCTAAATTGGAAAAGTCACATAACAAAAGTAAACAAGAAAATTTCAAGTTACACATATGTATTATCAATACTTGTAGAAACCACATCTGTATGTACCGCAAAAGCCGCCTATTTTGGTTATGTGTATCCGTTGCTGACCTATGGAATTATCTACTGGGGAAACTCTTGTGAGATCCAATCTACATTGCAATACTGATTCATTGCGCCTAACTTTTAAAAGAACGGGTTTCCTTACTCTCACATGTATTTATATATTGTAGATATGTATTTTTGTTTAAAATAACATGCAGTTCTTTAATCGAAAGCGATTCAAAGCCAAATATACGAAGTAAATATAAACACAATCTAGACTTGCCACAAATACACAGTATAATTTTTTATAAAAGTACATATATTTCGGCAATAATAAATCACTTGCCGGTCCATTTAAACAAACTGGGTGCAATTTCATTCAAAAGGGTACTAAAAAAATGGTTAATGGAAAATGCATTTTACTCTGTAAGTGAATACTTTGCTAAAAATAGATAGTTTGATTTTGTTATACTATTTGCAACGCCCGTATGGGTAGACTGTTGATACCAAAAATTATTGTTAAACACCATTGTAAACACAGTTTAAGTAATGAATGTCTTTGTCTTTATATAAAGAAGTATCTGCTTATTGGGACGTTTTGTCGATAAGACGTGCACTACAATGCACCGCATGAACAATTTAATACAATACTGGTTATCTGTATATGCAGTATTTTCAAGACTGTTCACTTTGATATAGTGAATATAAAATAAAAAGGATGGGCGTGAAATGTTTTATGAGTCGATCTGGGAAGAGACTGGACTTTTTAGGATTTTTTTACTCATAGCATTGGCAATATCACGGAGATACCAACAGACTGCCTTGCAGAGGATATCAGGTTCAAACCTATGACGTGCACTACTGACTTGGTATTTAATTACTTATTATAACTATCGCTTGCCTCTTGCCTCCGAGTGCGAACCGGCCAAACAGCCGGTCCGTCTTACATTGTTAAACCTGTTGGTCCCGGCTGTCATGTAGATCTTTGGCAGCCGTTTTGAGGATTCAGTATTATTGAATTAACTGACACTGGTCTAACCCATGGAATATGGATTGGTTTTCGCAGAGCGAATGACATCACAATCGCTCTGTGGAAAAGCAAGAAAGTAGGTTTGTACTAGGATCACGCATGGACGCTATTGACTATTAACAAGAACAACCTATTAATACAACAAAATCACTCAAACATATAACCTATAACAACAAACGAACTCGTCTCGTCTTCTTTACAATCCTATCCTCACTGCACACAACTGTTCAAATAAAGAAGGCGCAACTTGTCGCGTTTAAAACATAAAAGCGAGGGAAATGCCTTGTTTTGTTCAATAAACTTTTTATAAAGAACTTGCAGCCCGTTAAGGCTGCGTTTTCAGCAAAGATGTGCGATATTAACCGAGCAAGGAAATCACTAATTAAATGTATAAGTTTATTTGCTCATCCATGTGGTGACGGATTAAGAATATTAAATGTCATTGCGATGGTGGATAGATGGATTCATTTCGATGGTGACGTAAGAGGCTACTAAGGAAAACACACAATGCAAATAGTTTTTGCGAAGAGACTAAAAACTCGTCATCAAAGCCTATGCCAATACGAATGGCCAGCGTGGTATAGTAGAACAAAGCTTGCTATTAACACTCAATGCTTTTGAGACACAAATTAGCGGAGGCCTATGTTCTGCAGTGGACTTGTGGATTGGTGAGTGTAAGTTATACTATGGGTGGACGAGACTGTTGGTCTAGTGGTAAGTCACCTTGACAGCAGTCAAGCATAGCAATGCCAGCGGTTGCAATCATATAGCATCTCAACACACAGTTACCTCGCTTAGCTTTGTTAAATACATACCTTAAGTAAGAAGTCTTTATAAAGAGGCGACAGTTCAAATAGACTGTGTTGTGTCTATACGTTGGTTGTGCACTGAGACACTAATGGATATAAAATATTCAAGACGTTGAACGTGTTAATGGTTGGTTAATATTGTTTTCCGTTTAAGATGTTTAATAGTGTCTTAACGGAGTTTCTTTGGCAAAGCATCAGGTATTGTTCGTCTTACTACGGTTCCCATCATCAATGGATTTGGTAATAGAGATATTATATATTTGACATAAGCTCCATACAAAGTATGTATCCCTAGTACCCAAATCCATGGAGAAATCGAATATTGAAACCGGTTGTTAATCTACAATGTCTACTTTCTTTCTTTTTCCTGTGTGTCCAACTAAGGCTTCTGACAAGGCCTAAAGTTTTTTTTGTGTGAGACAAGAACCGGGAGCGACGGTTTTACTAACGGTCACCCATCCACTTCGTAGCCTTTGCCAACGATGCTTTACTTAGCCGATCTGTTTTGCGGCAAAACAAGCTGAGAACACTAAAAAAATACGAATAGTTTAACACAGCTATAAAATAATTGTATTCAGAACGGTATAAAATTTAAAAAGTCCCAGGGGCACTGAATTAGATCGCGCAATTTCCCGACAACGCCACGCTGCCAACTCTATTCGAGGCTTCTTTGATACAGAGAACATTCCCATCGTCACGTAGATTTCAAGTTATAAGGCGTATTAACTTATTTTTATATCATAGGAAAGCAGAGTTTGAAGTATTTAGATAGAGCTATAATGCAAAAGGATTCGTGGTTAAATTGATCCTGCACGGTTGGCGGCCGCCTCGCCGCTTTACACTACACGAGGGTCGTGGGTTCGATTCCTACACGAGACAACACTTTTTGTTATTCATAAATTGTTGTTTCGAGTCTGGGTGTTCATTGTGTCCGTTAGTTATATGTTTATAAAGTCCCCCGCGACATAGGATTTAGTCCTAGTGCGGGCGTTGTCTTTATAAATGATAAATAAATGAATGATAAATGAATTATTATAATTATCATCATCAGTCTATTCGCTTAATTTAAGACAGACACAATTAAATTTAATGGCTATAAGAATTACTTAAAGCTGAAAATCATTTCTACCTATATTAATTTCGCTATTCGATAGAATATTTACTCTGTTTTATATTTTTGGTATAAAAATATTTCTACTGCCTTATTATAACATCAATTAAATTTACAGACATTACAGACTTAAATAACATAAAATTATAAAGTGTTCCATGCGATTAATGTCGTGCACTTTATTTCCATAAAAGCTTATTAATCTTAACGTTTTATTTAATTAACTGCCGTTCAACGGTTATATTTAAAGGCAGAAAGGGTTTTTATGCGCCTATTAACCATACTTAATTATTTTAATACGTACAGTTTTTTTGCTAGCGTGCTTACAAAAGGAGCTCGGTGTTTTTGCATTTTCCAGGAATATTGCACTTTGATCCTATCTAAATTATGCTTATTAGCTAACACGCATTTCTAGACTAAATGCCGTTTTCGTTAGCTAGAAGGAAGGACAGATAACAGGAATACTACATATAACTATATACAACAGGATAAAAAACCCAGGGCTGCCAAGCAAATATCACTCACATATTGTGTTGGCAAACCTTGGTTCAACGGAGTTTTTTACGCCATGGAAATCTTTTGTCTTCCTTAACCACAAAAACATTGGTTAAACTCTCGTGGAGTGCATATGGCACCTCCCGAAACATCTATTCGGTCTACACACTAAAAATCATTTCACGCGAGGCCTTAAAATACTTCAGGGTTATCGGCTGAGCCGTAGCCTGTGGGCCGCAATTATTATGTTTAAAAGAAGAATTTAAGTGAGCTTTTCTCTTATTTCAGACTCGTTTCTCTTATATATATTTTCTCTTTTCGTTTGTGCACATCTTTCTCTTCCACGAATGAAGCGTCTTTTATATTCAAAGTAATACTTTTTTCTGGAAACTGATTATATCAGTCTCCAGTTGACTAATAGTCAACTATAACGGCGAAATGTGTCCGAAAATTTCTAGAAACTATTTTATAGCACTATTTGCTACAACAGATCCAACGCTTTGATCAAGTTGTCTCTTTATTTCGTCTCCTGCCTCGTCTGGACATTTTCCTCGTGATAAATATTTTATTAGTACCACCTTGTTCAATGTATATTATACGACTGATTGAAGTTGGTGTTTATGAAAATGCAAACTAGCATTACACTGAGGTTCACTATAGTTGGGACGGTTATATCAGAGTGACAGCGATCACTATTACGTTTTAACGATGTAAGAGAGGGTTATGAATATATTTGTACGTATTTTCGTAAGTTTATGACTCTCTGCATCTTGATATGATTAAGTGTTGTGATTCAATGCAAGCTGTGTTGCGATGAATCTCAGTTATAATACTTATTTCACTTTATTTAATTTTACTGAGATTTATTCAGTCTTCAATAAAACTGGGTTCGATTACAGATTATTTCAGAAAGTAATAAATTATAATTTATTTATTACATATTATAATTTTGCAAAGACCATGACGATTATCCGCGCATAAACTTTGGCGATAATGTATAGATGCCTGCTAAAGCCCACTTAGTTTGCAAACTAGTTCTCTCTATACACAAATTAAGTAAACGGTGCAAAAATCTACGTTAGTAAAAAGTGTAAAATCCAGTCGATATACACATACACATGTATTAAACAAACTCGTACACCCTCTTTACTCTCTTAAGGGAAGATAGTTTCGGCTTTCCTATAATGTTCAGTTGTGGTTTCATAACGTTAGAAGGAAATAAGGACGCTTGCGAGATGGCATTGATCCCTTAAGAGGAACTGGTCCCAGAAGGCTGAAAAATAATCAGATGGAAGGAATATAAGATATAGGCCTTCTCACTGTCCATCCATCGGATTCCTTCTCTATGTCTTCCTTTGCCCAGTTCATTCCTTCCAGTGGGACTTTGCAATAAATAATTTGCGTCTTGGATTTCATTGCCATTGATCCAAATTAATGCCGTTATATTTAAACATCGCTCTTGAGTTTTCCGATTTATCCAGTTGGATCAACACACATCAACAAACATAGCAAAGAATTAAATCAATCCTATTCTAAGGAAAATATCACTTCGTATAACAGCATAAAAACCAACACAATTATTACAGAAAAAATAACCTTATTTGCGTTTAATTATAACGTTTGGTTATCCAAGTAATTAGGCTCACACAGTATTCCAAATAGGAAAATGCCCTAAATAATGCTTGTTTGAGAAAATCTAGAGAACTATTCAGCTTATTTGAATAATCCCTTGGGGGCCTTATTTGCCTGTACTCGGGGTAAAAGTGAAAGCAGTAACAGAAAAAGAGAATTGTTTCCCTTGAACTGCCCAAGAGTGCCTTCTATGGGTAATGTTAGTATACAAATGGGGTATTTTGGGTTAATATACAAATATTGACCATTCGTTTTATTTTTATGGCGGATCTGCCGCATATGAAGGTTCAATGAGGTTTTATGATAGTTTTATGCAAAGGGTCAGGTGAATGTGTGTTTGGTGATAGGGTTAAACCTATGGAAATGATGCGGAATAATTCTGTATTAGGATCATTACAGTTTGAAAATTTGTTCACAATATCTGCCTGGATTAATTTAATTCTGTATTGATAGATTTAGGAGTATCAGTGCGCCGCAGTGCACACACAGTTTTATCTTCGTAAATTGAAGATTTATTAATAGCATTGTACCTTTTGTACGGTAGTAGAGCCTTGTTGATTTCGGCATGAATGGGCCGGCTCAAACGGGGAAGTATTACCCTCTCACAGGTATTCGACGTAAAGTTGTTACTTTTACCGAACGAAACAGTTTGTACCTAAACTGTTTCGTTCGGTGAGTGAGAGTGCCGGAGGCCCTATCCCCTATTCCTTCTCCCTCATCCCAATCCACATCCTATCCCTTTTCCCAACCCCAAGGGGCTGCAACGCACTTGTGTGACTCTTGTAGTATTGCATGTGTCCATGGGCGGCGGTAATTGCTCACCATCAGGCGATCCGTCTGCTCGTTTGCCGCCTATTACTATTAAAAAAAAACCTGCGAAAACGCACTTTTGTTTTGGAAGAAGATTAGGCTGCCATAATACTATTGTTGACAAAATAATATAACATACAAATATCATGGCTGTTTTTTTAATATACGTAGATTCAATCATTTAAATGCTGGAGTACGTTTCTAAAAGTGCAAAAATCACCGACCGCTATGTGTTAGGCTGGTCTAAAAGTAGTATTCATTCTCACGCAAAAGCAAGCATTAACGTATGCGGTCAAAGGTAACCCACCTTTATTCGTTTCTCGGTATGTTATTAGTTGATTAGTTATTTCCTACCGCAAAGCCTTTAAGGGTCGTATTTTTAGGAAGAACTTGCTACCCTAACCAAATAGCTGCGGTCGCTCATTCGCCCTTTTATCCCCAAACTATTAAGGTAAATTAAATAGTAGGTCAAATATAATTAGTGAGGGTGAAGGGTTGAAAGTTTGAATAATTTGTGCGAAAGGGACATTTACTATATAAATTAATATTTATGAAATAATTCTGCCGCGAATTAGTAAAGTAAGTTATTAAAGAGGGGCTATAAAATTACAAATCCTTCTATCGTTTGAAAAGTGTCAAGAGGAAAAAAATTACAGAAAAATATACCTAGACAAAAGCTAAATTAGTTTAATTGAATAAGTAACATCATCATCACCATCACCTTTTAAAGTCAACTGCTGGACAAAGGCATCTCCTAATTTGCGTCACAGTATACATTGGTGCTAAGGAAATGGAAGGATTTCTACTTATTCCACTATGCCACGCTGCTCAGACGGGTTGGCATAGGATTTGATGCTGTGTTTTCCGTGTCTTGCGCAAGATAGTTTATTTTGCAGTCGCCTCCTATGGGAACGTAACGAAAACACGAAAGTGCACTTCGTGATGATGAGTCATGAATTTAGGAATTGTCATCACAGAAAAGCTTTAGCACGATTTTGTATGTTTACTCGCTTACCGGCGAGGTCGCGACAAAATATGCTACCGGCGTTTCGTTTGGTCCTGCTCTGAGACGTTGGTTATCTTAGTGGCTAAGCCTGGGAAACTTGTAGTTTAGAGTCAAGCACACCATCTGTATCTGCGCCAAGAGTCAGAGGATAAATGTGTTCTAAGGGCCTACCCTTGCTGATCATAGATGTGGTTGATATCTCCACTAGTCCATCTCTCTATTTATTGGTAAATAGATATTTACTCATCGCAGTCTGTGGGTATGGCTACTAGGCTATCGCAACCTCTATTTGATAGAATATTTCTTCTTTCAAATAGAGGTTGAATTGAAATTGAATTCTAATAGATATTTACTCCAATATAGTTACTTTTGAAAGTGTAACATATCTGGGCAACATCTCAGTTTATTGTCGATTATCCAACCACGTTACCCCACAAATGTCAGGCAACACATGTTTCCCACAAATGCAGACATGCCGCACAATTCAGTGTTCAAGCAAACGCTTCATTATTAATATCTTGTTGGTCTATAGAGATGTAGAATATTTGCGCAATGTAATTAATATTTAGTGGAAGAAAATTGAGGAAATTGGTTTCCGTCGGATCTAATAATTATCGTAGCTGACAAGAATTAAGTAAGCTTTGTTTTGCCTTGCTCGGTGATCTCATGTACGTGATAAAGCACAAATTTTCTCGCCTGCTTTGAATATTATATATTAATCTACACTATTGAATATTGATGATGAATTTCGTATTGTGTATATTTCAATCTTTTTTTTATAAACTCACACCTTTTATCCCCGAAAGGGAAGGCAGAGATGTAATATTACACCCACATTTCGCTATGAATTTTGGACCCCACCTAATAGGGGGTGATCCTATTGCCGTTACCGAGTACATCACCGGACTTCGCGCCGCTATTGAGAATTCTGAAAACTCAGTAACACTTTTCTTGACCCGGGAATCGAACCCGGAACCTCTCCCGATCAACAGACGCATACGCTATCCACTGGACCACGGAGGCAGTCATAATTATTTCAATCTATTTCTTATTTTACTCGCCTCTGGATCGCCTAGACTACTACGCTACCACTTATTTATCCTTATGATAAAGCAACCAAAATAATATGTATTAATAGGGTAGTTGACTGCGGTCAATAAACTGAAATTAAAATTTTCGTGGTCATTACACAGACAACATCCGACACTTCAGCACTTCTGAAATGTGGGATATTGACTTAAAATGCTTGTGACCAGCTCTATTTGAAATCAATTATTGTATTTTATCATTTGGATGATACCATGTTGTGATTATGATTGTACAGCTGAACTCTGTTAGCATAGGTGTTTATAAAAAGCAATTTTACCCGCAGCTTTGCAGGGTTGGTATAGTGTCTTTGCGACAAAAAGTGGCCCATTTGATTTTCTGATGTATAAGCTACATTATTAAAGGCAGCGCTAGTCTAGTGGATATACCAACAGACTGCAATTCAGAGGGTATCGGGTTCGAATCCACGGCGCACCACTCACTTTTCGGAGTTATGTGAATTGTCAATTATCACTTGCTCCGTGCCTTGGAGAGCACCATTGGTCCCGGTTGACACCAAGATCTTTGACAGTCGTTATAGGGCGTCAGTACCTTCGAATTAAATTGACACTGGTCTAAACCAGTCACTCTGTCCTTTTAATTCGGCCAAATCTGGTAAGACTAGTAAGCGGGCCCCAGGTTGAAACTGGGATAACGCTAGGAGAATGAAGCTAAATTACTACAAAGACCCATTAAAAATGGTTCTTTCTGCGTAAAAAGGTAAGAATCATCCATCCATTCTCACGAAATGTTCGCGATTATGATTGTAGATCTTGTACCTGTTACTACAATGCATGTGCTCTTTTGATGTACGACTTTAATAATATATTCCTGCTAAGCTCCATCTGAAATGGTATCATAAGTCAACTGATACTTAAAAGATATCGCGACTTAATCGTAAATTGCACAAAGTGTCAAATTAACGGGTGGCGCAAAAGTAATGACCCTGTTTGGTTCAGATACAACTTCGTTTGTAAATTAGAAAACTAGAATTAGTTATTTAAATATGTATATTTATGCCATGAAGTTTAGTTGCATTATAATTTAAATATGATGTCTATTAAATGTGGACCTTCAGAGTTGAAGCAAATTTGAGCCCTATTTATGACATTTTATTCCATCCTAAAAACAGGACACGTTAGAAGTACCTTGAACAGAAGAGCATGCATGAGGAATCTGATGGGAGTGAATGAAGCAAGAGAGATATGTCAGGATTGTTGCAAATAGCGTGCCGTAGCCTCCAAGAAACAGGCGTGATTCTATGTATGTATATATGTTATGACATTTTCCATGACTAGTCGTAACACTTCCTGCGATATGTTTCTTATTTCTTGATGTTTGTTTTCTTTTAAAGCTGCGAGAGTCTGTGGTTTGTTCACATACACCCGAGATTCCAAATAATTAAAAGTATTGATTGATTGATTGGTGGTGTTTTTGTTTTTGTACTTTTTAACTACAGCAAACAAGTTAAGTAAGCGTCAGCATTGACAATAGATTTTTTATTTCTTGGATACTGATATACAGGTGTGGGTGTGTAATACACCTCTGCCTACCCCTTCGGGGATGAAAAGCGTGAAGTTATGTTATGTTAAGGCGCTGATACACTAGAGCATTCACTTGTAACAGAACCGAACAACGAACAGAGCCGAACATATAGCCAAACATCGCTACGAACATTTTCACGAGCATTCTAGCGAATGCTCGCGACGATGCTCGCCAAAACATTGTCACAAGTCACAAAGATGTCAGATCTGACAGTGGCGTGTGCTACATCCTAGGCTACATCATAGACTAATATCAGAGAGGTTGGACTAGGATAAGATTATATTTCTTTGACTAATATATTATAACTGGAAATGCTACATTTTTATTTATCGGTTATTTTAATAAAAAGAGAAAGAAAAGTAAAAGTCGGTGGCAAGCCAATCTGTTTCGACTTAGAAATGGAAGTGGAGATCTACAATTAGTAGCAGAATTAAAACAATAAGAAATAAGCGGACACTATACAAATTTTCTGTTATGTCATCAAGGGATTTCGAATATTTGTTAAACACGATTGGTCCTAAAATACAAGAACAAGGCTGCGATAGCTGAGTGGATATACCAACAGACTGCCATGCAAAGGGTATCGGGTTCGAATCCACGGCGCGCACCAATGACTTTTCGGAGTTATGTGCGTATTGAATTGTTAATTATCGGTTGTCCCGTGCCTCGGAGAGCACGTTAAGCCGTCGGTTCCGGTTGTCATGAAGATCTTTGACAGTCGTCACAGGGCGTCAGTACCTTCTAAATAAATTGATACTAGTCTAAACCATGGAACATCGCTATCCCTTCGGGTTGCGGAGGTCACACAGGCAGTAGCTCCGTGGAAAAGCTAATATTCAGCCAAATCCGGTTAGACTAGAAAGCGGATCCCAGATTGAAACTGGAATAACGCTAAGAGGATGAGTATGATGAGATTGGGCCTAAAATATCCAAACAGGACACAAGGCTTAGACCTGCAATCACGATAACAGAAAGGTTAGCAGTAACTCTCCGTTTTTTGGCGACGGGAGATAGTTATGTAAACTTACAGTATCTTTTTAAAATGACAAGACATGCCATTGGATACAGATAATACCAGAAGTATGTAAAGCAATATATGGGTTATTGGAAGAAAACATCAAAGTGAGCGCAAACAGTTTATTTTCATAAAAGTAAAGGCTCAATGTGACTTTGCTTTAGCCTTATTTCGTATCTAGGTATTTATGAATTCATTAATTGACTCATTTCGCACAAATTGGTAAGACTGCCATCATAAGCATTTCTGTCCTGTTGACTTGCATTTTGTACAGCAGCAGAACTAGACGCATTTGATGGAGAAGACTGCACTGTGCCATAGCCCCGAAAACTTCCATACATATCTGTATCGTAGCTATCAAATTCTCCTTTATCAGCGCTATATAGTAAATTAGATGTCATGTGTTGGACATGGTTTTTTGTCTTCTCAGTATATTTCCTTAACTTATTTGCTACGGACATCCCAAACGTACTGAACTCGTCATTCTGGGTGTTAAGAGAATTTTTTAAATTTTGTAGGGTATTAAATGCTGATCGCATCATCATGTCAGCATCCGTCTCCCGTTTTCGTTTATTAAAATTAAATAATTCGCGCTGAGACGAACCTCATTTAAAAGTTTGAGACTTTTTTCATAGACATTTTGATGTTTTATCCATAGAGATTGTATTGATATTCGTATTAATGATGTAATAATATCGATACCAAATTTTACAGACTAGCTTCGACTCGCGGCATCGCCGACATGGTTGTCAGTTATCGGAAAAGAAGGTAGCTTAATGTGATGTAAAGCTATTCCGCAATAGTTAATAAAATATATATATCAAAGATACATTAAAGGGTAACAAAAATCTATCAATCATCACAAACTTTGACGTTAATAATAGTTTATATATAAAATCATCTGTGGCAAACAGGATGTTGAGATTGTCCCTAAAGGATGTTGAGTTATTTTGGTACAATCCCTCAGCAACATTGGATGTGATACCAAATGATCGGTTATGGGGTACACTTTATTTCGTATTATTAATCCTAAGTCAATATCCAACCCGAACATAGTGTAACCCGATGTCCTCTGCATGGCAGTCTGCTGGTAAACAGACTGCCATACAGTCTAGATACCGATGCTGTCCAGATACCTCTATGTTAGGAAATCGCAACCTAAGATACATAGAATAATAATGTATAGATCTTAATTTGAACAGGTTAAATACATCGGTCAGGTGCATACGACTTATTCCTTTATTTTACTTGATCTGAGGATTTTAAACTTTCGCGATTTGTATACATCACACAAAACGAATTAGCGGGTCTTAATCGCGTACAATTAACTTATTTAAGGTATATTATATATTCAAGGTATAAATTCACCCACATACGGTTTGGCGAGACACATAAGCAAGGAACTACAACCGTTAGTAGGCAAGACACACTCTTTCGTGAAGGACTCTCGCCACTTTATAGAAATTATCAAGAGCACGAAAATGGAACCAGACGAGGTGATGGTGAGTTTTGATGTTGAGTCACTATTCACCAATGTTCCTGTTCAAGATTGTTTTGAGGTCGTACAGAGGAAATTAAGGGAAAACGGTCTGTCTGATGAATACACAGTTCTACTTAAGAATTGCTTGGATGGTAACTACTTCTTATATTGTGGACAACACTACCTCCAGATCGATGGAGTGGCTACGGGTAGCCCTATAGCACCATCTAATGGCCAACATCTCGATGGAGCACTTCGAAGAATCCATAGACATGCAGGCATCAAATGTGAAGCTATGGAAGAAGTATGTCGACGATATCTTCTGCATAATGAAGGGGAACCAGCAAGACGTGGAACAATTAGCAGACAAATTGAACTCCATACATCCAAACATCCGATTCGCATACGAAATGGAGGTAGACGGATAGTTACCCTTCCTCGACGTTAAAGTGACAGTGAGATATAATGGTACCATTGGACACATTGTATATAAGAAACCGACACACACCGACAGGTATCTTAACGCGAACTTGCACCACCATCCGCGGCATTTGGATTCTGTCGTGTCCTCGTTAGTGAACAGAGCGTATGACCTGTGTCCCTGAACAGTTAAATAGTGAGCTGTCACATGTTCAGGAGGTACTTAGGCGTAATGGATACAAGAAGAAGATACTCCGTCTGAGGAGGAAAGATCGTAGACCTGAAGTAAGCAGAGTGCCGGCGAACATGCCATATCTAAAGGGAGTGACGGACAAGGTTGGAACAGAACTCAAGAAATACTCCATCAAGACTGTATACAGTCCGCTCTCTAAGATTGCACACAATCTGCGTACCCCAAAGGATGTCATTCCTCTCCAAACACCTGGCGTCTACAAAGTCGATTGCAGCTGTGGTAGTTCATATGTCGGGCAGACTAAGCGTACAATCGCTGAAAGAGTGAAGGAACATATCGCAGCTGTAAAAAACGGACATATTAACAAGTCGGCGATAGCTGAGCATTTGTTGGAGCCTGGACCAAACCATTGGATAGAACTGCATCAACCACAAGTCTTGTCCACCGATCGTCACTATTACTCCAGGATAGTACGTGAAGGGGTAGAAATCAAGAAACATAACAATTTCAACCGGGAGGATGGATATAGATTATCGGCTACTTGGAATCCAGTCATCAGCAAGTGTAGACACCGCTGCAGTGATAAATCTCAAAAGTGTATAGACGTCATTAGTATAGTGTGTCGGAGTACCGACATTGCGAACTTAAATAAAGACCAAGTGAGGGTAGGTGCCGAAACCCGCACTTCCACAAGACGGCGCTGAGCTCTCATCAGTCTCTCCGCGACCACGCTCGGTGCACGACGAGCGAAACGTTGGAACCAGATAGGTATTTCTACCTTAAATAACTTAATTGTACGCGATTAAGACCTGCTAATTTATTTTGTTTGATCTGAGGATTTATCAATATTCTACCTATATTCTATCGACATTCATTCTGAGAAAGCCCATCACTAACCAACTTTAAGTTAGTGACAACCTGTGACAATCTATGTATCTCAACGATTGTTCCCAATTAGGGCCGGAGTACATACCTGCAGCAAACAGCATGCGAGCCGATACGCGCGGAAGCGATGACGCGCTTCCGTGTGGAAGCGCGTCGTCGCGTGCGAATAGTCAATTCGTCTTTCTTATGGTGGCGTTGTGGGTTGGTTGGTTTGGTTCCCTAAAAATGGTTGAGCTAAGCTATGGCTGAGTCACACGTCATGATGGTGCCGTCTGCCGGGACTGGTCGGCTCTGAACTGTTGTCACAATTCTATCTATATTATTTTAACTTATTTCTACCATATTGCAATGTAGGCTTCTCACATTGTTCTCATAATTATAATTTTATCTTATTTTATATATTTTTTTATAATAAGCAATTTTTGTCTAGACTTTAAAAGAGACTATGACCTCTGAGTTTGTTTCGGATGTTTCTTCTCAGGGCAGTCAGATAGGAAACACCGGCCTCTTCTAGCTTAGTAAAAAAAAAGTATGACTTTGTTTAAGTATTTGTAATGACCAAATAAATGATTTGACTTTGACTTTGACAGTGGAAAAATGCTCTCTATTCACTTCGCCTAATGTGCGTGGACCTAATTCAGACCGTCTGTTTGGCCACTCCGTTTGTGTAGCTGGTCTGGCGACGAAAGGGGCAGTGACGGTACAATGTGTATAACTTTACAGACGAACTTGAAAAACGCCTAAACGGCCGGATCGGACGTAGCGTGAACGACTAGCTGGTGAGACAATTTTGCCAACAACCAGAAACCACAAATAAAAACTTCTCTAGACATGGCTGTTGAAATTACCACTAAAAGTTATTTCCACATAATAAAAACAAAGTTTTAAGATATAAGGGTTGCCCCATCCATTGGCATAACATGATGATGATGATGACACTTATTATGTTTCTCTTTCACGACTATTCTAAAAACCTTTGATTTTATAATATTATCCGGCCCTTTGGCAGGCATAAGAAACCTTTTAGAGGTTGCGAGAAAAAAAAACACATATAGATAAATCCACGTATTATTCAATTTAATTCGCAATTGTCGATATTTATACGTGGTTTTACACGTAGCTTATCAAAATACACATAAATTATATAGGCAGCGTGATGAAGATTCAAGAAAAAACGGAACGTAGCTGCGTGCGAACACGTCGTTGTACAAACAGCGTTACACTTAGGGTTGCCATCCATACTTTATAATAACGTATTCTACTTTCTTTTTGGAAATTATACTTAATACTTTTCAATAAAAATAAATTATAAGATAATACTTTATTCCCAACGTTTACTGTGATGCCGAAAAAGCAGCGATAGCCCAGTGGCGAGACCGACGGACTGCTACGCAGGGGGTCCGGGTTCGAATCCACGGCGCGCACCGATGACTTTTCGGAGTTATGTGCGTATTAAATTGTTAATATTATCGCTTGCTAAACGGTGAAGGAAAACATCGTGAGGAAACCTACATGTCTGAGAGTTCTCCATAATGTTCTCGAAAGACATGTGAAGTCTGCCAACCCGCACTTGGCCAGCGTGGTGGACTATGGCCTTACCCTCCTCATAATGAGAAGAGGCCTGTGCCCAGCAGTGGGACAGTATAAAGGGCTGATGATGATGACTGTGATGCCTAGACCAAACACTAATTATGGATTCTTATCTATTGAAGGTTACACATATGTTGAAACGGATACTGGAAACTATTTAGACTTAAAGAGATCCAAAAGAAATTCACTAATGATGATAATGAATTTTCAGTATAAATTCACTGAAGAAAGTGCTGCTAGCTGTGAGACTTCGACGAGAAGCGCTGGGACTATTTACTAAAATCATGATGGTATAGTGTTCCTCTATCCGATCCCATTAAATCACGGGGCCACGGGAACTGCGTTAGCATTACCTACTTCCACGAGCATGAAGCACACAAAAATACGTTCTTAAGACAATATAAACATACAATGTGAAAAATACCTTTTCTTCCAAATACTTTATTTTTGTCCTATACAAACTATTTTATATTTGATTTTTGGCAAAATAGTCGGCAACCCTAGTTACAATGACAGGGGCGCGATGACAGAACAATGACAGAAACTCGGTTCGGCGAAAAGCTCGTAACGAATTTACTGTCCATTCGCGAGAATGCTCGCCAGAACGTTCGTAAGAATGCTCGCTGAAAACACACTCGTTTGTTTTTCTGCCTTGTAACATTCGCGAGAATGCTCATTACAGGTGAATACTCAAGTGTATCAGCGCCTTTATGTGTGTTATGATACACGGATACTGACTGAGGCTGCATCACTTTTACGCAATAAATCTATTTAACCCTAGAGTACTAATCAAATTTTTTTACAGCTTAATATTAATGATCGCTCGGGAGGCTACTTCATAAATGATACAAGATTTTAGAAAGATTTTTCTATTAAAATTTGTGTTAAATGTAACAAATAATGAAGAAAGACCTTGTTTCTTTAAATTTAATGGCATATTTTCCTTAAAATTATAATTTCAGTCTTAAAATCGACCTTAAATCAAACATTACCCTTGTTGGAACGGTCTTTTGAAAAATAAAAATAAAAAGACACATATAGCTTCTAATATATTATCTATATTAAGTATTGTTAAAATGTTATATCAAATCAGCCTATATTTTTCTATCACAATTACAGCAGTTTGGAGATCGAGATTGGGTTTGTAGAGCAGCTTCTAGCTCGGTGCTTGTGCTTGCTTATATTTGAGATGTTCCAGCAATATTTTGGAGATCATCTTCAAGCTGGCACGAGGGTAAGAGAGTAGGATCAGCCACACTGTCGTCTGAATCGTAATCATCAACGTAATATTCAGTTTCACTGTCCGAATCTTCGTTTTCCAAATAGTTTGTTATCTGGTTCTAGTCGAGATTCATTTATGAAACAAAATTATCAATTCTCAGCTAAATCAAACTTATTGTTACAAATAAATAAAGAGATAATTGCATAAAAACTAAAAAACGACATTTGTAAAAAACTTACCGTTAATACTAATGATCGCCTCCCAGGCGAACATGAGGTCAATAACTCGATATCCGAGTATTCCCCGCTGATCCCATGACCACTCTCTACCGTGTCGTGGGGTGCACTATATTGGCACGAAAGCACGCCACGATACATAGGCGTAATTTAAAAATATTCTTAAAAAGTCAACCGAACCCAGCCTCTCAGGCGATGATTAGTAATCTAGGGCTAATCACCTTTTATCAGTTAAATATACATACATACATACATAGACTCACGCCTGTTTCCCGGAGGGGTAGGCAGAGACTACGGAACGCCATTTGCAACGATCCTGACATACCTCACTTGCTTCACTCACTCCCATCAAGTTTCTCATGCATGCTCTTCTGTTAAGGGTACTTCTGACTTGTCCTTTTTTCAGGATGTCTCCAATCTGGTCAGAGAACGTTCTCCTAGGTCTTCCCCTTTGTCCTGTCCCATTCACACTAGCCTGATATATCTTCTTTGTCAGTCTATCGTCATCCATCCTCTCCATGTGCCCAAACCATCTTAACATGCCTTTTTCAATGCTTGTCACTACATCTTCTTTTACCCCACACCACTCTCGTATCACACAATTCTTTACTCTGTCGGTCAAAGACACACCACACATACTTCTCAGTGCTCTCATTTCTACAGCATTTATTCTACTTTCAAATCTCTTCTGCCATACCCAACTTTCACTACCATACATAAGGGTAGGCACTAACACACCTCTATGTACAGCCAAACGTGCCTTTTTGGACACGTTTTGACTGTTCATAAACGCCTTCAGAGCTCCATTCACACAATTACCTGCCTTAACTCTCCTTTCAATATCTGCTTCATTCTTACCATCTCTTGTAAACAACGTACCTAAACAAACTCATTCACTTGTTCCACTCGCTGTCCATCGATCAAAACATTACAAGCCGTAACGCATTCCTCCTTTTCAAAAACCATAACTTTCGTTTTACTTACATTCACTTTCATTCCTTTCCTTTCTAACGCACGATGCATGATTGTTACCATCTCCTGCAACTCCTCCGTTGAAGATGCAAGTATAACCTGATCATCAGCATAAAGGAGGCATTTGACGAGTAACCCATTCATCCTTAATCCGCAGTCACTATGTTTTAAATCTTGCAAACAACTGTCCATGAAGAGGTTAAACAGCCACGGCAACGCTACACATCCCTGTCTAACACCTTTATCGATGGTAAACCAGTCAGTGTATGCCCCGTTTATCCTCACACAAGCTCTAGAATCCTCATAAAGGGATTTCAGAGCTCGAATGATGCTGCTGTCCACCCCATTCATTGACAGCACCGACCACATTTCATTCCTCACCACTTTATCGTAAGCCTTTTCCAAATCCACGAATGCGCAATAGACCTTTTGACCTTTGGCCAAAAATTTTCCGGCTATGCTTCGCAAGGAAAAAACCTGATCCGTGCATCCCATACCCTTTCGGAATCCCGCTTGTACATCCCATATTTTCTTGTCGGTCACTACCATAACTCTTTCAATAAGTACCTTTGCATACAATTTGGCAACAATGCTGAGAAGGCTAATGCCTCTATAGTTTTTGCAGTCTTGTTGCGAGCCTTTTCCTTTATAAAGAGGCACAACTACAGCTGTGGTCCAGTCATTAGGTACTCGGCCGGTGTTCCAACACAAGTTATATAACCGCTGCAACTGACCAACTATGATGCCCTGTCCAGCCTTCAGCATTTCGACTGTAATCCTATCATATCCTGCAGTCTTACCTACTTTCATACTTCCCAGTGCCTTCACGATCTCATCCACGCCAATAACGCTTTCATCATTGCTATCATTACAATTCACTTCAGCTATCGGTGTCTCTATCGCCGTTCTTTCGAATAAACTTTCAAAATACTCTTTCCATCTCTTCAGCACGCACAATTCACCATTTACTATACTTCCATTCTCGTCTCTGATAGATGTGTGTTCTGAGGATTGAGTTTTTCCTCGAACTGCACGAACGGATTTCCAGAAAAACTTAATGTTCCTCTGGAAATCGTCAGATAATCTGCTATCAAACTCATCTTTCTTTTCCTCTTTTTTCCTTTTAACCATTTCTTTCACTATTCTTTTTGACCTAACAAACTCCTTTTTTGCTTCATCTATGTCTACACTCATTGCTTTTCCCATTCTTTCATTTGCTCTGGCAGCCAACCAATCTGACCAAGCTTTCTTCTTCTCTGACACTGCTGATTGTACATCCTTGTCCCACCATGTATTCTTAACCTTTCGTATTTTCCTTCTCTTGATCATACCACATACTTCAGACGCTACACATACTAGCCTCAATCACTATCATGCCTCTTAACTATCTTAACGCACAAAAATCATACAACGTCGCTTCGATGAGACATGAAACTAAAAAATATACTATTGCATTCAAAATTTTATTACGTGTGACGTACATCATTAGCATTAGCCTATTTTTTTTTGTAGTATTACCCTTCCGTGTTTTTCCTCCCGTGAAGTAAAGAATAACTTTACCTGAACATCTGTTTTGTCAAAATCGCAACATCTTCAACGCAAGTGAAGATTGCAAAACGGGACCACTTCCATTTTGTTGTCAACACTGACCGATAAGCAAGCGGTTTTCCCGACACTAAAATGTAACTGCCGCTTACAGATAAGCTCAGATACATCAAGAATACCCAATCATTAAAATTTAGTACTTCCAAGCCACTGCATTTCATAAGAGCTCTTTAAGCACTTGAGCTAAATCTGTCTTCTATATACGAATATAAGCATAGATCCAACTGGATCTAAATAGATTCTAGCTTTTGAATAAAGTTTTGTTAACCGCACGAGCATTCTGCCTTTGAACGGGACAGGGGAATGCACTATCCGGCATTAACTTACCCTGCCGACTACGCTTATCGCTCCGCGGGAAACCGGAATAATTATTTATTCAGTGGCCATTTATTTGCTCATTCGTTATTATAAATAGACTATTGGTTTATCGTACTGTTCATCGTTCCATTTTGCAGTTGAATAAATAATGTTATTGGATCGTTTAATTATATAATGTTGCTTGGAATACGGCGCTGGTGTTTTACAAGGACGGATTTGAAGCGCAGATGTTTGTTCTTTTAACGGTTGCCGCTCATTAAGAGTGCGGTTTTCGGTTAACCTATATCCGGATGCAGCTGTTTAACAGAAGTAGGTACGAATCCAACTTGCGAATTTTGTCGGAAGTTGATTACGGCTGTGTTTTAATTTCATTGAAACTTTTGTCCCGCATGCTAAAGGCTAAAGGCCCTAAACGTAATGGTAAAGTTGGAATTCTGGTGCTTCTATTTTTGATCCTGATCCTGTAATGTTTTTATCGGTGTAAAACGTTTACTTCTCATAAGCAAATTCTGCTCCAAACTAATTCATCCGGAAGATTTTTAAGAAAATGTCTGTTTTCTATCTTGGTGTTACTAATATTACATCGGGACCCAAACATAACTGACAAATTGTGGGTGTTTAATACACCTCTGCCTACCCCGTCGATAAAGTTATGTATGTATGTACCATTGATGTGCTGGTAGTTTATGTAATAACAATATCTACAATTTGAACTAATATATTAAATAACTATGTTTTTTTTATTTTATTTAGGAAGACAAACAGTTACACAATTTTCTTAATCTAAGGTATAACATGACAATATCTGTAATTGTGTAGCTCACAACGTTATCCACATGTTGTTTATAATAATATTAGGTTATGAACTGAAGTGATTAGCGAGTTAAAACGATTGGCATAAAATAAGGTTAAAACTTAAACTATCGTAGGAATTTACTTGATTTACAATTTATATCATTTAGCAAATACTCTTATTCATCAACTTTCTGTAACAGTGAGTGTCTGAATTTACTACGTGACAATGTAAATATATCAAAATCTATAAAATGTGAATTATAATTACTGACAATACGACGTAGAGGTGCACGAACTCCAGCGTTAGTATAGGTGTAATAAGTAGCAAACAAAGGGCGCGCGCGCACCTCACGTCTGATGACAGTCCTCGGAACAATATAAAACAGTTTATTTGTTAGTTCTGGGTATTCGAATCTGTTGTAACACAAGTCATACAAAAACATTGCTTCAAGAAAAAGACGTCTCGATTCTAAATTAGGAAGGATACTTTTTCTATTAGTGTAACTGGTAGTACGAGTATTTCTACTCAAGTTATTATTATGCCGGCAACGATACTGCATTGTCTTGAGGAATTTAGTTTGTACTCTCTCCAAGCTATCTTTGTATTTATGGTAGAGCGGATTCCATATAAGCACAGCGTATTCCAATTGAGATCTTACTAATGCTTTGTATAGATGTACGTAAGCATCGGTATGCTTGAAATCTATAGCTGATCTCATGACAAAACCATACATGCGATAAGCATTATTAATAATTTTATCGATGTGTTGATCAAAGTCGAGTTTAGCATCTAATAATATCCCAAGGTCTTTAACGGTAGTTACCTTGCTCAAGGCCGTATCGGTCAATGTATATGTGTCATTAACACATTTTTTATTTTTCGTATATGAGATTGTTACACATTTAGACACGCTTAATTGTAATTTATTATCATTGCAATAGTTAGAAAAGCGGTACAAGTCTTCTTGTAATAAGTTACAATCAGTATTTTTATATATTGATCTGTAGATTTTAAGGTCATCCGCGTACAGTAAAAAATTTGAATACTTAAAACAAGTTGAAATATCATTGATAAATATAATAAAGAGCAAAGGACCCAGGATAGAGCCCAGGGGCACACCGGAGGTTACTTTTACTAGATATGACTCATGACCTTTGATCACCACTCTCTGAGTTCTGTTAACCACATAGGAAGCAAACCAACGCAACAGGTCCCCACGAATACCATTGTATGCTAGCTTATTCAGCAGCAGTTCATGGTCCAACTTTTCAAAGGCCTTACGAAAGTCTGTGTAAACGGTATCAACCTGCACCTGTTTATCCATAATAATAATAATAATAATAATAATAATAGCCTTTATTAACAATCATAGATCAGTATTTGTAGATACAATGTGATTGTGCTAACATAAAAGTAATTTTAAATTTGTGTGTAGTTCTGACACCGGTAATTTTATTATCATCAATCATTTAACAATTTTCACCGATTGTCTTGCTTTTCAGCATAGGCCTCCCCAAGCATTTTCCACATTGTTCGGTCCCTTGTTGCCCTCGTCCATGTTGTTCCTGCCACCTTCTTAATGTCGTCGTCCCATCTACGACGCTGTCTACCTCTTTTTCTTTTGTTCTGTCTAGGACACCATTCTGTAACATCTTTTGCCCATTTGTCTTTCTTGTTCCTTATTAAATGACCTGCCCATTTCCATTTCAATTTTTTTATGCAATATTTGACATCTATGATTTTAGTTTGTTGCCTTATTGATTTAAGATTTATTTTATCTTTTATTTTTATATTCAACATGCTTCTTTCAATGCCGTGTTGGCAAGTTTCCAGTGCTTTAATGTTCTGGTTGGTTAGACTCCATGTCTGACATCCATAGGTCATGCTCGGTAGAATACATGTGTTGAATATTTTCCTTTTATCTTTTATTGGTATGCCAGGATTTTTCATTATTTCTTTGAAAGACCAGTATTTTTTCCAGGCGATGCTGATTCTGTTGTTAATTTCCTTCGCTGTGAGCTCTGTTGGGGATATTATCTGCCCGAGGTATGTGTATTCGTCTACGTATTCTATAGTACTATTGTTTGGCTGAATTGGGACTTTAGTATTGTTTGTCATTACTTTTGTCTTTTTTATGTTCATTGACAATCCAACTTTCTCGCTTGCGTAGATGAGTTGTTTATCCATATTAATAAGTAAATAATCCGTGAAACTCACTAAGTTAGTGATGGTAGATCTCCTTTGAACGAAGCCATGCTGTTGATTTATTATAACATTATGAAGGGTTGGATATATCGCTCCGTGCACAAGTCTCTCGAAGACCTTTGATAAGGCGGACAGAATAGAAATAGGCCGATAATTTTCTATGTTATCTTTCGAACCTCCTTTATGCACTCGTGTTATTTTGGCTCATTTCCATACTTCAGGAAATACGCCTTCAATAATGCATTTATTACATATCATATGCAGAGGGACACATATAATGTTTGCTGTCTTTTTTATAAAATACGCTGGTAAACCATCTGGTCTGGTCCTTTTGTTGCATCCAACGAGTGTAACGCATTTTTTACTTGATCTAAAGTAAAAGTAATGCTGTTGATAACAGCACTATTATCTGCAAAAGTTACGGGGGGCAACCAATTACCAATATTAAACGCTGAAGGCTTATAAACTGATTAAAAAAATTGGGAAAACAGGTTACATATGGTTCTGGGATCATTTGAACATCGCGCCCTGTAGTGTACACTGGCAGGTATACCTGCAGCACTAGCCTTACGGTTGGAAACATACGTCCACAAATATTTGCAATTTTTCTTTAATTCATTTTCACCGTTAGAAACATAATTTAAATAGCATTTTCTACATTCTGTATTAAATCTCCGCCTAAGAAACGAATAGTGTGAACGAGTACCGTACAACTCCATTTTATCCAAGCTTTCTTTTTGCTTTTGAAAATGTGGATCAGTGATTTAGAAAACCAAATGTCAAATTTTGTAGATTTCATGCGGGACATGGGAATAAAGTTATTAATAACGTCAAACAAAACGCTATAGAAAGTACTCACGCAACTTTCAGCTGTTAAACACTTGAATATGGTAGCCCAGTTAATATTAGACAATTCTTTATTAATCTGTTCATAATCCGCTTTGTAGAAGTTAATTTTTTGCAATTTAGTATGCGATAGTGTTTTATTTAAGGTTTTATACACAAAATTGGAGCAGAACGGCGGGTGATGAGAATCGCTTGGAAGTAATATATCCAACGGATCATATGTGATACAGTCAGTGTTACTAATTAATAAATCTAGAATACGATTTTACTGTTACTAATATTGTTAAATTGGGATGCATTTACGAGCGACATAAAATTGCATAAATGTTGACTAGCCATTGAGCTGCCGTTACAAAGCAGCCCTGAAATAGTGTTGGTAGTATTAGGTACCCAGTTCACATCTGGCAGATTGTAATCGCCGAATAAATAGAAAAATATAGGATTTATTTTATCTATAATACTAGATAATAGATTGAAATGATCTTGATAAAGAGATTCAGCAGTTCTGGGCGGAATGTACGCTGCACTAATGACGTGCTTTTCGTTATTCATGCCTGGCAACTGTATAAGAACATTTTCAACATGGGGCGATGTAGGTAAGTCAGATTGTTTAAGAGTGGAGTTAAGATTTTTAAGAACGGCTACAAGGACACCACTCCCTTCTTTTTTGTTAGAAGCAATACGATTGCGGTCACATCTATACACAGTGTAGTGGTCATCTATAAATTCATTATCATACACTTGTGGGTCATATCACTCAACTATATGTAGGTACGGTATTTAAAATGATTTATAAACAGCATATTATTGTATTTTCGCGTTATACACATTAATTTTCATAAATTGTCAAATTCATGGTTCTTTTTTTATTGTTTTATTCATGTTTTTTTTTAAATAAATGCATCCTATGCCATAAGTTCTCTTCTACAATTGCCGTGCCCAACAGGTTCCATAATTGTTACCTTCTTAAATGTTTTGTAAGAACTTAATATAGTTTATAAAGTGCAATAAAATTGAAATTAAGATTTACACAGTAAAGCACTAGTATTCATTTAGTGAACGCTGAGAGTCAAGAAGGCTTCCTCGCTTGTCGAAAGCCAAGCTGCCACCTTCACACCTCCATGACTACGTGATTGTGAATATATTATTATGCACGAAAATCTCTGAACTATAGTGTGGGGCTTTTGGAAGCAGTAGTAGAATTAATATTTCCAAGGTGCATACATAATGGTCTAGCAAATGTTACAAAACAGAAAAAGAAACGAGTGTGTTTTAGCGATCATTCTTACCAAAGCCCTAGTGAGCATTTTAACGAATTGACAGTAAATTAGCTGTGTCTTTGTTGATAAGAGTGTTCGCTAGAAAAATCATAAAAACGTCGAATGCTCGCAAAGTGAATGCTCAGGTGTATCAGCACCATTAGAATATTATTTGTTAGCTCATATTTTTTATGGCCTAGGATATCACACACACTGTATTATGGTAATCGATCTATACGTATTATAAAATGAATTCTTCCAGCCGTCCTGTCTGTCCGTATAAACGCAATAAGACGTTTAATTCGTGAAGGTTTTGCGTAAATGATACTTATATCATCCTAAAGTAAAGTAGGACTAAAGTATATCTGGCGAAAAGTGGGTGTAGAAATACACCTCTGCCTACCTCTTCGGGGTTATAGGCATGAGACTATGTATGTATGTATGTATATCATCCTATCCTTGCAAAGCCGGAACTGATCGTTAGTTATAAATCATAATTCTTTTAAACAAATTGAATCGGGGCTTCCAATCCCCAGCTATTATAAATCATTCTTCTTTCTCTTTCTCTCAGCGTTATCCCAGTTTCAATCTGGGGCCCGCTTACTAGTCTAACCGGATTTGGCTGAATATTTGCTTTTCCACAGAGCGACTGCCTGTCTGACCTCCGCAACCCGAAGGGATAGCGATATTCCATGGTTTAGACTAGTGTCAGTTTATTTTAGAAGGTACTGACGCCCTGTAACGACTGTCAAAGATCTTCATGACAACCGGGACCGACGGCTTAACGTGCTCTCTGAGGCACGGGGCAAGCGATAATTAACAATTCAATACGCACATAACTCCGAAAAGTCATTGGTGCGCGCCGTGGATTCGAACCTGATACCCTCTGCATGGCAGTCTGTTGGTATATCCACTCGGCTATCGCTGCCTTAGCTATTATAAATCATTCATAAATCATAAATCATCGGTGCTCAGATTTACTTCTATTGAATGAGCTATTATAAATTATTCAATAGAGGTAAATCTGAGCACCGAATTCATAGTTATACATGTCTAATGCTTGTCCACTGAACAGTTAATCCTAAATAATCTGCTATGAATGGACTTTGATAATCCGACTAGAATGTTTCATGTTCTAATAAATAGGAAGTAATATCAGACAGGATATGACGGAAACATACGGTCATTTGGAATGAGATAATTTATACTGTATTTGGTCGTAATGATGTTATATTTCAAGCAAAAATAAATTGGAAATGCCGTTGTGTGTTTGGTTGTTTTTTTCATCACGCGTGGCAACGGAGCGGTTTATAGTATGAATTTAGTGTGTGGAGATAGTTAAAAGGTGGCATGGGCTACTTTTTACTGCGATAACAGGCACCCATGTGCCCGTAGCCGCTGGCGTGGTAGTCTAGTTACTAAACACATGTAACGGCACTATATATGGGGTGTAAATAAAAAGAAAGTACTGTATGTTTCAAGTCACCTATTCTATCGAGTACATCACAGCTATATTTGTATCGTTATATTGTTTTCTATCTTCTCCTCACCAGGGTGCACATGAATTTATTAATAATCCAGGTTTTAAGAAGGCTTAGGGTACAGACTATATAATTATGTATATATATACATCACGCTACGGCTTTTTAGGTGACGGGAAAAAAGACAAAAGAGGCTAAGCAAGAGGTACAGACATTATATCGTTTTAACAATTAGGATTTTAATTAAACCTTGCAGTTAAACAGTTTATACATCAGTGTATCATAAGGACTATCGTTTATCACGATAGCTGACACTGACGCGGGCGAAGCCGCGGGCAAAACTAGTTTCAAATATTCTCATTATGCTCACCTATCAAATAGAAACTGGTACATATATAGCCAAGCATTCTTGAAGACATATTGCTTTGTTTGACAGCCGTGAGGGAGACATTACTCAGGTAAGAGACTGTGATCTCCTGAATTATCGTGCGATGCGGTCGCCTAAATAACCTTCTTGAAGTACCTACTTACAGCCCTTTGTTATGATACACATTTTATCATATAATTTACGCATAATAAGGAAACTCATGTACTGCAGAGATTGAAGAAATACGTTAACAATATTATAGCATTGAATAAAATTGGTAGGCGCATGTTTAAGGAAAATATTTTTTTTTATTGAAAAGCTTTGTGAACGAGAGATATGTAATTAGATCAGAATCTAGTAATTTGTTTCCAAGTTAAATTTGAAGTAAAAGTTTCAAGACATAAATTTCCGTTTCATTCGTTTATTTATGTATTTAATAATTTGTGGAAGTCATATTGAAACAGTAGGTAGATGAACATCTTGGAATAAAATAATTTACACTTTTGATCTTGTGACTCATAGAATATAATTTGGGAGCACTAATGCGCTGCTGCAATAAATATGGCTACAAACAGGTAAAGTTATAGTGAAGTATGTACAGAAGCCCTTAATGTTCCTGTTTTATATTAATGTCTTTGTTATTTGTCTCTCGGCTTGCTAAGGGATGTGGAACATTCGTTTCTACCCCCACAACTTGTTACAAATACAGGGTGTAAAAAGACCCTTAACGAAAACTGAAATCCCATGTTGTACCAATCACTACGAACATTTTTTACTTTGGCACCATACCTGGAAAATTACTGGTTCAGGAGATATTGAGGTTCAAAGTAAGTATGGATTTTTTCTAATTAGGTACAAAATCGATGCATTTACCCCGCTAATGTGTTCTTTAGATATGACCCCATGGATAAGTAGATATTTAATTGCGGTTTTAAAAATGTGAAAACTTAAAAAAAAGTCGTTTACCAGGAATTATTTTTGGTTAGTATGACTTGGCATGATGTCCACAACGAGTAGACTTCGGCTCGGTGATGGGTCTTGTGACACCCTGTATAAGTTCGGATGCCAAGACAAAAGTCATTGTTTACACAAGTTTTTTTTTTTTAATTATTTACTGTGACCACTTGTCTTTAATTTCATCATCATCATTAGCCTGCCATAGTCCACTGCTGGATATAGGCCTCTCTAATGGCACACCAATGCTAAGTAATTTAATAAGATAACTTCACGCCTTTATTCCCGAAGGGGTAGGCAGAGGTTTAATATTCACCCACACTCGCCAGTTATGTTTCGGTCCCAATGACATTATGCGACCAGTATTTATAATTTTAACTGTGTACATAAAATTCTTGCGGTACTGGCTGACTGACAGACAACGAGCTGCCAAAATAACTGGGCGCTAGAGGGTGAAATTTGGCATCGGGATTTCCCGAAATACTCATGCGAACGCTGTGTTGCAAACACACCATCCTAAAAAAATATTAGTCACTTCAAAAGCCCAGGACAGAGCTCTCAATCAACAAAGCACACACTCGGTTTGGACCATTCCATATCAACAATTTCCTAAGTTATGCAAGATTGACCAGCTGTATCCAAATGCTGTGGCCGGTATGTAGGCAAATACATTCGCGTTGGGATTACCACGACCCACCAATCCCAACTATGCTCAGTTTACGTTACGGCACATTCATACCAGATGCCGAGTTTGCCGCAGTACGTCGCACATATGTGTGTGTTATTAATTCTAAAGTGACGTTTCGCTCAAATTGAATGCTATTTCCGCTGCATATTGCGTCCCTTTGTTTGTTTTGAGATTGTTTATTTTGAGAATTATTTTAGTGAAATTTATTCCTGGTAAATTTTTTGCAGCTATGACGTATCCCACACAAATAGTCTACATTAGCGTATTATAACATCAATCCTGTACTTAAACTGTCCTAGTACCGGGCACTGGCCTCTTATGACTAACCCTATCTACTTATAAGGGGTAAGGTCTTAGTCCACCACGCTGCCCAAGTGCCGGTTAGCAAACTTCACATGTCTTTTGAAGACATTTTGGGGAACTCGCAGTCATTTTCCTTATAATATGTTTTCTTCATTGTTTGTCAAACGATAATCCAATACATTCACACATATATTATGTTAAATAAGCAAAAAATAAACAAACAATCGTATTGTTATCTCTCTCCAAATAATTTTAGGGTGACAATCACAATAACCTGTCACATCTAATAGCAAAGCTCCATTTAGCTGACCCAATGACCCGTACGTATTGACATATCAAACTTATTCGCCCACAGTTTGTTCCGTCAAGGACAATAAATGGTATTTTCACCCTAAACTTTTGCGATATTCTGTTTGCCTCTGAAAAGTTTCACCGTCCGTTTTCTTTTTGTTGTAAGTCCTAATTATTGTAATGGCTTGTCAATGCTAATATTCTCTTTTGACGTTTGTAAAAATAGAATGAAGACTGGGTCTTTGTTATATGAATAAGATTTTTGGTATTCTGAAAGTTTGTGAGGTAAAGAATATTTAATTTTAGGTCGTAAGTTCAACATTTTCTCAACATGATTTTTATGTTAAATAAAAGCAGTGACTGCCTAGTAAAGATACCAGCAGACTGCCATACAGGGAGTATCGATTTGGATCCACATCGCGCACCACCACTAAGTTATGTGCGTATTGATCTGTTTTTTTTTTTCTTTTTTTTTCAATTCAAATCAATTTATTTAAATAAGTAAATACACAATACATATATTACATGCATCACCATCTAGTCCCAAACTAAGCAGAGCTTGTGCTATGGGTACTAGACAAAGGTTTGACATACCTACATATTTTTTATTTAGATACTTACCTTACATACTAACATACATACAATATACAATTTTTGTTAGTAAATAATATAAATAAACTTATATACTATGTTAAAATTGCTTCACTTATCTACGGCCACGATAATGTTGTGCGTTCTGGTGGCACTTGCCCGCGGAAGCGACGGAACACCACACCTTTCGGCCAAAAGTCCTCCTTCATAACAACAGGCAGAAAGCACGTCGGGATCCGCACCACAAACGCCTTGAAGTTGACATTGCGTCGCGACTCCAGCAGCTGTACTCTCGGCATGTAGTTGGACTTTTGGCGCACGTACTCCGCGATGTCCGCCACCTTAGTGGTGTAGTGCAGGCGAGAGATGTACACGGGTGTGTTCGGCACGGCAGCGCGCAGGGTTGCACCAGGCTCCACAGGAGCCGTGCCGCAACAGTTCTTGGCGGTCTTCTGACGACGCTTCCTCCTCTGCACCGTCACAAAACCATCATCTGCTACGACAGCCTGTTTTTTCGCCTTTTCCGGCTTGGATTTTGCAGCTACGGGGATGCACGCAGTTTCTTGCTGAGCCTTTATTGATGTAGGTCGCGCGGCGATACACGGAGAAGTCACGGGGACGGGGGCAGGGCTGCGGGGCGCTTGTGTAGCGCACTCAGCAGTCACAATCTTACGCGGCGACAGAACTGCTGACGCGAAGCTTGCGACCGATGTATTGACGCATGCACCTCGGCGCGTGTTGATGTTACTACGCGCCGGTGACCCACTTAAATCGACAACCTTACGTAAGTCGTCTAACTCCGTGCGCAAGAGTGCGACGGTATCTTCAGATGTCTCCAACTTCTTGTGTACATCCGCTAAACTTGCCTTCAGAAAAACTATGTCCTTCAAAAGGCTTGTAACATCGACGTGGTCGATAGTGACAGGAGGTAACTTGTTTAAGTCCCTCGCCACAAACGTCGGCACGTCGTCAGGATTGGTCTCTTTGAGTAGCGTGATGATGTCTTGTAGGCTTTTCTTTGTCCCGTCACGCCTGCGGGACACCATCTGGTCACATTTATTTAGCGACCTGTATACAAGCAGCTTGGCATCCGCAATGTCCTCCTCGCTGAAGTTCGTTGCACAGATCTGAATAGCCAACACTTCGTCCACGACATCCAGCTTCTGCTGCAGGAACGCCAGCAGCTCGTTCACCACTAGTTTATCACTCATGGCGATAAAATTGCGAGCGTCGGCTCGCGCCGCGCGAAATAATAATATAAAATTTATTTACGCGACACACGTCCGCCTTAGAGCGCAGTCAGACAAACTGTTAGTTGTCGCTTGAATGGATAAATCAACGGATACAAGGGTATGGCAAATCATTACCCATAAATAAACAGGGTTTGCGATATTCCATGGTTAAGACTAGTCGTCTTAACCATGGAATATCGCAAATCCTTTGGGTCGCATAGTTGAGAAAGCAGGCTCAGAGGAAAAGCAATTCAATGCAATTCTGTTATTTTGGGTTTCATCAGAATCCAGGCCCCGGGCTTCAAGGTGAAATCTTGAATACAACCGAGATAATGCTAGGACGAAGATAATCTTTCTTATGTAGCGAACTGTAAAACTCAACACGTACTGTGGAAATTAGTTACAGAAACTCCTCCGAGTCATTTCCTGAGAGAGCTTCCTTGATAGCTGAAACGCGCTTTAAAAAAGTGGGTTCATAAATCTATACCTATCTCAAGGGCCAGTGACTGACTTGTGTGGTATGAAAGAAAATATAATACACTAGTTTTTGCGCGTTTTGTTTGTATGAGAGATGGCTATCGGGACAACATGTATTCCGATACAATAAGCGATGTATGTTTATTACTGCAAAGTTGTAATTAAATCCGTTTACTCGTTTTTCTGTGAAAGAATTACAAACATCCATACATCATTCTATCGTCATAAACGTGCGCATTCATTGCGCATTCATCTACTAGTATTATTCTAGTAAGCTTTATTTTCATGTATGATAAAAGGATTATAAAATATATCTACAAGCGAAGGTTTAGATTGGCCTCCATGTTTAAGGGTCATGTTTAAGGCCATCCCATATCATCATGTCAAACCCGTTCTATGGCTTTACATTGTCACCGAGGATTATCCTTATTATCATATAAGGCTCGTACCCTAGTTGACTGAACCCTTAGCTTAACTATATTCGTGATTAACACGTTCAGGACGGCATCGGGTCGAAAACATCTGAAGTGAACTATTTGCGCGGGCCGGAGAGAGATTTCTATTGCTATCGCATAGGCCTGGGTAGTTTTCTTTAGGATTTTTTGTAGTGAGCGTGTGACAGATATATTGACTGGTATTCTGTCGCCAAATAGTACCAATAAAAAGAAAAATATTGTATCGGATCTTGAAGACCTGATACGGCCTGCAAAGAAAGTTTGTCCTTGCAGGACGGATATCGGATCTAAAAGACCCGATGCCTTATAACCCGATAGCCGGCCCTTGGTGACACGTCAGTTAATTAGTGATGTGCATATTAATTAGACGTTGCGATATTCTATTTGCGTTCGTTCCTAATTAGCCCTGTAATTAAAGTGTAAGTGCAAAATGAAACGTTGTGTGAAACAAAAAAGTGATGACTCATTGTGCCCAATGTGCAAAAACATATTGTCATGACTTAACAGTCATGTTATAATGAAGCGCATACTGTTTTTGAGGTGAAAATAAATTGATTGTTTTGTCAAATATATAGTCGTTTCATTTGACATCACTAGCAATCATATACACTAGTGCCGGGATCAGGTGTATAAGATCCTATAATTTTACAACTAATTTAACCCCCTTTAATTATTATTTTTTCAAAAACGGGTTTAATATTGTTATGCAGTAATTCAATAACAATGCATTTCAGGAAAAAATATTGAAGAAAGTCTTCAACTGGATGACATATTTGAATTTAATGTCAAAAGGTGTAACAGGTCCTTTCAACCTGATGCCGGCCATGACTGAAGTTCACCAACAGGTCTTGTAAACCCTATGCCGGCCCACCTAATAGGTAACCATAATCGGGCCCCGTCTTGAACGTGTTAACTTTTTACTCCACCATTTTACAATTTGAATAGTATTCTGAGAATATGGACTTTAAAAAGTCAACTGCAAAATATAAAGGAATTTAAGAAATGTCTTATTGATGATGTAGATTTTTTGATCAATTAGCTCTTAGGTTTTCTTACTACAGCTTACTTCGTAAATATTGCTTTTCTTGGTATTGAACTCAAAAAACTTTAAAAGTCAGTTCATACAAAAATTATTTAATTAAAAGGTAAGAAAGTAGCAGACAATCCAGAAATTTTGTCAGTCAAACGCATTAACTCCATCACACACATTACTGTGTTATAATATGAATGACCATATTACAGACAACAAGGCCCAAACACAAGTTTAAGTTACATAATACTGACTAGAGACTAGATTTTTGGCTATTTTTAGTTGAGGAAGTCCTCCACCAGAGGATGAAGTTAGGAATTCTCATTACAGCCTCTGCCTTAAGATTAGCAGAAGCGTGTGCCGTCGGTTAAGCCACCACTGTGTTCCACTCTTTGCCTACAACTAGAAAAACAAAGCAATCTCTTTACTATGGCTGGGCAAGCAAGTCGACCAAGTAAGCTACTCTCCTAGCTCGGTAAATCCAGCCCAAAAGTTATATTAAATCCTGTCATCTTACTCTTTTATTGTCCAGTAAAACTTACCGACAGCGAGAGATAAGTTTTATGATAAAAATAAACGTTAATGATATTACACACTTAGCCTGAGCGGCCGTTATCTTCGATACTTTGGTTCGCAATTAACCAAAGTATAAGTGTTCATAATAATTCATATTAATTAACTATATATGCCGTGGGGAAGATGCGGTATATTTTGTTCAAAATGTTTGTATAGGTTTTATTGAGCCATATGAGAAGACCTGAATTTTCATTTCATAATGAAGAAACTACGGACTAAGAAGACTCATTGTTGTCCACCCATTCAGTATGCCTGTGATAAGATTTCTAGTTTATAAGATATTAATAAGATTTTTAGTTTAGAAGTTTCAAGACCGTATAATTTCGAAGACTTCGCGAGCCCCAAAACTTGGTGCCTAATATATACAAGTACACACCTCTATCTATATAATATGAAATCATTAATAGGTATAATATGAAAACCCCTTTTCGTCCTGTCAGTCAGTATGACCGCTATAAACTCAATTCTACCGAACGGATTTTTTCACGGTTTTCGACATTAGATAGTGTGATTCCTGGGGAAGCTTAGGTGTAAATGTTGTATACAGAAATGTTTTCAACTAACATGGATAAGTGTAGATGACAGTTTTTTTTAGAAAAGACAACGATCGTAAAACGGATAGATACGCAGTGAAATATTGCAAATTACGTTGATAAAGAGGCAGGATATTTTATTTCACGCTCATGTTAATTGTTTATCACGACATTTTGTTGCAAATTACAATTAAAATCGCAAAAAAATCATTGAACTTCACGATGTTGTCAATAAATAAAATTGTGAATTTCCCATTTTTACGGGAGTTTCGTAACTTGATAAGCGTTGTCATTTGGTACCGGAATTATAGGACTTAATCTTTGTACTAAGACTTTTTCCTCCTATAATACGAAGCAGTAAATTATTATTTTAATATTTTTTTGTTCCCGTTTTTTCTTATAGATTTAGTTCCCTTTATTTTTAAAGAGAAATTGACGAGATACAATCAACAACAAAATGCCTTAAAATATTTTTATTTAGAACATTTATTTTGTTAATTTGAATTCCTACACAATTCGGGACCAATTTTTATACGACTGCTCAAAAAAGGTGTGTTATATTTTTAGGGTTCATTTATTTAACAATGTATGTATGGGTGCTTCTTTTTTCCGTTATGTTTTCGGCGAAAACATTTTTACAACTGGATAACACCGAATTTCACGATTGACGTTCAGTTGTTGTCTCATTCAAATTTACGTTTTGGAACGTCATTTTTGAATAAGTGAAAAGGGATGAATAGGTTATATTTTCTGAGGTGCATATTGGTTTCAAAGCTACGTCGTCTATCTCGGCTGGTTGCCACGCTTTTTCAAACGTCAATTGTAGGAGATTGTTACTCTAGTAGTTATGTTATCTCAATGACTAAAACTATGAAAATCTATTTATATTAGTGTGGAATGTACCTATATATTTGCTGTAAACTATAAAATTATACAAAAGTCCCCAATAACAAAAAATGCCTTTCAAAATATTTAATGTAAATGAAAAATGGTTTTGACAGTGTCATTTTATTTGTATGTTAATGTTCGTCGTACTCAGTCCTGTATGCCTTTTCAGAGCATTCGGTCGGCAGAGGGCTTTTTTGCCCATTTTCCCACATTTGCATTTTCGGGTTCAAAGGGAGACGTGGCATTGAAAAAAGTGTTTTTATATATATTTCACAAAGTTTAATTTCGTTTGTCTGCGTCGAACCGCATAATTATATCTTTGTGTTTTGTTTATGTTGTGTTGTTTTGTTACAGAAATATGTGAGCGAGTTGACGACCGTACGGGACTGCGTGCCGACGTGCAGCGAAAAGGGTAATATGTTTGTTTATTTAATATGAAATAAAAATAAAATTATTTGAGGAAACGCTGCCAGTTGTTTCATAAAGCCAAAAAGAGAATCAAAGCTACAAGCTTTGATTCTCTTTTTAAGGTCATTCGTTTGTTGCCGTTTCCATTGACTTGATTTCTACTGTTTTGGTGGGCAAAGTACAATTCGTTTAACTATTATATCTACTAATATACACACATCAAAAAGTCTAAGCAACACATACAAATTTCAATTTTACAATGTGTTTTCGCATTGAATCCTTAGTATTTTCTAATTTATATTATTTTTTAAAGCTTTTTTGTTATTAAACAACAATTAGTTTTCTTTATTAATTTTTTAAATCTTTATTAACAATAATTACGAGTAAGTACTGTATGCACGCAGTACAAAGTAAGGTGCTTAATCAACTAAACTTAAACTAAAATGAAATGGTTGGACAAAAAATGCATAATTTAATACATAGTGTGGCCTCCTCTGTTATTGAGAACTTGCTGGTACCGATTATTTATAGAATCGATGTGATTGTTAATGTTATCCTGCGGCAATCGTTCCCAATGAAATTTTTAAAGTCCATCAGTTGTTGGGTTGTTGTCACTCCATCCAAGTCGTTTAAAACACATCTCTGGAGCATGTCCCATGCATACTCGATGGGGTTGAGGTCTGGCGATTGTGCAGGCCAAGGCAATACCAAGATGTTTTCCCTTGCCAAGTACTCCCGTGTGTGCAAAGCTGTATGCGAACGCGCATTGTCATGCATCAACATGAAATCGAAGCCAAGCGTTTTTGCGAATGGACGGACATAAGGCCTTAGAACATCCTCAACGTAATTTACAGCGTTCATGTTACCATTTACAAAAACGAGCTCAGTTCCTCTGTTCTTCATAATACTCGCCCATACCATAACTGTTGAGCCGTTGTATAGATGCACTTCCTGAACACACCTCAGTCTTTCAGTATTTCCAGGACGACGATACACTCATACCCTTCTAGTATCAGGCTTGAACCCAAATCGAGACTCATCGCAAACTAAAATTTTATCCCATTGTTCCCGGGTCCATGTAATGTGTTAAAGACAAAGACAAAGCCAAAGACAAAGGCAAAGGCAAAGGCAAAGGCGAAGGCGAAGGCGAAGCCGAACGCAAAGGCAAACGCAAACGCAAAGGCATGGCTTGGGACCCTAAGTTCTTGGTGAGAACCCTATGCAACAAGTAAATTATTGTGGTGATTAATCCAAGTTAAAATCACTTATTACGTTACATGTATATGTTTATACATTGTGTTCTCGACCTTGTGCCATACCACATAGTAGATTTGCGTGACCCTGCTCACAGGAAGTCAAGGACAAAGCGGTGGCTACACTACTCCTTTCACTAAGCTCTTAGCTCAACTTCCTGTGAGAGCTGTCACCTTGGTTGCTACACGGCACTTAGCTAGCAAAAATGTATTTCAGACATGGAAATCGAGTCGCACTATCGCATCGCGGTATCGTTTACTGTTTCAGCTATCATAAAGGTATTTGACAGTCGTTATGAAGAGTCAGTACCTTTAAATTATACTGGCCTATGTCGATGAATATTGCTAACCTTTTGGGTTGCAGCAATTAGAGAGCAGGTGCCCTGTGTTTAAGCTAATATTCTGTTTTTGGTTAGACCAGAATGTGGATGTTGGACTTTAAGCAGAAAGAACAGCCGAGACAATTCTAGGACGATGATGATGAGATCAGATATTTTATTGGCAGTGTTTACGCACCTTAAGACATAAAAGTTTTACAAAGCTTAAGGTAGCTTGATACAGAATTGCAAAAACAAAGCCTAAACATATGTGCAAAGAGTCTATATTCATCTGTTTGCCTTATTTATCTAGTACTCACATTACTGAAGCATGCGTGCCTATAGTTAGTATTATGTAAGCCGGCGTTCGGGCTCTGACAACGATGTTTGCTAATACACAACATCCATGAAACATCATTGTTAGTAGATGTTTCGACTCCGATGTGTGCACACGGCTTCATTGAATACGAAACTAAACGATAGTCGGTTGGACGACCACGATTATACAGTGTTACTAAATTATTCGATTCTGTTTCGGTATTGCTTACGCGGATGTTGGTTTAAACGGTCGTCTGTCTTAAAACTCCACGTTGTCTCTCTTAGAACACCAATAGTGTTGGATATGATGAGATATGTACTAAAGTTACAACATTAGTCATCATGTCAATCAATATGGCCATATATGATTTTCTAGAAGTTGTAGTAAAAAGTATTGACAGCAAAATACCTGTCTGTTCCTTATATATGGATATGAGCCAAGTTTTCGATCATGTAGATCATGAAATCCTGTTAGTAATCCTGAAATGCCCTAAAACTATTCGAAACATATCTTAAGAATAGAATACAGTACACGAAAGCTGTTAAACTAAATACTATAACAAAAATTGAAGGAATTTACAGATCTGAATCACGTATAATTAATATGGCGTGCCCCAAGGCAGCATATTAGGTCCATTACTATTTATATTGTATATAAATGACTAACCAAACGCAACCAATAACCCTATAGCCCTCTTTGCGGACGATAGTACCATAACTATCAAAAGTACAGATAAGACTTGTTATGAATCTGATATTAATACCGCTCCGATGTTTGTCATTGACTGGTTGAACACAAATTATTTAAAAGCCAATATAGGAAAGACGAAACTAATGCACTTTTGTCAGCGTATACCTACCATGAATAACATTAATTTATGCGCTAATGGACAATCGCTAAAAGAAGTAGAGGCTACAAAGTTTTTAGGCATAATAATCGACAAGAAAATTACATGGAAACCATACATTGAACAATTATGTAAGAGAATCAATAAGTCAGTGTATGCACTTCACGAATTATCACAAATAATTGATGTCAATGGTCTTCTAACTGCATACCATGGCTTAGTGACATCGGTTCTTCGGTATGGAGCTATATTGTGGGGGAACTCAGTTGACAAAGACATAATCTTTAAAGCCCAAAAACGCTGTATTAGGGCTATGTTCTCTCTCAAAACAATTGAAAGCTGTCTGCCCTAATTTAAAAAATACAATATTCTGACTTTACCTTCAATTTATATACTAGAAGTAGCTATTTTTGTTAAAAGAGATTTAGGTTTATTTGTACTTGCCTCAGATACATCTAAACGCGTACAAAGAGATAAATATCGGCTTTGCCTATGCAAAACAAATACAACATTTATGCATAAAAGTATTTTCGCTCCCAAAATTTAAAATAAATAGCCAAGAAGTATCAGGGAATCAAATGTGACCATATTTAAACAAAAACTAGTAAAGCTGCTAAATGAAACATGCTTTTATAATGTCTTGTCTTGACTGACAATTTATAATTTTACTATGATATTATTATATTATTATTCAATGTGGACATTTTATATATATTATTTTTTATTAATTAATTAATCCTTGACATATTTTTCATATTATTTGGCATATATATATATATATATATATTTATATATATATATATATATATATATATATATATATATATATATATATATATTATTTGACATTGTTATTACATAGACTCACGCCTGTTTCCCCGAAGGGGTAGGCAGAGGCATATTAAACGCCCACTTTTCGCCAGTGTTTTGATCCCACGTAATAAGTGGCGAGCCTATTGCCACTTATCGGGATATTTTTTTTTGTTATTAAACTACATTAATCGTAATTATGACATTTTCTTTTTGTTTTTGGCAATAATTTTATTTGTTCTAAATTGTATTTTTTTTGTAATTGTAATATTTGCACATCTCTTTGAGGTTATAATTCAGCGCACTTCATATATTTTGTAAGACCTTAATGTACCTACCTGTTTTATGCAAATAAAAGAATATGAATTTTGAGTTGTGTCCACCAAACACAGAGTACGCGGGACCACACTTTGTGAGATCCACCAATGCATTGTGCCAGTTGGTTGTCTGTCATTGTGCCGACGATATATTTAAATAAAGTTGGCCAAGTGTGAGTGGGACTCGCGCACGAATGGTTCCGTAACGGGATCGCTTCTTTTTGCATAATGTTCTTTGTCCTAATATACTTCGGCATAACGATTTTGGCACAATTTGTTTTGGCATTATAATACTTCGGCATATTTTTTTTAGGCATACATTTTATGTTGGCATAATCATCTTAAAGACTAATTTGTTTTGGCATAAATTTGATTCGCATAACGTTAGTAGGCCCAATGTCTATTAGCATAACGTTAGTAGGCCTAATGACTATTAGCATAACGTTAGTAGGCCTAATGACTATTAGCATAATATTTATTTAATTACATATTTACCTTGTAAAAAATGTATATGCTGTGCAACAAAAGTTAGTGACAGAATCGAATTGCTGCAAAACCGACTCCACGTAGTCTTGTTTGTCCTACCCCTAGAGTGTTATTTAAAATCGCGTAGGCGCGTGGGGCCGCCGGAGGCTCGCAGCGCCGGAGCCCATGCTTACTTGTATGCTGCATGCTTGCTTGCATGCTGCATGCTTGCTTGCTTGCATGCTGTATGCTTGCTTGCTTCATGCTTCCTACAGCGAAAAATATGCCAAAGATACTCGTACATTGCCAAAGTTATTATATCCAATTTGTATTGTATTGTAACCATTATGCGTAAATAAATTTATACTTTAGGATTTTATGCTTTAGGCTTTTATGCCTTAGGATTTTATGCTTTAGGATATTATGCTTAAAAAAGTTAAGCTTTAGAACTTTATGCTTAATAAATTTATGCTTTAGAATATTATGCTTTATCATTATTATGGTTAGAGAAATTATGCTCAAAAAATTATGCATAAGCTGTTATGCGTAATTATATTATGCGAAAATATAATTATGCCAAACAAAATTATGCTATGTTATATTAGGTCTAAAAATTTTATGCAAATGGATAGGGAAGCTTCCGTACCATCATCTAGAAAAGATAATCACGTTTGTCGTATGTATATCTACTTTAATATTTTTAAGTTTCTACCTGTTTATTAAGATCGAGTAAAAAATAGCTTCAAATTACGTTTTTTTTTTTGTATGGGAGCTCCCCTAATATTTACTTTAGGTATATTTATTTATTTTGAAAGGTAATATAATATTCTGTGAAAATTTTAAGTGCTTACCTATTACCGCTAGTAATATTGAGCAAAAAATACGAAAAAAGCACGTTTATTTTTGTTTGAAAATAAAATATATTATGAATATAATTGTATGAAATTTTAATTTTTAGTATTTGTTGTTATAGCTGCAATGGAAATACATAATTTGTAATGATTTCAGCTTTTTAGCTATCATGGTTAATGAGATACAGCCTGGTGACAGACAGACAGATAGCGGAGGCTTATTAAAAGGGCCCTATTTTACCTTTTAAGTACAGAACCCTAAAAAAACAAAGATATCGTATTAAACATTTTTATTTATGTAGTAGAAAAACAAATAATATGAGCAGTACTAACTATGCTAATAATAAAGGATAAGAGGAGTATGACGCAGCTAATATATGAAAAATATAAGAAATCAAATGAGTGCTACTCTATTTAAAATATAAATTTAACTACCAGCGCCTTAAAATAGATATCTGTTATTCTAAATTTACGTTTTTTAAAAAAGACTACAACTCCAAGACTGCCATAAACAGATTGGTTACATACTGCAAAGATTTATCAGTTCTTCATTCTTGAAAGACTTACTGGAGTATTTATCCCACTCCACTCTGTAACGTAAATACTAAGCAGGTACACGCGTAACTAAGAATATACATACATACATAGACTCACGCCTGTTTCCCCGAAGGGGTAGGCAGAGGCATATTAAACGCCCACTTTTCGCCAGTGTTTTGATCCCACGTAATAGGTGGCGAGCCTATTGCCGCTTATCGGGATATTTTGTTTGCCACTCATAATATAAGCGTGGCACAACCGTAACACAAATACCGCCAGTCAATGACAACTCAGCCGGCAATCAATTTCCATTACCATAACTAATTAAAACTTGCCTCGGTGTCAGCCATTTTCTGAAATAAAATAACAATTAATTGTTGGGATTACGGTTCGTTTTTTAATAAAAACTCGCCCATCAATTACACGAAGGACTGGACTGACATGGCCAGTGATATTGCTTTTCTATGAAGATTAAGTTAAAAGGAAGATTTATTTTTGTTACTTCTGGAATAATTAAATAAGGACTTATTGACGGCTCTTTAATTAATTTTAGATAGGACTTGAGGTGCAGTGAAAAATAGTGGATGTGTCGGAGGGTAGGGTTTCACCGAAGCATTTCTCGCTACCCCCCTACGGATATTGGCCCGCCAGATGGTCAGGCGGGCCCCGAACGAAACCCCCTTGGCGGCGGATGAAGGTGTTGGGCTCCACTGCCAAAACACCCAGCGGCCGCAGAGGATAGGGAGGACGGCAACGCAACACCGTATCTCCTCTTCCTCTGCGGCCCCACCGCAACGCAACGATGGTGCGCCCCCATTTGGTCGCGGGAGATAGGGCGCGCGGCAACGCAACACCGACACGCCTCTCCTCCCGTGACCGCACCCGACTGTGAGGGACATACAGAACTGTACCCCGCACCTGCACCTATGGACGCATCCTACGCAGGCCTCACGCAAGCCTACGTGGAGCGTCATCAGACGACATCGGTTCCCGGACAAACATTCTAATTATAATGTCTATAAATATTTTCTAGTAGAGTCATTACTTTAGTACTTACAGCTGCATCTGTGAATAAATTCTATAACACGAGTACCAGCTAATACATACATACATACATACATATCGTCACGCCTTTTATCCCCGAAGGGGTAGGCAGAGGTGTATTTCTACACCCACTTTTCGCCAGATATACTTTAGTCCCACGTAATAAGGGGCGAGCCTATTGCCGTACCGGGCACATTTCCAGACTCCGTGCTGCTACTGAGAATTTTGTGACAGAAAAACCCAATAACACTGCCCGACCCAGGAATCGAACCCGGGACCTCCCGATCCCACGCGTACATTTATGCCGCGAGACCAACAAGGCAGTCGTATAGGGTTTGATGTCGAGTTTTCCGTCTCTACGCAAATATGGTATTTGCATCGTGTTATCCCTTAGTCGCCTCTTACGACACCCACGGGAAGATAGGGGGTGGTGACACTTGTATTCTATGTCGTCAACCACACGGTAAACCAGCTAATAATTAAATTTATTTAATAATATCGGCCCTGTATTAAAGCTGTTCTACTACTACTGGTCATAGGTTTCTTCTCACTATGGGAAAGAAGCATTAGGCCACTGTACAATGCATAAAGTCGTTAAAGGAATACCACCGTATGTTTGTGCGCGTAGGTTCACCCACTTTTGGAAATCTCATGCGCTACTAACCCGAATTTGGTGGAGAAAAGCCTGCGATTGGGTTTCTACCTTGAGACAAAATAAACTGTCTACTACGCTGGCCAAGAGTAGACTTCTCACGCCTTTGAGAAAAAAGTTTGAAAACACTCAGACATGCAGGTTTCTTCTGTGGGTTGGCAAGCGATAATTTTTTTTTATGCCTTATACATAGATATATGGCAGTTTAATAAAGCTGTTTCCAAAACGCTTTCAGCTATCATATGCAACTCAGCCGTGAAAATACAGAGTATCGTTAATCTTCGTCCGGGCAAACACGTAGGGACAATACATGACAGTTAATTAGTTAGTTAGTTGGACAGGTGTTTTCCGCACTTAGCCACTTAATTGGGCCATTGTGCGTTAGCAGGGACACGGTTGTCGCCTGTACTCATACCATGCAAGCTCCTTCCAGAAGGCCATGAGTTGACCAGTGTTGCGTATGGCTTCACTCATGGTTCTGGGGTTGTTCAGGAACCTCGTCCGTTGGTCGCTCACGCTGGTACAATGTAGGATCACATGAGCGGGTGTTTCTTCGGTCTCCATGCAGCCCCTACATAGTGGGCTGTCCGTGACGCCGTTGTTGTAGAGATGCTTGTTTAGTGGACAGTGGCCGGTTATTATGCCAGTCAGATGCTTGAGTGTTTTCCTGTTGGAGTGCAACAATTTTTGCGAGAGTCATTTATCTAATTGGGGAAAGGCATCTTTAGATTGCCTACACTCTTTTAACTCTGCCCACTCTTTTTCATGTTGTTGTAGGGTTCTCTCGCGTAACCACGTTTTTAGTTGGTTGAAAGGTATCGGAACAGTTGGTTCGGTTCCCAGAGTTGTTGTGTCCGATCCTTTCCTTGCCAGTTGGTCTGCTGCGTCATTGCCAGTGGAGTCACTGTGTCCTCGTATCCACTGGAGCGTGACCCGATTCCTCGCTGCAGTTTTCTGCAGCTCTGGTGGCACTCCATAATTAGGCCGCTGTTAAAGCAGTTGCCATCGAGAGCTTGTAGTACTGAGGCACTGTCTGTGATGATGCGTATTGACAGGTTGCTCACGTTTCTGGCCGCGATCGCCGTCGCCGCCCTTATAATCCCAACGCATTCAGCTTGGAAGATGGTGTTGAGTTTACCAAGCGACGTTGAGAGATTGATGTTCAAGTCATGGGAGAATACTCCGGCACCTGTCCCATACTTTGTTTTTGAGCCGTCTGTGTATACTCTAACTTCGTGTATACCAGAGCTATCCTTGTGCTCTTCATGCAGTTGTATGCGGTATTTTTTGTCAAAGACAAAGGTTTTAGGTATGAGGTCGCACTTTGCATATAGCATCGGGATCTCGTTAGTTAACGTCCTTTTCAGGCGTACATGGGTTATTCGGTCGTCTCTTCTCCAAAGCCCGAACTTATCGAGCCGGATCGCGGCGGCACCTGCTTCCTGCTGGATGATGAGGTGCAATGGTCGCAAGTCGAGAAGCACCTCCAATGCCGCCGTTGGAGTTGTTTTCATGCAGCCTGTTGTGGCCAGACAGGCGAGGCGTTGTATGCTCTGCAGCTTGCTCTTGACTGTGCTTAGTTCAGTGCGTGGCCACCACACTACTGCACCATATGTGAGCATGGGGCGTATTATGGCAGTGTAGATCCATAGGGTGATGAATGGTTTGAGACCCCATTTTTTGCCTATTATTCTCCTGCACTGCCAGAAGATTGTACATGCTTTTGTGGTTTTAGTGGTGATGTGTTTATTCCAGTTGAGCTTGTGGTCGAGTGTTACGCCCAGGTACTCACTCCTGACTTCACTCGATAGGTTAAGCTCCGTGCCAAAAAGTTTTGGTTTTCTGGTCATACGGGTGCTCCTTTTGTTAGTGAAAAGTACTAGCTCCGTTTTATTTGGGTTGACCGTCAGTTCATGGTGGTTGCACCATTGTTCCATGATCCTGATGGCTGCTTGCATCCGATAATGGATCATGTCTTCCGAGTTTCCTTTGATTAGGATGGTTATATCATCTGCGTAGCCGACCGTGTAAAAGCATTTGTCATTCAGGCTTCTCAACAGATCGTCTACCACTATGTTCCAAAGCAGGAGTGATAGGACACCTCCCTGTGGGCAGCCTTTTGCTACTATCCCCCTTGTGGTGGTGTTAACCGTGAATTGAATAGCCCTTTGTTTCAGGAGTTGATCAATCCAGCCACTGACGGTTTGTTCAACTCCGAACTTGTCAAGGGCTCGGCTAATGCTGGTGAATTTAGTTTTGTCGAAGGCGCCTTCTATGTCAATGAAGGCGCCTAAGGTCATTAGTTTGTCAGATAGCGCTGTCTCTATGGTCCCCACTACGCAGTGAAGCGCTGATTCCGTTGATCTACCACTTCTGTAGGCATGTTGTTGCGGGTGTAGTGGTCTGCGTAGCAGTGCGCCTTCACGTAGGTATCTGTCAGCGAGCCTCTCCAGCGTTTTCAGCAAGAAGGAGGTTAAACTGATAGGTCTGAACGATTTTGCTTGAGTGTAATCCGTTTTGCCTGGTTTTGGGAGAAATATGACTTTTACTTCCCTCCACCTTCGTGGTATGTAATTGTGCGCTATAGATGCTCTATATATGCTGAGTAGCTGTGGCACAATCGTTGTGCAGCCCCATTGTAGAAGTGCTGGTGTTATTTCGTCCAGGCCTGCAGATTTGTACGGCTGGAAGCTATCAATTGCCCATTTCAGCCAGTCCACGGTAATCATGTTGTTGGCTATCGTCCAGTCTGTTTGGGTCGGTGGTCTGTGTTCTGATTCTTCCCAGTCACAGTCGTCGGTCACAGTGCAACCTGGGAAGTGTGTTTCGATTAGCACTTGGCTTATTTCCATGTCTGTGATTGCGTAGGTGCCATCAGGCTTTCTGATGGAGCCTAGGGTCTTGTTGCTGTCCTGGGATAGGACCTTTTTAACCTTGGCTGCCTCGCATGTGGAGTTAATGTTGGTGCAGAAATTTCGCCAGGACTCTCCCCTGCGGAATCGTATGCGTTTCTCTTAGTGCGACTGGGCTCTTTGTATTTGTCCCAATCTGTGTCTTTCCTTGTGTTTTTGGCCCGGTTGAAGAGTTTTCTCAGATTGCGCCTGAGTTTCTCCAGTTCCGATCCCCACCATTGGGTTTTACTACTCGTTTTCGGTAGTGTGGTGGGGCAGGCTTGTTGGTAGCTGCGTTGTATGCATTTTGTTAGTAAGTTAGTGTTGTGTTCTATGTTTGTAGTGCTTGCGGTCATGTCGTTGAAATTACATGGCTATTTCCTGTTCGAGCAGGGTCTTGTAGCTCGCAATGTTGGTATTGCGTGGGTTGCGTTTAGGTTGTGTGACCCTCTCTTGCACTCGTATCTCATAGCAGATACGTCTGTGGTCGGCAAAGGATGGTTCGGCGGACATATGCCAGTTCGTGACAAGTTCCGCGGCCCCATCCGATGCCAGTGTAATGTCTACTATGGTTTGATATCTGGAGCTAACAAATGTGGACTCTGAGCCTTTGTTGATTACCGTTAGTGTTGTTGTGTAGATGTATTCAGTTAGGATCTCACCTCGTCTATTTGCCTCGGGGCTTCCCCACAATGGATGGTGGGCGTTAGCATCTGCCGAGAGTATTATTGGCCAGCCGTGGTCCTCACAGTGCTGCACTAGCTCGGCCAGCTCCTTCGATGGGATCTCCTCATCACCGGGCATGTAGACCGAAGCTAGTACTAGCATCTGATCATTGGGTCCTGTTCGTATTCCCACGGCTGTGAGATCTCTAGAACAAAAGTTAGTCAGCAGCAATGCTGGTACCGTTCGGGGAATGTATATGCATGTTCTCGGCTTAGGAGCCGAGCTTTTGTGCAATATCTTACCTCCGATGTTGTTGAGTCTACATATGGTGTCGCCTCTAATCCACGGCTCCTGGATTAGGGCTATTGTGTGGTGGTTAACCTCCAGCAGCCTGCGTAGGGTAGCCGTTGCAATTTGCTTGTGCTGGAGGTTCGTCTGTACGACTCTAGTCTGACGAAGATCCGAGAACATTGATGTCCACGGACTCCCCGTCAGACGAGTCGTGCTCGTCGTCGACGTCCGTCACAGCGATGTTTGTCGCTGCGGGCGTCGTGTGTGCTCGGGCTGTGCCCGACGTGGAAGGTTCGGCCGGTGTTGTCGCTTGTCTCTGCCTACTGGCGAGCGGCATCTCCCCGGGCGCGGCAGCCGCCCCGCCACCTCCCGCCCTGGCAGCGTGGAACACTACGTACATGCTGCCGGTGAAGAAGGAGACTCGGCGGTCGCGCGCCTCGATTTTCGGCATTTCCGATTCGGGGATGCCCAGAGATAGGTACAGGCCGTGTTCTTGCATGGTAGCGCTGTATAGTTGCCAAGTTTGGACAGCGTACCATGGGTTTTGGGCAGCTAGGAGTTGGTGAATCTTCGGGAGGTCCAGGCTGGTCGACCTCGGCAGCCAGAGCGATGCGCGTACGCGCTTCGCGAGATCCGTCTGCCTGATGACGGTCAGCCTGGTACTACAGTGGAATCACCGGTTGCCTTCAACCGGTGATTGTAGTCCCGCTACCGTCTGTTTGAGCCACGCCAGTGATTTTTCATCCTCGCACCATAACTTTAGGACACCTCCTGCTGCGAGGGGTTTGCCTCTAAAGGATGGCGCGAGTGCAGGCTCGTTGTTTGACCGAGGTGCGAAGGCTGCTTCTAGAATCCGCTCCTCTATGGAGCGTTCGAGCTGCCGTGCTTGTTCCACCGTCAGGTCTGTAGGTGGAGTGGCAACGACGGCCACCATCAGATGTTAGTCGCATCGGCGTAGCTAATCGTTGCCCTCTTGGGTGTTGCGTCCACTCTTGCACGCTTTGACGTGGCGCTTGGTGGTGTGTCGTCGTGACGGTTCCTCTTCGACGGTGTCGCCGAAGTGGGCCGTCCCGAGAGCGCCAGGTTGGTTGGTGCGTGCCGAGGTCCGCGTTTTCTAGGGCCGCGTTTGCGGCGTGGCCCGGTGATGCCCCATAGGGCTGCCGGCTCCGCATCTCCGACTGCCGTCGGAGGGTCGCGACGGGGGTTGCCCGGTGCTGCACCGGCCGAAGCGGCGCGTGCAGCCGGCGGGAGCGAGCCCGAAGGCTCACTCTTCGCCGTCCGCGTGGCTTCCGCTTGCATGCCTGAGCTGCTGCGTCCACCACTCGCGCCGCGTCCGGCCGATTGCATCATCCTGGGCGGTTTCCTCATCGCGCTGGCTGGGGCCGGGTGTTCGCGCTGGTGCGTTGCACCAGCTGTTTGTCGTATCGCGGGGGGTGCGTTCGCCGATGTTGTCGGTTCGCTACCTCCCGCGGGGAGTGCGTTCGCCGACGTTGTCGGTTCGCTACCTCTCGCGTGCGCTGCGTACTCGCGCTGTCGTCGATGATGACGGGAGCGCTTTCCGCGGTGTTTGCCTCTACCGGTTCCGGTTGACGCGGAGCCAACGTTCGCCTCGTGGCCTTCGTCTGCTCGACGCGGTACCACCGTCCAGGTGTTGGTAATATGTTCTGTACGAGGCATGGCGCTTGCCAGGTCATGCAGGTCTAAACTTTCTCGTGAAACATTGCCCCCCCCAGAATACGTGGGGCAGCCTGGACCCGAGGGTGCAGGGAGGGATTCTCCAGCGTCGCGGACTTCTTTTGTTTCACTTCCATATTGTTTGCTTCGTATGAGTGTGTGCGTGGGCGTGTGTGTGTGTGTGTGTGTGTGTGTGTGTGTGTGTGTGTGTGTGTGTGTGTGTGTGTGTGTGTGTGTGTGTGTGTGTGTGTGTGTGTGTGTGTGTGTGTATGTATGTGTGTGTTTGTGTGTGTGTGTGTGTGTGTGTGTGTGCGTGTGCGTGTGCGTGTCTACGTGTGCACTAAGCGTCATGTCACTTCCCGAGTCAAATTAATATGTTTTATACCTCGTCTCTATGAACGTGAAGGATTTCCTATAAAATGATTTCATTCTAGCAAGCAATTGAGACGAAAAATCAGTCACAAAGGATAAAGGACTTTGGATTTTATTTTTATCACTTATGGAGATCGAACTCAATAATGCTGTACCGTGCAGAATAATTAAAACTAAAATTAAATGCTTCTTGGCCCGCCTCGAGGTCAGTACGTAAAGTAATATAGTACACTATGCTCATTTATCTTCAATCTATTACAGCAGCGATATTTATTGAATCAAATTGAATCACCCAGAATTCACTGTGACCTATTTATTTACCTCTGACAACCACTTTATAAAAATGTCGAAACTGTTATCCTTTTCAAAGCTGAAATACAAAGTCACACAGTACCATTCATCAAACTCTTGTTATTGTTCGATACAATTCTAAAGGAATTCAAATAAAATGTTGAATTGGAATCTGAAGTAAGGGTCATTAGGAATACATTTCTCATGTGACAAACTTTTAAAGTATTGCTGTTGTGGTTATGACTAATGGTAAGGCATTAATATTAGCTATTATTATGTTTTGGGCATGTCTTTCCTTGACAATTATAGCTTGACATGCGTTCCTTAAATTAGCCACCATTCCTTTGAGTTAGCGGATGTTTTAAATAGCTGATAGTCTAAGAGCTGGAAATATATATTTAAAAAATTTGGGTAGACTACAAAGCAGCCCAACCCTGTACGTAATTGAAGATTGGATGCGATAAGGATAGTACCAGAATGATGATAATGAGCTTGAATCACATTTAATTTTACAGTTAGTATAATATGAAATTGAATTTAAGCTTTTAAAAATTGTAGCTGCATTTATCTCTGTATAAAATTACTGAAAAATGTAAGCTTAAAAATTTAACTCAATAATTTTAACAATGTAATATATATAAGAAAGCCGTGTTAGTTACACTATTTATAACTCAAGAACGGCTGAACCGATTTGGCTGAAACTTGGTGGGAGGTAGCTCAGAACCAGGAAAAACAAATAGGATACAATTAGTTGCAGAAAGTAATCTAAGAGGGATTTTAGAGAGAGTCGAAGTTTGTAGGGCCAAACCTACTACGTTGGTTGAGAGCTGCGCGTGCATGTGCTATCGTATATCTGTCAGTACTGTCACATTATACATTGTCATATAGTGCACTGTCATTACTTCGTTCGCTTACATAAATAAACAAATAATTATTGTAACAGCCTTGGCTAATCCCTACTTATATTAGGAATAAATGCGAAAATATGTATGTAGGTATGTGCCGATTTCACGCTAAACCGGTTGAACCAATATTCTCTACTCATAAATGCGAAAGTGTATTTGGAGATATATCGGACCATGGCTTTGACATTTGACTGTATGCAAAGTGATGTTTTTGAGAAATTTTAGGTAGTGTTATGAATACTGACCAAGTAACCTATAGAGTTTCTGATCTCCTTACAATTATCAGGAGTACCTTCACGCAACTTGAGACTGAACGTTGGTGGTCCAGTCCTGTTAATGCGGAATCTTAATGCACCAAAGCTTTATAATGGCAAACGGCTACAAGTAACACCTACGACAAAACATGATAAAAGCTATTCGCTATTGCGAGTCAGACTCGCTTATGAAGGATTTCGTAGTGGAGGTATCCACTTAACATAGACATTATCTTCGACTAAATATTAATAATATTTGTATAAACGGCAAAGCTATATTTGCGGTTTTTAACATGTGCTTTATTTCAAAAACTGCTGACTACATATCGTTCAAACCAATTTCCGTTGGAAGTTTTTATAACGATCTACAGCATATATATTTTTTAGATTTGTCACTCTCTTACTTTAAAAGTTAGAGACACACAGTACAGAGAAGTATGTGTGGTGTCTCTCTGACTGACAGAGTAAAGAATTGTGTGATAAGAGAGTGTTGTGGGGTAAAAGAAGATGTAGTGACAAGCATCGAGAAAGGTATGCTAAGATGGTTTGGGCACGTGGAGAGGATGGATGACGAAAGACTGACCAAGCAGATATATAAGGCAAGTGTGGAAGGGACAGGACGTAGGGGAAGACCTAGACGGACGTTCTCTGACCAGATTGGAGATATCCTAAAAACAGGAAAGGTGAGAAGTACCCTGAACAGAAGAGCATGCATGAGGAATCTGATGGGACTGAATGTAGGAAGAGAGATATGTCAGGATCGTTGCAAATGGCGTTGCGTAGTCTCTGCCTACCCCTCCGGGAAACAGGCGTGAGTCTATGTATGTATGTATGTAGAGACACACACACCCATTTTACCACTTTGGAACCTTATAGAGAAACAATGGTTTTAGGAACCTCAAAGTAATTTTTAGCGACCCATTTTCCACATCAGTTCCATGTATGAAGAGCCCCCCGTAATATTCAATATATTTTTTATTTTCTATAAAGCAGTACACAGAATACATCCACCTACCAATTTTCAAATGTGTAAACTGAATACATAGTTTCGGCATAAAGTGGCTGTGACATACGGATAGATTGACAGACAGCGCGTCTATTAGAATTTAGTGTTTAGCCGTTTTTGACTAGGGAACTCTAAAAATACTGTTTACAGAAATGTTTTAAATACTTATTGCGGTCATATGTCTTATTAGTTCCTATGAACAGAATTAAAACGAAAATTACTATCGAAAAATGAAATAGTTTTGTGTTACCCCGAATTTAACGTGAGCGAAGCCGCGGGCAAAAGCTAGTATTATAAAACTTACTAATGGTGCAAAGGCATCTTTTCTGCCCACGAATCAGATGAAAACGACGATAAAATGTAGTTTTGATAGACCCCTATCAAAACCCTGAATAGCCGATTTATTTTGTAAATAAAACATAAAAAGTAGCGAGCGGTGTATTACACACCCACTTTTCGCCAATTATGTTTAGGTCCCAGTATAATAGGGTGCGAGCCTATTGCCATCTACAGGGCACGTTATTTAAGCGAGCGATGATTAACATTTTCCCATTTCTCCTCCAAGCCCACGCGGAGTGTCCACTCCCGGGATCTCTCTTAGTTTCACCGCGGGTGTCCAAGCCACGGTTACTAAGCCCCCCTACTACGAAAAGGTGAAGATCCCACGGGGAGGGTGCCCGGGGTACCTGGAGATCAAACCCGAGACCATCGTCGCGGCAGTCCGTTACGTACACCACTGGACTATCGCCGCCGGCTATTTAGTAAATATTTTATATTTTCCAAAAACAAGGTCACATTGGTTACTTATAATATTCTTCTTACGTGCTATCTAAACTAAGGAATAAAAAATATATTCCGTAATTATTTTTCCTTTCATTTGTACATCATGCCTTCAGCGAAGTGCAGTGGTTGCGCTCGCTTTCTGTCACCAAATGAGGCCGCCAGGTGCAGCAAATGCAACGCGCTTAACCACCGTTCATGCGCGTCGCTGCCTCCGAAAGGTGGTAAAACTACTGTTTGGCAATGTACAGAATGTGTTAAGGTTAGTGCCAGGCCAAGTATCGTAAACACGCCTGCTACGCAGACTTTGCACATACCTCATACGGACGAAAATAGTTCAGACGAGTTCTTGGACACTACCCCCCCAAAAAGTGTAGGTGGCGGAAGTTCGGAGTTTATCGCAATATCCGAGGAAATCCGAATGTTTAAAGAGGAGCTTCGCTCTGAACTGCGCTCAATGCGTGAAGAATTTAAAGCATTTCGTGACGAATGTGTACAACTAAGAAACACTGTGAACAGCTGCAATGAGCGCATAGACGGTATTGATGCTAGGTTGTGTGCTCTGGAGCAAAGCAATATGTCGCAAAAATCAGAACGGCAAGCAGATATTGATATGGCGGTAGCTGAGCTGAAAATTGAATTGAACGAACGGGATCAGGAAATTCTAGCTGCTGATCTGGAAATTAGTAATATACCTGAAACAAAAGGGGAAAATCTCGCCCATTTATTGTCGGGTATAGCTGTAAAACTGGGTGTCAGCATGGAGAACAGAGACATTATAAGCGTGGATCGTATCGGTGGCAAGCATATCAACGCATCTAGTTCAGATGAGGCTAAGGAGGTTCGACCACGCCCTATAATCGTACGCCTGGCGTGACGTGATATGCGCGATGAACTAATGCGCGCAGCGCGAGTGCGCAGAGGCGCATCAACAGCTGACCTTGGAGTGTCGGGACCACTGACCCGTTTTTACATAAATGAACGCCTGACTAAGGCGAACCGGATGTTATTTCGGCGAGCGCGAGAAGCTGGCAATCGTCTCGGTTGGCAGTTTGTATGGACGAGGCGAGGTCGCATACTTGCCAGGAAGAAGAATGGCGATTCTGTTTCCTCTATCCGGACGGAAAAGGACCTCCACCGTGTCTTCGGCCCACTTCCACAAGAGTAACATCCTACATAATCGAGTTATGTTCCTTATTCCCTGTAATATGGTAAGACATCGTGTTGTGGTTTTAATTACTTTTATTAACGTTGCAGATCAAATAGGCCACCATTGGCTTTACGTACTTCTTGTTTTTAATTTGTTAAATATTATTGTATTGCGGGTTGTGTCTGATGTATTATTGTGCTGCGCTGTTTTATTTGTTTTGTACTTATGTTTCTGTTCTACTAAGGATTGCGTGTGTATTGCGCGTGTTGAGTTTCTATTAATAATTATCCCTAGTGCCTACAGTAATGCCGAATAACAGATATATAAAGTTTGGGCTATTCAATGCTGGCTCCTTGGCGACCAACCATGATGAGTTCTTGATGGCAATGAATCATCACCTAGTCGACATCATGGCCATAAACGAAACTTGGTTGCGTGATGGGAAAGAGGATCGAGCACCTATGGTAACGGGCTACCGTTTGCGTCACATACCGCGTCCAGCCACTGTCCGCGGGGGTCGCGGGGGAGGGTTGCATTCTACATTAAAACAGGAACAAATGCGTGTATAAGACATCAACCTGATCACCCTACAGTAGAACAACTTTGGATGACTTTGAATTTAAGGGGTAAGAAATTATTGATCGGCACCGCGTATCGACCTCCATGGTTGGATTTAGGCATATTCTTGGATGCTATTACTGATAGTATGTACAGTCTGGCTCCGTATGACAACATATTAATATTAGGTGACTTTAACGTCAATATGTTGGAAGTAAATAACACCAAAACAAAACAAATCACTGACTTCTTGGACCATAACAGCTTACGCCAATTAGTCACAACGGCAACCCATTACGTGGGTGATAGTGCTACATTAATTGATGTGGTCTGCACGGATGCCCAGCACTGGGGTGTTACTGTAGACTACATTCCTGAGCTTGGTCATCATTCTTTCATTATATGTGAACTCGAGTTTAAAAATCAAAAACCTCAAAAAAGAATTGTAACATTTCGTCCCATTAAAAATATCTTGCCAGAGTTGTTTGAGCATGACTTAAAATTCATTCCATGGCAATCTATTTGTGACCAACAGGACGTAAATGAGATGGTCTATTTATTAAATACGCACATTAGTGCTCTATTTGATCTACACGCTCCTCTTAAAAGTATGGTCTTCAAGGGACCTCCAACTCCCTGGATTACAGAAACCATCAGATTGATATTTAAGTTGCTTAACAATGCTCGACAACGTTATCTTTAAACTAAGTCAGAGGGATCAAAACAGCATTATCTCGATTTGAAGCAACTGGCAACAACTGCCTTACACAATGAAAAAAAGGAATTTTTTACTAAACATATTAATGACCAAATATGTGATGCAAAATCTTTATGGTACAATCTGAAAAGACACGTACTTGCTCATGGCAGTGACGACGACGTGCTTCCGGATCAATTTGATGATCCCGAGGGAATTAACTCCGCATTCCTTGATGTTCCAGGCAACACCGAAACAAGAATATCACACTTGACGTTTTATGAATTTTATCGTTACAGTCAAGCAACATTTTCTATAAAACAAGTAGATACGGACGCAGTCTTTAATATAATAAAAAATATGTCCAGTAATGCTCAGGGAGTTGACGGCATTACAAAAGAAATGTTATCTCTCACATTACCTCAGTCACTACGAGCTATAACTGCAATTATTAATAGGTCATATAGACCTATTAATAATTGCAGTTATAGCTCATGCACATGTACATTTCCGAGTGTTTGGCGCCAGGCAGTAGTACGGCCATTGCCGAAAAAGAGTAATCCACAAAATTACGGAGACCTTCGGCCTATCAGCATATTGCCCTGCCTTTCCAAAGTGTTGGCACGGGTGGTGTACGTGCAAGTTGTGGATTACCTGGAGTCTAGTGGGATACTCCCCGACCTTCAATCGGGCTTTAGAAAAGGGCGTGGTACAAGTACAGCGTTGGCGGATGTCGTGGGGAATATCATTGAGGCTCGGGACCGCGGGGAAGGTTCGGTACTCCCACTACTTGACTATTCCCGTGCCTTTGACTCTATAAATATTTCGCTTTTACTATCGAAACTGTCATATTACGGCTTTGAGTCGGAAACGGTCAAGTGGTTTGAGAGTTATTTGACAGGTAGGACTCAATTGGTTCGACTACGTAAAAAGGATGGTTCAACGCTTTCCTCCTCCCCGCTCCCGGTGACTCGAGGTGTTCCCCAGGGATCTTTATTGGGACCATGCGCTTTGTTCTATATAGCGCAGACATTACCAAATGTTTCAGTAACTGCAAGTACCATATTTACGCCGACGATACTCAGTTGTATTTACATACGAATAGTCAAAACACTGCTGATGCCATGGGAAAAATTAATTCTGAACTCGATTGCATTTCACCTTGGTCAAAAAATAACTCCTTAGTATTGAACTCCAAAAAATCTAAGTTTATGATCATGGGCAGCAGAAATAAAATAAACTCAATTTTACTATCCAAACCTCAAATAAATATAAACGGAGATAGCATAGAAAGGGTTGAATTAACTTGCAATCTTGGTGTAACAATGGACCCCGAACTTCGTTTCGAGGAGCATATCAATAAAGTAGTCAGAAACTGCTTTTATAGGCTAAAAATTTTATATAGAATTAGAATGTTTTTAAGCGTTGCAGTAAGGCAAAGGTTAGTGGATAGTTTGGTGCTATCTAGATTTAATTATTGTGATGTTGTGTATGGGCCTTGTCTGCTGAGCCGGACTGAACATGTTATTCAGCGAGTGCAAAACGCGTTTGCTCGTTTTTGTTTCAGCATACCCCGCAGACACCATGTCACACCGTATTTAAATGACCACAAAATGCTAAAAATGTCAGCGAGACGTAAGTTGCATCTAGCTACCATGTTATTTGGCGTAATTAATACACAAAAACCGCTGTGCCTATACGCAAAGCTCGAATGGCGTCAGGACCACTACAGTTACTCTGCTCGATCCACGTCCAATCCACTCTCAATGCCACAATACAAAACAACAGCCTTCAGAGGCTGCTTTAAGTACGCTGCCACTCACTGCTGGAATGATCTTCCGCCTCCTTTAAGATCTTTGAAGACAAAACAAAACTTTAAGTTTTATGTAAAAAAGCAATTACTACAGGAGCAAATTGAGAACCAACGAATATTTTACATATGAACATACACATCATAAATAATTACGTAAAATCCCAGCAGTATTGGCGATGTCATGTTATGGATCCTTTTAGATTTAATATTAACTACAGTGATACGATACATATGATACATTACTTCTCTACGGCCTATCATTTATTGCCACTTGAAATGCAGATACATGTTTTAATATAAAACCCGACACGATGAACTTACTCGCATTCAATGTAAAATTAGTTACTGTAAGTTTTTTATATAGCATTTTATTTGTCTCTATTGGATTTTTATTTACATTTTTATCTACTGGTCAGTGCATACCTTGTTTTATAATATTTGTGTACTGATGATAATTTTCTTTTCTTTATGACTATAGTCAGCTTTTGTTAATACCTTAGATTAAGAATAAGATGAAGATAAGATGAGATGATGTTTTTATTTATTTTTTTATTTGACGCGAACGCACGTAGCTCGCGCACCGTATGTGACGCATTCTATTACTTACCCCTTAAATACTGTTGGTTTGTTATCCGTGGGGTCAATGGAGGTTACCACTGAAAATCAGTGTTGTGTAATAGCTAAGGTTACTACACAACAATATGCTGAGTGGGACCTCGTTGTTGCAGACTACCTATATTATGCTTATTATATTGTTTATCTTAAGAACTTTGTATCTGCAGCAATAAACTTTATTTCTTTCTTACTTTCTTTCTTCTTTCTTCTATAGAACACCTTCAATTCAAAAAAACTTAACCCTTTCGTTTGGCTTCGCCGTAGTCGGGTAAAAAATATATTTAACTACCACTGAGGGATATATAGATAAATAGAAATAACTATGTATAAAGCCACATCTGTCCATAAAAAGAACTGTCAAACAACAGCAAATATTACAAAATATCATCACCAATATTGAACTTGAAACTCAACTCACTAAATTAAACAGTGAATTATAGATTCACCCGTCCTTTGACCGTCGAAGTAAGTTAAACCGCATTTGACAAATGAAGGTGGCATTTCCGATTCCCCCTGCTAAGCTAGCAGGTTGAACCGCAGTATAAATCTAGGTGAGACAGTATATACCATAACACGACGATATATCAAAGTCTTGAAACACTAAACAGAGAACAAAATAATGTCCCTTTCTTAATCCAAAATTGGCAGAAAGCGTAAAGTTTAACAGCGGTACAAACATTGTACCTAGGTACTACATATGATGCAATTTATTTATTTATTTACAGGTACAGTGACAGATTACAGATTAGTTAGTACTTAGAGCTAATTTTACATTACAAAATTTTTAAATCTGTACTCCAATTACAACTGTACACATCATCCATATTATACAACTTCAAAAATAAGTTGACTTAAAAATAAATAATAAAAAAAGGAAATTATTACATATAAAAATATCCAAAAACCAAAAAGTGAAAGAAAAAATAAAAAAAATTATAATGTGTTACAATGCATTCAATTTGCGCAAGGATTCTTTGAATTTACTGTGACTATCCACAAATATATCCACTTGAGAGCAAATATCATTATATTGTTTGCACATTCGAAATACCGGGTGGGACACATTATTATTGGTAGTGGGTATTCGAAACAGTTGCGGATTACGCACAGATCGAGTCGGTATCTTAAAATGCAATTGTCTTAAAAGATCGCAATTAAATGAGCCATTCAAGATTTTGTGCAGGGTAGACAAGTCACTTATCCATCTCCTCTTTTCCAACCCATCCATATCAAAGTGCCGAAGTCGAGCTTCATATCCGGGTAGTTTTGGCCTTAGTCCGCATTTCATGCATAGAGCTCTAACAAACCGCCTCTGTATAGACTCTATCCTGTCTATATGATTTTTATATATCGGCGTCCACACAGGTGAGCAATACTCAATAATACTTCTCACTAGAGCATAGTATAAAGTTATCAGAGAACTAGTTTGCTTAAAAGGCTTTGAATTGCGGAGCACAAAAGATAAGATGCGGTTGGCCTTATTACAAACATGATCGTAATGTGGTCTAAAAGACATAGCCGAGTCAAAGAATACCCCCAAGTCGCGAAATATCTTTACCCTATCTAACTCAAAGCCATTGATGTAATAGCTGTAATTAAGTGGACTTTTATTTTTTGTGAAGGATATTACCTGACACTTTTTTATGTTTAACGACATAATTATAATTCTCGTCGCACCATTTGACAACAGTATTTAAGTCCGCTTGGAGTACCTCACAATCTCAGGGATCAGAGATACGTGTAAAAATTTTGATATCGTCCGCGTATGCTAAACATTCGCTATTAATTTTACCCAGCAGATCATTGACAAATAAAAGAAACAATAAGGGCCCCAAATTTGAGCCCTGAGGGACCCCAGAAGTCGCTAAAAATGGTACTGATTCGTACCCGCTAAGCGCAACAAGTTGAGTTCTGTTTAAGAGATAAGATGTTAGCCACCTATACAGATTTCCGTGTATGCCGACATGTTGGGTCTTCGAAAGTAGAGCAAAATGATCGACGCGATTAAACGCTTTTGAAAAATCCGTATATATAGCATCTACTTGTTGCCTACGATTGAATGATTCACATATATACTAGTGTAACATAGTAGGTTCGAACTAGTCGATCTGCCAGAGATAAATCCATGTTGTCGCGGATTCAATAAATGAGTGAAATGATTGTATTTGTGTCGATAAACAAAGCCCTCAAATATTTTGGCAAACCAGTTGAGTATGCAAATTGGTCTATAATTAGCAACAAGCTTCCACACATTGGGAAACACACCCTCTTTAAGAGATTTGCTAAATATTATCGAAAGCGGTGTTACAAGGTTGGTCGCGCATAACCGAATAAAGATAGGGGGTATACCGTCAAATCCACAATTTTTTGTTAAATCTACGTTTTTCAATTTATGCAATATGTCACTATCTGTTATATGTAAATTAGTAATGGTATAGTTCGAAATTTGAAAGTTTAAATGGAAATTTGTTGTTTGTTTGTTTTGTTTTTGTTTTTCGTGTGAGTGTGTGGCCAACTCTGGTGTCGGAGTTTTCAGACCGCCCGAAGGCCTCCGCGAAATGGCCTAACGATCCTTATCCTTAGACAAGAACCGGGACCGACAGCTTTACGTGCCCTCCGAAGCACGGTAGCGCTCAGATGTAAATGCCACAGTTGGTTAACCATCCAAGTGGCAACCTGTGCAAGCGTCGCTTAACTTTGCCGATCTGTTACGAATGGCAAGCCAAGTCTCGCTATGAGCGTTACTAATTTGTTGTTGAACTGGGGTAATAAACTGATGAGAAATAATTTGCAAATAGGTTGACAATATCACTAACTCTGGTACAAACCCTGTCCTGATAATATACCCGACTTGGAATACTATTTGTGACACGCTTGCTCTAAGTATAGCGCCAAAATGCTGTAACATTGACCTTGAGGTCACATTCAATTTGCTCAATATATGTTTTGAAGCATTGGCTAAGGACAGTTTTAACTCTAGCTCTCAGCATGGAAAACATGTCATAATCTCTGGGATTTTTATAACGCTTATATTTTGTATGGGCTTTGTTTTCAGATGCAAGTAATTTAATTAAATTCTTTGAAAACCAGTTTGGATATTTATTATCAGAGACTTTAGTTTTAGGGGTAGTAGTAGTTTATTTTTTCTATTAAAGAGTAGATTTCACTATAAAAAAGTTGAACATATTCGTTACATTCCAGTTCCGACGCATGTCTTTCCCAACCAATGACTGCCAAGTCTCTTTTATAGCTCTCATAATCCATTTTACGGTAGCATAATTTTTTAGTAAGGTGTTATGTGACATTGTAGTCATATTTGTTCTTAATACAAGTTCAAATGGTGGATGATGCAAGTCGATGCGACTTATGGGTAGTGCAGATGTCACGGTTAATAAATCAGGTTTGTCTGTAAAAACCAAATCAAATATTCAATTATTGTGGTTCCTCGTTAGATTGAGTTGACGTATCGTAGTCGAGTGAAAAAGATCATATAGTGATTTAGACTTTTCACAGTTATAATTTAATGGGCATCCTGTTTCATACGATCAATTAACATCCCCAAGATTAAAGTCTTCCAGTACACAAGTCATGTGATTCGATAAATTATTGCTGATTATGTTGCAGCATTTCATAAAATAATCACAGACAACATCTATAGGTAGATACTCAGGAAGGTAGGCAACACATAAATATATGATACGAGAGCCATTCACCCTAAGTTCTATCCAAAGATCTTCTAGGGACTCGGACAACCACTCATTTTTCAATGAAATTTGGAGTTTTTTGGAATAAGCAACAAGTACACCGCCACCGTGACTCTTACCATACCGAGCGCGGAACCTAGCATCTCGATCTCTGCGTATCACACAATATCTGTCATCAAATAATTCAGAAGACAATACCGTTTCATCAAGCCAAGTCTCACATAAGCAAATTATATCAAAATTGTAACTTAATACAGTATTATATATATCTATGGTTTTACTTTTCATACCCCTTATATTCTGGATATATATTGACAAATACATTGTAATGTAAACCTGTAAGTACATATAACAAACAAACACATAAAAAAAGCTTATATAGATTAACAAATAAGGTCGAGACTGTCTTTACTTTTGATTAAAATATATTTGCTATCAACCGTTTTTCTGACAAATATGCGTCCGTTTTTTACCCACACAAATTTAAAGCCTTGCTCCTTCGCCCTCTTACGTGCTGCAGCATGCAAAGATTTATTAGATGGAGACAGATGCTCAGACACGTATACTGGCATTCTCTCGCCTGCAATTCCCAGCAGCGCAGTGTTAACTCTGTTAGTTGGGTTTGATTTATTATATCTGTACACCGCAGAACAAAAATCGTCACGCTTTCTTGTACAGGTAAACTTTAGAATTATAGTGCGGGGATATTTGCTCCCCTTGTTCATTTTTGCAACTCTAGTGCACTTCACTACATCACCCTCCTTCAAGTCGAGACCGATGACTTTATAACATTGATTGAGGAGAGTGGCCAAACTTTCATTATGATTTTCGGGTACGCCTTGTATCTCTAGGTTGTTTTCCCGTAAATGTTGTTCGAGATTATTAAGGCGATCGGATAATTCAACTACCGTGGTTTTTAGGTTGTTTTTTTTTCTTTGGATAACAGTGAATTGTCCTTAACTAAAGTTTCAATCATGTTCTTCATCTCATCATGCATAGAACTTAAAAAGTCAACTGATTGGCGAAACTCTAAGATATGATTCTTGATTGAAGATAGTTCAGTCTTTAGAATACACGAAATTATTGCAGGTAGTTCGGCCTTAATTGCTTTAATAACTTTATTGCTTACAGCAGAAATAAATTCATCATCTCTGTCAAGCGCGGTGCAGTTAACAGAACATGGGCTGCACACAGGTGTTTTCTGGCAATCATCACCTTGCTTCCTTCTTAAAGTAATGTTGTCCAAACCGGTGGAATCATCATATAAGTTACATGGACTTGTCTCATCTTCCTTGACATTCCGTACTGGTGTATTAATGTTTCCAAACTTTGGTTGTTTACTCCTACATTCATGGCAAATCCACTTGATTTTCTACTCTTTGGGCATACTGGCATAGATTTTCTTATCTAGGATATTCGCGCAAGGAAGGTCATAGTATTTACAGCACTTACAGCATTTCAAACACTCCCGACAATCGACAGCATTCTTACTACCAGCACAGATAATGCTCCTCGACGCCATCTGTGTGCTTCCAGAAGTACTAGATGGGTGACGCAGCAGTAGGTAAACGCAAGTCTGCTTTACACAGTGAGACGTCGAAGTGTTTATCGCAACAAATTACAGATGTCGCTTTGTTAGTAGCACCTCAGCAGTAGCTCGTCGAATGTGAGTGTTAATTTTGCCGCGCAACGGCACCAACTTGGTGGCGCAATGGCTTAGGCTTCCGCCTGCAAATTCGCAACCTCTGGTTCGAATCCTCGTGTTCTCCACAGGCACTTTTTCAAATTTGTAATTATAAATTTGATATTTCATGCAATTCTCACCAACTTGTCAGCTACTAGCGACGACCAGGTTGACAAAGGGGTGTTTCTTGTAATTTGGTATCTCGCTTCCGCCGCCCACTGGGAGGAGTTCTTCGTAAGAATTGCACAAGAAGAAACGAGAGGCACTGATTTTAGGAACTGGCCAATCACGAATTTAATATAATTAATTTAAAACAAATCCAAAAACTAAATTAGTACACGTCCACTCTCAATGAAGTCTGAGAAGATATTGTCACTACCAAAATGTACGCGGACTGCGTACAAAATGTTGCAATTTTCTTAGAAATACCTTATTACATACTTATGATATCATTTGTCTTACGGAGACATGGTTGACTGATAGTGTGCACAGTGCGGAAATAATTGATAATAGGTACGTAGTTTACAGACGCGACAGAGACTACGCTAAAAATCGACAAACGAAGGGTGGCGGTGTTTGATTGGCTGTAAATAGTAGATTGGCATCTGTTGAACGACAAGATTGGCGATCTTCAGCCGTGGATATCAGGGTAACAATCAGATACAAATACAAAAAACATATGATGAACAGCTATAACATAAATATCTGCACTTTATATTTATGTGCTGAAAACGTCGGTAACTCATTTTCAACACAATTAGCTAACTTCACAAAAAAATTAAATGAAATTGTCTTATTACATCCGACGGATACGTTCTTGGTAATAGGAGATCTGAATATGAGTAACATTTGTTGGACCATGCGTGATGACGGTGTTTTACACCTTCAGCCGAGCGGTTATTCTGGAGCATGCCAAAGTGAATTTATCGACTCCTTAAGCATAGCTAACCTAAACCAGTACAGTCACTTGCAAAACTGTTATGGTAGATTGCTAGATTTGGTACTCTCCAGTAGCCCGGTTGAGGTTACAGGATGTGAGGAACCCTTGACACCTGAAGATCCACATCATAAATCATTATACATTAAAACTCAGTTTTTGTTATCTGACACTATTAAGGATAATTTATATACCAAATATTTATATAACAGAGGTAACTATGATAACATAATGACAGAGTTAAATCTTACTGACTGGGACATATTATTAAAATCACATAGTTCGTCGTTCGTCGAATAGTCTGTATCTAATTTCTATGACATATTGTACGACCTTCGCGACCGATTTATACCACATAAAAAGTGTAAGAACAATAAATACCCCCCTTGGTATACCTCACCGCTTATCAAAATGATAAAAGAGAAGTACAAATACCACCGCAAACATAAAACTTACAACAATTTCAGTGATTACGAGTCATTCTCTTATTTGAGATCTCGAGTAACATATTAGAGAGACAATGCTTTGATCAGTACATAGCCAGAACTGAACAATCAATCACAGTTAACCCGAAAAACTTTTGGAACTATCCGCAGCTGGAATTCACGGTGACTTGTTTCGTTGGTTTAGCTCTTATATCAATAACAGGTCTTAAGCAGTAGTATTACAAGGATATACCTCTAGATGGATCACTGTACCGTCACGTGTTCCACAAGGATCCCTATTAGGCCCTTTACTCTTAACCCTATTCATTAATGATATTAAAACATGTTTTTTGCATTCAAAGATATTATTATACGCTGATGATATGAAGATTTTAAAATAAGTTTTTGTAGAACAAGATACACTAGATCTTCAAGAAGGTCTGAACAGATTTGAAGCTTACTGTTTCAATAATAAATTGGATATAAACGTATCTAAATGTTACACTATGACTTACACTAGAAAAACACATTGTATAAATACTAATTATACACTTAAAAATTCAATTTTGAAAAGGGTTAATGAACTGAGGGACCTTGGTGTTGTACATGATAGCAAATTTTTGTTTGATGCACATGTAGAGACAATAGTGGTGAAAGCAACGAAAATGTTGGGATTTATTTTAAGAACTTCAGCTAATTTTAAAGATATTAAAACTATTAAAATACTATAGTGTGCATATGTGAGAAGTAACCTAGAATACGCGTCACAAGTGTGGAATCCTCAATACGACATATATATTACTCGCATTGAAAACATTCAAAGGAAATTCATGAGGTATTTGCAATACAGGACACGCTTTGAACTACCGGATTACCAAACAAGATTTAGGCATTTTCACAATTTACCCTTAAATTTAAGGAGAGACATAGCGGATGTAGTTTACTTTATGAAAATTGCAGCAGGTCATATAGATTGCCCCGAACTCTTAGCTAAAATTAATTTAAGATCTTATAGCAAGCAACTTAACCACTTGACCGCTAACGCCAATTCGCACAATTCACTCGACCGCTCACGTTCTAAACAAAATGTCGCGTCGCCGCTCGCCAGATGGGCGCGCTAACATAAACAATAATTTTTGATAAGTCGGTAACATGAGTAAGTTGAAGTGATGTTTTTCTTCAACCTTATAAATGACTCGTTCAAGTCGTATGAATTCTTTGTTGATATTAAATTATACTTAGCAGTGAATATTGACTATCGTTGGAAAAACACGTTGTGTTTTTTAAACAGGATTATTTTAAAAAGTAAATCGATGACATACATATATTATGAGTTTTCACTGTAGAGGGGTTCTATCTACACCGAATTAAATAAAAAAACATGTATCATAGCATAAAAATATTTTATTACACGCATACAATTAGCACGTAATCACGGAGCGCGCGAAACAAAGAGCGGCATTAGACATTATTTTTTCGTTCCGGGTTAACGATTCTAAGACTCGCTTCTTATTTTTAGCATGAAGAAATGTGATTTGAATAGAACAGACACAAAGGATTTAAAACATAACGTAATAGAAAGAAACAGTAAACTCAGACCGAGTATAGCGCTGTAACCAAAAAGGGAAAATAGTCACTTGTGCGCGGTCTACGGAATTTCGAAAAAGGGAGAATAGTCACTTGTGCGCGGTCAAGTGGTTAAGAACATGAAATTACTGTATGTACCAACAGTGAGCACCAATTATAGGCGAAACAGCTTTATGAGCAGAGCAGCCCGCTTATTTAATGATTTACCTGTAGATAATGTAGATTTATTTACAACAAGCACATCGGCAGCAAGGAGAGCATTGGCACAAAACTTCTTTATAATTATAATTTAATTTTATAACTTTATATTTGTTTATAGTGCCCAAGCGTGCATTGTTGGGTATCATCTGTTTTTACCATTTATTATTATTACTTAACATTTGTGAAGATTTTTAATTGGCTTAGAGGCTTAAATGAATGTGTAAATATTGTAATATAACGCTGTAAATCTTCCGAATAAAATAAATAAATTAAAGTGAAAAATTAGGAAAGTTTAAACATACTGTTTGGTGTGCTTGAGTTTCTCTGCAAAAATTGCACTGGTTTATATCTTTCTTGTGCTAAGTTTAATCCCTAGGCGATTTATTGAAACATTAGTATCATACAGAGTTGTTTCTTTGCGGATAACGTTTTTTTATTATTATTATTACATTTGTAGGGAATGTTGCCATCTTCGCCTGACTTTCAAACTACTTAAAGTATCATAAGGCATGTGGCATTTTGATGCTCTTTTGACGCGATTGTAGCCATCAGAGCCATACATAGAGCATATTGAATTTTCAGTGAATTAGTTTGGTAATGGCTTCTGTACTGTACTGGCATATTTAGTAGTGGTCTGTGCAATCAGAAAAATATTATCAATTCACCTAACAAGATATTGGTTACCAATGAAGTTGAAGACATTTTTTGAAAAATTAGTCTTATTGTTTTCCATAGTCATACTTTCTTTTTTTAATGTTATTGCTTCTTCGTTAGGAATAAATCACACGAGGCGTTTAAGTGCAGTCTAAATCTTATATGCACTTATACTATGCACGGTACTATAAAACCGAAAAATTTTTGCACACAAATCTATGAGCCAGGCCAGCATACATACACACATCCACACAAGCATATACACAAACACACACACACACACGCACATGAGCACACACACACACACACACACACACACACACACACACACACACACACACACACACACACACACACACACACACACACACACACATAAACACACATACAAACACACACTCACGAACAAAGGCACGCACAGGCATACACATTACACATGCATACACATGCACACGCTATACACTTGCTTAAACTATCCACAAATACACATGCAAGCACATGCACCCTCTATACACACGCACATGTAGTATGTGCGTACACACATACTGTAGCAAGTCCCCATACATACATAGACTTACGCCTGTTTCCCCGAAGGGGTAAGCAGAGGCATATTAAACGCCCACGTAATAGGTGGCGAGCCAATTGCCGCTTATTGGGATATTTTGTTTGCTAGAGCCTCGTCCGTTGATCGGCAGGTGCACCACTTGCAGGTGAGGTTGGCTTGGGACCCTAAGTTCTTGGTGGGAACCCTATGCACCTAGAACTTAGGGTCCAAAATACAAAGGAAAAACAAAAAAAGTTTTTTAGGTTCAATATCATTTTATTTTAAATTTATTTTCATTTTTCCATTAAACATTATTTTTCAAAGATAATGTCAATGATTTATTGTTGAACTGTTGATGTACTGTAGAGATTGTTATCGATCATGGATGTTGGAAGTAACTCAGTTTATAATACAGGATTGCACAAAATCATCAATATACATTTTTTTTTTTTTTTTTTTTATTTTTATTTTTTTTGGTTTCGGGTTGGAAAATCCTCATGGAGTCCCTCCGCCCTGGGGGAAGGACGAAGGGGACTGTCAGACTCTTACTGACTAAAAACCAACCCGTGTTCCTCATGTACCCGTGTGTCGGAGGGTAGAGATTCGCATAAGCATTCCTCGCTACCCCCCGACGGGTATTGGCCCGCCGGATGGTCAGGCGGGCCCCGAAACAAACCCCCTTGGCGGCGGATGAAGGTGTTGGGCTCCGCCGCCAAAACACTCAGCGGCCGCAGAGGATAGGGAGGACGGCAACGCAACACCGCATCTCCTCTTCCTCTGCGGCCCCACCGCGACGCAACGATGGTGCGCCCCCATTTGGTCGCGGGAGATAGGGCGCGCGGCAACGCAACACCGACACGCCTCTCCTCCCGCGACCGCACCCGACTGCGAGGGACAGAAGAACTGTCCCTCGCACCCGCCCCTTTGGACGCATCCTGCGCAGGCCTCCGTCAAGCCCACGCGGAGCGTCCCCTCCTGGATCCCTCTTAGCTTCACCGCGGGTCACCAATCCACGGTTACTGAGCCCCCCCACCACGACAAGGTGGAGATCCCACGGGGGGGATCATCAATATACTTAGCCATATGCAAATTATTTGTAATTAACTATCTCATTACGCACAAAATTATAATTAGATTAAGTTGTTTGGAAATAAATTATTTACTTATTTATTATTTATTTATTTACTTATACTTTTTTGTAAATCACACATTATTGCGATCATACAATGTGTATTTTCTCATACTGCGTTTTGTGTACAGTAACCCAATATATAGTAATCGTTTGGCTTATTATATGTGGGACAGTATAAAACCACAATCTGAACTTTGCACCATTACAACAAAGGTCTTAGGACGACAGTTAAATTCTACTCAATTTTATCATCAACTACGTATACATATATCACTTTAATGGGACATTTTGTTAGTATCGAATTACCTACGTAGATTGAACGAAAAGAAATTGGGGAGCTATTTTTAGAATATTAATTTGATTTTATGATCTTGGTAGTCTGTATTAATATATATTTAAATCCTGCCGAGGCCAAAATAGCTAAAGGACCTTTATACAAATATGTATGTTGCGGATCTCACATCAAATAATTATTAGAAACGCTAGCACAGAAAACCATCCAAGATAATTATCTTGGATGGTTTTTTGTGCTGACATTTCTTCATACACTTCACCATCCATGATAAGGAAACGTCAAGGCAAATAAAAATGATCCCCTTGCCCTTTTTATTTCTTGTTAAGATATTACGCTATTAAAAGACCCGTTACATAATATTAGTAGGCGTACGAATCGCCGAAGATTGAAAATATTTATGTGATTCGTCCGAAATAGACAATAAAAAAATGTATATCTTCTTCTGACTACAATTGATTTTATATTTTGCTAGCCCCTTCTCACAATGCTAATCCCTTGCCACTCCTGTTCACCCATGTATTGAATAATTTCTATCGTTCTTTACATACAATGCAATGGAAGCCGTAAACAGAAATTATCATATAATATTCTCTTTAGCTAGCTTACCTAATGAGCTGAGTTAACTATTAATCGTTATAATTACATTACATGGTTCATGAGACTGTTGCCTACAAGATTTAATGAATCAGAAACCTGCTAAAGACAGGTAATTGCATAATTCATCTACAACTGTTTAAACTAGAATTTGTGTTACCTTTATTCCTTAGCTAAACTATAAAATGTACATACCTAATGTTCAATATGTTGTTCTAAACAATGTTCACGCAATATATTATATACAATAGCTAAGCGTGGAGACCTGTAATTGGCTATATGTGACATATTTTACATATTTATTTAATTTATATATGCTGTTGGTCTTCCTAAGATTAAATAAATAAATAATTTATGACAGTACAACTTACACTGGTGTAAATTATGCAATTACGGGTAAACCGCATGTATGCTAACATTATTTATATACATTATGGTGCTTCTTGAACCTCGCTTAGTGTTCGTTTTCCCCGGCATGTATTTGGTCGTACAAAATGTGATATTAGATTTTTCTGTTAGGAATTCCAATAGAAGTTCGGAGTCAGGCACTCACATGAAAGCACTTTAAGCCTTTGGCCTTGGGACCAATCTCTCTCTGGGCATTTGTGGCGTCCCATCGGGCTATGAGAGTGAGGGAATAGAAAGTGCACTTGTATTTGCGCACACACTTGTGCACTATAATAAGTCCCGCGCAGTTGGCATGTCTCATATAAAGACAATTTAAGTCACCGTGGCCAGAATTGGTCGGCAAACATTATTATATTTTAAGATTTCAGCCCCTTTACACTTGCGTTTGTCGAGCGTATGCGCGGCGTTGTTTCTGCAGTAAATGGAACGCTGCGCTAGCGTCGCGTATTTTCGGCGTCTGTGGCACGTTATTTTGTATACTTATGTCGTCATATAAATAAACTAACGAAATAACTTATTTTAATAAGACTGCTACGCAGAGGGTCCGGGTTCGAATCCACGACACGAACCAATGACTTTTCGGAGTTACGAGTATGTGCGTATTAAATTGTAAATTATCACTTGCTTAACCTGCATGTCTGAGGGTTCTCCATAATATTCTCGAAAGACATGTGAAGTCTGCCAACCCGCACTAGGTCAGCGTGGTGGCCTTACCCTTCTCATAGTGAGAATGCCCGTGCCCAGCCGTGGGACAGTTTATATACAGGGCTGATATGATTAACTTATTTTAGCCAGAAATATCTGAAGAATGCTACCGTTTAGAACGAAGCTTAATTATTTTCTTGGTAGTGGTAGGTGAAGACGATGAACACCCACAACCAATCGTATATTGTAGGTTGGGCCTAGTATCAGATTTGTGAGAACCCTTAAAAGCATCCTGGTCTACTGACTATAATCACCGTGGTGCCGTATACTTCCCTCAGAGGCGAGTCATCTAAATCTATTGCAGCGAGTAATTGCATATTGTGAGTGATATCCACCATGAGAATTCAGCGTCATTAAATTAACTTCATGGCAATGCGATAGGAAAACAGCATTACAAAGGCAACATTTTTTTCATATATATTTTATCACTTCTATATAATTTATAGCAAGACTAATAAAACCCCGTAACTTTTGTCTTTACTGAAATAAATTCTATTCATTGCTATCGAGCAAACCTTTTGATTTTTATGAAAACTCAGAGCCAAAAGTAATACCAGCTTCACATTTAAAAGCAATAGGTCAGTTTTACTTGTTATATTCAAGTATTTGATAACAAATTTTAGAGATATTTAACAGTAGTTACGATTGTAGACTCAAAAAAATATATCCATAAAATATTTTGACGTTGAAGTTATTTTTATACATCCCAAATATCTAAGCTCGTTCGAATTTTTGATAATAAATTATCAAAATTAATTTCTATTTATAGGAGTGGTGAAACACGCTCAAACCACACGACAAATAAATACTTCATCAATGCAGCATCACATAGCAATTCAAATGATAACCTGATAACCGTATTTCGGAGGCCACATAAAGCTGTCGACCCCGGTCATTGTTTTAAACAATAACCGTTTCATAAGCATTCAGGCGGTATGAAAACTCCGCAACCAGTTGGCCACAGAGATATTTAGATTATTTCGACATCTTCTTGATTTATTAAATTCGTTCAGTACATCACTACAAACAACTACTTACAACTCTGACAGAAGAGACTCACAACCTTGATGACAATAACTTTGACAACCTATCGAGAGACACATTAACAGGCAAAACTTAAGCGACTTCATTATACTTCACAAACACACAAGCGCCAGGCATTATTTAGCACTCAAGTGACACACAAGCTTATAGACTTACAAGTGTCAGATCCGTTCCTCGTCACGAATGAACGACCAAGTAAACATTGACGAACAGTGCTGAGTGCACACTGTAAGGCGCTTCGCATACAAGGCTACGGAAAACTCCGATATAAACGCAGTATACATCATTCGCAAGTACCTTGTGGCACACGGTCCGTACACAACACATGAGTCATGTGTTGAATCGAAAAACAAGAGTTGTTTGTCGGGCACTGTAGACGTAGCAGCCACACGGTTCATAAAAATGTGATGCCAAATAAAGTTTCTTCGCCATCTTGAAAATCGCGATGACGTTTGTAGTGACCCTCTGGGCTAATACACGCACGATAGGAGGCATCGGAGATGTTTAAACAACATGTGAGTGACTCGCGTCTGGGTAGGTAGGCCTTCGTGAATTTGCATTACGGTTGTTAGGTACAAATATCATCTCAGTCTTCCGTGACCACGATGCCTGTAAAGTAATCGACATGTCGGATTATAATAAACTCGAGGATGCCCGCAGCTGCACTCGAACTTTTTTAATTTAACGGTTGCTGCCCGATCCCGTAGGAATAACGGACAATCCCTTCTTAATGCACATGACATGACATGCCAAATTTCAGCTTCTTGCGCCTAACCGGTTTAAGCTGTAATGTTTCTGTCAGTCAGTCAGTAACGCAAGAATTTTGTATACATAGATAATGTTGTTTCTAGATCATTCTGTTTCAATATAATCACAGCCAAACCAATATACCGCGATAAAGTTCGTAAACTGTAGCTTAATTTCAATGTGCAACATTCGCGTAAACCCAAGAAAATATTACGGTAGCTGCTAGTGAGTAAAGTCGTCGAGTATCGAAGATATACGTCGCCTTGTGTACGAAGGGCCTAAGATGTACGAAACGTGACGAACACAACTTTTATTGCCGTTCTTCCCACAAATTCTCCCCACTTTATGAGTAACATTAAAATTATTTCGAAAGTAATTTGCATATAATTAATTAGGTTTAAGAGTTTTTATATCTTATGCGACAAGGATGCGGCTGTGTAATTTTTTGAATTTATGTTACGACTCATGACTTAAACTTGAAGCTGTTGTGGTAAATTCAAATTCCTTGTTTTGTCACGGGTAAAATAACAATATTTTGTTCAAAGACAGCTATGGTTCGTTACACTTATCATTAAATTTAATTTCATCGCCCTGCATATAGCATGTCTCACTGCTGCGCCTCTTCTCACTATGAGATGGGTAAGGCCATATTATCGCTGGCCAAGTGCGGGTTGGCAGGCTTTTAATTTCTTTCGAGAACATTTTGGAGAACTGTCAGACATGCACGATACTTCATTCAGTTTTCCTACACCATTTAGCCGATACCAATGTACTCTGTGACCATTTAGCAAGCGATCATTAACAAGTTCATACGCACATAAATTCGAAAAGTCATTAATGCGCTCAGTGGATTCGAATTCTGTCTGTTGGTCTGTCCACTAGTCTATCGCTGCATTATATATTGAAATTCATGTTAAAATATTTTCGCAATGATTATACACAACCTTGTGTACCTCCTTCAAATCACATGATGACCGATTTTTGTTAGAATATAAAGTAATATAAATATTGCAAGTTATAATTATTACACGCGTATTTCGAACTACAATAATTAATTTGTGTCTAAAGTGGATTAAATCAAACAAATTCACTTAAAGAAAACTATTGCGATTCAACATGAAATATTTGTTTAAAATTGAAGCACGCAATACTTATGTGATTCTGAATAACTTTATTGAATCGATATTTAATTTTCTACATCCAATTATGCATATGGACCACTGAGATGTTTGCAGTGAAATGGAGTATTAAAATGGTATAGTTCATAGAATTATTTTAGTTTAAAGCTATTTATGCACAGTCTTGGTTGAAAATTATACATCTTCAGGTGGCATATATATATATTATATATTTATTGCACACGTACCTATTCAAAAAAGTTCTAGTTTGACTCGAGCACAGAGTGTTCTGTACAAATAAAATTATATGTTTATTCTTCCAGACATAGTTATAAGTCAAATCAATCTGTGACTTCAAATATAAGTTTATAATAGCTGTCTGCGCCACAATCAAATCATTACACTTGTGATCTATTTGGCGAACTAATTCTGACTTATTTCTCGCAGCTTTTAAACGTTTTATATCTCGCAGAGGTCCTGTTTCGCTGATATACAGTGACGGAGGTACCAATTTCATAGGCGGAAAACAAAAACTTAACGAAATCTATTCTCTAATACAGTCCAAATCACATATTAATTATATAAGTCAACAGTAACTGTCTGAACATCGCGTAGAATTTAAACATAGTCCGCCTTATGGCCCGTATTTTAACGGACTCAGCGAAATAAGTGTTCGTTGTATCAAAACTCATCTTTTTGAAGTTATAGGTTCTCAAATACTCACTTACAAAGAATTTTGTACTGTGCTTGTTCAAATCGAAAATCTATTAAATAGTCGACCTCTATGTGTTTTAAGCTCGGACACTTCCGATATTACCGTATTAACGCCTAATCACTTTTTAAATAATATATAACTCCGCTCAAATTCTTACCCGTTAAAGATGTTACTGACATCGCTGATAATCGTTTATCACGCTAGCAAGTAATCAATAAAATCACGCACTCATTTTGGCAACGTTGGAACAAACAATATCTCACTTCTGTACAAGAAAGAGAAAAATGGAAGTCACCCTCAGAACCTATCGAATTAGGTACTATTGTCGTAATTAAAGATAATAACTCTCATCCTCTCTATTGGCCTCTAGGTATACCAGATGTGCTTTATCAGGATAAAATAATTTTGTCTTTTTCAGGAAAGAGACAAAATTATTCGAACAGTTAAACTAAAGACCGCGACTGGTTCTTATATAAGGCCAGTAGTACGGGTTTGTCCGTTACCTTCTCAATAAAATTCTCTAACTCTTATTTTACAATTATCCACTCTCCAATTTTATATTACTCACTTAATATCTTAATTTTAAATTAAATTGTTAGTTTAGAGGAAACCTCCAGGCCGGGGGAGTTGTCTGCGCCACAATCAAATTAGATAAATATGTAATTAAATTTAATATATTTATAAAAAGAAAGCCACTCACTCAAGCACGCACAAAATAAAAATAAATATTATTAATCTAGCAACATTCATAATCACCTCACTCAACAATTCACTCAAATACACTCTTTTCTATCACGCGAGAGTCAATGAAAATCCCGTATTACTCTCTCCTACTCTCCCGCGCATACCCACCCTGCTCCAATCAGGTTCGTTCCAAATTCGCACCCTGAAGCGCGTGTTCCCGCCCGCCGCTCCGCAAAAAAAGTTCTCAAAAACTCAAATACTCAAAAGTGTTGTGTGTATGAAAATTGACTTTGTGGGTGGCTTACCAGCTTATAAGACCTAGGAATACAGCACTGCTCAGCTTCAAGCTATCGAAAAACACACTGTATAAATCTCCATTCCTGCTTTTCAGTAAGGGCGGTTTCAGATTAGCGTATTTTTCTGCGCGTATACGGTCGTTTCAGCATACGCGCTTACACGCGCGCTACATTACGCGCTTCAAAAAACCAGACTCACGTAAACGGGCGTGTTCGCTCGAAATGCTAGTGACGTCTGTCAGTGTCAACATGGATTCTGACGGCTCGTGGTTATACGAGCTTAGAAGCGCGTCAATGCTCGTACGAGTTGCGCGTGTGCCAAAAGGCGCGCCTATACGCGCCTATATGCACTTCCAAAAACGAGCTTATACGCGCGTATAAAACGCTAATCTGAAACCGCTCTAAGTACCTAAATTCCTAGCTTTTTCCGCTACGCCCACAATAGCGAAAAGGCTTCTAGTTTAGTCTCAAATTTCTTTGGGTGAAAATGTTACTTAGCCAATATCAACTGATATAACATTTTGCAAGTCTGACTGCTAGTTTCTTAGGAATTAGCATGTTGATACACTTTAATCACATTGGTATTATAATTTCATATTCAAATCGCCGAAGGTATAATCAAAGGTGATTACCCCAAGTTATTAAGACGAAACTTCAGGAAATCGCTCAACAGAAAGCCCAACACACATTTTTCTCCTATAAGAACTTCAAACCTTTATAATTCTTTGTAAACACAACCCTTCAATCCCCTGCCAGCAAATAAATAAGATAACATACAAATCACACAAAAAAACCAAAACAAGTATTATAACAATACATTATTGTTAATTCAGAATTTACTTACCGCATAACGTTCAAGTTCAGTCTATCAACAAACATAAAATATTTGCTACTTCTTTTACAATTGTGTACACATTCAGCTAAGTATGTACACAGTGTTCGATCAATCCTGTGTATAAATAAAATATACAGTGTACATTTCGCAGTCGCCATCTGTGTACTTTCTCACAAGGATAAGCTGTCTCAGTTAAAAAGGTCATCATCTTGGCAACGAGTTAAGACAGTTTACAAGATAAGTCTTGTTGTTGAAGAATGTAAAAAAGTGTAACTGTTTGTTCAAGAAATGGATTTAGAATAAGGCATTCCTCATTATTGTCAAATTATATTTGCTAGTTGGGCGAACAAGTTCACTGTGTTTGTCTCTTCAAAGCATTTAAACAGCTCTTATTTTTCTTGTCTTCCACTCTGGTAAGAAAGCACTGCGCAAGACAAGACAAAAATATTTCTCCAACTCGTTCAACTAAAAAAATAAATGTGGTTGTTCAGAGATTGCCCTAGACAGACTGGGAGTTGCTTGCCGACGGCAGAGGAAGCTAAATTACATTTATTCAGCTGTTCAGGACAAAGCAAATGTGTGACATATGGCCAAGTTTCTTGGCGCTAAGAATTATAGTACAATATTATGGTTACCTGGTGATTTTGCTGGCGTCGGTCTTGCAACTTAGCTAGATTTAACACATAAGACTAAAATTGGCCAATATTAGCGGGTGATACAATCTACTTAGTTCTTCTAGGCTTCCAACGCGACGTCTTCAAGGCACGTTCTACGAGGTTTTACAAATTTAGTTTTACAATTATGAAAGTTCTATACAATATCACAAATTTATCAACACTGCAGACTGATCAGTGCCGGACAAATCAAAAGCGGCAGTTTTACAAGGGGTTTACAACATTTATAACAAATTAACACGGGTGAGCAAAAAATGGTGTGTTCTCGATCAAGTCTTTTCAGGAAGAGGATGAGAATGATTTGTTCGTTCATAATGTGACCATAGTCAAAAAATATTTACCATACATAAAAAACGATTCTAAACTGCTATTCTCGTTCAATTATTATAGACAATATATCCATTTCAAACAGTGGTAAATGAATTGTAGGTACTACAGTTGAGTTGATACATTAGGGCGGTTTCAGATTAGCGTTTTATACGCGCGTATAAGCTCGTTTTTGGAAGCGCATGTAGGCGCGTATAGGTGCGCCTATTGGCACACGCGCAACTCGTACGAGCGTTGACGCGCTTCTAGGCTCGTATAACCACGAGCCGTCAGAATCCATGTTGACACTGACAAGACGTCACTACCGTTTCGAGCAAATACGCCCGTTTACGTGAGTCTGGTTTTTTGAAGCGCGTAATGTAGCGCGCGTGTAAGCGCGTATGCTGAAACGATCGTATACGCGCAGAAAAATACGCTAATCTGAAACCGCTCTTAGTGAAAACGTTAGTGGGCTTTGTCGTAAAACATTGAAGAAAATGTATTCACCAAAATCACCCTACTATAATATAGTTAAGTGACAACGTAAAGATTCAAAACTTTGTATTTAAAATAAGTAATGTATTCTTTTAAGGATTATGCAAGTACGCAATTACGCATGTAAGTTTTTTGTTTCACCGTAACTTGTAAATTGCTGAACAGATTTGAATGCATGGTGTAACATTATCATTATGCATAATATGTATGTATTTACAAAAGAAGGTATATACATGTATGTTTATCCATTGTTTAGTACCCATAGTACAAGCTCTGATTAGTTTGGGACTAGATGGTGTTGTGTGAATGTGGTAGAATATTTTAGTTTACAATTTTTTCACAATTATATTACTTACAATAAACCATGTAAGAAGGTATTTATTGTAAAAAGAAATGACGTCCGTAAGGGTTGCTAAGAATAAATGACATTGAATTTATTTTCTATTTTCGAATGCTTACATATTATTGTTAAAAAGTATAATAAACATCTCTTTTTTTCTCTTCTCTTGCAATCAGTTTTCCAACATAATGAGAGACCTATACCTTTCTATAAACGGTCAGTTTATTATCATACTTAAGCACAATTTCGTTTCATATGACCTAGGCGAGGAATAAATTTACTGCATTAAAATTTCACAAAGCTTCTTTATAAAGTGACCAGTTTCACGTTTATCGTGCTAATACAAAATTAAGCTGCAGTCTGCATTTACCGTAGCTGGAAAATTAAGCGCGGAAAATGTTTAATCTTGCAATAGCATTTTTTTACGCTTTTATGAGGCCAAAGTGGCTTGCATGAAACAAAGTGATGGGTTAACTCCAGGGCATTATATAAACTTTGTAGTTAGACATGTTCACTTAATTTACAGCCACTTCATTTGCTTAGTATAATATTTACTTATTTTACCAAAAAAACTAAACGTTATAAGTATACAGATGTAATATGACTGATTAAGAATATTACAGGGTAAGATACAATCCTATTGATATCCATTGATTCACTTATAGAGTTTGGCCGCCAATTGCCTCAAACAAATATTATTTATCCGGATAAACCGGATATCCAAAGCAAAAATCAATAAATACTATATTTATTGATTTTTGCTTTGTTTCCTGGAGTACCTGATCGCAGTCGTAAAAGTTGCCATCATCAGCCTTTAAGCCTTTGACAGTCCACTGCTGGACTAGGCCTCTCCTTTAAAAGGAGGAATTGGCCTACTATACCACGCTGGCCAAACGGGTTGGTATAGGGTTTGTATCAAGTTTTCCTTCTCTTACAGTGTTGTTCTCGGCAATATGCTCCCTCTGTCGGCGCTTGCGACACCCATGGGATGATATGGGGTGGTGACATTCCGTATTCTTAATCCGTCACCACACGGCCAAAATTGATTGGACCACAAACTGTGATATTGGTACCAAAATCGTACCTCGCGGTACTCCTGACAAAACTCATATTCCGTAAATTTGACGTCATTTTATGACATGAAAAAATGGATTCACTAATTGGACATAGCTCCGTAGTTTAGCGGTTATCACGGGTGCTTCACATAAGCTAAGCTATCACAAGGTCTCCGGTACGATCCCGGGCGGAAACAGTGTCTTTTTGTTTATTGCATATTTAAATTTATACTTTTTATAACAATTTTATCACCTAAAAGAAAAATTATTTATTTATCTGTCACATATAATATCAGACACGTTGTCACACGACACGCGATTTTAAATAGGTTATCAATTACTATAATAATAGCTGGATGAATGAATGAATGAAACTTTATTCAGTAAAGACACAGGAAGACATAGTACAATACAATAAATACTTACTTTACACAAGGATTAATGGAAACATAAAACTATGTGTCCCACGAGCAGTGTCGCAGTCTGAAAAGGTGCCCAGATCAGCTCAATGTCTAGCGGTGACGCCTGACGCTGGTTTTCATCTGGTACCTGCACTTCGCGGATGTCGATATTTTCCTGATTGGAATGATATCTGTAATAGGTGTGTGATATTGTGTTTGTTCGTGTATGTTTTAGTAATGAGACACTTTATAATAATATACTTATATACATTTAATATAATTATGATGTTTAGATTAATATACAGGGTGTCAGAAGACCCATCACCAAGCCGAAGTCTACTCGTTGTGGACATCATGCCAAGTCATACTAACTAAAAATAATACATGGGAAACGATATTTTTTTTTTAAGTTTTCACATTTTTTGAATCGCAATTAAAAACGAGCGCGTGCAATGCTCGAAATAACTACTTATCCATGGGGTCATCTATAGAACATTTTGGTGGGGTAAATGCATCAATTTTGCACCTAATTAGGAAAGTTCTATACTAACTTTGAGCCTCAATATCTCCTGAACCAGTAATTTCACTTGTACCATACATGTGAAATGACTGCTTACTCGTTACTCAAAACAAAGGTACGTGGTATATATCCCGTAGGAATATTAAAAAGTAATGTGTAGGTCATATTATACAGGATGTCACAAGAACCATCAGAAAATCAAAGTTTACTCGTTTTGGACATCATGCGAAGTCATACTAAGCAAAATTAATGCCTGGATAAAGAACTTTTTTTAAGTTGACACATTTTCTAAGCCGCTATTAAAAGTGAACGCGTACAATGCTCGAACTACCTACTTATCCATGGGTGCATATGACATCTAAAGAACAAATTGGCAGGGTAAATTCATCGATTTTATGCCTTATTTGAAAAATCCTATAGTGACTTTGAACCACAATATCTCCTGAACCGCTAACTTCCCAGGTATGGTGCCGAAGTAAAAAATGTTCGTTGTGGTTTCAGTTTTCGTTAAGTGTCTTTTTACAACCTGTATAGCTGCGTGGTTCTAAAATCCGTTTAACATATGCTAACTAGAAGCTCCATAGCGATAAAAATGTCTTTCGACGTTGTTTGAAAAAAGAAAATATTGAGGAAAACAGTTAAATAACATTTTACTACAAGCTATTTCTAAAAAGATTTTTGACCTAACCACGATTTAAAATGTTCTATTGACTAACCGTAAATCACAGGTTAATCGCGAACTGGACCCATAGTCGCAAAAGGTGTTTGAAATAGCCAAATAAAATCATGATTTATCTGCGATATGTTTTCTTTTTAAAATGTTTCTGCATGTATTTTCATAACATTAAATAAAATAATTATTGACCTTAACTTTACTTTCAATACATAATATTTGTCACATTGTTAAGTGGGTGTTCGCCCTGTTCATGTTTTCAACGATATTTTGTAAGAAACGCTCAGCTTTTCCCATAGAGATTTCGGACAGAAATCTTTCAAGCGTTAAGGCGACTGACGTTTGCTACTAGACGAAAGCAATCAAAGTAAATGGAGCATGTGGCCGAACTACCCAGTGGTTTGTTCCAGCCATTAGCTTCTCGACTTGAATGTATGCACCTGAACGAGTAGCAATTCTGTTCTTCGAAACTTCGGGCTACTTAGCAATTGTTTAAAGGAATAGATACTGTTCTATTTTAGTCTAATTTGGTTGAATTGATTTGTTATATTTCATGAATTGATTGAATTGATTTGTTATATTTCATCATCATCCTAGCGATATTCCGGTTGAATCCAAAACTTTTGCCTTAGAGCCAGGGGTCCGTTCTATAATCTAATCTTATTTGATAGTATACTAATATCTCAATTTTGAACTTTTATGCAAGTAACTTCTACTATACTGGAGCAAATGGACATGAAAATTGATACATAAGCTTCACCTTATTCATTCTACTTTTCGTCCATCCAATTCGTTTGTCTTTTTATTGGCGTTAAAAACTAAAACAGAACTCAAAACAAATTGTACAACAATATGTAGTGTCCAATTTGAAGGCGAACAAACGGCGCGGCGCTTTAAGCCAGCATGCTATCCGTGCAGTCAAATATTTTACTACACAGAGCGTTTCTCGAAGAAATTTGAGGCAGTCAATCACTAAACAAAAGCAATTACAGTAAAAGGAGCATTTCACCTAACTAACCAGTGGTTTTGCATCATCTTGTAGAATGTTATTGTTTTATGTGTTACCATGACAATTAAACAGATATTTCAACAAGTTGGCTGTGATACACCATATCTGCACATGCACACTCTTTAAAAACGAACAACATGTAGCTCTTCTGTTAATCGGAATTTCTCTTTAATATAATTTATACCGAACTAGTTACATTTAAAATATTGTTACGGACGGGGTAACGGGATTGGAAGGAAACACCGTGTAGCACTGTTGACACTTTATTCGACTTCACACACGACGCGCCGTTCAATTTCGACGCGGACAGCACCAACACTAGCGTCTTTGGCACTGCACTTTTCACTGTACTTCACTCTACTTCACTGCACTTTACTGCACTTTACTGCACTTTACTGCACTATACTTTCTCTTCACTTTATTTTACTACTTCTTCTTTCTTCCTTTTACTTCTTCACTTTACCACTTTTCAACTTAAACTGGCGCTCAGCGCGTCTACACCGCCTTATATACCCCTAGGAATGTTCTAGATCTACTAATTTCGATTGTCTTTTCGTTATTCAATTTGTTTTTCCATCTCCTGTCTCTTTTTAACCTTTCCATTCCTTCCTGAAGTTTCTAGAATTTTCTAATTTTTACTCGAAATATTTAAATAATCTTTTTTTTAAATATTTGCCAAATATTCATAAATATTTTCCAAATTTCATAAAAACCATAATCCACATAACTGTTATGACTGGGATTTGAACCCACGCCCTCAGAACGTGAACGGAATGTGTTATCCACACGGCCATCGCCTTGTTGTCAATGACTGGTGAATTTGGCGAACACTTACAAAGTGTATACGTCATCGAACTAAAAACTCATTTCAAAATAATTCAAATTCAAATTCAAATTCAAAATTCAAATTCAAATTCAAATGCTTTATTTCGCCAAATATAGGTACAAAGAGATGGTAGGTACATATGTATATAGAAACACTATATTTTGCCTCACGGCATGCAAAAAAAGAAAAAGTATATGTGCAGGAATGTCAACATTAAACTAAAATAAATTATTGCAGCTTAAAAATCAAATTAAATAGAACTAATCAGTTATATAAATTACAATTCACATTAATAAATTATCAAATAATATAATATTTCATGTAAGATATTTATCTTTAAGATATTCGTCAACAGAATAATACACTTTTTTTAAAAGAAGGCACCTTACTCTACTCTTAAAAACGCTGGTACTTGTAATTTCCAGTATACATTTTGGTAGGTGGTTATAAATTTTTGAAGCCATGCACAATATACTTTTATTTAAATAGGCTGTGGTGTTCAGTGGACAGGATATTTTAATATGATGTCTTTTACTCCTCAGTTTATTAAAAAAATGCATATTATTCCTTACAAATAACACTATCTCTAATATATATAAACAAGGAACAGTCAAAATCTTTAATGCTAGGAAATGAGGTTTACAACTTTCTGGGAGCTTTATATTACAAATAATCCTGATACATTTCTTCTGTGACACAAAAACTCTTTCAGAATCAGTGGAGTTTCCCCAGAATATGATACCATAATTAAGGATTGACGACACATAGCCGTGGTATGCAGTTATGATAGTGTGTTTACTGGCTGTTTTCGACAGTACTCTAAGAGCATAGCACTGTTTATTTATTTTGGAACACAGGGATTCTACATGAGACTTCCAATCCAGACTATCATCTATATTTAGTCCTAAAAAAACTGTATGGTGTACTTGTCCTATTTGATTATTGTCATATCTTATATCTAAGTTAGTTAATTTATTTACTCTATTACGGAATGTCATTATGTTAGTTTTATTTAAATTTACTTTCAAATTATTCATTTCTAGCCATTTAATTGTTTTATTTAAAGTAGTATTCATGTCATGTTCAATTTGTTGTTTATTATCACCAGTAAATATAATGGTACTGTCATCTGCAAAAAATATAGTCTTGTGGTTAATTACTTTAGGTAGGTCATTAATATAAATAATAAATAAAAGAGGCCCCAATACACTTCCTTGAGGAACACCAAAAACAACTTTCCTCTGTTCAGATGAATAGTTAACTAACATTTTATTACTTTGACAGATTTCAGAAATGCGTGTTGTCTGTATTCTGTCACTTAAATAAGATTTTATTAATTCATATATGTTGCCTCGCACTCCGTAGGCATATAGTTTGTTCAGCAAGGTTAAGTGATCAACATAGTCAAAAGCCTTAGTTAAATCCATATAGATTGCAGTGGCGTACCTTTTTTTATCAATTGCAGTCATAACTGCACTGAGAAAATTATAAATTGCAACATTAATGTTTTTATTTTTCCGAAACCCAACCTGTTCTTCTGCAAGTAAACCATTGGTTTCAAAATAATTATATAGGGCTTCATGGATAACTTTCTCAAATATCTTGGATATCACCGGAACCAATGCTATTGGTCTGTAACAACTTAAATCATTTCTATTACCTTTCTTAAAGAGCGGTTTTATAATGGTTACTTTTAATTCATCAGGAAATACACCATATGAAATACACAAATTAATTAAATAACTCAGTACGTTGGACAGTTTAGTAGAGACATGTTTCAATATTGCAGTGGATACGTCGTCATAACCCGTACTATTTGTGGGTTTTAGGTTTAAAATTATTCTATTAATGTCATCAGGAACAGTTGGTGGCATAAACAAGGACCCTAATGTTTGATTAATACCAAGACTGGGCCTTGATTGTTGGGAGATATTCACTTGGTTTATAAAGTAGTCATTAAATGAATTCGCAATTTCAACAGGGTCAGTGATAGTAGAGTCATTAATCCTAATATGGTCCATAGTAAATTCCTTGGGAACATTATATTTACTTTTGTTTATAACAGCCCAGGTAGCTTTACTTTTATTATGTGCATTGTTTATAAAATTATCATTTTGAGACTTCTGTGTGAGTTTTATTATTTTATTAAGTCTAGATGACAATTCCAGAAAATTACTTTTATTGCGTTCGGTACGGTTTTTGCGATATTGCCATAAGAGTTGACGCCTTCGCCTACAACATACCTTTATACCTCTAGTTAGCCACTTTGGTCGTGTTTTAACATATCTTTTTACTAATAGGACTGGAAAGCATAAATTATAAAACAGTCGAAAAATATCGTAAAACTCACTAAATGCCGTACATGGACTATTACAATTGAAGACGTCGCTAAAACTAAGAGAATTTATACATTCTTTAAATTTTTGAATATTTTCAGTGCTGTAATCTCGTTTTTCAACATACCAGTATTTTAATGTGTTAATATAGTTTACTGGTACTGTGAACAATTGGGCTGTGTGATCCGATATTGCAAACTCTATGATATCCTGTGAACACTGACGTGTGTTATACAAAAAATTATCAATACATGTACCACTTATTAGTCTGGTGGGTCGCTGAAAGGCTAATTTTAAGTTGTGAGAGCAAAGAATATGCTTAAATTCAGTACATTCAAAGCTTTTTTGTAGTACATTGATATTAAAATCTCCACACAGTATTATTTTCTTTTTACCATAACAATAACGACTCAGTAAGGAGTTAAAATTAACAAAAAACATGTTATAGTCCTCCACACTACTTCTTGGCGGTCTATAAATACATATCACAATAAGTTTATGTTCTAAAAGTTCAATACCAGAACATTCAATAACGTTTTCAATACAATAGTTACTGATTTCTTTAATTGGAGTAAAAGATAATGTGTTGTGAACCAGTATACATGAACCACCACGACGAACTTTTCTACAAAAAATAGTCCCAAGAATAAAATTAGGAATATTTAACATCTCCCTATCTGATGCAACCATATTATGCTCTGTCACACACATTACTCCAATACCCGTCTTATTATGTTCTAAAGATTCAAGCACAACAGTGAGCAGGTCAGACTTGGACATTAGGCCATTGATATTTTGATGAAGTATATTTAATTTAATGAAGTATATTTTATTTAATTTAATTAATAAAATAGTCTTCAAACCTCTTTGCTAATTATTGTGTTTCGTGACGACGGTTTGAAATAACACCAGCCGTCACAATATTATATTGCCTGTTTCAAGTGACAAATACTTATCTGAAGTCACTTTAATTTTCTTTCACAATTTTATTAATGAGTGTGAACAAAGTTGTGAGTAAATATAAACATATCTGTACTGTACTGTTGTAAGTACATCCGTGAACATGGCGCTTGCAACAGTGCCAAAATATCGGTTACTCCAAACAAAGGTACGTGGTATATATCCCGAAAGACAATTTAAAATAAGTATAAATGACCACGAAAGCTTAAATTCCTATAATAAAACATAGTGTATCTTAAGAAAGTAAATCGTTTTTTTTATTTTTCATTGTCATCGCCAACGATCCCTAAACTAGTCTACTTAATTTGATTCTATTGCCCGTCTGTGTTTTGTCTGCACAAAATTCTGGTAAAAACTTGCTTTGTTATCTTTTATATTATAATCCGACAAACTTCAGTTACAACAATGGAATTTTGATTTATGATTTTGTTCTTGGAAACCTGAAGATACGTCCTTGCAGGAAAGTCAAAACGTTACGTGCGATGAGAGAGATTACTTCCGATTTAATAATTCCACGTACGCAAAGTTATACTATCAATATTACATCATATCTCAGTAGAAAGCCAGGAATACTGTCGTTGAAAAGTTTTCGGATAAAATGCTAGAAGAAAAATCTGAGATTATTTTGATATTCTTTCTTTCATCTCTTTCTAGTTATCTTGGGCTTACAGACATGGTAGTATTAGGGGAAATGATCGAAACACCTGCTAACTTTTGAGCAGAAAGAACATTTTAAGAGAAGGAAATGACATGACTAGGTAGATTTTCCATGATCTCACCAAACGAAACTTTCAAAACAGATATTATAGATATCTAACAACGATATTCCGTGAAAGATACGTCGATAAATCTAGCTAAACATTGAACTCGTCATATAAAAGCCTTATTGGTTTTACAAAACCAATAAGGATTTTCTATGACGAGATCAAGTTTAAACAGAGAGTGCTAGTTTAAACATTTTTGGTTTAAATAACGAAATTCTCTTTTTTTACAGAATGGTGGGGCGCGCGCACATTTTGCTGTGATTCAGACGAGTGCAACGGCGCGTATGCATCGCAACCAGTAACATTACTCGCATTTATAGTTGCGATCCTGACCGCGGTGGTTGCGCGCTGACCGCTGCATATCCAGCTGTAAGCCTACGGCCTTGTTCGATGTAAAATCTGTTATTTTCTATTATTTTCAGTACAAATACGTTTTCTTTGTACCATAAACCAACGAACTTTGAAAAAATGGGTCCCAACTCCTTGAATGTCATGACAATTCTAAATAGGCAATAGACAGGTTTCTATAATTTAGTTTGAGATATATTTTATGAAGTCAAAAACCGATATTTGTTAACATAGTTTATGATCCAGGTTAGAATTAAAACGCAGTGAAGGAAATCCGTATACCTGTCTTATGAATCTTTAGAGAGACCAAAAATATATTCAATTAAAAATAATGAACATTTGTTGATCCCATTCTAAAGCAAGTTTCTTCTAAAGAAGTCTATGATGTAAGTATATTATCAGTTTCCCCTCTTGTACCACAAGTGGCCTTTTATTAATACCGATTGCAAAGTGGAATTGAAGGCAGCTGGTCCTAAACATCCCTATAGAAGTTGCAAATAGACGACCAACTTGGTTTCGAGCATTTCAAATTCTAAGCCACATTCCTGTTTTCTATATTTAAAAAAAAATATTTATCTGCTGAATCATTGATTGGTGCATATTTGCATGTGATACTGATGATAACAAAAGTAGGCAAAAATGGAAATGTATAAAGCGTTTGATCAATCTCACCATTACTAAGCATTTTGTAAGATTGATACCAGCACAGTTGAAACGAGCAAAGTAAGGTAAAGAAAGTAAATCCATAACAAATAATAGCAGAATATTAAAAAACAATGACACAGAGGCTTATATGGTTTTTAGTGATTTATGGTAATACATTAAAGTTTCCTATTGCGAATGAATCGTGAATAAAAACAAAAACTAAGTAAAGTACTTATATAACTTTTGGCGAAGGGATATTGAAGGGATGCTTCCTTAGCTTTGAACTTTCTTCGACACGTCTACGAAAGCAGCTTGGGCTTAAAGCTAAATGTACTTCTCTACTGTTGGGTTTCATGTATTGTTACTTATAGAAATCCTGCTTTGTTACTACTACATTGATTACTGTGGTGCAATCGGTCACACTGAATCCTTTGTTTGCTCCCTAAACTAGGTTGCAGTTTTAGGGCACTTTCAATTTAGACGGTTGGTGCCGGACTGCTGCAGTCCGGGTATCGTACTGCGCACGGGTGGTTATGATTTTTCATACAAAATGTGTCGACGCAAGGTCGTGCGAGAGCAGTGCGGCGCACGTCCGTTTGCAGCACGGCAACAATGTTGTTGGCTAGTGTGGTGAACGTTGAATTCCATTTTTAACTAAGTCATATATAATTTGGACCTAAAAAATCATGCCAAAATGTGGGTGTAACATTACCCCTTCGGGGATACAGGCGTGAGTCTATAAAAATAAATCGTATATAATTCACATGTATTATTGCATGGATTTAAAAATTAAAATAATTACTAGGTACTATTAACTGTTATATTGCAAAGGTGTGAAATAAAAGGCTTTTTTAAATATATTTTTGTTTATATAATTCATAGAAACATTCTATAGACATTCCAAAATAGTAAAATAAATCTGCAAAATTTTCTTTTAAGTCAGAGTCCATGGCACTAGTGATTTCCATTGAATCCAGTACCACTATTGAAGTCTGGTTTCGATTGAAATCACAAAAAATCGATCGCACTGCAGCCGCGTATTTCTTCAAACAAGACGATACACGTCGTACTACTGCCGTCCGGCAGCAGTACGGCTCACGGTCGTAACAACCGTGCGGCAGCAGTCCGGCACCAACCATCTAAATTGAAAGCGCCCATTATCTTGGCTGTGTTTTTTTTTTGTCTGTGTCTTCCTTGGGCTTGATCGGAGCAATAATACCAATCCCCAGTGTACTGCGTTTCTTTTAATAAAAAAATATATTTTTGCATTTTACATAAATAAAATATAATAATCGTAATAAAAATTCAGTGAGTATATTAAAACTTCTGCCTTAAAGAAATTAATTTCATATCATTATGTAAGACTTCTTTCAGTTTGTTTTAAGATGAAAACAATATCGTATAAAACTAATCTTAAAAGTAATAAGTATAAAACATAAGGTCAGTTGATCGAAGATCGAAGACCGGTAGCGTACCCCAAGGAGCCATTTGTGTCACAGACACAGAAACAATAACAGTTTATTACGATGTTTTATATTCGTAGAGCAGTAAAACTAATAGATTTTCATCTACATATTATTATATCTTAGCTACGGTAAGACATATAATGCGAGAAAGAAAATTTTGTGGTACAATATTTGAAACATCAAAGCAGCATATAACCTAATAACAATTTACATCATGTGTCTCACTATCCATAATTTTCACCATATGGTAGGAATTACAATACAATATTTACTGCCACTGTCTAGGCTTTTATTCGCGACTTTATTCCCTAGCAAAATTTTTACTTAATGCAGAATCAAAATCTTCCTCTTCTCTGTTCGGTGCCTACATAATGTGAATCTACAAGAATTGAAGTATCTAGATTCGTCTATTTAAGCTCTGTATTAATACATAAATCAACAATTCAGTCAGTTTCTCCTTTAAACACCAATACATTAATATTATAGTATGCAATACACAGATCTGTTCGAAGTCCTTCACTGCGTTTTAATAAAATGTTATATTCTTTATAGTCTAGTCGAGAGGCAATGTATTTTACTTTAATTCGTTTCGTTTATAAAACGTTTTTATTGCGTACCTATTTTATTTATTATGAAAAGGGTGCGTCCGCTAATGAACTGGTATTGGTCCTTCGTGGCGAGGGTAGCTGAGAGGGCCAAGGATGTAATTGTATCTTATTTATAGACCCCTGCCGTATCTGCGCCGTAAATGACTTTAGAACCTTAATCTGCCCAAATTCAAAGTTTATAATTGCCTTCGGCAACAATATCAAATGAACATTATGTTTCTAATTATGTCTTAAAGCAACGCTACAAACAAAATGTTTTGATTTTGATAATTTGTCTTCCGGTTCATATACAATTTGGAACCCATTCTTACGATTCAATTAAGTTTTATTTGGATAATATTTGTTGAATTTATGAATTGACAGTGATTGATAAAAATGTATTGAAATATTTTCCAGATGTATTTATAACTTTACTGCCGTAATCTCTATTCAGATTTGTACCACCTTCAATAACTTTATCATTCCTTATTTTTTGCATTTAAGGCTGAGCTCACATGCGTCAGCGTTCCTCGAGCGTACGCACAGCGTACGCTCGGCGTTCACTCTGTAGTACAAAGTGAGCGCAGGATGCACGCCATACGGACGCCGAGCGTACGCTCGAGGAACGCTCAAGGCCAATGTGAGATAGGCCTAACGCTTCTAGAAGTAGTACAAATACTTCTGATTACATCTTCGATAATCTCTAAAGATTTGAAAACTTTCTTAACAAATATTACATCAGTAAAATTATAAATAAAATATGTAACCTAGTTTCATTAGTTAGAAGTAATTGTATATACAATAATATCACTCAAAATGGACGCTTTATTAAGTAAATCACGATTAAATTCTTTTCTATACTTAGATGTAACTTATAGATGTACAAATATATTCACAGTAACACTGTTTTTTTAGGTATAGAGTTTAATGATAATTATTTCTGTTTTATAAGAAGTCGTTCCGTAAATGTTATATACATACGTATTATATAAAAGAGAAAATAGATCATCCAAATACTACAAGCTTTTCACAGGCACATTTTGAACCATTTTAAATATTGAAATCAGTGCATTTGTAGCAACTAACGTATACGGCATTAATAATATTTATGAAAGCATTTTAAGAATTCAAATATGAATCTAATTTGGTTTGTAACTAACAACGGCTATTTAAATTATTCATAATTCAGTTAAAGTTAAGAGCGTATTTTTACAATACGTATTTTAGGTACTGTAACAAAAGTATAACATATTTTAACATAGCAACCCCGTCTGTAAACTTTAACTCTGTAGGTCATTATTTTCACTGTGAAACAGTAAGGGCGTACTTCTTCACGAAGACTATGTTTAGTGTTGGTTGGCAAATTTCCCACGACCTTCGAGAACGTTAACGGTGTTTTTTTCTTCGCCGTTTAGTCTTAACATAACTTACGTAAATGTTCTTCATCTCATACGTGCTCTCAAAGTCCTTGATAATAATGGCTACATAAGTTCTAGTCCTTTCAGAAAAAACGTCGAAACACAACCTAATAGACACAGACTTATTCTCGGTACAAGCGTATCAGATTTATAAATCAATCTTATAGGTAAGGTCGGAGAGTCCACATTCGGATGCTTAAAATGTTCCTTCTACGTGACCACACTGACAAAACAGGCGATTTAATATTCAATACTACATTCAGCCTCTTTATTTAATAGAATACTAATTTCGATAATTTCTCTGGGGCCGATAGGCAATATTAGTTATACGGAAATCAGTTTTGTGCTCGGAAAATATTATGGTTTTTGATCTTGATTTGCGAAGTTGGATAGGATATAATAATATTCCTGTAAATGTTAGTAATAAAAGTTGGTTACCAGTAATAAGTGTAAAACAATGAGTTGGATGTATGCAGTAACAAAAAATGCGAGGAAATAGAGTCAAAGATAATAAAATAGTAGACGCTATAGCAGAAGTCTTGTTATGCCTAGCAAAAATGTCATCCAGAAAAAATATGACCATACCGATTTACCGAAGTAAATAAAACAAAATTACCAGTATTTTAATAAGAAATATTATATGAAGGTGATGACAATGATTGCTCATTATAAGAATTTAAATTCAACGGAAACACTTTCAGTCAATCAACGAAGGATAATAGACATCAACCAGACTGTCCGTAGCAGAACTCACCATGACGATAAATAAAATTGTGTCTGAATGTTGTCGGTTAGTATTATGTAACCAGTTTAAGGGCCACCTTAAACTTATTCCTTGCACGTACATATTCCTTAGTAGCTAAAGTGCCAACTTTAGCTACTAAGGAATATGTACGTATCTATAATATAAAATGAATCGCTGAATGTGTTGCTAATCGCAAATCTCGAGATCAGCTGAACCAATTTCGCTAATTATTTTTTATACTATTTTTTGAAGTACAAGGATGGTTCTTACGGAGAGAAAAAATAAATGCATCGACTATTAGGCAGTACGTACTTCGCCGGGTCAGCTAGTTTTAAATAAAATGTTTTCATTTTTCATGAAGATGATCTCATTTTCTCTTTTATTAGGGAAACAAAAAATATTTTAAATGTTATGAACAAAAAATGTAATATGGTAACATTAAATATTTAATTAGTTTTTGTAGAAATAGTTTAAGTAATATTATTAACAGTGCCTAGACATGATATGAATTAAGGGTGTAAGTACAACCCTCTCGGGTCATGCAGTTCCTAATCTTAAATAATACCCTACCCTAATTGATATTATGTCTTACAATATAATAGACTATAACTTTTAAATATAATTTCAAATTATTATAATTGTAAAATAATTTTGTTCTTTTAAGAAAACATTATAGCGTACTGTGGAAAGATAAGTTCAAACTTTAAGATACTTTTAATAATACGGAAATGTATATTGTTTTTTATAAAAGAACATTATTATTAAAACTAACGCTTTATAGTAATTTTATCACGTAACATCAAAAAGCTGAAATATTCTAAATTATAATAAATTAAAATTTATAATTATTAATTAGTGTAAGTAAATATTTGTGTAAGTCACTTTAAAGATATACAAGAGTCGCGTAACGCATTAAAATGTTGAATGGCCGACCACCGTTACCTTCGCTTTTCTTTCAAGATCAAGATAATTTAAAAAGTAATGTCTTTGTACTCGCTGTGAAAGAAGATTTTTCATTGGTGAAATTTCAGTTGGAAATAATACTAACTGCTAAATGTTTCAGTAATATCCTTGTGGGATTATTTGTTCAGGAAAGCGTGTAATGGATAAAACGTTTTGGCTACACTTGGTCTGTGCATATAGACGGCGCTTGGAATATTGTTAACTTATTTAGTTCTACAAAAGAATTTAAAAATAAAATACGAGTATTATCAAAAATAGAATAAACGGTTTCGTGAAAACTTTTGCGCATTAGAATGTATGTATTCGAATACGCAAATGTGCTTTCAAATAACCGTTTATAAGTAGAGATATTTCGCTAGTAACAGCATCGAGTTTTCAAAGAGACGAACTTAGTATAATACGCTCAGAGATATATAATGACTTAAAACGGGACAAATTTACAAGACAATATTTACAGAATTGCTATAGTAATGAGATAGAAAATGCGATTGAGGGTTTTAGATCAGGTAAACTTACGATCTTTCTGGACTTCTAAATGGCCATATAGGTTTTTTTCGAAGAAAAGATTTTTAAAGATCTCTCACAAGATTTTACTGATTTTATTTATTAGTTTAATCCCAAGACAAAAGACATAGAGCATGGGACCTCCACATATTCTGCAACTCTTATTTTATATACGTAACGTAGTAGCACATGCCCGGCTAGTTTTCGCAAAAGCGCAGTCGTATTTGCTCTGCAAGAAAATATAAAACATTTCAAATGAACTGGATAATTCTATGTAACCAGTTGCATTTTATACTAATAGAAAATTCATGAACTTTCTTTTATTGCCAGCCAAGCGTAGCTATTTTGTTTTAAAATATATTCTATTGCAGTCGTTGTATTAACATGTTTATTATTGTAGATCTATAAACTATTGTACAATTCTAAATGATAATAAGCTGTTTTATGATTTTGTTTTAGCTGAATAAAGACCAATTTATCATTCATTGAAGGTGAGTTTTTGTTCTTAATTATACTATTTGTGTTTCTGTATTATTTAGGTATTCCGTTGTGTTGCGGAAGCCAGAAGGTAGATACTCCTTGGAATCATCTTTATCTTAGTAGTGTCATGGTTGTCATCCAAGCCTTTTCCTTGGAGCCCGCGTTTTCCTGAACAACTCCTCGCGATATACTGTCGAATCTGGTAAGACTAGGAAGCAGACCTTGGACTCTGAAGCAAGGTTTAGTTACTAGACAAAGCCAGCATTAGGGTGATAAAAAGTAAAATTTACAGTATCCGTCCTAGTTTAAATTAACTGATAAAACCATATTTCAAAGAAGCTGTTATTTGTGTCTATTTTACATAGTGCAAACAAATAGAGACAGACGTTTACGAAACTTCGGAAGTCCGTCGGAATATGCTTCGGACTATGTATATTTAATTTTAAGCCAGGTTTCAAAAATATAATGTGTCGAATTGTCTGAATTTTGTCTGTTAGAACCGTACAGAATATTATTATGCACTTTCACTTTAGATGCAATTCTGTGAGCAGCGCACTAGAGAGTTGATCATAATAATTAACTAACACTTCAGCTTAAACGGATTTCTAGAGCTTGAAGACGAACTCAATTCTACTGTACCGTTATTATTATATTATTTTATATTAGATCTTTTCTATTTTGCACGAATATTTAAAATATAAAATTTTGGTTTTAATTTATTTAAGATGTATTGAGCGGATTCATTTAATTACGTCGATTATCTTTTAACATCATAAATCTTGATCACACATAAATAGCCCTTGTTCAATTTCAGATATTAAAATAAAAACCTACAACGGGCTTGGTTTCCATACACATGCCGATTAAAATATTATAGGTTCTAGGTAATATAAAGAAATCTATTAGGTATACCGTAGCATGAGTAGCTGGCTCAAAAGGGTCAACGACTCGCTTATTAAGTTGAATTCCAAAAGCAAAAAATAACAGTTGAATGTTGTTGAAAAAAATTCTAAGTACCTACTTCTATTTAACTTCTCATAACTGCTCTTAAATACGGCAGCGATAGCCGAGTGGATATACCAACAGACTGCCATGCAGAGTGTATCGGGTTCGAATCCACGGCGCGCACCAATGACTTTTCGGAGTTATGTGCGTATTGAATTGTTAATTATCGCTTGCCCCGTGCCTCGGAGAGCACGTTAAGCCGTCGGTACCGGTTGTCATGAAGATCTTTGACAGTCGTTACAGGGCGTCAGTACCTTCTTAATAAACTGACACTAGTCTAAACCATGGAATATCGCTATCCCTTCGGGTTGCGGAGGTCAGACAGTCAGTCGCTCTGTGGAAAAGCTAATATTCAGCCAAATCCGGTTAGACTAGAAAGCGGACCCCAGATTGAAACTGGGATAACGCTAAGATGATGATGATGATGAACTGCTCTTAAATACAAACTTAATGGTAAAAACCTGAAGTTTCACAGAACTACAAAAACTTATTCCCAAAGTAGTTCCAATTTCATAAACGTAGGAAAATATTTTTTAGTTTGCCACTATAATCTTATTTCTTGTTGTTGATTACGACGAAATTGCAACCCAAACCGATCTCGATATGAAAGTTTCTAAGACGGACGTTCAATCCAAACCGACGCTCTCTAACAAAAATAAAGTAAGGTACGTAATTAACTGGGTCCAATCACTTTTGTCCTTCAGCATGGTGTGTTACGTCACGCCAATTTTAGACTTTGTGACCATTGTGGTATATATTTATCTTTTAGTATCAAATTAGAGAATCCAATTCGTTCCTATGATAGAATTCAATTTGGCACTGTTAGACATATGGATGACAATTCTAAATAGGCAATAGACAGGTTTCTATAATTTAGTTTGAGATATATTTTATGAAGTCAAAAACCGATATTTGTTAACATAGTTTATGATCCAGGTTAGAATTAAAACGCAGTGAAGGAAATCCGTATACCTGTCTTATGAATCTTTAGAGAGACCAAAAATATATTCAATTAAAAATAATGAACATTTGTTGATCCCATTCTAAAGCAAGTTTCTTCTAAAGAAGTCTATGATGTAAGTATATTATCAGTTTCCCCTCTTGTACCACAAGTGGCCTTTTATTAATACCGATTGCAAAGTGGAATTGAAGGCAGCTGGTCCTAAACATCCCTATAGAAGTTGCAAATAGACGACCAACTTGGTTTCGAGCATTTCAAATTCTAAGCCACATTCCTGTTTTCTATATTTAAAAAAAAATATTTATCTGCTGAATCATTGATTGGTGCATATTTGCATGTGATACTGATGATAACAAAAGTAGGCAAAAATGGAAATGTATAAAGCGTTTGATCAATCTCACCAACCTAAGCATTTTGTAAGATTGATACCAGCACAGTTGAAACGAGCAAAGTAAGGTAAAGAAAGTAAATCCATAACAAATAATAGCAGAATATTAAAAAACAATGACACAGAGGCTTATATGGTTTTTAGTGATTTATGGTAATACATTAAAGTTTCCTATTGCGAATGAATCGTGAATAAAAACAAAAACTAAGTAAAGTACTTATATAACTTTTGGCGAAGGGATATTGAAGGGATGCTTCCTTAGCTTTGAACTTTCTTCGACACGTCTACGAAAGCAGCTTGGGCTTAAAGCTAAATGTACTTCTCTACTGTTGGGTTTCATGTATTGTTACTTATAGAAATCCTGCTTTGTTACTACTACATTGATTACTGTGGTGCAATCGGTCACACTGAATCCTTTGTTTGCTCCCTAAACTAGGTTGCAGTTTTAGGGCACTTTCAATTTAGACGGTTGGTGCCGGACTGCTGCAGTCCGGGTATCGTACTGCGCACGGGTGGTTATGATTTTTCATACAAAATGTGTCGACGCAAGGTCGTGCGAGAGCAGTGCGGCGCACGTCCGTTTGCAGCACGGCAACAATGTTGTTGGCTAGTGTGGTGAACGTTGAATTCCATTTTTAACTAAGTCATATATAATTTGGACCTAAAAAATCATGCCAAAATGTGGGTGTAACATTACCCCTTCGGGGATACAGGCGTGAGTCTATAAAAATAAATCGTATATAATTCACATGTATTATTGCATGGATTTAAAAATTAAAATAATTACTAGGTACTATTAACTGTTATATTGCAAAGGTGTGAAATAAAAGGCTTTTTTAAATATATTTTTGTTTATATAATTCATAGAAACATTCTATAGACATTCCAAAATAGTAAAATAAATCTGCAAAATTTTCTTTTAAGTCAGAGTCCATGGCACTAGTGATTTCCATTGAATCCAGTACCACTATTGAAGTCTGGTTTCGATTGAAATCACAAAAAATCGATCGCACTGCAGCCGCGTATTTCTTCAAACAAGACGATACACGTCGTACTACTGCCGTCCGGCAGCAGTACGGCTCACGGTCGTAACAACCGTGCGGCAGCAGTCCGGCACCAACCATCTAAATTGAAAGCGCCCATTATCTTGGCTGTGTTTTTTTTTTGTCTGTGTCTTCCTTGGGCTTGATCGGAGCAATAATACCAATCCCCAGTGTACTGCGTTTCTTTTAATAAAAAAATATATTTTTGCATTTTACATAAATAAAATATAATAATCGTAATAAAAATTCAGTGAGTATATTAAAACTTCTGCCTTAAAGAAATTAATTTCATATCATTATGTAAGACTTCTTTCAGTTTGTTTTAAGATGAAAACAATATCGTATAAAACTAATCTTAAAAGTAATAAGTATAAAACATAAGGTCAGTTGATCGAAGATCGAAGACCGGTAGCGTACCCCAAGGAGCCATTTGTGTCACAGACACAGAAACAATAACAGTTTATTACGATGTTTTATATTCGTAGAGCAGTAAAACTAATAGATTTTCATCTACATATTATTATATCTTAGCTACGGTAAGACATATAATGCGAGAAAGAAAATTTTGTGGTACAATATTTGAAACATCAAAGCAGCATATAACCTAATAACAATTTACATCATGTGTCTCACTATCCATAATTTTCACCATATGGTAGGAATTACAATACAATATTTACTGCCACTGTCTAGGCTTTTATTCGCGACTTTATTCCCTAGCAAAATTTTTACTTAATGCAGAATCAAAATCTTCCTCTTCTCTGTTCGGTGCCTACATAATGTGAATCTACAAGAATTGAAGTATCTAGATTCGTCTATTTAAGCTCTGTATTAATACATAAATCAACAATTCAGTCAGTTTCTCCTTTAAACACCAATACATTAATATTATAGTATGCAATACACAGATCTGTTCGAAGTCCTTCACTGCGTTTTAATAAAATGTTATATTCTTTATAGTCTAGTCGAGAGGCAATGTATTTTACTTTAATTCGTTTCGTTTATAAAACGTTTTTATTGCGTACCTATTTTATTTATTATGAAAAGGGTGCGTCCGCTAATGAACTGGTATTGGTCCTTCGTGGCGAGGGTAGCTGAGAGGGCCAAGGATGTAATTGTATCTTATTTATAGACCCCTGCCGTATCTGCGCCGTAAATGACTTTAGAACCTTAATCTGCCCAAATTCAAAGTTTATAATTGCCTTCGGCAACAATATCAAATGAACATTATGTTTCTAATTATGTCTTAAAGCAACGCTACAAACAAAATGTTTTGATTTTGATAATTTGTCTTCCGGTTCATATACAATTTGGAACCCATTCTTACGATTCAATTAAGTTTTATTTGGATAATATTTGTTGAATTTATGAATTGACAGTGATTGATAAAAATGTATTGAAATATTTTCCAGATGTATTTATAACTTTACTGCCGTAATCTCTATTCAGATTTGTACCACCTTCAATAACTTTATCATTCCTTATTTTTTGCATTTAAGGCTGAGCTCACATGCGTCAGCGTTCCTCGAGCGTACGCACAGCGTACGCTCGGCGTTCACTCTGTAGTACAAAGTGAGCGCAGGATGCACGCCATACGGACGCCGAGCGTACGCTCGAGGAACGCTCAAGGCCAATGTGAGATAGGCCTAACACTTCTAGAAGTAGTACAAATACTTCTGATTACATCTTCGATAATCTCTAAAGATTTGAAAACTTTCTTAACAAATATTACATCAGTAAAATTATAAATAAAATATGTAACCTAGTTTCATTAGTTAGAAGTAATTGTATATACAATAATATCACTCAAAATGGACGCTTTATTAAGTAAATCACGATTAAATTCTTTTCTATACTTAGATGTAACTTATAGATGTACAAATATATTCACAGTAACACTGTTTTTTTAGGTATAGAGTTTAATGATAATTATTTCTGTTTTATAAGAAGTCGTTCCGTAAATGTTATATACATACGTATTATATAAAAGAGAAAATAGATCATCCAAATACTACAAGCTTTTCACAGGCACATTTTGAACCATTTTAAATATTGAAATCAGTGCATTTGTAGCAACTAACGTATACGGCATTAATAATATTTATGAAAGCATTTTAAGAATTCAAATATGAATCTAATTTGGTTTGTAACTAACAACGGCTATTTAAATTATTCATAATTCAGTTAAAGTTAAGAGCGTATTTTTACAATACGTATTTTAGGTACTGTAACAAAAGTATAACATATTTTAACATAGCAACCCCGTCTGTAAACTTTAACTCTGTAGGTCATTATTTTCACTGTGAAACAGTAAGGGCGTACTTCTTCACGAAGACTATGTTTAGTGTTGGTTGGCAAATTTCCCACGACCTTCGAGAACGTTAACGGTGTTTTTTTCTTCGCCGTTTAGTCTTAACATAACTTACGTAAATGTTCTTCATCTCATACGTGCTCTCAAAGTCCTTGATAATAATGGCTACATAAGTTCTAGTCCTTTCAGAAAAAACGTCGAAACACAACCTAATAGACACAGACTTATTCTCGGTACAAGCGTATCAGATTTATAAATCAATCTTATAGGTAAGGTCGGAGAGTCCACATTCGGATGCTTAAAATGTTCCTTCTACGTGACCACACTGACAAAACAGGCGATTTAATATTCAATACTACATTCAGCCTCTTTATTTAATAGAATACTAATTTCGATAATTTCTCTGGGGCCGATAGGCAATATTAGTTATACGGAAATCAGTTTTGTGCTCGGAAAATATTATGGTTTTTGATCTTGATTTGCGAAGTTGGATAGGATATAATAATATTCCTGTAAATGTTAGTAATAAAAGTTGGTTACCAGTAATAAGTGTAAAACAATGAGTTGGATGTATGCAGTAACAAAAAATGCGAGGAAAGAGAGTCAAAGATAATAAAATAGTAGACGCTATAGCAGAAGTCTTGTTATGCCTAGCAAAAATGTCATCCAGAAAAAATATGACCATACCGATTTACCGAAGTAAATAAAACAAAATTACCAGTATTTTAATAAGAAATATTATATGAAGGTGATGACAATGATTGCTCATTATAAGAATTTAAATTCAACGGAAACACTTTCAGTCAATCAACGAAGGATAATAGACATCAACCAGACTGTCCGTAGCAGAACTCACCATGACGATAAATAAAATTGTGTCTGAATGTTGTCGGTTAGTATTATGTAACCAGTTTAAGGGCCACCTTAAACTTATTCCTTGCACGTACATATTCCTTAGTAGCTAAAGTGCCAACTTTAGCTACTAAGGAATATGTACGTATCTATAATATAAAATGAATCGCTGAATGTGTTGCTAATCGCAAATCTCGAGATCAGCTGAACCAATTTCGCTAATTATTTTTTATACTATTTTTTGAAGTACAAGGATGGTTCTTACGGAGAGAAAAAATAAATGCATCGACTATTAGGCAGTACGTACTTCGCCGGGTCAGCTAGTTTTAAATAAAATGTTTTCATTTTTCATGAAGATGATCTCATTTTCTCTTTTATTAGGGAAACAAAAAATATTTTAAATGTTATGAACAAAAAATGTAATATGGTAACATTAAATATTTAATTAGTTTTTGTAGAAATAGTTTAAGTAATATTATTAACAGTGCCTAGACATGATATGAATTAAGGGTGTAAGTACAACCCTCTCGGGTCATGCAGTTCCTAATCTTAAATAATACCCTACCCTAATTGATATTATGTCTTACAATATAATAGACTATAACTTTTAAATATAATTTCAAATTATTATAATTGTAAAATAATTTTGTTCTTTTAAGAAAACATTATAGCGTACTGTGGAAAGATAAGTTCAAACTTTAAGATACTTTTAATAATACGGAAATGTATATTGTTTTTTATAAAAGAACATTATTATTAAAACTAACGCTTTATAGTAATTTTATCACGTAACATCAAAGAGCTGAAATATTCTAAATTATAATAAATTAAAATTTATAATTATTAATTAGTGTAAGTAAATATTTGTGTAAGTCACTTTAAAGATATACAAGAGTCGCGTAACGCATTAAAATGTTGAATGGCCGACCACCGTTACCTTCGCTTTTCTTTCAAGATCAAGATAATTTAAAAAGTAATGTCTTTGTACTCGCTGTGAAAGAAGATTTTTCATTGGTGAAATTTCAGTTGGAAATAATACTAACTGCTAAATGTTTCAGTAATATCCTTGTGGGATTATTTGTTCAGGAAAGCGTGTAATGGATAAAACGTTTTGGCTACACTTGGTCTGTGCATATAGACGGCGCTTGGAATATTGTTAACTTATTTAGTTCTACAAAAGAATTTAAAAATAAAATACGAGTATTATCAAAAATAGAATAAACGGTTTCGTGAAAACTTTTGCGCATTAGAATGTATGTATTCGAATACGCAAATGTGCTTTCAAATAACCGTTTATAAGTAGAGATATTTCGCTAGTAACAGCATCGAGTTTTCAAAGAGACGAACTTAGTATAATACGCTCAGAGATATATAATGACTTAAAACGGGACAAATTTACAAGACAATATTTACAGAATTGCTATAGTAATGAGATAGAAAATGCGATTGAGGGTTTTAGATCAGGTAAACTTACGATCTTTCTGGACTTCTAAATGGCCATATAGGTTTTTTTCGAAGAAAAGATTTTTAAAGATCTCTCACAAGATTTTACTGATTTTATTTATTAGTTTAATCCCAAGACAAAAGACATAGAGCATGGGACCTCCACATATTCTGCAACTCTTATTTTATATACGTAACGTAGTAGCACATGCCCGGCTAGTTTTCGCAAAAGCGCAGTCGTATTTGCTCTGCAAGAAAATATAAAACATTTCAAATGAACTGGATAATTCTATGTAACCAGTTGCATTTTATACTAATAGAAAATTCATGAACTTTCTTTTATTGCCAGCCAAGCGTAGCTATTTTGTTTTAAAATATATTCTATTGCAGTCGTTGTATTAACATGTTTATTATTGTAGATCTATAAACTATTGTACAATTCTAAATGATAATAAGCTGTTTTATGATTTTGTTTTAGCTGAATAAAGACCAATTTATCATTCATTGAAGGTGAGTTTTTGTTCTTAATTATACTATTTGTGTTTCTGTATTATTTAGGTATTCCGTTGTGTTGCGGAAGCCAGAAGGTAGATACTCCTTGGAATCATCTTTATCTTAGTAGTGTCATGGTTGTCATCCAAGCCTTTTCCTTGGAGCCCGCGTTTTCCTGAACAACTCCTCGCGATATACTGTCGAATCTGGTAAGACTAGGAAGCAGACCTTGGACTCTGAAGCAAGGTTTAGTTACTAGACAAAGCCAGCATTAGGGTGATAAAAAGTAAAATTTACAGTATCCGTCCTAGTTTAAATTAACTGATAAAACCATATTTCAAAGAAGCTGTTATTTGTGTCTATTTTACATAGTGCAAACAAATAGAGACAGACGTTTACGAAACTTCGGAAGTCCGTCGGAATATGCTTCGGACTATGTATATTTAATTTTAAGCCAGGTTTCAAAAATATAATGTGTCGAATTGTCTGAATTTTGTCTGTTAGAACCGTACAGAATATTATTATGCACTTTCACTTTAGATGCAATTCTGTGAGCAGCGCACTAGAGAGTTGATCATAATAATTAACTAACACTTCAGCTTAAACGGATTTCTAGAGCTTGAAGACGAACTCAATTCTACTGTACCGTTATTATTATATTATTTTATATTAGATCTTTTCTATTTTGCACGAATATTTAAAATATAAAATTTTGGTTTTAATTTATTTAAGATGTATTGAGCGGATTCATTTAATTACGTCGATTATCTTTTAACATCATAAATCTTGATCACACATAAATAGCCCTTGTTCAATTTCAGATATTAAAATAAAAACCTACAACGGGCTTGGTTTCCATACACATGCCGATAAAAATATTATAGGTTCTAGGTAATATAAAGAAATCTATTAGGTATACCGTAGCATGAGTAGCTGGCTCAAAAGGGTCAACGACTCGCTTATTAAGTTGAATTCCAAAAGCAAAAAATAACAGTTGAATGTTGTTGAAAAAAATTCTAAGTACCTACTTCTATTTAACTTCTCATAACTGCTCTTAAATACGGCAGCGATAGCCGAGTGGATATACCAACAGACTGCCATGCAGAGTGTATCGGGTTCGAATCCACGGCGCGCACCAATGACTTTTCGGAGTTATGTGCGTATTGAATTGTTAATTATCGCTTGCCCCGTGCCTCGGAGAGCACGTTAAGCCGTCGGTACCGGTTGTCATGAAGATCTTTGACAGTCGTTACAGGGCGTCAGTACCTTCTTAATAAACTGACACTAGTCTAAACCATGGAATATCGCTATCCCTTCGGGTTGCGGAGGTCAGACAGTCAGTCGCTCTGTGGAAAAGCTAATATTCAGCCAAATCCGGTTAGACTAGAAAGCGGACCCCAGATTGAAACTGGGATAACGCTAAGATGATGATGATGATGAACTGCTCTTAAATACAAACTTAATGGTAAAAACCTGAAGTTTCACAGAACTACAAAAACTTATTCCCAAAGTAGTTCCAATTTCATAAACGTAGGAAAATATTTTTTAGTTTGCCACTATAATCTTATTTCTTGTTGTTGATTACGACGAAATTGCAACCCAAACCGATCTCGATATGAAAGTTTCTAAGACGGACGTTCAATCCAAACCGACGCTCTCTAACAAAAATAAAGTAAGGTACGTAATTAACTGGGTCCAATCACTTTTGTCCTTCAGCATGGTGTGTTACGTCACGCCAATTTTAGACTTTGTGACCATTGTGGTATATATTTATCTTTTAGTATCAAATTAGAGAATCCAATTCGTTCCTATGATAGAATTCAATTTGGCACTGTTAGACATATGGATAACGCTTGGAATAATACATTATAGAATAGCGTAGCTTACAATTTTCTATTTGTAAACATCTATACAAGGTGACAAGTAATTCGATCTATTCCTTAAAGGAGGTTATATTTGAGGCCATTTGCAACAAATCGACCCGAGTCATATGGGGCCCAAAATTACACCTCTATACCCAACAAGCACTAAGTTGAACGAACTTTAGTACTTTATTTATTATTTTTAGAATGAAAAAATACATCGCAACAGAAAGAAAAGGTCAATAGCGGGTAGTTTGATTGTTTATCATGATTAAGTCGTTAACTTTTATGGTGTCTGTTGATGTGACTATTGTGATTGCTTCCAAGGCTTTGTTTCTATGACTAAAATCGAAACATGTTCACTGCTAACAACGGTATTTTAAATTATCGTTCCTATTATAAACAATTATAAGGTCATGTAATATAGTTACATAACACTTCATCTTGCTCAAAGATTAAAGTTAATTTGAGTGTCAACTAAAAGCATAATATGTTGTGAGTATATTATACAACATGTATTGTAACGAAAGTAAGATTTTCAGAGAACTGCCAAAGCTGTTCACTGTGCGAGCGATGGTTAATAAATCGACTCCGGAACGCTTCCTAGCACCAGCTAAATATAGCGAACTTACGTACGGCAAATCTGCCGATCGCTAGACTGAGGCAGTCCATGAGGATTATTCATTAAAATGGCCTAATCACTTCAACAACTATTCGATCCATATTCCTCTTAAAAATGTAACAGCACCTTTATCATAATACCTCTTTACAGCCGTGTTATTGAAGACAAAAATACAAAAGAATATTAATTTTCCTCAATTATTTTTAAAGTATTTTGAACATTCAATTCACTCCTTTTTTAAGTAATTTTACTACGAATTTTTGTAGAATCCAGGATTTTATAACATTGGACTACTCTAGATAATTTAGTGGGATTTTCCTAGTGCCTTATAGGGATTTGGTAAATGTCAATTCTGCGAATAAGTCGCCATTCTTACACTATTTTGTACAAGGCGAATGTGTAGCTTCAAAGGATTTTTATGTGACTACAATTTATCAAAATATATATTTTCTGTAAATTTTAGAAGAGGACTCATTGTTTGCCTTTTCTTGCGAGTTGTAATTTTATGTGTAATATGTTATGATGCACTAACAATTTTGTTGTATAAGGTGAGTAAATTTTTGATAAAATACTAAATCACTGTAATAATTACGCAGTTATACATGACCACAAAAAATAAAAGCATTTTTTCGATTTTCTTTCGTAACAATATTAATTCTATTATTTACATGTATGATTGTGTTTGAATGTTTTTTTTATGTACTACTTTGAAATTTGTAATTTGACCATGTAAACAACCACATTGAGCTGATGTTTTGAGTTTTTTTTTTGTGTTTGAGTTATATTTTTTTTAATATTTTCAACTAAAATGTTAAAACATACTGTAACTTATTTACTCTGTGAATAATTTTATCAATAAACGCCTAGCTCGAATAACTCAAAGTAAGCACATAAAAGCTTAAGTAGAATAGTAAAATAATAACTTAACATACAGCATAACGTAACTTCACGTCTTTATAACCGAAGTGGTAGGCAGAGGTGTATTTACACTTTGCTAGTTATGTTTCTTTATGGGCCAGCCTATTGCCATCAAGCGCGCACGTTATTAAGCGAGCGATGATTGACATTTTCTTTTCTAATATTCACTTAATTGTCAAGATATCAGCTCAGCAATATGGTTAAAACAGTTAAGTAGATTTCCCTTCCCACAGCTATCATCATCATCAAAGAAGATAGAAGCTAGAAGATGGTTCGCCACCGGCATTAGAATCAGTACGCTTTGTCGTCACTTGCGCGTGAGTTCACAAAACGACCTGATTCTTTAGTCGGTGGGAGCTAATGTCAACAGCAGAAGAAAAAAAAGCGAAGAATTTGTACAGAAGATACTGATTATGTTTGTTAATTGATTGTTATTGTGTATATTTTTATAATAATTCATCGACAGAAGAGAGGAAATGAAGAATTTGTATGGATTATTTTGATTTTATGTGTTCATATTTTGCACTTGTGTGTATGTTTGATTTTTTGGGACTATCTAGAGGAATTTGATAGATGAATATATGATTCTGACTGTGTGTTTTAATAAATTGTCATTGTGAGTAATTTTATGATAATACTAGACTTTAGCTGTGGCTCTGCCCACGTGAATTATACAGCTAAGCGTTCCTCAGAAATCACACTATCTATCTGTGAATACCGTACCAAAATCCGTTCGGTAGTTTCTAAGTGTATCGCGTTCGTACAGGCAGACAGTACACAGGGGGGACTTCATTGGCGTAGCGGGAGTGTAAGCGACTGCTACGTCGAAGGTCGCGGGTTTGATTCCCGCTCAAGTCAAACATTTGCGTGCCTGGACATGGATGGTCTTGGTCTGGGTGTTTCTATGTATAATATGTATGTTCATCTTCATCATTCATCTTAAGCCTCTTACAGTCCACTGCTGGACTAGGCCTCTCCTTTGAAAGGAGGAATTGACCTACTATACCACGCTGGCAAAACGGGTTGGCATAATAATATGTATGTATTAACAAAAAAAGTATATAATGATGTAGGTTTATCCATTTTCTAGTACCCATAGTACAAGCTCTGCTTAGTTTGGGACTAGATGTTGTTGTGTGAATGTGGTAGAATATTATTTTTATATAATTATATATAAATCATTGACTAAAGGGAAAAACGAATATCTATACAGAAGATTATGACTCTATGTGTTAATATATTATTGCACTTGTGTGTATTTTTAGGTTTTCAAGGACTATCTAGAAGTAGTATCTGCATGAATCTATCTTTGAATTGCGTGTTCACATGAGCAGCGAACAACTTATCGGAATCGGAGAAAATTTTACTATCTAATAGAAAATACATAAAAACTGCAATCCGGTTCAGTAGTTAGGGATTGCAAACTTGCAGAACTAGTTTAAAGATATTTTACGGGCACAAGGGTAATAAAGTGGAGGAATAGATGTACTAGGATGACTTGTTTGATTATGACTTGTTGCGTGATATTTTCCAAGCCTTACACGGCTCGCAAGTGATAGAAACTTCCCTGCAGATTTCTTTTTGCAGCTACTGGAAGTAATGCGGCGAAAATTTAATTATCTAACCAGACAAGTTTGTAATTAAATGTCATGCAGATCTTTGATAGTCGTAACGAGGAGTCAGTCACCTTCAAATAAACTGATACTAGTCCAAACCATGGAATATCGCTATCTTTTTGGGTTGTGAACGTTAGACGGCAGTCGCTCTGTGGTAAATTTGATATTCTGTCATAGGTCCAGTTAGCGAACCTCGGTCTCCAAGGCGTGTAAGTATTGGATGCAACCGGGATGACGCTAGGTGGATAATGATGATGATGATTCAAGTGCCTGTGTCAGAATAAACGGGGCCTACACGGACTGGAATAACATTGATCGTGGTGTTAGACAGCCATGTGTAGCGTCTCCTTGGCTGTTCAATCAATTCATGGACAGTTGTTTGACCAATCTGAAAGAGTCTGAATGTGGATTAAGAATAGATGAATCTGTGTAAGACCCTGCTATACGATCAGGTTCTTTTTGCGTCGTCAGCATCTGATTTACAGCAGATGGTCACCGTAATGAATGAGGCGTATAAGATGAAGGGCATAAAAGTGAATGTATGCAATACTAAGGTCATGGTCATAGAGAGGGAACACAGTAGGTATAACTGAATGTACCATAATGATAGGAGATGAAAAAGAGGAACAAGTGAATGAGTTTGTTTATTTAGGGTCTTTGTTTACGATTGATGGAAAATGTGAGGGAGATGTTGAAAGAAGAGTGAAAGCAGGAAATAGTGTGAATGGCGCCTAACAGTCTATCATCAGTTACGAAATTATCCCAAGTAAGACTCACCTTGCTGTACTGCAGGGAGTTTTGGCGCCAACACTGATGTATGGTAGCGAATAATGAGTATGGCTGAAAGCAAAAGCATGAAAGTAGAATCAATGCTGTAGAGATGAGAATTTGAGGAGTATGTGCGGAGTAAAGCTAGTGAGAAACAGTGAGATACGAGAGATGTGTAGTCTAAAAGAAGATGTAGTCTAAAAGAAGATGTAGTCTAAAAGCAGGAATGTTGCGATGGTTTGGACATTTGGAACGGATGGATGAAAGAAGAAATACGAAAGAATTGTATCGTGTAAGAATGAATGGTGATGTCGGTAGGGGACTCCCAAGATGGACGTACGTCGACCAAATAGGTGACGTACTGAAAAAGGGCCAAATTAAAAGTACCCATAACCGGCTAGCATGTACGATGAGGATACTGAATGTCAAGGAAGCGAACGAGATGTGTTTGAACTGGAGCATTTGGCGTTCCATAGTCTCTGCCTACCTCAATGCAAGACAGGCGTGATGAAAGATATATAGATAAATTTAGATCATTTGAACACTTGGGAGGATACTGATTTTCTCATTAGGTTCTTAATCAAAAGAAAAAGTCTCCAACAAAATATTGAGTACTAGCTTTTGCCCGCTGCTTCGCATGCGTAAATTTTGCTTCGATAAAATGTTTTGCACAAATTCCCCTACACTCCTCAAGGAACATACATGCCAAATTTCACCTACTTGCGCTCTGTAGTTTCGGCTGTAGCGTGTCTGTCAGTCAGTCAGTAACACAAGGACTTTATATATTTATACAGATGAGTGATTAGATTCAAAATAAACGGTTCAACACAAAGTCTGACTCGCTTTTCTACCCCGTTAGGGTAAGAATTCCCAAAATAGATGTCTCTGTGTTCGCTAACAAAATTAAATATGAAGGTAATCCCTTGAAGTATTAAAAGGGTTTCATAAAAATTCCGACTCCCCTTTTTATCCACTTATGCTAAGAAGTTCCAAAAAGACTTTCTTAGTGTTCACTTACTGCATTTGAGGAAACAATATACAAAGATTTAAGTTAATCCATTGAAGGAATCAAAAGTTTCATACAAACTCTGACAACCTGATTTACCCCCTTAGGGGAGGAATTCCCAAAAAATCTCTCTCTTAAGCTACACACCTTGAGAAACATACATGCCAAATTTCACCTACTTGCGCTCAGTAGCTTCAGCTGTTGCGTGTCTGTCAGTGAGTAACGCAAGGATTTTATATAATAGATAATAAATCGTTTAATTTTCCATACGATTTGCCTCACAAACGAATTCATCATGATAAAACCCTCATTAACACTTCACAGAGCCTCGTTTAACAAATGCTGTTTAAAAACAGATAATTAAAGCAATATGTTGGTCACTTTGAGGATGTTTGATAAGTAAATTAGTACCTTAAACATTGACTGAGGAAAAAAGCAGTATTGGACGTTATAACATAAATAGTATATAAATTGAATTTAAGAAAATATAATATGATGTAACTTAAAAAAATGAAAAGCTTTGATATGAAACAAATGCTGCGATTATCGTGAAGGCACATTTTTCTTCAGTAGTGAAACTCTTGACCTTTTAATTCATGCATAAGTTGACAATCCGCAGCCAAACTTCTTGATTAAGACATGCAAATGACCTTTTCGTTCCTTTAAACACAAAACCTAACAATTCAAATTAAGTCGACGACTAATTCTTGAAATACTAAAAAATAAACGAAAATGGTCTTCCACATAACTCCAAAGACTCAAAATGTACTAAGTTAAGTTGGAGTTTTTAAAACTTGAGCTGGAATTCTCTCGTCCATCTCAGGCAACTTACTAGTATTATTAAAGGGTCCGTTTTAGGACCAAGAATGGCATATCTTAAGTGAAAGGTGGTGACTGTCTCGAGCGTAAGATCGTAATTTAACATTCGAGATCAGATAGTTACAAAAGACTGTATTGTATTTTTTTATTTATTTTTGTATAGACTCACGTCTAGATCGCCGAAGGGTTATGCAAAGTTGTAGTATCACACCCATATTTCGCCATGTTATGAATTTGTAGATTGTCAGACTCCGTGCTGCTACTGAGAACTCGAAAAAACTCAGTAACACCGACCGGGGAATCGATCGGGACGCAATCGCTATGCACTGGACCACGGAGGCAGTAATGTATTAGGTAATATATTTAGCTAATGCCAATGGATAAAGGTCTCAGGTATACAGCTCTCGACATGCAGGTTTCCTCACGATGTTTACCTTCACCGATTAGCAAGAGCTTATTAGCAATTCAATACGCACTTAACTGCGAAAAAACATTGGTGCGTGCCGTGGATTCGAATCGAATCCGAGACCCTCTGCGTAGCAGTCTGTTTGTCTCTCCACTCAGCTATCGCTGCCTTTTGAATAGCATACGTGAACTTGTGTATCTAATGTGTTCAGAGCTTGCCTAGACCGACTGAGAATTGTTTGCACACGCATAGTGGAAACTAATTAGATTCATCCAGTTGTTCTAAGGCAAGTCTAATGTCTGACATAATATAGCCAAGTTTCTTGGCGCTAAGAATTAAACAAATTAATTACCTGGTGATCTTCTCTGGTGGCCTAAAGGAAACCTAGATAAAACACGCACAAATTTTGGCCAAAACAGAGGTTATTATCGTTAGTTACTAGACTCCAAGCGGCGTCTTCAAGACAGATGCACGTGGTACGTCGACACAGGATTCACAATTTAGTTTTACGAATGTCAATGTTCAATATACACCACTATTTTTTAATAAGTACAAAAAATTTAAGGACATATTAGTGAAGACATTCTTATCATATATGTGACTTAAAAATTTAATAATATCTATAAATAGCAAAGTTATAATCATTTGTTTTTTGTAGAAAATCTCACCTAAATCATAGACATATTTTACAATCCATTCACTACTTCATTAATAGTACTTACTTTCTGTCCTACTCTTACGCATTCTTTCCATTGCAATTATAATGTAGGTAGCCTAAGACAATAAACTGAAGCAAAATAATAAGTGTAGGTAGTTACTTTTTAATTTTCTAAATTCTACCCTCTTCTTCATACTTCATCTAGGCTTAGGAGCGGCAAAATTTACCGTTTTACAAGTTATTAAATACGGAGGTATGTAATTAGAAAGCAAAAAAATATCAAAATAAAAGAAGGTATTCTGTAATAAAAGAAATGAGTAATTTTGGCGTATTTATGAAGTTAGAATCATTTGCTATTTACAATTTATAATATTATTATATCATCATCATGTCACTCTAGAGACGTCCACTGCTGGACATAAGCCTCCCTCAAGGTTCTCCAACGGACCGATTTTGAGCCGCCCGCATCAAATAATTATTTACTTAAGTAGGTATTATTTACTAAACTTACAAGTATTTCCATTGTCCATCGAAATGTCCACCACCATTGTCAATACACAGACGAGCAAGTTTAATTAAATTATTTTTTAACGAGAGAAGTACGTTTCTGTCTTTTCACTTCGTCAAAAGCGTCCAATATGCGCTGTTTTAATTGTTCGACACTAACCGGCTCACTTTTGTACACTCACAAAAAGATGTACATGGGTACACAGCTGCACTCGCGATTCCTCCACTCAAAAAGTACGCACAAAGCATAGCTACATACTCCCGTGATGTGAACTGATAAGCCAGCGCGTCGGGCAAACGTAGACAAACAATTAACTGTTGCTCCGAAAAAATGGATGCGCTCATTTCCGCTAGCAGTTTAGCACTGTTTGTCGCATCGAGGTGCGGCGTGGGCGCAGGGGGACAGAAAGGAATTTATCGATGGAGCAGTTTACTACTCATAGTACGCGGGTCGGTCATAATCTAAGTTATGCATTTACGAATTAATACTTTTTTAAACGGTTTTTTAAACGGTTTTATTTAGCTTGACCTGTTTATTTGTTTGTTTGGGTAAAATTTAGTAATTGGAATTTTACCCCCTTCCTGATGACAAATTGATCTGATATTTGGTACACACTCATAATCTTGATGAGAATACAACATAATATATTCTTTATGATTATAAATCCAAGATGGCTGTCGATACAAAATGGCGGATCACATATTTCTTCACAACAACCTGAACATGGGTATCAAATGAAAGGACTTGATTGTTAAAATAGAGTTCATTATGAAAAGTCTATGATGGCTGCCACCACAAAATGGTGGATTACCATGGAAGAATAACTGAAGCATGGAAGGAACGATATTTTTAAGAACAAATTGAATATAGCTACACTCTTCACTCATATGATAAATAAGAGTTGCCAGAAGAAGATGGCACTATGTTTGTCAGTTAGGGCTAAAGACAATTTGAACACAAATATCGTAACTTTTTAATTTAATAGTGACTGAGCAAATCCGCTATCGATATCGATTAAAGTTTCAATATAGGTTCAAAATCAAACGGACTTGTAAAGTATATTATTTATATGTTATACATTTTAAATTCCATAACTTTATGTCCACAGCAGTCAGAACGCTAGTTGATGGACAGTCTTTAAATAATTATTACACAAACTTACATTTTTAAACTGAACTTATATATTTTTGTTTCAAATGGGTACTCAGTAGCACATAATCTTTCGAGGCGTTATTTTCTAATTTTCATGGTATTTTCCTTTACGCATCAACAGCCTTTTCAAGTCCACTGCTGGTCTTTAACCTTCCGTGGTGGAGGTTTGGCCTACTATAATACCACACTAGCCAGACGTATTCGTATAGGGTTTTATTTCGAGATTTCCTTCTCTTGTTTCTCTTAGTCGCCTCATACGACACCCTCGGCATAAATGTTTATTTATACTTATTTATAGTTAATTTTTCCGCTGTAATGAAAGCTGTAAGTGGAATTAATAAATATTGAATAAATAAATCATCACCCCCTACTCTCTCTCTAATCTCAATAACATATTTTTGTTAAAGAAAGCAAATAATTAAGATAAAAGCAAAACTCATAGCTTAAGCATTATGATAACTGAGAATGGAATATCCAAATTAATTCTTTACAAGGATAGGAGATAGTCGACATGGATTTTATCAAGCAAAAAACATAAAAATTTACTTAAAATAGATAAATCAGACATAACCTTAAATAGTGCCCAAAGGTTTGTTATTAACAATAATCACTTTATTGAATTGAATTTTCTCATTACATAGTAGGTAACTAAATAAAAACATAAAAATGTATGTGCGGGATCGGACACTTTTCGGTCATACATGTGACACACAGATAGACGGATAATATTTAGAGAGAAAAAAATTGTGGCTAGACTAGCCCTTCGATTTTATCTTGGGATCGGCACATTATTAGTCCACTAGTCGAACAAGAACAACCAAGTTTTGGTCTCTGGGTAGATGACATTTAACAAAATTTATTTCAAATGAAGATTCCCTTATTTTGATGCATATCCACTCAGTAGTCGTGACTATGAAAGCAGACAATTCTTATCAAACCTTCAAATTACTGTCCTTTAAATATTACTGTCTTTGTAAAGAAAGATCAGATTTTTTCTATAGGTGCATTAATTTTTTTTTGTAATATGATGGATTCTAACAAGCTTCGGAATTCATTACTGTTGCTGATAGTTTAAATAATAGCAAGTAATTATTTAAGCACTCACACTGATATGTTTAGAAGGGAGGAGCCTTCTGTCATTACTATAAAAACATTCCGCAGTAAAATGCTTGGAACAAATTCTATGGTGCTTTCTAGGCACCCAATTATCTCCACGACATACTGCAGCAATCCACTTATTTTATAAATCTTTATCACGTGCACATATAATCTAAAAAATAAAGAGGTAAAAATATACGGTGGATAGACATATCGATAAGATTTTTTACAACACTTGAAAAGTCGATATAAATATTATACGACTAAATTCAAAATCATAATAGAACTGTTATAAAAGAAAAAATCACTAAGGTTATATAATTTGATGGCATAATATTGTCTAAATTGTATCTTACACGTCAGTTGACTGTGTTCAATTTGGGAGTACTAGGACGGTCTCTATGTATATTATCCAATCTCTTTGTGGATTACATATTTTCCACAAATACCTCAATATGGGTATCAAATGAAGGGGCTTGATTGGTAGAATAGAGCTCACTATGAACTAACAACAAAACCAAAAACTTGAAAATAAAATTAAATAAAAACAGTTTTATGTTGAACGGTTTTATTAAAATAAAAAATAAAAACGTAATAAAAGCGTTTAACATAAAAATGTTTCTATTTTATTTTTACTCAATAAATCCATACTTATCATCAGCATGGCTCTATTGAGTAAAAAGACTCTGCCACTTCGGTGCGTCGAGGACACCGTAGTGGTTTAGTAGATAGTCCCGAGCGTTTATACGAGAGTCTCACACACCTTTTCCACTTGCATGAAGTTTTCATTATTGCTAATTTAATATTTTAACAGCTTATTTATATTTACTTTGTTTAACGCTTATTGGGTCGAAATAACTAGGGGTTATGACTGGTTAATAAGTTGTTAGCTAAGCCATGCTCTAAGCGTTATCCCAGTTGCAGTTCTAGTAGTAGTCCTACTACTAGTAAGTGGACCTTCACTAACTAGTCTAACCAGATTCGACTGAGTATTAGTTTTACACAGGGTGCATGCCTGTCTGACCTCTCTCTCTCTCTTTCTCTGTGTGTTATTTGTATTATAATTCTATGAATAAGCTAGCTAGTCCATCTATTTATTTAGTAGGTCTACGATGTCTTTACAATTTTAATGCGCTTTTCTTAGGATTACTATAGGTACATGGTTCTATTTATTGCTCAATATAGATAAGTTGTAATTCAGTGAACAAGAATAAAACAAGTTAAAAAAATATTTTGTGGACAGTTTTGAGACAGTTTTGGGACTTACTGTTTTTTTTAACTACATAAATATAATCAGTTTAAGATACTTAGTGCCCCGTTAAATTTTTTGTACTAATTAAAAAATAGTGGTGTATATGTTACAAATTTATCAATCGCTCACAACCTTTGCTGGGCAAATCCAATACTATTACACAATTTAATTCAATTCTACAAATCACACGACAAGCAAACGGTGTGCTTAGAACCAAGTTTTTAAGCGGAAAGGGGTGAGAGTGATTTTGTCCAGAGTCAAAAAATAATTATCATAATTATATAAAAAATGTTTCTTAACTGACATTCTTGCTCAACTACCATAGATAATATATCTATTTCAAACATAATATAAAGCTTATTCTTTGTACAAATATGTGTTGCACATTTGCTTTTTTTATAATAATATTCTACCACATTCACACAAGACCATCTAGTCCTAAACTAAGCAAAGCTTGTACTATGGGTACTAGACAATGGATAAACAAACATATATACTTTTTTTTAAAGACGTATATATTATACATAGAAACACACCAAATACAGACCAGACCAAAATAAACATTTATGTTCACGCACACAAATGTTTGACTTAAGCGGGAATCGAACCCGCGACTTTTGGCGTGGCAGTCGCTTACACTACCGCTACGCCAACGGGTCGTCAATTTTGTTTTTAATTTATCATTTTCGTCCCGATCCCGTTAGAATTTAGGGGATTCCCTTCTCAGTGCACCCCTACACTTCTAAATTCTAAATTTCAGCTTATTTCCGCCAATAATTTCGGCTGTATCTTGTCTCTGAGTTAGTCAATAACGCAAGTATTTTATATAATACTAGCTGTGCCCGCGACTTCGTTCGCGTAAATGTTGGAATTTAATTAGCATAGCATTTGTGCCAAAAGTATATGATATTTATAACTTTTATATGTATATTATATACCTAATATATATCTTTAGAGCATTTCTATATACACAACATTAACTGTTTTACCACCTTCACATAGAACATGTAAATTATTTTTACCACTCACTCGTGAACATGCCACATATAACTGACCATGTGGAAAACAACATGTTCGGAGGTCGATTCCAGCTGTTTCAAGTGTCTGTCCCTGCGATCTATTTAGAAAATGCACACAGGACTACGAATATCCAGCCCTGCCAAAAGTAAGATAGCCCCGTTGAGTAACTCAAGAGGTATCTGAATTCAGGCCTCAGTCTCCCACCTCATGACACCTGTATAAGAACAGAACAGGAACGAACGGAAGAAATCAAAGTAACACATATCAGACAAGAATAATATGGACTAATCGACAATTTATTGAAAAAAGGATCTATAGTCATTGATTTTATCATTTAAAATAAATTGAAATGATTATATTACTATTATATAAACATAATAATTTGAAATAAATGAGATTGACCGTTTAAATTAAGTGGACATTGTAACAAAGGACAATGGCAGATCTCCATACATCAAAATGTCTGAAATTAAATTGAAGTGAACAGTAATAAAAAATATATCAAAAAATTTGGCGTTAGTAACTGAGTCTATAAATGATTCTATTTTCACTCAGGAAAGGCGGAAAAAAAAGATATCGGTGTTTGAATTTTGAGTTAAGAATGAACAATGTAGGTAAAAGGAAAGTTATAGTATGAAAGTTGAACAATGTAGGTAGATACATGGTAGATACGTTTGAATTATCAAATAACATATATGTCAGATTGACATCAAAACGCAGAAGTATTTTGTAGCATCTAACTGTCACAGCCAAAGACAAAAGCAGAGCTGCACATTTTAAATCGATTTTATGTGAAATCGATACAACATTAAAACGATGCTGTTACGTTTTTATTTGATTGAAACGTTATTTTGCTTCAAAAATATTAGCTTATTGATACAATGTTGATTACATATGAAATAACTGCATTTTAAACCAAATCAACTCTATAAAGGTCGATCGTATCGATTACTTATTTAATAATCAATACAGATATAGCACTCACGTCTATTCCTGTCACACCATTGTCTATGGCAATATAAAGTATTCGTAATCAATTGGAATGCTTTTTATCATCATAAAATACTCCAGCTTTAACGAGACAAAGTGAAAATATTAAAATTGTAGAAAAAAAAACCAATTTGTTTTGTTTATATGAATGTTAAGGTCGCCACAACAAACCCAGACCAAAATCTGCCATTGTTCTTTTGACACAGAGACTTTTTGTTTATGAAAGTGCCGAATATTATACTCTTTTATTTTTTATAACAGAAAGATACCACACATAATTATTGTCTTTTTTGCAAGAATCATTTATTTTGCTAGAAAATTATTTGAAAATAGTGACATCTATCGGTCGGAACGATAACTATAATTATGCTCGGTTCCAGTAATTTATTTCTCGAAAATACATAAAAATATATACTGACGAAATTAAGAATCGCCTCCTTTTTTAAAGTCGGGCAAATAGCCATAAAACACTTTGAACGTAGTAAAGCCTTGCTGATTTCAGCATGAATGGGCCGGCTCGACCGGGGAAGTACTACCCTCTCACAGAAAATCGACGTAAAGTAACAGTACCTAAACTGTTGCGTTTCGTTCGGTGAGTGAGAGTGCCGGAGGCCCTATCCACTATCCCTTCTCCCTGATCCCACTCCTTATCCTATCTCTTTTCCCAACCCCAAGGGGCGGCAACGCACTTGTAACTCCTGTGGTGTTGCTTGTGTCCATGGGCGGCGGTAATTGCTTACCATCAGGCAATCCAGACACAGAAAATCAAGTCAGATACTACACAACTATTCTTATCGTGGTGCAAGAACCGTGGGTCCGAAGTCATTACGCGCCCTTTGGTGCATGGTACTGCTTTGATATAAATACTACAACACGCAATTATCCGTTTGAGCCTCCGCAAACGTTGCTTAACTTTATCGGTCTATTTCGGGCAATCAAGTCACGTAATGGCGCTGGTACACTTGAGCATTCATCTGTAATGAGCATTCTCGCGAATATTACAAAACAAATGAGTTTGTTTAGCGAGCATTCTCACGAACATTCTGGCGAGTCTTAGAATATAACTAATACATAGAATTCACGCTACAATGGCGGTTAATTACTTCACTTTGACTTATGATTTTAATCTTGGGAAGAATCTTCGTACTTTATCACTAATTTTAACTTGACTAGTGATATGCTTACTCAGAATAAATATTGATAAAATATCGATAATGTTTAGAATAGATCCTTAGATTTGGTTCACTCAGAATTAATTTCAATAGAATGTTGATAAACTATCGATGTTGATAAATAAATCTGAACGTAGGAACTGACACTTTTGTGATTTATTAAGCCTGATCAAACTAAAATCTGCATTTTAGTATTCAGAAACGTCATTTTTTTATGAAACTTACTCTTACTCTAGAAATAATTCATAAGTGAAACTGAAGTAAACATATTGGGTAAAACTGCTGTTGTAGTGCGATTTCTTTATTTTATCTATATTCTATGGACTACTTGAGTTTAGAGTGTTCGCTGGAATGATCGTGAAAATGTTCAGTTCGACAAAACCGAAAACGGCGAATGCTCGCTGTTCTGTTACAAGTGAATGCTCATGTGTATCAGCGCCTTAAGATAGTCATCTATTTAAATCAACTAGCATGAAACTGCATAGGGTTTTGGAATCTTCCATATTAAATACTTAGATTTTATACATGACTGATCTCAGTCCGCTGGAAGATTTTGTTCATAGCATGATGACGTTTTTTATTCATTTCAATAACGAACCTGAATAAGATATTATAAAAAAATAAACGGTGAAAGGAGATGAACAAAAATCATAGGGGCCTGTGCCGCAGCAAGTACAGAGATGAAACATACACCTTTTTAAAGAACAAGTCTTCTTGTTATGCAATAAGAAAGGCGCATTTAGCTAAGCAGCAGTGGTCAAAAGTTATTTAGGTTGGAAATAGATGATTAATGACATATTTTTTGACAATATTTCACAATGTATTGATGTAATGTAATTAGTTATATAATCTGTTTTAGTTTTCATGCATTTTATTGTCCTAAGTTTCTTTTATTAAAATATTTTAGTATTTCAGTTCATTTGTTTGTTATAAATAAGTATCTAACCCTAATATTAGGAACTTATGAAAAACAACAAAACATACTTTACACAGTCATTTAATAATTTATGTAATTAATACATTATGTAAAAATGTAGCTGGTGGCACAATATTTTCTTGGTGTCTCGCCCACCCCAAATACCAGAGAATTGTCATAATTTGTGCACAACCCCAAATACCAGAGAATTGTCATAATGTGTGCACAACATCCAACAATCCGATTACCAGCTACACAATTACACCAATAACCTAAGATTGCATCTCTATTTTGGTCTTCACTTGAGGGACTCTCATCATATAAAATATTAGTATAATACTCTCGTCTAGAAGTAAACTATAAACGAAAAGGCGCGTACGTCGAAAGATAAGACCTCCGTAGTATTACTTTACTCTATAGATAAGACAATAAGTCAACATGTCAACTAATTTGACATTAGCTTGGTGATACCAGAGCTGGATTAAAATAACCCTGTTAGTAAGTGGATTTCGAACTATATAATTATTTTGAACTTATTTTTAATTTAATATTAAGAGGTTTGTTTTTATAGAAAACTAGAGGGCGCCAGCAGCTACGCTTGAAATATTTTTTAAATTTTAAGATCCCGTGGGAATTTCGGGAAATCCCTTCTTAGTGCACCCAGGTCCTCAAGGAACATACATGACAAATTTTAGCTTCTTGCGCCCAATAGTTTCAGCTGTAGCGTGTCTGTCAGTCAGTCAGTAACGCAAGGATTATAATATTAAGATATGTAATAGGCTTGTGTCCACTAAGAATAAATCAGTTTGATTGTAGTATCTATAGATTCATTACGATTTTAAGATATCAATAAAGTTTATTATCTTAATATATAAAATCCTTGCGTTACTGACTGACTGACAGACACGCTACAGCCGAAACTATTCGGCGCAGGAAGCTGAAATTTGGCATGTATGTTTCCTGGGGACCGTAGGGGTGCACTAAGAAGGGATTTTCCGAAATTCCCACGGGATCGGCTAAAACGGGTAAATTAAAAAAAATGCAGGCGCAGCTGCTGGCGTCGTCTAGTTTATTATAAAAAGGTAAGATTAATGTTATTTTTAGGATTCTAAAACTAAAAATAATGTATTTATTCTTGTGACAGTGAACACCAATCAGAGAGCATTACATCAAACAGTACGACCGCCATTCATGTTGTTGACGTTTTAGTAGTAAATACAACTAAAACGTCAAACGTTCTACCGGTCAAATCGAATATAACAAAATAAAAGTGGGTACATCAGACCAGACTTCATTCACGGTTTGTTTTGTTTTGGACTTTGTGATATCACTCAACCGCCATGATGGTTTACAGCGTTTTCGTGTCAAATTCAAAAAGGTTTTTAAACAGCCTTAATTAGTAATTATGCTGATCGATTTTGAAGAAAAAATGAGGTATTTCAGTTTACCATCTAATAAAGGAACGAATCAATCGCTAATTACATTTTAGGTCACAAGCCTATTATTATAATGTGTAGTATTTTAACTCTTACAATTCTGTTCCTTTATTTGTTTCCCTACACCAATCTTTTATCATTGTTACGTGGCAACATTATCGGTAGATTCAAACAAAGTCAAAAATAAGGAAATCGCTTCAAATTCTTTTAAATTATTTTCTTTTCAGCAACTGCAATGGAATGTAAATGGTACTTTAAAATTCCTTTTATGTTTTATATAACTTATCTACAACCGCAACCGCTCTGGTCAACGTGGGACACATTTTGTCCAAGTCCTTTTAAAATTTCCATGACTTTTCATCATTGGTTACACTAACTGCAGTCACGGGCTAAATTAGTCATTTAGTAACCAACATTTTACATTTCAAAGTCAAAGTCAAAGTCAAAAATCATTTATTCATCTAGGTCACAACGTGACGCTTATGAACGTCAAATTTTTAAAGTAAATTAATAATGCTTCTACATTAACATTTACTGCCCATTCGCAAAGCAATAGGTAGAACCACGAGAAAGAACGGGCAATAAAACTCGTGGCCACTCTTTTTAATCGCCAGTGTTATGGTACATATTTTGTTTTTGTAAGGAGCTGCAACTGTTTCACATTGTAATTAATTACTTGTAAATAGTAAATAAGACCATACATATTATATACAAAATATGTAGTTATTAAATTAAGTGCTGTAGTAGTCTTCAAATGTGAATCTTGTGTAACAGGAGCATCCACTTACGCTTTTCTTTCTTTCTATATAGTGAAATGATTGAGACACTTCACATAAATATTAGTATGTGTACTAACAAAGCGCAAAAGTTTGGAAATTGTTTAGGTTTGCTCTGTCAGCCCCAGTTCACTTTACGTTTTTCTCTTAAATTAAAATACGCCTCGAGCACACACATACATTCCATCTCTTTATACCTATAATTTCTTTGTATTTATACCCTTGAGGCTTTTATTTGACACATATAAGAAGTATTTGACTGCCTCCGTGGTCCAGTGGATAGCGTATGCGTCTGCTGATTGGTAGGTCCCGGGTTCGACTTTTTAGTACCAGAATGGAGAATGACAATGTGCGCGGTAACGAAAATAGTCTCGCCTCCTATTGCGTAGGACCTAAAAAAATCACAAGGCGAAACGTGGGTGTAATATTCACCTTTACTTATCCCTACGGGGATACAGGCGGGAAGATATAAAAGAAAAAAGTATTTTTCACTGTCTATCACTTGAATTGATACCCTGTGTTCATTTTAATGTTCCTGTTTACGTAAAAAAACTCTCTCACGGCAAACTGTTTAACAAATAATTTTCCCTCATCTCCCTCGAGAATTGCCTGCAATTTAAAGCTTGGCTTGTTATTCAATTTGTGGAATTAATTGAATATTTTGCTCAATTTAGAGTGTAAACGCAAATGTTCTATTAGTCTGTTACAAAAATAAATCTATCACAAAAGACGAATCAAATATTAGCTGTATGACATTTGGCAAGCTTGAAAAATTACAGCTCCATTTGAGTATTATTAACTAACATTAATATTAACTCCTTTATTATGTTCGTGTTATTTCTATCCCGTGTTCAAACAGGCTTTTGCTTATACTTGCCGTCTAACAAGCAATACGAATACTCTCTATTTTCCTATGCATGAGAAGAAATTCGAATCCAAACTTTTTCTTTGACTTAACCCATCATCTTAACCTAATGTTGCTACCAGCTAGAGGTTTGGTAGTAACATAAGTTACACCCGAATATCCTGCCATCGTCGTATGTTATGCCATTACTCCATTACGAGCGAGGGGGTTGTGCATAACAGAATATCTCATACAAAACCCCTTACTTCTCCGATAATAATTTATGGGTTCACCAGACGTACGAGTAGGTACATCCCTTATTATATGTTTTGGTTTGTTTTTGTTTTAAAAAAGACATCTGCCACATTAATCCTGTGTCGCGGGGGTCTTTACAAATATAAAACTAACGGACACAATAAACACCCAGACTCAAAACAACAATTTATAATCACACAAAGTGTTGCCTCGTGTGGAAATCGAACCCACAACACTCGCGCAGTGTCAAGCGGCGAGGCAGCCGCTTAAACCACTACGCCAACCGTGCAGTCCTACACACCTCTATATGTACCTACACACCTCTATAACTAATACACATAATGCATATCACAGCAAATACTTAACTAAAGTGTAGTTTACTAGACATCCCCCGCGGCCCCGCCAGTGTGAATTATATACCTACTTAGGAATCGCACTATCTAATGGTGAAAGCCGTAGAAAATCCTTTGATAGCTTTTGAGTTAATCACACTCCTACAGACAGACAGGATGAAAAGGGGACTTACTTTTATGATATATTATGGAAGTATAGATGATATAATAGTTTATGATAGCTTTTGTGTCCTTCTCCTCCCTAGGATATTGTAGCATGTGAGCAATGGTTGCCTATGCCAGGATCTCGAGTTTAAGCCAATAACACCACTTTATAAAGTTATGTGTATATTAAATTGTTCAATATCGCTTACTACACGGTAAAAAAATAATATGAGGAAATATTTTCACTTCTGTTTTGAATCTGAGTTGTTTTAATGTCACAAGACACGTAAATTCTGCCAATCACCACTGGTCCAGCGCGGTGGACTTTTAGAAATGGCCTAGGGCACAGCAAAGGAACATATTAAACAAGGCTGATGACGTGGCATCATTCTATTACAGAAGACTGCAAGCCTTAACCTTCTCATAGTAAGAAGAGAACTGTGCTCAGCAATATTAATATTACTTTAATTTTTTTATAGACTCACGTCTATATCCCCGGAGGGATAGGCAGATGTGTAATATAATCCACATTTCGCTTAGTTATGACTTAAGGACATACGTAATACGGGGCGAGCCTATTGCCAATACCGGGCTCATTGCTAGACTTCCGAGCTGCTTCTGAGAATTGGAAAAACTCAGTAACACCATTGCCCGACCTGGGAAGTGAACAGCCGATGAATACGCTATACAGTGGACCACGGAGGTAGTCTAAACATATAAAAATTTGAAACCGCTAATATTATTGTTTGTTTAATTACAGATCTTAAAATATTTTCTTTTTTTAGTTTAGTTAATAACAAATCGTCTCTGGGTGTTACGCGTATTTGATTCTGTGCGATCGTGAGGTCCGGGCTTAATCCCGGATCAGACAATGTCGCTTGATCCGGAAAATGGATTGTTAGGTTTTCTGGTCAAGCAATTTACAGTACGTTTCAAATTCTCATGGCGTTCATTGATCTCATTGACAAACAAGGTACAAAGTATTTTGGCTTGTATTGTATATTTCGAAAGTTTGAAGCCACGTAGGTACGGCGTGCTGCTCAAGATCTTTCTATGTGGAGAAGCATCGTGGTAACAAAGCATTGGATGTCTTTCGGCTGAAATTATGGTGTATCGATGCGAGAATATTTCGTAGATTACATAGGATAATACGAATCTTGTGATAATGATGGCAAGTGATATAGGGCTAACGTGTAGAGGCTCTTTGAAAGTTCTTATATTGTGTGATGTTGCGTCCATTAAGTAATCTTCATAACTATAGTGATAGTTCCTAAGACTTTACTGTCGGTACAAAAACTGTGATGTGATAAACTCCACAAGAAACGAATAATGTAACAGACGGAGTCATTAATCTTTGCGATACTTGTGACCAATATTGATACATAAGTTCGTGTGATAGTTAAAAAACTCCAGCACCACTAGAGATGGGCGGAGCGACAAAAACATCTTCAAGCACTTTGCTCAAATATCACTTACACTAACGGTTTTGACACACTATCACTGAAAATTTTGATATAGAATAGCTCTGTAGCGGTAGCTACATGCATCTGAGCCGATCTATCGTACGGCGGTAAAGACAATCATCACGTCAAAGTCACCAATGTGAAGGAATAATGGATGGTGTTCCTCCAACTGGAGGGTGGATGCTCAAACCAAGCTAGGTGATCTTGTCTGGTGGACTGTAGTCTGACGGATGTATAAAAGTCAAACCCACTGCAAAATAAGCCGCTTCAAAATGACATTTCAAACACGGAGATGTGACTGACTTCCAAGTTGAACAGTGAAAGCACGCGAAACAGAGACAGAATCATATACTAATCTTGGTGTTAGAAAAGATAAATACAATTGCTACAACTGACGGGTCATGACATAACTACTGCAGTTTCGTCACTCATGTCACGTCATGACGGTAATCATCTTAAAGCATATCCGATGCTGCGGTAACCAAGTGATACTATTGGTAGAAGTTTTCTTCACACACCACTCAACTGCCATACATCTTCGGTGTATACACAGCCTTAAAGAAGTTTTCTTTTACTTTCAGCATGTGTTCCGAGAAGCTATTTATTTTGGGTCAGTTTACCTCCCGGTAGCTGGAGAATATTGTTGTTGGATGAAATATGTTTTGATACAGCACTTTAGTTTAACCTATCTTGGAATTGAATGGCCGTCCAAAGATTTTGATATGTTTGTCTAGAATACCGTAACGTAAGGATGGCACATGAAGACATGAGATTAATTAAAAGGGATGAAGAAAATTTGTCGATCGATGAACTTGTATATTGGTAAGGCTTTGAACACATGCGGCTCAAAATTGGCCTGTGTTTAGCCTTTTATATGACATGATGAAATGTTACGTCATTTTACAGTAACGTTACATGGTTGAAAGGAATTACGGGCCTTAAATTTGACAGTTTATCAAAACTTTATACAAAAGACCGTTGCACTTTCGAGATATCCTCGAGGAGTTGATGTCAAAAACCCTATGACATTCTTAGCGTGAGCACCCAGTTTTTTATTTGGATTGCGGATTCACAGACCGTGCGCGACTGCTCGTTTTCATTTTATGAATAGTGACGCAACTTTTATGTTTTAAATAGACAGTAATATCTTTTTTTCAGTGCCGTTAAACTAATAATAGAATGAACTCAAGTGTAAGAAGATATTACGAGTATCATAACAAATAAAATATCCTCTTTTGTCTATTTTATGACGCTCAATGTATAGAGCTCGTTTGCAAACAATGTGAAGTGTTAAAATAATATCATTTGTAAATCTGTAAGAAATGTCCCATTTAATGTGCTATCTAAAGAAATTTAAGAGATAATTGGATGGAGTTATAATTAAATCTGTTTATTTATGAACGTTGTTATTATAAAATTAATTCAATTTGATCAGTGTGCGTATAAAGAAGAGGTAATTTTGCATAGATAATATAGATAGGCCCAAAGGCCTCTGACTTGGCCTAATGATTTTTGTGCTGAGGCAGGAAACGTGACCTCCAAAAGCACGGTAGAGTTCTGATGTAAATGTCACACGCAGTCACCCATCCAAGTGGTGAGCTGTTCAAGGGTTGCTTAACTGAGGCGACGTATTACGGGCGCCAAGCTAAAGCATCCAAAAATCGAATCATTCTCACGGCCTGTTGCTTACCATTTCGTCAACAAATACATCATCTTTTGACTTATTGGTTATCAATTCTTATGTTTAGTATCAGGGTTGTGCATGTTTTAGGATTTCGAATTAAATAAAGGCTTTACTCGCCAAGTATTTCGATGTTTGCTATTCCTCTAATATAGAAAAAGAACTGCTAAGCTTTCTTTTTAATCCCTAAAATAAAAATTTGATTGACACCTAAAATAAGAATTTGTATTGACATATGCCGCTGAAATTTTTATTAAGTTTAAAGATCTACAAATAACCGTCTGCTATAACGAAAGAAGATTCTCCTAATAGGAAAACAACGGATGACAAAGAAGAGCCAGACTTGGTAGACTTCTTTTGTTTTTGAGATGTCTCTCATACTAGGAATAAATCCTGAGAAGTAGACAGTTTGTAGATCATCAATTTTTATTGCGTCTGGCGATCTTATCATACAAACACTTATTTTATAGGCCAACTGAAGTACTACGTAGTGAATCATTATCGAACTTCTTTGTATTTCTCGTCCATAGTAGCTTCTCTTAACGTATAATTCAGGAATCACCAACCTTTTGTTTCATCGTAACTCAAAGTAAACTAGGTACAATATTTGAATTTGTACCTCAAAATTATGCTAAGACAGACAAATTCACAAAATAAAACTTTAAAATATCTTAAACTTTCGTGAACAATAAAACACAGACTTTGACCAACTTTGTCATATTTCATAAATTAATTCTAACGACACAAACCTTTGACACAAACAGTGGAATTTAAAATTATACGCAAACATAAAGTTCTGCAGGCTTCTCAACTAAATCTTATCAAAGTGAAAAACGGATTAAAAATGTATGAGGAGGTGAAAGGGCTCGTAGGCCTCTTTTCAGGCGATACTTAAATATTCAGCCTTGTTTCAGAGAGCTTTATCATGTACTGTGTCACACTTTTTACTGTTATCGTGAAACTGAAAAATTATTGGGCATATCAGTGGAAACTTACCGAGATTTTAGATACAGATTTTAAAGTAGCATTTTCTGATACTGTTTTTATACGTCTTAAGTTCTAAACAAAATATTATTTTGAATATTCTTATTACCGTCAAATATTTGACTAGATTTCATTCCCATTTACTCGTATCTAACTTTCTTCGTAACAAACAATATAATTGTAATAATATTGTAATAAAAAAAACTACTTGGATGTGGTCAACATCCAAGTAGTTTTTTTTAAACTGCCATGTAATTATTAATTCAGTTTGAAGTACATAATATGTTGTTTTATGTACTTTGTACTTTTTCATTACATTGAGTTTCTAAAAATTGCTATGATGTAAGTAATTATAAGCGGCAACTATTTTTTATGGTAAACAGCTGTTAGTAGTTTAAGTCCATGTTATAACATGTATTCAAGTTTGTTTGTATCACTCCAAAACATATAGGTGTATAAATATTATAGATATTATTTTTATTAGGCGATAGCAAACTTCAATCCAAACAGGTTATTGCTATGACATTGTATATAGTTTTTTAAACTTATCTTCATTCGGCTCGAAAGTGAGATAGAAATGGTCTAATGCTGAAGTATAAAATAACATCCCTGCGCGACATATCTATAAGTACGGCGAAACTCAAGCATTAGTTTTACTATTCGATGTACTACTCCAAGCCTACCGTTCAACTATATTGAAATATTTAAAAGCACCTTGTTCTGCTCCTAAAATTCAATTAAAAGTTTGGGGGTTCTATGTTTACAGGGTAAATTAGTTTGAGTATCTACTCCGTATACTGCACTGTTAGTTAATTAGAAATGTAGCAGTGTTACTCTTAGTCAGCCGTTCTATGCGCAGTGTTTGGGCCATTCTTTGAATGACTGCATTTGGGTATTGTAGGCAATTGATTGGGCAGCCGCATAGTCAGTTATTACATACATACATACACAGTCTCACGCATATATCCCCGAAGAAGTTTTTTTATTTTTTTTATTGTGTTTACTGTAAATAAATTTGTATAAGTCATCAGTATCGCCAAACTGCCCTTTTTCCAGGCTCCTTGCTTTTCTAGTCCATCCAAAGGTTGCCTGGAAGATATTGCTTATAAGTTCTAAGGCCGCCATTTGTACATCAACTTCTATTTTACAAATAAGTATAGTAAATTGTATTACTTGGTGTACAATAAAGATGATTTGTATTGTATTCTATTGAAGAGGTAGGCATAGGTATATTGCTACACCCACTTTTCGCCAGATACATTTTAGTCCCACGTAATAGGGGCGAGCCTATTGCCGTACCGGGCACATCACCAGACTTCGAGCTGCTACCAATTTCCTAACGGAAAAACCCAATAACACTTTGCCCGACCTGGGGATTGAACCGGAGAACATATTAAATTTTAAATCATCATCATCCTCTTAGCGTTATCCCAGTTTGAATCTGGGGTCCGCTTACTAGTCTAACCGGATTTGGCTGAATATTAGCTTTTCCACGGAGCGACTGCCTGTCTGACCTCCGCAACCCGAAGGGATAGCGATATTTCATGGTTTAGACTAGTGTCAGTTTATTTAGAAGGTACTGACGCCCTGTAACGATTGTCAAAGATCTACATGACAACCGGGACCGACGGCTTAACGTGCTCTCCGAGGCACGGGACAAGCGATAATTAACAATTCAATACGCACATAACTCCGAAAAGTCATTGGTGCGCGCCGCGGATTCGAACCCGATACCCTCTGCATGGCAGTCTGTTGGTATCTCCACTAGGCTATCGCTGGCTTCAAATTTTTAAATTTTAAATTAAATTTTAAATATTGGAATTTATCGTATTTTTTTGTAGATTTCGTCTGCTACATTGTGTTCCATGTGAACTGCGTTACTGTAATGGCTGATTGGGGCAAGTCAATCAACTTACCACTCAATATGCCGAAAACCGAGCCAAGTAGTAGTTTTATTGATAAACTCGCCACACACATTAATCATACAATTATATCGCTCGTGAAAGCAGGACAACCAAACACACTCTTACAATATTAGATGTATCTCTGTAAAAATGTTTAACAGCCCCTGGTCGAAAATGACTTTAATTTGGTCGAAGCGATATCTCGCCTGTCACTGGGCGGGTAGAGCCGCCTTCACACGAAATTAATAAATTCCATCCATAAATTTAGACACCCCTTTATTGAAAAAGCGAAATAAAATATAAGCATTTTGGAGTAACCGGATACATAAACATATTATGAGTGTGTATATGAGTTATGTGGAGTTTACTTTTGCCTTGAGCTTAGCTTTTGAGCCATCATTCATCGTTTTGGATCTTGTATAAAATACACAAAAACAACGCTACAGAAACTGGCGTATTCTTTTTCAAATAAAACTAAAAGCCTTGCTAGGAACTCTGACCACCTTTCACATTAATGAAGAGCATGAGCAGTGATTACTATCATCTGATGATGGCCTGCTGCTAACGCTGCCTGGAAGTAATAAAAAACTAGTACTGTTTCTTAAAGATTAGATTTTTCTGAATTAAGATTCTGAACTCATCGTTGATGCAGATTACTGCATTTACAAAAATAGCCACAAAAACATCCATCTTATTTTTCCGTATTAAAGCATACTGTCCCATTATTGGGCAAAGATTTCTCCTACACTTCTCCAGAGGTTCCCAGAGGGTTCTATATTAAATACAAATATCATAAATATAAAGAATGTGAAAACACTGTTCACCAAAGTTAAAAGTGTTGTTTACTTAACCCTTAAAGAAGCCATACATGAGACAAACCTAACTGGTCCATAAATAATGACTGTGTTCTCCAACTACCAAATAAAGTCAATGCCATTCTCATTTGTCAAACAATCGCTCCAACATTTCTCATCATAAATGTTTCAAAGTGAAAAGGACAAAATAACGCTTGTGAATCTTTTATTTCATGAAAGTGCGTGTGTCGACAAGTCCGCTTGAATATTACATTACATATAAGGTGAAACTGCAATACGGACAGATATATTGTGGTATATAGGAGATGAGAACTTCGTGTTCCCTCTGGCATAAAGCGACATTTAGGTACGCTACGCTGCTATATAATAATTTTGAGATCTGTATTTTACCGATATTTGTTTTGCGTGTACCTAAGTGTTTGGTGATTCTAGTGCTCTAGTGTGAATTTTTATCCAGAGGCTCGGCATTTCTCGATAGGGACAAATTTCATACATAGTCTAAATGTGCCTTGTGCCATGTACTTGTGGTCTCGACTTACCGTAACATAGGCCAGTAACGCTTTAAAAAAAATGCAAATTGTTCCTGCCGTGACGACTCGATCAAACGCACACTATACCCTCTAGTGTCGGCATTCATTTGTCACCAAAAGACCTCCAACATAACCCTACTATTCTTATCGAAGTGCAACAAACGCTTTAGATTTGATTTAGATTCCAACTATATAATATAATATAATAATATTCTACCACATACACACATCACCATCTAGTCCCAAGCTAAGCAGAGCTTGTGTTTTGGGTACTAGATAATGGATAAACATACATATATACTTTTTGTGTAAATATATACATATTATACATAAAAACACATATACAAAATACATACACATATAAAATATTAACTTGCATTTTCTTCTTGACTGATTACAGTCCACTAGAAGAGTATGATAAATATAAAGTTATGCGTCTTGTTGAGGCTTTTCATTCATTCATTAACAGACCCTTATAGTAATTATACGAAAATAAATTGTATGTATTGTCTTTCACTTTGAGGCGTATAGTGAGTTTGAATCCCACACGAGAACACTTTGTGTGATTCACAAATTGTTGTTTCGGTTTTGGGTTATCGCACGTCGGTGGGTCATATCAGATTCTGAATTCCGAAGCACAATATTTTAGTGTTACTAAGGAAAATATATAAAATATATATATCGTTGGTCTCGCGGCATAAATGTGCGCGTGGGATTGGGAGGTCTCGGGTTCGATTCCCGGGTCGGGCAAAGTGTTATTGGGTTTTTCCGTTAGGAAATTCTCAGTAGCAGCACGGAGTCTGGTAATGTGCCCGGTACGGCAATAGGCTCGCCCCCTATTACGTAAGACCTAAAAATTCATGGCGAAATGTGGGTGTAATATTACACCTCTGCCTACCCCCTCGGGGATACAGGCGTGAGTCTTTAAAAAATAAAAAAATATATATATATAATGATAAATTTTGAATTATCGCTACACATTCGCAGCCTATCAACGATTAGTTTTGTTTAGTTCTACCATGAATGGTAGAACTAAACAAAACTTTATATCCAAGTTATATAGTTAAGCGGTCTATGTCTAAATTGATCAATAACATATTAAAAACGTTTATGCTCCTGTTACACCTACGTCTTAACGCGTCAATTAGCGCGTTATTTTAGCCGCTACGTAGATGTGGCCAACGTGTAAAAGCGTTATAATACAAATTTCCAACGCACATTTTAAACGCGTTCATTAAATTTATTTCATTGCTAACGCTAACGAAGGTGTAGCAGATGCATAACGCAGACAACAAAAATGCCAGTCAGGCCATTGGCCGATAAAACTATTAAAACTTTGAACAAAAATTCATCTCATTTTCATGTAGATTATATTTGAACTGCTGATGGATTTATAATAAAAGTAGTTTGGAACTGGCCGCAAAATATAAACGAAAAACTTTAAAGTGCGTGCTAAATTCCTTGGGCACCGCATCTCATTTTAAAATCATTCTTTTTTTTTAATTTTCGCAGAAGCTGTGAGACGCTTCGGTAAAGTTTACCAAGCACTTTAAAACTATAGCGAGTCGGTCTTAGAAATCAATTGGGGATATTGCTAAAGATTTTATTAAGTTTTTTCGAAGCTGGTTTCTGAACACATTCTCTGAATGCATTTAAATAAGGTTCAAAACAAGATGTACCTATCTAATTTTTTTAGCCATTTTGTTCTTTGTACGGTAAATTTGGATTACTTATTTAGTCTCGGAGGAAAATGATAACAAGCGTAGACAAAGTGATATTCAAATTTAGATTCAAAAAGTTTATTATTACCACAGGTACAAAACCAGATAAATCGATCCATTAAGTGCCTGTTCAGTTTAAGAAAAACTTAAATTTACAATCGATTCAATTACTTTGATCAAATTTTAATTTGTTTAAAATGGTTCCCTAATAATATAGTGGCGCCTAATAAAAAAATATAGCAATATCTTACTAGAATATTACCTTGTGCATTTTACTAATGTAATACCTTGTAATACCTTGTCACTATTTTCTCTTAAACGCATTGTTTTTATTTTAAGCCCTTATTTTTGTATATACATGTGCAATGCAACACACTCACCTACAACGATTATTGCCTAAACTTAACTCACCACTCAAGCACACACACATACACTTAAGTTCTCTTTTCACATAAATATGCACAGAATCCTTTTAAATCCTCGTCATCAAAATATCAATGTTTCTGGTAGCTACGTATTATACAGCTAATCATTTATTTATTTCCAATGACAAATAGACAAGAAATCGATAATGGAATTGACTCCATAAGAGGATCCAAAAGTTACAAATGCCCACCTAAGCGTTGTTCTCAATATTTAACTGACTCACAAAGTGGTCTTACTATTTTACATCTGAATATTCGTAGTATTAGTAAAAATTTCAATGAAATACCTGTGTTTATGAAACAGATGACTGTTGATTGTGATATTCTGACATTATCTGAGTGTTGGCTGTGCAAGACTTCGCAGCTACCTATATTTGAAGGTTATACGCACTACTCAACAAAACACAACTATAAATAAAATTATGGATGTTTAATATATGTAAGATCATTTGCGAAGTTAGCGAACCTAAACTAGACGGTGCAAACTGCCTTGTCAAAATACTCAGATGACTACTTGTCCTGTTGCGCGTCCCATGGTCTTATGCCTGCACACTTATTTTCTACGCGGCTGCCAAACTGTCTTGATCACGCATTGTCAAAGACCAATAAGACTGCCGTCACTTTAGTGATAGAATCTCCAATAACCGATCATGAACCTGTTCTAGTATTTCTTAAAGATAAAAACAAAAAGTTTATACCGTTACGAAACGCGACAAAGATTGATTATACAGCAATTTTAACTACTGTTGAGGATACAAATCGGCAACCTTTATTATCTATGCAGGACATAAATAAAGCAAAAGCTGACCCATATAATGCTACATTGAGGTTATCATGTACTCGTTACCGCAATTTTTGTAACTCACTCCTTAGAAAATTAAAGATCTGTTATGAAAAAGAAGAGTTTGCAAAAGCTAAGCACAGCATTAAGGCAACATGGGATACCATAAAAAAGTTTCCGATATTCAGAAATGCCCTTCCTCTTGAACTTCTTAATCTAACAAATAGCCCTAAATGTTCCTTAAACTTAACAAATACCTTCTTTGCTAGTATAGGTGAAAAAAATAGCATCCAATATCACTAAACCACATTCTCCGAATACCTATTGTAGACGGATTACATCTCCCTCACAGAAATACAACTCGATGGTCCTCTTGGAAACCACAAAGGAGGAAATAAATTTCATCATCATGAATCTGAAGTCAGATTGGTCACCAGGCTGGGATGGAATATCCGACAAAGTCATCAAATCCGCAATTTGCAATCTGTCCATAACTACTGCAATTTTCCCAAGAGCCTTCAAGAAAGCCCTAGTCCATCCGATTCACAAATCTGGCGACAAAAGGGACATGAATAACTATCGACCTATATTTGTTCTACCAGTTCTATGTAAGATCTTAAGACCGAATTTTAAATAAAAACTTAGTCAGTTTTTTAAGACACAATAGCATTCTAGCGAGCAACTAGTACGGTTTTAGGTCTGGACTAAGTTCTGAAGACGCAGTGATGGCTTTTGTTGATCAGGCAGTTAGAGTTTTGGATGGGAAAAGGAAAAGCCTTGGCATCTTCCTTGACCCATCCAAAGCCTTTGGCACCGTAAATACGACAGTTCTTTTGAAAACATGTGAAGACATTGGAATTAGAGGTAAACCTCTTCATATATTAAAAAGTTATTTGACTGACCGAACTCAGGTGGTGAAAGTCATTAATTACGAAAGCGATTCTACTCCTATTAAATACGGTGTACCTAAAGGGAGTATCTTGGGACCTACCCTCTCCCTTATTTATATAAATGGGTTATGCAAAATGGTCATTCTCCACTGTTATATATTTACCTATACAGACGACACCGCACTTGATTAATGGAGACAGCTGGCAAGCAGTTTCAACTAATGCAGAAGCAGCTATGAGTTATATTATGGCCTGGCTATCTGACAATCTACTTACTCTTAATTTGCAAAATACATATTATTTAGCTTTTGGCATTAGATCCCATCTTTGTCCACCGAAATCACTCCAGCTTAAAGCCCATGTTCGCACCTGTACCGACCACAACATTTGTGAATGTATCTCTCAATAAGATAAATTCTATCAAATATCTAGGTGTACAGATTGATGAACATCTCAATTGGCATGCACAAATCAATTCCATATCAGCCCGTGTAAAGCAATTAATGCCAATATTCCAAAAACTTAGGCAATTTGCAGACCACGAGACTGTTAAGGTACTAAGTGAGAGACAATTATATTTACTTCTGACCGTCTTTCCTAAACATTTAATACGCAATATCAGTCGCAGTAAGTCCAACGGTAGGATTAAACATAAAGTATTCCAAATTGATAAATTCCGTAATATTTTTGCAGCACAGCAATACTACATAAGAAGTTCAAAAGTTTATAACGCGCTAAATAAATTCCTTAACATGTCCAGCTCACTAAGCATGTAGTTAAAGGCAAAATAAAAGATTTTCTGTTAAACCTAAATTATGATGAAACCGAGGATTTATTAGCTGGTAAACATAAACAACCACAAAACTATACATAAAGCAAACACACACACACTCGCGTACGCACACACACACATACACACACACACACACACCACACCGCAAGCCACGCACACCCACCCACATGCTAATTCTATATACCGCGCATTCGCAACCAAGCGCACACACGATTTCACAATTAAAATTTTTAAACATTTACCATGCTGGGTTGGCTTAATTGTCACTTCGGTATTGGCGTTTCTGATATCCTAAGATACAGGAATATAAACCTAGTTTAGGAGTCAGAGATCTAATGTGTTGTATTAAGTTTAAGCCTTACTTTCTATTGTAAAAATAATTCAATATACCTTTGAATTATTTATATTTTGTTTTGTGGGCTTACAGTGTCAATAAAGATTTTCATTTATTTATTTATTTTAATACATATTACAAAAATATGTTGAGACTACAAGACCTCGGTAATACATCGTACTAAACGGTACCTACAATATTATATTCCTTATTTGGAAGAACACGTCATCTCAATGCCCCTGCAATACACTATTGCAATTTAAACCGTAGTAGTAATATTTAAGGTTCATCCTTAAATTATAACGCAAGAAAAATGAGGTCATTTTGTCAATATATTTATTCTCAGGCTCTAGCATTTGTTGCTAGCAAATCGGTACCTCTTGAAAAAGTGAAATTAAAAGACAATTTACCTTTAAGGTAGCTTAGCCGACCGCAGACAGTAAATGCACGCGACATGTCGTCGTGGCGTGTCGGTGTCGCAGTCTTGATTTCGGATCCAACCGCAGACGAAAGCAGCACAGCTTACGAAGTAACTATTTAGTAATCTGTGGCACAGCGCCGTAATAATATAGGTTCTGAGTTTTCTAGAAGACAAGATGTCTGACGATCTTTAGAACATCATTGGCAATACTAATGTGCGATCGAACGACACTTGGCTACGGCGCGTCGTAGCCAAGTGACGCTCGCTACGAAAGATAAATCATAGAAATACATGTAAACCAGTAGTGTCACTGCGACAGGACGCTGACATTTGAGGTCTGCGGTCGACTACAAACTTGTACCTTTAAGGTATACGTATAATTATGTTCATACATATGTATCGCTGGTGAAGTCTTTAGTTTTCGATTAAGGGTTCCCGTGCCCGAAATCTACTTTGTTTTTATAAGAAATGGTTTTGTGATTAAAATGAGTTTCTAAGAAAGAACAAAATTATTTTGTATTAACTTTGTATACAAGCTTGGTGAAAGTGTGTTAAGATAGATAGACAATGCGCTATTAGAGGTTTTTATTTACTAAGAAATAGAAATTAAACTTTATCATTTTCTATAACATGTACCTTTATTTTTATTTTCATTATAGTAGGTACATACTTTTTATGTTACCGTATTGTACAGTATCGAATAATATTAATAAACAAAAATTACCAAAACTAGAAACAACCAAAAAATATTACTCATAATAAATTTGTCGAGCCAAGAATTGAAACTGACTCCTTGAAAAACACTATATCACCGCCTTAAGGATCAAAAATTGGCATACACATGTCACCTGTAAAGAGATATTTCCTACCCACATCACTTTCGAGAGGCAAATGGAATCTAACAACATAGTAAAATACACCCAATTCTAAGAAACACGTCCCTGATGTATTCTTTAAAAGGATCTCCATCTTAAAGGGATAGGGGTCACTCCTACATTTGCCGGTCAGTTGTACAGTCAACGACAATAGTGGCTACACACTATATAAAATAATATTTTCAAAGGCTATTAAAAAATTCCCTTATTGTTATTTTGAAGATAACTTCTACTAACAAGTTTAAAATTAATTTGTTTAGTTATTAAATAATACAGGCAAGGCATAACTATCTATCCAGTTTTAAATAGCTTAGTGTTTATGTGGACGCAGCGTCGATTGCGGCAACCCTATAAATACGCCAGTACAAAATAAACAACCAAATGTTTACGTACTATTTAGGGTTCATACATTCGGATAGTACTACATTTATTCGTTAAACTCATAAGTAAAACGTGAATGAAAAGCCAAATATTTTTTCTGCTTTTCTAGTCTGGACAAGCTTTATTTAGCGAACCCACTCGCGATATTTTTTTCACATGCTAAAAAAATATAAAATACCTTTCATCCAATAAAGAGATCGGTGAAGGTCCTTCTTCTAGGGATCTTAGACTTACTCTTTATTTCCATCGTTTGATTGCTTATGAAACGCACTCCAACAGTAGACTTTTTACTGCGAAAGCAATAATCATTTAATGGTTGAAACGATTGAATATCTCGCAAAAGTGTATCAATTTATATCACTGGCCGCACAGGTGTTGGGAAAGTAATTGAGAATAGTTGGAAAAATCCCCCAACTTAGGTTTATTGTCCGGAATTACTTAGTTAATTACTGCTCGGAACAATGTTCTAATGGAACAAAGATTGGCTGGCAAAGTCACGATGTCCCACCAATTTTATGTTCCGTTCATTATTACATACAAAATTCAGTGGGTATACCGAATACGACGTTTGTACGTTAAGAATTACGTAGAGGCCCTATATGTACTGCTAATATTTAAAAAAAACTTGTATGATTTAATACGTCCGTGTGGTGACGGATTAAGAATACGGCATATCACCACCCCATATCATCCCATGGGTGTCGTAAGAGCCGACAGAGGGAGCACATTATGCAGAAAACACCACTATAAGAAAAGGAAAACTTGATACAAACCCTGTACCAACCCGTTTGGCCAGCGTGGTATAGTAGGCCAATTCCTCCTTTCAATGGAGAGGCCTAGTCCAGCAGTGGACTGTTAAAGGCTGATGATGATGATTATTTAATTTATAATATACAAAATAATATCAAAGTACTTTTAATTAATAAGGTAGATTTATATGCTAGCCAATATTAAGTAATGAATATGTGGGTACTTGTCTCTACAGTACGAGAGTATCAAATACAATGAGGATATCGCTGGGGTAATGGTATATAAATGAATTCAGGAAGGGTTAGGCAGAGATCGAAAATGTATTATATATGATATATTATGTATTACCGTCGAATAAACATATTATAATGATGCATCAAGTTATTTTCTGTGGTGTGGTAAACAACGGTCCATCCCAATATTTGATCTATTCTTAGATTTGGCTACAAGAGATTTAGTAATATACAGGGTTATTTGTAAAACACCGTTAACCTCTTAGGGGGTGCTTATATTCATCATTATGGACAACTTTTGTTCTAGAACTTTTGCTTAATCGCGAAAAAAAATCATACAAATAACCCTGAATATTTTGTTTGAAGCTTACGTCAAATATGTATCTCTAGTAGCCAAATCTACAGATAGATCAATTAATATTAGGACCAGCCGCATGTCTGCATGCATTCAGCTATTTTATAGAATATCTCAATGCTGGTCATAAATATATATAGACAAAACTTATCTCAAGTGACCAAAAGACGCAATGATGAAAGAAAGAACATTATTTTCTTATTTATTACACAAACTATTATTTAATACAGTACCAGTATTGTCCGCCGAGGCACTTTTGCAGTTGTCTGGTAAATTAGATCAAGAGACAGACTCTTAGAGCTAGAATGCTGACAAGAAGATTGTCGCACTAAATCTCCGGCTTATTTTTATTTGAAGTAAAATTAAATTAGCTGGTACAGGCTGCTTCCGGGCTGAATTAAATAGTTTCAACATCAGAATGAGAAAAATAGTTCATTTTGTTTTAAAAATTGCTTGGTAACGGAAAAACAATGCTAGTAATTCTGTTGTGCGCGACTAAACTAAATTAAAATTTAGTCTTTTGCTTTCATATTTTCAATGATAAATCTAGAAAGAGATGGAAATATACGTTAATAATTATAGTTATCTAAGTTATTAAAATTGTCTACGTAGTACTTATTCTATTCTATCACACACATCACCATCTAGTCCCAAACTAAACAGAACTTGTACTATGGCTACTAGAACTAGATAAACATACATCTTTATTTTTATTTTTTTGTAAATGCATACATAATAATATGTAATTAGATGGCAAGTTTAGACGGTTAAAAAACTTGAAGTTAAACAACGTGGGATTAAACAGTTTAGACTTGTTCGATTACAAACTTGCAAGATAGCTATATGTCCTCCTATTTCACTGTACTGAGAATCGTTAATATTTTTCGAACATGCCAAACTATGAGGATTTCAAATACTTATGCGATTATTATTTGACAACGCATATTAGATTGCAACCAACTGACAGCCATCGATGCTGCAAGCTGTAGGTATACATAATTTAAAAAAATACGTTCTACCGCGCAATTTATAAATGCAGTAAGATGCACTGAAGTGAGTATTACTTACTGCGTTTATAAATAGTTCGGCAGCATTTTGGAGTCGCCGCAGTCGTATTTACCTTGGTTTACATTTAAGTACTTACTACTTACGAATGCAACGATAGCCTAGTGGATAGACCGACAGGCTTCTACGCAGAGGGTCCGGGTTCAAATCCACGGCCCGCACCAATGACTTTTCGGAGTTATGTGCGTATTAAATTGTTAATTATCGCTTGCTAAACGGTGAAGGAAAACATCGTGAGGAAACCTACATGTCTGAGAGTTCTCCAAAATGTTCTTGAAAGACATGTGAAGTCTGCCAACCCGCACTAGGCCAGCGTGGTGGACTATAGCCATACCCTTCTCATAGTGAGAAGAGGCCCGTGCCCAGCAGTGGGATAGTTTATATACAGGGCTGATGATGGTGATGACGACTTACTACTTTTTCATTCAAACTAAACTCCAACTTTAATAGAAATTGATAATTCTATAACACTAAGCAATAACAATACCCAATCAAGTATTTTTATAGAATCAGCCCAAATATTCGCTACTCTACACAAAAAATACAACTCTATAACACGAGTACGAAAAGTCAACCGAAAAGAAAAATCGCGTCCGCTGATATAAAAAATAAAAAAACGCCTTCGAATAGAGGTTTCGTTTATCGAGCCAACACCGCGGATAAGCGGAAGGTAGGCTGAATATGTAAGTCCTGAAACGTTTGTTGAATAAAACTATAAAAAACAGTTTTATGCTGTTTTGTATGAGTTGATTAATTTAAAAAATATTTTAGAATGGCGACCTGTACCCAATCTTTTATAAGGTGTAGGTATTTGCGCTGTTTAAGATTGTCTGTATGCATTATATGTAGCAGCAGCAGCTCTCTACAACACACTGTGGTAGAAAGATGAGATGGCGCGAGAATATCGATCAACGTTACACCTAACACCAAAAGCTTACCTTACTTCCATAGCGGTAAAGATATTGCATCTGGTCTTTTGCTATTGTCGCAGGTTCAACTTTATCTGAAACGCCAGCGGTGATAAGAGCCTGAGAATATCATTGAGAAAATCATATTAATATGTACATACATTAGTGTGATTTAAGTTATCTGATTGTCATATTACCCGTCATATGTAATCGTAATTAAACTTGAATGCCTGGGCATGGGCATCTTATGTATACTTATATTCTATATTTTATATAGGTAATACATTTGAAGAACTTACTTGTTAATTCAGTTGCACGCGCAATCTCAGGATCTACTGGTTCGACTTGAATAATTTTTTTTTGTTGAATAGTTCATTTATCGAGAAAGACTCTATATCATCATGCTAAATAACGCGGATGTAACCGTGGGCTAAGCTAGTTAATGTATAAATCTTATTCAGTTCCTCTCAGAAAATGGCCAATCCTTTTAGGAGAAACTTTTAACCCTTGCAAATTTTAATTTACAGTGGCATGGAAAACTCCTTAAGCACATAACTGTATTAAGAAGTTGAATCAAAGACTAACCGCAATAGTAAAATAACTATAATGATCGTCGAATAAGTAGAGTTATAAATCTAGCTCATTAGGTTGTAGGCGCAATAGACCAGAGTTATGAGATACGGATGAAAAATAGCGTCTGCCAGTAATTATGTTATAGTGCTTTGTCGGAACAGCAAATTGATATAATTATTAAGACCATGGCAATTATGTCAATTATTATTTAATAATAAGGATTATTTATTTGCCAACTCCTCTAATAAACTGCTGATTGAATTCGTTTCGGGTTCCAAGATAGTTGAACGTTTCCTGTCGATTGTCAAAACTAGGTGTCTCCTACATACACTGCTGCTAAATCTGGCTACACAGGTGATGTGATAGTGAAAATAAATCAAAATATTAGTTATAAATCAAGTGAAGCAACGTTGACATACAAATTAAGCTTTACGCTGAATAGAGGAAAAATGTAATGTGAATATTTGTGAAAGGTGCAAACAAGACAGATAAAATGAACCAGGCTACATACGAATAAGACATTGGCATTACATTGTTAAGAGGAATCTGGTTATGTTGTATGCCAGTAATCATGTAAATATATGTACACATCTAGCTCGCAATTGTTTGCGCCGTAAGCATTCTGATAAAAAACTAATAAATTAATATACAAATTCTTAAAAAACCTTGTAATAAAGTCGTAAGTATCTGTAAATATCTAGGCAACGTAACTACAAGACTGCCAGTGTCTGTTTCATGGACGTTATCGCACTCCAGCACACTGGCCGACATTACTTTTCTGCCACTCTTCACTTTTTGATGTGCCACAAAAAATATAATAATCATCATAACAGCCACGACTGAAGCCACCCATGTCGATATGTTGCGTCAAATAAGGTTTTTCCCCTATACTCCCTAAATAGTCAAGCGATTGACACCCACAACATTATTTTTAGTAGATGTACAAATCACTAGTTTGTAAAGATTTTATATTTTGATGCAGTCCAATTTTTAACATGCCAGCCACTGATGCATATGATAAATTGCTTTTACTATAATACATACATTGCTTACTATATGTCTTGTATACACCACTATTTTTTAATTAGTACAAAAACTTTAAGGACAGATTAGCGAAGATATTATTATCATATATGTGACGTAAGAATTTCATAATATCAATAAAGAGCAAAGTTATTATCATTTGTTTATTGTAGAAAATCTCACTTAAATCATAGTCAAATTTTACAATCCATTCACTAATTCATTGATAATATTCCATTCTGCTCATTCGCATTCTCTCTGTCGCACTTATGATGAAGGTAGCTATAGAAAATAAAATGAAGAAAATAATAAATGTTGGTAGTTTATTTTTTAATTTTGTTAATTCTACCGTCTCCTTCATACTTCATTCGGGCTTAGGACCGGTAAAATTTATCGTTTAACAAGTAATTAAATACAGAGGTATGTTATTAGAAAGGAAACAAATATGAAAATAAAAGAAGGTGTTCTGGACTAAAAGAAAAGAGTAATTTTGGCGTATTTATGAAGTTAGAATCATCTGCTATTTACAAATATTATTTTATCATCATCATGTCAGCCTAGGGACGTCTACTGCTGGACATAGGCCTTCCTCAAGGTGTGTGGAGAACACAGACCGATTTTGAGCCGCCCGCATCAAATTATTATTTACTTAAATACGTAATATTTACTAAACTTATAAGTATTTCCATTGTCCTTTGAAATGTCCACCACCGTTGTCAAAAGCATCCAATATGCACTGTTTTAATTGTTTGACACTGACCGGCTCACTTTTGTATACTCACAATAAGATGTCCATGGGTACACAGCTGCACTCGCAATTTTTCCACTCAAAAAGTACGCACGAAGCATAGCTACATACTCCGGTGATATGAACTGATATGATAGGCCATCGCGTCGGGCAAACGTAGACAAATAATTAACTTTTGCAACGAAATTAGATACGCTCACTTTCGCTAGCAATTTAGTACTGTTTGTCGCATCGTCGGGGCGTGGCGCAGGCGCAGAGGAGCGGGGGAGGGGGTTGAAATTTATCAATGGTTCATTTTACTATGATAGTACTCGGGTCGGTCATAGTATTAGTATTGCAATTACCAATTATCACGTATTTTTGTGGACAGTTTTGAGACAGTTTTGGGTCTTAGTGTTTTTATTTTTTAACTACATAAATATGATCAGTTAAAGATACTTAGTGCTGTGTTAAATTTTTTGTACTAATAAAAAAATAGTGGTGTATAAATCAAAACGAGGAGAATTACTTTTCGACTTTCAATTTATTATGAAAACCATACTAATTGTTTTGGACATTGGACCAAAACGACCTAAGTCATCTAAAAAAACACATTACTGAAACCAAATTCTGTACGGAAGTCGTTAAAATCCGAGTTATAACTGATAATCGCCTCTTCACTCCGCAAGATTTCACCAATTGTATAGCGATAATACGTATTAATCGAAATGGTTTCAGTGTTCCGTCGTCTTTGGCAGTTGATAGTAGAACTTTGAGAATCTGACGAATATAGATTAATCTTTGGATTTTGACGGGAACATTAATCTGGATATCTTTAACTATCTATCTTACAATAGCGATATTTTCTGATATGCTTGTAACGTTCCAGTGAAGAGTTTCCTTGGATATTTTTGGTGGAGGGCATTGCTTTTGGGGTAGGTGTCCGTGATTTTTCTTTTTGATTGTTTATCACTAAACTTATTACAATGTAAATTTCTTCTTCGTTTTAAAGTGGCTTGGGCACTTACAAATATGACCTATTTTGATATTTCATCAATGATTAATTAAGTTTTAAAATTCAATTAAAGTGGACATATACAAATATTGACTTACAAATAGTAAAATTATTATTATACTATAAGAATAATTATACTATTTGTAAGCAATTCTTTTCAACTAGCAGGAAATACTAATTATGCAATTAAAAACCATAATGTTGGTTGATTTAATTAAATGGATAATGATGTTACCAAGATAATGATATTGCAATTTTGCCAAGTTACAGATTGTTTATATGATGATTGAAATTCTGTGAACGAATAATTGTTATCTGAAGACTGAAACATCATGACTTTTCTCTAACTACGGAATTCAATATTCGAACTATAGATAGATCTGTAGATTTTTTATTCATTTTTGACATAAGCTCCATACAAAATATGTCAAACACGAATCTAAAATCTACAGATCTATCTATAGTTCGAACATTGAAAATGGCCGTAAGAAGTGATACTATTGCGTAGGTACTTTTCGCCTCTATTTAAATTAATACTAAGCCTTCACGATCCTTCAATTGAAAGGCTTTCACTATAAAACGGTATAGTGACCGTCAAAATAAACTTTTGAGTGTATTGGAACATTGTATAGTGGCAATGTCAAACGATAGTGGGTTTTGGCAATCGTATCGCGCCATCTAGCGACAGAGTTTATCTAGAGTATTGTTTTATTATAGAAAACAAGACTTATCCAATTAAAAAGTAGCCTATGTATTTTCCAGCTTCCTAACTACTTACCCGCACTCAAAATCATACCATAATAAAAGTGAAAGAAGGACAAACAATTAAGCAAACTAACACTCTTTCGCATTTATATTATTAATATGGATTTAGTACAGCATAGTTTTAATTTTGTGAAAATATTTATCAACTAGTGCTCACAAATGAAAATGATCATAGGTGTTAGCTATTAAGAAGTAAGTGCAAGCATTACGACATCGCTCGGTCATCGCAGTATTTTATTAAGCTGGTCCACTTTATCTTATTAGCTAGAATGATCAAACATGAATAAAAAGTAAATAATACCATCAATGCACTATATGATAATAGATACTTATAAGATCTCGTTCGTCTCGATTGCACAAATGACTTAATGATATAATTGGTGGCCTCGCCACTCAACTTGCTAGGGTTCGATACCCACATGTGACAACATTTTGTGACATAAAAATTGTTTAAAGTCCAAAATTACTTTGTGTCCTTTGATTGAATATTATTATTTTATGTAATACTTGTCGCGATACAGGTTTTATATCTTGTGTTCATTATAATATATTCGTATATTTGTGATGGATTAAGAATATAAAATGTGCTTTTCCCGTATCAACGAGGTGAATAAGGAAATTGCACGAATCAAATAGTATCTACGGAAACAGAAGGAAAACAATCAATATCAAACCCTATATTTACCAACCTGTCTGGTTCGAGATAGTAGGGCAAAACCTCTTATTGACTTTCAATGCTATTGTGTCGCAAATTAGGTAAAGTATGTCAAGCAGTGGACTGCAAAATTCTGTACGATGTACTTTGTATTCTATGAAAAACTTTGATTTGGACTGACGACTACAACAATAACCTACTTTTGAAATATTCAAGCGAAAGTACCACGATCAAATAAAAATATACTTTAGATGGAAATCGTCTGCAAGAATATAAAAGACGATCTTTGATCAAACGGACAAATGAAGTAAATGGCAAAATCCCTTAGAGACCACAGAAAACCCTTCACTGAAATACAAATAAAATTCGCTTGCGATTACTATGTTCTGATATTGACTCCGATTTCTATTGTTCACTCTCTAAAAATGGAGTATTTTTTTAGTTGCTGTCTTTTATAAATATAAAATGTATGGAACGACTGATATTTTTGTCACCAGTCTGTACCTATTACAGACCGGTTGCAAAGCGGCACACACCTAACAAACTTAATATAAAAGTGCCATTAGATTCAAACATTAGATATCTTTGTTTCAAAACACGCTTACCACTGTACCTGCGAGCATACATGGTGAATGAGTTGGAGAAATTTGGCAAAAGTAATTAAAGCTCTATTTGGTCTGTAGCGTTGTTGAAAGTTACAAACACGTGTAATTACTATGTGCTGTAAAATTTATTACTGTTTGAATACGGCCTATTTTAGGTTAGTGTATGTGATCAGATTTATATAAATACTAGACTTCTGCGTTGGTATCGGCTGTTGCAAATCGCAAATTTTTGTCGCGATAGCCGATATTAACGCAGTTGGAATCTAGTTAATATAGTTTTGACTTGTGCTGATATGTAATTAGGTAAGAAATTACCAGCAAGGACAAATAACATACATACTTTCTCGCACATCTTATGAAGAGAAATTTCTATAAAATTATTTTGGTGAATTTAATATCGCGAGAGCATCGGACCCGCTACAACCACGAAGAATTAGGACTATTGAAAAAATATTGAGTTTATTGTCGTGTTAGGCAAATTGTCGGGTTTCTTGCGAAAAGTTCAACCCAGGTGGCAAACCTGAGCCCTAACAGCCGTGCTCTAAAACAAAAATGAACACTCCTATTAAATAAGAATAGCAAGACAACAGTCTAAAAAAGAATAACGATAAAACTATTATAAAATATGTTCAATTAAATCACATAAAAGTATACCAAATAATATTCATAAATCATCCCACTCTGGTGTGCTTAAATACAAATCTGATTATGTAAGTGGCTTACCAGTGATACCCAATATGTCTGCTACAAATTTGTGAATTTTATCCTTTCATTTTATCCATAGCTTTATATGTAGGAACGAATATTAGATAAATATATTTATATTTGCGCGTTCGTTCACTTTCACGTTTATTTTAATACTTATATTTTTGTTACGAGTCAGAATCATGGTATAATTTTTAAAATAAAGGTGAAATACCTGACGACGGGTGTAACATCCTGAAACGTTGCTTGAAGAAAATAGAAGAAAGATTTTATGAATTTTTGTGACATATATCTATGCTATGACATATGCTGGATATGCTGATGTTGATGATAAGGACTAAGTGATTTAGGTTGTTTTGATACAACCATGAGTTATTTGTGACGACAGTATTGTAGTTTACAATTATTTTAACTTACCTATCGAACTCACCAGAAACCATAGTATTCGCATACTACTTAATGATGTCAGATTATATCCTAAAGTAATAGTATTTCTAACCATTTCAATCAGAACTTTACTCACATACTAAAAAGGCAATCGTATAAATCTAACTAATTGCTACACGAGTCTTCAATTAATAGATCCCACCAGTGCTATAACTCGAAACAGTACACATAAAAGTGGCTCATAGTATTGCAAACTGAGATAAAAACATTGCATTTCTTCTTTTTTTCATTAGCCTTAAATAGGTATTATCTGTGGCATAATGTTTGGCTACGTTTCTGTCATGGCGGGAACAATACACAGTGTTGTGTATTTGGCCTTACACGTGACAATACGTTGTGTGATTTGTAAATCATTTTTCAAATCTAGGTGGTCTTTGTCTATGATACATTCGATTTTCATCCGCGACTCATTATTAGTGAGTAGTGCGGGCAAAAGAAAAAAGACAATATTCGTCCAGAGCATCAAATTTGAATAGTGAGGATTTTCAACAAACTTTTATTAGCATGGTGTGTTAATATCTGTATATGTAACGGAATCTTTGAATGTTTTTTCACCCACTTTACTTTTCACTACTTGAAGAGTAACTTCGTACAGTTATGAAGGGCCCGTGACGATTCAATAAATAATCAAAAACGAAAATAAACAATAGATTAATAGTTACAAAAGATGACAAAAAGCAGAAAATAAAATAGTTGAAAATGTTGAAATAATTTAAAGTCAAATCACTCAAAAGTAGAATAATAATTTTAGTACAAAAAAGCGTGGGGTGCAAGAGTATATACACAATATATATACATAATTACTATAATACCTTAAAAAGTACCTAAACAAAGACGGTTCACAAACTAAGACAGTATTCTTGGCTCTTGTCTTCACCTATTTGTACATAGATTTATTGAGACAAATGGCTTCCTGTTTTCCGCGTTACTTGTACTGCATAAGGTGTAGTCTCTCAAGAATAGGTAGAGTCAGTAAAAAATATTTTCGCCACATTCACTTTTGGATGTTAAATGGAAGAAACGTTCGTCCAAGCAGACCTTTGTGCTTTCCACGTATCAGCTACGAGGATTTGCGGATTTCTTGTAAACTCATTTTCGCTGTAGTACGCTGTGCGTAATAACCAGCACGTCATCAAGATAGTACTGATTGATTCGTTTCAAAGTCAGATCATTGTAGAACTTGGAGCCAACCAATCAGTGCGCTGTATGCTGATCGAGTCAATGTAATATTTTATTTATCAAGTATGCTAAAAGGAAATTTGTATTTCTTTCTTATTTTAGTGACATCCTAGCTAGCTTCTTTATTTATCAACAAAAAACTGATGCAACTTTAAACATGAAGCCCAAAAATGTTAAATTAGGTCGTCGACTAATTCTTCAGAGATACCCAAATAATTAAGAAAATTGTCTTCCAAATAACTCCAGAGCCACATAATGTACTAAGTTGAAGATTTAAAAACTCAAGCTGGATTTTACTCGTTCATCCACGGCGACTTATTACTAAGGCGTCCGGTTTGGGACCGAGAATGGCAAGTAAAAGGTGGTGACTGTCTTGAGCGTAAGATTGTAATGTAACGTTTGGGACTAAAAAGTTATAAAAGACTATATTTTTTTGTATTGTCTCTGTTGCCGGAAAAGGGTATGCAGAGATGTTATCTTACACGCACTTTTCTTCATGTTTTGACACACTTACAGCTACTAGACCATGGAGGCAGTTTTTGATATTTGTTTATTTAACTTATAATTTGTTGAGAATAAAAACCTCTTATTCTCCCCAAAGTTTCATCGTGGGTTACACCGGCCGTATATATATAAGTTAAATGGTTGAAAATGTAAAATTAAAATAGCAGGCTGATGAAAACACTTTAAACAACCACATATGTATTGCATATTAATTTGAACTTATTAAATACATACATAAAAAACGATTCCTACAGAATTTGTCACCACATCTCGCTGAGGTCAAAAAAGTTTTTTGTGCACAGACATTCTATCGGAAAACCTACGACGTTAGCTGCTGGATTATTTTTGTGATCATAATTCGTCACACCAACACAGTTGATTGATGCGGTGGAACTCGCTGTATTGGCAGTTTCACGTTGTGTGGTCTAAATTGTATTTGCACCTTTAGTGAGTTGCTGGTAAAGTTGAAAACAAATAGACATCCTTTTATATAACTGCAACACTGGGATAATCATTTAGATCAAGTATTTTTTAAATAATTATTCAAAAACTTGCTCTTTTGGACCAAATATTTCTAATGTTACTTGATACTTGATGGCACGGGCTGTTTCCGCAACTCCACGTCTTGGCGTATATTTTGCGTGCGGGTGGGAATGGTGTCGTCATTCGAGCCACCCCAGCTCTTCGAGGAAGGCCAGCAGACTCTTGATGTGGCCCACGGCCTCCCTCACGGTGCTGTTTTTCGTCAGGTACTGCTGCCTGTACTGTGCGACCTCAGGGCAGTCGAGGAGCAGGTGGGCTGCCGTCTCGTCTGCTGCCATACAGGCCCTGCACAGCGAGCTGTCGGTGATACCTATAGTAAATAGGTGTTTATTAAAGAATCCGTGTCCTGTGTAGGCGGCCATGACTGTCCGTAGTTGTTGTTTGGACAGCCGGAGGATTTGTTTGGCTATCTTACCGTCTACTGGGGGAAGAGCCTCCTTGGCCTGCCTACGTGTTTCAATACCAATCCAGGACTGGTTGTGTCTGGTCCTGGTCCTATTTCTTACCAGGTTGCGATAAAAACCAGAAGGGAGGGGAATAATGGGCTCGGGTCCCACCACCTCTAAAGTGGCCCCTCTTCTGGAAAGTACGTCGGCTGCGTCATTCCCTCTTGAGCCACTGTGGCCCTTGATCCATTGCAGTGTTAATTTTTTGTGTTTACCTACCTTTGTTCGTTTCTGGTGGCATTCAAGCATGAGTGCCGAGGTGATAGTATGGCTTTTGAGGGCTGAGAGGACAGCCTTACTATCTGAGAGGATCCTAATGGATCGTTCCCTTACCTCACGTGCCATGATTGCTGTGGCAGCTAGGATTATGCCAAAACATTAGGCCTGGTAGACCGTGTTGAAAGCTCCCAGCGGTACTGCGATGTTGATGTTTAGGTCCTCGGAGAATACTCCTGAACCCGTACCTGTATCCGTTTTAGACCCATCTGTGAAGATCGTGAGCTCGTTGTGGTTAACTGCTCCTTCGTGTAGGTCCTCGTACAGTTGGATTTTGTATTTCTTGTCAAAAACAAATTGTTTCGGTATACGGTCGCCAATGGCTTGTGTGATAGGAATTTCTTTAAAAAGTGTATTTAAGTTGTTAGTGTGCGGTGTGTTAGTGTCTTTCCAGAGCTTCAGAGCTCTTAACCGGACTGCCGACATCGTTGCTTCCTGTTGTATGAACAGGTGCAATGGAGGCAGGTCCAGCAACACTTCAAGTGCCGCTGTTGGCGATGTTTTCATACAGCCCGTGGCCGCTAGGCATGCAAGTCTTTGAAGCTTTCGAAGCTTGTTGGCGGCCGTTATTAGGTTGGTCCGAGGCCACCACACTACTGCACCGTAGCTTACCATCGGACGTATTATTGTCTTATAGAGCCATAAGATAATTTTGGGGGATAGGCCCCAGCGTTTACCTATCATCTTCTTGCACTGCCAGAATGATGCTGGCTTTATTGAGCTTATTTTCCATGTGGCTGTTCCATGTCAATTTGCTGTCGAGAGTGACACCCAGGTACTTGACCTCGGTAGACAGCTTAAGCTCTGTATCAAATAACCTGGGCAATCGGTAAGTACCTAGCGCGCGTTTGTGTGTGAACATAACAAGTTCGGTCTTGGTCGGGTTTACAGATAATTCGTACTCATTGCACCACCACTCTACTATGCGTAGGGCTTGTTGGGTTAGGTCGTACACTGTACTGGTTACCTTACCTGAGGTGAGTATGATTAGATCATCTGCATAACCTATTATATAGAAGGATCTCGCGTTGAGTTTGTCTATGAGTTCATTGATGACTAAATTCCACAATAGCGAGGAGAGTACACCTCCCTGCGGGCATCCTTTAGTTATCAAGGCTGTCTGAGTGTCGCCTTGCAGGCGCACTACCCTTTTGCTGAGCATGTTTTGAATCCACTGTATGAGCATCTGATCCACACCATGCCTGGCTAGGGCGTTGCTTATGCTAGAAAAGTTTGTCTTGTCGAAGGCTCCTTCTATGTCGATGAAGGTGCCCGGGCAGATGCTTTTTTGTTGTATAGCAGCTTCTATCTGGTTCACGACCTGATGTAAGGCCGATTCCGTCGATTTCCCTGAGCTGTATGCATGTTGGTTGGCATGTAAGGGTAGGTGCTTAAGAGCTCCACTTCTTAGTTCCCTCTCGCAAAGCCTTTCCAAGGCTTTAAGCATGAAGGAGGTCAGGCTTATTGGTCTAAAGGACTTTGCATGGGTGTAGTCTGTTTTGCCTGGTTTTGGTATGAAGATAAGTTTGACTTCCCTCCATCTCTTCGGTACATATCTGAGGGCCAGGCTAGCCCTCATGATTGCCAGGACTCTTTTAAGGACAGGTTCCCCTCCCCATTGTAATAACCCTGGGAAGATGCCATTCAGTCCGGCTGCTTTGAAGGGGTGGAAGCTATCGATGGCCCATCGGAGTTTTTCTTCTGTGACCACGTTGTTTGCGTGTCTCCATTCGTGTTCGGTCGCCACTGTTGGTGTATCGTGCCACGTTATTACCGGGGTGAGGACGCAGCCTGGGAAGTGTGTTTCGAGTAGGACGCGTCTTGTCTCCTCCTCCAAGTGGTGTATGTGTTATCCGGTTTACGGAGAGTACCTGGTGCAACCGTTGGTTGCTGGGTCAGTAGTTTCCTTACGCGAGTTGCTTGTTGGCAAGATTCAATGCTCCCACAGAAATTTCTCCATCCCATGGTACGTCTGAATCTGAGGCATTTCCTGTAGTCTGATATGGCCGCTTTATAAGCGTCCCAATCTGCGTCCGCGCTTGTGTTCATGCCCTATTTAGAGACTTTCTTACCTTCTTGCGCTTACGTTCAAGTTCAGCGCCCCACCAGGGTTGTTTCCCCGGGGTTGAAGGCGGAGTGGTATCCGGGCAAGCTGCATAATAGCTGTCTAGCATCGACTGCGTCAGTATACATACCTGATCTTCGATCTGTTCAGTGTCACCCAGTACCGGCGGCGTGGCCGTAAGGGTAAGTTTCTCTGTAAGTAGTAGGACATACTTTGCTTTGTCAGTATTGTGTGGTTTCCTGCGGGGCTGTGTGGGCTGTATATCGACTTACATGGAGAAGCTGATCCATCTATGGTCTGAGCATGATGCCTCTTTCGAGACGTGCCATCCCTTGATGCGTTCAGCCGCTCCCTCTGTTGCGAGAATTAAGTCGATAATTGTCTGACTACGTTTAGTGACGAAGGTGAGCTCCGTACCTGTGTTTAATAGGGTAAGATTAGTGGTGAATAAGTATTTAACCAATGACTTACCTCTGTTATTATTGCAGTCCATGCCCCATATTTGGTGGTGGGCATTGGAGTCCGTTCCTATTATGACCTCCGTATTGGTTCTCTCGCACTGGTTAACCAGACGAGTGAGGTCGAACGGAGGCGGGTCTTCGGCCTCGGGCATGTAGACCGATGTGAAAACGACCGCTATACTCCTTGGCTGCTGTATTATTTCAATTTGTATTGCTGTGATGTCTCTGGAACAGAACTCCGTTAAAGCTTGGGCTCTGATGTTTTTAGTTGTAAGTATGCAGGTTCTTGGATGTGTGTGGTCAGTAGAAGAGTAAATCTTACCTTCCAGGCTGGAGAGGCCTCTAATGAGGCCACCCCTTATCCAAGGTTCCTGGATGAGCACGATGGCTGAATGTTGGACCTCCATTCATTTGCGCAGTTGCGCCGTGGCCGTTTGGCTATGGTGGAGGTTGATTCGTAGGCAGCTGACGTCACTAGGCAGAGGGTTCATCTGTGGGTGATGTCCCCTCCTCCCCGACCTTCAGCTGCGTTAGGCCAGCCATGATGTCGCCAGCCTCCACCCCGTCGTCCCGCCGCACCGGACTCAGGAGCAGGCTCTCATCTTCCGAGTTACCCTCGGCTGACGGGCCAGCTCCCGAGCCAGACGTGGCCGGCTCTGACGGGCCGGATTCCGCGGAGCACCCTGACTGGGTGTTTGAGACTTGCTGTGTGGAGTTGTCGCATCCCGGAGGATGGTCGACATACTTTCCTGTAGAGTCCCGGAACTGGACGTAGACTGCACCCAGCCAAAACGCGAGGACCGGGACCGGGACTTCTTCCTCCGGGACGCCCACGACCAGGAACCACCAACCTGACTTTTTTTTTTTTTTTTTTTAATTTGTTTATTTCACAGAAAAAAACACTTAAATACTAATACAAAAACGCCAAACTGTATACACAGTTTGTTGGCGTAAGAGGCGCTCTAATGAGTTATACCTTCATACATTCCATAGCAATGTAATAGATATAATCCAGCATATTACTATTTTAAGCAAAAATTAACTAAATAAAATTGGTACAGAAAACAAACAGAAACAAAAAACAAAATGAAGTATATAAAATTTGTAGGTACATAGGTACATAATAATAATAGGTACTATCTAATATTTTATCATACAAACTTTTAACTACTTAAAATTAGACATTTTTTAACATTATCTTTTTCAGTAATCTTTTTAATGTTGTGTTGCTTACAACATTCTGATCATCTCGTAAACAGTCAAATTTATTATATAAAACTGGTGTTAAATACTGCCTAGTTCTCTTGCCATAATAGTTCCTAATTGATGGTATCGTGTATTTTCCCTGTTTGACTTGTTTGGTGTAATATTTATGCATTCGAGGTACTTTGTTTTTATTTGAGTAATATTGTTCTATAGCAATAAGATACTCCACTTTAGTGTGCACTGGGATTATGTTACAAATAATAAATAATTTTTCATAATTAGGCTTACACCGAGATATTACTTTTTTGCTAACCAGATATTTAATTAATCTCTGCTGCAGCTGTTTTATACGATCCAGTGGAGTTTTGAATGTCAGGCCGTAGCAAGTCAAACCATAGCTTATTATTGAGTCGGCAAGTGCATAATAAAGTGTGTACATAAGTTTTTTACATATAAAGCTTTTAAGATGAAAGAATTTTCCTAATATTGACTGAAGTTTATTACAGACATCATCTACATGAAACTTCCAATTAAAATGACGGTCTACTAATAAACCCAGGTATCGATATTTTTCGACAATGTCTATATTTGTGCATAAGCAGCCAGCTCGGTTGTTGTGAAGACACTCATACGTATGACCGGTTATCTTTACACTTAGCGCATCTGGTTTCATGTGTTTGCTATAGGGAGAACATATGATCATAGTCTTAGTTTTAGAGTGGTTTATGATAATGCCATTGTCATGTGCCCATTTAATTATACATTCGAAATCTGCCTGTAAGCAGGTTTGTGCGTCAGTCATGTTTTTTGACGAGTATAGTAAGCACATATCGTCGGCATACATAAATGACTTACAATGCTGTATCACGTTAATTACACTATTTACATGCATTATGTACCCAACCGGACCGAATACCGAACCGGTCGGAACACCAAGGTTTACACTTACCTCCTGACCTGTGGTGCCATCTATCAGTGTGCGAAGGGATCTATTTTGTAAATAACATTTGAACCAGCGATTAACCGGGCCTCTAATACCACATTCATCCATTGCACGAAGTAAGACATTATGTTCTAGGGTATCAAATGCCTTTTTATAGTCTATAAACAAAGCTGCTACAAACTTACCCTCATTCAGACTATTGTTAACATAGTCCGTGAACTGAGCAAGCGCCGTGCCGGTGCTGCGCCCTCTGCGAAACCCGTGCTGGGCATCGGATAATATGCTATGTTTCTCTAAGAAACTTGATATTTGATTAACTATGACCTTCTCTACAATTTTATTTATTACGGACAGTATAGCTATTGGTCTATAGTTACTGTAATCGAGGTGGCTACCCTGTTTGAAAATGGGTCGTATAATAGATTTTTTTAATATATCCGGGTAGACGCCTTCATACACGCACATATTAATGAATTTAGCTATGACGGGACTTATTTCTTTCTTTACATATTTAATATCTTGTACTCTAATCTCATCTAACCCAGGTGATTTACAGGAGTCTAAATCATTAATATATTTCTCAACCGTACATGCTTCAACTTTCCTAAAATAAAATGACACATTACTTGGCTTCACATAGGAACTTCTAGTTAAAAAGTTATTGTCACAGTCGTGTTTGATTTTCTGTATTTCACCCGTAAACGTTTCAGAAAACTTGTTACAAATATTATAAACTGTATCAGTTTTCCCTAAATACCTTAAAACTACACTGTCTAGACTCATTTTAGGGCTACCTACCCACTTATTTATACTAGACCATATCTTCCGATAATCTTTATTACATTTTTCTATCTCTCTTTGTCTATATTTATTCTTAGCAACATCTATTAACTTGTTTACTTTATTTCGGAATCGCGTATATATTAATCTATTGTTCATATTACTTGGTGCAGATTTCCAAGCTCTAAAAAGTGCGTCTCTATGTTCCATCTTTTTTTTCAATTCCTTATCTACCCATGGCTGCGTAATTCTCTTTTTCTTAGGGATTATATGTATTTTACTATTATCATATATATCAATAAAAACACTATGTAATTTATGGTACAATAAAATAGGACAGTTTGTTTGCATCAAGTAAGACCAGTCAATTGTTTTTAAGTTATCACAAACAGATTTTTCACTAAGAAAGGTTTGTATTCTATTATTTAAGCTTGTATTATTATTTGTAGTTGCTAAGCTGATTCCGACCATATAGTGATCCGATAGCGTGCAATTGAGTAAGTGTGCGCGCGCGTCGGTATAGTCGCCGCGGCCGGCCGCCCGCACGCACACATGGTCAATGTTCGACGAACTCACCCGACCGTCGACGATCGCTTCGCGCGTAATCTCTGACGTAGGTATTGCACTTTGCAGGCCGTTTTCACACAACATGATTTTGTATGCACTTAAACTCGGGTTCACATCTTGGGACAAGTCAATGTTCATATCGCCGATTAGTACAGTTTCTGCTGAGTTCGGTATAGATTTTATTATGGTATTAAGCTCCGTTATGAATTGTAGTTTGTTTGTATTTGGTGGTCGATAGGTAGCTAATATATGTATATTTTTAATTCCGTCTTTAATCACTCCATGAATCATTTCTGTTGCTTTTAATTTTATATGTGGTAATAGTATAGTACAGTGTATGTCGTCTCTTATGTATACTAATATTCCACCTCCTCTTCGTGTTTCTCTCGTGTTGGGGAATACTAGATACCCCGGAATCTTATACAATGGTACCTCTTCATTTCTTATATTCACCTCCGTTAGTATAATAGCACTTAATGTTCTATTGATTATGCAGTCGTTTAGTAATACAAGTAGTTGGTTAAATTGTTTTCGCAGTGATCGGATGTTAAGATGTATTATATTTACGTAATTATTTGACAAGTGTTGTGTCCATATATTTATGTCTTTATATTTATTATATACAATATCACTAGAAAAAAGTTCTGTGTTGAAACTATCGAATTTTGCTGTCGTTGTAAGTCACGTTGTGTGATCCCGCAGTATTAGGTATGTTCCTGGAATTTATTTATTTTGATCAATATCGCGTAGTGATTTGATGTCGTCTTCACTCCTTATGCGATATATCTTCTCATTCTCGCCTTTTTTGACTAGAATGTTAGAATTTTGTATCCAAATGAATTTGTGTGAGTTTTTTAGCTGGTTTCTCGTTTCCCAGAAAAGTAACTTTACGGCTTTGGTTAAATCTTCATTTATGTATATAGGCATATTATTGCTGTTGTCATAGACAGTGCTGTTAGTTAGGCGCAATTTTCGCTTTTGTAGCCATTGGTCTCTGGCGTGCTTTGACCGCAATTTGACTACAATCGGGCGTGGTCGTTCTGCGCCTGTCTGAGAACCATTATTTCTCTCGTGGCCTTTTCTTTCAACACTCTCAATATCGTCTGGATTTAAATTGAGTTTCACGGCAACATTACGTATGACATCCACTATGTTCTCATTATCTTTGCTCTGTTGAAGGCACGCAATTTCTATGTTTTTTTCTTTGTCTTTTTTCTCTAAGTTAATGACTCTTTCTTCCAACGCAACATTGCATTTTTCAAGATACACGTTCCTTTGTTCTATGGCTTTTATTTTATTTTCCGCATTCTTCTTAAAATCCACCATTTGTTGATACTGTTCAGCGTAGAAATCCACTGTTTCTGTGAGGTCATCTAGCTTTTTCTCTAGTTTAAAGATAATTTCCAGTTTTTTGTTCATTTCTATTAATAGGGATTCCACTGTAATATCTTTGGGGTCTATATCAATAGTCGGTGGCCGCTGCGGTACTTTTGGGCTGCACTTTTGACACTCGTCACAGATTTCTGTTTGCAAAAATCGCCTGGCATTCCTTACGCACTTCCTATGATATACACCTTCGCATGTCCCTTTACACTTAATAATATTATCGTCTTTAACCGTTGATAAAAACAGTTTACATTTTTTACACTGCACCATTTTTATTTATTTACGCGCCCAATTCCGAGAAATCGTAAGTAAACACGTGCACTCGCGGAGCGCTCGCGAGCGGAGTGACTGTCTCGCTGAGTGCAGCAGCGACCATTTGTCGACCGCCAACCAGGGGTTCTGCAACTCCAGAGCCCGACCCACGTCGCGCACGTCGTCCCAGACTCCCTGTTCGTTGGGAACGACAACGCCGCACCGCACTCTCTTCGGGGCCTCTTCCTGGTCCCTGACCTCCAGTTCGAAGCCCGGTGGTGGGACCAGGAGAGAGACCGCCTCCGTCAGCCAGGTACATGTTGCCTCGTCGGCGCACCAGAGCTTGAGGACCCCGTCCGCGTACATGGGTTTCCCGGTGAACGCAGGGGTGGGGCGTTTTGGGGTTTTAGTCGACCAGGTGTCACTCAGGATCTTCCTTTGAATCTCCGTGAGTATCCGGTCCACGAACTCCTTCGACAAGTTCCCTGTGCGCCTGCATGTTACTGCAACGCCCAGAGATGCCTTGGAGACCTGTGCATAGGACTTACCCTGTATCCTGGAGGAGTCGAGGCGGGGCTTCTTGTGCTCCCCTCGAGGCGAGCTGGTCTCGTTGAGAACACGTTTGGCCTCACCTCTTTCCTTGTTTTCGGCAGTTTTACCTGCCGTGTTTCCTGGTGGTGCTGGGGCTGGATGCCGTCCAGGGTGACCAGCCCGCCGCTTGGCGGCAGGTGGCTTCCCCGTACTGCCTCCGGCCTTCGTGCACCCCCTACTGCTAAGCGAAGGCTGCGCGCTGGTCACATTACTGGGACCTGTGACAGTGGCCTGCTCCACTGTTTTTGTAGAGGCAGCACCGGCTGCGGCAGCGGTTTGTGCCGCCTTCCGCCTTATTGCCAGGAGCTGTCTCTTGTTTTTGTTTGCCCTCTTCTTCTTCGCAGAGCTGGTAGCAGCGGGGCCACTCGGTCGTGTGGTGGGCGGGTGTTGGGCAGGATTGGTGGTCTTGCCCTTACCCTTGCCCTTGTGGTGACTTACCACTTGCCAGCCTGCGAAGGAGGAGTCGTCTACCCGCTTGATTTCAAACGGGCTGACGATTGTAAGGACGGGACCAGTACTAGCGTTTGCCAGCGCTGAAGTCTCGTCCTTGGGGGATGGTTTAACACCTGCAGCCGAGGCCACGGCGTCAACCATCTGTTTAGTTTTGGTTGATGCGGCGGGAACAGCTTTCGCTGCCACCGTCGCAGTTGGGGTAATTACTGGGATTTTGGTATCCATACAAGTTTACTAAGACTTCATCCTTCTGGCTTCCCACTCTCCATGGAGCCCGCATCAGGGAACGTCATACCGGACGTTACGATTACCAGAGGGATATAGGAACGCGGGGCTGGTTTAGAGCACGACTTCGGGCGCCCGCTTGAGTCAACGGCCTGAGCCGAGTTACCAACTCTAGCCGTCATCCTTCGCTTGCGCCCTCCGTATAGCCTTCACCAACCACATCAACAGCCGAAATAAATTCCAACTGCTGATGTGGACCCTACGTCCCTAGCCTGTGGCCCTCTGACGGGACACGATGGCCATTTCCCCCGCTGCGGCTCACAGCGGGGTCTACCGTTTAGCGTGAAATCAGGACCAAAGAGGGCGTGTTGCCTCACGGTCACATTACCGCCAGCGCCGCTCGGCTCAACCCCCCAGGACTCCGTCATCCCCGCGTACGGCACTTGACTGCGCAGGTCCTAGCGCAGGTGGTCAGCTTTTCTTACCCGTAACTTTTTACTACGACCCACCGACCACGAAGGGGCGTGGTGAAGAGATGTGTTCCTGCATGTGGATGTGTGCGCGCATGTGTGTACGTGTGTGTATGTGCGTGTGTAATGTGCCTGTTGTTTGTGTTTCGGCTGAAGGTTTTGGTTGCATCCATTTCTGAAGGAACTGGACCAAGAATGGGCGGCAACCTCGAAAAGGATAGTCCACCAGCCTTGCCTAAGGGATCTTCGCGACCTGCGCTACCCCTGAGACCATTCGCCACTCCCTGCACCGGACTCAGGTGTAGGGAGTAGAAGTCAGTGCAGTTCAGTGGTGTTAAATATGAGTTGACCTGCACGGGCTTCCGCCCTATATTTCTAATGTTATTATATATATTAATATTATTTTTTCTAAATGTCTTATGAAAAGCTTCTTCTTTTAAAATCATTTAACGGGTCTTAATTGCACAAAATTATCTACTTGCAAATCGTCGTCGCTCCGTAAATGCATCATTTTACGCGCTTAAGACCCGTTAAATATTTCTGTATGATGTATACATATTGCAAAACTTATAATTCTTCTTAAATATTCAATGAAGATACAAGTCAGTCGCCAGCTTTATTATGAATCTTTTTAGCGGTCCCTTGGTGTAAATTTAATATAGGACCGGATTTAATTAAACGACCAAACGCTTGAATGCATGCTGGGGACTGCAAATACGGGAGAGAATTCTTTTAAAGAATGTTTGGTCGAGATTGGACGTCGACACCGTGGTCAAATTACGATATGCCTCTTCAGGGTGTTGTATGAAAGAGCTTTATATCTACGATTTATTTGAAGCGGAAAATTGGCCAAGTGCGTGTGGAGTGAACACAATACATTTTCTGTAAAACCTTTTTCATTTCTTTCGTTAGTTTTTGGATCTTTTAACACTTTTTATTTTATTCTACTAATCTGATTCTTGATTTTAAGATTAGGAATGTTCATTTAGATTTGATTTGAAATAGAGGTCATTAAAATAATTGAGGCCTTGTATTTTTGTCGAGTGTTTCACAATTGTTGATTACAAGGAAGGTGAGTATTTTTTGACTTCTTAGCTATTTCAATTTCTAAATAAGTGGTAAATTGTTCCTTAAAGCAAAATTATCTCAAAACTAATACCAATTCATTCGTTCCCAATAGGGCATAATGTGCTTTGGATCACCGACAAAGGGATAAAATTAATATAAAATAGTTTAAAAAGCAGTGTTTCTTTTTATGTATTATTTTAATATGTCTAGATAATTATCTTCACACCGGACAAACATTAATTTTCTGATCGTTATTGAAGTGTATGTCTGTGATTTAGAAATAACTATACTTATTTTTAAGTGCTTATGACATCTACACATTAACAACATCTTACATGACACCTAGACACAGGTAAACAACATTTTAAAAATGTTTGTTTGACTGTCCGACGTTTTGTTTGTCTAAGCTGATCTTCGAAAAGTTTTAAGGAAACTTTCACGTGAAATAGAAGAAGAAGAAAGAAAGAAAGGAAGAAAAACTACTTATTTGTCACAGACACAGAACAAGTACAAAATTAAATTTAAAACAAATTCAGGGCTACAGTCAGGCCTTTATCTGGTCTGTTAAAAAGTCAAAATCATTTATTCATTTTGGCCAGAAACTGAGGCTTATTAAAGTTAATTACTAGATGATTCTACATTTTCATTTACTGCCACGTTCGCAATGCAATAGGTAGAACCACTAGAAAGAACGGGCAATAAAACTCGTGGCCACTATTTTTAACTGCCAGTATAGTGGTTTTACATGTTATCTTTGTAAGGAGCTGCAACTGTTTCACATTGTGAGCTATCTACTTATGCAAAAATTAATAGGTATTAATATCATACTCAAGCAATAAATTATATTTATTTGGTAAGCCTCCCAAAGTGAATATGGTGAAACAGGAGCATCCACTTACGTCTTTTAATGTACATAGGCAACTCGCGAACGACTGTTCAGGGCTATGGTGGAACAGCATGTCCCGGAAAGTAACAATATATAAACCCGCAGCAATTTACAATATATTAGTTTACAGCTCATGACCACGTGTTACCCTCACCTTACAAATGCGGTGATTAACTACACCATAAAACTGCTTATTGACCTACTAAACAAAAAGGACAACATTCATTTCGCACCCAAAAATGAAAGCTGTGAAAGTTAGGAGGCGTAGTGGTCATATCTAGTCTAGTATACAATAAACTGAAAGCATAATTAATGTTTAATCTTTTTGAATCAGAATCAGAATTTTATTCGATAAACATAAGTGAATGTATACAATATAGGTCTTAAATTTAATTCCTTTAAGTGCGCTATGTTTTGTCCAAAGAGACATACAAATATTGTTAAAAGTAGAGATATTACAATAAGCTTAATAAACATTGATGATGATGATCAATTAATTAAACTATTCAAATATAATGACATAATTTGGTTACATAGTTGACTGAGCTCGCATTGGATCTCCTCTGCTTGTCTATCTATCAAGATATCTATGTAAGTAGGTGACAATTATTTTTTACAAACATAGCTGTTTGATACGCCTAATGTATTTACAATAATGACCATCAAATATTATTTTACATCAGCGATAACCCAGATTGACTTAACGCAGTCGCTACTAAAAATAACAGAATGCAAACGAGTATCTCGGAGTCTTTAGCGTAATAATGGGATTTCCTTCTCGGGTCCTTTTTCAATCAACTATGTTTGCCATCAAAATTGAATTTCATAAAAAAAACGTTGGACTTTTGTGTTGGCAACGTGGTTGCGAATTGCAAAAGATGAAACTGTAATCGAATGAGTTTGATAAAAGATGTTAAAATAGAATGTTAATAATGGATATGATCATGATTAAAAATGATCATGTAGTTTAGAGAAAATAGCGTATCAAATTATCGCTTGCCTTATCCTTTGGGGTGCGTAGGTCAGCCAGGTAGTCGCTCCGTGGAAAAGCTAATATTCAGACAAATCTGGTTAGACTGGTAAGCGGACACTGTTTTGTAACTGAGGTAAGATGATGTAGTTTAGAGATAATAGTGAGGAGGTTTATAAATAGTATTTTTGAACTCACATCTTTTGTTTCTCTTTAGGCACAGGACACTTGAAAACAGCCTGTATAGATATTTGAAGACTTAGTTACGTAATATTTATATTTATTGTATTATTTTACCGTATAGTTGAAATTTATGCAATAAAAGATGAGTTCATTCCACGTTTCATACCATTCCACGTATTTTCTTTATTCGAGAAAATTCTTCCCAAACCTCATGTATATGCTAAAAGGCTGCATAAATAACTATAATTGGTGGATATACCGGAGTTAGTCCCCGTTAACCCAACTAGATGTGTTCGAATTAATGGGATCAATTTGAGTGTTAATGCGGGCGATTTAATGTTATTTTATGTTAATTTACAAATTAGATTTTTGTAATTAATTGCAATGATAGCCTAGTTAAATCAACAGGCTGTTTTTTGGGTTCCGTACCTAAAAGGTAAAAAAACGGGACCCTACTATTTGGGTTCCGTACCTAAAAGGTAAAAAAACGGGACCCTATTACTAAGCCTCCGCTGTCTGTCTGGCTGTTACCAGGCTGTGTCTCATAAACCGTGATAGCAAAAAAGCTGTAATTTCCACAAACTATGTATTTCGGTTGCCGCTATAACAACAAATACTAAAAATAAAAAAAATAATATATTAAGGGGGGGTGCCATACAATAAACGTGTTTTTTTTGTATTTGTTGCTCAAAATTACTAACTGTAACAGGTAGACGCTTAAAATTTTCACAGAATATGCAGTTTTATATGAAATTTCAAAATAAATTATTAAATAAAAAAAAGTTTCATAATGAAGGGGGGCACAACAAACAGTTGTTACTCAATCTTAATAAACAGGTAGAAACTTAAAAAATATTTAAATATACATACAACAAACGTGATTTTTTTTTAAAGATGATGTTACCGAACCCTTCGTGAGCGAGTCCGACTCGTACTTGGCCAAATTTACATCATTTAACAATTTATTGCGTACAAGTATCCTCTTTTTGTATGTATTAAATAGTCAAATGTTGAACAATTGAAGGAAAAATAAAACACTGTAGGTTGTGTTCAGCAAAGTCTGTAAATTGTCTGAATGTCGACTTCACTTTACTGTCCACATGCCGACGCGTATTTCCCTTTCCGTGTCCAACTGGCGATACCGGTCTCGCCAAATCCACACGTTTTTGTATTACTAAGGAGTTCTACGAGCCCGTGTTCAATTCGCGTCAACTGAGCACGCCTTTGTGATCAATAAGGAGTTCTACGAGCCCGTGTTCAATTCGCCTCAACTGAGCACGCCTTTGTGATCAAGTGTTGAAGTTTAACTGAACACTTTTTTTGCTGTCCGTCCGTCTTTTTAAATAAAAAAACACTAAGTTGAGGGCTCCTATGTTTGGATTAAGGGTCACAAGAGAACCTAACATAACCTACTTACTTGAGTTAGTCTCACCTAAACAAATTGCAATGAGAAGCGCGCGAATCCAACTTTGGGCGTCAATTGCACACTATTTTGTAAAACTTCTTTTAACGTTGCTTGATCGCAAAAACGTGCTCAGTTGACGCGAGTTGAGCACGGGTTGGTTGAATTCCGTAGTAATACAAAAGCGTGTGGATTTAGCGAGACCAATGTCGCCAGTTGAACACGGAAAGGAAAATACGCCATGCCGACTGCTTAAACAATCTTATATTTCAGAATAGGATGAGTCTAAAAAATACAAAAATACAACATTAGGTTTAAAATCCTCAGTTGCGGCAATAGAGCCGATTACTTTGTAAAAAGCTAGACTTCGCCCTCGTGAATTATGTACAGTCGAACAACTTCCCGCTAGACCACCATAAGGGCGAGAATCGGTCAGCAAGACATAGTCGCTTCCATGCTACTTTTGTATACGAGTGTCAATGTGCTTTCACGCACATTGACACTCGTTTACAAAACCAGTTTCTAGTGTGCCTCGACTCTATGAGCGAGCCAAGGGATTTTTTTTCAAACTGGTCCAGCGCCGACTTGTTTGATTGTACCTAAAACTTAGTCAGGAATCAAACATCACATCTATGGGTGAAAACTGTAACAAAAATCCGTTCGGTAGTTCTTGAGTTCATCACGTTCATACAGACAGACAGGAAGGAAAAGAGACTTCATTTTATATAACGTATAGTTTAAGTGTGGAGTGTCTTAGAGTAAAGAATTGTGTGATTAGAGAGTTTTGCGGGGTAAAAGAAGATGTAGTAACGTGGTTTGGATGATGATTGATGTAAGGTGGTTTGGACACATGGAGAGGATGGATGACGAAAGACTGACCAAGAACTTATATGAGTCAAGTGTGAATGGGACAGGAGGAAGGGGAAGACCTAGACGAACGTTCTCTTACCAGATTGTAGACATCCTAAAAAAGGACATGAGAAATTTGATGGAAGTGATTGAAGCAAGAGAGATATGTCACGATCGTTGCAAATGGCGTTCCGTAGTCTCTGCCTACCCCTCCGGGAAACAGGTGTGAGTCTATGTATGTATGTATAGATTAATTCTTTTATTCTTATTATATTAAAAAAAAAGACAACTCACACATTAGGACTAAATCCTGTATCGCGGGGGACTTTATAAACATATAACTATCGGACACCCAGACTCGAAGCAACAATTTGTGAATAACACAAAGTGTTGCCTCATATGGAGATCGAACCCACAACACTCGGCGCAGTGTCATGCGGTGAGGTGACCGCTTAAACCACTACGCCAACCGTGCAGTCAACACTTAATACACAAGCACATCCCAAAACTAGTTTTAAATTTGTAACGTGATGATTAACATTGTTATTATATAAATTTTATAATTACCTCTGACAATTGGAAACAAACGCCTTTGTGAGAATTGCAGAAGGTAGATATCTCTAATATCTACCATATCTCTAAATCTAATATTTAGAGATATCGAGAGATTACAGATAGATTTTATCAATATGAAACAACAAATAAGCGACATCAAAAGATTTCATTAACAGATTTCACAAAGCGCTATAAACCAAAATTAACAGAAGTCTACAGGTTGAAATAGGCTCGAGCCAGGCTGTAGCTTGTCTGTGAGTCAGTCAATAACGCAATTATCTTAATATATAAAATCCTTGCGTTACTGACTGACTGACAGACACGCTACAGCCGAAACTATTGGGCGCAGGAAGCTGAAATTTGGCATGTATGTTCGTTGGGGACCGTAGGGGTGCACTAAGACGGGATTTCCCGAAATTCCCACGGGATTTTCCAAAACGGGCAAATTTAAAAAAAAATGCAGGCGTAGCTGCTGGCGACCTTTAGTTTTATATAAATAATTATACAGATGTGTCCAATAAATTTGTTTTCCTGTTTCTTCAATAAATAATTGTTAGGTGTAACTTAATCCGTCAAACTCATTGGGGTAAAAATATAATTTTGGCAGAAACTTTCAAGGCTTTAACGAAATCCATTAACAATAATCAGAAATGCCGAAAATAGTTGAGAAAATCATGTCAGATACTATCATCATCACTTCAGCCTTTAACAGCCCACTGCTGGACTAGGCCTCTCCTTTGAAAGAAGGAATTGGCCTACTATACCACGCTGGCCAAACGGGTTGTTATAGGGTTTGTATCAAGTTTTCCTTCTCTCGCAGTGTTGTTCTCTGCACTATATGCTTCCTCTGTCGGCTCTTACGACACCCTTGGGATGATATGGGGTTTCGTACATTTCGTATTCTTAATCCGTCACCACACGGACAAGATAGATACTAAGATACTAAGTCAGATACTAAGTAAATAAGTAAGTAGGGAGAATCTATAAACGTAAATATATCTTTAAGATGACCTTTGCCGTTCTCGAGATTTTTTATCCATCTCGAATATAAGAAGCAATATCTGGACACCTCAGCAGCTTCAAACAGTCCAGTGGAGCGGAGAGACGTGGAGTGGAGAGAAGTGGAGCTGCGTTTAATACACAATCGTTACGTGTTTATTTATTTACCTATTTAATTTTATTGTTTGTAAGTCTCAAGGTGCTTTTGCACCTGAGATGTGCTGTAGATGTATATTGCGTGGATGTAAAAGATAAAGTATTAAACGATGTGACCATTTCTACTGACGCTAAGATTTACTGAAAACTGATTATGAAGATGCGCTGCCTAGAGCTAGGTATGTGAGCTTCTACTTTTTTCTGCTTCAACTTACTGAAGGTACTCCGCTTTGCACATAGTACCTACACCACTCGTGACCATGCCAAACACGCATTCAGAGCTTAGTTGAACCTACACGACACAACAATTTGTATATTTGAGTCTGTGTGTAATTTTAGACCGTTGTTCAAATATTTGTAAAGTCCCCCGCGTACAAGTTTTATTCTCAGTGCGGGCGTTGAAAAAAATACCCTCCTGTTTGACGTTCAAATGAATATGATTGGTGGATCTCAAACTCATCCATAGCAACACAGCATCGCACATCTCTATTGGAAAAACAGCCTTAAGCTAAAAATAAACCGGTCAAGTGCGAGTTGGACTCGCGCACATAGGGTGCCATACAAACCTGAAGGTGTATATAATTATTTAAAATTTAAGGTTTACGAAATTTTTCCTATGTGCTATAAAACGTTGCTTTATGTCAAATCTCAAGATTTTAGATCGACTGGTACCTTTTAAATATATACCTGTATTTAAATGTTATACCTCTACGGGTTCATGAGGAAAGGTGTAGTTAATACATTTATTTTTTTTTCCCTTTCTTTATTACAATCTATCAGTCTTGCAGATATTCAGCAATATGTGGGAGATTTTATTTAATTATGGGGCTTGCACGAATGCCGTCCAGTGACTTGGGCATTTGATATGAATTTAAATGTTATACCTCTACGGGTTCTTGAGGAAAGGTGTAGTTAATACATTAATTTTTTTTTTTCCTTTTCTTTATTACAATCTATCAGTCTTGCAGATATTCAGCAATATGTGGGAGATTTTATTTAATTAAGGGGCTTGCACGAATGCCGTCCAGTGACTGCTCCGTTTATTATTGTGCCTTTCAGAGAAGGTCTTGAGGAATCTTTCTTTTCAGTCTACGAGTAACTGTTTGAGTGTTCATTAGATTGACTGCCAACATATTTGGATGATTAGTGATTCGCTTCTTGTACGCTTTTGTCCTTTCCGAGATTTCTTCCATAACACTTTTAACGCATAGGTCGTGACGGAGTCTAATGTGTGAGACATACCAAGGTGCGTTCGTTATTATTCTCAGTATCTTTGACTGGAATTTCTGTATTATTTCTATGTTTGATTTTGCTGCTGTTCCCCAGAGTTGTAGGCCATATGTCAATATAGGTTTTATTATGCACTTATAAAGCAGCAGTTTGTTTTGAAGTGAGAGTCTTGATTTTTTATTTAGTAGCCAGTACAAAGTGCGCAACTTTTGTCCCACAGCTAATCGCTTTGTGAAAATATGCTTCTTCCAGGTTAGGCGTCGATCTAAGTATATTCCAAGATACTTGGCGTGATCCTCTTGCGGTAAAGGTATGCCGTTGAGAGTGACGGGTGGACATGTTTCTTTCCTGTTTGTGAAAGTAACCTGGACAGATTTGGCTTCGTTGGCCTTGATTCGCCAGTCTTTGAGCCATTTGGATACTCGATCGAGACTGTTTTGAAGCTTTTGTGTTGCAATTTCTGGTGAAATGTCCATTGATAAAATTGCTGTGTCATCACTAAATGTCCCAGTAACTACTCCATCGGTTGTAGCGAGATCAGCTGTAAAAAGCAGATACAAAGTGGGACCCGTGACGCTTTTTTGCGGAACTCCAGCTTTGATAGCATACAAAGACGTTAACTCTTCTCCTTGTTTCACAAAAAAGTATCTGTCGCTTAAGTATGACTTTTATGAGGTTGTAGAAGTTAATAAGTAGGTCCTTTTTTATCTTGAAAAGAAGTCCGTCATGCCACACTCGATCAAATGCCTGAGATATATCTAGGAACGCTGCGACGCAGTATTGTTTTGCTTCAAGAGCTTTGTTTATATGCTCCACTAGTCTGTGTACTTGTTCAATAGTACCATGCTTTCGACGAAAACCAAACTGATGGTCAGGTAGTAATTTGTTTGCGGCAATAATGGGAGATAATCTAAGCAAAATAACTATCTCCATGACTTTCGAGGGTATGGGTAACAGGCTAATAGGACTATATGATTGCGCCTCAACCGGGTTTTTCCAGGCTTAGGAGCCATTATAACTTGGGCTAATTTCCATTGAGGAGGGACCTTTCCTTTTCGTAGGATAGCGTTATACATGAAGGTTAGAAATTTAATCCCTTCCTTTGGCAGTTCTCTTAGGAATTTTCCTGTAATAAGGTCGTAACCAGGAGCTTTATTAGGATTCAACGCCTTTATTGCTGTTTTGATTTCATTAAAAGTGAGCTTATTAATGGGAGGATCCAGTTGATGGGTTTGGCCCAATAATTCTGTGACTTCTTGGGTTTTAGAGGAGCCTGTATCTGGATTTGGAACAAAGACCTGTTTGAGATGTTCAGCAAATGTAGCAGCTCTGTCCGCATCGCTAGAAGCCCATTCTGAGTTACTTTTACGTATAGGAGGTTGATTACTTGCCGGACGTTTAAGTTTCTTAGTGACCTTCCACAAAGAGTAATTTGTCTCTGCTGAAGCATCAGGGTTTTCTAGAAATGTTTGTATGTCCTGGTTCTGATTGTCTCTTAGCAGAATTTTTAGTTTTGTTTGAAGATAGTTAAGATGTTTTTTATCAGTAGGATTACGTGTTGTTTGGCACTTTTTCCGAGCTTTTCGTTTATCAGCTAATAATTCTCTTAGAGATGTTGGGTACTCATGTTTATGGTACGAGTCTGCCGCAACTGGGGTAGAAGACCAGGCAGATTGTTGAACGCAGGTATTGAAATGTTCTACCGCTTCTGTTATATTTTCGTCCGTTTTTAGAGGAATTTTTAAATTTAATTTTTCTATCAGTAGCTGTCTGAAGACCTCCCAGTTAGTTTTATGGGAGTGTAACTTGCAAGGTTTAGGTACTACTGTTATTTTCCTTTTTAGTACTATTTCTACCGGGGAATGATCGGAGGATAGTTCGGTGCTCGTTTTGCTTGTTATAAAGTTGTTAGGGATGCCTTCTGTAATACAGAAGTCAAGCAGGTCTGGTACTTTATTCAAGTCTGTAGGCCAGTATGTAGGATCTCCGGGGGAAATAACATTTAGTTTTCATTTCTCAATGGCCATTAACAGCTGCCTACCTTTCGTAGTTATAGTACGTGAGCCCCAGTAGTGGTGTTTGGCATTGTTATCACCTCCAGCTATGAATCTGTGGCTCAGTGAAGTAAGAAACCTTATGTAGTCTTCTAACTTAAGTTTATGTTTAGGTGGGCTATATACAGCAGAGATTGTAAAAGGCCCCGACCAATCTTCGATTACAACATTTGCTGCTTGTATTGCATCTGTGCAGTGTACCGTTTCATAATGTTTAATATTATATTTTATTAGAACTGCACTTCCAGCGTGTGTTTTAACATCGGGGTGCATTGTGTGATAGGTTTTATAGTTCTGGATGTTAAAGTGGCTCCTTTTGGTAAAATGTGTTTTCGTAACTAGGAGGATATTTATCTTTTGTGTCTCTAAGTATGCCTTAACTTCAAGGGTATGTTGTGACAGTCCATTGGCATTCCATAGGGCAATTCTTAAGCAGTCGAAGTTGACAGCTTGGTTGTAAGGGCTAATATTAGGTTTGTTATGGTGGTAAGTTGCTGCATCATTTGCTTCACGAGGTTCATTAGTTCAAGCATGTCTTTTTGGTTAGTGTGATTTGTCTCTTTTGTTGCATTGTTCAAAAGATTTTCGTTTGTTAGTGCTTCTTTGTATGACTTATGTTGGCTATGAGGTTCTTTATCTTTCGGTTTTTTATTTTCGACCGTAGCTCCCTGTTCCTTGCTGTGAACATAGGTGTTTCTGCGTTCTGATGCCTTTGGAAATTTAAGACTTTGAAGCTCTCTGTAGATTTTACAACCTTTATAATTTGCCGGGTGATTTTCGTCACAGAGGACACATTTTACACTGTCTGATCTGATTTTCCTTGAACATTCGATCGAGAGATGGTCACCAGCACATTTAATACATTTAGGGCTCCGACGACAATATTTTTTAGTGTGTCCATATTGTTGGCATTTAGCACACTGTGATAATTCACGTTTAGGTCGAGGAGGCTCAAAAGTTATGATGCAGTTCATGAGATTTTTAATCTCATATATGCTCTTATTGTTCGGGCTTGTTTTTAATTCAATTATGAACAGTGGAAGTGGCTTTTTTGTTGCTCTTTGTTTAATGTTCCATATATTGGTACTAAAATGCCCTAATTCTTCTAACGCCGCTTTGATTTCCTCAGGTTCGGTTGACGGGTGCATGTTTTTAAGGACCACTTTAAAACTCCGTTCATGCTTGGGTTTGTACGTGTAGAACTCTGTGTTCCTAAGTTCTAGTTGGTGTACAATGCTCCTGTATGTCTCTGGATCTTTTGGCTATATTTTAACTTGATCGTTATCAATAACTTTAAGATTATACATATCTAGGGCGTGTTCATTAAGAATCTTAAGGAGGGGTTGGATATTTCCCACTTTGTCAACAAATATTGGAGGAGGCTTATTTATCTTTTCAGTAGCATTGTTTTTCTCTCCTTCTGAGTTACCAGCATCTAAGCCAGCAAATCTGTTTGTTGTAGGTATTGGTGGATTCTGGGACAGCCAGTAAGTATCCAGTTTTTGTTTTTGGTAACCATTCTTTTCTGGACTTGAATTAGGCCTCTTTTTTCTAGAGACTTGTAACCAATTAGCATCGTTGCTTCCACTGAGTCCGGGAGCTATGTCTTGCGTTATGATATTAGTATTTGGGTTATCACCAAGAGATAGTGTTCTGGGTCTAGACTCAAACATTCCTTTGTGGAGGATTTGTTGTGTTAGAGTTTTATTGTTAGTAATATTGGATTTTTGATGGTTTTCAGTAGATTTTAATTGTTCATTCATTTCAATTCCCACGAGTAAGGACGATATAACAGTCAACAATACCTGGGGTGACGCCTATTCCCAGGAGAAGGCAAATACAACAGTGGTTGCCCGTTCCACTGAGGTTGGCGCTAGGAACTGGTTTCCCACCAGTCATACATCCTCTTGACACGTTGCCCACCTAAGGATTGGGGTTATTTAATTAATTATGTGTAGCAAGGTTTTCTTCCTCAGGGGAAGGACAATTAAGCCAAGCCCCGTAGATGTTCTTGATTTCAGAGGCCATTTCCTGCCTTAGATTGGTCGAGTTTGTTAACCGCCGTTCGATACTCGGCGTAGTTACTCGTTTAGCACCACCCGGGAGACACGTGTAGGGTGGGTAAGGAAAGATGGTAAATCCTACGGACGCGAGTAACTTCGCCCCCCTCCAAATCGCCCCCTTTAAAAAGATTAAAAATATTTTAATTATATGATGTAACTAAAACTTTACGGTTTTCGGCATTTTTCTTTTAGCTGTGCTATAAGACGTTGCTTCGTGCCAAATTTCAAGGTTCTGAGTGCACGGTAAGTACCCTGAAGGTTTTGATTCCCTTGGGAGTTTCGAAAATTTGCGAGAATTGGCGGCATAAACAGCTGTATATTTTGATTGCGTTAGCTTAGAAGTTTGATATTGTTACAGCTTAAAGATATTTTAGACTTAAGGATTTGATATGAATTTTGATTTAATAGCTCTACGCGTTTAGAAGAGAAGGGCTAGTACCTTTAAAATTATTAATTATTTTTTTATTATATGATGTAACTAGAAATTTACGGTTTTCGCATTTTTTCTTTATCAGTGCTATAAGACGTTAGTTCGTACCAAATTTCAAGAATCTGAGTTTAGGAGAAGTACCCTGTAGGTTTTGATTCCCTTGCCAGTAGATGCGGATTTGAAAATATGAGTAAAATTGCTGTTTCTTTTGATTGCGTAGAGATAGAAGTTTGATTTTATTACAGCCTAAAGGTATTATAGACCCAAGCATTTGATATGAATTTCAATTTAATAACTTTCCACGTTCATAAGGAAAGAAGTAGTAACTTTAAAATGAATACTAATATTCTTTTATATGATGTAACAAAAAATTACGGTTTTCGGAATTTTTCCTTTATCTGTGAATTAAGACATTACTTCGTAGCAAATTTCAAGATTCTGAGTTCACGGGAAGTACAGTGTACTTCCCGTGAACTCAGAATCAAGTCAAGATATTTCGAGCAAAATTTAATCATGAAAATCGCGATACCTTTGTTTAAAACTAAATAAACATTAAACTAAAAGCTATAAATGTAGTTTGCTTAATTCATTCACGTATTATCTATACTAATATCTAAAGTTTAAACTAAATGCTAATTACTAAATCCATGCTAAACTGATTTTAATGTAACGCTTATAATAACAATAACGGTGCTGATACACTTGAGTATTTACGTGTAATGAGCATTTGTGCGAATGTAACATTACAGAAAAACAAACGAGTGTGTTTTAGCGAGCATTCTATTGAGCGTTTTGGTGAGCATTCTAGCAAAATAACAGTAAAGCTTCAAGCTTCTTGCCGATTAGAGCGTTCGCTCTGTTGTTGTTATTCGACAAAACGAAAAATGCCGAATGCCCTTTGATCTTTTACAAGCGAATGATCAAGTCTGTCAGCACCTTAACATTAAAATTCGTACGGCAAATTGTTTAGTTTAGTAGCAAATGGATTATAAGTTATTACTGTCGTAAATGAGATGAGCTGTCGTGAACATATGTGGGAATAGGCACATTAGTAGTGATGAAATATCTCATTATGTCTTATGCTATCTACACCTACGAAGCTTGAAGTTCGATTGGTATTTGTATCTCGAAGTTACGTACTGTACATTACTGTACTTACACTTTTTTTATTTATTTATAGACTCACGCCTGTATCCCGGAAGGGGTAGGCAGAGGCGTAATATTATACCCACATTTCGCCATGAACTTTTAGGTCCCACGTTATAGGGGGCGAGCCTATTGCCTACTTACAATTAATAGAGTAGCTTATATTATTAATTTGTATCTATCGCAACCAAATAGCTTAATCAGTCGTTCAATAATAGCCTAACCACTTTATAAAACGGTGTCGTTTAACTAGCGGCCTAATACAACATTAGATAAAGTGGGGGGCTAATTGTTCAGACTAGTGATATAAAGGAGTCTCCGTGTGACAAAAATCTATATTCTATACATAATAAGACAGTAAAAAAAGTATTCCTATACATTGAATATATTTCCAAAAAAGAAACTCAGGGAGGCTAAGAAACAGAAATAGAACAAGAATCTAAAAAAAAATTTTGTCTATTTGTACACGCTAATCTCCGAAGTTACTGGACGGATTTGAATGATTTTTTTTATTTTGCTATTAGGACTGGGCAAAATATAGGCTATATTTGATTTTGGAAATTGGAACACTTGATGCCGAACCACAACAGCCCAGCGAAACTATAGGACATAAAAATTTTAGTTTGGCAAACTATATTCAATCTGTAGAGGATAGCTTAAGGGAAGATGTAAACAAATTTTGGACATTTATAAAAAAACATCGAAAAGAAGTCGGGTGTTCCGTCTTCCATGAAATATAGTGACCGGGAATCTGATCAACCGGAAGTTATTGCTCAATTTTTCTCTAGCTTTTTTGGTTCAGTTTATGAACAAGGTGGGTTTGGAGTGGATCTTGAATCTTTACCTATTAATGACAATTGTAATTTCATCTTATCTAATTTTTATATTTCGAAAGAACTTATAGTTAAAGAACTTAAACTTTTAGATGTTACTAAAGGTTCAGGGCCAGATGGTCTGACGCCGTTCTTCTTAAAGTCCACTGCTGATACCATTGCACTGCCTTTACATATATTGTACAACAATAGTTTACGTGAAGGTTTAGTTCCTGAAATTTGGAAGTTGGCTAATGTTATACCTGTGTTTAAAAGTGGCAATAGGAATGACGTCACCAACTACCGTCCAATTTCACTATTATCAGCCTTATCAAAAGTCTTGGAACGTCTAATACACAACCACATCTATCCTTATTTACACAATTTAATAATTGCAGAGTAACACGGGTTTGTAAAAAAACGATAAAAAATTAGCAACTTAGTATTGTATGTTAATTTTCTATTCGATGGTATGGATAGAAGAGTACAAATAGACGCCGTTTATACAGACTTCTGTAAGGCTTTTGATAAGGTGGATCATGATTTGCTACTTAAGAAGCTAGCTTTTAACGGAATCAGAGGAAATTTGCTACGATGGTTCACCTCCTACATAAAAAATCGCTCGCAAAGAGTTATTATCAATGGCTTTACTTCCGAAAATATTATATAGGTTACTTCAGGCGTTGCGCAAGGCTCCATTTTAGGTCCTCTGCTCTTTGTATTATTTATTAATGACATAAATGAATGTTTTAAGAATTCACATTTCTTACTATATGCTGATGATTAAAAGTTTATCGTGAAATCACATGCTTAAATGATTGTCATAAGCTCCAAGACGATTTAAATCGCTTGTCTAGTTACTGTTTAGTCAATAAACTTCACCTTAGTATTCCAAAATGTAAATCAATAACGTTCACAAAGAAATATAATAATTTCGTCCAAGACTACTTCTTGTCAGACAGTAAATTAGAAAAAGTAACGATCGTGAAAGATTTAGGCGTATATCTGGATAGCAAACTCCATCTTGATGACCACATTAACCACATCGTAAATAAAGCGTACCAAATGTATGGGTTTGTAATGCGCACTTGTAAACCTTTCAAACGTCAGTCTACTTATCTTCTGTTGTATAAGTCCTTAGTACGATCCCAGTTAGAGTATGCAACGTGTGTTTGGAATCCTTATTATACTAAATACAAAGACCAGATTGAGACAGAGCAACGTAAATTTTTACGATCCATGAACTACCGATGTTATCGCTCTAAGTCCTCCTACGATAATCTACTATTGAAGTTTTCTTTGCCTACATTAGAATCAAGAAGAACGCTTTTAGACATTATGTTCCTATATGACATCTGCCACAATAGATTCAACTGTAATCAGCTTGTAAATCAAATAAGTATTCGTATACCTCATCGTTCAACAGCACTTCGAAGTACACGAAAATGTTGTCTGTTTGCACCAAATAAGTGTAAATCCAATGCAGGAGACCGCTGCCCCTTGCGCAGAATAATGAATGTGTATAACACTAGTTTTACTGACGTTGATATATTTGCATGTCTGCCCTCTAGTTTTAAGAAACACGTAAGAAATATAATTGCTTCTGAATAGAGTTACATTTTGTCTAAAAAGTTGTCTATGATGCGAGAATTTGTTGCTTATATGCTAAGTATACCATGTAATAATTGATAGTGGAAAGTACTTTCTGTAAAGGTACAATGACTTGTAAATTATTTGCGGGCAATGTCGCTGGTTTCACTGTAAGTAATTTGTCGTTTATATGTATTAACTTAAGCTATCAGTGTTACTGTTTGTTGTCCTAAATAAATTAAAAAAAAATACAAATATTACACCTGAAAGGCATTTTCTGATGAGAGATTAAAATTTGAAGATCTCGAACATCTGATGTGGAACTCCAAGAGCCCAGCTTCACTATAACATATACTGACTTGACGGCTTAGCAGTAGCTGTCCAGTTTGATGAGATTTTTTTGTTGAGAGATCAATATTTGACCCCGAGGAAGGACATAGTGTGACGGCCGGTGTCATGTAAAACTATCATCACTACGGTCGTCAAGGACTACTGACGTCTACACGACAAACTAGCCGGTCGTCAAACACAATGATTAGCAAAGAGGTTTGAAGACTATTTCATTATTTGGAAATTACAGTTTTCAGTTCTATGACGTATAAATTCTGTCAAGTGTTCGCCAAATTCACCAGTCAATGACAACAAGGCAATGGCCGTGCGGATAACACATCCCGTTCACGTTCTGAGGGCGTGGGTTCAAATCCCAGTCATAATGGTTATGTGGATTTGGTTTTTATGAAATTTGGTAAATGTTTATGAATATTTGGCGAATATTTAAAAAAAGATTATTTAAATATTTCGAGTAAAAATTAGAAAATTCTAGAAACTTCAGGAAGGAATGGAAAGGTTTTATTATCCAATAATGATTTAATTAACAATATAATTAAATGAAGTCTTAAAATAATAAAAAAAAACTAATTTATATATCCAAGTGAAAATTCAAAAAGATAAAAAATAAAATTTAGAAGGCGTCATGGAAAGGTTAAAAAGAGACAGGAGATGGAAAAACAATTGAATAATGAAATGTCAATCGAAATTAGTGGATCTAGAACATTCCTAGGGGTATATGAGGCGGGGTAGACGCGCTGAGCGACAGTTTAAGTTGAGAAGTAGTAAAGTGGAGAAGAAAAGGAAGAAGTAAAAGGAAGAAAGAAGTAGTAGTGAAATAAAGTGAAGTGAAAGTATAGTGCAGAGAAGTGCAGTGCAAAAGACGTTAGTGTTGGTGTTGTCCGCGTCGAAATCGAACAGCGCGTCGTGTGTGTGAAGTTGAATAAAGTGTCATCAGTGCTACTCGGTGTTTTCTCCCAATCCGTCCGTAACAATAGTATAGTTTTTATTTTAGGTTAGCTCGCGATAACCGACATCCACGCGGGCAGAGCCGCGTGGATGTCGGTTACATCGTTACATTGTTACATTGTCGGACAGCTAGTATAAAATACCTAATATTTTATAATTATGTTATGTTAGGTTTTCTCATAACCCTAAATAGGAGACCTGCTCAATAATATTCTATATTATATTCTACCACATACACACATCACCATCTAGTCCCAAGCTAAGCAGGGCTTGTGTTATGGGTACTAGATAATGGATAAACATACATATATTTTTTTTTGTAAATACATACATATTATACATAGAAACACCCAGACCAAGACAAACATCCATGTTCATGCACACAAATGTTGGACTTGAGCGGGAATCGAACCCGCGACCTTCGGCGTAGCAGTCGCTTACACTCCCACTGCGCCAACGGGTCGTTATTTAAACTAAGTCATCTCCTAATAAGGTAAAATTGATTGTTCATTAATTTAATATCAGGCTTATTGTAGAACCGGTTCATCAATAGCCAAACCCACCCATGGTTCTACAAAGTTATTATGTCGAAGAGTTTATTAATTATGCTCCAACATTATATCTGACATTTAAACTTTCTATAAAAAATAGGCGAATGGCAATAAAATGCAGTAAATATCTGAATTATTAAGGGTAGATATGGTTTCTTACTGAAAGATTTGGTAATGGCCAAAAATATATCGCGTCTGTACAGGAGGCACAAGAAACTTCTGCATGAAGTAGGCGTAAGTGTAGCCATCGTATACTGCTATTTTAAACTCTTGTGATTTGTATATGATCCAAGTTTATTAAGCGGGCCTGGACTGCATTAAATAACTATTTCAAGGCATAAATACCTCAGTATTCTCAAACGCTGCGATCGACTTTTAAGTCACGCTACAACTACGAGTTCTGTATGCCAGTCGAAACGTCGGATAATAAGAGAGGCAATACCTTGAATAAGTTAAGCTAACGCGATAAATATTCATTAAATTAAGCACTTACATGACATCATAACTATATTTAAAATACAGATGAACGATTGAGCAGTAAGCAATTTCATAAAACGCATGTAAGATGCGCAAGCGCGATGTTATAATATATTAAAACTTGTGCGTATGTGTGTGTCTCACAATTTTATCTAGATTTTATTACCTATTGTTTGGCTCACTACACCAGTTTCACACTAATGTGTAACTTTTGCCAGAACATTGTATTGATGCCTATCTGGCTGCCAAATGATGAGAATAAATGATTTCGTTTTATGTTCTATTAACTCTCGATTTCTTGCGAAATAGGTTAAGTAGGAATATCATTCAGAAATCAGTCAGAAATCAAAATACTTAGGCAAAGTATTTGGAATGGCCCTTTTAAATTATTTATTATACTAACTGAGCCTGTGTTTATACCGCGTTGGGTCATAGCGTGATGTTTATAGCCTTCCTCAATAAATAGGCTATCCAACACAAAAAAACATTATTTAAATAGAACCAGTAGCTTTTGAGATTAGTGCGTTCAACCAATCAATCAAACAAACTTTTATAGTTTTAGTATAGTCTACAGGCCATTTCATTTGTTTCTACTTTCCAGATTATAATTAAAGCCAAATATTATCAATTTTCTTGGAAATGTCACCACAATGAACTTTACAGTATTACCTACCTCTAAAGACAAAATTAAGTTATTCCATTACCACTCATGACTTCTGGCTAAACAAATGTATATACTGCGCCTTTCATCCAGTCATTCGCATACAAAAGTTCTGAACGTACGTTTACCCCAAACAAAAAATAAATCTGGGGAAAATCAAAACTGGGGATATAACGGTCCACACAAAAGGTCTAAATAAAATCACTCTTTTAAATATTCAAATAAAAAAATGAGACACTGTGATTTGGTAAACATCCCTCCGGCATATCATTTGAATCTGGAAACGAAAAGTAATATTTGAATAACTGAAAACGGAACGGTAGAATGTCAACATCAACTATTTTCTGTGCTAAGGTTTTCTTGAAATGCAGCAAAAATGCGATGACGGGTATACTAATTTCAAAGCCAACATGTGTTTTAATTTTTACCTTATTCGGTTCCACATTTAGTATTTTCGCCATCCAATCGTTTTTACTTGTATTTTACTTTATCTTTTAATTTGTATATTTGGGTAGCCTGTTTACAAGAGGTGGAAGATGTGAAGGAGATATTGAAAGGAGAGTGACTGCGGGAAACTGTTTAAATGGAGCGCTGCATGACTTTATGAACGGCCAGAATGTGCCAAAACAGGCACGACTGGCGGTTAATAATGGAGTGCTTGTGCCTACGTTGATGTACGGTAGTGAGTGTTGGGTGTGGCAGAAAAAACATGAAAGCAGAATTAATGCAGTTGAGATGCGTTCACTGCGTAGTTATGTGTAGGGTAAGACTGATTGATAGAATTCCGAATGCAGTAATACGAGTGCAATTTGGCCTGAAAGAAGTTGTCGTGACAAGAATTGAGAAAGGAATGCTGAAATTGTTTGGGCACGTGGAGCGAATGAGTGAAGAAAGAGTGACGCATCAAATTTATGAGGCTAGCGTGTGTGGGCAAGTCGGACGCGGCAGACCTCGTCAGACATTCGTCAATCAGATTGGTGACATCTTAAAAAATTCCAAGGTCCGAAGCACCCGGAACCGGTGAGCATGTATGAACAGAGTAATGAATGTAGAGGAAGCACGTGAGGTTTGTAAGGTTAGATGCAAGTGGCGTTCCGTTTTTCTGCCTACCCCGACGGGAAAAAGGCGTGAGTATATGTATGTATCTTTTTACTTACTGAGAAGGTTTTCAAGCAATATGAAAAAAGTTACGACATGGCCGTTTATTCGTGAAGCAGTGTGTGAAATATTTGTGTCTGATATTTCATTAAACTGTATTTAATGTAAGTCTATCATCTTCTTAGCATTTAAAAAATGAATATGTATCGCAACGACCTGAATAGCATTGTTTAACACACCTACATGGCTGTTTAATGAGGACTGATGAAACCTACTGACGCTTGCAACAGTGCCGAAATATCGGTTACTCCAAATAAAGGTACGTGGCAAATACCCCTAATGACAATTTCAAATAAACATAGGTATTCTTTCTGCTATCTTGGTTGAACTTGATTGTATCTTTGATCTCGTAGTGTAGATTCCGCTGTAAAGAGACAATAGATTCGACATATTATACCTTTATAGCGAGTTAGCACTTATGCTAACTCGCCAATCTATTTCCAGAAAGTGAACATAATAAATTGACGAGTGATAGGCAGACATGCTAACTACTTTATAGGGTTCCGTACCTATTAGGTAAAAACGGGACCCTATTACTAAGCATCCGTGGTCTGTCTGTCCGTCTGTCTGTCACCAGGATGTATCTCATAAACCCTGATAGCTGAAATTTTCACAAATAATGTATTTTCGTTGCCGCCATAACAACAAACACTAAAAGTAAAAGCAATGAAAATATTTAGACGGGGTCCCGTCTCATTCAATAACCGTGTTTTTTCGTATTTTTTGCTCCATATTACTAACGGTAACAGGTAAACGCTTAAAATTTTCACAGTGCAAGTAGTTGTATATTACCTTTCAAAATAAATAAAAATAAATTTCATATTAAAGGAGGGCTCCCATACCACAAACGAATTTTTAAGCAAATTTTTACTCGATAAACAGGTAGAAACTTAAAAATATTTAAGTATACATACAACAAACGTAATTTTCTTTTATAGATGATGGTGCGGAACCTTTCGTGCGCGAGTCCGACTCGCACTTGGCCAATTTTTGAATTATGCTAGTCAAGAGTCAGTCTAAAGTTTAGTTTGTATTAAGAATAAGAAAGATACAAAGATAATTATGAGAGTCAAAATCTTAGCTCTTTTTTTAATAATATTACCCTGAGCTAAAATAACACGGATGTTCGGAACAATATTCTAATCAAAGTAGGTATAAATTGTATCAGCGATCCCTTTTTTTTTTTTTTTTTTTTTTTTGACTCATGGTGGAAACCAAACAATTTACGGGCTTACCCCCCTAGGCTGGGCCCCTAAAGGGGCTCAGTCCAGGGAGAGTGTGGTGACTCCCCGACGAGAAGCGCCGAGACTACCCACTAAAACCACCATGGTGTTCCTCTATCCGATCCCATTGAATGGCAGGGTCACGGGAACTACGTTTGTATAACTGCCGCGACCCCACCTGAGCTGGCCCGCCGAAGCAGGCCCCGTCCCTCGCATGCATCCATCTGCATACATCATAATTTGTCCTCATACATCCTCTTTCATACTACGAGCGGAAAAGAACGACGTAGTCTACTAACGCTACGAGAGGCGCACGCGGAACACGTGCGCCGCCTCTCGGGCCTAGCGGACGGCGGGCAGTCAAAAACAGGCCCGACGCCCGCTGGCGTGTACTCACGGTGGCCGGAGATCGTTGAGCGCCCTCCGGCGACGACGCCCGGTTCTGCGGGTGGAGACAGGTCGCGTGGGCTCCCTATCCCGCTCCGCCGCCTCCTTGATCGACATCACCGTCTCACAAAAGGAGGCGGCGGCGTCCCAACACATCTCGCTCCGGACCATGGAATGAATCAAGGTCCGAAGCGAGAGTTCGACCACTCCTATCGCCGCGACTAGGTCCCGGCGCTGCGATACCCAAGCAGGGCATTCCGCCAAGGTGTGCAGCGCCGTGTCCTCTACTGGGTCACGGCAATCTCCGCAGTGGTGACATCCGGGCGTCTCCTCCCGGCCAATGCGGTGCAGGAACCGGCCGAAACAACCATGGCCGGTTATCACCTGTGTCAACCGGAAGGTGAGGGCGCCATGTCGTCTCTCCAGCCACTCGTCGAGTACGGGCCTCACTGCTTCGATGCAGCGAAGCCCCGCGCTGGGGTGCGTGAGTCGCTGTCGCCAGTATCAGCGATCCCTAAGGCTTAATTTAGCGATGTAATATCAGATTTATATTAATACGGAACAGGAAAGTTAACGTTATAGTAATTCGATTATCGGTACAATTAATTACCGTTGTTTTCTTTTCCTCATCGAAGTAAATAGTAATTATATTCCTGCAAAATGTTTCATGGCTAAAACAAGATAATTCGTTGAGAATAGCCGGAAATTAAGGCAAAGAGCATAATGAAATAGATGTTTGCAAAATTTTTGGTGCAATATAATTACATTTGATAGGGCGCGGCGGGATATTTTCTGTATGGCCTAATGAAGCAAGATTTTTGACAAGTTTTACATAGATTATGCAGTAACTGCTAATATTTCTTTACTGCAATTGCTGGTAACTCTGCTTTTACGTAAAACTCTATTCTAAACGATTTATACCAAAAGTCTTCCAAGCAATTCGGTGTACAGTTGTTCCGTTTAGATCATTTATGTACTTCACAGAAATTTACATGACATTTGCATAGCAAGCTCATGAGAGATTTCAAGAAACAGAGATACCGTGAAAAATAAACATAATTTATGCAAATAAACATAATTATGCACTTACATATTATGTAAATTAACAGCCGGATACTTTCAGGATCTTGTGATTACGTTTTGTGATTTTACGACCTGATTTACATATCTCTGCCTCCATGGTCCAGTGGTTAGCGTAAGCGACTGCTGATCGGAGGTCCTGGGTTCGATTCCCGGGTCGGGCAAATGTGTTACTGGTTTTTCCGAATACTCAGTAGCAGCCCGAAGTCTGGTGATATGCCCGGTAACGGCAATAGGCTCGCCCCCTATTACGTGGGACCTAAAAATTCATAGCGAAATGTGGGTGAAATGTTTACACCTCTGCCTACCCCTTCGGGGATACAGGTGTGAGACTATAAATAAAAAAATTTAAAAAATTACATAGCTACTTAATGGGATTAAGTAGCTATGTATTTTTTTTTATTTAAACATAATAACATTTACTGTAACATGTACTTCCTCTGTCAAATAATTGTACCATGACTGCGGCTTTGTCTTTTGTATTTCCCTAAAATTTTCTTTCCCCTTCCTTATCATTATGCTACTTACCTGAAAATACACCTCAATAATTAATCCATTCTTGCCCCATTTCATATTAGTCGACATGAAAAACAATATTACCCCACTTTGAGGGTAAACAAATATATAAATCAAGAAAACTATACGATAAAGCAAAAGCAATATTTAATCGTTTATGCAATAAAATACACATAATTGTAATAAATTAACTACACACAAGAATCGTATTAAACTCCTTGTTCAAAGGAAAGGTCCGAATTTTCAAGTTTCAAGTACATATTTGTAGTAAATGATTTATATTTATTCGGGGTAGGATTGTTGATTAACTTTGTCCTTTTCCGGTTCGTGATGTTTAATCATATTTCAATTTTGGAAGATGAGTGGTATTGTAAATACCACTCATCACATGTAAAAAGACCCTTAACGAAAACTGAAATGCCATGTTGTACCAATCACTACGACCATTTTTTTACTTCGGCCCCATACCTGGGAAATTACTGGTTCAGGAGATATTGAGGCTCAAAGTAGTATTAGTATGGAATTTTTCTAATTATGTACAAAACCGATGCATTTACCCCGCCAATTCTTTAGATGCCCTATAACCGCATGGATAAGTAAAGAATAAGAAGTAAATTTTTTTTTTCGGCGGTAGGTGTAAAAAAGATAACACATAGTTTGAATTATAAAATTTTGATTTAATTGTTTTAAAACATATTTTAACATTTTATGCTATCACACCAAGCTTCCTAAAGCTCAAATAGTCTGCACTAACGTTGGTACAACCTATACATACCTACTTGTATGTAACTGAAATTCTGCAAGTAACACCACCTACCAGCGCTACACACTCACTTGAAGTTTTACACCGCACAAGCATAACACTAACAGAATGTCTCAGTTGGCTGACATAAAGATGGCACAAGACAACCTCGAGGAGTCCTTTTCCAAACGGATTGCGGAGCTGGAGGCGCAGCTGCAGGGAGGCCTAGCCCAAGACACCCTTGCAAAGGTTGCCGAAGAATTTCGCTCGTTCAGAGAGCTTATGTTTGCAATGCTTAGCTTGCTACGCAAACAAATCGACGAATGCTCTCACACCATTGATGCAATGGAGACACGGCACAGGCGCAAAGCTCTCTTGTTTCTTGGCATTCCTGAAGCTGAGAAGGAAGACTGCAGGACATGCGTGATTAAGATCGTTCAGAAGATGAAGCTGCCGACAATGGCCATGGACTCAATATTTTCCTGTCATCGGATTGGGTCGTCTAGTGACAGTCACCACCGGACAATTTTAGTCTGGTTTGCAGGAGTGGACCAAAGATCAGCAGTTTGGAGAGCTAAGGCGAAATTAAAGGTACATCCATCTCAGTGAAGGAATTCCTGACAAAAACTAGACAGGCCGTTTTCGCCAAAGCTAGACAGCACTTTGGTATGCGGGCTTGCTGGACGCAGGACGGCGTGATTATAGTGAAGGCGCCGGATGGAGTTCGACACAAAGTGGTCCACTTAGAGGAACTGAAATCTCTGACCCTGAAGCACGTTAAGGCTGCAAGTGGTTCCTCATCTCTGGGGAAGAATGGCGCGGTGACAGCCGGTTCGACTAGCACAGGTCACAAACCATGTAAATAGATTTCTGCTAGTGCTTACAACTACCATCTTGAGACTTTCTCCTCTCTTCTTTATATCTGCTATGAAATGTAGTTTATTAAGCTGTTGCCACATATTATTACTGTTACCCACTTTCTAGAATTCTTGTTTCTTTGTTTTTGTTAATTAGACGTCACCATTATATATTAATATTTCACCGCACGATCAACTATTAGCTGTCAAAGTGACGTTGTCAATTATTATTAATGTCAAATTATTCACTGTTGCGTTCGGAAACTGCATCTAACAACTTTTACTTTTTCCTATCTTGGTTAATTTTTGTAAGCTGGCGGGTGGTGCTGGGTTACCCTTATTGAATTTTATTTGAGTTTATTTCAATATATTTATTTTTATCATCAATATGTTTATATTAATATATTTATTTTTATAATATTTTATAATATATAATATAATATTTTATGTATGAATGCCATTGATGATACATACTGGTCTGCTGATGATTCACCTGCTTCTTCCGACAATGACAGTTTCGTTTCTGCTGACGGTGCCTTGAGTGATTGTTTACGACTCTCGTTTGCCCAAAATTCTCGAGTGGCGTTGAACATTTGTCACCTAAATGCTCAAAGCATACCGAGCCATTTCAATGACTTACTGGATCTTGTGGCAGATGTCAATGTACATGCCGGAGAGTTGGCTCAAACCACTTCTTCTTTCAACTTTTTTCTCTCTCCCCGGCATCATTCTAATACGGAATGACCGAGTTGGGAGGAGAGGGGGTGGGGTTGCAATCTATCTCCGCAGTTCTTTTCCATTTAAAATCCTCGAATCTTCTAATCCCGTCTCTTTGCCTGCGGAGTACTTATTCCTTGAGGTTGACGTCAGGGGAGCGAAAGCTATTCTTGGCGTCATCTATTGCCCCCCTACTGTCGATTATTTCTCCAGTCTCGAACCGATTCTGGAATCTATAGGGTCACAGTATGAACATCACATCATCATGGGCGATTTTAACACCGATCTCCTTTCTCCCACCTCTAGTCGTTCCAGTAAACTTCTGGACATTATCGAGTCAGCCAGCCTTCACGTTATGCCATTGCAGGCCACCCATCACAATAGCAATGGGGTGGACACGTGGCTTGACTTGATCCTTACTTCTAATCCTTCCCTAGTGTCATCTCACGGCCAACATCCTGCTCCTGGTTTTTCCCGTCATGACCTTATTTTCCTTACTTACCGCTTGAAACCTCCTAAATCCCCTCCTAAAGTCCGGTACATGCGTTGTTTTGGTCGTATGGATGTTACTAAACTCGGTCAGGATGCTTCTACGCTAAATTGGGACAACATGTTTTCTGCCTCCACTGTAGATGAAAAGTAAATGTTTTCAACAACACTATTTGTCATCTATACGATGTCCATGCCCCGGTGAGGCGGGTGAAACTAAAGTATCCGCCAGCACCCTGGCTAACGGAGGGTGTTCGAATGGCAATGCGCCGTAGGGATCGAGCGTTTAGGAGATATAAACGGGACCGGTGCGAGGAAAACTGGGTGCTTTTCAAATCTGCAAGGAATCGGTGTAATCAAATGGTGCGAAATGCCAAACGCCGACACATTCTTAACAATATTACTTCTACTTCGCCTTCCAATATTTGGAAGTTCCTTGGAACACTCGGTATTGGCAAGCAGCAACGGTGTAACTTCCGTCTGACACTTGATTTGGATGATATTAACCAATATTTCACCACCTCCACTCCATTGGATCACCAGACCAAGTGTCTGACAGTTAACTACTTAAAAAACTTACCCCAACTTGACATTGAATCTTTCCAATTTACTCCAGAGTCCTCAGAAGATATTAAAAAGATAATCCTTTCCATAAAATCTAATGCCGTGGGGTATGAAAACATCAGTCGCCGCATGGTCATTACCATCTTGGTCCAACTCCTTCCGGCGATCTCCCACGTCATTAATTTTTCCCTTGAGTCTGGTTCCTTTCCGTCCTTGTGGGGCAAAGCCCACGTTATCCCTCTTGCCAAGACCTCCAATCCTTCACTACCCAACCACTTTCGACCCATATCCATTCATCCTTTCCTTTCTAAAGTGCTAGAAGCCTGTGTCCATAAACAAATGAGTCGGTTTATACACCGTCATAACCTGTTGAGTCAATATCAATCTGGATTCAGACCTGGCCATAGCACTATTTCTCCTCAAAGTGACTGGTGATATTCGAGAGGGCAATGAAAACTCTAAAGTTACGGTTTTGGTTTTAATTAATTTCTCCAATGCCTTCAATACCGTCAGTCACGACCTCCTTTTATCCGTCCTCTCCTATCTTAAGGTTTCACCTAGGGCTTTGGATTGGTTCTCAATATATCTTCGAGGGCGTCAGCAGTCGGTACACCTTGATGAGTCATACTCAAGATGGGCTGACATCAAAGCTGGTGTCCCTCAAGGCGGTATTCTCTCTCCCTTGTTATTTTCCATTTTTATAAATCTCATAACTAAAAATCTTCAGTGTTCTCACCATTTGTATGCCGACGACTTGCAGATATATACCCAGGTAAATGTAGAGTCGCTGTCTATGGCAATCGACATGATTAACAGGGATCTGGCTGAGATACATAATTGGACTACAAGTTTCGGGCTGACTGTAAACCCTAATAAAAGTCAGGCCATTGTTTTGGGCAGCCAGGGCTTATGAAGAAAATTTGACGCAACCTATTTTCCAACGATCACATACAACGGCACGGCCATAGATTGGTATCCTGTCGTTAAAAATCTAGGGTTGCATATGGATGCCGCACTTAATTGGCGAACTCAAGTGACCCAGGTGAGTCAAAAGGTCACCGGCACCCTACGGACTCTTTACCGCCTCAAGAACTTGCTCCCATCCAGGACAATGCTTGTGCAGACCTTGATTTTTCCGTTGATCGACTATGGTGATGTATGCTACTATGACCTGAATGCAGACCTTCTCAACAAACTCGACCGTCTTCTCAATAACTGCATTCGATTCGTTTTTAATCTTCGCAAGTATGACCATGTGTCTACTTACCGTTCGCAATTGAAATGGTTTCCTATCTTCGTCGCAGTTTGCGTGCTCTCACTACCCTCTATTCTATTCTTATGTCTCCTTCATCCCCAAATTATTTAACTTGTCAATATCAATATCTGTGTTCCAACCACGACCGCAATTTGCGATCGTCTAATAATCTTCTTCTTACTGTCCCTTCTCATAACACATCTCTTATTCACTCTTCCTTTCTCGTCCAGTCTATTCTCCCCTGGAATGCCCTCCCTCTAGAAATCAGGACGTGCAAAACCAAGTTCAAATTTAAGGCGAAAGTAAAGGAACTCTTGTCGGCAAGACCAGCGGATGTGTCTTAGGATTTGTACCGTAATTTCTATTCACATTATTTATTATTACGTAGCTACTGTATGGCTTTATGTATTCTTCCCTTAATTCTCATATTGTATGTATTATTTATTGCATATACATCGCTATTTTTTAATTAGTACAAAATCTTTAAGGACAAATTAGCGAAGATATTATTATCATATATGTGACCTAAGAATTTCATAATATCAATAAAGAGCAAAGTTATTATCATTTGTTTATTGTAGAAAATCTCACTTATATCATAGTCATATTTTACAATCCATTCACTAATTCATTGATAATATTCCATCCTGCTCATTCGCATTCTCTCTGTCGCACTTATGATGTAGGTAGCCATAGAAAATAAAATGAAGAAAAATAATAAATGTAGGTAGTTATTTTATAATTTTGTTCATTCTACCCTCTCCTTCATACTTCGTTCGGGCTTAGGACCGGTAAAATTTATCGTTTAACAAGTAATTGAATACGGAGGTATGTAATTAGAAAGCAAACAAATATCAAAATAAAAGAAGGTGTTCTGGACTAAAAGAAAAGAGTAATTTTGGCGTATTTATGAAGTTAGAATCATCTGCAATATTATTTGATCATCATCATGTCAGCCTAGAGACGTCCACTGCTGGACATAGGCCTTCCTCTAGGTGGGTGGAGAACACAGACCGATTTTGAGCCGCCCGCATCAAATTATTATTTACTTAAGTACGTATTATTTACTAAACTTACAAGTATTTCCATTGTCCTTCGAAATGTCCACCACCGTTGTCAAAAGCATCCAATATGCACTGTTTTAATTGTTTGACACTGACCGGATCACTTTTGTACACTCACAATAAAATGTCCATGGGTACACAGCTGCACTCGCGATTTTTTCAATCAAAAAGTACGCACGAAGCACAGCTACATACTCCCGTGATATGAACTGATATGATAGGCCATCGCGTCGGGCAAACGTAGACAAACAATTAACTTTTGCAACGAAATTAGATACGCTCAATTTTGCTAGCAATTTAGTACTGTTTGTCACATCGTCGGGGCGTGGCGCAGGCGCAGAGGAGCGGGGGGGAGGTGAATTTATCAATGGTTCATTTTACTATGATACTCGTAGTACTCGGGTCCTTGTATTAGTATTGCATTTACCAATTATCACGTATTTTTGTGGACAGTTTTGAGACAGTTTTGGGACTTAGTGTTTTTATTTTTTAACTACATAAATATGATCAGTTAAAGATACTTAGTGCTGTGTTAAATTTTTTGTACTAATAAAAAAAATTGCGCTGTATATCTTATATAGGTAGTATAATTATAATATGTAATATGATATACTTATATATATGTATGTATGTATGTATAGTGTATGTATATAGGTATATTTATTTAAGAATTATATTATTGTACCTGCATTATAAGTATTTAATACACCTACTACGTTTCTAAGCACCGCTCAAAGGTAGTCTGGCGGATAATGCCCATGGCATTAAGTCAACCTGTACACAGACCAGTGTATAAATAAATAAATAAAGTATTTGGAGCATTGAACGCGCGCGCTCTTAATTGCGGTTTAAAAAATGTGAAAACTCAAAAAAATTAATCGTTTCCCACGTATTATATTTGGTTAGTATGACTTGGCATGATGTCCACAACAAGTAGACTTCGGTTTGGTGATAGGTCTTGTGACACCCTGTATATTCTTGACCCCAAATGAATATTAGCTATTTCTAAGTGTTTGTTTTTAATTCTTAAAAGGGAAGCTAAAGGACAATACGATTGGACTAATTTACGTCATCTAGTTTTATCTAGAAGTACGGAATGTAAGGAACAAAACAGAGTATTATTTCGATCAAGGAGGTCTTTGGGCGCCGGGCCGAAAAATCGTCTAGTCAAGTCGAAGTCTAAAGAATAATTTGGAAAAGAGTTTGTTCCTGACGTCACATCGAGCCGCTCACGGCGCGCGACCTTGTACATTTTTAAAATGGTGCTATTCGGATCGACATGTTGATCTCTTCATAATAGCTCATCATCATTAGTAAAATAAATACCTACTTTATGCAAAGTGCATAAGATAACGTAATCATTCCATTCATTTCGCACGCTAGCTTCCTTTAGTTAATAATAATATCTTGCCTTTTGTTTGCTGACCGCACACGTCGATGTATTTTAAACGTAAACAAAGTCATTAGTGTTTCTTAGAATTTTTATTCATTCATTGAATCAGTTTGCACACGGTGCTTACCTACAATATCAGCTGTTTTTACCGTTAGTTTGAACAGTTATAATCATATTATATAATAACTCGTTAACATTTTATGTAATTCTATAACTTTGTTTGCACTTCGGCCATTTTGCTTTAACTTTATACAAGCTTGCTAACGACACGTTATTATGTCTGACGCAAAAATAAAATGACTTATTAGGAGGCGTGGTGGCTTCAAGGCAAAGCTTACGCATTTTTGTAACTTTTTAAGACTATTACCTAGTACAGAATTGGATAGTTTCCAAGCAGCGGAATTAAAAAGCCGTCTAAGTTTGTTGGAAGCTTTATATAAGGAATTCGACGTGTTACAGACGGATTTGGAGCTGTTGTCGGAGGATGCGGAAGACATGTATGCCGAAAGGGAGCAGTTCGAATCGCAGTATCATGCGCTGGTGGCCCGCGCGAGAACATGCCTCGTCCCCATGCGTGCCGCCTCGCCTGCGCTCGTGTCTGCTACTTCCGTAGACGATCTCCCACAGAACGGCTCTGGCTGCAGACACGACTTTGTCCGGCTGCCTAAGATAGACTTGCCTCACTTCGGCGGGGACTATCAGCACTGGCTTGAGTTCCGAGATACGTATATTTCTCTTATTCACAACAACAATAGTATACAACCAATAAACAAATTTCATTATTTACGTGCGACCTTAACAGGCAGCGCGTCTTTAGTTATAAAAAGCATCGATTTCACGGCCGATAACTATGAATTGGCTTGGCAGTTATTGTCTGAGAGATACAATAATAAAAGATTGCTTATAAATAATCATGTGCAGGCATTATTTAAATTTGAACATATTCAATCTGAATCATGTAGCGCATTACGGAATATGATAGACGTCACAAATAAAAATCTTCGTGCCTTGTCAACATTAGGACAGCCTACTGAGAATGGTGGTCTAGGTGAAACACTTATCATATACATGATGTCAGAAAAGCTTGACAGGCTCACACGAAGAAAGTGGGAAGAATATAAAAATAATTTAGATGCCTTTCCATGTTTAAAAGATTATATTAAATTCTTAGGTACCAGAGCTGACTTATTGGAATCATTAAACTTTAATAAAAATACTACAACTATAAATATAAATGAAAATAATAAATCTAAAAATTATCTTACAACAACAACAACAACTAAAACTAAATCAATCAATTCAGATAATTTGAAATGTCCTGTGTGTTCTCAAAATCACTTTTTATTCAGTTGTAAGACTTTTAGAAATCTTGAGGTTGATGCACGCATTAGAAAAGCTTCAGAAAGCAATATTTGTTTGAACTGCCTTCGACCTGGTCATACAGCGAAGCGTTGCAGTCTATCACATTGCAAATATTGTAAGGTCAAACATAACACCCTCTTACATAGGGAATCAACAAATGAAAACCCTTCAGGGGAAAACATTGCATTGTCAACAAACGTTATGTTACCTTGTTCAGATAATAATCAAGGTCACATTTTGTTATCCACAGCTTTGGCGAAGGTGAAAGATGTCAATGGAGAGCTTCATACAGCCAGAATCCTGCTGGACAATGGCAGCACCTCCAACTTCATCACCCAAGAGCTTCATGGGAAGCTTGGCCTGGTAAAACGCAGCACTAGCTCCACCGTCTCAGGTATAAACGGTCAAGTTTCTAGTACCTCAGAAATCTGCAGTCTTCATTTGCAGTCTTGTAATGGTGGTTATCAGGCGAAAGTAAACTGTTTTGTTATACCAAAGATAACACAATCGCTACCTGGTTCTTACGTGGATAAAAGGTACATTACCATCCCGCCAGGTATTCAATTAGCAGATCCTTCATTTAATATACCTACTGCTATCGATATCCTTGTAGGTGCAGAGGTATTCTGGGACGTCTTAGATACCAAGACTATTAATTTAGGCAAACATCAACCTAGATTGCAGGCGTCCAAACTAGGTTGGCTTATCTCAGGCCGCGTCAATCAGCCTCGTACACAGCCTTCTGTTTGTCACTTTCTTTCACAAGAGGAGTCTGATCAGCTGACTCGCTTCTGGGAACTTGATACTGTGTCGTCTGCTACCTGTTTCTCTTCAGAAGAACAGGCTTGTGAAAAGCTTTTCCACGAGACCACACGTCGGGATACGCATGGTCAATTCGTTGTCACCATACCATTGAAGGACTCGCCTGAGTGCTTAGGTGACTCTTATGCCATGGCGAAGCGTCGCTTCCTATCCCTAGAGCGTAGATTCGAGCGGGACTCCACATTTAAAAACAAATATTTACAATTTATGCAGGAATATATTGACCTTAATCACATGACAGAATATTCAAGAACAAATCATTCAGAATTTAATTACTTTTTGCCTCATCACGGTGTTGTACGCGAGTCTAGCTCTACTACAAAACTCCGCGTAGTTTTTGATGCTTCAGCCGCCAGCACCTCGGGCAAGTCCTTCAATGATATTCAGATGGTAGGTCCAACTGTGCAAGAGGACTTGCTATCTATACTTTTGAGATACAGACAACACAAATATGTTGTAACGGGAGACATTGAAAAAATGTATAGAGCCATTTTAATAGAGCCTTCTCAGTGCTCCTTACAACAAATTGTTTTTAGGTTTAATTCTTCAGACCCTTTAAAGACATATGCGCTGAATACAGTGACTTACGGCACAGCTTCGGCCCCGTACCTAGCTACAAAATGCCTAGTATCTCTGGCAGATCAATGTTCGGACCCAGAGGTTAGTCAGTCCATCAGACGTGACTTTTACGTCGATGATTATTTAAGCACTGGGGATTCTATTGATTCAGTTGTAAAGGTATGTAAAGGGGTTATTAATACTCTCGAGTCCGCCAAGTTTCACCTTAGAAAATGGCAATCTAATTGTCCCAAGATATTACAATCAATTACAAACACTACAGAAAATCAAGATAAACAATTAAATCTAAATGACTCGCCTAGCAAAACACTTGGTCTGTACTGGGACTGTAAAGCAGATAGATTATTCTTTTCAATAAATTTAAAAAATATTTCAAAAGTCACTAAACGTAATATTTTATCTTTAATAAGTCAGGTGTTTGACCCTCTTGGCCTCGTCGGCCCATGCGTAGTTCAAGCCAAACTTATGTTACAGCAGCTGTGGATACTTAAATGTAATTGGGATGATGAAGTACCAACAGAAATAAAATCACAGTTTCTTGACTTCATACAGTCACTTCCAGCGCTTAACTCACTTCAAATTCCTCGTTGGGTATCGTGTAATAATGCTTCTTCAATAGAATTGCACACTTTCACAGACGCATCTGAACGAGCCTATGGCGCGTGTATTTACGTTAGAACGATAGGAGCCGACGGAACAGTTTGCGTTCGCCTTTTAGCTTCCAAAAATAGGGTTGCCCCTATAAAGCCTACAACCATACCAAGGTTGGAGTTATGTGGTGCTTTACTGGGTACAAGACTTTTTCTGAAGGTACGTAAATCACTCACTCTACAGTTTAATCATTGTTATTTCTGGTGTGATTCGACGATTGTGCTAGGATGGCTGTCTACATTGCCAAGTCGACTAGATCAGTTCGTTCGCAATAGAGTGAGTGAAATCCAGGAAGCTACGACTGGACAGACGTGGAGTTATGTGCCTTCCAAGTCCAACCCCGCTGATCTCACTTCTCGGGGGGTGAAGGCTGATTGCATCAGCTCGTCCACTCTTTGGTGGTCGGGTCCTGATTTTCTTAATCAAAGAAATATTCAATTTCCAATTAGACCAAATACACAAATTCAATCTTTACCTGAAATATCTTTACACACCGCTGCTGATACACTCAAACAAAATAATAATAATATTATTTCAAATTTAATTCATAAAAAATCATCATTCACCTCACTTATAAGAATTATGGCATACATACAAAGATTTATTTTTAATTGTAAAAAACAGAATATCAAAAAATCATCGTACTTATCACTAACAGAACTAAAATCATCAGAATATCTTATATTACAGATTTCTCAGCAGGAAATGTTCCCTGAGGAATACAAATGTCTTAAAACTAACCATGCCCTACATAAGAAGAATAGATTAATAAGTCTTTCTCCATTCATTGATTCAGTCAATTTAATACGCGTAGGTGGACGTTTAAATAATTCGAACTACAGTTACGATGTTATGCATCCTATTCTATTATGTAGCAAGCATCACTTGACAAAAATCATCTTTGAAAGGGAGCACAAAGCACTATTTCATGCAGGACCTCAACTACTCCTAGCGCATATGAGACTCACGTACTGGCCTTTAGCAGGCAGGAACTTAGCAAAGCACGTAGTGCGTAACTGCGTTCGTTGCTCTCGTTTCAAAGCCCAGCCTGTTCAAGTCATAATGGGCAACCTACCTGCCGACAGGACTCATCTTGAGTACCCTTTTTTTAATACAGGGGTTGATTATGCCGGACCAGTGCCAGTGGCGTGCCTTGCAAAGAAGCCCATAAGCCGGGCATGCCCTACTAAAGACCTCGATCAAACAATATCAACTTCAATCTGTATATAAAATAATCACCCGAAATTGTATTACGAATATTTCAAATGTCGCGCTCTTTTACGATGTGCAGTACAATGACCCGCGCGCTGGTCGCGCCGCGCGATCGCACGAACGCGACGGAACGAGATAGATTCTGGTGTTACTCTGCAACTTATAACCATCTCTTTCGCACTCATTTGATTTACTCGTGTAGAAGCCAACTGGCATCGGCTTGCAAAATTTCTCTTTCTAACCTTTACAAAAAGTCTATGATGACGTATTACGTTCCATCGTAATAAGTAATTTTGTATTGGGTGACAGAACTCCGAAGTAAGCCTGCTTGTTGCCTATGAAGTTGTCTAGAGGTGTATGCAAAATAATGAAGTTGGTGCGCATTCGTATATTTGCGGGCGGATAGCTCGACGTTGCACCAATATTTAGGCATTTCTACCAAAAATTGAAGGCCAAAATATTAAGGTTTTTTTATGATTCTTAACAAAACAAGAAAATTCTCGTTTTGAATTTTATCACTGAACTTACTAGCGACCATTTCATTACGTGATATTTTAACGTTATTATGATACAAAGATTACTGTGTACCTACTCAATTATCGTCATAAATTTAATAGAATAGAACCAAGCTATTTTTGTAGAAAATGTTGATATAAGTAATATCCTATTCTGTTGTAGGCTGTAGTCCTATTTTAAACAGTGTTTAAAATAATCATATAATAATTATATCCCGTTCTTGTTTTTTATTTAACTACCGATTCTTGTTACAAGTCTATCGATATTAAAAGGCAGTTCTACCGATTCAGCACTGTCGTTCGAGATCACTGTGTTTGGGCGCCAATCGCCATACTATTTTTTTCTGAGTGAGTGATCGAAGTATTGGTTTTATTGTGAAAATTTATTTTCGTTTTCGTGTAAAAAGTTAATTTTGAGATCTTTTATTATTTTGTGTTCTGGTGACATACCTACTACAATGGAGGTAATTGTCCCTTGTGAGGATTTAAAATGTATTCAAGGTTTGATCATCGAGGGGAAGGTAAATTCTTTATATTATACTCATAAATAAGAGTTAATATCATCGCCAAGACCAACGCCTGATTGTGTATTTCTCAGATTAGTAAATAGCATAAACAACGATTTAGTAGATATGCGTACAAAACGAAATGGGTTGCTAGCTGGCTGTTCTCATTCAAATAAATTAATATTGTTGGTACTCTATATTTTTCTCGAACGACAAGAATGTTTGGAACACTTTTGGTTATAATGATTTAAATAATCTAAGTGGCGCTATTAAAGAGCACGCTTATTCACATAAACACTTAAGCTCTGTAATTTATTTTACTGAATTTGGCAAACAAAGAATTGAGACATCCATATCACAGCAGTTGTGTGAGGAAATTTTGAAATATAACTCGCAGGTCAAAAATAACCGTAGTGTATTTCAAAGATTAGTTGATATTGTTGGTCATTTAGCCCAGCAGGAACTACCTTTAAGTTAGTAGAGGTAATTTTTTAGATCTTGTATTGCTACTTGCAAAATATGATGTCGTTTTAGAGAATCATTTACAGAATCAACAATATTATGATGGGCGGGGCGGGAACAAAGCGGGCCGACTTATTTGTCTAACAAAATTCAAAACGATTCATTCAGTAGCCGATGTGATGAAAATACGAATCGATTTCGAAGTTAAAAATACTAATTATATTTCTATATTTATTGATGAAACTCCTGATGTTAGCCACAAAGAACAATTGTGCCTGATTCTCCGATATTATTTTGGAAACGATATTCATGATCGTTTTATCGGCTTTGTTAATGTTTCGGAAAGTCGTAGGTACAGAAGACAGTCTATCAGTGAATCCGTAGTTTGAATCACAGAGTACATTAAATAATGTTTGAATGTTCATGCAAGTCTTTGTGATAAATCCCAGGAACTCTACGAAGTGCGGGAAAGTGTGAAAAAAGACCGTAGGGGTAGGGGTTGTAAGTTGCTTAAGTCTTACATTTGTGTGTTTGTGTGTTTTGCAGTCAAAGCCGTCCATTTGGAGCTGGTTTCCGACCTGACCAAGGAAGCTTTCCTAGCGGCTTTCAGTCGATTTATTAGTCGTCGAGGCAAGCCACAACGCGTTTACTCCGACAACGGCACTACATTTGTTGGAGCCTTCAATGAGCTCGCACGCTTCTTAAAGGTTTCTTCTAGCAGCATAACATCCGATCTTGCAAACAAAGGCATAGATTTTAAATTCATTCCCGCTTACAGCCCACATTTCGGTGGGATTTGGGAGAGTGCTGTAAAATCTACAAAGCACCTATTGCATAGGGTCATGAGTCTGACACATATGACTTATGAAGAGCTCTCAACATGCCTGATTCAGATGGAGGCTATTTTAAATTCCAGACCATTGACGCCCCTATCCACTGATCCATCTGATCTTTCTTATCTTTCTCCTTCACATTTTCTTATCGGGCGACCACTCACATCATTCCCTCGTCCTCATATAAGTGACGGCAACATCCAGCGGCTGCAGCGCTACGAGCGTATAGAGAAGCTACGGCAGCATTTTTGGCAGCGCTTTTCCAATGAATATGTGTCTCTCCTGCAGCAAAAGACCAAATGGCAGGTAGCCGGGCAAGACCTAAAAACCGGTACTATGGTTTTAGTGAGAGACCCTAATCTTCCTCCTCTTCTATGGCTGCTGGGCAGAGTGACTGCAGTGAAGACTGGGTCTGACGGACATTGTCGGGTCGCCGACATCCTTAACAAGAAGGGCACCATTACACGTGCATATAATAACATATGCCCTCTTCCAGTATCATCATCATCATGTTGAAGCTTTCCCTTCAACCCGGGGGAATATGTTCCTGACGTCACATCGAGCCGCTCACGGCGCGCGACCTTGTACATTCACCGCGGTCGCTGCTCCGGCGCCGAGCCGGCAACCAACCACTCACTCGCCGACGTTTACGACGTGCGCACATACATATCGGCTATCTACATGTGTATATATCAGTGCCTATATAGTTTAATACAGTCTTTTCTCGTGTCGAAGTTGTTTCATTCATTCAAGAACACCAGCAGCACACCTGGAGCTTGATATTCAACCAGAGTTACATCATAGTTAATAACTGCAATAGCTTGATTTTAAATGAAATTAATACCTATTGTCTTATTGTTTCTGGTAAGTTGGCTTAGCGACAAAGAACTGTGTGAATTTGAACAAATGTTATAATTATGTTTTCAAATTGACAACATGAGGGAGGTACACGTCAGTCTTCATAAAGAAAGATGATTGAAATTGTTGCAAGGATAGAACATATAAATACACTCACATTATCAGATTTTAAATATTTAAAAATAAACTTTTGTGTGTGTATTCATGAAGTAAGTCCTTACGAGATTCTTGAAAATCCCCACATGTGATTTTCACTCTTTTGAATTAGCCGGTATTGCCTAGTAGTCGTAGGCTTGTCTGTCCCTTCGGAGGTAAACTGGTATCTATATTATTTAAAAAGTTAAAACCTAAATGTGTTCGCCATTTGGTTAATGCAGTTTTTTTGTTCTTCCATTTCAAACTTCTGTTAAACACGGCGAAACAAAAATTACTTTTCATTTTTCCGTCTTAGCTTTTCCTTACAGAACTAGCACGTTAAGCCGTATTTTAGTGGTCTTCAAACACTTGAATTTTCGCCAGATTAACATAAAAATCTATTAAAATTTTACTCTTTATGGCTCAAGACGGAAGATATAAAACATTTCCGCCTTTTTATTTTAACGTTTACTTTTTTATGGCAGCTCAGTTATTCTTGCTTACTGAAATTCAAAGAACGTTGTCACAGTTTTGAATATCTACTTTGTGTTATTGAACTAAAGGTATTATTGTGTATTCAAAAAGGTTGTGGCACTGGAGAGCTCGGGTAAAATTAGTCCTTAAAATATACATAGGTATAAAGTGAAAAAGACAACTGTAAAAATAACGCTTAATATCTTGTGCATCTATGAGATTTTGTTTTGCATATTTTATTTTATCATCTAAAATGTTCTGCGTTAATATAAGGGTAGATTTACTTACCAGTTTTACTGATTTGAGCGCCTTTTGCGTAACACACAAAAGCAAAAAAGATCTGCAAATGCCAAATACGTTTTCTTCCTGACTTGCATATCTTTATAATATTCTACCAACTGCTGGGCCGCTAGATAGCCGAAGCCAATAACACAACGAAACACCAATATAATGTACAGCCTGATATTTATGATCGTTCATTGCAGCGGGGTAAAGAAAATCCTTTCCCAATTATATACCGAAGCTACAGAAGTTTATTAATGTTCAAGGGTGTATAATAATTTACTTCCAAGTCCAACATAATATATCACATAATATTTATTTCTCTTCCACAAGCGTGTTTAACAAGAAATTCTTCTTTGTTTGTGTTTGAATAAGTGAAGGGTCACACAAATTTTTAAATATCAGGTGCTAAGAATAAATTCATTTTTATCTTGTATTTTACGGATTCGAAAATTATCTTTGTTTGATATTTATCTCGTATGAATATGAATTATGTATTGATTTGTTTCTTCATACAATTTTATTAAGCGGGTCTTACTCGTGATGATTAACTTATTTAAATGTTTAAGTACTTTTGGTATTCTTCGAGGTTTCAACTGGCTTACAACGACGGTCGTGATCGCAGAGTTTCTCCACGACCACGGGAGTAAGACCCGCTAAATAAAATTGTATGAAGAGATATGGAAGAAAAAAATTAGCAAGTTAGCAAGCTCTGATTAGGTAAACAATACATTTTAAGAAGGAAGTTTTCTTCTATCTCTTTTTCGAATAGGTTTGTGAACGAATCAATCCAAAGCCTTCATCGTGGTCTACCTATTTCTGTACTAAGACAAGAACAATAACCTCGCACGTCTAGTGGGATCATAGCCTTACAAGCTCCATTGCCATGCACTCTGAATGTGACATCACGCCTAATGGGTGACACCAGAGCTTTCAAGGGGGTGGATCGAATCGATGAAGGCGTCAGGATTTCTGTATTTTCATCTGATTGTAGAACCTATCTGATCCATATTTTGTATTGAATCAAATAATTTTTTATAACGTGTAAACTTTTTCAATACATACGAAACGTCAATTGATTTATCCTTCCTTTGGTATTTCTATTTATTTTGATAAAGTAGGAAAATAAAGAAATTTTAAAATTAAAAATGATCATCATTATAATATTATGATTAAAGCGTAGATAGACTCATTAAAATGTTAGGTTATTGACTTTCAATAACTATTATTTAAACTGAGTTAAACGCTTAAATATTACATCTTACAGTCACTCAATCTATTAACATATTTGGCGAACTTTACAATAATAAGTTTTGCAATTCGAAGCGAGTACATCCAATAATTGGCACGAGGCATTCCGGCACAGAGGTCGTTACAACTTGCACGAACCAACGAAAAAACTTTTCCGTAATCGTATATTGAAACTTCCAACAATTTAGTCCGAGCTAGCCGCTGCGCTGGTTCAAACTTTATTAAATTTACAAAGTGAGCGTTCAAAGCCGTAGACATCACGATTTTGCATAAACCCGAGCATCACACAGCTTATAATAGCGAAACGCTTAATTAAATTAGAGATAAAACACATACAAAAAAAGGAATGAAGAGTGTTACGACTGTCGGAAAAAGATTTTTTCGAAACAATAGTTGCGGTCTTTAATGGTCATGTGGTTGTTCCGGACGGCAACTATACAAAATACTTTCATATATCTTTAGTCATCCCTACCATAGAATTCGCTGATAATGTCATATTCTGTAGTAATGACAACAATGATCTTTAGTGTTACTATGACATCTTCTTTTACTCTTATTGCGAACATTGATGTTGTCCAATTCGGTTTTGTCTATGTTTACAATGTTTTTTAATAGCTTGAGACTTTAGATTAATGTTGTTATTGTTAATTTTGTTTGAATTTTCCGCGCTTATTAGTTGACGACATTCATTTTACGCCAGTTTTTTTTTAATTACACTGATAAGCCAACTAGGATATTTCAAAATGATATTAGAAAGAAGGTTTGGAATATTATAATAGTCTTATCTGTTAATCTCGTAACAAATATTCACAAATTACAGTCATAAATCCAGTAATTTTGCCAGATATAAATGAAATCATTTAACGGCTTGAAATACGTGTGTCTGAACTTGGATTTAGGTTGAATTGATGTTTTTTGTCTGAGCCTTTTTTCAAAACAGCATTTATTTGAAATTTATTTGGTTTGTTTAATCAGTTTCATTTTTATTACCAAGCTTGATAATTTATATCGTGGACAATTAAGAAGTCTGGTATAATGTTTGACTGTGTGCCAATTTCCAAACTTTAATCAAGACTTAGCAGACTAAAATAAACAGTAAACAGTTGTATAAAATACGCTTTAACACTTTCATATAATAGTTCAATACTATTATTGTTATGAGGGTACTCATGAAGTTTCGACAACGTATTAAAATTTTGCACGCCGACTATCGCTTTCGTTACTCGATTTCGGCTTGACGCCAGTTTGGCAAACATCAAAATTTACACCTTATGCCTCAAAAGGTTATGTTGAATTTACTTTGCGAACGTGATGCGTTTTTTAAGCCAGGCAGCGGCTCGCAAAGTGATTGCTTTCAGTATTGAGCAGCTGCCAGTAGGCTTTGTCGCCCAAATTTATCAATGGGAAGTTATTAATGTGGACGTTGGGCATTGGATCAAATGTTTGCTATTGGCGGCCAAGGGTCGGGTCTGTTATGGATGTTTGTTGTCAAATTACATATTTGGGTCTGAAGATTTTTGTTTCATATAATAATCTGTAAGAAATATCGTTTACCTTTTTTGTTTGAACAGTAGTATTATTCGGAGAAATGAGGCTTCAGACATAATGTCCTGGGTCAAGCTTATCAAGGGGCTGACTTCCTAAATTTGTCGTACAAATTGTTTCTGAAGCGGGTTAGCCGTCACTCAGAATATCAAATGAATATAAAGTTATAATTACGTTCATTAAATTTATAGTTATGACTCTGTTATTAACCTGTTAATTTTATTTTGGAAGGTTTATGTATCTCTGTACGCGACGAATAATTTAAGTTTATCATTACCCTTTAATTATAAGGATAATGGCAAAAAATAAAATGTAACATAGATACTGCGATATTTCTTAGCATTTTACTTTGCCTCTCCTTTTTAAGATAGGCAGAAGGAGGAGTTGTATTAACAAAGTATGTAAAGCAAGAAAATGAAGTAAGGGATACATTTTTGAAGTGTCTTTGTCATTTAGTTTAAAATGAGACATGATTTTATGAATTAAATACATGTAGTCAAACAACAGGCTGCATAGGAAACATGGTAAACAGGGGAACTCAAAGACAGACCTAAATTTGAGGGGAAATTTCCGCCTTATATTCGTCCAATATCTTGGAAAAAGTACAGAAAAGAAACTAACAATAAATAATTCAATATTAAAATGAGTTGTTTTTCCACCAACATTCAATTACCTTAATGCTCTGAATTGGAATTATTTTCTTTAGAAATAATACATAACTATTTGTCGAAGATATATTCACGTGGAATGAGTTTTATGTTTCAATTTATTTTCTTTTTGAGAAAATGCAAACTTTGTATGCATTTCAATGTCAAATTCTCAACGTTAATTACAGTTACATTAGTTAGATTAAGTTTATCTAAATGGTATTTAGCTGCTCGAATTAATTACGAAATTGGCAGACTCCTAAGATCCTGTTGAATCAATTTGTGTTTGTATTTAAAGTTGAAATCCTTTCTGAAGTTAATCGACATATCGCTTTTATTAGCACTAAGAATTATTCTTGAAGTTGTGACATATACTTACTTGATACTTGATGATACTTGATGGCTTGGGCTGTTTCCACAACTCCACGTCTTGGCGTGTATTTTGCGTGCGGGTGGGAATGGTGTCGTTATTCCAGCCACCCCAGCTCTTCGAGGAAGGCCAGCAGACTCTTGATGTGGCCCACTGCTTCCCTCAGGGTGCTGTATCTGGTCAGGTACTGCTGCCTGTACTGTGCAACCTCAGGGCAGTCGAGGAGTAGGTGGGCTGCCGTCTCGTCTGCTGCTAAATAGGCTTTGCACAGCGGGCTGTCGGTGATACCTATAGTAAATAGGTGTTTATTAAAGAATCTGTGTCCTGTGTAGGCAGTCGTGAGTGTCCGCATTAGTTGTTTGGACAGCCGGAGGATTTGTTTTGCTATCTTATTGTCTACTGTAGGAAAAGCCTCCTTGGTGTGCCTAAATGTTTAAGTCCCAATCCAGGACTGGTTGTACTGGGTCCTGGTTCTATTTTTTACCAGGTTGCGATAAAAACCAGAAGGGAGGGGAGTAATGGGCTCGGGTCCATCAACCTCTAAAGTGGGCCCTCTTCGGGCAAGTACGTCGGCTGCGTCATTCCCTCTTGAGCCACTGTGGCCCTTGATCCATTGCAGTGTTAATTTGTTTAGTTTACCTACCTCTGTTAGTTTCTGGTGGCATTCAAAAGTGAGCGCCGAGGTGATAGTATGGCTTTTGATGGCTGAGAGGACAGCCTTACTATCTGAGAGGATCCTAATGGATCGTTCCCTTACGTCACGTGCCATGATTGCTGTGGCAGCTAGGATTATGCCAAAACATTCAGCCTGGTAGACCGTGTTGTAGGCTCCCAGCGGTGCTGCGATGTTGATGTTTAGGTCCTCGGAGAATACTCCTGAACCCATACCTGTATCCGCCTTAGACCCATCTGTGAAAATCGTGAGCTTGTTGTGATCAACCGCTCCTTCGTGTTGATCCTCGTACAGTTGGATTTTGTATTTCTTGTCGAACACAAATTGTTTCGGTATTTGGTTGCCAATGGCTTGTGTGAGAGGAACTTCTTTAAAGAGTGTATTTAAGTTGCTAGTGTGCGGCATGTTGGTGTCTTTTCATAGCTTTAGAGCTATTAGCCGGACCGCCGACATCGTTGCTTCTTGTTGTATAAACAGGTTCAATGGAGGCAGGTCTAGCAACACTTCGAGTGCCGCTGTAGGTGTAGTTTTCATGCAGCCCGTGGCCGCTAGACATGTAAGTCTTTGAAGCTTATTATCGGCCGTTGTTAGGTTGATCCCAAGTCACCACACTACTGCGCCGTAGCTTATCATCGGACGTATTATTGTCTTATAGAGTCATAAGACAATTTTGGGGGATAGGCCCCAGCGTTTTCCTATCATCTTCTTGCACTGCCAGAAGACAATGCTGGCCTTGTTGAGCTTTTTTGCTATGTGGCTGTTCCATGTCAATTTGCTGTCGAGAGTGACACCCAGGTACTTGACCTCGATAGACAGCTTAAGCTCTGTATCAAATAACCTGGGCAGTGGGTAAGTGCCCAGCGCGCGTTTGTGTGTGAACATAACTAGTTCGGTCTTGGTCGGGTTTACAGATAATTCATACTCATTACACCACCACTCTACTAGGCGTAGCGCTTGTTGGGTTAGGTCGTACACTGTACTGGTTACCTTACCTGAGGTGAGTATGGCTAGAACATCTGCATAACCTATTGTGTAGAAGTCTCTCGCGTTGAGTTTGTCTATGAGTTCATTGATGACTAAGTTCCACAATAGCGGGGAGAGTATACCTCCCTGCGGGTACCCTTTAGTTATCAAGGCTGTCTGAGTGTCGCCGTGCAGGCGCACTACCCTTTTGCTGAGCATGTTTTGGATCTACTGTATGAGCATCTGATCCACACCATGCCTGGCCAAGGCGTTGCTTATGCTGGAAAAGATTGTCTTGTCGAAGGCTCCTTCTATGTCAATGAAGGTGCCCAAACAAATGCTTTTTTGTTGTATAGCAACTTTTATCTGGTTCACGACCTGATAGGTAAGGCCGATTCCCTCGATTTCTATGAGCTGTATTCATGTTGGTTGGCATGTAGGGGTAGGTGCTTAAGTGCCCCACTTCTTAGTTCCCTCTCACAGAACCTTTCCAAGGCTTTAAGCATGAAGGAGGTCAAGCTTATTGGTCTGAAGGACTTTGCATTGGAATAGTCTATTTTGCCTGGTTTTGGTATGAACATTAGTTTAACTTCCCTCCATCTCTTCGGTACATATCTGAGAGCCAGGCTAGCCCTCACGATTGCCAGAAGTTTTTTACGGACTGGTTCATCCCCTCATTGTTATAACCCTGGAAAGATGCCGTCCAGTCCGGTTGCTTTGAAGGGATGGAAGCTATCGATGGCCCATCGGAGGTTTTCCTCTGTGACCACGGTATTTGCGTGTCTCCATTCGTGTTCGAACGCCACTGTTGGTCTATCGTGCCACGTTATTACCGGGGTGAGGACGCAGCCTGGGAAGTGTGTTTCGAGTAGGACGCGTCTTGTCTCCTCCTCCGATGTGGTGTATGTGTTATCCGGTTTACGGAGAGTACCTGGTGCAACCGTTGGTTGCTGAGCCAGTAATTTCCTTACCCGGTTTGCTTGTTGGCAAGATTCAATACTCCCACAGAATTTCCTCCATCCCATGGTACGTCTGAATCTGAGGCACTTCTTGTAGCTTGATTTGGCCGCTACATAAACGTCCCAATCTTCGTCTGCGCTTGTGTTCATTGCCCTGTTTAAAGCCTTTCTTACCTTCTTGCGCTTGCGTTCAAGCTCAGCGCCCCACCAGGGTTGTTTGCCTGGGGTTGATGGTATAGTGGTTTCAGGGCAGGCTGCGTGGTAGCTGTCTAACATTGACTGCGTCAGTGTACATACCTGCTCGTCGATCTGTTCATTGTTACCCAGTACTATCGGCGTAGCAGTCAGGGTAAGTTTCTCTGTAAGTAATTGGACAAACTTTGCTTTGTCAGTGTTGTGTGGTTTCCTACGCGGCTGTGTGGGTTGTATAACGACTTCCATGGAGAAGCTGATCCATCTGTGGTCTGAACACAATGCCTCTTTCGAGACGTGCCATCCCTTGATGCGTTCAGCCGCTCCTTTTGTTGCGAGAATTAAGTCGATAATTGTCTGACTACGTCCTGTGACGAAGGTGGGCTCCGTACCTGTGTTTAATAGGGTAAGATTAGTTGTGAATAGGTATTCAACCAGTGATTTACCTCTGTTGTTATTGCAATTCATGCCCCACATTTGGTGGTGGGCATTGGAGTCCGTTCCTATTACGACCTCCGTATTGGTTCTCTCGCACTGGTTAACCAGACGCGTGAGGTCGAACGGAGGCGGGTCTTCGGCCACGGGCATGTAGACCGATGCGAAAACCATCGCTATACTCCTTGGCTGCTGTGTTATTTAAATTTGTATCGCTGTGATGTCTCTGGAACAGAACTCCGTTAAATCTTGGGCTCTGATGTTTTTAGTAGTTCGTATACAGGTTCTTGGATGTGTGTGGTCCTGGTTCTTGGATGAGCACGATGGCTGAATGTTAACCTCCATCCATTTGTGTGTCACTGTGGTGGAGGTTGGTTTGTAGGCAGTTGACGTTACTAGGCGGAGGGTTCATCTTTGGATGGGAGAAGGGACCCTCCCTTCTCCCCAAACGTCAGCTGCGTTAGGCCAGCCAGGATATCGCCAGCCTCCATCCCATCGTCCCGCCGGACCGGACTCAGGAGCAGGCTCTCATCTTCCGAGTTATCATCGGCTGATGAGCCAGCCCCTGCACCCCGCTCTGACGAGCCGGGTTCTGCGTTGCACCCTGGCATGGTGTTTGAGTCCTGCTTGACTCGTGTGGAGTTGTCGTCGCATCCCGGAGGATGGTCGACAAACTTACCTGAGGGGTCCCGGAACCTGACGTAGGCGGCACCTACCCCAACGCGTGGCGGCGTTCGTTCTTCATCAGGATCGGGACCTGTTCCTCTGGGGCGCCCACCACCAGGAGCCACCCACCTGACTGCCTTTCAGAGTGCAGCATCGACCATTTGTCAACCTCCAACCAGGGGTTCTGGAACTCCAGAGCGCGACCCACGTCGCGCACGTCGTCCAAGACCCCTGTTCGTCGGGTACGACAATGCCGGTCTGCACTCTCTTTGGGTTCTCTTCCTGGCCCCTGAACTCCAGTTCGAAGCCCAGTGGTGGGACCAGGAGAGAGGCTGCCTCCGTCAGCCAGGTACGCGTTGTCTCGTCGGCGCACCAAGGTTTGAGGACCCCGTCGGCGTGCACGGGTTTCCTGGTGAACGCTGGAGCGGGGCGTTTGGGGGTTTTCGTCGACCAGACATCACTCAGGATCTTCCTCTGGAGCTCCCGGAGTACCTGACCCATCAACTCCTTCGGCAAGTTCCCTGTGCGTTTGCATGTTACTGCAACACCCAGGGACGCATTGAAGGCCTGTGCGTAGGACTTACCTATTGTCGTCCTGGAGGAGTTGAGGTGGGGCTTTTTGTGGTCTCCCCGAGGCGAACTGGTCTCGTTGAAAGCACGTTTGGCCTCACCTCTGTCCTTATTTCCGGCAGTTTTACCTGCCGTGTTTCTCAGTGGTGCTGTGGGTGGTTGTCGTCCCGGGTGACCAGCTCGCCGCTTGGCGGCAGGCGGCTTCCCCGTACTGCCTCCGGCCTTCTTGTACCCCTCACTGCTGAGTGTGGGCTACGCACTGGTCTTATTGCTGGGACCTGCGACAGCAGCCTGCTCAGCTGTTTTTGTAGAGGCAGCACCGGCAGCAGCAGCGGTTTGTGCAGCGTTTTGCTTGGACGCCCTGCACATGTGTATGGGCAATTCGGTCGCGGCAGACCTCGTCGGACATTCCTCGATCAAATTGGGGACGTCCTAAAAAACGGCAAGGTCCGCAGTACCTGAAACCGGCGAGCATATATGAAAAGAGTAATGAGTGTAGAGGAAGCACGTGAGGTTTGTAAGGATAGAAGCAAGTGGCGTTCTGTTGTCTCTGCCTACCCCGACGTGAAAAAGGCGTGAGTATAATATGTATGTAGAAATGATTACTGTATAATTTATATATTTTATACTGAAATTTTAAGGACGAAGGTAAACAACTCGCCGCAAATTTTCTGGATTACACTGTATAGCAATTTTGTAATCTTTTTGTACTGTATAAGTTTACGTTCTATGTGACTTTATAATCTTCCTGATTCTTTGCTAAACGTGGCATTAAGCAAAGTGTTTTTCTACGTCGTATGTTCATTGTGAGCTTTGAGATTATATTGAGATACTTACGGTACGTGATTTGCATTTTGTTGTTAAAATAATCGAATATTGTAGCTATTTGGATGATATTCTATGGATTCTCTTAGTGTAATATCCTTTTTAAGTAACTACTTTTGCAGCTGGTTGGGAACCAAATCATGTGCTTTATCTTTTGTCATTATCGTCCTAGGGTCATTCTGGTTGCAACCCAAACGTTCCATCCACTTTTACTTAGTTTAAATTGTAGGTACTATTGAATTTTAGCATCTCGCAACACAGGGAATATACATTTATTTCAATATGCATACTCATTGAAATAAATGGAGGCCCTGGAGGAAGGGCGAAGGGGACTGTCAGACTCTTACTGACTAAAAACCAACCCGTGTTTCTCATGTATCCGTGTGTCGGAGGGTCGGGTATCACCGAAGCATTCCTCGCTACCTCTCGACGGGTATTGGCTCGCCAGTTGGACAGGCGGGCCCCAAACAAAACCCCCTTGGCGGCGGATAAAGGTGTTGGGCTCCGGCGCCAAAACATCCAGCGGCCGCAGAGGAAAGGGAGGACGGCAACGCAACACCGCATCTCCTCTTCTTATGCGGCCCCACCGCGACGCAACAATGGTGCGCCCCCATTTGGTCGCGGGAGATAGGGCGCACGGCAACGCAACACCGACACGCCTCTCCTCCCACGACCGCGCCCGACTGCGAGGGACAGACAGAACAGTCCCGCGCACTCGCAACTTCGGACGCATCCTGCTCAGACCCTTCCAAGCCCACGCGGAGCGTCCACTCCCGGGATCTCTCTTAGCTTCACCGCGGGTGACCAAGCCACGGTTACTGGGCCGTGAGCACGGTAATATAATCTAACAGTATTGAATTCGTGAGTTATATACCTACAGACGCGCCGTACGCAAACCAGCGGTAGGGCTGCCCGCTTCAAGTATTTTAATTACATCTACCTACTTGACGTTTTTTTCTGGTTTGGTGATTGTTCATATTACTTATATTTTTATTCAAACAAATGAAAATCGAATGAATGAAATAGTAAACTGCAGTTGCCGAAGGTTATAAAACTTAAATTTTTACTTGAACACCTACCCTCTGAGCCAAAATGCAAGTACCCAGTCCATAATAACTGACGAGTATAATTATAATTTATTCATTTCGTAAATTAACGTCCCGATTACTATCAGCACAGAGCAACTTGAAATAACAGTTATTTGGTCACCCATCCAATGTCCAACCGCTTTGAACGTTACTTAACGTCAACCATCTAATTGTGTATGCGCTATTTATGTTATATTACAAATTACGAAGGTTCCGCTAGTTCTAGTATTATACTATTACCTACCTTATTTTAAATGATGATAACTAAGCTTTTCACACCTACTTTCTGACACGGTAATTAACTTTAGCGTGATAAAGTCGTAATTTGATAAGCTTAATCTATTATTATGTTTATTATTTTTAAAACATATTGCGGTTATAATGTTTACTAGCAGGACACTTTTACCTGCGTTATGGACAATGTATTATTTCATTGTTGTCTATATACACCTACAGGGTAATTTACAAAATGGAAGCCAATGGGAGTCTGCTTATAACATAACCAATAGATAATTTCTTAGGGTACTTACTTAACTAAGTATATCATTTTTCGCTTAATTTTAAATCACCCCGAGTTATACATACACACATACATACACTCACGCCTGTTTCCCCGAAGGGGTAGGCAGAGGCATATTAAACGCCCACTTTTCGCCAGTGTTTTGATCCCACGTAATAGGTGGCGAGCCTATTGCCGCTTATCGGGATATTTTGTTTACCAGAGCCTCGTCCGTTGATCGGCAGGTGCACCACTTGCAGCTGAGGTTGGCTTGGGACCCTAAGTTCTTGGTGGGAACCCTATGCATCCTATGCTCTTTATAAAATATGCAATAATTTTCATTCTTAACGATGAACGTTTTCAAATTTGGTTATCTTTACGGTGGATAGCCGCTGTCTTCTCATACGATCTAATCACAACATGAATCTAATAAGATAAACAGACTTATTAAATTCTTAAGAGCAACACTAAGTCAAAATTACAAACAAATGCACATTATCTCGTTAATTACTATCCATTACTTCGCTCTAATTAAAAATCGTATTTCACAAAGAGAAATAAGGTATTCAAATTTTCCATACCGCCTGTAGAGTGATAATTATGTATGTGATATAAATTTAAATGGCTGCTATCAACCTCTCGGCACCACTTTCTTTGAGACTGTCGAAAGTATATTTACAAGCGATAATGGTGTTGCTTTGATATTTATTTATATTATTAGAGTACGAAAAGTTCTCATATGTCGCCGATCGAATATGTTAGCGGTTTCGCCGGGCTTGATATTTTTGTCTCTGACTTAAATATAAATTAAAAACTATTCATAGAATTGGGCTGTGTGGTTGACGGCATAGAATACAAGTGTCACCACCCCCTATCTTCCCGTGGGTGTCGTAAGAGGCGACTAAGGGATAACACGATGCAAATACCATCTTTGCGTAGAGACGGAAAACTCGACATCAAACCCTATACGACTGCCTCATTGGTCTCGCGGCATAAATGTGCGCGTGGGATCGGGATGTCCCGGGTTCGATTCCTGGGTCGGGCAGTGTTATTGGGTTTTTCTGACACGAAATTCTCAGTAGCAGCACGGCGTCTGGAAATGTGCCCGGTACGGCAATAAGCTCGCCCCTTATTATGTGGGACTAAAGTATATCTGGCGAAAAGTGGGTGTAGAAATACACCTCTGCCTACCCCTTTGGGGATAAAAGGCGTGACGATATGAATGTATGTATGTATGTGTCATAGAATTCGAGTTTTAAGACTACAAGGTTGGCTAAGAGGTTTGAGCATCTACCTCGCAGCGAAACAGCGCTGAGTGTTTTAGGTTCCATTCCCAAACGAGACAACACTTGTCTGATTCATAAATAGTTTTTTCGAGTCTCGGTGAGTACACCGAAGCATCTTGTATCGTCATCAACGAAGTATCGTTGAATATTTGTAAATCGCTCCTGCGACGCTGGATTTATTCCTCGTGCGTGCAAGGCACGGGCCTTTTCGCACTATGAGAAAGTTTAAGTTATAGTCTACCATTGTGGTCAAGTGCTGCCTTGCTGTCTTCACGTCATTTCTTCCGAGAACATAAAGCTCTCAAACAATGTAGGTTTTCTCACGCTCCGCTAACAATTTAAATCGCATTAGACATCAGTAAGTCTGTGGCTTTGAACTCGAGACGTTCTGCTTAGCAGTCTGTCAGTCCCTCCACTACGATTTAACAGCTGTCTTGCTACCATTACTGTTTTCCTTAGTCATCAATCTCTTTCAAATTTCCTCTCAACATACAATCCCTTCATAAGAGTAGAAATATTAATTTTGGAATCTCATCGGGAATAATCTCAGTTTTCTGTATCGTCCGATAGAGGGCGCATTTCAATATCCGGGCAAGACGGTTACCTGGACGTTTGCAAGGCCTTCGAGCGCTAGCGATTTGAGATGACGTTAAACGTTGGGTTTTGGAACTAGGGATATTAAGGTTCCACTGCTAGAGGAATCGATGAGTTAATTTACGATCTATATGCTATTTTCTACTATATTAGTATGCAATAAAATAAATAAAAAACTCAGTCTTAAAGCTATTTCAAACTGTCAATCACTGGGTGTTTTAAAGTTGAGTCTTAAAGTTGTCCGCAGTTTTATTTCACGGAGTTCAATACGCAAATCAAAATAAAATATTTCTACAGCTGCTCTTGCGATGAGTATGAACCGTCGTGTCTTAAATAATCTTTGATCGTCCTCTTTTGTCCCTTGTTTTTTGTTTTTATTACCAAAAGGAGAGTTATCGCCCTTTGTACAGTCAAATACAAAAGTTGTTACAGGCTTCAAAATCTTAGCTGACTCTTTGTATTAGTAAAGGGAGAGTTATCACTCTTTGTACAGACAACTACAAAAGTTGCTACAGACTTCAAAATTTTAGCTGAGTCTTTATTTTTATTACTAGAAGATGCCCGCAGCTACGACCGCACGTTTCTTTTAATTTAGCTGTTTTCACCTGTCCCACGTTTTATGCTGCCCTACGGTCCCCGAGGAAAATCCATGCAAAATTGCTTCTTGTGCCCAGTAGTTTCAGCAGAGCGGTCTCTCAGTCAGTCGGTAACGCAAGAATTTTATATATGTACTTAGATAGATAGACAGGGCAGCGATAGCCCAGTGGAGATACCAACAGACTGCCATGCAGAGGGTATCGGGTTCGAATCCTAGACGCGCACCAATGACTTTTCGGAGTTATGTGCGTATTGAATTGTAAATTATCGCTTGCCCCGTGCCTCGGAGAGCACGTTAAGCCGTCGGTCCTGGCTGTCATGAAGATCTTCGACAGTCGTTATAGGGCGTCAGTTCCTATGATTAAACTGACACTAGTCTAAACCATAGAATATAGCTATCCCTTCGGGTTGCGGAGGTCAGGCAGGCAGTCGCTCTGTGGAAAAGCTAATATTCAGCCAAATCCGATTAGACTAGTAAGCGGACCCCAGATTGAAACTGGGATAACGCTAAGAGAAAGAGAAAGACTAACATTAAATATTTATGACTAGCTATTACTATAACTAATATATTGTAATAATCGAATTTAAACTTTCGCGATTTGTATACATCATAGAAATTAATTTAGCGGGTCTTAATCGCGTTAACTTAACTTATTTAAGGTATAAATACCTATTTGTTACCGACGTTTCGCTCGTCTTGCACCGACCTTGGTCGCGGAGAAACTGATGAGAGCTCAGCGACGTCTTGTGGAAGTGCGGGTTTCAGCACCTACCCTCACTTGGTCTGTATTTAAGTTCGCAATGTCGGTACTCCGACACACTACACTAATGACGTCACACTGTTGAGATTTATCACTGCGGCGGTGATTCACATAAGTTTTCTTTGTAGATAAATCCTACAAAACAACAAGATGAATAATTAATTGGGACATTAGATCCATTCAAAATCACGTGAGAAAATACGGACTTCTGTAGCTATCTGTACCTACCATAATTTCGAATATCAAAATAAATCTCAAAATTGGGACTAATTTCGCGCTGTCAGTAGAGCCTCACCGTACTTAAGTGCTAAGATTAAGTAATTAAGATAACGCTCTGAATGTCTCAATGAGCGGACTATGAACTTTCACTATCTTCGCTTCGCCTTATACCTGTAACTTTCTGTATTGTTATACAGCTTAGTTTGTAGCCGACTGTTTATTATGTTCTTGACTAATTTGCTGGATTAAAATAATATAGGGGTTATGGGTAAATTTTTGTACTTTATAGGTATTTTTTGTAGTTGTAGTATCTTGCTGAAATTTTGCCACCGACTCAAGTCAAAAAGAAGTGAATGGATTTTGTACAGGATTTCAGGTTTAGGTGAATAACTTACGTGGGCGTCGTCGCCAAAACCACACAAATACTTCTTAACAGTAGCCAACGTTCACTTGCTCCTTAAAGGAGAATGACCAAAACTGGGCTATTTTGTGGCACGTTTGCTTCTAAACCATTCATATCTAGAAAATCTTCTTTTATTTTATAATTTTATATACATTAATTTTAATTTAAAGCAAAACGGGGATATTTAGTTCAAAATTAAAAGTATCTGCGTTGTTCCGGTCGTGACATCGCCATTTCATATTCAAAACTCATTTTGCATATTTAGGCAAATGTTTACAGTTTCTTGCAAACCCCTTCTAATAGGGAAAAATTACATTCATAGTGAAAACAGGGTGACATAACAAAAGTTCTAATAAGCAAAATAACACCAAAATCTTATGATATTTTGAAAAATGTATTGTGGTGAAATATTTTCTATAAATAATATGTTTATCCTTTTTGCAACATATTAGTCACGAAATAATGTTTTGTACTTATCGAAAATATGGGAACATTTTTTTATTATACTGGCATCTGTAATGTCTTACGCAAAGAAATATAACCTTATTACTAGTCCAACCTCTCTGGTCTTACGTCACTTATTTTGACATGAAAACAGTCAAATTGCTTTTTCACCTATGCTCATATCTCTTTATTGGAAAATAAGTAATTTACTGTCGTTTAAATTGAATTGAACAATCCTTTGCGGACCAAACAAGTTTATTTCGTGTTATCAAGACTCGTGGGTTGATTAAAGTATGAGACAGTCTTTATCGTATCGTATCTCGTCTGAAGAACAACTAGCCGTGATGAGGATTGCAGTTATGTTCACAGAGTACCTTTGTAGTAATGTTTACTCTTCCGTTGCGGTACCTCGGCTGCAACACGTCCGTTCTTTGGACAAGCTATCTGATTCGGAGCTCAATATTTTGACATCATGGATAGCGCCAGTCTGTGTACCTAAGTGTTGTTTACTTCTCTTCTCAATTCCTACAATTCTCTCGTGCTCTCTTCACCGAATATTCAAACTACTTTAATTGTTTGTTTCAGGAATTGAACGGAGTTTTATGTTTAGAATGCTTCACATAAATTGAAGCTGTTGTAACTTATGAGGTCATACCTGCACCACATTATGGTACTCGATATACAAGCTCCTGCTTAATTTTGAGGTGATTTATTTGAAGAAGATTTAAGTATAATAACAAATAAAATGAAGAATAACATAAAAACTGTGTTTCATTTACCTATTAAGCATAAAACAATGTTGTTTTAATGCCAACTTTGTAATAAGGTCCAATGGAATGAGCTTATCTTTTGCGATCTAGCCTCACTGAAATTCTCATTAATTGAACCACATGGTATTGAGAATTCTCAGTAAGTAATATATTAGACTGAAAAAAACGCAAACTAATATAATGTACAAGCGTTTGTTTCGTAGCTCCACTTCTTTTTACAACTATTTTCTATATTGTATAATATACATAGAGGCTTCTAATAAATTCCGGTAATATGATTTAATCATACCATCACCGTCCTAGAGTAATGTCGGTTGCATCCAAGACTTCAACGCCTAGGAGCCCTGGGTCCGCATACTAGTCTAACCAGATATGACAGAATATTAGCTTTTCCATAGTCTGACCGCCATAACCCAAAGGGAAAGCGATATTGTATGGTTTAGACCAGAAAGTATCGGTTTATTGGAGGGCACTGACTGCCCGTAACGACGTGCGATGGTGAAAGATCTTCATGACAACTGGGACCGACGGCTTAACGTAATTACTCTTCGAAACACGGGCGATAATTAACTAATTTACTACTATTTATATGATTAAATCATGTAACTATCACAATACTTAACCTCAAAATATTTGAAATATTTAATGTCCGATAGCTAAGAATTGCCGCCGAATATCGTATTAATTTTTTCCTAATTTAATTAGGAGTATATTTACTATATTTTACTGGTCAAATCATCGAGAAGCAAACTTAGCCCATCTTCCATACAAATTTGGTCATTCTCCTTCTTGTAGTTTCTTGGAAATCTTTCATAGCATAGATATATATAAATCTAGGACCGGCAAGCTCATGACACCTTATGTTTTAGCTAGGAAATAAGAAGAAATGTATTATACTCCATCAATATAGATAACGAAGTGCTAACTTTAGTGTAAATTAGTTGCTTTAGGAACATTACCAATTCCTACACAGACGAAAAGCATCAGAATCAAAAATTAACATAACTGAGAATCTCCTCGACTCAGCCTTATTTATACAACGGTCTTATGTATATTTGACGTGAAAATTCGACAAAGCTTTATACAATCAGTAAATAATAGAATGAACCAGAAATGGGACGAAATTCAGATGAATTTATTTCATAGAAATTAATAAATAATGGGATGATAATACGATGTACCCTTGGGCGAACAAAGGCGGAAAATACTCAAGAAAGAATGAGTTTGGATCCATAGTTAGCTGAAATTATAATTGTATGATTATTTTTGTGTGTGTGGGTTGAACTTGAATCATATTTACAGCGTTTCTCAGTCCACTGCTAGACTTAAATCTCTCCTAATTTATTATTTTCTTCAAAGTGTCGTGTGTCTTCACAAGCTGGCCAGACGGGTTTAATAGGGTTTGTTGCCAAGTTTTCCGACTCTTCACAAAGATACTATTTGCTTCGCACGTTTTACTTGGTTGCCTTTTACGGCAACAACGGAGTGAAATGGGATAGGTGATACTACTGATAAAGATTTCATACACAGGTACAACTTGTATGTGCGTACCAAGTCTTGACAATTTACGTAGACTTTTGTTGGGCACGAAGGAGTTCAATTTTAAACCTCTTCAAATCAATTCAGGGCTAAGTATACAAAACACATTTTTCTCCGCAGACACATTAGGGTTTAATTTCAAAAGCACATTAAACTCCAACTAACATAACAGCTGAAACTGTTAAATTCAACGACGCTGATAACATAATTGGCATCATTTATTCTGATTACTAAACCAATCTAAAAATAACTAATTACTGAAAAGAAATTGTACCTATATGTGTTCCAATTTCTTTCTATTTATCGCGCCTTGCTGTGACTTCTCGAAGTCCTTACAGCCAACTTAATACAACAGTACAGGTCTGAAACAGATGTGAGAGGAGCGTACTGAGCGTACTCTAATTTCCTATCATTTATAGATGTTAAGCCCGGTTTCCACCGTGAGCGGAACGAACCCATAAAGACTCCTTTTACCATGCAACCTGCATTAGTTTCCACCAAAAAAGAGGTGAATTACAGCCCACTAAATAGAATGGAACAGGTCTGAGACAGATGTGAGAGGAAACTGACGAGCGCGAGAAAGCATGATTTCCACCGAGAGCTGAGAGGACGTTTAAAATACTCATTTAAAAATTCCATTTGTTTTTACCAACAAAGAGTCGAAATTTAAAGATAAAAGAATAAGTGGTCCTTTTTCGCTTGTGGTAGAAACCGGGCTTAATATCTATAAATGATATAAGTTGCACTAAGCGAAGCTAGGAAAATAGAGTAGGTACTAATACTATTGGAGGTTGTTTTTCTCACACTCAGCTCATCTGCCTCATTCATCTCTGGTGGAAATTTAATCTTAATGTACACGGTAATAAACAAACAAAACCCGTTATTCTGAATCAGGTAAGAAATTATTTGCATTCTCAAACTGCCAAAGTTTGTTCGTAATGTATGCGGGATTTATATTATTTTCGGGGTTAAAGTCTTTTTGCGGTCTGTAAGTTATCAAACATACATAAATTAAAAAGTTTTAAGAAAATATACGATTTCATGTATTTAATGTTTGTATAGATTCTAATCTGGTATGCATGTTTTAGAAAGCATATTTGTAAGTATGTGTTATATTACGTATTCTATTGTAAAGAGCCACAAAACATGAGACCAGGCCAGACTGGGATACAAATCTTTTCAACTTACTTAATGCAATTATCTCATTAATATACAAAAATCCCAGGATGCACAGATTCGAACAAAAGAGACGTTCAAAACCGTTTACTTTAAAAAAAATCTTATCTATCGCTAGCTAAACGGGAAATAATCGTGAGGAAACCTGCGTGTCTAAGAGGTTCCTCATTATATTCCTGAAAGACAGCAAAATGAAATGAAATTTGCCAACCCGCACTCGTTCAGTGTAGTGAACTATGGCCTTAGCCTTCCCATATTGAGAAAATGGCCCAGCCATTTTCTCTAGCATTGGGACATATTATAAACAAGGCTGATGATAATGATATGTTTACATCTTGTAATTTGATATAATCTAAAGTGCCATAAAATTTTCCATTAAGATCGTGTTGGAGTGAGGTTCATTTAAATTTGCGTAAAATAATGTAATCCGATTATCTTCGGCGACCGTTGAGTGACGGTTTTTGAACGGAGTGAAAATAAATTGACTGGGTCACTGGAATTTGTGCAAAATTAAACTTGATTTCTTTACAAATATCGTAAAAAAGTTTATGGAGTATAGTAGCTTTCAACTAGTAATTTAAATAGTTTAAATACCGAAATCAAAACAACTCATTGCTTTCATGTTAGGCTAGTTAAGAGCATTTTAATATTTTTAATAAGACAGAGACTGTGCGATAGCACAGTCAGACGTCCGTTCTTGCTATGTTCTAATTGTTTATTTGATAGTAGTCTAGTATTTATTATAAACTTGAGAAGCCCGCGGTTACACCGTTATTTAAGGCTACTACTCCGGTCCTGTGGTTCATAGCGTGATCTTATACAGCCTATAAGCCTTCCTCGATAAATGGGATATCTAACACTGGGCTATCTAACATCGGACCAGTATTTCCTGAGATTAGCGCGTTCAAGCAAACAAACTCTTCAGCTTTATTTATTAGTATGGATATTATGATGACGATATAAATGAGATCTAAAAAAATAAACGAGCTCTCAACCAGAAAGATAGAAATCTACAAGATTAGGCTTCGCACGCGTTTTTTCCCGTGTGGATCACACTAGCCATAAAGGATGGATGGATATCCTTTTGTATATATAATAGCAGTTAAGATAATACTGATACTATTTACTTATAACTTTGCAATTGTAACTTAAGTTATGGTTTGTATCTTAGATGTTGGATGTGCTATATCACTGATTGAGCTTATTGAATCTATATCCTTATAGTAAAGTTATCAAGTTTGACCAAAGTCTGAAGATTCAACTGAGTACCTGCTGGCCAAACTTTGCAGAGTAGTTCTGTCAAGGCGTGTATATATACGTGTGTATATAATCAACGTTCGGACACGAAGCAGCAGTTCATGGACTATGAGAAGGCCTTTGACTCCATTGAAACCTGGTCAGTTCTGGAGTCTTTGCAACGGTGCCAAATCGATTGGCGATACATCCAAGTGCTGAGAGGTCTGTATGACGCCGCGACTATTGCCGTCCAAGTACAGAACCAGCAGTCTGAACCTATCCACGGAGGATATGTTCAAGACGCTGCACTGGAAAGGACGCGGTATTAACATAAACGGTGAGTACCTCTCACATTTAAGATTTGCAGACGATATCGTTATCGTGGCTGAAACCTTGCAAGACTTGCAGTATATGCTGAGCAGCCTGGCTGATTCTGCTGCTCGCATTGGTCTCCGGATAAACTTGGATAAAACCAAGATAATGTTCAATGAACATGTCTCTCCGGAACCGATTGTCCTAAATGGGGTCCCTCTCGAAGTTGTTCAGGAGTACGTCTACCTTGGACAAACCTTGCAGTTGGGTAGAAACAACTTCGAGAGGGCTTGCAGAAGAATACAGCTCGGCTGGGCAGCATGTAGGAAACTCCGTCGAGTCTTTTCGTCATCCCTACCGCAAAGCCTTAAGATAAAAGTCTTCGACGAGTGCATCCTACCCGTTATGACTTACGGTGCCGAGACGTGGACACTGACGGTGCGACTAGTCCACCAATTTAAAGTCGTTCAGCGAGCTATGGAGAGGGCTATGCTCGGAGTTTCTCTAAAGGATCGAATTCGTAATGAAGTGATCCGACAGAGAACCAACGTAATCGACATAGCTCAGAGAATTAGCACGTTGAAGTGGCAGTGGGCTGGTCACATCTGTCGCAGAACTGATAACCGATGGAGTAGTCGTGTTCTTGAGTGGAGACCGCGCCTTGGCAAACGTAGTGTAGGACGCCCTCTGGCTAGGTGGAGTGACGATATACGCTGCGGGACACGAAGAGCTGAAAATCGAGCTCAGTGGCGTGCTATCAGAGAGGCCTATATCCAGCAGTGGACTACGACAAGCTGATGATGATAATGATGATGATGATGAATCAAGTAAGTTGTGTTTTTTTGGATTATGTAACTAGATGTAATATGTTTAGCCTGAGTCTTATTAAGGGTCAGCGTAACTAATTTAAAATATAATATAAGGTTTTATAAAACGGCAAATTCAGAGCTTAAAATTCACAGGTCTCTCTTGTAAATAGTCTATAATGATGTACCGTCTAAGAATTGCAACAATTTCAATTTAAAAGGCATTTTGACTTTGCATTTCAGATCGAAAATGCCTTATAAATTGAAATTGTCTATCTTCATTTTGGGAAATATTCTCAAAGGAATATATAAGGACTTATTTTATTTTTCGACAGTGATTTATCGCAGTGACAACAAAGTTTCGTGACATATCTGCAGAAGCTATGTGGCCAAACGTTCGGTTGAATAGGTACGCGCGTAGTGTTTTAATTTTGTGAGGTTGGACGAACAGGGGGCCCAGTTCGAGTTAGGCACTGATGGATCGCATTAGAGGGATTTGTCGACGGCAACATTTGCCATACATTTTTTTGTTTTGGTGTTTGTTACACTTACATAGAAGCATGACTGAACGAATTTTGATGAGATTTTACAGTAATATAGCTTATTGAATTTTGTTAGTGTTACAATGGTATTCCTTTTATTGCTTTCGAAAAAGCGAGTCATTTATAAAGGAAAAATAAATGGCAATTAATCAACTTTCTGTACCAAATACATCGTTGAGCATCAGACTATTGCGTGTGTTTTTTTATTATAATAATTTTGTTTATTTAGTTTTTTTATAGTAATAGGCGGCAAACGAGCAGACGGATTGCCTGATGGTAAGCAATTACCGCCGCCCATGGACACAAGCAACACCACAGGAGTCACAAGTGCGTTGCCGCCCCTTGGGGTTGCTAGGGGAAAGGGCCTCCGGTCCTCTCACTCACCGAACGAAACGCAACAATTTAGGTACTGATACTTTACGTCGATTTTCTGTGAAAGCGTAGTACTTCCCCGGTCGAGCCAGCACATTCATGCTGAAATCAGCAAGGCTCTACTACCTTGAAACCTACCTACTACTGTGTGTAACAGGCGAGTTTCCTTTGTTCTTATTTTTGTACATTTGCATTGACTGCATTATTATATTATTATGAAGGTCTTAGCAAAAATTACCTATGTATATTGTTTTTGTTTCTGCTTTTGTTGAAAATAGGTGCAGCATTATTAGGTTTAATTTATGCATCTGTAACTCTTCATATTGAATACGCAGAAAAGAACCTTTAGAGGAAACGAAATGGATTACAGCATGAATCAGAACAGATATTCAAATCATTGTTTCGCTTAACGTGCCTCGGACAAACCAAATCCTAGGTTATATTCACACAGCTGTAGAAAACAAAATGGATAACTAAATGCGTTGGAATAGATTCCATTCCTATCACTATTTTAAAAGGATTTGAACGTGCATCGGAAAACTACGTTTTAATCTATGTGCCACACTCACAGTTTATATTTTAACTAGAGGAAGCCAGCAGCTACGCCTGCAATTTTCTTAAATTTACATGTCAATCAATCAATCCCTTCTTAGTGCACCCCTATGGTCCCCAAGGAACATACATGCCAAATTTCAGCTTCCTGCGCCCAGTAGTTTCGGATGTAGCGTGTGACTGTCAGTCAGTAAGTAACGCAAGGATTTTATATATTAAGATTAACTATTTATAATTTCAATGCGCACTCTACTTAACTACCTGACTACGCGATCAACAAAATGCAGAAATGAGTATTGTTGACCACTAGTAAAAACGAAAAGATTTACAAAGTGTATTTACCTTTGCGAGATATATAGACAATAGAAAAGCAAATTTGAAAATTCAACAATAAATTGTATCACAATTCTAATGTGTGGGTGGTTCAATGTGATTTTTGTACTGCGCAATAAAATTTGTTAAACAAAGGGCTGACCCTAGCCGGAAGTCTCCAAGACCTTTTATTGAAGCTGTCAAACAATATTCTTATTGATGACTTTTTGTACCTGATCTGTCGAATATGGTGCTTTAAGGCTGCACAAAATTCTGTCTCAACAGATCTCATGACTTCATTCTAATATTTTTTGACTGACTAGAGGCACATTGTTATGTCGCGCAACCGAAGTAAGGACTCGATATAAAATAAGCAATGACGTATTTTCATTTAATTTTTTTGAGTTTTGTCCAGAACATCTTTAAACCACCACTACGTTGAGACAAAATATGAAAAGTTAAATCAATCAACCACTCAAACCAATCACAAAGTTTCAAAAGTGTTCAACATATTATTATACGAATTGAACTCTATAACATGCAATTATTGATTGACAAAACGTTATCCTAAATACATTCATTTATAACTTCCTCGAAAAACGTTCTATGCAGAGGTTCGTTAGTGACAAAACCGCATGTTTGTATTCACCCAAAGGGTACCGCTAAGCGTTTATTGCCTGACGAGCCAAAAGTTTTCTGCTTGCGATTTCAAACTTACTATGTTTAAAAAAAAAATTGATATGAGAATCAACGACGCTCTGTCTAGACAAGAACACAGTTAAAGCACGGCACCTTATAATGCACATAAATGCCTGAATTATCTACTATTATTTAAATACAATCCATATAAATGTTATTTCAAATTACAATATATTACATATATCCATCCTCCCGATTGAAATTGTTATATAGCAAGTGTAAACACCGCCGCAGTGATAAATCTCAACAGTGTGTAGACGTCATTGGTGTAGTGTGTCGGAGTACCGACATTGCGAACTTAAATAAAGACCAAGTGAGGGTAGGTGCTGAAACCCGCACTTCCACAAGACGTCGCTGAGCTCTCATCAGTTTCTCCGCGACCAAGGTCGGTGCAAGACGAGCGAAACGTCGGTAACAAATAGGTATTACCTTAAATAAGTTAAGTTAACGCGACTAAGACCCGCTAAATTAATTTCTATGATGTATACAAATCGCGAAAGTTTAAAATCGATGATTACAATAAATTAGTTATAGTAATAGTTAGTCATAAATATTTAATGTTAGTCTTTCTCTTTCTCTTAGCGTTATCACAGTTTCAATCTGGGGTCCGCTTACTAGTCTAATCGGATTTGGCTGAATATTAGCTTTTACACAGAGCGACGGCCTGTCTGACCTCGACAACCCGAAGTGATAGCGATATTCCATGGTTTAGACTAGTGTCAGTTTATTTAGAAGGTACTGACGCCCTGTAACGACTGTCATAGATCTTCATTACAACCGGGACCGACGGCTTAACGTGCTCTCCGAGGCACGGGACAAGCGATAATTAACAATTCAATACGCACATAACTTCGAAAAGTCATTTGTGCGCGCCGTGGATACCGTGAACCCGATACCCTCTGCATGGCAGTCTGTTGGTATATCCACTCGGCTATCGCTGCCTTCTATTAAATATTTAAATAAAAATAAATATTTAATGTTAGTATTAAATAATATATACTTAAAGTTTATTTGCTCACATGACAATTTGCTCAAATTATATTACATTTTCTAGCAAAATAAAATGCTTGGCTTCAAAAAGAAGAAATGTCTTGAAAGTCCAACAACAAAATATCGAACAATCAAAGACTGTGCTCAAATAATACGCAAATTTAAAAAAGGCTCAAAGAAACCGATTATTACAAACGGAGCTAACAGCAAAAGAAAGTTCAGAATGTGATTAATCAGATTCAGACGTCATCCATATTAATGAAATAAATACATCAACTGTCAGCCCCACTAAAAAAAATGTATCTCAAACTTTGAAATAATCATCCGACAATGTCATACATTTAAATATATGACATTTTATTGTTTAAATTTTTATAATTTTACATATTGTTTACAACATGTATTTTACTATGTATTAGCATGTAAAGTTGTGAGTACGATGTGGGCATTATTAAACATATAAACAAATAGTTGTGGCAACCTGTCTGATGGCTTAGGCTGACATGCTTATGCATACACCTTCTGATGGCGTGGAGGCATAGTGATACAGATCGTGCTGGCTCCCTCAATCAAGGTTGAGCCGTACGATTGCTGTTGAATGCGGGCCATCAGTGGGCCGAGTCAGTCAAAAGCGTCAGATGATTTCCTGCATTGTACTTGCATACTAAACCCTTTTTTTTGTCTGGACTTTAAAAGATCAAGAAAAGACTAAAGAAATTGAAGTGACAAAAAAGCAATAACTCTGAGTTTGTTTCGGCTTTTCTTCTCAAGAAGTCATTTAGCTAGGAAAAGCCGGCATCATCTAGAATAGGGTTTTGACATGTATAAGTGTTGTAAACAACCAAAATGCAGAAATAAATATGTCTTTATGTCTTTATGACACCAGCTATGAGGCTCTGGCGAAAAATAACGAAACAACAACAGATATATTTTGCCAGGATAATATATGTACACTCGGAGTGAGTTTGACCAGAATCTCCACGCAATATAACGGATTACGCAACCGAGATACGCAACAGGATGAACGACGTATACGAGCACTGAGGGAATCTGGACAACAGATGTCTGAGAAGATGAAGACTCGCTACGAGTACGACCGGAAGGCAAACAACAAAGGCTTCGATGAGGGATCATTGGTGTGGCTTCATAACCCAGTACGAAGCAAAGGAAAAATCGCCTAAGTTACAAGCCAGATGGGACTTGCCATATCGCATAATTACCAGGATGAACGACGTCACCTATTGAATCCAGAAGGGGTCGCGAGGTGCACCGAAGATAGTTCATGTGGACTGGTTGGCTCGTTACTATGGGTCCAACGATGTTCGAGACGAACACGTTTAAGAGGGAGGCCGTGTTACGAATTGAAAATAACGCCATCTATCAGTGAATGGGAGAACTACATGAGATTAGATGTATCGGTTGTTTAAGGCTGTTTCATCTATCCTCTAAGAGATGGCATTGGTGTAAATAGAACAATTAGGCAAATCTAGAAACACGATGCACGTTTCCAGAAATTTCGTGAGTCGTCTCGAAAAGTCTAGTTATGTGTTCCGGCCGGTATAAATACCAGGCAGACGCGCGAGTCAGGACAGTAACGATTGAATAGCGGAGCGATAAACAAGAAGCGAAGGGAAGTAATTCGGCAGTGTTTAGTGGTGTTTTTATTAGTGTTGAGAATTAAGTGTGAAATAAGTGTGTTTTTACTAGTTGTGTAAATAAGTGTGTATAGTGTTTGTGTATAAATAAAGTTCAGTTTAAGTGGCATAGTGAGTTATAATTTTCGTCGAACCCCAGCTCGTAACAAATTGGTGTGAGTCGGAGTGAGTCAAACGAAAAGTCACGAGATACACTCAGATTTAAAAATTCAAGAAAAAACAAGATATAATATACTTATCTTCACTGATACGCACAGTTCTTTGGCATTTAATTCAAAAGCTTGCTGGACCATCCTACTTCGTAACATGTTTTAGTAAACCATCATACTGACCAAATTATTAAAATGCCCTGCAGTATAAGCTTTAAAGAAGGGTTTTGGTTTGTAAATAGAAGAAACATAAAAGAAAATAGAGAAATATTTTTAAAATACATATCATATATCAAATTCTATGACGTTTACATGGAGTCTGATGCAAATTTGGCTTATAATATATTTATTGAACTCATATTTGACTTGTTTTCCTATTAAAAAAATTTAAATAAGTCACATTAGAAAAAAACAGTGGAAATCCCCGGGTATTGTCATCTCAAGTAAAAATAAAAGGTTGATGTATTTGCAAATCAAGAAAATCAATCACAAAAATAGTTCTTATATAAAGAGTTCTATAGAATATGATAAATATTGTAAAATTATGAAACGCGTTATAAAAGCGTCAAAAAAGATGTGCAATGAAACTTAATTAAGCAACTAACTCAATACACAAACACATTGAAATCGAATATTGATTATATAATTCATATTAACAATAGGATAAATTCACCTAGAAAAATAGTAAACTCATTTAATAATCACTATATTACACAAAACAACAATCCATGTCAGCTATCAAACCTCAGGTTTATTTCAGAAAAAATATCAAATTCCATATTTCTTTACCCCACAGATAGATGCGAAATAATAAATATTGCAAAATCCCTAAAAAGTAAAACTAGTTGCGAAATCGATAACACATCAGTACTTATTGTAAAGGACAGCATTAAAATTACTGCTGATGCCCTCGTCCATATTATAAATTGTATGTTGGAACCAGGTGTATTTCTTGATAACTTAAAAACGGCTAAAATTAAATCCTTATTCAAAAAAGGCACTGAAGATAACATGAATAACTACCGATCCATTGCCTTACTACCGAGTTTTTGAAAATTATTTTAGAAAATTATGCTCAGTAACTAAACCCCAATCAGTTTGGTTTCCAAAAAACTAAAACTACTTCGTTAGCAATTTTCAAACTTTTTAAAAACATATGGGAAAAAAAAGAACAAATAGTAAAAATAAATGTACTGCCCTTTTCTTAGATATGTCAAAGGCATTCGACTGTGTAAAACATGACATACTGTTAAGTCGAATTGACAACAAACATAGGTATAAGAGGTATAGGACAAAAATGAATCCAATCCTATTTAAATTACAGGATGCAAGCCACTGAAATAGAAAGTTTCGATAAAGCAACTTGACAAGCCCGTGTACAGTCCACATTTAAAAAGGCGTCCGTTCTAGGCGTCCCACAGGGGAGTATATTAGGTCCACTTTTGTTTTTAATTTACATAAATGAGCTTCCTAATGTCATTAATCATCTGTGTGTTATGTATGCAGATGATGCAACAATTTTCAGATGTAACGATGGTTTAAATGATGTTGAAAATAAAATAGAAATAAATAATAACTTAAAAACATAACAAAATTGTTAAAATTCATTAACTTAAGTGTAAGCTTCTCCAAAACAAAGCTCATGCAATTTAGGAATTATAAAAATAAGCCATCACCTCTTAATATATATGAATTAAATACAAATATTGAATAGGTGGAGCAAATAAATTTTCTTGGTGTTACAATTGATCACAATCTAAATTGGAAAAGTCACATAACAAAAGTAAACAAGAAAATTTCAAGGTACACATATGTATTATCAATACTTGTAGAAACCACATCTGTATGTACCGCAAAAGCCGCCTATTTTAGTTATGTGTATCCGTTGCTGACCTATGGAATTACTTACTGGGGACACTCTTGTGAGATCCAATCTTCATTTATTTTACAAAAAAGGTGTTTACGTATAATCTTTAATATTATGTACAATACTGGTTCATTGCGCCTAACTTTTAAAGAAAAGGGTTTCCTTACTCTCACATGTATTTATATATTGGAGATATGTATTTTTGTTAAAAATAACATGCAGTTCTTTAATCGAAAGTGCGGTTCTAAGCCAAATGTACGAAGTAAATATAAACACAATCTAGACTTATACACAGTATGATTTTTTATAAAAGTACATATATTTAGGCACTAAAAAATCACTTGCTGGTCCATATAAACAAACTGGGTGCAATTTCATTCAAAAGGGTACTAAAAAAATGGTTAATGGAAAATGCATTTTACTCTGTAAGTGAATACTTTGCTAAAAAATAGATATTTTGATTTTGTTATACTATTTGCAACGCCCGTATGGGTAGACTGTTGATACCAAAAATTATTGTTAAACACCATTGTAAACACAGTTTAAGCAATAAATGTCTTTGTCTTTGTATATAAAAGTGTCTGTTTATTGGGACGTTTTGTCGATAAGACGTGTACTACAATGCACCGCATGAACAATTTAATACAATACTGGTTATCTGTATATGCAGTATTTTAAAAGACTGTTCACTTTGATATAGTGAATATAAAATAAAAGGGATGCGCGTGAAATGTTTTATGAGTCGAACTGGGAAGAGACTGGACTTTTTAGGATTTTTTTTACTCTTAGAATTGGCAATATCACGGAGATACCAACAGACTGCCTTGCAGAGGATATTAGGTTCAAACCTATGACGTGCACTACTGACTTGGTATTTAGTTATTTATTATAACTATCGCTTGCCTCTTGCCTCCGAGTGCGAACCGGCCAAACAGCCGGTCCGTCTTACATTGTTAAACCTGTTGGTCCCGGCTGTCATGAAGATCTTTGGCAGCCGTTTTGAGGATATCATTGTCAGTAGTAGTCAGTATCTTTGAATTAACTGACACTGGTCTAACCCATGGAATATGGATTGGTTTTCGCAGAGCGAATGACATAACAATCGCTCTGTGGAAAAGCAAGAAAGTAGGTATGTACTAGGATCACGCATGGAAGCTATTGACTATTAACAAGAACAACCTATTAATACAACAAAATCACTCAAACATATAACCTATAACAACAAACGAACTCGTCTCGTCTTCTTTACAATCTTATCTTCACTGCACACAACTGTTCAAATAAAAAAGGTGCAACTTGTCGCATTTAAAACATAAAAGCGATGGAAATGCCTTGTTTTGTTCAGTAAAAAATGTATAAAGAACTTGCAGCCCGTTAAGGCTGCGTTTTCAGCAAAGATGTGCGATATAAACCGAGCGAGGAAATCACTAATTAAATGTATCAGTTTATTTGCTCATCCATGTGGTGACGGATTAAGAATATTAAATATCATTGCGATGGTGGATGGATGGATTCATTTCGATGGTGACGTAAGAGGCTACTAAGGAAAACACACAATGCAAATCGTTTTTGCGAAGAGACTAAAAACTCGTCATCAAACCCTATGCCAATACGAATGGCCAGCGTGGTATAGTAGAACAAAGCTTGCTATTAACACCCAATGCTTTTGAGACACAAATTAGCAGAGGCCCATGTTCTGCAGTGGACTTGTGGATTGCTGAGTGTAAGTTATACTATGGGTGGACGGGACTGTTGGTCTAGTGGAAAGTCACCTTGACAGCAGTCAAGCATAGCAATGCCAGCGGTTGTTGGTCCAATTTCCAGCATAAAGCATCTCAACACACAGTCACCTCGCTTAGCTTTGTTAAATACATAACTTAAGTAAGAAGTCCTTATAAAGAGGCGACAGTTCAAATAGACTGTGTTGTGTCTATCCGTTGGTTGAACACTGAGACACTTATGGATATAAAATATTCAAGACGTTGAACGTGTTAATGGTTGGTTAATATTGTTTTCCGTTTAAGATGTTTAAAAGTGTCTTAACGGAGTTTCTTTGGCATAGCATCAGGTATTGTACGTCTTACTACGGTTCCCATCATCAATGGATTTGGTAATAGAGATAATATATATTTGACATAAGCTCCATACAAAGTATGTATCCCTAGTACCCAAATCCATGGATAGATCAAATATTGAAACCGGTTGTTAATCTATAATGTCTACTTCCTTTCTTTTTCCTGTGTGTCCAACTAAGGCCTCTGACAAAGCCTAAAGTTCTTGTTCTTTGTGTGAGACAAGAACCGGGAGCGACGGTTTTACTAACGGTCACCCATCCACTTCGTAGCCTTTGCGAACAATGCTTTACTTTTCCGATCTGTTTTGCGGCAAAACAAGCTGAGAACACTACAAAATAATACGAATAGTTTATTTAACACAGCTATAAAATAATTGTATTCAGAACGGTATAAAATTTAAAAAGTCCCAGGGGCACTGAATTAGATTGCGCAATTTCCCGACAAAGGCACGCTGCCAACTCTATTCGAGGCTTCTTTGACACAGAAAACATTCCCATCGTCACGTACATTTCAAGTTATCAGGCGTATTAACTTATTTTTATATCATAGGAAAGCAGAATTTGAAGTATTTAGATAGAGCTATGATGCAAAATGATTTGTGGTTGAAATTATCCTGCACGGTTGGCGGCCGCCTCACCGCTTTACACTATACGAGGGGTTCGATTCCCACACGATACAACACTTTGTGTTATTTATTACACTTTGTGTTGTTTCGAATCTGGGTATTCATTGTGTCCGTTAGTTATATGTTTATAAAGTCCCCCGCGACACAGGATTTAGTCCTAGTGCGGGCGTTGTCTTTGTAAATGATAAATGAATGAATGATAAATGAATTATTATAATTATCATCATCAGTCAATTCGCTTAATTTAAGGCAGACACAATTAAATTTAATGGCTATAAGAATTACTTAAAGCTGAAAACAATTACTACCTATATTAATTTCGATATTCGATAGAATATTTTCTCTGTTGACTGCCTCGTTGGTCTCGCGGCATAAATGTGCGCGTGGGATTGGGAGGTCTCGGGTTCGATTCCCGGGTTGGGCAAAGTGTTATTGGGTTTTTCTGTTAGAAAATTCTCAGTAGCAGCACGGAGTCTGGTAATGTGCCCAGTACGGCAATGGGCTCGCCCCCTATTACGTGGGACCTAAAAATTCATGGCGAAATGTGGGTGTAATATTACACCTCTGCCTACCCCTTCGGGGATACAGGCGTGAGACTATAAAAAAAAATTTACTCTGTTTTATATTTTTGGTATAAAAATATTTCTACTGCCTTACTACGTCAATTAAATTTACAGACTTAAATAACATCAAATTATAAAGTGTTCCCTGCGATTAATGTCGTGCACATTATTTCCATAAACGCTTATTAATCTAAACGTTTTATTTAATTAACTGCCATTAAACGGTTATATTTAAAGGCAGAAAGGGTTTTTATGTTAACCATACTCAATTATTTTAATACGTACAGTTATTTTTGCGAGCGTGCTTACAAAAGGAGCTCGGTGATTTTGCATTTTCCAGGAATATTGCACTTTGATCCTATCTAAATTATGTTTATTAGCTAGCACGCATTTCTAGACTAAATGCCGTTTTCGTTAGTTAGAAGGAAGGACAGAGAGAATAAGAACATAAAGAGAGGATTAGAAAAATAAGCGAAGGATAGATGCGACTTCTTTTACCTTTCTTACTTAGGATAGAAAACCCAGGGCTGCCAACCAAATATCACTCACATATTGTGTTGGCAAACCTTGCTTCAACGGAGTTTTTTACGCCATGGAAAACTCTTGTCTTCCTCCACCACAAAAACATTGGTTAAACTCTCGTGGAGGGCGTATGGCAACTCCCGAAACATCTATTCGGTCTACACACTAAAAATCATTTCACGCGAGGCCTTAAAGGACTTCAGGATTATCAGCTAAGCCGTAGCCAGTGGGCCGCAATTATTATATTTAGAAGAAGAATTTAAGTGAGCTTTTCTCTTATTTCAGACTCGTTTCTCTTATATCTATTTTCTCTTTTCGTTTGTGCACATCCTTCTCTTCCACGAATGCAGCGTCTTTTATATTGAAAATAATACTTTTTTCTGGAAACTGATCTAAGGGATATAAAGGTGAAATGTGTCCGTGGAAAAATTTTCGAAAGTATTTTATAGCACTGTTTGCTACAACAGTTCCAACGCTTTGATCAATTTGTCTCTTTATTTCGACTCCTGCCTCGTCTGGACATTTTCCTCGTGATAAATATTGTATTAGTACCACCTTGTTCAATGTATATAATACGAACGACTTGAGTTGGTGTTTCTGAACAAGCAAACTAACATTACACTGAGGTTCACTATATTTGGGCTGGTTATATCAGAGTGACAGCGAACACTATCACGTTTTTACGACGTAAGAGAGGGTTATGAATATATTTGTACGCATTTGCAAAAGTTTATGACTCTCTGCATCTTGATACGAGTAAAAGTATTCTGATTCAATGCAAGCTATGTTGCGATGAATCTCAGTTTTATATCTTATTTCACTTTATTGAATTTAACTGAGATTTATTCAGTCTTCAATAATACTGGGTTCGATTTCAGATTATTTCAGAAAGTAAAAAAATATATATAATTTTGCAAAGACCGTGATGATTATCCGCCCATTAACTTTGTTGATGACGTATATATGCCTGCTAAAGTCCACTAAGTTTTTCCACCAGATTTAATGTCATACTTTGAAAGGAAAATCTCTAATAGGATGTAGGCCTTCTCACTGTGCATCCATCTAATTCCTCCTCTCTGTCTTCCTTTGCCCAGTTCATTCCTTCCAATGAGACGTTGCAATAAATAATTTGCGTCTAAGATTTCATTGCCAATGATCCAAATGAATGCCGTTTTATTTAAACATCGCTCTTGAGTTTTCCGATTTATACGGTTGTAATGTACACACATCAACAAACATAGCAAAGAATTAAATCAACCCTATTCTAAGGAAAATATCATTTCGTATAACAGCACAAAAACCAACACAATTACGGAAAAATAACCTTATATGCGTTTAATTATAACGTTTGGTTATCCAAGTAATTCGGCAAACACAGTATTCCAAATGAGAAAATGCCCTAAAAAAGGCTTGTTTGAGGAAATCAAGAGTACTATTCAGCTTATTTGAATAATCCCTTGGGGGACTTATTTTCCTGTATTCGGGGTATAAGTGAAAGCAGTAACAGTAAAAGAGAATTGTTTCCCTTGAACTGCCCAAGAGTGCCTTCTATGGGTAATGTTAGTATACAAATGGGGTATTGTGGGTTAATATACAAATATAGACCATTCGTTTTATTTTTATGGCGGTTCTGCCGCATATGAAGGTTCAATGAGGTTTTGTGATAGTTTTATGCAAAGGGTCAGGTGAATGTTTGTTTGGTGATAGGGAAACCTATTTTAAACCTATGGAAATGATGCGGAATATTTCTGTATTAGGATCATTACAGTTTGAAAATTTGCTCACATCTGCTTGGATTAAGTTAAATCTGTATTGATAGATTCAGGAGTATCTATAGGCCGCAGTGCACACACAGTTTTATCTTCGTAAATTGGAGATTTATTAATAGCATTGTACCTTTTGCACGGTAGTAGAGCCTTGTTGATTTCAGCATGAATGGGCCGAACACACGAACGAATCACAGAAAATCGACGTAAAGTTGTTACTTTTACCGAACGAAACAGTATAGGTACTGGTGTACCTAAACTGTTTCGTGAGTGAAAGTGCCGGAGGCCCTATCCCCTATTCCTTCTCCCTCATCCCAATCCTCATCCTATCCCTTTTCCCAACCCCAAGGGTCGGCAACGCACTTGTGACTCTTGTGGTGTTGCATGTGTCCATGGGCGGCGGTAATTGCTTACCATCAGACGGTCCGTCTGCTCGTTTGCCGCCTATTACGATAAAAAAACCTGCGAAAACGCACTTTTCTTTTGGAAGGAGATTGGGCTGCCATAATACTATTGTTGACAAAATAATATAACATACAAATATCATGGCTGGTTTTTAAATATACTTAGATTCAATCATTTAAATGATGGAGTACGCTTCTAAAAGTGCAAAAATCACCGACCGCTATGTGTTAGGCTGGTCTAAAAGTATACATTTTCACGCAAAAGCAAAATATAAACGTATGCGGTCAAAGGTAACCCACCTTTATTCGTTTCTCGGTATGTTATTAGTTGATGAGTTAATTCCTACCGCAAAGCCTTTAAGGGACGTATTTTTAGGAAGAACTTGCTTCCCTAACCAAATAGCTGCGGTCGCTCATTCGCCCTTTTATCCCCAAACTATTAAGGTAAATTAAATAGTAGGTCAAATATAATTAGTGAGGGTGAAGGGTTGAAAGTTTGAATAATTTGTGCGAAAGGGAAATTTACTATTTAAATGAATATTTATGAAATAATTCCGGCGAGAATTAGGTAGTATAGTAAGATATTAAAGAGGGGCTGTAAAATTACGAATCCTTCTATCGTTTGAAAAGTGTCAAGAGGAAAACATTACAGAAAAATATACCTAGACAAAACCTAAATTAGTTTAATTGAATAAGTAACATCATCATCAGCCTTTTAAAGTCAATTGCTGGACAAGGGCATCTCCCAATCTGCGTCACAGTAGCATTGGTGCTAAGGCAATGGAAGCATTCCTACTTATCCCACTATGCCACGCTACTCAGACGGGTTGGCATAGGATTTGATGCTGTGTTTTCCGTGTCTTGCGCAAGATAGTTTATTTTGCCGTCGCCTCCTATGAGAACGTAATGAAAACACAAAAATACACTTCCTGATGATGAGTCCTGAATTTAGGAATTGTCATCACAGATAAGCTTTAGCACGATTTTGTATGTTTACTCGCTTACCGGCGAGGTCGCGGCAAAATATGCTACCGGCGTTTCGTTTGGTCCTGCTCCGAGACGCTGGTTATTTAATGGCTAAGCCTGGAAAACTTGTAGTTTAGAGTCAAACACACCATCTGTATCTGCGCCAAGAGTCAGAGGATAAATGTGTTCTAAGGGCCTACCCTTGCTGATCATAGATGTGGTTAGTATCTCCACTAGGCCATCGCTCTATTTATTGGTAAATAGATATTTAGTCATCACAGTCTGTGGGTATGGATACTAGGCTATCGCAACCTCTATTTGATAGAATAGATATTTACTCCAATATACTTACTTTTGAAGGTGTAACATATCTGGGCAACATCTCAGTTTATTGTTGATTATCCGACCATGTTACCCCACAAATGTCAGGCAACACATAGTTCCCACTGAGACGGAGGATCTCAGGTAGGATGTCGGGGTTCAAGAGAAACACTGCTAGGCTGAACAGGTTCTTTATTATGTCTCACTACCACTTACATACAGTATGACCGAACTAGGTAAGCACTGGTCTGAGCAGGGTAGCTGCTTGTAGGGTCGCCGATGAGCTGGCCAAGGTGCGCGTTGTGTAGACAGCTCGGTGGTCGAGGTTCAGGCTGAGCGGGGTCTCAAGTGTTGCAGTCGATGTGGGCTGAGCGGTGAGGCTCAGGCGTAAATGGTGCAGTCAGGCGTCCGTGGCCTGGCTGTAGGAGGCTCGTAGGCAGGAGCAGATGCGTCGGCGTCGGCTAGTAGCAGCACGGCGCCCGCAGCTCGTAAGTCGCAGCCCGTAGGGAGAACTGGAAACAGCATAGAGAATACACAACAACCGGTCAGGAACAGGCTATCCCTAGATCGGCTGTTATGCTTAAGAGACACAGATACTACAGACAGAACATATAGGCACACAGACGACTAGAATATGCTTACCCCCAGCGGGACAGTAGATAGGAAGTAGAATGTAGAATAATCACGAGGTGTAGCGGCAGCGTTCCGACATCTAGGGAAAGTGACCGATTTAGATCGCGCACCCATCTTATATAGGCATAAACCTATGACTCACAGACTGCCTTTGGCTCTGAACATGACTATATATGGTAATATTGCGAACGTTCTGCGGCTAAGCTGGCGTTAAGCGCCTGCAAGATATTATAACGCAATACGTTGAGTATTACGTTACACCACAAATGCAGACATTCCGCACAATTCAGTGTTCAAGCGAAACGCTTCATTATTAATATCTTGTTGGTCTATAGAGATGTAGAATATTTGCGCAATGTAATTAATATTTTGTGGAAGAAAATTGAGGAAATTGGTTTCCGTCAAATCTTATAATTATCGTGGCTGACAAGAATTAAGTAAGCTTTGTTTTGCCTTGCTCGGTGATCTCATATACGTGATAAAGCACTAATTTTCTCGCCTGCTTTGAATATTATATATTAGTCTACACTATTGATGATGAATTTCGTATTGTGTATACTTCAATCATTTTTTTTATAAACTCACGCCTTTTATCCCCGAAAGGGAAGGCAGAGGTGTAATATTACACCCACATTTCGCTATGTATTTTGGACCCCTCCTAATAGGGGGTGATCCTATTGCCGTTACCGAGTACATCACTGGACTTCGCGCTGCTATTAAGAATTCGGAAAACTCAGTAAACCGGAACCTCTCCCGATCAACAGACGCGTATGCGTCTGTTGATCGGGAGAGGCTGTCCACTGGACCACGGAGGTCATAATTATTTCAATCTATTTCTTATTTTACTCGCCTCTGGATCGCCTAGACTACTACGCTAGCACTTATTTATCATTATGATAAGCAACCGAAATAATATGTATTAATAGAGTAGTTCACTGCGGTCAATAAACTGAAATTTAAATTTTCGTGGTCATTACTTTCCGACAGACAATATCCGACATTTCAGCACTTCTGAAATGTGGGATATTGACTAAAAATGCTTGTGACTAGATCTATTTGAAATCAATTATTGTACTTAATCATTTGGATGATACCATGTTGTGATTACGATTGTACAGCTGAACCATATTAGCATAGGTGTTTATAAACGGCAATGTTACCCGCAGCTTTGCAGGATGGCTATAGTGTGTTTGCGACAAGAATTTTGCATTGGGTTCTCTGATGTATAAGCTCCATTATTAAAGGCAGCGCTAGTCTAGTGGATATACCTACATACTGCCATGCAGAGGGTATCAGGTTCGAATCCACGGCGCGCACCACTGACTTTTCGGAGTTACGTGAATTGTCAATTATCGCTTGCCTCGTGCCTCGGCGAGCACGTTAAGCCACCGGTCCCGGTTGACATGAAGATCTTTGACAGTCGTTATTGGGCGTCAGTACCTTCGAATTAAATTGACACTGGTCTAAACCATTCGCTGTGTTCTATATATTTAGCCAAATCCGGTTAGATTAGTTAGGTTGCAACTGGGATAACGCTAGGAGCATGAAGCTAAATTACTACAAAGACCCATTAAAAATCGTTCTTTCTGCGTATAAGAGTAAGAAACATCCATCCATTCTACAATGCACCTGTACAATATACCCCTACAATATACCTGTTACTACAATGCATGTGCTCTTTTGATGTACGACTTTAATAATATATTCCTGCGAAGCTCCATCAAAATATGCATTCGTAAATATGTGTACGTCTAGCAAACGCACTAAATAATTAGATAGCCATTCATTTAAGTACCTGTAAGTTTCACTGCTGGATATAGCCCTCTCGTATTTGGTGGTTGCCTATTATTGGTTAAGCAGTTTCTTTGAAGGCCCAAACACTAAGATACAAGAATAATTTTGTAGCAACTGTTGGTAAACCTTAAATAAATGGGTAATTAAATCCATTCTAACAAACTTTCGCGTCAATAGTAGTACAAATACCTAAGGCTGAATATGTAGATATAAGCTATTTAAGACTACGTGTACGGATTACTTCCCCGTACACAAAGGTGCTTATTGATACGTGCAGGAATAAATGAACCCCTGAGCTTCGTGCGGAAATTGCCTACATGGGCTATTAACGCATTTTATTAGACGCTGCTAATTATGTTAGGAAAATATATACATATTGAAATGAGAATTTGCGAAATAACGGGTATATGCTTGCTTACGTAAACATCGAAAAACATGACTTTCATATAATATCTTATGAATGTTAATTAATTGGAAGTGTAAGAAAACAATTCAGTTTTGAAGCTATTATTTTCTTTGTGATTGACAAAACAAACCAGGGCTAAATCCTGTACCACGGGGGAATTAGCAAGCAATGACACAACAAACATAATGAACACCATGATTAAAAGTTACAGTTTGTGGCTGTTGTTTGCTTACGTTATCATCGAAAAACAGGCCTTTGATATAATATCTTATGAATGTTAAATAATTAGAAGTGGACGAAGATAATTCATTTGAGACGCTATAATCTTTTTCCATTGATAACTCCTGCACCAGGGATAAATCTTGTACCACGGGGAATTAGCAAAACACGAAATTACGAGCACCAAAAGTCTTGTCTTTTTATCGAACCCACAACGCTTTTTGCAATGCTAATCAGGAGGACAGCTGCTCAAACAACTTTGGCCAATTGAACTTATATGAATTCGGTTAGAAATTTTATTTTCCTTCGCAGTTTGTCTTATTATTGGGTAAACTATTAAACGGATTTGGCAGTCTCTTGGTGTCTTCGGGCATCCTGAAGCTGCTTGAATCACTACACTTCACAAATCACTTTCACTCGCGGGCGGTTTTGTTAGGTTTTTGGTATAAGCGGTAATAATTATATATAGCGGTGCGGATTGCGGTATGCGGTGGACATGAGTTTTTGAGCGTCTCGAATCTTCCATTCTTTCTTCGTCGCCGTTGAGCAGGGCGGCCAATAGCGAGGCGTTTTGGGAGGGGATTCATAAAGGATCGCTCGGATTGGCCGAGCAGCGACGAACCATTGACGTTGACATAATTAACTAGCAATGGAAAGGATAGATGGCGCTACCATATCCCCCCGGCCCTAAAGGGTTGCCTTTAAAAAATAAATAAAATTGAACTTAGCTATGTTGGGTGTACTACCGCATAACCCATCAAAAGGCTAAGACAGCGATATGACAATAAAATTTATCTAAATTAACTTTAGCGAAAACTACAAACGCAATAACCGCGAAAACTACAAACTAAATACTTAAACTAAGAGTCAGATCCAACTTCGTTCGACAAACCATGTCTCATTATTTTAGGACTTATAAATGCAAATTTTATGAAACTTAATTTGTAAAAGGGATGGACGAAAAAGATTAACGACTTTGGTACATGATCCGAGTTAAAATAGCACCGTTTAAATAATTTTAATGCCTGTATTTTAATAAAAGGGTCAGTTTTAATAAAGGTAACTTTTAATTAAAAATGGGCATAAACTATGGCTTAGTTAAATAAAAACGAATTTATTAATAGGGACTTTGCTCTAGGCGCTTCACACTATGAGGATTGCCAAGGCGAATAAAAAGCTGAATTTTTCCTAAATACTTCTTGGTAAATACCTGTTAGTGTTACACTTATTATTGGTATTGAATCACACTATTAGAAGTTGCGCATTCGATTATTCAATAACAAACGCATGCGAAAATATACTTTGCTATTATTCCAGTTCTCGCCAACAACAGTTAGGCAGCGAGCTTATTAAGCACGATAACCTAGCTGATCAGAAGATCCTCCTTCTAGTTGATGAAACTACCTCTTGTTCCGACATAAGTGAACTTTTCTTCTTCTGTTGTACCTACGAAGACACTGAGTTCTGAGTATCTTCTTCACCGGTTTTCTTCCTGATGACCGCCTTGATTGCCTTCACAGCTAGGTAGAATTTGCTCTAGGAGGAGGTTTCGTTGGCTTGGTCAAACCATCTGAAATTGTATCTTAAGTCAACTGATCATCATCATCAGCCTTTAATAGTCCACTGCTGGACTAGGCCTCTCCTTTGAAAGGAGGCATTGGCCTACTATACCAAACTGGTCAAGCGGGTTGGTATAGGGTTTGTATCAAGTTTTCCTTCTCTTACAGTGCTGTTCTCTGCATAATACGCTCCCTCTGTTGGCTCTTACGTCACCCATGGGATGATATGGGGTGGTGACAATTCGTATACTTATTCCGTCACCACACTTGAAACTGATACTTGAATGATATCGCGACTTAATCGTAAATTGCACAAAGTGTCAAACAATGTGTCAACGACGAACTTGAAACTGATACTTGAAAGATATCGCGACTTAATCGTAAATTGCACAAAGTGTCAAACAATGTGTCAACGACGAACTATATGTGTCAAATAACACGATAATGACATTAAAATACCGGAATACCATTCGTGAGTCAATTCAAAATCCAATCCCATTTCATTCAAAATAAAGTGTCGATGTCAGATAAAATACGAGAATTGGCCTTCTGATTAGGGAGCTCTTCAGTTTTCGACCTGATAGGTACAATAAGAAATGTTTGGATATAATTATTTCAGTACCTGGCCACGGGCCACGGTCAGGTAACAAACTTTGTAATATTAATACCAGAGTACTTAAGACTACTAGGATTACACGAAGAATCTCTACGTTCAGGCATATTTAAAATTCTACTTAAATTCGCAGCGTTATTTAGACGGAAAATTATTTGCAAGTGAAATTTGTTTAACCTAAATAGCTCAGTTTGTGAGATACAGCTCACAAAGATTAGTAGGCTATTTGTTTGAACAACAATGTTTGCTTGTTACAAATTCTGGCCTTTGTTTTCATATTTTTTGTTCTTTCTGGAAAATAGGGTTATTTTTTAAAGTTTGGGACAGTATTGATTGATTGATTGGTGTTGTTTTTATTTTTGTACTTTGTAACTACAGTAAACAAGTTAAGTGAGCGTCAGCGTTGACAAAAGATTTTTTATTTCTTGGATACTGATATACAGGTGTGGGTGTGTAATACACTTCTGCCTACCCCTTCGGTTTCACTTTTACGCGATAAATCTATTTCATCACCTTTTATCAGTTAAATGACTATTTACTTAATAATATATTATTCGTCAACCCACATCTCACTAGACTTTGCTAACCTCAATCACTATCTAAACTATCTTAACGCACAAAAATCATACAACGTCGCTTCGATGAGACATGAAACTAAAAATTATACTATTGCATTTATAATTTTACTAGAGGACGCCAGCAGCTACGCCCGCATATTATTTTATTATCCGTTTTGCCCGATTCCGTGGGAATTTCGGGAAATCCCTTCTTAGTGCACCTCTACGGTCCCCAAGGAACATACATGTCAAATTTCAGCATCCTGCGTCAAATAGTTTAGGCTGTAGCTTGTCTGTCAGAGTAACGCAAGTATTTTATATATACAGATTACGTGTGACGTATATCATCAAAATTAGCCTTTTTTTTTTGAAGTTGTATTACCGGGGCGAGATTTTCGTCCCGTGACTCATGATCTTCAACGCAAGTGAAGATTGCAATACGGGACCACTTTCGTTTTGTTGCCGACACTGACCGATAAGCAAGCGGTTTTCCCGACACTAAAATGCAACTGCCGCTTACAGATAAGCTCAGATACATCAAAAATAGTCAAACATTAGAATTTTGTAGAAGCAAGCCACTACATTTCATAAGAGTTTTCATAGCACTTGAGCTAAAATTGTCTTTTATATAAGAATATAATCATAGAGTCAAGTGGATCTAAATAGATTCAAGCCTTCAATAAACTTTTGTTGACCGCACGAGCATTCTGCCTTTGAACGGAACTGGGGAATGCACTATCCGGCATTAACTTACCCTGCCGACTACGCTTATCGCTCCGCGGGAAAACCGGAATAATTATTTATTCTGTGGCCATTTATTTGCTCATTCGTTATCATAAATAGACTATCGGTTTATCGTACTGTTCATCGTTCCATTTTGCAGTTGAATAAATAATGCAATTGGATCGTTTAATTATAAAATGCTGCTTGGACTACGGCGCTGGTGTTTTACAGGGACGGATTTGGAGCGCTGATGTTTGTTCTTTTAACGGCTGCCGCTCATTAAGAGTGCGGTTTTCGGTTAACCTATGTCCGGATGCAGTTGTTTAACCGAAGTAGGTATGAATCCAACTTTCGAATTTCGTCGCAAGTTGATTTCGGATGCTTTTAAATTTCATTGAAACCTTCTCCCTCATGCTGAAGACACTTGACGAAATGGTATTATTGGTTCTGATGTTTTTGAATATGTTTTTATTGTTGTAAAACGTGCGATGTAAGCAAATACTGACTACAATATTTATTACAATTACATATTTTTACCGACGCAAGTTTTGAAATGAATAATTTAAAGTTTCAAAATATAAGTTTTGTATCCTGAAGTTATGAAATTCAAGTTTTAGTGAGATTTTGCATGTTACGCAGTAACAACTGTTTCATCAGATATTTTAAATAACGATCTTTATTTGAAATGATACACAAGCGTCATATTTTCACTACATATTATAAAACAAAGTCTTTCTTCTGTCTGTCTGTCCTTATGTATGCTTAAATCTTAAAAACTACGCAACGGATTTTAATGTGTTTTTTTTAATAAATACGGTGATTCAAGAGGAAGGTTTATATGTATAAATGACGCGGGTGAAGCCGCTGGCGACGTCTAGTTACAAATATAACCAACTTTTAAATATTTTGTATTTTCGCTCCATGCACATAACTTTTTACGGATCCAAACTCTTGATACATAAGATTTACACCAAAATGCACTAGTATTAATTTAGTGAGCGTTAACGTAGCGTTAAGTTCTCCGAGTCAAGAAGGCTTCCTCGCCCGTCGACAGCCAAGCTGCCACCTTCACACCTCCGTGACTACGTGATTGCGAATATATTATTATGCACGGAAATCTCTGAAACATAGCGTGGTACTTTTGGAAGCAGTAGTAGAATTAATATTTCCAAGGTGCATACATGGTCTTGTAAATGTTACAAAACAAAAAGAAACGAGTGTGTTTTAGCAAGCATTCTAACGAAAGCCCTAGTGAGCATTTTAACGATTTGACAGTAGAGGACAATGGCAGAATTTGGTCTGGGTTTGTTGTGGCGACCTTAAGCTTCATATGAACAAAACAAATTGTTTTTTTTTTTTACGATTTTTTATATTTTCACTTTGTCTCGTTAAAGCCAGAGTATTTTATGATGATAAAAAGCATTCCAATTGATAACGAACTAGGTACCTACTTTATTATTTGACTAGAGAACGCCAGCATCTACGCCTGCATTCTTTTTAAATTTACCCATTTTGGCCGATCCCGTGGGAATTTCGCGAAATCCCTTCTTAGTGCGCCCCTACGGTCCCCAAGAAATATACATGCCAAATTTCAGCTTCCTGCGCCCAATAGTTTCGGCTGTAGCCTGTCTATCAGTCAGTTAGTAACGCAAGGATTTTATATATTAAGATCACAGAAGAATAACTAAAGCATGGAATGAACGATATTTTTATGAACAAATTGAATATGGCTACACTCTTCACTAATATGACAAATTAGAGTTGCCAGAAGAAGATGGCACTATGTTTGTCAGCTAGGGCTAAAGACCATTTGAACACAAATTTCGTAACTTTTTAATTTTTTAGTGATTGAGCAAATCCGCTATCGATATCGATCAAAGTTTCAATATAGGTTCAAAATCAAACAGACTTGTAAAGTATAGTAAGTATGTACATTTTATACATTCCGTAAGTTTGTGTCCACAGCAGTCAGAACGCTAGTTAATGGATAATATTTATATAATTATTACACAAACTTGCATTTTTAAACTGAATCTATAATTTTTTGTTTCAAATGGGTACTCAGTAGCACATAATAATGAAGCGTCACAGCATTTCTTTTTAACTTAAAGCTAATCTCACTTGTTTTGTCACCAGCCGCGCGTAAAAGGTATTTTTCAATAACACTGTTATTTTTCACGTGATCTAAAATTATCAAATCCTCCTTCACGACATTTTTGTTTTGCAAACTATCAAGTAAACGTGAATTCATAAAAATATTCTTTTTATCAGACGTTTAGACCGTTGTCTTAAATAATTTATTAATAACAAACGTCTTTTAACAAGCTGCTCAAGGTGAAAAACTTCTTTTTGTAGTTTTTCTATTGTACGTAAGTGTTTAGCGCACACGATTTTCAGCGCTTCTGTACCTACTGGCGGAGAAATTGTAACTAACGTAGGCGCTTTAGTGCTGGTTGTCGAAGAAACAGAAGATGTCTTATTTATGGAAGGCGCACGCGTACACTAAAGAAAGAAAAAAGCCACGTTTTAATGCAAAGCAGTATATTAAAATAAAAAAGCATACCCTTTGTGTTTGCCACCCTAGCAATCATCGATGATACCTGAAGCTTGATTTATAGGCCAAAGCCGATTAATAAAAAGTACCTTACACCTTTTTCTGTACTCCCATTACTCCCAGCAACGTGCATTGAACTTTTTATGATCGATTGAGTAGCCAAAATGTGAAAGTTTAACAAATAAATAAATTCACTTACATTTATAATAGGTATTAGTAAGGATATGGTAAAACTATGAAATGAGTGGATGTCGCCTAACAGCCCGGACACGAACGGCCGCGACACGCTGAGCGACAAGCGATTTCAATGTTCATGCCGCTCTCTATTCTGCCGCCGGCGCTGTCACCTCAGTGCAGAAATAAACATCGAAATCGCTAGTCGCTTAGCGTGTCGTGGCTTTTCGTGGCAACAGTGTAACTGCAGGTAGCTGGCTGAATACTGTTTATAACATACATACATAGGCTCACGCCTGTTTCCCTGAAGGGGTAGACAGAGGCATATTAAACATCCACTTTTTGCCAGACTTTTGATCCCACGTAGTAGATGGCGAGCCTACAGCCGCTAATCGGGATGTTTTGTTTACCAGAGCCTCGTCCGTTGATAAGCAGGTACACCACTTGCAGGTGAGGTTGACTTGGGACCCTACGTTCTTGGTGGGAACCCTATGCACTGATAATAAAATTGAACAAAATATTAAAATTAAATTATTCCTTTGGTCGAGACATGGAATGGAGCCCAAGATCCGACTCCTGTTTGGCGCTGCTACCCTAATAAAAGTAAAAGCAAGTAATTATTTAAACACTCATACTGATACGTTTAGAATGGAGGAATAATGTTGGCACAGAATTTTCTTTTAGTCTGCGCCATCTGTCAATACTATAAAAACATTCCGCAGTAAAAAGCTTGGAACAAATTCTATGGTGCTTTCTAGGCACCTAATTTTCGCCACGACATACTGCAGCAATCCACTTATTTTATAAATCTTTATCACGGGAAATCTAAAAAATAACGAAATAAAATATTGTGGATAGACATATCGATAAGACTTTTTACAACACTTGAAAAGTCGATATAAATATTATACGGCTAAATTCAAAATCATGATAGAACTGTTATAAAAGAAAAAGTCACTAAGGTTATATAATTTGATGGCATAATATTGTCTAAATTGTATCTTACACGTCAGTTGACTGTGTTCAATTTGTAAGTACTAGGACTACCTCTATGTATATATCCAATCTCTTTGGACAGGAATAGACGTTTCCAAATCCGTATCGATTATTAAATAAGTAATTGATACGATCACCTTTAAAGGGTTAGTTTGGTTTAAAATATAATTATTAAAATGCAGTTATTTTATCTTTAATCAACATTATATCAATAAGCTAATATGTTTGAAGCAAAACAGTTTTTAAATTAAATAAAAACGTCACAGCATCGTTTTAATGTTGTATCGATTTCACATAAAATCGATTTAAAATGTGCAGCTATGCTTTTGTCTTTGGCTGTGACAGTTAGATGCTTCAGAATACCTTCTGCGTTTTAATGTCAATCTGACATAATTTCATTGATAATTCAAACGTCCCTACACATCCCTACATCATTCATTGTAAATAATTATATTCATAAATTCTAAAAATTAAAACACCGATAGAAACCTGGAAAAAGAAGACTTTTTCAGCTTTCTCGAGTGAAAATAGAATCATTTGTAGACTCTGTTACTTACGCCGATTTATATATATATTTTGTATTACTGTACGTTTCAATTTAATTCCAGACATTTCTAAGTATGGAGATCTGCCATTGTCCTTTGCTTTGACGTTTTGTTGATAAGAGTGTTCGCTAGAAAATTCATAAAAACTTCGAGTGCTCGCTGTATTGTTAAGAGTGAATGCTCAGGTGTATCAGCACCATTAGAATTATATTTTACATCTGATATTTCTTATAGCCTAGGATATCACACTCACTGTATTATGGTAACCAATCTATACGTATTATAAAATGAATCCTTCCAGCCGTCCTGTCTGTCCACGCAATAAGACGTTTAATTCGTGAAGGTTTTGCGAAGTAATATCAGACAGGATATGACGGAAACATACGGTCATTTGGAATGAGATAATTTATACTGTATTTGGTCGTAATGATGTTATATTTCACGCAAAAATAAATTGGAGATGCCGTTGGGTGTTTGGTTGTTTTTCTTCATCACGCGTGGCACAACGGAGCGGTTTATAGTATGAATAAAATTTAGTGTGTGGAGATAGTTAAAAGGTGGCATGGGCTATTTTTTACTGCGATAACAGGCACCCATGTGCCCGTAGCCACTGGCGTCGTAGTCTAGTTACTAAGTACAAGTAAGGGCACTATATATGGGGTGTAAATAAAAAGAAAGTACTGTATGTTACAAGTCACCTATTCTATCGAGTAGCTATATTTGTATCGATATATTGTTTGCTATCTTCTCCTCACCAGGGTGCACATGAATTTATTAATAATCCAGTTTTTAAGTAGGCTTAGGGTACATACTATATATGTATATATATACATCACGCTACGGCTTTTTAGGAGACGGGAAAAAAGACAAAAGACGTTAAGCAAGCGGTACAGACATAATATCGTTTTAACTATTAGGATATTAATTAAACCTTGCAGTAAAACAGTTTATACATCGGTGTATCATAAGGGCTATCGTTTATCACGATAGCTGACACTGAGGCGGGCGAAGCTGCGGGCAAAACTAGTTTCAAATATTCTCATTAAGCTCATCTAGCAAATATAAACTGGTACATATATATAGCCAAGCATTCTTGAAGACATTGCTTTGTTTGACAGCCGTGAGGGAGACATTACTCAGGTAAGAGACTGTGACCTCCTGAATTATCGTCGGATGCGGGCGCCTAAATAACCTCCTTGAAGTACCTACACACATTTTATCATATAATTTACGCATAATAGGGAAACTCATGTACTGCAGAGATTGAAGAAATATGTTAACAATATTATAGCATTGAATAAAATAGGTAGGCGCTTGTTTAAGGAAAATATTTTTTTTATTGAAAAGCTTTGTGAACGAGAGATATGTATTAGATCAGAATCTAGTAATTTGTTTCCAAGTTAAATTTGAAGTAAAAGGTTCTAGGCATAAATTTCCGTTTCATTCGTTTATTTATGTATTTAAATTTGTGGAAGTCATATTGAAGCAGTAGGTAGATGAACATCTTGGAATAAAATAATTTACACTTTTGATCTTGTGACTCATAGAATATAATTTGGGAGCACATAGACACTGCTGCAATAAATATGGCTACAAACAGGTAAAGTTATAGTGAAGTATGTACAGAAGCCCTTAATGTTCCTGTTGTATATTTATGTCTTTGTTATTCGTCTCTCGGCTTGCTAAGGGACGTGGAACATTCGTTTCTACCCCCACAATCTTAATATATAAAATCCTTGCGTTACTGAGTGACTGACAGACACGCTACAGCCGAAACTATTGGGCGCAGGAAGCTGAAATGATATCTGTGTAGATGTGAATAAATTTCTTTATGTACTAAACGTTCGAGAGTCTTTGCCATTGTTGAGAGCAAGGAAATGGGACGGTAGTTGGTAACGTCTGACTTACACCCACCCTTATACACAGGCATAACATTAGCAGTGTTCCAAATCTGTGGCATTATGCCACTTGCCAGACTATTATCTTAATATATAAAATCCTTGCGTTACTGACTGACTGACAGACACGCTACAGCCGAAACTATTGGGCGCAGGAAGCTGAAATTTGGCATGTATGTTCCTTGGGGCCCGTAACGGTGCAATAAGAAGGGATTTCCCGAAATTCCCACGGGATCGGCCAAAACGGGTAAATATAAAAAATCGCAGGCGTAGCTGCTCCTCTAGTTTGTTATAAATACAGGGTGTAAAAAGACCCTTAACGAAAACTGAAATCCTATGTTGTACCAATCACTACGAACATTTTTTACTTTGGCACCATACCTGGAAAATTACTGGTTCAGGAGATATTGAGGCTCAAAGTAAGTATGGATTTTTTCTAATTAGGTACCAAATCGATGCATTTACCCCGCTAATATGTTCTTTAGATGCCCTATGACCCCATGGATAAGTAGGTATTTAATTGCGGTTTAAAAATGTGAAAATTTAAAAAAAAGTCGTTTCCCAGTAATTATTTTTGGTTAGTATGACTTGGCATGATGTCCACAATGAGTAGACTTCGGCTCGGTGATGGGTCTTGTGACACCCTGTATAATTGCGGATGCCAAGACAAAAGTCATTGTTTACACAAGATTTTTTTTTTTATTATTTACTGTGACCACTTGTCTTTAATTTCATCATCATCATTAGCCTGCCATAGTCCACTGCTGGATTTAGGCCTCCCTAATGGCACACCAATGCCAAGTAATTTAATAAGATAACTTCACGCCTTTATCCCCGAAGGGGTAGGCAGACGTTTAATATTCACCCACACTCGCCAGTTATGTTTCGGTCCCAATGTAATAGAGAGCGAGAAATCTACCGGGCAAAAATAAATAAATAATGACATTATGCGACCAGTATTACCATCTTATCTGTGTACCTACATAAAATTATTGCGGTACTGGCTGACTAACAGACAACGGGCTGCCAAAACAACTGGGCGCTAGAGGGTGAAATTTGGCATCGGGATTTCCCGAAATACTCATGCGAACGCTGTGTTGCAAACACACAATCCTAAAAAAAATTTAGTCACTTCAAAAGCCCAGGACAGAGCTCTCAATCAACAAAGCACACACTCGGTTTGGACCATTCCATATCAACAATTTCCTAAGTTATGCAAGATTGACCAGCTGTATCCAAATGCTGTGGCCGGTATGTAGGCAAATACATTCGCGTTGGGACTACCACGACCCACCAATCCCAACTGACCTCTTATGACTAACCCTATCTACTTATAAGGGGTAAGGTCTTAGTCCACCACGCTGCCCAAGTGCCGGTTAGCAAACTTCACATGTCTTTTGAAAACATTTTGGGGAACTCGCAGTCATTTTCCTTATAATATGTTTTCTTCATTGTTTGTCAAACGATAATCCAATACATTCACACATATTTTATGTTAAATAAGCAAAAAATAAGAAAACAATCGTATTGTTATCTCTCTCCAAATAATTTTAGGGTGACAATCACAATTACCTGTCACATCCAATAACAAAGCTCCATTAAGCTGACCCAATGACCCGTACGTATTGACATAGCAAACTTATTCGCCCACAGTTTGTTCCGTCAAGGACAATAAATGGTATTTTCACCCTAAACTTTTGCGATATTCTGTTTGCCTCTGAAAAGTTTCACCGTCCGTTTTCTTTTTGTTGTAAGTCCTAATTATTGTAATGGCTTGTCAATGCTAATATTCTCTTTTGACGTTTGTAAAAATAGGATGAAAGCTGGGGTTTTGTTATGTGAGTAAGATTTTTGGTATTCTGAAAGTTTGTGAGGTAAAGAATATTTAATTTTAGGTCGTAAGTTCAACATTTTCTCAACATGATTTTTATGTTAAATCGAAGCAGTGACTGCCTAGTAAAGATACCAACAGACTGCCATACAGGGAGTATCGATTTGAATCCACATTGCGCACCACCACTAAGTTATGTGCGTATTGATCTGTTAGTTGTCGCTTGAATGGATGAATCAACGGATACAAGGGTATGGCAAATCATTACCCATAAATAAACAGGGTTTGCGATATTCCATGGTTAAGATTAGTCGTCTTAACCATGGAATATCGCAAATCCTTTGGGTCGCATAGTTGAGAAAGCAGGCTCAGAGGAAAAGCAATTCAATGCAATTCTGTTATTTTGGGTTTCATCAGAATCCAGGCCCCGGTCTTCAAGGTGAAATCTTGAATACAACCGAGATAACGCTAGGACGAAGATAATCTTTAGTTTGTCTTATGTAGCGAACTGTGAAACTCAACACGTACTGTGGAAATTAGTTACAGAAACTTCTCCGAGTCATTTCCTGAGAGAGCTTCCTTGATAGCTGAAACGCGCTTTAAAAAAGTGGGTTCATAAATCTCTACCTATCTCAAGGGCCAGTGACTGACTTGTGTGGTATGAAAGAAAATATAATATACTAGTTTCTGCGCGCAGTTTTGTTTGTATGAGAGATGGCTATCGGGACAAAATGTATTCCGATGCAATAAGCGATGTATGTTTATTACTGCAAAGTTGTAATTTAATCCGTTTATTCGTTTTTCTGTGAAAGAATTACAAACATCCATACATCATTCTATCGTCATAAACGTGCGCATTCATTGCGCATTCATCTACTAGTATTATTCTAATAAGCTTTATTTTCATGTACCATAAAAGGATTTTAAAATCTATCTACAAGCGAAGGTTTAGATTGGCCTCCATGTTTAAGGGTATTGGCCATCCCGTATCATCATGTCAAACCCGTTCTATGGCTTTACATTGTCACCGAGGATTATCCTTATTATCATATAAGGCTCGTACCCTAGTTGACTGAACCCTTAGCTTAACTATATTCGTGATTAACTTTTTACTCCACCATTTTACAATTTGAATAGTATTCTGAGAATATGGACTTTAAAAAGACAACTGCAAAATAAAAAGGTAATTAAGAAATGTCTTAATGATGATGTAGATTTTTTGATCGATTTGCTTTTTTCTTCAATATAGGTTTTCTTACTACAGCTTACTTCGTAAATATTGCTTTTCTTGGTATTGAACTCAAAAAACTTTAAAATTCAGTTCATACAAAAATTATTTTAGCGCGGAGGCAAATGTGCTTGGTAAAAAAGGTAAGAAAGTTGCAGACAATCCAGAAATTTTGTCAGTCAAACGCATTAACTCCATCACATACATTACTGTGTTATAATATGAATGACCATATTACAAACAACAAGGCCCAAAGACACGTTTAAGTTACATAATACTGACTAGAGACTAGATTTTTGGCTATTTTTAGTTGAGGAAGTCCTCCACCAGAGGATGAAGTTAGGAATTCTCATTACAGCCTCTGCCTTAAGATTAGCAGAAGCGTGTGCCGTCGGTTAAGCCACCACTGTGTTCCACTCTTTGCCTACAACTAGAAAAACAAAGCAATCTCTTTACTATGGCTGGACAAGCAAGTCGACCAAGTAAGCTACTCTCCTAGCTCGGTAAACCAGCCCAAAAGTTATATTAAATCTTGCCATCTTACTCTTTTATATCCAGTAAAACTTACCGACAGCGAGAGATAAGTTTTATGATAAAAATAAACGTTAATGATATTACACACTTAGCCTGAGCGGCTGTTAGCTTCGATACTTTGGTCCGCTGTTAACCAAAGTATAAGTGTTCATAATAATTCATATTAATTAACTATATATGCCGTGGGGAAGCTGCGGTATATTTTCTTCAAAATGTTTGTATAGGTTTTATTGGGCCATATGAGAAGACCTGAATTTTCATTTCATAATGAAGAAACTAGGTACGGACTAAGCAGACTCATTGTTGTCCACCCATTCAGTATGCCTGTGATAAGATTTCTAGTTTATAAGATATTAATAAGATTTTTAGTTTAGAAGTTTCAAGACAGTTTAATTTCGAAGACTTCGCGAGCCCCAAAACTCGGTGCCTAATATATACAAATACACACCTCTATCTATATAATATGAAATCATTAATAGGTATAATATGAATACCCCTTTTCGTCCTGTCTGTCAGTATGACCGCTATAAACTCAATACTACTTTTTAAGGTTTTCGACATTAGATAGTGTGATTCCTGGGGAAGCTTAGGTGAAAATGTTGTGTACAGAAATGTTTTCAACTAACATGGATAAGTGTAAATGACATAGTTAGCTCGTATGGCTTGTGGGGTATGAAGAAATGATGTGTGAAGAAATAAATAATCATAATAGAGAAATAAGTATATGCTTTACTGGCCAGTAGATAAATATAAATACACTGTATAATTATGACCTATGATAGATATAATATGTCTGTCTTGCTGGGGAGGGACAACAAAACTAAAATTCTTGGAGTTTGAGAGGGCGCAGAGAACCTTAATTAAGGTCATGTTCATTAAACCCTATAGGTATCCCACCCACAACCTATATCTATTATCAGGCCTTTTGTCTGTGAGAAAGCTTTATTTGCTTCAACTTACCTTGAAAAAACACACATCACTCCCGTATGACCCCTCTAAGTCAAAAAGCAGAATGAGCTTCTTGGTCGCTCCAACTGTCCACATTAGATCTGCTTTTGCTAAAAGGCAATACGCTTTTTTTTTTCTTTTTTTTTTTTTATCGCGGGAAAAATTTTTATGCATACCCCATTTGTTCGGGGGACAAATAAAGGTTATGTGGGACTGCACCCACTAAACAACCCGCGGTGAGCCTTGCACGTCGCCTTGACGGGAGGTCCCGGAACATGTTACGACTTCGGCAACCTCCCAGCGAGACACCCGCACTAGAACGGGCTACCTCTCTTGGGCGATGTCCCGGCTCATCCTAGGACATCAACCCCATTGCGGAATCCTGCAGACGATGGATACCCCCGATCCTTCGCCCGCAGTACCACTTAAGGCGGCATAAGGCGCATTTCAGCGCGCTGACGCCGCCTGGTTCGCCGGCGGCGGATCGAGTCAGGCAAGGCATTTTCCTCCCTGGCTCGCTCCGCCGCTTCCTTCTGCGAGATTACTTCCTCGCAGAAGGTTGCGACCGCCGCCCAATGCCTGTCACTGATAACCATAGCCTGAACTACAGCCGGTAGTGACAGATCAACACCAATGACTGCTACAAGATCCCGTCGGCACACATCCCAAGCTGGGCAGTGCTCGAGGGTATGCTGCGCAGTATCCTCACTGCAGTCGCAGTGGTGGCAGACGGAACTCGGCTCTCTCCTAGCGACCGTGTGCAAGTATTTGCCAAAGCACCCATGATCTGACAAAACCTGCACCAGTCGGAAAGTGAGGGTCCCGTGCTGCCGCCCCGCCCAACAGTCTAAGACTGGCCGGAGCGCTTCCACGGTCCTAATACCGGCTCGCGGGGTCTCCAACCGATCACGCCATTTGACCATAGTGACGTGGTGGGCATTTTCACGCCACCTACGTAGTTCCTCCAGCGATGGAACTGAACCAGTTTCCTTTACCACCGCTGCACGCCAATACATTTCGGCAAGTACTTCCGCCTCCAAGTCCCATGGTGGTGTGCCGGCTAGAACACATGCCGCTTCTGTTGACACAGTGCGGTAGCCCCGTATGACCCTAACTGCCATAACCCTTTGGGGTTTCCAAAGCATAGCCCTTGTTTGGGCGGTTAGGCACTCTGCCCACACTGGTGCACCATATAGTGCCATCGAGCGGATAACACTCGTGTAGAGTCGCCGGCACATGATCGAAGATCCACCTAAGTTCGGCAGAAGCCGTCCGAGGGCAGACGCTGTGCTTACAAGCCTTGGGGAAAGTTGGCGAAAGTGTTCGCTGAACTGCCATTTTTCGTCCAACATAAGCCCAAGATATTTTATGCTGGACTTGATCGACACGAGAACCGAGCTGATCGTTATCGAAGCACCAGTGGGTGGCTTACGGCGAGGTCCGTGGAAGAAAAGAGCCTCAGTTTTATTCAGAGACACTGTAAGTCCCAGTGCCTCGATACGCCCCACCACTTCTGAGACTCCTATGTTGGCCAGATGAATCGCTTCATTGAAGCTAGCTCCCTGGGCTGTAACAAGAGTATCATCTGCATAAAAAATGATACCCAGCCCGCGACAGTGCTCCCCACGAAGGACCCAGTCGTATCCAATGTTCCACAGGAGAGGTCCCAGCACAGACCCCTGTGGAACACCGCACGTCATACGACTACGAACTATGACTCCATCTCGATTCTCATGCACAATACTTCTACCCTCCAGATAGTCTGCCACTAGCCGCACTAGGTAGCTAGGAACTCTATGATAATAAAGTGCCTCCTGAATGCAGCTAAATGGCAGACTATTAAAAGCATTGGCGATGTCAAGAGACACCGCCAATAAAACACCGCCTCTGGTAACCGCATCCTCGGCCGTGGCCTTTAGTCTCATGATAGCGTCAACTGTTGACCGTCCCACACGAAAACCAAATTGAGCATCAGACAGATTTGGGCCGACTTCGTTGAGATGCCGGACGATACGGGTAGCAAGAATTCTTTCGAACAGCTTGCCAACCTCGTCCAGCAGGATAATAGGCCTATAGGCCGTGGCCGAATCAGGGGCTCGTCCTGGCTTCGGCAGAAGTACCAGCCTCCCTGTTTTGCTAAAAGGCAATACCCACGGCAATCGTCTTAATTATATAACTTGCTGAATAAAGAATTGCGGATATATTCCATGAAGCTCCGAGACTGAAAAAAAGTTGTAATCGATTGGCTTAGAACTAAAACTTACGACGATGTTGAGTCTATTGTACCATCAATTCAGTAACCAAATTAGTTACAATTGGGATGATGAGCGCATGGTTAGTGGAAGAAGACTTATTGTGCTTCTTTCGATCCCAAGACAGTGTCGCAGGGCTAACCGACAAACAATAACATACATTAGGACCTACGTTTCGTCTAGGCATAGCATGTTAATAACAATCAACAATCAAAAGTGAACAAAAATTAACTGAGCAATGCTCATTGTAATTCACACACGACACAACCACACTCTCATACTTATACCCACAATCTCTCACACTCTCTCACACTTACACCGACACTCACTCACTCACTCACTCACTCACTCATTCATGATACACATACCACACCTACACGCGTGATCTGGCCTCTTCTTGTGTAACTTTTATTTATTTGTAAGAACATTTGTATAATTTTAAGTCACCACTTTATTTTCAATGTAAACTAATGTTAAAAACCACGAAAGTGTAAATTCATATCTCACCATTTTATTTTTTCAAGTTTACATAACTTACATAGTCTACATTTCAATTGCATTAAAGTGACAAGTGGAAGCGTGGAGTCTCCTAATATAAGCAATTCCTTGCTTAAAAGGTGATCTCCAATCACAATGCCAATTGTAATTGAAATAAACGTTTTTATTTTTTTATTTATTTAATATGTTATGTCGATCACTGCGTAGTATGTGTGGGGTGAGACTGATCGATAGAATTCCGAACGTAACTATACGAGAGAGCAGTGGTCTGAAAGAATATGTCGTGACTATGATTGAGAAAGGAATGCTAAAGTGGTTTGGACACGTGGAGCGAATGAGTGAAGAAAGAATGACGAATAAGATTTATAAGGCAAATGTGTGTGGGCAAGTCGGTCGCGGCAGACCTCGTCGGACATTCCTCGATCAAATTGGGGACGTCCTAAAAAACGGCCAGGTCCGAAGTACCCGAAACCGACGAGCATGTATGAAAAGAGTAATGAGTGTAGAGGAAGCGCGTGAGGTTTGTAAGGATAGAAGCAAATGGCGTTCTGTTGTCTCTGCCTACCCCGACGGGAAAAAGGCGTGAGTATATGTATGTATGTATGTATTAATATGTTAGCTACAGATTCGAAAAAAGGTCGCTAAATCAAATAATAAGGTAATTTTAAGCTCATGCACTACTTACAAGACATGGACCTTCACTATTTTACAAGAAACCACTTCCACGGCATTGCGAACTTATGAAAAGACTACTAAGTATAGTTCGCAACTACTAAAACCATTGATCTATAAAACAGCTAGATAAGCAAAGAGCGCATATATTTGTTGCCATGTGTTATGGGTCCGTGGACCTAATACTGTCACATTGTCCTCAAGTGTCAAATTTGTCGACACAAAAAGGCAACGATCGTAAAACGGGTAGATACGCAGTGAAATACTGCAAATTACGTTGATAAAGAGGCAGGATATTTTATTTCACGCTCATGTTAATTGTTTATCACGATATTTTGTTGCAAATTACAACTAAAATCGCAAAAAGTCATTGAACTTCACGATGTTGACAATAAATAAAATTGTGAATTTCCCATTCTTACGGGAGTTTCGTAACTTGATGAGCGTTGTCATTTGGTACCGGAATTATAGGACTTAATCCTTGTACTAAGACTTTTTCCTCCTATAATACGAAGCAGTAAATTATAATTTTAATATTTTTTTGTACCCGTTTTTTTCTTGTATATTTAATTCCCTTTATTTTTAAAGAGAAATCGACGAGATACAATCAACAACAAAATGCCTTAAAATATTTTTATTTAGAACATTTATTTTGTTCATTTGAATTCCTACACAATTTGGGACCAATTTTTATACGACTGCTCAAAAAAGGTGTGTTATATTTTTAGGGTTCATTTATTTAACAATGTATGTATGGGTGCTTCTTTTTTCCGTTATGTTTTCGGCGAAAACATTTTTACAACTGGATAACACCGAATTTCACGATTGACGTTCAGTTGTTGTCTCATTCAAATTTACGTTTTGGAACGTCATTTTTGAATAAGTGAAAGAGATGAATAGGTTATATTTTCTGAGGTGCATATTGGTTTCAAAGCTACGTCGTCTATCTCGGCTGGTTGCCACGCTTTTTCGTTTCTAGTAGTTATGTTGCGGAAGGACTATCTCTGTCTTCCTCACATTGGTGTTAACGTAATAATTTGAAATTTTTAAGTTTTAACTAAAATGAACTGCGCTGTTTGTAGCAAAAAAGGAGATGTTGGAGATTTATTGAAGTGTAATTGATGTAAGGATGTATACCACTACCGGTGCCTGAACATCACAAAAACTTCTTTCATGGATGGGCAGGCGCAGATGAAACGTAGTTTCAAATGTGATTCTTGTGCTAACATCACCCAGCGGATACGTGTAACTGATGACACCCCAGTGCGAGCTGCTCGCGGCGGTGTGCAGCACCAGCAGCTAGACAGTGACACACCTTGTCAATCTGCCGAGACTACCGGTCAGAGGTCACTGACCCCGCAGGAATCTGATTGTATTAAAGGTATTATGGAACAAGTTCACGAAGTTATTACGGCCAAATTAAGTACTTTGGAAATAAAAATATTGGAGGAATTGAAGTCTACAGTTACTGTCCTTGCCCTTGAAAATAGTGAACTAAGAACGAAATTACAGAAGGCTAATCAAAAGTGCACTAATTATGAACAGAAAATCAAGGTATTAAAATCGGAAAAAAAATAGAAAAGTTAACGTCAAAAGTACTTCCGTTAACGTATCAGCTGATCGCCAACAACAATCGTACGCTAGACACGCGTTGCCGTCGTCGGCGGTGGAAGGAGCGGAGGTTGCCGCTGCCTCAGCCCCCGCCACCGTTTCCGCCACCAGCCAGCAGTCGTCGAGCTCTGCTCCCGCGGCCAGTTACGCGACAGTGGCTAGGAAACAAGCGGTTTCGAACATTGGGAGTCATTCTGATTGGACTGAGGTGAGGAACCATAAGCGGAAAACTCCAATAATAAGAGGAGCGAATACGTCAACTGTGTTGAAAGCAGTCGAACGAAAGAAGTATCTGCATGTATGGAGACTGGACAGACGCACAACAGAAGAAAACTTGAAGGAGTATATTAGACCCTTGCTTGGAATCGATAGTGATGTCTTAATTGAAAAATTAAAACCTAAAACCGAGAGGGACTACGCTTCTTTCAAAATAGGCGTCGGCGAGAGGGACTACGCTAAGCTTTCTGATGCAGCAGTATGGCCGTTAAATGTGGAGTTTAGCGAATGGATTTGGTTTCGTCGCTCAAGCGGACCAACTCAACAGCAAAACCAGTAGACACCTTAACATCCTGTATCAGACCGTAAGAAGACTTCGTACTAAGTGTACTCAATTATTATCATTATTACAATCGTCAGCATTGGATATATTTGTCTTCACTGAAACTGGATTAAACGACAGTATTCAAAACGCAGAAATAACACTCCCAGGATATCAAATCTTAAGATTTGATCGTGCAGATGGGCATAAGAAAAGAGGCGTAGCTTTAGTAACCACACCGCGGTTTGAACTCCGGCGAGTACTGATACCGGACGTTATCGATATGGACATTCACAGGTTCGAAATAATTTGTGCGACTGTGTATACGCATAGACGATTTCTATTTGTTTGCTGTACTGTATATATTCCGCCTAAAGCCGAGGAGACTGAATATATGTTAATGTTTAGTGCATTAGAAAAGCTTTGTTTAAAATATAATCATAATTTAGTTATTTTAGGAGATTTTAATTTATATTCGTGCAATGTTAATGTAAATAATTATTATGAATACTTTGTGGCCTTTTGTGAATTAACTCAGTGTAATACTGTACCTAACTGTAATGGTAGACAGCTGGACCTCGTATTGAGTGCGCGTGGTATGGTGACTGTGGGCGCGGCTGACGAGGCCATGGAGCCCGTGGACGCGTACCATCCACCGCTCGCGGTCCGCCTCAAGCTTGGTGCGCCGGCGCCGCCGCCCGCACCTACTCCCTCGCTAGCGGCACACTCACACATTCACATCCCAATTCATTCTAACCAATGGAACTTTCGTAAAGCTGACTTTCATAGCTTATATGAAATGATTTCTAAATTAGATTTTGCTGAAATGTATTCTTTAACGAACCCTAACGAGATGTTATATTTATTTTATGATAAGATTTATTCAATATTTGATGCTTGTGTTCCAAGAAAAATAATTTCGACGATTATTAAAAAACACAATTACCCTGTTTGGTACACTCCAAAACTTATTAAGGATATAAAATTAAAACATACGTTACACAAAAAATATAAATCGTCCAAGTCGCGGAGCGACTATGTAGTGTTTTCGCAATGTAGGGCTAGGGTCAAGGCTGCAACGTCGCGAGCACTTGACCAATACCGGGATCGTGTGCAAAGACATCTGGAAACCGATCCATGAGCATTCTGGGGTTACTTAAGGTCGAGAAGGTTTGATTTGGGCAAACCAACGCTGATAGTGGACGGTCGAGTTTTGTCTGATGATGAATGCGCAGAGGAATTTGCTCGATTCTTTCACTCAGTTTACAGTGCAGTACCGGCTACGTTGGATGTGGGGGCGGCGAGTGCGGCAGCGACGCCGGGCACTTGGGCGCAGTTAGAGCCCCTGCGCCCTGGCGACGTTCGATGCGCTCTTGCCCGCTTGCTACCGAAGTGTTCCGTTGGACCTGACGGTATACCATCGGTTGTTTTCAGAGACTGCAGCATGGTGTTGGTGGAGCCTTTACCCTATATATTTAATGCATGCATAGAAACTGCTAGGTTCCCCGATTGCTGGAAACTCACGCGAGTTGTACCAGTACCGAAGGGTGGTGGGGGTACTACACCAGGTGACTACAGACCAGTTGCGATATTGAGTACACCTGCCAAAGTGTTCGAGGCTGCCATTCACAGCTGCCTCTATAAACAGGTAGGTGCCCGGTTGTCTAACGCGCAGCACGGGTTTCGTCCTGGGCGGGAGACGGCTGAGGACTTGCTGCATCTGATGACGCATTTGGTACCGGCGGTGGATGTTGGTTTGCAGGTGGATGTGGCCTACCTAGACTTCAGGAAGGCTTTCGACACTGTCGATAACGACATGCTGTTGTTAAAGCTGGCCGACGTGGGTTGCACTCCGCGCACGCTAGCATTCTTTGCTAGCTACTTGCGGGATAGATGCCAATATGTGGCCTGTGGGGGGCGCCTCTCAGAACCTTATTTTACCTGGTCTGGCGTAAGTCAAGGAAATAATTTAGGGCCCCTGTTATTCATCTTAATGGTAAATGACCTACCGGACATTGTTAAAGAGTCAACGCCATTATTGTTTGCTGACGATTTTAAACTCATCCGGATAGTTGAACAGGACACAGATCATAACGTACTGCAGGGGGACATCGACAGAGTTGTAAAATGGAGTCATGACAACAAGCTTTATTTTAATGTAGCCAAGTGCTCCGTGCTTACCTACAGCCGTACGCGTAACCCACATCAACACCATTACAACATGGAAGGTGTCCCGTTGCAGCGCATCACTGAGGTAAAGGACTTAGGGGTTCAGTTTACGGCTGATCTTAACTTTCAAAAACACGTCACTAATATTTGTAAAAAAGCTCTCCGTAATTTAGGCTTCGTGTTACGACAGGCAAATCAATTTACAAATATTGGAGCGTTAAAAGCTTTATTTGCAGCTCTTGTGCGGAGTCACCTGGAGAACAATTCGGTGATATGGTCACCCCACGAAGGTAAGTATAAATTTATGGTCGAACGTATCCAGAACAAATTTATTAGGTTCCTGTATCTAAAGCAGTATGGAGTTTACCCAGGATATCCATTACTGTATCCTACCTTATTTGTTCTGGGTATGGTTGGCTATATTAGACTGGAGGTGAGACGGGAAGTGGCTCTGGCCACATATGTGTTTAAATTATTACGAGGGATGACTCACAACCAAGCGGTTTTACAAACTATTGGTCTGTGCGTCCCTAACGACTACACCTCGCGACGTAGACGGCCGCCACTGCTGGAGGTGCCGTACGCACGCACCAACCTTCTAAAGCTCGCGCCGCTCACTCGCGCGTTGCGTGTGCTCAATGCGGTGTCTGGTCACGTCGACATTTTCTCATGTTCACTGAGTGAGTTCACAAGGGCCACTGTATTATGTACATAATTATAGTAGTGTAGAAGTTTTTATTGTTATTACTAGGATAAGTATTTTTTATTATAAGTCCTACACTGTCGCCTTAGGCTAAGCTCCTGTTAAGTATGTAGTAGTTAAATAAATAAAAAAAAAAAAAATGTTATCTCAATGACTAAAACTATGAAAATCTATTTATATTAGTGTGGAATGTACCTATATACATATTTGCTATAAACTATAAAATTATACAAAAGTCCCCAATAACTAAAAATGCCTTTCAAAATATTTAATGTAAATGAAAAATGGTTTTGACAGTGTCATTTTATTTGTATGTTAATGTTCGTCGTACTCAGTAAAAGGCGTACAGGCCTTTTCAGAGCATTCGGTCGGCAAGGGCTTTTTTGCCCATTTTCCCACATTTGCGTTTTCTGGTTCAAAGGGAGACGTGGCATTGGAAAAAGTGTTTTATATATATTTCACAAAGTTTTTTTTTTCGTTTGTCTGCGTTGAACCGCTTAATTACATCTTTGCGTTTTGTTTATGTTGTGTTGTTTTGTTACAGAAATGTGTGAGCGAGTTGACGACCGTACGGGACTGCGTGCCGACGTGCAGCGAATAGGGTAATATGTTTGTTTATTTAATATGAACTAAAAATAAAATTATTTGAGGAAACGCTGCCAGTTGTTTCATAAAGCCAAAAAGAGAATCAAAGCTACAAGCTTTGATTCTCTTTTTAAGGTCATTCGTTTGTTGCCGTTTCCATTGACTTGATTTTTACTGTTTTGGTGGGCAAAGTACAATTCGTTTAACTAATATCGTATCATAGTCGTGTTTGCACATGTGAGAAAGACTACGTAATGGACTTTGAACACGATCAGGTTTCAAGGTTATATCAAACCAATTATATGTTGTAGACCACGCAGTGGTGTACTTAGGGTCCCGTACTTTTGCAGCTGGATAGGCGTATGTGGCCCTACCAGATTGAAGAGATTGTTCTAAGCTGACAGATAAAACAACATGCAATACAGACGCACTGGCGGAGATGTAAAGAACGCGGGCTCATTCGCCTACTTAAAAAAAGTGTACAAATGTTAAAATTACAAACATCAATTTTACAATGTGTTTTCGCATTGAATCCTTAGTATTTTCTTATTTTTAATGCTTTTTTGATATTAAACAACAATTAGTTTTCTTTATTTATTTTTTATAATCTTAATTAACAATAATTACGAGTAAGTACTGTATGTACGCAGTACAAAGTAAGGTGCCTAATCAACTAAAATGAAATGGTTGTACAAAAATTGCATAATTTAATACAAAGTGTGGCCTCCTCTGTTATTGAGAACTTGCTGGCACCGATTATTCATAGAATCGATGAGATTGTTAATGTAATCATGCGGCAATCGTTCCGAATGAAATTTTTAAAGTCCATCAGTTGTTGGGTTGTTGTCACTCCATCCAAGTCGTTTAAAACTCATCTTTAGAGCATGTCCCATGCATACTCGATGGGGTTGAGGTCTGGCGATTGTGCAGGCCGAGGCAATACCAGGATGTTTTCCCTTGCCAAGTACTCCCGTGTGTGCAAAGCTGTATGCGAACGCGCATTGTCATGCATCAACATGAAATCGGAGCCAAGCGTTTTTGCGAATGGACGGACATAAGGCCTTAGAACATACTCAACGTAATTTACAGCGTTCATGTTACCATTTACAAAAACGAGCTCAGTTCCTCTGTTCTCCATAATACCCACCCATACCATAACTGTTGAGCCGTTGTATAGATGCACTTCCTGAACACACCTCAGTCTTTTAGTATTTCCAGGACGACGGTACACTCATACCCTTCTAGTATCAGGCTTGAACCCAAATCGAGACTCATCGCAAACTGCAAAGGCAAAGGCAAAGGCAAAGGCAAAGGCAAAGGCAAAGGCAAAGGCAAAGGCAAAGGCAAAGGCAAAGGCAAAGGCAAAGGCAAACGAAAACGCAAACGCAAACGCAAAGGCAAAGGCATGCCTTGGGACCCTAAGTTCTTGGTGAGAACCCTATGCAACAAGTAGATTATTGTGGTGATTAATCCAAGTTAAAATCACTTCTTACGTTACATGTATATGTTTATACATTGTGTTCTCAACCTTATGCCATACCACACTATTGTTCGATTCGTGACCCTGCTCAAAGGAAGTCAAGGACAAAGCGGTGGCTACACTACTCCTTTCACTAAGCTCTTAGTTGAACTTCCTGTGAGAGCTGTCACCTTGGTTGCTTCACGGCACTTAGCTAGCAAAAATGTATTTCAGACATGGAAATCGAGTCGCACTATCGCATCGCGGTATCGTTTACTGTTTCAGCTATCATAAAGGTCTTTGACAGTCGTTATGGAGAGTCAGTACCTTTAAATTATACTGGCCTAAGTCGATGAATATTGCTAAACTTTTGGGTTGCGGCGATTAGACAGCAGGTGCCCTGTGTTTTAGCTAATATTCTGTTTTTGGTTAGACCAGAAAGTGGATGTTGGATTTTAAGCAGAAAGAGCAGCCGAAACAATTCTAGGATGATGATGATGAGATCAGATATTTTATTGGCAGTGTTTACGTACCTTAAGACATAAAAGTTTTACAAAGCTTAAGGTAGCTTGATACAGAATTGCAAAAACAAAGCCTAAACATATATGCAAAGAGTCTATATTCATCTGTTTGCCTTATTTATCTAGTACTCACATTACTGTAGCATGCGTGCCTATAGTTAGTATTATGTAAGCCGGCGTTTGGGCTCTGACAACGATGTTTGCTAATACACAACATCCATGAAACATCATTGTTAGTAGATATTTCGACTCCGATGTGTGCACACGGCTTCATTGAATACGAAACAAAACGATAGTCGGTAGGACGACCACGATTATACAGTGTTACTAAATTATTCGATTCTGTTTCGGTATTGCTTACGCGGATGTTGGTTTAAACGGTCGTCTGTCTTAAAACTCCACGTTGTCTCTCTTAGAACACCAATAGTGTTGGATATGATGAGATATGTACTAAAGTTACCACATTAGTCATCATGTCAATCAATATGGCCATATATGATTTTCTAGAAGTTGTAGTAAAAAGTATTGACAGCAAAATACCTGTCTGTTCCATATATATGGATATGAGCCAATTTTCGATCATGTAGATCATGAAATCCTGTTAGGTATGCTCAATGCTTATGGCATAAGAGGAAATGTCCTAAAACTATTCGAAACATATCCTAAAAATAGAATACAGTACACGGAAGCTGTTAAACTAAATACTATAACAAAAATTGAAGAAATTTACAGATCTGAATCATGTGTAATTAAATATGGCGTGCCCCAAGGCAGCATATTAGGTCCATTACTATTTATATTGTATACTAGAGGACGCCAGCAGCTACGCCTGCATTTTTTTTAAATGTACCCGTTTTGGCCGATCCCGTGGGAATTTCGGGAAATCCCGTCTTAGTGCACCCCTACGGTCCTCAAGGAACATACATGCCAAATTTCAGCTTTCTGCGCCCAATAGTTTCGGCTGTAGCGTGTCTGTCAGTCAGTCAGTAACGCAAGGATTTTATATATTAAGATAAATGACTTACCAAACGCAACCAATAACCCTATAGCCCTCTTTGCAGACGACAGTACCATAACTATCAAATGTACAGATAAGGCTTGTTATGAATCTAATATTAATACCGCTCCGATGTTTGTCATTGACTGGTTGAACACAAATAATTTAAAAGCCAATATAGGAAAGACGAAACTAATGCACTTTAGTCAGCGTATACCTACCATAAGTAAAATTAATGTATGCGCTAATGGATAATCGCTAAAAGAAGTAGAGGCTACAAAGTTTTTAGGCATAATAATCGACAAGAAAATCACATGGAAACCATACATTGAACAATTATGTAAGAGAATCAATAAGTCAGTGTATGCACTTCACGAATTATCACAAATCATTGATGTCAATGTTCTTCTTACTGCATACCATGGCTTAGTGGCATCGGTTCTTAGGTATGGAGTTATATTTTGGGGGAACTTAGTTGACAAAGACATAATCTTTAAAGCCCAAAAACGCTGTATTAGGGCTATGTTCTCTCTCAAAACAATTGAAAGCTGTCTGCCCTACTTTAAAAAATACAATATTCTGACTTTACCTTCAATTTATATACTAGAAGTAGCTTTTTTTGTTAAAAGAAATTTAGGTTTATTTGTACTTGCCTCAGATACATCTAAACGCGTACAAAGAGATAAACATCGGCTTTGCCTATGCAAAACAAATACAACATTTATGCATAAAAGTATTTTCGCTCCCAATATTTAAAATAAATGGCCAAGAAGTATCAGGGAATCAAATGTGACCATATTTAAACAAAAACTAGTAAAGCTGCTAAATGAAAAATGCTTTTATAATGTCTCTGATTTTTTGACTGACAATTTATAATTTTACTATGATATTATTATATTATTATTCAATGTGGACATTTCATATATATTATTTTTTATTAATTAATTAATCCTTGACATATTTTTATATTATTTGGTAAATATATATATGTATATATATATATATATATATATATATATATATATATATATATATATATATATATATATATATATATATATATATATATATATATATATATATATATATATTATTTGACATTGTTATTAAACTACATTAATCGTAATTATGACATTTTTCTTTTGTTTTTGGAAATAATTGTAAATAATTTTATTTGTTCTAAATTGTATTTTTTTTTTGTAATTGTTATATTTGCACACCTCTTTGAGGTTATAATTCAGCGCACTTCATATATTTTGTAAGACCTTAATGTACCTACCTGTTTTATGCAAATAAAAGAATTTGAATTTTGAGTTGTGTCCACCAACCACAGAGTACGCGGGACCACACTTTGTGAGATCCACCAATGCATTGTGCCAGTTGGTTGAAAGTTGGCCAAGTGTGAGTGGGACTCGCGCACGAATGGTTCCGTACCGGGATCCCTTCTTTTTGAATAATGTTCTTTGTCCTAATATACTTCGGCATAACGATTTTGGCATAATTTGTTTTGGCATTATAATACTTCGGCATATTTTTTTTAGACATACATTTAATGTTGGCATAATCATCTTAAAGACTAATTTGTTTTGGTATAAATTTGATTCGCATAACGTTAGTAGGCCAAATGTCTATTAGCATAACGTTAGTAGGCCTAATGACTATTAACATAACGTTAGTAGGCCTAATGACTATTAGCATAACGTTAGTAGGCCTAATGACTATTATAGAAATTAATTTAGCGGGTCTTAATCGCGTTAACTTAAATTATTTAAGGTATAAATACCTATTTGTTACCGACGTTTCGCTCGTCTTGCACCGAGCGTGGTCGCGGAGAGACTGATGAGAGCTCAGCGACGTCTTGTGGAAGTGCGGGTTTCAGCACCTACCCTCACTTGATCTTTATTTAAGTTCGCAAATGACTATTAGCATAATATTTATAGTTATATATTTAACTTGTAAAAAATGTATATGCTGTGCAACAAAAGTTAGTGACAGAGCCGAATTGCTGCAACACCGACTCCACGTAGTCTTGTTTGTCCTACCCCTAGAGTGTTATTTAAAATCGCGTAGGCGCGTGGGGCCGCCGGAGGCCCGCAGCGCCGGAGCCGTGACACAAGCCCTGCCTGCTGCATGTTGCATGCTGCATGCTTACTTGTATGCTGCATGCTTGCTTGCATGCTGCATGCCTGCTGCATGCTTGCTTGCATGCTGCATGCTTGCTTGCATGCTGTATGCTTGCTTGCTTCATGCTTCCTACAGCGAAAAATATGCCAAAGATACATTGCCAAAGTTATTATATCCAATTTGTATTGTATTGTAATCATTATGCGTAAATAAATTTATGCTTTAGGATTTTATGCTTTAGGATTTTATGCTTTATGATTTTATGCTTTAGAATTTTATGCTTTAGGATTTTATGCTTTAGCATATTATGCTTAAAAAGTTATGCTTGAGAACTTTATGCTTAATAAATTTATGCTTTAGAATATTATGCTTTATCATTATTATGGTTAAAGAAATTATGCTTAAAAGATTATGCGTTAAGCGTAATTATATTATTCGAAAATATAATTATGCCAAAAAAAATTATGCTATGTTATATTAGGTCTTAAAATTTTATGCAAATGGATAGGGAACCTTCCGTACCTTCATCTAGAAAACATAATCACGTTTGTCGTATGTATATCTACTTTAATATTTTCAAGTTTCTACCTGTTTATTAAGATCGAGTAAAAATTTGCTTCAAATTACGTTTTTTTGTATGGGAGCCCCCCTTATATTTACTTTAGGTATATTTATTTATTTTGAAAGGTAATATAATATTCTGTGAAAATTTTAAGTGCTTACCTATTACCGCTAGTAATATTGAGCAAAAAATACGAAACTACCAGCGCCATAAAATAGATATCTGTTATTATAAATTTACGTTTTTTAAAAAGGACTACAACTCCAAGACTGCCATAAACAGATTGGTTAAATACTGCAACGATTTATCAGTTCTTCATTCTTGAAAGACTTACTGGAGTATTTCCCACTCCACTCTGTAACGTAAATACTAAGCAGGTACACGCGTAACTAATAATATACATACATACATAGACTCACGCCTGTTTCCCCGAAGGGGTAGGCAGAGGCATATTAAACGCCCACTTTTCGCCAGTGTTTTGATCCCACGTAATAGGTGGCGAGCCTATTGCCGCTTATCGGGATATTTTGTTTGCCACTAATAGTATAAGCGTGGCACAACCGTAACACAAATACCGCAAGTCAATGACAACTCAGTCGGCAATCAATTTCCATTACCATACCTAATTAGAAATTTCGTTCGTTTTTTAATAAAAACTCGCCCATCAATTACACGAAGGGCTGGACTGACATGGCCAGTGATATTGCTTTTTTATGAAGATTAAGTTAAAAGGAAGATTTATATTTGTTACTTCTGGAATAATTAAATAAGGACTTATTGACGGCTCTTTAATGAATTTTAGATAGGACTTGAGGTGCAGTGAAAAATAGGGGTTGTGTCGGAGGGTAGGGTTTCACCGAAGCATTCCTCGCTACCCCCCTACGGATATTGGCCCGCCAGATGTTCAGGCGGGCCCCGAACGAAACCCCCTTGGCGGCGGATGAAGGTGTTGGGCTCCGCCGCCAAAACACCCAGCGGCCGCAGAGGATAGGGAGGACGGTAGCGCATCACCGTATGTCCTCTTCCTCTGCGGCCCCCACCACGACGCAACGATGGTGCGCCCCCATTTGGTCGCGGGAGATAGGGCGCGCGGCAACGCAACACCGACACGCCTCTCCTCCCACGACCGCACCCGACTGTGAGGGACAGACAGAAATGTCCCCCGCACCTGCACCTATGGACGCATCCTACGCAGGCCTCACGCAAGCCCACGTGGAGCGTCCCCTCCCGGGATCCCGCTTAGCTTCACCGTGGGTTAAAATCAAATCCACGGTTACTAAGCCCCCCCACCACAACTAGGTGGAGATCCCACGAGGGGGAATATGAATAATATCTAGAAATAGACTATTATTTAAACTTTCGTTCACACTATAATTTTATTTGAACACCACGTACCTACTACAATTTTGAGGTTCGAATAATTTGGCCCCATTGGAAACGATCAAGGATGCACTATGCTTGCGTGATCATTGCAGACATCGGTTCCCGGACAAACATTCTAATTATAATGCCTTTAAATATTCTCTAGTAGAGTCATTACTTTAGTACTTACAGCTGCATCTGTGAATAAATTCTATAACACGAGTACCAGCTAATAATTAAATTTATTTAATAATATCGGCCCTGTATTAAAGCTGTTCTACTACTACTGGTCATAGGTTTCTTCTCACTATGGGCAAGAAGCATTAGGCCACTGTACAATGCATAAAGTCGTTAAAGGAATACCACCGTATGTTTGTGCGCGTAGGTTCACCCACCTTTGGAAATCTCATGCGCTACTAACCCGAATTTGGTGGAGAAAAGCCTGCGATTGGGTTTCTACCTTGAGACAAGATAAACTGTCTACTACGCTGGCCAAGAGTAGACTTCTCACGCCTTTGAGAAAAAAGTTTGAAAACACTCAGACATGAAGGTTTCCTCTGTGGGTTGGCAAGCGATAATTCATTTTTTTATGGCTTATACATAGGTATATGGCAGTTTAATAAAGCTGTTTCTAAAACGCTTTTAGCTATCATATGCAACTCAGCCGTGAAAATACAGAGTATCGTTAATCTTCGTCCGGGCAAACACGTAGGGACAATACATGACAGTATTCGTAGTCAGTTTAATTTAAAGTAATACTTAAACGCAAAGGTTAAAGTGCAATTTTAAATGCAGGCCAGCCTCGTCCTGTCTCGGTCATGCACTAAGCGTTATGTCACTTCCCGAGTCAAATTAATATGCTTTATACCTCGTCTCTATGAGCGTGAAGGGTTTCCTAGAAAATGATTTCATTCTAGCAAGCAATTGAGACGAAAAATCAGTCACAAAGGATAAAGGACTTTGGATTTTATTTTTATCACTTATGGAGATCGAACTCAATAATGCTGTACCGTGCAGAATAATTAAAACTAAAATTAAATGCTCCGTGGCCCACCTCTAGGTCAGTACGTAAAGTAATATAGTACACTATGCTCATTTATCTTCAATCTATTACAGCAGCGATATTTATTGAATCAAATTGCACTCAGAATTCACTGTGACCTTTTTATTTCCCTCTGACAACCACTTTATAAAAATGTCGAAACTGTTATCCTTTTCAAAGCTGAAATACAAAGTCACACAGTACCATTCATCAAACTCTTGTTATTGTTCGATACAATTCTAAAGGAATTCAAGTAAAATGTTGAATTGGAATCTGAAGTAAGGGTCATTAGGAATACATTTCTCATGTGACAAACTTTAAAAGTATCGCTGTTGTGGTTATGACTAATGGTAAGGCATTAATATTAGCTATTATTATGTTTTGGGCATGTCTTTCCTTGAAAATTATAGCTTGACATGCGTTCCTTAAATTAGCCACCATGCCTTTGAGTTAGCGGATGTTTTAAAAAGCTGATAGTCTAAGAGCTGGAAATATATATTTTAAAAATTTGGGTAGACTACAAAGCAGCCCAACCCTGTACATAATTGAAGATTGGATGCGATAAGGATAGTACTAGAATGATGATAATGATCTTGAATCACATTTAATTTTACAGTTAGTATAATATGAAATTGAATTAAAGCTTTTAAAAATTGTAGCTGCATTTACCTCTGTATAAAATTACTGAAAAATGTAAGCTTAAAAATTTTACTCAATAATTTTAACAATGTAATTTATATAAGAAAGTCGTGTTAGTTACACTATTTATAAATCAAGAACGGCTGAACCAATTTGGCTGAAACTTAGTGGGAGGTAGCTCAGAACCAGGAAAAACACATAGGATACAATTAGTTGCAGAAAGTAATCTAAGAGGGATTTTAGAGAGGGTCGAAGTTTGTAGGGCCAAACCTACTACGTTGGTTGAGAGCTGCGCGTGCATGTGCTATCGTATATCTGTCAGTACTATCACATTATACATTGTCACATGGTGCACTGTCATTACTTCGTTCGCTTACATTAATAAACTAATAATTATTGTAACAGCCTTGGCTAATCCCTACTAAAATTAGGTATAAATGCGAAAATATGTTTGTATGTATGTACCGATTTCACGCTAAACCGGCTGAACCAATATTCTCTACTCATAAATGCGAAAGTGTATTTGGAGATATATCGGACCATGGCTTTGACATTTGACTGTATGCAAAGTGATGTTTTGAGCAATTTTAGGTAGTGTTATGAATACTGACCAAGTAACCTATAGAGTTTCTGATCTCCTTACAATTATCAGGAGTGCCTTCACGCAACTTGAGACTGTACGTTGGTGGTCCAGTCCTGTTAATGCGGCATCTTAATGCACCAAAGCTTTGTAATGGCAAACGGCTACAAGTAACATCTACCACAAAACATGATAAAAGCTATTCGCTATTGCGAGTCAGACTCGCTCATGAAGGGTTTCGTAGTGGAGGTATCCACTTAACATAGACATTATCTTCGACTAACTGTTAATAGTATTTGTATAAACGGCAAAGCTATATTTGCGGTTTTTAAGATGTGCTTTATTTCAAAAACTGCAGACTACATACGTTCAAACCAATTTCCGTTGGAAGTTTTTATAACGATCTACAGCATATATATTTTTTAGATTTGTCACTCTCTTACTTTTAAAGTTAGAGACACACAGTACAGAGAAGTATGTGTGGTGTCTCTCTGACTGACAGAGTAAAGAATTTGTGGGGTAAAAGAAGATGTAGTGACAAGCATCGAGAAAGGTATGCTAAGATGGTTTGGGCACGTGGAGAGGATGGATGACGAAAGACTGACCAAGCAGATATATAAGGCAAGTGTGGAAGGGACAGGACGAAGGGGAAGACCTAGGTGGACGTTCTCTGACCAGATTGGAGATATCCTAAAAACAGGAAAGGTGAGAAGTACCCTGAACAGACGAGCATGCATGAGAAATCTGATGGGAGTGAATGAAGCAAGAGAGATATGTCAGGATCGTTGCAAATGGCGTTCCGTAGTCTCTGCCTACCCCTCCGGGAAACAGGTGTGAGTCTATGTATGTATGTAGAGACACACACACACACCCATTTTACCACTTTGGAACCGTATAGAGAAACAATGGTTTTAGGAACCTCAAAGTAATTTTTATGCGACCCATTTTCCACATCAGTTCCATGTATGAAGAGCCCCCCGTAATATTCAATATTTTTTTATTTTCTATAGCGTCGTAAAGCAGTTCACAGAATACATCCACCTACCAATTTTCAAATGTGTAAACTGAATACATCGTTTCGGCATAAAGTTTTATTTATTTTATTTATTTATATATATCAACATACAATTGCCTTTACAGGTATCTACCCAATACGACAATGTAGCTACATAAGTGATAAATGCATTAAAGTTACTCTTATGAATTCCGCCAATGTACAATTAAATATATCAATACGCTGAGAGACGTTATTTAAAATATTAAGTGCGCGCCCGACTGGTGAGTATTTCAACAAGTTAGTTCGAGCCATTGGGACATCGAACAATTTCCCTCGCGGCGCCTGCCGCAGCCTCGTATAAGGAACCACTAATTTAACTGTCTCTAGTATTTGAGGGTTATTTAATTTCCCACGAAACACTAAAAACATGTATTTGGCTAGTGCCAAGTCTCTCCTAGCTTCCAACTTATTGTACCCCACCATTCCTATCACAAAAAGAGTAGGGTACATCAAAGGGTAATAAGGATAGACTCCATATTCTTTCATATACAGATAACGGGTAAACTTATTCTGAATCTTCTCCACCATGAGACTATATTTTGTGGCTGTGACATACGGATAGACTGACAGACATAGCGCGTCTATAAGAATTCAGTGTTTAGCCGTTTTTGACTACGGAACTCTAAAAATACTGTTTACAGAAATGTTTTAAATACTTATTCTGGTCATATGTCTTATTAGTTCCTATGAACAGAATTAAAACGAAAATTACTATCGAAAAATGAAATAGTTTTGTGTTACCCCGAATTTAACGTGAGCGAAGCCGCGGGCAGAAGCTAGTATTATATAACTTACTAACGGTGCAAAGGCATCTTTTCTGCCCTCGAATCAGATGAAAACGACGATAAAATGTAGTTTTGATAGACCCCTATCAAAACCCTGAATAACCGATTTATTTTGTAAATAAAACATAAAAGGTAGCGAGCGGTGTATTACACACCCACGCCAATTATGTTTAGGGCCCAGGGTCCGTTATAATTGGGTGCGAGCCTATTGCCGTCTACAGGGCACGTTATTTAAGCGAGCGATGTTTAACATTTTCCCATTTCTCCTCCAAGCCCACGCGGAGTGTCCACTCCCGGGATCTCTCTTAGCTTCACCGCGGGTGTCCAAGCCACGGTTACTAAGCCCCCCCACTACGACAAGGTGAAGATCCCACGGGGAGGGTGCCCGGGGTACCTGGAGATCAAACCCGAGACCATCGTCGCGGCAGTCCGTTACGAACACCACTGGACTATCGCCGCCGGCTATTTAGTAAATAATTTATATTTTCCAAAAACAAGGTCACATTGGTTACTTATAATATTCTTCTTACGTGCTATCTTAACTAAGGAATAACAAATATATTATAGAACACCTTCAATTCAGAAAAACTAAACCCTTCCTTTTGGCTTCGCCCTAGTCGGGTAAAAAATATATTTAACTACCACTGAGGGATATAAGATAAATAGAAATAACTATGTATAAAGTCACATCTGTCCATAAAAAGAACTGTCAAACAACAGCAAATATTACAAAATATCATCACCAATATTGAACTTGAAACTCAACTCACTAAATTAAACAGTGAATTATAGATTCACCCGTCTTTGACCGTCGAAGTAAGTTAAGCCGCATTTGACAAATGAAGGTGGCATTGCCGATTCCCCCTGCTAAGCTAAGAGGGTGAACCGCAGTATAAATCTAGGTGAGACAGTATAAACCAAAACACGACGATATATCAAAGTCTTGAAACTCTAAACAGAGAACAAAATAATGTCCCTTTCTTAACCCAAAATTGGCAGAAAGCGTAAAGTTTAACAGCGGTACAAACATTGTATCTAGGTACTACATATGATGCAGTTACTACCAAAATGTACGCGGACTGCGTACAAAATGTTGCAATTTTCTTAGAAATACCTTATTACATACTTATGATATCATTTGTCTTACGGAGACATGGTTGACTGATAGTGTGCACAGTGTGGAAATAATTGATAATAGGTATGTAGTTTACAGACGCGACAGAGACTACGCTAAAAATCGACAAACGAAGGGTGGCGGTGTTTTATTGGATGTAAATAGTAGATTGGCATCTGTTGAACGACAAGATTGGCGATCTTCAGCCGTGGATATCTGGGTAACAATCAGATACAAATACAAAAAACATAATATAATGAACTATAACATAAATATCTGCACTTTATGTTTATGTGCTGAACATAATTAGCTAACTTCACAAAAAAATTAAATGAAATTGTCTTATTACATCCGACGGATACGTTCATGGTAATAGGAGATCTGAATATGAGTAACATTTGTTGGACCAGGCGTGATGACGGTGTTTTACACCTTCAGCCGAGCGGTTATTCTGGAGCATGTCAAAGTGAATTTATCGACTCCTTAAGCATAGCTTACCTAAACCAGTACAATCACTTGCAAAACTGTTATGGTAGATTGCTAGATTTGGTACTCTCCAGTAGCCCGGTCGAGGTTACAGGATGTGAGGAACCCTTGACACCTGAAGATCCACATCATAAATCATTATACATTAAAACTCAGTTTTTGTTATCTGACACTATTAAGGATAATTTATATACCAAATATTTATATTACAGAGGTAATTACGATAACATAATGACAGAGTTAAATCTTACTGACTGGGACACATTATTAAAATCACATAGTTTCGAATAGTCCGTATCTAATTTCTATGACATAGTATACGACCTTCGCGACCGATTTATACCACATAAAAAGTGTAAGAACAATAAATACCCAGTACAGTACCCTTGGTATACCTCACCGCTTATCAAAATGATAAAAGAGAAGTACAAATAAAAATTTACAACAATTTCAGTGATTACGAGGCATTCTCTTGTTTGAGATCTCGAGTAAAAATATTAGAGAGACAATGCTTTGACCAGTACCGTAACCAGGACAGCGCTAGGATGATGATGATGATGCTTTGACCAGTACATAGCCAGAACTGAACAATGAATCACAGTTAACCCGAAAAACTTTTGGAACTATGTTAATAGTAAACAAATGAGTAATACGTTTCCTAGCACAATGTACTATAATAGTGACACAGCAGAAAGTGGTAATGACATTGTTAACTTATTTGTTTCATTCTTTGAATCCACCTACTCAACCAGCTGCCAAAATGACCCAACCAGTTCTGGGACACATGTTAGTGATAGTATGTTTTCTGGCATTTCTACAATTGAAATAAGATCAGACAGTGTCAATAGACTATTAAAAACAATTGACATGTCTAAATCTGGTGGTCCCGATCAAATCTCTCCCATATTCTTGTCGAAATGCGCGGATAGCCTCACAAAACCGCTAACGATAGTTATTTCAGCGTTCCATACAAGAAAGGTATAGTCCCTGATATGTGGAAGACTGCGTTAATAACGCCCGTCTACAAAAAAGGTGACAAAGCAAACATAGAAAATTATCGACCTATCTCCAAACTATGTCGTTTCGCCAAAATATTTGAAAAAATAATTTACAAGCAGGTTTATACCGCTGTCAAGCAACAACTAAGTGATGAACAGCATGGGTTTTTACAAAATCGATCGACAGTTTCCAATCTGATAGCAGCCAATGAATACATAACTGAGGGTATGGAACCACGAGCACAAGTTGATGTCATCTTTACGGATTACATCAAATGCTTTGATAGAATCAGCCACGATATATTGTCAAAATTATCCGCAGCTGGAATTCACGGTGACTTGTTTCGTCGGTTAAGCTCTTATATCAATAACAGGTCTCAAGCAGTAGTATTACAAGAATATACCTCTAGATGGATCACTGTACCGTCAGGTGTTCCACAAGGATCCCTATTAGGCCCTTTACTCTTAACCCTAACCCTATTCATTAATGATATTAAAACATGTTTTTTGCATTCAAAGATATTATTATACGCTGATGATATGAAGATTTTAAAATAAGTTTTTGTAGAACAAGATACACTAGATCTTCAAGAAGATCTGAACAGACTTGAAGCTTACTGTTTCAATAATAAATTGGATTTAAACGTATCTAAATGTTACACTATGACTTACACTAGAAAAACACATTGCATAAATACTAATTATACTCTTAAAAATTCAATTTTGAAAAGGGTTAATGAACTGAGGGACCTTGGTGTTGTACATGATAGCAAATTTTTTTTTAATGCACATGTAGAGACAATAGTGGCGAAAGCAACGAAAATGTTGGGATTTATTTTAAGAACTTCAGCTAATTTTAAAGATATTAAAATACTATACTGTGCTTATGTGAGAAGTAACCTAGAATACGCGTCACAAGTGTGGAATCCTCAATACGACATATATATTACTCGCATTGAAAACATTCAAAGGAAATTCATGAGGTATTTGCAATACAGGACACGCTTTGAACTACCGGATTACCAAACAAGATGTAGGCATTTTCACATTTTACCCTTAAATTTAAGGAGAGACATAGCGGATGTAGTTTACTTTATGAGAATTGCAGCAGGTCATATAGATTGCCCCGAACTCTTAGCTAAAATTAATTAAAGATCTTATAGCAAGCAACTTAAGGACATGAAATTACTGTATGTACCAACAGTGAGCACCAATTATAGGCGAAACAGCTTTATGAGCAGAGCAGCCCGCTTATTTAATGATTAACCTGTAGATAATGTAGATTTATTTACAACAAGCACATCGGCAGCAAGGAGAGCGTTGGCACAAAACTTCTTTATATAATTTAATTTTATAACTTTATATTTGTTTATAGTGCCCAAGCATGCATTGTTGGGTATCATCTGTTTTTACCATTTATTATTATTACTTAACATTTGTAAAGATTTTTAATTGGCTTAGAGGTTTAAATAAATGTGTAAATATTGTAATGTAACGATGTGAATCTGCCGAATAAAATAAATAAATTAAAGTGAAAAATTAGAAAAGTTTAAACATACCAAACATTTGGTGTGCTTGAGTTTCTCTGCAAAAGTTGCACTGGTTTATATCTTTCTTGTGCTAAGTTTAATCCCTAGGTGATTTATTGAAACATTAGTATCATACATAGTTGTTTCTTTGCGGAAAGTGTTTTTATTATTATTATTATTACATCTGTAAGGAATGTTGCCATCTTCGCCTGACTTTCAAACTACTTAATGTATCACTTGGCTAAAGCCTTCGACACTGTTTCGATACCAATTCTTCTAAAGAAAATGGATACAATGGGAATTCGAGGAACTGCCTCGGATTGGTTTAAAAGTTACCTCAGAAATAGACGGCAATGTGTTAAAATCGATAAATACATAAATGATGAACAAAGCATTTATTTTGGTGTTCCGCAAGGTAGTATAATAGGCCCCACTTTATTTACAATCTACATTAACGACTTACTAAAAATAAACATTCCAAGTGCCGAACTGATCTGCTATGCCGATGACACAGTTATACTTTTTAACGGAATGGATTGGAAAGAAGTTTACGCTGAAGCTGAGTCAGGCATGACCAAAGTTGTAAACTGGCTCGACTCAAATTTGCTTTCTATGAACGTCTGCAAAACTAAATACATAGCCTTCAATAAAATACAGACAACGAGACCATCTAACTATTGCTTAAAACTGCACAAAGTATCATGCTTAACCAATATCACCTCCAATTCAAACTGTCATTGCCCAGAAATTGAACAAGTCGTACATTTAAAATATTTAGGTATAATCATAGATGAAAACCTCTCATTTAAATATCACATTTTAGGATTAGGGAAACGTGTTAGAAAAACAATATATATAATGAAACTTCTACGTGACTGTGCATCCATAAAGATAAGGAAGCTAGTGTATACAGCTCTATGCCAATCCCTTATACAGTACTGTCAAGTGGTCTGGGGCGGTGCCGCCAAAACTTACATGTTAGGACTAGAGAGGGCCCAACGCGCTGTTCTCAAAGTCATGTTGCATAAACCGTTCCGCTTCCCGACTGACGACCTGTATGCAGAAGCAGCTGTTCTCGGAGTACGGAAACTCTATATTTGCAAAGTGGCATGTAGAATGCATTTAAAAATATCAGGGAGACCCAATCCTTTATCGCAAAAGAACCGAAAACCCAGAATTCCCCCAGTAGCAGTAAGATCAACATTTGCACAACGTTTACCAGTATTTCTGCAAACCCATATTTATAATAAAGTTATGTCCTTTCTCAACATCAAAAACTTTAATGTCCCAGTCAGTCAAGTGAAAAAATCACTACTTATACGACTCTTAGATTTATCTTACGATGATACAGAAAACTATTTTCTAAAAATAGTCAGATAGTAAGGTACCTGTGTAAAACACGCATACACACTTAACACACACACACACATACACACACACACACACACACACACACACACACACACACACACACACACACACACACACACACACACACACACACACACACTATAACCCACACACGCGCTCATATGCAAACACAAATATTATTGTAACTTTAATGTGTGCCAAATAGCCAAAATGTTACCATATTCGTATTTACTGAATTTATTATTACATTTGAGTTGATACCTACTTAGTTATTCTTACACATATTACTTTGTAATTTGTTACCAATAAATTTTTAATAGTTTTAATGTTAAATGGTGCCCAAGATACAGGCATAGCCTAGTTTGGGACCATCAAATATGTAATTTGTTAATTTTTATTGGAAATAAATACTTACTTACTTACTTATCTTAAGGCACGTGGGCCATGTGGCATTTTGATTATTTATATTGAAGTTTCAGTGGATTAGTTTGGTAATGGCTTCTGTACTGTACTGGCATATTTAGTAGAGGTCTAACTATCCACAAATACACATGCAAGCACAAGCACCCTCTATACACACGCACATGTAGTTTGTGCGTACACACATACTGTAGCAAGTTCCTCAAACAAATACAAAGGAAATACATACATAGACTCACGCCTGTTTCCCCAAAGGGGCATATTAAACGCCCACTTTTCGCCAGTGTTTAGATCCCACGTAATAGGTGGCGAGCCTATTGCCGCTTATCGGGATATTTTGTTTGCCAGAGCCTCGTTCGTTGATCGGCAGGTGCACCACTTGCAGGTGAGGTTGGCTTGGGACCCTAAGTTCTTGGTGGGAACCCTATGCACCTAGAACTTAGGGTCCAAAATACAAAGGAAAAACAAAAAAATAAGTTTATTAGGTTCAATATCATTTTATTTTTAATTTATTTTTATTTTTCCATTAGACATTATTTTTCAAAGATAATGTCAATGATTTATTGTTGAACTGTTGATGTACTCTAGAGATTACTGTATATGTGGGACAGTATAAAACCACAATCTGAACTTCGCACCATTACAACAAAGGTCTTAGGACGACAGTTAAATTCTACTCAATTTTATCATCAACTACGTATACATATATCACTTTTATGGGACACTAGCTTTTGCCCGCCGCTTCGCGCGCGTTAAATTCGGGGTAACACAAATCTACTTTCAGTCTAAAGTTGTGTGAAGACTCTCTTGATTTTTCTTAAGACTTCAGAAACTCTATAGGGTACAAAGTAACTCGGTCAGTATGCATGACATTATCTACCGTTTCATATATCTACCTGTACCCATTGATTACGCAGTAATATATATGCCAATGCCTGTACCCATTGATTTAAGTAATATATATGTCAATGCCTGTACCTGTACCTTTCACATAATATCATCACCTTGCATACAGTCAAATGTCAAAGCCACGTTCTAATACATGTTCAATATAATTATCTCTGTTTTAAACATTTTCGCATTTTTAATATTAATCGGGAAAATCGTTTCAGCCGTTTAAGCTTATTAATTTATATATGCGAACAATTTATTCAACGTGCACAATATGACATTATGTATGACGTGACAGTACTGACAGATATGCGATGGCACATGCGCAGCACTCAATTACATATAAGCGCATGCGTTCTTACTTCCAAGAGGTAAATTTGTGCCGTACAAACTTCTACCCTCCCTAAAATCCCTCCCAGTTTAATTTTTGCAACTTATGGTAGCTTATGTCCGTCTCCATGGTCCAATATGTCTCTATATTAAATTTCAACAAAATCGCTTCAGCCGTTTTAGCGTGAAAACGGAACATACATACATACATACACACTTTCGAATTTATAATATTAGTAGGGATTTTATTAGTATCGAATTACCTGCGTTACCTACGTAGATTGAACGAAAAGAAATTGGAGAGCTATTTTTAGAATATTAATTTGATTTTATGATCTTGGTAGTCCGTATTAATATATATTTAAATCCTGACGAGGCCAAAATAGCTAAAGGACCTTTATACAAATATATATGTTGCGGATGTCATATCAAATAATTATTAGAAACGCTAGCACAGAAAACCATCCAAGATAATTATGTTGGATGGTTTTCTGTGCTGACATTTCATCATACACTTCACCATCCATGATAAGAAAATGTCAAGGCAAATAAAAATGATCCCCTTGTCCTTTTTATTTCTTGTTAAGATATTACGCTATTAAAAGACCCGTTACATAATATTAGTAGGCGTACAAATCGCCGAAGATTGAAAATATCAATTTGATTCGTCCCAAAAAGACAATTAAAAAATGTATATCTTCTTCTGACTACAATTGATTTTATATTTTGCTAGGCCCTTCTCACAATGCCAATCCCTTGCCACTCCTGTTCACCCATGTATTGAATAATTTCTATCGTTCTTTACATACAATGCAATGGAAGCCGTAAACAGAAATTATCATATAATATTCTCTTTAGCTAGCTTACCTAATGAGCTGAGTTAATTATTAATCGTTATAATTACATTACATGGTTCATGAGACTGTTGCCTATAAGATTTAATAAATCAGAAACCTGCTAAAGACAGGTAATTGCATAATTCATCTTAAATTGTTTAAACTAGAATTAGTGTTACCTTTATTCCTTAGCTGAACTATAAAATGTACATACCTAATGTTCAATATGTTGTTCTAAACAATGTTCACGCAATATTTTATATACAATAGCTAAGCGTGGAGACCTGTAATTGGCTATATGTAACATATTTTACATATTTATATAATTTATATATGCTGTTGGTCTTCCTAAGAATAAATAAATAAATAATTTATGACAGCACAACTTACACTGGTGTAAATTATGCAATTACGGGTAAACCGCATGTATGCTAACATTATTTGTATACATTATGGTGCTTCTTGAATCTCGCTTAGTGATCGTTTTCCTCGGCATGTATTTGGTCGTACAAAATGTGATATTAGATTTTTCTGTTAGGAATTCCAATAGAAGTTCGGAGTCAGGGACTCACATGAAAGCACTTTAAGCCTTTGGCCTTGGGACCAATCTCTCTCTGGGCATTTGTGGCGACCCATTGGGCTATGAGAGTGAGGGAATAGAAAGTGCACTTGTATTTGTGCACACACTTGTGCACTATAATATGTCCCGCGCAGTTGGCTAGTCTCATATAAAGACAATTTAAGTCACCGTGGCCAGAATTGGTCGGAAAACATTATTATATTTTAAGATTTCAGCCCCTTTATACTTGCGTTTGTCGAGCGTATGCGCGGCGTTGTTTCTGCAGTAAATGGAACGCTGCGCTAGCGTCGCGTATTTTCGGCGTCTGTGGCACGTTATTTTGTATACTTATGTCGTCATATAAATAAACTAACGAAATAACTTATTTTAATAAGACTGCTACGCAGAGGGTCTGGGTTCGAACCCTCGACACGCACCAATGACTTTTCGGAGTTACGAGTATGTACGTATTAAATTGTAAATTATCACTTGCTTAACGGTGAAGGAAAACAACGTGAGGAAACCTGCATGTCTGAGGGTTCTCCATAATATTCTCGAAAGACATGTGAAGTCTGCCAACCCGCACTAGGTCAGCGTGGTGGCCTTACCCTTCTCATAGTGAGTAGGCCCGTGACCAGCCGTGGGACAGTTTATATACAGGGCTGATATGATGAACTTATTTTAGCTAGAAATATCTGAAGAATGCTACCGTTTAGAACGAAGCTTAATTATTTTCTTGGTAGTGGTAGGTGAAGACGATGAACACCCGCCACCAATCGTATATTTTAGGTTGGGCCTGGTATCAGATTTGTGAGAACCCTTAAAAGCATCCTGGTCTACGGACTATAATCACCGTGGTGCCGTATACTTCCCTCAGAGGCGAGTCATCTAAATCTATTGCAGCGAGTAATTGCATATTGTGAGTGATATCCACCATGAGAATTCAGCGTCATTAAATTAACTGCACGGCAATGCGATAGGAAAACAGCATTACAAAGGCAACATTTATTTTCATATATATTTTATCACTTCTATATAATTTATAGCAAGACTAATAAAATCCCGTAACTTTTGTCTTTACTGAAATAAATTCTATTCATTGCTAGCGAGCAAACCTTTTTAATTTTATGAAAGCTCAGAGCCAAAAGTAATACCAGCTTCACATTTTAAAACAATAGGTCAGTTTAACATGTTATATTTAAGTATTTGATAACAAATTTTAGAGATATTTAACAGTAATTACGATTTTAGACTCAACAAAATATATCCATAAAATATTTTGACGAAGTTATTTTTATACATCCCAAATATCTAAGCTCGTTCAAATTTTTTAAAATAAATTATCAAAATTAATTTATATTTATAGGAGTGGTGAAACACGCTAAAACCACACGACAAATAAATACTTGATCAATGCAGCATCACATTGCAATTCAAATGATAACCTAATAACCGTACTTCGGAGGCCACATAAAGCTATCGACCCCGGTCCTTGTTTTAAACAATAACCGTTTCATAAGCCTTCAGGCGGTATGAAAATTCCGCAACCAGTTGGCCACAGAGATATTTAGATTTTTTCGACATCTTCTTGATTTATTAAATTCGTTCAGTACATCACTACAAACAGCTAGGTACTTACAACTCTGACAGAAGAGACTCACAACCTTGATGACAATAACTTTGACAACCTATCGAGAGACACATTAACAGGCAAAACATAAGCGACTTCATTATACTTCACAAACACACAGGCGCCAGGCATTATTTAGCACTCAAGTGACACACAAGCTTATAGACTTACAAGTGTCAGATCCGTTCCTCGTCACGAATGAACGACCAAGTAAACATTGACGAACAGTGCTGAGTGCACACTGTAAGGCGCTTCACATACAAGGCTACGGAAAACTCCGATATAAACGCAGTATACATAATTCGCGAGTACCTTGTGGCACAGGGTCCGTACAAAACACATGTGTCATGTGTTGAATCGAAAAACAAGAGTTATTTGTCGGGCCCTGTAGACGTAGCAGCCACACGGTTCATAAAAATGTGATGCCAAATAAAGTTTCTTCGCCATCTTGAAAATCGCGATGACGTTTGTAGTGACCCTCTGGGCTAATACACGCACGATAGGAGGCATCGGAGATGTTTGAACAACATGTGAGTGACTCGCGTCTGGGTAGGTAGGCCTTCGTGAATTTGCATTACGGTTGTTAGGTACAAATATCATCTCAGTCTTCCGTGACCACGATGCCCGTAAAGTAATCGACATGTCGGATTATAATAAACTAGGGGATGCCCGCAGCTGCACTCGCACTTTTTAAATTTAACGGTTGCTGCCCGATCCCGTAGGAATGATGAACAATCCCTTCTTAGTGCACATGACATGACATGCCAAATTTCATCTTCTTGCGCCTAACCGGTTTTAGCTGTAATATTTCTGTCAGTCAGTCAGTAACGCAAGAATTCTATATACATAGATCATTATCTAGATTCTTTTTATCAGACTCTGATGTCGAGATCATTCGGTTTTAATGTAATCTCAGCCAAACCAATATATCGCGATAAAATTCGTAAACTGTAGCTTAATTTCAATGTGCAACATTCGCGTAAACCCAAGAAAATATTACGGTAGCGGCTAGTGAGAAAAGTCGTCGAGTATCTAAGATATACGTCGCCTTGTGTGCGAAGGGCCTAAGATGTACGAAACGTGACGTGTTTAGAAAGTGTTTCCAACACAACTTTTGTTGCCGTTCTTCACACAAATTCTCCCCACTTTATGGGTAATATTTAAATTTTTTTCGGAAGTAATTTTCTTGGGGTTTTACAGTGGCGGTTTAAGGGTTTTTATATCTTATGCGCCAAGGATGCGGCTGTGTAAATTTTTGAATTTATGTTACGACTCATGACGTAAACTTGAAGCTGTTGTCGTAAATTCAAATTGCTTGTTTTGTCATAAGAAAAACAAAAATATTATGATAAAGTACAGCTACGATACGTTTAAAAAATCATAAAAAATTGTATATTCTTATTTGCCTACTTATAATTTTAATAAATGTCATGTTCCAAAAAACGTTTTCTTGATATTCGTAATGCATAGAGCGCATCTCCTTCAAACCTAAGGAATGATTTTTGTTAGTGGGAGAAGTTTTATAAATAATACATACATACATAGACTCACGCCTGTTTCCCAGAGGGGTAGGCAGAGAGAGACTACGGAACGCCATTTGCAACGATCCTGACATATCTCTCTTGCTTCATTCACTCCCATCATATTCCTCATGCATGCTCTTCTGTTCAGGGTACTTCTCACCTGTCCTGTTTTTAGGATGTCTCCAATCTGGTCAGAGAACGTCCGCCTAGGTCTTCCCCTTCGTCCTGTCCCTTCCACACTTGCCTTATATATCTGCTTGGTTAGTCTTTCGTTATCCATCCTCTTCAAGTGCCCAAACCATTTTAGCATAGCTTTCTCGATGATTGTCACTATATCTTCTTTTACCCCACAACACTCTCTTATCACACAATTCTTTACTCTGTCAGTCAGAGAGACACCACACATACTTCTCAGTGTTCTCATTTCTACAGCATTTATTCTTCTTTCATGACTCTTCTGCCATACCCAACTATCACTCCCGTACATAAGAGTAGGTACTAACACCCCTCTATGCACAGCCAAACGTGCCTTTTTTGGACAAGTTTTGGCTATTCATAAACGCCTTCAGAGTTCCATTCACTCTATTACCTGCATTAACTCTTCTTTCAATATCTTCTACATTCTTACCATCTCTTGTAAACAGCGTACCTAAATATACAAACTCATTCACTTGCTCCACTCGCTGTCCATCGATCATAACATTACAAGCCGTAACGTATTCCTCCTTTTCAAAAACCATAACTTTCGTCTTGTTCACATTCACTTTCATTACTTTCCTCCCTATAGCACCATGCATGATTGTTACCATCTCCTGCAACTCCTCTGCTAAAGACGCAAGTATTACCTGAGCATCAGCATAAATGAGGCATTTGACGAGTAACCCATTCATCCTTAATCCACAGTCACTATGTTACAAATCTTGCAAACAACTGTCCATGAAGAGGTTGAACAGCCACGGCGATGCTACACATCCCTGTCTAACACCTGTCTCGATGGTAAACCAGTCAGTGTACGACCCGTTTATCCTCATACAAGCTCTAGAATCCTCATAAAGCGATTTCAGAGCCCGAATGAGGCTGCTGTTCACCCCAAGCATCGACAGTACCGACCACATTTCATTCCTCACCACTTTATTTATTTATTTATTTAACTTTTTGCACAGCACAAAACATGTGGTACATAGGCGGACTTAATGCCTTAGGCATGCTCTACCAGTCAACCTAGGGTGATGCAGAGATAGAAGATAGTAGGTGCGTGACTATAAGAAAGTTATTATTTGGAATTGGATAATAATTACTATATATGAAAATTACTACTTAAATTATAGATAAATATTTAAAATATATAAATATATTTATATAGGTATACACGTATTAAGTATATATAAATACATATATATGTATATGAATAAATACTTGCAGATTATAAATATATATACATAATAATATATAAGTCAGTAAATACAGTCATTATGATATTATTCCGCCATTTTACTCCGAACAAACTCTCGAGCCTTTAGTTTGAACGTGAGCCGATGGTTTGCCATCCTGGCTTCGAGAGGGAGCGTATTCCATAATGAGACAACTTGGACGAAGAAAGAAGAGTTAACAAACCCAGAACTATGGAAGGGACACAAAAGGAGACGATTATTAGATGACCGTAAATTTTTGTCGTGATTGGAGCCTAAATATTGTAGAACAGGACTTAGATAAGAGGGAAGACAGGGAGATTTAAGAAAAGAGAAAAGAGTAGTGAGAGCACGCAAACTACGGCGTTGACGAGTAGTTAGCCATTTGAGTTGGGAACGGTATTCAGAGACGTGGTCATATTTTCGAAGGTTGTAAACAAATCGAATGCAGTTATTGAGAAGCCGGTCTAGTTTGTTGAGAAGTTCTGCATTCAGGTCAAAATAGCACACATCACCATAGTCGATAATAGGGAAAATTAAAGTCTGCATGAGCATTACCTTAGTTCTAGGAGGGAGGAAGTTCTTCAAACGGTACAACGATCGCAAGCATCCTGTCACTCTCTGACTAATAGATGTAACTTGAGCCCGCCAGTTGAGGTGGCTATCCATGTATAAGCCAAGATTTTTAACGACTGGGCTGAAGGGTATTGCTATATGGTTGTACATGACAGGTGGAAGCGTTGAAAGATCAATTTTGCTCATGTTGCGTTGACTACCTATGATGATGGCCTGGCATTTATCATTAGCCTTTTCCAAATCCACGAATGCGCAGTAGACCTTTTCACCTTTGACCAAAAATTTCTCGGCTATGTATCGCCAGGAAAAGACTTAATCCATACACCCCATACCCTTTGGGAATCCCGCTTGTACATCCCATATTTTCTTGTCGGTTACTTTCATAATTCTTTTAATCAGTACCTTCGCATACAATTTGCCAACAATGCTGAGAAGGCTAATGCCTCTATAGTTTTTGCAGTCTTGTTGCGAGCCTTTTCCTTTAAAGAGGCACAACTACTGCTGTGGCCCAGTCATCAGGTACTCGGCCGGTGCTCCAGCACAAGTTAAATAAACGCTGCAGCTGACTAACTATGATGCCCTGTCCAGCCTTCAGCATTTCGACTGTAATCCTATCATAACCTGCAGCCTTACCTAATTTCATACTTGCCAGTGTCTTCAAAATCTCATACACGCCAATATCGCTTTCATCATTGCTATCATTACCATTCATTTCACCTGTTGATGTCTCTGTCGTCTTTCTTTCAAATAATCCTTCAAAATATTCTTTCCATCTCTTCAGCACACACGATTCACCATTCAGTATCTTTTAATTCTTGTCTCTGATTGCTGTGTATTTTGAGGATTGAGTTTTTCCTCGAACTGCACGAACGGATTTCCAAAAAAACTTAATGTTTCTCCGAAAGTCGTCAGATAATCTACTATCAAATTCATCTTTCTTTTCCGCTTTGTAACGTAATACTACACGTATTGCGTTATAATATCTCGCAGGCGCTTAACGCCAGCTTAGCCAGACATCGTTCGCAATATTACCAAATATGGTCATATTCACTAGCCAAAGGCAGTTGTGAGTCATAGGCTACATCTATATAAGATGGGTGCGCGTTGTAGAATGGGCACTTTCCCTAGACATCGGAACGCTGCCGCTACACCTCGCGATTATTCTACATTCTACTTCCTATCTACTGTCCCGCTGGGGTTCACCCTACGAGCTCACTGCACCTGACGTTCTTCCTACGGGCTGACGTTCTTCCTACGGGCTACAAGCCACGAGCTGCTGGCGCCGTGCCGCTACTAGCCAGCTGCCACCCAAGCCTCCGTTCCTGCCTACAAGCTCCTACAGCCAGGCCACGGACGCCTGAGCCTGACCGCTCGACCCACATCGGCTGCACCGCCTGAGACCCGCTCAGCCTGAACATCGACCACAGAGCTGCCTGCGCAGCGCACCTTGGCCAGCTCATCGGCGACCCTTCGAGCAGCTACCCTGCGAGCGTCGGAGAGCAGCAGGAGTCTACACTCCAGCCAGCTCAGGCCAGTGCTTACCTAGTTCGGTCATACTGTATGTAAGCGGTAGTGAGACATAATAAAGAACCTGTTCAGCCTAGCAGTGTTTCTCTCGAACCCCGACATCCTACCTGAGACCCTCCGTCACAGTGGCGCCCAACTCTATTTGTCTCACTTCCAATTACTGCAGTTGTTCTTGTTTAGGAGGTCAGTCCTTGTAAACGAGGAGGTGCAGACATCAGCGAACTGGTACGTAATATCTAACTTGTGTGTATCTGTGTATTGCTGTCTATCTTTAATTTCTATTCTTGTATACCTATTATGTGTTATCTTACTATTGTCTAATTCAAATTTCAACTACCGATTCCCTACGTAACTGTTCGCAATTTGAAATAACCGTTTTTTATTTTTGCAAGTAACTATCTATTGTCTACATTTTTACACCGAATCGTCGTAGTTTCTTTGTAAAGCAGAACTATTGCACACGGAGGGCTGTAATATACTTACGTTCTTTTCTATCATACTTATTTTATATCATCATGAGCACTAACCCTATCAAGTACTTTCTACTTAATAAGAATGAATTGGCCTACGAGGTCGCTATTCGCGGAGAGGAGCCGGCTACCTCTGTTTTAGGTTTACGGAAGCAGCTACCTAAACTACTCGAGCTGATTCCGAATGACGAAATCCTAGAGTCAGGCCTAGACATAGCAGACGACTTCAAGGGAGCTAGCCTGTCAGTTACCGATTTAGATTCGCGAATCTCTTCCCTTAAGGAGCTATACGACCACAACTTGGCTAAGCGAACTACGGCTTTGCACAACCAGGTCTACCACAGATTGGGCAGATTAGACAAATCCGAACCTAAATACGGCAAGAAAATATCCGACCTGACTGAACGCTTTCGGATGCTGTCGGCAGAGCTATCTAAGATAGAACACTCGAATGTTCCGTCGGCGGAAGTCGGAGTCACGATGACTTGCACGGATTCAACCCCTGCACAGGCAGCGTCGACTCCGGTAACTGTCCACTGTGAGCATTTGAGGGTTGGCGAACTATCGAAACTCAAATTCGACGGAACAGGCTGCGTTCGCGAATTTCTACAACGCGTGACGGTATTTAGGACGGTTAGAAATCTACCTGCCAATAGATTATTCGATTACGCGTCCGAAATTTTTACTGGTAATGCGTTACACTGGTTTCGCGGTGTTAAAAATTCCATTTCTACATGGGACGAACTAGCTAGTAAACTCACAGCTGATTTTACACCGTACGACTATGATTATAAACTTTTAGCCGAGATTCGTAATCGTACTCAAGGGCAAACTGAAGGTATAATCATCTATTTATCAATTATGTTCCAACTTTTTGCGCGATTGTCACCGAACACGGTACTAACCGAACATGAAAAACTAAATATATTGCTTCACAATATTAGACCGTGTTATTCTACAGTACTAGCTTCATGTACTACGGCTATAGACACTATAGACTCTCTAAAAACACTATGTCTAAACTATGAGAGGTTCCAGTGTTTAAGTGCACAATTTCACGAACCTAGTTACCCTACGTCTAACACAGTAGCACCTGATTTAGCTTACATAAATAAAAAGGACACGCACGGTCACTATAATAATTCACAGTACTATAAACCGTCTAAACTAAAAAACTACGCTTCTGTCGCATCTATAAATGTCGAACCGAACGATACACCTGTGCCTAACCCACAACACTATAATGTCAACATGATATCTAAATCAGCTGTTCCTACAAAAATAACTAATAAGAGGTCTGTTTTCTGTCCGCGATGTCGTTCAACTGATCACTCGCTAGGGACGTGCAAGCGTGAACGTTATCCGATATGTTTTAAGTGTGGCCTTAGGGATGTCACGTTCGTAAATTGTCCTAACTGTAAAAATAAATCTTTTTCAAAAAACTAATTTACTCGGATCGTAGTTCGTCAAATAAGATGACAAACCCTACCGTTTGTACATCTTCTAAACCTAAATATTTTGACATAGAAGACTGGAAAAATTGGCTGAACACTCTAAAAGTGTATTTTTCCAGTTATTCTGTGGCTGCGATCCGTGATCAAAAACCTAATACTGATTTTCGACCCTACGTTAATGTAACCATTAAGAATCTACCCCTTACTGGGTTACTTGACTCAGGTTCTGCCGTGACTATATTGGGCAATAATTCTCATATAAAAATAATTTCTCAAACTAATCTCCCTTTGAATAAGTGCGACAACCCTACTATATTTTTTCGATCGGCGGGTGGTCATCGTTTGACACCGATCGGCTATATCAACCTACCCACCACTTTTGAAAATAAAACTTATAACTTAAAAGCGTACGTAATTCCAGAAGTCACTAGTTCGTTAATTTTAGGTATTGACTTCTGGAAAAGATTTAAATTGTTACCAAATTATATTTACTCTGTCTCTTTAGCTAATAATGACCCTTGTAGTCATTCCTTACCTAATAAACCTAATGCTGCCTTACAATCCTACAATGAGCTTAATGACTACCAAAAACGTTTAGCGGATAAGATGATTAAGCAATTCGAATGTATATCTTCCGAGAAGAAAGGCCTTGGACGTACCCATTTAGTCGAGCATCGTATTGATACAGGTGACTCACCGCCAATACGTCAGCGATACTATCGTCTGCCGCCAGAAAAATTGCGTGTTATTATTGAGGAACTAGACGAGATGCTTAAACTCGGAGTCGTAGAACCGTGTGAAAGCCCATGGTCTTCGCCTATCCTATTAACGCCTAAGAAAGATGGTAAACTAAGGTTTTGTTTAGACAGCCGAAAACTAAACTCGGTTACACGTAAGGATGCGTACAAACTACCGTATGTTTCCGAAATCCTAGATAACCTAAAAAATGCTAGATTTCTAAGTAGTATTGATCTATCTAAATCTTTTTGGCAGACGCCTATTCGGAGTAGCGATCGGGACAAGACCGCGTTCTACGTACCTACCCGTGGAACATTCCGATTTGTTACTATGCCGTTCGGCTTAACTAATGCGCCGGCTACGCAACAAAGATTGGTCGATCAATTATTTACAAATAGTCCAGAGTTCGAAAACGCGGTGTTCGTATTCTTAGACGATATTTGTATTATAGGAAAAGATTTTGATCATCACATTCAGCTGTTATCTAAAGTATACGCGAAACTAAAATCAGCTAACTTAACTATTAATTTAGAAAAGTCACATTTCTTTAGAAACGAATTAAAATACTTGGGTTACGTAGTTAATTCTAAAGGACTTCACGTAGATCCTAGTAAGGTGGAAGCAATAATGAACTATCCTGTACCTACAAATAAAAAGGAGGTAAAACGGTTTTTGGGTACCGCGTCTTGGTACCGTAGATTTATACCTAATTTTAGTTCAATTGCAGGGCCTCTAAATAAACTTACTTCTACCAGTAAAAAGGCTGCTCCTTTTGTGTGGTCGGAGGAAGCTAACAACTCATTTATTAAACTCAAACACCTGTTATCTACCGCGCCTATTCTATCTTGTCCGGACTATAACAAACCGTTCGAAGTGCACACGGATGCTAGCGACTATGGCGTAGGGGCTTTACTCACACAAACTACTGACGGTGTGGAGTATCCTATAGCTTATATGAGCAAATCCTTGTCTACACAGGAACGTAATTATAGTATTACGGAACGGGAGGCGCTAGCTGTTTTAGTCGCGGTAGAACATTGGCGATGTTACTTAGATAACGGTTTGAAATTCACTGTCTACACAGATCACTCAGCCTTAAAATGGTTTTTAAATTTAAGTAACCCTACGGGTCGCTTAGCGAGATGGGGGGTGCGCCTGTCTTCTTTTAATTTTGATGTGAAACATCGCCGCGGCGCGGATAACGTCATACCCGACGCACTATCGCGGGCAAGTGCCGTGTCGGCTATTGATACTAACACTGATAATGATACTACCGTAACCCCGGATCAGTGGTATAGTACTATCTACAATGGCTGTAAAAACTCACCTACATCTTTTCCTAACTATTCCATCAAAAATGATAAGTTATATCGATATATGGTATCGAAATGTGCACTGCGGAAAGAATTCGAATGGAAAGAGGTTCTACCTACCTCGGATAGATCTACAGCTATTAAAGAAAACCATTCGGAACTCGCTGCGGGTCACTTAGGTATTTTTAAAACGTATAAACGTTTAGCACAGCGTTATTATTGGCCCGGTATGCACGCCGACGTTGTTAAATTTATATCTTCATGTGATACTTGTGTCGCACATAAACACCAAAACCACGCTACTTTAGGTGTTATGGGACGACCAAAGGTGTGCTCTCGTCCCTTCCAAACAATTAGTATCGACCTTGTTGGACCCCTTCCCTCAACTAGAAAACAAAATAGCTATATTTTTGTTGTTACTTGTTGCTTCAGTAAATATTGTCTTCTCTTTCCCATCAAGCGGGCTACCGCCGAGATTATAACTAACATTCTCGAGGAAAAAGTTTTCTTAATACATGGCATACCTTCAACCGTTATTCTAGACAATGGTAAACAATTTGTAAGTGCAACTCTAAAGTCTATGATTAGAAAATATAAAATACCTAACTTGCACTTTACACCGAAATACACTCCGCACGTAAATTCTGTTGAGAGATACAACAAAACCATCGTGACTACTATATCTTCGTTTATCGAAAACGACCATAGAATATGGGATACTTTAATTCCCAAAATTCAATTCGCGCTAAATACTGCGGTTAATGAGGTAACTGGTTATACTCCGAGTTTTTTAGTGTACGGCAGAGAACTAGTAACTTGCGGTTCACACTATATTGATGCCGAGTCAGATGATGTTATTTATATACCTAGGGATTCTTATGCTGAAAATATAGGCTGTCTATCAAGTATTTTCGATAAGGTCCAGTCTCTTTTAATCCAAGCTCACGCTAGAAACTCACACACATACAACTTACGTCGTAAACCGGCTGAGTTTAACATAGGTGATACCGTATGGAAAAGAACCTACTATCTAAGCGATAAGGACAAATCATTTAGCAAAAAACTTGCTCCCAAGTTTACCAAGTGTACTATTATTGCTAAAAAGTCACCACTAGTATACGAATTAGCGGATTCGTCGGGTAAATCTATTGGCAGTTGGCACATTAAAGATTTAAAACTAATTAACTACACTGATTCCTAACCTAACTAGATTCTTTCATTGTACCTACCTGCAGTTTGAGTTTCATAGTCACTATCTACTTAGCACTGTCTACAGAAGTTCGGAGGACTTAGTTAGACGGATTTTTCTTGTCTAGACACGAAAAATCCTGCTGTACAGAGCGGGGTATTGTAACGTAATACTACACGTATTGCGTTATAATATCTCGCAGGCGCTTAACGCCAGCTTAGCCAGACATCGCTCGCAATATTACCAAATATGGTCATATTCACTAGCCAAAGGCAGTTGTGAGTCATAGGCTACATCTATATAAGATGGGTGCGCGTTGTAGAATGGGCACTTTCCCTAGACATCGGAACGCTGCCGCTACACCTCGCGATTATTCTACATTCTACTTCCAATCTACTGTCCCGCTGGGGTTCACCCTACGAGCTCACTGCACCTGACGTTCTTCCTACGGGCTGACGTTCTTCCTACGGGCTACAAGCCACGAGCTGCTGGCGCCGTGCCGCTACTAGCCAGCTGCCACCCAAGCCTCCGTTCCTGCCTACGAGCTCCTACAGACAGGCCACGGACGCCTGAGCCTGACCGCTCGACCCACATCGGCTGCACCGCCTGAGACCCGCTCAGCCTGAACATCGACCACAGAGCTGCCTGCGCAGCGCACCTTGGCCAGCTCATCGGCGACCCTTCGAGCAGCTACCCTGCGAGCGTCGGAGAGCAGCAGGAGTCTACACTCCAGCCAGCTCAGGCCAGTGCTTACCTAGTTCGGTCATACTGTATTTAAGCGGTAGTGAGACATAATAAAGAACCTGTTCAGCCTAGCAGTGTTTCTCTCGAACCCCGACATCCTACCTGAGACCCTCCGTCACAGCTTTTTTCCTTTTAACCATTTCTTTCACTATTCTTTTACACCTAACAAACTCCACTCAACTTTAAGTAATACAAGTTTGATATATTTCATGCGTTCACTTTGTACTATATACTGCCTCCGTGGTGCAGTGGATAGCGAATGCGAGTGCTGATCGGAGGTCCCGGGTTCGATTCCCGGGTCGGGCAAAAGTGTTACTTGGTTTTTCCGAATTCGCAGTAGCAGCCCGGAGTCTGGTGATGTGCCCGGTAACGGCAATAGGCTCGCCCCCTATTACGTGGGACTCAAAATTCATAGCGAAATGTGGGTGTAATATTTACACCTTTTCCTACCCCTTCGGGGATACAGGCGTGAGACTATAAAAAAAACTTTGCGAACGCGAACGCTTTGTGAACGCCGAGCGCACGCCAGGCGCGTAGGCGTACGCTTGAGGAACGCTGTCGCGCAATGTGAGGTCGGCCTAAATCAAATAATCAATGGGCGGAATCGTCCTCACCCATCAACAAAAATGAAATGTAGCTCAATTGACACATCTCGGCAAGATTATATTTTTTTACTATGGGGCGGTTGCCCAAAAGCATTGGGTTGTCATAGTAATTTACGTTTAAACAAATATTTCGTATAAGTAAGTATTTTTGACGATTCATTCTAAAACACCTACTCTTTTATCTATTCATTAGTGCACAGTGAAAATAGACCAATAATATTAAAACTCACTATTGTTATTCGTCTGCTATAAGCATTGTAAGAATGAATAATTAGATGAAAATGAATTTAAATGATTCATTAATTTATATTATACATATAAACCTTCCTATTGAATCATTCTATCTATTAAAAAAAAAAAACGCATTAACAGTTTCCCTGTCACGTGTATCATATATGATGCATAGCAATTGATTTTCTATTGTGTCTCGCGCCGGACAGCGAATGGGTTAAAATCCGTTGCGTAGTTTTTAAGATTTAAGCATACATAGGGACAGGCAGAAGACAGACTTTGTTTTATACTATGTAGTGATTATTATATAAGGGCAGCGATAGCCTAGTGGAGATATAAACGGACTGCCATGGGAATCGGGTTCGAATCCACGGCGCGCACCAATGACTTATCGAAGTTAAGTACGTATTAAATTGTTAATTATTGCTTGCCCCGTGCCTTGGAGAGCACGTTAAACGTAAACGTAAAACAAAATAAACTGATACTGGTCTAAACCATGGAATATCGCTATCCCTTTGGGTTGCGGAGGTCAGATGGCAGTCGTTCTGTAGAAAAGTTGATATTCTGTAATAACTGGTTAGACCAGTAAGCGGACCTCGGGATCTAAGGCGTGTAAGTCTTGGATGCAACCGGGATAACACTAGGGCGATGATTATTTATTTATATTCATTATTTTCCTATTATTCATTCATAATCATTTAAATGTTTATGTTTAAAACTGTAACATAACCATAATGTTAAAATAACTTACAAGTGTAACATGAGTAACAAATATAGGTTAATAAATAATAATAAATTGTTCTTTATTTATATATGCCACGGATTTAAGTAGAAAAAAAGGATTTTAATCAAATAGTGGGTACTTAAGATACACATCGGCATCAGTTTCATGAGTGTTGTTATATAGGGACGGAGCCCATACATGTTTTGCTCATTTGTTTTATGTAAAGGATTTACATAAAACAAAGTATGCAGTTCTACAAAAAATATTTGTCACGGCACGTGATAGTTCAGTGATTCTAATAAACTTTATTGGTTCAATATTTAATGTTGCACATTACATTATGCAAAATCATTGAGCTGTTTCAAGTAAAGTTGAGTATTTTCATGATAGTCAATAGAACTAAATTATTTTGAAGAAAATTGTATAGTCATGGTTGAAAAATTGATAATCCTCAAGTGACGATTAATAAATGATATTTGCACAGATATTTTATAAAGAAATGTGTGCGGTCTGACGCGCGCACCCAGGGTTCCGTACAAAATATGTTAATTCTCCCACTCATCGCTGTAGGACTAGGTCCATTTTCTGACTGATAAATATATTTTATAGCGAAATTAGTAGTTTATTGTAGCGAAATGACTTCTAGTTGAGCTTATTTTTTTAAGCAAATTTTTTTTACATAGCTGATATTTGTCAACTGCACAACATTTTACAAGCTTGACAGCTAGTTCCAGGAAATAGCACATTCAAATCAATTCCTCTGCACTTAAATCATACACATCGCTTCATAATTTCATTTTCAAGTCACCGGAAACATAATCATTAGTGACCGCCCATGTTATTAAGATGAACCTTCAGAAAATTGCTCAACAGAAATCCCAGTAACACTTTTCTCAAACTAGAAATTCCTACCTTTATAATAAACTGCAAACAGGACCTTTCAATACCCTGCCAGCAAATAAATAAAATAACATACAAATCAAACAAAAAAAACTAAAACAAATAACATTACATAACTTCACGCCTCTTATCCCCGAAGGGATAGGCAGAGGTGAATTACACACCCACATTTCGCCAGTTATGTTTAGGTCCCAATGTAATAGGAGGCGAGCCTATTGCCATCATAAAACAAATATTACAACAATACATTATTGTTTATTCAGAATGTACTACCCGGTTACCGTTCAAGTCTTTCAACAAACTAAAATTGTTGCCACCGCTTCCTTTACAAGTGTGCATATACAGCTAAGTATGTACAGTCAACAGCAAAAGTAGATGATCAAAATCAGAAATTCAATACTAATGAACGGAGTTCGCGTCAGAACTATGTGGCGTGGGAGTGATTCAAAAGTAAGTGATTGTAAATTATACCAATAATTTACAGCTGCCATATATTCGTGATCAGTTTTAACTCCAAAAGTTATAAACTCAATTCACATCAGAACTAAGAAGTGAAAAAAAATTTTCAAAACTAGTCAACAGTTAAAATAAAATATAAATGATGAAACTGAGGCCACGTCATCATGAGGCAAATAATTTGTCCATACTTATTTTTAAATTACCCCAGTAATATAATTTGTTATGTTTTACGGTAAAACAGGTGAATTGGATAAAAAAATGCATATTTAATATATTTTTTTATAGACTCACGCCTTTATTCTCGAAGGGGTAGGCAGAGGTGTAATATTACACTCACATTTCGACATGAATTTTTAGGTCCTACGTAATAGGGGGCGAGCCTATTACCGCTACCGGGCACATCACCAGACTCCCTGCTGCTACTGAGAATTTGGAAAAATGCAGTAACACTTTTGCCCGACCCGGGAATCGAAACCGAGACTTCCGATCAGCAGACGCATACGCTATCCACTGGACCACGGAGGCAGTCACTGGACCACAGAGGCAGTCTTTGTATATTTAATATAATTATGCCAAATTTAATCTCTCATGTATTTTGTTTTTTGTAACTTCTGTCAAATGTTTAAAAGTAACTGATGTGATACAAAACGATAATTCAATAAATATTATAATATATATATCTTTGCATTTATGTCAATGTTCAAAAGTAGCTGATGCGCTATAAAATTATAACTCAATGATTGCTTTTGCCTAGTCGGCTACAATATAGCTGTCACAGTACACAGTGTACCTATCTGTCATAGACTAATGCTATGCCTTGCGTTTTGTTTCTTTTTTTTATGTTGTACTTTTTCTGTGTCTGTGACTGGTTCGGCGATACACCGAAACCGTAGGTTCTAGGCGCCTTGGAGGCGCTACCAGTGACAAATAAATAGTTTTTCTATATGTATAAAAACCGGAATGTAGATTGATAATTTTATCTTTAGGGCATTATTTATATTGATTTCGCGCTTTTATCACACTGTTAGCAAGAGTATTTTAAATTGTCTTTCGGGATATATACCACGTACTTTTTTGTTTGAGTTTGAGTTTGAGTTTCAGCACTGTTGCAAGCGCTATGTTCACGGATGTACTGATGGTATTGCGGGTGGATGAATGTTACGAGCAAGTATAGCGGTCTACCCGCTTTCTCACTCGTTTTTTGCGTTCAACACCACTAGCACTGTTATCACTATCGCACTGTACCCGATCACGACATACTACACTCACTACGTCAGCTCGCGGTTTGATTTTGTTCTTTTCACGGGTTTTACATAGACGTACCACTGGATGCCAGATACTCGACAGTTGAAACCCATCCTCTCTATTGAAATTCTTGAACTTTTTAATTTCAATAGCCTCCCTAACCATTCGAGGTATGTAGTGGCGTTCTGTCGAAAGCACCTGAGGGTTATGTAACTCAATCCAGTGGTCGGTACCCGAGTCTAAGAGGTGTTGAGCTATGGCCGACTTGTGTGGTTCATTATTTTAGACTGCCCTAATGTGTTCCTTTATTCGGCAAGAGATGGTGCGTTTAGTTTGTCCTATATAGGAACTCCCACAGCTGCAGTCAATTTTGTATACACCTGGCTTTTCTAAGGGAAGACTGTCTTTAGGCGTTCTTATATATTGCGACAGTTTCTTAAAAGGAGTGAAGATAGTTTTAACTGAAACCTTCTTAAGGATGTTGGCGACCTTATCTGCCACTCCTTTGACGTACGGTAAGTACGCTGGGTGTCGTTCAACCTTGAAGTCCAGGTGTTTTTGAGTATGTCTGGGTGGTCTAATTCGTCTACTGTACCCGTTCTTGTGTAGAACGTCGCTTATATGTGAAAGCTCCTTATTCAAATGTTCCTCGTCACACAAGCTGTATGCCCGGTCGGTAAGCGACGTTATAACGGAATTCAGTTGACGAGGGTAATGATGTGAGTGGGCGTGTAGATAGCGATATGTGTGCGTTGGTTTTCTGTATACGGAGTGGCTCAGGGAACCGTCACCTCGTACGGCCTTCCCTCAGCCATCCCTTTCCATTTCATACGGAAAATCCATTTTACTGTGGATGCTATTTAAATGTGCCAAGTACTGTTGAACAGTTGCTTCATCGCCTTCCATAACACAGAAAATATCGTCCACATACCGTTTCCAAATTTTTATACTTAATGGGGCATCCATAGGTTGGCTACCACTGGAGCTACCGGGCTGCCCATCGCTACGCCATCAATTTGTAGGTAGTACTCACCTCTGTATAGAAAGTAATTTGTGGTCAGGCAATGTTGCACCAGGTCGGCATATACCACAGCAATATGGTCCTCGCTGATCCTACGTCGAATTATCTCCATGCAGTCTGCTATCGGCACGTTCGTGAAAAGCGATTCTACATCAAAACTAACCATCACTTCTTTTACACTTACGTTATTCTGACGTAGAATCTGAATAAAAAATATCGGTTACTCCAAACAAAGGTACGTGGTATATATCCCGAAAGACAATTTAAATTAAGTTTAAGTGATCACGAAAGTTTAAATTCCTATATTGTTAGCAAGAGTTCTGTTGGAATAGTGCAAAAATCTAAGTATCGAAACTCTTTAATGTCAATCTGTAATTCAGCTGTCACGTACAATATATAAATTTGAATTTAGAATACAATATTGATGAATTTTACTGATCACGAATATATGGCAGCTGTACTAGTATTAAATGATTGGTATAATTTACAATGACATACTTTTGAATCACTTCGACGCCACATAGTTCTGACGCGAACTCCGTTCATTAGTATTGAATTTCTGATTTTCATCATCTACTTTTGCTGTTGACTCTACACAGTTTTCGATCAAGCCTGTGTATAAATAAAATATACAGTGTACATTTCGCAGTCACCAGCTGTGTACTTTCTCACAAGGATAAGGTGTCTCAGTTAAAAGGTCATCATCTTGGCAACGGGATAAGACTATTTTACAAGAAAAGACTTGTTGTAGAAGAATGTAAACATATAGCAGTTTGTTAAAGAAATCTTAATATGTATATTTCTAGTGTGCGTGTGTATGTCACTGAACTCCTCCTAAACGAGTGGACCGATCTTGATGAATTTTTTTGTGTGTGTTCAAGGGGACTTGAGAATGGTTTAGATTCACAATTTAGTCCCCTGGAAAATGTTTTTTTTACTTAATTTTTAATTTGTAAGTAGTTTTGGATTTTGGAATGTTTCACATTGGAACCGACGGACTGCGCTGCTATCGCAGTGTCAAATCTTATATTAATAATTTCGTCAAGGAGTACATCGAAACCTTACCTGAATAATAAAACATTAAAAAATAAAGATTTCGAGTCGACAACATATATTATATTCGCAAAATTTGGATTGTCGAGTATTTTGTTAAATTCTAACGGTTCTGACAGACAAATCGCAGTCGCCATATTGGCCACCGGATAATATTTTGACATAAAGCATTTTGAGTACCTACTACTATGTCTTAGTACTAAGTAGTTTGTATGTGTAAATACTTTTTGCAGTTATATTTCTTATACAGTTAAAACGACATCTATACTAATATAATAAAGCGGAAGAGTTTGTTTGTTTGTTTGAACGCGCTAATCTCAGGAACTACCGGTCGGATCTGAAAAATTCTTTTTGTATACGATAGCCCAGGTATTCCGAAAGGCTTATAGGCTATAATAACATAACGCTTCGACCCTTTGGGGCCAGGCAAAAGGCTCAAAAGGCTAAAAGATAATGTCGGCTAATCTCAGGAACTAGCAGTCGGATTTTAAAAACTATTATTGCCTATGACAGCCTAATTATTCCGCCACAACTTTTAGGGGCCAGACAAAAATAAAAAATGGTCAAACGAGAAGGGGGAGGGTTGGGTCAAAGGCATAAAAAGGCTAAACGAATAGGATACAATCTATATGGGTATCGTTTTCGAGATTTTCAGGACGCTAATTAATAATATGATATTTATTTAGTGATCCAAGATGGCGGACGGGACATCAAAGATGGCGGATGAGAAAATTTTAAAAATCAATATGTGTATCGCCTTCGATATTTTAAGGGGTGGGGAATCGAAATACAACATCTATTTCGTGATCAAAGGTGGCGGATGGGAAATCAAAGATGGCGGATTGGAAAATTTTAAATAATCAATATTGGTATCGTCTGCGATGTTAAAAGGGATGTGGAATCCAAATACAACATCTGTTTCGTGATTCAAGATGGTGGATGGGAAATCAAAGATGTCGGATGGGAAAAATTAAAAAATCAATATGGGTATCGTCTCTGATGATTTAAGGGATGGTGAATCCGAATACAACATCTATTTCGTGATCAAAGACGGCGGATAGGAAATCAAAGATGGCGGACGGGATTTTTTTTTAAAGTCGATATGGGTATCGTCTCCGATATTTTAAGGAATGGTGAATTCAATATTTTATTACAACCTATGTTTGTTTGTTCGTCATTTATAGACTCTGAAATGATAAGAGATTAAGCGCTTAGTTCCATGTCCCTTTTTCAAAGTCACCATTGGTGACTTTGGAAAAGGGACATGAAAAAAGGGAATTAAATAAAAACTCTTAAAAAGACGATACGGAGTTCGCTGGGTCAGCTAGTGTATTTATAATAAGAAATGATATAATATGAAGACTGGACACAGATAGGTGTTTTGGTAGCCAGCAAGTTAGGCGAACAAGCCCATAGCGTTTGTCTATTCAACGCATTTAAACTTCTTCTTTTTGTCTTCCGCTATGGTAAGAAAGCACTGCGCAAGACAAGACAAAAATATTACTCCAACTCTTTCAATAAAACAAAAATCAATATAGGATACATTAGTACGAACGAGAGTGGTATTAGTCGTAAAAGCATTAAGAGAACGTCTTCAACGAAATCACGCATCTATATAATTATAATACTACGTAAAGAGGCCAAACTTTGTGCTAAAAATAAGAAATGTAATCTTTTTAAGATTCAGCAAATAAGTTAAGTACGCACGTGACTTTATATCTTTCACCGTAACTTGAAAATGGCTCAATAGATTTGAATGCATGTTGTAACATTATCGTAGACTAAAATTATATTACTTACAATAAACCATGTAAAAAAGTATTTATTGTAAAAAGAAATGACGTCCGTAAGGGTTGCTAAGAATAAATGACATTGAATTTATTTTCTATGTTCGAATGCTTACATATTGTTGTTAAAAATTATAATAAACATCTCTTTTTTCTCTTCTCTTTCAATCAGTTTTCCACAATAATGAGAGACCTATACCTTTCTATAAACGGTCAGTTTATTATCATACTAAAGCACAATTTCGTTTCATAGGAACTAGGCGAGGAATAAATTTACTGGATTAAAATTTCACAAAGCTTCTCTATAAAGTGACCAATTTCACGTTTATCGTGCTAATACAAAATTAAGCTGCAGTCTGCATTTACCGTAGCTGGAAAATTAAGCGCGGAAAATTTTTAATCTTGCTATAGCCTTTTTAAGCGCTTTTATGAGGCCAAAGTGGCCTGCATGAAACAAAATGATGGGTTAACTCCAAAAAAAATTGTAGTTCTACGTGTGCACTTAATTTACAGCCACTTCATTTGCTTAGTATAATATTTACTTACTTTACCGAATTCAAATTCAAAATCCTTTATTCATTTGGGTCACAATGTGACGCTTATGAACGTCAAAATAATAAATTTATAAAATAATTACTTATACTCAAATTTAAAACATTATTACTGTATGCTTCTACATTTACATTTACTGCCACGTTCGCAAAGCAATAGGTAGAACCATGAGAAAGAATGGGCAATAAAACTCACGGTCACTCTTTTTCATCGCCAGGTTTTGCATAATACACAGTTTACATTTTGTAAGGTGCTGCAACTGTTACACCTTATCACTTGTATATATTTACTGTACATAATAATACTCAAGCATAATAGTTTTGGTTAGCCTCCTCAGAATAGATATGGTGAAACAGGAGCATCCACTTACATTATATATACCTTATAATGCAGGCAAACCGCGAAAGTGATCAGAACCATGATGGAAAGGATGCAGTTAAATAATAAAATCTAATACCAGCCCGCAAGACCGTCATCGACCAGTCATCGCAAGTAGCACCCGTTCACGAGTATGACGCATATGCCAGCCATCATCCCTCTCACCATATTAGAGGGACAGGGATGACCCGACACACGACGCCACCACAAGAAATGACATTTTAGTGAGCATGGCGACAACGGTATACAAACCAGCAGTAAGAAACAATATATTGGTATACTGACCATGACCGCCAATTACCTCCATTTTCCAGATCGTTATTATTAACATAAGTTAGTGGAACGCGTGAACGAATGCAAATGCAGAAAGAATTTTGTGAAGGTGACAAGTGAACAATGATATGATCAGGGATAAATAATGTTAAACTACATTCAACAAATCATAAAAATATCCAAATCCTGCAAAAATCATGTGTTCACGAGGCACCTCCACTTAACATGTAAATAAAATAATCGTGAGTTAAACAAGCCTAAGCCTATCCCCACGGTGTCTTATCATTTAAAAATTCCTTAATAGTGTAATAACCCCTTTGTAAAAGAAAGTTCCTAATTGTCCGTTTGTATTTGTGCATGGGTAAATTCATTATTTCAAGAGGCAATTTGTTGAAAAATCGTATACCAATCCCCGCAAAAGAGTTCTGAACTTTATGTAGACGGTAGTTAGTCCCCACCAGTTTATGCTTATTCCTTGTGTTCACTTTGTGCAAATCACTATTTTTGCGGTATAGAATTAAGTTTTTCTTAATGTACATTAAGTTAGCATATATATATAGCGATGCAACTGTCAATATATCTACTTCTTTAAATTTATCACGTAAAGAATCTCTAGCACCTAACTTATAAATTGCACATATGGCCCTCTTTTGAATGACAAAAATAGTCTGTATATCAGTAGCTGTACCCCATAACATTATTCCGTAAGACATTACGCTGTGAAAACTTTTCTAACTGCAAACGCTGCAGAACTAAGTTTTACTGCGAGACAGGATATTTGGGCGCCCCACTGAGGCTTACAATCTAAAGTTACACCTAAGAATACGGTTGATTCGACTAGTTGAATTGTTTCCTTATTTAAAATTATATTAGTAGGAACACTTTTGACATTAGGCAAAGAGAATTTAACACATTTGGTTTTGCTTGAGTTGAGTACCAAATTATTTGTCGAAAACCAATCTAATACTTGTGCAAGAGTGTTATTGACGGTATCAAAGTTACTTAAATTACGATCAACTTTAAAAATTAGTGACGTATCGTCGGCAAACAAAACAATATCACATAAATTTTGTACAAAGAACGGCAAATCATTAATATATATTAAAAAAAGAAATGGACCGAGAATAGAGCCCTGTGGAACGCCCGCAAACCTAGAAACCTACTCCCATTAACATCTACATACTGAATTCTATCACTAAGGTAGCTGGCAACAAAATTGAGTGCGGTATCTCTAATACCATAAAGTTTCAATTTAAGTAAAAGTATATTATGTTCCACACAGTCAAAGGCCTTTGATAGGTCACAAAAAACACCAATGGCATCCTTCGAGTTTTCCCAAGCATTAAAAATATGCTTTAACAAAGTTACACCGGCATCAACGGTGGAGCGACTCTTAGTAAAGCCATACTGTTCACTGTGAAATAAATTATTTGTGTGAAAGTGGCTCTCTAGTTGATGCAAAATAATCTTTTCAAAAATTTTACTAATAGCAGGCAAGATAGAAATTGGCCGAAAATTACATGGGTCGCTCTTTGATCCCTTTTTGAATAATGGTATTACTTTACTGTGTTTCATTAGATCAGGAAATACTCCTGTATCTACGCATCTGTTGAATATTGCAGCTAAATATGGAGCTAAGCTAGAAATAATTTGTCGCACAAGTTTAACAGATTTTTTATTGTTGAGCGTCTTGAATACCTTCAGTATGTCATTGGTGTCAATATATTTAAAATTAAAAAGCACATCACACTCATTCACATTGCCCCTAACCAACATTTCTGCTTGGCTTGGACATGAATCTAGACAGCTGGTTGTGTTCACTGGTATGTTTATGAAGAAATTGTTAAATGTCTGAGCAACATCAGTTTTCCTAGTAATAATTTCACCATTAAATTTTAATTCATAATTGTTATCTACCAATTTAGCTCGACCAGTCTCATTGTTAATAATGCTCCAAGTAGTTTTAATTTTGTTCTTGGATTCTTTGATTTTATTGCTTAAATATAAGGATTTGGCTAAAGCACATGCCCTCTTAAAAACCTTTGAATAATTTCTAACATATTGAATAAATTCAGGAATAAAATTGTATTTCTTCATACCATATAGATCATACAACCTAGCTCTACTTTTGTATATACCTACTGTTGCTTAGTTACAAAAATTTACTTTAATGCTCCTTGCAAACGTCTTCAGTTTAAAAAATTTATTGTACTCATCATTAACAATTTTAAATAAGCATTTATATAATTCATCAGCATCATCAACGGTTAAGTCAATACTGGCGATCTTGGCAGCAACACCATTACTAAAGTGTTTGAGGCGAGTAGAGGTCATTGACCTACATGTAATTTCTTGTACTTTAGGGGTTGTATTAGTTGGAATTACAACCTTTTGCCCGCAGTGATCTAATGTCAAGTCAGTTAAAACAGCCTTATTGAAATAAAGACAATTGCAAAAAACATTATCTAAGCATGTAGACGAATGTGAGTTGTTTAATGTGGTTGGTTCAGAGAACAAAACATTTAAATTAAATGACCTTAATAAGCAAACTGATCTAGTACAAATTGGTGATTTTTCTAACAAATTGACATTAAAATCGCCACATACGATTATAGACTTCCTACTAGAAATTATGTGTTTTAAGACATCCTCTATATTGCTTTCAAACTGAGTAAAGTCGCTTTGTAGTGGTCGATACACACACACTATAATATGTTGTTCAAGCTCAACACAAGAAATCTCAGCAGTGCGCTCGATAGAAAGTTTAGCTATATCCTTACGTTCTTTACATTTCAAACTATTACATACATATATTAGAGAGCCACCACGAATAGCCTTGTTTCTTACGAATGCACTTATAAAAAAAACTAAACGTTATATTTATACAGATGTAAAATGACTGATTAGGAATATTATAGGGTAAGTTAGAAGCCTATTGATATCCATTGATTCCTTTATAGAGTTTGGCCTCCAATTGCCTCAAACAAATATAATTTATCCGCAATGTATTATTATTTTTGGACCCAAAATACTCCTGAAAACAAAGCAAAAATCGATAAATATAGTATTCGCAGTCGTAAAAGTTGATTGGACCACAAACTGTGATATTGGTACCAAAATCGTACCTCGCGGTACTCCTGACAAAACTCATACTCAAGTTTCCGTAGTGTAGCGGTTATCACGACACGTGTGCTTCACACGCACAAGGTCTCCGGTTCGATCCCGGGCGGAAACAGTGTATTTTTGTTTATTGCATATTTAAATTAATACTTTTTATAACAATGTTATCATTTAATGTTAAAACTTCAAAGTGTTTGTTCAAGATGTATAAGCTCAGAACCATAGTGCGATTCAGGAACATAAATTTATTGTTGCAAAAAAAACTACTCGAGTGCTCGATAGATGGCGTTGTTCCTTCTTCCTGAATCGCGCTATGGTTTCGTTACCGCGCCACGTATAAATAGCCGAGAGAATATTTTTTGTGTGTGATTGAGATCATTTGAAATATAGTACAAATAGATCAAGTTACAGTTTGGTTTTAATTAAACAACCTGCTAGTAGCTCCCAGACCTTCATATTGGTCTCACACCCAAGATATAGTTCCGAGAGCGAACTATACATTGGTCCTACAGAGCCGGACGTGCTCTTAAGGCCTTTTTCGATTAACGGTCTTGTTAGACCGTCCCCTTGGTACTCGCTGTGGATCGCAGCGCAAACCGAGTACCGAGATCTCCGCAGTAACAACTGCGTCGAGTTGCAAGACGCTCTCCATAGAGGGCGCTGCCGTGCTGTCAATACTGAAGTGCGAGTTAGTGGCGCAGGCGAGCGGCAAGCAGTACCCAGAAGCTGGACGACTGGCTGACGAACAAGTTGGACGCGGATGATCGTAGGACATCAAAGGCCTATAGAGGGCGCCACCAGCACCGTTACAAGTGAAGTATTTGTGAAGTGCTAAACTGTGAGTACGTTTTATTTGTTTGTGTATACGAGGCAAAAAGACCTTTTAAATTTTAATTTTCAAGCTATTTGAATTTGAACTTTATTTCTTTGAAGATAATTACATAGAAGAATTTAAAGGACATTTGGACTTATAAAATTTGTGTTTAGTTGTAACTTGTAAATATTTCTCTTATTTGTGTATGGTAGTTAAGGACTTAGAATAGTTTTATAGAAAACGGGGGAACGGGGAACCTATGCCCGTTTGCCGCCGATAGTAAGCTTTGTTGCAAACACTTGTAATTTTGTAGGAATCGTTTAGCACTTAGAACAATTTGCTTCTTGGTAAACTTGTTATTATTTTAGTGTGCTTTTTAGATTTGTATTTTTTTATTGTTTTGGTTGTATTTTACTGCTTTGTTTTTATAATTTATGCTGATTTACATTTGTGCGTAGATGTATTTGTAGAACATTGATGCCAAGTTATAGATCTTTTGCTTACTTTTAATTTATTTTCAAAGCTTTATATATTATTGCTTATATTTGCCTACATCAGTTACATTTGCAGTGTTATTATATTTATAAATCAACATGGAGGGATTAGTTCAAGCAATAACAAATTTACATCGGAATATATTGAAAGGTTACACTAATTTTAAAAAGACTCCAAAGGAAAGAATCACCTTAGAATATGTAGAAACCAGACTTGAGCTTCTTGAATCCAATTGGTTAAAATTGGAAGATATTTTTTCTAAGCTCCAGGAACTGGCATTGGATATAGATCAAAAGGTGTTGGATATGTATGATTCCACTGAGGATATATATGTCGATTATAAAACGCTTATGAAATCAAAAATCAACCAAATGTCGACAAAGTCATCGCGAGAGACTACATCGGTTAATCCTAACTCGTCCCCAAAAAGGTCTACATTTGTCAAATTACCGAAAATAACTATTCCAACATTCTCTGGCAACTATAGTGAGTGGACTACGTTCAATGATTTATTCAAATCCTTAATACACAAAAACGAGTCACTTGACGACTGTCAAAAATTACATTATTTGAAAAATAATCTCACAGGGGAAGCTGAACAATTAATTAGGCACACGCCGATAAGCGATGCCAATTATGCTCAGTGTTGGGCTATATTAGAGAGGCGTTACAACAACAAAAAATATCTTGCACATTGTATTTTGAAACGGTTATTTAGTCAAAAACGCTTACATGTGGAGTCAGGTGCAGGTCTTAAAGAGCTATTCGACACTACGAATGATTGTTTGAATGCGCTAAAGAACTTGGACATTGACGTGAGCACATGGGACATTATTATTATCGAGATAGTAGCATATAAATTAGACTTCGAGACGCGTAAACAGTGGGAACTAAGCATTAACCCTACCGGTACGAACGAATTGCCAACGTTTGAACAATTTCGGTTATTTATCGAAAATCGTTATCGCGCACTAGAATTTATAGAGCCACATAAGTCATCTGCTCGTCAGAACAAAACATCTCAAGCTCATAATTCAAAAGCTATGTTGGTCACGAATCCATCCTCTATAAGCTGTGAATATTGCCAAGAATCGCATAAACTTTGTTTTTGTAAGAAGTTTGCAAGGGAGGCAATAAGCAGCAGGCGGGAATTTGTGGCTAAGAATAAAATATGTTTTAATTGTTTAGGAAGTAACCACACTGTATCTGATTGCAATAAACCAACTTCCTGTAAGGTCTGTAAAAAGCGTCACCACTCCCTGTTGCATCTTAATGGAGATTCAAACCACACAGGTAACGAAATTCCAGCAAAGTCTCTCAGCGATCAACCTAGCACTTCAGCTAGTGATCCTTCTATAGTTTCGTGTCTGTCTACAGGCACAGTCGCTAAGCCGCGACAAGTATTGCTGGCCACAGCGTTAATCAAGGCTGAGTCTAAAACCGGAGATCATCAAATAGTCCGAGCCTTATTGGACCAAGGCTCACAGGCATGTTTTATAACAGAGGCTACGGTACAATTGCTTAGTCTTAAAAGAATTCCCATACAGGGTACGATAACAGGCCTAGGCAACAATAGAGCAACCATAGCACGATATATGGTAAATTTGTCGATTCAATCGCGTACGGATCCAACCTTTATTCTTCAATGTAATGCATATGTGTTGAGTAAAATAACGTCTTATTTGCCCGATCAACAAATAAGTTCGAACAACTTCGATTGGCTTGACACTAAGAGTTTATATCTCGCTGATCCAGAGTTCAAAACGCCCAATAAGATCGATATTTTATTGGGCGCAGACGTTTACGGTAGCATCATGAAGGAAGGAATGATGAAGAGTCCTTCAGGTTCTCTCATCGCGCAGAACACTGCCCTTGGGTGGATCCTTTCTGGTGCTATTTGTCCTGTAAGCAAAGAAAGTTCAGAAGTAAGAAACATAAGCGTAATGCATGCACAAATTAATGAAGATCAAATTCTCAAGAAATTTTGGGAGCTAGAAGAGCAAATAAATACAAAGAAAATACTTACCACAGAAGAAATGAAATGTGAAGAGCTGTACAGGCAGACGACTAAAAGAGATGAACATGGCAGATATGTAGTCAGGTTACCTTTTCGTGAAGATGATCCTGCTTGTAAGTCTGGGAATTCACGAGGCATAGCTGAAACACGATTCAGATCATTAGAAAAAAGATTAAATAGGAATCTAAGTCTAAAAGAACAATATACCCAGGTAATAAAGGAATATCTGGACTTAGGACACATGCGACTTGTAAAGCAAAATGATTTTAAAAGACAGGAAGCAGTCTATCTTCCACATCACGCGGTGATAAGAGAAGATAAGACCACTACTAAAGTTAGAGTAGTATTCAACGCATCAGAGAAGAACAGTAAGGGTGTTTCGCTCAACGACACTCTGATGGTCGGACCTACACTTCAAGCTGATCTTCGGCACACGATCTTACGTTGGCGTCTTCATGCAGTTGGTCTCGTAGCGGACATTATCAAAATGTACCGCCAGGTAAAAATAACGGATGAGGACACCATGTATCAGCGTATACTCTGGCGAGATAGCCCAGAAATGCCAATTCAAGATTACGAGTTGCTGACTGTTACATTCGGCACAGCGTCCGCACCATACCAAGCTGTCAGGACCTTGCATCAGACTGTATACGACGAAGGAGAAAACTATCCTTTAGCATCAGATATAGTCTTAAATTCCTTTTATATGGATGACTTAATGACTGGCTGCGACAGCGTTGAAGAAGGTACAGAAATATATAGACAAATTACAAAATTATTAGAAAAAGGTGGATTTATATTGCAGAAATGGAATACTAACAATCAAGACATGTTAAACGTAATTAATTCTATGGAAACAAAGAAGATTCAAGATCAAAATGATGAGAATAGAGTACAAAACCAGGACAAAGATAATATCTTAGTGAAGGACAATAACTATGAGTTCAAGGAAGAAAAGGAAATAGCAATGAAATCAGACAGCACAATTAAAATCCTGGGACTTGGATGGAACCGTCGCGACGATGTGTTTCAGTATGCGGTGAATCTGCCGTCCATGTCTATAGTTCCTGTAACAAAAAGAGCCGTAATATCTGAAATAGCAAGATTATTTGACCCGTTAGGATGGATATCTCCTTGTATAATTGTGGCAAAAATCTTCATTCAGAAATTATGGCTCGCAGGGATTCAATGGGATGAAGCTCTTCCTGTCGACTTATTAACGGAATGGAGTACTTACCGGAAAGAACTGTCACTAATCAGCAAGAAGCAAATACCTCGCTGGCTGCGCACCAAATCCGGGGATAATCTAGAACTTCATGGGTTTAGCGATGCCTCCAAAGCAGCATATGCCGCGGTAGTGTATCTACGGAGTATAGATGTCACGGGTCAGATACATGTCTCATTACTGGTTGCTAGAACAAAGGTGGCGCCAATCAAGCAAGTTAGCATACCTCGTTTAGAGTTATGTGGTGCTGTATTACTGGCGAAGTTATTAAAGGAAACTGCTGATGTCTTAAACATATCTCAGGACAAAATTACCGCATGGACTGATTCTACAGTTGTATTGGCTTGGCTAAATAACCACCCGAGTAGGTGGAAGACGTTCGTGGCTAATAGAACAGCGGAGATACTAACAACAATGACATCAGCGCAATGGTTTCACGTCTCTACTAGCAACAATCCTGCTGATTGTGCTTCACGAGGGTTGTTACCAAGTTCATTTATAGAGGATAAATTATGGTTTGCGGGACCATCCTTTCTGAAAAGTAAGGAAATAAATTATAAAAGGCCAAAGGACTTACCACTTAACTTGGAAGAAGCTGTTAAAACACATTTATCTGTAGGTCCCGATGCTTGTATCTTTGAAAGATTTTCTTCTTTACCTCGACTGTTGCGAGTTATAGCATATTGTCGGCGTGTTTTGAATAGAGGCAATAGGGCAAGCTACTTATCAAAAAGGGAATTAGACGAGAGTTTAATAGTATGCATAAGAGAAACACAAAAGAAGCTGTTTCCTTTAGAGTACATGCAACTGCAAGACAAAGGTGAGTCGATGTCGAAAACTAGTCCAATTAAATCATTGTGCCCGTATCTCGATGATAAAGGGGTTGTGAGAGTTAAGGGCAGACTGGATAGGTCACAGTTGGATGAGAAGTTTAAACATCCAATTATTTTACCTGCCGCTGCTCATCTGACTAAGTTAATTGTAGCAGACGCTCACCACAGGACCCTGCATGGAGGTCCTCAATTAATGCTCAATTATTTGCGTACAGCTTACTGGATTGTTGGAGCCAGAAATCTGGTTAAATCTCATGTCCGCAAGTGTGTAACATGCGTTAGGCAGAGGGCAGACAGCAAAAACCAGTTCATGGGTTCTTTACCTTCAGTCCGATGTACACCTGCAAGACCGTTTCTGCACAGTGGGGTTGATTACGCTGGCCCAATAAACGTGAGAACCACTAAAGGGAGAGGACATCATTCATATAAAGGGTACATTTGTCTGTTTGTATGCATGTGTACTCGTGCCATACATCTGGAGGTGGTTAGCGATATGAGTTCGCAAGCATTTCTAGCTGCTTTCAGACGTTTTGTGTCACGGCGTGGTCACTGTGCCAAGTTGTGGAGTGACAACGGGACTACGTTTATAGGAGCATCTAAGGAGTTGCAACAATTAAAGTCTGTTCAGTCCAAAATAGCAGAACATTTAGAAGGTCAAGGTACTGAATGGCACTTTATACCCCCACACGGACCAAATTTCGGTGGTTTGTGGGAAGCAGGTGTAAAGTCCACGAAGTTCCACCTCAAACGCGTTGTAGGCGAATCTACGCTTACATATGAAGAGCTGAGTACGTTTTTAAATCAAGTAGAGGCTTGTTTGAATTCGCGGCCAATGAGCTTACTTAATACAGGGGATCCTGGTGAAACGATGCCGTTAACACCGGGGCACTTTTTAATTGGAGAACCAATCGTAACTGTGCCAGACTACACGTATGAAGGTTCTAACGTTAATTGTTTATCGCGATGGCACTTCGTCCAAAGGATGCTTCAATCCTTTTGGAAACGATGGTCAACAGAATATTTATCCCATCTCATGAACCGTTATAAATGGTCTAAACGAGTTCCTGAGCCTAAAGTTGGAGACATTGTCTTAATTAAAGAGGATGACATGCCCCCAAGTCGCTGGTTGTTGGGGCGCGTAGAACTAAAACATCCCGGTAAGGATAATATCACTCGTGTGGTCACGTTGCGCACCAAGTCCTCAATTTTGAAAAGACCAACCTCCAAATTATGTATTTTACCTATAGCTGATGAATGAATCTTGTTTCATTATTTATGGATCAGATGTTTACCTTGGTCGAGTTTAAAGCTGTACTTTAGACTAATGTTATTTACGTTGTAAGGTCATCATTGTTTTGTTTTTTTTATGTATTTGTGAGCTGTCGATTGTTAAGGACATTATTGTTATTGCATTGTCATTCCGATTAATTAAGTTCAAATTGTAAACAGATTGTTTAGGGCAATGATTTTTGGAAACGAAATGTCAATACCTTTCATAGACTTTAAGTTATTGTAGATCATGAAGGACATTCGTCACTAAATGTCCTTGGTGGGCGGTATGTTAAAACTTCAAAGTGTTTGTTCAAGATGTATAAGCTCAGAACCATAGTGCGATTCAGGAACATAAATTTATTGTTGCAAAAAAAACTACTCGAGTGCTCGATAGATGGCGTTGTTCCTTCTTCCTGAATCGCGCTATGGTTTCGTTACCGCGCCACGTATAAATAGCCGAGAGAATATTTTTTGTGTGTGATTGAGATCATTTGAAATATAGTACAAATAGATCAAGTTACAGTTTGGTTTTAATTAAACAACCTGCTAGTAGCTCCCAGACCTTCATATTGGTCTCACACCCAAGATATAGTTCCGAGAGCGAACTATACACTTAAAAGAAAAATTATTTGTTTATCCGTCACATATAATATCAGTCACGTTGTCACACAACACGCGACTTTAAATAGGTTATCAATTACTATAATAATAGCTGAATGAATGAATGAAACTTTATTCAGTAAAGATACAGGAAGACATAGTACAATACAATAAATACTTACTTCACACAAGGATTAATGGAAACATGAAACTATGTGTCCTACGAGCAGTCTGAAAAGGTGCCCAGATCAGCTCAATGTCTAGCGGTGACGCCGGACGCTGGTTTTCATCTGGTACCTGCACCACGCGGATGTCGATATTTTCCTGATTGGAATGATATCTGTGATAGGTGTGTGATATTGTGTTTGTTCGTGTATGTTTTAGTAATGAGACACTTTATATATAAATTTAATATAATTATGATGGTTAGATTAATATACAGGGTGTCAGAAGACCCATCACCAAGCCGAAGTCTACTCGTTGTGGACATGGGAAACGATATTTTTTTTTAAGTTTTCACATTTTTTGAACCGCAATTAAAAGCGAGCGCGTGCAATGCTCGAAATAACTACTTATCCATGGGGTCATAGGGCATCTATAGAACATATTGGTGGGGTAAATGCATCAATTTTGTACCTAATTAGGAAAATTCTATACTAACTTTGAGCCTCAATATCTCCTGAACCAGTAATTTCACATGTACCATACATGTGAAATGACTGCTTACTCGTTACTCAAAACAAAGGTACGTGGTATATATCCCGTTAGAATGTTAAAAAGTAATGTGTAGGTCATATTATACAGGATGTCACAAGAACCATCACAAAATCGAAGTCTACTCGTTTAGGACACCATGCTAAGTCATACTAAGCAAAAATAATGCCTGGATAAAGAACTTTTTTTAAGTTGACGCATTTTTAAGCCGCTATTAAAAGTGAATGCGTACAATGCTCGAACTACCTACTTATCCATGGGTGTATAGGACATCTAAAGAACATATTGGCAGGGTAAATTTATCGATTTTATGCCTTATTAGAAAAATCCTATAGTGACTTTGAACCACAATGACTGGGCTTTCAGTTTTCGTTAAGTGTCTTTTTACAACCTGTATATTAACAATGTGTATGTCGCTATAATCATTAATATGTATATGTACACATTAATTCCTGGCTGGATGTCGTGACCACACCCGTTGTGTGCATAGTAATTAATATAAATACTAAGTAACTATAGTAGGTATATCAGAGGCATTATCGCTAAAAAGCTATCTACGTTTTAATGGCTTAGAATAATTCCTGTATTTACGCAGTTACTATTGGATATAACATAGTATGAATATTATAGTGTTGCCGAAAGCCAAATGCATTTTTATTTTATATTCAACGTTCAGGAACTAAAAAATATTCAAAGAGGGATAATACTATTATTTTCATCGAAATCGTTTCAGCAATTACAAAGACACTGTCGGATGTCTCTTTATATGCATGCAATTTACACGTATGTAGGTACAGTCAAACAATTTCCCGCTAGACCACCATAAGGGTGAGAATCGCTCAGCAAGACATCGTGGTTCCAGTGCTACTTTACACGCACATTGACATTCGTATACAAAACCAGTTTCTAGTGTGAATCGATTCTATGAGCGAGCCAAGGGATTTTTTTTCAAACTGGTCCAGCGCCAACTTGTTTGATTCTACATGTTGTTACTTGCTATAGGTATCGAAAATTCGGTTTCTTCCAATACCACAAAAACAATTTAACACAACTACTTTCGCTGGTGTAGGGGCCAGTTATCAAGACAAAAGGAAACTCATGCACTATTCTGATTTGTAAGGTTTATTGCTACAAAGTTTCGTCCAAGTCGCTTCAGTTGTTTTTGCGTGCAAGACTAACAAACATTCTTCTACCCTTAAAAACCTTCACGTTTATAATACTGAAGAAGACTGAATAAATGCTACAGTCAAGTTCTATGATGAGCCTTAACATTTTCATCAAAATCATGTACAGTCAAATACAATACTCGCTACACAATGACATCTTAGTTTATTAATTTATAAATGTAGCGCTCATAGCGAGACTTGGCTTGCCGTTCGTAACAGATCGGCAAAGTTAAGCAACCCGTGCACAGGTCGCCTCTTGGATGGGTGACCTCGTGTGGCATTTACATCTGAGCGCTACCGTGCTTCGGAGGGTAGGTAATGCTGTTGGTCCAGGTTCTTGTCTCAGGATAAAAATCGTTAGGCCATGTCGGAGGCTTTCGGGCGGTCTGAAAACGCCGACACTAGAGTTCACACACACAAAAAAAAAACAAACAAACAAATTTATAATTTATGGTTTAGGTGAGTTTTTTTTATCTCACCCTACAATTTATTGAAGACAATAATTTATTGCGACGATATAACCATTCAAAATCACTTAAATGTGTATTATTCAGCTGACTCTACCTATTTAAACGAGACTCACCATCGAACGACTGTTGATTTAGAATGATTGATTGTACTTGATACTCGTTAATAAGCAATAATTAACGAGTATCAAGTACAGTCGCATCAAAAATTGGAAAAAAACCCGATGTTAAATTTTACACCCAGTTCTCCGATGTATATTTACGTAGTCAGATTTCATCGCCAGTATAAGATGGTTTGAACGAGTATGGTATGGTAAGCTAATGAAATGAAAGTTCAATATATACTGGACATTGTAGTTAATGTATATTGCTGTAGTTCATTATCGGTCACTAACATTACTTTTTAATATTCCTACTGGGGTAATTATATACCACGTACCTTTGCTTTGAGTTACCAATTTTTCGGCACTGTTGCAAGCGCCATGTTCACGGATTTACTGAAGTAGATATTGCGGGTGGCTGAATGTTACGAACAAGTAAAACGGTCTACCCACTTTCTCACTCGTTACTCAAAACAAAGGTACGTGGTATATATCCCGTAGGAATATTAAAAAGTAATGTGTAGGTCATATTATACAGGGTGTCACAAGAACCATCAGAAAATCAAAGTCTACTCGTTTTGGACAAATTGTACAACAATATGTAGTGTCCAGTTTGAAGGTAAACAATCGACGCGGCGCTTTAAACCAGCATGCTTTCCGTGCAGTCAAATATTTTACTACACACAGCGTTTCTCGAAGAGATTTGAGGCAGTCAATCACTAAACAAAAGCAGTTAGAGTAAAAGGAGCATTTCACCTAACTAACCAGTGGTTTTGCATCATCTTGTAGAATGTTATTGTTTTATGTGATACCATGACAATTAAACAGATATTTCAACAAGTTGGCTGTGATACACCATATCTGCACATGCACACCCTTTAAAAACGAACAACATGTAGCTCTTTTGTTAATCGGAATTTCTCTTTAATATAATTTATACCGAACTAGTTACATTTTAAATATTATATTGCCTGTTTCAAGTGACAAATACTTATCTGAAGTCACTTTAATTTTCTTTCACAATTTTATTAATGAGTGTGAACAAAGTTGTGAGTAAATATAAACATATCTGTACTGTACTGTTGTAAGTACATCCGTGAACATGGCGCTTGCAACAGTGCCGAAATATCGGTTACTCCAAACAAAGGTACGTGGTATAAATCCCGAAAGACAATTTAAAATAAGTTTAAATTACCACGAAAGCTTAAATTCCTGTAATAAAACATAGTGTATCTTAAGAAAGTAAATCGTTTAATTTATTTTTCATTGTTATCGCCAACGATCCCTAAACTAGTCTACTTAATTTGATTCTATTGCCCGTCTGTGTTTTGTCTGCACAACATTCTGGTAAAAACTTGCTTTGTTATCTTTTATATTATAATCCGACAAACTTCAGTTACAACAATGGAATTTTGATTTATGATGAAGTCAAAACGTTACGTGGGATGAGAGATTACTTCCGATGTAATAATTCCACGTACGCAAAGTTATACTATCAATTTTACATCATATCTTAGTAAAAAGCCAGGAATACTGTCGTTGAAAAGTTTTCGGATAAAATGCTAGAAGAAAAATCTGAGATTATTTTGATATTCTTGCTTTTATCTCTTTCTAGTTATTTTGGGTTTACAGACATGGTAGTAGTAGGGGAAAGGATCGAAACACCTGCTAACTGTTGAGCAGAAAGAACATTTTAAGAGAAGGAAATGACATGATTAGGTAGATTTTCGATAATCTCACCAAACTAAACTTTCAAAACAGACATTATAGATATCTAACAACGATATTCCGTGAAAGATACTTCGATCAATCTAGCTAAACATAGAACTCGTCATATAAAAGCCTTATTGGTTTTACAAAACCAATAAGGATTTTCTATGACGAGATCAAGTTTAAACAGAGAGTGCTAGTTTAAACATTTTTGGTTTAAATAACGAAATTCTCTTTTTTTACAGAATGGTGGGGCGCGCGCACATTTTGCTGTGATTCAGACGAGTGCAACGGCGCGTATGCATCGCAACCAGTAACATTACTCGCATTTATAGTTGCGATCCTGACCGCGGTGGTCGCACGCTGACCGCTCCATATCCAGCTGTAAGCCTACGGCCTTGTTCGATGTAAAATCTGTTATTTTCTATTGTTTTCAGTACAAATACGTTTTCTTTGTACCATAAACCAACGAACTTTGTTAAAAAATGGGTCCCAACTCCTTGAATGTCATGACAATTCTAAATAGGCAATAGACAGGTTTCTATAATTGAGTTTGAGATATATTTTATGAAGTCAGAAACCGATATTTGTTAACATAGTTTATGATACCTGTTTATGATATAATATGCCTTTGGTATGGGACGCAACGTGTGTCGATACCCTCGCGCCATCACATCTTCCTAGCACAGCCGGTTGTGCGGGCGCTGCTGCTGCTACAGCGGAGACCCTCAAACGGCGCAAATACGTAAACCTAGTAGGGGATTACGTATTTGAGCCGTTTGGGGTCGAAACGCTGGGGCCATGGGGTCCAAGTGCGAGATCTCTTTTTGCGATGTCTCTACATCGCAAAGAGACTTGTTGACGCCTCGCGTGACCAGAAGGCTGGGTTGTATTTGGCCCAGAAGGTAAGTATCGCCATACAATGTGGCAACGCTGCCAGCGTTCTGGGCACGCTGCCAGTTGACGGCGATGTGGATGAATTTCATGATGCGCTCTAATATATATATTTTTTTTCTGTATATATTTTTTGTATGTTCTGTATATATTTCTTTGTATAGTATTTTAAGACTTAGTTACGTTTCAATCTGATATATATATATATATATATATATATATATATATATATATATATATATATATATATATATATATATATATATATATATATATATATATATATATATATATATATATATATATATATAAAGTTGTAAAATAATTTAGTAAAAAATGTGGTTTATGATTAGTGATCGGATAATCGGATGCATATTTACCTAAAGTTGAGGTGTTAGCTATTATGGAATGCACTTTTGAATCGAAATATCCCGGGATTACGGAATCGACAAATTTCTTGTTTTTATTATAGAATCAAATCGGGTGTAGGTAAATTTACTTATTTTAACTTTTGTATCAAAAAAAAGCTCTAAAAATAATAAAATCCTCTTAATTTTCTTTAATTTACAAAACATTTATCTCAAACGAATAATAAATAAGAATAACAAAGAAAAACCATTCAATCTCTTAATAATTATTAACTAAGATACAACAGCACCCACTGCCTACCATTCCTCTTACACTCAACATACTCATAAATTGATGGGGAGCTTAAAATTAACTTCAAGTAAATACACATTAATAATTATGTAATCCCGGAGACCAGTTTCTTTTTAAATAAAAACCACATATTAAAGACGTCGTTTCCTCACATGTTAAAGAGTAGTTTCAAATTTACTGGAATCCCGGGATTTATATTTAAAAAAATATGTTTTAAGAAGCCGCTTCCATAATATCCTAGCCAAAAATGAACTTTAGGTGAATATGCATCCGATTATCCGATCACTGTTTATGATACAGGTTAGAATTAAAACGCAGTGAAGGAAATCCGTATACCTGTCTTATGAATCTTTAGAGAGACCAAAATATATTTAATTAAGATAATGAACATTTGTGGATCCCATTCTAAAGCAAGCTTCTTCTAAAGAAGTCTATGATGTATATTATCAGTTTCCCCTCTTGTACCACAAGTGGCCTTTTATTAATACCGATTGCAAAGTGGAATTGAAGGCAGTTAGTCCTTAACATCCCTATAGAAGTTGCAAATAGACGACCAACTTGGTTTCGAGCATTTCAAATTCTAAGCCACATTCCTCTTTACTATATTTAAAAAAAAATATTTATCTGCTGAATCATTGACTGGTGCATATTTGCATGTGATACTGATGATAACAAAAAGTTGGCAAAAATGGAAATGTATAAAGCGTTTGATCAATCTCACCCTTACTAAGCATTTTGTAAGATTGATACCAGCTCAGTTGAAACAAGAAAAGTAAGGTAAAGAAAGTAAATCCATAACAATAATAGCAGAATATTAAAAAACAATGCCACAGAGGCAGCGGTTTTTAGTGATTTATGGTAATACATTAAAGTTTCCTATTGCGAATGAATCGTGAATAAAAACAACAAACAAGTAAAGTACTTATATAACTTTTGGCGAAGGGATATTGAAGGGATGCTTCGTTAGCTTTGAACTTTCTTCGACACGTCTACGAAAGCAGCTTGGGCTTAAAGCTAAATGTCTCTACTGTTGGATTTCATGTATTGTTACTTATAAAAATCCTGCTTTGTTAGTACTACACTGATTACTGTGGTGCAATCGGTCACACTGACTCCTTTGTATGCTGCTTAAATTTTGTCTGTGTCTACCTTGGGCTTGATCGGAGCAATAATATTTATTTACTGTGTTTCTTTTAATAAAAAAAAATATTTTTGCATTTCGCATGAATAAAATATAATAACCGTAATAAAAATCTAGTGAGTATATTAAAAGTTCCCCCTTAAAGAAAATAACTCCGTTTTAATATGGTAGACTTCTTTCAGTTTGTTTTAAGATGAAAACAATATCGTATAAAACTAATCTTAAAAGTCATATATATAAAACATAAGGTCACTTGATCGAAGATTGAAGACGTCGCCCGTAGCGTACCCCAAGGAGCCATTTGTATCACAGACACAGAAATAATAACAGCTCAGTACGATGTTTTATATTCGTAGAGCAGTAAAAATAATAGATTTTCATCTATGTACATATTATTATAACGTAGCTACGGTAAGACATATAATGCGAGAAAGAAAATTTTGTGGTACAATATTTGAAACATCAAAGAAGCATATAACCTAATAACAATTTACATCATGTGTCTCATTATCCATAATTTTCACCATATGGTAAGAATTACAATACAATATTTACTGCCACTGTCTAGGCTTTTATTCACGACTTTATTCCCTAGCAAAATTTTTACTTAATGCAGAATCAAAATCTTCCTCTTCTCTGTTCGGTGCCTACATAATGTGAATCTACAAGAATTGAAGTATCTAGGTTCGTCAATTTGAGCTCTGCATTAATACATAAATCAACAATTCAGCCAGTTTCTCCTTTAAACACCAATACGTTAATATTATAGTATACAATACACAGATCTGTTCGAAGTCCTTCACTGCGTTTTAATAAAATGTTATATTCTTTATAGTCTAGTCGAGAGGAAATGTATTTTACTTTAATTCGTTTCGTTAATAAAACGTTTTTATTGCGTACCTATTTTATTTAATATGATAAGGGTGCGTCCGCTAATGAACTGGTATTGGTCCTTCGTGGCGAGGGTATCTGAGAGGGCCAAGGAGGTAATTGTATCTTATTTATAGACCCCTGCCGTATCTGCGCCGTAAATGACTTTAGAGCCTTAATCTGCCCAAATACAAAGTTTATAATTGCCTTCGGCAACAATATCAAATGAACATTATGTTTCTAATTATGTCTTAAAGCAACGCTACAAACAAAATGTTTTGATTTTGATCATTTGTCTTCCGGTTCATATACAATTTGGAACCCATTCTTACGATTCAATTAAGTTTTATTTGGATAATATTTGTTGAATTTATGAATTGACAGTGATTGATAAAAATGTATTGAAATATTTTCTAGATGTATTTATAACTTTACTGACGTAATCTCTATTCAGATTTGTACCACCTTCAATAATTTTATCATTCCTTATTTTTTGCATTTAAGGCTGACCTCACATGCGTCAGCGTTCCTCGAGCGTACGCACAGCGTACGCTCGGCGTTCACTCTGTAGTACAAAGTGAGCGCCGGATGCACACCATACGGACGCCGAGCGTTCGCTCGAGGAACGCTCAAGGCCAATGTGAGAGAGGCCTAACACTTCTAGAAGTAGTACAAATACTTCTGATTACATCTTCGATAATCTCTAAAGATTTGAAAACTTTCTTCACAAATATTACATCAGTAAAATTATAAATAAATTATGTAACCTTGTTTCATTAGTTAGAAGTAATTGTATATACAATAATATCACTCACAATGGACGCTTTATTAAGTAAATCACGATTAAATTCTTTTCTATACTTACATGTAACTTATAGATGTACAAATATATTCACAGTAACACTGGTTTTTTAGGTATAGAGTTTAATGATAATTATTTCTGTTTTATAAGAAGTCGTTCCGTAAATGTTATATACGTATTATATAAAAGAGAAAATAGATCATCCAAATACTACAAGCTTTTCACAGGTACATTTTGAACCAATACATTAAATATTGAAATCAGTGCATTTGTAGCAATTAACGTATACGGCATAAATAATATGAAAGCAAGAATTCAAATATGAATCTAATTTGGTTTGTAACTAACAACGGCTATTTAAATTATTCATAATTCCCTTAAAGTTAAGAGCGTATTTTTAAATACGTATTTCAGGTATTGTAACAAAAGTATAACATATTTTAACATAGCAACCGCGTCTGTAAACTTTAACTCTGTAGGTCATTCTTTTCACTGTGAAACAGTAAGGGCGTACTTCTTCACGAAGACCATGTTTAGTGTTGGTTGGCAAATTTCCCACGACCTTCGAGAACGTTAACAGTGTTTTTTCTTCGCCGTTTAGTCTTTACATAACTTACGTAAATGTTCTTCAACTCATACGTGCTCTCAAAGTCCTTGATAATCATTGCTACATAAGTTCTAGTCCTTTCAGAAAAAACGTCGAAACACAACCTAATAGACACAGACTTATTCTCGGTACAAGCGTATCAGATTTATAAATCAATCTTATAGGTAAGGTCGGAGAGTCCACATTCGGATGCTTAAAATGTTCCTTCTACGTGACCACAATGACAAAACAGGCGATTTAATATTCAATACTACCTTCAGCCTCTTTATTTAATAGAATACCAATTTCGATAATTTCTCTGGGGCCGATAGGCAATATTAGTTGTACGGAAATCAGTTTTGTGCTCGGAAAATATTATGGTTTTTGATCTTGATTTGCGAAGTTGGAGAGGATATAATAATATGCCTGTAAATGTAATTATTAAAAGTTGGTTACCAGTAATAAGTGTAAAACATTGAGTTGGATGTATGCAGTAACAAAAAATGCGAGGAAAGAGAGTCAAAGATAATAAAATAGTAGACGCTATAGCAGAAGTCTTGTTATACCTGGCAAAAATGTCATCCAGAAAAAATATGACCATACCGATTTACTGAAGTAAATATAACAAAATTACCAGTATTTTAATAAGAAATATTATATGAAGGTGATGACAATGAAACACTTTCAGTCAATCAACGAAGGATAATAGATATCAACCAGACTGTCCGTAGCAGAACTCACCATAACGATAAATAAAGTTGTATCTGAATGTTGTCGGTTAGTATTATGTAACCAGTTTAACCTTACACGTACATATTCCTTAGTAGCTAAAGTGCCAACTTTAGCTACTAAGGAATATGTACGTATCTATAATATAAAATGAATCGCTGAATGTGTTGCTAAGCGCAAATCTCGAGATCAGCTGAACCAATTTCGCTAATTCTTTTTTATACTATTTCTTGAAGTAGAAGGATGGTTCTTACGGAGAGAAAAAATAAATGCATCGACTATTAGGCAGTACGTACTTCGCTGGGTCAGCTAGTTTTAAATAAAATGTTTTCATTTTTCATGAAGATGATCTCATTTTCTCTTTTATTAAGGAAACAAATAATATTTTAAATGTTATGAACAAAAAAATGAAATATGGTAACATAAAATATTTGATTAGTTTTTGTAGAAATAGTTTCAGTAATATTATTAACAGTGCCTAGACATGATATGAATTAAGGGTGTAAGTACAACCCTCTCGGGTCATGCAGTTCCTAATCTTAAATAATACCCTACCCTAATTGATATTATGTCTTACAATATAATAGACTATAACTTTTAAATATAATTTCAAATTATTATAATTGTAAAATAATTTTGTTCTTTTAAGAAAACATTATAGCGTACTGTGGAAAGGTAAGTTCAAACTTTAAGATACTTTTTATAATACGGAAATGTATATTGTTTTTTATAAAAGAACATTATTATTAAAACTAACGCTTTATAGTAATTTTATCACGTAACATCAAAAAGCTGAAATATTCTAAATTATAATAAATTAAAATTTATAATTATTAATTAGTGTAAGTAAATATTTGTGTAAGTCACTTTAAAGATATACAAGAGTCGCGTAACGCATTAAAATGTTGAATGGCCGACCACCGTTACCTTCGCTTTTCTTTCAAGATCAAGATAATTTAAAAAGTAATGTCTTTGTACTCGCCGTGAAAGAAGATTTTTCATTGGTGAAATTTCAGTTGGAAATAATACTAACTGCGAAATGTTTCAGTAATATCCTTGTGGGATTATTTGTTCAGGAAAGCATGTAATGGATTTTCTTAGGGATAAAACGTTTTGGCTACACTTGGTCTGTGCATATAGACGGCGCTTGGAATATTGTTAACTTATTTAGTTCTACAAAAGAATTTAAAAATAAAATACGAGTATTATCAAAAATTTAATAAACGGTTTCGTGAAAACTTTTGCGCATTAGAATGTATGTATTCGAATACGCAAATGTGCTTTCAAATAACCGTTTATAAGTAGAGATATTTCGCTAGTAACAGCATCGAGTTTTCAAAGAGACGTGAACTTAGTATAATACGCTCAGAGATATATAATGGCTTAAAACGGGACAAATTTACAAGACAATATTTACAGTATTGCTATAGTAATGAGATAGAAAATGCGACTGAGGGTTTAAGAGCAGGTAAACTTACGATCTTTCTGGACTTCTAAATGACCATATAGGTTTTTTTCGAAGAAAAGATTTTTAAAGATCTCTCACAAGATTTTACTGATTTTATTTATTAGTTTAATACATACATACATAAACTCACGCCTGTTGCCTCGAAGGGGTAGGCAGAGGCATATTAAACGCCCACTTTTTGCCAGTGTTTTGATCCCACGTAATAGGTGGCGAGCCTATTGCCGCTTATCGGGATATTTTGTTTGCCAGAGCCTCGTCCGTTGATCGGCAGGTGCACCACTTGCAGGTGAGGTTGGCTTGGGACCCTTAGTTCTTGGCCGGCACCCTATGCATTAGTTTAATCCCAAGACAAAAGACATGGGACCTCCACATATTCTGCAACTCTTATTTTATATACATAACGTAGTAGCACATGCCCGGCTAGTTTTCGCAAAAGCGCAGTCGTATTTGCTCTGCAAGAAAATATAAAACATTTCAAATGAACTGGATAATTCTATGTAACCAGTTGCATTTTATACTTATAGAAAATTCATGAACTTTCTTTTATTGCCAGCCAAGCGTAGCTATTTTGTTTTAAAATATATTCTATTGCAGTCGTTGTATTAACATGTTTATTATTGTAGATCTATAAACTATTGTACAATTCTAAATGATAATAAGCTGTTTTATGATTTTGTTTTAGCTGAATAAAGACCAATTTATCATTCATTGAAGGTGAGTTTTTGTTCTTAATTATACTATTTGTGTTTCTGTATTATTTAGTTATTCCGTTGTGTTGCGGAAGCCAGAAGGTACATACTCCTTGGAATCATCTTTATCTTAGCAGTGTCATGGTTGTCATCCAAGCCTTTTCCTTGGAGCCCGCGTTTTCCTGAACAACTCCTCGCGATATACTGTCGAATCTAGTAAGACTAGAAAGCAGACCTTGGACTCTGAAGCAAGGTTTAGTTACTAGACAAAGCCAGCATTAGGGTGATAAAAAGTAAAATTCGCAGTATCCGTCCTAGTTTAAATTAACTGATAAAACCATCTTTCAAAGAAGTTGTTATTTGTGTCTATTTTACATAGACTTTAGATGCAATTCTGTGAGCAGCGCACTAGAGAGTTGATCATAATAATTAACTAACTCTTCAGCTTAAACGGATTTCTAGAGCTTGAAGACGAACTCAATTCTACTGTACCGTTATTATTATATTATTTTATATTAGATCTTTTCTATTTTGCACGAATATTTAAAATATAAAATTTTGGTTTTAATTTATTTAAGACGTATTGAGCGGATTCATTTAATTACGTCGATTATCTTTTAACATCATAAATCTTGATCACACATAAATAGCCCTTGTTCAATTTCAGATATTAAAATAAAAACCTACAGCGGGCTTGGTTTCCATACACATGCCGATTAAAATATTATAGGTTATAGGTAATATAAAGAAATCTATTAGGTATACCGTAGCATGAGTAGCTGGCTCAAAAAGGTCAACGACTCGCTTATTAAGTTGAATTCCAAAAGCAAAAAAAAACAGTTGAATGTTGTTGAAAAAAATTCTAAGTACCTACTTCTATTTAACTTCTCATTACTGCTCTTAAATACAAACTTAATGGTAAAAACCTGAAGTTTCACAGAACTACAAAAACTTATTCCCAAAGTAGTTCCAATGTCATAAACGTAGGATAATATTTTTTAGTTTGCCGCTATAATCTAATTTCTTGTTGTTGATTACGACGAAATTACAACCCAAACCGATCTCGATATGAAAGTTTCTAAGCCATTGGAAGTTCAATCCAAGCCGACTCTCTCTAACAAAAATAAAGTAAGGTACGTAATTAACTGGGTCCAATCACTTTTGTCCTTCAGCATGGTGTGTTACGTCACGCCAATTTTAGACTTTGTGACCATTGTGGTATATATTTATCTTTTAGTATCAAATTAGAGAATCCAATTCGTTCCTATGATAGAATTCAATTCGGCACTGTTAGACATATGGATAACGCTTGGAATAATACATTCTAGAATAGCGTAGCTTACAACTTTCCATTTGTGAACATTTATACAAGGTGACAAGTAATTCGATCTATTCCTTAAAGGAGGTTATATTTGAGGCCATTTGCAACAAATCGACCCGAGTCATATGGGGTCCAAAATTACACCTCTATACCCAACAAGCACTAAGTTGAACGAACTTTAGTACTTTATTTATTATTTTTTAGAATGAAAAAATAGATCGCAACAGAAAGAAAAGGTCAATAGCGGGTAGTTTGATTGTTTATCATGATTAAGTCGTTAACTTTTATGGTGTCTGCCATTTTGTTGATGTGACTATTGTGATTGCTTCCAAAGCTTTGTTTCTATGACTAAAATCAAAACATGTTCACTGCTAACAACTGTATTTTAAATTATCGTTCCTATTATAAACAATTGTAAGGTCATGTAATGTGGTTACATAACACTTCATCTTGCTCAAAGATTAAAGTTAATTTGAGTGTCAACTAAAAGTAACGAAAGTAAGATTTTCAGAGAACTGCCAAAGCTGTTCACTGTGCGAGCGATGGTTAATAAATCGACTCCGGAACGCTTCCTAGCACCAGCTATATATAGCGAACCTACGTACGGCAAATCTGCCGATCGCTAGACTGAGGCAGTCTATGAGTATTATTCATTAAAATGGCCTAATCACTTCAACAACTATTCGATCCATATTCCTCTTAAAAATGTAACAGCACCTTTATCATAATACCTCTTTACAGCCGTGTTATTCTTCTTTTTCTTAGCGTTATCCCAGTTTCAGTCTGGGGTCCGCTTTCTAGTCTAACCGGATTTAGCTGAATATTAGCTTTTCCACGGAGCGACTGCCTGTCTGACCTCCGCAACCCGAAGGGATAGCGATATTCCATGGTTTAGACTAGTGTCAGTTTATTTAGAAGGTACTGACGCCCTGTAACGACTGTCAAAGATCTTCATGACAACAATACAAAGACAAAAATACAAAAGAATATTAATTTTCCTCAATTATTTTTAAAGTATTTTGAACATTCAATTCACTCCTTTTTTAAGTTATTTTACTACGAATTTTTGTAGAATCCAGGATTTTATAACATTGGACTACTCTCAATAATTGAGTGGGATTTTCCTAGTGCCTTATAGGGATTTGGTAAATGTCAATTCTGCGAATAAGTCGCCATTTTTACACTATTTTGTACAAGGCGAATGTGTAGCTTCAAAGGATTTTTATGTGACTACAATTTATCAAAATATATATTTTCTGTAAATTTTAGAAGAGGACTCATTGTTTGCCTTTTCTTGCGAGTTGTAATTTTATGTGTAATATGTTATGATGCACTAACAATTTTGTTGTGTGAGGTGAGTAAATTTTTGATTAAATTCTAAATCACTGTAATAATTACGCAGTTATACATGACCACAAAAAATAAAAGCATTTTTTCGATTTTCTTTCGTAACAATATTAATTTCTATTATTTACATGTATGATTGTGATTGAAAGTTGTTTTATGTACTACTTTGAAATTTGTAATTTGACCATGTATACAACCACAATGAGCTGATGTTTTGAGATTTTTTGTTTTTTTGTGTTTTGAATTATATTTTTTTAATATTATCAACTAAAATTTTAAAACTTCCTGTTAGTTATTTACTCTGTGAATGATTTTATCAATAAAGGCCTAGCTCGAATAATTCAAAGTAAGCAACTAAAAGCTTAAGTAGAATAGTAAAATAATAACTTAACACACAGCATAACATAACTTCACGACTTTATACCCGATGTGGTAGGCAGAGGTGTATTTACACTTTGCTAGTTATGTTTCTTTATGGGCCAGCCTATTGCTATCTAGCGTGCACATTATTAAGCGAGCGATAATTTACATTTTCTTTTTTAATATTCACTTAATTGTCAAAATATCAGCTCAGCAATATGGCTAAAACAGTTGAGTAGATTTCCCTTCCCACAGCTATCATCATCATCAAAGAAGATAGAAGCTAGAAGATGGTTCGCCACAGGCATTAGAATCAGTACGCTTTGTCGTCACTTGCGCGTGAGTTCACAAAACGACCTGATTCTTTAGTCGGTGGGAGCTAATGTCAACAGCAGAAGAAAAAAAAGCGAAGAATTTGTACAGAAGATTCTGATTATGTTTGTTTATCGATTGTACTTGCGTATTTTTATAATAATTCATCGACAGAAGAGAGGAAATGAAGAATTTGTATGGATTATTTTGATTTTATGTGTTGATATATTGCGCTTGTGTGTATTTTTGATTTTTTTCTAGGACTATCTAGACTCTAGAGGAATTCGATAGATGAATCTATGATGCTGACTGTGTGCTTTAATATATTGTCATTGTGTATTTTAACACGCTTTTATTAGGTCGTCGTGTATGTAACTAACTATTTAATGGAATCTAAGGTAACTAATTTAACCATCTTCCAAGGGTCGTAGCGTAATGAAAATTGGCAGCTGTATGTAGTTCTGATGATAATTTAATAATATGGTACTGTCGAACTGATCTGATGATGGAGCCGGAAGATATGACCTTGAACTTCATGATGGAAAAACGTATCATAGCTGTTTTGGATTTCTTATAAAAGTCTTTTAATGAACTTTGACTACAATTAGGTTTCAAGTTCTGATGATGAAGCCGGAAGATAGGTACTGGCATTCCAAGATGGAATATGGTATCATAGTCGTGTTTGCACTTGTAAGAAAGGCCACGTAATGAACTTTGTCTACAATTAAGTTTCAAGGTCTGATGGAGAAGCCGGAAGGTAGGCACTGGCATTCCATGATGGAATATCGTATCATAGTCGTGTTTGCATTTATGAGGAGGGTCACTTAATGGACTTTGAACACGATCAGTTTCAAGGTTATATAACAAACCAGTTATACAGGATGTCACAAGACCCATCACCAAGCCGAAATCTACTCGTTGTGGATATCATGCCAAGTCATACTAACCAAAAATAATACCCGGGAAACGATTATATTTTTAAGTTTTCACATTTTTAAAACCGCAATTAAAAGCGCGCGCGTGCAATGCTCTAAATACCTACTTATCCATGGAGTTATAGAGCATCTAAAGAACATATTGGCTGGGTAAATGCATCGATTTTGTACCTAATTAGAAAAAATCCATACTAACTTTGAGCCTCAATATTTCCTGAACAAGTAATTTCCCAGGTATGGTGCCGAAGTAAAAAACGTTCGTAGTGATTGGTACAACATGGGATTTCAGTTTTCGTTAAGGGTCTTTTTACACCTTGTATATTGTAGACCACGCAGTGGTGTACTTAGGGTCCCGTACTTTTGCGGCTGGACAGGCGCATGTGGCCCTAGGTAGAGTAAAATCACTAAGTGGTCTCCAGATTGCAAAGCTAGATTGTTCTAAGCTGACAGATAAAACACTTTGCAGTACAGACGCACTGGCGGAGATGGAGAGGATGCGGGCTCATTCGCCAACTTAACCGCTTGACCGCGCACATGTGACTATTCTCCCTTTTTTGAAATGCCGTAGACCGCGCACAAGTGACTATTTTCCCTTTTTGGTTACAGCGCTATACGCGGTCTGAATTGACTGTTGCTTTCTATTACGTAATGTTTTAAATTATTTTGCTCTGTTCTATTCAAATCATTGAACATTTCTTGATGCTAAAAATACGAAGCGAGTCTTAAAACCGTTAACCCGGAACGAAAAATAATGTCAAATGCCACTCTTTGTTTCGCGCGCTCTGTGATTACGTGCTTATCGTATGCGTGTAATTAAATATTTTTATACTATGATACATGTTTTTTTATTTAATTCGGTGTAGATAGAATCCCTCTACAGTTAAAACTCATAAAATATGTATGTCATCGATTTACTTTTTAAAATAATCCTGTTTAAAATACACAAAGTGTTTTTTTCAACGATAGTCAATGTTTGCTGCTAAGTAATTACGTGCTTATAGTATGCATGTAATTAAATATTTTTATACTTTGATACATGTTTTTTTTATTTAATTTGGTGTAGATAGAATCCTTCTACAGTTAAAACTCATAAAATATGTATGTCATCGATTTACTTTTTAAAATAATCCTGTTTAAAATACACAAAGTGTTTTTTTCAACGATAGTCAATGTTCGCTGCTAAGTATAATAAATTAGAAAATAAATATCAACAAAGAATTCATACGACTTGAAAGAATCATTTATAAGGTTGAAGAAAAACATCACTTCATCTTACTCATGTTACCGACTTATCAACAATAAATGTTTATGTTAGCGCGCCCATCTGGCGAGCGGCGGCGCGACATTTTGTTTAGAACGTGAGCGGTCAAGTGAATTCGGCGAATTGGCGCTAGCGGTCAAGCGGTTAAAATAAATGTATAAATGTTAAAAATTTCGTTAGCAGCGCCCCACGCTTTTACAATCAAATATTATGATTAAAGGCACATAGTTTACATTTCATTCAGAAATAGAGACAACTTGAACGATCCATAACTTATTTTTGTTTTTACGTGCATTTATAAAAGCGTGTTTTTCTAGTGTTTTTAAACTATTAATTTATTTATAATAATACTAGACTTTGTCCGCGGCTCCGCCCACGTGAATTATACACCTAAACCTTCCTCAGGAATCACACTATCTATCTGTGAATTCCATACCAAAATCATTTCGGTAGTTTTAAAGTTTACCGCGTTCGTACAGGCAGACAATACGCAGATGGGACTTCATATAAATAAATGACTAAAGGGAGAAAACGAATATCTATACAGATTATGACTCTATGTATTAATATAATGGGTGTAAGGAACGGTGTATCGAAAACTGATACCAGTGATTCAGTACATTATACTGAGATACTTGGTGGTCGAATTTTCAAAAAAATTGCGATGTAAATAGGAACACGCAAACTCGCACTATCAGCTGTTACGGCCCTACAGCGGCAGGTTTAATTACATTATATGGCAAAATATGCACAAAAAAAATAGGAAAAATTCTTGAAAAGTTTCCGGAAATTTCAACCGCCAATGGCCTCACTATCATGTACTTAATCACTGGTATCGGTTTTCGGTATACCGTCCCTTACACCCCGTATTATTGCACTTGTGTGTATTTTTAGGTTTTCAAGGACTATCTAGAAGTACTATCTGCATGAATCTATCTTTTGATTGCGTGTTCACAGGAGCAGGAACAATAAAATTTATCGGAATCGGAAAAATGTAACTATCTAATAGAATTGTATTAAAACTGCAATCCGGTTCAGTGGTCAGCGATAACAAACTTACAGAACTAGTTCAAAGATATTTTACGGGCACTAGGGTTATGAAGTGGAGGAATAGATGTGCTGGGATCACTTGTTTGACTATGACTTGTTGCGAGATATTGGCCTAGCCTTGCTCGGCTCGCAAGTGATAGAAATTTCCCTCACATTTCTTTTTGCCGCTACTGGAAGTAATGCGGTGAAAATTTAATTATCTGTCCAGACAAGTTTATAATCAAATGACATGTAGATCTTTGATAGTCGTAACGAGGAGTCAGCCACCTTCAAATAAACTGATACTGGTCCAAACCATGGAATATCTAATAAAACAACTGTTCACTTTGGTAACGGCAGCAAGATTAACTTTATTCAAATAAAATTATGCATAGACTACTTGCACATAGACACATATCATAGATTATAGTAAGTAATAAACATCTGGCATAGACACTTGTTTAATCATACATACTTGTTTTATTTGATGTCTAAACTATTTATTAATAACACCCCAACTACAGCAAATAAAACTAATGAACAAAACAACAAAATAAGATTACATACATTTCATTGCAACTCAGTAATACCCAATGCATTTGTACATTTATAATGTTTTACAGGACTCAATGCTTTGGTCAGTATATCAGCTGGAATTTCATTTGTTGACAAATATTTTAAATCAATAATCCTATTCATGACGGCAGCCTTAAAAAAATTATATCTGATATCAATATGATTACTTCTCCGAAACATGTAACCTGTCACTAACTTTTGTGCACTTTGGCTATCAATAAACACACATATTGTACACAATTGACCTGTCAGTTAACATAACAAAGATCTCAGGTATATAGCCTCTTTTGTTGCCTCAGCCATAGCAATATATTCGGCTTCTACACTGGAGAGTGCAACAGTTCTTTGCTTTTTACTCTCCCAGGATATGGCTGAGCCAGACATAACAAAACAATAACCTGAATATGATCTGTGATCAATAGTGTTACTTGCCCAAACAGCATCAACAAACCCTACAAGTTCACTTTTGTCTAAAACATATTTAAGACAATATGTTTTCGACTCGTTTCTCTGTTCTTCTTGCTGTGAAGAACGGGCATTGGCGGGTTAAAAGTGTTGTGGAGTCTGTTGTTTATACCGACAACGCCTCTTTAAAACGTTGGAATTTTAACCTCGAATTACCGCTGTGGTTAGACCGCGTGGTTGCGTCGATTTATCGATGATTTTTGTTCTCTTTTAGTGTTTTATCTGATATTTTTGTTGTTCTATACCTGTTTTCACTACAATACTAACGTGGTGACGACTTGTTCATAAAATGTTCAAGTTCTACTGACGATTCTTGGCATTTCCTTATGTTGTTGTCTATCAGGTAATAACAATGAATTGTGTGTTTTAATAAACAGAAAATTTGTGTTTAAAAAAAGCGGATTAAGTCGTTTTATACAAGATTTTAACCCGCACTCACTAAATAAATTTAGTGTATGATGGTCATTCTGTCTGACCTTAGTGTATTTAATAATATAATATGTGTAAATGTACCTATATTTTTTTCTTTTTGGGTCACTACTGGAGAACCCAGTATCTTTTGCCCACTGTTGGTCAACTCTTTATGTATTATATTATTCTAACGCGTTGCGCGTAATCACTAATTGCCAGGTGTCTGGCATGCGTTGTCAAATACCTACATAAACTCGTGCGATGAGTTATCGCTCATAAATACCTTCACAATAAAAATGCCTATTTGTAGTTTTAAAATTTTTGTTTAACATAAATAAATACATAAACTTTAATAACAAAATGATAAAATAAAATGTGTTGTTTTTGTGCATGTTACTACATCCACAATCTTTCTTATAATAAACAACGTTTACATTTATTGGCACTAATTTTAAAATCTAATGTTAAAATAAAATGTTCTAATGTAAATTATACGCCATTGTATACCCACGCCTCACATTGTGCATAAACTCAATTGAAGGATATTTTGGTTCTCAGTATATTGACATGGAATTCAATTCCAATATGGTGCATGAGCCATGTGAAGTTTATGCCGAATCGTTGAATTATTTATCTTCTGCTCGTATTTTCGAGAAGGTACACTCAGCTCTGTTGTCGGCTCATCAACGCAATTGTTTATTTTATAATCTTCGCCGTAAACCGGCAGAATTCTTCAAAACTAAACGATATGAATAATAAACTACTTGGCGAATGGCATATAAAATAAAAAAAAGAATACGTATAACCTATACATTGTTTATTTTTCCAAAGGAATGTTCTCTAATTTATGTTACCGTTTGTAGTAGTCTACTATAAATTAATATTTTTTGTTGTGGGTAGCTAATATTTTTTTCTCGTAAAATACACTATTTTTTTAAATTGCTAGGCTGTTATGTACCCAAATGTTGTGTTAAACATTGTTTTATGAAATCTTACCATAAACTAATTATATTGTTTTTTTTACCCTGTGAATCAGTGGTTAAAAGGTCACTGTCAGCAGAGTATACAAGTTCGATTCTCGTTTGTGGTCTTTTCTGGAAGTCTATTTATTTTAATGTCTACCTTGTTGGCGTATTATTTTTCCGCTGGGCTTTGTTATGAAGTTTTTTTATTGTTGTTGTTCATAATTTTGTATCGATTTAATAATCAAATTGTTATTATAGGTACTTTTATAAAGCATTATTGTGTGTGATTGACCGGGCGTCGCGAACTCGGAACAGTCAAATAGTACTTACTTACCTAATTAAAATATACCTAGTTTGTTATTGCGATGCACACGCGCTCACTCAGTGACGCGCTGGAAGATAGATACCGAACTTATGATTCATCATTGTTTACTTTAAAAGTGTGTTCATTCATCGTGGTCTTTGTAATTAAATTGAGCAAAATAATTACGTATTTTGTTGTTCTTTTGTAATTCAGTAGTCAGTTTGTAGTCTGCAACTTTAATTTATTTTTGTTTAACTTTTGTATAAATTCTGTTTGTTATACTTAACTATGACTTAATATTTTGTTTATCTAGTGGTCAAGGTGCCAAACACAAGAATAATAATTCGTAGGGCTATACGTAGCTTTTTATACCTGTAACTCATTCTTAATGACGTCCCTTTTATCTCGTGTATTACCCTAAGCGCTTCTCGCTTTTAATGGTTGTCTCTCATATTCTGTTGTTATGTTATGGCCTAAGCACTTATGTATTAATTTATTTTTTAATTTATTTTAAAACTTTATATACACAATGCGCATACAAGGTAGACTTAATGCCTTAGGCATTTTCCGCCAGTCTACCTTAGGGTAGTGCAGAGGTTAAAGGTAAGTGTATTTTACAACAAATTTGAGACTGATTTAGTTTTACTTAAATATAATACAAAATACATAACTATATACCATACATAAATATGTACTATACATAAATATACACTATACATAAATAAATATTATGCATACATATTTTATAATAATACAAAACAAATACCTTATGTAGTGTGTGGCGGCTTTATGGATGACGGTTGTGTTAGTATATCAGACGGGACAACTACAGTGAGTGGGCTTTCACAGCTGAGAATTTCTTAGTGTTGGAGGGAATGTCCGACTGCATCAAGTAGAAAACTGTACCAACATAAATAGGAGCAGCAGGTGACGCGAAAATCCGAGCCAAGCTGATTCTGACGATAGATTCGTCGCTGTACGTACATATCAAAATGTACAAACGACCCATAAGCTCTGGCAGGAATTGAGGTACCTATGTATTTGATGACTCAGGACTCACAAGGAGAATCAGTTTACTGAGGAGTTAGATTTCCATCCAACTTGAAGATAGCGCGACACAAATCATCGACACAAGCCAAAAATTGAGTGGTACGGGTTTCAACATCAATGATGAGTGGGTCGCATCGCTTTTGTTAGCAGGATTAACAGAAAAATATTCCCCGATGATAATGGCGATCGAGCAATGCGGTATACCATTGACAGCAAATGCCATTAAAACCAAGTTGTTGGATATGGAAGAAAGTGGAAACGGCGGCGACAATAATGCTGTCAATTCCAGTGGCGCGTTTGCGAGTTTCAAGAAAAACTGGAATGTTGGTAGCCCTGCGACCAAAGACAATGCCCAGATGTCAAAGTCAAAGCCAAAAGTCATAACATGTTACAAATGTAAACAAACAGGGCATTACCGCAATCAGTGTACAAATTCGATCAAAAATTCATCAAATACAAATAAAAATGAACGTAGAAGCAGTAATGCGTTTAGCGCCGTGTTGTAGCGCTCATACCGAGACTTGGCTCGCCGTTCGTAACAGATCGGCAAAGTTATGCAACGCTTGCACAGGTCGCCACTTGGATGGGTGACCAAGTGTGGCATTTTCATCAGAGTGCTACCGTGCTTCGGAGGGCACGTAAAGCTGTCGTCGGTCCCGGTTCTTGTCTCAGGATAAGAATCGCTAGGCCATGTCGGAGGCCTTCGGGCGGTCTGAAAACTTCGACACTAGAGTTGGCCACACACGCACATGAAAAAAAAACAAAAAAAAACAAACAAACAAACAAGCGCCGTGTTCCTGAATGGTGAATTTTGCAAAAGCGATTGGTATATTGACTCAGGGGCGAGTGTTCATCTTACCGCGTACCGCGAACGAAGAATGGTTGTCAAATGTGTCGCGGGGTCTTATGATTAAAGAATTTGTCGTGGCAAATAAAGATAAAGTACCTGTATTATGTACTGGAGATGTGCAGATTACGACAAAGAATCAAAGAATACGAATACGACGAGAATGCAATATTACAGTAGAAGAGGTATTATGCGTGCCGAAGTTGACTACAAATCTGTTGTCTGTTAGTTAGCTTATATCAAAAGGAAACATAGTTTCATTTAACAATGATGGTTGTCAGATTTTCAACCAAGCAGGAGTACTGGTGCCTACAGCAAGTTTGTTGAATGGAATATACAAGCTAAACATGCCTGAGAATTATTCAACAGATGCAGTGATGGTGTCCAGTGAAGTTTGGCATAGACGTCTAGGTCATGTCAAGTCAGTCAGTATTTGAACAAGATGCTGTACAGGGATTGACACTTGATAGGAAGACTGACATATCTAAGTCATCATATGTTGTATGCTGTGAGGGCAAGCAGAGTCGCTTACCTTTTCCCAAAGAAGGTAGCAGAAGTACCGAGTTACTACACATTGTGCATACTGATCTCTGTGGACCGATGAAAAATCGGTCATTAGGTGGTTCTAGATACTTTATGCTGTTCATAGATGATTTTAGTCGTATGACATACATTTATTGTCAAAAACAAAAGATGAGGCATTGAAATGCTTTCAACAGTATTAACTAGAGGTTGAGAATCAACTTAATCGCAGCATAAAGATCTTGAGAAGTGACAATGGGACAGAATCCTGCAACAGCAAGTTTGATGATTTTCTGATTTCGCATGGGATTGTACATCACAAAACAAACCCATACACACCTGACCAGAATGGTCTCTCAGAACGATTCAACCGGACTATCATTGAGAAAGCCAAGTGTCTGCTGTCTTTCTTAAAGGGATAGGGGTCACTCCTACATTTTCCAGTCAGTTGTACAGACGACAACAATATCTAGTAGCTACAGACTACATTTATTTTTAAGGGCTTTACAAAATTTCCTTATTGTTACGTACAGCATAGTCATTAGCATCGATACAATATTAAATGGAGTAGTGTTTATGTGGACGCATCGACGCATCGAGTTTTATTGGTTCAGTGCCTAAAAAGGCCAAAAATATATAATTATCTGTTTTTTCTAAAGGATCTGTTATTGTTCCGCGTGGTTTCAGAAGATCTAGACACAAAGCTACGACACGCGTGCAGTGTCAGTTTTAACTTTGGTACTAGCTATCAGATGTGTAAGTCAGATTACGAATAATACATAAACGTACTTATTTTAAATCTGAGTACTCTTTATTCCCATTTTTTTATGTTTATCAGACACAGGACTCATACATACTTAGTTACATACATATTCTTTCGCCTTTTGCCCGTCTGGGTAGATAGAGACAACGGAACGCCACTTGCTTCTATCCTTACAAACAACCTCGCGCACTTCCTCTCCAGGTATTACTTTTTCATACAGAGGACTCTTTATTGAGCTGTCTTTCTCTTAAATAACTGCCAACCAAGAACAATCATCATTTTTGAATTAAAACGATTGAATATCTCACAAATGTGTATCAACTTATATCACTATCTGTACAAGTGTTGGGAAAGCAATTGAGAATAGTTGGAAAAATCCCTCAACTTAGGGTTATTGCTGGTGTAATTACAGCTCGGAACAATGTTCTAATGGAACAAAGAGGAAACTAATTGGCTGGCAAAGTCGCGATGTTCCACCAATTTTATGTTCCGTTCATTGTTACATACAAAATTCAGTGGGTATATTGAATACGACGTTTGTACGTTAAGAATTACATAGAAGTGTCTTATACGTATGTTTCATGACTTCAAACATCCATGTTGAAATATTAAAAGAAAAGGCACATATTTTTTTTAGAGTATATTAAAAAACTAAAAATAGATTTATTTGCAAGTATTCATGAACTTTTGAATACTGTTATCCAAACTGAAAATCTCAGATGCAATGGAGATATTGCTGAAGTAATGGTTTGCAAATGAATTCAGGGTGGGTTCGGCAAAGGTCGTGAATTATATTAGTTAGTATATTATTTACTAGAGGACGCCAGCAGCTACGCCTGCAAATTTTTTTTAATTTACCCGTTTTGGCCGATCCCGTGGGAATTTCGGGAAATCCCTTCTTAGTGCAACCCTGCGGTCCCCAAGGAACATACATGCCAAATTTCAGTTTCCTGCGCCCAATAGTTTCGCCTGTAGCGTGTCTGTCAGTCAGTAACTAATGCAAGGATTTTATATACACCACTATTTTTTTATTAGTACAAAAAAATTAATGGAGCTCTAAGCATCTTTAACTAATCAAATTTATGTATTTTAAACATAAAAATACTTAGTTCCAAAACTGTCCACAAAAATACGTAATGATTGGTAAATGTATAACTAAATACTATGTTGTCGTAGTAATTTTACGCGGCACTGCTCCATTGATAAATTTGTGCAAACTCGAAGCTCGCCACCCCATGTCCCTCTGCGCCCGCCCCGCAGTGCTCAATTGAAGGTGGTAGCGAGCAGATCCTTTTTTCGCGGCAACAATTATTGTTTGTTTACGTTTGCCCGACGCGATGGCTTATCATTAATTAAGTTATTTACTTACACCAAATTTGTACCAACATTTGCACAATAAAGCAATTATCTATCAATCTATCACGCGAGTGCAGCTGTGCGTTTGTACAGGGAAGTGTTTGGAAGCCAGTGGATCGGTCGAGGCGGGCCTGTAGCTCGGCCTCCATGCTCACCACTGTGTACAAAAGTGAGTTGGTTAGTGTCGAACTACTTAAACAGGTTCCCTATCCATTTGCACAAAAGTTTAAGACCGAATATAACTTAGCATAATTTTGTTTGGCATAATTATATTTTCGCATAATATAATTACGCATAACAGCTTACGCATAATTTTTTTAAACATAATTTCTCTACCCATAATAATGATTAAGCATAATATTCAAAAGCATAAATTTACTAAGCATAAAGTTCTAAAGCATAACTTTTTTAAGCATAATATCTTAAAGCATAAATTTCTTTACGCATAATGATTACAATACAAATTGGATATCTTTGGCATATTTTTCGCTGTAGGAAGCATGAAGCATGCAAGCAAGCATACAGCATGCAAGCAAGCATGCAGCATGCAAGCAAGCATGCAGCATGCAAGCAAGCATGCAGCATGCAAGCAAGCATGCAGCATGCAAGCTAGCATGCAGCATTCAAGCAAGCATGCAGCATTCAAGCGAGCATGCAACATGCAGCAGGCAGGGTTTCTGTCACGGCTCCGGCGCTGCGGGCCTCCGACGGCCCCACGCGTGCCAATCGTCGTAGCGGCTTTCGCTCACCGCCGCCGCCTCGCCCCTACGCGTCTACGCGATTTTAAATAACACTCTACAGGTAGGACAAACAAGACTACGTGGAGTCGGTTTTGCAGCAATTCCGTTCTGTCACTAACTTTTGTTGTACAGCATTTAAAATTTTTACAAGTAAAATATATAAATATTATTCTAATAGTCAATAGGCGTTGCTTTGGTCGTATGGATGTCGATAAGCTGTCCATGGATGCGGCTAATTTAAACTGGGATCATGTAATGACTTCTGTTGCTATCGATGACAAGGTGCAAGCTTTCGGAGACACCGTTATCGCTCTTTATGTCGTACATGCACCAGTTCGAAGACTTAAATTAAAGCGTCTCTCAGTTCCTTGGATGACGAGGGGAATACGAATGATGATGAGACGCAGGAATCGCATTTTCCGCAAGTTTAAAAAAGACCGCACTGATGATAACTGGATCTGCTATAAGACTGCAAGAAATCGGTGTAATCAATTGATACGCAACACCAAACGCCGATTTATCCTTAGTAATATAACTTTCTCGTCCCCTGCCAATACCTGGAAGTTCTTGGGGACCTTGGATATTGGTAGACAGTGTAATTATGACCCTCCGACGACGCTAAGTCTGGATGATCTTAACCATCATTTCTCATCTTCAGTATATTTGGATCAGCACACTGAACGTCTTACTGTAGATTACGTAAATAATTTTGCCTACTTAAGCATAGACCCTTTTGAATTTTCTCCGGTGACACCTGCGGAGATCAAAAAGATTATCCTCTCCATAAAGTCAAATGCTGTGGGCTGTGACAACATTAGTCGCAAGATTATTGTCTCAATCTTAGACCATCTGTTGGCATCATTAACCCACATCATTAACTTTTCCCTAACCTCCGGCTCTTTTCCGTCCTTATGGCGAAAGGCCTTTCTCCTTCCACTGCCTAAAGTAACCAATGCTACCCTCCCAAATCGTTTTCGACCCATTTCTATTCTCCCTTACCTTTCTAAATTCCTGGAAGCCTGCGTTCACAAGCAATTGTCCAGATTTGTTAAAATTAACCCCTACCCTGCGCAAGGCTCGCTTTGCCCAATGCACGAAATGCAACGTCATTTCAAACACTTTATAATTTTTATGTATACTTTATGCAGAAAAACGAAAAATTCGTCAACAAAAATATTATAATATGGCATAAATTATACCTTCCTGGCTTCGTTACGAGTTTATCTAACTAGTTATATATTTCAATATGTAAATAAAACTGACCTGTTCTCGCAGCGATGTAATATATTTTGATTTTGAGAAATTTCCTTGGTATAAATTGTAAACTTTATCACAATTTATCAAATATCCACACATAATCACCAAACGAGCACATTATTACGTTAAAACAATAACAATGTGCAAAGATAACTCAACTCATTTTACTTTAGAATAATAATTTCACCATAAAACGTTTTTGTTTACGCGACGAAAAATAACGGCCGCCATTCTTTGGGAACGTAATAAGTGCATTACAAAAGTTTCGTTACTTTTTCACTGCAATATTTATCACTTTCCGATAAACTATAACTCAATGTGAAATCTACACTTATTTTCCAGTAGTTCTGTATATAATACTTATAAGATTCCTCAATGTTTTCTCATTACAAACATTTTTACTTTTCTCGTGCACACTTAATTCAATATCAAAATGGCCAATATGGCGTCGTCGCAAAGTTCAATGGCATACGTATTTTGTTTAATTAATTTTCGTTCATTCTTGCTCGTTTCCAGTTTATAAAAGTATTAACATTGGTCAAGCGGAAATCGATAAATCGAATGATATAACAAAATCGTGTTACAAGTGCAAAAGCCGTTAAATATCAACGACCAATGATACCCGACCCGTTATTAACCTATGAGGTTATTATTGCAGTTGGAGCGTTTTCTCTTATTAACCTATGAGGTTATTATTGCAGTTGAGGGGTTAATGAGCTACTGAGCCCATACCAATCTGGCTTCAGATCTGGACATAGCACTGTATCCGCTCTCCTTAAGGTGACTGGCGATATGAGAGCGAGAATGGAGGAAACCAAGGTCACAGTGCTGGTCTTGGTGGACTTCACGAACGCGTTTAATACCGTCAGTCACGAAATCCTTCTATCCATCCTCTCCCATCTAAAGATCTCCCCGGTGGCACTAGATTGGTTTTCTAACTATCTTCAGGGACGACAGCAGTCGGTTCGCCACGGTGAGTCTTCATCTAGTTGGTGTAACCTTCAATCTGGAGTTCCTCAAGGCGGAATACTTTCTCCATTGTTGTTTTCTATCTTTATCAATCTTCTAACTCAAAACTTTCAGTGTTCGTATCATTTGTATGCCGATGACTTGCAGCTATATGAGCAGGCAGAAAAAGATAACATATCTGCTGCTATTGACTGATTAAACCTGGACCTTGTCAAATTTAAAAACTGGTCAGATAGCTTTGGTGTCAATGTTAATCCGAACAAATGCCAGGCCATTATTGTAGGGAGTCAACGCATGGTCCAAAAAATTTACATTTTGGCTCTCCCACCGCTAATATATGCCCAGTCATCTATAACATTTAGCCCTGTAGTAAAAGATCTTGGATTATACATTGATAATAGTCTCAATTGGCAGGCTCATGTGACCAACGTTAGTCAGAGAATCACAGGATCCCTGCGCGCTTTATATTGATTAAGGAATTTCCTTCCATGTAACACTAAGGTACTGCTTGTACAGACGTTGATTTTTCCTATCATAGACTATGCTTATGTGTGTTATTTTGACCTTAATGCAGATCTTCTCAATAAATAAGACCGACTTCTCAATAACTGCATTCGATTCATTTACAATCTTCGCAAGTATGACCATGTGTCTGCTTATCGCACTGAACTCAACTGGCTACCCATTCATCAACACCGCAGTATGTGTGATCTCACTACTCTCTTCTCTTTTCTTAACTCTCCAACCTCTCCTTCTTACTTATCGTCCTATTTAAAGTACTTGTGCTCAAATCACAACAGAGATCTTCGCTCCTCTAACAATCGCCTCCTGCTATGTCCTTCCCACTCAACTAACTTCGTAAACTCCTCTTTCTTTGTTCAGTCTGTTTTTCTTTGGAATGCGCTTCCACTTGAGATCAGGATGATTACTAATCGCCTTTCTTTCAAGATAAAAATACGAGAGCTACTTTTACGAAAATTGGCAGAATCTTCAGCACAATAAGATAATTTATATTTTTTTTATTTTTTTTTATTTAAAGACTCACGCCTGTATCCCCGAAGGGGTAGGCAGAGGTGTAATATTACATTACACCCACATTTCGCTAGGAATTTTTAGGTCCCACGTAATAGGGGGCGAGCCTATTGCCGTACCGGGCACATTACCAGACTCCGTGCTGCTACTGAGAATTTCCTAACGGAAAACCCAATTACACTTTGCCCGACCCGGGAATCGAACCCGAGACCTCCCAATCCCACGTGCACATTTATGCCGCGAGACCAACGAGGCATATATATATATATATATATATATATTTAGGTGGCTTCCAGGTGTCCACTGTTACGTTATCCCTACTTAGGGTGTGTTTAAATGAGAAACGTGGTTAAATGTTACAATAAAAATTTATTTAATTCTCAATTAAATTTAGACATCATTTAGCAAGCGAAAAAATTACTAGTAAAGTGCTATTAAAAAAGATATACACAGGGTCGCGTGATTCGGCGATGGGTGAGGTTTTGCTGAGGTTCCTGCTGCCGGTTCGTCCAGGAGAGTTGGTTACTTAACTCGGTGCCGGTTCGCCAGATGTAAGGGGCGAGCGCAGCTAGCACCTCCGCTTTTATAGAAGCTTGAGGTGCGGTGGGGAGCGGAGATGCAAGCGGCCGAGAGGTGGTGTCATCTCGAAGTCACAGCGACGTCACAATATATATATATATAGATATATATATATATATATATATATATATATATATATATATATATATATATATGTAGATACATAAATATGTATAGTACTTATATATTTTTCGTATATATACCTTTATATATTAATTTATGTGTGTATTATTGGTATTTATTTGTTTATTGAAATATAAGTAAGTATTTTAATATCATAATTATTTTTTTTATTAAATATTGATATTTGTTACTACTAAAGTTCGGAACGCACCTACAACTATCATCTCTGCATTACCTTAGGTTGACTGTTAGAGGATGCCTTTGGCAGTAAGTCCACCTATGTACATATTTTATTTGTGCAAAAAGAAAATAAAAAAAAACAAAAAATTAGGCCTACTAACGTTAAGCTAATAGGCATTAGGCCTACTACCGTTATGCGAATCAAATTTATGCCAAAACAAATTAGTCTTTAAGATGATTATGCCAACATAAAATGTATGCCTAAGAAAATTATGCCGAAGTATTATTATGCCAAAACAAATTGTGCCAAAATCGTTATGCCGAAGTATATAAGGACAAAGAATATTATGAGAAAAGAAGGGATCCCATTTAAACAGCGCATATTGGACGCTTTTGACACAGTGAAAATTCAGAGAAGCATACTTCTCTCGTTAAAAAATAATTTAATAAAACGTGCTGTGTATTGACAATGGTGGTGGACATTTCGAAGAACAATTGAAATACTTGTAAGTAAAGTAAAAATTACCTACTTAAGTAAATAATAATTTGATGCGGCCGGCTCAAAATCGGTCTGTGTGGAGAACCTTGGACGTCTCTAGGCTGACATGATGATGATGAAATAATAAATGTAAATAGCAGCTGATTGTAACTTCATAAATACGACAAAATTACTCTTTTCTTTTATTACAGAATACCTTCTTTTATTTTGATATTGGTTTGCTTTCTAATTACATATCTACGTATTTAATTACTTGTAAAACGGTAAATTTTGCCGGTCCTAAGACAGGATGAAGTATGAAGGAGAGGGTAGAATTTATAAAATTAAAAAGTAACTACCTACACTTATTATTTTGCTTCATTTTATAGTCTAAGGCTACCTACATTATAAATGCGACGGAAAGAATGCGTAAGAGTAGGACGGAAAGTAAGTACTATCAATGAAGTAGTGAATGGGTTGTAAAACATGTCTATGATTAAGGTGAGATTTTCTAAAAAAAAACAAATGATTATAACTTAGCGATTTATAGATATTATGAAATTCTTACGTCACATATATGATAATAATGTCTTCGCTAATATGTCCTTAAAGTTTTTGTACTAATTAAAAAATAGTGGTGTATACACGCTGATTTTTTATTGGTTTTGAAGCGAAAGCCATCTTATTACTTATAGTTAATAGAACCTAACCAGATAATAATATTTGAAATATAAGCTAAGAAAACTTGAAAAATTAATTAACTTAATAGTACGTGTTTCGGCGAACCGAATGTTCCTAGTCGATTTGGGAAAACTATTAATATTGTGGACTGTAGGATGGCGGTTCTTATCGACTAGGAAATGAGGAAGTGAAAAGGTGTTGTGGTTAGGAGCCTCTTACCTTAATCGGCAGTCCTTTTCCTTGCAAATGGCGGCCGCTTGGTTACTTCGGGAATCCTGAAGCTGCTTGAATCACTCCACTACATAAATCACTTTCACTCGCGAGCGGGTTTGTTAGGTTTTTTGGCATAAGCGGTAATAATTATATATAATCTTCCATTCTTTCTTCGTCGCCGTTGAGCAGGGCAGCCAATAGCGAGGCGTTTTGGGAGAGGATTCATGAAAAGGATCGCTCGGATTGGCCGAGCAGCGACGAACCATTGACTTTGACATAATTAACTAGCAATGAAAAGGATAGATGGCGCTACCATATCCCCCCGGCCCTAAAGGGTTGCCTTTAAAAAATAAATAAAATTGTACTTAGCTATGTTGGGTGTACTACCGCATAACCCATCAATAGGCTAAGACAGCGATATGACAATAAAATTAATCTAAATTAACTTTAGCGAAATCTACAAACGCAATAACAGCGAAAACTACAAACTAAATACTTAAACTAAGATGTAGATCCAACTTCAGGCTAGATCTCACTGAGTTGGAAGCGGATAGAGACGTACAACAGGGCGCACGTAGCTCCCCTTCGCGGTTTCCACAGTAACAACGCGGGTTGTATCGTCTTTGGAAGTATGCAGTTTCTCTACGATGGCTAACGGCCATGAAAGCGGCGGAGCATTATCATGTATTATGACGACCAACGTACCCTCCTGTATAGGGGATGCAGGACTATTCCACTTGGATCTAGCCTGAAGCTGGTGTAGATATTCCGCACGCCAGCGCCGCCAGCACGACTGCATGAGTTTTTCCAGCAGAGTATGTCTCTGGAGCAAGCTTGAGAAGTTTGCTTCAGGAGCCGGAAATGAAGATAATGGCACTGTGTTCAGAAAATGTGCAGGGATTAACGCGGATGGTTGTGCAGGGTCACTACTCAATGCCGTGAGCGGACGCGAGTTGATCAGTGCCTCGACTTGTGCAAGGACAGTTAAAAGCTCTTCGTAAGAGAGGATCTGTTGACCTATAACTTTGAAGAGATGCGTTTTAATTACTATGACCATGCTTTCCCAACATCCACCGAAATGTGGTGCTGCTGGTGGAATAAACTTCCAGTCAATATGATCTATGGAAAGTTCTTCCTGAAGACGAGTACGATATTTTTCTCTGAGAAACTTATAGAGGTCGCGTAAATAAGAGCTTGCGCCCACGAAACATGAGCCGTTATCCGTATACAAACACTGTATAGGGCCGCGTCGTGAGAGAAATCGTTTAAGGGCTGCAAGGAATGACACCGTGCTTAAATCTGTCGCAACTTCGATATGCGTAGCGCGTCGTTAAGCATGTAAAAATACATAGCCAAGCTTTACGGCTTTTAACACCTCGACCACGCACTGGCGTATACTGCAGTGGTCCTGCGTAGTCACAACCGGTATGTGTAAACGCTTTATCAACTTGATTGACGCGTTGGCTAGGAAAATCTGCCAAGGGAGGGAAAGTAGGACGCGGACGAAATTTGAAACAGACGTTACATTTATGTATTCTGTGACGAATTATTCGTCGAGCGGCTAACATCCAATACTTATGCCTAAGTAAGGACATAAGCAACTCTGGACCAGCATGGAGGTGCTTCTTGTGATAAAAATCAACAAGAAGGTCGACAACATGATCATGACGCGGCAGAATACAAGGATGTTTGTAGTTATAAGGTTCATCCGAATTTGACAGACGACCCCCAACGCGTATGACGCCGTGTTCATCGAGCAACGGGTTGAGTCTAAGGATAGCGGGAGAACAAGGTACATTGTTTTTCAAATTTTGAATGATGTCATTACTAAAATGAACAGCCTGTACAGCTCGTAGTAACTTACATTCTGCAAATTTGATATCAGTACTTGATACAAAAGTCCCCTTAGGTAGATGCCTAAGAAACCTACAGAAATAAACGATGGCGTGGAGTAACTTAGACCACGATGAAATGCGTAGTGCGAGTGCATAGATCGGAGACTCCGCAACCTCAGCAATCACGGGATAAGAAACAGACTTCCGTTCGGGTACATCTTCGTCTTCTGCACTGTGGTCAAAGGGTTGCATGGGCCACTCTGACGGATCATGGGAAATCCAAGAAGGTCCACGATGCCACAATGGATGATGCAGAAGATTAAGTGGAGTAACACCACGAGACAGGCAATCAGCGGGGTTTTCAATACCCGCGACGTGATTGAAACAAGTAGCGAGAACAAGTTCAATCAATTTACTAACGCGGTTGGCGACAAAAGTCTGCCAGCGGTGAGGAGATGAATAAATCCAAGCGAGCACTACTTTGGAGTCGGAAAATGCGTATATTTTATTAATAGGATAGTGGGGCAAAACTGTGTCTTGAACCTTGCGGAGCAACTGAGACAGTAGAAGGGCCGCGCACAACTCCAGTCTCGCAACCGAAATGGTTTTAATAGGCGAGACCTTAGACTTGGCACAAACGAACTGCACCGAGTAGTTAGAACCGATGCGGACTTGCAGATATACGACTCCGCCGTAAGCACGCTTGCTGGCGTCAGCGAAACCTATTAAGTTGATGATACATCCATCTACCAACCCAAGATGACGCGGAATAGTAATTTGATTGAGCGCGGTAAGCTCAATACAAAACTTGCCCCAAGAGGCGACAATATGGTCAGGGGGTGTTTCATCCCACTCACACTTTGATAGCCAAAGCTCTTTGATCTATCACAGGAATTTGTCCCAGCGTAAACCGAGAACTTCATGCGGTACAGACTTCTCAAAATCAATGTCTGGAGAAGATTTATGAGAATCTGGTATGCGTGCGAGAACCTCCTTAGAGTTGCTTGTCCATTTGACAAGATCATACTGGACTCGCTTGAAAAGCTGAATAAGTTCTTCACAAAGCGAAATTGTTAGCGGAGCGGGTATGACACTACAGGCAATGTCATCCATATACAAAGCGGAAGTGTAGTATAGTATATCATAGCGTAGCATAGCGTAGCATAGCGTAGCATAGCGTAGCATAGCGTAGCATAGCGTAGCATAGCGTAGCATAGCGTAGCATAGCGTAGCATAGCGTAGCATAGCGTAGCATAGCGTAGCATAGCGTAGCATAGCGTAGCATAGCGTAGCATAGCGTAGCATAGCGTAGCATAGCGTAGCATAGCGTAGCATAGCGTAGCATAGCGTAGCATAGCGTAGCATAGCGTAGCATAGCGTAGCATAGCGTAGCATAGCGTAGCATAGCGTAGCATAGCGTAGCATAGCGTAGCATAGCGTAGCATAGCGTAGCATAGCGTAGCATAGCGTAGCATAGCGTAGCATAGCGTAGCATAGCGTAGCATAGCGTAGCATAGCGTAGCATAGCGTAGCATAGCGTAGCATAGCGTAGCATAGCGTAGCATAGCGTAGCATAGCGTAGCAAAGCGTAGCATAGCGTAGCATAGCGTAGCATAGCGTAGCATAGCGTAGCATAGCGTAGCATAGCGTAGCATAGCGTAGCATAGCGTAGCATAGCGTAGCATAGCGTAGCATAGCGTAGCATAGCGTAGCATAGCGTAGCATAGCGTAGCATAGCGTAGCATAGCGTAGCATAGCGTAGCATAGCGTAGCATAGCGTAGCATAGCGTAGCCTAGCGTAGCACAGCGTAGCATAGCGTAGCGTAGCGTAGCGTAGCATAGCGCAGCATAGCGCAGCATAGCGTAGCATAGCGTAGCATAGCGTAGCATAGCGTAACATGGCATAGCATGGCATAGCATAGCGTGGCATAGCGTAGCATAGCATAGCATGGCATATCATAGCATATCGTAGCATGGCGTAGCATAGCATAGCATGGCATAGCATAGCATAGCATAGCATAGCATAGCATAGCGTAGCATAGCATAGAATAGCATAGCATAGCATGGCATAGCATAGCTAATTAGTCCTTAACTTACACACAGTTTTAGCACCCACCTTGATCTCTTGAAGAACAGAACAACAACAAGACGTAATACAATGAGAAGTATGTAACGTAGGTACGGTACCCATAATTACATACCCAAATACCGTCTCAATAGCGGGCGGTAAATCATATCGCTCACTACGTACTATTTTAGTTAGTAGCAAGTGCGGAAATATTGAAGTTCCGATCAAAAGATCAATGCCTGCCGGATTCGCAAACTCCGCGTCTGCCAGCGGCAATGACTCGAGGTGAGTGAGTGATGCTACGTCTACATTAGCGTTCGGCAATGCGTCCGTAAAACGCTCCACGATAAGCGAAGAAATGTTAAAATTAATATCCCTATCAAAACGCGAATGTATTTTAATATCTACGGAACCCTTGCAATGTTTTTCTGATCCGCCTATCCCTTTGACGGTTGAGTTAGTATTTTTAAAGTTATTCCACAAGCCGAGGCGTTTGAAGCATTCCGATGTTATTAGACTGGTCTGAGACGCGCTATCGAGTAGACAACGTACCATGTGCGGCGACCCATTAACATCATAAACGATAACTTGCGCTGTCGCTAACAGTACCGTCTAAGACGCCGTACACTGCGTTTTGGCCCTGCGCGGATCATTATAGATGCGCGAGTGCCGTCCTCGCGTGCGCGTCGCCCGCGCGATGTATGTCGTACACAACGATATTTCATTCTGAATCGTGGGAGGCGCAGTTATCGTAGCCTGCACCTGCGACGTAAGTGTGTCGAGGTTAGCGGCTTGGCTTGACAACGGACTACTTTTATTAAAGTGCAACAATGAGTGGTGTCGTTGATTACATGAACGACATCTCGTCTTACTAGGACAATCACTAGTGTTATGCTTTATACTTAAGCAATTAATACATGCTTTGTTGTCTTTTACGCACTTGTAACGAGCAGTTGGATTTAGACCATTGAAGGCGGGACACTTATAGAAATGGTCGTGTACTATATTACTGCACAGACACTTCTGTGAATTATTACTATTAGATTCCGAGCAAGTTACGTAAGATTGTGGATTAGGGACCGAGTTATTATTACTATTTCGCGCTTTATTCAACCTTTGTTTGCTGCTGGTAGTGTTAGACGGGCTAGGTGAACTAGGCTGCGTATTATGAAATATTCGACACTGATCTTTGACGAACGAAATAAAACTATCTAGTGTAGGTATTTTATTAATACCTACACTAGATAGTTTTATACTATCTACTGTCATACAATAGCTGAGAAATGACTCCCTATTACTATCAGAAACGACTGCGGTCTTTGAACGCTCATAAATGTTTTGAATACGCTCAAATAAAATATTGCATTTTGCTTCTAAGATTGTCATCTCTTTGTCTTCCGACACGCGTGACTTCTTTTGTTGTGACATGTTTACGGAGGTATAAGCTAATGAGACCGAAACAAAATAAGAATATCTAAATTACCTATTATTTTACCTAAGTACCTAGGCAACACTTTAAAGTTGCTTGAAATATGAGATTTACAAGACAACTATGATAGTTCCAGAAATAATAATTAGGTAAGTAGGTAGCTACATAAAAGTATATTACCTACTGATGCGTGTGAAAACAACCATGTGACGGTTATGTGAATGGACTAGGAGTATAGCTAGGTGCTATAACTGCCTAGGTATATAGATATAACGAGGTTTTACGTATAAAACGTAAATGAATCCGACTCGTATGGATCAAAAAAATGTTTCGCCGAACCGAATGTTCCTAGTCGATTTGGGAAAACTATTAATATTGTGGACTGTACGATGGCGGTTCTTATCGACTAGGAAATGAGGAAGTGAAAAGGTGTTGTGGTTAGGAGCCTCTTACCTTGTTCGGCAGTCCTTTTCCATGCAAATGGCGGCCGCTTGGTTTCTTCGGGAATCCTGAAGCTGCTTGAATCACTCCACTACACAAATCACTTTCACTCGCGAGCGGGTTTGTTAGGTTTTTTGGCATAAGAGGTAATAATTATATATAGCGGTGCGGATTGCGGAATACGACGGACATGAGACCAGCGCGTCTCGAATCTTCCATTCTTTCTTCGTCGCCGTTGAGCAGGGCAGCCAATAGCGAGGCGTTTTGGGAGGGGATTCATGAAAAGGATCGCTCGGATTGGCCGAGCAGCGACGAACCATTGACGTTGACATAATTAACTAGCAATGGACAGGATAGATGGCGCTACCAGTACGAGAACACGAAGTATCACTTTGCCGCACACTGGCGAAGCACGAACGACACACACACTGGCATAGCATTAGTCATTGAACTGTAATTCCCGACCTCCCCACTCCCCGCCATGTGCGCGCGACTCCCCTTCGCTGCAGGGTGCCAGCAGGGGGCCGGGGCACGGCGGGGTGCGGCGCGGGCGCAAGTTGACCCTCTGTCTTAAGAAATTAGGTCAATGGGACAGTCATATATCACCCTCCCGTCGTCACCCTGTGTCCGTGTTATGTAATAAAACTACAATCATGTTTTATACACGCCAGAAATAAGTAAATACCTAAATTCGGCTTTTTCTAGTTATTGAAAAAGATTATGTACCTACGACTAATACGTAACTAGTAATAAGTTCTTCGTTCTTTCTTCTACTAGTTTATTATGATTGCGTGAACACACAGCTTATTTCTGTCGACTTACGAAAGAATAGGTACAGCTATTTAGTTACATGTGTTTATTATTTTAATCATTATTAAGTATGTGCTTAAAATTATTGAAGTTGTCATTGTAATTAATTTGTGTTCAGTAAGTACGTACTGTTACACACGCTCCTAAAACAGCTGTTGACCTCGCCGCGCGACGTTTTAGGTACCTACAGCGCGCCGAAGCGCTCGATCTCACTCGTTGAGTCGTGCGTTACTACGTATTTTCTAGAATTATTGACTTTTATAACTTTTTTATTTTACGTGGTAGGTAAATTTTGAATATGAATAGCAGATACTTTTTCCAACGCGAGATTATTTTTCCCAAACCAATAAAAAATCAGCGTGTATACACCACTATTTTTTAATTAGTACAAAAACTTTGAGTGGTGTATATTGTATATCACTTTTTATACAGGGTGTAAAAGGACCCCCCCCGTGGGATCTCCACCTTGTCGTGGTGGGGGGGGCTCAGTAACCGTGGGTGGCTTCTACCACCCACGGTGAAGCTAAGCAGGATCCCGGGACAGTTCTGTCTGTCCCTCGCAGTCGGGTGCGGTCGCGGGAGGAGAGGCGTCCAAATGGGGGCGTACCATCGTTGCGTCGCTGTGGGGCCGCAGAGGAAGAGGAGATGCGGTGTTGCGTTGCCGTCCTCCCCATCCTCTGCGGCCGCTGGGTGTTTTGGCGGCGGAGCCCAACACCTTCATCAGCCGCCAATGGGGTTTCGTTCGGGGCCCGCCTGACCATCTGGCGGGCCAATACCCGTCGGGGGGTAGCGAGGAATGCTTTGGTGAAACCCTACCCTCCGACACATGGGTACATGAGGAGCACGGGTTGGTTTTTAGTCAGTAAGAGTCTGACAGTCTACTTCGTCCTTCCCCCCGGGGCGGAGGGACTCCATGAGGATTTTCCAACCCGATACCAAAAAAGAAAAAAAAAAGGTGTAAAAAGACCCTTAACGAAAACTGAAACCCCATTTTGTTTCCAATCATTACGAACATTTTTTACTTCGGCACCATACCTGGGAAATTACTGGTTCAGGAGATATTGAGGCTCAAAGATACTATACATTTTTTGTAATTAGGTACAAAATTAGGATCGGTCAAAACGGGTAAATTAAAAAAAAAATGCAGACGTAGCTGCTGGCGTCCTCTAGTATTGATATATTAAAGTTCATGTGATTAAAACTTCGGAGCCACGAGAGATGGGCGGAGCGCTAAAAGCATCTTCAGAAATCATATATTGACGCCTTAACACACTGTCGATGAAAACGGTGATATAGAATCGCTGCGAAAAATCCGCTTCAAAATGGAGTTTCGAACGCGGCGATGTGAATTGACTTCTAAGCAGAACAGTGAAAACAGGCCAAAAAGAAACAGAATCATAGAACGAGTCTTGGTGTTAGATAAAAAAAGACAATTGCCACAACTGACGGGTCATGACAAAACTACTGCAGTTTCCTCACTTATGTCACCTCATGACGGTAATCCTCTAAACGCATAACCGATGCTGCGGTAACAAAGTGATACTATCGGTAGAAGTTTTCTTCGCACACCGCTCAACTACCATACATCTCCAGTGTATACACAGCCTTAAAGAAGTTTTCTTTTAGTTTTAGCGTGTTGCGTGTTGCGTGAAGCTATTTATTTTGGGTCAGTTTACCTACAGTTAGCTGGAGGATATTGTGATTGGATGAAATGGGTTTTGACAGCACTTTTGTTTAACCTTTCTTGCAATTGAATGATCGGCCAAAGGTTGTCGAATGCACCTTAACGTAATGATAGGACATGTAGACAACAGTGGATTATTTAAAATTTGAGAAGAAAATTACTCGACCGATGATCTTATTATAAACGTGGTAAGCCATGGTATATTTGCGGCTCAAAATAAGCATATGTATGTGGAAAGTATACGATAGTAGTAAACGTCTTTTGGTTGATGCGATGGAAGAAATTTTCTACTTTATCAGAAGCGTTGCATGCTTAATAGCGATAACGGGCCTTATATTATTATAACATAATAAAACATAAAATTTAACATAAAATACACGCAGTTAAATATGTTTTATGAATGGTGACGCATCTTTTATGATTTAAATAGACAATAATATCTTTTTACACTAGTACTAGAATGAACTTAAATGTATGAAGATATTATGAGTAACATAACAAATAAAATTGTCTCTTTTATGACGAACTCTTTTGTCTATTTTATGACGCTAAATGCATAGAGCTCGTTCGCAAACAATATAAAGTGTTAAAATAATATTATTTGTAAACCTGAAGGAACGTCCCATTGAATGTGCTATCTAAAGTAATTTAAGAAATAATTGGATGGAGTTATAATTAAATCTGTTTATTTATGAACGTTTTTATTCTTAAAATTAATTCAATTTCATCAGTGTGCGTATAAAACCAAAGAAGAGGTAATTTTGCATGGCTAATATAAGCCTAGAGGTTGGTCTTACGTTTTACGTAACGAAAGTGATGAAATTAGCCATCGTACTTTATTATGATAGCAAAATATCTTTGCTAAATTAAACTAAGTACGACTCATTCACCCAATCTGTCGACACATATTCTTCTCCGTTTTATGACATGACATACGGGCATTATACATTATTGACATCGTGAAGATAGATTTTTCAGCTAATCTTGATTGTTTTCGTGTAAGTGTGTGGCCAACTCTGGTGTCAGTGTTTTCTGACCGCCCAAAGGCTTAGGCAAAGGCAAGACTTGGCCTCATGATTTTTGTCCTGAGGCAGAAAACGTGACCTCCAAAAGCACGGTAGAGTACTGATGTAAATGCCATACGCGGTTACCCGTCTAACTGGTGAGCTGTGCAAGGGCTGCTTATCTTTCCCTACGTATTATGGACTATCAGCCTAGGCATCTAAAAACCGAACCACACCCACGACCTCTTGTCAGTCCGTAAAAAAATACTTCATCTTTTCACCATGTCACACGGACTGTAGGTATGTAGTTCATTAAAAATTCACTGCTCCAGAAAGCCGCAGGCATGATTTACTTCACTGTGATTGCGTCAACGTCGCCCGAGGCAGCGAGAATGCCACCTCATTCACACGACTCGCCGAAATAGATTGTGTTTGCACACCATTTTTTGTGCTACTGATTTAGTTTTTGGATTTGGCATTAGTTTCGGGGTATAAAGTGAATGTCCTGGATGTTAGAACAATATGACCTTGAAAATGATACGGTGTGAAAATTTGATTTTCCTTTTAGATATCCATTATCAAATAATTTATATTGACTGTCATATAATCATCATTAATTGACACGAAAATTGATGTAATAATACATACATATACTCACGCCTTTTTCCCGTCGGAGTAGGCAGAGACAGCGGAACGCCACTTGCATCTATCCTTACAAACCTCACGCGCTTCCTCTACATTCATTACTCTGTTCATACATGCTCGCCAGTTCCGGGTGCTTCGGACCTTTCCGTTTTTCAGAACGTCACCAATTTGGTCAACGAATGTCCTACGAGGTCGGCCGCGACCGACATATGTAATAATGTAACATGATTAGAATATTTACCCGTTAAATTAAATACCTTTGGCTTTACAACTTCCATATACGTTCATATCTAAATGGATACATAAATTCAAAGATTAGACTATGAGTATTTAACGTTTATTTCTATTACAGGCTAACGTGTTCAGAATTGCCGCGGCAAATCCATTAAACCACTTTAAAAATCTGTCATCCGTCAATCCTCATACCGTGTTCATGTCACCAACGAAATTAAAAATTAAATGTATTTTGAAACGTTCAGATCAAAGACGTGTTTGTAATGATTCGATAACATTGTAATTTAAGGCAGAAATTCATTGGAAATACAATTTTATACCGATAAGTATTGCTAAATTTATGTAATTACTCATCTTTTGTTGTGAAATGAAATAAAACGTCGCTAAAGATGACACTGCGATTACACATTAGTCCTAGGCAAATACAAAATATAATTATTTCAAAAAGTCTACACAGCGAAACTTATATCGTCAGATATTTTTCTTAAACAATTTTCAAATCGTGTAGCTTAAACTATAAAACCAATGGTTAAGCCAAGCTAATTGAATTAACTCCATTGAGTTAATATCATTATATTAAAATAAAAAATACATATAACAGAACTTCAAAGTTGTCAGTCCATTGCCAGGACTGACAATTTTTATTCGACGAAAGTCCAAATTCGTTTAACACCCGCATCGGTTTGAAGGAGCGTTTTAGGTTTAAAAAGAAGATTTGTTTTATTTCCTTTCCTATCGTTAACAATAATATGATCAAATATATATATATATATATATATATATATATATATATATATATATATATATATATATATGAAAAGCGATTGCTGTGTTTTTGTTTTGAGTATTTGTTGACTGGGTTCTATTTATTTGTCATTGTCGTTATACTGGATAAGTGATGGTTCCACGTCTTCAGAAAGCTTTGATAAGATTTGTTTACTTATGAATACAAATGAATAATAGTATTAGGATTAACTGGATAAGGCAGCGATAGCCTAGTGGAGATACCAACAGACTGCCATGCAGAGGGTATCGGGTTCGAATCCACGGCGCGCACCAATGACTTTTCGGAGTTATGTGCGTATTGAATTATTAATTATCGCTTGTCCCGTGCCTCGGAGAGCACGTTAAGCCGTCGGTCCCGGTTGTCATGAAGATCTTTGACAGTCGTTACAGGGCGTCAGTACCTTCTAAATAAGCTGACACTAGTCTAAACCATGGAATATCGCTATCCCTTCGGATTGCAGAGGTCAGATAGGCAGTCGCTCTGTGGAAAAGCTAATATTCAGCCAAATCCGGTTAGACTAGGAAACGGACCCCAGATTGAAACTGGGATAACGCTAAGAGGATGATGATTAGGATTAACTTGATATAAAACTCTTAGGGAACTACGAAAATGTGGAAAAGCACTTTAATCTTATGAAAATATTCCTAACGTTTTTAAGTGCCCGTGCCTGAATGCATCATCGTCATCATCCTCCTAGCAATATGCCAGTTTTATCACGTGGTCCGCTAACTAGCCTAACCTGATTTGGCTGAATATTAGCTTTTTCACAGAGCAACTCCCTGGATATCGTTATTCTATGGTTTAGACTAGTATTAGTTTATATAGAAGATACTGCCCTATAACATATGTCAAAGATCTTCATGATAACCGGGACCGACGGCTTAACGAGCTCTCTGAGGCACGGGGCAAGCGATAAATAATTAACAATTCAATACGCATATAACTCCGAAAAGTCAGTGGTGCGGTGCGCCGTGGATTCGAACCCGATGCCCTCTGCACGGCAGTCTGTTGTTATTTCCACTAGGCTATCGCTGCCTTTACCTGGGCCAGAATGCGTCTACTGATTTTTGTAACCATTTTATTCTGCTTATACTTTTAGCTATTGTTGGACTAAGTTAGTGGCACTTAGATATATTTAAATACCAACCATTTTCACTCTCAAAATATTTGAAAAATACTACCAATGATATTTATATCTTGGACCACTGCAAGACCGAGTTTCATGAAAATTATTAAGATTGTGTGGATGAGTAGTGTATGAGTAGTCCTATTGCCACAACTCTGTTGTAAATATCCTGTCAGCCTCATGAATAAACGAGTAAAACCCTATTGTTCTGCTTGAGAAACATTTGTGTGAACCTTCAAACCCTATTCTCCGTTAAGGATGTTTCTGTAAACGTCGTTCAAAGTTTGCAAAGTCTCCACAAACGCGAATTCCCCGAACATAACCAGTGTTTCGTAACAGAGCGAAACATGTTTCATAATTAATATGAATTTATGTTACTTTCATGACATAATTAGAAATCTTGTTGGGATCACTAGCATGTTCTTGCTACGACAATGAGGTATTCACGGGAAACAACAGCGCTGTTTTGTGAAAACACACAAGTTAAGGATGTGAAATTACGGCATAAAGATGTGTTTTTCTTATAAACAAGTTTGGTGGTGGTAAAACCACATGACATTTTATGTTTCTTCTTAAAGGATAAATAATTATTTCTGCAAGGACAGTTAAAAGCCCTTCGTAAGAGAGGTTCTGTTGACCTATAACTTTAAAGAGATGCGTTTTAATTACTTTGACCATGCTTTCCCAACATCCACCGAAATGTGGTGATGCTGGCGGAATAAACTCCCAGTCAATATGATTTATGGAAAGTTCTTCCTGAAGACGAGTACGATATTCTTCCCTGAGAAACTTATAAAGGTTAAATAAGAGCTTGCGCCCACGAAACAAGTGCCGTTATCTGTGTACAAACACTGTATAGGGCCGCGCCGTGAAAGAAATCGTTTAAGGGCTGCCAGGAATGACACCATGCTTAAATCCGTCGCAACTTCAATGTGCATGGCGCGAGTAAATAGATCGGAGATTCAGCAACCTCAACAATTTCGGGATGAGAAACAGACTTCCGTTCGGGTACATCCTCGTCCTCTGCACTGTGGTTAAATGGTTGCATGAGCCACTCTGATGGATCATGGGAAATCCAAGAAGGTCCACGATGCCACAATGGATGATGCAGAAGATTAAGTGGAGTAACACCACGAGACAAACAATCAGCGGGGTTCTCAATACCCGCGACGTGATTGAAACAAGTAGCAGGAACAAGATCAATCAATTTACTAAAGCGGTTGGCAACAAAGTCTGCCAGCGGTGAGGAGAAGAATAAATCCAAGCGAGCACTACTTTGGAGTCAGAAAAGGCGTATATTTTATTGATAGGGTAGTGTAGTGTAGTGTAGCATAGCGTAGCATAGCGTAGCGTAGCATAGCATAGCATAGCATAGCATAGTATAGCATAGCATAGCATAGCATAGCATAGCATAGCATAACATAGCATAGCATAGCGTAGCGTATAGTAGCGTAGCGTAGCTAGCATAGCATAGCATAGCATCGCATAGCATAGCATAGCATAGAATAGCATAGCAAAGCGTAGCATAGCATAGAATAGCATAGCATAGCATATAGCATAGCATAGCATAGCATAATTATTCCTATATCTTACACACAGTTTTAGCACCCACCTTGATTTCTTGAAGAACAGAACAAAAACAAGACGTAATAAAACGAGAAGTATGTTACGTAGGTACCCATAATCACATACCCAAATACAAGTAAATCATATCGCTCACTACGTACTACTTTAGTTAGTAGCAAGTGCGGAAATATTGAAGCTCCGTTCAAAACATCAATGTCTGCCGGATTCGCACATCCCGCGTCTGCTAACGGCAGTGTCTCGAGATGCGTGAGTAGCGATACGTCCACGTTAGCGTTCGGCAATGTGTCCGTAATACGCTCTACTATAAGCGAAGAAATGTTAAAGTTAATATTCCTATCAAAACGCGAATGCATTTACGGAACCCTTGCAATGTTTTTCCGAACCCCCGATGCCCTTGACTACCAAGTTAGTATTTCTAAAGTCATCCCACAGTCCGAGGCGTTTGAAACAATCAGAAGTAATAAAATTACTCTGTGACGCACTATCGAGCAGACAACGTACCATGTGTGGCGCTCCATTAATATCATAAACGATAACTTGCGCTGTCGCTAACAGAACCGTCTTGGACGCCGTACACTGCGGCTTAGCACCGCGCTGAGCACTACAAGCACGCGAGGGCCGTCCGCGCGTGCACGCCGCCCGCGCAATGGACGTCGAACACAACGAAACTTCGCCCTGAGACGTAGAGGGGGAAGCCACCATGGCGGCGGCCTGCACCTGCGACGTCGCCGTCGGCGCGCTACTAATCGTGTCAAGGCTACCGGATTGAATTGACAACGGATAACTTTTATCAAAGAGTAATAATGAGTGATGTTGTTGATTACATGAACGACACTTCGTTTTACTAGAACAATCACTCGTTTTATGTTTTATACTTAAACAATTAATGCAAGCTTTGTTTTCTTTTACACATTTGTAACGAGCAGTCGGATTTAAATTATTAAAGCCGGGACATTTATAGAAATGGTCGTGTACTATATTACTGCACAGACACTTCTGTGAATTATTATTATTAGATTTCGAGCATGCTACGTGTTTGAAATAGAAATATTATTTGTGATAGTTCAAGTCGATTATATCGATTTAGTAATGTTTAGTTTAGTCTATTGTACAATTTGACTATGGTCACACTGAACTGTCATTCACTCTTTTTGGTTTATTGCCGTTTCCCGGTAAAAAAGCCGTATCTTGTAAGCACGTAGTTTATTGTAATTTTGAGTTTTTGAGTTAATTATAGTAATTATTAACCTCACAACAGTCGCTATATGAAGTTGTCCGACGAGTTTGTGAGCGATTGACAAGTAAATTACCCGTTTGGTCTTGGGTCCGCTCCGTTTTGTCTCTCTCGCGTGGTTTAAGTGGTTTTGTAATTAAAATAAATTGTTCGCCTTTTGGAAAGCTCGTCCTAGTAGCTCGCGAAGTGACAAAGGATAAACCTATAAGTAACCTATGAACATTGTAAAACTTGAGTGAATCCGATGCACGTGGTTAGTGCCCGACGATTTCGCTGATGAAGGACACCGAACTGGACCCTGTGGTATTTAACGATTTTCTTGTTATTTTGGCCAAAATTATGAGTTAATCTTATAGGTCCACTCAAGAGCATCATTAGGAGCATCAGTGAAGATTTGCTAAGACATTTTATTACCTAATATTATTAGTTGTAATTCACTGTGCAACGCAGTGCATTGTGTCTGGATATATCGTCTATCGTGGTCAGGTAGATGTATTACAACTTCCACTGTGCACTCTGAACAATTTCCTACCTGCCTACGGTAATTCTAGACACTACGTAAGATTGCGGATTAGGGACCGAGTTATTATTGCTATTTCGCGCTTTATTCGAGTTTTGTTTACTATTATTATTATTAGACGAGCTAGATGAACTAGGCTGCGTATTATGAAATATTCGACACTGATCTTTAATGAACGAAATAAAACGATCTAGTGTAGGTATTTTATGATTGCGTTCCGTCATCTCGAATGCGCGAATTGTTTCAGTGTCAAACTTTTTAAAGCGAGTTGAAGAAACATAAAGTCGGAAAGATCTTCTAATTTTAAGTTTTTAAGGGAATTAACTGCGGTAACAAAGTTGTCTATAAACAGCTAGAAATTCGAAACAGACGCGGCACCGGACAATTTAAGATTTAAAGCTTGATGAAAGTAAGTAGACGCTAGAACACGAGTATCTTGATACCTATCAAGTAGTGACTGGAATATGACCTGATAGTTCTCAGCACTGGGTGTGACACCTGCAAATACGGATTGGGCCTTCGGTGACAGCTTACCTGTTAAATAGTACAACCTGTCAGCATCTGTCAGAGAACAATTATCGTGCACTGTAGACTTAAAACTCGCATAGAATAACGGCCAATTTCGTATATCTCCGTCAAACGACATAAGCTCGATTGGCGGTAATCTCGGCTCTCGAACCGCACAAACGGGCTGCGCGGAACACCTACCACCACCTGTGATTGTATGCGCTTGATGATACAATAAAGATCTTCGAATGAGGTGTACGGCTGTTCATCAGGATTCATAGAAAGCAATCTTGTGTTATAATCGTCTAACAACTTATGAAAATCTGTTTGAATACTATCTACTGTCATACAATAACTAAGAAATGATTCCCTATTAATATCAGAAGTAGCGTCAGTTTTTGAGCGCTCGTAAATTTTTTGAATACGCTCAAATAAAATATTACGATTTGCTTCTAAGATTGTCAGGTCTTTTTCTGCCGACATGCGTGGCTTCTTTTGTTGTGCCATGTTTACGTAAGTATAAGCTAATGAGACCGAATCAAAATAAGAATACCTAAAGTACCTATTATTTTACCCAAGTAGGCAACACTTTCAGGCGGTGGAATTAAAAGGTGCTTGAAATATGTAATTTACAAGACAACTATGATAGTTCCAGTAATAATAATTGGGTTAGTAGGTAGCTACATAAAAGTATATTACCTACGAAAGCGTGCGGAAATAACCACATATTGGGTATGAAAATGGACTAGGAGTACAGCTAGGTGCTATAACTACCTAGGTAGGTACTTCTAGAAGGTACCTACTCGAGATATAAACGAGAGGTTACGTATAAACGCAAATGAATCCGGCTCGAAGGACCAAAAAATGGTTCGGCGATGCACCGAACCGTATGGAACTAGGCGATTTGGAAAAATATTAATATTGTGGACTATATAGGGATGGGTTCTGATCGCCTAGGATAGGAAAAGGGAGTGAGTTCACGGGAGAAATAGGAGGCGGAAGTATGGGAGCACACCTACCTCCGTTCTCTCGGCTTGACAAGATGGCGGCCTCCTGGTGTCTTCGTGCTTCCTGAAGCTGCACTGATCACTCCACTACACCTGCAGATGGTTTAGTTCTCGTTTATTATTATTAAGCGGCAAGATATAGCGGTATTGCAAGGGTTCAGCGCGTCGCGGTCTGCCTCGCGAAAGCGGCCGGTCAGCGAGATAGATGATTCTTGACTGTCGCGCGTTGTTGAACTCGGCGTCGAATTAGCTAGGCGTGCCTTTGAGAAAGGGAAGGAATAAAAGGATCGCTCGTATTGGACGAGCAAGCGAGGAACGATTGACGTTGATGTAATTAGTTATCAATAGAAAGATAGATGGCGCTACCAATTTCTATTATTTGAAGTAATGTTTTTTCGAAGTTTCATATTATATGTATTTATTTAACAGTAACAGGGCAGAAAGTCAAAGGAAGCTTTTATTATTTTTTTCATAACGTACCAAAAATAAAATAAAATAAATTTAAAAATATTGTGAATCCCTGCAGCATTGACAGATATAACTACGAGTCTACGATTTATCAATCGTAAAACAATAAATAAAAAGCTTAATAAAACTAAATAAAAACATTATTTAGATATAATATTATATGTTATTATGAAAATTGCTCAGTTACAATAGAAATCGACCTGTTCTAATAATATGTCAAAAAATAAAATTGAAATATATCGTTTACAAATATTGCTCAAACAGGCTAAGGTTTGCATTCATAATGCCAATACAGATTAAACATATGTACATCAAACGCCGTGAAGGCAGATAAGAGTCTGTTCGTTTAAGGTTGAAACTTAACTTGATTGCTAATTTGAGATTAAGGATCTTGATACGTAAACACACCGTAGGTACCCTTTAACCGATTTGTGTTGATATAGGACCCAATTTGGTATTTTGAGGCACAGATTAGTAATATTATGAAGTTGTCTGTCAGTTCGACGACGTCATGAATCTTCGTCAAACTAAAGAGGTTCATACGTGACGTGGCTTTATTTAGGCTAAAGTGAGATTCAAAGATATCTGTTTCTTCTCTGTCTGTTACTATGAGGCGTATCGTGAGTTGGAATCCCAGACTAGAAATTCTTGTTTTGGGATTGGGTTGTCGTATGTCGGTGGATCGTATCAGATTCTAAGTGCCAGTGGACAAGCTTTCGATGTTACAGAGAAGGCGCTGTTATAATGATGACTTTTGAGCATATTATTATTTTAGAAGATTTCTCTTTATCTGTATATTATTGTTAGGACTAAACTTCGAATTATATTGAATCCACCTTTTACATTAAGATCGTCTTCATCCAAATTGACCGATAATACATATAGGCATACAACAAAAGATGCCTGCCAGATCATTGAACGAAAACCATTAAAACTTTGAACAAAAATTAATCTCATTTTCATGCAGATTATATTATAACTGCTGATGGATTTATAATAAAAGTAGTTTGGTACTGGCTGCAAAATATGAACGAAAAACTTTAAAGTGCATGCTAAATTCCTTGGGCACCGCAACTCATTTTAAAATCATTATTTTTTTCAACAATTTTCGCAGAAGCTGTGGAAAGTGTACGCTTCGGTAAAGTTTACCAAGTACTTTAAAACTATAGCGGGAACATGCATCTAACAAATCAATTGGGAATATTGCTGAGGATTTTATTTAGGATTTTTCGAAGCTGTTTTGAATACATTATCTTAGCACGTTTACACAAGGTTCAAAGTAGGTTTGTCCCTAATTTATTTAGCGTTTTTGTTCTTTGTACGATAAACTTGGATTACTTATTTAGTCTCGGCGAAAAATTATAACAAACGCAAAGGCAGTAGACAAAGTAATATTTAAATTTAGATTCAAAAAGTTTATTGTTATCGCAGGTAAATATATTACAGAGAGGTTTTAAGAATACAGATCTTTTGAATGTATCGTACAAGACGGTGCAGATTTCTTACAATATAATATTCTCTATTTAGGAGACCATAACATCTCGAGTTTGACAATTTGTGAATTAAAACATACTAGTAAAACTAAACTGCACTACGTCTTTTTTAACGACTACAGCTTTATTTTTCTTAAATATATTTCTATTATTCTCTACATACCAACAGACTGCTATGCAGAGGGTATCGGGTTCGAATCCACGGCGCGCACCAATGACTTTTCGGAGTTATGTGCGTATTGAATTGTTAATTATCGCTTGTCCCGTGCCTCGGAGAGCACGTTAAGCCGTCGGTCCCGGTTGCCATGAAGATCTTTGACAATCGTTACAGGCCGTCAGTACCTTCTAAAATAAACTGACACTAGTCTAAACCATGGAATATCGCTATCCCTTCGGGTTGCGGAGGTCAGACAGGCAGTAGCTCTGTGGAAAAGCTAATATTCAGCCAAAATCCGGTTAGACTAGTAAGCGGACCCCAGATTGAAACTGGGATAACGCTAGGAGGATGATGATGATATTTCTATTATTCTCTAGTGATACAAATATCTGCGTCAATGAACAGTTATTATGATACTAGAAAGCTCAGGTATTTTTTTATAAATAAACTAGGCGATGGCCGCGGTTACACCAGCGTCATTTAGGGCTACTGCTCCGCTCCCGTGGCTCATAGCGTAATGTTATATAGCCTTACTCGATAAATGACCTATCTTACACTGAGGGAATTTTTCAAATTGGACCGGTAGTTGCTGAGATCAGCGCGTTCAACCAAACAAACAAACAAAGTCTTCAGCTTTATAATATATTAGTATTAGATATTATTTATCCTTAACAAATCAATGCCTTCTGACAAAGTTAAATTCATAGTCAATTTTATTATTAATTCTTGGTCTTAAAGCTTTAGGGTACGAGTTCCTAGCTGACTGCAACTGCACGCGATGTGTAGCGGCTATACGTTGTCGCGACGTGTCGCTGTAGTTATGTTTCGAATCCGACAGCAGACGGCACTGCCATATTCCGATTGTTTCTGGGAGTTCTATGAGACAATAATTATGTCTGACTACTTTGAGAACGTTCATGACAATAATAATATGTGGTTGGGTAATATTGATGCGCGGTTGGACGACACTCGCTCACTACGAAAGGTATTTCATAGAAGTACATAAAAAAAATTAGTGCCCTGGCGACACGATGCATGCAATTTGCGGTCTGCGGTCGGCTATAAATAAAATCTTACCTTTAAGGTGTACGTATACATATACTTACCATAGACTTTCCAGCGATACCTACCTATATACATATATAGGTAGGTATCGCTGGTAAGTCTTTAGTTTTCGATTAGGGGTCTCGTGCCCCAAATCTACTGTTTGTTTTGTTTTTATAAGATACGGTTTTGTGCCTAAAATGTGTTTCTAAGAAAGAACAAAATGATTTGGTGTAATCGTTGTACACCAGTTTTGTGAGTGTAAAAAGCTGAAGATAAATAGACAATGCGATATTATTTTACTAAGGAATAGAAAAGCAAATGCTTACTTAATCGTTATTATTTTGTTCATAGTACATAATAATTGCCAAGTTGAAGTAGCAATCGGCAAGGCACATAACTCGAAAAACCGATGACCATTGGGGCAGAAGGGTTCTGGAGTAACGACCACGTACCGGTCGACGCAACAGACTTCCCGCAAGGTGCACCGACAATCTGGTTAAGATCGCGGGAAGCGATTGAATGCGGGCGGCTCAAGATCTGTCTGTGTGGAGAATTTTGGGAAGCAATTGACGTCTTAAGGCTGACATGAGACTTGAGAGAGTTACATAAAAACAAATTTTAAGTTACTATATTATACAGTACAGAATAAAATCAATAAACAAAATAAAAGAGGTACATGCAGTCAAAGATATGTATAATGTATAGTATAGTCTATGGATTATTAAACACAGTAAGATAAATCCGTTTGCCTCCGTGGTCCAGTGGATAGCGTATGCGACTGCTGATCGGAGGTCCCGGGTTCGATACCGGGTCGGGCAAAAGTGTTACTGGGTTTTTTCCGAATTCTCAGTAGCAGCACGGAGTCTGGTGATGTGCCCGGTAATGGCAAAAGGCTCGCCCCCTATTACGTGGGACCTAAAAATTCATGGTGAAATGTGGGTGTAATGTCACACACCTGTGCCTACCCCTTCGGGGATACAGGCGTGAGTCTACAGATGAAAATAAAATAAATAAAGTAATAACCATAAATTGACATTCTATATAATTATCGTTATAACTAAAACTAGAAAGAATCAATAGCTATTACTCATAATAATTTTGCCGAGCCGCGAATTTAAACTGACTGCTTGAAAACCCTATAACACCGGTTAAGAAACAAAAATGGGCACACACTTACCTACTGTAAGGAGATATTTCCTACCCACATCACTTTCGAAAGGCAAATGGAATATAACAACATAGTAAAATACACCCAATTCCTAGAAACACGTTCCTGATGTATCCTTTAAAAGGTTCTCCATCTTAAAGGGATAGGGGTCACGGCATCGTGGCTACACACTATATAGAATAATATATTTTCGAAGGCTATTCAAAAATTTTCTTATCGTTATTTTGAAGATAACTTCTACTAGCAAGTTTGAAATTAATTTGTTTAGTTATTAAATAATACAGGAAAGGAATAACTCTATTTATACAGTTTTAAAATAATAGCTTAGTGTTTATGCGGACGCATCGTCGATTGCGGCAATAAATACGCCAGTAAAAAATTTTAAAACCCAATGCTTACATACTATTTAGGGTTCATACATTCGGATAGTACTACATTTATTCATTAAACTCATACATGCAATGTTGAATGAAAAGCGTTTTTTTTCTGTTTTCCTAGTCTGGACAAGCATTATTGAGCCTAACCCACTCGCGATATTTTTTTAACACGCTAAATTTAATATAAAATAACTTTCATCCAATAAGCAGATCGGTGAAGGTGCTTCTTCTAGAGATCTTAGACTAGCTTTTTATTTCCATCGTTTGATTGCTTATGAAACGCACTGCAATAGTAGACTTTTAACTGCGAAAGCAATAATCATTTAAGTCTTGAATCGATTGAATATCTCTCAAAAATGTATCTACTTATATCACTGGCTGTACAAGTGTTGAGAAAGCAATCGAGAATAGTTGGAAAAATCCTTCAACTTAGGTTTAGTGTCGGTGCAATTACAGCTCGAAACAATGTTCTAATGGAACAAAGAAGAAACTAATTGTCTGGCAAGGTCACGATGTCCAACCAATTTTATGTTCCGTTCGTTGTTACATACGAAATTCAGTGGGTATGCTGAACGACGTTTGTGCGTTAAGAATTACGAAGAGGTGTTTTATATACATATTGTTTAATGGCTCCAAAACTTCTGTAAATATTTAAAGGGAATTGCTAATATTTTGTTTCAGAATATACAAAAAATATCATAGCATCATTAATCAATAAAAGTCACATTTATAAGCTAGACAATATGAATGAAATTGTGGATTCTTGATACGTGTCCCTACAGTGAAAGTCTCAAATACAATGATGATATCGCTGGGGTATGCAAATTAATTCAGGAAGAAAACAATGCTAGTAATTCTGTTGTGCGCGACTAAACTAAATTATATTTTTTTTCTTTGCTTTCATATTTTCTATGATAAATCTAGGAAGAGATGGAAATATACCTTAATAATTATAATTGTCTAAGTTATCAAAATTGTCTACGTAGTACTATTCTATTCTATCACACACATCACCATCTAGTCCCAAACTAAACAGAACATAAACTATGGCTGCTAGTTAGGGACAAACATACATAACTTTTTTCTTTTTTTTTGTAAATACATACATAATTATGTAGTAAATACTTATGCGATTCATGCTTATATATTGCACTGATTTGACAACGCTTATTATATTACACGCAAACCAACCAATTGACAGCCATCGATGGCTGACAAGCTGTAGGTATACCCGCGCAATTACGCAGTAAGAACCACTGAAGTGAGTGCCTGGGCGTCTTATCTATACTTATATTCTTTAGTTTATATAGGTAATACATCTGAAGAGTTTGGTTGTAAATTCGGTTGGACGCGCTAATCTCAGGATGTACTGGTCCAACTTGAATCATATTTTTTTTGTTGAATAATTCATTTATCGAGATAGACTATATATCATCATGCTAAATAACGCGAGTGTAACCGTGGGCTAAGCTAGTCAATGTATAAATCTTATTCAGTTCCTCTCAGAAAATGGCCAATCCTTTTAGGAGAAACTTTTAACCCTTGCAAATTTTAATCTACAGTGGCATGGAAAACTCCTTAAGAAGTTCAATCAAAGACTAGCCGCAGTAATAAAATAACTATAATGATTCAAATCAAATCAAAATCAAATCAAATCACTTTATTTGCAAATACAGGTACATATATAGGTTTTACAAAAATATAGAGAGAGTCCACTGCATTTTACCACATTATTGGTGTGCAAATTATGATGTCTTAAAATTATTTTCATGTCATAATTATAATTAATACAATATTATAAATTAGTTATATTGTTAGGATATACTCATTTATAAATCTTAGTCCACATCACAAAATCATATATTGCATAAATTACCTATTTAAATATTGTTGTCTGTTAAGAACTCTTTTATAGAATAGTAGGCTTTTTCAATCAGAAAATTAAGAAGATTAGTTTTAAAACTGTCTTCATTTAGTGAATCCTTTATACTTTTCGGTAGTTTATTATATACTTTTATAGCCTTACAAAATACACTACCGTGCATAAGTGCTGTTCGTGAGGGTATTATACATAGACGTGATTTGTTACGAATTCTACTTGTTTTTTGGAAAAGGTGTAGATTAGTCTGAACAAATTTAGCGATTTCATATATGTATATGGATGGAAATATGAGTAGCTTCAGACGTTGAAAATGTGATTTACATGAATCCGTTTTTTGTAGATGGCATATTGCTCGTATACACCTCTTTTGTGCTATCAGGACCTGCTCTTTACAAGTTGAGTTTCCCCAGAATATAATTCCGTACTTTAAAACAGATTCAACGTACCCATGATATGCACATAATACGACTTTTTGAGTTACCTTTTAACTAAGCATGTATAATGCATAAGAAAATCGAGATATTTTATTAATAATGTCAGTAATTTGTGTATTAAATGTCATATTATTGTCAATGTGTATACCTAGAAATTTTGTGGAACGTGTTTCTCGTATTATTTGTCCAAGATAAGATATATTAGGATTATTATGAATTTTATTGTCTTTTTGCCAGAAATGCATGATATTAGTTTTAGTAAAATTAAGATTATTATTCTTTAGCCAAGCAACTACGTCGTTTAATGTGTTATTTATTTCTGTTTCGAATGTATTAACATCATGTCCCACAAATAAAATTGTACTGTCATCTGCAAACAGTATGCTCTGATGATTAATAGCTTTTGGCATGTCATTTATATAAATTAAGAGTAGCAGAGGGCCTAATACTGTCCCTTGTGGTACACCATAAACAATTTTGCGAATCACAGATGTATGTGCTATTTCAGATTTTGAACCTACGTCAATTTTAGTTATTTGTGTGGCTTGCCGTCTATCAACGAGATATGATTTTATCAATTTATAAGCATCGCCTCTAATCCCATATGTATATAGCTTTCTCATTAAGATGTCATGGTCCACAAAATCGAAAGCTTTACTTAAGTCCATATATAAAGCTGATATGGGTATCCTTTTATCCATATTAGTTATAACTTTATGTAACATACTATATATTGCCAAATTAATATTTTTATTTTTCCTAAATCCATGCTGTTCAGTTGCAAAAATGTTGTGTGCTTCGAAATAATCATATAGGAACTTGTGTATGACCTTTTCAAAAACTTTTGCAAATACTGGTATTATGGCTATCGGTCTGTAATCGTCCATAGAGTTCTTGTCTCCCTTTTTAAATACTGGCTTTACTATGGAAATCTTTAATTTCGATGGAAACACTCCATCCTCTATTGAAAGGTTGATCAAAAAACTTAAAACTGGTGCGATTATTTGTGAGGTCTGTTTAACAATATTTGTCGCTATGCCATCAACACCGGTACTGTTAGTATTTTTTAGATTCTTAATAATTTGAACTACGTCGGACGTGTCAATTGGCGATAAAATATTGAGTTTGGATTATTACATGTCACTGTGTGATTATAAGTATTTGTTTTATTAGGCTTGACTAGGTCTATGAAGTGGTTGTTAAAGATTTTAGCCATGGTTTTGGGATCTCTAATTATTTTATTATTGTGCTTTATGTGTTCAATTCCTTCTACTGAATAGGTCAATTTATTTTCCTTAATTATTTTCCATGTGGCTTAAGATTTGTTATCAGCTGTATTTAAGTAATGATTATTTTGTGCTTTCTGTGTCAAGTAAATAATCTTTTTATATCTTTTGGTGTAGTTATTGTACTGTATTTTATGGGTTGGGTCTTTGGTAAATCTAGCCTGCCATAGTAATTGTGTTTTACGTTTACTACATAACCTAATGCCACGTGAGATCCATCTAGAGGTTTTGTGTAGTGTTCTTTTAATTTTTATTACTGGAAAAAATAATCCGTATAGTAATTTATAGTATTCCAAGAACATGTTAAAAGCGATATAGGGGTCTTTAGCGTCGTAAATCTCAGAAAAAGTAAGACCTTTTAAGTGGTTTTTAAATTTTTCAATATTTTCATTTGAATAGTCGCGTCTTGTGATGTGCCAGTATGGTATACTACTAGTCATCTTAACACTAAAACTAAGTATTGGTGCTGTATGGTCCGACAATGTAAGTTCAATAGTTGAACATCGGCAACTTGTGATATTGTGAAACATATTGTCGAGGCAGGTACGACTACTAAGTCTCGTTGGTGTATTTATCGCTATTTTTAAATTAGAGAAGTTAAGTAATTGTAACTGCCTCGTTGGTCTCGTTGCATAAATGTGCGCGTGGGATTGAGAGGTCTCGGGTTCGATTCCCGGGTCGGGCAAAGTGTTATTGGGTTTTTCCGTTAGGAAATTCTCAGTAGCAGCACGGAGTCTGGTAATGTGCCCGGTACGGCAATAGGCTCGCCCCCTATTACGTGGGACTTAAAATTCATGGCGAAATGTGGGTGTAATATTACACCTCCGCCTACCCCTTCGGGGATACAGGCGTGAGTCTATAAATAAAAAATAAAAATAAAAGTAATTGTTGAAGTTCCCTTGTCATTTTATTTTCTTTTAATATGTCTTTATTATAATCGCCGCAAAGTATTACCTTTTTGTTACTTTTTAAACAAAGCTTAGTCAACATTTTATCAAAGACACTGAAAAATTTGGTTATTGATGTAGAATCAGTTTTAGGAGGCCTACAGATACAAGCAATTATAGTATTATGGCATGTGAGTTCAATAGCACAACATTCTATTAAATTGTTACGAGCTGGGGTTCGTGATAAATTAAAACTGACTATGCCACTAAACTGTACTTTATTCACTAACACAATAACACTAGATACACACACTAATTTTCACAACACTAATAAAACACACTATTCACACCACTAGAACAACACTAAACACTTCCGACTTATTTCTCTTCGCTTCTTGATCGCTGTCGATTCTTCCAATTGTAACTGTGTCCGTTCCGTTCGTTCGCGCTCTATTTATACTGGCCGGATAACATCACTAGCGCATTCTAGATGCTTCTACAAAACTGTCGAAATAATCTCGAACAGTCTATTACTCGATACAGTAACGCCATCTAGTACAGAGTAGCTGAATTACCTTTAAACCACCGATACATTCAATCTCTTCTAGTACCCCCATTCACCGATAGATGGCGTAACACTGCCCCCCTCTTAAACGTGTTCGTCTCGAACATCGTTGGACCCATGGTAACGAGCCAACCGGTCCACATGAACTATCTTCGGTGCACCTCGCGACCCCTTCTGGATTCGATAGGTAACGTCGTTCATCCTGGTAATTATGCGATATGGCCCGTCCCATCTGGCTTGTAACTTAGGCGATTTGCCTTTGCTTCGTACTGGGTTATGAAGCCACACCAATGATCCCTCGTCGAAGCCTTTGTTGTTTGCCTTCCGGTCGTAGCGAGTCTTCATCTTTTCAGACATCTGTTGTCCTGACTCCCTGATGTGCTCGTATACGTCGTTCATCTTGTTGCGTAGCTCGGTCGCGTAATCCGTTACATTGCGTGGAGATTCTGGCGGAATACCGGTGATCGAGTCTGCTGGTAAACGTAATTCTCTGCCGAAATTGGCAAAAGCTGGTGTTACTCCTGTGGTTTCGTGGACCGCACTGCGATATGACAGAAGGAATGGTCGGATGTGCTTGTCCCAATCTCTTTGTTTGCTCTCCACGACCTTCGCCAGGTACCTTTCCAGTGATTGGTTAAATCGTTCAACCATGCCATCTGGTTGCGGGTGATAAGCCGTGGTCCTAGTTTTATGTGCACCCATCACGCGACAAGTCTCCTTGAACACCTCGGATTCGAAGTTCCGGCCTTGATCGCTGTGGATTTCCAAGGGTACCCCGAATCGACAAAAGACTTCATGCACCAGCTTGTCGGCCACTGTGGGCAGCTTCTTGATTTGGGATTGCAAACACTTTACGCCACTTTGTGAAGTAATCCATCACAACCAAGAAGTATTTGTTTCCATCCTGGCTCTCGGGAAACGGCCCAGCGACATCCAAGGCTATGCGCTCCCATGGGGCTCCCACATTGTACACCTTTAATGCACCTCTGCTTCGAGTATGTGGCCTCTTGACAGCCGCACAACTTGTGCATTTGCGGCACCAATCCTCGACGTCATCCCGACAGTAGAGCCAAAAAAACCGCTCCCGGATCTTAGTAAGGGTCTTCTTAACTCCCATGTGACCTCCCGAAGCACCATTGTGATAGAGCTGCAAGACTTCCGGCACCTTAGTTTTGGGCACTACCATTTGCAGATGGCTTTGGTTACCTCGAGCGTTTTCCCATTTGCGGCACAGAACTCCGTCCTGGACAACCAAGCTTTCCCACTGTGCCTAATAACCTTTGGTAACAGGGCTCCTTGCTGCGATATCACTCCATTTGGGCCTAGGAGCACCTGATTTCTTCCATTCGAGAATCCGCTGTACGTCCTTGTCTTCTTGCTGAGCACTCTGCAAAGCTTCTTTCCATCCGTCGCTCAGATCCGTCTTCAACATTCTCACTAGCGCTGCCAGCTTCGCTTCCTGTCTTGCACAGTGTTTGCGTTGGTCGGGGTAAGCCCTACCTGTCAGAGCATCTGCGCTACGTTGCTCTTGCCGCCAGACAGGTACGTCAGGTGACCCCTTTGGTGGAGACAGGGTACCAACGTGCCGCTTACGCTTTGGGCAGCTCAAGCGGATATGGCCTCTTTCCCCGCAGTTGTAGCACCGAGGTGAAGAAACAACTTCCCTGATACGGTAAGTTCGATCCTCGTGACGCGCTGCTTCCACCTCCAGAGCGTAGGCTAAGGCTGCCTTCAGGGACTTGAAGTGCCCAAGTCTTACCGCTGCTGCTAACTTCCAGGTCCCGGATCCCATCCGTAAACGCTTGTACGAGGTTCCCGTCAATGAGCGCAGGCGACGACTGGTATGCCTTCCTGACCAGCCTTTCCACCTCTAGAGCCCACTGCTGCAGAGTTTCTCCGGTGCGTTGTGTCCTGTCCTTCAGCTGAGCACGATACACATGTTCGAGGTGCGCGTCTCCGTACCTCGCCTCCAGCGCCTCTAGAAGCTTCTCGTAGGTGACGTCTTGTCCGAGTGCCTCCCACACTGTCAAGGCCCGGTCGCAAAGGCCCAAGGTTAGGGCGGTTAAGGCCTGCTCTTTGGTCCACCCATTCGATCGCATCACAGCCTCAAACTGGATCTTGTATGCAGACCATGATGACGAGCCATCAAATGGTGGAACCTTAAACCAACGAGGCGAGGGCACCACAGCTGCAGGTGTAACGTCGTTGGTCTCTAGCCCACGCAATTTCTTCTCCAATCTGGCAATACGGGTCTCGAGCTGGTCGTGTACACGCTTCTCAATGTCGCTAATACGGGCCTCGTGCTGCTGGAGCTCCTCCTTTACCACCTTCAGGTCCTTCCCTACAGCGGCGCTGAGGTCTTCCATCACCACCAGCTGTTCCTCCAAACGGCGGGCCTGCTCCTCCTTGTGGCGCTGTAGTTGTTCCTCCAGGCGGCGCGCGTGCTCATCTTGACGGCGAGCCTGCTCCTCCTTGTCGCGCTGTAGCTGTTCCTCCAGGCGGCGGGCCTGCTCCTCCTTGTCGCGCTGTAGCTGTTCCTCCAGGCGGCGCGCATGCTCCTGCATGAACGTCATCAGAGCCGCGATGTCGGGCACCGCCACGGAGTGTGCGCTTGTAGGCTCCACTGCATCCGCGGTTTCGCCTGGTCCACCAGACGATGGAGAAGGAACGTCTCCGAAGCGTCTCTGGTCCAGGTCTTGCTGGCGCTGGTTCCTGGTACGCACACCTTCAGTTTCTTCCTTCGGCATAACCGGCATAATTTATTCCACTTCTGACACCAATGACTATGCCACTAAACTGTACTTTATTCACTTACACAATAACACTAGATACACACACTTATTTTCACAACACTAATAAAACACACTATTCACACCACTAGAACAACACTAAACACTTCCGACTTATTTCTCTTCGCTTCTTGATCGCTGTCGATTCTTCCAATTGTAACTGTGTCCGTTCCGTTCGGTCGCGCTCTATTTATACTGGCCGGATAACATCACTAGCGCATTCTAGATGCTTCTACAAAACTGTCGAAATAATCTCGAACAGTCTATTACTCGATACAGTACGCCATCTAGTACAGAGTAGCTGAATTACCTTTAAACCACCGATACATTCAATCTCTTCTAGTACCCCCATTCACCGATAGATGGCGTAACACTATTAATGACAGATAATGAAGTAATTTCATTGATTAGTATATATTTATGGCCATGGCGTATTAAAATACACGATCCTCCAAACCTATTATGCCGTGCAGTGTATGATGACATCTGAAAATTGGGAATGTTCAAGTAATTTATATCTTCCTTAACCATATTATGTTCACTAATGCATAAGACGTCTATTTTTTTGTTCTTATTGTAGAGTTCTTCTAGTTTAATAATAAGCATATCTGATTTTGAGATGCCGTTGATGTTTTGATGAAGGATATAATACTGTTACTGACGAAAAAAATACGGAGATGTAACCTCTGATACATTGGAAAAGTTATTGTAAATTTGTGCTTCGGTTTGAGTACATTTGTCAAGTTTGGTGGGTGATTTTCCTTCTAGGTCAAAATTATTATATTTACGGTAAGTATCAATCCTAAGTTTGTATTCAATACGTAAAATTTCTTTTAACAGCATTTGGCACTTATATAAAGCAGAATATTTACGTTTTGGTATAAATGTGTAATAATTCATATCAACAAAGGTTACATAATCAAATTTAGAAGATATAAATTTTAATTGAGAATTGAATTTATATTTATTTAGTGTTCTATTATATGGTAATTCGGACACAATTACATTACAGTTACCTAGTTTGGCTAGAATATCTCTGATTGAAAAAAATGCGTTGTAAGGACTTTTATCGTTCATACCACCAATAATAATAACAAAGTCCTTCTTGGTAAGACCGTTAATTTCCGGTTTTGACAGAGATAACAAATCCTGTATCATAGCTCCTGGTTTCCAATAGCAACTAACAGCGAATTGTTCACCTCTTAGTCTCTGTAGAGTCTGTTGCATTTTGTATCCTTGATCGTCAGCTAAAATCAGAATCTTTCGTTTTTCTTCAACTAAATGTATATCGTGTTCCTTATAACTTGCTCTGTATTTAACGTTTTCCTTATTTGCCATTGAATTATTTTTCTCTGTATTACAGACAGCGACAGACATACAGGCGCTACTTTCACCTTCGATTTTATCTTTAATGCGGTCTATATGTGGTTCTGTCGAAACATTGTCGGATTGGTTGTCAGATATTGCCGCTAATACTGGCGAATGCGATGGTGTATGTAAACCTTTTTGTAGTGCTTTCTTTTTACGCCGAGGTGTTCTGCTTTTTATGTCGGTGGTAAAACTAAGTTTTTTATAAGTATCGATGATTTATAACGATTTTTGTAGTTCTCCTTTAAGTTCAGTATTTTCAGAATTTAAATTTTCTATTTCTTTATGAGCACTCATGAGGTCATCGCCAAGCAATTTTATTTTAACGTTAAGTTCACTTATAATTTCAGCATAGTTATGTGTATCATCTGATAAACTCATGATTGTTGCATCTAGCTGATTGTCACAGTCAAACATAGCGGAGATGTCGTTGTATGAACTGGTACGGGGTGGTTTTCGCTGTGTCACATCATCCGGGTCCATATTTGTGTCTTTAATTTGGCTATTTGTCACTAAATTGTGTTTTAGTTATATAACAAACTTGTATTAATCTTGACCTCTTACTGTTCAATATAAATAGTGAGTGTCTACCTTTAGTGGAAATAGTCCTTCGTGTCTATAGAGCGAATCTCGTGAATGTGCAGCTTTAGTAATTGACATTTATGAAGAACACCTTAACTGTGCTGAACTGGAACGCGCCCGGTGCAAATCAAGTCTATTATGTTGGTAGCATTGATGCATGCGCAAAATCGACGTTCTTTGAATATGGTTCGGCGGTACACCGAAACCGTAGGTAGGTTCTAGGCGATTTGGAAAAATGGACTGTATTTAAAGGAAGAGGATGTAGGAAGAGGTGATTGTGAGTGGGTATAGGATATTTCAAGGATGGAGGGCACTCACCTTATACGGCAATCTTCTTCGTTTCCGAAGGGCAGTCTCCTGGTGGTTTCGTGATGCAGCTGCTTGTTTTCACTTCACTCGCGAACGGGTTTTCCTTGGTGGAAGCGGTAATAATCACATACAGCGATGCGGCGCGGTACGATATAGAGGACACGTTCTCAGCGAGCGGAATGTTCTGGACTGTCACTCGCGTCGACGATCGCGGCGACCAATCAGGCGAAAGGCAGTGCTTCTTCCAGGGAGTGGGATAGAGGGAGACGGAAATATGGTATCGCTCACACTTGTACGTGGAACGATTGATGTTGATGCGATTAGTTATAGATAGGAAGGTAGATGGCGCTACCAAATCCCCCCGGCCCTAAAGGGTTGCCTTTAAAAAAAATAGAATTGAACTTAGCTATGTTGGGTGTACTACCGCATAACCCATCAATAGGCTAAGACAGCGATATGACAATAAATTAATCTAAATTAACTTTAGCGAAAACTACAACGCAATAATAGCGAAAACTACTAACTAAATACTTAAACTAAGAGGTAGGTCCAACTTCAGGCTAGATATCACTGAGTTGGAAGCGGACAGAGACGTACAACAGGGCGCACGTAACTCCCTTTAGCGGTTTTCACGGTAACAACGCGGGTCGTACCGTCCTTGGAAGTATGCAATTTCTCTACGATGGCTAACGGCCATGAGAGCTGGAAGTGACGATAGTGGCACTGTGTTCAGAAAATGTGCAGGGCTTAACGCGGATGGTTCTGCAGGGTCACTACTCAATGCCGTGAGCGGACGCGTGTTGATCAGTGCCTCGACTTGTGCAAGGACAGTTAAAGGCTCTTCGTAAGAGAGGATCTGTTGACCTATAACTTTGAAGAGATGCGTTTTAATTACTTTGACCATGCTTGCCCAACATCCACCGAAATGTGGTGATGCTGGTGGAATAAACTTCCAGTCAATATGATCTATGGAAAGTTCTTCCTGAAGACGAGTACGATAACCCGCGACGTGATTGAAACAAGTAGCGGGAACAAGTTCAATCAATTTACTAACGCAATTGGCGACAAAAGTCTGCCAGCGGTGAGGAGAAGAATAAATCCAAGCGAGCACTACTTTGGAGTCGGAAAATGCGTGTATTTTATTAATGGGGTAGTGGGGCAAAACTGTGTCTTGAACCTTGCGGATCAACTGAGACAGCAGAAGAGCCGCGCACAATTCCAGTCTCACAACCGAAATGGTTTTAACACGCGAGACCTTAGACTTGGCACAAACTAACTGCACCGAGTAGTTAGAACCAATGCGGACTTGCAGATATACGACTCCGCCGTAAGCACGCTCACTGGCGTCAGCGAAACCCGTTAAGTTGATGGTACATCCATCTACCAACCCAAGATGACGCGGAATAGTAATATGATTGAGCGCGGTAAGCTCAATACAAAACTGGCCCCAAGCGGCGACAATAATATGTTCAGGGGTGTTCATCCCACTCACACTTTGATAGCCAAAGCTCCTTGATCAAGAGCTTGGCGTACAAACTTGTGGGAGCCAAAAACCCATTATGTCCCATAGTCGAGCTATGCTCATTAAGTCGAGCTATGCTTATCTGTCATTAATAGTGTTACGCCATCTATCGGTGAATGGGGGTACTAGAAGAGATTGAATGTATCGGTGGTTTAAAGGTAATTCAGCTACTCTGTACTAGATGGCGTACTGTATCGAGTAATAGACTGTTCGAGATTATTTCGACAGTTTTGTAGAAGCATCTACTACTAGTGCTAGTGATGTTATCCGGCCAGTATAAATAGAGCGCGACCGAACGGAACGGACACAGTTACAATTGGAAGAATCGACAGCGATCAAGAAGCGAAGAGAAATAAGTCGGAAGTGTTTAGTGTTGTTCTAGTGGTGTGAATAGTGTGTTTTATTAGTGTTGTGAAAATAAGTGTGTGTATCTAGTGTTATTGTGTAAGTGAATAAAGTACAGTTTAGTGGCATAGTCATTGGTGTCAGAAGTGGAATAAATTATGCCGGTTATGCCGTAGGAAGAAACTGAAGGTGTGCGTACCAGGAACCAGCGCCAGCAAGACCTGGACCAGAGACGCTTCGGAGACGTTCCTTCTCCATCGTCTGGTGGACCAGGCGAATCCGCGGATGCAGTGGAGCCTACAAGCGCACACTCCGTGGCGGTGCCCGACATCGCGGCTCTGATGACGTTCATGCAGGAGCATGCGCGCCGCCTGGAGGAACAGCTACAGCGCGACAAGGAGGAGCAGGCCTGCCGCCTGGAGGAACAGCTACAGCGCGACAAGGAGGAGCAGGCTCGCCGTCAAGATGAGCACGCGCGCCGCCTGGAGGAACAACTACTGCGCGACAAGGAGGAGCAGGCCCGCCGTTTGGAGGAACAGCTGGTGGTGATGGAAGACCTCAGCGCCGCTGTAGGGAAGGACCTGAAGGTGGTAAAGGAGGAGCTCCAGCAGCACGAGGCCCGTATCAGCGACATTGAGAAGCGTGTACACGACCAGCTCGAGACCCGTATTGCCAGATTGGAGAAGAAATTGCGTGGGCTTGAGACCAACGACGTTACACCTGCAGCTGTGGCGCCCTCGCCTCGTTGGTTTAAGGTTCCACCATTTGATGGCTCGTCATCATGGTCTGCATACAAGATCCAGTTTGAGGCTGTGATGCGTTCGAATGGGTGGACCAAAGAGCAGGCCTTAACCGCCCTAACCTTGGGCCTTTGCGACCGGGCCTTGACAGTGTGGGAGGCACTCGGACAAGACGTCACCTACGAGAAGCTTCTAGAGGCGCTGGAGGCGAGGTACGGAGACGCGCACCTCGAACATGTGTATCGTGCTCAGCTGAAGGACAGGACACAACGCACCGGAGAAACTCTGCAGCAGTGGGCTCTAGAGGTGGAAAGGCTGGCATTTTAGTTAGTAGCAAGTTCGGAAATATTGAAGCTCCGATCAAAAGATCAATGCCTGCCGGATTCGCAAACTCCGCGTCGGCTAGCGGCAATGACTCGAGATGAGTGAGTGATGCTACGTCTACATTAGCGTTCGGCAATGCGTCCGTGATACGCTCCACGATAAGCGAGGAAATGTTAAAATTAATATTCCTATCAAAACGCGAATGTATTTTAATATCTACGGAACCCCTGCAATGCTTTTCTGACCCGCCTATCCCTTTGACGGTTGAGTTAGTATTTTTAAAGTTATTCCATAATCCGAGGCGTTTGAAGCAATCCGATGTTATTAGATTGGTCTGAGATGCGCTATCTAGCAGACAACGTACCATGTACGGCGACGCATTAACATCATATACGATAACTTGCGCTGTCGCTAACAGTACCGTCTTGACGCCGTACACTGCGTTTTGGCCCTGCGCGGATCATTATAGATGCGCGAGTGCCGTCCTCGCGTGCGCGTCGCCCGTGCAATGGATGTCATACACAACAATACTTCGCCCTCATACGCGGAAGGCGCAGCTACCGTGGTCTGCACCTGCGGCGCAAGTGTGTCAAGGTTAGCGGCTTGGCTTGACAACGGGTTATCTTTATAGAAATGTAACAGTGTATGATGTCTTTGATTACATGAGCGACATCTCGTTCTACTAGAACAATTACTTGTTTTATGTTTTATGCTTAAGCAATTAATGCAAGCTTTGTTATCTTTTACGCATTTAAAACGAGCGGTTGCATTCTGATTATCGAAGGCGGGACACTTATATAAATGGTCGTGCACTATATTACTGCACAGACACTTCTGTCAATTATTATTATTAGATTCCGAACATGTAACGTAAGATTGTGGATTAGGGACCGAGTTATTACTACTATTTCGCGATTTATTCAACCTTTGTTTGTTGCTGTTAGTGTTAGACGGGCCAGGTGAACCAGACTGCGTATTATGAAATATTCGACACTGATCTTTGATGAACGAAATAAAACTATCTAGTGTAGGTATTTTATTATTGCGTTCCGTCATCTCGAATGCGCGAATTGTTTCAGTGTCAAACTTTTTTAAAGCGAGTTGAAGCAACATAAAGTCGGAAAGATCTTCTAATTTTAAATTCCTAAGAGAATTAACCGCGGTTACGAAGTTATCAATAAACAGCTGGAAATTCGAGGCAGACGCGTTGCCGGACAATTTAAGATTTAAAGCTTGATCAAAGTAAGTAGACGCTAGAACGCGCGTGTCTTGATATCTGTCAAGTAGTGACTGAAATATGACCTGATAATTCTCAGCACTGGGTGTGACACCTGCAAATACGGACTGGGCTTTCGGTGACAGTTTACCTATTAAATAGTACAACCTGTCAGCATCTGTCAGAGAACCATTATCGTGCACTGTAGACTTAAAACTCGCATAGAATAACGGCCAATTTCGTATATCTCCGTCAAACGACATAATCTCGATTGCCGGTAATCTCGGTTTGCGGGCAACGGGCTCTGCTGAACATTTACCCTCCAATTGCGATTGTATACGCTTAATAATACAATAAAGATCTTCGAATGAGGTATACGCCTGATAGTTCGGTTTTTCATCAGGATTGATAGAAAGTAATCTTGCGTTATAATCGTCTAACAACTTATGAAAATCTGTTCGAATACTATCTACTGTTATACAATAACTGAGAAATGCTCCGCTATTACTGTCAGACATAGATGTGGTTTTTGATCGTTCATAGGTGTTTTGAATGCGCTCAAATAGAATATTGCGTTTTGCTTCTAAGATTATCATCTCTTTGTCTTCCGACACGCGTGACTTCTTTTGTTGTGACATGCTTACGTAAGTATAAGCTAATGAGACCGAAACAAAATAAGAATATCTATTAATTTGAATATTTTACCTAAGTAGGCTAAGTAGCCCTTCGTCAGGCGCCGCCATTTTGATCATTTACGCAGATCTGGCGCGCTCCCGCTCCGGGAGAGATAATAAAATAGTAAATATGGCGGAAGCCATTTTGCAAACTATACCACATCTGGCATAGCCTAGGAATGACAATTTAAACTAGTCTTCGATGTTTAGAAAAACTTAAATTTTACTGCTTTTCTGTATTACATGTGTAATAAAATATAGCATTACAGATTTTTGATTAAGTACACTATCATATTGCATACGGTAAATATGTATAAAGTGTGAAATTAAAACAATATCGTAACGTAAAGATAGGGGATAACGTAAAGATAGGGATCATGGCATTTTTTCCATTTTTCGATACATAATCTACCATCATTCATAAATTATACTTTTTCTCGTCAATATTTGTGTTTTATTTACAAAACTATACCATAATTTAAAACATACAGTCATAAAATCACTTTACTCCATACATTTTTTTAGCAGTAGGAACATTAATATATGTAGGCCTTATCAGGCGCCGTCCCGCCGGTGTTATGAAGTGTCTCATGTTTCAAGATTTGTTCTGAGAGAGATGTGGCTCAAGTGGCTCATATTTTTTGTTTATTCGTAAGTTCAGTTCATATAGTAAGCCTATAAAAAAAATTACATTCGTAAAGTAATAAATTTGGCAGCTTGAGACATAAACATAAACCTCTCGAAAAACGACTCTAAATAGGTACTCATAATTAATGACCTGTAAAACAATTTCAGATTATCTTTTTTTAATACTAATAACATTTTATAAAACTAGATTTATTATACTAAAGTTACATTACAAAATTAAAACGTGTTAGCAAACAAAAATATTTGAGAATTTATAAATAAAACGTGTGGGATTTGTCCCGGAGCGGGACAAATGCCAGACCGACATTTGTAACGTTCCGGGACATTCAGACATCATTTAAAGCAATATAGATGATTTTTAGTTAATTTTTATGTTATCTTATGTTAATTTTCAGTAATAATGGCAATATAAAATGCTCCGAAATAATCCACACTAATGTAGCAGTGAACAAAGTGTCTGTCTGGCATTTGTCCCGCTCCGGGAGGTCACAATGCCGGCAGTAATTTTATCACAAATTTCGCTAAATATTGATTTACTTGGATGAATCTAAAGTAAGAAATATGTTAACAGTTATACAATAATTAGTTTTTCACAATCTTTTACACAAAAGTATTTTAAATAGCCAAAAAGAAATAGCTTTTTTGGCGGGACTAACACGATTGCAAAGCGGGAGTGGTTCACGAAATAAGCATTTTTTTGTTAAAAAGCCTTGAACCCACACAGAAAATTACTTATATGAAGTATATTACTTACCCACCCATCCTTTCCTAATGAAATTTTGGCCGAAACACAACAAAATATACTTAAAATTCATAAAATACGCGGACGTTCGTTGTAAACAAACACTAGCACACGGAACACTGCAGGAACAATAAACATTCATGGAATTATATGCCTTGTTGAGTTTCTGTTGGACTGTATTTATATCTTTTTTCGTCAGTATATGTTAAAGCAGTGCGAAATGCATATTAGGCGCCTAAATCCACGTTTTTAAAAACACTTAGCGAATCTCCCGGAGCGGGACGGTGCCACATGCGCCAAATAATTTGCTCTCCCGGAGCGGGAGTGTGCCAGATACTCGTTAATTTCAAAAATGGCGGATGCCAGATAATCTAATTGTCTAATTTTCCCGGAGCGGGAATACGCCACACGAAGGGGTAGGCAACACTTTAGAGCTGAGGAATTAAAAGTTGCTTGAAATATGAGATTTATAAGACAACTATGATAGTTCCAGAATTAATAATTTAATAAGTAGGTAGCTACATAAAAGTTTACCTACTGATGCGGGCGGAAATAACCATGTGACGGTTATGTGAATATATTAGGAGTATAGCTAGGTGCTATAACTGCCTAGGTATAGCGATATAACGTATAAAAACGTAAATGAATCCGGCTCGAAGGACCAAAAAAATGATTCGGCAATACACCGAAACCGTAGGTAGGTTCTAGGCGATTTGGAAAAAATGGACTGTATTTAAAGGAAGAGGATGTAGGAAGAGGTGATTGTGAGTGGGTATAGGATATTTCAATGATGGAGGGCACTCACCTTATACGGCAATCTTCTTCGTTTCCGAAGGGCAGTCTCCTGGTGGTTTCGTGATGCAGCTGCTTGTTTTCACTTCACTCGCGAGCGGGTTTTCCTTGGTGGAAGCGGTAATAATCACATACAGCGATGCGGCGCGGTACGATATAGCGGACACGTTCTCAGCGAGCGGAATGTTCTGGACTGTCACTCGCGTCGACGATCGCGGCGACCAATCAGGCGAAAGGCAGTGCCTCTTCCAGGGAGTGGGATAGAGGGAGACGGAAATATGGTATCGCTCACACTTGTACGTGGAACGATTGATGTTGATGCGATTAGTTATAGATAGGAAGGTAGATGGCGCTACCAGAATAGTTGCAACGGATTATTTTTTATTAATGTTATTTACTCACTTATGGTTGATGCATGTGCACTTAGATGGTTTAATTTTTAACACTTTTTGCTATTTCTATACGTTAGATTGTATTTGAGGTCTTTGGTTGTACTAATTGTCACATACACTATACACTTTGTTTATTCAGTTTTATTTATTTATTAGGTATTTGTTACACTTGTCTATAATAACTGTATGGAGTTCGCTTATTTTGAATGCACTGAGGTTCGTTTTAATACTATTTACACAATATTTCGATAGATGTTAATTATTTTTACGGAGCTGTTGTTTACGTTGGCACTGACAGATAAGATAATCCAATTGTCGAATAAGTAGAGTAATAAATCTAGCTCATTAAGTTGAAGGCGCAATGGACCAAAGAAATTATTATTATTTATTATGCTATAGTTCTTTGTCGGAACAGCAAATGGATATAATTATTGCTATCAATTATGTCAATTATTATTAAATAATAAGGATTATTTATTTGCCAACTCCTCTAATAAACTGCTGGTTGAATTTGTTTCGGGTTCCAAGATAGTTTAGCGTTTCCTGTCGATTGTCAAAATGAGGTGTCTCCTACATCCACTGCGGCTAAATTTGGCTACACAAGTGATATAGTAGTAAAAATAAATCAAAATATTAGTTATAAATCTAGTGAAGTAACGTTGACATTTTATATGCCAGTAATTATGTAAATATATGTACTATAGTCTGTACTAGCTCGCAATTGTTTGCACAATAACCATTCTGATAAACAACAAATTTATATACAAATTCATAAAAAAACTTGTAATAAAGTAGTAAGTATCTGCATATATCTAGGCAACGTAAGTACAAGACTGCCATTGTCTGTTTCATGTTACGTTATCGCACTCCAGCACACTGGCCGACATCACTTTGCAGCCACTCTTCACTTTTTGTTGTGCTGGAAAAAATATAATAATCATCATAAAAACAACTCTATCAACTTCCGGTACGGACGTAAACAAGTGAACCTCTATGCCAGTCGTTGTGTTAAAATTAATATCTAGTGAAGTGATTCTAATTACCTGAAAACAACAAGACAACATCCACATAACCTCATTTTCGGCAAGTTGCATCAAATGATCTATAACTAACGTTATTAACAACAAAAACTAGCTGTTGAAAGAAAACTCCTGTGACTGTTTACATTTGAACGATAATTGCAGTTATATTAGATTGATAAACAAAGAATATCACTGGTTAATATTATTTCGAACACAAACGAACGTAATCAGCTGATTGGCATCATTTGACATTCGGAACTACCAACATTAAGGTCACGAATTTGGATGCTAAAAACTAAAATAAAGCTGTCCATACACTATTAAAGCTGGGCATACATTAACATTAAAATGAGTGGAACTGGCAAATGTTACACCTTCAACACTACCACAACTAACGAAGTGTATGTGGAACATGAAAATGTCACTAAGCGAAAACTAAGACGTTCAATGTCGTATCGTGTACTTATCTCACACAATTCTGGATTCAACCATGACGAGCCTTCCTAATACGTCGGTCAATGAAAATAGTTGTTGTGAAGGACTTAGGTCACAATTAGATAAAGTCACCGACGATCTTATGTCCGCTAATAAAGAAATCAAAAATCTTAGTGAAGAAATTTTAAGTTTGAAGAAAGAACTAAGGGATGCTATGGCGGTCATAAATGCATATAAAAAGCTAGACTGTACTGAAAAATTTACCTCGATACGATCAAGTGGAAAGAAAAAAAGGTCAACTATACATGATCATAACAGGAAAAATTTTGTCACCTCTTCACCAAACCAAAATGATATGTCGATAATTCATGTTACTCCTAATATAAATCCAACGACTTCATCAATTGAGCAACATAACATCAATCAACACGCATTGCATGAAACTAATTCACCACAGACCATTATGAAAGCAAATGAAAAAGCAGAAGACAAACAGGAATACACGGAAAACCGTACAAATTTAAAGATAATTTTTATATTGGCAGATCAACAAGGCAGGACGTTCAGGAAACAGGGAGCAAAATTACAAGATATTTTAGTTTCTCCTTAACAATACTGAAAATTTAACCTTAAACGATTATGTTATTATTTTGGGTGGCACAAACGACACTAATCCTTTCAAAATTTAATGCAGTTTATATAACTGGATTAGAGACCATCCTACAGTCAATATTATAGTTTCGGAAATACCTTACAATATACATCTTAATGAAAATAAATGTAACTATCTACTACGTCACATTTGTAATTTATATAGTGTTCTATTTGTTGACATGAATTACAGTAAATATACCAACTAAACAATATTTTACAATTAATCTATGTAAATATTTACTCAAAGAGATTTTACATGTTGGTTACAAGAATGAATTTAATGCATTTCAAACTATTATGAAATCTAAAAAAGAACAATCTACTCAAACAGATAATGTGCTGGCTAATAGTTCTCAATCTTGCGATTTAGATGTTAAAACTCCAAAAAAGACTAATGAAGTAAGTAGTAATGGATCAAATATTTTTTTTCTTCTATAGGTATCTGCACATCTTGCACCAAAACATCAATGGCCTGATATCAAAGTCAGATTTGCTTAGTGTACATTTAAATGAATTATATAATAAGGAAATGGACTTGGATTTATTATGTATAACTAAACACAACATGAGGAAAGATGATATTAGTCACCTTAAAATGTCAACTACAAACTTGCCTCATCCTCATCCAGAAATACTAGAAATGGAGGAGCATGTATTCTTCTCAAAAATATTCATGAATTCAGAATTATTGATACTAGTTAATTTTGTGTTCAGAATGTCTTAGAATGTTGTGCTATAGAATGAATAAGACACCGATTGATTGTAGTTTGCGTTTATAGATCGCTGATGAATAATAAAGATGCTGCATCTATATTTTTAGATAATTTGGATCGATTGTTGAACCTATGTACACGTAATATGAGTAAAAAGTTAGTACTATGCAGTGATTTTAACATCAACATCATAATTATCTAATACTAAATTATCTGCGGAATTTAAACATTTACTTTTCAGCTACAACCTGAGAATTAGCATTAATCAACCTACTAGATTATCTAGCGGCACGTGCATAGATAATATTATCCATAATGTTAGAGGTGGTCAGGGACAAATATTGGAGTTAGGACAGTCTGATCCGACAGCTCAATTGTTCAAATGCCCGGTCAAGAAAACATGTACTTTGAATTATTGGTATGTTCATAAACGTGATTTCAGCATAGACAATAAACGTAAATTCCTAACATCATTACAAAATCTTAATTTCAGCGAAGTTTATACATGTACTGATCCCGACAAAGCCTTTTATTTATTTCATGATCTGTTCAAATTATTTTATGGTTTATGTTTTCCGATTATAAAAAAGAAAATATCCTCTCGTAAATCTCAACATTGGATTACAAAAGGTATTAAAGCATGTAGTAAACGTAAAAGGGATGTGTTATGGCAATATAGACGAACACCTTCTAATGCCTACAAACAGTTACTAAGACAATATGCACAGAGATTAAAAAGGGTAATTAAATTGACTCAAAAGTCGCAAAACAATTTCATCATTAACAACGCAGATAACAAAATGAAAGCAACATGGAATGTAATAAAAAAATCTAAATCAAACTTCCCAAGAGAAACGATAGAAAAATGAACTGCTGGTATTAAGGAAATACATGAACCAAAACAAATAGCTAACGAATTCAATAATTATTTTGTAGACTCGATTAAACCTATAACACACAGCAATGATAACAGTCATCTCTTATCAAACGTGAGTACCTATGCTGGATCACTATTAATGGCTCCAACGAATGCACTAGATATATTTAAAATAATAAGCTCGCTTAAGAACAATAATAGCCGTGGTTATGACGAAATAAATACAAAGATTATTAAGCTGTCTTCACACACAATTGCACCGGTACTGAGCTATATCATAAATATATGCATCGAACAAGGACACTTTCCGTATAGATTAAAAATGACAATAATTAAACCGTTGCATAAAAAGGATAATAAATCTGTTACATCAAATTATCGACCCATAGCATTAATACCAGTACTAGCAAAAAATTTTGAAAGGGTCATATTTAAATCACTATATAACTTCTTTGAGTCTAATGAAATGTTTGCCAAAGAACAATTTGGGTTTCAAAATAAATCGATTAATAAAGCAATCTTCGGTTTGTTTAAGGAAATAGTCAGTAACGTTGACAGTAGAATACCAATTGCAGCAGTATTTATGGACATGTCAAAGGCATTTGACTACCTTGATCACCAGATTTTGTTGAACAAATTGGAAAAATATGGTCTTAGGGGAAATATCCTAGAGTTAATTAGGTCATACTTAGACAATAGGCGACAAGTTACGGTCATAGAGAGAATGTGTCCTAAATCAAAGGCTGAAGTTGTGTTTAGGTCATCGGTTAGGAAAACCGTAAACGGAGTTCCGCAGGGAAGTGTTCTTGGACCGCTATTTTTCTTAATATACATAAATAATAATAATAATGATAAACCCTCTGTGGCAGTCGTTATCTCATCATGAGACTAACGCAATCTTAGAGGGCAGAGTAACAGCTTTCAAACATCACCTTTGTCTTGTGATATAGATTACAGGATAGAAAGAAAGCTTACAAACCGCAGGGCAGCTTTGTGGCGAGCTGAATGTGTGTGGCGACACTGCGGTCCCGAATACTTCAGGGAGTCGGTCAGGGCCTCGTCTCCGGCTTGCTTTTACTGGCTGGTCGGAGTGGATTTCCAAGAGCGCCCGCAGGACTCTCGACTCTGGCTTGCCTTAGTTGGCCGGTCAGAGGGAAGTCGCAAGAGCTATTTGCTCAGGGGTGGAAGTGTCATTGTCAAGGGCGTAATTACGGGGAAACCCGCTCCGGGGCACAAGACCCGCGATGGTGAAACCGGTGCCGCACCGCTCTACACCCCTAGCCGCTCACACCGGTGTTGCCCTCTTGTTGCCTTTTGTTTGCCTTGGCGGCTATTTAGAGAGGGTCCATCTAGTGGGCTGGCGAGTCACCGTCTGCCCCTTTTCGACGTACTATAATAGTACTTAGGGCAGATGCCGGCATTCATCCATAGTTTTCATCTAAACCTATCCATTAAACACCCGTCCCAATAGCCCAGAGTAATTAGTTTCCATATAAGTAGCAATAGGCCGTCACCTGCTGCGGCTAACCCGTGACTGTACTTAATAGTGCAGTGATGGAGGCGCCTCAGTAGGTGTTCCATTACATTCTAGATTAAAACTCTCAAAGGGCCTCTGCGCGTTGGACATATGTCTCCGTGTACGCCTGCCAAAGGGCCGGGTATTGTTCTAACAAATTAGAATAATACCTGAGAAAGAGAAACAAATAATAATAAATAGATTTTCCAGCTTCGGTGTCCTGGCTGCGTTTCGGCGATCTTTTTGCCGAAACAGAAGGTTTTGTATTTGCAATTATGGACGAAGTTATCATGACGAACAACTACCGGAAGTATATTCTGAGGGATGGGACGGTCGACATATGTCGGGCATGTCACCAACCTGGTGAATCGCTCAGACATATAGTATCCGGTTGTTCTCGTCTTGCCAACGGCGAATATTTGCATAGACACAACCATGTAGCCAGGATTGTCTATCAGCAACTTGCCTTAAAGTACCAACTTGTCGACTCCGAAGTACCGTACTACAGGTATGTGCCCGACCCAGTTCTTGAAAATGGTCGTGCTACTCTGTACTGGGATCGGTCTATCATTACTGACAGAACTATTGCGGCTAACAAGCCGGACATAGTGGTGATAGACCGATTAGAGCGCCTTGCAATGATCATCGACGTCACCATACCCCATGACGAGAATCTCGTGAAAGCCGAAAAAGATAAACAAATTAAGTATTTGGACCTGGCTCACGAGATTGTCGACATGTGGGATGTTGACTCGGCGATCATTGTACCGATAGTCGTGACCGTAAATGGTCTTATTGCCAAGAGCCTCGACCACCACCTCAAGAGGCTCTCGTTAGACGGCTGGATCAAGTCCTCTATACAGAAGGCAGTATTGCTGGACACGACACGCATCTTTCGGAGGTTCCTCTCTCTGGAGCCCTAACCACCGGTAGCTTGGTCCCTGTGCCCGATGCCGGTGGGTCTCCGTGGTCCTGTTTTATAGGGTTATTTTTTTTTTAAGTGATTTAATTATATAAAATAAGATTAATGAGAATGAAAATAAATAAAGAGGAATAATAATAATAATATGATTTTATTTCAGAAATTATTTCCATATACAAATTTCAAAACTAATTAAATAATTATAAAAATCAGCAATCAAATAAATAATAAAATGTCACAACAATAAATCAAAGAGCAATGTCACAAATTATAAAATAAAATTAAAATAACAAAAAAACAAATTTCAAAACTAATCAAATAATTATAAAAATCAGCAATCAAATAAATAATAAAATGTCACAACAATAAATCAAAGAGCAATGTCACAAATTATAAAATAAAATTAAAATAATAAAAAAAATATTGTAAAAATAATTTTTAAATTTAAATTCAAATGTATGTCATATTGTGCAGTCAAATCCTAATAATTTAACTACATGCCCATCGTGATTTGCATCCACCTGTGTTGGATCGGACAATCTAATCTATCTGCAACCATCTTCAGAATGCCGTTGGTACTCCCTCTCACGCGTTTCGAGATGGATGCAACTCTCTTGCGGATAATTGCATGATAACCGTCAGTGTGGGCCTGAGGCCCACACTGACGGTTTGCTGAGGCAAACATAAGGGACGCGCTGCAGTCTCTCAGTAGTCGCAACAATATTCTGAAGAAGTTGTTGTACTGCACACGTAGCACATTGGCGGCCCGACGGGTATGTCTTACCCATAGACCGCACGAGTAAAAAGATTGGCAGAATGCCTTAAACAAAGAGATTTTTACCTCATTAGAGCATCGTGCAAATCTACGGGCAAGCATATTCCCTCGGACCGCCAACGCCCTCCGCTCACGCTCCAAATCGGCGTCATCCTTCAAGTCGTCTGTCACGATATGCTCCAAGTACTTAAAGCTAGTCACCACCTTCAGAATAACACCATTTAACTTAATCGGTGGAACATGGGGAAGAGTGCTACCAGTACTTTTAAAAATCAGAAGTTCACTTTTTTTGGTGTTGTATTTAAGTCCATGTTCCATCACATAGGCCTCACACATCGCAATGATCCTTTGTACTGAACTCACCGACGGGCCCAGCAGAACCATATCGTCTGCGTAACTTATATTATTTATGCATACCCCGTCAATGTGACAACCAGAATGTGTACCACTGAGCTCGCCGATGAGATCGTTTATGTAGAGATTGAACAGCAGAGGAGAGGTTAAACCCCCCTGCCGCACGCCACACTCCATGCCATACTCGTCAGAATAAGTACCCGCCCATCTCACCTGGTTTTTTTGGCATAAGTACCAACTTTTCAACAGAGAGGTGACTTCAGCCGGTACACCAGCACCATCCAGTTTGTTCCAAAGTTTGTTATATATTACGGTGTCAAATGCCTTTGACAGGTCCAGGAAGCACGCGTATACCGGCGTCTTCCTATCAACGTAGTACCTGACAGCCTGCTTAAGACAAACAATCGCACTTTCGGTAGAAAGCCCAGCCCTGAAACCAAACTGAGCGTCATGCAGTTTAATATGTCGCACTAGGATGCCATTAAGCAAGCTGTCAAGCACCTTTGCAATCACCGTGGCTAGTGAGATGGGCCGGTAGTTATTAATGTCCGACATGTCTCCCAGCTTATTTTTTACTATAGGAATCACCAAGGTGCGTGTTAGCTCCTCGGGTAAATGGCTGTGACAAAGACACAAGTTATAAAACATGGAGAGGACGCGCGGCAGATGGACACCGGCGTGTTTCAGATGTTCGATGCTAAGACTGTCATGTCCTGGAGATTTACCTTTGCGCATACCACTGATAACTCTTTGCACATCACTTGCCGTAAATCGAACAGTCCTCATGGCAGTCCCAGCACCCATACATCCGCCTGAAGTCGTGTGTCCTTGTGGTGGTCGCATCCTAAAGTGCTCACTAAATAGATTTGCGATCACCTTGTGGTCACTGTACCCATTTACACTAACAGGGATACCTGGTTTACCACACAGCTTCCCTGTCTGTTTCCAAAACTTTTTGAAGTCGTTACTAGAATGGTGAGAAGCAAGAATGTCCATTTTAATTTGTTCTTGCCTATCTTGGCACCATTTAAGTTTTTTCTTAAACAGATTCCTGCTCTCACGCATCTCCAAGTACGTTTGGCCCCACGTTGGTTTACCGGCTTCCATCCATACCAAAAACCTCCTTCTGGCATCCCTGTGGTATTGCGAGACAAAATTATTCCACCCGGCTATGTAACTACCTCTCCTCTGTGGTCTCTCGCTCGCATATGTGACGGACGCGGCCTCCGAAAGAATGGTAACCAGCTGCTTGTACACAGTATCTATTAAAGATTTTTGTTCGGCCTTGTCACACATGTCATCACAGCACTGTGACATCTCAACTGGGAAGTCAATATCTCTAAGCATACTATGACATACCTGATGATAGTTTTTTTTTTTTTTTTTTTTTTTTTTTTTGGCGGTAGGTGTAGAAAAGTTATCACATGTAAAAAATTTTTCGAAACTCTTTAATTATTGAAATAGTCGATTTTTAATATAAATATCCACTTTATTGAGTGCAATAGTGCATAACTAGAACGTACTTACGTTTGTGGCACAATACATCTGCTAATGTAAATACTACATTCAATCACATACACCACCTGCCAGCGCATCACACCTTTTGAATATCACTGAAGATTTGTACTGGATAAATTATGTCTCAATTGGCCGATATAAAAACTGCACAAATAAATTTGGAGGAATGCTTTTCCAAGAGGATGGCGGAACTTGAAGCTCAGCTGCACACCGGGGGCCCTGCTAAGGATACAGTAGCCAAAGTCGCAGAAGAGTTCCGGACCTTTAGGGAACTGATTTTTTCTATGCTCAGTCTGCTCAGGAAGCAGATTAATGAGGTAGCTGCCTTGGTTGATGATATGGAGACTAGGCACCGTCGAAAAGCCCTCATATTCCTGGGTGTTGCAGAGGTTGACGGAGAGGACTGTACAGCCGCTATTATTAATGTTATCCATAGAATGGACCTCAAAGATATCTCGGCATTGAATATCCACACTTCTCACCGGATCGGAGTACGCAACAAAGACCATCACAGGCCACTTCTTGTGAGATTTACTTCCGTGGAATCCAGATCTGCAGTTTGGAAGAATAAAGCCAAGCTGAAGGGCTCAGCCATCGCAGTTAAGGAGTTCCTTACAAAGACTCGACAATCAATCTTCTCCAAAGCACGCCAACATTTTAGTATGAGAGGATGCTGGACCCAGGATGGCGTAATTATAGTAAAAGCCGCAGATGGAAGCCGTCACAAGCTGACTACCATGGAGCAGCTCAACGTTCTCATGGAGAAATACCGCAGTGCTTCAACATCGAGCAAGAATGACGTCGGAACTTCAGCAGCAATTTCTCGCCAACGTAAATAGTATTTGACTATTCTAGTATTATTGCTGTAGTTCGCTATAACGTTTCGCCATACACTTTTCTAAACATTAACTTGATAACTTCAATAAGCAAAAGTTTTAGTTAATTTACCCACCACTTCATCACTTTTTTTTATTTCACTTTGATTGATATTTATTAAAATGTATTGTGACTTAAATGTTTACATTTGGGGTAGATATGAAGATCGCAGGGATTTTTATTTGTAAATCTAAAACATTATAAACAAATAAGTTTCAAAACCACTGTCAAAACAGTTATGAGAAATTGTCACTTTGACGTTATGTTGATTTGAAGTTGCGTTCGGAAATTGCATTGATATATTACGTTTCATTATTACTTGTATCTAATTGTGCGTTTTGTTTGTTGTCTTATTTTTGGTCATCTATATTGTGTGTCAGCTGGCGGGTGGTGCAGGGATAGAATATTTGCACCAAATAAGTACGTATATATTTTCTTTCTTTGTTATTAATTTATTATTGTTTTAATTTATATTCATATATTATTTGTTTATTTATATATTATATATATATATATATATATATTATATTTATAATACTTTATGAATTCTGATGATGATTCTTTCTTTTCTGCCGATAGTTCTGATAACGTAACGCTAGATGGGAGTTTTCATTCTCTTACTGATACATTAGGTGACATAGTGAGGAAAACTTTCAATCAAACTACTTGCAGCAATTTTAATGTATGTCATATTAATGCACAAAGCATACCTAGCCATTACAGCGACTTGCTAGAGGCTTTCACTAACGCTAATGTTCATGCTATCCTGGTTTCGGAGAGTTGGCTTAAACCGCATCTTCTTTCTACCACTTACCCTCTCCCCGGTTTTATCTTGATCCGTAATGATCGAGTCGACCGGAGGGGGGGAGGTGTCGCTATTTATCTCCGCAGTAATTTGCCCTATAAAATTCTGTCTTCATCTTCTCCCAACTCAACTGCCACTGCGGAGTATATTTTTATCGAAGTTTGCGTTAAAGGGTCCAAATTGGTCCTTGGTATCGTATACTGTCCTCCTTCTGTAAATTATTTCTCCAGTCTCGAAATGAGTCTGGAATCTTTAGGGTCGGAGTATTCACATCATATCATCATGGGCGATTTTAACACCAATCTCCTATCCCCTTGTACCCAAAGATCTTCCAAACTCCTGGACATTGTTAAGTCAGCCAGTCTGCACATCTTACCTCTGCAACCTACCCATCACAACATGGTAGGTGACGACACCTGGCTGGACTTGATCCTAACCTCTGATCCCACCCTAGCCTCTTCCTACGGTCAACACATAGCTCCTGCTTTCTCTCATCACGACCTCATTTTCCTCTCCTACATCCTAAAACCACCCAAATCCCCACCTAAGGTTGTGCAGAGGCGTTGTTTTGGTCGTATGGACGTAGAAAAGCTGTGTCAGGACGCTGCCTTACTTAACTGGGACAATGTGTTCCAGGCTACCACAGTAAACGACAAAGTCAAAGCCTTCAATGACAATCTCATTAACACTCGGCTTAACACCTCAGCATCTGAAAGATCTCACAAGTGCAAGTGCTGGAGAGGCTGGTGATGCACTTTTGAAGGCACTGACGGCTTTGATTAACCTTATGCTCTCCGGCAATGTGGCCACAGATGTCACCGACTTATTATACGGCGCCAACTTGTGCGCCCTTCGCAAAAAAGATGGTGGCATTCGGCCCATTGCCGTAGGGTGTACCTACAGACGTTTGGCAGCCAAACTATGCTGTAAACATTATAGTGCCATTTTGGCAGATAAATTTCAGCCAATCCAGCTTGGCTTTGGTTCGAAGGGAGGCTGTGAGGCTGCCATACATGCGCTGTCCACGTACCTTGGCTGCGGTAAAGGTGAGGTCATTTTAAAGGTTGATTTGAAGAATGCCTTCAACTCAGTGAACAGGGACACCTTACTGACACAAGCAAAATTAGAAACTCCTAAAATTTTTAAATTCCTTTGGCAATGCTATAGGCATCCATCAAAATTAATTTACAAAGATAATGTTTTGGAATCTGCTGTTGGGTGTCAACAAGGTGACCCTCTCGGGCCAGTCATTTTCAGTTTAGCCATTCACCCAATAATAAAACAAATAAATTCAAAATTTAACGTGTGGTATTTGGATGACGGGACCCTGGGAGGAGACGTTTCCACAGTTTTACAAGATTTAGAGCTAATAAAAAAGGAATTTAAAGCAATTGGTTTGGAACTAAATTCGGAAAAATGTGAAATTTTTATTAAGGACAATTTGGATAACCTTTCGATTGTATCAAAATTTAATTCTTTGGCGCCAAATATTAAAATCATCAATAAATGCTCCTTCCGCCTCCTTGGGTCCCCTATTTTCGACGACGCTTTTGGAACTTTTATAAATGAAAAAGTACAAAATTTCTGTGAAACCTCAGAACGCCTATACAAAATTAATATTCATTCGGCTTTCACAATTATCAGGCACTGTCTTTTCGTCCCAAAATTTACATATTACTTGCGATCCTCTCCTTTTTGGAAATATTCAACCCTTTTGGAAAACATAGATAATGTTATTCGGCAGACCTTGAGCAAAATTCTAAATCTTGACATGAACGACCGAGTGTGGCTTCAAGCAACTTTGCCAGTTCGCTTGGGCGGCCTCGGCGTTCGCAAAATTACTGATGTAAGTCTACCAGCGTTTTTGGCCTCGGTCCACGGCACTGAGGAACTGACCAGGAAAATTCTAGAACCCACACTGGTTAATTCTGAGGTGCCGTGCATGACTGATGCCATTAACGCTTGGAAAATGGCTTGCCCGAGCTCTGACTTACCCCGGAATCTATTCTCTCAGAGACAATGGGACGGGCCGCTCTGTAGCAAGATGAGAGATTATCTTTTAAATACTGCATCTAGTGTTGCAGAGCGTGCCCGTTTATTGGCTGTGGGAGAGTGGGAATCGGGGTTATGGCTCCAAGCACTTCCATCGTCCAACATAGGAACTATGTTGGACGATACAACTTTCCGCATCGCTTCTTGCCTGCGCTTGGGAGCTGTTTGCGTTTCTCCGCACCGCTGTCACTGCGGCGAAGCCGTCGACAGTCTTGGCCACCATGGCCTATCGTGCAGTAGGAGTGCAGGGCGTATTTCTCGACATGCCCACATTAACGACATACTCCGTCGAGCTCTTGCCACCGCCGGAGTACCAGCTCATCTCGAACCTAATGGTTTGGTACGCGACGATGGGAAGAGACCAGACGGTATGACGTTATTACCTTGGAAGATGGGTAGGCCTCTGGTGTGGGACGCGACATGCGTCGATACCCTTGCGCCATCACATCTTTCAAGTACAGCTGGATCAGCTGGCGCTGCTGCTGCATCGGCGGAAACCCTCAAACGGCGCAAATACGGAAACCTGGCTGGTAATTACGTTTTTGAGCCGTTTGGGGTCGAAACGCTGGGGCCATGGGGCCCTAGTGCACGCGCATTATACAAAGAAATCGCCAGAAGGCTGATCGATGCTTCCCGTGACCAGAGGGCTGGTCTATATCTCGCTGAGAGAATAAGCATTGCCATTCAACGTGGCAATGCTGCCAGCCTTCTGGGCACGCTACCGCTCGACAGCGTTGCGGAGGAATTTTTTGACGCATCGTAGTTGGCAATTTATTATTTTATTATATTTTATTTACTTTTCTTTTCATACTTTAGCTTTTTTATAGTTTAGGATAGTTTAGTTATATAATTAGTTTTATTTTATTGTACATAATTATGTTAATCCTACGTATGTCAGTTAATGTAAATAAAAATTACTTAAAATATTTAAAAAAAAAAAAAAAAAAAAAAAAAAAAACTCATTGGCCTATATGACGTACATGCTCCAATAAAGAAAATAAAGTTAAAACGTCCTCCAGCACCTTGGCTAACGAGAGGTGTCCGGATGGCGATGAGGCGCAGGGACCGGGCTTTTCGCAAGTACAGGAGAGACCGTTGTGAAGACACCTGGACGGCTTATAAGGCTGCAAGGAATCGGTGTAACCAGATGATACGCAACGCTAAACGCCGACATATTCAAGAAAATATCTCCTGTTCATCCCCTGCTGATGTTTGGAAGTTCCTTGGAGCTCTAGGCATTGGCGGGAAGCGTCGTTTTGATTTCCAGGGGACACTTGGTTTGAATGATATAAATCAACATTTCACCACAACCACTCTCCTTGATCATCAAACCAAGTGTCTCACTATCGATTACCTCGGTAATTTGACCCAACCAAACATCCAATGTTTCAGTTTTTCTCCTATAGCTCCGGACGAGATCAAAAGGATTATCCGCTCCATAAAGTCAAATGCGGTGGGCTGTGATCAGATCAGTCGCCGCATGATCATGACTATCCTTGAACACCTTATCCCTTTGCTCACGCACATCATCATTTTTTCCCTTGACTCCAGTGTTTTCCCTGACTTATGGCGCAAAGCCTTTGTCTTACCTCTGCCCAAGATCCAGAATCCTTCCTTACCCAATCACTTCCGTCCAATTTCCGTTCTTCCTTTTCTGTCCAAAGTACTTGAGGCCAGTGTCCATAAGCAGTTATCTCGCCATATTCATATTAATAATCTTTTAAGTCCCATGCAGTCTGGCTTTAGGCCTGGCCACAGTACTATTTCCGCTCTCCTTAAAGTGACTGGCGACATTAGGTCAGGCATGGAGGACACCAAAGTCACAGTGTTGGCTTTAGTTGATTTCTCTAACGCCTTTAATGTCGTCAGTCACGACATCCTGCTAGCTATCCTTTCCCACCTTATGGTCTCTTCCGAGGCTCTGGAATGGTTCTCGTCATATCTTCGTGGACGTCAGCAGTCGGTTCGCGTCGAGGAATCCTCGTCAAACTGGCGTGAGATCGGATCTGGCGTTCCACAAGGCGGTATTCTTTCCCCACTTCTATTTTCAATTTTTATCAATCTCCTTACCCAGAATCTTCAATGCGCCTATCATCTGTATGCTGATGACTTGCAGCTTTACGCTCAAGCAAGTATTGAGAACATATCTTCTGCTGTAGCTCGTGTGAACAGTGATCTAGAATATCTGCATAGTTGGTCTAAATCTTTCGGTCTGTCAGTAAATCCCAGTAAGTGTCAAGCAATAGTTGTGGGCAGTCAAAGAATTTTGAGTAGACTTGATATGACCGCAGTACCACCGATCATTTTCAATGGATCAGTTATCGAATATTGTCCAGTAGTTAGGGACCTGGGCCTACATGTAGACTCTACTCTAAATTGGCGTGCTCAGGTGACTCACGTCAGTCAAAAAGTCACCGGTACCCTGCGTGCTCTTTATCGGCTGAAAAATTTTCTACCGACCAGGACCAAGACAATGCTTGTGCATACCCTAATTTTCCCCATAATCGACTATGGTGATGTGTGTTATTTCGACCTGAATGCAGACCTTCTCAATAAACTTGACCGTCTTCTCAATAACTGCATTCGATTCGTCTTTAATCTTCGCAAGTATGACCATGTGTCTACTTATCGCTCCCGTTTGAAATGGTTACCTATCCGTCAACGCCGTAGTATGCGTGCCCTCACAACACTTTACTCTATCCTCATGTGTCCTAATCCACCTACCTATTTAACCCCTTATTTTAAGTATCTATATTCCAACCACGATAGAACGTTACGTTCTTCTAACAATCTACTTCTTCTCTGTCCGACACATAACTCTGATTTCCTTCATTCTTCTTTTCCTGTGCAATCTATTCTTCTGTGGAATGCCCTCCCTCTGGAAATCAGGATGGCTACTAGCAGACATACATTTAAATTGAAAGTGCGGCAACTACTGCAGAACGAGTTGGCAGGATCATCACAGAGTTGACATCTCTATTTAATTGTAGTTATTATTATATATTTTTCTATATATATAATTATATTTATATTATGTATATATATATATTTGTGTGTGTGTATGTATGTAGTGTATTCTTATTTATGAACAATATTTATATGTTTATATATTTCTAGCATATTATCTTTATGTATACCTATATAATATCTTGATTAGTTTTATTCAATATAAAGAATTGTCCTTCTCTTCGTATACTAACTTCAATTTACACCTACTTTGTTCAATCTCTGCACCACCCAAAAGGTAGACTGGTAGAGAATGCCTTAGGCATTAAGTCCGCCTATACATATTCATTATAGTGTATGTATGAAGTTTAATAAATAAAAATAAAAATGATAACGCCGAATGAGCTCAGCAGAACGTTCCCCCCATACAACATTGTTTTGTATAGGTGTAATAGTTGTCATTTCCTTACACAGTACCTGTCCTAAGCTACACTCTACAACGAGTGGGAAATGGTCAGACCAATGAGCATCATAATCAACCACACACTAGTGACTGCAGGTAGTGTTGCATTCGTTACTACACAATGGTCCAGCCATCTCACACATCCATGGGCTTCACTAATGAAAGTAAAAGTGTCTGGCTTACCCAGAAGATCCACACAAGTCCACTGCTGATCGTCACAGAAATCCAAAAGATGGTTACAAACCAAAGTATCTGGTTGTGCGTTGTAATCACCCAGCAACAGCGACACAACACAGTCTGGGTTCTCAGCCAATATTGAACTAATTTTACCTAGGCACTGTGTAAACTCAGGAAGGTTGTCGATGCAATCAGTGGGCATGTATATACTGAAAACAATAAAATAATTTCTAATTTCAAAGCTGATATTCTAACCTCGTCACAGTCTATCACAGTCACCAACTTAAAAGCAGTCTTTCGATATAGAATTGCTGTTCCACCAAATGGTCTTCCCCTCAACAGTTCGGCACCCGTGTCAACAGCTGAGCATCCAACACCAACAAAATCACTGTGTACCTCATTTAATAGTGTCAAGTCATGTGGCAGTAGCCAAGTTTCTTGTAAGGCAATCACATCCGCATTCTTACAGAGATACCTAACTCCTTCCATGGATCGCTTTAGAGACTTGCAGTTGTAAGAAATGATATACCAAAATCCAGAAAATGCCAGATAGTTTTATTTGCTGATGACATAACAATAATTATACCATCTAAAAATATACAGACATTCGAAAATGACATCACTAATGAAATTGCATGTGTAAATAATTGGTTGGTACTCAACAAATTAAAAATAAACTGTGAGAAAACCAAGGTAATGAGTTTTTATCAAAGAACAAACAGACTGAATCTCAACATAACTTATGTAAATGAAAAAATTGCTGAAGCAACCAACATTCGCTTTTTAGGACTTCACATGGACAGTCACCTAACATGGAAATGCCACATAGACATAATCTGCAAAAACCTAAGCCAATATTCCTTTGCTCTATATAACCTTACGAAAGTAGTCAATGAATCCACTGTTTTGGTTGCTTGCAATGTCTATGTAGCGTCTACCTTGCGCTTTGGAATTATTTACTGGGGAAACTCTACAGGTGTCCAAACTGTTCACATTAAAATCTAGGAAGAGGTGTAAACCATTTTTCAAAAACTTCAATCTTTTGACTTTGCCTTGCATGTACATCTTTGAGAGAGCAGTCTTCATAAAAACTAATATGCACTTATTCGAAACTCCAACATCTAAACGTCGTAATAATGAAAAACGTGCAAATATATTATAAATTTTTCGCATTATATTAAAAAAGTTTTCTGGGAATGGCACCAAGAATATATAAAAAGATTCCAAAACATATTGTTACTCAAAATGATCTCAATAGTTTTGAAAAGTGTTTCTATCAGTTCATAACTATCAAAGTGTACTACTCTGTGAGTGAATATCTGGAAGATCAAAATTAGATTTAATAGATAGTACTTATTTAGTCTTAGAACTGTTTAATTGTAGCATACGAGAATAAATATTGTAGTTGCATCCTATAAAATTTATCATTATTCATTTATTGACATTGTTTTTTGAACTAATATAATATATCGACTTAATTAAAATCTAAATATGTGTATTTCGTTTACATAGAGAATCTAAATCATGTATCCAATTTGTAAGATCTATTTACCTATGTTCGACAAATAAAGCATTTTGAATTTGAATTGAATTTGAATAAGAGCCACGACTGGTAAAACCGATGTCGATTTTTATAGACTCACGTCTATATACCCGAAGGGGTAGGCAGAGGTGTAATATTACACCCACATTTCGCCATGAATTTTTAGGTCCCAAATAATAGGGGGCGAGCCTATTGCCGTACCGGACACATTACCAAACTCCGTGCTGTTACTGAAAATTTCCTAACGGAAAAACCCAATAACACTTTGCCTGGCCCGGGAATTGAATCCTAGACCTCCCAATCCACGCGCACATTTATGCCGCGAGACGAACGAGGCAGTCAATGTCGAAATGTTGTGGCAAATAAGGTGTTTCCCCTATACTCCCTAAATAGTCACGCGATTGACACCCACAACATTATTTTTAGTAGACGTACAAATCACTAGTTTGTAAAGATCTATATTTTGATGCAGTCCAATTTTTAACATCCCAGCCACACATGCATATGATAAATTGCTTTTACTATGCTATATACATTGCTTAGTATGTGTATTGTATATAAATCAAAACGAGGAGAACCACTTTTCGACTTTCATTATGAAAACCATACTAATAAACATTGAACCAAAACAACCCAAGTCATCTAAAAAAACACATTACTGAAATCAAATTCTGTACGGAAGTCGTTAAAATTCGAGTTATAACTGATAATCGCCTTTTCACTCCGCAAGATTTCACCAATTGCATAGCGATAATACGTAGTAGCTAAATCCAATGTTTCCGATTTCGAATTGGAATTTATCGAAATGGTTTCAGTGTTCCGTTGTCTTTGGCAGTTGATAGTAGAACTTTGAATTCTCGTACACACTGCGCCAATTCAACCTATATACAGTTGCAGTACGTTACGAAAATCATACTAAAAATATTATACAAAAAAAACCCAAGACATTAAAAAAAATACATTATGGAAACCAAATTCTGTTCAAAAGTCGTTAAATCCGAGTTATAACTTTACTGATAATCGCCTTTTCAATCCGCGAAATTTCATCAATTGCATAACGATAATACGTAGCAGCTAAATCCAATGTTGCCGATTTCGATTCGGAATTTATCGAAATGGTTTCTGAGTTCCGTCGTCTTTGGCAGTTGATAGTAGAACTTTGAGAATCTGACAAATATAGATTAATCTTTGGATTTCGACGGGAACATCAATCTGGATATCTTTAACTATCTATCTTAGAATAGCGATATTTTCTGATTTGTTTGTAACGTTTCAGGTTTTACGTTTCAGGAGTTTCCTTGGATATTTTTGGTGGAGGATTGCATTGCTTTTGGGGTAGGTGTTCGTGATTTTCTATTTGATTGTTTATCACTAAACTTATAACAATGTAAATTTCTTCTTCGTTTTAAAGTGGCTTGGGCACTTATAAATATGACCCATTTGCTATTTCATCAATGATTAATTAAGTTTTCAAATTCAATTTAGGTAGACATAATTATGCTAATATTGAACAAATAGTAAATTATTATACTATAACGGCAATTCTTTTCAACTAGCAGGAAATACAAATTATGCAAAAAAGAATCATAATGTTGGTTGATTCAATTAAAACGATAATTATGTTACCAAGATAATGATATTGCAATTTTGCCAAGTTACAGATTGTTTATATGATGATTCAAATTCTGTGAACGAATAATTGTTATCTGAAGACTGAAACATCATGACTCTTCTCTAACTACGGAAATTAATATTCGAACTATAGATAGATCTGTAGATTTTTATTCGTTTTTGACATAAGCTCCATACAAAATATGTCAAACATGAATCTAAAATCTACAGATCTATCTTTAATTCGAATATTGAAAATGGCCGTAAGAAGTGATACTATTGTGTAGGTACTTTTCGCCACTATTTAAATTAATACTAAGCCTTCACGATCCTTCAATTGAAAGGCTTTCACAATAAAACGGTAAAGTGACTGTCAAAGTAAACTTTTGAGTGTATTGGAACATTGTGTAGTGGCAATGTGAAACGATAGTGGGTTTAGGCAATCATATCGCGCCATCTAGGGACAAAATTTATCTAGAGTATTGTTTTATTATAGATAACAAGACTTATCCAATTAAAAAGTACTGTAGCCTTTGTAATTCTTCAGCTTCCTAAGTACTTTTCGAGGTTCCTATCTACTTCTCCGCACACAAAAACATACCATAATAAATGTGAAAGACGGACAAAAAATTAAGCAAACAAACACTATTTCGCATTTATAATATTAGTATGGATTTAGTACAGAATAGTTTTACTTTTGTAAAAATATTAATAAGCTAGTGCTCTCAAATTAAAATGATCATAGGTGCTAACTATTAAGAAGTAAGTGCAAGCGTTACGACATTGCTAGTAATCGCAGTATTTTATTGGCCCAGTTAAGCTGGCCCACTTTATCTAATTAGCTAGAATGATCAAACATGCATAAAAAGTAAATAATACCATCAATACATTATATGATAATAGATACTTATAAGATCTCGTAATGCACAGATGACTTAATGATATAATTGGTGGCTTCGCCACTTAACTTGCCAGGGTTCTATACCCACATGGGACAACATTTTGTGACATAAAAATTGTTTAAACTCCGAGATTACTTTGCGTCCTTTGATTGAATATTATTATTTATTGTAATAATTGTCACGATACAGGTTTTATATCTTGTGGTCATTATAATATACTTGTGTGTGCTTTTCCCGTATCAAAGAGGTGAATAAGGAAATTGCACGAATCAAATAGTATCTACGGAAAGAGACGGAAAACAATCGATATCAAACCCTATATTTACCAAGCTGTCTGGTTCGAGATAGTAGGGATAAACCCCTTACTGACTTTCAATGCTATTGTGTCACAAATTAGGAAAAGTATGTCCAGCAGTGGACTGCAAAAGTCTGTACGATGTGCTTTGTATTCTATAAAAAGCTTTGATAGAACACAAATGGACTGACGACTACAATAACCTACTTATTTTGAAATATTCAAGCGAAAGTACCACGATCAAATAAAAATATATTTTAGATGGAAATCGTCTGCAAAAACATAAAAGACGATCTTTTATCAAACGGACAAATGAAGTAAATGGCAAAATCCCTTAGAAACCACAGAAAACCCTTCACTGAAATACAAATAGAATTCGCTTGCGATTACGATGTTCTGATATTGATTCCGATTTCTATTGTTCACTCACTTAAAATGGAGTATTGCTGTCTTGTATGAAAATAAAATGTATGGAACAACTGATATTTTTGTCACCAGTCTATACTTATAACAGACTGGTTGCAAAGCGACACACACCTAACAAACCTAATATAAAAGTGCCATTAGATTCAAACATTAGGTATCTTTGTTTCAAAACCCGCTTACCTGCGAGCATGCATTGTGAATGAGTTGGAGAAATTTGGCAAAAGTAATTAAAGTTTTATTTGGTCTGTAGCGTTGTTGAAAGTTACAAGCACGTGTAATTACTATTTGCTGTAGAATTTATTACTGTACGAATACGGCCTATTTTAGGTTGGTGTATCATCATCTTTTTGCCCTGGTGCCAATCTATTTGGAGTCGGCGCAGTACGTCCTTCGCTTCCATTCATTTCTGTCGCCCGTCATCTGATCATTTACCCCTTTCTCTTTCATATCCAGCCTCACACAGTTTACCATCTTTTCCTTGGCCTACTTCTCCCTTTCCATCCCTCTACCTTCATATTCATCACTTGCTTACCTACATACATATCATCTCTTCGCATAATATGTCCATACCAAGCCAAACGAATTCCTTTCAGTTTCTCGTCTATAGGCGTCACTTTCAGACTACCTCTCACGTATTCATTCTTAATCTTATCCATTCTCGTAACTCCACACATCCATCGCAACATTCTCATCTCTGCCACATGTAATCGTTATTTATCCATATTCTTAGTAGCCCAACACTCAGCTCCATACAATACGACAGGCCTGATAACCGCCTTATATATGCGTCCCTTGAATTTCAAAGGCATTTTAGGATCGCATATTATGCCCGAGACCTGTCTCCATTTCATCCATCCTGAGTTGATCCTTTGCCGAACATCTCGGTCAATTTCGCCGTCGTGTTGCAGGAGTGAACCGAGGTAGCAAAAGTCAGAGCATACTGGTAGGGGTATACCGCCGAGTGTAATCGGGCTTGGACTAGAGAGGCCGCCAAAGTCACTTATCCTAAGGCCTACGTTCTCCAGTCTCTGCCGCCACTCCTCCAGCGTGCTCTGCACCTCCTGTCCACTTTCTGCTACCAGGACGATATCGTCGGCAAACAGCATGCACCAGGGTGCCTCTTCCTGTATGTCCGATGATATGGCATCCATAATCAACAAGAAGAGGTAAGGACTAAGAGCCGACCCTTGGTGCAAGCCTACAGCCACATCGAATCTGGCTGTGATTCCAGCTGCGGACCGGACTTGCGTGTGGCATTCAGCATACATAGCTTGGATCAACTTCAGGTATTTTTCAGGCACTCCTTTCTTCTTGAGGAGACTTTACGCGGTACCCGGTCATATGCCTTTTCGAGGTCAACGAATACCATATGCAGATTTTTATGCGCCTCCCTGTATTTTTCACAAATTTGGCGAAGTGCAAAAATGGCATCCACCGTACCTCGACCAGGTATAAAACCGAATTGGCTACGTGAAATCTCACTCTCTGCTCGCAAACGTCGCTCAATTACTCTCTCCCATACGTTCATACTATGAGGCATTAACTTTATTCCCCGATAATTGTTGCATTCTTGGACATCTCCCTTATTTTTAAAAAATGGGCACTAAGCAACTGCTGCACCATTCCTTAGGTACTGTCTCCTCATGCAACATCTTATTGAAGAATAAAGTCAGCCACACCCATCCATCCTCCCCTAACACCTTCCATGCTTCTACTGGTATTCCATCTGGTCCTAATGCTGTCCCATTCTTCATTCCACTCACAGCCCGTTTTACCTCATCCTTACTTATTACATTCACTAGTCCAATATTCTTCGCCTTGTTCTCAAACATTTTGCACCAATCATTCTCTTCATTCATTAATTTTTCAAAATATGTTCTCCAAAATAAAAATCCAGTGAGGGTAGGTGCCAAAACCCGCACAACACAAGGACGGCGCTGAGCTCACCAGTCCCGCCGCGACCACGGCTGAAGCAAGTCAGCGGAAACGTTGGCAAAAAACCGAGGTATTTATGCCTTAAATATAAGATTTATCGCGAGTAAGACCCGCTATATAACCTTGTATAATGTATACTAATCGCGAAAGTTTAAAATCTTTTATGTTCTCCATCTTTCTTTAATCCTATCATCATCCGTAAGAACCACTCCTGTTTCATCTTTTATACACTTGATATAGGATACATCCCTCGCCTTTCTTTCTCTAGCCTTAGCCAGTCGGTATAAATACTTTTGGCCCTCCGGCTTCTCAATTAATCCGTATAAAGTTAGTATCCGTTAAGGGCTTTTGCTCTAGCTAAGGCAACGGTTTTTTTGGCTCTTTTCTCACATTTATCATACTTCTTTTTCTTACTCTCTTTCAACGAGTCATTACCTTCTTTCATCAGCTGCCATTCCTTAAACCTTGCTTTCTTTTCCTTGAGCACACTCTGTACTTCCTCTGTCCTGCACCAGGTATCTTCAGGTTGGTGTATGTGATCAGATTTATATAAATACTAGCCTTCTGCGTTGGTATCGGCAGTTACAAATCGCAAATTTTTGTCACGATAGCCGATAATTATTAACGCAGTTGGAATCTAGTTGATATAGTTTTGACATGTTCTGATATGTAATTAGGTAAACTATTATAAGCAAGGACAAATAACATTCATACTTTCTCGCACATCTTGTGAGGACAATTTTCTATAAAATTTTATTGGTGAATTTAATATCGCGCGAGCCTCGGACCCGCTACAATCACGAAGAATTAGGACCATTGAAAAAAGATTGAGTTTATTGTCGTGTAAGGCAAATTGTCGGATTTCTCGCGAAAAGTTCAACCCAAGTGGCAAACCTGAGCCCTTACAACCGTGCTCTTATATTATAATGAACACTCCTATTATATAAGAATAGCAAGTTAGACAACAGTCTTAAAAAGAATAATGATAAATCTGTAATAAAATATGTTCAATTAAATCTAATAAAAGTGTAACAAATAATATTGATAATCATCCTATTCTGGTGTGCTTAATTACAAATCTGATTATGTAAGTGGCTTACCAATAATGATCCCAATTTGTCTGCTACAAATTTGTGAATAGTATCCGTTCATTTTAATCCATAGCTTTGTATAAAGGAACGAATATTAGATAAAGGTATTTTTATTTTTGCTTTTGTTCCTTCAGTTCACGATTTATTTTAATACTAATATTTATGTTACGGACTGCCTTTGTGGTCCAATGTATAGCATATGCGACTGCTGATCGGAGGTCCTGGTTTTGATCCCAGGGTCTGGCAAAAGTGTTACTGGGTTTTTCCGAATACTCAGTAGCAGCCCGAAGTCTGGTGATGTGCCCGGTAACGGCAATAGACTCGCCCAATATTACGTGGGACCTAAATTTCATGACGAAATATGTGTGAAATATTTACACCTCTGCCTACCCCTTCGGGGATACAGGCGTGAGACTATAAATAAATAAAAAATAAAATGTTACGGGTCGGAATTATGGTATAATTTTTAAAATAAAGGTGAAATACCTGACGATGAGCGTAACATCCTGAAACGTTGCTTGGAGAAAATAGAAGAAAGATTGATTATTTTTGTGACATATATCTATGTTATGACATAATAATATGCTGGATATGCTGATGTTGATGATGATGACTTATTCATTTAGGTTGTTTTGATACTATGACTTATTTCTGACGACAGGATTGTATATTACAATTCTTTTAACTGACCTACCAATTTCACCAGTAACTACAGTATTCGCGTATAGGTCGGTTCACGAAAGATGACCACTGCGCAGAAATCATTTTTCAGGTCCCCGTGGAGGTGCGGGGTGAGGCGCGGGTTGAATGCCAATGGCGTGGCTCCGTTCTTGACGCATTCCCTAAATGCGTCAAGAATGGAGCAACGCCATTGGTGCACGAATGTACATATGCGCGACAACCGCCATTTGTGGTCAACTTTCGTGAATTTACCTATACTACTCAATGACGAGGAATCGGGTCACGCTCCAGTGGATACGAGGACACAGTGACTCCACGGGCAATGACGCAGCAGACCAACTAGCAAGGAAAGGATCGGACACAACAATTCTGGGACCCGAACCAACTGTTCCGATACCTTTCAACCAACTAAAAACGTGGTTACGCGAGAGAACCCTACAACAACATGAAAAAGAGTGGGCTGAGTTAAAAGAGTGTAGGCAATCTAAAGATGTCTTTCCCCAATTAGATATACGCCTCTCGCAAAAACTGTTGCACTCCAACAGGAAAACACTCAAGCATCTGACTGGTATAATAACCGGCCACTGTCCACTAAACAAGCATCTCTACAATATCGACGTCACGGACAGCCCACTATGTAGGGGCTGCATGGAGACCGAAGAATCACCCGCTCATGTGATCCTACATTGTACTAGCGTGAGCGACCAACGTACGAGGTTCCTGAACAACCCCAGAACCATGAGCGAAGCCATACGCAACACTGGTCAACTCATGGCCTTCTGGAAGGAGCTTTCATGGTATGAGTAGCAGGCGACATCCGTGTCACTGCTAGCGCACAATGGCCCAATTAAGTGGCTAAGTGCGGAAAACCCCTGTCCAACGAACTAACTAGGTATTTATTTATTTAATCACACATGACAGAATCTAGTACATTTGTGGCAAACATATGTAAGCAATAGAATTATAAACTGAACTAGGTTCCTAAATATGCGTATACATCATGATCTGTAAAAATAGGAGAGTGAAAAATTAAAATAATAAAAAGAAAGAAATAAACTTATTGTGTAACAGTAATACGTTACGTTTATGTAACTACAAGTGTTAAGTAGTAGTCATTACTCATGAGACATAATATGTTGAACATATCGTTCTTAAAAGTTAATTTATTATTGAATATATCCAATTTGGAACTGTATTTAGGTAGTAAGTCATTATATAGTCGACACATCCTTATAATGGAGTTGTAAAATGACGTAATAGATACTGTGGAAGATAAAGGTGTAGTATTCCTCCAACTAGAGGGAGGAGCCTGTAACCAAGCTGGGTGATCGTGCTTAGTGGCCTGCAGGCCGACGGACAGACTTTGGAAGTTTTATATATATATATATATATATATATATATATATATATATATATATAGGGTATCACAAGACCCATCACCAAGCCGAAGTCTTCTCGTTGTGGACATCATGCCGAGTCATACTAAACAAAAATAATACCTGTTTTTCTTTAAGTTCTCACCTTTTGTAAAACGCAATTAAAAGCGCGCGCGTGCTATGCTCGAAATACCTACTTATCCATGGGGTCATAGGGCATCTAGAGAACATATTGGCGGGGTAAATGCATCGATTTTGTACCTAATTAGAAAAATTCCATACTAACTTTGAGCCTCAATATCTCCTGAACCAGTAATTTCCCGGATATGGTGCCGAAGTAAAAAATGTTTGTAGTGATTGGTACAACATGGGATTTCAGTTTTCCTTAAGGGTCTTTTTACACCCTGTATATATATATCCAAAACAAATGTATGAATTAGTACGGCGCACGCCACGGCGTCGACCGGTAGTCACGGCGACTAGCGCCGGAGCTGAGTCAGTATTAAATGTTTTAGTTTATTTATCTGCGAGCATGATATTATTCTTAGAATTTATAGTTAGGCTAGCTATTTGGAACGTCTGGATGTTATCTATACCTACATAAATTTATACAGTATAAATAAATTTGAAGGTTCTGCTGGCGGCGCATCAGAGGCATCCAAGTGTGGTCGCCATCGTGCAGGGATCTGGTTTATTACCTATTGAATTGTCATGAGCCCTTCTTACCTGTGCGAAGTTACACTTCAAGTAGTTAAAAGTAAAGTGGGTGAAAAAAACATTCAAAGATTCCGTTACATAGACAGATATAAACGTACCATGCTAATAAAAGCTTGTTGAAAAACCTTACTATTCAAAGATGATTCTCTGGGTGAATATTGCTTTTTTCCTTATTGTTTTGCCCCCACTACTCACTAATACTGAGTCTCGGATGACTATCAAATGTACTAGTATCATAAACAAAGAACACCTAGCTTTGAAACAAATATTTATAAATTTCACAACGTGTTGTCCCGTGTAAGGCCAAATACACAACACTGCGTATAATTCCCACCACGAAACAAACGTAGCCAAACACTGTGCCACAGATAATACCCATTAAAGGCTTATATAGAAATGCAACGTTTTTATCTCAGTTTGCAACACTATGAGCCACTTTAATGTGAAGTGTTTCGATTTGAAGCACTGATGGGATCCATTAATTGAAGACTCGTGTAGTAATTTATTCGATTTATACGATTGGATTTCTAGTATGTGAGTAGAGTTCTGATTGAAAAGGTTTTAAATAATATTACATTCTTGACGCATTCCCTAAATGCGTCAAGAATGGAGCAACGCCATTGGTGCACGAATGTACATATGCGCGACGGCCGCCATTTGTGGTCAACTTTCGTGAATTTACCTATACTACTCAATGACGTCAGACTCAATCCTAACGTAATATTATTTATATAAATGGAGTGTGGAGTGCAACAGTTTTTGCGAGAGGCGTATATCTAATTGGGGAAAGACATCTTTAGATTGCCTACACTCTTTTAACTCAGCCCACTCTTTTTCATGTTGTTGTAGGGTTCTCTCGCGTAACCACGTTTTTAGTTGGTTGAAAGGTATCGGAACAGTTGGTTCGGGTCCCAGAATTGTTGTGTCCGATCCTTTCCTTGCTAGTTGGTCTGCTGCGTCATTGCCCGTGGAGTCACTGTGTCCTCGTATCCACTGGAGCGTGACCCGATTCCTCGCTGCAGTTTTCTGCAGCTCTTGGTGGCACTCCATATTTAGGCCGCTGTTAAAGCAGTTGCCATCGAGAGCTTGTAGTACTGAGGCACTGTATGTGATGATGCGTATTGACAGGTTACTCACGTTACTGGCCGCGATCGCCGTCGCTGCCCTTATAATCCCAACGCATTCAGCTTGGAAGAGGGTGTTGAGTTTACCAAGCGATGTTCAGAGATTGATGTTCAAGTCATGGGAGAATACTCCGGCTCCTGTCCCATACTTTGTTTTTGAGCCGTCTGAGTATACTCTAACTTCGTGTATACCAGAGCTATCCTTGTGCTCTTCTTGCAGTTGTATGTGGTATTTTTTGTCAAAGACAAAGGTTTTAGGTATGAGGTCGCACGTTGCATCTAGGATCGGGATCTCGTTAGTTAACGTCATTTTCAGGCGTGCATGGGTTATTCGGTTGTCTCTTCTCCAAAGCCCGAACTTATCGAGCTGGATCGCGGCGGCACCTGCTCCCTGCTGGATGATGAGGTGCAATGGTCGCAAGTCGAGAAGCACCTCCAATGCCGCCGTTGGAGTTGTTTTCGTGCAGCCTGTTGTAGCCAGACAGGCAAGGCGTTGTATGCTCTGCAGCTTGCTCTTGACTGTGTTTAGTTCAGTGCGTGGCCACCACACTACTGCACCGTATGTGAGCATGGGGCGTATTATGGCAGTGTAGATCCATAGGGTGATGAATGGTTTGAGACCCCATTTCTTGCCTATTATTCTCCTGCACTGCCAGAAGATTGTACATGCTTTTGTGGTTTTAGTGGTGATGTGTTTATTCCAGTTGAGCTTGTGGTCGAGTGTTATGCCCAGGTACTTGACTTCACTCGATAGGTTAAGCTCCGTGCCAAAAAGTTTTGGTTTTTTTTCATACGGGTGTTCCTTTTGTTAGTGAAAAGTACAAGCTCCGTTTTATTTGGGTTGACCGTCAGTTCTTGTTGGTTGCACCATTGTTCCATGATCCTGATGGCTGCTTGCATCCGATAATGGATCATGTCTTCCGAGTTACCTTTGATTAGGATGGTTATATCATCTGCGTAGCCGACCGTGTAGAAGCATTTGTCATTCAGGCTTCTCAACAGATCGTCTACCACTATGTTCCAAAGAAGGGGTGATAGGACACCTCCCTGTGGGCAGCCTTTTGCTACTATCCCCCTTGTGGTGGTGTTAACCGTAAATTGAATAGTCTTTTGTTTCAGGAGTTGATCAATCCAGCCACTGACGTTTTGTTCAACTCCGAACTTGTCAAGGGCTCGGCTAATGCTGGTGAATTTAGTTTTGTCGAAGGCGCCTTCTATGTCAATGAAGGCGCCTAAGGTCATTAGTTTGTCAGATAGCGCTGTCTCTATGGTCCCCACTACGGAGTGAAGCGCTGATTCCGTTGATCTACCACTTCTGTAGGCGTGTTGTTGCGGGTGTAGTGGTCTGCGTAGCAGTGCGCCTTCCCGCAGGTATCTGTCAGCGAGCCTCTCCAGCGTTTTCAGCAAGAAGGAGGTTAAACTGACAGGTCTGAACGATTTTGCTTGAGTGTAATCCGTTTTGCCCGGTTTTGGGAGAAATATGACTTTTACTTCCCTCCACCTTCGTGGTATGTAATTGTGCGCTATAGATGTTCTATATATGCTGAGTAGCTGTGGCACAATCGTTGTGCAGCCCCATTGTAGAAGTGCTGGTGTTATTTCGTCCAGATTTGTACGGCTGGAAGCTATCAATTGCCCATTTCAGCCGGTCCACGGTAACCATGTTGTTGGCTATCGACCAGTCTGTTTGGGTCAGTGGTCTGTGTTCTGATTCTTCCCAGTCACAGGCGTCGGTCACAGTGCAACCTAGGAAGTGTGTTTCGATTAGCACTTGGCTTATTTCCATGTCTGTGATTGCGTAGGTGCCATCAGGCTTTCTGATGGAGCCTAGGGTCTTGTTGCTGTCCTGGGATAGGATCTTTTTTACCCTGGCTGCCTCGCATGTGGAGTTAATGTTGGTGCTGAAATTTCGCCAGGGCTCTCCCCTGCGGAATCGTATGCGTTTCTTGTAGTGCGACTGGGCTTCTTTGTATTTGTCCCAATCCGTGTCTTTCCTTGTGTTTTTGTCCCGGTTGAAGAGTTTTCTCAGATTGCGCCTGAGCTTCTCCAGATTCGATCCCCACCATTGGGTTTTACTACACGTTTTCGGTAGTGTGGTGGGGCAGGCTTGTTGGTAGCTGCGTTGTATGCATTTTGTTAGTAAGTTAGTGTTGTGTTCTATGTTTGTAGTGCTTGCGGTCATGTCGTTGAAATTTGACATGGCTATTTCCTGTTCGAACAGGGTCTTGTAACTCGCAATGTTGGTATTACGTGGGTTGCGTTTTGGTTGTGTGACCCTCTCTTGCACTCGTATGTCATAGCAGATACGTCTGTGGTCGGCAAAGGATGGTTTGGCGGACACATGCCAGTTCGTGACAAGTTCCGCGGCCCCATCCGATGCCAGTGTAATGTCTACTATGGTTTGATATCTGGAGCTAACAAATGTGGGCTCTGAGCCTTTGTTGATTACTGTTAGTGTTGTTGTGTAGATGTATTCAGTTAGGATCTCACCTCGTCTATTTGCCTCGGGGCTTCCCCACAATGGATGGTGGGCGTTAGCATCTGCCGAGAGTATTATTGGCCAGCCGTGGTCCTCACAGTGCTGCACTAGCCCGGCCAGCTCCTTCGATGGGATCTCCTCATCACCGGGCATGTAGACCTAAGCTAGTACTAGCATCTGATCATTGGGCCCTGTTCGTATTCCCACGGCTGTAAGATCTCTAGAACAAAAGTTAGTCAGCAGCAATGCTGGTACCGTTCGGGGAATGTATATGCATGTTCTCGGCTTAGAAGCCGAGCTCCAGTGCAATATCTTACCTCCGATGTTGTTGAGTCCACATATGGTGTCGCCTCTAATCCACGGCTCCTGGTTTAGGGCTTTTGTGTGGTGGTTAACCTCCAGCAGCCTGCGGAGGGTAGCCATTGCAATTTGCTTGTGCTGGAGGTTCGTCTGTACGACTCTAGTCTGACGAAGATCCGATAACATTGATGTCCACGGACTCCCCGTCAGACGAGTCGTGCTCGTCGTTGACGTCCGTCACAGCGATGTTTGTCGCTGCGGGCGTCGTGTGTGCTCGGACTGTGCCCGACGTTCAAGGTTCGGCCGGTGTTGTCGCTTGTCTCTGCGTGTGCCTACTGGCGAGCGGCATCTCCCCGGGCGCGGCAACCGCCCCGCCAGCTCCTGCCCCGGCAGCGTGGAACACTACGTACACGCTGCCGGTGAAGAAGGAGACTCGGCGGTCGCGTGCCTCGATTTTCGGCACTTCCGATTCGGGGATGCCCAGAGATAGGTACAGGCCGTGTTCTTGCATGGTAGCGCTGTATAGTTGCCAAGTTTGGACAGCGTACCATGGGTTTTGGGCAGCTAGGAGTTGGTGAATCTTCGGGAGGTCCAGGCTGGTCAACCTCGGCAGCCAGAGCGATGCGCGTACGCGCTTCGCGAGATCCGTCTGCCTGATGACGGTCAGCCCGGTTCCTTCAACCGGTGATTGTAGTCCCGCTACCGTCTGTTTGAGCAACGCCAGTGATTTTTCATTCTCGCACCATAACTTTAGGACACCTCCCGCTGCGAGGGGTTTGTCTCTAAAGGATGGCGCGAGTGCAGGCTCGTTGTTTGACCGAGGTGCGAAGGCTGCTTCTAGAATCCGCACTTCTATGGAGCGTTCGAGCTGCCGTGCTTATTCCACCGTCAGGTCTGTAGGTGGAGTGGCAACGACGGCCACCATCAGATGCGAGTTAATCGCATCGGCGTAGCTTATCGTTGCCCTCTTAGGAAGGTAGGCGTCCACTCTTGCACGTTTCAACGTGGCGCTTGGTGGTGTGTCATCGTGACGGTTCCTCTTCGACGGTGTCGCCGAAGTGGGCCGTCCCGAGAGCGCCAGGTTGGTTGGTGCGTGCCGAGGTCCACGTTTTCTAGGGCCGCGTTTGCGGCGTGGCCCGGTGGTGCCCCATGGGGCTGCCGACTCCGCATCTCCGACTGCCGTCGGAGGGTCGCGACGGGGGTTGCCCGGTGCTGCACCGGCCGGAGCGGTGCGTGCAGCCGGCGGGAGCGAGCCCGAAGGCTCACTCTTCGCCATCCGCGTGGCTTCCGCTTGCATGCCTGAGCTGCTGCGTCCACCACTCGCGCCGCGTCCGGCCGATTGCATCATCCTGGGCGGTTTCCTCATCGCGCTGGCTGGGGCCGGGTGTTCGCGCTGGTACGTTGCACCAGCTGTTTGTTGTCTCGCGGGCGGTGCGTTCACCGATGTTGTCGGTTCGCTACCCCCCGCGGGGGGTGCGTTCGCCGATGTTGTCGGTTCGCTACCTCCCGCGTGCGCTGTGTACTCACGCTGGCGTCGATGATGACGGGAGCGCTTGCCACGGTGTTTGCCTCTACCGGTTCCGGTTAACGCGAAGCCAACGTTCGCCTCGCGGCGTTCGTCTGCTCGACGCGGTACCACCGTCCAGGAGGTGTTGGTAATATGTTCTGCACGAGGCATAGCGCTTGCCAGGTCGTGCAGGTCTAATCTTTCCCGTGAAACATTGCCCCCCTCAGAATAGGGTACCCCCTCCTGGGGTAGTTGCTTCTTTCGTTTCACTACTTCCATATTGTTTGCTTCGTATGAGTGTTAGTGTGTGTTAGTGTATGTGTGCGCGTCCGTGTGAGTGATTGAAGCAGTGTGGTGAATGTATGTGTATGTGTGCATATACGTGTGTGTAGGTGAGGGTGGCTGGAGGTTTCTGTTGCGTCTGTTTCATAGGGAACCAGACCAAAAGCGGGCGGCAACCTCGGGAAGGATAGTCCACCAGCCTTGCCTTAGGGATCTACACGACTTGCGCTCTTCCCTAAGGCCATTCGCCAAACTCTGCAACGGACGCAGGTGCAGAGAGTAGAAGTCAGTGCAGTTCAATGGTGTTAAATGAGTTGAAGTGCACGGGCTTCCGCCCGATAAATACTTAAATAAATAAATTCCTTCGATATTCACCACGAGTATGTCAAATTAAAATTAGTACCAACCCACGAAAATTCGAACCGCCATTCGTATACGTATCCCACTCTAACACTAGAAACACTTCATAAGTCAAAGTGAAGTAAATAATAATGTTCTGTAAGGCTGCTATTTTAATGCAGTTTACATGTACTTTCCTTACTCTAAGATAATAACATTAGATTAGCAGAATACTGATTCTGAGTCAATTCAAAATATATTATCTCGTTTCGTTCAAAACATAGTTTCAATGTCATATAAAATACGAGAATCGTCGCTCTGGTTACACGTCAAAAAGGCAAAGTCACACACGCCTATTAAAGAAATAAAAGGTCAATCATAGCAATTTGGTACAAGCTTACACTCTATGAACATAGTACGTACGATTCGATTATTCAAATAACTTTAGCTCCGCTGCCCTACGAAGGACAGTCTAGACCGGGTTTATTGTTCCATGTTTAGCAGAGAACCAACCGAAGCTGGTGTTGGTTCTACAATTTGTAAAACCAATATTACAAATATACTAGAAGAATGACTAGTACGTTACACTCAAACGCACTTGCTTTTATTGGAATAATGCAAGTCGGACTGTACGCTCAGTTTTGTTTTTATTACATACTATATCCATAAACGGCTGTACATGAGACCAGAGGATATTTCTGTCCTCCTAGGTAGCCAAGCATATGTTCACAAGGTCTGTGATCGCAATTCACCCTCTCACATGATTTACTAAAAAAGAAATAAAAACAATCGCTTTCTTTTTAACCCCCCACGTGATTACAGCACGCACGGTCTTGCTCTAATTTTGGTGGTCCGAAGTGTTTGAGGCACGCACGGTCGTGCTCAATTAAAAATCGTTCTATTGGTCGCGGTTTTTTCACGTTTTGTTTTACTTAAACCAAGAAATGAAAGTAGTAACTATTAGAATAGTTCATATTCTATGCAATTAAATCGTTTTAGAAGGGTGAGGGAAACGAAACGCGCCAAAAAATATTGAAATATAATTATCTGTGTCTCAGTTGCGAAAGCGTCCGCCATTGTTGTGTTTTGTTCCGCGATCTTTGTAATAAAAGTTGTCTTGTGGAAGAAACCGGTGAATATTTTATAAAGATACTTATATAGATTTACTCAGAAATAAATAAATATTAATTGTGAAGTGACATTATTCGTGACAAAGACAAGAGATACAGTGATAAAAGGCAAAAACTTTTTAGAAGGGCTATTTCTACTCTTGAAACTCGCTATTTTCGTAAGTGTTTTATAATAAATATTCTTTTAATAGTTATGAAAGACATAAAAGTACCCAGATTATTTATCTGAAAACATATTTTAGCAAATAAATACTAGCATTGTTGTACATTTTTACTGTTATCGTGTTTCAAATGGTAAATAATTCACAGCCACAGTGTAACGAACAACAGTAGCATGGCGGCCTGGCAGGGCGAACTTTTTGTTACGCGTTCGGATTATATTTTTTTTAGTGGCGTTAGATTCAAATTCAAATTCAAATGTCTTTATTGCGAAAATGGGTACATTATTGTGGTATTATATAGGTACATAATTATGTATTGGTTCCTCCATCATCCGCCGCAAGGCATGCAATACAATTATTAATTAATGGCTAATGTCAAAATTATTTGTTTAAGTATGTCATAAATCAAAAACATGTAAGTATTTACTATAAGAATTAGTCAATTTTCAATTAGTCAATTAAGCATTAGTCGCTACATTTTACATATTTTACAAATCAATTTGGTATTTAAACATAAATAAATCATTGGAAGGAGTAATTCTCATTTAAATAGTCATTAATATTAAAGTAAGTTTTGTCTAAAAGAAATATTCTGAGTTTGCTTTTAAAGGACAATGGCAGAATTTGGTCTGGGTTTGTTGTGGCGACCTTAAACTTCATATGAACAAATCAAATTGTTTTTTTTTTCTACGATTTTTAATATTTTCACTTTGTCTCGTTAATGCTGGAGTATTTTATGATGATAAAAAGCATTCCAATTGATTACGAATACTTTATTATTTGATTGTTGCCATAGACAATGGTGTGACAGGAATAGACGTGAGTGCTATATCCATATCGATTATTAAATAAGTAATCGATACGATCGACCTTTATGGAGTTGATTTGGTTCAAAATGCAGTTATTTAATATTTAATCAACATTACATCACAAAGTTAATATTTTTGAAGCAAAACAACGTTTAAATCAATTAAAAACGTCACAGCATCGTTTTAATGTTGTATCGATTTCACATAAAATCGATTTAAAATGTGCAGGTCTGCGTTTGTCTTTGGCTGTGAAAGTTAGATGCTACAAAATACTTCTGCGTTTTGATGTCAATCTGATATATGTCATTTGATAATTCAAACGTACCTACCTACATTTTTTTACCTTTCATACTTTAACTTTCCTTTTACCTACATTGTTCATTCTTAACTAAAAATTGAAACACCGATATCTTCTTTTTCCGCGTTTCCTGAGTGAAAATAGAATCATTTATAGACTCTGTTACTTACGCCAAATTTTTTGATATATTTTTTATTACTGTACGCTTCAATTTAATTTCAGACATTTTGATGTATGGAGATCTGCCATTGTCCTTTGTGGATGCAATCTATTGACAACAGACATTTTGGTAGGTGATTATACACTCGCGGCGATAGCCCAGTGGTGTACGTAACGGACTGCCGAGACGATGGTCTCGGGTTCGATCCCCAGTTACCCCGGGCATACACCTATGACTTTTCGAAGTTATGTGTGTATTAAAATAAAAATATTAATTATCGCTCGCTTAAAAATGTGCCCGGTAGATGGCAATAGACCGAAACATATCTGGCGAAGTGTGGGTGTGTAATACACCTCTGCCTACCCCTTCGGGGATAAAAGGCGTGAAGATATGTTATGTTATGTTATGATTATACACTCGTGGCGCCATACAGAAAACACTCCTGTCCATCAACGCACTTTTATGTTGAGGACAACGTACTTTGAGGTTGTGACGCTTATTTGTAAAATTACTGAACATGTTTGAATTAGTTTTAACAAATAATATTAATTCGAAGATATACAGACACGGCACGGTAAATATCTTAAGTTGTTTAAATAACGGTTTACAGCTATCAGTTTGCTTGACATTACACATTGCCCTGACACATTTTTTCTGAGCCTTAAATACTTGTTCTATTTCTGTACAATTGCCCCAGAATATGATCCCGTACCGTAATAGGGATCCTACATATCCATGATATGCCGTGAGTACTGCAGTACGGTTTAATTTTTTTGTGAGCATGTATAGAGCGTATGACTGACAATTTAATTTTGAGCAGATTTTTTCTATATGCCCTTTCCAATTCAAACTACTATCTATGTTCAATCCCAAAAATGTTGTTGAGTCTATTGTATGAAGTTTATCGCCTTTGTAGGTTACGTCAATATCAGTTAATAAGGGAATACGATTTTTAAATGTCATTAAATGCGTCTTACTTAGATTAATTTTTAAATTATTAGATGTCAACCATTGAATTACATTAGATAAGGTGCTGTGAATGTCAGATTCAAGAAGCGACTTGTTTTTACCCTTAAATATAATTGTACTGTCATCTGCAAATAAAACTGTGGGATGTTTTGTTATCTTCGGGAGATCGTTAATATATATATTGAATAAAAGCGGTCCCATTACACTGCCTTGTGGGACTCCTATGCTAACCTGTCTATAATCTGAGCGGCAATATGTCTGTTTTCTGGTTTTTGGGCACAAACGTGTAACCTGAGTACATTGACTTCTGTTAGAAAGATAAGATCCAAATAGATTTAAAATGTTTCCTCTGATCCCATATGAGTCTAATTTACTCAGCAATATGTCATGATCCACGAAGTCAAATGCCTTTGTCAGATCCATGTTAAGCGCACATACGGGCATTTTATTATCGACACAATCGGTGATTTCTTTCAAAAAATTATAAAAAGCTATATTTATATTTTTATTCTTCCTAAAACCTGTCTGTTCAATGGCAAATAAATCATGTCTTTCAATAAATTTGTATATTCTGTCATGCATAATTTTCTCAAAAATTTTAGAAATTGTCGGTATTAAAGCAATGGGTCGATATGAGCCCAGGCAGTGCGGGTCGTTCTTTTTAAACAGTGGTTTAATAATAGTTCTCTTTAATCTATCTGGGAAAACTCCTTGGTATATACACTGATTAATTATATGACTTAGCACACAACAGATTTTAGTTGATACTTGCTTCAGAATTGTTGTGCATATATCGTCGTATCCGGTACTGCGAGTATTTTTAAGGGTCGATATTATTGTTAATATTTCGGCTGGTGAAGTGGGATCCATAAACAGAGACTGTGAAATTTTTGCCGTCTGATGTGGTCTGCTACCAATATCGAGACTTTGTATTTGGTCAATAAAAAAAATATTAAATGCTTTCGCTATCTCCAAAGGATCGTCAATAACCGTTCCGTCATTACTATTAATATAATTAATATCTCTCTTCGGCATATCAAATTTCACTTTGTTAATTAATGTCCACATAGCTTTACATTTATTCCGAGCCGTATTTATATATTGTTCATTTTGAATAGTTTTCGTACATTTAATTATGCGATTAAGCCTATATGATAAAGTAGTAAACTCATTTTTATTCTTTTCAGTACGTGTTTTGCGATATTGCCACAATAATTGTCGTTTGCGCTTGCAGCATAGCTTAATACCCTTTGTGATCCACTTCGGCCGTTTTTGTACACTAACTTTTGTTCGAATAATAGGAAAACACAATTGATAGAACAAAACAAATGTATCATAAAAGTAATTAAAAGATTCAACTGGGTCACAGTTATTATAACAATCGCTAAAAGTCAATGAGTCTAAGCATTCACAAAATTTTCTTATATTCTCAAACTCAAACTCAAACTCAAATATGTTTATTTCCATAAAAATGTTTAAATTTTTTGGACACGTCAGAAAGTCAAACAAATAAAAAATAATAAAAAAGTAACTTAAAATGCATATTAACATAGTTGAGCATTGAAAAAAAATGCCTGTTCAGAAAGTAGAGCCTCGTGAGAAGAATCAGGCAAGAAACTCCGGGCCACTCTTTTCTACGTCTTGATTCTATACAATTTAAAAGCTTAGTAACTAAATTGAATTTTTCATAGGTATATGAGCTGGTGTGTCTATAATGTTGTTGTCAATTAATAAGGCTTTTTTAATAATAATATAAAAGTACTAACTAGCATAATATAGACACAATAACTCACACTCACATGAAACTTAACACTAATCAAACATAAGTAGCCTGTGGGACCGAGCAAATTAATCCCAAGCATTTTTATCTTCAATATAATCTAGCACTGAATAGTACCCTTTTTGGCAAAGTTTACGTTTTATAATCTTTTTGAATTTATTATAACTTAAATTTTGAATATTGCTTGGCACTTTATTGTAAAAGCGCACACATTGGCCTTGAAAAGATTTTTTTATTTTCTCTAGCCGGGTAGCCGGCACTACTAGCTTACTCTTATTTCTAGTATTCAAATTGTGGATATCACTTTTCTTTGAGTATGAGGCCTTGTTTTGGAATAAATATATTAGGTTGGAATAAATGTACTGGCTTGCAACTGTTAAAATGTTTATTTCCTTGAATTTATTCCTTAACGAAGCCCCATAATCCAAATTATAAATTGCCCGAATAGCTCTTTTCTGCAGAACAAAGATGGTCTGAATGTCGGCAGCATTTCCCCACAGGAGAATACCGTATGACATTATACTATGAAAATAGCTATGATATACAAGCCTGGCAGTGTCAATGTCAGTTAACTGGCGAATTTTCCTGACTGCGTATGCTGCAGAGCTGAGTCTATTCGACAATTTACTAATATGTGGTCCCCATTGCAGCTTAGAATCTAGTGTAATGCCTAAAAATTTGGTGTTATCCACAAGATCCAATACATCATCCTTAACCTTTACTGAGGTGTTCACTTGTTTGACGTTAGGCATCAAAAATCGAATACATTTAGTTTTAAGTCTATTTAAAAGCAGGTTGTTAACCTCAAACCAGCGAACCACCTTTGAGATAGCAATGTTTACATCGTCCATATCAATTTGCTGTCGTTTTAATTTAAATAAAAGTGAGGTATCATCAGCAAACAGTACTATCCCGTGCTTGTCATTGACGAGGTGTGGTAAGTCATTAATATAAAAAAGGACCGAGGATTGAACCCTGTGGGACGCCCATTTTGACTACAGACCCATGCGAACGCGTCCCGTTGACATCAACTCTCTGAATCCTATTACTCAAATATGAAGTAAGAAGATGCAGAGCAGAACTACTTAAACCATAGTGATGTAATTTCCTGATCAATGTATCATGTTCTACACAATCAAAGGCCTTGGACAAATCACAGAAGACACCTAAAGCATCATGTGAATCCTCCCAGGCATCAAAGATATGTTTTACAAGCTCAACACCGGCATCGGTCGTGGAGCGCCCCTTTGTAAAACCAAATTGTTTAGAGTGTCGAAGCTCGTTGTTATTAAAATAACTTTGCAGTTGGTCTAGTATCAATTTCTCGAAAATTTTGCTAAATGTGGGCAGCACAGAAATTGGCCTATAGTTGGTAGGGTCTGATGTGCTACCTGCTTTGTACAAAGGTATTACCTTGCTATCTTTCATAAGATCAGGAAATACACCACAGTCAATACACTTATTAAATATTAAAGCTAATCTGTTAGCAGCTAAAGCAATAATGGACTTGGTAATAGTAACGGAATTTCCCCACAAGTCTGCAGTCTTCTTTAAATTTATAGTATTAAAAGCTTTTATAACATCATTTGAATTTATATACTGAAATGAGAAATTACTATAGGTTGTACTCATGTTTTCTTTTAAAAGAGATTCCGCTGCATTGGTTGATGAGTCCAAAGATCTAGTAGTAATAACGGGGATATCAGTAAAAAAACTTTCAAACGCCGATGCAACTTTTGAGTCTGATGTGATAGTGTCATTATCAATGTTCAAACTAAATTTTGAACTTTTACTTTTAACTTTCCCAGTCTCGCTGTTTATTATATTCCATGTCATTTTCATTTTATCGTCACTACTCCTAATCCTTGAACTCAGGTAAAGAGACTTAGCTTTCTTGCAAAGTTTCCGAAATATCCTAGCATAGTTTCTAACATAATCCTGAAATTGTTCACTTAAATTAAAGTTTCTCTCGTCATATAGCTCATACAATCTCTTTCTACTTTTGTGAAGCCCAGTTGTTGCCCATTCACAGAAGGTTGCATTACCTCCAAATGTAATCGTTCTAGGTGTGAAAACCGAATTTAAGTCTGTACAAAACGCTTTGAAAAAGCTATTATATAACAAATTAGGGTCACCTTCATCATCTAACCGTGACCAGCTAGTCATTAGTTTACTTTGAAACCTAGCAAAACGAGTTGCAGTTTTAGGTATTACAACTATATTTTGCCTAGAAACATTCTTACTGTTATCATTAAAGGAGATCTGCTGTCCACAATGGTCTGAGTCTAACTGTCTAATAATTTGCTTGTCTCTTACTATGATATCTGTAAATATATTATCTAGGCAAGTAGATGTAGAGGAAGTAACTCTTGTGGGCTCTAAGAATAAGTTCTTCAGATTATATGATAGAAACAGCGCTTTCAATTTTGTACTAAGACTACTATCCTCCAATAAATTTACATTAAAGTCACCACATACAACAACATTTTTATTTATTTTTGCAACTTTGTTTAATATCTCATCCATAATACGCTCGAAGCTATCATACAATGCTGAAGGAGGCCTGTATACACTTATTACAATAAATCTCCTCAGTTCCACACAGGCTACCTCAATAGTTCGCTCAACAGACAGACTTACAATATCATGACGCTCCTTAAATTTAAGTTGCTTATTAAGTAAAATCATCGAGCCACCATGTACTGCTTGCTGCCGGCTAAACGAGCTTCCTACTATATGATTACTGAAATTGAACATGAACTGGTTGCTTTTTAGCCAATGTTCAGTGATGCAAAATATATCAACAGCATTACAGTTCATAAACAATTCCATTTCTAAATCTTTATTAATCATACTTCTAATATTCTGATGTACTAATTTAATCAAATTTTTGTTATTGTTACGAGCTGGGGTTCGACGATAAATTATAGCTCACTATGCCACTTAAACTGAACTTTATTCACTAACACAATAACACTAGATACACACACTTAATTTTCTAACACTAATAAAACACACTATTCACACCACTAGTACAACACTAAACACTTCCGAATTACTTCCTTCGCTTGATCTTGATCGCTTTCCGTATTCAATTGAACTGTCCGGTCCGTTCGCTCGCACTCTATTTATACTGGCCGGATAACATCACTAGACTTTTCGAGACGACTCACGAAATTTCTGGAAACGTGTAACGTGTTTCTAGATGTCGCGTAAATGTTCTATTTACACCAACGCCATCTATTAGAGCATAGATGAAACAGCCTTAATCAACCGATACATCTAATCTCATGTAGTTCTCCCATTCACTGATAGATGGCGTTATTTTCAATTCGTAACATTATTGTTATGTTTAAGTGTATTAGTCAATGAGTTACGAGTAATCTTATTATAGCTAGAGGTGTTCTCTATTGTCTCAGAATTTAATTTAAATTATTATTATTATGAATGTCAATAATGGAATTGTCATGTACTCTAACAGTACTTGGGTCACTGTATAAATTAAATGCTAATAATTTAGCAAGTTGTCGTTTAAAAGAGTGAGAAAGATACATAGTATCTTTTGTTAAAATAAAATTACTTTTAATAAAAGTATTAGTGTCAAAGAATAAAATTTTGTCATTATGACGATATGTACTATTATATAATAATAGATTTAATTTACTTATCTGGTTGTTTTCTTTTTCAGATAAGGTCTTTGAATAAGGAAATGCACAGACTATAAAATTGCACCCCACTTTAGAACTTCTATCAGTCATTATATCCGATAAAGCTAGTATATCTTTCCTAGTAACTAGTAAGCTATCACCATACATAATAATAACTGTAGAATGTTTATTTAATTCTGCATGTTTTAACTTATTAACTAATGAAGACATTCTTTCTCCTGGATAACAAAAGTTTTGTAATGGACGGTTAGTGTAACTATCTATTAAGCTACCCAAACCCACTCCCAATTGGTCAGAAAACATCAATACAGTGTTATTACTATGAGTGTCAAGTGAACATATATGATTTGTTTGTAACAAGGCATCAGAACCGGAGTCATTGTATATTTTGTGAGGTGGTTCTAGTACTAGACTACTTTCTAAATCATTATTTAATTTTGAACAATTTAAGCAACATTTTTTGTTGGCTATAGAGAGTAGTTGTTCTAGATTCTCTCTACCAACTCTAGAAATCTCATCATATTTTAGTATGTATTCTTGAGTTTCTTTCTGGTGTGTTATTGCCATTTTGTCGAGCTGTGCAGTCAGTTTTGATATGTGTGTTTGTAGCTCCTGAGTGTGCTGATCATATAATAATCTACTACTGAGTAATTGTTCATTGCTAGCCTCAAGCTTCGACATCAATGACTCCTGTTCCTTAACCAAGTCATGGTTAATTTGTGATAATTTATTTACTTTATTTGACCCCTTGTGACTGGATTCAAGTCGCTTTATCAATTTATTTAATTTTGATAATTGCCTAAATTTCCTTTTGGTTATCAATTTAGATTTACAGTTGCACTTACATTTTACAGTCTTAATAACACTAGCATTACCGCTGATTACCTCTGAAAACAGGTTCTTGTTTGCTGTGGTGTTGAGCATCTGGATTGATTCCTCTTGTGATAAAATTGTTGTTTGGGCTTCATTCAGACTCGCCTCCAACTCCATAATTCGACTGAGTTGTCTAAGGTAGGTTTCATCACAGCTACTGTAGGACCTAACTTCCTCCTGTAGTCTGTCTCGTTGGTCCAAGATGTCCATGTGTTCAATGTGGAGTTCCGTCAATTGCGCCTTCAGCTGGGATACTTTATCATTGACATATTTAATTTCTTCTTCGCTATCAACACGTTCCTTCAATAGTTGACTGTTATCTTCTTTACATTTCTTTAATTCTAACAGCGCTATCTTCAAGTTGTTCTCTGTTTCCTTAGCAAGTGCCTTGCGGGTCATCATGTTTGTAGACATGCCTCACAAATTACCTAAAAAAGGAAAAACAGGTGAATACTTTGAAGAAAGATAGGTATTATGTTAATATACAAGAGTGAATATATATAATTAGTACCAAATAAAAGAGATAAAAAAGTTATGAGAATTATAGATTGATGTAGGTATGTTGAAAATAAGTTATGAAATCATCACAGAGATCTCGTTTTTTAACGTACCAATAAATAAAAGCGACACTAGTTTGTACAGGGCACGTAAAAAGCTGTGCGGTGTGATCGGATAGTGCAAATTCTATTATTCACACTTTATATTTAGGAATATTGCACATAAAGTTATCTATACATGTACCACTAATTATGCGAGTCGGTTCCTTAAGAGTCCATTTTAAATTGTAGCTTAATAATATGTTTAGGAAATCTGTTGATATTTTTGTTTTAACAAGAATATTTATATTAAAGTCACCACACAGAATAACTTTATATTTACTACGACAAAGTTCCGTCAGTAAGGATATAAGTTTCTGGAAGAAAATATTTATATCTTCTTGACTAGTTTTAGGTGGTCTATAAATACAGTAGCTCTATACCGGCGACTTCAATTATTCCTTCCTCACTAAATCTGGTCAGGCCGTTTATTGTTTTGTACCTGTGATGAGTTCGTATAAGGATACATGCGCCACCGCGACGGTTTTTTCGACAGAAGCTTGATCCAAGCATAAAGTTGTCAATATCAATAAATTTAATATCTGTTTTAATTAAATTATGCTCCGTTATACACAGAATATCTATGGTCTTGTTCTCATTTTGTAATTGCTCTAAAGATAAAATCAGCAAATCCGATTTACTACGAAGTCCATTAAGGCGAGGTTGCAGTACGGTGCGTAGCTCGACCTCACCCCCCGCAAAAACAAAAACACGGCGGTGGCGTCAGCGAGTGAGCGGGAGCGGGAAGGAGGGGGGGGGGGGGGGGGGTTCGTGTGTGCGTGTGCCACAGCGCAGCGTAAAAAACTGTAGATGAGTTATGCGAACTTCAAAGTGGCACATTAAAAACTGACAAATTCATGACAAACCTTTTTTTTCTAAATGTCTCATTTGGCTTTAGTCGCGTACGCGCTGCGGTCGGAAGCGCTCGCTCTTTTTCTCGCGTGTGTGTACGTTACATTTGAAAATGCCGTCGTGTGTAATGAGATTTTGCTAAAGTAGTTAAACTATAGTAGGAAAATGACTAAAAGTTATGGAATCACTTCTCATTCATGAGTATTACAATATTACAACGTTTTATTTTCAATTTAGAATAAATTCAGTATCACAAATAATAGAGTGAATAAAAAATTGGCATTTAGCGAGTGTAAAAGAGAAGCAGTATTGTGCGTGTTTAAAGACTAAAAAACAAAGTATCCAGATGGGACATTCGTAATAATAAAACACTGATGTGTGTTTTTGTCAAGTAATAAAAGTGATTTGAGGCTGAATCAACACAATATATTATTATTATAGAAATACAAAATCATACGTAAGTTACAAACATTGACGGATGATCAAAGTCCATTCACTTGTTCTTGTTTTTCTCCTTTTAGTATTAAACAACTAAGTAGATTGTACTGCACAGTTTTCGCTGCCGACCCACCGTACCCCTGGCAGTACCTCTGGGGGTATGGTGGGTCTTTCAAAGCTTAACCGTACTCCCAGATAATATTGTTGTGTAATTAGTTTATTAATTTCGGTTCGTTAATTTCAAGTTCTACTATTTTGTGTGATCATTCCCAGTATAGTAGTAGTATTGAACAATTCTGTGATAGAACTGTCCTAATTCTATTAGCACAACTTGATGAGGAGAACAGAACTAATGGGATAAGTAATAGGAAATGTCCCAGTCTAGTTCTATGTATGTTTTTACAAGGGTATTCAATAGAACTACTGGGAATGATCCGTAGTGTCACGACATCGCGCTCATATATCCGAATAAATATGTTTTGTAGACGTTCATTTGTTTAATGTGTAAAACAAATGAACGTCTACAAAACAAATGAACGCCTACAAAACAAATGAACGCCTACAAAACAAATGAACGTCTACAAAACAAATGACTTACAGAAAGTGATCAGCTATCGATAGTGATTGCAGAAAACAGGTGCATGCGATTTTCAACCTAATTGGCATTAGTCAGAATTTATAATTTTATTACCCTAATATTGCCAGAAAGCGAGAAAAAACAAAAAAAAAGTTTGTCATGAATTGTCAATAAGGTCCAAAATCGCATGCACCTGTTTTTTGCAATCACTATCGATAGCTGATCACTTCCTGGTAGTCATTTGTTTTGTAGACGTTCATTTGTTTTGTAGACGTTCATTTGTTTTGTAGACGTTCAATTGTTTTGTAGACCTTCATTCGTTTAACAGATTTTTATAAATACATATTTATTCGGGTTTGTGAGCGCGATGTTGTGACACTACCCTTGTAAAACATACATAGAACTAGTGGTAAATTTCCTATAACTGTTTCCCATTAGTTCTATTCTTTTCATCAAGTTGTGCTAATAGAACTAGTGGGAAAAAAAGTATCACTAATTCTATCATAGAACTGTTCAATAGAACTAGTGGGTATGATTCGACAGCGCAAGGATGATGATGATGATGGGTCTTCAACAGCACCACAGATTATACCTATAATATACAAAGTAATTATAACCATAAGCAGTAATACCTAAACGTTTTATTCTCTAATTTATCTCCTTGTTGCACTATATCATCGTACTAGCGCTTGTCTTCGCTTGTCTAAAAATATACTGATAACACTGTCACTGGTCACTCACACGTCAATGTCTTATTTGCAAAAACGAGATTGAGATAAAAGTCACTTTTACTAATTATTTTAAAAATATAAACACGGAGCTGATGTTTACATGACGGCCAGCGCCCTCTTGTCCATTCGTTTGTTACAAATAAATAATGTATTGTGTGAAAACCTAAAGGTATATGTGATAATGTTTTTGTGTTTATGAACCAAACAAGTAATGAAATTCATTAATATGTGATGAAATGTTTGTGTGAACGAGTGAAAAAAAACAAACTTCTAAGTTTGTAAGCTTGTTTTGCCAAAAAGGTGAGTATTTAGTAGTAATTCATGTTATTATTATGATAGCTGATTTTATAACCAACAAAATGATATGCAATTTATGTGATATAATTATATTAAGGTGTCATGATTAATTTTTTTCCGGTAACCTATGCCAATGAAAATTTGCAGCAACGTGACTTTTCGCACTTGTGGCACTTTGCCTTTAGTTTGATCGCACCTCAAGGGTTAACCCGAGTATCGAACCCGGAACCTCCATTCGATATTTACGCTATAGCTAGATCACAGTTGTATTCAGACAACCACATGCTAACATAAAATGCAAAAGTCATAAATAAATCGTTCAGTGCTACCCACCATTTTTTTACCTTTATTTATTTCTTCTTTAGCTATTGAATTAAAACTTTTTCGTGATATCTTGTCGTGGGAAATGCGACGAAAAAATCCTAAATCTATGAATGCGACACCGTAGAGATCTGACGGTTCACAGTAAACGCCTGTTCCAACCACACAGTAAACAAGTAGGCCCAACAAGTATCTAGACTAATAATTACATGCATTATTTCACTATATTAATGTTGTAAAAGTCAAGTAAGGAATTTGAATATACAATGGCTTTTTTATTTAGTTTTTTGTCAATGCATACTACCCTTGACGATTTGGCTGTACTGAATTGAATAACTCACAGGAATTATTTTGCGTTATCAACGCCCTTTATAGTAACACAGGTCAATTTCACTATAAAGCTATTATAAATTTAAATTAAACGTAACGTAATATGCTACACCGATATCTAAGCAGCGTATACCTGGTGAAAACTCAAAAATAGTCGCACTTTCCTTCCTTTTTAGGGTTCCGTACCTAACAAGGTAAAAAAAGGAACCCTTATAAGATCACTTTCTTGTCCGTCTGTCTGTCTGTCTGTCTGTCTGTCTGTCTGTCTGTCTGTCTGTCCGTGTGTCACCACCGATTTTCTCAGGAACGGGTGGACCTAGCAAATTGAAATTTATACCAGATACTGAGGTCTGTGGTTCCTATTAGGTGTATAAAAATTAGGGTCCTGGGTCAACCCGATAAAAAGATATGGTCAAAATTAGATTTTTGCGAAAACTTGTAAGTACCAAAATTAACCTTAATTTTCAACTTTTTTTAATTTTCGGAATTTTTCCTTTACTTGTGCTGTAAGACCTTGGTTTTGACCAAAATTGACAATTCTAGGTCAACCGTAAGTACCCTATAGGTTTTGGGTCGAAAACCTATATGGTAGTTCCCGTTGAACTAGAATCACGAAATTTGGCCAAAAGCAGGGTCTTACAGCACAAATAAAGGAAAAATTACAAAAATTTCAAAAAGTTGAAAACTAAGGTTAATTTTGGTACTTACAAGTTTTCGCAAAAACCTAATTTTGACCATATCTCCTATGTACCTCTACAAAAAAAAGTGGAAAATTTAAGGGTGTCCCCATACATACATAGTAGACTCCATTTAAGATAGTAGGTACTCTTTGTAAGGGCGCTCATACAGAGAGAGTTAAAGCGCCCCTTATGGAGAGAAGCGATCGATAGAGACCGCTAGGGGGCGCATTTAGAAAATGTATGGAAATTGTTCCTGTCATCTAGGCTATCGTCCACCGTGACGATCGAGTGCAAACTGGTACTAGACCCTCAGATTTGGAGGACTAGCGTAATTAGCATCAACCTCAAATAAGGTAAAATGCGTACGGAACCCTCGGTGCGCGAGTCAGACTCGCACTTGCCCGAATTTTTTTTTAGTATTATATTTGTTTCACTAACCTGTATTTATCCTCGTCGCCATTTGTAGTATTTGCTATCACAGCAAATATAACCACTACACAAATCGATGTAACACTGGCTCACCACAACACACAGACCCGAGAAAGCACGTCCAGTGCGCACCGCTTTTATCTATCGACTGACTGTCTGTAGTGACAGTGACAGCCACAGATTATACAGATATACTAGTAGTGACAGGTGCCAAGTGACGCTACTTCCTCTACTGGTGCACATGAGACAATGTATTGTATCTATTGCATAGATACAAACACTACACTCATAAACACATTTACGCTGTTGTACGCTGTGCGCAACAACCAGCACGTCATCAAGATAGTACTGATTGGCTCGCTCCAAAGTCAGATCATTGTAGAACTTGGAGCCAGCCAATCAGTGCGCTGTATGCTGATCGAGTCGATGTAATGTTATTTACCAAGTACGCTAAAAGGAAATGGGTATTTCTTTCTAATTTTAGTGGCATCCTAGCTAGCTTCTTTCTTTATCAACAAATAAGATGCAACATTAAACTTAAAGCCCAAAAATTTAAATTAGGTCGTCGAATAATTCCTCAGAGATACCAAAAAAAAATAAGAAAATGGTCTTCCACATAACTCCAGACCCACAAAATGTACTTAGTTGGAGTTTTAAAAACTCAAGCTGGATTATACTCGTCCATTCACGGCGACTTATTCTTAAGGCGTCCGTTTTGGGACCGAGAATGGCATTTCTTTAGTTAAAGGTGGTGCCTGTCTTGAGCGTAAGATTGTGATGTAACGTTCTACAGAAAAATACAAAAAACAGTATTGTATTTTTTTTGTAAAGACATACCTAAGCTTGTATCCCCGAAGGAGTAGGCAGATGTGTACTATTACACCCACACTTTGACATGTATGAATCAGGTTCCACGAAATAGGGAGCGAGCTTATTGACATTACCGGGCACTTTGTCAGACTCAGTGCTGCAAAATGAGAATTACAGTAACACTTTTGCGCGTCCTGGGAATCAAACCCGGGACCCGCTCCCAATTAGCAGACGCACACGCTATTCAATGGACCACGGAGGCAGTCATGTATTGTATGTATCTAATACATTCCAATGGATAATAATCTTCGATGCCCGATAACATTTTGATGATTGCACGTTTGTTGCGCGCGAGTGTTGTGGGCTCGATCCCCACACGAGTCAACACTTTGTGTAATTCACAAATTGTTGACTACGGACACAATAAACACCCAGGTGTTGTACCCATGCCTGTAAAGTCACCCGCGACACAAATTTAATCCTAATGCGGGAGTTGTCTTTTAAAAAAAAGAAAAACTTCTTTGCGTCATGTACCTAAATATGAGGCTAATAACAAAATTTTAAACAACCACCACTTATGTATGTATCGCATGTAGTAATCCGAACCTGTTGGACGTAAATATACACAAAAACAAGTTCTACAGAATTTGTCACCACAACCGGCTAACGTCAAAATAGCTCTTTTTCCACGAACAATTAATCGGCAAACGCCCGCACGTTAGCCGATGGATTTTTTTTGCAAAGGGATTCATAATTCGTCACAATAGTCGATTGAGGCGGTTGGTTCACTGTATTGGCATTTTCACGTTGTGTGGTCTTAATTCTATGTGCACTTATAGTAATTTTTTTGTAAACTTGCAAAACAAAAATACATTTTTTTAACATAACGAAACTGGTATGATGATCTGTAATAATTATTTTGGCCACATTAATACGTTAATTTCAACATAACAATAAAATGTAATATGCCGCAGTTGGCAAGCTTTCCATCAAGCCAATAGGTAGAGAATCGTGTCTTTTAGAGATTGCCAAAGTACGAATACGAATAGTTCATCATATCTTATACCTATTCTAGCTTTTGCCCGCTGCTTCGCAAGCGAAAATTTTGCTCAGATAAAATGTTTTGCACAAACTCCGCTACACACCTCAAGGAACATACATGCCAAATTTCACCTACTTGCGTTCAGTAGTTTCAGCTGTAGCGTGTCTGTCAGTCAGTCAGTAACGCAAGGATTTTATATGTACAGATTAAGAGTTTGTTGTGTGTGTTCTTTTATTGATTGTAAATACCTTTTTACTTTATTATTTAAAGGGTCTTCACCGCATAAAATGATCTAACTTACAGCATAGAAACGTATGTTTTGCCGATGTTTTTACCGTCTTGCAACGACCGTGGTCGCCGAGTCCCTCTGTAAATTAGGTTATTTTACGTGCTTAGGACCCGTTGAATAATTCTGTATGATTTATACAAATTGCGAAAGTTTATAATTATTCTAAAATATTCAATGAGGATACGAGTCAGTCGCCGCCGCTATGATGAATCTTTTTAGCGGTCCCTTGGTGTAAATTTAATATAGGACCGGATTTAATTAAACGGTAAAACGCTTGAATGTATACTGGGGACTGCAAATACGGGGAGAATTCCTTTAAATAATGTTTTGTCAAGATTGGACGAGGACTCCGCGGTCAAATTATGACATGTCTCTTCAGGGTGTTGTATATCAGCGTTATATTTGAAGCGGAAAATAGGCCAAGTGCGTGTGGATTGAACACAGAATAACCTTTTTCATTTCCTTCGTTTGTTTTTAAGTATATTTAATCACTTTTTATTTGATTCTGCTAATCTGATTCTTGATTTCAAGATAAGGAATGTTCATTCATCTTGAAAAAGAAAAAGGTAACTCCAAACACCCGAACCACGCGAATGGTAAGTACAACCAAATTTTAAACTTGAATTTTGACTGAAACAGTATAATATATGTGCATATTTGTAATGTGCTCACCAATACCTTTCTTTTGATACCAAACACGTAATGATTATCTCAGTTTAATTTTTTTGAGATTGGAATCTGAGCAATTAGTCCCGTAATTAAAAAAACACATAAAATTTATATAGCCTATGTCACCCGGGCCATTATTACGAATCTATTGACACCCAATTTGTTAAAATTGGTTCAGTAGTTTAGGCGCTACGATGGAACATACAAACATACATATGTATGTATGTTTGTATATATATTATATACATACATAGACTGCCAAAAACACCCTACCCTTCCTTTTGGCTTCGCCGTAGTCGAGTAAAAAGAGGTCATTAAAATAATCGAGAGCTTGTATTTTCTGTCTAGTTTTTGACTATTGTTGAATCCAAGGCTAATTGATGAGTTTGTGAGTATTTCTGGAAAATCTTAGCCATTACTATTCCTAAATTAGGTTGTAAATTGTTCTGTGAGGCAAAATCCTCTCAAAACTGCTATAAACTGACTCGTTCGCAAAAGGGCGTAGTATGCTTTTGATCACCCGCGAAGGGATAAAAAGAACTTAGTTTATGTATATATTTAAAAAGCAGCATTCTGTATTTGTATTCTTATTACTTTTATAGAGAATGATCTTTAAACTGGAAAAACATATTTTTCTTTAACATTATTGAAGTGTCTGTGATTTGAAAATCATTATATTTTTCAATTTCTTATAACACATAGACATTAACAACATTTTTTAAATGTTTGTTTATTTTGCCCAAGCTAATATTTGAAAAGTCCTCAGGAAGCTTTTAAAGGAAGTCAGTTAACTTTTTAGGGCTACATATAGGCCATAGTTTAGCTCGGTAGGTGACGCTGTTGTAAGCTAGTTTGCAATAAATTGTAAGCATAGTAAAAGCTTCAAATCGTCATAATAACCTATTTACGATCCTGACCATTAAATATTTTCTTACGTCAGCGATAATCCGGAGTGATTTCACGCAGTCGCTACTAAAAATAACAGAATGCAAACGAGAGTCTCGGAGTCTTTAGCGTGATAATGGGATTTCTTTCTCGGGTCCTTTTTCAATCAGAAATGTTTGCTATCAAAATAGAATTTCATCAATAAACGTAGGACTTTTGTGTTTAAGACGTAGTTGCGAATCGCTTTCAAGATTAAACTGTAATCGTACGAGTTTGATAAAAGATGTTAAAATTGAATGTAAAGAAGGGATTATGACCATGATTAAATTTACCATGAAGTTTAGAGCAAAATAGCCTATTGAATTTTCTCTAAACTATATTATTCTTCTAGCGCTATCCCGGTTGCAAGGGGTCTGCTTGGTAGTCTGGCTGGATTTGACCGCATATTATGATTCCATAGAGCGCATCAGCATATTTACATGAACTAATAATATTAGTTTACCTTTTAGTTAGCATTTTATGCAATTAATTAGTTCATTTTCACTTTTATAATTATGAGAAAATTCACGTGCTTTTGTTTATATGTGAAAATTCTTCTCAAATCTCATGTATATGCTAATAGGCTGCATAAACAACTATAATTGGCGGATATACCGGAGTTAATCCCCGTTGATCCAATTAGATGTGTTTAAATTAATGGATACATTTCGAGTGTTACTGCGGGCAATTCCATGTTATTTTATGTTAATTTACAAATTAGATTTTTGTAATTAATTGCAATGATAGTCTAGTTAGATCAACAGGCTGTTATTTACAGCATTTAAAATGTACAAATATCCTCTATTTGTAGGTATAACATTTTTAAATTTTAAGATTTCAGATTTCAGCAAAGTCTGTCAACTGTCTGAAAGCTGGTCCACATGCTGGACTGGTTAAACAATATCATAATTCGGAAAGGACCGAGACTAGAAAAAAATACACAACATTAGGTTTAATATCACCAGTTGCTGCAATAGAGCAGTTTTCTTTGTAAAGACATGGGAATTCATTTTATAATATGTATGTATAAATTAATTACTCAATGTCATTCTAAACGACAGTAATTTTTGCTTTGTAATTATATTATTACTGTTGCTATTATTTCAGTTTTGTAATTACCTTCGTCTATAGGAAACACACGCTTTTGCGAGAATTGTAGACTTGATCAAAACGACACAACAAATAAGCGACATCAAAAGATTTCATGAACAGATTTTACAAACCGCTATAAGCCGATATTAACAGAAGGCTACAGTATAGGAATTTAAACTTACATGGTCATTTAAACTTATTTTAAATTGTCTTTCGGGATTTATACCACGTACCTTTGTTTGGAGTAACCGATATTTTGGCACTGTTGCAAGCGCCATGTTCACGGATGTACTGAGGGTATTGCGGGTGGATGAATGTTACGAGCAAGTATAACGGTCTACCCGCTTTCTTACTCGTTTTTTGCGTACAACACAAATATCGGTTTCTCCAAACAAAGGTACGTGGTATAAATCCCGAAAGACAATTTAAAATAAGAAGGCTACAGTTTGAAATAGGCTAAAGCCGTATAATCCGAAAAATAAATAAGTGATAATCATTATATTTTAATATACTGGTAAGGCGTTTGTTATTGGTAGCGATAGCCGAGTGGAGCTACTGACTGCTTTTGGAAGCTATGTGCGTAATTAATTGTTAGTTATTGCTTGCCCCGAGCCTTGCCTCACGGTTGTTATATGGATCTTCGACAGCCGTTACGGTACTAATATGAGAACGGTAAGCCCTTAAGCTGCGCGTCCACCGGATCGGAATCGGAGCGTACGGAGCGGACGGAGCGTCGTCATTTACAAAATGCCGATGGGGTGCGTCCACTGCATTCGGATTCAGCATCGGCAATTTAGGTATTTTTAAAGCAGGAGGATAGTGACGGGGATATTGTTGTAGATTAATTTTCGGAGAATACTATACATTTGATAAATATCATAAATAATGAATATCATAGATTTTTGGGTACATTCATATGACTCTACTAAAGTAATTAAAACATCGTCGCTCATCGTGAATAAGTATTTTTGCCTACAGTTTAATGCCGCAAACAAGTCAGAACTTGAAACGCTCGGAATCCGAATGATGCGTTCACTGCGGATGACGTCATCAGCACAAATACCGGTCTCTGGCGCAGAAATGCCGATCCAGTGCACGCAGTTTCATAGAAATTAATACAAAGCAACAAATCCTTCCGCTCCGTACGCTCCGATTCCGATCCGGTGGACGCACAGCTTTAGTCTACCACGCTGGCCAAGTGCGGGTTGGCAACCTTCGCATGTCCTTTCGGGAACAACTTCCGTACTAGCAACAAATCCTGTGGCGTATTTTTCCCGACAATTATAAGATTAAGTTTATTTATACCGTTAATTTAACCGTTTCTTCTCAATCCCGTTAGAATTGCGGGGAATCTCTTCTTAAATTGCAGCCTTGCGGTCCCCAAGAAATATACATGCCAAATTTCACTAAAAGTTTTGGGTGTGCGTTGTCTGTTAGTCAGATAGTAACGAAAAAAATTAACCAAAAGTTAAATCATTTGAACAATGTGCAGTATAAGTACTGATTTTCTCATTAATTTTTTTAATAAATAGAAAAAGGTCTCGCACACAATATTGAGTACACAAAATCGTTCATTTCTGCGTAAGGTTTGCCTCACAAAAAAATCCATCATGGTAAACCCGCTCATTAACACTTCACAGAGCCTTGATCAACAAAGACAGTTTTAAAACAAATAATTAAAAGCTTCTTAACATAACTTCACGCCTTTTATCCCCGAAGTGGTAAGCAGAGGTGCATACACACCCACATTTCGCCAGTTATGTTTAGGTCCCAATGTAATAGGAAGCGAGCCTATTGCATTATATACACTTTTATTAAAAATACTGTGGTAATTGAGGAAAAAATAGAGGAAATAAATAAGGAATAATATCTAATACTAATATATAAAGCTGAAGAGTTTGTTTATTTGTTTGCTTGAACGTGCTAATCTCAGAAACTACTGATCCGATTTGTAAAATTCTTTCAGTCAAAGTCAAAATCATTTATTCATCAAGGTCACAAGGTGACGCTTATGAACGTCAATTTTAAAATTAAATTACTTAATGCTTCTATATTTACATTTACTGCCTCGTTCGCAAAGCAATAGGCAGAACCACGAGAAAGAACGGGCAATAAAACTCGTGGCCACTCTTTTAAATCGCCAATATTATGGTACATATTTTTATTTTTGTAAGGAGCTGCAGCTGTTTCACATTGTACTTAATTACTTGTAAATATAGTAATTAGTTACATACAAAATACTTAAGCAATTAATGCAGTTACTAAATAAAGTGCTTTAGTTAGCCTTCCAATGTGAATATTGTGTAACAGGAGCATCCACTTTACCCACAACAAGCCACCACGGACCACAACGGGCTATCCAACACACAGTGTTAGATAGCTCTTTTTTCGAGGAAGGATATAAGGCTGTATAGCATCATGCGATGAGCCACGCAGAGCCAGCAGAAGCAGTAGCCTTAAAAATCGTGGGTGTAACCGCGGGCTCATCTATTACCTTATAAAAATTGAATAAATAGACCTTATTATAACGTAAATTGTACTAGAAAGTGATTTTTTATAGAAGGTTTTAGATTCACTTTGGAAAACTATGTGACGTCACGTCGCGCCCCTGCGCCGCGAGCCTCGCTACGAGTGACGCACAGCAGTGGGCCGTTCCCTCGCGCCCCTCCACATCGGCCCTATAAATACAGGGGACACACGAGGCTTGGCCCTTTTGCTCCGGCCAGCACCACCGAGTTGAGTACAAGACCATCCGAAGACCTGTGAAGTGCCAACAACGTCGCCCACGCCCTGGATAATTGTCTCTTCTAATAATCGAATTATAACGCGAGTTTAAACTTTCTTGGTGATATTTTTATTTATTTCCCTTAAGTCAACCTAATTATCTCTCTTTACTTGCTCGGCGAGTGATCGATCTCGGCTACCCCGTGGAAATCAATCACTCGTGCGACATTGGCGCTCAATAGAATGTTTAATTATATAATATATATAATTTTAAAACGTAAGTTGGCACTTTACAGGTGAGTGAAATAATTTCTTTTTCTCTTGTATATTTTTCTCCTGTGTGTGCATATATTCTGGTGTGGTGAATTGCGTACAGGTACAGTTTCTATCTATTTTGGTTGGCCATAAGCAATTTAACTGTGTAAATAACATAACGGTGATTTAAGTAACGTCGGTCTAAAATCATGTTCTACCGCGGGCAGCGTGTCGAGCCGCCAACCGGTTCTAACCGCTTAGCCGTTGAACTAACGAGCCACGGGTTCACGAAAGAATATTGTGATTCAACCTTTGAGTGACCTTTAAGAATTTTTTTCTTCCTTGACCAATCATCACACCATTGTATAATTTAGTGTATTTCAGCTTTTTTTAGCACTGTATTCGATTTTCTGGCGATATTTAATTTTTTTTTCTAGTGCCGGCGTAAATACTTAGATTTTTTATTATTGTTTTGTAGTAAGCCATTATGGCTTACATTATAAATTTCTCATTATTAACTAAAGCGGAATTAGAATATGAGACCACAATACGCGGCGTTTCAAAGCCTGACGATCCCCGAAAACAAATCGCTAAACTTTCAGTTAAAACTCCCTCAGAGGATATATTATCTTCACCCTTCCCACCAGAGGAGGATGTGGCTGAAGTGGAAAAGTCGTTATTAAGATCAAATAAACACTTATCTATGTTGGAAGCAAACTATACTTCCGAGCTTCAACAGAAGGTCGAAACCGTGCTACACCATTGTTTTCATCGACTGAATAGGGTGGATACCGGCAGTCTTGATATTAAAAAAATTGAGTCTGTGTGGAATAAATTTAATGACTTATATGCGAAATTACAATTAATCACGAGCCGTAATTCGCGGTCGGATTGCTCAGTGGCAGAGGGAAACACTTCCTATAATTACGACCGTAAGCTTTTTTCGGAATTAGGTAAATTCAAATTTAACGGTAAATCATGTGTAATATCCTTTATTGAAAAAATTGATGAATTTATGTCCTGTAGATCTATTCCTCACGACAAGATGTTGTCTTTCGCTTTTGAAATATTTTCGGGTGACGCATAAGTTTGGTATCGTTCTGTTAAAAATAATGTAAAGACTTGGTTAGAACTCTGCGAACTTTTGAAACGAGATTTTAGTCCGCATAACTACGATTATCGGCTTATGACGGAGATTCGTCAGCGCTCACAGGGCGAAAACGAATCAGTAACTATTTACGTGGCAAAAATGCACGGTCTGTTTTCGCGACTTAGTTCTCCTATCGCTGATTCGGAGAAGCTAGAAATTTTGCTAAATAATATTAGACCTTGTTACACTAATTGTCTGCTCACTGCAAAGGTTGTTGATGTTGATAGTCTGGTCGAAGTTTGTCGTCTTTTCGAAAATTACCAAAGTCGCAGTAAGCAATTTTCTGAACCCCCTACAGTTTCAAAGAATACTGTAGCACCTGATCTAGCGTATAATTATCCGTTTTCTAATTTTTCTTCAAACAAAAATGTTTACAATCATAATCACTTCAATAAATATAACTCTGTCGCTGATACATCGAGATACAAGTCTGTACCACAAGTTAACGCCGTATCGAGTACTTCTAATATAAATAAAATTTTTTGCGTGCGTTGTAGATGCAATTCGCACTCATTACGTAATTGCCGGCAACCACACTACCTAATCTGTTTTAAGTGCGGTACAAAGGGTTTCAAGGTGTCAGACTGCCCTAATTGTAAATCTAAGTCGACCCCTACAGTTTCAAAAAACTAGTTAACAAGGATTGTGGAAAATCAAATTATACAACTAATTGTAATAAAACAGAGTGGAATAATTGGTTGGACTTTTAAAAAAAATTCTTTAGTAGCTATCATATTTCCTCAATCCGTAATTCTAAAGTAGAATATTTACCTTACGTTACTCTAAAATTAAACGGAATACCTACCACTGGTCTTTTAGATTCTGGATCTTGCGTTACAATTTTAGGTAATAATTTGCATAACTTATTTTTGAAAGACAATGTTTTGGATAAATCGAAACCTTTAAGGTTAATAACAGCTGGCGGCGAACGATTTGAGTCTTTGGGATCGGTGTTTCTACCCTTTGAGTTTCAGGATAAATTGATTAACTTAGAAGTTCATGTTGTACCTGGGATTCAAAATTCCCTTATCCTTGGCATGGATTTTTGGCGAAGCTTCGGCCTATTTCCTAACAAATTAGAGTCTGTTTTGATTGTGAACAAGTCTGACGCTCAAGTAATGGAGTTGCAGGCAGTTCCCCCTACACATCTTGTTTCTTACGATCATCTTACAGTCGACCAGAGAGCTACCGCTGACAACATTATTTCTAAATTTACCGATATTTCATACGAGAAGCGGGGTCTCGGTTGCACAAATATTATTTCTCATTCAATTGATACAGGTGATTGCCCCCCTATTCGGCAAAGATTTTATCGCATGTCTCCCGATAAACAAAGAATTTTAATAAAGCATCTTGACGACATGCTCTCAGAGGATGTTGTTGAACGATCTGAAAGCCCGTGGTCAAACCCGGTCATTTTGACCCCTAAGAAGAATGGTGAACTGCGTTTCTGTTTGGACAGTCGTAAATTAAATTCCGTTACAAAAAAATATGCTTATAGCTTGCCTTATATTTCGGAAATTTTAGATAATCTGAGAGATGCTAAATACTTGTGTAGTTTAGATTTGTCTAAATCTTTTTGGCAAACATTAATTAAAGAAGAGGACCGTTGCAAAACAGCCTTTTATATTCCTACGCGTGGCACATTTCAATTCAAAAGAATGCCCTTCGGTCTTACGAATGCGCCAGCTACTCAACAACGATTAGTTGATATTTTATTTTATGGTCCAGAATTTGAAAATAAGGTTTCTGTTTTATCGATGACATAATCTGTATCACGTCCAGCTTCAACGAGCATATTACTCTTTTATTACGCATTCTTGATAAACTAAAAAGCGTAATTTAACAATTAATCTCGAAAAATGTCAATTTTTTAGAGATAAACTAAAATATTTAGGCTATGTTGTCGACTCTAGTGGATTGCATCCCGATCCGGATAAAGTAAATTCAATGAAAAATTATCCCACTCCTTCTAATAGAAAAGAAGTACGTCGTTTTTTAGGCGCAGCCTCGTGGTACAGGCGTTTTATACCGAATTTTAGCTCTATTGCTGCACCCTTAAATAAGTTAACATCTCAAAGTAAAAACGCACCTCCATTCTGTTGGACGACAGAGGCTAATGAGGCGTTTAGTAACCTAAAGAATTGTTTGATTTCCTCCTCGGTGTTGGCTTGTCCTGACTACTCGCAACCTTTTGAAATACACTCAGATGCTAGCGATTTTGGACTTGGCGCGATCCTCTGTCAAAGGTTAAATGGTGAGGAAAGAGTCATAGCGTACTATAGCAAATCACTCACTAAGCAAGAAAAAAATTACAGTGCCACAGAGCGCGAAGCCCTGGCTGTTCTATCTGCTATAGAACACTGGCGTTGTTATGTTGAAAATGGTAAAAAGTTTATTGTTTACACAGATCACGCTGCTTTGAAATGGTTCTTGACCTGAAATAACCCTACTGGCCGGTTAGCCAGATGGGGAGTTCGCTTATCTTCCTATAATTTCGAAATACGTCATCGTCGGGGTTCCGATAACGTTTTACCTGATTTTCTGTCTCGCTCTTTACCCGTTTCTGCTATTGCTTATGATATAAATATAGATATTAATTCTAATCAGAATTTACCCGTTTCTACTAATGATCCTTGGTATTTAAATATCTATAAAGGCTGTTTAAGTTCTCCGACTTCCTTTGTTAACTATCAAGTAATAAACAATAAATTGTATTGTTTTAAAAAAACAATAAACCCTCTCACTAGAGAACTTCAATGGAAAGAGGTTATTCCGTCTGACCAAAGAAATGACATTCTAAGGGAGAATCATTCTTCGCCCACTGCTGGACATCTGGGTATTTTTAAGACATACAAACGTCTCGCATTTAATTACTTTGGCCTGGTATGTACTCCGATGTTGTCAAGTTCGTCAGTTCATGTGAACCTTGTATCACTCATAAACACCAAAATCACCCAAATTTAGGTCTAATGGGAAAACCCAAATCATGTCGAAAGCCCTTTCAGACGATTAGCATTGATTTGATTGGTCCATTGCCTCCCAGCAGGAAACAAAACACTTTTATATTTGTGGTCAGTTGTTGTTTCTCTAAATATTGTTTACTTTTCCCCATTAAACGGGCAACTGCAGAAGTGATAACAAAAATTCTCGAGGAAAATGTATTTTTGGTGCATGGAATTCCATCTACTATTGTTTTGGATAACGGTAAACAATTTATTAGCGCAACCTTTAAAAGTATGTTGTCAAAATATAAAATTCCAAATTTGCATTTTACACCTTTGTATACTTCCCACGTTAACTCAGTTGAACGTTACAACAAAACCATTATGACAGCTATTTCAACTTTCATAGAATCTGATCATCGAATCTGGGACACTCTAATCACTAAAGTTCAATTCGCCCTTAACTGCGCAGTTAGTGAGGTTACTGGTTATTCTCCTAATTTCCTTGTTTTTGGTAGGGAGGTCATAACATGTGGTTCTCAGTATATTGACAAGGAATTTAATTCCGATATGGTGCTTGAACCACGGGACGGCTATGCCGAAACTTTAGGCTACTTATCTTCTATTTTCGAGAAGGTACATTCAGCTCTGTTGTCGGCCCATCAACGAAATTGTTCGTCTTATAATCTTCGCCGTAAACAGGCAGAATTCAATGTCGGTGATATAGTTTGGCGCAGAACGTTTCTACTTAGTGACAAGGATAAATACTTTAGCAAGAAATTGGCGCCTAAATTTATTAAATGTAAGATTGCCTCAAAAAAATCACCTCTAGTATACAAACTTAACGACATGGCTGGAAAACCTTTAGGCGAATGGCACATCAAGGATTTAAAGTTGATTAATTACAAAGAATAATAAAAGTATAAAAACAACAATAAGAATACCTTCTACCTATTCATTGTTTAATTTTTTCAAACGAACGTTTCTAATTTATATTACCGTTTGTAGTAGTGCCTACTATAAATTGATATTTTCTGTGGTGGGTAGCAAATTTTTTTTCTCGTAAACAATACTATTTTTCAAATTTCTGCGCAATTGTGTACTCAAATGTTATGTTGAACATTGTTTTAAAAAATACTAACCATAAACTAAATATATTGTTTTTTTTACCCTGTGATCAGTGGTTAAAAGGTCGCTATTAGCTGAGCATACAAGTTCGATTCTCGCATATGTATTTTCTTTCCGCAAATCTAATTGTTGAAATGCATCTTGATTGGCGTATTGTTTTTCGCCGTGCCTTGTTCTGAAGTTCTGTTGTTATTCTTAATTCTGTATAAATTCCATAATCAAATTGTTATTATAGGTACTTTATAAACGATCATGGTGATTAACCGTGCGTCGCGAGCTCGGAACAGTCGAATAGTACCTACCATTTAGATCGTACCTAGTTGTCGTTATGACGCACGCGCGTTCACTCAGCGACGCGCCGATAAATAAATGCCTAACTAATGAATCATCATTGTTTACATTCAAAAGGTGGTTACTGGTCGTGTTCTAGTTACTAATTAGAGCAAAATATTTATTAAATTCTTTCCTTTGACATTGAGCGGTCCGGTCGTGTCTGCGGCTTATATTATTTTTGTTCATCTTTACGAAAAATCTGTTGTTATACCTAACTATATTCAAAAAGTTTACTTATCTAGTGGCAAAGGCCGAACCCAAGATTTATAAATCGTAGGGCTAGATCAAGTTTCTTATATCTACAAATCATTATTACCTAATAATTACCCTAAGCGCTTCTCCATAGATTGTTATCTTTAATATTAGGCTATTACACTGGCCTCGGCATTTACATGTAGGTATGTGTGATGAATTATGAATGATAAATGTTTATGTTCAAATTCAGACTGCCGTTGTACGCGTGAAGAATGCAAGCGTGGGTCATTATTATTTAGGTATCCTAATTAGCGTATAGGGTTATCACTTGTTCAAGGTACTCAGGCCCTTGTTTTCTCTAATTTCAGGGAGTATCTTCAGGGCTGCTACGCCCGTTGGGCTAGAGAATTTTCCTTAGGGAAAATCCCGGCCTAACGGGGGGGTGTGTGACGTCACGTCGCGCCCCTGCGCCGCGAGCCTCGCTACGAGTGACACACAGCAGTGGGCCGTTCCCTCGCGCCCCTCCACATCGGCCCTATAAATACAGGGGACACACGAGGCTTGGCCCTTTTGCTCCGGCCAGCACCGCCGAGTTGAGTACAAGACCATCCGAAGACCTGTGAAGTGCCAACAACGTCGCCCACGCCCTGGATAATTGTCTCTTCTAATAATTTAAGAATTATAACGCGAGTTTAAACTTTCCTGGTGATATTTTTATTTATTTCCCGTAAGTCAACCTAATTATCTCTCTTTATTTGCTCGGCGAGTGATCGATCCCGGCTACCCCGTGGAAATCAATCACTCGTGCGACAACTATAGCAAGCAGCTCGCTAGTGAATGACGGATGGTCATGGCGGAAGTAAAAGGGTTTCTTGTAGGTTACTACGGAACCATAAAATAATGAAAAGCATAGAGACGTAGATACTGCTACTGTTGTAAAAATAATAATCATAACATTAATCTGAACAGTCAATTATGAGATTTACCGGATCTTTTAATTCAAAAGCTGAAAATAATGAAGCCAAAGTTTTTAATTAAGACATGCAAATTACTTGTTCGTTTTTCTTCAACGTATAGTAGACAGGCTTTTTTTAATTACTTACGTACGGGTCTAAAGGCTGTTTCGCCAATGAGCATGTGAATCCGCTTAAGATAAATCTTTGTGTAATGACCACGATTATTGGTCTCAGTATGAGAGTAATTATTCATCTATAATGTATGTACTATATGTACTTAAGAATAAATAAGTCCCTCTATGTATATCAGATATAATATATGTTATCCCTATACAGGTTCTGAGTATAGTTAAACGTGGTAGGCCCGATAACACCAAAAAGCATTTAAGCCAAGACATGTGCACAATATTTTTAAGACCATGAGGCATTATCACTAGCAGGTATACTTGATGGATGTGACTTTTTGGGCCCTTTTTGTCATACGTTTGTTTTGTTTTGTTTTTCGTGTGAGTGTGTGGCCAACTCTGGTGACAGAGTTTTCAGACGGCGCCCGAAGGCCTTCGACATGGCCTAACGATCCTTATCCTTAGACAAGGACCGGGACCGACAGTTTTACGTGCACTCCGAAGCAGGTTAGCACTCAGATATAATAGCCACATACAGTCACCCATGCAAGTGGTGACCTGTGCAAGCGCTGCTTAAATTTGCCGATCTGCTACGAACGGCAAACCAAGTCTCGCTATGAGCGCTACTATAGCTTACGTGAACTTGTGTATCTAATGTATAGTGCATTTTGTTGTACACATATGTGTTATTCATTACTATAGAATGCCCGCAGCCACACTCGCACATTTGTTTGTTATAATAATATTCTACCACATTCACACAACACCATCTACGCCCAAACTAAGTATAGGTAGTAGGTACTATGGGTACTAATGGAAAAACATACATAATACACTTCTTTTTTGTAAATACATACATATCATACAAAGAAACACCCAGACCAAAATAAACATCTATGTTCATGCACATAAATGTTTCACTTAAGCGGGAATCGAACCCGCAACCGACAGCGTGGTAGTCGCTTACACTACCGCTACGCCAACTGGTCGTCAATTTTGTTTTTAATTTGACATTTTCATCCCGATCCCGGAAGAATTTATGGAAATTTACTTCTCAGTGCACCTCTACACTTCTAAAGTAACATACATGCCAAATTTCAGCTTCTTCCCGCCAATAGTTTCGGCTGTAGCTTGTCTGTTAGTCAGTCAATAACGCAAGTATTTTATATACACCGCTATTTTTTAATTAGTACAAAAACTTTAAGGACAGATTATCGAAGATATTATTATCATATATGTGACGTAAGAATTTCATAATATCAATAAAGAGCAAAGTTATTTTCATTTGTTCATTGTAGAAAATCTCACTTAAATCATAGTCATATTTTAGAATCCATTCACTAATTCATTGATAATATTCCATCCTGCTCATTCGCATTCTCTCTGTCGCACTTATGATGTAGGTAGCCACAGAAAATAAAAGAAGAAAAATAATAAATGTAGGTAGTTATTTTTTAATTTTGTTAATTCTACCCTCTCCTTCATACTTCATTCGGGCTTAGGACCGGTAAAATTTATCGTTTAACAAGTAATTAAATACGGAGGTATGTAATTAAAAAGCAAACAAATATCAAAATAAAAGATGGTGTTCTGGACTAAAAGAAAAGAGTAATGTTGGCGTATTTATGAAGTTAGAATCATCTGCTATTTACAAATATTATTTTATCATCATCATGTCAGCCTAGAGACGTCCACTGCTGGACATAGGCCTTCCTCAAGGTGTGTGGAGAACACAGACCGATTTTGAGCCACCTGCATAAAATTATTATTTACTTAAGTACGTATTATTTACTAAACTTACAAGCATTTCCATTGTCCTTCGAAATGTCCACCACCGTTGTCAAAAGCATCCAATATGCACTGTTTTAATTGTTTGACACTGACCAGATCACTTTTGTACACTCACAATACGATGTCCATGGGTACACAGCTGCAATCGCGATTTTTCCACTCAAAAAGTATGCACGAAGCATAGCTACATACTCACGTGATATGAACTGATATGATAGGCCATCGCGTCGGGCAAACGTAGACAAACAATTGACTTTTGCAACGAAATTAGATACGCTCACTTTTGCTAGCAATTTAGTACTGTTTGTCGCATCGTTGGGGCGTGGCGCAGGCGCAGAGGGGCGGGGGGGAGATGATTTTATCAATGGTTCATTTTACTATGATACTCGTAGTACTCGGGTCGGTCATAGTATTAGTATTGCATTTACCAATTATCACGTATTTTTGTGGACAGTTTTGAGACAGTTTTGGGACTTAGTGTTTTTATTTTTTAACTACATAAATATGATCAGTTAAAGATACTTAGTGATGTGTTAATTTTTTTGTACTTATTAAAAAATAGCGGTGTATACAGATGTCTCCAATAAATTTGTTTTCCTGTTTCTTAAATAATTGTTTGGCGTAGCTTAATCGGTCAAACTCATTGGGATAAAAATATTATCTTGGCAGAAACTTTCAAGGCTTTAACGAAATCCATTAACAAAAATCAGACAAGCCAAAAAGAGGACTGAAAATCATGGCAGATACTATAAGGAGGGAGAATCTAAAAACGAAAATATATCTTTAAGATGACCCTTGCCGTTCTTGAAATTTTTATCCATTTGGAATATAAGGAGTAAAATCCGGACACTATACTGCGGAGTGAAATGGAGCTACCAAATCGATTGGTTATTACGATTTTTATTTATTTTATTTTTGGTCCCTCTATTTCTCTATATTTTAAGGTGCTTTTCTATCTGTAATGTGCTGATTAGCTATACTGCGAAGATGTAAAAGCTAAACTATGAAACTATGAGACCATTTCCAATTATGCTTATCTATGTAGCGAGACCGTAAGATGTGCTATGAAAATGCGCTGCCGCTAATAGCTTGGCGGGGATGATGCACTTGAGCCTACTTTTAGTGAGATACGCGCACATATTTTACTTTGAAACTCTGCGTACAAAGTACTACTGGCCACCATACTAAGTACGCATCCATAGCTTAGTTGAACCTACACGAGACAACGCTTTGTAGTATCGAGTCTGGGTGTAGTTTATGTCTGTTGTTTGAATGTTTGTAAGGTCCTCTGTGACACAAGCCTATTCTTAGTAAGTTAAAATACCCGTTTGGTCAACGTAAAAATAAATATAATTGGTGGATAACAAACTCATACATAGCAACACAGCTTCGCACTCTACTGGAAAAGCTGCTTTAAGGCGAGAATTTCCTTGCGCTTAAAGCTTTTGAGGCTCCCCGCTTCCCCAGTTCGCGAGTATGCGCGCGTCCATAATTACGATGAATCCCGCGCTATCGACGACGCGACGCGACGACTCTGCCGCCATGTAGGTATAACATTTTCGCGCCATAGTATAGAAAATTGAAGCAGTCTATCAATTGAAATATAAACTTACTTATCCAGTATAAATTATTTGCAATGTTTCTGTTTTGAATAAACCTTTATGAAATTTGACAGAAGTTTTACAAAATTGCTGTTGTTTATAGTGACAATATGGGCTCGTAGTAAAAAGTCACGGGTAAGAGAAGTTGACCACCTGCGCTAGGACCTGCGCAGTCGAGCGCCGTACGCGGGGATGACGGAGTCCTGGGGGGTTGAGCCGAGCGGCGGGCTGGCCACCCTGGACGGCATCTAGCCCCAGCACCACTGGGAAACACGGCAGGTAAAACTGCCGGAAACAAGGAAAGAGGTGAGGCCAAACGTGCTCTCAACGAGACCAGCTCGCCTCGAGGGGAGCACAAGAAGCCCCGCCTCGACTCCTCCAGGACACAAGGTAAGTCCTACGCACAGGCGTCCAAGGCGTCCCTGGGCGTTGCAGTAACATGCAAACACACAGGGAACTTGCCGAAGGAGTTCGTGGACCGGATACTCACGGAGATTCAAAGGAAGATCCTGAGTGACGCCTGGTCGACTAAAACCCCCAAACGCCCCGCTCCTGCGTTCACCGGGAAACCCATGTACGCGGACGGGGTCCTCAAACTCTGGTGCGCCGACGAAGCAACGTGTACCTGGCTGACGGAGGCGGTCTCTCTCCTGGTCCCACCACCGGGCTTCGAACTGGAGGTCAGGGGCCAGGAAGAGGCCCCGAAGAGAGTGCGGTGCGGCATTGTCGTTCCCGACGAACAGGGAGTCTGGGACGACGTGCGCGACGTGGGTCGGGCTCTGGAGTTCCAGAACCCCTGGTTGGCGGTCGATAAATGGTCGCTGCTGCACTCGGAAAGACAATCAGGTGAGTGCTTCCTGGTCGAGGGCGTCCCGGAGGAACAAGTCCCGGTCCTGGTGCAGAACGAGCGCCGCCTCGCGTTGGGGCTGGGTGCAGTCTACGTCCGGTTCCGGGACTCAACAGGCAAGTATGTTGACCATCCTCCGGAATGCGATAACTCCACACAACCACATCAAGCATCAGACACCCAGCCAGCGTGTTCCGCGGAACCCGGCCCGTCAGAGCCGGCCGCATCTGGCTTGGGGGCTGGCCCGTCAGCCGAGGGTAGCTCAAAAGATGAGAGCCTGCTCCTGAGTCTGGTGCGGCGGGACGACGGGGTGGGGGCCGGCGACATCCTGGCGGGCCTAACGCACCTGAAGGTCGGGGAGGAGGGGACATCACCCACAGATGAACCCTCTGCCTAGTGACGTCAGCTGCCTGCAAATCACCCTCCATCATAGCCAAACGGCCACTGCGCAACTGCGCAAATGGATGGAGGTCCAACATTCAGCCATCGTGCTCATCCAGGAACCTTGGATAAGGGGTGGCCTCATTAGAGGCCTCTCCAGCCTGGGAGGTAAGATTTACTCTTCTACTGGCCACACACATCCAAGAACCTGTATACTTACAACTAAAAACATCAGAGCCCAAGCTTTAATGGAGTTCTGTTCCAAAGACATCACAGCGATACAAATTGAAATAATACAGCAGCCAAGGAGTATAGCGGTCGTTTTCGCATCGGTTTACATGCCCGAGGCTGAAGACCCGCCTCCGTTCGACCTCACGCGTCTGGTTAACCAGTGCGAGGGAACCAATACGGAGGTCGTAATAGGGACGGACTCCAATGCCCACCACCAAATGTGGGGCATGGACTGCAACAATAACAGAGGTAAGTCACTGGTTGAATACCTATTCACCACTTATCTTACCCTATTAAACACAGGTACGGAGCCCACCTTCGTCACAAAACGTTGTCAGTTTTGTGACAAACAATTATCGACTTAACTCTCGCAACAGAAGGAGCGGCTGAACGCATCAAGGGATGGCACGTCTCAAAGGAGGCATCATGCTCAGACCACAGATGGATCAGATTCTCCATGAAAGTAGATATACAGCCCACACAGCCCCGCAGGAAACCACACAACATGGACAAATCAAAGTATGTCCTATTACTTAGAGATAAACTTACCCTTACCGCTACGCCGACGTTACTGGGTGACACTGAACAGATCGACAAGCAGGTATCCACACTGACGCAGTCGATGCAAGACAGCTACCATGCAGCTTGCCCGGAAACCACTCCGCCTTCAACCCTGGGGAAACAACACTGGTGGGGTGCTGAACTTGAACGCAAGTGCAAGAAGGTAAGAAAGGCTCTAAATAGGGCAATGAACACAAGCGCGGACGCTGATTCGGACGCTTATAAAGCGGCCAAATCAGACTACAGGAAATGCCTCAGATTTAGACGCACCATGGGATGGAGGAAATTCTGTGGGAGCATTGAATCCTGCTAACAAGCAAACCGGGTAAGAAAACTACTGGCTCAGCAACCAACAGTTGCACCAGGTACTCTCCGTAAACCGGATGACACATACACCACATCGCAGGAGGAGACAAGACGCGTCCTACTCGAAACACATTTCCCAGGCTGCGTCCTCACCCCGGTAATAACGTGGCACGATAGACCAACAGTGGCGACCGAACACGAATGGAGACACGCAAACAACGTGGTCACAGAAGAAAAACTCCGATGGGCCATCGATAGCTTCCATCCCTTCAAAGCAGCCGGACTGGACGGCATCTTCCCAGGGTTACTACAATAGGGAGGTGAACCTGTCCTTAAAAGACTCCTGGTAATCAAAATAAATAAAAATAAATAAAAAGAGGGCTAGCCTGGCCCTCAGATATGTACCGAAGAAATGGAGGAAAGTCAAACTAATCTTCATATCAAAACCAGGCAAAACAGACTATACCAATGCAAAGTTCTTCAGACCAATAAGCCTGACCTCCTTCATGCTTAAAGCCTTGGAAAGGCTTTGCGAGAGGGAACTAAGAAGTGGGGCTCTTAAGCACTTACCCCTACATGCCAACCAACATTCATACAGCTCAGGGAAATCGACGGAATTGGCCTTACATCAGGTCGTGAACCAGATAGAAGCTGCTATACAACAAAAAAGCATCTGCCTGGGCACCTTCAACGACATAGAAGGAGCCTTCGACAAGACAAACTTCTCCAGCATAAGCATCGCCCTAGCCAGACATGGTGTGGATCAGATGTTCATACAGTGGATCCAAAACATGCTCAGCAAAAGGGTAGTGCGCCTACACGGCGACATCGACACTCTGACAGCCTTGATAACTAAAGGGTGCCCGCAGGGAGGTGTACTCTCCCCGCTATTGTGGAACTTAGTCATCAATGAACTCATAGACAAACTCGACGCGAGAGACTTCTACACAATAGGTTATGCAGATGATCTAACCATACTCACCTCAGGTAAGTTAACCAGTACAGTGTACGACCTAACCCAACAAGCGCTACGCATAGTAGAGTAGTGGTGTAATGAGTACGAATTATCTGTAAACCCGACCAAGACCGAACTAGTTATGTTCACACACAAACGCGCGCTGGGCACTTACCGACTGCCCAGGTTACTGCACAGAGCTTAAGCTGTCTACCGAGGTCAAGTACCTGGGTGTCATTCTCGACAGCAAATTGACATGGAACAGCAACATGGAAAATAAGCTCAACAAAGCAAGCATTGTCTTCTGGCAGTGCAAGAAGATGATAGGAAAACGCTGGGGCCTATCCCCCAAAATTGTCTTATGGCTCTATAAGACAATAATACGTCCGATGATAAGCTACGGCACAGTAGTGTGGTGGCCTCGGACCAACCTAATAACGGCAGCCAACAAGCTTCAAAAGCTACAAAGACTTGCATGCCTAGCGGCCACGGGCTGCATGAAAACTACACCTACAGCGGCACTCGAAGTGTTGCTGGACCTGCCCCCATTGCAACTGTTTATACAACAAGAAACAACGATGTCGGCGGTCCGGCTAAGAGCTCTGAAGCTCTGGAAAGACACCAACACACCGCACACTAGCAACTTAAATACACTCTTTAAAGAAGTTCCTCTCACACAAGCCATTGGCGACCAAATACCGAAACAATTTGTGTTCGACAAGAAATACAAAATCCAACTGTACCAGGATCTACACGAAGGAGCGGTTAATCACAACGAGCTCACGATCTTCACAGATGGGTCTAAGACGGATACAGGTACGGGTTCAGGAGTATTCTCCGAGGACCTAAATATCAACATCGCAGCACCACTGGGAGCCTACAACACGGTCTACCAGGCCGAATGTTTTGGCATAATCCTAGCTGCCACAGCAATCATGGCACGTGAGGTAAGGGAACGATCCATAAGAATCCTCTCAGATAGTAAGGCAGTCCTCTCAGCCCTCAAAAGTCATACTATCACCTCGGCGCTCACGCTTGAATGCCACCAGAAACTAACAGAGGTAGGTTAACAAAACAAATTAACACTGCAATGGATCAAGGGCCACAGTGGCTCTAGAGGGAATGATGCAGCCGACGTACTTGCCAGAAGAGGGGCCACTTTAGAGGTGGTGGGACCCGAGCCCATTATTCCCCTCCCTTCTGGATTTTATCGCAACCTGGTAAGAAATAGGACCAGGACCCAACACAACCAGTCCTGGATTGATATTGAAACATGTAGGCAGGCCAAGGAGGCTCTTCCCGCAGTAGACGGTAAGATAGCTAAACAAATCCTCCGGCTGTCCAAACAACAACTGCGGACAGTCACGGCCTACACAGGACACGAATTCCTTAATAAACACCTATTTACTATAGGTATCACCGACAGCCCGCTGTGCAGGGCCTGTATGGCAGCAGACGAGACGGCAGCCCACCTGTTCCGCGACTGCCCTGAGGTCGCACAGTACAGGGAGCAGTACCTGACAAGACACAGCACCCTGAGGGAAGCAGTGGGCCACATCAAGAGACTGCTGGCCTTCCTCGAAGAGCTGGGGTGGCTGGAATGACGACACCATTCCCACCCGCACGCAAAATACACGCCAAGACGTGGAGTTGCGGAAACAGCCCGTGCCATCAAGTATCAAGTCAAGTAAGTAGTGACAATATGTAATCAGTAATATTATGAACATTATCTTTGTTGTTAATTATAAAAAAAAACTTATGATCGCTCGTAATACGAAAGTATTGCTTACTCGATATCAATCTTAGGGAAAAGAATTAGATTAATAAAAATTACTTAATTAATTCGTTGCTACTTTCAGCAAAACAAAGGCATAGAACCAATAATAAGAACGTGTAAGATACTCATGACCTCTTTTAATCAGCAATTAGGGTAAACAGTATAATGATTGGCACTCCAAGCGAATTTCTGTGAATAAATGACGTATACTCTTAAAAAACAAAGTTGATAATGTTATTGTTTGGATTTTCGTTTAAAAGGTTTTAAGAGTTAAAGAAAATACTACTTTAATTTAAATAATAAACATTTATTAAATTAGTCTATTGATTTCTAATTACTTTTGTGGAATGTTACAAACATTGGCACTTGAGTACAGTGATTGGCATACGAATCAAATATAATGATTGGCACTTGGCAGTTTTGAAAAGTGACATAATGGTTTCAAATTTCATGTCTCGAGCATCGTAAGAGGAAGAGGCCACTAAGAAAAACAGCCAAATCATACAGATTCGTTGCGAAGAGACGGACAATTCGACCACTGTGCCAACCCGTCCAGTCAGCGTGGCATAGTAGGCCAAATTCTCATATTGACTTAAAATGGTAATGTGACGCAAAGGGTGTACGATTTTTTTAACTTATCCTCGTCTAAAATAGTAGTATATATGATCTTTGTTTGACAGAGGCTTAGTTTGTCCACCAGTATATTTTTCTCTTTTCTTGTTTCTTTGATCTCCTGTGGTAGAAAATCTTTGTTTCTCTTCGTCCTGTTTCACCTTATTCTGTTGCTTATCTATTTATCTAGACATTATGTGTACACAACGTGTAATCTGCAAAGTAAATGGGCCTAATCTTTCATATTTTCTCCTTGCTGGGCGAATGTAGGCTTCTTTAGAATTTCGCATTCAAACACAGTGCGCGACCTAAATTCATACCGTTCCTGTAGTTTTCTTGATGTCCTCCTGCATGTCTACCGCATTTGTAGTCTTCATCTACCTAGGTCTCTCTTCCCTCTAAGGTCTCTATACCCAGACTCCATACCCCACGAACTACATATGTTTGCGAGCTAGGAGAATCACCCATTGCCACTTTATACTTGCTATTTGTTTTAGTGCCAGGCGTTAGTTTTGTGGTTTTTTAGCTTAATACCGACGATATTTTTTCTGCTATCCTCTGGGTGACTTTAATTTTGTTAACGCTCTCTTTTGTGAACACACAGGTTTCTGCTCGGTGGTCAAACTCTGGTAAGGTACGTAGGTCGAACAACCAGACTTTCTGTTCAGCTGAAATATTCAGCAGAAAGCAAAGTCCAATTTTGAATGTTAAACTAATTATGTGCGTATTGAATGTTAATGATCGCTTGCCCCGTACTTCGGAGAGCACGTTAAACCATCGGTCCCGACAGTCAGGAAAATCTTTCAAGCCAGAACCTTTGAATAAACTGACGCTAGTCTAAGCCATAGAACATCGCTATCTCTTTGGGTTGCAAAGGTCAGACGACAGTCACTTGGTGGAATAGCTAATATTCTGTCAAATCTGGTTAGACTGGTAAGCGACCTCAGGCTACAAAGCGACAGTCTTGGAGGCAATCGGGATTATGCTAGGTCGACAATGAATCATTAGTAGGCAAGGTATAGTTATTGACACTACCCACAGGATATAGTTATTGGCAGTGCCAGGAATTGATTTTCGATAAAAACTAGAAAGTATAATAATTAGCATAATATGCCAATGGTTACAATATCAAACAAAATAAATTATAGTTATTGACACCGACAAAAAATTGGTTATATTTAGTTTACAATTCTAAAATAATGCTAAAAGCGCTTAAAATTAATTACTCACTAGAAATAGACCAAAAATTAATATAATTTTTTTCTTTATTAATATCTTTATTATATTTATAAAAAAAATCTTTTTCCACAATCCCTATTTTGATCGCAAATCATGCTACTGACCTTATACTTTTCGTTAAAATTTTATAGATTTGTTCACGCGCAAATTTATAACAGCTTTTACAGAAACATTTTTGGCTTTGGACACATAAAATAGGTGTTGGCAGTATAAGAGATTGCGTATTTCCTGATGATTATGTGACTCTGTCACACGAAACAGAAGATATTCTGATAACCATAAACAAGCTGTGAAGTGCCAATCATTGACGGGGTGCCAACATTAGTATGGTTTACCCTACATACGTACAAAACCATATTCCTACACCCACAACACTTCTTTTCCGCCAACGAATAATAAACTCTAGTTTTCGTTATTATTTGTCAGTCAAATTGATATACTTACCTACCGAACATTTCTAAGCTGTGACGACCGGTTGGCGCAGCGGGAGTGTAAGCGACTGCTACGCCGATGGTCGCGAGTTCGATTCCCGCTCAAGTCAAACATTTGTGTGCATGAGCATGGATGTTTGTCTTGGTCTGGGTGTTTCTATGTATAAAAAATGTGTGTATTTACAAAAAAAAGTAAGTATGTATGTTTATCCATTATCTGGTACCCATAGTACAAGCTCTGCTTAGTTTAGGACTAGATGGTGATGGGACGGGGCCTGCTTCGGCGGGCCAGCTCAGGTGGGGTCGCGGCAGTTATACAAACGTAGTTCCCGTGACCCTGCCATTCAATGGGATCGGATAGAGGAACACCATGGTGGTTTTAGTGGGTAGTCCCGGCGCTTCTCGTCGGGGAGTCACCACACTCTCCCTGGACTGAGCCCCTTTAGGGGCCCAGCCTAGGGGGGTAAGCCCGTAAATTGTTTGGTTTCCACCATGAGTAAAAAAAAAAAAAAAAAAAAAAAAACAAAAAAAAAAAAAAAAAAAAAAAAGGACTAGATGGTGATGTGTGTTTGTGGTAGAATATTATTATATAATTAATATTATTCTGCCTCGGCGTGATAAATAATACGATAATATTATTAGGTGTCCATTGTCCCGTGTTTGGTAATAATGTGGAAATCAATGATATTATTGGTGGATGTAGTCAATAGATTTATTGAATATTACTTATGGTCTATCCACACACATCCGGGCCGTGGACGGGACGTGCACGAGACGGGGACGGGCCGTCACCATGCTGCCGGGTCCCGGCCGGGATATTTCGTTCACACACGTCAGGGGTGCAACCGGAGCGTGGACGGGCTGTCACTAGAGCTTGCATTTTAATATTTGAATTATTCGAATTATGAATTGTGTCAAATATTCCAAAGGAAATTGCAATATCGAATTCTAGTTCGAACAGCGTTCTCAAAATTGTCCTAAATACATTCACCAATAAACACATTTAGTTCACATACTTAACATAATTATATTACAACATAAATTAGATTTTGTTTTTTTTGTGTATGAAGCCCTAAAAGGAGGAGTTCTAATAATAATAAAAATAATAGCCGAGAAAAATGAATCATAATAATAATAAACATCTCTGGGGGGCCGGTCATTATCTCAACATGAGACTAACGCAATCGAAGGGCAGAGTGACAGCTTTCAAACATGACCTTCATCTTATGATAAACAAAAACAGCATCACAGGATAAAAAGAAAGGTTACAAATCACAGGGCAGCTTTGTGGCGAGCTGTCAGTGCTCAAGTCAGGGCCTCGTCTTCGGCTTGCCGTTATTGGATGGTTGGAATGGATTTCCAAAAGCGCCCGCAACTTCACACAACCTTAATATGCGTCTCATCGCACCGATTGTTGGGCCCAGCAAGACCATGTCGTCCGTACCTATAGCTGATATTGTTCATAACAACTCCGTCTTCATGACAGTCGATACCAGCCTTGCTGAGTAGGTACAACAATTAGCTGATTTATAAATAATAAAAAAATATATATAAAGGCATGGCGAGGTAATTTCCTCATGCGTCACGCCAGCTTTCAGCCCATATTCCTCATGCAGAGCTGTACGCGCCCGCTTGACAGTGTTTATTGGATTTGCATACCAATATTGTAGCATTCACGTACCTACCTCATAGTTCATACCAGTATCTACCTCACTCTCATTTTTAAATTACCCCATACAGATCGGCAAAGTTAAGCAACGCTTGCACATGTCGCCACTTGAATGGGTGACCACGTGTGGCATTTACATCTGAGCGCTATCTTGCTTCGAAGGGCACGTAAAGCTGTCGGTCCCGGTCCTTGTCTCAGGATTGGAATCGTTAGGCCATGAAGAAAACTCCGACACTAGAGTTGGCCACAAACTCTCACGAAAAACAACAACTAAACAACAAGAGGTTTAAGGTCCAATGCCTTATAAAGGTCTAAGAAAACCGGATTTACATGTGTTTCTAACTATATAGTACCGTAGGCGGTCTGTGTTAAAAACAAAACTAATTAAACTACGCGACGTGCAGACAAATTTTAGGGGCCATGTAAGTACATCCAGCAAACTATCGAGCACCTTAGTTGTGATGGTTGCCAGGAATATAGGCCTTTAGTTATGAAGTTAAGTAAAGAAAAAAAAATTTGAATATAAAAATATCAAATAAAACTATTCGAATAAAAATTTTAAACATTTGCAAGCCCTAGCCGAGACCTTTCATATGTCACTATTTGTACTTGGGCAAGTCCAATACAAAACACCGATCTGGGAATAACATGGATTGGACATACCTACGAAATTAGCGTGCATACCTACGATTTTGTAAAAAAATAAAATTTTATTGAGTAAAAATATTTAAATTTATATTTGCTGTAAGTTACTTTAGTTCCAAATCTGTTTAAATGCTTTTCCAGATTAGTTTATTCCATTACGCAAATGCGGGCAAACAAGGTAAAGCAAATAACGTCCCTTGACATGAAGACAAACTAAACATGAAACAAAATATTCTCTGGTAGCCAATATCGATACAGTGTCGCTGAGAAAGAAACGGACATGAATGGCGCCATTCATACCGTAATGAAACACACTGCCACACTGAAATACCATAAGGGAATAACAAAATCAAAATTGATTGATTAATTTTATTTATACATAATATTATTTTATTCAACGTTTCATTTCTAGGAATTCTCGCATACAGTTGCTGTTCATGTTATCTTTTGGCAAAAACAATAATTTTCCATAATTATGTACTATTTGCCTTCTCCATGTATATTCTTTACGCAAAGAATACAAACACAAATGGGCGAGTCCATTGCGATCTGTCAAACTTATTATGTCAGGTTTGGGTCATAGATTAATAAGAAAGATAAGTTAATTTGCAGTTATTATGAACTAGATAAATTCTTATGCAGATCAGGAAAGCATAATAATAAATACTACAAGATTTATTACCAGTTTTTAAGTAAGTGTTTTCTTGGTAGACTTATGTCCTGCAGTGGACGTTTATTGGCCAATATGCTGATGAAGTTAGTTAGCATGAGAGTGAACCAGCATACATTTTATAGTATTTCTTAACGCTACAGTACCGTCGCACGTCTCGCTGTATGATGAAATACTTCAAAGAATATAAATAAAGTTTCAGGAAGTTAATTTCTACCAGTGATCCTTATTCTATTTTGTTTGTAGGTACTACCTACGTTTCTATGTCGCAATAATCCACTTCGACACACTACACTTATGACGTCTACACACTGACGAGTTGTGTTACTGCGGCGTTGTTTGCATTTGTTGATAACTGGGTTCCAAGTGGTCGATAGTCTGTATCCGTCCTCCCGGTTGAAATTTCTATGTTTTTTGATTTCAACCGCTTCACGTACTATCCTGGATGATCACGTGGTCGCGCGGCCGTGGGGGTAATGCACTTGTCCACAGCTCAGCTGATGACTTGTATCGCGTCCATTGCGTTTAGTGAACTTTAAAGCTGCTTATTGTAGAGAAATATTGAAAATTTGTTTATGTTTATTTGGAAGAAATTTTACATTTATAATTCAAAACAAGATTTTGGAATTATTAGAAAAACAAAACCTCATACTCATACGCACCCTGCATGTGTCTGTAGTAACTGGGAAATTCCTGGTTCAGGAGATATTGAGGCTCAAAGTCACGACTTTTTTTTTCTAATTATTCCACTCGTACGAGCGTTGATGCACATCTAAGCTCGTCTAAACTTGAGCCGTCAGAGTCTATGTTGACACTGACACGATGTCACTACCACTTCGAGCGAACATGCTGAAATATGCCCGTTTACGCGGGTTCGGTGTTTTTACTTTATTTGACTCGTTACCTTAAAATGTAATTATGTTGCGATTTTCTTAATTATGATTGACCATATTATGAAGTTTGTTGATTAAACGATTTGTTATCATAGATCTGACCAATGCAAATCATGAAATTACCAATTGATAATTATACGACTTTTCTCGAAATGCGATCATTTAATAAAATGGCCAATTTCACGATACGGCCACGACATAGACCCGCTTTTACATATAAGCACCATAGTGATACAAATGTTATAGCGCAACTTGCTGACATCTATTGTCAATATTATGTCGTAGTTGTGAGTAATTGGCCATAAACTTGCATTGAAATAAGAATAAATTAAGATTCCTTTATGGTATACGACACCCCACCCTACCTCACGCCACCCCACGCATGTTGAGACTAATCAATCCCATATATTTAGTATGGTGAGGTGCAGATATACAACACTCCACCCAACGCAACCCCACGCGTCACCATCCAATCAATCCAGATCGGCGCGTTGACGGTGGAGGGGAAACACACGCCATCCGACGCTTGACAAGTAATATGTTTCTAGTTAACACACAACGCCATGCGTCAGTTGAAAACATTACTGTCATGATGATACTTTTTAGTGTTGGTTTAAAATCACAAGATTAGCTACTTGAATTATTAAAATGTAAGCCCGCATTATACGATTTGATTTCAGGCTAATACCGTTATCATTATAATAGAAATAATGCCTCACTATGAATGAGAATCTTCCTCAAAATCACTATTTAGGAAATTAGGTCATAGTTTCGTAAATAGTGATTTTGAACGAAGCTTGTTGTAGCGTGTGGTGTTGTATATGTGCACCGTTCGCATCGGCTCTTGACACGTGGGGTGAGGTGGGGTGCGGTAAGTAGGGTAAACCGTATAGCTATTGCCCACTTAAGGACTTCAAACTAATTGACATTAAAAATAAAAGAAATATTTTAACTTTCAATCATTTATTACTTTTTTTCTTAAAGGTAAATAAAGTCTCTAACAGAGTATCAACAGTTTTTAGTTAAAACTTACATAGGGTAAACCAGAGTGTTATTGCCCACCGACAATGATTGCCCGCTTTAAGAAAAATATTGTGAGATGCTACCTTTGAATCATTCTAATTCGATTAAAATTTACCAGTTGGCTCTGTGATCAATGAATAGTAGATTTTAAAATTGTCACCTGGCAACATTATAAAAAAATTTCAGTAATGGCGGATTTTGTCAAGACACGTGAACGTATTTCTACAATAGGTAAGCATTTTAGCAAATTTCTTAAGAAATGACTTGCTTAGAGGTCAAAATTTATGTGCATTTTATTAGATATTCAAGTATTGGTGTAAAGTTATGATGAACTCATATGTATTTCATTCATTTTGAATGAAAATATCTGGTTAAATTTGATTGTTAACGGTTATTTTCGCGGTGGGCAATCACTGCACGTTATCGTGTATATTTTTAGCTATTGCCCACCATTAATTGTGGTTATTGCCATATGTTAATAGGTATAGTTATTGCCCTGGGCAATAATCGTAACGGGCACATAATAAAAAAAATATGTTGCCGTCACATATAGAATTGTTTAAATTGCTCACTGCTTAACTTGTTTCGCTTAATCGTTATGCACAAATATCTGAATAGCTATTATTATTTAATTTACAGTATGCCAAAGCTGCCAAAAGTCCAATACAGTAAAGAACATTTGCAAAAAGCCATCGAGGCTGTACAAGATGTTTCCAACAATTTATCTACAAGACAAATTGCTGAAAAATACGGTGTTCCGAGGTCGAGTCTCCGTTACCACATCAAAAATCCCGGACATAAAACCAGCTTAGGACCATCACCTATATTAACTTTATCTGAAGAAAGTCGTTTAGAGGATTGGATAATAATTTCGGCAAGAAAAGGGTTTCCCCGAAACAAAGAAGACATCTTAGACACCGTGCAACAGTTCCTGGAGGAAAACCCACGCCCTAATTCATTTAAAAATAATAGGCCAGGTGATGGATGGTGGAAAGCATTTTTGAAGAGACATCCGAAGTTGAGTATTAGAACATCAGAAGGAGTGACAAAGGCAAGTTCTTGTGTTTCGGAAAAAGATATAAGAGGGTGGTTTACTGAAATTCAAAATTATTTAGCTGAAAAAGATTTGACTCACCTTTTAAGTGCACCACATCGCATTTTTAATGCAGATGAAACGAATTTCCAAATTTGCGCTAAAAGTGGCCTATTATTAGCAGAAAAAGGTGCAAAAAATGTCTATAATATTGAACAGTCCCAGGCTAAAGAGTCTATTACAGTTTTATTCACCTTTTCGGCTGCAGGAAATGTTTGCTGTCCATTTATCGTGTATCCGTACCAAAGACTGCCTGAAAAAAATTCTGATTCTTTACCTGATGAATGGGGCATTGGTAAGTCCGACACTGGTTGGATGACTACTGAAGTTTTCTACGAATTCATTGCCAATGTATTTCACCCATATCTTTTCAGCAATAACGTTGAACTACCAGTGATACTTTATGTGGATGGCCACAAAACGCATTTAAATTTTCACTTAAGCCAGCTTTGTACTCACCTTCAAATTGAGTTAATCGCACTGTATCCAAATGCCACACGTATCCTTCAGCCTGCCGATGTAGCTGCATTCAGGCCTCTTAAAGTGGGATGGAGAAAAACGCTAAGAAAATGGCAAAATGAACATAATAATCAAGGCGTCACCAAATTGAATTTTGCTCCTGTACTTAATGAAGCTGTTATGATGAGTCTAAAGCCTGAAATATTAATAAACGGTTTTAAAGCCTGCGGCTTGTATCCATTCAACCCAGACGCGATTAATTATGAAAAATGCCTTGGCACTACGAGCAATAATGTTGATATACAACAAAAAAGAGCAGTATCTGATTTAACAACGATAAATTACTCAACTTTTAAAAAAAATCATTGGACCATCTATTAAAGAAGATTTCGAAAATCGTAATCGAAATATGCCCCACCAAAAGCCTACTGAACACTTGGATATATTATATCAAGTCTGGAAAGCATTTCATGACGCTGAAACTACAAACAATACTGACCATGAGTTAGATATACCAGCCGTAGCACCGCAAAAACAGGATCAAGAGTTTAAGCAAGCTGGTGACCTACTTTCTTCACAGGTACAAGAAACATTTAAGGATGCGTCGCTTGATTATACGTCGTTCGTGCCTGAAGCTTCTTCATCCAAACAAGTCACACCATCATTCACTCACCAAGCTTCTACATCCAAACAAAACACACCACTATTCAGTCACGAAGCTTCTACATCCAAACAAGTCACACTACCATTCAGTCACCAAGCTTCTACATCCAAACAGGTCACACCAGCATTCAGTCACCAAGCTTCTTCTTCCAAACAAGTTACACCACCATTCAGTCACCAATCTTCTACATCCGAACAAATCACACAACTATTCAGTCACCAAGCTTCTACATCCAAACAAGTCACACTTCAGCTACCAAGTCCAATAATTGTTAAAAAGAAATGCTCTTTGGGAGAATACTTAGCCTACCCAGAAACGCCAATAAGAAAAGGAAAAAGGCAAACTGAACGACAGCCGTACGCCATTAGTTCTCAAAATTTTAAAGCAGCATTACATACGAAACAAAAAGAAAAAGAAAACCTGTTAAAAGTAAAAGAGGAGAAGAAGTTGATTAAAGAAAAGAAAAAGACTGAAAATGCAAACAAAAAGACTAAAAGAAGTGATAAAATTTCAACTGGAAATAAAAATCTTCCACTGAATAATGAGACTGTTGATTTTGAGGAGATAAATATAACTTTAGGGAATAATAGCCAACAATTGATTGAAGACTCTGGGCAAGAACATGATCTGATACCAAAGAAGGTAAAAAGAGAATCAGACATCAATAATAAGGAAGAAAAAGAAATACCAGCACAAAAAAAGATAACAGTTTTGAGTAATATTTTAATACAACCTAGTAACATAGTACCAAAGCCTACTTGTGAAGTTTGTCATTTCAATGTTACAAAGAATGAATTGACTTGCAGTGCTTGTTCAAAAATCTTTCATGTGCGTTGCATTCCACAGAAACACAGGGAAAATATACCCGACAGCTCCGATTTACATTTATTTTTATGCCACCTTTGTTTTGAAGTAGATGATTCTCTCTCTGGAGATTCTGACTCATCAACATCAGCTAAAGAAATGTTTAATTTAGTTAATAGAGTCAAACGCAATTTATTTTAAAGACTTCTAGGTATAAGATTTAAGTTTAATGTTTTGTTGAGATTTTATACATATCGTCACGCCTTTTATCCCCGAAGGGGTAGGCAGAGGTGTATTTCTACACCCACTTTTCGCCAGAAATACTTTAGTCCCACGTAATAAGGGGCGAGCTTATTGCCGTACCGGGCACATTTCCAGACTCCGTGCTGCTACTGAGAATTTCGTGACAGAGAAACCCAGTAACACTGCCCGACCCAGGAATCGAACCCGGGACCTCCCGATCCCACGCGCACATTTATGCCGCGAGACCAACGAGGCAGTAGAGGCAGAGATTTTATTTAATGTGTAAAGTTTTGATTTATAACTTTATGGTACTGGGCAATTACTGTGCTGTGATGTGGGCAATTAGTGTAAGCAGTGGACAATGACTGTGCTATTTTGATGTTTTTAAATTGATTTCATTATTTTCTAAAATAGGTATATCTGTTTCAACCTTTAGTAGACATACAATATAAAATATCAATATAAAAAACAGGCATTACAACGTGTAATAATATTGTGATCACAACTGGGTTACAGGGTAACCCCTGGTAAAGATACAACTAGGGCATGAATATCGGAATATCGAATATCGAAAATATCGGAATATCGGACAAAATGTTGTGCCAGAAAATATCGATATTTGATTTGTAAAAATCGGGATTTTCGATATTTACGACATCGCTTCAAATAATCATTACCAATGATTTTCATTTATATTACTTCTTCAAAATCAATCATTCGAGGCGCGCTATTACCCGTGTATGCGAGAACAATAAATAATAATAAGACTGTGGTATTGCGTTGAGTGCGTCTAGCGCGCAAAATATGGTAATATTGCGGGAATTCTTCGCTACCATTTTACCTTATTTATATATTATCTATTATCGAGGTTGACAGGAGAATTAGGTTGGGGTGGGCAGCTTTTTCCAAGCTAGAATTCGTATTTAAAATGAATCTGTCATCCCGCCAAAAAGCCCGACTATTTAACCAGTGCGTTCTACCAGTTTTGACATATGGAGCCGAAACTTGGGTCACAACGAAGGAAGTAATTCACAGACTTCAAGTGGCGCAAAGGGCTATGGAAAGGAAATTGGTAGGAATAACACTGAGAGACCGAAAAACCAACACTTGGCTCCGTAACAAGAGCAAAGTTGTGGACGTCGGAAAAAGGGTGGCAGACTTAAAGTGGAAATGGGCTGGTCACGTAGCCCGAAAGACAGACTCGTGGTGCAAGACGCTTTTAGAATGGAAGCCATGGGGGCAGAAAAGAACCAGGGGAAGACCTCAAATGAGGTGGAAAGATGATATAAAGACTATAGCAGGAAAAAATTGGATCCAAACTGCACAGGATAGAGAAGAATGGAGGAAATTGAAGGAGGCCTACACTACAAAAGTAGTCGAGAACGGCTGAAAGAAGAAGAAGATATATTATCTACCGATATTGATCCGTAACTAGTTCTTTTTGTTATATAGTTTTACTAGAGGACGCCAGCAGCTACGCCTGCTTTTTTTTTAAATTTACCCGTTTTGGCCGATCCCGTGGGAATTACGGGAAATCCCCCCTACGGTCCCCAAGGAACATACATGCCAAATTTCAGCTTCCTGCGCCCAATAGTTTCGGCTGTAGCGTGTCTGTCAGTCAGTCAGTAACGCAAGGATTTTATATATTAAGATTAAGATTTCATTTCATTATAGACATGCCTTCTCGATTTACCTACCTGTTATAAAATAGTTTTAGCTTTCCTACCTGCCAAAATGTATTTTTATAACTCTTTATTAATGTTCATAAAGTTTTAGTGATAATATCTCAGTCGTTTCTACAAGGCTATGATTGATTGAATGACTTTTCGAAATTCATATTGTTATAGAAGTTATGTGCGTAATTAATAGTTAATTATAGCTTGTCTGTCAGTTCATTTCCAAAACCTCGACAGCTTTCAGCTTGAACTACACAATCGCTTCGAATGCCTGGGCGAGTGCGTAGATGTGGACGAGTTTAGTGGCGGGTTCGTGGATGCTGCCCAAAAAACGGGGTCCAAGTATTTCAAGCCCCAAAAAGCCAAGAGAACTGGTAAAATCTCTGATCCGACTCTAGAGCTCTTAGAGGAAAGGCGTAGGATGCATTTGCTGTCCTCCAACGATATGCCAAAATATCGGCGCCTCAATAGACAGATATCTAAGGCTCTGACTCGCGATCTCCGCCGATACAACACAATATGTGTTAAAGAGGCGATCGAGCGGAATAAAGGATCAAAAATATTCCAGAGAGATCTGTCTATTGGGCAAACTCGGCTGACAAAACTGAAGATGGACGATGGCAGGTCTGTGTCATCCAGACCCCAGCTCTTGGAGGAGATCGAGAAGTTCTATGGACAGTTATACACGACGACACGATCACCCGCAACCAACCCAGTGATAGACCATAGAGCTGGATTGACCCGACACTATACCGAAGATATCCCGGACGTCAGCGTGCACGAGATTAGTGTGGCCCTAAAACAGCAAGGCACCGGGTGATGATAGAATTACTACGGAGCTTTTGAAAGCTGTTGGCTTACCCGTTTTGGAAATGCTCCGCAAGCTTTTTGGTTCTGTCATACTCGAGGGTAAAACGCAACAGGCGTGGCACAGAAGTGTGGTGGTGCTGTTCTTCAAGAAGGGCGACAAAACCCTTTTGAAGAACCGCAGACCCACCTCAGTTCTGAGTCTAGTCTATAAGTTGTTTTCAAGGGTCATCACGAATCGTCTCCCGCGCAAGCTAGACGACTTCCAGCCTTCCGAACAAGCCGGTTTCTGTAAAGGCTATAGTACCAAAGACCACATACATACGCTCCGGCAGGTTATACAGAAGTCTGAGAAGTAAAACCAGCCTCTATGCTTGGCGTTTGTGGACTATGAGAAAGCCTTGGATCGCTCGAAACCTGGGCAGTGCTGCAGTCTCTCCAACGGTGCCAGATCGACTACCGATACATCGAAGTGCTGAAGTGTTTGTACGAAAGCGCCACCATGTCAGTCCGCCTTCAGGATAGAGCTCGAAACCTATTCGACTCCAGCGAGGGGTGAGGCAGGGAGATGTCATATCTCCGAAACTGTTCACCACTGCGCTGGAAGACGTCTTCAAGCTTCTGGACTGGGAAGGATCCAAGGGTAGGTCCTGAAGGGTAGGTCCAACTTCAAAAAAGAGGTCATTCATCGAATTCAACTCGGTTGGGCGGCGTTCGAGTAGTTACGCCATATCTTCACGTCCGATATCCCGCAGTGTCTCAAGACGAAAGTCTTTGACCAGTGTGTGTTGCCAGTGATGATCTACGGAACCGAGGTCGGTTGGTGGTCGCTAACTACGAGCCTTATCCGGAAGCTCAGGGTCACTCAGAGGGTTATGGAGAGAGCTATGCTCGGAGTTTCCCTGCGAGATCGAATCAGAAATGAGGAGATCCGCAGGCAAACCAAAGTCACCGACATAGCTTTCCGAATAGTCAGGCTGAAGTGGCAGTGGACTGGGCACATAGCCACAAGAACCGATGGTCGTTGGAGTAGAAAGGTTCTGGAGTGGCGGCCACGCACAGGACGTCGTAGCAGAGGTAAGCCTCCCGCAAGGTGGACTGACGATCTCGTTGGGGTCACGGGCAGCGGATGGATGCGGGTGGCTCAGGATCGGTCTGTGTGGAGAGCCTTGGGGGAGGCCTATGTCCGGGAGCACGTTAAGCTATCGGTTCCAGTTGAACATTTACGTCTGTCATAACATAACGGGAAGTTAGTACCTTCAAATATCATATCATTGGGCAAATCAATGTAATATTAGTCTAACTAATTTCTTTTACAAGTTATTTCATCCATTTGCACTCGAATTGCTTAATAACTACCAGTTTGTAATAAGCCACACTTTTTTGTCACCAAAGCAGTGAATAAAAAATTACTTATTGATCTCAATATTTTTTTTAATTTTATTTAGAGACCCTTTTTCCCATTTTTCATCGCTTTTGATTCGTCTGATTTCTAGTATCGAGAATATCGAAAATATCGAATTCCGGAATTATAAAATGTTCAATATCGAAAATACCGATATTGAGAAAGTGGGCCGATATTGCGACCCCTAGATACAACGTTCATTAAAAATACAGAATCTTTCCAATCTTTGTCACGTCTGTCCTAGCAGTGACAAAATAAATATTGCAGTGAAGAATATACAACGGGAGTTTTAAATATAAAATGTGCTTAATTGTAGGTATTTTTTTCATGCGTCATTTCACTCGCGTTTGAAAGTGATAGTTTGCATAATAGTTAATAGACTCGTCCCTTTTTATTCATAATAGACTGGCCCAGAACAAAAAAAATATATTATTTAGTTATATTTTCTAGTAAACGCGTTTATAACATTTTATTAGAACAAGTAGTTACTTACTTGCAAAATAATATAAAATAACAATTTAAGCTTCGATTGTTTTTCAGAAAAATCGATTATCTTTTTTCGATTTTTTCTCTCTCAAGTTTGTGAACTAAGGAAGCTAAGGACTAAGTAAAGCGTCATTGTGCCCTAACTACTATTCACTGCCATGTGGTTCTTCTGAAGATTATATCGAACACAGCGCATCTAGTGCTTAATATATGATTGCATTTATAATATTGTTCTTCTGGATGTCAAGTCGCACTTAGCGCATCTAGTGCTAAATATATTATATCTATGGCGCCCGTCGCCGGCCCGTGCACGTCATGTCCCCGGTCGAGGCACTGACAGCGCACTGACACGGCACGGACGCTCCGTCCCCGGCCCGTCCACGGACGTGTGTGAACGAGTCCATATAAAATGTATGCAACGATTCTTTTCTGCGCTCCGTCCCGTCCACGTCCCGTCCCCGTCCCGTCCACGGCCCGGTTGTGTGAGGATAGACCTTAAATTCATATACCTACCTATATCAAAACTGATTTTTTTGTTTTTGATCGCGCTAGTCTTAGGAACTAGCAAGCCAATTTCTAAGATTGTTTTGCCTCTCTAGCCCATTTGTTGAGGAAGGTTATACCAAATAACATCACGCTATGACCCACGAGGGTGGTGCAGTAACCATAAATACCACTATGCAGGTGTAACTGCGGATATTTGTATTTATTTAAGTAGGTAGGTACCTATAACATTCGCTTGTATAGATTTTAGACACATCTCACATTTTTATTCTCGTATATAGGTACACGGGAATAAAAGTGTGTATTATTATATTAGGTAGGTACCCAATACAACAATAATGCTATAAATTATCCACAATACACAACAAATCAATAATTTTCTAAAGCATTGGTCCCTAACTATGCTGTTGTTATCAAGTCCGTTATCTTGTCCAATAATCAAAACGATATTTTCAAAACTATACTAATTATATACACTCTTATTACTAACCAAAAATGTACAATACCTATTTACAAACTAAACCTATATACATTGTAATAATCTTAGTTTATGTATTGTCAGCTGTGAAGGACCAATATGAAATAAATAAATAAATATTTGTGAACAGGTGATGATGATATTCGTAGCTAACTGACGATAAAATAATTCGTAATCCTGCGGTGCGCTCTGCTAACTAGCGATACGTCCTATCTCCATTACATCCCGCTCGGGACTGAACGACGCGGGAGAGAGCGCGTCGACAGTAGGAAATTACATATTTTCGGTATTATATTTTTGTATATAATAAAATTCATAATGAGATGCCCGAGAAACATCCGGTTTTACATGACTTTTTTTTTGTATACTTTTGAAAATTCTAATCCCAATACAACTCAAATGAAACGTGAAAAATTGTTTAAACAGACCTATATTCGCGATTATTTTCTATCGTATAAAATGTCAGTAATCGTATTTCGAATGGCCGACAAATATAGATCTAATGCTATTCGTTTATTCATTTATTATTGCTACATACAGGTACATAGGTTGTTACAAGTCATAGTGTTTGAAATAGAATTAGTTTTTATTATAAGTCAAATCGATTAGATCGATTGAGTAACATTTCGTTTAGTCTATTGAAAATTTCTGACAATGGTCACACTGAACTGTCACTTCAGTCCTTCCGCTTGAAAAAATTATCTCGCCGGGTGTCGTCTCGTACGTAAAATATCGCCTTTTGAATTAACGCGAATTGAATTAAATTGAGTAAACCGTTTTGAACACCGTCTGATCTAGTGCTGGCAACGGTAAATTGATTGTGAACTATTGATTGACATTTGTGAAAATTGTGAATCTGGTATCGACTTCCACGACCACGTGCCAACGTGTCCTGAAAACGTCGCGTTTGAAGCTTAATAGCTAAGTATAAGATACTTCATTCATTTATTTTGGCCAATATACTTGTATGAATGTGTCTAATTTAGCTCAAGCCTGACATCAGCAAGGATAGCGGGTAAGTGAAACATAATATTGATATTGATTGATTTCAATTCATCACTGTGCAACGCAGTGCATTGTGTCTGGATCATTGTCTATCGTGGTCAGGTAGATGTATTACATCTTCCACTGCGCACTTCTGATACACCTTCCTGCCTGGCTACGGTAATTCTAGACATAATTTTGGTTGCAGAGCTGTAGTTGAAATTTAGCCGCTGTTGCATTACTGAGTATAAACTCAGATTGGTATGAGCTTGTATCTTATCACCTTGTAGACAGTATTGTAGTGTTTTTCAGGTCAGTTATTGGCTAAAATACATAATATTTAATTGTATAAGTTGACCTAGATAATTTGAAACACATTGTCAGATAACCTCAATCAGTAATTGTTGATTTGTATTGTTGAAAAATCTAACTTAAATTTGTTGTTGCATTAATAAGTCAGTTTGTTTGGATACATAACAGCTGTATGTATCAATAAATTTAGTAAATTTAGTTCATTGCATATATTCATAAACATTGTAATAATCAAACTTGACCTTGCCACTTGGGCGGGTCACATTAATAAACTTTGTTTTGTTATAATATAGATAATATTGCTAGGTAACACATTCACATTTTCACATTCTGTGCTTACTTACTATTGTATATCTCAGATAACACAGCCAGTCTGTCTGTTGCAAATAATTAAAATAATTAATTTGAAGTTTCAACTTTTAATTTGTTATAAGTCATAACTTTGATAACTTTGACTTTGTTTTGTGTCAATATATATTGAAACTATTAATTTTGTTGGACAGTAGATACCTGTCACTTGCCTGCACTTGCAGTAAACAGGCTAATACTTTGTTGGTTTCAAAGAATTGAGAAAAATTAAGTTTTGATTGTTAATATTGTTTAACGCTTGTCCGGGCTCTTTTGAAATTTTGATTATGTCAGCTATCAAGGACTTGCGTGCGGCTGCTGGTGCCATTGCATCAGATTTGCGCTGGTTTGCCTCGGCCAGTGCCTTAGTGAACCGGCCTGATCGCCAGCAGGCCTTACTACAAAGGTACGAGCGGATTGACGATCGCCTGGCAAGTGTGGAACAGCAATTCCGCACTTTCAGCACTTGCTGTCTTGAAGTGTCAATCAATGATTTCACTGCTGACCAGCGAAGTAAGGTCAGCGAAGACTATGCCCAGGTCTTAGACCTGTATAATGCTGTCTCCAATAGTGCGAGACAACTAGTTGCCGATAGGGAAGGGCAACCCGGCCTGAAGCAGGAGCTTCCTAGGTCAGCACCGGGGCTGGTGAGTAGGCTCCCTACTTTGGACCTCCCCCATTTTGATGGCTGCCTAGGAAGCTACCTGGGCTTCGTTAATTTGTTCGACAGCCTAGTCAATGATAGGGCTGACCTTCGGCCGGCACAAAAATTGGCATATTTAATGTCGGTTCTGGATGGGGAGGCTAAGGGCCTCATCCAGCATCTGCCCGTGTCTGACGAGGCGTACCAGACGGCTCGGGACCTAATTACCCGTAGGTACCATAATAAGCGTGGCCTCGCCGACACGCACATCGAGCAGATTTTGGGTTTGCCGACGCTCACCCGGGTCTCTGGGTTGCGCACCCAACTGTTGAACCCGCTTTTGGTGGCCATCAACGCACTTAAGTGCCTTGACCTGCCCGTGGACCAATGGTCATATCTATTGGTGCACATTGTGCTGAAGAAGCTGCCTGCCGACCTGAGGTCGCGTTTTGAACAGCGCTTTGGTGGGGATAGCGCGACCCATCTGCCCCCCTTTGCTGACCTGGAGAAGTTCCTGGAGGATGAGTGCCGGGTCTTGGACAACTCCGGTGGTGACACGCCGGCTAAGTCGCAGCCGCCCAAGGTCAAGGAGCAGGCTCGCGTTCACACCCGAGCCAGTGTTGACCGGCGCCCTCCTCGCTTTGCAGTCACGCAGAGCCCAGTGGAGTGCTCCTACTGCAAGGTCACGGGGCACAGAACGGCCAGTTGTAGGGCATTCTTGGACCTACATGTCGCCTCTCGTAGGCGCATCGCGAATGCCCGCCGCCTTTGCTTCTCTTGCTTGGGGTCCCACTACCAGCGAGGCTGCCCAAATTCTCGCCCCTGTCCTCACTGTGGAGGACAGCATTTGGACATTCTCTGTATGAATGCCAGAGAGGTTGGCCGCTTGTCCAACCAGCCGACGCCGCGCACGGGCGGGTGTTTTGAAGGTGGCAGCCGAGGCTCACCGGCACGCAGCCGAGAGTCGCCTCGCTTAATTGATCGCCGCTCACCCCGCTTGGAGAACCGTAGCGTGCGCACGCCTCCTCTCTCTCGCGCACCTGAATGTGCGACCGCGCAACGTCACCAGCACCATGACTGCTGCCCCAGGTATTCCCCTCCTTTGGCGGAGCATCCCCGCCTTGACTCGCGCCCACCTCGTTTTGGGCGGGTGCGTCACTATGACCCCCCACAGATGGCGCGCGGATCGAGTCATCGCGCCTTTGAGGACTTCAAGCCGCACCCCCATTTTGATTTGCCTGGCCCTGGCCAACGGTCGCCGCCCAGGCAATAATAGGTCATTGACCCCTGCCCTATAACGCCAACCTCCCCCATTGACACCGTTATCCTACCAACGGTTGCTTTTAGGGTCTGGGGACCCACGGGGACCTCTGTTGTTGTCCGTGCTATATTGGACACAGGTTCACAAGGTTGCATTGTTTCCACTTTTTTGGTAGGGCAGGTTAAATTAAATATGGATTCTTTTCCAAATTGTATACGGGGCATAGGGGACGTAGCCTCTAATGTTGAAGGGCAAGTTAAGGTTTTGTTTGGCCCTGTTGAATCTTCACACCCGAGAATTAAAACCTCGGCTATTGTGCTGAAGAATATTTTGGGCATGCATCCACAGAAACAGCTACCTGCTGCTGTGGTGAATTTGACATCGGGATTGGAACTGGCGGACCCCAAATTCGACACACCGGGACAAATCGATTTGTTGATTGGTTCTGATGTCCTCGGTGGAATTTTGATTGGTGGGAAACGGGTCTTGGTGCCAAATGGTTTGACTGCCATCCCGACCATATTTAGATTTGCGTTGATGGGACCTGTACCTAGGGACCCCCTCCACCTGAACTTGACAATTTGTTGGCTGTAGGCTCCGCTCTCTCTGATGCGGTTCAGAAGTTTTGGGAGGTAGAGGAGCCCCTTCAAGCTGCCCGTTTGAATCCAGAACATGAGGAGGGCGAGCTGTTCTTCCAGAACAACACTGGTCGACTCCGTTCTGGTCGGATCATTACGAGGCTACCCTTCCTGTCTGTTCGGCCTCCGCTTGGTGAGTCACGACCTTTAGCCGAAAAGAGGTTGTTGGCCATGGAGCGCCGCATGGGTCGTGATCCGGAGCTCAGACAGAAGTACATTGAGTTCATTAGGGAATATGAACAGTTGGGACACATGTCTGTGTCAAATTTGGATTGGCGTTCGGTGGAGCATTACTTTCTCCCGCATCATGCGGTATTGAAGCCATCAACTGGAAAGCTGCGCACAGTATTTGATGGTTCTGCGCAGACTTCAACAGGCGTATCCTTGAACCAGTGCTTGCATTCTGGTCCCAAGTTGGTCAAGGACCTTTGTGACGTCAACACCAGCTTCCGACGACATCAGATTGTCTTTGTGGCCGACATAAAAATGATGTTCAGGCAGACGATTATCCACCCTGATGACCGTCCCTTCCAGCTGATCCTTTGGAGAGAGTCTCCTCGTGATCCCATGGTCGTCTACGAGCTCAATACCAATACGTACGGGTTAAGGTCGAGCCCCTATTTGGCAATACGTTCTCTTTGGGAGCTCGCAGACCGAGAAGGCTTACGTTTCCCACGAGCCTCCGCCATCTTGAAAGACGATATTTACGTCGAAGACATTTGCTCGGGCGCCTCCACAGCGGACGAGGCGATACTCCTGCGGGACGAATTGATAGGTATTTTGGCCTCCGCTGGTTAAGAGTTGCGCAAATGGATTTCCAACTCACCAGCGCTTTTGGAAGGCTTGCCAGAGGATCATCAGCAGGATCCACATTTGTTTGAGATTGTTGACAACCCCGCCACGATGGCTGTTCTCGGCGTCCAGTACAGACCAGTCCAAGACATCTTTACGTACAACGTAGACTTGAAATTGCCTTGTTCCTGGACTAAACGTCTCGTGTTGTCTACTGTCGCCAGAACCTTTGATCCGAACGGTTGGATTTGTCCTATCATATTTTGGGCAAAATGCTTCTTGCAGAAGCTTTGGACAGCAGGATTGACCTGGGACGAACCTCTGCACGGCACTCTTGTTGAGGAATGGACCTCTTTTGTATCCTCACTTCCTGCCGTCAACGAGATCTCCTTGCCTCGTCCCATCCTTCCTCCCAGGAAGTACAAGGCCACCCTTCACGGGTTTTGTGATGCCTCGGAACGTGGTCACGCGGCCGTGGTGTACATGCGCACAGTTAGTGCCTCAGGTCAGGTGAGGGTTTCCCTGATCATAGCGAAGAGCAAGGTTGCACCCCTTCGAACACATCTGACCATCCCAAAATTGGAGCTCTCGGGAGCAGCCCTACTTGTACGATTATTGAACCACGTGTCTAACACTTTGGGTAAAAGCATTTGTATTAATGGGACCTACGCCTGGACAGACAGCCAAATTGTTCTCTGTTGGTTGAAGGCTTCTGTCCACACCTTGGAGGTATTTGTCGCTAATCGCGTTTCCCAAATCCAGAAATCCGAAGTCAAACTTGTTTGGAGACACGTGCCAGGTGAGCTCAACCCCGCTGATTGTGCCTCGCGCGGATGCTTGACGCCTAGTTTGATAGGTCATTTGCTGTGGTGGGGTCCGGAATGGTTGAGTCGACCAGAAATTGATTGGCCTCGAACGCCAGTTTTGAATACTTCTAATTTGCCGGGTCTACGAACACTCGCTCTTGAGAAGGTAGAATGCGCCTTCAACCCCGATTTCCTGTTGAATCGTTACAGCTCCCTCGACAAGTTGTTAGGTGTTACTGCTTGGATAAAGCGTTTTGTTTTTAATTTTAGGCACCCACAACAGAAACGACTGACACCGTTTCTCTCACCACAGGAACGACAGGAGTCCCTCACCTTTTGGGTTCGTTCTGTGCAATTGGCGCATTTTGAAAAGGAGATTGCTATCCTTAAATCAGGGAGATCGAAATTGTCGGGAGCTGTCTCTAAATTGAACCCCTTTTTGGACGATACGGGTCTCTTGCGCGTTGGAGGGCGTCTCAAGAACGCCAACCTCCCTTACGGAGCACGTCACCCCCTTTTGTTACCTAAGGACGGTCATTTGGTACGCTTGTTGGTAACTGACCGTCACCTTAAAAATTCACATGCTGGTTGTAATGCCTTGTTGGCCATTTTGCAACGCGAATTTTGGATCTTGTCTGCCCGAAGAATAATTCGGAGTGTAGTCTTTCACTGCATCCCTTGTTATAAGCTCAAGGCTTCCACCATGCAGCCGTTGATGGGGGACTTACCGGCAGATCGCGTAGCTGAAAGCAGGACGTTTGACGGTGTTGGCACGGACTTCGCTGGTCCCTTTTTGGTGAAAACGTCGACACTCCAAAACAGCAAGACTGTTAAGGCCTACTTGTGTGTTTTTGTTTGCCTCTCCACAAAGGCCGTACATTTGGAACTGGTCTCCTCGCTTACGACCGAGGCGTTTGTAGCCACATTTGACAGATTTGTATCCCACAGGGGGCTGCCTTCCTTGATCCGTTCTGACTGCGGCACTAACTTTAAGGGCACCTATAATTATTTGAATGATGTTGTTAATTTCCTTGAAACCAACAAGGCTGATATAGGTGATAGGCTTGCCCGACGTGGGATAAATTGGTTGTTTTCCCCACCAAATTGTCCACACTGGGGTGGTATATTTGAGGCCGCCGTAAAATCGGCCAAAACACACTTGCGCAGGACAATCGGTGAGTCTGTCCTTACATTTGAGGAACTCGCAACTGTGTTTTGTAAGATTGAGGCCGTTTTGAACTCTCGGCCATTGTGCCCGATCTCCTCAGATCCGAATGATTTGGAGGCCCTTACGCCGGGCCATTTTTTGATTGGTCGCCCACTTGTCGCCTTGCCTGAGTACCCCTATATTGATACGAGACCTGGTCGTCTCTCGCGTTTTGAATTGGTACGCCAGATTACTCAGAGCTTTCGGAAACGCTGGAATTTGGAATATTTGCACATACTCCAGCAACGCGTTAAGTGGACCGACAAGACCGATCCACCCAAGATTGGAGACCTCGTTTTGATCAAGGAGGCTAACCTTCCGCCACTCAGATGGCGCAGGGGGCGCATCCTTCATTTGGTAACTGGGGCTGATGGAGTTCCCCGATTTGCTGAGGTCTTGGTGGACGGTTCGGTTCTAAGGAGAGCGGTTGCAACATTGTCACGTCTACCAACCGATTAGCGGACCGGTAGGCCGGTCCGGGGCGGGTGGATGTTTGAAATAGAATTAGTTTTTATTATAAGTCAAATCGATTAGATCGATTGAGTAACATTTCGTTTAGTCTATTGAAAATTTCTGACAATGGTAACACTGAACTGTCACTTCAGTCCTTCCGCTTGAAAAAATTATCTCGCCGGGTGTCGTCTCGTACGTAAAATATCGCCTTTTGAATTAACGCGAATTGAATTAAATTGAGTAAACCGTTTTGAACGCCGTCTGATCTAGTGCTGGCAACGGTAAATTGATTGTGAACTATTGATTGACATTTGTGAAAATTGTGAATCTGGTATCGACTTCCACGACCACGTGCCAACGTGTCCTGAAAACGTCGCGTTTGAAGCTTAATAGCTAAGTATAAGATACTTCATTCATTTATTTTGGCCAATATACTTGTATGAATGTGTCTAATTTAGCTCAAGCCTGACATCAGCAAGGATAGCGGGTAAGTGAAACATAATATTGATATTGATTGATTTCAATTCATCACTGTGCAACGCAGTGCATTGTGTCTGGATCATTGTCTATCGTGGTCAGGTAGATATATTACATCTTCCACTGCGCACTTCTGATACACCTTCCTGCCTGGCTACGGTAATTCTAGACACATAGTTACATGTGGAGAACACTGTATTTGCCTTGCGGCATGCAACACATCATACATAAAAAGTAAAGAACATTCTCTAATATTTTTTTTTATCATGTCAACAGAACAATAATATTAAAAACCGGCCAAGTGCGTGTCGGGCCACGCGCAATGTAGGGTTCCGTAGTTGCCCATAATGACTTGCTGCAAAGGGTATTAATGTACAACAAATCCGACTGCTTATTTTGCTAAAAAATAATTTTAATAACACTATAATAAGAACCTAAGTTTTGTTTAGAAAAATACTAGGTATGTATCCTGTTATGTATTGTAAACATAAAATGTGGTTTCCAAGATATACTACTACTATACATACGTAGTACCGTAGTACATTACATACCAAAGTACGTATATCTTTAAGATTAAGCCAGCGTGCCCAATGTAAACTCACAGAAATAGGTATTTATAAGTTTACCGACGATTACTCGTAAACTAGTGATATCTACTTAGCCGTGATAGTTTTCCTTTTAAATTCGTTATATGTACTACATTTGTGATTTTTTCACCTCTTCCAAATTAATAGTTTAGCCGGCAGAGGGGGGGGGGGGACACTTGAGTCTAACAATTTTTTCACTTCAAAGCTTGATATTTGACAAACTGATCACTTGATCGAAAAATGATTTGAGCAAACTAATAATATTTTTTTGAAACCTATCCAATGATTCCCCACATGATGGGGTACTCAACCAAAAAAAAATTCAACCCCACTATATATGTAGGAGAGATACCCCTAAAAATATTTTCCTAAATTTTATTCTACAGTTTTGTTGCAATATCTTATGTCTATATTCTTGTGAAATATCAGCTTTCTAGCACCAGGCGTCTTTGAGCTAGGCTGTGGACGGACAGACGGACGGACATGACGAAACTATAAGGGTTCCTTGTGGACTACGGAACCCTAAAAAATAATATAATAATAAATTAAATAATAAATCAATCTAGTAATTTTACAAATTATCATTCAGATACTCATTTATAGAATAATATGCTTTTTCCATTAGTAAATTTACTATTTTCATTTTAAAGGAGTGCAGTCTATCTATTTGTAAAATGTCTCTTGGTAACTTATTATAAATACGAGGAGCCATGCATAATATACTGTTATAGAAAAAGGCAGTAGTATTAGGTGGAATACATATTTTAAAATTGTGCCTTTTTCCTCTTATTCTTTCAAAAAGATATGCATTCTTTTTTACAAATAGAGCTACTTCTAATATGTAAATACTTGGCAATGTTAGAATTTTTAATGAAATAAAGTAGGGCTTACAGCTATCCGTTTGTTTTAAATTACACATAGCTCTTATGCATTTCTTTTGAGCGATAAATACATCATCTTTGTTCGTAGCATTGCCCCAAAATATAATGCCATATCTTAGAATAGAGGCTACATACATGGGTATGTAGCTTATCATGGGAGAAGCTGTCATTATAGTTGAAATATTATTTGTTTTTGTCAATTTATATAAGGCATATGAGAATTGCATAACTTTAGAACATACCATTTCAATATGTACTTTCCATTTTAAATTTTCATCAATGTGTATGCCTAAAAATTTGTAGTATGTATTTGTTCAATCTGTTTATAATTGTATTGTATGTGTATGTCAGATAATTTACTTAATCTATTTCTAAATATCATAAAATTTGTCTTTTGTACATTCATTTTCAAATTATTCAATGTCAACCAATCAATAGTATTAATTAAAGTATTATTTATGTCATGCTCTACTTGCAATTTGTCATTACCTGTAAATATTACGGTACTGTCATCTACAAAAAGTACAGTTTTGTACTTTATTATTGTTGGTAAATCATTAATATAAATAATGAACAGGAGTGGTCCCAATACACTTCCTTGAGGGACACCGAATTGAATTTTTCGGTCCTCTGAGAAAAACGTGCTATATAATAACATATATTTTTTCCGAATTTAAATCTTAGTTATTTACAAATAAAACGCGATTGAACGCGCTAGATAACACCGTATTTTGGGAAATCCTCGCCTTAAAGCCGTCGCGCCTTTTGGTAGATTCTGCGTAACAAATTGATATTAATCTTTAACTTGTATGTGAAGGAATCTATTATTTTTGATACTTTACTCTCAGAGTCGTAGTATTGGAAGAATAGACTTGTAGTAATTGGTTAAAAGGAACAAGATTTCTATTGTTTTCAGTATTGCTTTGGGTTTATCTACTTGTATAATTTGAAAAATATAAATGTATAGTGTCGATTTCAGACTGTGGCTTATTTTTAAGTATATTTTTTTAAAGAAGTTGTATAATTAAGGTTTCGAGTATGTATGTTTGTGAAACATCATAATTCAATTCATCATAAATCAAGATAATTTCTAAACGCCTGAACAGTTTGAACTGTAGTTACTATTCTTTCGTCATCCCCAATGGCACAGGTTATAATTATGTGGAAATAAAAGTGCACTGGCTGTCAAATTGAAAGTTAATAAGCTTACGATAATTAAAATAAAAAATATTACGAAATTAAACTATTTTACTCCTTGTTAATAACCTGCTTTAAGTAAAGATGCATACATATATCTAAGCATATATACTCGTATGTATGCATGTGGTATCCTAAAATGAGGAATCTGATGGGAGTGAATGAAGCAAGAGAGATATATCAGGATCGTTGCAAATGGCGTTCCGTAGTCTCTGCCTACCCCTCCGGGAAACAGGCGTGAGTTTATGTATGTATGTATCCTAAGATAAATACCCTAAATTGGACTAACGATTAAAATTATCTTATACTCAAGTTTAATTAACGGGGTCAAAACAATAGTAGTCTAGCCAATATATTCAGTAATCTTGCATTAACGAAGTGTGACATAAAATACTTCCATTTATCGTATAGCATCATCGCAATAGACATTCAAGTGGTTACTAGTACATTCACACAAATACATACACACACACATATATCGCGCGAACTGTATGGGCGTGTCTCGAGAGTGGTCAGTTTCATGCTTCCAGATAGGTCGTAAAGGCGCCAAGTGGCGTTAAGTGGTCCTTTGAGAAACAACACGAGAATGGTTATGACATAAGTATGCAAACGTTTAAAATAGTCACGGTCATTGGGGCAAACAGAAATATAACTAGATTTGTATATGACGTTAATATGAAATAATATTAGTTTAATTTTTTGCCAGATATACTACTTACTTTGACGTTGACATTAAATATTAAAGTATATCTGTACTTTACAACATAAAGCTAAAAGGTTTATCGCGTTAATCACAGGAAGTACAGGTTCAAATTGAAAATATATTTGTTTTAGATAGTCCATGTACAGTAGAACAACTTCCTGCTATACCACCATAAGGGCGAGAATCGCTCAGCAAGACATCCTCGCTTCAAGTGCTATTTTACACGCACATTGACACTTGTATACAAAATTTTCGTTTCTAGTGTACCTCGACTCTTTGAGCGAGCCAAGGGATTTTTTTTTAAACTGGTCTAGCGCCGACTTGTTTGATTGTACTTAACACTACAGTAGGTACACGCGCTCTATTTTTTACAAGTCTGCTCGCATGTGCTACTACACATATTGGAAAGATCAAAATGGCTGTTTTTTGTTAAAATAATGCTATAAAATAAAAACAATAAATTAGTTCGAAAATGTATTTAATAGAAAAATAAACACTTCTAAGGGGTAAGCTTAGCTTAGCAACTTTCCATTGAGATTAATAATGAAATTCACAGATTTGGCATATTTTAGATCAAGTTACAAAACATGTTTCACATGTTTTGTTTGTTTTGTTCACACAATGTTTCGAATGATTTATTCATCATTTTTGTCACATTCCAAAGATAGTACGACTTGATGATTGGGGCATATCTACCTCGCACAACAACTTATACCACTTTTTGTGGATCGGTTTTGAGCTCGAGGACATTGGCAATATTTACCTAATCTGCTCATTCTTTTGGGATCAGACGGTTGCGTCTCATCTTTGACTCATAAAAGCCATTTCATTTTACTCTATAGCTCACGTTGAAGATTTTCAATAGATTATCTTATTTTCATAAGTGGTTTGACCGAGCCAAGGCCAAGTCGTACAGAAAGTCTCGCCTTACAATCATGTTCCTCCTGCAGCCACGCTTTTCGGCATCAGAATTTATTGGTAATATTATTTTCACTAGAAAACAAACAAAGGCATATAATAAATTAAATACAGAGATTAACAATAAAGAACGTGCTTATTATAGTAATAAAATCAAGACAAAAAGATAATCTACAATTACCTTTTATTTTTACGCAAATAGTTGCATATACTGTAGAAGATAGGGATAAGGGTGCATAGGGTTCCCACCAAGAACTTAGGGTCCCAAGCCAACCTCACCTGCAAGTGGTGCACCTGCCGACCAATGGACGAGGCTCTGGCAAACAAAATATCCCGATAAGCGCCAATAGGCTTGCCACCTATTACGTGGGATCAAAACACTGGCGAAAAGTGGGCGTTAATATGCCTCTGCCTACCCCTTCGGGGAAACAGTCGTGAGTCTATGTATGTATGTATGTACTGTAGAAGACGGATTTTGGCAGGAATTTAGTCACCGAAGCTCACCTGGAGGGGTGGAGGGATAGATAAAAAAAATAAGAAATGGCACGGTAGTAATCGCAACCCATCTACAGTAGTGCAGCGCGCGTGTACTCTAGTGTTAAATAGGCAGTTAAAATTTTTTTTCGCTATATGTATTTTCCCGAAAGTTTCGGCATGGGTATATACTAGTATACTAGTATAAGCCACAGGATGGTCACTAACCATGCTCTGATCTCAATGGTATATTTTTATTATGACAGTCACGATCAGATTCGGTGCATAAATATTAGTTTTTATATTAAAAGGTATAACAGTCAGAAAATCAGTTTGAAATCAAATAACTTCTTTACGGCAGGTTTATTTTGATTAAGACTTAATTTCTTATCATGTGAACAGTATCGCTGCAAAGCGCAAGATATTGCGAGCAAAATTTAATCATGAAAATCGCGATACCTTTGTCTAAAACTAAATAAACATTAAAATAAAAGCCATAAAAGTAGTTGGCTTAATTCATTCACGTATCTTAATATATAAAATCCTTGCGTTACTGACTGACTGACAGACAAGCTATAGCTGAAACTACTCGGCGCAAGAAGCTGAAATTTAGCATATATGTTCCTTGGGGACCGTAGGGGTGCACTAAGACGGGATTTCCCGAAATTCCCACGGAATCGGGCAAAACGGGCAATTCGAAAATATGTGCGTGCGAAGCCGCTGGTGTCGACTAGTCTATACTAATTTCTAAAGTTTAAACTAAATGCTACCTACTTACTAAGTCCATGCTAAACTGATTTTAATGATCCGCTTATAATAACAACTAACGGTGCTGATACACTTGAGTATATACGTGGAATGAGCATTCTTGCAAATATTACAATACAGAAAAACAAAACGAGTTTGAGCATTCTAGGGAAAGGACAGTTTTGCTTCAAGCTTTTTGCCAATTAGAGCGTTCGCTAGAAAGATCGTGAAAATGTTCACAGCGATGTTTCTTCGCTTGACTCAGTTCCTTTTTCAATTCACCATATTTAAAATCTTCGAATGCTCGACGTTCTGTTACAATTGAATGCTCTAGTCTATCAGCACCTTAACATAAGAATTCACACGGCAAATTGTTTAGTTTAGTATCGAATGGATTATAAGTTATTATTGTCGTAAATGAGTTGAGCTGTCGTGAACAGATATGGGAATAGGCACATTGCTAGTGATGAAGTATCTCTTTATATTTTATGCTATCTACACATACAAAGCTTGAACTTCGATTACTATTTGTATCTAGAAGGTATACAGATACTGTACAATGTACATGTACAATACACTGTACTTACAATAAATAATGTAGCTTGTATTGTTTGTATCTGTCGCAACCAAATAGCTTAATCAGCCGGTCAATAATAGCCGAGCTACTTTATTAAACAACGTCGTACAACTCGCGGTCTTATACATTTGATAAAGTGGGTGGCTAATTGCTTCTTAGGCTAATGATATAAATGAGTCTCCGTGTGACAAAAATGTGGAAAAACATTTTATACCTATGTTATGTTAGTTTTTCTCATAACCCTAAATAGGAGACCTGCTCCATAGAAAAAAGGCTCCGTAATCGTCATTGGATTTTTTTATAGCCTAACTGTTCTTAAAATACCGTTTGAATAGACCAAATAACTAAAATTTTGAGTTAATAATAATTGGAAACATTTGATGATTTGGCTGGGAAGTAGTTAAAATGTTATAGATCTAAATGATTTGCCTAGCTGTTTGATTGATTTACGACTCGTCACTCGGGTGTTGATATTTGAAATGATGTTTTTATGAAAGTAGAATAAATAAGCTTTGTAGTAATGTTTGAATGGTGACTGAATGACGGAATGTTTAGTTTATGCGACCCGCCGAACTTGATCCTATTGTAAACAATGTCGTCCATCGATGACCTATTCGCCATTTTTGTTTGTCATGATAATAATATGGGTTATAAATTGCTTATTTTGTTATTTTGTATACCTGGTGGTATAAGCCTAACAATAATATAAAATTATAGCAACGCTTGCTTAGAAAATTATTTAAATGTCAGCATTTGAAATTTTGTATATTTCACTGACTTTGCATGTTGTGCGCGGGGCGTAATTACGGATTCAAAACATCATTGTAAACAAATAATATAGTTATATTTGATATTTTTCTGTTTTAATTGTGAATGAACTAATTCATTATAAAATAACAGTAAAAAACTAAACAAATATTGTGTAATAATTTAATTCAAGAGGCTATATTCATTCAATTACCGAAAAAACAGCATTTATTTTTTATTGAATGAAAATATATAGATAAGGTTACATTTATGCTATGAATTACTGTTTTATTATGAGTATATAAATAAACTTATCATATGATAAATAATACTCCTGTAATTCATGAGATGTTAGCTTTCGAAAATTTTGGCGGGTATTTTTGGCGGAAAAAAGTAAACAATTGTGCAAAGTCCAATAAGAATAATTCTTATCGGATTCTTATCAGAAATGTTTTTTTTTAAATTGGAAATCTAGTTGAAAAGAAACTTGTCTAGGTTTGAATTTGATAAATAACAAAAAAATGTTTGAAAATTAAAATACGAAAATTGGCGGCATTTAACAATCATTTATATTTTATATTTTTTATGTTTAAAATTAAAATTTTTCTTTCCATTATATTTCTTTTCTCTGAAAGTAAATTAAATTACCTTTCTAATCATGTACAATACTTATATAACTCCCATAATAAAAAACGACGAGAAATATGAATATGTTAGAAATATAATAGCGCGCTCGAAAATGGCGGGAAAATATTATACCGGGCGCGTTTTATACCGCTCTTGTGTGGGCTTCAAGTATATTATTTGGTGTTAATTAATATGATTCGAATGCTTACTTAATTACGCTTCTTTTGATATACAATATTAACTTAATAAATAGAAATATAACCATTCTTTCAACGAAAATATTACGCGCCCGTACTTAGCTCGAAAGCCTAGCCTCGAAAGTGGCCAAAATACATCTACGGGTGTCCTGAGATGCCTCGATGGTGGCCAAAATTCTTCGAAGGGTTGATAAAGCGGAGCTTTCAATTGTCCGGATGATTAAGCTACGTGGCTTCGACCTATCTACAAAGTACACAATATACAATTTATTCAAAAAATCATAGTATACCCTGCCATTGTTTTGGATTATGAAAAGTTAAAAAGTTACAAATAAATTGTTTTAAAAAAACTACTGTGAATAAATTCTGTGAAGAAAACTGATTCAGAACTAAAAAATTATGTGATGATAATGTGATATCCTTATTAGTCGACGTGTTCGTCGACGGCGAAACTTAAAGGTCTTTTTCTGGCCTGTGTTTGGATGTGGGTGGCAAAGCCAAACTTTGTGGTAAATATCCAGTCACAGATGGTGCAGTAGAGCTAGCCATTGAAGTTATACGTGTAAGTATAAGTTGCTTTCGGTCGTGTATATGGGCGCAAATTAATATATAATGATTATATTGTTACGAAAATATTAATAATATTTAACATTGATATTTAAATAACTATTTGTGAACACAGAACTGAGAACTTCACTACTTTACAATATTAGACACTGTTTTGGCTGCTTAACTGTTTTATAAAAATTGGGCATTTAATTTATCGCTTAATTATTAAGATAACTCCAGAAACTTTCAAAGTAAAATCAATTAGTATTAAATAACATTATTCTGACACTTATTTTTACGGTAATAAATAACATGCGTTTATATTTGCATCCTGTTGATAGCGCCATCTGTTGACTATGTTGTAAAGCAGCGTTTGGTTAATAAAATAAATTTGTTATTCGTGTAAAATAAATAATTTGGTGTTGTGCAAAATTCATTACAATATTAATGTCGATTTTTGATTAGTTTATAATTAATCGTACAGTAATTTCAATTATATGTTGAAAAGGAGTTGTTAAACGTTACATTAAGTGTAATGACGGTTAGTTTATAAAAAGGACTGTAGTTCGCATTTTAATTCAATTCTGTGCTAAAAATCGTCTGAAAATAAACCAAGTAATATTACGTGAGTGTTTTTATTATAATGGAGTCTGGACACCATAACCCTGGCGTATCGTTGACATGTATTTTGTAACACTAAACAATACCTATACTTAATCGATTTTAAAGTTTAGCGATTTGTATACAACATACAATTTTATGTAAACAGATTTTAATCCATTAATGTAAGGTATATTACCTATGTTTTACCGACGTTTCGGCCGTCTTAGGGTGGTTTCAGATTAGCGTATTTTTCTGCGCGTATACGGTCGTTTCAGCATATGCGCTTCACAAAATCGGACTTGCGTAAACGGGCATACTTCGGCGTATTCGCTCGAACCGGTAGTGACAACTAGTCAGCGTCAACATGGATTCTGGCGGCTCAGTGCGTCAACGCTCGTACGAGTTGCGCGTGTGCAAAAGGCGCGCCTTTACGCGCCTACATGCGCTTCCAAAAACGAGCTTATACGCTCGTATAAAACGTTAATCTGAAACAGCCCTTATAACTGTTAGAACTGTGATTAGGTAAGAACAAATAATAACACGTACTCCAAGTTAAGTATGGTTTATTTAAAGTATTTGGATTAGCGAAGGACATACTGCGCCGACCCCAAGTAAATTGGGACCAGGGCAAGTAGACGACGATAACAATTCTCAGCATTTAATTTCACAAAGGTAGGCAATTCCATACTTAATAGGGAAAAGTGACTCTAGGTGCCGGTTCCAAAATGGTAGGGTCGATGGAGAAGACTCCGGCAAGAAACTCCATCGACACTCTTTTAAAAGCCATTGAGTTATAATAATGTAGATTACAACAGTTATAATCGCAACACAAAAGAGGCTATTACATTTATAATTAAGTATACTAGAATAATTCTAATCCATTTTACCCTACAATCTTATAACGATGTTACATTACTTGTGCTAATTTAGTTGCTTCACGCGAAGATATCTAATATTTTTACAAACGAAACAGTTGTTAAACTATAATATCGCTCACTAATGATTATTGTTGAAAATTACTCATAGTAAAACAGGTAGCCCATGGTTATAACTTCGAAGCAACGAAATCGACACAATTGTATACTAAAGTACTACAGTTCATAATCTCTATGCAATGATTTGACAGGTACTGCTACGTGTATAACGAAGACACTACGAACCTTAAACAGCCAACAAAATAATGCGTTACACCGAAATGCTACTACTATTTTATAATAGTATATTAAAATTGCACAGAGCTTATGGCGGTCTTAACACTACGAATTTAGAACTGAGAATGACACTATTACTTATCTTTTACGTCCTCACCGCTCACAGTCGATACAAGAATGCCCCTTTTTTTTACCGTCGACGCCATTTTTTCACTTTTGTCTAGTAATATTTTGTTACCCACATCTACGCTAGTGTTACTTCCAGTTCCTTTTAATGTAAAATCTAAATCGTAGACATAATTAAGGTGAATGATTATATAATTTATAATTAAATATTACAACAATATTGAGCAACCAAAGATATAATTTTAGTGCGTATAGGTAAATAAACACATTCCGCTATTCGCGGTTCGATCAAAACAATCCCTAAGCTGGAATTCCGTTACTAAAACTATTGATATATATGTACATTTGCTATACGATAATTTATCAATAAATATCCTGTTACACCTAAGTAAATAATTATAATAGTTCGTCCATCCTGACAAAATTTGATTCCACGCAAATTGACTTGTAGGTACCTACCTATATAATCTTTAATAATTAATTATCAACAAACATGTACAAATTAAATCTACAATTGATTGATATTATAAAGATAATTAAATTTAACCAAACCATCCAGGTATTCTAATTGTCATGATCAAAGTTTATTGAGATATTGATGTTCGAAGTCTGCCTTCAATCGTCTGGCGAGGCTGTCCTCCGTTGTCCGCCCGGCAACATCTGTAACGTAATGGTAAAGCTTTATATACCCGTGTTAAGCAATAAGCCACTTAAGGTTTATTTTTTTGCATCTATTCTGAAGGCGTCAATCAACCGTAAGATGATGGTCAGGCCATCCAAACTCAGGCGGAGGTAAATGTAAAGATGCTAAATGGACAGCAGCTTCCAACGTCTAAGACACACACAGCACAGCGACCACGCCAAAATTATTCCAATTGGGGAGGCCTATGTCCCATGGAGTGGACGTCCCATAGGCCGAAATGATGTTCTATTCTGAAACAGTTGAAGATAATATTAGTGGCTGAAAGTCCCTCATTTTGTGTTACCTTGCTGCATGGCCCCTATGCAATACGTTACCATAATATTCCCACGACGAACCTGAAAATAAATAATTTTTCTTTCCAATTCAACTCCTTTCCTTTCATTTTAACTTTAATTTTAACTTTCATTTTCACTTTTACTTTCATTTAAACTTTCTCTTTATTTCATATTAATCTTATCCTTCCAAAAGATCAATCAGCTCTTCAGTGCTATCCACTTGTGATTCATTGGTGTCACTTTGGCTGATTTCATGATCTTGTCCAATAAATAGCCTTAAGGCGTCTGATGCCACAGTGGCTTTGTACTTTTTATAGCCCTTTAGGCCTTTTACTGATGCAATTATGTATCTGTCATTTCCAAGTACTTTGACGATCTTATATGGTCCACTATATTTTTCTTTTAGTTTGCGTACTGTGTATTTGTCTTTACTTTGCGATCCTTTCCATAATACGAGATCACCTAATTTATACACTGTCGGTTTTCTCCTCTTATCATCAAATCTCTTTTTCATTTCTTCAGAGGTCTTTCTTATATTTTCTACAGCCTTTGATTTAACCTGGGTATGTGTGATGTTATCATCATATCTGTTGGTTGATAGTCCTTGCATCAAACTTCGACTGCCTTGGAACATTAGTCTGAAGGCTGAAAAGCCTGTAGTGGCGTTAATTGTGTTATTGATACCCCATGTGATCTTGTTTAAACATTTATCCCAGTCCTTTTCGTCAGTCGTGCTCTTGTTAATCGCTTCTAGTAGTGTTCTATTAAAGCGCTCCACTTGACCGTTAGATCTCGGCGAAGCTATCGCATTAATGACATGCTTTATCTGATTGCTAATGCAAAACTCTTTGAACCGTTTGCTCGTGAAGCATGTTCCACTATCAGAAATTATTCTTTTGGGAATACCAAATTGACCGAATATTTTATCTAGTTTTTGCATTGCTTCCGCAGATTTCAGTGTTTTGGTAGGTTTGGCCCAAACAAATTTGGTGTAGGAATCAACCACGACAAAAAGGTATGATATGCCGTTGCCGCTCCTACAGAAGGGTCCTAAATGGTCAATATGTAAAGTGTGTAGTGGCTCTGGTGTTTTATCGATCGGATGTAACTCGCCCTCCATTTTACCATATTGTCCGCGCTTATATAAACAATCTATACAAGCATTAACATACTTTCTTATGAACCTGGTCATTCGTGGAAACCAACAATTTTCCTTTATTATTGTTTCGCACTTTTTGAGACCAGGGTGGCCTATATCATCGTGGTACTTGCGCATAATATTCCACCTTGCAGCTTTAGGTATAACTATTCTCTGCTCACCGTTTCCTAATTTTCTATAAATCTTATTATCTTTACATATATAATTGTTGGTTATTTCTGGATCATAGATGTTATTCTCTAGTTTCTGTTTTATTGTACGAATAGAGTGATCTTGATTTTGCAAGCAGTATACCTAGTCCAGCAAATCGAGAACTAGTACTTGCTCAGAGGTAACTGGTGTCCGGCTAAGAGCGTCCACATGCTTGTGACGTATACCTGGTCTGTGTTGTATGGCCATATCATATTCTTGAATACTAAGCCACCATCTAGCAACTCTCGGCAAAAGGTCCTTCTTCTCAAATGTTTGTCTTACAGCTACACAATCAGTAATAACAGTGAAAGTTATTCCTGCCAGATAAACTCGAAATCTTCGCAGGGACTCCACGACAGCCAACGTTTCCAGCTCAAACGAGTGGTAGAGAGCTTCTTCTTTACTAGTTTGCCGACTAAAATATGCTACTGGTCTCAATGAATTTTCGTATTTCTGCATCAAAATACCCGCGATCCCTTTACTGGAGGCATCGGTATGAACTTCTGTGATAGCTTTTGGGTCGTATACTGCTAAGATAGGCCTTTCCGTCAGAACTCGTTTCAATCTTTCGAACGCCTTTTGTTGCATCGCTGTCCAGTGCCAGTGGCATTCCTTTTTGAGTAATTTGTAAAGATCATGAGAAATTAAAGCATAGTTTGCGACAAATTTTCTAAAATAACTTGTTAATCCTAGGAACATTCGGAGTTCGTGTACGTTGGTTGGCTCTTTATATCCTTTTACAGCTTCGATCTTCTTTTTTGCTGGTCTTATACCCTCTTTACTGATGTCGTAACCAAGGTATTCAATCTCAGTTTGTAGAAAGGAACACTTTTCAATATTCAGTGTCAGTTTGGATTCCCTTAGAATATCTAAGACTTGCCGCAATATACACAGTCCTTCTTCATCCGTAACACTTGGAATAAGCAAATCATCGATATAGGGTAAAACTTTATTAAATCTTAACGGTCCTAGTATTTTATCCATCAATCTTTGAAATACGCAAGGTGAATTCGCCAAACCAAAAGGCATTCGCAGAAATTCATAATGCCCTTCTGGTGTTACAAAACCAGTCTTCTGAACTGATGTCTTAGCCATGGGAATTTGATAAAAACCTTGTGATAAATCCAAACTGGTAAAATATTTCTTGCCAGATAATTTCTCAACTTGTTCTTCAATGATTGGAAGTGGATATTTGTCTTTTATCGTCAAACTGTTCAGTTTCCTATAATCCACGCATAATCTATAATCACCAGATTTCTTTTTTACTAATATAATTGGACTGGCAAACTCTGATGTGGACTCTTGAATCACTTTGTTTGCCAAAAGATCGTCAATTTTTTCTCTAACTATCTCCTTTTCCGGTATAGATAGTCGATAAGGTCGATAACAAACTGGCTTTTCTGAATTTAGCTCTATATTCATTTCAATTTTGTTAGTACAGCCCAGTTCCGTGGTATTTAATGAAAAACAATCTCTATACTCTGATAACGTGGCTAACAACTGTTGCGCGACATTGGGATCTGGAGACCCACATTTAACTTTGCTGAGATCTATCGACATAATTCTTTCGACTTGCTTGAATGTTCTTGGTAAATCATCGATTTGTGAAACGTCACAAATAAGTCCTCTTGCTAGGGTTTCGCCTTTTGACACCAGCAAGGGTGAACTTGATCTATTATGTATTTCTAAATTACATTGATTTCCACTTATAACACAGGCAGGTATAGAGAAGTCCCTGTTGTTGAACGTCCTTTTGCATGCTTCAACGAATATAGTTTCTTGCAGGTGTGTATCCGCCATGACACTACTCATCATAACATGTCTCGGTGGTACTATCGCGTTGTCCTTGCATTGTATATTTATCTTTATATTTTCTTGATTATTCGTATCAATCGCATTTAAGTCGTTATCGGTTAGTATTTTCTTCTTACTGATAGTAAACTCGTTACCCGAAATTGTAAACGAGTAATCCGGATTGTTTATAACTGGTTGTCCGAGTATTATGTCCATTCTACCCATGAGACAATCAGTGACAATAAACGGTGTGAAGACATGTAAGTCATCAATCGTGACATTGGCCCGTACCATTCCTTTCGCGAGGATTGGACTACCACCAAATCCACCAATAGCTACCGTACAATCAAGCAATGGGACACCTAGATTTTTCGAATATTTAAAGCTCATTACATTGACTTTAGCACCTGAATCGAAGTAGGCAGTAGCAGGCAAGTCATTTACCAAAATTAATTTATAATAAATATCATTTACCTCTGTTATCATTCGGATTACTTCTTGTCTAGAAATGGTAGACGAGGATCCCGGTTTGTGCCAGCATTTCTCGGATGGATGTGAGATCTTACCACAGTGTTCACAAGGTGTCCTTGAATTATTCTTTGGACATTTTCTTGCGATATGACCAACTTCGTGGCACACATAACAAGCAAGTGGCTTCCTGATTTCCCTAGAGCCATCGGCTTGACTAACTTCTATTTTCAAATTGGAATGTGGCCCTTGTCTAGGCCGTATTTCATTTGCCATAGCGGTCAAAAATTTGGAATAAAGTTCACTTGGGCTGCTATAATTTCCTGCTCTAGCGGGTGCCTTCATATGCGGGGGTAAGCCATCAATAATGCAAGCGACTGCCTTTTCGCCTTTTATTTCCAGTCTATTAAGCATAGCAAATTTGTTATAGAAATACTGTGTCATACTCTCATTAGTTTGCTTCCTTTTATTTAACATGTCACGTAATAATTCCACGAAGTCCAATTTGTGAGGAAAGGCGTCAAGTAGCTGTTGCTTCCATTCAGCCCAGGAGAACTCATAACTAAGAAGCGAAGCATGCCACACTTTTGCCATGCCAGATAAACGCGATTGCATGAAGTATGATTTAGTTTTATCATTCCATCCATGTATGGTGGCAAGCTGTTCTATTTTGTTTAACCAGTGTGATGTCTCCATGTCATTCTTCTCGGGATCAAACAGTGGTATAATGTCTGCCTTCGCAGTAACAGTGTTATTTATTAAAAATGGAACCGCTCGTTGTCCGCGGATTCTCCACTGGAAGATACCACGCGTAGTCTCCGGGAACGCCGACGCTTGGTGGCCCACACTTCGTCATCATCTGCGCTCTCTGACTGCTTGCGGCGTCGCCCACTCGTTACTGTCGATGCTGACTGCTCACGGCGTCGCCCACTTGTCGATGCTCGAGCTCGTTTGGGCATTGCTATCCCACTTCTGAAATTGTTAGAACTGTGATTAGGTAAGAACAAATAATAACACGTACTCCAAGTTAAGTATGGTTTATTTAAAGTATTTGGATTAGCGAAGGACATACTGCGCCGATCCCAAGTAAATTGGGACCAGGGCAAGTAGACGACGATAACAATTCTCAGCATTTAATTTCACAAAGGTAGGCAATTCCATACTTAATAGGGAAAAGTGACTCTAGGTGCCGGTTCCAAAATGGTAGGGTCGATGGAGAAGACTCCGGCAAGAAACTCCATCGACACTCTTTTAAAAGCCATTGAGTTATAATAATGTAGATTACAACAGTTATAATCGCAACACAAAAGAGGCTATTACATTTATAATTAAGTATACTAGAATAATTCTAATCCATTTTACCCTACAATCTTATAACGATGTTACATTACTTGTGCTAATTTAGTTGCTTCACGCGAAGATATCTAATATTTTTACAAACGAAACAGTTGTTAAACTATAATATCGCTCACTAATGATTATTGTTGAAAATTACTCATAGTAAAACAGGTAGCCCATGGTTATAACTTCGAAGCAACGAAATCGACACAATTGTATACTAAAGTACTACAGTTCATAATCTCTAGGCAATGATTTGACAGGTACTGCTACGTGTATAACGAAGACACTACGAACCTTAAACAGCCAACAAAATAATGCGTTACACCGAAATGCTACTACTATTTTATAATAGTATATTAAAATTGCACAGAGCTTATGGCGGTCTTAACACTACGAATTTAGAACTGAGAATGACACTATTACTTATCTTTTACGTCCTCACCGCTCACAGTCGATACAAGAATGCCCCTTTTTTTTACCGTCGACGCCATTTTTCCACTTTTGTCTAGTAATATTTTGTTACCCACATCTACGCTAGTGTTACTTCCAGTTCCTTTTAATGTAAAATCTAAATCGTAGACATAATTAAGGTGAATGATTATATAATTTATAATTAAATATTACAACAATATTGAGCAACCAAAGATATAATTTTAGTGCGTATAGGTAAATAAACACATTCCGCTATTCGCGGTTCGATCAAAACAATCCCTAAGCTGGAATTCCGTTACTAAAACTATTGATATATATGTACATTTGCTATACGATAATTTATCATTAAATATCCTGTTACACCTAAGTAAATAATTATAATATAACAGCTATAGTCGCGGCAGGACTGATGTCATCTCAGCGCCGTCCTTGTGAAGCGCGGGTTTCGGCAGCTACCCTCACTTGTTTTTTACTTTTATTCGAACTGTCGGTACGTCGACACACAACCCTTATGACGTCTACACACTGATGAGCTGTGTTACTATACTTGTAATGATTGGCTTTATCACTAATATGTCTTTCAAAAAACTTATTGTTATTGGTGAGAGTTGAAATCTCAACATACGGTAGGACAGCAAACGAGAAAGAAATTAATTTCAGTTATTTTAATTCTAGAATTAGCTAATCTATAATACAAATAACTAACAACTGTTAAATCAAACTGTTACCACTAATTTATTTAAAAAGACATCCAAAGCGAATTTCTTTGCCAGCTAAATAAACAAAATTCGATTAATTTAAATCTGGGATCCATTTCACTCGATCAGTACTCGACAGCACAGTCAGCGTTACGCGGTGGTTCGACCATCGGGTTGTGGAGGGGAGAGGGGGGTAAAACTTTGTCCGGCAAAACGGGAAATACTAATGAACTAGTCGGATTTTTCCTCCTTTTAGTGTTCGCTTGTAATTGGCTGTCAGTTACGAAGAATATTTTTCGATAAGATTTTTATGAAGTCACAAGCTTATTTGAATGGTTGGTTTCATGATGTTAGTATTGTGTCTGTAATGTTTGTGATGTTGATATTATGTATGGAGTGCTGAGACTGAGTAAATAATTTAAGCATAATGCATGAATCCGCAATTACTTTAACTCAATTTTAAAAGCTTGTTTTAAAACAAATATTTACATGCTCTTGAGTTGATTGGTGCCAATAGGAAGCAGCGAGGTGCCGAGTGTTAGGTTATAATATGTTTTTAGGTGAGATAAGATACTTTATTTGTCAGAAAGTCTAATTTATTTCCCTGTGAAACAAGATAAGAAAGATATTCTATAATATAATAGGTTATTTTTCATTAGGTAAAACTTATTTCTAAAGTAATATCAGGTTAGTTATGAAACCGTTCATCTGATGACCAAATTTACCAAGGATTTTGAAGAGTTCTTATGTGGAAGAGTTTATTAATTATGTACCAACATTATATCTGACGAGTAAACTTTCTATAAATAGACAAATGGCAATTATAATACTTAGAATTTAGTAAATATCTGAATTGTTAAGGGTAGATAAGGTAGGACTGCCTCCGTGGTCCAGTGGATAGCGTATGCGACTGCTGATCGGAGGTACCGGGTTCCCGAGTCGAGCAAACGTGTTACTGGGTTTTTCCGAATTCTCAGTAGCAGCAAGGAGTCTGATCACATAAGTAGAATGTGGTCTGGTGATGTACCCGGTACCGGCAATAGGCTCGCCCCCTATTACGTAGGACTTAAAAAATCATTGCGATATGTAGGTGTAATATTACCCCTCTGCCTACTCCTTCTATATATATATATATATTTTTATAGACTCACGCCTGTAAATCTGACATACTGCCAGACCACACTGAAAGATCCCTACCCAAAACTTTTAATGACCCTGACGCAATTAATATGTCTTTTTTGGATGTGCCCGGCGAGTGTAACGTAGATATCTCACAGTTGTCATACCTGGAACATCACAGGTATGGAACAACCACCTTTAAAATACAGCCAGTGCTAGAAGAGACTGTTCTGCAGTATCTAAAAACCATAGGCACTAATGCGCAGGGTATTGATTGCATCAGCATGGACATGATCTCCTTAACATTGCCAACTATTGTGAAGACGTTAACAGATATAATAAACAAGTCTATTCTAACTAACACCTTCCCTGCTTTGTGGCGCTGCGCAGTGGTGAGGCCCATTCCCAAGACCAGCAGCCCACTGTCTGTTAAAGAACTGCGCCCCATTAGTATACTGCCCTGCCTATCCAAAGTACTGGAGAAAGTAGTATATACACAAGTAGTGTCATTTCTAGAGGACAACAACATCCTCCCTGACTTACAGTCAAGTTTCCGCAAGAAACGGGGAACTGCCACAGCTTTGTGCGACGTTGTGGGCAATATACTGGAGGCTCGAGATAGGGGGGAGGGTACACTACTGATCATGTTGGACTACTCCAGGGCATTTGATTCAATCAACCCGACCCTGCTACTGTCAAAACTCTCATACTATGGGTTTTCAGTGGATGCGGTAAAGTGGTTTGACAGCTACCTATTAAACAGAACCCAAACTGTTGAGCTTCCTGGTGGCATAAGGCCTTCGGAGCCGCGTATTGTTGATAGAGGAGTTCCAGTCAGGGATCAATTCTCGGGCCACTTTTATATTTAATTTACAGTGCTGATGTGGTGCAGTCCTTCGTACACTGTAAATACCACATATACGCTGATGACCTGCAGGTGTATCAGTCTTTTAAACCAAACACAACATTGTTGGCTGTTCAAAAGATAAATGAAGACCTACAAAGAGTGACTGAATGGTCAAAACAAAATTCTTTAACCTTAAACCCCCAAAAGTCAAAGTTTATGATGCTGGGTAGCAAACAACAGATCAAGAACATACTCTCAGCCAATCCTGAAATACTGGTGCTGAACAAAGCAATTCAGAGAGTGGATACTGTTTGCAATTTAGGATTAACAATGGACCCTGAGCTGCATTTTGAGGCCCACATAGGCAGGATTGCACGTAACTGCTTTTACAGGCTTAGAATACTGTATAACATAAGAACATTTCTCAGTCTACCTGTCAGGAAGCAATTGGTGGACAGTTTGGTATTGTCCAGGCTGAACTACTGTGATGCTGTCTATGGGCCATGTTTATTATCACGTACTGCTCGGCTTACACAACGCATACAAAATGCATGTGCAAGATTTTGTGTAAATATTCCAAAGCGCAGCCATGTCACACCATTTCTTAATGAACTCAACATTCTTAACATGACAGCCAGAAGAAAGCTACACCTTGCATCACTACTCTTTGGAGTAATACAAATGAAAACACCTAGATACCTGTATGACAAACTGTGCTGGAGAGATACTCAGACCAAGTATACATATGGTGAGGTTAGTCAGTAATCCACTATCCATGCCCAAGCACAGGACTGCTGCCTTCAGAGGTAGTTTCAAATACGCTACAACCCACTGCTGGAATGATCTTCCACCACCAATCCGCAGCCTTAAATCCAAAAATAGCTTTGCTTTAAATCTAAAAAAATATTTGCTAGAAACACAAAAAGCTAAATAACTATATTTCTTTTGTTTCATTTAAACTTATATACACTCTTTAATTTTACAATTATTAAAGTACCTTAGCTATACTATATTTATTTATCTTTTTCTATTAGTCTCATAACACTTGACAAATGCATGTAATACTCAAATACCGACTCACCTACTTGGATATGGCCGTCAGGTATTGGGTCAGATCTCAAGTTCAGTTCCAGACAGTGTTGTAGTAGCTTAGATTATCCAAACGTGGCATTGAAGGATGGGCATTTTTGCTAGCAAAATGGTCATCGTTTGTTTTCTGGTCCTATGGCAGAACATTTTTGTTGTGATTATTTGCAGTCATAATAATAATTTACTCTATTTACTTAATATCACGAATAACTATATTATTTCAATGAACTTATACTATAAAATACAATTGCTTACCAATAGATTATGTATTTGGTCATAATTTCAACAATCAGGGCTTAGACAGGCCGCAAAAGGTTGTCATAAGTAACTAGGTACATATAGCACACTGACGCTAGCTATTTAATTCCATTATTACACGTAGGGTTCCACTTTAGACACCACATTCGACACATTTTGTTTAAAAACATTTTTTATATTATATCTAATCATATATTTTACACAACGATATAATATATTTTAGGGTACATATAAACACTCCGGCGCCGACGCCAATAAAATGGATTGCGCAGAATACCAGTGTTGCGGCTTAGTAACCGCAACGTATACTGAGCGTTGTCCAATTTCTGGCACTAATGAGACACACACTTCCACGGCCTATTTAAAACTTTATTTAGAAATATATTTAAAAGATTATACATTGTTATCAGTGTTATCACTACTCTGTCCAATGACATTAATTTGTTATTGTATGTATGTGTATCTCTGTACATTCCGCTGTTTCCGCATTTCTTTGTACGTGGTGTTGCCAGTAAGCAACAATAAATCAATAATACTGTACAGTGTACTATGGTACTATATTGTAATAATATGTTATTCTTGTGTTTTTATTTTGTGTTTTGTTCTTATCTTTCTTAATTTTTTGTATGATCCTCATTTTTTTTTGTCTACTTTATATATTTTTTTATTTTTATTTAATTTTAAGTATAGTGTGTGCCGTTTGTGACGGAAATAAATATTTTCTTTTCTTTTCTTTTCTTTTTTTCTTTTCTGTATCCCCAGGCGTGAGTCTATAAAAATATATAAAAAAGATAAGGTTTCCATATAACAACTTTGTAACTTTCTCGAGAAAGATATAAGCCAAAAATAGATGGCGTAGATACAGGAGATACAAGATGTATAAGAAACTTCTGCCTGTAGTATGTGTAAATTAAAAAATTAAAGGTATACATAATAAGGTGTTTATAAAGTGGTTGTGTTCAACTATGTTTTACCAATAGGCTTACAATAATTTTCTTATCTCATTTGAACAAACATGCATTAATAATTTTAAATTACTCATTTTAAAATACCTAATGGAATATTTTTATTTCAGTTTAGTTTAATATTTAAATTAATAAATATAAAACAATAATTATACATGCAAACAAAAAATAAAAATTAAATAATTCTCAAGCAATAATTATCAAAAAAATATAACAAATAATATGTCAAAGGAACAGTTACAATGTCAGAAAGTAAAATTAAAATAGACTTCATACAAAAAATGTCAAAGAAAGTGTCATATCTTAATATATAAAATCCTTGCGTTACTGACTGACTGACAGACACGCTACAGCCAAAACTATTCGGCGCAGGAAGCTGAAATTTGGCATGTATGTTCCTTGGAGACCGTAGGGGTGCACTAAGAAGGGATTTCCCGAAATTCCCACGAGATCGGCCAAAACGGGGAAATTAAAAAAAAATGCAGGCGTAGCTGCTGGCGGCTTCTAGTCATTAATAAAATGTCAAATAGTCTAGGCATGTCAAATTAATTAAATTTAATATATATATTATTTATTTACCACCTAAAAAGTCTCTGATATCGTAATAAAACTTTTCAACCAGAAATTCCTGCAGATGTTTTTTAAATAGGACTATGTCTAAATTTCTAATGTTATTGGGTATCTTATTATATATGACAGGTGCCATGCAAAATATACTTTTGTGCAATAATGCAGTATTTGCTTTACGTATTCGGATTCTATTGCAAGTATGAGTTCTTCTATTGCGAACAATACTGGCACCTAATGTTTCAAACAGTTCCGCGTTTGCCTTTACAAAAACAGCCGTTTCAAAAATGTATAAGGATGGTAGTGTCAGAATTTTATACTTTTTAAAATAAGGTACACAGCTTTCTGTAGATTTTAATTTGAACATTGCTCGTATACATTGTTTCTGAGATTTGAAAACAATATCTTCATTTGTCGAATTTCCCCAGAATATTATGCCATATCTTAGGTAGGATGCAGTCATTCCGTGATATCCTTTAAGAATACCTTCTTCATTAAGAAGTGGTGCAAGCTTAAAAAGCGCGTAAGCTGTTGTGCTGATTTTTTTACATAGCTCTTCAGTTTGTATTTTCCAATTAAGCTTATTATCAATGTACACACCTAAAAATTTTGATGCGTCAATTTCGTTTATTTTTATGTCATCGTATTTAAATTTGTAATTATATTATGTCTCTGTGAAAATTGTATTAAATTAGTTTTGCTTAAATTAATGATTAAATTATTATTATACATCCATTTTATAATATTACATAGTGTATTATTAATGTCCCATGTAACCATCATAATTATATTTCAATTTTAAATAAATTTGCGTTTGTTAACATCATACAGATCTCTTTAACGGGATTTAATCACGTTAACTATCTTATCTAAATAATTCAGTTTTGCCAACGTTTTGATTGATGAGGATGATGAATCCCGCCACGACCACGAGAGTCAAAAGGGTCGGCCGAAACGTCTAATTAAAATAGAGGTAGTACTTTGAATAAGTTAGCTAACGCGATTAAGATCCTTTAATTAAGCTCTTGCATGACCTGATGACTATATTTAAAATTGACTTCTTAAGCAGTTTAAAAAGGCATCAAATGCTGACTTATACGCGATTTATTATATTAACACTTGTGTCCATATCTGTCTCACAATTTTATCTAGATTTTATTACCTACTGTTTGGCTCACTACACTAGTTTTACACTAATGCGTAACTTTTGCCAAACATTGTCTTGATACCAATCTGCATGGCTGCCAAATGACTAGGATAACTGACTTCATTTTATGTTCAATTTGTTGTGAACGAGGTTAAGTAGGAATATTATTGTCGAAGATCCAACAGTATTTCGGATTGTCCACCTAAATTATTTATAAGGTATACTTACTGAGACTACGGTTACATCCGCGTTATCTCATAGTGTAATATTAAATAGCCTATTAGTCTTCCTCAATAAATGGGCTATCCAATTTTTTTTAACCTATTTTGTCCCACTGCTTGGCAAATTTCTCTTTTACACTCTTCTAAGCTTCCCTGTGTTCTGCCAAGTTGGGCTATCCAATAAAAAAAAATCGAGCCAGTAGCTCTAGAGATTAGTGCGTTCAACCATCCAAACAAACAAACGTTTCAGCTTTATAATAGCTTTAAAGTAGGTAATAGTCTACAGGCCATTTCATTTGTTTTTACTTTTCTGATTATAATTAAACTTAGACTATTTTTTATGCAATCTCACCACAATGGACTTGGTAGTATTACCTACCCCTTAAGTTAGAATTAAGTAATGCCATTACCACTCATGACTTCTGGCAAAACAGATGTATACCTTTCATCCAATCATTAGAATATAAATTTTCTTAAGTAAAACGAACAATTAAGTTTACCCCTAGCAAGAAAACAGAAATCTGATGAAAGACAAAACTGGGGAAATAACGGACTAAAATGCTACACTCCAACATATGAGATACTACATTCAAAAGTAAAACAAAATGATTCTTCTAAAAATATTCAAATAAAAAATATGAATCGTGAAACGAAAAATAATATTTGAATAACTTAAACCGGAACGGTAGATTGTCAACATCAACTATTTAGGTTTTGTTAAAATGCAGAAAAAATGTGATGACAAGTATAATTCAAGTATAAGTTCAGAGACAACATGTGTTTTACTTAATTTTTACGTTATTCAATTCAACATTTTGTATTTTCACAATCCAATGTTTTTACTTACGGAGGACTTTTTCGTGCAATATGAAAAAATATACCACACGGCAGTTTTATCGTGAGGCAGTGTGTGCAATATGTGTGTTGTTTGTTACTTATCGTTTTAGGAAAATATATGTATCGCAACAACCTTATTCGAATTGTCTAACACTCCTACTTGGCTGTTGAAATAAGGTATTTTCGAGACCTACTTATCGTAGGTACTATTTCTGCTAACTTGATTAAACTTGATTGTATCTTATATCCCGTATTGTAGATTCAGCTTTAAACAGACAATAGATTCGGCTGTAAGACATATACCTTTATGGCGACGGTTAGGTGCTAATTTGGCAATCTATTTCCAGAAAGCGATCCTTATAAACTAATGATAGGTAGACATGCTAACTACTTTTTAAATGATGCTAGTTAAGAGTCAGGCTAAAGTTTATATTGTGAGTAGGAAAATACGAAGATATGAAAGCCAACATTTTAGCTTTATCTTTGATAAACGTACCAGCCAAAATAACACGGATGGTCAAAGTAACGTTCTAATCAAAGTATAGATTGTATTAGCGATCCCTAAGGCTTCATTTAGCGATGTAATATCAGATTTATATTAATACGGAGCAAGAAAGTTAACAAGTTAACGTTATAGTAATTCGATTATCGGTACAATTAATTACCGCTGTTTTCTTTTCCTTATCAAAGTAAATACTAATTATTTTCCTGCAAAATGTTTCATGGCTTAAACAAGTTAAGACAAAGAGCAAGCTCTCCAACGGTGCCGGATTGACTACCGATATATCGAAGTGCTGAAGTGTTTGTATGAAAACGCCACTATGTCAGTCCGCCTCCAGGACCAGAGTTCGAAATCTATTCAACTCCAGCGAGGAGTGAGACAGGGGGATGTCATATCCCCGAAACTATTTACCACTGCGCTGGAGGATGTTTTCAAGCTTCTGGACTGGAATGGACTCGGCATCAACATCAACGGCGAGTACATCACTCACCTTCGATTCGCAGACGATATCGTAGTCATGGCTGAGACCATGGAAGACCTAGGCACAATGCTCGATGGCCTCTGTAGAGTCTCCCAACAAGTAGGTCTTAAGATGAACATGGACAAGACGAGAATCATGTCGAACGTCCATGTTGTACCTGCTCCTATTCAGGTTGGGAACTCTACGCTCGAAGTTGTCGACAAGTATATCTACCTGGGACAAGTAGTCCAATTAGGTAGGTCCAACTTCGAGAAGGAGGTCAATCGTAGAATCTAACTCGGTTGAGCAGCGTTCGGGAAGCTACGACATATCTTCTCGTCCGATATCCCGCAGTGTCTCAAGAAGAAAGTCTTTGACCAGTGTGTGTTGCCAGTGATGACTTACGGATCAGAGACGTGGTCGCTCACTATGGGCCTTATCAGAAGGCTCAAGGTCAATCAGAGGGCGATGGAGAGAGCTATGCTTGGAGTTTCCCTGCGAGATCGAATCAGAAATGAGGAGATCCGCAGTAGAACCAAAGTCACCGGCATAGCTCTCCGGATAGCCAAGCTGAAGTGGCAGTGGGCAGGGCACATAGCTCGAAGAACCGATGGCCGTTGGGGCAGAAAGGTTCTGGAGTGGCGGCCACGTACCGGACGACGCAGCAGAGGTAGGCCCCCCGCAAGGTGGACCGACGATCTCGTCAAGATCGCGGGAGGCGGTTGGATGCGGGCGGCTCAAGACCAGTCTGTGTGGAGAACCTTGGGGAGGCCTATGTCCAGCAGTGGACGTCGTTTGGCTAATATGATGATGATGAAGGCAAAGAGCATAAATAAATAGATGTTTGCCAAATTTTTGGTGGAATATAATTACATTTGATAGGGCGCGGCGGGATATTTTCTGTATGGCCTAATGAAGCAAGATTTTTGACAGGTTTTACACAGATTATGCAGTAACTGCAAATTTTAATTTACTGCAGTTGCTGGTAGCTTTGCTTTTACGTAAAGCTCCATATTCTCAACGATTTATACCAAAAGTATACCAAGCAATTCGGTCTACGGTTGTTCCGTTTAGATTATTATGTACTCCACACACAGAAATTTACATAATATTTGCATAACAAGCTCATGAGAGATTTAAAAAAACAGAGATACCGTGAAAAATAAATATAATTTATGCAAATAAACATATGCACTTACATATTGTAAATTAACAGCCGGATACTTTTCAGGATCTTGTGATTATGTTTTGTGATTTTACGACCTAATTTACATAGATACTTAATCCCTTTTTAACATAATAAAATTATAAATGACTAGAGGATGCCCGCAGCTATGTCCGTATTTACACCTTTTTTAATTAAACCTTTTTTTACTGACACTGAATTTCGAAAATAAGGCTACTTAGCACCCCTTTGCTCTCAAGGGAGAGGCATGCCGAACTTCAATTTCTTGCGCCCAGTAACTTCGCCTATGCGTTGTCTGTCAGTCAGTAATGCAAGAATTTTATGTATATGGATATTGCTATGAACATGTCAATAAAGTATAAGACAACGATTAGCCTAGTCGAGAAACCAACTGACATGATAGCTCTTAGTCATGAAATATCGCTTTCTCTTTAGGTTGCTTGGGAGAACAAAACTTCGAATTATATTTGGTAAGACACAAAAAGCTAGTGCACCGTTCCAATTATGAATCCAATCACGAATGTAAATTCGCTTCAATTTTCTGTACATTGAAAGTACTTCCTCTGTCAAATGAGTGACATGACTGCGGCGTTGTCTTTTGTATTTTCCTAAAATTTTCTTTCCCTTTCCTTATGCTACTTACTTGAAAATACACCTCAATAAATTATCCATTCTTTCCCCACTTCATATTAGTCGACATGAAAAACAATATAACTTTACCCCACTTTGAGGGTAAACACATTTTTATATCAAGAAAAATATTCGATAAAGCAAAAGCAATATTAAATCGTTTATGCAATAAAACACACATAATTGTAATAAATTAACTACACACAAGAATCTTATTAAGCTCCTTGTTCAAAGGAAAGGCCCGAATTTTCAAGTTTCAAGTACATATTTGTAGTAATCGATTTATATTTATTCGCGATTTCTGATTCTGGTCGGATTGTATGTACATTGTTTTTGCATACTTTATTAACTTTGTCCTTTTCCCGGGATGTTAAATCATATTTCAATTTTGGGAGATGAGTGGTATTGTAGATGTATTCTTTACCCCAAATTATTATTAAATACTTCAAAGTGTTTATTTTTAATAATTAAAAAGGACGCTAAAGGACAATACGACAGGACTAATTTACGTCATCTGGTAAATTTACCTACGAGTACGGAATGATCAAGGAGGTCTTTGGACGCCGGGCCGAAAAGTCAAGCTTGTCAAGTCGAAGTCAAAAGAATAATTCGGAAAAGAGTTAGGTACATCATAGGTAACTACTGCAATAGCTTGATGTAAAATGAAATCAATAACTACTAGTCTTACTGTTTCTAGAAAGTTAGCTTAGCGACAAAGAACTGTGCGAATTTGAACAAATGTTATGATTATGTTTTCAAATTGACAACATGAGGGAGGTACACGTCAGTCTTCATAAAGAAAGACGATTGAAATTTTTGCCAGGATAGAAAATATAAATACACTCGCATTATCATATTTCGAATATTTAAAAATAAACTTTTGTGTGTGTATTCATGAAGTAAGTCCTTACGAGGTTCTTGAAAATCCCCACATGTGTTTTTTACTCTTTTGAATTACCCGGTATTGCCTAGTAGTTGTAGACTACTGTCTATCCCTTCGTAGGAAAACTGGATCTATTTTATTTTAAAAGTTAAAACCTAAATGAGTTCGCCCTTTGGCTAATGCAGTTTTTTGTTCTTCCATTTCAAACTTCTGTTAAACACGGCGAAACAAAAATTACTTTTCATTTTTTCCATTTTAGCTTTTCCTTACAGAAGCAGCACGTTAAGCCATGTTTTAGTGGTCTTCAAACACTTAAGTTTTCGCCAGGTTAACATAAAAATCTATTAAAATTTTACTCTTTATGGCTCGAGATGGAAGTTATAAAACATTTCCGCCTCTTTATTTTTAACGTTTACTTTTTTATGGCAGCTGAGTTATTCTTGGTAAACGAAATTCAAAGAGCGTTGTCACAGTTTTGGATATAGTAGGTACATATTTGTGTCATTGAACTAAAGGTATTACTGTGTAAAGGGCATAATAGAGATGTGTGGATATTCAAAAAGGTTGTGGCACTGGAGAGCTCGGGTAAAATTAGCCCTTTAAGTATAAATAGGTATAAAGTGAAATAGACAACTGTAAAAATTACGCTTACTATCTTGTGTATCTATGAGATTTTGTGTTGCATATTTGATTTTATTATCTAAAATGTTCTGCGTTAACCCCTACCCTGCGCAAGGCTCGCTTTGCCCAACGCACGACATGCAACGTCATTTCAAACACTTTATAATTTTTACGTAGACTTGCAGAAAAACGACAAATTCGTCTACAAAAATATAATAGTATGGCATGAATTATACCTTCCCGGCTTCGTTACGAGTTTATCTAACTATATATATATTTTAATATGTAAATAAAACTGACCTGTTCTCGCAGCGATGTAATATATTTTGATTTTGAGAAATTTCATTGGTATAAATTGTAAACTTTATCACAATTTATCGAATATCCACACATAATCACCAAACGAGCACTTTATTATGTTAAAACAATATACAATGTGCAAAGATAACTCAACTCATTTTACTTTAGAATAATAATTTCACCATAAAACGTTTTTGTTTACGCGACGAAAAATAACGGCCGCCATTCTTTGGGAACGTAATAAGTGCATTACAAAAGTTTCGTTACTTTTTCACTGCAATATTTATCACTTTCCGATAAACTATAGCTCAATGTGAAATCTAAACTTATTTTCCAGTAGTTCTGTATATAATACTTATAAGATTACTCAATGTTTTCTCATTACAAACATTTTTACTTTTCTCGTGCACACTTATTTCAATATCAAAATGGCCAATATGGCGTCGTCGCAAAGTTCAATGGCATACGTATTTTGTTTAATTAATTTTAGTTCATTCTTGCTCGTTTCCAGTTTACAAAAGTATTAAAATTGGTCAAGCGGAAATCGATAAATCTAATGATATAACAAAATCGTGTTACAAGTGCAAAAACCGTTAAATATAAACGACCAATGATAACAGACTCGTTATTAACCTATGAGGTTATTATTGCTGTTGGTGAGTTTTCTCTTATTATCCTATGAGATTATTATTGCATTATTGTATTGAGGGGTTAATATAAGGGCAGATTTACTAACTAACTGCCTCGTTGGTCTCGCGGCATAAATGTGCGCATGGGATTGGGAGGTCTCGGTTTCGATTCCCGGATCGGGCAAAGTGTTATTGGGTTTTTCCGTTAGGAAATTCTCAGTAGCAGCTCGGAGTCTGGTAATGTACCCGGTACGGCAATAGGCTCGTCCCCTATTACGTGGGACCTAAAAATTAATGGCGAAATGTGGGTGTAATATTACATCTCTGCCTACCCCTTCGGGGAGACAGGCGTGAGTCCATAAAAAAAAATTACTAACTAGTTTTACTGATTCAAGCTCCTTTTGCGTAACACACGAAAGCAAAAAACATCTGCAAATGCCAAATACGTTTTTTTCCTGACATGCATGTCTTGATAATACTCTACCAACTGCTGGGCCGCTAGATAGCCGAAGCTAATAACACAACGAAACACCAATGTAATGTACATCCTGATATTTATGACCGTTCATTGCAGCGGGGTTAGGAAAATCCTTTCCCAATTATATACCGAAGATACAGAAGCTTATTAATGTTCAAGGATGTGAACTTACTTCCAAGAGCAACATATATCACATAATAATATTTATTTCTCTTCCATCAGCGTGCTTAACAAGAAAATTTCCTTTGTTTGTGTTTGAATAAGTGAAGGGTACACACAAATGTTTGAATATCAGGTGCTAAGAATAAATTCATTTTATCTTGTATTTTACGGATTCGTAAATTATATTATTGATATAATTTATGATATTTTGTCTTGTATGAATGTGAATTATGTTTTGAATTTTTTCTTCATACAATTTTATTTAGCGGGTCTTACTCGCGATGATTAACTTATTTTAAGGTTTAAGCCATTCACTTCACCTCCACAACCAGTGAAGGCAAAGCGACGCTTGTGGCACTACTCGTCAGCCGATTGGGATGGCCTGCGAGACTATTATACGTCCATCCCGTGGTCTCAACGCTGTTTAGGTGGGAGGGATCTGTCGGAGAGTGCGTCTGCTGTTGCTGGGGAAATCATGTTGGGTGTGGAATATTATATTCCATCCACTGACGTCTTCAGCAGCAGCGGAGTACGGCCCTGGTTCGATCGCGAGTGCGCCGATGCTGTTAAACAAAAACAGTCGGCTTACCGCACTTGGATCAGGGCTCAGTCTCGTCGCGATCCGAATGTCCATCACATCAAGGCAGCCTATAATAGAGCCACAAAGGTCTGCAAAAGGGCATACATAAGAGCGGATGCCCAGCGCATTGCACGGTTTGGTCAAGAACTCTTGTCGCACCCCACGGGCAGCCGAGGATACTGGTGATTGGCCAAAGACATGCAATCTAATTTCGGCCAGCCTTCACTGCCGCCGTTGCGATGCCCTGATAGATCACTGGCCTATGGGCCGCAAGAGAAAGCTGACTTACTTGTCAATCTCTTTGCGGCCAACTCCCGAATCGATGATCGTAGTGCGCAGCCGCCTTAGATTGCCTACTGCGGCCACTCCATGTCTGATATTAAAATCAGGCAATGCGATGTTTGCGCGACACTGCGATCTCTCGATCCAGAAAGCCAGTAGACTTGACGGAATTCCAGCGGTTGTGCTCAGAAAATGCGCAGCCGAGTTGTCTCCTTACACGCCTGTATAGCCTATCATATGCCTCTGGCGTAGTGCCGCAGGCTTGGAAAGAGGCGAAAGTACAACCGATTCCCAAAAAAGGGGATCGTTCTGATCCGGACAACTATCGACCCATTGCTATCACCCCTATCCTCTGCAAGGTGTTTGAACGATTAAACAACAACCAACTCGTTCGCTACCTAGAAGATCACTCTCTCATCAGTGATCGTCAGTATGGCTTCAGACCAAAACGATCAACGGGTGATCTTCTAGCGTATGTCACTCACCTTTGGGGTGAGGCGATGGATAGGCATGGGGAGTCGTTGGCTATTAGTCTCGACATCTCCAAAGCCTTCGATAGAGTCTGGCAAATTACGCTTCTTTCCAAGCTTCCAGCCTACGGCTTGCCGCCTCGATTGTGCAATTGGGTTGCCAGCTTCCTGCATGAGCGCCGTATCCAAGTCCTTTGTGACGGTGACTCATCGAAGTTTTTCCAGGTGAATGCTGGTGTGCCTCAGGGGTCCGTGTTATCGCCCACGCTTTTTCTTCTTCATATCAATGATATGCTCACTTTTGGGGGCATTCATGCAGATGACAGTACTGTACATGGGCGATATCTTGGACACCTTCGGCTAAGCAAGCCGATACTGAGGAGTATAGGCGAACACTTGTTGCTGAGCTTGACTGGGTTCTGAATTGCATCTCGCATTGGGGTGATGAGAACCTGGTCGATTTCAACGCCAAGAAAACACAGGTGTGCGCATTCTCAGCCAAGATATTTACATTCCTTCCCCATCCCTCTCTTCTGAACACTCCACTACCGATTCAAGACAGCCTCAATAGGGTATGGACATACGCGGAAATCTCAACCAGAAGAACTACATCGAGGGTGTCATCAAATCCGCATCTCGTATCTCGGAGTCCTGAACAAGGTGAGGAGGTTTTTCATGCCGGAGCAGTTGTGTCTGTTATACAAGACCCAGGTTCGCTCCTGTGTGGAATACTGCTCTCACCTTTGGAACGGCTTCGCTCAGAACTTATTGGATGCCCTCGATAGGTTGCAGTGGCATGCTGTCCGTATCATTGGGGATCCAGAGGCCACTAAGACTCATGAGTCACTGCAATTACTCAGAGACTAGGCCTAAATGGCTGTCTTCTATCGCATTTATCACGGAGAGTGCTCCGAAGAGCTCTTTCAACTAATCCCACCCTCTCCTTTCCTATCCCGAACGACACGTGCTGGGTTGAGGTGCCACTCTTACACGGTAGAACAGATACCGTCACACACCAAACGGTTCGGCGCCTCTTATCTCTGCCGTACCATTAAGATGTGGAACTCTTTACCAGCCCACGTGTTTCCCTCGTTTATTTCCCTTGACACAACTGCATGGCATTACCAGTAGTGTCACGGGTTTTTTTTCTTTCCCGTGGCACTACCAGTAGTGCCATAGGTAAAACTGATTTGCCCATGACACTACTCCTTTGTTAGTAGTGTCACAGTCAATTGGACTCCCGTGGCACTACTGGTTTGAACTACTGGGTTACTTAATACACTTCGTTTGCCAAGTATTTGTTTTGTATGAACATAATAATATAATTCCTGAATTATGTAAACAGTTTGATAGATTGAAATACTGGCACCTGTAACGATTGTCAATGTGAAAAATATTAACGTTTGCATTAGTTGTCATAAATAGTAAAGATAGGGTCACAAACAGTCAAATCCTAGGATATTTTTCAAAGTCTATTGATTATTATCAATGGAGATCAATTAACTATATTTTAGAAAACACAAAGGTGGTACAATCGTTTTACACGTTGATTACCAATATCACAAACTACGTGATTTTAAAAATAGTTAATCTATTTGGCGATGTTCAGCCTATAGGAAATTGAAATGTCCAGCAACAATAACTATTAAAGTGAGTATCTACATACGTTTACATAATTTATTAACTTACCTAGTATATTATTTGTGACTCCTCAGTTTACTTTATTTAAGGACAATCGCCTAATTAAAAAATCTCAAAAGCCTCACATATGTGAAAAAGTCAGTGGCAGAAATATTATAGCAAGAGAGGTAGACAATTTAAAGAAGCAGGTCATCAATTCCAATAAACCAATAACTCAATTATATGAAGAGACCAACGAAGCCTTCCAAAATAAAGGCTTGGATTTTATAGCATCCCTACCTCCGCTTTCCAGTGTGCAACATTGCCTCTATGATACTAGGAACAAAGAAATGGGTGTGTTTTAAACAGTATTTAAAGATGTTGAAGAAGTGCAAGTACCTACACAGTATTTAGATTTTATTTTAGCTGATTATTATTCCGAAGGGTCACGGATTTTATTATTCTGCTCTGATGAATGCAGACAACTTATAAGTCAGATGAGTGAATATTTTGGAGATGCAACTTTTAAAAGCTGCCCACCGCCGTTTTCTCAACTCTACAGTATACATGGTGACATCGGTAGTATTATGGAAACGACTAACGTAATTCCCTTAATTTTTGCTTTGTTGCCAAATAAGCAGCAAAATACGTACGAAACATTAAATTTAAACATTTAATTTAATAAAATCAACCCTACCAAATTGGTCGCCTACCATATTTCACTGTGACTTCGAGCTAGCAGCCATTAATGCAGTCACGAAAGTTTTCTCCAATATTCAATTAAAAGGCTGCTATTACCACTGGTTGAAAGCAATTTGGAGAAAAGCAAAAATACTAAACTTAACCAAGAATAAAGGCCAAAAACGAGTAATAGGTCTCACTGCGGCGCTTCCGTTGTTGCCCACACGGCAGGGTTGGCAATACATTAAAGAAGAAAGTCGGCATTTAGAAATGCAGAAGTTCATAAAATACGTGGAAAATTTCTGGTTCAAGAAGAATTTTAACGAAATTATAAGTATCTATGGTATACGTCATAAAACTTATAATGTTCTAGAAGGTTGGCACTCTAAAATTAGTAAAAGAGTGACGAAGGCAACGATAACATTCCAACGATTACTACAAATCCTAAAAACGTCCGCGAATATAAATATCAAAACCAAACAGGGGTCAAAGCGAACCAAAATTGCTAAAAGTTAAGATGACCACATCATGCATATTTTATTACAATTAATTAACGGAAAATTGTCAGTGGGATACACATTAAAAAAGTTGCGATTATTAGGTATTGAACTCGTTTCTCAATTTTCACCTACCCCTTTTATTTTATTAAGTGATTGCTACTAAGTTCGTATACAACATACCTAGGCATTTGACTTAAGGAACATATAGCTGACATCAAACACAAACGCTCGGCGAAGTCTGCTGTGTGTGAACATGTAGAACAAGGAACCAACTATTACCTGCGATTTGATAAACCACAGACACTCGCAAAAGAACACCGTTTTAAGGCTGATCCGAGAAGCTATTGGAATTAAAAAACACCCTAATTTTAAGAGGGAAGATGGTTGGAATGTTCCTCTGAAGGAAAAAGTTGCTATAGTATCCGAAAACCTAAGTTTCATTCCAAAGTTCGTATTTTTGTTAAAACTGAAAATAATGTATATTATTTTACTTTTTAATTTGTCTTCTTCTGTAATCTTTCTTCTGTAAAATATCTTCATTGTAGCTTAGGATAAGGAGACCTTTACCCACAGAATTTTATTTTATGTACACCGCCAAATTTTCTATTGCACTTTTTGCTCCATGTGCCCTTTTATTTTAATGTTTCCTATTAAATTCCAAGACACTTTTGAAGTTTCACGAACAATAGTCTAACTCACTGCTATTAATAAAACACAAACGACATATTTTTTGCCAAATCAAACCTTCTAAGATCGCTGCTCATGATATAATTAATGGATTTTATCATACATACTTGACATCATCTTAATGCCGTGGTCTAACTTCACTTAACAGATCTGATAAAAAGAAAAAATCGTATTCTGTTTCCCGGAAATTCTATTTAGATTTGATATTATTATTGGCACTACCATAGGGCGTTTTTGCTTATTGCGCAGATTGTGTTTATACAACATCATCGCCCTAGCGTTGACCCGTTTGTATCCAAGACTTACACGCGTTGGAGCACGAGGTCCGCAGATTTATACATATATACTACTATATTAAATACAACAAGTAGTGTCATGGGTAATCGGTTGATCCACGGGAAATTTGTTTATATGAGTCTAATCAGCCAATAAGAACAGTAATGCCACAGGAAAGAGAAATTGCCCGTGACACTACTAGTAGTGCCACGCAGTAGTGCCAAGGGCAATAAACGGTTTCCCTCCACTAATGATCCTGGGTCCTTTAACCCATGAGAAGGCGTGCCCTAAAAAGTTACACGAGCAGGCGCGCGTGAGCAAAACTCTCACCGTGCCGTGTGGTTGACGGCATAGAATACAAGTGTCACCACCCCCTATCTTCCCGTGGGTGTCGTAAGAGGCGACTAAGGGATAACACGATGCAAATACCATCTTTGCGTAGAGACGGAAAACTCGACATCAAACCCTATACGACTGCCTCGTTGGTCTCGCGGCATAAGTGTGCGTGTGGGATCGGGAGGTCCCGGGTTCGATGCCTGGGTCGGGCAGTGTTATTGGGTTTTTCTGTCACGAAATTCTCAGTAGCAGTCTGGAAATGTGCCCGGTACGGCAATAGGCTCGCCCCTTATTACGTGGGACTAAAGTATAGCTGGCGAAAAGTGGGTGTAGAAATACACCTCTGCCTACCCCTTCGAGGATAAAAGGCGTGACGATATGTATGTGTATGTATGTACTACTAGTAGTGCCACGCAGTAGTGCCAAGGGTAATAAACGGTGTCCCTCCACTAATGATCCTGGGTCCTTTAACCCATGAGAAGGCGTGCCCTAAAAAATTACACGAGCAGGCGCGCGTGAGCAAAACTCTCACACGTCTTCAAATGACGTTTTCTTTGAGATCAATTATATTCTTGTTATAAATTTACATGTTTTTTATTTAAATAAAGTGTTTTATTAATAGCAAATAACAATAAATACAGTCTTATGTACAAACTAAAAAAAACTGTTGCACTTTGGCCTTCATATTTGGCTAACTTTAAATAAAAAGTATATAAAAAACAAAATCACAATAGAAATGGAATGATTTTATATTCCATGAGATCTTGAGTTATAAGTCTTTCATAACACATACGGCACATAAAAGTAACATGTTCAGTGCACACTGAAGTACTGCACAAAATGCAAGGCTTTTTTTAACGCATTTTGTTAATGTCGCGTATAGGAAGTGTGGGATTTTGCAAAAGTAGCATTTTGTCAATGTGGTATTGTGCGCTTAACCCTACGGGTATCTACTAGTGATACAACAATTGATTTGCCTAGCACATTTACATTCATGCACCCTACATTCTTAAGTGTTCGCTCAGATAAGACCGCGCATGTTTTATTTTTTAAACCCCTATAACTTTTTCTCTGACATTTTATAGAATTACGCCCATAAAAAATACACTTATTGAAGTATATATAAAATTCTTGCGTTACTGACTGACTGACAGATAAGCTACAGCCATAACTACGGGGCGCAAAAAGCTGAAATTTGGCGTTTTTGTTCCTCGGTGACTATCGGAGTGCACTGAGAAGGAATTTCCCGAAATCCCCAAGGGATCCGAAAGAAACAGTTAATGAGCGGGCGGGCGTAGCTGCGGGCACCCTCTAGTTTGATATAGGTCTCAAGATGTTACAACACTTAGGACGAAACCACCCATTCTCCTTTGAGGGACTTGCCGATCACACATTGTAGACCTTACTGTAAGAAACAAATAAAACATGTAGATAATATATCCACTAAGTTAATCAATAACTATGCACAATAACAACAAAAAACAATCAAATCAATTTTTATATTAAAAAAAATACACGAACGGGCGCGCGATGAGCAAAATGCCGCGCTTCACGATGCACCACTCACAAACCCATCACCACGCACTCGTGGTGGCGCTCAGGATCGCGGGAGTTGCGTCAGGAGAAAGGGGGTAAAATTTTAGGGAGGTACTGAGTACTTGTAGTGACACAATTTAGCAAAAGTTGAAATTCACAGCAATGAATTTATGCGTGAGCAAAATGCTCATAGCGCGCCTTCTCACGGGTTAAACGGGGCGTGAAAAAGCTTTTCTCAAGGCCGTCAAGGTGAGGGCCATCATGCCATAATGCCATGCTGGCTGCTGGGATTATGGCCATCACTATGGGACTTCACTGACTGCTTAACATCAGGCAGCATGGAGTCAATTTGATCGCCAGAAATAAAAATGAAAATAAAAAATAAAAATTGTATGAACAGATATGGAAGAAAAAAAGCAAGTTCCGATTAGGTATAAAATAAATTGTAAGAAGGAAATTTTCTTCTATCTCCTTTTCGTGTAGGTTTAAGAACGAATCAATCCAAAGCCTTCATCGTGGTCTACCTACCTGTACGAGTAACCTCGCACATCTAATGGGATCATAGCCTTACAAGCTCCATTGCCATGCACTCTGAATGTGACACTTCATCACGCCTAATAGGTGACACGAGAGCTTTCAAGGGGTTGGATCGAATCGATGCAGGCGTCAGGACGTCTGTATTTTCATGTGCTCTATATTTAGATTGTAGTACCTATCTGATCCATATAGTTACCTCGCACATCTAATGGGATCATAGACTTACAAGCTCCATTGCCATGCACTCTGAATGTGACACTTCATCACGCCTAATAGGTGACACGAGAGCTTTCAAGGGGGTGGATCGAATCGATGAAGGCGTCAGGACGTCTGTATTTTCATGTGCTCTATATTTACATTATAGTACCTATCTGATCCATATTTTTTATTGAATCAAATAACTTTTTATATTGTGTAAACTTTTTCAATACATACCGAATGCCAATAGGGAAGATTACGCAAAGCTCGACGAAGATGGCAGCACGAGCAACTACAGTAAACAAACTTTCGTAGCGCGCTTTTCAAATATTGTCATCAACAAGACAACAATAAATCTATACTTATTTATATAGACAAAACAGTTCTCATATATGTAAATATCAATAACAATATAAATGGTACAATGTTTCTGTTTTAGTGACTTGTTTGAGATGAGATAATGAGATCACGCATCCAAAGTTTAAAGTCTAAACGAGTTGTCAAGTTGTCACTCAAATGTCATACTTGCCAAAATTCATTGTTTACTGTAGTCGGTGATACCGCCATCTGGTGGTTTAACTTGGCAGTAATCTTCCCTATTGTTTTATTATTTCTGTTTATTTTGATAAAGTAAGAAAATACTAAAATTTTAAAATTAAAAATGATTATCATTATAATGTTGTGATTAAAGCGTAGATAGACTAATTTAAAAATGTTAGGTTATTGATTTTGAATAATTGTTACTAAAACTGAGTTATACGCTTTAATATTACATCTTACAGTCACTCAATCTATTAACATATTTGGCGAACTTTACAATAATATAGTTTTGCAATTCGAAGCGAGTTCATCCAATAATTGACACGAGGCATTCCGGCACAAAGGTCGTTACAACTTGCATGAACCAACAAAAACACTTTTCCCTAATCGTATATTGAAACTTCCAACAATTTAGTCCGAGCTGACCACTGGTTCAAACTTTATTAAATTTACAAAGTTAGCTTTTAAAACCGTAGACATCACGATTTTGCATAAACATGAGCATCGCAGCTTCTAATAGTGAAACTTTTAATTAAATTAGAGATAAAACACATACAACCCAAAAGGAATGAAGATGGTCACAACGGTCGGAAATTTAAAATATTTTTGAAACAATAGTTGCGGTCTAATTTAATTGTGATGCGGTTGTTTTGGACCGTAACTATACAAAATACTTCCAAATATCTGTATTTGCCCCTATTAAAGAATTCGCTGGTAATGACTTCTTCGTAGTTATGACCACAATGATCTTTAGTGTTACTATGACATCTTCTTTTACTATTATTGCGAACATTCATGTTTGTCCAATTTGGTTTTATGTCTATGTTTACAATGGTATTCATGTTTTTGAATATCTTCCTTGAGATTAATGTTGTTATTGTTAACTTTGTTTGAATTATCCGCGCTTATTAGTTGACGAGACTCATTGCAAGCCAGTGTTTTTTTTTAATTCACCGATAAGCCAACTAGGATATTTTAAAATGATATTAGAAAAAAGGTTTGGAATATTATAATATCCTATCTGTCAATCTCGTAACAAATATTCACAAAATGTAGTTATAAATCCAGTTATTTTGCCAGATATAAATGAAGTCATTTAACGGCTTGAAATACACACGTATTTCAAGCCGTTAAATGATTTCATTTGGCTGAACTTGGATTAAGGTTGAATTGATGTATTTTTTCTGAGCCTTTTTTCAATACAGCATTTATTTGAAATTTGTTTGTTTTGTTTAATCGGTTTCATTTTTATTACCAAGATTGATAATTTATATCGTGGACAATAAAGAAGTCTGGTATAATGTTTGACTGTGAGCCAATTTCCAAACTTTAATCAAGATTTAGCAAGCTTGAATAAACAGTAAACAGTTGTATCAAATACGCTTTAACACTTTCGTATAATAGTTCAATACTATTTTTGTTATGTAGCACAGAGGAGGGTCCTCATGAAGTTTCGACAACGTATTAAAATTTTGCACGCCGAATATCGCTTTCATTACTCGATTTTGGCTTGACGCCAGGTTGGCAAACATCCAAATTTGCACCTTATCCTTATCCAAAAGGATTTGTTGAATCTACTTTGCGAACGTGATCCGTTTTTTAAGCCAGGCAGCGGCTCGCAAAGTGATTGCTTTTAGTATTGAGCAGCTGCCAGTAGGCTTTGTCGCCCAAATTTATCAATGGGAACTTATTAATGTGGACGTTGGGCATTGGATCAAATGTTTGCTATTGGTGGCCAAGGGTCGGGACTGTTATGGACGTTTGTTGTTAAATTACATATTTGGGTCTAAAGATTTTTGTTTCATATAATAATCTGTAACAAATGTCGAATAATCTGTAACAAATGTCGTTACCCTTTGTTCTCGAAGTTGGACCTACCTAATTGGACTACTTGTCCCAGGTAGATATACTTGTCGACAACTTCGAGCGTAGAGTTCCCAACCTGAATAGGAGCAGGTACAACATGGACGTTCGACATGATTTTCGTCTTGTCCATGTTCACCTTAAGACCTACTTGTTGGGAGACTCTACAGAGGCCATCGAGCATTGTGCCTAGGTCTTCCATGGTCTCAGCCATGACTACGATATCGTCTGCGAATCGAAGGTGAGTGATGTACTCGCCGTTGATGTTGATGCCGAGTCCATTCCAGTCCAGAAGCTTGAAAACATCCTCCAGCGCAGTGGTAAACAGTTTCGGGGATATGACATCCCCCGTCTCACTCCTCGCTGGAGTTGAATAGGTTTCGAACTCTGGTCCTGGAGGCGAACTGACATAGTGGCGTTTTCATACAAACACTTCAGCACTTCGATATATCGGTAGTCAATCCGGCACCGTTGGAGAGACTGTAGCACCGCCCAGGTTTCGATTGAATCGAAAGCTAGATAGCCGAAGCTAATAATTATATTGCAATGAACGGTCATAAATATCAGGATGTACATTAGTACATCCTGATATTTATGACCGTTCATTGCAGCGGGGTTAAGAAAATCCTTTCCCAATTATATACCGAAGATACAGAAGCTTATTAATGTTCAAGGATGTGAACTTCTTCCCTTTTTTTCGCTCTGTGGCAACACTAAGGCTAACAGCTGATCCGACCTTGTCCCGTATTTTTTACAAGTAAAAATATAAAATAATCGAATAATCAAAGCTAATTACAAGTTAATTGCTTAATAAATGTGTTATTTGTAATAATCTATAAACGTATTAGTGTTTTCTGTGAAAATAAGGTGAGTTTATTGTGATATCTTTTTTGACAACCAATCTACCGGCTAAATTTGCATTGTCATTTTTCAAACAGGTATAACATTGTAACTACTATTTAAAATCAACTTATACGTATAAAATAGTGTTAATTAGTATATTTCCAAATAAAAAGTGCTATCAAGTTCCTAAATAACCACCTATAAATAGTAAAAATAAATAAACTTAACCTAAACCTTGTTAGTTGGTTACACAACTTTGGACGAGATCTGCTGTTCTTTCTTACAATAATATTTAGCTTTAAACCCTACTATTACTACTATTACAATCTTCTCCTTTACTTTCTTTGAACTACGTGTATTTCTGTCTTTTCACTATGATTATGACTCGTAAAGCTTTGGCTCGCCAGGAAGAGTCTAAACTCCAACTGGGTTTAATTGAATTAAAGACCTCTAAGGAGTTGTGTAACAAACTGATAGAGGAAAGAGAAGATAACGAGAAAGAAATGTTGAACTTACTGGAAAAAAATAAGAGCTTAAAATGTGAAATGGCTCAGCTACATAATCAATTCTCTGATGCCATGAGTGCTCGGGATGGACTCCAGCTCATTGTGGATGGGTTTGCCGAGTGTAGTTTGCAGTATGAACAAGCCCTTGACCGTATACAGTTCTTAGACAAACAGTTACATGAGGCAAACAGTAGAATAAGTCATCTAGAATTCACCCAAGATCAGATCACTACGACGGCAAATCAAAGTCTGTTCGATGAGCTGGTGATTCATGCTCCAAGCATGATTACTGATATAAATCATTTTAAAGTATCACTTCCAAATAGTCTCTCAGTGTGCAAAGAATCAAATAATTCAATAAAATTGATTAGGGGTAGTAGGAATAGAATTAAGAAATATGTTAAAATAAGCAAATTCAAAAAAAAGACACAAAAATTAGTTCACAGACTTTTGTCTGTGAACAAATTTTTGTTTTTCATAAAAAATGTTAAGCTAAATAGGGAAAGATTAATTGCTCTTGAAAAATTAAAAAATTACTCACAGAAATATCACCAAAATAATTTGAAACATAAATTAGAAATAAATAATTTGCAGGTAGAATTAAAAAATCTTAGTGACAAATTAGTATCAATGACAAATAAATATAAAAGCTCTGAACTACAAATGAAAGAGTACATATTGGCAATGAATGAGTTGGTGGCATCAAATAGTAACGAATGCTCAATACCATTGAACAATGACATCCCGTTCAACCTCCAACACTCGCCAGCTTGCTCATTGCCAACATGTAACCCGGTTTTGCTAAATAGTTCTATAAACAATACAAAATCAAATATTAAACACACTGTAAATAAATTAAAAAATAACAAACTAGACAGTAAAACTATATTACAAAATAAAAATAAAGTGATAATATTTAGTGATGAGATTGGAAAAGGTCAGTTGTTGGCAAATACATATAGTGATGGGTTAGTGATGAACTACTGTTTGCCTGGGTTAAGTTCCATTGCTATTTTAGATAAAATTATAAACTTCAATTTTGACCAGGATACAACTTTATTGATTCTACTTGGTAAAAGAGGATCTTTAAAGAAAAGACTTTTATTCAATTATTACAGTAAATTATGTGAATTAAATTTAAATCAAATTATTATGCTCACTTTACCTTTCAGCAAAGTTTTGCCACAGAAAGAAAATAATATTAGACATAGTCTTAATACAAATTTGTGTAGTTGGTCATACAATAACGATCAATTTCATGTTTTTGACTCTAACAATTATGTTAGTAAAGCTTTATATTTGACGCAAGATACTTGTTATCTGAATTCTTATTATAAAAGACAACTAGCTGAGTTGCTAGCATTTTGTATTGACATTTCAGCCAAGAATTTGGCTAATAAACGTGTTGCCCCTATACAGCAACAAAATGACATTTATAATGATTCAGCCAATATTTTGGCTACACAGTCTGACATTTCTATTAATCTAAATTAAATATTTCGACAATAGAGAATACCTCTTGCAATAACACTTTCATTAATAATGGGCTGGTATGTACGAATAACCCAATTCAACTAATAATACATTTAGAAATTCGCAAGTATTAAAACTGGTACATCAAAATATACAAGGTATGTCAAATAAAGATTTAGAAGTGGAGTTGTTCATGAACGGTGAATGCGTTGATGTTTTGTGTATAACAGAACATTGGCTTAAAGATCACCAGTTCATGTGCAATTTTAATAACCATCTAGTTGGTAGTTCGTTCAGCAGACAAAATGCAATACATGGTGGATCGTTGATTTTAGTTAACAAGCTGCTTAAATTTAAGAATCGTAGTGACATTGTTAGTTTCTCTGTTGAACGGACAGTTGAAATAACCTGTGTGGAGTTGGACCAACTTGTTGTGTTGAGTGTGTATAGGCCACCATCGTCCTTCTATGATAACTTTGAAAGTGTCATGGATGATGTGTTACGGAAGCTATGCCAACAAAATAAATCTATAGTAGTAGGTGGCGATTTTAATATTAATTTACTCGAAGATTCCCTGAATTGCCACAAAATTAAGAATTTGTTCAAATCATATAATCTTGCATGCTTATTTTTGGAACCCACCAGGATAACTTCCACGACATCTACTTGTATAGACAATATATTTACAGATATTGTACCAGTTAGAAAGCATATAATTAACAAATTAACATCAGATCATTGTGGACAATCTATAACATTTGCTATGCAGTCTAAAAAAGTAGGTAGAAAGGAATTGAGTGTGGTGCCAAAAACTTTGCGTCGTCTGGAGGGACTTAAGGATAAACTCACAAGTACACTACCATACTTATGCTATAATAACGATCCCATTAAGTTGTACAATTCTTTCTTTGACATGTACTGTACTATATTCAGTTCTATCTTTGTCCCTAAGAGGATTTCAGTTGCTGGTACTACATCCTTCAGTGAATGGGCAACCACTGGAATTTATTAAAGTAGAAATAAGCTTTACGAATTATATGAACAGAAAGTAATTAATAAAAATTATGAAAACTTTTGTCAATACGTAAGAAATTATTCTAAATTATTTAAAAAGATTTGTCGTGAAGCTAAGACACTTTATTTAAAATCAAAAATTAAAAACAGTGACGATAAAATAAAAGCAACGTGGGATATTATAAACAATGAGACTGGAAGGGTCAAGATTAAAAGTAACGATTACACGCTTCAAGTAAATAAAAAGATAATAAAATCAGCTTTTGAGGTTGCCACAGCATTTGAAAATTTCTTCACAGACATTCCAGTCTCAACCACTAAATCCCTGAACTCATCCCCCAATGACGCCGAATCTCTATTAAAACAAAATGTCAATAGGTGTAACATTGAATTTAGATTTAGTTATGTCACTGACAAAGATATTGTAAAAACTTTTAATACCCTTAATTTGAAGAAGACTAGTGATCTTTGGGGCAATTCTGTTGTGATTACGAAATCCATAATCAACACAGTAGCACCTGAACTGGCAATAATTTTCAATAGATGCATTGACTGTGGTGTGTTTCCTGATCAAATGAAAAGTAGTAAAGTAATTCCGTTATTTAAATCAGGTAGCACATCTGACCCCACAAATTATAGGCCAATATCTGTGCTACCCACGTTTAGTAAAATTTTTGAAAAATTAATTCTAGGTCAGCTTCAAATTCATTTTAATAACAATAAGCTGTTACATGAAAAACAATTTAGTTTTACTAGGGGTCGCTCAACTACCGATGCTGGAGTTGAGCTTTTAGATAGTATTTTTGATGCCTGGGAGGAGTCGCATGATGCTCTAGGAGTCTTCTGTGACTTATCTAAGGCTTTTGATTGCGTTTTTCATGAAACACTGATCAGGAAATTACATTATTATGGAGTTAAGAACACTGCTTTGGATCTCCTAACATCATATTTGAGTAATAGTATACAGAGAGTTGAGGTAAATGGAAAAGTTTCTATGGGTTCAGTGGTCACAATGAGAGTGCCGCAAGGTTCAATTCTTGGTCCATTCCTTTTCCTTGTATATATTAATGATTTACCATATATTATGCAAAATAATGAAGAGATAGTGTTATTTGCTGATGATACATCACTTATCTTTAAACTTAGACGAGAACAATCAAATAATGACGATGTAAATAACGCTCTCTCTAAAGTAGTTCAATGGTTTACTGCTTACAATTTACTGTAAAATGAAAGAAAAACAAAATGTATACGATTTTCAAGACCGAATGTAAAACAAGTTAAACCTAACATATGTTTGAATGGAGAAGAGTTGGATCTTATAGATAACACCGTATTCTTAGGCATAACCTTAGATTCTAGGCTACAGTGGGGCCCACATATAGGTCAGTTGTCGAATAGACTTAGCTCTGCAGCGTACGCGGTTTATAAAATTCGTCAGTTAACTGATATAAATACAGCCAGATTAGTATATTTTAGTTATTTCCACAGCATAATGTCATATGGAATTTTATTATGGGGCAACGCAGCTGACATTCAAACTGTGTTTGTACTGCAGAAGCGGGCTATTCGTGCAATCTACAGTCTTGGTTCAAGGCATTCACTGAGGGAAAAATTTAAAGAAATTAAGATAATGACTGTCGCATCTCAATACATTTATGAGAACTTGTTATATGTCAGGAAAAATATAAATATGTTTTCTAAATTTAGCGACATTCATAAAATAAATACACGAAACAAAAACAAACTTGTTCTACCTTCAACTAGACTACAAAAAATAAGTAACTCATACAAGTGTCAAAGCATACGTTTTTATAACAAAATTCCAGGTAATATTCAGGAACTAAGTATTAATAATTTTTTTTTATTTTTTATAATATTCTACCACATACACACAACACCATCTAGTCCCAAACTAAGCAGAGCTTGTACTATGGGTACTAAACAATGGATAAACATACATATATACTATTTTTTTTTGTAAATACATACATATTATACATAGAAACACCCAGACCAAGACAAACATCCATGTTCATGCACACAAATGTTTGACTTGTGCGGGAATCGAACCCGCGACCTTCGGCGTAGCAGTCGCTTACACTCCCGCTACACCAACCGGTCGTCGAATTTTTAAGTAATGTCTTTATGTCTTCATGTCTTTAAGAGCAACATATATATAACATAATAATATTTATTTCTCTTCCATCAGCGTGCTTAACAAGAAAATCTCCTTTGTTTGTGTTTGAATAAGTGAAGGGTACACACAAATGTTTGAATATCAGGTGCTAAGAATAAATTCATTTTATCTTGTACTTTACGGATTCGTAAATTATATTATTGATATATTATGATATTTTGTCTTGTATGAATGTGAATTATGTTTTGATTTTTTTTCGAAATTCAAAGTATTTATTAAACAGAGCTTGTGTTCAAAAGCTTATTACACAGTTAAAGATTATTTAGCAGACAAAAACGCCTGGAATTGAGTTTAAAAATTATGAATTGACATTAAATTATGAATTGACATTATGAATTGATATTATGAATTTTGACATTTTGAAATTAGTGACATAATATTTTTATTTACATTTGTAGTACTTATATCTTTACATTCTGACATTTTTGATTTGACATTTGTAATTTTATTTATTTTGTTTTGACATTGTTATTTTCTTTTGACATTAAAATTACTTAAGTAATTTATTATTATTTTATTTTTTAGACATTCTTAAATTGACATTCAATAATATTTTTTGACATTTAAATATATGACATTTTATTGTTTAAATTTTTATAATTTTACATATTGTTTACAACATGTATTTTACGATGTATTAGCATGTAAAGTTGTGAGTACGATGTGGGCATTATTAAACGTATCAGCAAATAGTTGTGGCAACCTGTCTGATGGCTTAGGCTGACATGCTTATGCATACACCTTCTGATGGCGTGGAGGCATAGTGATACAGATCGTGCTGGCTCCCTCAATCAAGGTTGAGCCGTACGATTGCTGTTGAATGCGGGCCATCAGTGGGCCGAGTCAGTCAAAAGCGTCAGATGATTTCCTGCATTGTACTTGCATACTAAACCCTTTTTTTTTGTCTGGACTTTAAAAGATCAAGAAAAGACTAAAGAAATTGAAGTGACAAAAAAAATAATGACTGAGTTTGTTTCGGCTTTTCTTCTCAAGAAGTCATTTAGCTAGGAAAAGCCGGCCTCGTCTAGAATAGGGTTTTGACATGTATAAGTGTTGTAAACAACCAAAATGCAGAAATAAATATGTCTTTATGTCTTTAAGAGCAACATATATCACATAATAATATTTATTTCTCTTCCATCGGCGTGCTTAACAAGAAAATCTCCTTTGTTTGTGTTTGAATAAGTGAAGGGTACACACAAATGTTTGAATATCAGGTGCTAAGAATAAATTCATTTTATCTTGTACTTTACGGATTCGTAAATTATATTATTGATATATTATGATATTTTGTCTTGTATGAATGTGAATTATGTTTTGAATTTTTTCTTCATACAATTTGATTTAGCGGGTCTTACTCGCGATGATTAACTTATTTTAAGGTTTAAGTACTTTTGGTATTCTACGAGGTTGCAACTGGCTTGCAACGACGGTCGTGATCGTGGAGTTTATCCACGACCACGGGACCTACCACTGCCATAGGTGGTAAGGCGCACGCAACACGCTGTTTACAGCACGAATGGGCTGGCTCAACCGGGGCAGTACCACCCTCCCACAGAAGATCGACGTAAAGTAACAGTATGTTCTATGCTGTTGCGTTTCATTCGGTGAGTGGGAGAGCCGGAGGCCCAACCATACCCTTCCCATCCTCTCTGCATTGCCCATATGGGGAAGGAGGAGAGGATGAGGAGGATTAGCTGAGGGGGCGGTTACCGCAGCATACGTGGGACCAGTAGAGTATCCGTGGAGTCATTGTGTGGGTAGTGTGGGTCGACCGCGGCATAGTATAAGGGTCCAACTGGGACTAACCATCTCAGGAGGCTGCCCCACCAGGCCGCGCATAATCTCGGAGTGGCTTGTCGTGCCGGTTGGTGACCGGACGGTGGGACCCGGCGACTACTTCCGGGAGGGTACGGGGGCCCTTCCATCCGGCGGGTCGGACACCGCAATACCTCACAGTAAAATGGCAATACAATACTCTGCGCTTTGTCACGCGCTGCTGCGTTGACTGCCTCCTCTTTTCACGCCCCCTTTTCTTCTTCTATGGCAGCTCCAAGAAATGATGATTCGATCCTCAACGCCGTCCACCATCATCTCGGGACGGCCCGACCGGCCATGCTTTTCTTGACCGAGACTCAAATACGCCGCGCCGTCCTGACGACACGACTTATTTGCAATATCCCGGTTATGCACTGGAAGATAACTTCCACGCAAAAGCCGGGGTATGCTTGTTCGTCAGAGCGGATATTATATATATTTGCTGTCGACGTCTACGCTGCCTAGAGGACCCGTCCTTTTCTGTCCTATGGGTACACGTAAGTCTGGGTTCATTGGTCCGGATTTAGGTGTGCCTATACCGTTCCCATACCAGAGATGCCGAGTTCGACTGTTTGACTACTTAAGTCAGGCAGCAGATAATGCGCAGGAGCAGTTCCCGACCACCGAGTTGGTCTTTTTGGGAGATTTCAATGCCCAACATGATTTCCCCAGCAACAGCAGACGCACTATCCGACAGATCCCTCCCACCAAAACAGCGTTGAGACCACGGGATGGACGCATAATAGTCTCGCAGGCCATTCCATCCACTGACGTCTTCAGCAGCAGCGGAGTACGGCCCTGGTTCGATCGCGAGTGCGCCAATGCTGTTAAACAAAAACAGTCGGCTTACCGCACTTGGATCAGGGCTCGGTCTCGTCGCGATCCGAATGTCCATCACATCAAGGCAGCCTATAATAGAGCCACCAAGGTCTGCAAGAGGGCATACATAAGAGCGGATGCCGAGCGCATTGCACGGTTTGGTCAAGAACTCTTGTCGCACCCCACGGGCAGCCGGGGATACTGGCGATTGGCCAAAGCCATGCAATCTAATTTCTGCCAGCCTTCACTGCCGCCGTTGCGATGCCCTGATAGATCACTGGCCCATAGGCCGCAAGAGAAAGCTGACTTACTTGTCAATATCTTTGCGGCCAACTCCCGAATCGATGATCGTAATGCGCAGCCGCCTTAGATTACCTACTGCAGCCACTCCATGCCTGATATTAAAATCAGGCAATGCGATGTTCGCGCGACACTGCGATCTCTCGATGTCCAGAAAGCCAGTGGACTTGACGGAATTCCAGCAGTTGTGCGCAGAAAATGCGCAGCCGAGTTGTCTCCTTACACGCCTGTATAGCCTATCATATGCCTCTGGCGTAGTGCCGCAGGCTTGGAAAGAGGCGAACGTACAACCGATTCCCAAAAAAGGGGATCGTTCTGATCCGGACAACTATCGACCCATTGCTATCACCCCTATCCTCTGCAAGGTGTTTGAACGATTAATCAACAACCAACTCGTTCGCTACCTAGAAGATCACTCTCTCATCAGTGATCGTCAGTATGGCTTCAGACCGAAACGATCAACGGGTGATATTCTAGCGTATGTCACTCACCTTTGGGGTGAGGCGATGGATAGGCATGGGGAGTCGTTGGCTATTAGTCTCGACATCTCCAAAGGCTTCGATAGAGTCTGGCAACGTACGCTTCTTACCAAGCTTCCAGCCTACGGCTTGCCGCCTCGATTGTGCAATTGGGTTGCCAGCTTCCTGCATGAGCGCCGTATCCGAGTCCTTTATGACGGTGACTCATCGAAGTTTTTCCAGGTGAATGCTGGTGTGCCTCAGGGGTCCGTGTTATCGCCCACCCTTTTTCTTCTGCATATCAATGATATGCTCTCTTTTGGGGGCATACATGCAGATGACAGTACTGTACATAGGCGATATCTCGGACACCTTCGGCTAAGCAAGCCGATACTGAGGAGTATAGGCGAACACTTGTTGCTGAGCTTGACTGGGTTCTGAATTGCATCTCGCATTGGGGTGATGAGAACCTGGTCGAGTTCAACGCCAAGAAAACACAGGTGTGCGCATTCTCAGCCAAGGTATCTCCATTCCTTCCCCATCCCTCTCTTCTGAACACTCCACTACCGATTCAAGACAGCCTCAATAGGGTATGGACATACGCGGAAATCTCAACCAGAAGAACTTCATCGAGGGTGTTATCAAATCCGCATCTCGGAAACTCGGAGTCCTGAACAAGGTGACGAGGTTTTTCACGCCGGAGCAGTTGTGTCTGTTATACAAGACCCAGGTTCGCTCCTGCGTGGAATACTGCTCTCACCTTTGGAATGGCTCCGCTCAGTACTTATTGGACGCCCTCGATAGGTTGCAGCGGCATGCTGTCCGTATCATTGGGGATCCAGAGGCCACTAAGACTCATGAGTCACTGCAATTACGCAGAGACTAGGCCTAAATGGCTGTCTTCTATCGCATTTATCACTGTGAGTGCTCCGAAGAGCTCTTTCAACTAATCCCACCTTTCCTATCCCAAACGACACGTGCTGGGTTGTGGTGCCACTCTTACACGGTAGAACAGATACCGTCACGCATCAAACGGTTCGGCGCCTCTTATCTCTGCCGTACCATTAAGATGTGGAACTCTTTACCAGCCCACGTGTTTCCCTCCACTAATGATCCTGGGTCCTTTAACCCATGAGAAGGCACGCCCTAAAAAGTTACATGAGCAGGCGCGCGTGAGCAAAACTCTCACGCGTCTTCTAATGACGTTTTCTTTGAGATTAATTATATCCTTGTTATAAATTTACATGTTTTTTATTTAAATAAAGTGTTTTATTAATAGCAAATAACAAAAAATACAGTCTTATGTACAAACTAAAAAACTGTTGCACTTTGGCCTTCATATTTGGCTAATTTTAAATAAAAAGTATATAAAAAACAAAATCACAATAGAAATAGAATGATTTTATATTCCATGAGATCTTGAGTTATAGGTCTTTCATAACACATACGGCACATAAAAGTAACATGTTCAGTGCACGCTGAAGTACTGCACAAAATGCAAGGTATTTTTTTAACGCATTTTGTTAATGTCGCGTATAGGAAGTGTGGGATTTTGCAAAAGTAGCATTTTGTCAATGTGGTATTGTGCACTTAACCCTACGGGTATCTATTAGTGATACAACAATTGATTTGCCTAACATATTTACATTCATGCACCCTACATTCTTAAGTGTTCGCTCAGATAAGACCGCGCATGTTTTATTTTTTAAACACCTATAACTTTTTCTCTGACATTTTATAGAATTACGCCCATAAAAATACACTTATTGAAGTATATATAAAATTCTTGCGTTACTGACTGACTGACAGATAAGCTACAGCCAAAACTACGGGGCGCAAGAAGCTGAAATTTGGCATTTTTGTTCCTTGGTGACTATCGGAGTGCACTAAGAAGGGATTTCCCGAAATCCCCAAGGGATCCGAAAGAAAATGTTAATGAGCGGGCGGTCGTAGCTGCGGGCACCCTCTAGTTTGATATAGGTCTCAAGATGTTACAACACTTGGGACGAAACCACCCATTCTCCTTTGAGGGACTTGCCGATCACACATTGTAGACCTTGTTTACTGTAAGAAACAAATAAAACATGTAGATAATATATCCACTAAGTTAATCAATAACTACAAAACAACAATCAAATCAATTTTGATATTAAAAAAAATACTTACACGAACGGACGCGCGATGAGCAAAATGCCGCGCTTCACGATGCACCACTCACAAACCCATCACCACGCACTCGTGGCGGCGCTGGCGCTGAGGATCGCGGGAGTTGCGTCAGGAGAAAGGGGGTGAAATTTTGGGAAGGTACTGAGTACTTGTAGTGACACAATTTAGCAAAAGTTGAAATTCACAGCAATGAATTTATGCGTGAGCAAAATGCTCATAGCGCGCCTTCTCACGGGTTAAACGGGGCGTGAAAAAGCTTTTCTCAAGGCCGTCAAGGTGAGGGCCATCATGCCATAATGCCATGCTGGCTGCTAGGATTATGGCCATCACTATAAGACTTCACTGACTGCTTAACATCAGGCAGCATGGAGTCAATTTGATCGCCAGAAATAAAAATAAAAATTGTATGAACAGATATGGAAGAAGAAAAGCAAGTTCCGATTAGGTATAAAATAAATTGTAAGAAGGAAATTTTCTACTGTCTCCTTTTCGTGTAGGTTTGAGAACGAATCAATCCAAAGCCTTCATCGTGGTCTACCTAACTGTACGAGTAACCTCACACATCTAGTGGGATCATAGCCTTACAAGCTCCATTGCCATGCACTCTGAATGTGACACTTCATCACGCCTAATAGGTGACACGAGAGCTTTCAAGGGGGTGGATCGAATCGATGCAGGCGTCAGGACATCTGTATTTTCATGTGCTCTATATTTAGATTGTAAAACCTATCTGATCCATATAGTAACCTCGCACATCTAGTGGGATCATTGCCTTACAAGCTCCATTGCCATGCACTCTGAATGTGACACTTCATCACGCCTAATAGGTGACAAGAGAGCTTTCAAGGGGGTGGATCGAATCGATGAAGGCGTTAGGACGTCTGTATTTTCATGTGCTCTATATTTAGATTGTAGTACCTATCTGATCCATATTTTTTATTGAATCAAATAACTTTTTATATTGTGTAAACTTTTTCAATACATACCGAATGTCAATTATTGTTTTATTATTTCTGTTTATTTTGATAAAGTAGGAAAATACAGAAATTTTAAAATTAAAAATGTTTATCATTATAATGTTGTGATTAAAGCGTAGATAGACTAATTTAAAAAATGTTAGGTTATTGATTTTGAATAATTATTATTAAAACTGAGTTATACGCTTTAATATTACATCTTACAGTCACTCAATCTATTAACATATTTGGCGAACTTTACAATAATATAGTTTTGCAATTCGAAGCGAGTTCATCCAATAATTGGCACGAGGCATTCCGGCACAAAGGTCGTTACAACTTGCATGAACCAACAAAAACACTTTTCCCTAATCGTATATTGAAACTTCCAACAATGTAGTCCGAGCTGACCACTGGTTCAAACTTTATTAAATTTACAAAGTTAGCTTTCAAAACCGTAGACATCTCGATTTTGCATAAACATGAGCATCGCAGCTTCTAATAGTGAAACTTTTAATTAAATTAGAGATAAAACACATACAATCCAAAAGGAATGAAGATGGTCACGACAGTCGGAAATTTAAGATATTTTTGAAACAATAGTTGCGGTCTAATTTAATTGTGATGCGGTTGTTTTGGACCGTTACTATACAAAATACTTCCAAATATCTGTATTTGCCCCTATTAAAGAATTCGCTGGTAATGACTTCTTCAGTAGTTATGACCACAATGATCTTTAGTGTTACTATGACATCTTCTTTTACTGTTATTGCGAACATTGATGTTTGTCCAATTTGGTTTTATGTCTATGTTTACAATGGTATTTATGTTTTTGAATATCTTCCTTGAGATTAATGTTGTTATTGTTAACTTTGTTTGAATTTTCCGCGCTTATTAGTAGACGAGACTCATTGCAAGCCAGTGTTTTTTTTATTTCACCGATAAGCCAACTAGGATATTTTAAAATGATATTAGAAAAAAGTTTTGGAATATTATAATATCCTATCTGTCAATCTCGTAACAAATATTCACAAAATATAGTTATAAATCCAGTTATTTTGCCAGATATAAATGAAATCATTTAACGGCTTGAAATACACACGTATTTCAAGCCGTTAAATGATTTCATTTGGCTGAACTTGGATTAAGGTTGAATTGATGTCTTTTGTCTGAGCCTTTTTTCAAAACAGCATTTATTTGAAATTTGTTTGTTTTATTTAATCGGTTTCATTTTTATTACCAAGATTGATAATTTATATCGTGGACAATAAAGAAGTCTGGTATAATGTTTGACTGTGTGCCAATTTCCAAACTTTAATCAAGATTTAGCAAGCTTGAATAAACAGTAAACAGTTGTATCAAATACGCTTTAACACTTTCATATAATAGTTCAATACTATTATTGTTATGTAGCACAGAGGAGGGTCCTCATGAAGTTTCGACAACGCATTAAAATTTTGCACGCCGAATATCGCTTTCATTACTTGATTTTGGCTTGACGCCAGGTTGGCAAACATCCAAATTTGCACCTTATGCCCCAAAAGGATATGTTGAATCTACTTTGCGAACGTGATCCGTTTTTTAAGCCAGGCAGCGGCTCGCAAAGTGATTGCTTTTAGTGTTGAGCAGCTGCCAGTAGGCTTTGTCGCCCAAATTTATCAATGGGAAGTTATTAATGTGGACATTGGGCATTGGATCAAATGTTTGCTATTGGTGGCCAAGGGTCGGGACTGTTATGGACGTTTGTTGTTAAATTACATATTTGGGTCTAAAATTTTTTGTTTCATATAATAATCTGTAACAAATGTCATTACCCTTTGTTGTTTGAACAGTAGTATAATTCGGAGAAATGAGGCTTCAGACATAATCTCCTGGGTCAAGCTTATCAAGGGGCTGTCTTCCTAAATTTGTCGTACAAATTGTTTCTTAAGAGGATTAGCCGTCACTCAGAATATCAAATGAATATAAAGTTATAATTACGTTCGTTAAATTTATAGATATTACTGTGTTTATTTAACCTGTTAATTTTATTTTGGAAGGTTTATGTATCTCTGTACGTGGCGAATAATTTAAAAGTTTCATAACTCTTTTATTATAAGGATAATTGCAGCAATTAAAATGTTACATAAATACTGCGATATTTCTTAGCATTTTACTTTGCCTCTCCTTTTTAAATTAGGTAGAATAGATGTCTTTGTCTATGCGATATAATAAATGCCTTTAAAATTCATGGGACGGATATATAAGGCGGTTATAAGGCCTGTCGTATTGTATGGAGCTGAGTGTTGGGCTTCTAAGAAAATGGATGAAAAACGATTACATGTGGCAGAGATGAGAATGTTGCGATGGATGTGTGGAGTTACAAGAATGGATAAGATTAGGAATGAATACGTGAAAGGTAGTCTGAAAGTGGCGCCTATAGACGAGAAAGTGAAAGGAAGTCGTTTGGCTTGTAATGGACATATTATGCAAAGAGATGATATGTATGTAGGTAAGTAAGTGATGAATATGAAGGTAGATGGATAGAGAGGGAGGCCAAGGAAAAGATGGATGGACTGTGTGAGGAGGGATATGAAAGAGAAAGGGGTAAATGATCAGATGACGGGCGACAGAAAAGAATGGAAGCGAAGGACGTACTGCGCCGACCCCAAATAAATTGGGACCAGGGCAAGAAGATGATGATGAGAGTAGATGTCTTTGTATTAACAATTGTATTAACAAAGTGAGTAAAGCAAGAAAATGAAGTAAGGGATACATTTTCGAAGTGTCTCTGTCATTTAGTTTTAAATTAGACATGATTTTACGAATTAAATATTGTCGACAACAGGCTGCATAGGAAACATGGTAAACAGGGGAACTCAAAGACGGACCTAAATTCGAGGAGAAATTTCGCAAATATTCGTCCCATATCTTGGAAAAAGTAAAGAAAAGAAACTAACAATAAATAATTCAATTTTAAAATGAGTTGTTTGTTTTTTCACCAACATTTAATTATTTTAATGCTCTGAATTGGAATTATTTTTCTTTAGAAATAATACATAGCTATTGGTCGAAGATAAATTCATGTGGAATGAGTTTTATGTTTCAATTTATTATGTCTTTGAGAAAGTGCAAACTTTGTATGCATTTCAATTTCAAATTCTCAACGTTCAATTAGCGAATTAGTTTTTTGATATTTTTAAACACTTTGTTCGTTAATTAGATTAAGTTTATCTAAATGGTATTTAGCTGCTCGAATTAATTACGATATTGGCAGACTCCTCCGCTATTCAACATGAATAAATTTGTGTTTATATTTAAAGTTGAAATCCTTTATAAAGTTTAACGAGATATTTCGCTTATATTAGCACTAAAAATATTCTTGAAGCTGTGATAGATACTAAGGACCATGGGCGGAATCGTCCCCACCCATCAACAGAAATGAAATGTAGCTCAATCGACACATGTTGGCAAGATGATATTTTTTTACTATGGCGACGTTGCCCAAATACATGGTTTTCATAGTAATTAACGTGTAAACAAATATTTTGTTGACGCATTATTGACGATTAATTGTAAAACACCTACTCATTTATCTGTTATAGGAAGTTATGGTACATTCTACCACATTCACACAACACTATCTAGTCCCAAACTAAGCAGAAGCTTAGTTAATGGGTACTAGATAATGGATAAACATACACATATACCTATTTTTTTTTAATACATCCATATTATATATGGAAACACCCAGACTAAGACAAACATCCATTTTCATGCACACAAATGTTTGACTTGAGCGGAAATCGAACCTGCGACCTTCGGCGTAGCAGTCGCTTACACTCCCGCGGCGCCAACCGGTCGTCAATATAGTATATAAAATAGACCAGTAATATTAACACTCTATTACTATTGTTATTTGCCTACTATGAGCATTGTAAGAATGCATATTAGAAGATAATTAATTTAAATGATTAATTTATTTATATTCGTTGTTCTAATTTTTCTTTAGTCTCTACTGTCCCACTGCTGAGCAAAGGCCTCCCACTGATCTTTCCACGCTCTCTTGTCACCTGTAATCTCAAGCCAACTCTTGTGTTAGGGGTCTAGGTCATCTCGCCACCGTTTTCGGGGCCAACCCCAGTGACGAAGACCATTTTCTGGCACCCACAGTGTCGAGATTTTTGCCCAACGTGAGGAACGTTGGGCAAAAATCTATGTATACGGCTGACATGAACTGCCCACTTGCCCAGTTCCATTTAAGGTTAGCAGCCTTTTTTCCCACATCTTCAACTTTAGTTTTTTATCTTCGTATTATTCGTTCATAATCATTTAAATGTAAATATATGATTAAAAATACATTATTTTTATTTTGTATCGTTACTAAATCATGTTTTGTACTGTAATATAACCATAATGTCAAAATAACTTGCAAGTGTAAAATGAAAATATAGGTTAATTAATAATAATCAATTGTTTTTTATGGATATATCCCATGGATTTAAGTAAAAAGAAGGATTTTAATCAAATAGTGGATACTTAAGGTACACATTGGCATCAGTTCCATGTGTGTTGGTATATGGGGACGGAGTCCATACATTTTTGCCCATAGTCCTTTACTTTCGAAATAACTCCTGTTTTAGAAAAAAATGCTGTATGCGCGCGAAGTTATAGGTGTTTAACCTCCGGACAAATTCAAATTCAAAATCCTTTATTCATTTGGGTCACAACGTGACGCTTATGAACGTCAAAATTATAAATTTATAAAATAATTACTTTTAGACTCTACATTTACATTTACTGCCACGTTCGCAAAGCAATAGGTAGAACCATGAGAAAAAACGGGCAATAAAACTCATGGTCACTCTTTTTCATCGCCAGGTTTTGCATAATACACAATTAATATTTTGTAAGTTGCTGCAACTGTTACACCTTCTATATCACTTGTATATATTTTCTGTACATAATAATACTCAAGCATAATAGTTTTTGGTCAGCCTCCTCAGAATAGACATGGTGAAACAGGAGCATCCACTTACATTATATTATATACCTAATAATGCAGGCAATCCGCGAAAGTGATCAAAACTATGATGGAAATTATGCAGTTAAATATTAAAATCTAATAAGTAGCACCCGTTCACTAGTATGACGCATGTGCCAGCCATCATCCCATCTCCCCATATTAGAGGGACAGGGATGACCTGACACAAAACGCCACCACAAGAAATTACATTTTAGTGAGCATGACGACAACGGTATACGAACCAGCAGTAAGAAACAATCTACTGGTATACTGACCATGACCGCCAATTACCTCAATTTTCCAGATCGTTATTATTAACATAAATTAGGGGAACGCGTGAAGGAATGCAAATGTAGCAAGTATTTGTGAAGGTGACAAGTGAACAATGATATGATCAGGGATAAATAATGTTAAACTACATTCAACAAATCATAAAAATATCCAAATCCTGCAAAAATAATGTGTTCACGAGGCACTTCCACTTAACATGTAAATAAAATAATCGTGAGTTAAACAAGCCTAAGCCTATCCCCACGGTGTCTTATCATTTAAAAATTCCTTAATAGTGTAATAACCCCTTTGAAAAAGAAAGTTCCTAATTGTTTGTATTTGTGCATGGGTAAATTCATTATTTCAAGAGGCAATTTGTTGAAAAATCGTATACCAATCCCCGCAAATGAGTTCTGAACTTTATGTAGACGGTAGTTAGTTCCCACCAGTTTATGCTTATTCCTTGTGTTCACTTTGTGCAAATCACTATTTTTGCGGTATAGAATTAAGTTTTTCTTAATGTATATTAAGTTAGCATATATATATATATATTGCGATGCAACTGTCAATATATCTACTTCTTTAAATTTATCACGTAAAGAATCTCTAGCAGCTAACTTATTAATTGCACGTATGGCCCTCTTTTGAATGACAAAAATAGTCTGTATATCAGCAGCTGTACCCCATAACATTATTCCGTAAGACATTACGCTGTGAAAATAACTAAAGTAAACTAGTCTAGCAGTATCTATATCTGTGAATTCCCTAACTTTTTTAACTGCAAACGCTGCAGAACTAAGTTTTACTGCGAGACACGATATTTGGGCGCCCCACTGAAGCTTACAATCTAAAGTTACACCTAAGAATACGGTTGATTCGACTAGTTGAATTGTTTCCTTATTTAAAATTATATTAGTAGGAATACTTTTGACATTAGGCAAAGAGAATTTAACACATTTGGTTTTGCTTGAGTTGAGTACCAAATTATTTGTCGAAAACCAATCGAATACTTGTGCAAGAGTGTTATTGATGGTATCAAAGTTACTTAAATTACGATGACCTTTAAAAATTAGTGACGTATCGTCGGCAAACAAAACAATATCACATAAATTTTGTACAAAGAACGGCAAATCATTAATATATATTAAAAAAAGAAATGGACCGAGAATAGAGCCCTGTGGAACGCCCATTCCTACTGGCAAACCTAGAGACCTACTCCCATTAACATCTACATACTGAATTCTATCACTAAGGTAGCTGGCAACAAGATTGAGTGCGGTATCTCTAATGCCATAAAGTTTCAATTAAAGTAAAAGTGTATTATGTTCCACACAGTCAAAGGCCTTTGATAGGTCACAAAAAATACCAATGGCATCCTTTAAGTTTTCCCAAGCATTAAAAATATGCTTTAACAAAGTTACACTGGCATCAACGGTGGAGCGACCCTTAGTAAAGCCATACTGTTCACTGTGAAATAAATTATTTGTGTGAAAGTGGCTCTCTAGTTGATGCAAAATAATCTTTTCAAAAATTTTACTAATAGCAGGCAAGATAGCAATTGGCCGAAAATTACGAGGGTCGCTCTTTGATCCCTTTTTGAATAATGGTATTACTTTACTGTGTTTCATTAGATCAGGAAATACTCCTGTATCTACGCATCTGTTGAATATTGCAGCTAAATATGGAGCTAAGCTAGAAATAATTTGTCGCACAAGTTTAACAGAAATGCCCCATAAATCAACAGATTTTTTATTATTGAGCGTCTTGTATACCTTCAGTATGTCATTGGTGTCAATATATTTAAAATTAAAAAGCACATCACACTCATTCACATTGCCCCTAACCAACATTTCTGCTTTGCTTGGACATGAATCTAGACAGCTGGTTGTGTTCACTGGTATGTTTATGAAGAAATTGTTAAATCTCTGAGCAACATCAGTTTTCCTAGTAATAAATTACCATTAAATTTTAATTCATAATTGTTATCTACCAATTTAGCTCGACCAGTCTCATTGTTAATAATGCTCCAAGTAGTTTTAATTTTGTTCTTGGATTCTTTGATTTTATTGCTTAAATATAAGGATTTGGCTAAAGCACATGTCCTCTTAAAAACCTTTGAATAATTTCTAACATATTGAATAAATTCAGGATTAAAATTGTATTTCTTCATACCATATAGATCATACAACCTAGCTCTACTTTTGTATACACCTACTGTTGCCCAATCACATTACTTTAATGCTCCTTGCAAACGTCTTCAGGTTAAAAATTTTATTGTACTCATCATTAACAATTTTAAATAAATATTTATATAATAGGCTAGTTGACAAAAAAAATTATAAGTCCGTCCTTTAGATTATTCAAAAATAAGCGATACGTATTTTTTATTTGTAAATTAAACCAAAAATGTCCAAGATATAGCTCATTAAAGTTACGTATAACGTCACGCCGTGCTGCATTTTTTCGCACTACATGACGTCACACGTAACTTTAATGGGCTATATCTTTGTTATTTTTTATTTAATCGAAAAAAGAAAAAATACGTGTCCAATATTTTCTTATAATCTAAAATACGGACTTCATAAAATGTAATTATTTTGACCCTGGAAACTACCCTATTCATCAGGATCATCAACGGTTATGTCAATACTGGCGATCTTGGCAGCAACATCATTACTAAAGTGTTTGAGGCGAGCAGAGGTCATTGGCCTACATGTAATTTCTTGTCCTTTAGGGGTTGTATTAGTTGGAATTACAACCTTTTGCCCGCAGTGATCCGATGTCAAGTCAGTTAGAACAGCCTTACTTAAAGAAAGACAATTGCAAAAAACATTATTTAAGCATGTAGACGAATGTGAGGTTATTCTGGTTGGTTCAGAGAACAAAACATTTAAATTAAATGACCTAAATAAGCTAACTAAGCTAGTACAAATTGGTGATTTTTCTAACCCATTGACATTAAAATCGCCACATACGATTATAGACTTCCTACTAGAAATTATGTGTTTTAAGACATTCTCTATAATGCTTTCAAACTGAGTAAAGTCGCTTTGTGGTGGTCGATACACACACACTATAATATGTTGTTCAAGCTTAACGCAAGAAATCTCAGCAGTGCGCTCGATAGAAAGTTTAGCTATATCCTTACGTTCTTTACATTTCAAACTATTACATACATATTAGAGAGCCACCACGAATAGCTTTCTTTCTTACGAATACATAATAGTTTAAACTAATAGATGTGTCAATACTACTATTGATATAACTATTATCTACCAAATTCCTAAGTACTCCAGTAGTACTCCTGTCAGTATATAAATTAAATGCTAATAATTTAGCAAGTTGTCGCCTATGTACATAAGAAAGATACATAGTATGTATCTTTTGTTAAAAAGAAATTACTAATAAAAATATTAGTGTCAAAAAATAAAATACTCTCACTATGACATGTCCTATTGTACAATAATAAATTTAATTTGCCTATCTGCCTGTTTTGGTCATCTGTGAGAGCATATGAATAAGGCAATGCACAAATAATAAAGCTATATCCTATTTTTGTGCTAACATCTATCATTAAGTCTGTTAATTCTATGAGACTGTTTTTGGAGATTAATGAGCTGTCACCATACAATATGATGACAGTAGTTTGTGCATTCAAGTCGGCATTCTTAATCTTATCAACTAGAGTACAAGACTGAGCTCCAGGTGAACAAAAGTTCTGTACTGGTCGCTCAGTGTAATGATCAATTAAGCTCCCTAAACCCATTCCCAGTTGGTCTGATAAAATTATTACATTCTTACTGTCAGTCTTTACTGGATGCAGTTTGTTTTGTGTATTATACTGACATCCATGTGCATTCAATGATGATGATTCAGCAGGTGTAGTCGCACACTTAGTCGTACAACTGGAACAGTAATTATTAGAGTTGGATAATGAGATAAGTTGTTTTAAATTTTCTCGACCAACTCTTGAAATTTCTTCATATTTTAAGATGTATTCATGAGTCTCATTCTGGTGTTCCATTATAGTTCTAGTGAGTTGAGCTTGTAGATTTGATATTTGTGCTTGCAACTCACTCGTGTGTTGTTCATATAACAACCTACTAGAAACTAATTCTTCATTTGTTTCCTCAAGCTTTAATAAAAGAGACTCACACTCTTTATTTAATTTACAGTTATCTTGTGCATACTGACTCAATTTGGTAGACCACTTAGGACCAGATCTAAGTTTCTTAATTAATTTATTTAACTTAAACAATTTTCTAAATTTATTCTTACTAAGACATTTTTTGAAACAGTTACATTTAAGAGCTTTTAGCACATTAATTTTGTCACCCAGGAGCTCAGAGAATAAGTTGTGAGTAGCAGTACTGTTAAAGGCCGCAAGTGAGATAAGCCTCATTGAGACTTGCTTCTAACTCCGCATTGCGGCTAAGTTGTCTGGAGTAAATTTCGTCGCAGCTGCTGAAACACCTAACTTCTTCTCGTAGTCTGTCCCGTTGATCCAAGACATCCATATGCTCTATATGCAGCTCCGTGAGTTGCGTCTTCAGCTCAAATATACGGTCATTCACAATTTTAATTTCTTCTTCACAGTCAACGCATTCCCTTAATAGTTGACTGTTGTCATCCTTGTACTTCTTTAACTAGAGCAGAGTTATTCTTAATTTATTTTCCGCCTCCTTGGCCGTTGCCTTCCGAGGCATCATATGGGTAGACATTGCCAAGGATTACAACTTACCTAAAAAATAAGAAAACAGCTGAGCAAAGTCAAAGAAGAGAAGAGATGTGATGGGGCTTGAGTATTATTGTATAGACAGAATAAATAAGAAAAGTTACAAAAGAAAAGGGGAGTATATGAATAAAAAATATATTAAATTAATTAATTGTAGAAACTAAGAAATTGAGAACAATTTAGGCAATTTGAATACTTTAGAGTAATTATCAATACTCTTACAAGGTTTCTATTGAAATATTTCAGCTGATGAACTTAATCAACTTATTAATAAAATTTAAGTAGGTATACAAGGGGATGAAGGGAAAGACCTAGGCGGACGTTCTCTGACCAGATCGGAGACATCCTAAAAACAGGACAGGTTAGAAGCACCCTGAACAGAAGAGCATGCATGAGGAATCTGATGGGAGTGCATGAAGCAAGAGAGATATGTCAAGATCAATGGCGCTCCGTAGTCTCTGCCTACACCTCCGGGAAACAGGCGTGAGCCTATGTATGTATGTATGTATGTATACAGGTTTAAACCAATAATAGCTAATACAGAAAAGTACACAAATATATGAAGTACAGACAAGAATAAACAGTGTAGTAATTGTGAAGTGTATCTGTAGATTGTGTTTGTCTGGGGCTGTTGTTTAGTCCTCGATTTTGCTTCCACATATAGTCAAGCAAAAGAAGACAGAACTGAGCCAAATGTGTGTTGGACGTAGCTCACACGGGGGTGAGCCGAGTAATTCGGTGTTGTGGAGTGTTGGATAAGTTTTAATAAGTATTATACTCCCCGGGTTTAAGTCGTAGCAGATGTAAATTCAAATCCGTCCGTTGACACCAAGTCTCCGTTCTGTTCGCTCGTAACTTTGGCCGTGTAGTTATTATACTTCAAACACAATTTTAACAATAACTTCTTGTCACTATTTTATCAATATATAATATGTTTAACTTATATGTTAAATAATCAATTAAAATTATATTAATTTTTTTTAAATTACGGAGCTAAAATTATTGACGTCTGGCGGTAACAGTTGCCAGAGCAAAAAAAAAGACAAAGGACACCCAGACTCCAAACGATATACTTGAATCACAGAAAGTCCTATTCTTGTTTAATAATTGAATCCACGATACACGGCGTAATCATACTGAAGAACAAATTTTTTGAACTAGATTTCTCTAGGCTCCGTCCGTCGGAGGAGGAACATCAAGTATTGAACGCGTACGTGACGCTCCTCTGACTTGCTCATGACTATCCTATCTATTGGTAAAAGTCGAATCGAAATCCGTTCGGTACTTTTTGAGTTTATCGCGACATACATACAGAGCTACAGATAGAAAAGGCGGCCGGGAGACTTTTTTTTTTTGGTTTCGTGTTGGAAAATCTTCATGGAGTCCCTCCGCCTTGGGGGAAGGCCGAAGTACTTAATACAAACGTTTTACCTTATAATATGGCACAGGTTACATATTGTTTTGTAAATACATTGTAAAGTAACAGTATGCATTATGTGAAAACGAGGTCACCACTCAGGCTTATTGTTGATTTGAGGCTACACCTCAAATCAACCCTAATTTTATTTGGTGACCCCAAGTAACGATACAGATATCATCATATATTAAGTATCTAATTCATAAAATACAGAAAAATAACAAAAAGAAAACCTTATACTAATATATCGGTGCCTGCCAAGATTTCATATAATATGTAATAAATAGAATATACCTACATATAAGATTTAATTAGGCGGTGGTCTGTAACAAACGCCGTGGGTCGCGTCCGACGTGACGCTGTACGCGGCCTAGGAATGCTTACTATGATAATGCACAATAGTGGTCTCTCTCACACGCCCGACGCGGCGCACGAGCGCCGTGCGCCGCATCCATAGGTTGTACGCCGCCTACGCAGTCATTGCGGGGCATTCTGGCGGTACGGACGTCGCGTTTATGTCATAAAAATGGTGAAATTTACAATGGAGCAAGACGAATAACTGATAGAAGCATTTAAATTAAACAGAATTTATTTGATGCCAGCGATAAAGACCATAAGAACAATGTGTTAAAACACAAATGTTAGGATAAAATAAGCACGGTTGTTGGTCTACCAGGTGGTGCTGCTTTGAAATACGAAAGTATTCTTTATGTTGACTTTGTTAGTATAAAAATGTTTTTTTATCAATGTATTAAAACAACCCTCGATCTCTCTCTTCACGAAAAGGTCGTGACGCCTTTTTCTTCTCTCCTGTTTTAATAACATTTGTAAAACGAGATCATCATCCTCCTCCTCTTCGAAAAGAATTCTTAAAATGGTCTGTTCACCCATATTTAAATCACTCACGTCTATTCACATTGAGGAGCGCATGCGATCGTAACTAAACTCCTGAGTGACCATCGCAAACAACGCTGGAAGCCGCGTCCAGAGTCAGCAGATGCCGGACGCCATCGGACGCAACCTACAGCGCACATAGGAGTATTTTGCATTCCTAGCTGGGCGAAATTACTAAAAACAAATTTTAACACAAAAGCAAAAATGAATACTTGTTAGTGAGCCAGGTAGCTCCTGATCAAAATACGACCCTTTCCGGGCTCCTGCGCCCGCGCCAGCCAGCCACAAAACAATCGGAACTTGATCGTTGTCGCATGCGTTCGCGTCAGTTACTGCCTACATTAAAAACGCACTGTGTTTGAGACCTCGGTGCATTTTTACTGTGAGTTATTTAACCAAAACTACTATGGCTTATCATAATACAGGTAAGAACAGTTTTATTTATTAAGATTTACTAATGTTTACGTGTATTTTTAAGGTTCAAAATCAATTTCTCATCGTCTCCATTTTTTTTAACGTTTTTTTCTGAATTCTGCATTTCAAAGTGATTATAGTTATCCTTCCGAGTGCTTCCGGCTAACGATTTCTGTTGTAACGTATGACAAAAACTGTCAGATGATAGATATTTTACGGATTGAGTGCTACTTTTTGCTACTTTTGTCAAAACTTACACGTTAGTGCTGGTGGTGGCTAAAAATTATTAACCGTTATTTTCAAGGAAATTATGAAATGTTTTATTTTTTATTGTTTTAGGGATACCGGGGGGTTCTAACTACAAAGTTATAACTAGGAAATACCTGTTCAATAAAATGCAACAGCGAGAGTTACATACTTTTGACGAAAAAAATGGACTAGGTATTTGGAAAATTACCGTTTAACGTTTGACAACTTTAATGAAGTACAATTAAAGGTTTTGAAACATTTAATTGTTTGTTCACTTTTAAAAAGCTTCCGATAAAAAAATGCCAAGTGAGGTTAGATTCGGACAAAGCTACAGTTAGAGAAGGAAAAGTCAATATACAACGAAGATTTAGAAACGAAACTGGATTAATTGTGGATGTGCCGAAAGCTGGGTTCGGCAATACCAATGATGTTAACACCAGCAGGCGATTTTTCGGTGACCCACAGAAGGCTACAGAAATAACGGGTATCGATTACAACCTGATATTCAGATTTTAAATAATTCTCGAGGTAATTTCAAGCGGTCATAAAGTTGACTTGAAAAATTTGCTGGTTACTGTTGGGACACAGCAAAACTCTATGTCTCGCACTACGACTGGCATCCGATGAGTCCGACTATGCACAAAATTTTTATGCATGGTGCTATAGTAATGGAAAAGGCGTTATTGCCTATAGGACTACTATCGGAAGAGGCTGCTGAAGCCAGAAATAACTTATAACATTTCAGGACATTTTCATAAAATAACATTTCAGGATGTATAGGTATAGTTTTGCGAGGAAGTTTTTGAGAGTAGATTGCAACGCAGATGTAATAAATTGCCTTCTACTATCCTCTGATTCACTGCTCACAAGTCTGAGGCCAAAGCCAAAGCGCAGGATGCATATCTTTTCAAAAAAAGCGATAGCTATGTTGTTGCCACCTTCTCCAGAATCTCAAGATGATTCCGATTCGGAATCTGAAACAGAAGAGGTCGGAGAAAATGACGATGAACCCTGGCATTCTTCCTCATCAAATAAGATTTATATACACTTTTTTATGTAATTATTTAATCAATAAAACCTTCTCCAAATCATGAATACTCCTTTATTTTATCATCATGTCAGCCCATGACGCTCACTGTTGGATAAAGGCCTTCCCAATCGTCGTCTTTAAATATTAGTAAGTCCTACCTACTTTACAGCTTAAAAAACCGCACTAATAATTTCGCCCAGCTAGGAATGCCAAATACCCCTATGTGCAGCGTTTGTTACAGACCACCGCCTTAAGGTATATAAAGCCATATCAATTAAAGAAAGATAAATATTATATACGAGACAATATAACATTATATACGAGAAAATATATTCGCATCGAAGAGGACTGTCAGACTTTTACTGACTAAAAACCAACCCGTGTTCCTCATGTACCCACGTGTCGGAGGGTCGGGTATCACCGAAGCATTCCTCGTAACCCCCGACGGGTATTGGCCCGCCAGATGGTCAGGCGGGCCCCGAACCAAAACCCCCTTGGCGGCGGATGAAGGTGTTGGGCTCCGCCGCCAAAACACCCAGAGGCCGCAGAGGATAGGGAGGACAGCAACGCAAGACTGCATCTCCTCTTCCTCTGCGGCCCCATCGCGACGCAACAATGGTGCGCCCCCATTTGGTCGCGGGAGATAGGGCGCACGGCAACGCAACACCGACACGCCTCTCCTCCCGCGACCGCACCCAACTGCGAGGGACAGACAGAACTGTCCCCCACACCCGCACCTTGGGATGCATCCTACGTAGGCCTCACCCAAGCCCACGTGGAGCGTCCCCTCCCGGGATCCCGCTTATCTTCACCTTGTGTACCAAAGGGGGCGGCCGGGAGACTTCTGTTTATAATATCTATGTAGTAGCTGACCCGGTGAACTCCGTATCACCTTTTAAGGCTTTTTTCTTATTGTTTTTTTTAAACCACTTTTCCAGGAAATTCTGAACAAAGTTATCAAAGCCATCAGTGCTTAATCTAAAATTTCAGTTTATGAAAGTATATAAACAAACGAAAATTGATTTTTATATAAAGGTATAGATTATAGATAGATGACCGAGCAAAAGTGGTTTTGCTATATAAAGTAGTAGACGACCGGTTGGCGCAGCGGGAGTGTAAGCGACTGCTACGCCGAAGGTCGCGGGTTCGATTCCCGCTCGAGTCAAACAATTGTGTGCATGAACATGGATGTTTGTCTTGGTCTGGGTGTTTCTATGTATAATATGTATGTATTTACAAAAAAAAAGTATATATTTATGTTTATCCATTGTCTAGTACCCATAGTACAAGCTCTGCTTAGTTTGGGATTAGATGGTGTTGTGTGAATGTGGTAGAATATTTATTATTTATTATTATTATTATTTCTAGGGTAGAAAAAGACTTTTTTGTAAGTGAGGATATGGTAAATGAGTGATAGAGGCAGATAACTGGTCTAGAGATGTGATTAAATTACTAATACTATTAGTTTTTAGAAATGGGGTCATGTGACACACATGGGTGAAAAATAAGGGCTGCATGTATTTTCAATGCAACATCATAAATTTTAAAATAAATTAAGAAGTTTGTACAAAATTAAAAAATAGCATAGGTGTGTTTGAGATGGACCACCCTCACGACTATGGGTTTGAAAACAGATTTCAACCGATTCTCAGACTTTAAGAAATAATACACATAAAATTTCATAAAAATCGGTCCTGCAGTTTCAGTGAGGAGTATTAAGATTAACAGTGTGACAACAATTTTTTAGGGTTGTGTAGCTAAAAAAAGTTACTATAAATATAAATAGGAACCCTTATAGGTTCACCATGTCTGTCCGTATGTAACAGCCGTTTTATTCCGAAATTAATCTAACTACACCTTTGAAAATTAGTAGGTACGATTTTTATACAAACACTAGAGGACGCCAGCAGCTACGCCTGCATTTTTTTTTAATTTACCCGTTTTGGCCGAACCCGTGGGAATTTCGGGAAATCCCTTCTTAGTGCACCCTTACGGTCCCCAAGGAACATACATGCCAAATTTCAGCTTCCTGCGCCTAGTAGTTTCGGCTGTTGCGTGTCTGTCATTCAGTAAGTAACGCAAGAATTTTATATATTAAGAAGATAAAAAAAGGAATGAAAATTAAGGATAGGATACATAGAACTGACATGAAAAATATTTTTTTCCATGAGTAAAACATGCGCGGTATCTATAGATAGATCTTTTAAATGATTTTAATGTTCCTCAAACCATAGTCTCGCAAGGTCAATCATATAAAAGATAGACGCTGCCAAAGTGGTATAATGAGTGCACCACCCCTCCTTAGTGTCAAATCTAAAAAATATATGCTGTAGATCAGAGAGATGTTATATGTATGATTAAATTTCTATAAATATGGATATTAAAAAACATGGGTTGGGGCTAAAAGGCTGAACATTAAGAGTTGTATGTATTTTTACATCCGACAAGATAAAAAAAAATTAAAATAATGCCGAAAAAAAAAATTTTTTGGGCTGGACACTCTTATGATTAATTAGGGGTTCAAAAAATAGATTACGGCCGATTCTCAGGCCTACCGAATATACATGCTGAATTTCACACAAATCGGTCCAGCCGTTTCAGAGGAGTATTATAACTAACACTGTCACACGAGAATTTTATATATATAGATAGATTGACTCCTTAAACGCTTAAAGAAAGTTCATTAAGCTATTTTTTATTCGTTTGATATCGGTTTTTATTTAATTTCTGTAAAATAATCAACTAGCTTCACCTATAAACGTCTCTTCATCCCCACTCAGCCGTTAAACTGGCGATATTTTTAATTCGTTAGACTGGCTTAGTTCACAAAAGAGAAAAAACCCACAAAGACCCAAGATGCCAGTTAATACAGGCTGCTGAGAAAACGAAAAGGAGAAACAAATAACTGGTCTGGTTTTAGCGAACGTTTGTTTTGTGAAGACTGGAGATCATTGTGGCGGTGGCATTGTTAGCGGGTGCTCTGCGGCACTCGACGTCGTCCGACCTGCAGTAATAATTAAAAAATACCTGTAAAATGTCAAGGTTTCCACTGAAATAATCTCTCATTTTCTGGTGTATGATTTTGGGCACGTGGGTGGTAATTAATAGCATTGTTGTAAGAAAATAACCTGGAAAGAAAAATTCTGCCGTTAATGGACTTGTGATTCAGCTTTCTTTGAACTTTGTTTTTTAATATTGATGAGAAGGGTGCGAGAGAGAAGGGAGAAGAGGGGGTCATAGAATTTAGTTTCGTTTTATTTCTGACATATTATTTTTTTATTTTTGCTAACACTTCAAATGACACACACAAGGTCACGCCTCTGTGAAATCCACCCTCATAAGGATAAACAGAGTTTTGCCACGCGCCGCTTAACATGATATGTGTTCAATTTCTATTTACATATGCCGGTTTTGTAATATATTGCCGAAGATTGATACTACAATATTTATGCAGAATTATTGTGACAAAATTGATGTCTTGATACGAAAATAGTATCTTTGAGATAGAGACGGAAAACTCAACAAAACCCCCTATAGTCTCTATACCAACCCGCCTGATCATCGTGGTATGTAAAGCCAAATCCTTGTATTGGCTCACAATGCTACTGTGACACAAATCTGGTAAGCACTAAATGGACAACAAAAGGCTTTAAGGTGTGTAAATATTATTGGGACGATCAGGAATCATCATCATCAGCCCTTTATATTGTCCCACTGCTGGGCACGGGCCTCTTCTCGATATGAGAAGGGTAAGGCCATAGTCCACCACGCTGGCCAAGTGCGGGTTGGCAGACTTCACATGTCTTTCGAGAACATTAAGGAGAACTCTCAGACATGCAGGTTTCCTCAAGATGTTTTCCTTCACCATTTAGCAAGCGATAATTTACAATTTAATGCGCATTTAACTCCGAAAAGTCATTGGTGCGTGCCGTGGATTCGAACCCGAGACCCTCTGCGTAGCAGTCTGTCGGTCTTTCCACTCACCTATCGCTGTTCACCTATGAAGAATATATTATTTATTTTACTGACACTCATCATCATCTCAGCGTTGTCTCTGTTGCGATGAAGATATTCGTCTTAAAGCCCGAGGACCAATTTCCAGTTTACTACTTCTGACGGAATATCTTCGAAATATGGGGCAAGCAACTACTAACAATAAATATTATTTATTTATTTTCAGCCTGTAGATTCCCACTGCATGGCAAAGGCCTCCCTCTCCTTCTTCCACAGGTCTCTATTTTGTGCCAGCATAGACCAGTCCTTCCTGTACGAGTCCAGTTCGTCCCGCCATCGTCTCGGCCTACCACGCTGTCACCTAGCACCTTCGGGGACACAATTAGTGGCGATTTTGGCCCAAATGTCGTCCGGCATGCGGCAAACAATAAATATCATAAACACTCATCTACAGACAAGGTCCAGAATATAAATATTCTTAACGAGATATATGTTACAATTTAATGCGCATTTAACTCCGAAAAGTCATTGGTGCGTGCCGTGGATTCGAACCCGAGACCCTCTGCGTAGCAGTTTGTCGGTCTTTCCACTCACCTATCGCTGTTCACCTATGAAGAATATATTATTTATTTTACTGACACTCATCATCATCTCAGCGTTGTCTCTGTTGCGATGAAGATATTCGTCTTAAAGCCCGAGGACCAATTTCCAGTTTACTACTTCTGACGGAATATCTTCGAAATATGGGGCAAGCAACTACTAACAATAAATATTATTTATTTATTTTCAGCCTGTAGATTCCCACTGCATGGCAAAGGCCTCCCTCTCCTTCTTCCACAGGTCTCTATTTTGTGCCAGCATAAACCAGTCCTTCCTGTACGAGTCCAGTTCGTCCCGCCATCGTCTCGGCCTACCACGCTGTCACCTAGCACCTTCGGGGACACAATTAGTGGCGGTTTTGGCCCAAATGTCGTCCGGCATGCGGCAAACAATAAATATCATAAACACTCATCTACAGACAAGGTCCAGAATATAAATATTCTTAACGAGATATATGTTGCACGGGCCTCTTCTCACTATGAGAAGGGTAAGGCCATAGTCCACCACGCTGGCCAAGTGCGGAGCTGGCAGACTTCACATGTCTTTTGAGAACATTATGGAGAACTCTCAGACATGCAGGTTTCCTCACGATGTTTTCCTTCACCGTTTAGCAATCGGTAATTAACAATTTAATATGCATTTAACTCCGAAAAGTCATTGGTGCATGCCGTGGATTCGAACCCGAGACCCTCTGCGTAGCAGTCTGTCGGTCTTTCCACTCACCTATCGCTGCTCACCTATGAAGAATATATTATTTATTTTACTGACACTCATCATCATCGCAGCGTTGTCTCTGTTGCGATGAAGATATTCGTCTTAAAGCCCGAGGACCAATTTCCAGTTTACTACTTCTGACGGAATATCTTCGAAATATTGGGCAAGCAACTACTAACAATAAATATTATTTATTTATTTATTTTCAGCCTGTAGAGTCCCACTGCAGGGCAAAGGCCTCCCTCTCCTTCTTCCACAGGTCTATATTTTGTGCCAGCATAGGCCAGTCCTTCCTGTACGAGTCCAGTTCGTCCCGCCATCGTCGTCTCGGCCTACCACGCTGTCGCCTAGCACCTTCGGTGACCCAATTAGTGGCGATTTTGGCCCAGAGGTCGTCCGGCATGCGGCAAACAATAAATATCATAAACACTCATCTACAGACAAGGTCCAGAATAGAAATATTATTAACGAGATATATGTTGCACTAGTGCAGTCAGTATTGACATATTGTATTCCCATTTGGGGTGGTGTGGGAAAAACTAAATTATTAGTCATAGAACGAGCGCAACGTGCATTGATTAAATTAATGTATTTTAAAAAGATATTTCCCACGACTGCCATATATCAGATCAGTGATTTGTTATCCGTAAGAAAGCTTTACATAGTCCAAACAGTATTGAAAGTCCACAAAACAATGTCATATGATGTGAATATCCTGACTAGGAGGCGGCAAGATCTTATAGCCCCGGTCCCTACATCTAAATCAAAATTTTACAGTATTTAGTACATCTAAATCAAAATTTTACAGTTTTTAGTATAGCAAGCGATCTGCTCAGTTGGACCATAAAATAAATAGAGAGGTTTATATCTACCCTAAACAGTACACAGAATCAAAAGAATGTGAATGAAATGGACAAAACTTCTGACATATGAGTAATGATGTTCGAATCAGCTATTTATCAATCGCATGCTATGAACTATATGCTAATTTTTTTTAGCATGCTATTAAAAATGCTATAATATATCATGCTATCGTGCGAAGCGTCAACACCCTTCGTGTGACCGCTAGTTTTAGCACATGTACGATTTAGCGCGCTGCCGCGCTATCCATATTTGAACGTTGGTCAATATAGCGTCGACGAACATGCTACTTGCCCAACGAGTCTGAAGACTTAACGCGTGGGGCAGATATTATGGTGAACTGTAATGTTACACATGAATAAATAATACATATACATATTTGTACATTTCTTCTAAGTATAAAATGTAATAATTATGCACAACAAACTAATAAAAACCTACTAATTAATAAGAAATAAGTCAATTAATTTTACTTCATACTTTTCAGGCTCAGGACTGTATATAATTATATTGAGTTATTTAAATCATTTTAACACACATGTTTCACAGATCATTGATAGATACACAGTACTACGTGTCCTATCACAGTTTTTTAAAATCAAACACAAAACACTTAACTTTTTAGAACGTAAAATATGTCGCGTACTTATGTGCCTACTTAAATCGCGCGAGCCGTCGAGCCGCTAAAATTCGCACGCTACGCAAGTTCACGTCTGGCTGCTCGCGTTAGCACGCGAAGACTGATCGCAAATATCGCAATTCACAGCGCTGCGAACGTGCGAAGTGCGATGCGCCGTCGCGTCGGCGCAATGTTTGATTCTATATGCTATATGCTATTTATAGCACGAACGAGAGCCGAATGAACTTGCTATTAGATGCAAAATAAAATTAGCGTGCTGTGCTATTGTGCTATATGCTTTATTAACCACCATTACATATGAGGACACAGAGGTATTGCTGCAACAAACAATATACCATTAACACACATATCCTTACGTACACACAGGCATACACGTATTCAAACACACACACCCACACTCACACACACATACACACACACACTCACACACTCTCACAAACACACAAACACGCACACACACACACCAATTGCATGCAATTTATAATTGTAAGGTCTCTTTTTGCCTTTTTTACTTTACTTTTTTATTTTTATTACATGTTTTCTTTTTGTTTTTATATTAGTAGTTTTGTTATATTAACTGAGTGTATACATATCGTTGAATTAAAAGGAGGTGCCCATCACTAATTATGTGAAATTGTAACACTGTTGAAGACAATAAATTATTATTATGCCGTTTATTAAATATTGTTCTCATTATTACATTTTACATACTTAAATATTACAATAAAAAATAAATTAAATATATAATATGGGACCATGGAGACCTACCGCCATCGGGCACAGGGACCAAGCTGCCGGTGGTTAGGGCTCCAGAGAAAGGAACCTCCGTATGATGCGTGTCGTGTCCAGCAATACTGCCTCCTGTATAGAGGACTTGATCCAGCCGTCTAACGAGAGCCTCTTGAGGTGGTGGTCGAGGCTCTTGGCAATAAGACCATTTACGGTCACGACTATCGGTACAATGATCGCCGAGTCAACATCCCACATGTCGACAATGTCGTGAGCCAGGTCCAAATACTTCATTTATTTATCTTATTCGGCTTTCACGAGATTCTCGTCATGGGGTTTGGTGACGTCGATGATCATTGAAAGGCGCTCTAATCGGTCTATCACCACTATGTCCGGCTTGTTAGCCACAATAGTTCTGTCAGTAATGATAGACCGATCCCAATACAGAGTAGCACGACCATTTTCAAGAACTGGGTCGGGCACATACCTGTAGAACGGTATTTCAGAGTCGACAAGTTGGTACTATAGGGCAAGTTGCTGGTGGACAATCCTGGTTACTTGGTTGTGGCTATGCAAATACTCGCCGTTGGCAAGACGAGAACAACCGGATACTATATGTTTGAGCGACTCACCAGGCTGGTGACATGCCCGACATAATATGTCGACCATCCCATCCCTCAGAATATACTTCCGGTAGGTGTTCGTCATGATAACTTCGTCCATATTTGCAAACACAAAACCTTCTGTTTCAGCGAAAAGATCGCCAAAACGCAGCCGGGACACCGATGCTGTCCATCTACGTCGGGTCCATGCAAGGCCCGGTAAAATCGTCCATGCAGCTCTTTACCATTCCATACCTCCCTGCGCTCTTCTACACCAAGTACGACAGGTTTGCGAAAGTTCTCTTTCGCCAGACCCAGCTGGGTAAGCCCACTGTCGTACACCCCACATCTCGGTGCATACCCGCGTCAGTGTTTAGAAAGTATTCTCTGAGATTGCACACCTCGCGATTGTGGAGGGTCTTGGCACTTAGGAAGCCACGCACCTTATTTCCGCTTGATAAAAAGCTTTTTAAGATTTTCTTCAGGCGGCCAAAGAAACGTACCTGTAACGCCTGTTTCATGCCCGCGTCATCAATGCCTAATGCCTGCGACATGCCCAGATATTTGTAGGTTTCGGTTGCAGAGAGAGATCTAAGTTGTGTGAAATCTGGAAGCATTATACCATCAGATTCCTGCCTCGCTTTACATGCATGACCGCACATTTATCCACACCGAACTCCATCTTAATTGAATTACTAAAATTTTCAGTTGTCTTTAGTAACTCAGTTAACTGGAGTTCAGCGGGGGCAAATAGTTTTAGGTCATCCATGAAAAGGAGATGAGAAATAACCTGACCTTATTATTATTATCATTCATTTATTCATCATTACTCAAATTTAATTTACATTTTTAAATATATCACTAACAAGAAAATACATTTAAAATATAAAAAACCGTGGGATCCCACCAGCAACGGGCACAGGGTCCCAGCTGCCGGTGGTTAGGGCTCCAGAGACAGGAACTTCCGCACAATACGTGCCGTGTCGAGAAGAACTGCCTTTTGCATCAGATCCTTGACCCAAGCACCCAACGCGAGCCTCTTAAGGTGACGATCGAGGCTCTTGGCTATTAGACCATTAACCGTTACAACTATCAGCACAATAATTGCCGAGTCCACATCCCACATGTCGACAATCTCGTGAGCCAAGTCCAGATATTTAATCTGTTTGTCTTTCTCGGCTTTCACGAGATTCTCGTCATGGGGAATGGTGACATCAACAATTATTGCGAGGCACTCTGATCGATCTATCACCACAATATCAGGTTTGTTGGCTACAACAGTCCTGTCTGTGACGATAGATCGATCCCAGTACAATGTGACATGGCCATTTTCGAGAATTGGCTCTGCCACATACCTGTAGTACGGTACCTCGATGTCTACAAGTTTGTATTTCAGAGCAAGTTGCTGGTGAATGATTCTGGCTACTTGGTTATGTCTGTACAAGTACTCGCCGTTAGCAAGACGTGAACAACCGGAAACAATATACCTGAGGGATTCACCGGGCTGGTGACACGCACGGCAAATATCGGTAGTGCCATCCCTCAGGATATATTTCCGGTAGTTATTCGTCTTGATAACTTCGTCAGCAATTGCAAAAACAAACCCTTCGGTTTCCCCAAAGAGGTCACCGAAGCGTAGCCAGTTCACCGAGGCTAATAGGTCTACATCGGGTCCATACAGAGCCCGATGGAACCTGCCATGAAGCTCCTTGCTCTGCCATACACGCTTGCGATCATCAGTACTGAGTACTACAGGTATGCGCCAGTTCTCCTTAGCCAACTTGAGCGGGGTGAGTCCATTGTCCACTGCGACAACATCTCGATGCATGTCCACGTTCGCCTGGAGAAAATATTCTCTGAGATTGCACACCTCGCGGTTGTGTAGGATCTTGACATTCAGAAAGCCACGACCCCCACACTTCCGCGGGATGTACAACCTCATCACGGATGAACGTGGATGATGCATACGATATGCCGTCAACAATGTGCGGACTCTTCTGTCCAGGGCGTCCAATTCAGACTGAGTCCACTTGAGTATGCCAAAGGAGTATACAAGAAGTGGCATGACCCAACCGTTGCAAGCACGAACCTTGTTGCCACCTGATAACAGACTTTTCAGAACTTTATTCAGGCGGCCAAAGAAACGCTCTTGCAACGATTGCTTCATGACGGCTTCATTGATACTTAAAGCCTGTGACATACCCAAGTACTTATAGGTATCAGTTAAGAGAAGCGTTCTTAGGTTAATGGAATCTGCGAGTTGGATCCCCTCAGATTCCACCATCCTTCCCTGCTTCACATGAATGACAGCACATTTATCCACACCGAACTCCATATTGATTGACTAACTAAAGTTTTGGGTTACGTTTAGTAAATCTATCAATTGGGCATCAGAGTGGGCAAATAACTTCAGGTCATCCATGAACAGCAGGTGAGATATGACCTGACCACTTCTCTGTAACTTGTAGCCTAACCTTGAACCCTCCAGTAAAGTACTGAGAACCCTCTCAGTACTTTACTGGAGGCTCAGCTCAGTACTTTACATGGCTAAGCAAAACCAAAGGGGACTCAGACTGTCGCCCTGAAAAATTCCCCGCTCAATTTTAATACGTTCGCCGTCCTCCTGGATCCGTCGGCATCCTGGATGGCAAAGAGTCGTATTCCATTGCCCCATACATGACTTTAAGAAGGTGCGTAGAGTTGTATTTACTTTATACAACTCTAACACACTCAAAAGCCATGTATGCGGCACGGAGTCATACGCTTTCTTATAATCTATCCAACATGCCGCCAGATCCTTTCGGTTACGGCGAACTTGTTGACTAATGGCCATGTCAATGAGGAGGAGCTCCTTAGTACCACGAGCCCCCTTCCTACATCCATTCTGAGAGGCTGACATAATTGAGTTTTCTTCGACATGTTTAGCTATTTTAGCTCTCAGAATAGATGTAAGAAGTTTATAGACCGATGGTAAACATATTATCGGTCTATAATTGCCGGGCTCGCTAGTACTGCCAGTCTAAGGTTGGCAACGACCCAGATTCCACGGCTGATTGGAATTGAGATGCCAAACGTTCATGCGAACTACGTAGCCATTTCAGCCAGAAATTGTGCAGTCCGTCCAATCCTGGAGATTTCCAATTAGATAATGGACGGACTGCTTGTGTAACGTCCTGGCTAGAAATGGCCACGCATTCCATTTCGGGAATATGTTCGCATGCACGTTCGATATCTCGCATCCAATCACCCTCGCTATGACCAATGGGCATCGACCAGATGCTACGCCAGAACATGGCTGTGGCGTCCACATCTGGCCGCTGCACATTAGTCACACATTGATCTGGTCATTCCCAACTTCTATATACCCACCTTCGGTCCCTCTGGAATGCACTATTAATGACGTACCGGTCCACACATTTCTTAAACCTACGGATTCGGTTTGCCCATGCAAAGACTTTCTGTTTTAGGTAGTCAATGCGCTCTGTGACCCGGGCTATATAATCTTGCGGACCAATGTTAGTCCCCGAAAAAGCCCGTTTCACAAAGCGCATTACCCTAGGGCGTGTATTCTTCTCCCTAAAACAGATCAGCTTGCCAATAAGTGCCCTTGCTTCGGCAATACGCCGCTCAATCCTGCACTGCCACGCCGGTACAGCAGACCTTTGTCGTACAACGGTATCAGTTTCTGGAAACTTAACACCAGCTATACGACAAGCTGCCACGGTGGTACAGTACAAGATTGAATGGGTATCACCGAGATCCTCGCTATTATCTAAATAGTTTGATAATAACGAGTCAAGAGCACTTATCAGCGCTATATTTCGCCTATGCATAGGCAACCTCGGTAGACGAGGCCTCATACCTAGTGGTGTGTCTAATAGCACATTCCAAAGCATAATTTACCTCCTCATTGCACTGGGTACTTACATTATCAGCCATGTCATCCTCCTCCCTGATGGCACTGTCGCCTATTGGCGGGGTGGCCAGTGCAGATGTCTTTGTAGGCTGGACGGGGTTGGCATGGCTCGAAGGTAAGTACTCTGAGCGAATCCTATCAAGTACGGCATTATCCAACTTGTCACTGCGCTGGATAAACCGTACCTGATCCGATAGTCATTGAGCCGTGACGTTGATGCTTGGTTCCAAGGCCTGAAACAAAGACAGCATGCGACTACGGTACGCAGTAAGGTTAGTGCCTCCCTCTGTCGCCCCAAAATATGCGCGCATGACATGTTCGTTTATTGATGTCGTCCACTTCATGCGCTGCACATTACCACCGGCAGCGGGGACCCTGTTTGGGGCCGGTGGGCCCCGAGGTCCCATTCCCAAGCACGCAGGTGGCCGGCCTCTCCCACGCCGCCGCGCAGGTGACGGTGTCGACGGCGGAGAGAATTACTCGTCGCTGGAGCTCGACGCAACTGCAGCCGTCGGTGTTGTCGGCGCAGATTCCGACGGCTGCGAGGCGGAGCTCAGCGACGAGCCCGGAGGTGGTGGTCGTGCTCTCTTGCTCCTGGATCTCGTCAACATACTAAATTGCTAATAACTTCCATTTTCGTTTCGCAAATATTGTTATTGCTTTTGGTTGACGTGTCATATTTGTTGTGACGGCTGTCATCTCTTTACTTTTTCTTTATTTGTGGCCGTTTTTCATTAAATATTTCCCTCTTTTGATTGAGTTTGATATTCTAATTAATATTTTATATATTATTACAATTTAAATAAGGTGTAATTCGTGAAATATTAATCTTTTAAATTCTTTGATGAAAAAAGCACGTTGACATTGGTGGTGTTGCCAGATTGGTGGTGTTATAATTATTATTATCATAACACATAATTCTGGCAAATCCGTAGTGCAACCTTAAACAACTATGCGCGACTATCTATTTGGTCACAGAGCTATCGCTGCTCGTAACAGTCACAGACAATATTCAAACAAAATGCTAAATAATCTTACCAAACTTGACCAAAGCCATAAACTAACGCTATAATATTATTAAGGAGGACAAGAGCATAAGATTGAAAGAAATACATTTCCAAGTTGCCAATTCCACCGAAATCTCTACCGTAGTCAATAAGCAGTTGAATGGAGGCAGCGATGCATGATATATCGGAGGGTCCGATACGGATTACCCGCAGCTTTGTTTTACAGATACTGCCAATCCTGTTTGGCGTTGATGTATGGCTAGAACGAATCTGTATTGATTCTATTGTAGCTGGTAAATTTATGTTAAGTGAAAGAAACAAAGGTAACATTGTATTGAAGGAGTTTATTATTTTAGATCTTTGCCAGTTATTTTCTTTGCAAGAAATCTTGATAAATAAAAGAAAATAGAAACGTAGCATGCGGCCATAAATATTGTATTCTACTATCTTTATTATTAACATGATTACTACAGATACTTGGAAGAGTCCGTAGCCAAATATGATTTGGCACCGAAAAAAAACTGTTTCAAACTATGACGAAAACATAAACCTGCAGCATGCAAATTGTCATATATGTAATGTGGAACATAATATATTAAGCATATCTATAAAATCCAGTGCGATTAAAAATATTCTAATATCTATCCATCACGTCATTTATCAACCTAAACCATTCGGCGCCTACTCAACAAAATTTAAATGAAATCTAATCTAACGCCACAATATTTACGTGACACACGGGTATCGTGACACACGGATATGTGACACTTCTCTTGGTTCTTAGCAGTTTCTCGCCAATCAATATCAGAATTGAAGCTCCCTTAGATCTGGCTCTACCACGTCTTTACAGCGCATCATTCTTAGCGTGGGTTGATCAAGATAATTATGCTTTCTTTACATTCAGACCCTCACCAAATTCAGTGTGTCTTAAGCTATCAATGAAGCAGATCTAATGAAGACTATGTGTTTTCGCTTCTCCAATGATATTAGGAATGATACGCAACGCCCAGCATTGTACGCAAGACCCTCTTTTCAATTCTACCCAGAGCAATAATATACAAAACCTGGCAAACCGGCTGGGTGTCGGTGGCTCAACATATGAATCACGAAACTATACTGTAAAGATAACTGAATAATATTTGCCGGTTTCACTTATTATTACTCAAATTTTCTAAATAAACAAAATTATAATAAATATCTAGAATATACCAAGAAACGAAGATTAATATTATTCTGTCTAACAAAATAGTATGTATGACAAAATAATAGAATAAACCATGTCGCAGAGCTAGATAAGTGGAACGTGTCTAGCTGATAAAATAAGTAGGACTTGGTACGGTTCTATGAACAACAGCTGCTCCGACTTAAACCGATGAACTCTAGTAAATGTGACGAGGAAAATGTATAACTGTATATTTACATTATAATTATGTACTACATATGAAATTATATTAGTGTGCCATTTCTAAGTGATAAAAAATGTTTAGACTTATTGGTTTATTGACAAGTGAAAGGAAAGCAATTTTATAAAAAGTTTACAAAGCCGTCATCATTGAATTTTAAAGATTCGGCCGTGAAAAACAGTAAGTAGAGGTGAGAAAATATTCTCCCTTTTTAAATCAAAATCGAAGTACATTCACAGTTTGTGCAATATTTGCGATGCAAGGGCGTAGAACCATGAGGTAGAACATGAATTAAAACTCACTGCCATTATTTTAAATCTACATACATATACTTACGCCTTTTCCCGTCAGGGTAGGCAGAGACAACAGAACGCCACTTGCTTCTATCCTTACATACCTCACGCGCTTCCTCAACACTCATTACTCTTTTCATACATGCTCGCCGGTTTCAGGTACTTTGGACCTTGCCGTTTTTAGGACGTCTCCAATTTGGTCGAGGAATGTCCAACGAGGTCTGCCGCGACCGACTTGCCCATACACATTTACCTTATAGATTTGATTCGTCATTCTTTCTTCACTCATACGCTCCACGTGTCAAAACCACTTCAGCATTCCTTTCTCAATCCTAGTCACGACATCTTCTTTCAAACCGCTCTGTTCTTTCGTATAGTTACATTCGGAATTCTATCAACTGTCTCACCCCACACATACAACGCAGTGACCGCATCTCAACGGCGTAAATTCTACTTTAATGCTCTTTCTGCTATACCCAACTCTCTCTTCCATACATCAACGTGAAGACAAGCACTACATTATGAACCGCCAATCGCGCTTCTTTTGGTACAGTCTGGCCGTTCACAAAAGCATACAGGGCTCCAATTACACGATTGCTCGCAGTTACTCCTCTTTCAATATCTTCTTCACATCTTACGTCTCTTGTAAACACGTACCCAAATATACACATTCTTTTACTAGCTCTACTTTTTCATCTCCAAATATATAATATAATTATCTTCTAAGCACTAGTATCACCTAAAGCACTTGATGTAGTTATTTTTAATAATTGATATTACCTTATTATAAAGACAACCTATTACTACTATTACCTAACCTATTATTATTACCGTTGTCTCTGCCTACCCCGACGGGAAAAAGGCGTGAGTATATGTATGTAACCTATTACTATGTCATCAAAATATCCTACGTGAATATTTGCTGGACTCAAGTCTTTTCCACCTATCTCTAAGGGTCAAAAGACGAAATATTGTGGTGCCAATGCACTTTTCTGCAATCGGCCTTACCTTCAAATTTGTCTGTCATTCTATCTCTTTTATTCCAGACCATAATGAGCACATCGCGGTTGGTGACAGTGTTCGTCCTTCTCACCCTCGCAGCCACCGCCACAGCCATCAAGTGCTGGAAGTGCGGACAATACAGCGATGGAGACGGCTCCATAACGCCGTGTAACAACAGAAGTTTAGCCATACTAGAAGAGTGCGCGAGCAACGCCAAGTAAGTACAATTTCTTGATGTTTAATTTAATCTTGATGGTTAATTAAGCTGCAATTTTATACATCTGATGCTTTTTGAGATTTGCAGAACACATCACGTTTCAGGCACAAAGGAAAAATTTAAAAAAAAATGTGTGACGCTCAGACAGTATTCCATATTAGGAACTCTTTCCGTAATTGGTACCTTTCCTCTACTATAATTATTCTGTCCATACCTACATATATAAATTAAATTCGCTTACGTAAATAGGCTGTACATCTAAAGACACTGTATGAACCGAAATTCTAAGGACAAATTTAGTTAAGATACATGATTACACTGTATAATGTTTATATTTTATACTGACATTTTAAGGACGAAGGTAAACAACACGCCGCAAATTTTCTGGATTACACTGAATAGCAATTTTGTAATCTTTTTGTACTGTACAAGTTTAAGTTCTATGTGACGTTATAAACTTCCTAATTCTTTGCTTAATGTGGCATTAACCAAAGTGTTTTTCTACGTCGTATGTTCATTGCGAGCTTTGAGATTATATTGAGATACTTACGGTACGTGATTTGCATTTTGTTGTTACAATAATCGAATATTGTAGCTATTTGGATGATATTGTATGGATTCTCTGAGTGTAATATCCTTTTTAGTAACTATTTTTGCAGCTGGTTGGGAACCAAATCATGTGCTTTATCTTTTGTCATTATCGTCCAAGGGTCATTCTGGTTGCAACCCAAACCTTCCATCCACTTTTACTTAGTTTAAATTGTAGGTACTATTGAATTTTAGCATCTCGCAACACAGGGAATATACATTTATTTCAATATGCATACTCATTGAAATAAATGGAGGCCCTGGGGGAAGGGCGAAGGGGACTGTCAGACTCTTACTGACTAAAACCAACCCGTGTTTCTCATGTATCCGTGTGTCGGAGGGTCGGGTATCACCGAAGCATTCCTCGCTACCTCTCGACGGGTATTGGCTCACCAGATGGACAGGCGGGCCCCAAACAAAACCCCCTTGGCAGCGGATAAAGGTGTTAGGCTCCGCCGCCAAAACATCCAGCGGCCGCAGAGGATAGGGAGGACGGCAACGCAACACCGCATCTCCACTTCTTCTGCGGCCCCACCGCGACGCAACAATGGTGCGCCCCCATTTGGTCGCGGCAGATAGGGCGCACGGCAACGCAACACCGACACGCCTCTCCTCCCACGACCGCGCCCGACTGCGAGAGACAGACAGAACAGCCCCCGCACTCGCAACTTCGGACGCATCCTGCTCAGACCCCTCCAAGCCCACGCGGAGCGTCCACTCCCGGGATCTCTCTTAGCTTCACCGCGGGTGACCAAGCAACGGTTACTGGGCCGTGAGCACGGTAATATAATCTAACAGTATTGTAACTCGGCCATCTTCGTGAGTTATATGCCTACAGACGCACCGTACGCAAACCAGCGGTAGGGCTGCCCGCTTCAAGTATTTTAATTTCATCTACCTACTTGACGTTTTTTTCTGGTTTTGTGATTGTTCATATTACTTATATTTTTATTCAAACAAATGAAAATCGAATGAATGAAATAGTCAAAGAAATATAACCTAAGGCATAGAAGTAACACTTAATAACAACAGCGGTTGCTATGATTGATATCTTCTTTCTAATGGCACATGCAGTATGATAGAAAGAGCTGTCGATAGGTTTAGCAGCACGCTCTTATAGCAGCCTCGTGGTAGGCAAACAGTAGACAAAACATAGAGTTAGGAAACCGAGTGTTGTTCGTAACAATGATGATTTATCGATAAATATTTTTGGTCAAATTTCTAACTTTAGTATGTGTCGATATATTTAAGCCGTAGAAGTAAACAACTAAAATACTGAAATTGTAGTTTTTGCTGTTGACGCCGGACAGTGCTTTGCAAAGACTTGCCAGACAGACAGTACTAAAAAAATCACGTGTCTAATTGTTCGTTTTAGCCATAAAATCTATTGACAAAAAAGTATTCATAAACTAATGAGCGATGCGTTGCGATGCGATGCTAAGAAACTGTCACTTAGATTATGTATTGTACGAATTATACCAGATTGGCTAATGCGGCACGGCAGGCTTCGGCAATTTGTTTGCGTCGCATCATATCACGTTGCTTGCTATCGCTAACGTTGGACACTGCTCGATTTTTTTAGAGTTGTAGGTAATCCGACTGCCACGCCGAAGCTTGCGGGTTTGATTCCCGCTCAAGTCAAACATTTGTGTGCATGAATATGGATGTTTGTCTTGGTCTGGATGGTACTATGTATAATATGTAATATATTTACAGAAAAGTATATATGCATGTTTATCGATTGTCTAGTACTCGCAGTACAAGATAATAATAATAATAACAATATTCTACCACATTCACACAACACCATCTGATATGCTTAGTTTGGGACCAGATAATGTTGTGTGAATGTGAAAGAATATTATATTTCATGGTAGAATATTATGTAGCGGACTACAAGGCAAGACGTCTTTGATCAGTCAGGATAGCACTGATATGATAAAAAATATAGACGTAGGTAGATTAATTAAAATCGTTGTAATTATTATATTTTATTAATATGTTCAAACTAAAATTACACACTTTTTGTTTAGCTTTGGATAAATAATTCTACTGGGTTTGCAATATCCGGGCATAAATGTAATGTAGCTTTCGGTTTTAAACGACGCCAGGTGCATTCTGTCTTTAAAAACAGTCTTTCTCAAAATGACGTGAACAAATACGGTGGTACTTCTGCTAAATCAAACTAGGCCGTCCAACGGCATTTATCCAAAGTTTTCTTGTGACGTCATTAATAGGCAACCTGTAATAAAAAACACCTTCTTAATAAAAAATGCTACTCACATCCCTAATCCATCTACTATTTTATAGATGCAAAAATGTAAGCCTACACACACGCGCGTACACTGGAACACTTGGCTTTAGGTTAATAGACGCTACTTTTAAGGTAGGTATCTAAGTAAATTATGTACATTAAACTGCGCTTACTATCAAACGCGCGATAGAAAATTAGACCGCTGGACGTCTTTGTTTATTGCCAACATAGCAACCGCGGCTACCCGCTGTCGCTTCCAGCTACAGTTTTACATTCATGTCCGATAGTTAGTTTCCGTATTTATCCCTCATTCAAGAAACATCGATATCTCCTTTCACTGTCAAATCCCATCACTAAGGCTATTAAATCAATAAATGTACAAAATAACAATTTGTGAGTTAAATTCATAACACATACGCATGCAAGCTGTTCCTTTGATTTGCAATACCATTGTATTGCAAATCAAAGGAACAGCTTGCATGCGTATGTAGTTTACACAATATCATTATATTGTGTAAACTTAACACTCATTATAGCATTAATACGAGAAAAGTAAATAAATTTGTTGGAAAATTCCGACTCACTGCTAGAAGATAAAGTTTCTCCTGTTATTTCCGTTCCGAGAATAGCGGCATCCACATCCCGATATCACATACTCGATGTGTATTAATTAATGAGTTCACTATTTAATTATTATAAGCTTACTTACTATTTAAATGCAAAAAAGTTATTAAAAATGTAAACACAAACGTCCAATAAATTTTACACTGATGACAGATCACAGCACGGCTATTTAGAGAATGTAGTCAAAGATATGAGTATGTAAAGAGTCCATGCCTCTTTAAATGAGACGCGTAATTTGACGTTATGATTAACCAACTAAGACCAACTGACATTACATGTTGCACGTTCGGTATAAGGAAATTTATAGGGCATGTTCTCTCTAGTCTATACGTCCAATCTCTCTGGAAATGGTAAACTGCAGTTGAATATAATTATAACTTTTTCATTTCGTAAATTAACGTCCCGATTACTATCAGCACAGAGCAACTTGAAATAACAGTTAATTGGTCACCCATCCGATGTCCAACCGCTTTGAACGTTACTTAACGTCAACCATCTAATTGTGTATGCGCTATTTATGTTATATTACAAATTACGAAGGTTCCGCTAGTTCTAGTATTATACTATTACCTACCTTATTTTAAAGGATGATAACTAAGCTTTTCACACCTACCTTCTGACACGGTAATTAACTTTAGCGTGATAAAGTCGTAATTTGGTAAGCTTAATCTATTATTATGTTTATTATTTTTAAAACATATTTCGGTTATAATGTATGTATATTAGCAGGACACTTTTACCTGCGTTATGGACAATGTATTATTTCATTGTTGTCTATATATACCTACAGGGTAATTTACAAAATGGAAGCCAATGGGAGCCTGCTTATTACATAACCAATAGGTAATTTCTTAGGGTACTTACTTAACTAAGTATATAATATTTCGCTTAATTTTAAATCACCCCGAGTTATACATACATACATACATAGACTCACGCCTGTTTTCCCGAAGTGGTAGGCAGAGGCATATTAAACGCCCACTTTTCGCCAGTGTTTTGATCCCACGTAATAGGTGGCGAGCCTATTGCCGCTTATCGGGATATTTTGTTTACCAGAGCCTCGTCCGTTGATCGGCAGGTGCACCACTTGCAGCTGAGGTTGGCTTGGGACCCTAAGTTCTTGGGAACCGTAAGCACCCTATGCTCTTTATAAAATATGCTATAATTTTCCTTCTTAACGATGAACGTTTTCAAATTTGGTTATCTTTACGGTGGATAGCCGCTGTCTTCTCACACAATCTAATCTAATAAGATAAACAGACTTATTAAATTCTTAAGAGCAACACTAAGTCAAAATTACAAACAAATGCACCTTATTTCGTTAATTACTATCCATTACTTCGCTCTCATTAAAAATCTTATTTCACGAAGACTATTTGTCTTATGGTATTAAAATTTTCCATACCGCCTGTAGAGTGGTAATTATGTATGTGAATTTAAATGGCTGCTATCAACCTCTCCGCACCACTTCCTTTGAGACTGTCGAAAGTATATTTACAAGCGATAATGGTGTTGCTGTGATATTTATTTATATTATTAGAGCACGAAAAGTTCTCATATGTCGCTGATCGAATATGTTAGCGGTTTCGCCAAGCTTGATATTTTTGTCTCTGATTTAAATATAAATGAAATACTATTCATAGAATTGTTTTAAGACTACAAGGTTGGCGTAGTGGTTTGAGCATCTACCTCGCAGCGAAACAGCGCTGAGTGTTTTAGGTTCCATTCCCAAACGAGACAACACTTGTCTGATTCATAAATAGTTGTTTCGAGTCTCGGTGAGTACACCGAAGCATCTTGTATCGTCATCAACGAAGTATCGTTGAATGTTTGTAAATTGCTCCTGCGACGCTGGATTTATTCCTCGTGCGTGCTAGGCACGGGCCTTTTCGCACTATGAGAAAGTTTAAGTTATAGTCTACCATTGTGGTCTAGTGCTGGTTAGCTGTCTTCACGTCATTTCTTCCAAAAAACATAAAGCTCTCAAACAATGTAGGTTTTCTGACGGTCCGCTAACAATTTAAATCACATTAGACTTCAGTAAGTCTGTGGATTTGAACTCGAGACGTTCGGCGTAGCAGTCTGTCAGGCCCTCCACTACGATTTAACAGCTGTCTTGCTACCATTACTGTTTTCCTTAGCAGTAAACCAAGGGAAAATAGAAAAAATATATACAATCAAAACATCATCAATCTTTTTCAAATTTCCTGTCAACATACAATTCCTTCATAAGAGTAGAAACATTAATTTTGGAATCTCATCGAGAGTAATCTCAGTTTTCTGTATCATCCGATAGAGGGCGCATTTCAATATCCGGGCAAGACGGTTACCCGGACGTTTGCGAGGCCATCGAGCGCTAGCGATTTGAGACGACGTTATACGTTGTGTTTTGGAACTAGGGATATTAAGGTTCCACTGCTAGAGGAATCGATGAGTTAATTTACGATCTATATGCTATTTTCTACTATATTAGTATGCAATAAAATAAATAAAAAAACTCAGTCTTAAAGCTATTTCAAACTGTCTATCACTGAGTGTTTTAAAGTTGAGTCTTAAAGTTGTCCGCAGTTTTATTTCACGGAGTTCAATACGCTAATCAAAATAAAAATATTTCTACGATGAGTGATGCGTCTCTTGCGATGAGTATGAACCGTCGTGTCTTAAATAATCTTTGATCGTCCTCTTTTGTCCCTTGTTTTTTGTTTTTATTACCAAAGGGAGAGTTATCGCCCTTTGTACAGTCAAATACAAAAGTTGCTACAGACTTCAAAATCTTAGCTGAGTCTTTGTACCTATTTGTAAAGGGAGAGTTATCACCCTTTGTACAGACAACTACAAAAGTTGCTACAGACTTCAAAATCTTAGCTGAGTCTTGATTTTTATTACTAGAAGATGCCCGCAGCTACGACCGCACGTTTCCTTTAATTTAACTGTTTTCACCTGTCCCACGTTTCATGCTGCCCTACGGTCCCAGAGGAAAATCCATGCGAAATTGCTTCTGGTGCCCAGTAGTTTCAGCAGAGCGGTCTCTCAGTCAGTCGGTAACGCAAGAGTTTTATATATGTACTTAGATAGATAGACAGGGCAGCGATAGCCCAGTGGAGATACCAACGGACTGCCATGCAGAGGGTATCGGGTTCGAATCCACGGCGCGCACCAATGACTTTTTGGAGTTATGTGCGTATTGCATTGCAAATTATCGCTTGCCCCGTGCCTTGGAGAGCACGTTAAGCCGTCGGTCCCGGCTGTCATGAAGATCTTCGACAGTCGTTACAGGGCGTCAGTACCTTCTAAATAGACTGACACTAGTCTTAATTATGAAATATCGCTATCCCTTCGGGTTGCGGAGGTCAGACAGGCAGTCGCTCTGTGGAAAAGCTAATATTCAGCCAAATCCGGTTAGACTAGAAAGCGGACCCCACATTGAAACTGGGATACCGCTAAGAGGACAATATTTACCGAAAGTATTCATCGCTATAATTAATTATTAATTGAATCATCAGTTCACTGCAGCAAGACGCGTAGTGTGATAGTGTCAGTAGCGGCTTTAGGGTGGGACCGACCGGGGTGATCGCCCGGAGCGCCAGGATCCAGGGGCGCCGCAGGCACCCGGGCCTAGTCAAGTGCGTAAAGGGCACACTACAATAGGGCGTCAGTTCCTATGATTAAACTGACACTAGTCTAAACCATAGAATATAGCTATCCCTTCGGGTTGCGGAGGTCAGGCAGGCAGTCGCTCTGTGGAAAAGCTAATATTCAGTCAAATCTGGTTAGACTAGAAAGCGGACCCCGGGTTCTAACTGGGATAATGCTAGGAGGATGAATGAATGACTTAGATAGATAGACAGATGATTCAGATAAGTTTTATTTGTAGATAAATCCTACAAAACAACAAGACGAATAATTAATTGGGACGTTAGATCCATTCAAAATCACGTGAGAAAATACGGACTTCTGTAGCTATCTGTACCTACCATAATTTCGAATATCAAAATAAATCTCAAAATTGGGACTAATTTCGCGCTGTCAGTAGAGCCTCACCGTACTTAAGTTCTAAGATTAAGTAATTAAGATAACGCTCTGAATGTCTCAATGAGCGGACTATGAACTTTCACTATAAAACCATTGCTCGCACCAATTACGATCAAATTGCAATCGCATTTAATAAGCTTGACCTTAGCCCAATATTAGAGATGACAAACCCGAACCTCGCCGCTGACTTCCTGGTAAAGTCCCTTAAGCAGATTATTGATTCAAACACAACGATAAGAAAACAATCAAACCGTAAAAGAACTCTAAAACCCTGGATCACGCCAGGTCTATTGCGATGCATGAAACACCGAGATTGTCTACATAAGAAAGTGAAAAATTCCCCTAATGACATAACATTGCGTCTTACGTACACCCGGTACAGAAATTATGTAAATTATCTGTTAAAAAAGATCAAAAGGCAATATGAAGTGAATGAGATTAAAGCTGCTGGTACAAACGGTAAAAAGCTCTGGAGAGCCATCAATAACGCCACTAATAGAACTACCGAAAAAGATAGCCTTTCCCAACTTCTGTGTTTATCAACCTCACCCACCTAGTCGGTAAAAGTTGTTAATTACTACTTTGTTAATATTGGGGAAAACCTAGCTAATAATATCACCCCTACGCTTACCTATTCTAATAACAAAGTTTCTGTCTCGCACTCTATGGCTCTTATCCCCACTGACGAATCAGAAGTCGCCAGAATAATCATGTCCCTTCGTAACGACTGTGCAGTTGGCTGGTATGCAATATCTGTCAATATCATCAAAAAGCACATAAATATCCTATTGTTACCAGTGACACACACCTGCAACCTCTGCCTCGCCTCTGGAATGTTTCCTAAAGTTTTCAAAAAATTTTTAATACATCCCATCCACAAGGGTGGAGATAGGGAACGAGTCACTAATTATAGACCCATTGCTATTCCGAAATCATTATCCAAAATCATAGAGCGTCTTATGAACGACAGGGTTATGAGCTACTTGAACAAAAATAATATACTGTCCTCATCCCAATATGGATTCCGCGCTGGGATTTCCACAGCAGACGCAGTGCACGATTTGACTGACCATGTTGTGATGAGGATGGATGAGGGTCAGAAATCCTTGGCATCTTCCTGGATCTAGCCAAAGCCTTCGATACCGTTCCTCCCTGCACCCTTGTGGAAAAGATGGAGCGTGTTGGCATAAGGGGAATCCCTTTAAAACTATACGAAGACTACCTTACAGGCCGTACAAAGAGTGTTAAGGTAAATGAATACCAAAGCTCTGAGAGAAACATAACTCACGGTGTCCCACAGGGAAGTGTGATCGCTCCAACTCTCTTTCTTATTTATATTAACGACCTGTGGGCGACCAGCCTCCATAAAGGCAGAATTTTCACTTATGCGGATGACACGGCCCTGATATTTTCCTCAAATACATGGGACGATGTCTATGATTGCGCTCAGACAGGGTTGAATACTGTTTCTTTCTGGCTAAGAGATAACTCTATTACCCTCAATGCCGGCAAAACCAAACTCGTGCCGTTTGCAATACGAAGTGACCTCTCAAGATTGAAGCCCCGTAACGTGCTCATTGCCCACAAGTGCTCCACCCCGGATTCTACTAATTGTGCTTGTCCTATACTAGAAGAAACGAATTATATAAAATATCTCGGTGTGACCCTCGATTCTTCCTTAAGCTTTCACCCGCACATTGAAACACTCTCTTCAAGGTTGCGAAAACTCATATACGTTTTTAAGAACCTTAGACATGTGGCGGATGAAAGCCTGAGAAAGACTGTGTATATGGGCGCAAATTAATATATAATGATTATATTGTTACGAAAATGTTAATAATATTTAAGATTGATATTTAAATAACTATTTGTGAACATAGAACTGAGAACTTCACTACTTTACAATATTAGACACTGTATTGGCTGCTTAACTGTTTTATAAAGATTGGGTATTTAATTTATCGCTTAGTTATTAAGATAACTCCAGAAACTTTCAAAGTAAAATCAATTAGTATTAAATAACATTATTCTGACACTTATTTTTACGGTAATAAATAACATGCGTTTATATTTGCATCCTGTTGATAGCGCCATCTGTTGACAATGTTGTAAAGCAGCGTTTGGTTAATAAAATAAATTTGTTATTCGTGTAAAATAAATCATTTGGTGTTGTGCAAAATTCATTACAATATTAATGTCGATTTTTGATTAGTTTATAATTAATTGTACAGTAATTTCAATTATATGTTGAAAAGAAAGTGGCAGTTGTTAAACATTTAAGTGTAATGACGGTTAGTGTATAAAAAGGACTGTAGGTCACATTTTAATTCAATTCTGTGCTAGAAATCGTCTGAAAATAAACTAAGAAATATTACGTGAGTGTTTTTATTATAATGGAGTCTGGAGTCTGGACACGATAACCCTGGCGTATCGCCGACATGTACTATGTCCTTGTTCAGTCGTTGCTTACATACTGCGTGACAACCTGGGGTGGAGCACACAAATCAACAATCATTCAAGTGGAGCGAGCACAAAGGGCAGTTCTTAAGGTCTCCTACTTTCTCCCTTATCGTTTTCCCACCGTTGACCTATACAAAATGACTAAGGTTCTTACTGTAAGGCAGCTGTTCATTTTGCACACAATCGTCAAACAACACGCACAACTCACATACAGACCTACCTCACTCACTAGTAGAAGACGGCACAATCCTGTCGATTGCTCTCTTTATCGCTTTTCCACACAATTTTCCAACAGATTTTTCTGTTTTTGGGAGGCTATTTGTATAATAAGATTAACAAAAAGCTTAGTATATACCCTCTAACAAAACATCACTGCCGCAAGAAGATCACTGAGTGGCTCTTGTCGTTGGATTACGATACAACTGAAAGTTTGTTTATTGTACAATAATAGGTAGACCATGACACATATAGGAGTCAAACACACACACACACACATACACGCCCACACACTCAGGCATACACAATTTCTTTTTTTTTATTATATTTTATTATTGTATTGTTTTTTTATTTCTTGTAATTCATTGTTATTTTTTGTTGTTTTCAATTTAATGCAATATAAGTGATTAATATTTTAATGGGAATTGTAAAGTCTGATCTCTTGTGAGAAAATTCAGTTGCTCAAATTGTGTACATTATCTTAAGGGGTGGAGACCTGGTGACCTGAAATACAGACTTGCGTCTAGTTTAGGCACCAGTCCCCCACAATATAATGTAAAGAAAACTTTACCCATTTCGTGAAGATTTATTTGTATATGTTTTTTATTTATATTGTGGAGAGAAATAAATTATATTATTATTATTCTCTTTATTTCAACCTTTTCTCATAATAATATTTTACATTTCTATGTTATTTAGAAAAAAAACAAATATAAAAATATAAAATAAAATTACGGGGCTCACCGGTATCGGGTGCAGGGACCAAGCTACCGGTGGTTAGGGCTCCAGAGAGAGGAACCTCCTGACGATACGAGCCGTGGCCAGCAATACTGCCTTCTGTATAGAGGACTTAATCCAGCCGTCTAACGCGAGCCTCTTGAGGTGGTGATCGAGGCTCTTGGCAATGAGACCATTAACTGACACGACTATCGGTACAATGATCGCCGAGTCCACATCCCACATGTCGACAATCTCGTGAGCCAAATCCAAATATTTTATTTGTTTATCTTTCTCGGCTTTCACGAGATTCTCGTCATGTGGAATGGTGACATCGATGATCATTGCAAGGCGCTTAGATCGATCTATCACTACTATGTCTGGCTTGTTAGCCACAATAGTTCTATCAGTAATGATAGATCGATCCCAATACATGGTGGCACGACCATTTTCAAGAACTGGGTCGGGCACATACCTGTAGTACGGTATTTCAGAGTCGACAAGTTGGTACTTTAAGGCAAGTTGCTGGTGGACAATCCTGGCCACTTGGTTGTGTCTATGCAAATACTCGCCGTTGGCAAGACGAGAACAACCAGATACTATATGTCTGAGAGATTCACCAGGCTGGTGACATGCCCGACATATGTCAACCGTCCCATCCCTCAGGATATACTTCCGGTAGTTATTCGTCATGACAACCTCGTCCATAATCGCAAAGACAAAACCTTCTGTTTCGGCGAAAAGATCGCCAAAACGTAGCCAGGACACAGAAGCTGGTAAGTCTACATCGGGTCCATGCAGGGCCCGATAAAAACGTCCATGCAGCTCTTTACCTTTCCATACCTCCTTGCGCTCCTCAACACCAAGTACGGCAGGTTTGCGCCAGTTCTCCTTAGCCAGACTCAGCGGGGTAAGCCCGTTGTCCACAGTGACCACATCACGGTGGACACCCGCGTCAGTGCTGAGAAAATATTCCCTGAGATTGCACACCTCGCGGTTATGGAGGGTCTTGGCACTTAAGAAGCCGCGACCCCCGCACTTCCGCGGGATGTACAATCTCATTACTGATGACCGCGGGTGATGCATCCGGTATGTAGTCAGCAGACAACGAACTTTTCTATCCAAGGCATCAAGTTCTGTTTGAGTCCACCTAAGTATGCCGAAGGAGTACATTAAGACTGGCATGGCCCAACCGTTACAGGCGCGCACCCTGTTGCCGCCTGATAAAAAACTATTTAAGATTTTTCTCAAACGGCCAAAGAAGCGCTCCTGCAACGCCTGTTTCATGCCAGTCTCAGCAATACCTAGTGCCTGCGACATACCTAGATATTTGTAGGTTTCGGTTGCAGAGAGAGATCTAAGTTGTGTGAAATCTGAAAGTTCTATACCATCAGATTCCACAACCCTGCCCTTCTTTACATGCAAGACCGCACATTTATCTACACCGAACTCCATCTTGATAGACTTACTAAAGTTTTCAGTTACCTTTATTAACTCTGTCAACTGGAGGTCAGTGGAGGCAAATAGTTTTAAGTCATCCATGAAAAGAAGGTGAGATATTACTTGACCTCTGCTGTGCAACCGATAGCCTAGCCCTGAATTCTCGAGCAAAGTGCTAAGAGGATTCAGTGCTAGACAAAACCACAAGGGACTCAAACTGTCACTTTGGAAGATCCCTCGTTGAATCTTAATAGGATCGCCGCATCCGAGAGTCCGTCGACACCCTGGATAGCGAAGAACCGTACTCCACTGCCCCATACACGTCTTCAGGAAAGTGCATAGAGTTGAATCAACTTTGTACAACTCTAGCACTCTCAAGAGCCATGTATGTGGCACAGAGTCGTAGGCCTTCTTATAATCTATCCAGCATGTTGCTAGATCCTTTCGGCTACGGCGAACCTGTTGGCTAATGGTCATGTCTATAAGGAGTAGCTCTTTAGTACCACGCGACCCACTTTTACATCCATTTTGAGAACTGGACATGATTTTATTAGTATATATATGTTTGGCCAGTTTAGTTCTCAAAATGGATGTAAAAAGTTTATAGACCGTCGGTAGGCAGGTTATAGGTCTATAATTTTTTGGGTCCGTGGTACTTCCTGTTTTAAAAAGCAGGTGGGTAATGCCAGTTGTTAAGAAAATTGGAAGCGTTCCTGATTCTAGCGATGATTGGAATTGGGACGCCAAACAAGCATGTGCACTACGCAGCCACTTCAACCAAAAGTTGTGCAATCCGTCCGGACCTGCCGCTTTCCAGTTTGGTAACGGACGGACTGCACAACTAACATCTGTAGCTGTAATAGCTACGGCATCCATATTAGGGATTGTCGCACATGATCGCTCAACATCCCTAAACCAACCATCTTCCGTGTGGCTAACGGGGGTCGACCAGATGCTACTCCAGAACGTATTTGTAGTTTCATTATCTGGTAGACTCCCATCATCCACACCTAGACCGGGACGCTCCCAATTTCTATACACCCACCTTTCATCCTTTTGGAATGTGCGATTCTGGGAATATCTGCCTATACGTTTTTTATAGCGTTTGATACGATTTGCCCACGCATAAATCTTCTGCTTCAGGAAGTCGATGCGTTCTGTGACCCGCGACGCGTATTCTCGTGGCCTAATACCCGTTCCTGCAAAGGCGCGGGTCACAAAACGCATCACTCTCGGGCGAGTATTGCCCGACCTGAAGCAGATCAGCTTGCCAATGAGTGCCCTAGACTCAGCGATACGACGCTCAATCCTGCACTGCCAAGCCGGCACAGCATTATTTCGGGTAGCCATATCAATGTTGCTTTGTATGTTGACATTGGCTATCCGACATGCCGCTACAGCCGCACAGTACAGAATTGAGTGTGTATCACTGAGATTTTCACTATTGTCTAGGTATGTAGACAATAGTGAATCCAGGGCACACACCAGCGCCAAATTTTTCTTATGCGTGGGCAAACGCGGCAGACGAGGCCTATTTACTAAGGCCTCGTAACGATATTCCCTGATGGCACATTCCAAAGTACTCCTTACATTATCCATGTACTGGGCACTTACTTGTATATCCCCACCATTCACTTCTTTAACACTTTGTTGCCTTAGTGTGTCAATTGTCACTGCCGTTACACATTCACGTGTGGAAGGAGGAATGGGAGGGTTACCTTGCAAGCCTGAGCGTAGCCTCTCAAGTGCATCGTCATCCAGCAAACGACAGCGCTGGATTGCGCGCACTTGATCCGACAGTCGCTGCGCCGAAACGTTGACGGCCGGTTCCAAGTCCTGAAACAGAGGCAGCATGCGATCACGGTACGCCGTAAGGTTGGTACCCCCCTCTGTAGCCACATAATATGCCCGCATGACATTCTCATTCATGGATCTAGTCCACCTCATGCGGTGCACATCACCACCGGTAGCGGGGGCCCTGTTCGAAACCGATGAGCCTCGGGGTCCTAAGCCATTCGGTGGCCGGCCTCTCCCTCGCCGGCGGACAGGTGGTGGCGACGACGGCGGGGAGAAAAACTCGTCGCTAGATGCGCTCGACGCCTCAACACTCACCGGCGATGCTGCTGCTGGTGCCGGCGGCTGTGAGGCGGAGCTGAGCGACGAGTCCGGAGGTGTTAAACGTGCTGCAGCTGCTTTTCTAGCTCTGGTCAACATTTATACCAACTTTTCTTGCTTTTATATTTGTTTTTGTTTGTAATGTTTGTTTTGACATATAGTGTCATCTTCACTGTATTTATCTAATATTATTTCTTAAATTTTAATGGCTTTTATATGTAAATCCGTATATTTATTCGGTATTTTTACTTCTTGTTGATAAATAAATTTATAAATTGTATTGTAAAACTGTAATATAAATTAAAATAAAAATATGCAAGAAAATTGTGTTGTTGACTTTAAGGTGTTGCCAGAATTATTATTATTATTATTACTATCTTCGCTTCGCCCTATACCTGTAACTTTCTGTATTGTTATACAGCTTAGTTTGTAGCCGACTGTTAATTATGTTCTTGACTAATTTGCTGGATTAAAATAATATAGGGGTTATGGGTGAATTTTTGAACTTTATAGGTATTTTTTGTAGTAGTATCTTGCTGAATTTAGTAATAGCTCGCCGTTCTTTTTGCCACCGACTCAACTCAAAAAGAAGCGAATGGATTTTGTACAAGTTTTAAGGTTTAGGTGAATAACGTACGTGGGCGTCGTCGCCAATACCACACAAATACTTCTTAAAAGTAGCCGACGTTCACTTGCTCCTTAAATTTTCTTGTAGTTTCTTGGAAATCTTTTATAGCATAGATATAAATTCATATATAAATCTAGAACCGGCAAGCTCATGACACCTTACGTTTTAGCTAAGAAATAAGAAGAAATGTATATAATACTCCATCAATAAAGATAACGAAGTGCTAACTTTAGTGTGAATTAGTTGCTTTAGGAACATTACCAATTGTTAAACAAAAATTAACATAACTGAGAATCTCCTCGACTCAGCCTTATTTATACAACGGTCTTATGTATATCTGACGTGAAAATTCGACAAAGCTTTATACAATCAGTAAATAATAGAACGAACCAGAAATGGGACGAAATTCAGATGAATTTATTTCATAGAATTTAATAAATAATGGGATGATAATACGATGTACCCTTGGGCGAACAAAAGCGGAAAATACTCAAAGAAGAATGAGTTTGGATCCATAGTTAGCTGAAATTATAATTGTATGATTATTTTTGTGTGTGTGGGTTGAACTTGAATCATAGTTATAGCGTTTCTCAGTCCACTGCTAGACTTAATTCTCTCCTAATTTATTCTTTTCTTCAAAGTGTCGTGTGTCTTCACAGGCTGGCCAGACGGGTTTAATAGGGTTTGTTGCCATGTTTTCCGACTCTTCACAAAGATACTATTTGCTTCGCACGTTTTCCTTGGTTGCCTTTTATGGCAACAACGGAGTGAAATGGGATAGGTGATACTACTGATAAAGATTTCATACACAGGTACAACTTGTATGTGCGTACCAAGTCTTGACAATTTACGTAGACTTTTGTTGGGCACGAAAGAGTCAAAACTTAAACATCAATTCAGGACTAAGTATACAAAACACGTTTTTCACCGCAGACACATTAGGGTTTAATTTCAGAAGCACATTATAACCCAAAATCGGGCGGCACTAAATCGGTCTGTGTGGGAAACCTTGGGGGAGGTTTATGTCCAGCAGTGGACGTCTCTGGGCTGACATGATGATGATGATGATTATACTCCAACTAACATAACAGCTGAAACTGTTAAATTCAACGACGCTGGTAACATAATTGGCATTTTTTATTCTGATTTCTAAACCAATCTAACCCAAGTGAAATTGAAGTAACCAATTACTGAAAAGAAAATACTGGTATGAGCGTAATTGGTCTATAGAATTCCATTCGTTCCCTATCCTGTTTTTTAAACAGAGGTTTGACGACAGATGTTTTTCTACGGAATTCAATATTCGAAATATAGATTGATCTGTAGATTTTAGATTTGTTTATGACAGTTTTTGACATAAGCTTCATACAAAATATGTCAAACACGATTCTAAAATGTACATATCTATCTATAGTTTGAATATTGAAAATGGCCGTTTAACCCGTTTGGATATACCCCAGTACAGATGCTTAAATTTATAAGGTGACTGATATGTTTAGATATTGTTGCGCCTACAAATTTAATAACGTTAGTCGAAATACCGTCATACCCTACACTATTGGTATTTTTTTGTGAGCTTATTATAGTTATTATATCGCACGGTATACATGGTTGCATAAATATGGACTTACGTGGTCGATCTATTGACTGTGTTATTTTGTTACCATAGCTAGGTATAGGTACAATCTTATTAATAAAGTAGTCGTTAAAAGCATTTGATATATCCTGAGGGTTTGTGATAATTTTGTCATCATGCGATCTAATTTTTTTAATCATTTCTTTGATTGGTTTCTGATTCGATTTATTTATAATCTGCCATGTCGTTTTGGCAATATTCTGTGATGTTTTTATGTTGTGAATATTTTAGGCACGTTGGGTTAGTCTAATGATGTTTTTATATTTTGTTGTGTATATTTTATAATTTAATTTATTCGTTTTGGTAGGTTGCAATCTATACTTCCATAGCAATTTTCGTTTATTTTTACTGCATAGTCTTATGCCCCTATTCTTATATCCATTTAGGTTTGTTTATCGTCTTTATGGTAAGTAATTTATAGGGGAAGCAGAGATCATAAAAAAGTTTAAACGTCTGAACGAAAGTATTGTAGGCACTATTTGTATCCGATTGTTCATACATATCATTAAATGATAGACAGCTTAAACATGATTTGAACTTTTCTAAGTTATGTACAGAATAATCACGTTGAGTTATTCGCCAAGACGTGATTTCCCCTTGTTTCCATATCGGACATTCAATTATTTGTGCCGTATGGTCAGACAATGACAATTCGCACACAAAATGTTTACATTGTTTGCCAAAATTATGCAGAAAGTTGTCAATACACGATTTGCTCATTATTCTGGTAGGTTGCCTTATTTCTAATTTTAAATTAAATTGAGCCAACAAACATTCAAATTCCAATGAGGTATTGTTTCTCTTTAGGATATCAATGTTGAAGTCCCCCGCGATCACAACTTTTTTATTACGCTTATTACATATTTTTTTTAAGAGTGTTTCCATTCTGTCAAAGAAAGTATTTATAAAACTGAATTTTGGGACCCTATATATATATATATATATATATATATATATATATATACTATAATTAAATTACAATTACACAATTCTACGGCGCAACATTCGTAATAGTGCTGAAACTGCATTAAGTCTAGTGATGAAATGGCTTGACGTTAATTTACTCACACTCAATCTACAAAAAACTAAATTTATAGCTTTTGCCCCCAATACCCTTTCTCAACCAGCATCTTATTTTATAAAAGCACATACATGTGGGTTTCCTAATGGTTGCGACTGCAGCTGTTATTCAATTACTCCTACCAGTAGCATAAAATACCTAGGAATAATATTGGACAGTAAATTGTTTTGGAACTTGCAAATAGATCAAATTGTCTCCCGGTCTCGAAAGTTACTGTACGTATTCAAAATACTAAGAAGTTCTACAGACTTAGATACCATGAAGATGGTCTACTATGGCCTTATTCAATCAATTTTAGGCTATTGCATTATATCTTGGGGTGGTACTTGTAAAACGTTCATGATTCGACTTTTTAAGCCCCAAATTTTATAATAAACTTACTAGGGAGCTCAATATATATCCATTGACTATTGCAATGGCCAAGCTCAAACTCACAGGATGGCTTCTTTCTCAAAACTATGACCAATGTGAAGACATCATTACATGAAATATCAAACATAAACATTTCACACTCATATCACACACACTTACATAACTATCACCCAGTCACTCACATACCCATACACATGCCTCTCACATGTCACCACTCATACTAATATCTAGTTACAAATCATACAACTATCCATAGATAACATCAATTAATACTAAAATATTAAATTATTATGTTCTAGAAACCATATTTGTAAGTAGTTATTTTATTACTTATTCTATAGTTAAGGGCCACATAACTAGACCAGGCCAGACTAGGTTACAATACTATTATCTAACTCATCGCTGTCATATTATTTCAACACAAATTGAAATGTATGTTGGTTGTCTTGAAATTATAATAAAAATAAATAAACTTTAGGGAAGGAAGTGTGTGATCTGTTTCGCCATTTTTATTCCAACATAACTAAGAGTAATAAACTCTTACGAGTGTCGTGTAGAATACTTATAAACCCACAGAACTCACCCCTTTCCGAAGCTTACTGCGTATTTATTTTTATTAGTTTGTTATTCAGATTATACGGGACGTCGTAGCAGAGGGAGGCCTCCCGCAAGGTGGACTGACGATCTTGTTGGGGTCGCGGGCAGCGGATAGATGCCGGTGGCTCAGGATCAGTCTATGTGGAGAGCCTTGAGGGAGGCCTATGTCCAGCAGTGGACGTCTTTCGGCTGATATGATGATGATGATGATGAATCAGATTATTGCTTCCTAAGCACTGAAGAAAAATCGTGAGCAAATCTGCATATCTGAGGGTTCTTCATTATGTTCGCAGACTTCACATGTCTTTGGATACAAAAATACAAAATACAAAAATATTTATTTGCAAAAATGTGGTATACAGAGATGTTGTTACAAGTTTAGATCAGCACATTTGCCGTCAAAATTTTACAGCATGCAAATATTTCAAAAGTTTGTTGAAGTTTTACAATTTAAATATTCATTTATCGAATAAAAACATTTTGCCATTAACCATCGAAACAATTCGTTCTTAAACTTATTATGAGGTAAATCATGTAAATGTTGCGGTAGATGATTGTAAATGCGTACCGCCATAGAGTAGCTGTTACGGCTGCATACGTCTGTTTTTATTGCAGGAAGAGTAAGTTTATTAGGATATCGCGTATTAAAATTGCAGATATCTCTTTTGGCAGTAAATAAACTTGAGTTATTTTTTACAAAAACACATAACTCGAAAATGTAAAGACAGGACACAGTTAAAATTGAGAGCTTTTGAAAGAGAGGCTTACAAGTTGTCCAAGGCGTTACATTAAAAATTGCTCTCACACACTGTTTCTGCGCTATGAACAATCTATTTATATTGACTGAGTTGCCCCAAAGTACGATGCCATATCGGAGGTTAGATGCAACAAAGGCATGATATGCTAGAAGTGCTGTTTGTTTGTTTGAGATTTTTGTTGATCTCCATAGAACATAAACAAACCTATTGATTTTACTACATGTCTTATCTACGTGGGCTTTCCAGTTGCAATAATCGTCCAAGATAACACCTAGGAAAGAAATAGTATTAACCTCGGATAGAGTTTGAGTATCATAAGTAAGGTTTAAATTATGTTTTTTTCCTCCTTTATTTCGAAATTGGATGTATCTTATTTTACTGATATTTACATGAAGATTATTGCAACTTAACCAGCTTACAATGTCCCTAATAGTTCTATTAAGCTGTTCATTATAATCATTATTAGGGTTAAAAGGCACTATTATTGATATATCGTCGGCATATAAAACGCATTCATGTGTTGTTGCTCGCGGAAGGCCATTGATATACAAGAGGAAAAGAAGCGGGCCGAGTATGCTTCCCTGAGGCACACCTGCCTTGTTATATCTTACCCTAGATTTAAAACATAGCTCTTCATTTTTTTAATTAAAATTGGTAACTTCTACAAATTGTGTCCTGTTGCTTAGGCAGCTTTTAAGCCAGTCATGAGAAAGACATGTGAAGTCTGCCATCTCGCACTTGACCAGTATGGTGGACTATGGCCTATATCCATCTTATAGAGAACAGACCTGTCTTAATCTCTAGATAGAATATAAACAAGGCTGATGATGATGATAATGTTTACATCTTGTAATTTAATGTAATCTAAAGTGCCATAACATTTTCCATTAAGGTCGTGTTGGAGTGAGGTTCATTTAAAATTGCGTAAAAGAATGTAAAATTATATAATATATATTTATTTATTATATAAATAAATATATTCAATTCGAGCTAGGCAATTTAAATTTTAAAGGTGAAATGCAAATTCTAAATACCTTTGTAACAATTCTTGCACAGTTTTAGATAGTTTCATATTTACTAAATTAAAAATTAATTTAATTTTGTTATATTAAAACAAAATTAAATAAATTCTGGAATAAAACAATTACTACTACTTAAATCATCATCCTCATCCTCCTAGCGTTATCCCAGTTTCATTCTGGGGTCCGCTTTGGCTGAATATTAGCTTTTCCACAGAGCGACTGCCTGTCTGACCTACGCAACCCGAAGGGATAGCGATATTCCATGGTTTAGACTAGTGTCAGTTTATTTAGAAGATACTAACGCCCTATAACGACTGTCAAAGATCTTCATGACAACCGGGACCGACGGCTTAACGTGCTCTCCGAGGCACAGGGCTAGCGATAATTAACAATTCAATACGCACATAACTCCGAAAAGTCAGTGGTGCGCGCCGTAGATTCGAATCCGATACCCTCTGCATGGCAGGCTGTTGGTATCTCCACTAGGCTATCGCTGCCGTATGTTGCCGTAGTTAATTATTACTACTTAAATACTACTACTAAAATTAAAGTAAAATATTAAAATTCTGCATAATATGCTCCCTCTGTCGACACCCATGGGATGATATGGGGTGGTGACATTTCGTATTCTTAATCCGTCACCACACGGTACTGTAAGAGAAGGAAAACTTGATACAAACCCTATACCAACCCGTTTGGGCAGCGTGGTATAGCAGGCCAATTCCTCGTTTCAAAGGAGAGGCCTGGTCCAGCAGTGGACTATTAAAGGCTGATGTGAGATTAAAATACAATACAAATAAAAATATATACAAAAGGCGTCGTGAAAGTCCTCCACATCGCCGTCTATTGGGAACGTGCCCAGAAGACTGGCAGCATTGTCAGCTTGACAATGCTGCCAGTCTTCTGGTATGGCAATGCAAATTTTTTGTGCTAGATACAAACCAGCCTTCTGGTCACGTGGGGCGTCGACAAGTCTCCTAGCAAGCTCTCTTTAAATAAATCTAGCACTTGGACCCCATGGCCCCAACGTTTCGACTCCAAACGGCTCAAAACCATAATCCCCTACGAGATTTACGTATTTGCGCCGTTTTAGAGTCTCCGCTGTGGCAGCAGCAGCGCCCGCACAACCCACTATGCTAGAAAGATGAGATGGCGCAAGGATATCGACACACGTTGCGTCACATACCAAAGGACTACCCAACTTCCAAGGCAGTAGAGACGTTCCATCTGGTCTTTTACCATCGTTGCGTGCCAAACCCTGAGGTTCAAGTTGGGCTGGAACGCCAGCGGTGACAAGAGCCCGACGGAGAATGTCATTCAGGTTTCTTTGTCGTGAAATGTGACCTGCGCTCCAGCTGCATGACAGGCCATGGTGACCAAGGCTGTCAACAGCCACCCCACAGTGACAACGATAAGGAGCGACACATGGCGCATCTAAACGGAGGCAAGAAGCGATGCGAAAGGTCGTATCGTCATGGTACCTACGTTGGACGATGGCAGTGCTTGAAGCCAGAGCCCCGACTCCCACTCTCCCACAGCCAGCAAACGAGCACGCTCTGCAGCATTGTACGATGAACTAAGGAGATTTTCTCGTACTGCGCTGCAAAGCAGCCCGTCCCACTGCCTCTAAGAGGATAAATTTCTCGAATTTAGAAAATATTCATAAATGAATATATAAGGGTTCAGTTCGATTTCTCCGTTGATTTATTGTAGCACCAACATTATCATCATCATCAGCCTTTAACAGTTCACTGCTGGACTAGGCCTCTCCTTTGAAAGGAGGAATTGGCCTACTATACCACGCTGGCCAAACGGGTTGGTATAGGGTTTGTATCAAGTTTTCCTTCTCTTACAGTGCTGTTCTCTGCATAATATGCTCCCTCTGTCGGCTCTTACGACACCCATGGGATGATATGGGGTGGTGATAATCAGTATTCTTAATCCGTCACCACACGGACATCCAACATTATAGCTAAAAAAATTAGGAATACTACTAGGTACCTGAAAGCGTGAAATTTTGTTAGGTTGAATAATCAGGGAATGTAGTACGAGTTAGACACTAATGGATTGTATTCGAGTAATTTGTCGATGGTGACATTCGCCGTGCATATTCGAAAAGAGCCTCCCGTAGTGTGTAAAAATAAGATGTGGGCAACAGGGGCATAGCGCCTTCGATGTTTGTTACTCTTTCACACAAAAAGAAAATAAAGATATTGAAGAAACTAAACAGGAATATAGCTTATTTGTCAGAGTGACAAAAAGGTAAACCTTTTATTGCTATATTCATGCGGGCGAAGCTGCATGTAAAAGCGAGTCATATATAAAGGAAAAAGAGATGGCAATTAATCACCTTTCTGTTGGGCATCAGACTGTGGCGTGAGTAAAAGGCGAGTTTTCTTCGAGTTTTTCTTTGTTCTTATTTTTGTTAATTTGCCTTTATCCGACTGCATTATTATATGAAGGTCTTAGAAAACATTTATGGTTTTACTTCGCTGCGTATAGAAATAGGTGTAGGCATTATAGGATTAATTTACATGTGTTGTGACTTTTTAACACGCTTTTATTTTTAAATTCAATACGCAGAACTTAAACTTTAGAGGAAACAAAAAGGATTGCAATACGAATTGGTATTCAAATCATTGTTTCGCAAGTGCATTAAAGTTCAACTTGGGCAAACTCAACCCTGGTTTACATTCGCTCAACCGAAAAAAGCAAAATGGACAACAAAGTGCATCGGAATAGATTTATCAGTGTTTTAAAAGGCGACATCGGAAAACCACTTCTTAATCTGCGTGCACACTCACAGTTTACATATTGATTACCTATTTTGAATTTCAATGCGCACTCTACTTAACTACGTAACAACGCGATCAACAAAATGTAGAAATTAATATTGTTGACCACTGAATAACAAATCATGAGCCAACATTTTTACATCGTGTACGTCTGCGGGATGCAATATAAACTAGTCAAATCATGATCCAGCGGCGGTAGCTTCCAAGACTTTTTTATTACAGCTGTAAAACAATAATTGTACATATTGATTACTTTTTGTACCTAACTTATTTGGTGTTTCTAAGATACTGAAAAGCCTGTCTAAACAGACCTCATGAGTTCATTCTAATATTTTTTTATTGGTGGCTGCTGCTAAGCTGACTAGAAGCACATTATTCTGACGAGCAACCGAATTAATTATTTGGTTAAATTTGCAAATACGTTTTTTTTTTGGGTTTTCTAGATTATCATTAAATGACCACCTCTGTGTTGACACAAAAAAAAACAATGAACACGAATACGACGTTGGAAATAATTTACATTTTCAAAGAATAAACAGTAAGTGATGCAAGATAATTTAACATCTATTAAAATAAAAATAAAACTTAAACTTCTAACTAGTAGAATTATTGATTGACAAAACGTTATTCTAAATACATTCATTTAAAATTTTCTTGATGAATGTTCCGTAGCTTCTAACCGCAGAGGTTCTTTAATGATGAAACCGCATGGCTATACCCACCCATATGGCACCATTAAGCGTTTATCACCTGAAAAGCGAAAAGTTTGTCAAACTTTTAACTATACATAAACATATTATACTATACACATATATTTGAAGTGACTGTCTATATGATTATAATAAGCGTTCAAGCTAGCATTTAAAGTTTTTGAAGACTATGTTTGTAACAAGATTCCATCCAATTTATTAGACGTTAATATTCCACTCGCACTTACGCGTCCCATACCCATAAAAAACGTTAAAACTGTTATGTAAGTATGAATAAAACGTATAAATCTTGCCAAACTTAAGTACGGATATGGCGAAACTTAAAGGATGTTTTCAATGTGCTATGGCACCTTAAAAAGCGCATAAATGTCTGAATTATCTACTATTATTTAAATGCAATCCATATACATTTTATTTAAAAATACAATATATAAGTATTAAATATCAGTAATAGTATTAAATATTAGATATTTCAAGTTAATTTTCCTACATGACAATTTGTTCAAATTATAATACCGTTTTCTAGCAAAGTAAAACGCTCGGCTTTAAAAAGCAATGTCTTGAAAGTATATAAAAGAGATTCTGTTTATTGGGACGTTTATTCGATAAGACGCCGCTACGATGCACCGCTACGATGCACCGCATGAACAATTTAATTCTGTGTTTCCAGTATTTTAAAAGACTGCTCACTGTGAAGTAATAGATTTAAAAGTAAAGAATGCGCGTGAAATGTTTTATTTTTATGAGTCAAACGGGCAAAATACAAGACTTAATAAGAAAGTTTTCACTTTTGGCAGTGAAAATCTCGTGGAGATACCAACAGACTGCCATACAAGGATAAACCTATGGCGTGCACCACTTACTTGACGAAGTTATGTATAAAATTTATATTGTCCGGCTAAGTGGGAACACTCGCTAAAGTTGATTAAATATGTTTATTTTGAGTACTTTTCATAGTAACCTTACAGATGATTAATTATAACTATATACATTATTTAAAAATTATGTAACGGGTCTGAATTGTGTTAATAAACGAAAAGAAAGATGAAATATACTTTCTATTTGTCCCGACGTTTCGGCATGGGTTACACCAGCCGTGGTCACGGGATGACTGATGTTCGTCAGCGCTGCCTCCGAGAAGTGCGGGTTTTGGAACCTACCCTCACTTGGTCTTCACAATTATTAACATTATTATGTTCGGAACTGTCGGTACTTCGACACACAACACTAATGGTATCTTCACACTGGCGCGTAATATCACCTCATCGGTGTCTACATTTGCTGATGACAGGATTCCAAGATGTAGATTAACGGTAACCATCCTCCCGGTTGAAATTTGCGTGCTTTTTGATTTCAACCGCTTCCCGTGCTATTCTTGAAAAATAGTGACGGTCTGTGGAGAGAACCTGGGGCCGATGTAGCTCAATGCAGTGATTGGATCCTGACTCCAACAAATGCTCAGCTATGGCCGACTTGGTGGTTTGTCGGTTTTTGACAGCCGTGATGTGTTCCTTAACTAGTTCGGCGATGGTCCTTTTTGTTTGCCCGATGTAGGAACTACCACAGCTGCAATCCACCTTGTACACGTCTGGTGTTTGAAAAGGGATGACATCCTTTGGAGTACGCAGGCAATTTGCTACTTTGGAGTATGGACTATATACGGTCTTAATGGAGTATTTTTGTAGTACTGTTCCAACTTTATCCGTTACTCCTTTTATGTAGGGCATGAACGCTGGCGCTCTGTTCACTTCAGTCAATCTCGACCTTTTCCTTGAACCTCGCATATTGTTTTTGTAACCGTTTTGCTTGAGTACCTCCCGAACATGTGTGAGCTCACTATCTAAGTGTTCGGGGTCGCAAATGTCATATGCTCTGTTTGTCAATGAAGCAATAACGGATTGCAAATGTCGCGGGTGATGATGTGAATCTGCGTGTAAGTACCTGTCCGTGTCTGTGGGCTTCCTGTAAACAGTGTGTGACAGGTTTCCATTTTCTCTCACCTTGATCTTCACATCGAGGAAAGCTACATAATTTTTAATATGTGTACAAATCGTGGTAGTTTAAAAGTAGTTATATACATTACTATCTTAAATAATCATAATTTCTAAGAATATATATGTACAGGTGTGTTTAAGCGTCGTAGAATGCCTCCGCATCTATATCAGCGGGTAACGTGCCCAGAAGGCTGGCAGCATTGCCACGTTGGATGGCAATGCTGATTCCTTGAGCAAAGAATAAACCAGCCTTCTGGTCACAAGAGACGTCCATTAACCGTTTAGATATTTTTCGGTATAAAGAACGAGCGCTCGAACCCCATGAGCCTAGCGTTTCCTGTATTTGCGCCGTTTGAGGGTTTCACAGATGCAACAGCAGCGCCAGCATGGCCTCCCGAGCTTGAAACATGAGATGGCGCGAGGGTGTCTACGCAGGTTGCGTCCCACACCAAAGGCCTACCCATTTTCCAGGGCAACAATGACATACCGTCAGGTCTCTTCCCATCGTCGCGTACCAAACCATTTGGTTCAAGTACAGCCACCAGACGCAACAAGAGCACGACGGATTATGTCATTTAGGTGAGCATGACGAGGAATTCTACCAGCGTTTCTGCTGCAAGATAGCCCATGGTGTCCGAGTATCGACGTCTTCTCCACAATGACATCGATGCGGAGAAACACACGGAGCACCTAAACGGAGACAAGTGGCGATACGGAACGTCTCTTCGTCCAACATGGTTCCTGTGTTGGACGATGGTAGTGCCTGAAACCATAGACCGGATTCCCATTCCGCCACAGCCAGCAAGTGAGCACGCTCTGTATGATTAAAAGATGTATCCAAAAGGTTTTTCCTCACAATGTTACAAAGCGGTGCGTCCTATTGTCTTTGGGAGAATAGGTTGGTGAGCAAATCAGTGGTTGGACTAGCCATTTTCCAGGCGTTTATAGCTTCGGTTTTGCACAGCACTTCTGAGTTAACAAGTGTAGGTGATATCGTGCTGTGAACCGAAGACAGAAACGCCGGTAAACTGACACTGGAAATTTTGCGGACGCCGAGCCCACCCAAACGTATGGGTAAAGATGCTTGTAGCCAGGCTCGGTCGTCCAAGTCAACATTTAATAATTTTTTTAAAGTAACTTGTATAATTTGGTCGATTTGTCTTAATAATGTCATTATTTTCCAAAGTTGCCATGATCTTAAGGCATGAGTAAATTTTGGGACGAAAAGGCAATATTGAATAATAGTATAAGCCGAATGTATATTAATTTTAAATAGGCGATCTGAAATTTCAAAAAAAAATTGTATCTTTTCTTCTAAGAAAGAATCAAAAGCTTCTTCAAATACGGGCGAACCTAGGAGGCAGAATGAACTCTTTTCAATAATTTTGATGTTTGGTGCCAAATGATTAAATTTAGATACTATCGAATGTTTTTTATAGAGTTTGTTGTATTTATAAACAACTCACACTTACTCGAATTTATTTATTTATTTTATTTCTTTATGCACAAAAGATGAGTACATAGGCGGACTTAATGCCTTATGGCATTATCTACCAGTCAACCTGGGTGGTGGAGAGATAAGTGTGGTAGGTGCATTTAACATAGTGTAGAAATTTTTAAAGTAAAAGGATATTATACAATAATATAAGAGTACCTAAGTACGTAAAAACGAATGAAGTGATATAGAGTGAGCGAAACAATTGTATAAATAAAGTACCTAAATACATAATTATATTACATAAGAGTACATAACAAATATGCATACACATATGTACATAAATACTATTAAATATGTCTATAAACATATACAATATACATATATATATAATTATATAAATATATATATATACATATATAAATATAATATACTATAATTGATGAGAATGATGGGTTGATTCCTTCAATTTGTTGAAGAAAAGCTCTCGCACTTTCATTTTAAATGCATAACGGTTAGTGGACATTCTGACTTCAGGAGGGAGCCTATTCCAAAGCAGTACAGCTTGTACTATGAAAGAAGAGTTAACGAAACCAGAAGAATGTGTGGGACACGCAAGAAGTAAATTATGAGAGGAACGAAGGGCTCTATCATGAGTAGAAGAGAGATATTGAAAGTATTTCGTCAAGTAATCAGGGGGAGAAGAAGAGTGAAGAAAAGAAAAGAGTGTAGTAAGAGCACGCAAACTACAGCGCTGACGGATAGGTAACCATTTTAGTTCGGAACGAAAAGTAGATACATGATCATACTTACGAAGATTGTATATGAATCGAATGCAGTTATTTAGAAGCCGGTCATACTTGTTGAGATATTCTGCATTCAGGTCATAATAACATACATCACCATAGTCGATTAAGGGAAATATTAAGGTCTGCACAAGCATAGTCTTGGTTTTGGGCGGCAGGAAATTCTTGAGACGATATAAAGCCCGAAGGGTACCAGTGACTCTCTGACTTACGTCGGTGACCTGGGGCTTCCAGTCGAGAGTGGCATCTATGTACAGTCCCAGGTCTTTGACGACTGGGCTGAATGGAATAATTAACCCATTTAATGTGACTGGCGGTAGGGATGTTAGGTTTAATCTGTTTGTCATGCGCTGACTGCCTACTATTATAGCCTGACATTTAGTTGGGTTAACGTCAAGGCCGAAATCATTGCACCAAGCCAGGATGGTGTTCAGGTCTCTGTTCACTTCAGCTATCGCTAATGTAACGTCCTCCACTCTCGCCTGGGAATATAACTGCAAGTCGTCGGCGTAAAGATGATACGAACATCGAAGTTTAGGGGTCAAGAAGTTGATAAAAATAGAAAATAGTAAAGGAGAGAGTATGCCACCTTGAGGAACGCCAGAGCTAAGGTCACGCCAACTTGATGAGGTTTCATCAATGCGAACAGCCTGCTGACGTCCCTGAAGATACGTTGAGAACCATTCCAGCAAACCAGGTGGGATCGTGAGATAGGAAAGGATTGATAGAAGGATATCGTGACTGACGGTATTAAAGGCGTTCGAAAAGTCAACTAAGGCCAACACTGTGACCTTAGTCTCCTCCATGCCCGCCCTAATATCGCTAGTCACTTTAAGGAGAGCGGTAGAAGTGCTATGTCCAGGTCTGAAGCCAGATTGGTACGGACTTAGAAGCTTGTTTTGGTGTATAAAGTTGGACAGCTGCTTATTGACACAAGCCTCTAGCACTTTGGCTAAAAACGGTAAAATGGAGATACGTCGAAAATGACTAGGGAGTGTAGGATTCGGAATTTTTGGCAATGGGATAACAAAGGCTTTGCGCCACAGGGAGGGAAAGGTACCGTTGTCAATGGAAAAATTAAAGATGTGGGATAAAGGAAGGATGAGGTGATCAAGGATAAGGGTGATCATACGACGGCTTATGCCATCATATCCCACCGCGTTGGACTTTATGGAAAGGATAGTTTTCTTGACCTCACCTGGAGTAACTGGAGAAAAATTGAGGGGAGTTACGTCGGGCCGAGGTAGACCAGCCAATTGATCAACAGTGCGACGTCTGGTTTGAAGATCCAACTGAGCAGTAAAGGAGAAATGTTGGTTTAGATCGTCCAAACCAACAGGCATCTGCGAATCAATGTGACGTTGTTTGCTAATACCTAGGGTCCCGAGGAACTTCCAGATATTGGCAGAGGAAGAAGAATTTATGTTTTCAAGAATATGGCGGCGTTTAGCGTTGCGTACCATCTGATTACACCGATTCCTTGCAGCTTTGAAAAGGCTCCAGTTTTCGTCGATTCGATCCTTTCTGAATAGCCGGAATGCTCGGTACCTGCGCCTCATTGCCAATTGTACGGCTCTAGTAAGCCATGGAGCAGGGGGGCGTTTTAATTTAACCTTCCTGATAGGGGCATGTTTGTTATAAAGGTTCAGAACAGTGTTATTGAAAATATCCACCTTATCGTTTACAGTGTCAGCGGTGTAAAACTGATTCCAGTTAAGTTCCGAAGCATCCTTTTCCAAGCTGTCGCGATCTATACGTCCAAAACAACGCCTGTGCAGAACCTTAGGACGGGGTTTAGGGGGTTTAAGGTTATAAGAAAGGAAGAGGAGATCATGGTGAGAAAAACCGGGAGCAGGGAATTGGCCATGAGAACGGATCAAGGATGGGTCAGAGGTAATAATTAAGTCTAGCCAAGTGTCTACACCTTCAGTGTTGTGGTGAGTGGCACCAAGAGGAAGGGTATGTAGACTGGCAGACTCAATTATTTTTAGGAGTCGAAGGGAACGTGGTGAAGTGGCGGCAAGAAGGTCGGTATTAAAATCTCCCATGATGATATGATGTGCATATTCTGACCCTATAAATTCCAGAATCGATTCGAGACTGGAGAAGTAGTTGATGGCTGGAGGGCAATAAACCACTCCAAGGAGTGTTTTGGCTCCATTGACTGAAACCTCGAGGAAAATATACTCTGCTGAAGCAGTATAATTAGGTGGTGAAGACAAGATAATTTTGAAAGAAAATGAGCTACGTAGGTATATAGCCACACCACCCCCTCTCCGGTCCACCCTGTCGTTACGAATCAGAACGAAACCAGGAAGAGAGTAGGTGGTAGAAGGAAGATGAGGTTTCAGCCAGCTCTCTGAAATCAGAAAGGCATGAACGTTAGCATTACTGAAAGTATCATACAGGTCGCTGTAGTGACTAGGTACGCTCTGCGCATTGATGTGACACACATTTAATAAGTTTTTGGTAGGTTGGTCGAATGTACGCTTGACAAAGTCCCCAAGCGACTCAGTGAATGAGCAAAAACTATCATTGTTCGAAGAACAAGTGGAATCGTTAGCGGAGTGAAACGAATCACCATCAGAAATCATATTATAAATACACCTAATATACTTAATATAAATATATAATAAACTAATATTTAAATAAACTATGCAGGAATATCATACGGTATGTACTTATAGAAAAGGGCAAGCACGCGTATAGATGCAATGCCTTATCGCTGCACCACCCGCCAGCAGACACATACACAAAACAGTACTAATGCTTAAGAAAAATAAAATGACTATAAACTAAACACAAACTTAAAATATGAAAAAATACATATTTCCGAACGCCACTATAATGTCAAAAGTAAGTTGACATTGACAACTTTGACAACTCTTAATGAGAAACGTAATCAAAACAAATATTTTACAAGAAGAGGGTGTGATAAAAAGCTTAAATAACTAGTATAACAAAGTTACTGTGGCGTAGACTTAAAAGAAACAGATTCAGCGTTAAATAAAAAGTATGGAAAAGAAAAATAATACATAAAGACAAGGCTATTTACGCGGAATGTTCTTTGCGGCGTTTGTAGTAGCTCCAGAGGGTGCTGCGTTCCCATCACCGTCCTTAGTACACCCCGATGAAGTGGTACTTGCTTTAGGATACTTTTGCATCAGCCCGCTTAGCTCAACCTCGGCAACTATCTTGTGGCGGCTTCCATCCGGCGCCTTAATTATAATATTGCCATCCTGGGTCCAGCAAGTTTTGATGCCAAAGTGTGATCGGGCCTTGCCAAATACAGCTTGTCGTGCTTTGGTCAGGAATTCTCTTAACGACACCGATGTTCCCTTGAGAGCTGTTTTGGCGCGCCATACGGAAGACCTGATGTCTACTTTAGTGAACCAAACAAGAACAGGCCGCTTACTGTCCTTCTTGGAAGCACCAATTTGGTGGCAACTGCTCAGATCAGCGGCAGCTATATCTTTCAGCTGAAGCTTATTGCGTATCAGATCCAGGATGGTTGCAACACAATTCTCCCCTTCAGCTTCGGGCACGCCCAAGAAGAGAAGGTCCTTACGTCGATGCCTGGTTTCCAAGACGTCAATCTGCTTGTGGCATTCCATGATCTGTTGACGGAGTAAACCGAGCATGTTGAAGACTAACTCGCGGAAAGTTCTAAACTCTTCAGCAACACGCGCTACAGTGTCCTTAGAAGAACCCCCGCTGTTTAACTGAGCTTCAAGCGCTGCCATCCTTTTTGTAAAGGTCTCCTCTAGACTCCTCTGTGCTGACTCAATATCTTGTAGTTGTGACATGATGGATTGATTTTCTTTGTGTGATGTGATATGTGCAGGTGCTAAGCTGGCAGGTGGTAAGTTCTACAACTTATTAACGAAGTGTCATCAACACAATCCCATAAGTGCTATGCTAACCGGAACTTTTATACACTATTTTATTTAAATATAATTAGGAAATACTGGTAATTTTAAAATAAATTCTATTTTTAAAATCGCAAAGACGTGTTCACTTTTTCGTCACCTACCGCCGAAAAAGTTTTAGTTCCAAGGCAATAGATGTGAATTTATTTTTAATATAAGCTAAATCTTGTAATACTACATCTACATATCCTCCTAGGGTCCCGTCGTCTAAATACCATACATTAAATTTAGAATTTATTTGCCGAATAATGGGTTGTATGGCTAAGCTAAAAATGGCTGGTCCAAAAGGGGCACCTTGTTGGCATCCAACTGCAGATTCCAAAAGATTGTCCTAATATAGTAATTTTGTGGGATACATCGAACATTGCCAAAGATATTTGAAAATTTTAGGAGTTTCTAATTTTGCCTGTGACAACAAAGTGTACCTATTCACTGAATTGAAGGCGTTCTTCAAGTCAACCTTCAGAATCCCATCACCACTTCCAAGATACGTCAATAGGGCATGTATAGCAGCCTCACAATCTCCCTTGGAACCAAAACCTAGTTGGAGAGCTTGGAATTTATTAGATAGCTCCCTCTGTAAAATTTACAGCATATCTTAGCTGCAATACGCCGATAAGTGCAACCCACGGCAATGGGACGAATGCCTTCATCTCTCTTGTTAAGGGCGCACAGGTTTGCCCCATACAAGATATCAATGATAGCATCGTCCACATTACCGGAAAGCATCATATTTACTAGCGCAGTCAACTCCTTCAGAAGTGTATCGCCAGCCACACCAGCACTTGCACACACAAGATCGTTTAGATGCTGTGGTGTAAAGGCATCGAGGCCACCTGCCGAGCCACTTCGGAAGGAGCAAACCGCTGCTAACACGTCCTTGGCGGTGGTGATCAGATGTTCTGATTCACTATCAGGAGCCTCAGGAAAGGAAAGATCATCAATGGGCACTGGATGCTTGCTCTTCAGACCCGCAAGCATATCTGGAGAGCAAGGCGCCACCACATCACTGCTGAATAAAAGTCTAGACACGCCCCGTATGTCGCCTTCCCTTAATTTAGACCCCACATATTGATACAAAGATTTATGTTTATATGAAGTGAATTTAGGGTGTAAAGTATTGGCCGAAATTTGACAAGTATATTTAATTTGCGATGTTAATAACTCGCTAAAGCAGTTTGTCCCGTATGTTATGAGGATTTTTAGCATCCGCTTTGGGGAGTCAGTACCCTTGAAATACTTACACTGTTCTAAGCCATGGCACATCACATTGGTTTTCACAGAGCGAGAGATATCACAATAAAATTGCTTTGTGGAAAAGCCAGTAAGTGTGTACTTGGACCACGCATAGACGATAATATTGATTTACAAGAACAACCCATTAATACAACCAAATCACTCAAACGTATTATGTATCATCTCGTCTTTTTTACAATCTTATTCTCATTGCACACAACTGTTCAAACAAAGAAAGCGCAATTTGTCGCATTTAAAACATAAAAGTGAGGGAAATGCCACGTTTTGTTCGATAAACTTTTTATGAAGAACTTGCAGCCCGTTAAGGCTGCGTTTTTAACAACAATGTGCGCTATAAAAAGAACGACGCAAGCATTAATAATTAAAAGTATCACTTTATGCGTTAATTCGTGTGATGATGAGGATTAGGAATTTGAAAATTACTCCCATTTCATTTCGAGGGAGTCGGGAGTCGGGAGACGCGACTTGGAAAATATATAGTGGCAATTAAGGTAAATACACAATGCAAATAGTATCTTTGCGAAGAGACGAAAAACTTGTCATCAAACCCTATGCCAACCTGTCTGGCCATCGTGGTTACCAAATATTCCTATTGACACAAATTAGTAGAGGTCCATATCCGACAGTGTTTTGCGAAAGCCTGTAAAGGATTTGTTGTAGCTTTGTTTAGTGTACGTTCCTTTATGAGTGGACGGGACTGTTGATCTAGCGGTAATTTACCCCGAATGCTATGCCGGCGGTTGTTGATCCGATCGCCAACATGCAGCATCGCATCGTTCAGCTACTTTGCTCAGCTTTGTTGGATACATAGCTTAGGTAAGAGGTCCTATTTGAACTGTCGTCTTCAGAGGCGACAGTTCAAATAGGTTGTTTGTGTCTAACCGTCGGGTGTGCACTGAGACACTACCTAATGGCTTTAAAATATTCTAGACATTGAACGTGCTAATGCTTGGTTAATAATGTGTTCCGTTTAGGATGTTTAATAGTGTCCTAATGGAGTTTTTTTTAAATATATTATAGTATACCAAATGATTATGCTGTAGTATAATTCATAATTTGTGTAGTGACGGATTATGAATATAAAATGTCACCATCCCATTCCATTCCGTGAGTGTAGGGTGCGACTGAGGAAAATACAAGAAGCTGGTATCTCTGTTGGGAGAACTCTGTCTCAACTCGTCTGGCCAACGTTTTATAGTAGGCCAAATCATACATACATACATACATACATACGTGCATAGTCTCACTGTTTCCCGGAGGGGTAGGCAGAGACGACGGAACGCCATTTGCGACGATCCTGACATATCTCTCTTGCTTCATTTCACTCCCATAAAATTTCTCATGCATGCTCTTCGGTAAAGGGTTCTTCTAACCTGTCCGTTTTTTAGGACGTCTCCAATCTGGTCAGAGAACGTCCGTCTAGGTCTACCCTTTCCTCCTGTCCCATTCACACTTGACTTATATAACTTCTTGGTCAGTATTTCGTCATCCATCCTCTCCATGTGCTAAACTATCTTAGCATACTTTTCTCAATGGTTGTCACTACATTTTCTTTTACCCCACAACACTCTCTTATCACACAATTCTTTATTCTGTCGTTCAACTTTATTTTATTTATAGTCTCACGCCTGTATCCCCGAAGGGGTAGGCCGAAGTGTAATATTACATGAATTTTTAGGTCCCACGTAATACCCCTATTAGCGAGCCTATTGCCGTTACCGGGCACATCACCAGAAACGGTGCTGGTACTGAGAATTCGGAAAAACACCGTAACACTATTGCCCGACCCGGGAATCAAACCCGGGACCACCGATCAGCAGTCGCATACGCTATCCACTGGACCACGGAGGCAGTCTATATTTTGTGTGATGACCAATAATCGCGGTCAGGGTGCAATTGATTTGCAAAATGCAGGTTACGTGTAAATATATAATGAATAAGGAATTAGTGCTTGAAAACGTCTCCTTAATTTCTTTTCTCTTTTTCGCGTAGGTCTGCCTATGACAACTGGCCTAACGATTTTTATGAGACAAAAGTAAGGACCGACGGTTTTACAAGCGGTCACCCATCCCCTTGGTGCCCTTAGCCAAAGTTGCTTTACTTTGCCGATCTGTTTTCCAGCAAAACAAGCTATGAGCGCCACGCTAATACGAATAGGTTTGCACAGCTACAAAATATTTGTATTCAGAATTCGACTAACGTGTATAAAAAGTCCCAGGGGCACTGAATTTAATCGCGCAATTTCCCGACAAAGGCACGCTGCCAACTCTATTCGAGGCTACTTGGACACAGAGAACATTCCCATCGTCACGTAGATTTCATTATAAGGCGTATTAACTTATTTCTATGTTTCAGGAAAGCAGAGTAAGTATATTTAGATAGAGCTATCATGGATCAGACATCAGATTTGTAGTTGTAATTATGTCATCATCAGTATTTTGCTTAGTTTAAGATAGACACAATTAAATGGTAATACGAATTATTTAACGCTGAAACTGTGGTTTTTGTAATCAATAAAATAGTTACATCGGTATATAAAAACTGGAAAATTGTAATTATGTAGGTATGGAATTCAGGCAAAACAAATAACTATTATGAGGCAGAAATTGGTTGCTATGACCATCTTTATTAAAAAACTGTACGTATTAAAATAATTAAGTATGGTTACTTAATTATTTGCTAGCTAGTTTTTTTGCTAGCGTGCTTACAAAAGGAGCTCGGTGTTTTTGCATTTTCCAAGAATATTGCACTTTGATCCTATCTGAATTATGCTTATTAGCTAGCACGCATTTAGCGATAGCCAAGTGGATATACCAACAGACTGCCATGCAGAAGGTATCGGGTTCGATTCCACGGCGCGCACCAATGACTTTTCGGAGTTATGTGCGTATTGAATTGTTAATTATCGCTTGTCCCGTGCCACGGAGAGCACGTTAAGCCGTCGGTCCCGGTTGTCATGAAGATCTTTGACAGTCGTTACAGGGCGTCAGTACCTTCTAAATAAACTAACACTAGTCTAAACCATGGAATATCGCTATCCCTTCGGGTTGCGGAGGTCAGACAGGCAGTCGCTCCGTGGAAAAGCTAATATTCAGCCAAGTCCGGTTAGACTAGAAAGCGGACCCCAGATTGAAAACTGGGATAACACTAAGAGGATGATGATGAGCTAGCAAGCATTTCTAGACCAAATGCCGTTTTCGTTAGCTAGAAGGCGGGACAGAGAGAATAAAAGCAGAAAGAGAAGCTTATAAAAATACACGAAGGATAGATGCGAATTTCTTTACGTTTCTTACTTAGGATAGGAAACCCAGGGCTGCCAACGAGTTTTTTACGCCATGGAAAACTCTTGTTGTCTTCCTCCACCACAAAAACATTGGTTAAACTCTCGTGGAGGGCGTATGGCAACTCCCGAAACATGTTCGGTCTACATACTAAAAATCATTTCACGCGAGACCTTAAAGGACTTCAGGATTATCAGCTGAGCCGTAGCCAGTGGGCCGCAATTTTTATACTTAAAAGAAGAATTGAAGTGAGCTTTTCTTTTATTTCAGACTCATTTCTCTTATATCTATTTACTCTTTTCTTTTGTGCACTTCCTTCTCTTCCACGAATGCAGCGTATTTTATAATAAAAGTAATACTTTTTTCTGGAAACTGATCCAAGGCAACTATAACGGCCAAATGTGTCCGTGGAAAATTTCTCGGAATTATTTTATAGCACTGTTTGCTACAACAGTTACAACGCTTTGATCAAGTTGTCTCTTTATTTCGTCTCCTGCCTCGTCTAGATATTTTCCTCGTGATAAATATTTTATTAGTACCACCTTGTTCAATGTATATTACGACTGACTCAAGTTGGTGTTTATGAAAAAGCAAACTAGCATTACACTGAGGTTCGCTATAGTTTGGATGGTTATATCAGAGTGACAGCGATCACTATCACGTTTTTACGATGTAAAAGAGGGTTATGAATGTATTTGTACGTATTTTCGTAAGTTTGTGACTCTCTGCATCTTGATATGAGTAAAAGTGTTGTGATTCAATGCAAGCTAAGATGCGATGAATCTCAGTTTTAATACTTATTTCACTTTATTTAATTTTACTGAGATTTATTCAGTCTTCAATAAAACTGGGTTCGATTACAGATTATTTCAGAAAGTAAAAAATATTAACTATAATTTTGCAAAGACCATGACGATTATCCACCCATAAACTTTGGCGATGATGTATAGATGCCTGCTAAAGTCCACAAAGTTTGCAAACTAGTTCTCTCTATACACAAATTAAGTAAACTGTGCAAAAAACTACGTTAGTAAAAAGTGTAAAATCCAGTCTATATACACATACATGTATTTTAGCTAACAAAAAATAAACAAATAAAAATATAAGTAAGTGAGTATACATATGTATTCAAAAATACACTTCGCCTACACAGCACCTACTTAGACACATTTAAGGCTAAACTTCCAAAAAACAATTTCCACCAGATTTAATTTGATACTTTGAAAAGAAAATTTCGACTATATTTATAATGTTGGCTTCCTGTATACTAAAACCTTTCGGAAAGAGAGTATTCACATGTGAAAAAGTTCGCTAAGAGTAATCTTTTTTAAGGAGAGAAATGACGACTGTGATCCGAATTGTGCTTATTTTATACATTAACTAGCTTTTGCCCGCGACTGCGCCAGCGACTGCGCCCGCTTGACTGTTTGGACAACAAACAAACTCGTACACCCTCTTTACTCTCTTAAGGGAAGATAGTTTCGGCTTTCCTATAATGTTCAGTTGTGGTTTCGTAACGTTAGAAGGAAATAAGGACGCTTGCGAGATGGCATTGATCCCTTAAGAGGAACTGGTCCCAGAAGGCTGAAAAATAATCAGATGGAACGAATATAGGATATAGGCCTTCTCACTGTCCATCCATCAGATTCCTTCTCTCTGTCTTCCGTTGCCCAGTTTATTCCTTCCAGTGGGACTTTGCAATAAATAATTTGCGTCTTGGATTTAATTGCCATTGATCCAAATTAATGCCGTTATATTTAAACATTGCTCTTGAGTTTTCCGATTTATCCAGTTGGAATATACACACATCAGCAAAGATGGCAAAGAATTAAATCAATCCTATTCAAAGGAAAGAAATCACTCCGCACTCCAATATATCCGCATAAAAACCTACATATACAGAAAAATAACCTTATTTGCGTTCAATTATAAAGTTTGGTTATCCAAGTATAATTATCGGCACACAGTATCCGAAATGAGAAAATGCCCTAAGAAGGCTTGTTTGAGGAAATCAAGAGAACTATTCAGCTTATTTGAATAATCCCTCGGGGGACTTATTTTCCTGTATTTGGGGTAAAGTGAAAGCAGTAACAGTAAAAGAGAATTGTTACCCATGAACTGCTCTAGAGTGCCTTCTATGGGTAATGTTGGTATACAAATGGAGTATTGTGGGTTAATATTAGTAAATATTGAGTTTTTCGTTTGATTTTTATGGCGGGATCCGACATATGAAGGTTCAATGAGGTTTTATGATAGTTTTATGCAAAGGGCCTGGTGATGTGTGTTTGGTGATTTGGTTAAACCTATGAAGGTGATGCGAAATAATCTTTGTTAGGGTCATTATAGTTTGAAACTTTTCTCGCATCTGCCTGGATTAAGTTAGATCTGAATTAGTAGTAAACATAGTCACAGAGAACTAAATAGTTATGACATAGTAGGGGTGTCAATGGGTCATAGTCCACATACCGTTTTTATCTCCGTTTTAAATTGAAGATTTATTGTTTTTTAGATTAATTGTTTCATTGTGCCTGCGAAAACGCACTTTTTGGATAGTCTGTCTTTGGCAGCTGTAATACGATAGTTGACAAAAAATTGTTGCTATTTATAACATAAGAGTGTCGTGGCTGATATTTGTGTATGTGTAGATTGAAGCATTTAAAAGCTGGAGTAAGCTTTCAAATGTACCAAAATCACCAGCCTCGGCCGGTCCATACACATGGCGGCTGTTCTAAAAGTATACACGCAAAAGCAAAAAACATTAACGTATGCGGTCAAAGGTACCCCACCTCTATATGTATCTCGGTATGTTTTAAGTTTATGCGTTATTTCCTACCGCAAAGCCTTTAAGGGTTGTATTTTTACGAAGAACTTACCCTAACCAAATAGCTGCGGTCGATCATTCGCCCTTTTATCCCAAAACTATTAAGGTAAATTAAATAGAAGGTCAAATATAATTAGTGAGGTTGAGGGTTAAAAGTTAGAATAATTTGCGCGAAAGGGACATTTATATGAATATTTATGAAATACTTACGGCCAGAAATAGTATGGTAAGTTATTATAGAGATATTATAAATGAAAATGATTCCTTCTATCTTTCAGAAAGTGTAAAGAAAAAGAAATATCGCGCAAATATACCTACTTTGATATATACAGGTCGTAAAAAGACGAAAACTGAAACCCCATAAAGTACCAATCATTACGAATATTTTTTACCTCTGTACCATACCTGGGAAATTACTGGTTACGGAGATATTGAGGCCCAAAGTTACTATGAATTTTTTGTAATTAGGTACAATATGGATGCATTTACCCTGCCAACATGTTTTATATAATAGATGTCCTATGCACCCATGGATAAGTAGGGATTTCGAAAATTGCACGCGCATACTTTTAATTATGGATTAAACAATGTGTTTCCTTTAAAAAAATATCCTTTCCCAGTTTTTATTTTCGCTTAGTATGACTTGGCATGATGTCCAAAACGAGTAGACTTCGGCTTGGTGACGGGTCTTGTGACAGCCTGTATATGATCTAAATACATATTATTAAATGAGTCACGGTTACGTAGAATGGTAACATTTACAAAAATTATGATTTATGAATGTATGAATCGATGATATCACGGAAAAGTTTACGCACCAGTTTGTTTTACTCACTTCCCGTTCGGCTAGTGTTTTTAGCAGTCAATACACAAATCAATCAGTAATTGCGTCAAATACTCAAAATGTGATAATTTCATTTTCTAGTTATGTCCCTTCGTTCCTTTACAGCCTCTTCCAATTTAAGTCACAATAATATCGAAAGAGAAGAGAACGGATACCATGCTGGAAACATCTTCAAGACAGCTTCTCTGGAGACAAACGATAATTGACTATTTTTTTATTCGATATTTGACGCACTTACATATCTTGAAGGTTTCGATACGCAGTGTGACAGAGGTAAATATTTTATAAAAGCAATTGTTTCTTTTTTCTGAATAAATACCTTTTTGCATAACAGTTTGTTGGTCTCCATTAGACCTACAAACTTATTATTATACTATTACGGCTGCTTCTATTGGGTAGGATAGATATTAACTCCAATATACTTACATTTGGCAGTATAACATATCTAGGTAATATCTCAGTTTATTATAGATTATCTAAACATATTGTCTCACAGATACCAGGCAACACAATACATGTTTCCCACAAAAGCAGGCATTATGCACAGTTCAGAGTTCAAGGGAAACGTTTCATTATTAATATCTGTCTGTATACAGACATGTAGAATATTTGCAAAATGTAATTAATCTTTAGTGAGAGGAAAATTGAGGAAATTGGTGTCTGTCAGATTGTATAATTAACGTGGCCGACAAGAATTAAGTAAGCTTTGTCGTAACTTGCTCGATGATCTCATAATTGTGGTGTTCGTGATAAACTACAAATTTTATCGCCTGCTTTGAATATTTCAGTACTATTGATAATGAAGTTGGTGTTTATTTTTATCTGTTACTCATTAATTTTTATCTGTCAGACTACGATAGTATTTAGAATCTTACGATAAAGAACTAAAGTATTTTCTAGAGGTTGGCTTCGCCGCATGGCCATCGTGACAAAAGGTTGCCTATACGCTCTTCTGATGTATGAGCGATTTGACTGCAAAGTCATAATAAAATCCGTCTTATCGTGTTTGCGTAAAAGAGTCCCGAACATTTCTCCATGCTAACAAACTTTTGTGGACAAATATCTAAGGCTGCATATGTATAAGCTATTTAAGACTACGTGCATGGACTACTTCCCCGTATACAAAGGTGCTTATTAATACTTGCAAGTATAAATGAAGCTGTGAGCTTCGTGCGGCAATTGCTTACGTGGGCTATTAACGCATATTATTAGACGCTGCTAATTACGTTAGGAAAATATATGCATATTGTAATGAGAATTTGCGAAATTACGGCCTTATGTTTGCTTACGTAAACATCGAAAACACCGCTTTCATATATTTCAGTATCTCTTATAAGTAAGTAATCGAAAGTTATAAATATTACTCGTTTCATCATCATTAGTCGTTTTTGGTCCACAGTTGGCCTTAAGTCTCTCATTATTTGCGTCAGTATAGCATTATGGGGCAATAAGAGGATTTAGCTTACTACTCCACGCCGTGTGGTTGACGGCATAGAATACAAGTGTCACCACCCACTATCTTCCCGTGGGTGTCGTAAGAGGCGACTAAGGGATAACACGATGCAAATACCATCTTTGCGTAGAGACGGAAAACTCGACATCAAACCCTATACGACTGCCTCGTTGGTCTCTCGGCATAAATGTGCGCGTGGGATCGGGAGGTCCCGGGTTCGATTCCTGGGTCGGGCCGTGTTATTGGATTTTTCTGTCACGAAATTCTCAGTAGCCGCACGGAGTCTGGAAATGTGCCCGGTACGGCAATAGGCTCGCCCCTTATTACGTGGGACTAAAGTATATCTGGCGAAAAGTGGGTGTAGAAATACACCTCTGCCTACCCCTTCGGGGATAAAAGGCGTGACGTTATGTATGTATGTATGTATGTCCACGCTCTAGCCAGATGGATTGGCATAGGGCTTGGTGTCGCGTTTTCCGACTCTTCCGTAAGGTATTATTTGCTTCAAGGATTGATGAAATGAGGTAGTGACACTTTGTATTCTTAAACCATTACCACACAGAAAACTCGTTTGCAACGTTGTTGTTTTGTTTTTGTTTTTCCATTGGCAACAATCGCATTAGGAATAAATACTATAACGATCTAACATAGAGGAATTTGCAAACTATAAAACAACGAGCACAAAAAAACCGAGACTCAAAGCAACAATGGTGCTCACACAAAGTATTGTTTTTTGTAGAACCCACATCACTTGAAGCAATGTTAATCAGGAGGGCAGCTGCTTACACCCATTAACCATTTGCGCAATCGAAGCTATATATAGTCAGTTAAAATGGTATTTTCCTCCGTGGTTTAATCATCATCCGCCTAGCGTTATCCCGGTTGCATCCAAGACTTAACACCTTGGAACCCGAGGCCCGCTTACTGGTGTAACCAGATATGACAAAATATCAACTTTTCACAGAGTAACTAACTTCTGACCTCCGCAACCCAAAAGGATAGCGATATTTCATGGTTTAGAGCAGTATCAGTTTATTTGAGGGTACTGACTGCCCGTAACGACTGTCAACGGTGGTTCCTCCGTGGTTTAATATTTCTACAACTCTCACACCTTGCGTATGTATCATTATTGCAAAAATATTAAACGGATTTTGATGAAACTTTGCTAATAATAAAGCCAATGCTATCTTTCGTCGCGTTAATTGAGCCTCACGAGGGTGGGTCGCAAGCATAATTTAGTTCTTTCTATACTTTTTTCCGCGGCAATGAAATACCTCCAATCAATACCTATGTAGAGCCAACCAAGTCCTCAATTCGCAGCTCAAACCATGTCTCATTATTTTAGGACCTATAAATGCAAATTTTATGAAACTTAATTTGTAAAAAGGATGGAAGAAAAAGATTAACGACTTTGGTACATGAATCGAGTTAAAAAGGCACCTTTTAAATAATTGTAATCACTGTATTTTATATGTATTAAAATGGTCATTTTTAATAAAAGTTACCCAAGGTAGGTAAATTGAAAATGGGAATAAACTTTACCTTAATTAAACAAAAGCAATTTTCAAACGGTAACTGTTTTTTAGGCACTTTACCCGATGTGGATTGCCTTGATGAGTAAAAAGCTGACATTTTAGTAAATACATATTAATATTATCAAGAAGTACAAAGAAGCAGAAAAAAAACGTTTTGAATCTCACTATTAGAAGTTACACATACGATCGTTCAATAGCAATCACATGCATACATGAACTTATACTTACGCTATTATTCAAGATTTCGCCAACAACAGGTGGGCCGCGGCTTATTAAACACGATTACCTACCGACCAGAAGATTATCCATCTAGTTGAAGAAACGTAGCGTTTCATCAATTAGATGGAGGTCAACCTAGGTCATCCTTAAGTTCATAAGTAAAGTCTTCTTCTGTCATTCCTTCGTTTCTGATCATCGTTATCCCCGGTTTTCAACCTGATAACCTTATTTATTCTCTTCTAAGAAGTTAGAAGAACTTGCTTGAGGCTTCTTTGATTTAGTCCAAACATTTAGTTAGCAAACGGCCCCGAGTGTTTCAGTTATCGGTCTGATAAGTAGATGTATTCAATAAAATAATGTATTCAATAATTAAGATGGATTCAATAAAATTATTCAGCAGTTGGACTTGGTCAAGTAGCAAACTTTTTATTATTCATAATAAAGTACTTTAAACTAGTAGGCTTACACAAAGAGTCTCTACGTTCAAGCGTATTTAAAATTCTACTAAAAATCTTAGTGTAGGTAAGTAGCCTGCAAAATACAGGAGGTAATTTGAGAGTCGCAGCGTTATTTGGAGGGAAAATTATTTGCAAGTGAAATTTGTTTAACCTAAAAAGCTCAGTTTGTGAGATACAGCTCACAAAGATTAGTACCGTGAGATTGCTATTTGTTTGAACAACAATGTTTGCTTGTTACTAATTCTGGTCTTTGTTTTCGTTATTGTTTGTTCTTTCTGGAAAAGAGGGTTATTTTTTAAAGTTTGGTCAGTAGGTATTGATTAATTGATTGATTGGTGGCGTTTTTGTTTTTGTTCTTTTTGACTACAGTAAACAAGATAAGTGAGTGGCAGCGTAGACAATAGATTTTTTATTTCTTGGATACTGATTGTCAACTTTGAGGCTGCATCACTTTTACGCAATAAATCTATTTCATCACCTTTTATCGGTTATAGGACTTTTTACTTAATAATAAATTATTTGTCCACCCACATCTCACTAGACTTTGCTAACCTCAATCACTATCATGCCTCTTAACTATCTTAACGCACAAAAATCATACAACCTCGCTTTGATGAGACATGAAACTAAAAAATATACTATTGCATTCAACATTTTATTACGTGTGACGTACATCATTAGCATTAGCCTATTCTTTTTTGTTGTAGTATTACCGTTGCGTGTTTTTCCTCCCGTGAAGTTAACAATAACTTTACCTGAACATCTGTTTCGTCAAAATCGCAACATCTGCAACGCAAGTGAAGATTGCAAAACGGAACCACTTCCATTTTGTTGTCAACACTGACCGATAAGCAAGCGGTTTTCCCGACACTAAAATGTAACTGCCGCTTACAGATAAGCTCAGGTACATCAAGAATAGCCAATCATTAAAATTTAGTATTACCAAGCCACTGCATTTCATAAAAGCTCTTTAAGCACTTGAGCTAAAACTGTCGTCTATATACGAATTTAAGCATAGATCCAAGTGGATCTAAATAGATTCTAGCTGTTGTATAAAGTTTTGTTGACCGCACGAGCATTCTGCCTTTGAACGGAACAGGGGAATGCACTATCCGGCATTAACTTACCCTGCCGACTACGCTTATCGCTCCGCGGGAAAACCGGAATAATTATTTATTCAGTGGCCATTTATTTGCTCATTCGTTATTATAAATAGACTATCGGTTTATCGTACTGTTCATCGTTCCATTTTGCAGTTGAATAAATAATGTTATTGGATCGTTTAATTATAAAATGTTGCTTGGAATACGGCGCTGGTGTTTTACAGGGACGGATTTTAAGCGCAGATGTTTGTTCTTTTAACGGCTGCCGCTCATTAAGAGTGCGGTTTTCTGTTAACCTATATCCGGATGCAGCTGTTTAACAGAAGTAGGTACGAATCCAACCTGCGAATTTTGTCGGAAGTAGATTGCGGCTGTGTTTAAATTTCATTGAAACTTTTCTCCCACATGCTAAAGGCTAAAGGCCCTCAACGTAATGGTAAAGTTGGAATTCTGGTGCTCCTGTTTTTGAATCCTGTAATCTTTCTATCGGTGTAAAACGTTTACTTCTCATAAGCAAATTTAGCCCCAAACAATTAATCCGAAAGATTTTTAAGAAAATGTCCGTTTTCTATCTTGGAGATACTAATATTACATCGGGACCCAAACATAACTGACAAAGTGTGGGTGTGTAATACACCTCTGCCTACCCCGTCGATAAAGTTATATATGTATGTACCATTGATATGCTGGTTGTTTATGTAATAACAATACCTACAATTTGAACTAATATATTGTGACGGCCGGTGTCATGTAAAGCTGTCATCACTACGGTAGTCAAGGACTACTGACGTCTACACGACAAACTAGTCGGTTGTCAAACACAATAATTAGCAAAGAGGTTTGAAGACTATTTTATTATTTGGAAATGCGTTTTTAGTTCGATGACGTATACACTCTGTCAAGTGTTTGCCAAATTCACCAGTCATTTACAACAAGGCAATGATCGTGCGGATAACGCATCCCGTTCAAGTTCTGAGGGCGTGGGTTCAAATCCCAGTCATAACAGTTATGCCGATATTGGTTTTTATGAAATTTGGAAAATGTTTATGAATATTTGGCCAATATTAAAAAAAATATTTATAAATATTTCGAGTAAAAATTTAGAAAATTCTAGAAAGTTCAGGAAGAAATGGAAAGGTTAAAAACAGACAGGAGATGGAAAAACAATTGAATAACGAAATGACAATCGAAATTAGTGGATCTAGAACATTCCTAGGAGTATATAAGGCGGTGAAGACGCGCTAAGCGCCAGTTTCGACTATTGAACATAGACATCGCCGAACTGCGGACCATACTTCAAGCATCTCACCCGGTCGTCATTGCGGGCGACTTCAACTGTAAGCACCCAGCGTGGAACTCAGCGACCACCAATGCACCGGGTGTACGACTCTTCAACGACGTCGAAGCCCATGGATACACCGTAGCGGGTCCGGAGGTACCTACACATTACCCGGACACGCTAACGCACATGCCTGACGTCATCGACATCGTGGTGCACAATGACCTCTCGCACTGCCAGTTACAGCTTCACCAGGAGGTGCTCGACGACGAGCTACAGTCGGACCACCAGCCGGTACTCGTCGTCGCACAACAGGAGCCTACACGTATCGTCCCTCAAGCGCAACGTCCAAAACCGGGCTGGACTAGATTTAAGGATACGATGGAGACCACCACACCGACTCGCCCTATCAGCTCCGCAGCCGACGTCGACGCGCTCGCGGCCGAACTCGCCGGCGCTATTAAGTCCGCCCTTGTCAGCTCCACACCACCCATCAACACCCAGAGGAGGCTACCCCCTCTGAAGGCACACATCGCTAAACTGATAGCTGACAAGCGGCGCCTCCGCAGACAGTGGCAGAGCACGCGATGCCCCACATTAAAGACGCAATTCAACCGGCTGACGGAGAGAGTGAAGGGCGAGTTGAGGACCCATACCGCCGAGAGCTGGGAGAGACTGATCGAGGACTCTCGCGACGACTGGCCGTCGATCCACCGCTTATGTCGTCGCCTCACAAACACCCCAGCTCCGGTGCGCCCGCTACTACACGCCGACGGAACACCACGCTACAAAGCAGCAAACCGAGCAGCAATCCTAGCCGACCACCTCGAGGGCGAGTTCAGGCCTAACCCGATTGTTGACGCAGATCACGCCGCAGCAGTCGAGAAACACCTTCGGGAATACTTCGCCACGCCGATAGCTCCCGAATAGGACTCCATCTTCTTTTCCCCTGGAACGGTGCAGCGAGCCATACGGTGGAACCAGCCCCGGAAGGCCCCTGGGGCGGATGGGATACCGAATATAGCGCTGCGCCACCTGCCACACCGTACCGTGGCAGCGTTGGCGCGCCTGTTCACGGGGATCGTCCGCACAGGCGCCTTCCCCGCTTGCTGGAAAGAAGGCCGCATCATAATGTTACCGAAGCCAGACAAAAACATCTTGAAGCCGGGGAGCTATCGGCCGATCACTCTCCTGCCCACGATCTCGAAGGTGTTTGAGAGACTCCTGTTGCGGCACCTCACACCGCACATCACGCCAAGACCGGAACAATTCGAGTTCAGGTCTGAACATTCCACAACACTGCAATTGTCGAGGGTACTGCATCGGATAACGGCGGCGCGCAACAAGCGCGAGCACGCCGTAGCAGTATTCCTCGACATCCAGAAAGCTTTTGACCGAGTGTGGCACTCCGGTCTGCTGTTCAAACTGTCGACATCCACAGCGCCTCGCCGTGTAGTAAAGGTGGTCTCCTCGTTCCTTAGCAACCGGACTTTTCGAGTGGCAGTGGAACAAGAGCTCTCAGACGTCCGCACTATCTCTGCTGGAGTCCCGCAGGGCTCATGCCTCTCGCCTGTGCTTTACACCAGGTTCACCGACGACATCCCCGTCGCCGAGGGCGCCGAGCTGGCGCTCTACGCCGACGACGCGGCGTATATCTCCACCAGCGTCAACGCCGCCCACGCCGCCAAGAAGATGCAGCGCGCCCTCGACCTTCTCCCCCGCTGCCTATCGCAGTGGCGACTGTCGGTGAATGTGGGTAAGTCACAGGCGATACCCATTAGCAGCAAGGACCTCCACCCACTGCCACTCAAACTCCAGGGTGAGTACATCCGCTGGACCCGGACGGTGAAGTACCTGGGGATCACCATTGACCGAGCTCTCTCTATGAAGCCGCACGTCCGCAACGTCGTCGCACAGGTACGCGCAACCAGAGCGCTTCTGCGTCCAGTGCTCTCCTCACATCTACCACTTCGAGCGAAGCTGGGTGTGTACAAATCTTATGTGCGCACCCGGCTCACCTACGCCGCGCCCGCTTGGTTCGCCCTCACGAGCGAGTCGAGCCGCATTCGCCTCCGCGCGCAGCAGTCACTGTCGCTGCGCGCCGCCGTACAAGCTCCTCGCTACGTGAGGAACGACATCATCCAGCGGGACACACGCATCGAGAGCCTGGACGCCTACATCCGCCGTCTGTCCGTGGTGATGTTTGAGCGTGCCGACGCCTCGGCCTGGGACCACGTCCGGGACCTGGCCCCCTGGCATGCTCGCCCCCCGGACAAGAAGAAGCTGCCTTGCGACCTCATCGCCAACCCCGACGACGCTGCGGACGAGCCGGTTGCCCCGGGTAACCGCCGTCCCCCCCCCCTAACTTGACAACTTCTTAGCCCTCTGTTGCAGGTGGCCGCCCCTTTCCGCGCGACATCTGCGCGTATCGACGCAGGATACGCGCATCATGTGCGCGCGCGGACGACCACCGCAACAGAGCACGCCAAGGACTACACTCCAAACCATGACGTCGGCGTCTAACCAGACGCCGGGACCACACCACCACCACCTCACCACCAAGACCTCCGCAGGCCGCCCGTAAGTCGCCGTCTGTGTCGCTGGCTTCACGGAGCTGGGCCTCCCTCGGTTCGCCGGGGGTCTCACCTGGCTCGTGTTGACCGCCCGGACGGCGTGAAGATTCGGCGGCCTGCGCAACACGCCTTAATCGGTCAATCGCCTTAGGGCAACTACTGCCCGACCCAAGGACCTGCCTTTATTAAAGGGCAGGATACCCAGAACCCGCTAGCAGGGGGCAAAATCTGTCCCGAACTAGCCGCTGCACGCCTTGTACGGGGCGTCGCGATGATCTACGTTGTAAGCGCCAGTTTAAGTTGAGAAGTGGTAAAGTGGAGAAGAAAAGGAAGAAGTAAAAGGAAGAAAGAAGTAGTAGTGAAATAAAGTGAAATGAAAGTATAGTGCAGTGAAGTGAATTGCAGTGCAAAATACGTTAGTGTTGGTGCTGTCCGCGTCGAAATCGAACGACGCGTCGTGTGTGTAAAGTCGAATAAATTGTCATCAGTGCTACTCGGTGTTTCCTTCCAATCCCGTAACAATATTTAATAACTATATGTAGGTACGGTATTTAAAATGATTTATAAACAGTATATTATTGTATTTTGGCGTTATAAACATTAATTTTCATAATTGTTAAATTCATGATTCTTTTTTTATTGTTTTATTCATGTTTTTTTTTTTAAATAAATGCATCTTATTCCATAAGATCTCTTCTACAATTACCGTGCCCAACAGGTTCCATAATTGTTACCTTCTTGAATGTTTTGTAAGAACTTAGAATAGTTTATGAAGGGCAATAAAATTAACATTTACACCAAAATGCACTAGTATTAATTTAGTGAACGCTAAGAGTCAAGAAGGCTTCCTCGCTTGTCGAAAGCCAAACTGCCACCTTCACACCTCCATGACTACGTGATCGTGAATATATTATTATGCATGAAAATCTCTGAACCATAGTGTAGTGCTTTTGGAAGCTGTAGTAGAATTAATATTTCCAAGGTGCATACATAATGGTCTTGCAATTGTTACAAAACAGAAAAAGAAACGAGTGTGTTTTAGCATTCTTACTAAAGCCCTAGTGAGCATTTTAACAAATTGACAGTAAATTAGCAGTGTCTTTCTTGTTGATAAGAGTGTTCGCTAGAAAAATCAAGTGAATGCTCAGGTGTATCAGCACCATTAGAATAATATTTGACAGCTGATATTTTTTATAGCCTAGGATATCACACGCACTGTATTATGCTCTCACAGAAAATCGACGTAAAGTAACGGTACCTAAACTCGTTCGGTGAGTGAGAGTGCCGGAGGCCCTATCCCCTATTCCTTCTCCCTCATCCCATCCTCATTCCCAACCCCAAGGGGCGGCAACACACTTGTGACTCCTGAGGTGTTGCTTGTGTCCATGGGCGGCAGTAATTACTTACCATCAGGCAATCCGTCTGCTCGTTTGCCGCCTATTAACATTTAAAAAAAAAATTTAACTAATCTATACGTATTAAAAAATGAATTCTTCCAGCCGTCCTGTCTGTCCGTATAAACGCAATAAGACGTTTTATTCGTGAAGGTTTTGCGTAAATGATACTTATATCATCCTATCCTTGCAAAGCCGGGACTGATCGTTAGTTATAAATCATAATTCTTTTAAAGAAATTGAATCGGGGCTTCCAATCCCCAGCTATTATAAATCATTCAATAGAAGTAAATCTGAGCACCGAATTCATAGTTATACATAATGCTTGTCCACTGAACAGTTAATCCTAAATAATCTGCTATGAATGGACTTTGACAATCTGACTACAATGTTTCGTATTCTAATAAATAGAAAGTAATATTAGACAGGATATGACGGAAACATACGGTCGTTTGGAATGAGATAATTTATACAGTATTTGGTCGTAATGACCAAATACAGTATGTATTTCAAGCTAAAATAAATTGGCAATTCCGTTGTGTGTTTTGTTGTCACTCGTGGCAACGGAGCGGTTTATAGTATGAATTTAGTGTGTGGAGATAGTGAAGAGGTGACATGGGCTACTTTTTACTGCGATAAGAGGCACCCATATGCCGCTGGTGGCCTAGTCTAGTTACTAAACACAAGTAACGGCACTATATTATATGGGGTGTAAATAAAAAGAAACTACTACATGTTTCAGGTCACCTATTCTATCGAGTACCTACATCACAGCTATATTTGTATTGTTATATTATTATCTATCTTCACCTCACCAGGGTGCACATTAGTTTATTTATAATTCAGTTTTTAAGAAGGCTTAGGGTACAGACTATATATACACCACTATTTTTTAATTAGTACAAAAAAATTAACGGGGCACTAAGTATCTTTAACTGATCATATTTATGTAGTTAAAAAATAAAACCACTTAGTCCCAAAACTGTCTCAAAACTGTCCACAAAAATACGCAAGAATTGGTAAATGCATAATTACGACGCGCGTACTATGACTTTTAACTGTAGTAAATGCCTCATTGATAAATTCGCCCCTGTACCTCTGCGCCCGCGCCGCGCCCCGATCGATGCGACAAACAGTGCTAAATTGCAAGCGGAACTGAGAACACCCATTTAATTGTTTGTCTAAGTTTGCCCGACGCGAGGCTTATCAGTTCACATCGTATGTAGTATGCTTCGTGCGTACTTTTTGAGTGGAGGAATCGCGAGTGCAGCTGTGTACCCATGGACATCTTTTTGTGAGTGTACAAAAGTGAGCCGGTTAGTGTCGAAAAGTTAAAATAGTGCATATTGGACGCTTTTGACGAAGTAAAAAGACAGAAGCGTACTTCTTGACAATGGTGGTGGACGTTTTGAAGGACAATGGAAATACTTGTAAGTTTAGTAAATCATACCTACTTAAGTAAATAATAATTTGATCCGGGCGGCTCAAGATAGGTCTGTGTGGAGAACCTTGAGGGAGGCCTATGCCCAGTAGTGGCCGTCTCTAGGCTGACATGATGATGATAAAATAATATTTGTAAATAGAAGATGATTCTAACTTCATAAATACGCCAAAATTACTCTTTTATTTTATTACAGAATATCTTTTTTTATTTTGATATGTGTTTTCTTTTTAATTATATACCGCAGTATTTAATTACTTCTAAAACGGTTAATTTTGCCGGCACTAAGCCCGGATGAAGTATGAAAGAGAGGGTTGAATTAAAAAAATTAAAAAGTAACTACCTACACTTATTATTTTGCTTCATTTTATTGACTACGGCTACCTACATTATAAGTGCGACGAAAAGAATGCGTAAGAGTAGGACGGAAAGTAAGTTCTATCAATGAAGTAGTGAATGGATTGTAAAGTATGTCTATGATTTAGGTGAGATTTTCTACAAAAAGCAAATGATTATAACTTTGCTATTTATAGATATTATGAAATTCTTACGTCACATATATGATAATAATGTCTTCGCTAATATGTCCTTAAAGTTTTTGTACTAATTAAAAAATAGTGGTGTATATATCACGCTACGGCTTAGGCGACGGAAAAAAGACAAAAGACGCTAATCAAGCGGTGCAGACTAATATCGTTTTAACTATTCGGATTTTAGTTAAATCTTGCAGTAAAACAGCTTATTTATCAGTATATCATAATGGGCTATCGTTTATCACGATAGCTGACACTGATGCGGGCGAAGCCGCGGGCAAAACTAGTTTCAAATTCTCTCATCAAGCTCACCTAGCAAATATAAACTGGTACATACATATATACCCAAGCAATCTTGAAGACATATTGCTTTGTTTGACAGCCGTGAGAGAGACATTACTCAGGTGAGAGGCTGTGACCCTCCTGAAATATCGTCCGATGCGGGCGCCTAAATAACTTCCTTGAAGTACCTACTTAAGGCCCTTTGTTGTGACACACATTTTATCATATACTTTACGTATAATAGGGATATTCATGTACTGTGAAAACTGAAGAAATATGATAGCCATTGCATTAAATTGAGACGCTTGATAAAGGAAATGAAAATTTGTATTGAAAGGCTTAGCGATAGGTGTGGATAATCAGATCAGAATCTAATAGCTATGTTTCTATGTTTAATTTAAGTAAAGGTGACATGAAAATTCAAGGTCTAGACATAAAAAATGTTTATTTAGCATTTTATAATTTGTCGTAATCATTGAACTAGTAGACGAACATCGTGGAATAAAATAATTTACAATTTTGATCTTGTGACTCATAGAATATATTTTGGGAACACTTAGGGGCGGCACATACCTGACCGAAGATGCGTCGAACGTATCTTCGGTCGCGTCTATTCCGTCAAATGAATCGGTACACATCTGACGGAAAATGCGTCGAGCGTATCTGCACACATTCGTTGAAAGCGTGGCTATTATGCACACATATAAGTTTGTTCGTGCAGGGCCGTACTCAGGGCAGCTCAATATTTTACTGTCATATTCTTTCACCTAATTATTTTTCGTGTTCCCTGATGTTATGTAGTCACTGAAGTCCTGTAGTTATTTATATTGCAATTCGAGTTTGACTATTAAAAATATGTCGGACTTCGAGGATTTTTTTTAGTAGCCAACAAGCGTTATTTGAATATATATCCCATTTAGGTATGGAGGTTCAAAAATAAAAGACGATAATACGATTTGGTTACGGTTTTTCACAAAACTTATACAAATGATATAGAAGGGGTTACAGACAACAGTTGCAGAGCAAGACACAAAATGTTTTCTATATAGGTATGTATGGAAATTGTTCCCGTGGACCTTTAGCACCTCATACCCAAAAATTGGCCCTCGATCCAAGCTAGCAAATATTACGCATAGCACATACTAACACCACATTATTCTACACATTTTGTTTCTGAAAAAATAAGTAAGCTCTGGCGGCCCTGGAATCTTACGATCTTAAAATCACCGATCTGGGAATGACATGGATATGGTATGTCCAATACCTACGAATTTAGCGTGCTCACCTACGAAATTAGCGTGCACACCTACGAAACGTTGGGCAAATAAAATGGCTGCCATTTGGGTTGTTCTCCAGAATGTAATCGATAACGATATGGAGCCGGTTAGAGGAGAATAATACATTTTTTAGTAAGTTACCTTTGTTAGTTTAAATCGTTTGCCAGATTAGTTTATTCCATAATGCAAATGTGGGCGAACATGGCAAAGCGAAAGACGACCCTTGTATGAAACATGTAACAAAATATTCTCTGAGAGCCAATATCGGTTTTTTAGACACATTTATACACAAAAACAAAATTATTATGTTCGATAGACAACGATTTCACAGCAGATGTACCACAAACCTTGGCGAAAAATATGGCGATAGTGGCACGAATGACATTTCTAATAAAATATCGTCATGATTAATTTATTCAGTAAACTATGGCTATCTCTTTTTTCTGACAGAAATATCCCTAAGACAAAACGAGACAACACTATGTTTGGTGGCTTTATGTCGATTTCGTATATATGTGTATAAAAAAATCATGGCAAAATGTGGGTGTAATATTACACCTCTGCCTACCCCTCCGGGGATACAGCCGTGAGTCTATAAAAATATAATAATTTATGTGAATAATGTAATTTTTCTATATGTACCTACTATTTGCCCTCTCCATTTATATTCCTTACTCAACGGTCAAAATTCACGTGGTGCGTGGTGCGCGCGACCTCGACGGATAATCCGTTAGTACGCTCGACGTACTAACGGATTATCGGTCAGGTGTGAATGGTTGAACGTTTTTCTATACATTTGTATGTATTGGCGTTACGCGACCGATAAAACGCGACGGATCTTCCGTCAGGTATGTGCCGGCCCTTAAGGCGTCTAAGTGCTCCCAAAATATGTATATTCTATGAGTCACAAGATCAAAATTGTAAAATATTTTATTGCAACAACTGCAATAAATAAATAAATATGGCTACGAACAGGTAAAGTTATACTGAAGTATGTACAGAACCCCTTAATGTTACTGTTTTATATTTCTGTCTTTGTTTTTTGTCTCTCGGCTTGCTAAGGGAAGTGGAATTGGCATTCGTTTCCACCCCCACTATTTGTTATAAATATAATTGCGGATGCCAAGACAGTTTAACTGTTCCTGGGACTTCACAAATGTCAAATTGTTAACACTGCTTACTGTTGCTAAGATAATTTTTCTTAATAATTTTTTGTCGCCACATATCAATAATTATGTTAATACTGTCAATAGTCTGCAATAGACTACGGATATTATGCGACCAGTATTTATCGTCTTATCTGTAGATATATATAAAATTATTGTGTTGCAGCTGATTGGCTAGCAGACAATGCGCTGCTGAAACTACCCAGTAGTTTACGTACGCAAGTAGCTGAAATTTACCATGTATGAACCTTGGAAACCGAAGGGGTGTACTAAAAAGGCATTTGCCAGCAATACCGCATGGGTATTGTCGGAAATATAATAGATCGCGGTGTTGAAAACACACAGTCGTAAAAAATATTCATCACTTCTAAAGCCTAAGGAACATCATAAGTCGCAAATACTACTCTCTCTCAATCAACAAAGCACACCTCCAAATCAACAATTTCCTAAGTAATTCAAGATTGACCAGCTATATCCAAATGCTGTGCCGGTATGTAGTCAAATACATTCACGTTGGGATTACCACGACCCAGCAATCCCAACTATGCTCAGTTTACGTTACGGCACATTCATACCAGATGCCGAGTTTGTGGAAGTACGTCGCACATATGTGTGTGTTATTAATTCTAAATTGACGTTTAGTTCAAATTGGTTTGTATTTCCGCTGCATATTGCGTCCCTTTGTTTTGAGATTGTTTATTTAAAGAATAATTTTAGTGATTTTTATTCGTGGTTAATTTTGATCGATCTTGGAACATGAGCCATGTACATAAACTGTCCCACGAATGGGCACTAGCCTCTTATCGCTAACCCTACCTATTCATGAAGGATTAGGCCATAGTCCACCAGACTGACCAAATGCCGGTTAGCAAACTTGTTAGCAAGCAATGTCTCTTGTAAACATTTTGGTAAAGTCTCAGATATTTTCCTTATAAGTTTTCTTCAGTGTTTAGCAAGCAATAATACAATAGGTATATTCACTGATATATTATCTAAAACGGATATCAAATAAAGAAACAATCGCATTGTTATCTCTCTCCAAATAACTTTAGGGTGACAATCACAATAACCTATCAGATCCAAACACAAAGCTCAATTTAGATGACCCAATGACCCGTACGTATTGACATAGCAAACTTATAGGCCCACAGTTTGTTCCGTCAAGGACAATAAATGGTATTTTCACCCTAAACTTTTGCGATATTCTGTTTGCCTCCGAAAAGTTTCGCCGTCCGTTTTCTTTTTGTTGTAAGTCCTAATTATTGTAATGGCTTGTCAATGCTAATATTCTCTTTTGACGTTTGTAAAAATAGGATGAAAGCTGGGGTTTTGTTATGTGAATAAAATTTTTGGTATTCTGAAAGTTTGTGAGGTAAGGAATGTTTAATTTTAGCTCGTAAGTTCAACATTTTCTCAACATGATTTTCATGTTTAATAAAAGCAGTGACTGCCCAGTAGAGATACCAACAGACTTCCATACAGGGAGTATCGAGTTCGAATCCACATCGCGCACCACCACTAAGTTATGTGCGTATTGATATGTTAGTTGTTGCTTGAATGGATAAATCAACTGATACAAGGATATGGAAAATCATTACCCATAAATATACAGACTAGTCTTAGCCATGGAATATCGCAAACCCTTTGGGTCGCATAGTTCAGAAAGCAGGCGCTCAGAGGATAAGCAATTCAATGCTATGCTGTTATTTTGGGTTTCGTCAGAATCCAGGCATCGGGCTCCAAGGTAAAATCTTGCATACAACCGAGATAACGCTAGACCGAAGAAAATCTTTAGTGTGTCTTGTGTTAACAAGGGGTATTAGTGCCTACCCTTATGTACGGTAGTGAAAGTTGGGTATGGCAGAAGAGATTTCAAAGTAGAATAAATGCTATAGAAATGAGAGCACTGAGAAGTATGTGTGGTGTATCTTTGACCGACAGAGTAAAGAACTGTATAATAAGAGAGTGCTGTGGGGTAAAAGAAGATATATTGACAAGATTATTGACAAGATATATTGACAAGAAGAGAGAGAAGAGTATTATTTTAATTTAAATTAATTGACATGAAACACAATTATTACATTTTGACATTATTTTTTTTGACATAAATATGACATGTATTACACTTAAATGTTGACATGATTCATACGTTTTACCCTATATTATTATATTATATTATTACCTAAGCTACTAACTTGATTGCGTGTTTTACTATTAATTAGAATGTTCTTTGTTTGTATATCGACTTTCATTACTTACACAAATAACTTTATTATGTAATTGCAAAAATAATTTGTACGCCACATGTGGCAGAATATGCTGTATTAAACTTAAAACCACCACCTGTATATGATCATGTTCTGCCAAATAAACTTATCTTTTCCTATCTTTTCTAAGAATTGAGAAAGGCATGTTAAGATGGTTTGGGTACATGGAGAGGACGGATGCCGATAGACTGACAAAGAAGATATATAAGGCAAGTGTGAATGGGACAGGACAAAGAGGAAGACCTAAATGGACGTTCTCTGACAGCATGCATGAGAAACTTGATGGGAGTGAATGAAACAAGAGATGTATGTCAGGATCGTTGCAAATGGCGTTCCGTAGTCTCTGCCTACCCCTCCATGAAACAGGCGTTAGACTATGTATGTGTAAACAACTGTGAGACTCAGCACGTACTGTGGAAATTGGTCACATAAACTCTTCCAAGTCATTTCCTGTGATAGCTGAAACGCGCTTGAAAAAAGTGAGTTCATTAATCTCTGCCTATCTCAAGGACCAGTGACTGAATTGTGTGGTATGAAAGAAAATAATTATACGAACTTCTGCGCGCAGTTGTGTTTGTGTGAGGCACGGCTATCGGGACAAAACATATTCCGATACAATAAGCTATGTATGTACCTATATTACTGCAAAGCTGTAATTAAAGCCGTTTGTTCGTTTTTCTGTGAAAGAATTACAAAGATCCATCCATCGTCACAAACTTGCACCTTCATTATCTATACATATAAAGGAAAGTCAAAACTGTACATTGAGTAATAAAATAAAATAAAATAAAAAAATAAAAAAAGCCTTTTATTTCTATGCAGTGCCTAAAAATAATACATGTAAATGAACTTATTCTAAATTATATTTTACTAACTTAACATAATTATAAAAGTGCTATACTACAATATCATTAACACAATTGTATACTAAATCTACTGTTTTATAAATGTATGATGTTTAAATATATTATATGTACCAGCAAGAACCTCTCTGCGGGTAAAGGCCTCCTCCAAAGCTTTCCAGTCTTCTCTGGACTGGGCGGTTTGTAACCAATTGGGACCCGTTACCTTGGTTATATCATCTTCCCACCTGGTATAAGGTCTCCCCTTCTTCCTTTTGCCCGATGGGTCTTTCCACGTAGTCACTCTTTTGGTCCATCTTTGGTCTTGTAGGCGAGCTATGTGTCCTGCCCATTTCCATTTTAGTGAAAGAGCATGTACTAGAGCATCTGTGGCTTTTGTGACTTTTCTAATTTTCGTGTGTCGTATTTTTTGTATTTTCCTAATATTTAGCATACTGCGCTCTATTCCACGTTGGCACTTTATTATTTTATTTCTGACGGTTTGGTTGAACTTCCACGTTTGGCAGGCGTAGGTTAAGCATGGTATAAAGCAGGTGTTTATAAGTTTAGTTTTTATGCTTACGGGCATGTTGCTTTTGAATATTTCTTTTAGTCCCCAGTATTTGTTCCACGTTAGCTGTGTCCTCCGTTCTACTTCACGAGAATTGTTACTATGGTCGAAGCTGATGTGCTTGCCAAGGTATATGTACTCGTCTGTGTACTTAAGGGTACATTGAATATTTTTTTTAAAGAATACTTGGAGTGCGATCTACAATCGATATCGAAGCCAAAAATATAGATTTTAGAATTTTTGTCTGTTTGTCTGTATATTCGGGATAAACTCAAAATGGATTACTGCATGGATTTACTTCAATACTTAACCTTAATTTCTTCAACGCATTCTGTCACAACGTGTAATCTAACGACGCATATTTGAAAGTTGTTATTTTGTTATCCATGCTATAAGCTAGGTTCACACTATAAAAATCACGCAATATAAGTAACTTAGGCCGATAAACATAATTAAATGAAAGTAGGTAGTATAAGACAATTTTAAAGTATATATAATCTAAGAGATTTTAAAAATATCAAGTCGAATTACATGTGTAAATGTTACATGTGTGTGGATGTTATCTTTTTGGATTTAAATAATTTAAATTTGATCATTTTGGCGAGGTTAATAGTTGTTTTCCAAAGTCATAGATGGAGTTGTACATTTTCTTCCTAAAAATTGTATCGATACTGTGTTCAAAACTGTACGCATGGGCTATGTAGTCAACAAGTGACCTATTTCAAAATATTTACGTAATTTCGAAAGCAATCGCTACCTAAGCAATACTAAAACTAAGACTTAATATTTAAAGTAAATAAACTTTCCAGTAAAATGCCAAACATCTTTTTAAAGATAAAACTTTTTCAGGTGTCCGAAACCGGTTTTATAATTTGAACCAAATAAATACTGATCTTATATGAAAATGTTGTTGATTTTTTACTGTCTTGCTAAATTAATAATAAACGAATCATAATACAAGTAAATAATGTACAAATCAGTTAATATATATGACCTATTTCGTTATTTAGTAAGCCGTCTGTGATAAGTCACTTCACAATTTATGATATGACTAAACCATCTCAGTACTAAAAGGTTAATGTAAAAACATTTTCCTGAAATAAATAAATATTACTCAAATAAACTTCAATCGGACTGCTGCTTAGCTATCATTATCTGTGTGTAAATACTCAATGCGTAAATTATTTTCTGTTATTTTTCAAACTTAAAATAATCAAGATGCCTAGAAAACGGTCTAATCTATCCCAATCCTCAAACGCTTCTCGGAAAAGGTTAGCTCGATCTCTTGAAACTGCCGTTGAGTGTAAGGCTAGGTTGGCTACTATCGGGTGCTGTGTCAGGTAACCTCCGCGTGGTGCACCCGGGCAACGTGAGCCAAAAACTCCCTAGCCTTTCGGGGGAGTTTTTGGCTCATAGCCAATAACTTGGCCGTAGGGAACTCTCCGTTTTCTGCGGAGGGAGTATCAACCCATAAAGGGTTGTCTTGAAGTGTTTCTTCACGTACCCTCTGACCTAGCAGAGGATACAGTGGAAGAAATTGTCAGAGTCAGCATGGGCTAGGAGTGGCGGGCTCGACGTTCACTTACACTGTCGCCGAGCAGGCAATTTAAGGACTTTCATTGCCACCGTCCTATATCGTAATCCTGGATGGAGTGTTGTGGTCACGTCTCGCAACTTTAACTAGGACCGATGGTCCTGGCTTAGTTGCCCGGACCTCGAGGAAGACAACCTCTATAAAAAATAACCCCAAATCTTAAGCTCTGGCGCGCGGCGAAGGGATGCATAGCTGACGGGATGGTCAGTTGCGAGCGCGCTCTCCTGCTGGGGCACCTGCGGACCCCTCAGTTGGGTTACAAATGTACGCTTACCTGGGTACAGGGGGCACTGCCCAGGTGGACCTTGAATTCCCCCACACTCGTGGGAACACAATGGAAAATTTAAGAAACTTGAATACAACAAATAATGATATGTCGCAAACAGATGCGGCTCAGGCGGAATCCGCAAGTTGCAGTGCTTCAATAGATTTGCGTTGCGTTGACCGCAGCGCATCACGCTCACGAGTTCGCTCTCATCCTAGAGAGGGAACAGAGTCAGATGTTGACTTTTTGCCGCCTCCCAAGGTAGGCAAAGTACAGGCAGGGTCTGAATCAGATCTTGATACCGTACCGTCTTCCAGAGTAGGTAAAGCACCAGCTGCCAGACGTGGTCGTGGTCGTGGTCGCGGGCGAGGCCGGAGCGCGACAATGTCGGGTTCGGAGTCAGAAGTTTTGATCCAGAACAACGAGGCAGAAAGTGTGCTAGAAGAAGTGACACAATTAGTGGAACAAATCCGCCCAATTAACCGGGTCAATAATCCTCATCTGGCTGCGGATCTGGTGAAAAGAGCTGGAGATGGAGTAGCTATTGTTCTCAAGGTAGCTTCAAAGTCACGAAACTTGAGTGGGCGATATGTGAAGGCTCTGAAAGATGCAGCAACCACAATCTCCGAGTCTGTAGAAGTGCTATCTGAGCGCACCACGACTGACGAGATAAAGCATTTGGCGGCAGCCAACAGTGCCCTCAAAGCAGAAATAGCAGATCTCCGCAAGGAAATTGGCCAGATTTGTAGTACTAACACGACCTCTGCTTTATCAGACGCACAAATGCGTCTAATCATGGATCGTACGGGAAGCTTGGTAGATGCACGATTGGCCGCCCTGGAAGCGAGACTGCCTCCTGAGCCACTTCTTTGGCCTCCATTGGCTACAGACAAACGTAAACGGCCTACGAGTACTACTTATGCCGGAGCTTTGCAAGGAACGTATGCCATGGTAGCTGGGACGCCTGTGTCCAACCAGACCGAGTCTCAACTTAACAATAAAACCTCCACAGAGCAGGCACAATTGCAAGGGAAAACGAAGAAGGCGATGGTGAATGTATCTGGTAATGCATCGGGTAGAAGTGCCTCGAATGCCTTTGCTCGCAATCTTTCTAATCAGGGCTGGCAAACTGCAGAAGGGGGAAGAAAGAAAGGGAGAAAGAAAAGAAAGGCTGCCGCCAAAGCAGTTGATGTCGCTGAAAAGGGCAAGAAGCCGAGGAAAGTCCGTCCACCTAAAACAGCAGCTGTTGTTATTACAGTGCTTCCACAGGCCGTTGACAAAGGTCTCTCTTATGAGGCCGTGTTAAGAAAGGCACGTCAGGGTGTAGACGTGTCCGATCTAGGGAATGCTGGTGCCCGAACCCGCCTGACACGGACAGGGGCTCGAATGCTTGAGTTTCCTGGAGTTGAAGGCACAAAGACTGCCGACACACTAGCGGAAAGGCTCCGAGATTTCTTTGCTGGGGAGGATGGAGTGAAAATCACCAGACCTGTTAAATGCGTAGAATTACGCATTGCGGGCCTGGATGATTCAGTGACTACGCAGGAAATCCAGAGTGCAATAGTCTCCAAAACTGCGTGCGCTCCAGAGTCAGTTAGAGTTGGTACCATCCGTACTGGTCCCGGAGGCATGGGTGCGGCGTGGGTCAGCTGTCCCGTTACAGCAGCTAAAAGTTTAGAAAGCGCTGGGAGGCTACTCGTAGGCTGGAGCTCAGCTAGGGTAACTCTTCTGGAGCCTAGGCCTGCGAGGTGTTTCAAATGTCTAGCGCAGGGGCACACGCGTATCACCTGCAACAGTAATATTGATTGCAGTGACCTTTGTTATCGCTGTGGTTGTCCGGGACAAGCAGCGGGGTGCTCCGCCCCTCCACACTGTCCATCATGCGAAGTGGCCAAGCTCCCTGCAGATCACAAAATAGGCGGGAAGGAATGTCGATTTACTTTGGCCTCTAAGAATAATCCTAAGGATAGTTTATCGATACGGGCTACACTTCCTGGTTCCAGCGATGTTCAGCGACTGCAGTCGCAAGAGGAGGCAATGGTCACGATTTAATTATGGATCGTGACTGCTGCTTCCTTCAGGCGAATCTTAACCACTCCGCTCGCGCTCAAGATCTCTTCCTGCAATCTTTGGCTGAGTGGTCAATTGGTGCAGCCGTAGCCTCGGAGCCTTATTTCGTTCCTCCTCGCTCTAATTGGGCGAGTGACTGGGAAGGCTCCGTGGCAATTGTCACCTCTACAGCATTGGGTTCCCCGCCCTTGCTGCTCAAAGATAAGGGCTCGGGCTATGTCGCTGCCGAATGGGGCGGACTGGTTATATATGGGGTTTACTTCTCTCCTAACCGTAGCTTGGCGGATTTTGAGATCTTTCTCAATAATCTAGAAATCTCAATACGACGGATATCACCTAGCCGCGTTTTAGTTCTGGGTGATTTTAACGCAAAGTCCGTTGCGTGGGGATCACCCAGAACAGACGTACGCGGTGCGGCTGTCTTGGCATGGATGTCATCGTTGGACCTCTGTCTTCTAAATACAGGTTCCACAAATACCTGCGTGCGGCGACAAGGGGGGTCGATAGTTGACCTCTCGTTTGCTTCTCCTGTGGTTGCAGAGCGTGTGACCAGCTGGCGTGTACTGGTAGACGTAGAAACCCTGTCGGATCATCTTTATATCTTAGTACGCATCTCCCGTACGCAAGGAGTTCATACAGTGAGCAGAACTCCCAAATTTCCACGATGGGCTGTGCGCAAGCTCGACCGAAACTTGCTAGCGGAGGCAGCCGTTATTCATTCTTGGCTGTCCTCACCACCTTCTGAGGGGATGAATATTGATGTCGAGGCTGGCCATTTTCGCAATACAATGACGGAAATATGTGACGCAGCTATGCCTCGCGTCCGTCGTCGAAACCCAAAAAAAAAGGAGGTGTACTGGTGGTCTCAGGAATTGGCAGATCTTCGTAAAGCCTGTATTCGTGCTCGAAGGTCTTATACCCGCAGCCGACGACGACTTGCCGGTGATGAACGGGACGCACAGTTATACGCGGTGTATCAATCTGCCTGTGCAACTCTGAAAATTGCTATCTGTCGTGCCAAAGATATCGCCCGTGAAGAGATGGTGAGGGGTCTTGAAAATGATCCCTGGGGTCGTCCATACCGCGCGGTGCGGAATAACCTGCGCACATCAGGTCCTCCCCTCACCGAAACCCTCCAGCCTAGCTTTCTTTCCGAAGTGATCGTGAGTCTTTTTCCCCAGCGGTCTGGATATGCAGCTCCAGCAATGGCGTCCCCACCTGATGCTTGGAATATAGAATCAAGTGTCCCAGCTGTCACGGATGCAGAAATTAGGGCAGCTATTCTGAGGATTCGCTCGAAAAACACTGCCCCTGGGCCTGACGGTATTCCAGCGCGAGTTCTGTCTCTGACATTTGAACATTTCCAAGATCACCTTAGTGGTCTTTTTGACGCTTGTCTTCGCTCTGGACAGTTCCCTGAGTGCTGGAAAACAGGGAGGCTGGTACTTCTGCCGAAGCCAGGACGAGCCCCTGATTCGGCCACGGCCTATAGGCCTATTATCCTGCTGGACGAGGTTGGCAAGCTGTTCGAAAGAATTCTTGCTACCCGTATCGTCCGGCATCTCAACGAAGTCGGCCCAAATCTGTCTGATGCTCAATTTGGTTTTCGTGTGGGACGGTCAACAGTTGACGCTATCATGAGACTAAAGGCCACGGCCGAGGATGCGGTTACCAGAGGCGGTGTTTCATTGGCGGTGTCTCTTGACATCGCCAATGCTTTTAATAGTCTGCCATTTAGCTGCATTCAGGAGGCACTTTATTATCATAGAGTTCCTAGCTACCTAGTGCGGCTAGTGGCAGACTATCTGGAGGGTAGAAGTATTGTGCATGAGAATCGAGATGGAGTCATAGTTCGTAGTCGTATGACGTGCGGTGTTCCACAGGGGTCTGTGCTGGGACCTCTCCTGTGGAACATTGGATACGACTGGGTCCTTCGTGGGGAGCACTGTCGCGGGCTGGGTATCATTTGTTATGCAGATGATACTCTTGTTACAGCCCAGGGAGCTAGCTTCAATGAAGCGATTCATCTGGCCAACATAGGAGTCTCAGAAGTGGTGGGGCGTATCGAGGCACTGGGACTTACAGTGTCTCTGAATAAAACTGAGGCTCTTTTCTTCCACGGACCTCGCCGTAAGCCACCCACTGGTGCTTCGATAACGATCAGCTCGGTTCTCGTGCCGATCAAGTCCAGCATAAAATATCTTGGGCTAATGTTGGACGGAAAATGGCAGTTCAGCGAACACTTTCGCCAACTTTCCCCAAGGCTTGTAAGCACAGCGTCTGCCCTCGGACGGCTTCTGCCGAACTTAGGTGGACCTTCGATCATGTGCCGGCGACTCTACACGAGTGTTATCCGCTCGATGGCACTATATGGTGCACCAGTGTGGGCAGAGTGCCTAACCGCCCAAACAAGGGCTATGCTTTGGAAACCCCAAAGGGTTATGGCAGTTAGGGTCATACGGGGCTACCGCACTGTGTCAACAGAAGCGGCATGTGTTCTAGCCGGCACACCACCATGGGACTTGGAGGCGGAAGTACTTGCCGAAATGTATTGGCGTGCAGCGGTGGTAAAGGAAACTGGTTCAGTTCCATCGCTGGAGGAACTACGTAGGTGGCGTGAAAATGCCCACCACGTCACTATGGTCAAATGGCGTGATCGGTTGGAGACCCCGCGAGCCGGTATTAGGACCGTGGAAGCGCTCCGGCCAGTCTTAGACTGTTGGGCGGGGCGGCAGCACGGGACCCTCACTTTCCGACTGGTGCAGGTTTTGTCAGATCATGGGTGCTTTGGCAAATACTTGCACACGGTCGCTAGGAGAGAGCCGAGTTCCGTCTGCCACCACTGCGACTGCAGTGAGGATACTGCGCAGCATACCCTCGAGCACTGCCCAGCTTGGGATGTGTGCCGACGGGATCTTGTAGCAGTCATTGGTGTTGATCTGTCACTACCGGCTGTAGTTCAGGCTATGGTTATCAGTGACAGGCATTGGGCGGCGGTCGCAACCTTCTGCGAGGAAGTAATCTCGCAGAAGGAAGCGGCGGAGCGAGCCAGGGAGGAAAATGCCTTGCCTGACTCGATCCGCCGCCGGCGAACCAGGCGGCGTCAGCGCCCTGTAATGCGCCTTATGCCGCCTTAAGTGGTACTGCGGGCGAAGGATCGGGGGTATCCATCGTCTGCAGGATTCCGCAATGGGGTTGATGTCCTAGGATGAGCCGGGACATCGCCCAAGAGAGGTAGCCCGTTCTAGTGCGGGTGTCTCGCTGGGAGGTTGCCGAAGTCGTAACATGTTCCGGGACCTCCCGTCAAGGCGACGTGCAAGGCTCACCGCGGGTTGTTTAGTGGGTGCAGTCCCACATAACCTTTATTTGTCCCCCGAACAAATGGGGTATGCATAAATAAGCATTTTTCCCGCGATAAAAAAAAAAAAAAGGTTGGCTACTGTCCGAGAACACAATGTGGAAACTCAACGTGGAGAAAGTAGTACGTCGCACCAGTCCCGATTAGATACTATGCGCACTCAAAATGCATCGTTGCGGTCTCTGGAAAGATGGTGATAGAAGCATTCGAAATGCGGCTATTAAATGATCGGGAGCGCTATGCTAAGTCTCGCGCTTCAGTAGCAACGAGAGACAAGACTGAGTTTGCAGCACAGCCGCACTGATGCCACTCGATCGTGCGAGAGTGCTGAAGCGCGAGAAGCCCGACTGGAAAATGACCGGGAGCGCCACGCTGAGTCTCGCGCGTCAGAGACGTACACGCAGCGAGAGACGACGTTGAGTTCCCAGCGCTCTCGCACAGATACCGCTCGATTTTGTGAGAGTGTCGAAGCGCGAGAAGCTGGACTGGAAAGCGACCGGGAGCGCCACGTTGAGTCTCGCGCGTCAGAGACATACACGCAGTAAGAGACGAGGTTGAGTTCGCAGCGGAGTCGCACTTCTCTGTCTCCGTCGATTGAAGATCATGAAAAGCAGGAGACCCGGTTAAGAAGAGATCGCTCTCAGCATGCCCTTTCACGGTCGTTGGAGACCGACGGCAAAATTGCCATTGCTATAGCGTCGTAGGGACTCGCTGCCACACTGCTTCCGGGTGGCAAGGCAGCACATGCCATGTTGAAAAATACCATCGATTTATTACGGAATTCAATATTCGATCTATAGATAGATCTGTAGATTTTAGATTCGTTTTTGACATAAGCTCCATACAAAATATGCTAAACACGAATCTCGAATCTCAAAATCCATGTATGGATCGAATATTGAAAAATGGCCGTTAGAGAGCGCCGAATCGCCTGTTTGTAGTGTGTCACATAACAGTGATAAGGGACATGTGCTCAAGGATTGCTCTCTGATCGTATGGGATGAGTGTACGATGGCCAATAGAAAGCAGTTGAGGCCGTGGACAGAACCCTGCAGGACATTCGCAGGAACGAACATTTGACGGGTGGTGTCACAGTTCTGTTCAGTGGCGATTTCCGACAAACGCTTCCCGTGGTGACGCGGGGATCGAGGGCTGACGAGGTGAATGTTTCGTTGAAACGTGGAATGAATGTTGAATCTTCATCGTGGTCACGAGTTCGTACGCTGCGCTTGACCATTAATATGAGAGCTCGGCTCGGCGGCAATGCACGTGCTCAAGAATTCTCCGATGTCCTTCGTAGTCTTGGCGAAGGCACGCTACCAGAGGAGAGAGGTGGACAAGTGGTGCTTCCAGAGTCTCCAGTAGAGTTGTATCCAGCTTACAAGGAAATCATTCGCTGTGTGTACGGGGACATCAGTCGTATGCCGCACCAGCAGAATTCTTGGGTGTGTGAAGGGGACATTTTGACGCCCAAAACTGATCAGGCTACAGCAATTAATGCATGCATTCTCTCGGAAATTGAGGGGAATGAAGTGGTTTACACCTCTATAAACACTGTCGTAGAGCAAGATGACGCTACACATTATCCCGTGGAATTTCTGAACCTGTCAGCAAGTGGACTTCCAGCGCCAACCATCAAGCTGAAGGTTGGTGTCCCGATTATGCTTCTTCGGAACCTATCTCCTCCGAAATTGTGTAACAGGACCCGCCTTAATGTCATCTCGCTTTACAGACACATCATTGAGGCGGAAATTCTTACGGGTTGTGGCGTCGGCGAGGCAGTATTTATACCACGCATTCCTCTCATACCTCAAAACTTCCCGTTGTAGTTCAAGCGCGCACAGTTTCCCGTGAGTGTTACTCGCAGGGGCAGACACTAAGGGCAGCGGGTGTCGACCTCAGGACGAGCTGCTTCTCACACGGGCAGCTGTGCGTCGCTTGCTCCCGCGTCACCAGACTCTCTTTATATTTTGTCTGCGGAGAGCCAAATCACTAATGTTGTTTATCGAGAAGTCCCATAAGTATGTATTTTTACCCTACTCTGTATTCCTTATTTATTATTTTCTCCATCTGCTTCAGTCACAACTTATGATTTAATTCAGCAGAATCACCATAAAGTCATTTATTCAAAGCAGGCTGAAAATCAGCACTTTTTGAAGGACGATTTTACAAAAGACAGTCTCCCTCTGTTACTGCACTTTCTGTAGATATGAAATGTAAAGAAAAAACGGGTAAATGAATGTTATTTTAAAAGGTATAATCGTAGGTATTTTTGGTGCTGTATAGCATTCACTCAGACGACGTCGCGGGCAGCAGCTAGTATATTTATATTATTAAAATCAATTATAGCGATTTATGCAATTAAATGTTTAAGTTTCTTCTATCTTTTTTGTTATTTATAAGTTTTATTTTATATGTTTTTATTTTATTTTTGTGATTCCGTGACGCCACTCAATGGACCTGCCAGCATACTAGCGCTACGGTAAAGTTTGTCACAGCATTAGCTCAGGCAGGCTCCAATTTTGGGCTCACTTTTGCTGTTCCTTCTAATTGCTTGTGTTAGTTTTGGTATTAGTTCATTTTGATTGTTACGACATTTTCTTTTCTTTTTTTTCTTAAATCACCGGTATTAGTCCCATTATAAAAACGCAGCTATTTTACTGGCATAGTTAGCTCGTATGGCTTTATGTTGGTTTTTCTTAGCAGTAAAATCCGTGCCGAATTTCTCAGAAGGACAAAGAGTCATTTTCCAAAAGTTGCCTCGAAAATTTGAAAATCTCTTCTAGCTATAAGGATTTTTAGTGCCATTTATCATATTTCTCTTTTATATTATCTATATTAAAAAACATGCTGCAAAACATTTCGATTACATAGAAAATCATTATTCTTAATGTCGTAAAATTGGTCAAAAAGTATTTTTAAGGAATGCCCATAATTTTTTTATTTATTAATTTATTTATTTTTTGGGACAAACAGACAGTAACACATTATATCTGCGCAAATAATATAAACAAAGATATTATTATAAATGTGAAACTCACACCGTTAGCCACAGCATATACAATTCATATGACTATATTATACTATACTATACTATACCATACTATACGAATGAACAATCAATGCGAGTAAGACTACAAGACTGTTCAAATAACTATACATCGGAATCCTTAAGTTTCTTTAACAAAACAGAACGAAATCTATTTGCTGACACTGAGAATAAATCTAGTTCTGTAGTTTCTGAACAAAAGTCATTATAGTTTTTGCATAAGCGACGAAGAGGCGCCCGCAGCAAAAAGAGGACATGCGCGCAACTCTCGTCTAATAACAGTTCTTGGGACACAGTAGCATATTTTATTAGTCATCTCAGAGCAGTTATACCTGTTATAGCATACGTCGAAAAGAAACATAATTTCTAGATATAAACGTCTAGACTTCAGGCTCATTAGATTGTATTTATTAAGAAGATTTTTATAGGTGGGGGAATTGGTTGCGAAATTGTGGCAGCACCTATATAATGTGCATCGATCTAAGGAATTTGCGCTGCACTCTTTCTAGCATCTCAACGTATTTATTATAAAAAGTGTTCCACACCACCACTGCATATTCGAGTTGAGATCTAACTAGTGCTTTATAGAGATGATAATAAGTGCTTGCGTGTTTAAATTCAGTAGCTGATCTCATAACGAACCCATACATACGATAAGCCTTTTTGGTGATGTTATCAATATGTTGATCAAGGTGAAGTTTGTTATCTAGCAGTGCCCCTAGGTCTCGCACGGATGAAGCTTTCAATAGAGTTACATTATTTAGATTATAATTATGATTTAGAACGTTTTTATTCTTTGTAAATTATATCGTTAAACATTTAGAAATACTAAGGTAAAGTTTGTTTTGAATACAGTATTCAGATAATCGATTTAAGTCTTCTTGTAACTGACAACAATCTGCAGGTTTTTTTATAGCTTTAAAAATGTTTGGATTGTCAGCATAGAGCAAAACTTTTGAGTGTCTGAAACAATTTCCAATATCAATTATGAACAAAATGAATAAAAGAGGCCCTAAAATTGAGCCCTGGGGTACGCCAGATGTTACGATAATCGTCGCCGAATAGAATCCCTTATAACAACCCTTTGTGATCTATTACTAACATATGATGCAAACCAGCGACGCAAATCTCCTTGTATGCCGTTAAATGCAATTTTGGTAAGAAGTAAATTATGGTCTACCTTGTCAAACGCCTTTTGAGAGCCTGTGTACGCAGTGTCTACTTGTACTTATTGATCCATATTGTTAAAGAGAAAGTAGATAAATAATAATAGATTAGTAGTTGTTGATTTACTTTTAACAAATCCATGTTGTTGTTTCTATTATAATTCTGTAAATTATCTTATGTATTTCCTGTTAAACGAGCCTTTCAAAAAGCTTCGACAAAGCAGACAAAATAGATATGGGGCGATAATTTTCGACTTCCTGTTTGGACCCTGATTTATAAACAGGAGTTATATTGTTCAGGGAAGGTGCCGTCTGATATAAACATATAAAATATAACTTGCAGGGGTCTGTATATACTCTTAGCAGTCCTTTTAAGGAAATAAGGGGGTAGTTGATCCAGTCCAGGACCTTTAGTGGAATCTAAAGCTTGTAATGACTTCAAGACCTGATGCTCGCTAAACGTAATGCTATTTATATGAGTGCAGTTGTCACTACTCTCTTCAGGGGGTAGCCATTTGTTCAAATTTAGGTTTGAGGGAACATAAACCATGATAACCATAATTTAGTCAGTCATGTAATTTTCCCATGAATACAATTTTACCCCTCGACGGGAGAAAGCGAAAATGTCGTAACTCGCATTTTGGGCTAAATCACTTTTTACCATATTCTTGTATAAAAAAAATACCGCTTCCAATGATCTGGGTCTCGCTATTCTACGATCATTTTCCTTATTGATACGACCTTCGATTTTTGCTTAGTTTTAGCACTGCACATAAAAAAAATTGTTATAACTAATGAAAAATATGCATTTTTATAAATAAAATAGATACTACTTTGTTTATGTGTCACAGTCTCTGCTTGGAATGAGATACGACATTTCTGTTGCCCTTAATTTTACGTTGTCAGAGATACGACAATTCTGCTCCATGATATTTTTGCTCATTATAGAGATACAACAATTTGTTCCATACTGGTACATACATTATGAAAAAGTTACCTACTACATTTGAAACATTTGAATATTTTTTGCTAATATCATACTTAACTTTTCTTTTTGGTCTCTGGCAACACTGGTATTAGGACGTAAAACTGTGCTTCTCCCAATATTTATTTAATTTTATTTGATTTAATTAATTTTATCAGGTATTATTTGTGTTTTAAGCTCTTATTAGTGTGTGATATTAATAATTAACTATATAATTTCATAATTAGAAGTGAATGTTGGTGAATAACATATAGTAAAAGTTTTGCAAAGTCATCTGTCAAACAAACGAACTATATAATTTAAAATACTTTGCATTACTTTTCTAATATTCGAGCAGTTGAGGTAAGTTTACGTAATATCGAACATTTAAACTATTTACATAAGTAGTAAACACCTAGTGAACATATCTCGATTAGCCGGCTCATCTTGGTTGGTGCCTTACACAAACCTAAGTGTCATACTTACAATAGTAAGAAGTAATTATTATTTCTGTCTTTTGTTAATAAGTTTCTTGCCATCTTTTTAATTTATTAACAAGATGATGACCAGGAGGGCGCGTCAAGAGGAGGAAAAATTTCAATTAACGCTTATAGAACTTAAGAAATACAAGGCTTTGTGTGAGACACTACAAAGGGAGCATGATGATAATGAGAGGGAGATGTTACAGGTTTTAGAGAAAAATTCTCAACTAAGAACTGAGATGGCAGAAATTCATTCTCATTTGATTACATCTTTAGATGAACGCGATAGGTTACAATCAATAGTAAACAATTTTGACAGTTGTAGTAATGAGTTTGAGACCGCTCTCAAGCGTATCACCCAGTTAGAGGGCCTCCTAAGTGAGGCTAATAATCATATTAATAGATTGGAGTGTGCAGACCGGTCCATCAAAGCAGCCACTTCACAATCACTGTTTGATGAGCTGGTTGGTAGCGCTCCATCTATGGTTTCTGCCAACTCAAACAATGAAGGTAACAAAGTTATTACAATTGACTTAACTAATGACACTTCAATTATTCAATCAAGTAAAACCATAAACTCATCCAATAAACTGAAAAAGTATGTAAAGTTGAATAAACAAATTAAGAAAAAGGAAAAATTATTAAGAAAATATAAAAATTCAAAAGCAAATGTCAATTATTGCCGCAAGTATATAGCTCTAAAGGAAGATATGTCTATTTGTATTACTCAACTAGATAATAATCTTTTAAAATATGATACTGATATTCATTGCCTGCAGACAGAGATTGATCGCTTACAGGATTCTTTACTTAATATGACAAAGAAATATCAATTATCACAAAGTCAAATTAATGAACATATCTTGGCGATGGATGACTTAGTGGATTTGTGTAAATACAATGAGCAAAGACTCCTATCACTTACTACTAATAATCAGATCAGTGAACCTAGCTTGAAATCACAAAGTTGTTCTCAGCCTACCATTTTGAATGATAGTTCTGCAATGTTATCTCAGTCAGCGGTGATGAGTAACAGCTTCATTAATGATAGCACCTCCTTCTCACATCACAATACAAAGACAAACACCAACAATTTAGTAATGTTTAGTGATGAGATAGGTAGGAACATGAGCCAATTGTTGAGACAAAGGACAGGTCAAACCGTCACCAACTTTTGTATGCCTGGAGCAAGTTTTTCACATATTTTACAAAACATCTTGAGTAGAACATACTGTCCTAATTCAACAATAATCATATTTATTGGGAGAAGGGGTAATACAAATCTTAATACTATTAAAAGGTATTTTGACCAATTATTACACCTAAAAGTTAGAAAAATTATTTTACTTGCATTTCCCTACAGTAAGTTGTTGCCACAGGCCGAAAATGACTATAGATATAAATTAAATTGTAAATTACATACACTGACATTATACAATGATTTTATTGACTTTATTGACTCTAATGCTTTCATTAGAAGTTTTTATTTGACATGTGATAGTTGCTATCTATCTCAATATATTCAAAGACAAATAGCATCATCGCTAGCATATTATATTAATAACACAGCCAAAAATTTGGCTAATAACACTGCTTTTATTGAGCAGTCTAACTTGACATTGAATATAAGCTTGGAATCTGTTCCAAATCCTTTAAATTAAGTTATGAGACAATAGAGTCAATCTCTGGCAATAACATAGACAAGACATTGATAAATTTAAATATAAGTAATAAAAACACACTTTCATCAACCACACATTGTACAAAAAATAATTTAAAAAATTGTATTAACCTGGTGCATCAAAATATACAAGGGTTGATGGGTAAGGAGTTAGAGTTGGAATTGTTCATGAACTGTAACAATATTGACATTTTATGTATTACAGAACATTGGCTAAAAAGCCACCAGTTCATTTTCAATTTCAACAACCACCAGGTTGCAAGCTCATTCAGCAGAGAAAAATTTATTCGAGGAGGCTCGTTAATTATAATAAATAAACTTTTAAAATTTAAAGAAAGGTCTGATATTGTGAGCCTCTCTGTTGAGCGAGTTATAGAGATATCTTGTGTCGAATTTGATCAGTTCATTGTTATGAGTGTATACAAGCCTCCATGTGCACATTTTGAAAGTTTTCTAGTAATTATGGAGGATGCCCTAAGCAAAGTTAATAATTGCCATAAAACGGTTGCTATTTGTGGTGACTTCAACATTAACATTTTAGAGAAATGTTCTTTATCAATTGATTTCTTAAATCTATTTAAATCTTACAATTTAAGTCATACTTTTTTAGAACCAACTAGAGTGACTGCCACAAGTGCTACCTGTATTGATAATATATTTATTAACACTAAGCCTTTACAAAAATCCTTAATTAATATGTTACAGTCTGATCACTGTGGGCAGTTAGTCTGTTGTCCAAGAAAAAGCCCTAAGATTCAGAGTAAAATTATTAATTTTATACCTATAAATGAAAACCGATTAGAACTTTTTAAAAATAATCTATCAAATAAAATGCGTTGGTTGCCTATTCATGACCATCCGGATCAGTTATATAATTCATTATTTAAATTGATTAGTGATGAATTTTCTACTGTATTTAAACCTAAAAAATTAAATGTAACTGACCGTCTGATGTTTAGTGATTGGGCAACTGAAGGCATTCATAAAAGTCGGATTAGGTTATATGAACTTTATAATGAAAAAACTTTTAATAATAGTCCAGCCTTTATTAATTATGTAAAAAAATACTCAAAAACATTTAGACAAGCTTGTTATGCTGCAAAATCAATTTATTTGAAAAATAAAATAAAAAGCGCTGAAAATACCATAAAAGCAACTTGGAATGTGATCAATAGCGAAACTGGTAGAGCCAAAACACGCAGTCGCGATTACCTACTAAATATCAATAATGTGAGTATTGCAGAGGACTTGGAAGTAGCGACGGAATTTGAAAAGTTTTTTGCTAATATACCCATTGTAACTACAGCGTCACTCAAATCGTCTTCCATGTCTGCTGAAATGCTGCTTAAAGACTGCGTGCCGGAATGTGTTACGGCCTTTGAATTTGTTGCTGTTACTACAGATGATGTTCTTAAACAATTTAAAACTATTAATATGAAAAAGACAAAGGATCTGTGGGGATTGTCAGTAAAGACTGTTTCGTCTATTATTACATTAATTGCTCCACATCTTGCAACAGTGTTCAATGGTTGTGTCACTTCTGGAACATTTCCTGATTTAATGAAGTATAGCAAAATAACACCTTTATTTAAATCTGGTGACACATCAGACCCCTCAAATTTTCGACCTATTTCTGTATTGCCAACACTTAGCAAAATTTTTGAGAAACTAATTCTTAGTCAGCTACTTAGTCATTTCAATAGACATAATCTTCTTCACAAGAAACAGTTCGGATTTACGAGGGGTTGTTCAACTACTGACGCAGCAGTTGAGTTACTGAAAAGTATTTTTGCAGCTTGGGAGAAGTCGCAAGATGCGTTAGGTATATTTTGCGACTTGTCTAAAGCCTTTGATTGTGTTCATCATGATACTCTTATCAGGAAACTATATCATTACGGCATTAAAAATAAAGCTCTCGATCTCCTGACTTCTTATTTGGGCAACAGAATCCAGAAGGTCGAGGTTAATGGTAAGACATCTCCAGGTTCTGCTTTGAAAATGGGTGTCCCGCAGGGTTCAATTCTCGGACCATTTCTATTCTTGATATATATTAACGATTTACCTTATTACGTTAAGAATAATCATGAGATTGTATTGTTCGCTGATGATACCTCTTTGATTTTTAATATTAAACGACGACAGAGTAACTTTGACGAAGTAAACAATGCACTCTCTAAAGTTGTCAATTGGTTTAATGTTAATAATCTATTACTTAATAATAAGAAAACTAAACTTTTAAAATTTTCAATGCCCAATGTTAAACATATGCCAACCAATGTACAACTTAATGGATCTAGGATTGAGCCCGTCGAGACAACCATGTTTTTAGGTATTATGCTGGACACCAAACTACAATGGGGTCCACATATAGAAAGGCTTTCGGGCAAACTCAGTTCTGCAGCTTATGCAGTTAAGACAATTAGACGCCTCACAGATTTAGAAACAGCTAGAATGGTTTATTTCAGTTACTTTCATAGCTTAATGTCGTATGGGATTCTTCTCTGGGGGAATGCTGCAGACCTAAATACAATATTTGTTCTGCAGAAAAGAGCTGTAAGGGGAATTTATAACCTCAGTCCAAGAGTTTCTCTAAGAGAAAAGTTCAAAGAAATAAACATTCTAACTGTTGTATCACAATATATTTATGAAAATCTGCTATATGTACATAAAAATATTGACAAATTTTGTAAAAAATGTGATATACATTCTGTAAATACAAGACACAGAAATAATCTCGTAGTTCATAGCACTCGTCTCCACAAAATAAGTAGCTGTTTTATGGGGCAATGTATACGCTTTTATAACAAGCTCCCTTATAATATAAGAGACCTATCTATAAATAAGTTCAAAATTATTGTAAAAGCGAAATTATGTTCAAAAGCCTATTATAAAATATCTGACTATAAAGACGACCAAAACGCTTGGGACTGAGCTGTTCTAATTCGACACACAAAAATAATTGTAGTAAATATTTATTTTTAATGACGTTTCGTAAGTACTTTCAAAGTTTACACGAAATAAAGAAGTATTTCATTTCATTTCATTTCATAACCTAAAACAATAGAGTTTGGTTTTGTATGCAAAGATCAGTTACAAAAATCTAGAATCATTTCATACCAATGCGTGCACTCTTGATAGGTACGCCGTTCCAGTCTCACCTCAGTTTATGCGCGAGCGTCGAGTTCCGAAAGCGTGTTTGTCGCTGTGATGTTTTCATAAATCTTACCTTGCCTTGCTACTGAAGGAGAGTGTTAAAGTCTGGTACTTTAACCTTTCGCAAGCCGAGATCATAGATGTCTGAAACGAAGTGATTTATTGAAAATAATATATCGACGGTGCATAGTACACAGCAGAAAGACAAAGAAAAGTGATGATTCTGTTCAGACGTCATCAGGCTCGGAAATGCTTTCAAATATCAGTATATCTGATATTATTCAAAATACTAGTCATGCATCTTCCAATTGTTTTGTTACTGTTGATTCTGACGAAAGTCTAGTGAGTCTAGAAGTAGGTATATGCTGAAGATTCTTATGAAAATAAAGACTGCTTACCTTACACGCGTTTGCAGTCCTCTGCACCGCTGAAGATTCTCATGAAAAGAAGAATTACCTAACACACTTATGAAGTATTTTTGCTCTGCTGAAGATTCTTATGAAAATAAACACTGCTTACCTAACACACTTACGAAGTTCCCTTGCACTGCTGAAGATTCTCCTGATAAATAAAGATATTACAGATTGCTTACAAAAAGTTTGTCGTGTACAAACGTTGCTGTGCGCTGCTGAAAATTCTTCTGCTGAAAAATCAATAGATTGCTTCCATACAATAGGTACCACAAAAGTCTAACTTCACGACAGACAGGCTTCACGACTTCATTAGAAGATAAAGATTGCTTACTTAACGTTCATAAAAGTTCTTCTTAGAATTATGAATTAAAAAAAGAAATTAGGAATGCTAATTATGAAGTCCAAGTCTCAAGTCCAATTCCCATTGATACAACTTATGAAGCCAACAATAGCACAACATCTCAAGAATCAAGCAAAAGAATAGGTACAAAAAGAAATTTCAGAAGAAAATTAAGTTTTGATAAATATCGTACCTTGATTTTTTTACCAATAGTTGGGGTGGTCAATCCGAGGATGCGTGGTGGGTTCCTCTTTCCTTCCATGAGGTTTCAAGAATATTTGAAATTAAAACACGACAAGAAAGTTAAAGTTACTTTGCTTGAAACTGATGAAGAGGAAGAGGGTTGTGATTAAGAAATAATTTGCTTAAGTTGAGATTTTTATAGTTTTACGTAACTTTCTTTGTTCAGAGTTTCTAAAAGGGCAATATTTATCTGCATTATATGGCTGTAATATAGTAGCGTTATATAGCGTTATAGTACTATCGGTTTCACTATCAATATTTTGATTTCAGAAAACTTCAAAACTATCAATAGGACAGCCACATATTGCAGAAATATATTTACCGTTTAAAAGCCTGTATGTTCTTTTTTATAGTCAGTTGATTATAACATTTTCCAAAATTTCATAAAATACTCAGTTCCAGATACATTTCATTTATAAAACATCTGTCGCCATATTTGTAGTTAAAACAATTTTTTTATGCAATTTAATAAAATAAACGACATACAGCTAAATGAAACCTTCAATACATGATTTCAATCATGTATTGAAGGTTTCATTTAGCTGTATTCTCTGTATTGGTTTCATACGTAAGATACAGCAAATCTGTAGCTCAAAAACATGTCTGTCTAAGTTGTCCGTACATTGCATCTCACAGATACAACATTTCTGCTGCCTGAAATTGAAAAATGAATTGGCGTAACTTGTGAAAAATCAATGATACCCAAACTTTACGAACATTTAAACAAAAGCATCGATCGAAGATAGGCCTTAGATTAAAATAAATATATACCAATTTTCAACTTTCTATCTCTATAAATACATAAGAATTTTTGAAATAGTTTTTTGGCTCTGGTGTAAAGTTGGCTTTTTCAAATTACGACAATTTCGCTTTCTTCCGTCGATATACTCTTAGCAGTCCTTTTAAGGAAATAAGGGGGTAGTTGATCCAGTCCAGGACCTTTAGTGGAATCTAAAGCTTGTAATGACTTCAAGACCTGATGCTCGCTAAACGTATTGCTATTTATATGAGTGCATTTGTCACTACTCTCTTCAGGGGGTAGCCATTCGTTCAAATTTAGGTTTGAAGGAACATAAACCATGATAACCATAATTTAGTCAGTCATGTATTTTTTCCATTAATACAATTTTACCCCAGTTAAACAGCACGCCAGTGAGTTGAGGACATGACGTCTGCTATTCACGCGATGCAACAAAAAGTATGTTTGACTTTATAAGTCCCTCAAGGTTTTTCCATTTCGAATCTAATTACAAACTGAATTAAATTGTGATAGGTTTTATGACTTCTAAGGGATAGCTGCCTTATATATTGTATCAACGTGGTGATAAAAATATATTGAATTGTTTTTCATTCAGAACTTATTATTATATCTTCGTTAGGTTGAAATATGGCTCCAAGTTCAAATCCCTTTTCGCTTGGGAAATTCTGATCGACATTGGATACGTAAAACTTTTATGTGACTTAAATTAGGAAAGGATGAGTAGAGGGAAATAGAAAACTTTTATGTTCCATCATCCTACATAGATATCTGATAATATAGAAGACGTTGGCCTGAGACACAAACCCCCGTTTTATTCAGTATTGACAGAACATTAAGCGCCCAACAGATCGACTGTATCTGATCATCACAATCCAGATGGATAGAATATGATATGGTTACAGACGAACCGTATCTGACCTTGATAGCTATATTCTATAGTTAAGACCGGTGTCAAAATATGAGACCATTCACCGTTCGTTGTATAAATAATTATACGTTCAAAGGGCCATGCAAGGTTGATATTGCACGAATTCGAAATTCAAATATAAGCACGTGTGCCATTGGTATAAAGTACCTACTTTAAAACCATATTGGTCAGTTAAAATTTTATTACTTCTTTCCGACACTGCTGTCATGCCACAAATTGACCCTGTAAATGTTTAATGTATCACATTAATTACTTAGAAAACACGAACATTAAAATTTCACGAAGATTCACACACGAATACCAAATTCAGTTAACGTTCATAGATCGTTAGTCGCACCTGGTTCAAACTGGTCGACATCTAGTGTCATTATACACTAATCGATATTAGAAGGGCCTCCAAGTTAGCGGCATATCATCTAAGGATGTTGTCACTTACAAAGATAGCATAGTCGTCACATGGCAGTGTGCTCTGTGAAACGCAATGATTTTTTATGCAGGTTTTCAAATTGTCCCAATGCTGGGCAAAGGCCTCTCCTTTGGAGCGCCATTACTCCCCTGTTCTGTCCTATATCCAACCAGTCGCTGCCAAATGCATAAATGTCAAAATAAAATATGCATACCCAATTAGTGTAGAACAAACTTGGTTAATTAATTCTCAAAAACATAGGGAGCATCAAAAGTCTCTGTTCTCCTGTATGCCATTCATTTATCAGATAAAAAGTTTCAAAAGACTTAAATATTTAAAATACACCTCTTATATTTTCAATCGTCCGATCTGAAATTAAATTAAAATCGAATAAAACCATACACAAGTAACCTTTACGGTTACTGCTGTGTTTTAGGTTTGCCAAAGAGTTTGTTGGTTCCAGATTTTCGATCAAATTCCTCACAATAGCTTCTGCTCTGAGTTCGTTATTCAGGAATATATTGGCAATATACAAATCATAATATTTGTTCATTCGTTACAACATTGTGTAGAAGAAGGACAGGAACACATTGTTACAAAGTAAAGCTGGGTATTTCTGTTTTAGTACAATAAGTTTTTATGGTATACATTCGATTAGCTTAAAGAATTGAAAAAATAATTATAAATACAATTATTTAATTACATACATACATACATACATAGACTCACGCCTGTTTCCCCGAAGGGGTAGGCAGAGGCATGTTAAACGCCCACTTTTCGCCGGTGTTTTGATCCCACGTAATAGGTGGCGAGCCTATTGCCGCTTATTGGGACATTTTGTTTGCCAGAGCCTCGTCCGTTGATCGGCAGGTGCACCACTTGCAGGTGAGGTTGGCTTGGGACCCTAAGTTATTGGTGGGAACCCTATGCACCTTATTTAATTACATTTATAAAATTAATAAACGTCACACAATATAATAGATACATGCCAATCTATATTTCTATATCCTATTCTTTAAAACTTTATTTTACTTGTAGAGACAACACGAATGACCACAGCATAATTTTAATTAGTTAATCTTCGTGGAGAGAAGAAACGAACGCTTTGATGTGACAAAACTACCTCCAAGCGTACCATGTAATTCAAGGCTTAAAAAATAATTTTAATCTCGAGCTAAGCAGCAGCATGTACTGCACTCACAATTTTCACCTAATCGGAACATAATTGCAGTATGCTTATAATAGAGAAATGTCTGTAAAGAAACTGTTTCAAAACTACTCGTACTGACTGAGAGTTTTGTCTTTAGGAAATGCTACTACTTAATTATTTTTTTTAAACAGTTGACTACCTCGTTGTTCTCGCGGCATAACTGTGCACGTGGGATTGGGAGGTCTCGGATTCGATCCCCGGGTCGGGCAAAGTGTTATTGGGTTTTTCCGTTAGGAAATTCTCAGTAGCAGCTCGGAGTCTGGTAATGTGCCCGGTATGGCAATAGGCTCGCCCCCTATTACGTGTAACTAAAATAAATCTGGCGAAAATTGGGTGTAGTAATATACCTCCGCCTACCTCTTCGGGGATTTACGCGTGAGGCTATGTATATATGAAGGTAATACTTAATTATCGCACCAAATGATCGAATATTTACGTAATCATCATCGTCCTCCCTAGCGTTATCTTGGTTGCATCCAAAACATTCGTCATGGACTCCGGAAGCCGCTTTCTAATGAAATCGTATTTAAAAGAATATTAGCTTTTTTCACAGAATTACTGCTGCCGTCTGACCACCGACAGCAGCGCAGTACTGATTCCTCATAACGACTACAAAATACTTTTTGGCAGCGAGGACTGGTCTCTGAGGCAAGGGCAAATGATATAAAAATAAATTGTCAGTGGTGCGTGCCGTAAGGTTTGATCCACCCACTTCATTAGTCTGTGTATCTCAACTAGGCTATTGCTGCCTTGCGCTTGTTATATGTGATGCCAATATGACTGCTAGGTTGTCGTAGTGGTTCACGCTGTTAGTACACTTACACAATCGCATGCGTCAACGAAACTACGAAATAACTGTCAGTTGCATGAAAACGTTTTGTATAGGTATGCTATGACTCATTCCATTACACAGCAAGATTAATAAGTTGGCATCATCCTTGGCACTACTGTTCCGCAGATAACTGCGTAATTGTCGTTACACCAGACGCAGACGTTTTGACAGAACATGCGTCGAGGTTTTTTTGTTGTTTTGACAGTTTCGCATATGTTTCGTCACCGCAACAGTTCTGCAAAAGTTTCGAAGCTGCATACGAACGCGTAGGTGTACTAACAGCGTTAAACGATCGCCTCGTCGCTTGACACTGCGCTGAATGTTATGGGTTCGATTCCCATACGAGACAACACTTTGTTTGATCCATAAATTGTTGTTTCCAGTCTGGATGTTCCTTGTGTCCGTTGGTTGTATGCTGAGGTTGTATGTTTTTAAAGTTCCTCGCGACACAGGATTCACTCCTACGAGAGTTGTCTTTTAAAATCATAAATAAAATATGCTATCGGTGGCTGCATCTACAGCATGTGAAGTTATATCGGCAGTCCATTCACAAAAATATAATCAATTACGCCTCCTCCGCACATAAAAGCGATGTTAGTTTCGATACACATATCGAAACTAACATCGCTTTTATAAAATAAATGTAACATCGCCAACAGATCGTTATCTGCCAATTAATTAGAACTATCAATGAGTGAAATCTTAATGAACTGATCGGTCGAGCTTAGTTTGCTTTATGTATATCCCGTGGTTCTTCACAAAAGACTTCACATTCTCCGTAACGGGAAGGTGGGACACGTTTCTAATTAAAAGTGCTCTCGGGAAAATATGGAGACATAAAGAGACGACAAGAACTTAGTACAATATCATTGTACTACATTGTATCCGTCTGTATTTATTTCTAGTACGGCAGACGACTTACAAAAAAATTTATCATCATCAACAGCATCATTTATTTATTTTTTAGGTGCAACCGCTCACTACACTTACAGTTGCCCAAAACGTGTAGTGAGCCATTACATTTACATAGGTACATAATATTAGGTAACTTAATTTATAGTATTCGTAGTTCATCAGCCCTGTATATATACCTATATACCGTCCCACTGCTGGTCACGGGTCTCTTCTCATTGTAACAAATAAATAAAAGTGAAAATTCTGACCGCGATTAGGTACTTGATGAAACTTGTACGAGATTGGATCTTTACTTCATATCACTTCGGAACGCGCATTTAAAACTTTGACGCAATTTGTGCCTATTATCATCATCATCATCATCAGCCCTTGTATATATACTGTGCCACTGCTGGGCACGGGCCTCTTCTCACTGGGAGAAGGGGAAGGCCATAGTCCACCATGATGGCCAAGTGCGGGTTCGCAGACTTCACTTGGCTTTCGAGAACATTATAGAGCACTCTCAAACATGCAGGTTGTGCCTATAATGAAAAGCAAATATAACAGGCGCCTTATTAATTGTTTTGATGTTCATTTAAAATAACAAATAGCCAAATATTTGCCTTAGTGATTGTGTTTACTCTGCGAGTAACTTCAATTAAAACAATGCATCGCATGATAATGGCATATAGGCAACGAATGAATCATGACATGGCGAGACTTAGCTAAAAAAGATACATAAAAAAAATCAAGCTTCAACTTAAAATCTGCATATTTTATAAATATTTCCAACAATTTCAGAGGAATAAATAAAAGTTTAAGAGAGCTGAATCTATACATAATACATTATAAAATTAAGGCATATTTTTTTCCTGTCTGCATGAACGCCATAGGGTAAAAACTACCGAACGGATTTTGGTACGGATTTCACCAATAGTAAGAGTGATTCTTGAGCAAGTTTTAGGTGTACAATTCACGAGGTTGAAGCCGCGGGCGAAGTCTAGTACTACATATTTTTTCAATTTTATTTATTTATTTATAGTCTCACGCCTGTATCCAATATACTATAAAAAATAAAATTAAAATATATATTAAAATATATATATATATATATGGGGATGTAAATATATATGTATATATACATCCCCATATATATATATTTTAATATATATTTTTTTATTTTTTTATTTATAGTCTCACGCCTGTATCCCCGAAGGGGTAGGCAGAGGTGTAAATATTACACCCACATTTCGCCATGAATTTTTTAGGTCCCAGGTAATAGGGGGGTAAGCCTATTGCCGTTACTGGGCACATCACCAGACTCCGGGCTGCTACTGAGTATTCGGAAAAACGCAGTAACACTTTTGTCCGACCCGGGTATCGAACCCGGGACCTCCGATCAGCAGTCGTATACGCTATCCACTGGACCACCGAGGCAGTACTACATAGTAACTGAAAAATCTAATATGACATTTTGCTCCACCTAGGAATCCAATCCACATTCCATAGTCGCTTACACTAGCAAATCAGTGAAACGTTTCACTACGACAATTAAGCCTGTGAATAACCTCCACATCCCCGTGTATTGAAAGAGTGTTCAAAAGACAGCCAGCGTTTCCACGCATACCAGCCTTCTGGTCTGGTGAGGCGTCGACCAGCCTCCTGGGAAGCTCTCAATTAAGGGAGCTCGCACTTGGACCCCATGGAGATGGCGTGAGGGTATTGACACACGTTGCATCTCACTCCAAAGGCCTATCCAACCTCCAAGGCAGTAAGACATTCCATCTGGTCCTCTACCATCGTTGCGTGCCAAGGTTCAAGTAGGGCTGAAAGACGTAGAATGTAATTGAGATTGGTGTTGTGAAATATAACATGCTCCTGCTGCGTGGCAAGACATTGTGACGAAGGCTGTCGACAATCTCCCCACAAAGATAACGATGTGGAGCGACACACAGCGCAGCTAAACGGAGGCAAGAAGCGATGAATGCTGGCAGTCTTCTGGGCACGCTTCCTATAGACAGTGATGTGGAGGACTTTCATGACGACCTTTTAATACATTTTTTTTTCATTAATTTGTATTGTAGTATAATAATATTTTTATTCTAGAATTAATTTAAAACCTTGCATGTTGTTAATAGCCTTTAAAATATTGCTAGTTAAAATTCTGCTTCGTGGCATTTATCTTTCATAATTCATTAAAAACGTTTGAATAACATTCATTAAACTTTACGTCCGTGTGGTGTCGGATTAAGAATACGGATTATCACCACCCATATCATCCCATGGGTGTCGTAAGAGCCGGCAGAGGTAGCATATTATGCATCAGTGGACTGTTAGAGGCTGATGATGATGATGAAACTGTTCACCTCGTATTTTTCGTCGCTCCCAGTTAATACCCCAGTATTGCCACCTGAAATAATTTATACCCACTTCACGGCTCCCTGTTTTAAATAATATCAAACAATAAACAAAAATAAACAATTTAGCCCAGTTTTAGTCAACGTCACCAATCCCAGTTTAATTAATTTCATGCGAAAAGGTTTGCATTCTGAAATTAAGCGTGTTTTTTTGCCGTACAAACATAAGGGTGCGAACTTGAAGCGGCAAAGTTTATTAACTTTCTGTTTTCCTGAGCTGAATCTCTTGACATTCCGTCAATTTTTCAAGGAGTTTTTTAACGTTTCTAAATCATTGGGGTCACGCAGAGGCTTATCGAGGCACTTATCGCGACCTAAACTTGGAAAAAAAATATCGTGAGGAAACCTCTATGTCTGAAAGTTCTCCATAGTGGTCTTGAAAGACATGTTAATTTAACCAAGCCACACTTGGTCAATGTGGCGTATCGCTACCTCTTTGAGTCGCAGAGATCAGGCGGCTGTCGTTTTGTGGAAACGCTAATATTAGGACAAATATAGGTGAGCCTGGCCTCCAAGACGAAAGCCTTGGGTTTAACTGTGATGACGCTAGGACGATGATGTAAAAGATTGGAGGAAGACTTCCTTAGATATATTGATTTCAATAATGTAATTCGTACGACAACAAACTCGTTCGCAATACAGATAATAGAGTCAGCAAAGTATATTTAGTAAAAAAGAACGACATACGCCCCACTATCCGCCTTTTTAACCCTTCACCCTAAAGACCCGTCTCTCCTCCGCAATATTTTCACAGTTATTTAGTTTTTCAACACGTACACAGAAATTCTTTTCAGTACCGTACTTCCTCTGGTTTCCGAGCGATGTTTTCTTTTGTGGAATGCTAAATAATTCTGGGGTACGAAGTAACACCCTGTTAATAAACTCACTCTTTAAAACGCTTGTTATATAAAAAAGGCAATTTTATTGGTGCAGTTTTAATTCGGCGTTTGGCTTTTAAATCGCCTTCTTGTGAAGGCGTGGTTGTAACTTTACTTAAATTAAAGCAGCCGTTTTGCTATTTAACACTATACCGAGTGTTTCTCCTAAATTGTTAATTATCACTTGCTAAACGGTGAAGGAAAACATCGGCATCGTGAGGAAACCTGCATGTCTCAGAGTTCTCCATAATGTTCTCGAAAGACATGTGAAGTCTGCCAATCCGCACTAGGCCAGCGTGGTTGACTATGGTCTTACCCTTCTCATAGCGAGAAGAGGCCCGTGCCCAGCAGTGGGACAGTTTATACACGCTGATTTTTTATTGGTTTAGGAAAAAAAACACCTCACGTTGGAAAAAATATCTGCTATTCATATTCAAAATCAAAATTTATCTACCACGTAAAATAAAAAAGTTATAAAAGTCAATAACTCTAGGAAATAAGCAGTAACGTGCGACTCGATCGTCAATAGACTCGTCGGCGCGCTGTAGGTACCTAAAACAGCTGTTGACGTCGCGCGGCGAGATCAACAGCTGATTTAGGTACAGTACAGCGCGTGTAACAGTAGGTAACTAACTACACAGTCATAAAACACGTATGAGTCAGCAAAGCACTTCTGCTAGGGCCATACTAACGAGAAATGCCATTAATTATTGCGGTAATGTACGTTAACCGTGTAGCCACGACTTAACGCGATAATTTAACAACGGCATTAACATAACATGGCGTTTGGCGTTTTTATCTCCAATGATGGGCAGTAACGTTGACGTTTCAAGTGTAGCCACCTACTTTAGCGCGTTAAAAATTATCGCAATAATTATCGCGCTAGCAGACATTGACATTAGCCGGTAGTGAGGCCCCAGCATATGAAGTACGGATGGATACCTAATTTACGTACTTACAAAACACAAATTAATTACGATGACAACTTCAATAATTTTAAGCACATAATAATGATTAAAATAATAAACACATGTAACAAAATAGCTGTACCTACCTATTCCTTCGTAAGTCAACAGAAATAAGCTGTGGGTTCACGCAGTCATAATAAACTAGTAGACGAAAAGAAGAACTTATTATTATTTACGTATTAATCGTCGGTACATAGTCATTTTCAATAACTAGTTAAAGCCGAATTTAGGTATTTACTTATTTCTGGCGTGTTTAAAACATGTTATCAACGTAGGTATTCACAACAATCAGTAAAGCAAATCACTAACTTTTATAGTCTTCTGCTTATATCACAATCAATTTACACATTTGCACACACATGTTTCTCGCGTTCACGCGACTCCGTTTCTTCTTTGTACACAAATCTTATAACCTCGATCCACTAATAAAACCCTATGGGGTCAGGTCAGGTTGCGGCCTATCAATCCACGAGCGAACACATCAGTATTGTAAGGATGCACGATTTTAGTATTATTACGTAACACGGACACAGAGTGACGAGAGCGTGATATACGACTGTCCCATTGACCTAATTTCTTAAGACTGAAGGTCAACTTGCGCCCGCGCCGCACGGCCGCACCCCGCCGCGCCCCCGCGCCCTGCTGGCGCCCTGCAGCGGAGGGTGGCGCGCGCGCATGGTGGGGAGCGGGAAGCCGGGAATAACAGTTCAATGACTACTGAATAATGCCAGTGTGTGTGTGTCACACGATCGCTCGTAGTTCGCCAGTGTGCGGCGAAGTGATACTTCGTGTTCTCATACTATTAAATTAATTAATTTCTCAAGATTTTTTTAGCTTATATTTCAAATATAATTAGCTGGTTAGGTTCTATTAACGATAAGTAATAAGATGGCTTTCGCTCCAAAACCAATAAAAAATCAGCGTGTATATAGGGCTCATAATGATGAGTGTTTCTCCTCCTTACACGAAATTACATTCTGTGTGATCCACAAATTTAAAGTACAAGTCTGGACGTACTTTGTGTCTTTTGGTTGAATATTTGTGTTGGTTTATTTCAAACGCGAATGTGGCCTTTTTAAAAGAATAGTCAAAAGACAAAGATTGGTACTTGTCCGGCTTTTCTTATTCTATCTTACAACTCACTGCTTGCCAAGGCGGTCATGAGCGGGAGGTAAGACGACCTGCATGGTAATTGTGCCTTTGTCATCGTTAGACCATAACCTCATAAATGCAGCCCAATCATCATCAGCATTACTTTTATCATCATCATTATCATCCTGCCGTAGTCCACTGCTTGATATAGGCCATACAGATGGCATGCTACTAAGATTGACTTTCGGCTCTTTATGTCCAGCCATTTCCGGCATGGCTTTACTATTCTGACAAAAGAAAGCTTAAATATATCTTAAGAACTTATTTGTATAAATAAAATCTTTTCGTTACTGAATGACTGACAGACAAGCCACAGCCAAAACTATTGGGAGCGAGAAGCTGTTTGGCATGTGTGTTCATTGGAGACTGTAGAGTTGCACTAAGAAGGGATTTCCGAAATAGCAAATGGGTCGGGCAGATACGACTTAAAAAAAGGGGAAATAACTGCGCACAACCCCTAGTAGTATATAAATCGTCTTTCTACGAGTAAGTAAAGCCTTAAATAAAACCTCTACGCAATGCGGACTGTACGCCGTCGCCCAACCAACTAAATATTGTCCAAATAAATTAGCCCGATTGTACAAGAATAGTGAATAGTGTACCTTAGACATGTGCTTTTTATTATCCTAATATATTATGACGTTACGATAACGGCGTATATGAATTTATGATGACGACCGGTTGGCACCGCGGGAGTGTAAGCGACTGCTACGCCGAAGGTCGCGGGTTCGATTCCCGCTCAAGTCAAACATTTGTGTGCGTGAACATGTATGTTTGTCTTGGTCTGGGTGTTTCTATGTATAATTTGTATGTTTTTATTTACAAAAAAAGTATTTAATGTATGTTTATCCATTATCTAGTACCCTTAGTACAGGCTTCTGCTAAGTTTGGGACTAGATGGTGTTGTGTGAATGTGATAGAACAATATTATTATTATGTTAGTTCATCTGCATCTGTATGTTTCCAAAATTTCTTTTTTCAAGGACTAATCTCGCATTTAGATTAAGTCTTGTGTTGCGGGGGACTTAATGAACAATCAATCAAAGGACATAAAGTATACCCAGACACAACGTGAAATAGTGGATCACACAAAGCGTTGTCTCGTGTGAAGATTGAACTCATAACACTCGCCATAATTATGTTCGGTCAAATTAATTGTAAAATTAAGACTGGGTTGCATCATCTTACTTTAACAATGACAAAGATCGCTACATCTGTCAAAGTATCGGTTAAGCAAAAAATTTGTTGCACCACTTGACAATTGTTAAAATGACGTCATAATTTTACGTTAACTGTAACCGCCCGATGTTGGCCGGTTAATGTTATTGTTAAAGTCAGTTCTATTGTTCTATTATTGATACGCATCGAATATAACCAACAAAAATGTCACTGCTTCGAGAAATACTCGCAGAAACTAGTTCTTCTGAAGACGAATGTGATTTAGAGGCGATAAGTGAAAGGCTTAGGAAAAGAAAAGTGTATTTCTCCAGAACCGATCGAGTTTCAAAAGGGGACAACAAATCATTCTTGGCTAGATTTCGAGTCTCCAAAAATGTAGCGCGGTGGCTAGCTCAACGGTCGGAACACTCTCTGTGCTAGCTACCTGAAATTTTATTAGGTAGAAATGAAAGGTATTAGGTAGAAATGGTAGGTGCATAGGGTTCCCGCCTAGAATTTAGGGTCCCAAGCCAACCTCACCTGCAAGTGGTGCACCTGCCGATCAACGGACGAGGCTCTGGCAAACAAAATATCCTGATAAGCGGCAATAGGCTCGCCACCTATTACGTGGGATCAAAACACTGGCGAAATGTGGGCGTTTAATATGCCTCTGCCTACCCCTTCGGGGAAACAGGCGTGAGTCTATGTATGTATGTATGTATGTAGAAATGAAAATAATAACACTTGAAAAGATAAATGTGACTATGCCAGGAATCGAACCTTAGCTGGTCCGCCACAGTGCGCTGGTGGTGTGTGACTGGCGAGTGTTCCTACGACGATCATCTTCTATGTGCTAGTGGACTGTATGGCTTCGATCTATTCGGGGCTTCAGAAATAAAACATCTTCATACGTTGAGAGCGATGCTGTTCAGGTGTTCGGTGCTGGATGGCTACATATACATAGTTACTTGGTTACAACATGGACGCCAACAAACTGGCCAAAAATATGGTCGCTTAGCTACTTCGAAATTTTACCTTAACGCCGACAACCGCACCGAACATATGCACAACAAATCTTTATTTGTGATACATGTAATTATCTTAGATACTATGGTACATGCATATATGTTCTATACATAGCTAGATAAGTCTCAAAAAGTTCTATCGAACGGTATATAATACATAAACCTAACTGTTTGCATCACTAAGTTATTCAAGAAAAAATATCGAAAAATGTTGTCACACAAGGATCCGTCCACTATATTTTCTATAAAAAAACTATGAAATACTATAGTTATGTAGGTATGTAATTTTGGTGGGCCGCATCTAATAAAACAAACGCCATGGAAATAGCTTTATTCAATTCTAAGATAACATAATAAAACCTACGATGCATAAAATGCAAACTTTCTTTCTATCGTACATAAAGAAAGTTTATGATAAACATGCAAATGTTTATTATTACGATTATTTCGACTATTTAAACCAATAACTAGCAATAAGAAAGTATTTAAACATGATTTCAAGCCTATTCAAAGCTAAAAAACACTTATAGAACTACTATGTAAACAAAAATGCCGTGTGGTTGACGGCAAAGAATACAAGTGTCACCACTCCCTATCTTCCCGTGGGTGTCGTAAGAGGCGACTAAGGAATAACACGATGCAAATACCATCTTTGCGCAGAGACGGAAAATTCGACATCAAACCCTATACGACTGCCTCTTTGGTCTCGCGGCATAAATGTGCGCGTGGGTCCCGGATTCGATTCCTGGGTCGGGCAGTGTTATTGAGTTTTTCTGTCATGAAATTCTCAGTAGCAGCACGGAGTCTGGAAATGTGCCCGGTACGGCAATAGGCTCGCCCCTTATTACGTGGGACTAAAGTATATCTGGCGAAAAGTGGGTGTAGAAATACACCTCTGCCTACCCCTTCGGGAATAAAAGGCGTGACGATATGTGTGTATGTAAACAAAACAGCTGTTTATCAACTATTAGTTCTTATCTATTACAACTGATAACGCAATTTATGATCGATATCTAAGTCCCTACGGTTAGCACAAGTATAAGTTTAATGCTTATACACTACACGGCACTACTTATTACCGATTTGCGAATTTTCACTATTCTAGCGTTATGTTATCACTTTGACGCGTCCGGGAACCGAACCCGGTACACCTACCGCACGATTGGATAGCACTATTTTTACACGATTTTCACTCGCGGTTTCGAATACACTATTCACTATAGAGTTTTTTAATGTCTGTCGCGAAGAATAAATAAGTATGAAATTTTGAGCACCAGGCCCTTCAATATATTTATCATTTTATCTATTTATGTACCTTTTTACCACTCTCTTGATATTCTCAAATTTGTATTTGAGCTGCTTCACAGTGCGTGGGATCTCTCCAAGGGCATTAAATTCGCTTTCTATTAAAGTCCACACGCTATCCTTTTGCTTACTACTTATAGCATCGGTTTTCTTACAAAATAATACATTTTGATGTTTGATTATTAACGATTGAAGTCTATCGACTTTAGCTCCGGTAAATTTTACGCTTCTTTCCCTGAAATATACAGAATTTAAGGTAAAGATAGGCATAAGTTTGTGTGCTGTAAAAAGAATAACACGCAAGTGTTATGGGCAACAGAATAAGTTGTGCATACTTACTTTGTTTGGCTGTTTACGTACAAGCTTTTTGTATTTGATGCCATTATTATCTTCTACACTTCGTAAAACTTGAACTCGTAGGTAATAGGTACAGTATAAACAAGAAAGATAATCAAAATCTTTTAAAATGATGCGCGTTCTGCGCGTTCAATTCGTTTGACGTTCGATATAATATTTGACATCTTGACATTATCAATAACAGCGAAGCTCTAGTATTGCCGGACTTAAAAATAGTTCCCGCAGCGAATCGGGGTAGATTACGCCTCATTTGTCTAGCAACCCTGATAACTTTAACATTAGCAACAAAAACGTTGGTGCAACACATTTTGCGGCAGCCGTCAAGTTTACTGTTAAAGTTATTGTAAAATTTGACTTTAGCTTTTACTTTAACCGGTGATGTGGTGCAATCCACTCTAATTGTATTGATGAGATTAAGTTATTAAACTTAACTTGTACCTTGTCTAGAACTTCTTGTCCACGGAAGGAAAGAAATAAGGAGCTAGGACAAATTATCTGTAATTACAAAACGGCACAGTTTTCTTATATCCGTCCTTGTAGGACTGACCAAAGTAAATCATTGCGAATTTTTGATGCAGAGCTCTTAACTTTCCTCAACTTGGCCAAACCAAATCCACTCGATTTAGCAACTGATAAATTACTGGTACTAGCAGGGAGCTAGAAAAACTCGGTAACCGACCTAATATTTATCATACCAGGTAAGATACCCAACACTAAGACAGTTATTATAACTAGTTTATGTCAGTTTCTTCGCCCATGTGGTGCAATCATCATATAACATGTACTAAAATTGCCCCGCGGTTCTACCTGCATGAAATATGCAACTAAGGAATCACAATCCTTATGAATCACATCATCTATTCATACAGACAGACAGGAAAAAGGGGAATTCGTTTTATAAGAATAGATTACTGCTTACTTGCATAAAAATCCCTTCACTTCTTTTTGGATGAAAGAGTAACAAACAACGCAAAAGTTTATAACATTCGATGGTAATCCATCGTATAAACTTTTGCGTTTATACATAACTATAGGTTACTAGCAGCTACGCCCGTACATTTTTTATTTTATTTCGGGCAATCCTTTGATACTTTTTACATCTACGTCTCCATTTATTTCCGAATACGAGAGCGATGTGGCCTGAAAGAAGATGTTGTGACGAAAATTGAGAAAGGAATGCTTAGATGGTTTAGACACGTGGAGCGAATGAGGGCAGACGTGTATGGGCAAGCCGGTCGCGGCTGACCTCGTAGGACATTCGTCGATCAAATTGGTGACGTTCTGAAAAACGGAAAGGTTCGAAGCACCCGAAACCGGCGAGCATGTATGAAAAGAGAAATGAATGTAGAGGAAGCGCGAGAGATTTGTAAGGATAAATGTAATTGGCGGTCCGTTGTCTCTGCCTACCCCGACGGGAAAAAGGCGTGAGTATATGTATGTTAGTATGTATGTATGAAGAATAATCTTACCTGCAATGTGTTAGCTACAGATTCGAAAAAAGGGTCGCTGAATCAAATATTCAGGTAATTTTAAGCTCACGCGCTACATCCAAGACACTTCACTATTTTACAAGAAACCACGTCCACGGCATTGCGAACTCATTAAAAGACTACTAAAAATAGTTGGCATCTACTAAAACTATGAAAATCTATTTATATCAGTGTGAAATGTACCAATATATTTGCTGTATACTATAAAATCATACAAATGTCCCCAATAACAAAAAAATGCCTTTCAAAATATTTAATGTAAATGAAAATGGTTTTGGCAGTGTCATTTTATTTGTATATTAATGTTCGTCGTACTCAGTCCTGTACGCATTTTCAGAGCATTCGGTCGGCAAGGCCTTTTTTGCCCATTTTCCCGCATTTGCATTTTCGAGTTCAAAGGGAGACGTGGCATTGAAAGAAGTGTTTTTATATTTGTTACACAAAGTTTGTTTTCGTTTGTGGGTGTTGAACCGCTTATTTATATATTTGCGTTTTGTTTATGTTGTGTTGTTTTGTTACAGAAATATGTGAGCGAGTTGACGACCGTACGGGACTGCGTGCCGACGTGCAGCGAAAAGGGTAATATGTTTGTTTATTTAATATTAAATAAAAATAAAATTATTTGAGGAACCGCTGCCAGTTTTTTCATAAAGCCTTGTAGCTTTGAAATAATTCTCTTTTTAAAGTCATTCGTTTGTTCGCGTTTCCATGCCACTCTTTTTTAAATCAGAATCTTAAGCTTACAATTTGTGGTACCATGATTGCTGACACAGCCAAAACATTTCGCGAAACTGATTGGAAATAAATGGATATGAAATGTGATGATGATTTAACGCTTTCTATCCCGCCATAAGGTAAGCGCCCAAAATTATTTACGAGTGAGAAACGTCAGACTGTTTGTTAGCAAAATGTTTTTAAAGGATGAAGTAATTATTTCCGCTTGTCCGAGCCCGCGGCTCCGGCTACAACATTTGGCACGGGTCAATGAACATCGCACTTTGAAAACAAATTTTCTCAACATTCAACTACTAATTAAATTTTTTTTGACTTTGTTTCAACTGTTTCGGTGGACAAATTACAATTCGTATACATTTCGTATATCTAATACCAATATATTAAGCTAAAGAGTTTGTTTGTTTGGTTGAACGCGCTTATCTCAGGAACTAATGTTCCGATTTCAAAAATTATTTCAGTGTTACATAACCCATTTGTCGAGAAAGGCTATAGGCTATATATATCATCATGCTATGAGCCACGGGAGCGGAGCAGTAGCCTTAAAAAATGCGGGTGTAACCGTGGGCTCATCTTGTAAGAAATAATCGCTGTATTTCTGTGAACAGTGTCCTTACGAGATTTGAATTAAAGGTACTCGCAATAGTACTGGCCAATATATTCAAATTGCATATCAATAAATAATGTATATACCACAACGCTTTTTTGGTGGGATTTTAGAATAAGTTGAAGTCATTCATTTATTTATTTTACTCTGAATAAATGGAGTACTGGCAGTACCTATTACCACACGGAAGTAGGTGTAAGACCTTGGTAATATTAGTTTATGTATCTAAATTCCAAAGAGATCTTATAATGTTCACTGAGCACCTACATAATTCTGCGTTATAACAAATATAAACTAAAAAGGTAGCGGATTCTTTTAATCAGTTTTGATATCCCTGTTCAAAATCTTCCCTGTAACACACTTGGCACTTGGTAGCCCGGGCTGTTACCGCAACTCCACGTCCTGGCGTGTAGTCCTGTCATCTGCATATCCTACGCAATAGGATATGCAGATGATCTAAACATTCTCATCTCAGGTAAGGTAACTAGTACAGTGTACGGCCTTACTCAACAGGCTCTACGCATAGTAGAGTGGTGGTGTAATGAGTACGAATTATCAGTAAACCCGACCAAGACCGAAATAGTTATGTTCACACACAAACGCGCGCTGGGTACTTACCGACTGCCCAGGCTATTCAACACAGAGCTCAAGCAGTCTACCGAGGTAAAGTACCTGGGCGTCACTCTTGACAGCAAATTGTCATGGAACAGCCACATGGAAAATAAGCTCAATAAAGCCAGCATCGTCTTCTGGCAGTGCAAGAAGATGATAGGTAAACGATGGGGCCTATCCCCCAAAATTGTCATATGGCTCTATAAGACAATAATACGTCCGATGATAAGCTACGGCGCAGTAGTGTGGTGGCCTCGGACCAACCTAACAACGGCCGCCAACAAGCTTCAAAAGCTTCAAAGACTTGCATGCCTAGCGGCCACGGGCTGCATGAAAACTACACCTACAGCAGCACTCGAAGTGTTGCTGGACTTGCCTCCATTGCACCTGTTCATACAACAGGAAGCAACGATGTCGGCGATCCGGCTAAGAGCTCTGAAGCTCTGGAAAGACACTAACATACCGCACACTAGCAACTTAAACACACTCTTTAAAGAAGTTCCTCTCACACAAGCCATTGGCGACCGAATACCGAAACAATTTGTTTTTGATAAGAAATACAAAATCCAAGTGTACGAGGATCTACACGAGGGAGCGGTTGGCCACAACGAGCTCACGATCTTCACAGATGGGTCTAAGACGGATACAGGTACGGGTTCAGGAGTATTCTCCGAGGACCTTAACATCAACATCGCAGCACCGCTGGGAGCCTACAACACGGTCTACCAGGCCGAATGTTTTGGCATTATCCTAGCTGCCACAGCAATCATGGCACGTGAGGTAAGGGAACGATCCATTAGGATCCTCTCAGATAGTAAGGCTGTCCTCTCAGCCCTCAAAAGCCATACTATCACCTCGGCACTCACGCTTGAATGCCACCAGAAACTAACAGAGGTAGGTTAACAAAACAAATTAACACTGCAATGGATCAAGGGCCACAGTGGCTCAAGAGGGAATGACGCAGCCGACGTACTTGCCAGAAGAGGGGCCACTTTAGAGGTGGTGGGACCCGAGCCCATTATTCCCCTCCTTTCTGGTTTTTATCGCAACCTGGTAAGGAATAGGACAAGGACCCAACACAACCAGTCCTGGATTGGTATTGAAACATGTAGGCAGGCCAAGGAGGCTCTTCCCGCAGTAGACGGTAAGATAGCCAAACAAATCCTCCGGCTGTCCAAACAACAACTGCGGACAGTCACGGCCGTCTACACAGGACACGGATTCTTTAATAAACACCTATTTACTATAGGTATCACCGACAGCCGGCTGTGCAGGGCCTGTATGGCAGCAGACGAGACGGCAGCCCACCTGCTCCTCGACTGCCCTGAGGTCGCACAGTACAGGCAGCAGTACCTGACGAGATACAGCACCCTGAGGGAGGCATTGGCTCACATCAAGAGTCTGCTGGCCTTCCTCGAAGAACTGGGGTGGCTCGAATGAAGACACCATTCCCACCCGCACGCAAAATACACGCCAAGACGTGGAGTTGCGGAAACAGCCCGTGCCATCAAGTATCAAGTAAGTAAGTCTTGGCGTGTATTTTGCGTGCGGGTGGGAATGGTGTTGTCACTCGAGCCACCCCAGCTCTTCAAGGAAGGCCAGCAAACTCTTGATGTGGCCCACTGCTTTCCTGAGGGTGCTGTGTCTGGTCAAGTACTGCTGCCTGTACTGTGAGACCTCAGGGCAGTCGTGGAGCAGGTGGGCTGCCATCTCGTCTGCTGCCATACAGGCTCTGCACAGCGGGCTGTCAGTGATAGGTAGATATAATAATAATAATAATTTATTGATACCAAAAATATTTTACAAGCAGTCACATATATTGATATTAACCAACTTAGTTTTACAATGTTGTACATAAACATCTGTGTCTGAACTAGATGGAAAAACATCTGTGTTTCAGACATCAGCGCTCTGCCCTGGGATAAGTCACAAAATATAATTTATAAGAAGGTTTACTTAATAAGTAAAATTGAACTTCAGAATATTTCACAGTTTACATAAATTAAACGTAATGAATTTCGTTAATAACAATTAAACTTAATGAATAATAGTTTCAAAAATCTAACTTTATTTATAGCTGATAGTAGATTTTAAAAGTAATTAGTTTAAACAATAAAAAATAATTAAAATTTGAGTAGTTTGTGGAGTAAATGCCTCCCTTTGTGTATAGTGTTGGTGTGAGTGTATGTGTGTGGGAGGGTGAGTTATGTTTTACTGTAATATATTAAGTAGCATCTCAGTTTCATCGTAGTTCAGCTTCATTATATATTCTGTTACCTTGATTTTGCAGTTATTCTTATTCAAGTGATATAAATCTAGTATTTTATATAGTTTCTTATATAGATATGGGCCAAGGAAACAAGAGAATCTATTCACATATGAATGCTTGAAAACAGGTAGATTGCGAAGCGAAACAGCCATTTGTCTCCGTTGGGAAATATTTCTATCACTTATGTTGTATTTTGTGCTGCCATGTTGTTGCATGATTAAACAAACAATGTACAACTGACGTACAGAAAGAACTTTGCACAACTGGTATAAAGTGAAAGTTGGGAATCTAAAGGGCTGGAAAGTGCTGACTTTAAGTAAAGTTCTTTGTGTAATTTCTAGAGGTTTCAGTATGGTTTTTGGTGCACCTCCCCATACCGAAATACAATACTGCTGTATTGACTGAGCGAGGGATAGATAGATAGACCTGTTTCATTAAGGTGGGTTCGGCAACATGTCTCAAATTCCTAAAAACATAAATCAGTTTTCTCATTCTAGCAATAACCAGTGCTATATGGTGTCGAAAAGAGAGATTACTGTCTAACATGATACCCAGATATTTTAACTTAGACGTACCATTTAAAGCAGGGCATGAGCAAATATTGTTACCGCAGCAGTTATGCGCTGTTAAGGACAGTGACTTTGGCGGTTTATTACAATTGCGCGTGGAAAAAGTCATGTAGTGAGTTTTATCAGTATTTAGAGTCAGAGTATTATTCTGAAGCCAGTGGCAGACAATATCAAATCCCTGCTGTTCTCTCTCATAAGCATCCTCCCATGTTTTAGCAGAGAAAAGCAATACTGTGTCATCTGCATAGGAAATTAATTTTCCACCTTTAAGGTCCAGATCACAAAGGTTGTTCATGTAAATTAAAAAGAGCGTTGGACCCAAAATACTGCCCTGAGGAACACCAAAGAAGATAGGTAAATCAGTGCTAGTGAATTCATTTATTTTGACGCACTGGTAGCGTTTCGTTAAATAATTTTTAAATAGAATGAGTTGGTTTCCTCGAACACCCAACCGCTCGAGTTTTTTTTATTATAACGGAATTGCAACCGTATCGAAGGCCTTCGCCAAGTCAAGAAAAATACCAACAGTTTTCATGCCTGCATCTAAGTTTTTCACAACGTAATCAACGAGCGCATTAACTGCATCACTTGTAGACAATCCAGTTCTGAAACCAAATTGGTTTTTGGAGAGGAGCTTGTTGGATTCTAGATAGTTGATTAATTTTTTATTAATGATGCGTTCTACGACCTTAGAGACAGTGGGCAATAAAGAGATGGGCCTGTAATTAAAGATAGATGACTTATCTCCTGACTTGTATATTGGATGTACCACCGATTTCTTTAAGAACCTCGGACATATTCCATGGGATAAACATAAATTAATGACATGTGTCAGGGGAGATACAAGAATTTTTCTGTTTTCCATTAGGACTATGCTGGGTGTATGGTCCCATCTAACAGAACTGACATTTTTTAAACTGGTAATTAGGCTATTTACTTCAGTGTCACTCGAATATACTAAGTATAGTAAATAGGTGCTTATTAAGGGATTCATGTCCTGTGTAGGCGGCCGTGGGTGTCCGCAGTTGTTGCTTGGACAGCCATAAGACTTGTTTGGCTATCTTACCGTCTGCTGCGGGAAGAGCCTCCTTGGCCTGCCTACATGTTTCAATACCAATCCAGGACTGGTTGTGCTAGGTCCTTGTCCTGTAACACACAGGCAAGATCAAATATAAAATATACAAATTATATATGCCTTACGCGTATAAAATACATTGTACGTAGAATAAGGTAGTTATTGCAAAGCTTCTCTTTCTAAAATTTGTTAGAACAAATATTGAATAAATAACAAAATGTTCCAAAAACTCTAAATCTTATGCTTATAACTGAGTCTGATAATATATTTTGCCCTTATTTTTCTGCTACGGTTATATGAGTTTGATATAATAATAAAGTATTCAAATGTACTCAAAAGGCTAAAGGTCATTCTTAAAAAAGGACCGAAGTTCACCTACATATTTTACAAATAGCGAGAGAGGTAAGCTCCCCAGAGCATTTGCATGAAATGTTCAAAATAGAAAATGTTATTGGAGAACAATACAGTGAAATAAGAATTATACTAATATTATCACTATATGGATAATGGAATTACTATTATAGGATGCAATTGAAGTTTCAAAGGCATTTCAAGGAATCACACATTTTATTACGTTCAAACTGATTTCATTATTTGATAACAATGCAATCCAATGTAGAAAAGTAACTTTTCACCCGCAATAAGAACGTTATTTTTTAGCAATTATGTGTTTGGTATTTATGCCATGAAATTTTGCTGTTTCTTTAGGCTATGAAAGTAAAACGAGAGAGGCTCTGTAGAAAAGCTAATATTCTGTGAAATCTGGTTACATTTAAAGCCGGATTCCAACGAGACTAACTCTTTACTACTTCCAAGACGAAACTTCTTCATAGACTTGGATGCAACCGAGATACGCTGGGATTATTATATTAACCTAATATTCCATAAAGTAATAGATTGCAATTGACGCAAAATCTTGCAACAGCGAACAGGCTCGATGCACGACTTGCGTCGCAAAACTCACAGACGATAGCATTTTAAAGTCAAATATAACAGTCATACACTTTTAGCAGTCTAACACTAACTGCCTTAAATAAAAGTATCGTTTCACATATGGCAATATCTCGCTCATCATCAGCCTTGTAGCAAAGACCCACAGCCAGGTACAGGGTTCTTCTTGTTAGGTTATGTGATGGTATAGGCCATAATCCACGCTGGCCTCGTGCGGATACTCAGACTTCGCATGTATTTCAAGAACATTATGGAAAACTCTCTAACATACAGGCTACCTCACGCTGATTTTCTTCAACGAGCGCCCCATTAATATGGTGGAAAAGCAATTACTGAAACGCGAATGTAGGAAGGACTGTATGGCTGACAGAGATGGATAAGGTGAGAAGTGAGTCACGCACACTGAAACGGGTGGCATAGACGATTAGTGTGTGTGTGTATGATGATAAGAATGGAATAATCTTCAAGTTTTGTCATGAGCATATGGTGTGCAAGGATGAGAATAAATTTTGAAGTATTCAAATTATGTAGCAATGGCAATTAAAGTTTTACATCGGGAAAATTTAAAGTGTACCTCAATAAACCAATCCCCACGCGAACGGATCTGCGGGCGATAGAAGTATATGGAAAATATCAGTCTTAATTTAATACAGCGTTGTCCATTAATGAGCTTTATTTTTGTAACTAACCTATACTGCCCACTGCTCCAAGGTTTTCTGTACTGAGCTTTGTCTACATTTTTGTGTGTATACGGGCTCAGATATTTTTTAGGGATCTGTACCACGAAAGAAAAAATCGGAACCCTTATAGGATCACTTTGTTGTATGTCGGTTCGTCTGTCAAGACCCTTATCTTCAAGAACGCGTGAAGGTATGTATCAAACTGAAATGTTTACAAACTACTACTGCCCCTTTGAGCTGTAAAAAAATTAAACTTCTAAGACGACGCAATTAAAAGATACAGCTGTTTATGCGGCAGATTTCTGAACTCAGAATCTGGAAATTTGGTAAGAAGAAGAACGTCTAGTCGTAGCAGAGATAAAGGAAAAATTGCGAATACCGTACATTTTTATTTATAAAATACCCACAGGTTTGTACGGAAATTTCGGTGCGCGAGTCTCATTTGTACTTGGCAGGTTTTTTGTCACTTTAAATCGTAGAGTCTTCACTTCGTATTACCTCAGTTCTAGCGACATTCAACGTATCGGTTGCATGCGATATAGCTCGTTGACTGGCAGTTTCTTAAAGTAGTGCACTGAAGCTAACAAATCTAACTACTATTGTCATTTCCAAATTTTGTGACGATGGATGGTTGAATAATAATAATAATAATATTCTACCACATACACACATCACCATCTAGTCCCAAGCTAAGCAGAGCTTGTGTTATGGGTACTAGATAATGGATAAACATACATATATACTTTTTTTTTTTGTAAATACATACATATTATACATAGAAACACCCAGACCAAGACAAACATCCATGTTCATGCACACAAATGTTTGACTTGAGCGGGAATCGAAACCGCGACCTTCGGCGTAGCAGTCGCTTACACTCCCGCTGCGCCAACCGGTCGTCAAGTATATTTAAAGTGAATGTATTGCCGTTTGGACAATGCTCTTTCACACAGAAACTATCGTACGAGTGTTGATGAAACTGTCCAGTTACGAAACTTATATATCAGGTAATACTTTTGTCGCAATAGTGGAAACCCAAGTGGACGAGGCCGTAGGCAAAGCCTAAAAGATTTCTATCACCTATTCACATCATCATTGTCTTGCCCTGGTCCCAATTTATTTGGGGTCGGCGCAGTATGTCCTTCTCTTCCATACTTCTCTGTCACCAGTCACCCGATCATTTACCCTTTTCTCTTTCATATCCATCCTCACACAGTCCATCCATCTTTTCCTTGGCCGTCCTCTCCCTTTTCGTCCTTCTACATACATATTCATCACTTTTTTACCTACATACATCTCATCCGTACTTATGTCACTTTCTATATGTCTTTATCGCTACATAGTATAAAACAAAGTCTGTCTTCTGTCTCTCTGTCCCTATGTTTGCTTAAATCTGTAAATCTACGCAACGGATTGTAATGCGGTTTTTTTTAATAGATAGAATGATTTAAGAGGAAGGTTTATATGTATAATACATATATGGCGGTACGAAGTTCCCCGGTCAGCAAGTATTATAATAAATTGGAGGAAGCCCGCCCCTCCATTTTTTGATTTCGTCGAGATTCCATATGAATTTCAGGCAATCCTTTTTAGTGCTCCTCGTCGCGCCCCAAGAAATATACCAAATTAATTTAACTTCTTGCACCCAGTAGTTTCGGCCGTGTGGGCTGTGCAGGCTGTGCAGTTAGTACCCCAAGAATTTTATATACAGGGTGTTGATATGCATTTGCAAAATATTTGCATGGCTGAATATACTACTATAACTGAATACAAATACATGAAAAAATTATTCACTAATATTTTAAATTACTTTTCGGAACCATATTTTTTAAAAATCAACTTGATGTATTGACCGCCGCGAGCTCGTATTTCAGGAACCTAACACACACAAGCACACGTACCTGCCGAGCAGTCTTATTCTGCACCAGTCAACAATTTAATCTGATTTGCTATCTAAGTAACATTTAATAAAAATAGGGTCATATACCATCGCACACGGTTTGAAATAATTTAAGGTGAATAAGTATACTGTGTCTATTGTATTAATAAAATATTTTGCAAATGCAGATCAACATTCTGTATACAGATAGATCATCATTCCTCAGCATGAAGCAGTTCACTCAGAAATATCTTCTTATTACGACATGTCAGTTAGGATCTTTTCATATGTTGTCTAAGCACTCTCATGGGAAGTCCCCTACAACTGATGGGGTCGGGTTTTTGTGACCGATATCACGTAAAACATGATAAATAATATGAGAAAAGAGCCTTAAGCAAATCGCTGTTTGATGCCCATAAATGCTGGTCGAAAAATAATTTGTTTGCTTTTTAAATATATTTGAGGGAACCGATATTTGGTTCTGATTTGTTTTATAATGTTTCCCCTTTCTTCTCGATACGTATGTGTTTAAAATATTTCAGGGCCGCATTACAATATTATTTTATGTGTGTTCCGTACCCGGGATCTTGCCCAAAAGATTTTGACAAAATTTGATTACCCAAACGAATTTTAGCAACCTTTTTTTATACCATTGCAATATTCCGAATGATTTTAGTACGCGTATTTTTATTTGGTCAAATTTTTACTTGGCAATATATTACCAAGTATAATGTCATTATGGCATTTGGTCTTTAATCAAATGATTTATGACAGCAAACAATCTTCAGACAATAAACGTTTGGTGATATTAATTTATTTATGGAAGTAGTTAGAGTAGGTTAATTATTAAAAAAATGGGTAGGTTAGATTAAAACTGTGACCTCCTCCTACACACGAGCCGAGCATTAATAGAAAAAAGAGATTGTTTTTAGTAGGTTACCCAGAACTGAACTATTCAGATTAGAATAAAAACTGTTATTCCAACTTGACTAAATAAAAAATGTTAAAAGCATTAGTTGGTAAAAAAGTTATAGTTCAACCGTTCATTTCCCAAACATTAGGTTTGCGTTACAAATTTTTGTGAATAGATTTTTTGCTAAGTAATAATTTGACAAATGAAATTATGCGATAATTTTTTTGGGAAGTAAAAATTTGTCCAATTCCTTTCGGTCAAACAAGGGAGGCCCTCCGTACCCATATACAAAAAAAAAGAATTTCTGATAATATAATTTTAAGGAACTCTCAACATTCGTATTTTTATTAAACTGTAGCGTAATCGATAACGTTAGCATTCGAATAACTAAAATCGCACCACGATCGATTTATAAATTTATGAGCTTCAATGCCACAAACACACATGATGAAGCACAATGCTGTTTATTTAATTACTTTCACACATAACAAGCCTTACATTACAGACCATAGGTATAAAAATCATAAGCCATGTATATTAATTTATCTTCCAACAATTAATTGTTTGGATTGCGAACATTACATTTACGACCGAGATTATACAACCACAATTGAATTATACTGCAAATAATACATTGCTGCATTACGTAAAAATTAGCTATGTGAACCAACAACAAGAAAAATGAATCAACCAGTTATAACCAGCATCATATTATTACAGTGGCTGAAAATTTATTAGGTAGGTATACTAAACAAAAAAATTGCAATCTGATAACCGTTGAAATAGACGTGTTCTAGAGTGGCGACCGCGCTAAGACAAAGGTAGTGTAGGATGCTGTCAGGCTAGATGGAGTGATGAATGAAGCAAAGTGCTTGGCACTGTAACTGGACACGAAGGTACGAGAATCGAGCTCAGTGGCATAACGTTGGAGACGCCTAGGTTTAGTAGTAGACTAGAGCAAGTAGATTATTGTGATGATGAATCCAAGTTAAAATCTGCGGGCACGGCAGTGCCCCCCCGCCAAGTCGATTGCGAAGCAACACTGCCGTACCATCCTTTTCTGGAGCCATTTTGCCGCATTTTCAGGCCCCCACTTGAGAACCTCTGGATGGGACTGGAACGCTGAATGGTCATCTAGATACTGTAATCACACACTTGAAATCTAAAATTTCAAGTCGGTAGATACTGAAAACTTTGCTTTCTTTTTTTTTTTGCTTGAGCTTTGGAACTAACTGTAGTTCCAAAGCTAAGCGTAAGCAAAGTTTCGCATTTTCGACACTGACACACTGACTCATGGATCATCAAAATAGAACTGGTACTTCCCATTGACCTAGAGCGTAGTAAATTTCGTACATTGGTACAGTTTAACGCCCACATAGAGGGAAAACTATAAAAATTAGGAAAACTGTAATAGGAAATTTTGGACTTGGAGTGGTATCAGCACACATCACTAGATGGCGCTGACAGTATTTTAACACAAAAACGAAGTGGACATGCTAAGTAGGCGTGGCATGCGTGCCACAATTACATATTAAGAGTTGTTACGCTTAACTTAAGTCCTAACTGAGGGTTTACCACGAGTTTTACTCACGATTGTCACGGTGACGATAGACTAGTCGACGGGAACAATTTTCTTACATTTTCTTAAAGCGGACAGTAGAGATGGATAAAGTCTGCTAGGGGGCGCATTTAGAAAATGTATGAAAATTGTTCCCGTTGACTAGTCTATCGTCGCCGTATAAAACTCATACTAGACCCTCTGATCCCAAGTTGCTCGTCTCGTGACAAATTCACATTCCCCTAGCTATGCCGTATAGTCCAGTCAAAATAGACAAAAAGAAGTTACAACCTAGACATAATTCGCATAGAGCTCAAAGTTGGCAGAGACGTTAAATACCTACATCTTTCTGTTTTAATGATGTATTTAACGTATCTGCCAATTTTCAGCTCTATGCGAATTATGTCTAAGTCAAATGTCTATTTTGACTGGTCAAGTATGTTTCCGTTTTGGACTGTTAAACTGATAGAAGAAGAAAAATCTTAAAAATGGAGGTGTTTCGTACCATTGGCATCGCCAAGTACGATTTTCAATGTTTTCTAATAAAAATCTTATTTTGTTTCAATTTACTAATATTCAATAGAACGGTTAGTCCAAATCAACCTTCTACAATTAAGATAAAGTTATGTGTGATGTGTGTGAAAAAAATACTCAACCGGCGAACATTTTTACACGTTAGTGGGTAGGTACAAGTCAACGACCAAGTTACATAACATGAAAATATAATAATAAAAACATTGCAGTAAGGAACCACAGACTAAGCTCAACTGTGTCTAGAGATTCATTACTTTTTAGAGATAAACAAGCAGCTCCATCGAGACTTGTCAATGTTCTTACAGAATGTTTTTGGTGGGATCTCTTATTACGTTACATATTATATATAAAGTTTTTGTAGTAATAGTCCAAGTATAAACTTTGTGACCTATTCGACAAAGTTTGCTTATGGCCTGAAACATGCGTGATCGCCAATGCCTTAACAGATCATAGTAGAGTCGCGTGACCCCAACTTAACTATAGGAAGTCAAGTATAACTCGTTGGCTATGCTACTTCTTCCCCTAAATTCTTAACTCAACCTTTAGCGAGGGCTGTTTCTTTTGTTTCTTCAGGGTAGTCAATACATGTTTTAGACGTGGAAATTTAGTATCGATTTGTTCATTAACGATTGCTATTTTAGCTGTAATGAATAAAGATTTTTAACACTTATAAGGAGTCAGTACCCTCGAATATACTGGTCTAAGCCATTGAACATTGCCATCCCTTTTGGTTGCGAAGATCAGACAGCAGGCGCTTTGTTGTAAAGCTAATATTCAGATTTTGGTTAGGCCAGAAGGCGCACCCAGAGTCTCAAAGCGTTTCTCTTAGTTGCCGCCGGGGTAACGGTGGCACGATGATGATCAGACTACAACAAATATAATTTTACGCCTAATTGAAAGGGCAATGTCTTCAATTGTAGAGATTTTTGACAAAGCCAAAATAACTTGATCCCCGATTGCAATAAGTCTAAACAAAGCTTAAAAATACGTCTATATTCGCGTGCCTACCTTATATATCCAGTATCAAAACACTGTATGCCGTAACATGCGTGCCTATAGTTAGTATTATGTAAGCCAGCGTTCGCGCTCTGACTACGATGTTTGCTAATACACAACATCCATGAAACATCATTGTTAGTAGACTCCGATGTTTGCACATGGCTTCATTGAATACGAAACAAAACGATATCGGTTGAACGACCACGATTATATGGTGTTACTAAATTGTTCGATACTGTTTTAGCATTGTTTGCGGATGGTGCAGTGTTTAAAATAGTCCCGCACTTAAAACTCCACCCAGTGCCCACATATTACAGAGTACTCGCGGCCACACTTTGTGAGATCTACAAAACACTGTTGGATGTATGTTTGAGGAGTGCAACTTGATACAGGATTCAATCCTAGTGCTGACGTTATCTTTAAAAAAGAAAAACTTAACAATCGCATCGCTTTTGTTTTCATGAATGTTAAATATAAAGACTAAGCAGGTACACGCGTTACTAATAATTTAAGCGTGGCACAACCGTAACACAAAATACCGCCAGTCAACGACAACAGCCGGCAATTAATTTCCATTACCATACCTAATTAGACTTTGCCTCGGTGTCAGCCATTTTATGAAATGAAATAACAATTAATTGGTGGGATTACGGTTCGTTTTTTGATAAAAACTCGCCCATCCATTACACCAAGTTGGACTGACATGGCCAGCGATATTGCTTTTTTATGAAGATTAAGTTAAAAGGAAGATTTAGATTTGTTACTTCTGGAATAATTAAATAAGGAGTTATTGAGGGCTTTTTAATGAATTTAAGATAGGTCTTGATAAATAGAAAATATAGGAAGCAATTAGATAATGACAATACTTAAAAATATAAACAATCTACTACGCTAGCCAAGAGTGGGTTGGTAGATTTCTCACGTTTCTTGAGCACACCTAAGATAACTCTCAGATATGCAGGTTTCCTCGCGATGTTTTTTTCACTGTTTGGCATACGATAATATATTAATTGATGGTTTTATTTAGCAGTTTGATAAAGTTTTTCCAACGCTTTCAGCTGTCATATGAAACTCAGCCGTGAAAATACACAGTATCGTTAATCTTCATTCGGACAGAAATCATAAACAAACACTAAATAATAATTATCGTAGTAAGTACTTACTTAAAATATTTTTTGTTTCGAATGCAATTTATCAAACACTAAATGAGCCCGCGGATACACGAGCGTTATTTAAGGATACTGCTCTGTTTCCATGGCTCATAGCGTGATGTTACATAACCTATAGCCTTTCTCGATAAATGGGCTATCTAACACTGAAATAATTTTTCAAATCGGACCAGTAGTTCCGCAGATAAGTGCGTTCAAGCAAGCAAACAAACAAACAAACTCTTCGGCTGCATATATTAGTATTAGATGAAAAATCATCAGTCAGGTAGAATCAGTCGTGGGGGTACATAAATAGATAGATTACACGCTATTGCACACCAACATATTTTTTTACAGTACACTCATAATATTACCTACTACTCGTTTTTATTTTCTTGATTACATTTTGGAATATTCCAGTCATATTTTAAGGCCTGAATCAAGATTTAATGGTATTTATAGCATTATGATGATTTTATAGCATATCAGTCATAACATGTTTGCTATGACATAATTTTCTAGTACATAACGTAACATGCACACACAATGCTCATTTATCTTCAATCTATTACAGCAGCATATCATTTCTTAAATCGAATTGCACCAAGAATTTATACATACATAAATAGACTCACGCCTGTTTCCCTGAAGGGGTAGGCAGAGGCATATTAAACGCTCACTTTTCGCCAGTGTTTTGATCCCACGTAATAGGGGGCGAGCCTATTGCCGCTTATTGGGACATTTTGTTTGCCAGAGCCTCGTCCGTTGATCGGCAGGTGTACCACTTGCAGGTGAGGTTGGCTTGGGACCCTAAGTTCTTGGTGGGAATCCTTTGCACCAAGAATTCACTGTGACCTATATATTTCCCTCTGACAACCACTTTATAAAAATGTCGAAACTGTTGTCCTTTTCAAAGCTGAAATACAAACTCATTCATAAAATCTTGTTATTGTTCGATACAATTCTAAAGGAATTCAAGTAAAATGTTGAATTGGAATCTGAAGTAAGGGTCATTAGGAATATTAATGATAACTTTATACATATATAAGATAGTAAATCTTAAACTATCACAATTTCAAAGAATATATATGTACGTAAATCTAAAAATAAAGAGTAAAAATATACACAGGGTGTAAAAATACCCTTAAAATAACTGAAATCCCATGTTGTAACAATCACTACGAACATTTTTTACTTCGGCACCATACCTGGGAAATTACTGGTTCAGGAAATATTGAGACTCAAAGTTGGTATGGAATTTTCTAATTAGGTACAAAAGCGATGTATTTACTCCGGAAATATGTTTTTAAGATGCTCTATGACCCCATGGATAAGTAGGTATTTCGAGCATTGCACGCGCGCGCTTTTAATTGCAGTTTAAAAAACGTGAAAACTTAAAAAAAATGTTTTCCAGGGATTATTTTTGGTTAGTATGACTTGGCATGATGTCCACAACGAGTAGACTTCGGCTTGGTGATGGATCTTATGACACCCTGAATGTACAGGTGTGTTTAGGTGTCGTAGAATACCTCCGCATCAATATCAACGTGCCCAGAAGGCTGGCAGCATTGCCACGCTGGATGGCAATGCTGATTCTTTGAGCAAAGAATAATTATTTCTTGGACATTTTTTTTCTTTACAATTTTATTATAGCTTGAAAATAGCCACAATCCCTTTGAGTTAGCGGATGTTTTAAAAAGCTGATAGTCTAAGAGCTGAAAATATGGTCGCAAAACTTGAGCAGATTAGAAAACAGACCAACCCTGTACGAAATTGAAGATTGGATGTGACAAGGATAGTACCGGAATGATGATAATGATCTTGAATTACATTTACAGTTAGTATTGATATGAAATTGAATTTAAACTTTTAAAAATTGTAGCTGCGTCTACCTCTGTATAAAATTACCTACTGAAAATGTAAGCTGAAAATTTTAACAAAATAACTTTAACAATATAATATAACTAACTAACGGTGCAAACGCATTTTGTCTGCGCACGAATCAGATGAAAACGACCTCGCATATGTTATCTTAATATATAAAATCCTTGCGGTACTTACTGACTGACAGACACGCTACAGCCGAAACTACTATGCGGCAAAAGCTGAAATTTAGCATGTATGTTCATTGGGGACCGTAGGGGTGCACTAAGACGGGATTTACCGAAATTCTCACGGGATCGGGCAAAACGGGAAATTCGAAAATATGTGCGTGCGAACTAGTCATTAGTCAGTTAGACCCCTGTCTATCAAATCCCTGAATAACTGACTTATTTAGTAAATAACACATAATATAACATAACTTCACACCTTTCATCACCGAAGGGTTAGGCAATGGTGTATTGCACACCCACACTTTGCCAGTTCTGTTTAGATCCCAGTGTAATAGGGGCCAAGCCTATTGCCATCTACCGGGCACATTATTAAGCGAGCGATAATTAACATTTTTGAGACACACATAACTACGAAAAGTCAGAGGTGTGTGCCTGGGGTACCTGGGGATCAAATCCGAGACCATCGTCGCGGCAGTCCGTTACGTAAACCACTGGGCTATCGCCGCCGCCGCGCGCTATTTAGTAAAAAAAAAAAAATTACAAAAACAAGGTCACATTGGTTACTTATAATATTCTTCTTACGTGCTATCTAAACTAAGGAATAACAAATATATTATAGAATACCTTCAATTCAGAAAAACTTTACCCTTCCTTTTGGCTTCGCCGTAGTCGGGTAAAATATATCAAGAGTCTCAAAATTAAGAATCAGTCATAACAGCGTCAATCGCTATTTAACTACCACTGAGGGATATATAGATAAATATAAATAACTTTGTGTAAAGCCACATCTGTCCATAAAACGAACTGTCAAACAAAAGCAGATATTACAAAATATCATCACCAATATTGAACTTGACATTCAACTCACTAAATTAAACAGTGAATTATAGATTCACCCGTCCTTTGACCCTCGAGGTAAGTTAAACCGCATTTGACAAATGAAGGTGACATTTCCGATGCCCCCTGCTAAGCTAAGAGGGTGAATCACAGGATAAATCTAGGGGAGACAATATAAACCAAAACACGACGATATATCAAAGTCTTGGAACACTAAACTGAGAACAAATGTCTCTTTCTTAACCCAAAATTGGCAGAAACCGTAAACTTTAATGGCGGTACATTGTATGTACTACATACGATGCAGTTAAAGTGAAAAATCAGGAAAGTTTAAACATACTCTTTTGTGTGCTTGAGTTTATCTGCATAAGTTGCACCGGTTTATAGCTTTCTTGTGCTAAGTTTAATCCCTAGGCGATTTATTGAAACATTAGTATCATACAGAGTTGTTTCTTTGCGGATTTCGTATAACGTTTTTTTTTAATATTAATAATACATCGGTAGGGAATGTTACCGTCTTCGCCTGACTTTCAAACTACTTATAGTATCATAAGGCATGTGGCATTTTGATGCTCTTTTAACGCGATTGTAGCCATCAGAGCCATATATTATATTTAAGTTTCAGTGGATTAGTTTAGTAATGGCTTCTGTACTCTTCTGGCATATTTAGTAGTGGTCTGTGCTATCAGAAGAATATTATCAATTCACATAACTAGATATTGGTTTCCAATGAGGTTGAAGATATTTTATGAAAAGTTAGTTTTATTGTTATAGGTATAAATCACACTAGGCGCCTAAGTGCAGTCTAAATCTTATATGCACTTATACTATTTTGTAAACCACACATTATTGAGATCATACATTGTCTATTTTCTCATACTGCGTTATATGTACAGTAACCCAATATACAGTAGTCGTTTGGCTTAGTACGGGACTGTATAAAACCACAATTTGGACTTCGCACCATTACAATAAAGGCCTAAGGACGACAGTTAAATTCTACTCAATTTTATTATCAACTACGTATACATATATCACTTTTATGGGACATTTTATTAGTATCGAATTACGTAAATTGAACGAAAAGAAATTGGGGAGCTATTTTTAGAATTAACTTTGATTTTATGATCTTGGTAGTCTGTATTAATATATATTTTAATCCTGGTGAGGCCAAAATAGCTAAAGGTCCTTTATACAAATATGTATATATGTTGCGGATCTCATATCAAATAATTATTAGAAAGGTCAGCACAGAAAACCATCCAACATAATTATGATGGATGGTGATTTTTCTTCATACACTTCATGATAAGAAAACGTCAAGGCAAATAAACATTATTTCACCGTTTTTATTTCTTGTTAAAATATTACCCTGTTAAAAAACCCGTTACATAATATTAGTATACGTACAAATCGCCGAAGATTGAAAATATTTATTTGATTCGTCCCAAAAAGACAAATAAAAAATGTATATCTTCTCTAACTACAATTGATTTTATATTTTACTAGGCCCTTCTCACAATTAAAATCCTTTGCCACTCCTGTTCACCCATGTACGGAGTAATTTCTACCGCTCTTTACATACGATGCAATGGAAGCCGTAAACAGAAACTATCATATAATATATCATATATATTATATGATAGTTTATGTTATCATATATTCTCTTTAGCTGGCTTACCTAATGAGCTGAGTTAACTATTAATCGTTATAATTACATTACATGGTTCATGACGCTGTTGCCTACAAGATTTAATGAATCAGAAACCTGCTTAGGATAGGTAATTGCATAATCATCTACAACTGTTTAAACTAGAATTAGTGTTTACCTTTATTCCTTAGCTGAACTATAAAATGTAACATAATAATATACTTACCTAATGTTCAATTTGTTGTTCTAAACAATGTTGACGCATTATTTTATATACAATAGCTAAGCGTGGAGACCTGTAATTGGCTATATGTGACATATTTTACATACTAGCTTTTGCCTGCGGCTTAGCGCGCGTTAAATTCGGGGTAACACATATCTACTTTCAGTCTCAAGTTGTGTGAAGAAACGCCTGATTATTCTACAGAGTCAGAAGCTCTATAGGGTACAAAGTAACTCGGTTAGTATCCTTGACAAATGTCAAAGCCATGTTTCAATACATGTCCAATATCCCTACTAATATTATAAATTCGAAAGTGTGTATGTATGTTTGTATGTATGTATGTTCCGTTTTCACGCTAAAACGGCTGAACCAATTTTGTTGAAATTTGATACAGAGATAAACTGGACCATGGAGACGGACATAGGCTACCATAAGATGCAAAAATTAAACTGGGTGGGATTGTAGGGAGGGTAGACGTTTGTTCGGCACAAAACCTCTTGGAAGTAAGAACGCATGCGCTATATTAATTGAGTGCGCATGTGCGTATATCTGTCAGTACTGACACATCATGCATAATGTCATATTGTGCACGGTGATTACATTGTTCGCATTTATAAACTAAGAATTATATACTACGCGTAAACGGCTGAAATGATTTTCTCTACTAATATTATAAATGCGAAAGTGTTTATAGATACCTATATCTATATTGGACATGTATTGGAACATGGCTTTGGCATTTGACTGTATGCAAGGCGATGTTATTATGTACCTTTTGGTAAATATAATGGTACACGTATGTATATAGTGTCAAGAATACTGACCGAGCTACTTAATATCATATAGTTTCTGAAGTCTTTAGAATAATCAGGACTGTCTTCACACAACTTGAGACAAAAAGTAGATTTGTGTTACCCCGAATTTAACGCGCGCGAAGCCGCGGGCAAAAGCTTGTATATCTATAAACACTTTCGCATTTATAATTTTATTAGGTAGAGAAAATTGTTTCAGCCGTTTGAGCGTAGTATATAATTATTCGTGTAGATATGCAAACAATGTAATCACCGTGCACAATATGACAATATGTATGATGTGACAGTACTGACAGATAGCACATGCGCACCACTCAATTATTCGCGCATGCGTTCTTCCTTCCAAGAGGAAAATTTCTGCCGTACAAACTTCTATACTCCCTACAATCCCTCCCAGTTTAATTTTTGCAACTTATGGTAGCCTATGTCCGTCTCCATGGTCCAATATATCTCTATATTAAATTTCAACAAAATTGGTTCTGCCGTTTTTGCGTGAAAACGGAAAATACATACATACATACACACTTTAGAATTTATAATATTAGAAGGGATATATTTAATTTCTATATGCTGTTGGTCTTCCTAAGATTAAATAAATAAATAAATAATTTATGACAGTACTTACACTGGTGTAAATTATGCAATTATGGGTAAACCGCATGTATGCTAACATTATTTATATACATTATGGTTCTTCTTGAATCTCGCTTAGTGTTCGTTTTCCTCAGCATGTATTTGGTCGTACAAAAAGTGATAATAGATTATTCTGTAAGGAATTCCAATAGAAATTCGGAGTCAGGGAGTTGGCAGAGTCACACGAAAGCACTTTAAGCTTTTGGCCCTGGGACCAATCTCTCTCTGAACATTTGTGGCGTCCCATCGGACTATGAGAGTGAGGGGATAGAGAGCGCACTTATATTTTTGCACACTCTTGTGCACTATAATATGTCCCACGCAGTTGGCTAGTCTCATATAAAGACAATTTAAGTCACCGTGGCCAGAATCGATAGGGGAACATTATTATACATATTTTAAGATTATTATATTTTAAGATTGCGTTTGTCGAGCGTATGGCGGCGTTGTTTCTTCAGTAAATAGAACGCTGCGCTAGCGTCGCGTATTTTCGGCGTCTGTGCCACGTAATTTTGTTTACTTATTTCGCCATATAAATAAAATAGAAATAACTTATTTTAATAAGACTGCTACGCAGAGAGTCCGGGTTCGAGTCCACGGCACGCACCAATGACTTTTCGAAGTTGTGTGCGTATTAAATTGTAAATTATCGCTTGCTAAACGGTGAAAAAAAAACATCGTGAGGAAACCTGCATGTCTGAGAGTTCTCTATAATGTTCTTGAAAGACATGTGAAGTCTGCCAACCCACACTAGGCCAGCGTAGTGGACTATGCTTTAGCCTTACCCTTCTCATAGTGAGAAGAGGCCTGTGCCCAGCAGAGGGACAGTTTATTAATAGGGCTGATGATGATGAACTTATTTTAGCTAGAAATATCTGAAGAATGTTACCATTTAGAACGAAGCTTAATTATCATACAAAATAAATAAGCGGGTCTTAATCGCGTACAATTAATTCATTTAAGATATAAATACCTATTTATTTCCGACGTTTCGCTCGTCTTGCACCGAGCGTGGTCGCGGAGAGACTGATGAGAGCTCAGCGCCGTCTTGGAAGTGCGGGTTTCGGCACCTACCCTCACTTGGTCATTATTTAAGTTCGCACTGTCGGTACTCCGACACACTACACTAATGACGTCTACACACTGTTGAGATTTATCACTGCGGCGGTGTTTACATTTGATGATGTACTTAGGCGCAACGGATACAAGAAGAAGATACTCCATCTGAAGAAGAAAGATCGTAGATCTGAAGTAAGCAGAGTGCCGTCTTACATGCCGTATCTAAAGGGAGTGACGGACAAGGTTGGAACAGTACTCAAGGAATACTCCATCAAGACTGTATACAGTCCGCTCTCTAAGATAGCACATAATCTGCGTACCCCAAAAAGGATGTCATACCTGTCCAAACACCTGGCGTCTACAAAGTCGATTGCAGCTGCGGTAGTTCATATATCGGGCACACTAAGCGTACAATCGCAGAAAGAGTAAAGGAACATATCGCAGCTGTGAAAAACCGACATATTAATAAGTCGGCTATAGCTGAGCATTTATTTATTTTATTTATTTATTTAATATGGTTTACCAACAGTTGTTACAGTGAAATTAATTTAATATATAATAGTTTATAAGTGTCTTATCACTACTGCACAACCAATTATAGGCAAACACAGCATGCAATGTGTTTACAATTATTTAGCGACACACAAGCCTAGTAACAATAATTAATGATTTTGAGTCTCTAATGAAAAGGTGGCTTAGCATTATAAGAAAAATTACTAAAATATACATTTTAATATCAACGTTTTTTGAACATCTTTAGTATAAAGGACGACATGTTCTCAGCGTGGATGTCGATCAGGTCGCTGCGTTCATTTATGAGCCTGCATAAGCGTGCAATGGGTGAGTTTGCTCCATGTTTAGTTCGGCGAAAGGGTGGAACTAACGGTGTGATAGGTTTCCTGGGTGTTTTACGAGGGACTCGGAAAGAAATATTGGCTAGGAGTTGTGGGCTATCGATTTTGTTCCGAAGTAAATTGTACACGAACCTTGCATCTAGCATATCTCTGCGTTTCTCTAAGGACTGCATTTTTAAGAGATCTAGTTTTTCGCTGTAACTGACATGTTTTATTGCTTTTCCTTTTGTGGCATAAACAAGATGGTTCAAAAATCTTTTCTGCACCCTTTCGATCCTAAGTGAATGAACCGCGTAATGTGGACGCCAGGCTACACTGCAGTATTCCAATATACTACGGACTAGGCTGTAGTACAGCATGATTTTAGTACGCGGTTGTCGGAATTGTTTGCTGTTGCGTATGACAAAACCTAGAACACGTAAGGACTTCTTTATGATAAAATCAATATGAGGCACAAATGTAAGCTTACTGTCTATGAGCACACCTAAATCCTTAATGCAAGTCGTTTCACTTAAGGTTGTACCACTTATATTGTATGAGGTACTCATGTTCGTTAGTTTCCGACTAAATTTAATATGTGTACATTTATTAACGTTCAACAACATGCCATTACGAGAGGACCACTCCGATAGCCTATCGATATCCTGTTGCAGTAATATGGCATCTTGCAGTGATTCGATGTGCCTACAAAATTTTATGTCATCTGCAAAAAGAAAGAAGTCAGTGTTACGGAAGCAATCACTGACGTCGTTTATGAACATGTTAAACAACAAAGGTCCTACTTGTGAGCCATGAGGAATGCCCGACGTAACTTTATGTTGGAATGATTGAAAACCGTTAACAACTACATAAAATAATCTGTCACTCAAGTATGAATGGAACCAAGCGAGTAGGGAACCGGATATCCCATACATGGAAAGCTTTTTCAAGAGTACTTTATGTGGGACCTTATCAAAAGCCTTGCTGAAGTCCGTATACACAGCGTCTACTTGAAGACCATTGTCTAAAGCATGTGACAACATCTCAATATAAGAGACAAGGTTTGTGTTGGTCGAACGTGATTTAACAAAACCATGTTGCCGCTCGCAGAGGTTCATTTTGAAGTGACGTTCCATGTACGGACAAAGCAATGCTTCCATAATTTTTCCAAAGATGGACAGGATTGATACTGGTCTATAATTGTCTACTAAGCAGTTATCACCGCTTTTGAATATAGGTACTACTTTAGTTAATTTCCATGCTTTGGGGAAATGACCAGAGCTAAAAGACTCATTGAATATTGCCGTTAACGGACTCACCAAGCTCGGTGCACAACTTACAATGAATAGTGGCGGAATTCCATCAGGACCCGCACCCTTGGACTTGTCTATAGCAGATAACTTCTTTAGAACGTCATCTTCACTGATTGTCACCGAGGTGATACTTTCAACATTTTCATACATAGGATTCACCCGAACATTATACCTATCATCGTCAGACTCCAAGTCGTAATTAAATACTTTTGCATATTCTTGCGCAAATAAATTGCATATACTATTGCCATCCGAGGCCAAAGAACATCCATTGGACATAACCGATGGGTAGCTACTTTCCCCGCCACGTTTATTTTTAATATATGTCCAAAAATGCTTAGTTTCTGTTGAAATATCTGCTTCCACACTCTCTAAATATAAATTATAGCATTTACTTGCAAGTATTTTACAACGCTTACTAATAAGTTTAAATGACAAACGGTCTAAGGGGTTGTTATATGTTTTATATCTTTTTCGTACTTTGTTTTTCTCCTTAAGCAGTTTCTTTAAATCATTACTAAACCATACGGGGTATTTGTTATTTTTAACATGACTCAATGGAACATAAGTGTCTATGGCATCATGGAGGGTGGTGTAGAGGACGTCCACCATATCATCCACGTCTTTGCAATTTTTAAAAGTATCGCTCTAATTTTTATTATTAAAATATTTATTAACCTCTTTGTAGTCTGTTTTGTAAAAATTTCGTTTCTTGTTCTTTGCTGGTTTGAGTTTTGTTAGTTCAGTTAGGGATATTTGGACCTCAAGAGGAGGATGATAGGGATCGATGAGGCTCATTGGCTCGGTATCATGAACCCAGCAACCCGGTACGTTCGATAAGACTATATCAAGTAGTTTTCCTGTGACGTTGGTTACCGTATTGTACTGACGAAGGTTGTTGACTATTACAAAGTCGGTCAATATCTCTACGACGCCAGGCTTGCTATGCTCAGCTACAGAGTTATTTACAGCAACCCAGTCAATGTTTGATATATTGAAATCGCCTAAGATACATGTATAGGCGTCTGAGTTATCTAAATACTTGTTACAATTAGCGACATAGTGTTCTAGCATGGGTTTTGAGACAGGAGGTGGAAGATAAAGCGCACAAAAATCAATAAATCGCGGTTGTGTTTGACATCTTGATGGAATTTCTACAGAAACCCAAATATCCTCGCAATTGCTTTCTCTTAACCTTAATCGTTTTGAGTTAAATACTTTTGAAACTGCGATTAATACTCCTCCGCCTTCCTTACTTTTATTGAACCCTGCCGTCTCTCTATCCCTTCTGTAAACTGAATATCGATTATCAAATATTTCATTATTAAATACATTGCAATTGAGCCAAGTTTCCGTCAAGATAATGACATCATAGTTACAAGTGGTAACAGAACACATGAAGTTATGAGTTTTGGTGCGTAACCCTCTAACGTTTTGATAAAATATACTTAACATTATTAATTATTTATAAAATTTAGTCTAATACACTTGATTGAATACTGGAATAATAATTTAGTGAATACGAGTTCAGCTACTCGAGCTTATCGAGGTAAGCGATATCTTTGATAACTTTGGACATAGAAGTATCATCTTTCCGCATCATGATTCTACCACCCCTGATCCAAACAAACTTGTAACCCAACTCCTTAGCTTTCACTCTTGCGGCAGCGTGGATAGCCTTGTTTGTCGGTGATAGATGCTCGCAGACGAAGATTGGCCTTTTCTCACCAGATATTCCAATATGAGAGGAGTTTAGCCTATTCTCACTGTGCTTTTTATTGTAGTTGATTGCAGAAGCCAGGAATTGGTCTCGGACCCTGGGTGAGCAGAACTGAAGTATTATTGACTTAGGGCGATCAGAATCACGGTTCAGCTTGGCAACCCTGGTACAGTTCAGGATTTGATCATCAGCAATCTTACAACCTATTACAGAGCCCAACTGTTTCGTCATTGAAATCAGGTTTTCCGTTTTGAATTCAGCAACACATTGTATTTCAATATTGCTACAACGTGTGTGCTGGTCCATCTGGTTTAGACGAGAAGTTAAGTTGGTGATAGTGCTTCTAAGACGTTCGTTTTGAAGTTCTAACTGCTTGACCATATCTGTAGATGATTTTATTTCTTTTTTTATATCGTCATACTCATTACTAATAAACGTCATAGAATCCTTAACACTTTGTATTTCATCCTTAATTGATTTCAACTCTGAGCTTATAGTTGAGCTAATCGTCTCCCTTACCTCTTCTATAATTTTGGCACGTTCTATTTTCAGAGTATCAGCCACGATTTCGCGAATGTCGTCTAAGGTTACAGTACCAGTCTTTGCTAATGGCGGTGACGAGAGAGCTTGCCGTTTCTTCGACCGGGAAGTGACATTTCCTGACGAGGTCGCACTTCTAACAGGGGTGTTATCACTATTTTTACGACCTACTTGCGGCCGCGCAGATTTACACAATGGGCACTGCCAATCTGGAGACATGAATTCGGCTGTTTCCCCTTGCTTATATACCGACTGCAGACATGCTAAATGAAATCCCTGTTTGCAGTGGCAGCAAGTCGCATACTCATCTTCTATTTTCTCATCGCAGCAGCCCCAAGTCATAGGCATGGTGTTGAAATTTTGTTTCCCTCTGTTTTTATTCTATTTATATTTTTTTTTTTTTTATATATTTTTTTTATAGTAAAAACAAGCAAAAAAAAAAGTGTCAAAAAGTCTGAAGCAGCGGTAGCGAGATTCGAACGCACAGCGCATGTATCGGTACAATACACTACCACTGGACCACTCGTCCAGTCGGAATATTAGTCAAATATATTCACCGCTTCCTAGAGTTACTAAAAGCTCATTAGAGTTTATTCTGACCTTTGCATTGTTTTTCAATGTCAACACTTCAACACTTTTAACGAACACGTTTTATTATTTTTATATATTCACTGTTTTCGTCCTTTGCCAGTAAAGTTTTTCTTAGTGAGATATACCAAATTAACCGGCACTTTCACAGGCACACGTAGATATCAGTCTGATGACGATCTGTGAACTTTTAAAGCAACTTTAGCATTAAAAACTATGAAACCAAACAAAACACGTCCGAACGGCTGTGAAGTCGGCGGGTCGGTTTCAGCATTTGTTGGAGTCTGGACCAAACCACAGGATAGAACTGCATCAACCACAAGTCTTATCCACCGATCGTCACTATTACTCCAGGATAGTACGTGAAGCTAAATGAAAGAAATCAAGAAATATAACAATTTCAACCGTGAGGATGGATATAGATTATCGGTTACTTGGAATCCAGTCATCAGCAATGATAAATCTCAACAGTGTGTCGACGTCATTAGTGTAGTGTGTCGGAGTACCGACAGTGCGAACTTAAATAATGACCAAGTGAGGGTAGGTGCCGAAACCCGCACTTCCACAAGACGGCGCTGAGCTCTCATCAGTCTCTCCGCGACCACGCTCGGTGCAAGACGAAAGATACATCGGAAATAAATAGGTATTTATACCTTAAATTAATTAATTGTACGTGATTAAGACCCACTAATTTATTTTGTAGGATGTATACAAATCGCGAAAGTTTAAAATCGATTAAACTTAATTATGTTCTTGGTAGTGGTAGGTGAAGACGATGAACTACCCGCCACCAATCGTTTATTTTAGATTGGGCCTGGTATCAGATTTGTGAGAACCCTTAAATGCATCCAGGTCTACTAACTATAACCACCGCGGTGCCGTATACTTCCCTCAGAGGCGAGTCATCTAAATCAATTGCAGCGAGTAATTGCATATGAGAATTCAGCGTCATTAAATAAACTTTACGGCAATGGGATAGGACAACAGCGTTACAATGGCTATAGCATTTTTTTTTTCATATATATTTAATCACTTACTCACGTAACTTTTGCCTTTACTGAAATAAATTCTATTCATTGCTAGCGAACAAACCTTTTCATTTTTATGAAAGCTCAGAGCCAAAAATAATATCACATTTTAAAACAATAGGTCAGTTTTTCATGTTGTATTCAAGTATTTGATAACATATTTTAGATATATTTAACAGTAATTACGATTGTAGACTCAAAAAAATATTACCATAAAATATTTTGAAGTTGAAGTTATTTTTATACATCCCAAATATCTAAGCTCGTTCGAATTTTTGATCATAAATTATCAAAATTAATTTATATTTATAGGAGTGGTAAAACACGCTTACCACACGAGAAGTATTACTTCATCAATGCAGCATCAAATGTCAATTCAAATGCTGAAATAGTAATTTTCACATTCTAAACCACAGAAATTCAAATACCTTGATTACTGTGAACATTAATAAAATACGAAGTCGTACAATTTGTTAACTGATTTTACCTAATTGACATTATCTCAGCCGAAAGACGTCCACTGGACTTTGTCCAGGCTCTCGATATAAGCGGAGATTTTGAGCTGGGCAACTCAAATTCGATTACAACCTGTAACCACTTCTAAAACAAAATACTGTAACTGTGTACACTGCTCGCAGCGGTGCACTTGTCTGCGCAAGACACGACGCGGAGAACGTTGTTGCGGGGCGGTGGGGGGCGGACGAGTAGGGTTCAGCCTCATTTTTCTCTTGTATAATTGGATGAACCCAGTAAAGTCTCTAGTTTTTTGTTTCCTTTTTCATTTTGTTATAATAATAATATGCAGTTATCATTCTTTTTTGCTTTGTAGTTAACATTTTTATAAATAAACGAAAATGATTATCAGACTTGTTATTATTACTTGCGCGCCCTACGCCCGACTGACGACTGCACGAAAAAAATTATGTCGTGTACACGTTCCGATTGGTCTTGTCTGTGGAAGACACGAAAAGTTTTCGTGTGTAGAACAGACAAAATTCTTGTCGTGTACATGAAGAATTTGTCTTGTCTGCCGCAGACACTGTAAATTTTCTTACCGTGTACAAGCGCCCTTATACTTCACAAACACGTCACGAATTAACGACCAAGTAAACATTGACGAACAGTGCTGAGTGCACACTGTAAGGCGCTTCGCATACAAGGCTACGGAAAACTCCGATATAAACGTAGTATACATAATTCGCGAGTACCTTGTGGCACACGGTCCGTACACAACACATGTGTCATGAGTTGAATCGAAAAACAAAGAGTTGCTTGTCGAGCACTGTAGACGTAGCAGCCACACCGTTCATAAAAAGGTGATGTCAAAAATCGCGATGACGTTTGTAGTGACCATCTGGGCTAATACACTCACGATAGGAGGCATCGGAGATGTTTAAACAACATGTGGGTGACTCGCGTCTGTTTAGGTAGGCCTTCGTTAATTTGCAATATGGTTGTTAGGTACAAATATCACCTCAGTCTTCCGTGACAACGATGCCACATGACATGACATGACATGCCAAATTTAATCTCTTGTGCCTAAGCGGTTTTAGCTGTAATATTTCTGTCAGTCAGTCAGTAATGCAAGAATTTTATATACATGAATAATGTGATTTCGAGATCATTCGGTTTCAATGTAATCTCAGCCAAACCAATATATCGCGATAAAATTCGTAAACTGTAGCTTAATTTCAATGTGCAGCATTCGCGTAAACCCAAGAAAATATTACGGTAGCGGCTAGTGAGTAAAGTAGTCGAGTATCTAAGATATACGTCGCCTTGTGTGCGAAGGGCCTAAGATGTACGAAACGTGACGTGTTTAGAAAGTGTTTCCAACTCAACTTTTGTTGCCGTTCTTCCCACAAATTCTCCCCACTTTATGGGTAACATTAAAAAAATTTTCGGAAGTAATTTTCTTGGGCTTTTACAGTGGCGGTTTAAGGGTTTTATATCTTATGTGCCAAGGATGAAGCTGTGTAAATTTTTGAATTTATGTTACGGCTCATGACGTAAACTTGAAGCTGTTGTCGTAAATTCAAATTGCTTGTTTTGTCATAAGAAAAACAAAATTATTATGATAAAGGGCAGCTACGATAGGTTTAAAAAATCATCAAAATTTGCATATTCTCATTTGCCTACTTATAATTTTAATAAATGTCATGTTCCAAAAAACGTTTGCATTGATATTCGTAATGCATAGAGCGCATCTCCTTCAAACCTAAGAAATGATTTTTGTTAGTGGGAGAAGTTTTATAAATAATACAAGTTTAATATATTTTATGCGTTCACTTTGTACTATATACTGCCTCCGTGGTGCAGTGGATAGCGTATGCGAGTGCTGATCGGAGGTCCCGGGGTCGATTCCGGAGTCGGGCAAAAGTGTTACTTGGTTTTTCTGAATTCTCAGTAGCAGCCCGGAGTCTGGTGATGTGCCCGGTAACGGCAATAGGCTCGCCCCCTATTTCGTGGGACTCAAAATTCATGGCAAAATGTGGGTGTAATATTTACACCTTTGCCTACCCCTTCGGGGATACAGGCGTGAGACTATAAATAAAAAACTGTGACCGCGAACGCTTTGTGAACGCCGAGCGCACACCAGGCGTACGCTCGAGGAACGCTGTCGCGCAATGTGACGTCGGCCTAAATCAAATAATCAATGGGCGGAATCGTCCCCACCCATCAACAAAAATGAAATGTAGCTCAATTGACACATCTCGGCAAGATTATATTTTTTTACTATGGGGAGGTTGCAAAAGCCAATGCTTTTGCAACCTCCCTATTATCCCTGTTATCATAGTAATTTACGTTTAAACAAATATTTCGTATAAGTAAGTATTTTTGACGATTCATTGTAAAACACCTACTCTTTTATCTATTCATTAGTGCACAGTGAAAATAGACCAATAATATTAACACTCACTATTGTCATTCGCCTACTATGAGCATTGTAAGAATGAATAAATAATTAGATGAAAATGAATTTAAATGATTCATTAATTTATATTATACTAGACGTCGCCAGCGGTTTCGCCCGCATCAATTATACATATAAACCTTCCTATTGAATCATTCTATCTATTAAAAAAACGCATTAACAGTTTCCCTGTCCCGTGTATCATATATGATTCATAACAATTGATTTTCTATTGTGTCTCGCGCCGGACAGCGAATGGGTTAAAATCCGTTGGGTTGTTTTTAAGATTTAAGCATACATAGGGACAGGCAGAAGACAGACTTTGTTTTATACTATGTAGTGATTATTATATAAGGGCAGCGATAGCCTAGTGGAGATACCAACGGACTGCCATGGGAATCGGGTTCGAATCCACGGCGCGCATCAATGACTTATCGAAGTTAAGTACGTTTTAAATTGTTAATTATTGCTTGCCCGTGCCTTGGAGAGCACGTTAAATGTAAACGTAAAACAAAATAAACTGATACTGGTCTAAACCATGGAATAACGCTATACCTTTGGGTTGCGGAGGTCAGATGGCAGTCGCTCTGTGGAAAAGTTGATATTCTGTAATAACTGGTTAGACCAGTAAGCGGACCTCGGGCTCTAAGACGTGTAAGTCTTGGATGTAACCGGGATAACACTAGGGAGATGATGATTTATTTATATTTATTATTTTCCTATTATTCATTCATAATCATTTAAATGTTTATGTTTAAAACTGTAATATAACCATAATGTTAAAATAACTTACAAATGTAACATGAGTAACAAATATAGGTTAATTAATAATAATAAATTGCTTTTTATTTATATATGCCACGGATTTAAGAAGAAAAAAACATTTTAATCAAATAGTGGATACTTAAGGTACACACTGGCATCAGTTTTATGTGTGTTGGTATATGGAGACGGAGCCCATACATGTTTTGCCCATTTGTTTTATGTAAAGGACTTACATAAAACAAAGTATGCAGTTCTACACAAAATATTTGTCACGGCTCGTGATAGTTCAGTGATTCTAATAAACTTTATTGGTTCAATTTTTCACATTGAATTATGCAAAATCATTGAGCTGTTTCAAGTAAAGTTGAATATTTTCATGATAGTCAATAGAACTAAATTATTTTGAAGAAAATTGTATAGTCATGGTTGAAAAATTGTTAATCCTCAAGTGACGATTAATAAATAATATTTGCACAGGTATTTTATAAAGAAACGTGTGCCGTCTGACTCGCGCACCGAGGGTTCCGTACAAATTGTATGTTAATTCTCCCACTCATCGCTGTAGGACTAGGTTCTTTTTCTGACTGATAAATATATTTTATAGCGAAATTAGTAGTTTATTGTAGCGAAATGACTTCTAGTTGAGCTTATTTTTTTTAAGCTCGTTTTTTTTACATAGTTGATATTTGTCAACTGCAAAACATTTTACAACCTTGACAGCTAGTTCCAGGAAATAGCACGTTTAAATAATCAATTCCTCTGCACTTAAATCATACATATCGCTTCATAATTTCATTTTAAAGTCACCGGAGACATAATCATAAGTGACCGCCCATGTTATTAACACGAACTTTCAGAAAATTGCTCAACAGAAACCCCAGAAACACTTTTCTAACAACAGAAATTCAAACCTTTATAATAAGCTGCAAACAGGACCTTTCAATACCCTGCCAGCAAATAAATAAAATAACATACAAATCAAACAAAAAAAAACTAAAACAAATAACATAACATAACCACACGCCTCTTATCGCCGAAGGGGTAGGCAGAGGTGTATTACACACCCACATTTCGCCAGTTATGTTTAGGTCCCAATGTAATAGGGGGCGAGCCTATTGCCATCATAAAACAAATATTACAACAATACATATTGTTTATTCAGAATGTATACTACCCGGTTAACGGTCAAGTCTTTCAAAAAACAAAAAATGTTTGCCACCGCTTCTTTTACAAGTGTGCACATACAGCTAAGTATGTACATAGTTTTCGATCAAGCCCGTGTATAAATAAAATATACAGTGTAGATTTCGCAGTCGCCAGCTGTGTACTTTCTCACAAAGATAAGTTGTTTCAGTTAAAAGGTCATCATCTTGGCACCGGGATAAGACTATTTTACAAGAAAAGACTTGTTGTAGAAGAATGTAAATATATAGCAGTTGGTTAAAGTAATGTATTTATAATAAGAAATGATATAATATGAAGACTGAACACAGATAGGTATTCTGGTAGCTTGCAAGTTAGGCGAAAAACCAATAGCGCTTGTCTCTTCAACGCATTTAAATTTCTTCTTTTTGTCTTCCGCCGTGGTAAGAAAGCACTGCGCAAGACAAGACAAAAATATTACTCCAACTCTTTCAATAAAACAAAAATCTGGCAAAATTAATTGTAGTAGGTTACATTAGTGCGAACGAGAGTGGTATTAGTCGTAAAAGCATTAAGAGAACGTCTTCAACGAAGATCACGCATCTATATAATTATAATACTACGTAAAGAGGCAAAACTTTGTGCTAATAATAAGAAATGTAATATTTTTAAGATTCAGCAAGTAAGTTAAGTACGCACGTGAGTTTATATCTTTCACCGTAACTTGAAAATGGCTCAACGGATTTGAATGCATGTTGTAACATTATCGTAGACTAAAATTATATTACAATTAAACCATGTAAGAAGGTATTTATTGTAAAAAGAAATGACATCCGTAAGGGTTGCTAAGAATAAATGACATTGAATTTATTTTCTATGTTCGAATGTTTACATATTGTTGTTAAAAAGAATAATAAACATCTCTTTTTTTCTCTCCTCTTTCAATCAGTTTTCCACAATAATGAGAGACCTAGACCTTCTATAAACGGTCAGTTTATTATCATACTAAAGCACAATTTCGTTTCCTTGGAACTAGGCGAGGAATAAATTTACTGGATTAAAATTTCACAAAGCTTCTCTATAAAGTGACCAGTTTCACGTTTATCGTGCTAATACAAAATTAAGCTGCAGTCTGCATTTACCGTAGCTGGAAAATTAAGCGCGGAAAATGTTTGATCTTGCTATAGCCTTTTTTTACGCTTTTATGAGGCCAAAGTGGCTTCATCATCATCAGCCTTTAACAGTCCACTACTGGACTAGGCCTCTCCTTTGAAAGGAGGAATTGGCCTACTATACCACGCTGGCCAAACGGGTTGATATAGGGTTTGTATCAAGTTTTCCTTCTCTTATAGTGCTGTTCTCTGCATAATATGCTCCCTCTGTCGGCTTTAACGACACCCAAAGTGGCTAGCATGAAACAAAATAATGGGTTAACTCCAGGCATTAAATAAACTTTGTAGTTATACATGTGCACTTAATTTACAGCCACTTCATTTGCTTAGTATAATATTTACTTATTATACCGAAAAAACTAAACGTTATATTATACAGATGTAAAATGACTGATTAGGAATATTATAGGGTAAGTTACAATCCTATTGATATCCATTGATTCACTTATAGATTTTGGCCTCTAATTGCCTCAAACAAATATTATTTATCCGGATATATTATTATTTTTGGAGCCGAAATACTCCAGAAAGCAAAGCAAAAATCAATAAATATAGTATTCGCAGTCGTAAAAGTTGATTGGACCACAAACTGTGATATTGGTACCAAAATCGTACCTCGCGGTACTCCCTGACAAAACTCATATTTCGTAAACATGACGTCATTTTATGACATGAAAAAATGGATTCACTAACTGGACATTGTTGGTTGGACATAGCTCCGTAGTGTAGCAGTTATCACGTGTGCTTCACACGCACAAGGTCCCCGGTTCGATCCCGGGCGGAAACAATGTCTTTTTGTTTATTGCATATTTAAATTTATACTTTTTATAACAATGTTATCACTTAAAAGAAAAATTATTTATTTATCTGTCACATATAATATCAGTCACGTTTTCACACAACACGCGATTTTAAATAGGTTATCAATTTCTATAATAATAGCTGGATGAATGAATGAATGAATGAAACTTTATTCAGTAAAGACACAGGAAGACATAGTACAATACAATAAATACTTACATTACACAAGGATTAATGGAAACATGAAACTATGTGTCCCACGAGCAGTCTAAAAAGGTGCCCAGATTAGCTTAATGTCTAGCGGTGACGCCGGACGCTGGTTTTCATCTGGTACCTGCACTTCGCGGATGTCGATATTTTCCTGATTGGAATGCTATGTGTGATAGGTGTGTGATATTGTGTTGTTCGTGTGTGTTTTAGTAATGAGACACTTTATAATAATATACTTACTTATATAAATTTAAAATAATTATGATGGTTAGATTAATATATTTTAACAGTGTGTATGTCGATATAATCATTAATAAGTACATTAATTCCTTTAAGCTGGATTTCGTGACCACAACCTTTGTATGCATAATAATTAATATAAATACTAAGTAACTGTAGTATATCAGACGCATTATCGCTAAAAAGCTATCTACGTTTTAATGGCTTAGAATAATTCCTGTATTTACGCAGTTACTATTAGATATAACATAATATGAATATTACAGTGTTGCTGAAAGCCAAATGCATTTTTATTTTATATTCCACGTTCAGGAACTAAAAAATATTCAAAGAGGGATAATACAATTATTTTCATCAAAATCGGTTCAGCAATTACATAGACACTGTCCGATGTCTCTTTATATGCATGCAATTTACACGTATGTAGGTACAGTCGAACGTTTTTATTAAAAATAACCTATCAAAATGACTTCACGCTGCCTGATGGTAAGCTGACAGTGAAGTCCTATTGGGAAGGCCATCATCCCCAATTGCTGGTTAGGCAATGTACCATGACGGCCCTCACTTTGACGACCTTGAGAGATGCTTTTTCACGCCCCACTTAAAGGACCCAGGATCAAGGGAGGAAGGAAACACGTGAGCTGGCAGTGAGTTCCACATCTTTATGGTATGGCAAAGATAAGATGTACCGAACCTTTTCGTACGTGACGGTATCTGCTCAACTGTGTAAGCGTGGCACTTTAACCCAGCACGTGTTGTTCGGGATAGGAAAGGAGAGGGTAGGATGAGTTGAAAGAGTTCTTCTGAACACTCACCGTGATACAAACGGTAAAAGACAGCCATTGAGGCTACGTCCCTGCGTAATTGCAGAGATTCAAGGGTCTTAGTAGCCTCAAGGTCACCTATGATACGGATAGCACGCCGCTGCAACCTATCAAGGGCATCTAGCAGGTACTGAGCGGAGCCGTTCCAGAGATGAGAGCAATATTGCACGCAGGAGCGAACCTGAGTCTTGTATAATAGACACAGCTGCTCCGGCGTGAAAAACCTCCTCACTCTGTTCAGGACTCCGAGTTTTCGAGATGCTGATTTAATGACACCCTCGATGTAGTTTCTCTGGTTGAGATTGCGGCGTATGTCCATACCAAGTATATTTAGACTGTCCTGTATCGGTAGTGGAGTGTCCAGAAGAGAAGGTTGGGGAAGGAATGGAGATAACTTTGCTGAAAATGCGCACACCTGTGTTTTCTTGGCGTTGAACTTGACCATGTTTTCAGCACCCCAATTTGAAATGCTGTTCAAAATCTGGTCAAGCTCAGCGACAAGTTTTCGCCCATTTTCCTCAATTTCGGCCTGCTTAGCCGCAGGATGGCCGAGATACCGCCCATGCACGGTACTGTCATCTGCATAGCAATGTATGCTCCCAAAAGTGAGCATATCATTGATATGCAGAAGAAAAAGTGTGGGCGATAAGACGGATCCCTGGGGCACGCCAGCATTTACCTGCATAAACTTTGAATTTTGGCCTTTGCAAATAACTCGAATACGTCGTTCATGTAGGAAGCTAGCAACCCAGTTCACAATCGAGGTGACAAGCCGTAAGCCGGAAGCTTGGAAAGAAGCGCACGATGCCAGACTCTATCGAAGGTTTTGGAGATGTCGAGGCTGATAGCCAACGACTCCCCGTGCCTGTCCATAGCCTCACCCCAAAGGTGAGTGACATACGCTAGAAGATCGCCCGTTGATCGTTTCGGTCTGAAGCCATATTGACGATCATTGATAGGAGAGCGATCTTCTAAGTAGTGAACGAGTTGGGTGTTGATAACCCGTTCGAATATCTTGCAGAGAATAGGGGTGATGGCTATGGGTCGATAGTTAGCTGGATCAGAACGATCCCCCCTTTGGGAATCGGTTGTACGTTCGCCTCCTTCCAAGCTTCCGCTAGACCACCATAAGGGCGAGAATCGCTCAGCTAGACATCGTGGTTCCAGTGCTACTTTACACGCACATTGACACTCGTATACAAAAACAGTTCCTAGTATGAATCGACTCTATGAGCGAGCCAAGGGATTTTTTTACAAACTGGTCCAGCGCCAACTTGTTTGATTGTACATTTTGTTACTTGCTATAGGTATCTAAAATTCGGTTTCTTCCCACCTTCCATCACCAAGACCACTAAAACAATTCTGCACAACTAGCTTCGCTGGTGTAGGGGCCAGTTATCTACAAAAGGATATTCATGCACTATTCTGATTTGTAAGGTTTATTGCTGCAAAGTTTCATCAACATCGCTTCAGTGGTTTTTGCGTGCAAGACTAAAAAACATTCTTGTACCCTTAAAAACCTTCACGTTTATAATACTGAAGAAGACTGAATAAATGCTACAGTCAAGTTCTATGATGAGCCTTAACATTTTCATCAAAATCATGTATGTTTATAAAAGCCTTATTGGTTTTACAAAACCATTAAGGCTTTTCTATGACGAGATCAAGTTTAACCAGAGAGTGCTAGTTTAAACATTTTTGGTTTAAATAACGAAATTCTCTTTTTTTACAGAATGGTGGGGCGCGCGCATATTTTGCTGTGATTCAGATGAGTGCAACGACGCGTATGCATCGCAACCAGTAACATTACTCGCATTTATAGTTGCGATCCTGACCGCGGTGGTCGCACGCTGACCGCTCCATATCCAGCTGTAAGCCTACGGCCGTGTTCGTTGTAAAATCTGTTATTTTCTATTATTTTCAGTACAAATACGTTTTCTTTGTACCATAAACTAACGAACTTTGTTAAAAAAATGGGTCCCAACTCCTTGAATGTCATGACAATTCTAAATGGGCAATAGACAGATTTCTATAATTTAGTTTGAGATATATTTTATGAAGTCAGAAACCGATATTTGTTAACATAGTTTATGATACAGATTTTTTTTAAATAATAAATTTTATTGAAAACATCGGTACAATGACAAGCATAGTTGTAAATACAAAATGTAGGTACATACAGTTAAAGGATCGCATATTCTCAGGAACATAACTCACTAACAAATTATTGTTATTGGCACCAAACACTATGAAGTAAATTAAAATGTAACACTTACTTAAATGTTAAAAGAAAGTAGGTACTCACAAAAGTTATAAACAACTTCACACTGGCATCTAAACTAGGCAGAGCCTGTATCTTAAATGCCAGTTTCTTCCAGTGACACAATTATCGTCTAAAATTAATTTGCTAACGATTTATACATTGCAATGTTACAAGTGGGTAGACGACATTTTATTTTAGAGACATTGTTTTGTACTAAATAACAATATACCCTCCATTAAAATATCAGAGTATAAACTAGTCGTCAGACCACGTCAACTTCGAACTCAGGACAATTACGACTTATAGTATTATAAGGTAAACAACGTTATAATGCAGAATAAAATTAAAGAGTTTATATTTAAATAATATAAATAATAGAAATATAGTGTTTTATATAATTAATATACACAATAGATATAATATATAGATACATGTACACTGTCTGTGAAGTTTACATTAAAGTAAAATATGTATTTAAATTTAACCTCCAAAATAGCTAAAAAAAATTATATACACATAAAAATTGTACTATTCTACTTTAGGTGACTTATTTAAGAACTATAAAAAGATTTTCAATTTCATCGTATGTTTTAGTTTTTAACCAAGCTGTTACTTATTTTTTACATTGCTGGTAATTAAGTGGATACATTTTTAAAATTTTGTTGATTTTATTGTAAAGCATCGGACCTATATAGCAAGGAAATGGATTTATAAAAAATGTATTGAATTTAGTAGTAGGATAAATATTGTATATTCTTCGATTATTATCGTTACTTGGTGAAATGAATGGTGATTTTTTATGGTAGGATAGAATTATATTTTGAATAAACAGCCGTCTTACCGAGAGAACATTACATTCGGCATACAGTTCGCTGGTGGGATACCTGAAAGGTTTGAAAGTCATCACCTTAAGCTGGGCTCGCTGTGCTTTTTCAAGTGGCATTAGATGAGTTTTACGTGCCCCTCCCCAAGACGATATGCAATAAATTATGATCGACTGAACCAGGGCAAAATATACAGTTTTAAGTAATTTATCATCAGCTACAACAATTAAAACGCAGTGAAGGAAATCCGTATACCTGTCTTATGAATCTTTCGAGACACCAAAAATATATTCAATTAAAAATAATGAACATTTGTGGATCTTATTCTAAAACCAGCTTCTTTTAAAGAAGTCTATGATCTATATTATCATTTTCCCCTCTTGTACCGCAAGTGGCCTTTTATTAATACCGATTGCAAAGTAAAGCTGCATTTTTCAGATGAGATAATTCATGATGGAATTGAAAGCAGCTGGTCCTAAACGTCCCTATAGAAGTTGCAAATAGATGACCAACTTGGTTTCGAGTATTTAAAATTCTAAGCCACATTCCTCTTTTCTATATTAAAAAAATCTTTATCTGCTGAATCATTGATTGGTCCATATTTGCATGTGATACTGATGATAACAAAAAGTAGGCAAAAATGGAAATTTATACAGCGTTTGATCAATCTCACCATTACTAAGCATTTTGTAAGATTGATACCAGCACAGTTGAAAGAAGAAAATTAAGGTAAAGAAAGTAAATCCATAACAATAATAGCAGAATATTAAAAAACAATGACACAGAGCGAGTGGTTTTTAGTGATTTATGGTAATACATTAAAGTTTCCTTATGCGAATTAATCGTGAATAAGAACAACAAACAAGTAAAGTACTTATATAACTTTTGGCGAAGGGATATTGAAGGGATGCTTCGTTAGCTTTGAACTTTCTTCGACACGTCTACGAAAGCAGCTTGGGCTTAAAGCTAAATGTACTTCTCTACTGTTGGGTTTCATGTATTGTTACTTATAGAAATCCTGCTTTTTTAGTACTACACTGATTACTGTGGTGCAATCGGTCACACTGAATCCTTTTCATTATCAATACGACGTCTCGTGCGCTCAGCGTCCGGCTGTGTCGTGTAAATCCCGGAATTAAGCTTGTTAATTGTTGTAAACGTTTGGTAGTAGTAAGCAATAATGGTGCAGTGTAAAAAATGCAATAAGTTTGTGTCATTGGCGAAAGACGAGATTTTGAAATGTAAAGGGACATGTGAAGGAGTGTTTCATAAAAAATGTGTAACAAAAACAACCCTGAAGAACGAAAAATGTGAGGATTGTGTGTCTACGCTTGACTCGCCTGATGTAAGCGATTCCAATATTAAAAGGATTTTAGCTGATATGAATAGAAAAATGGATATTATATATAATATGGAGAAAAAGCTAGGCGAGTTAACCGATTTGGTGGACTTTATATCTGAAAAGTACGACAAGTTATGTGAACACCAATTATCAACCGACAAAAAGATAAAAGCTTTAGAAAACAAGAACGCATATTTGGAAAAATATAATAAATCGCTGGAAGAACGAGTGAATGAATTAGAAGAGAAGGACAAGGAGAAAAAGGTGGAGCTATCGGGTTTAGAGAAGAAATCTCCAGTTGGACACCAGCGAGATTGAGCATGCTGAGAGGGTAGGCCGAGAAAAACCTGGCTCAGAGAAACCGCCGTTAGTAGTAGTTACTTTTAAAACCAAAAATGCCCGTAATAAATGGATTGAAAAGCGTAAAATTAATCTTACGAATGGACAAATATACGGCACAAACAACAACAACCGTATTTACATTAACGAAAACCTAACCAGATATAAGCGAAACCTACTATGGGCTACAAAAATCCAACTTAAAAACATTTATAAATATATATGGGTGCAAGATGGTAAAATACTCATAAGAAAAAGTGACGATCAGAAAAAGATTATGTCAATACGTAGCGAAAGCGATATACAGAAACTTGTAAACAACGATACACCTGTGGAGACTCGCTAGTTAGTTATATATCGGCATAAGAAACGCAATTCTAGTGCGGAGTGCACACTACGTGACAACCCATACCTAAAAAAAAAAGTGGATCGTTATGATGCAATTGTTACATTGGATTGTCAATATGATCGCTTTACAAATTTAACTACGTGGAACCAAACCATAGCGAGTAAATCAAATCATCTCAGTGTATTGCATTTAAATATACGTTCGCTGAGAAAATATTACAATGAACTACTAGTTTTACTGGAAAACAGCACACAAAATATAAATGTGTTGGTGTTGTCTGAGGTTAATGTAAAAGCCGAAGAGTTACAATTATATAGTATAAAGGGATACAATTTATTCTCATATACAAGAGAGAAGAAAAGAGGAGGAGGATTAATTATGTATGTTAAAAAGTACCTCATTTTTGTAGAAATAAAATCAGTGATGAAATCTGCAGAAGTCTTGCATGGTGTACTGACCGTGGATAATAATATTATAAATATTGTGACAGTGTACAGGCCGCCAAAAACGAAAAAATTACTATTTATTTCGGAACTGGAACAATTTATCGGGAGTATCCCAAGAGATGGAAATATTATTATATTAGGCGACGTCAACATAAATCTGCTGGGAAGTGACATACGATACGTATCTAAATATAAAGATTGTTTGTGTGCACTAGGCCTACAGTGTGTAATACCGGACAGTGAGGTGACGCGCGAGGCTATCGTTGCGGGTGCAAGAGAAATGTCATGCATCGACCACGCGTGGGTGCGAGCGAGACAGCTGCGGGACTGCGTGTCGTATGTAATTGAAAGTTATTTATCGGATCATCATATCATTGGAGTATCAATTCCATTAGCTACCAATACATGTAGGGATAGTTTGGCTTTGAGTTCTCGTTGTATAATTAATAATAAAGTAGTATATAAAAAAAATCTGTGACTACAACTGGTCTCAGCTGTTGTCTGTAGAATGTCCGTTACAATTATATGATAAGTTACATGATGTATTTAGTGAGATTTACAGTGATAGTAAAATGGTATTGCCAATCATTAAGAAACGAAAAACACAACCATGGGTAGGAGACGTTTTGAAAAATATGTTATTGCGTAGGGACCAATTATTTAAAGACTGGAAAGAAATGCCTAATAATAATACTAAGAGACTAGAGTATACTAGGTATAGAAATAGAGTAAATAAAGTATTATTTAAAGAAAAAAATAAGTATAGACAGGAAGAAATAAAAAAATGTAATGGGGATCCTAAAAAAGTATGGGAAAAAATCAATAGTTGGATAGGTAAAAAGAAAACAAGTATAGATGATATGATAAATAAATATTTTGGCAATAACGATACAATGTATAACATATGTAATAAGTTTGCAGATACGTTTACTACAGAAATTAATAATATAAAGCATAAATGTGATATAAAGTTCCTAGACAGATCTCAGTATGTTAGTTTAAGTAATGTGTCATTTCGATTTAAGCCAGTGACTAGTAATTCAGTGTGTAAAATTATAGATAATCTTAGCAGTGAAAAGGCCCCTGGAATAGACTGTATTCGAATTACAGACTTAAAGGCAGTAAAAAGTCAAATTTCACCGGTCCTGGCACACTTTATCAATATGTGTCTCTCGAGGGGTCAATACCCCAGCCTACTTAAGAAAGCTGTAATAAGACCTATATTCAAACAGGGAGATCACAGTCAATACACCAACTACAGGCCGATTGCTATACTATCTGTAATCAACAAAATAGTAGAAAAAATTGTGGTAGGCCAGGTTAGTGAATTCCTAGAGCAGCACAAGATACTATCCGATTCTCAGCATGGTTTTCATCGCTGTCGTAGCACGGCTACAGCGTTATCGAGTTTTTCAGAGTATATAAATAACAGTCTGGACCTTGGTCATCAGGTTCTGGCGTTATTTATAGACTTTAAAAAAGCCTTTGACACCCTGGACCATGAGGTACTTCTCCAGGCTATGGATGAATGCGGAATAAGGGGTCCAACTAATAAGTGGTTCCAGAACTATTTAAGTGGTAGAACTATTCAGACCAGCATATCAGGTGCCATTGGGAAAGAGGCCGCAGTTACCCTGGGCGTACCGACCGGTTCCGTATACGGACCAGTTGGTTACATCATGCATGTAAATAGCGTTACCAATGTTGTTAAAAATTGCCAGGTTTACATGTACGCCGACGATATGTGCTTGCTGTATTCATCTAAAAACGTACAAGAAGCTAGAGCTGCAATCCAAACAGACTTTAATAACATCACCAAGTGGGCACACGACAACGGTATTCTACTAAATGTTAGCAAAACTAAAGTAATGCACATACATTCACCACATAATCAGATTGCAAAGACTATCGCTAGTTCAGATATTAGTATACGGGGTCACACATACGAGTGCTTGCACGCCACACACCTGAACTGTGACTGTCAAAACTTAGAGTACGTCAAGACATTTAAGTACCTCGGTCTGTGGGTGGATTGTAATGCCAACTGGAAGACGCATGTTGATACGGTGTGCACCAGACTCAGAGCAGTACTTAGTAAGTTTTACACGTTAAAGGCGTCATTAAGTAGAAAAACACTACGCATTGTTTATTTCGCATTAGCCGAGTCCTTAATAGGCTATGGATTAAGTACATATGGTCGAACATTTAAAACGTACTTAGATAACATTAAGTCTCTGCAAGTACGCTTTTTAAAATATCTCATTACGCCAAAGTCAAAACGTACTTGTAAAGGTAATTACGAAAAACTGTTTCTGTTATGTAAAGTTTTGCCTGTACATGAAAGGGTTAAGTACTTTGTGGTTCTTGAACAATTTTACAATGACAATTATAAAATAAAAATAAAAAATACATACAATACAAGACGTGTAAGAGAACAGAAACTGGTGCGTAAACCAATAAAGAATTATTATGGTAAAAGAACCAACAACTACTTGATTCCTACGTTATATAATAATAATGAATGGCTCAGAAAACATAACAATAAAACCAGTAAACAAACCTTAAAAACTAGGCTAAAAAATGTTCTACTTGCCGAGTACGGCGTGCATATGCATAATTAAGTAGTTACAATATTATTATCGATTATCAAATTTACTGTTACCTACCTTTTGCTATAATAAATTAATAAGATTGGGCAAACTGCATGTGTATATATATATATATATATATTGGGTATGTATATACATGTAGTTTGTGTTTTTAGTCATTAATTAAAACTTTTGTTACCTAGCTTATATTTTATAATTTATAAATACCAAATGTTTATCGAGCGCTATTCCCGCCGACAAACTGACACTCAGTTTGGTGGGTGTAATTATTTTGTAAAGTGTGTTGAAACCAATAAATGTTTTAATTATTATTATTATTATTATTATTATTATTATTATTATTATTTGTTTGCTCCCTAAACTACGTTGCGGTCTTAGGGCACTTTCAATTTAGACGGTTGGTGCCGGACTGCTGCAGTCCGAGTATCGTACTGCGCACGGGTGGTTATGATTTTTCATACAAAATGTGTCGACGCAAGGTCGTGCGAGAGCAGTGCGGCACACGTCCGTTGGCGGCACGGCAACAATGTTGTTGGCTAGTGCGGTGAACTAAGTCATATATAATTTGGACCTAAAAAATCATGGCGAAATGTGGGTGTAACATTACCCTTTCGGGGATACAAGCGTGAGTCTATAAAAATAAATCGTATATAATTCATATGTATTAGTAGAGGACGCCAGCAGCTACGCCTGCATTTTTTTTAATTCACCCGTTTTGGCCGATCCCGTGGGAAATTCGGGAAATCCCTTCTAATGCACCCCTACGGTCTCCAAGGAACATACATGCCAAATTTCAGCTTCCTGCGCCCAATAGTTTCGGCTGTAGCGTGTCTGTCAGTCAGTCAGTAACGCAAGGATTTTATATATTAAGATTGCATGGATTTAAAAATAAAATAATTACTAGGTACTATTAACTGTTATATTGCAAAGGTGTGAAATAAAAGGCTTTTTAAATATATTTTTGTTTATATAATTCATAGAAACATTCTATAGACATTCTAAAATAGTAAAATAAATCTGCAAAATTTTCTTTTAAGTCAGAGTCCATGGCACCAGTGATTGCCATTGAAACCAGTACCACTACTGAAGTCTGGTTTCGATTGGAATCACAAAAATTCGATCGGACTGCAGCCGCGTATCTCTTCAAACAAGACGATACACGTCGTACTACTGCCGTACTGCGCCCATTATCTTGGCTGTTTTCTTTTTTGTCTGTGTCTTCCTTGGGCTTGATTGGAGCAATAATACCAATCCCCAGTGTACTGCGTTTCTTTTAATAAAAAAAATATATTTTTGCATTTCACATAAATAAAATATAATAATCGTAATAAAAATCCAGTGAGTATATTAAAACTTCTCCCTTAAAGAAAATAATTCCGTGTTATTATGTAAGACTTCTTTCAGTTTGTTTTAAGATGAAAACAATATCGTATAAAACTAATCTTAAAAGTAATAAGTATAAAACATAAGGTCAGTTGATCGAAGATTGAAGACGTCGCCGGTAGCGTACCCCAAGGAGCCATTTGTGTCACAGACTCAGAAACAATAACAGTTTATTACGATGTTTTATATTCGTAGAGCAGTAAAATAATAGATTTTCATCTACATATTATTATAACTTAGCTACAGTAAGACATATAATGCTAGAAAGAAAATTTTGTCGTACAATATTTGAAACATCAAAGCAGCATATAACCTAATAACAATTTACATCATGTGTCTCACTATCCATAATTTTCACCATATGGTAAGAATTACAATACAATATTTACAGCCACTGTCTTGAGTGGCTTCGATTCACAGTTTCAAGCTTTTATTCACGACTTTATTCCCTAACAATATTTTTACTTAATGCAGAATCAAAATCTTCCTCTTCTCTGTTCGGTGCCTACATAATGTGAATCTACAAGAATGGAAGTATCTAGATTCGTCTATTTGAGCTCTGCATTAATACATAAATCAATAATTCAGCCAGTTTCTCCTTTAAACACCAATATATTAATATTATAGTATACAATACACAGATCTGTTCGAAGTCTTTCACTGTGTTTTAATAAAATGTTATATTCTTTATAGTCTATTCGAGAGGAAATGTATTTTACTTTAATTCGTTTCGTTTATAAAACGTTTTTATTGCGTACCTATTTTATTTATTATGATAAGGGTGCGTCCGCTAATGAACTGGTATTGGTCCTTCGTGGCGAGGGTATCGGAGAGGGCTAAGGATGTAATTGTATCTTATTAATATACCCCTGCCGTAACTGCGCCGTAAATGACTTTAGAACCTTAATCTGCCCAAATACAAAGTTTATAATTGTCTTCGGCAACAATATCAAATGAACATTATGTTTCTAATTATGTCTTAAAGCAAAGGTACGAACAAAATGTTTTGATTTTGATAATTTGTCTTCCCGTTCATATACAATTTGGAACCCATTCTTACGATTCAATTAAGTTTTATTTGGATAATATTTGTTGAATTTATGAATTGACAGTGATTGATAAAAATATATTGAAATATTTTCCAGAAGTATTTATAACTTTACTGACGTAATCTCTATTCAGATTTGTACCACCTTCAATAACTTTATCATTCTTTATTTTTTTGCATTTAAGGCCGACCACACATGCGTCAGCGTTCCTCGAGCGTACGCTCGGCGTTCACTCTGTAGTACAAAGTGAACGCCGGATGCACGCTATACGGACGCCGAGCGTACGCTGGAGGAACGCTCAAGGCCAATGTGAGAGAGGCCTAACACTTCTAGAAGTAGTACAAATACTTCTGATTACATCTTCGATAATCTCTAGCGATTTGAAAACTTTCTTCACAAATATTACATCAGTAAAATTATAAATAAAATATGTAACCTAGTTTCATTAGTTAGTAGTAATTGTATATAGAATAATATGACTCACAATGGACGCTTTATTAAGTAAATCACGATTAAATTATTTTCTATATTTAGATGTAACTTATAGATGTACAAATATATTCACGGTAACACTGGTTTTTTAGGTATAGAGTTTCATGATAATTATTTCTGTTTTATAAGAAGTCGTTCCGTAAATGTCATATACGTATTATATAAAAGAGAAAATAGATCATCCAAATACTACAAGCTTTTTACAGGCACATTTTGAACCATTTTAAATATTGAAATCAGTGCATTTGTAGCAATTAACGTATACGGCATAAATAATATGAAAGCATTTTAAGAATTCAAATGTGAATCTTATTTGGTTTGTAACTAACAACGGCTATTTAAATTATTCATAATTCAGTTAAAGTTAAGAGCGTAATTTTACAATACGTATTTCAGGTATTGTAACAAAGGCATACCATATTTTAACATAGCAACCCCGTCTATAAACTTTAACTCTGTAGGTCATTATTTTCACTGTGAAACAGTTAGGGCGTACTTCTTCACGAAGACCATGTTTAGTGTTGGTTGGCAAATTTCCCACGAACTTCGAGAACGTTAACGGTGTTTTTTTTTCTTCGCCGTTTAGTCTTAACATAATTTACGTAAATGTCCTTCATCTTATACATGCTCTCAAAGTCCTTGATAATAATAGCTACATAAGTTCTAGTCCTTTCAGAAAAAACGTCGAAACATAACCTAATAGACACAGACTTATTCTCGGTACAAGCGTATCGGATTTATAAATCAATCTTATAGGTAAGGTCGGAAAGTCCACATTGGGATGCTTAAAATGTTCCTTCTACGTGACCACACTGACAAAACAGTCGATTTAATATTCAATACTACGTTCAGCCTCTTTATTTAATAGAATACCAATTTCGATAATTTCTCTGGGCCGATAGGCAATATTAGTTGTACGGAAATCAGTTTTGTGCTCGGAAAATATTATGGTTTTTGATCTTGATATGCGAAGTTGGATAGAATATATGCCTGTAAATGTAATTAATAAAAGTAGGTTACCAGTAATAAGTGTAAAACATTGAGTTGGATGTATGCAGTAACAAAAAATGCGAGGGAGGACAGTCAAAGATAATAAAATAGTAGAAGCTATAGTAGAAGTCTTGTTATACCTGGCAAAAATGTCGTCCAGAAAAAATACGACCATACCGATTTACTGAAGTAAATAAAACAACATTACCAATATTTTTAATCAGAAATATTTTATGAAGGTGATGACAATGATTGCTGATTATTAGAATTTAAATTCAACGGAAACTCTTTCAGTCAATCAGCGAAGGAAAATAGACATCAACCAGACTGTCCGTGGCAGAACTCACATAAATAAAATTGTGTCTGATTGTTGTCGGTTAGTATTATGTAACCAGTTTAAGGCGGCACTTCAGCTACTAAGGACGTATCTGTAGTACGTATCTATAATATAAAAATGAATCGCTGAATGTGTTGCTAAGCGCAAATCTCGAGAGCAGCTGAACCGATTTCGCTAATTCTTTTTTTATAATATTTTTTGAAGTACATGGATGGTTTCTTACGGAAAGAAGAAATAAATGCATCGACTGTTAGGCGGTACGTAGTTCGCCGTAGTTTGGAATAAAAATAATGTTTTCATTTTTCATGAAGATGATCTGATTTTCTCTTTTATTAAGGAAACAAAAAATATTTTATATGTTATGAACAAAAAAATGAAATATGGTAACATAAAATATTTAATTAGTTTTTGTAGAAATGGTTTAAGTAATATTATTAACAGTGTATAGACATGATATGAATTAAGGGTGTAAGTACAACCCTCTCGGGTCATGCAGTTCCTAATCTTAAATAATACCCTACCCTGATTGATATTATGTCTTACAATATAATAGACTATAACTTTTAAATATAATTTCAAATTATTATAATTGTAAAATAATTTTGTTCTTTTAAGAAAACATTATAGCGTACCGTGGAAAGACAAGTTCAAACTTTAAGATACTTTTTATAATACGGAAATGTATATTGTTTTTTTATAAAAGAACATTATTATTAAAACTAACGCTTTATAGTAATTTTATCACGTAACATCAAAAAGCTGAAATATTCTAAATTATAATAATTTATAATTATTAATTAGTGTAAGTAAAAATTTATGTAAGTCACTTTAAAGATATACAAGAGTCACGTAACGCATTAAAATGTTGAAGGGCCGACCACCGTTACCTTCGCTTTTCTTTGTCAAGATAATTTAAAAAGTAATGTCTTTGTACTCGCTGTAAAAGAAGATTTTTCATTGGTGAAATTTTAGTTGGAAATAATACTAACTGAGAAATGTTTCAGTTATGTCCTTGTGGCATTATTTGTTCAGAAAAGCGTGTAATGGATTTTTTCTAGGGATGAAACGTTTTGGCTACACTTGGTCTGTGCATATAATTAGATAAGACAGCGCTTGGAATATTGTTAACTTATTTAGTTCTACAAAAGAATTTAAGAATAAAATACGAGTATTATCAAAAATAGAAAAAACGGTTTCGTGAAAACTTTTGCGCATTAGAATGTATGTTTTCGAATACGCAAATGTGCTTTCAAATAACCGTTTATAAGTAGAGATATTTCGCTAGCAACAGCATCGAGTTTTCAAAGAGACGTGAACTTAGTATAATACGCTCAGAGATATATAATGACTTAAAACGGGACAAATTTACAAGACAATATTTACAGTATTGCTATAGTAATCAGATAGAAAATGCGACTGAGGGTTTTGGAGCAGGTAAACTTACGATCTTTCTGGACTTCTAAATGGCCTTGTAGGTTTTTCTCGCAGAACAGATTTTTAAAGATCTCTCACAATATTTTACTGATTTTATTTATAAGGAAGTTTAATCCCAAGACAAAAGACATAGAGCATGGGAGCTCCACATATTCTGCAACTCTTATTTTATATACGTAACGTAGTAGCACATGCCCGGCTAGTTTTCGCAAAAGCGCAGTCGTATTTGCATTGCAAGAAAATATAAAACATTTCTAATGAACTGGATAATTCTATGTAACCAGTTGCATTTTATACTAATAGAAAATTCATAAACTTTCTTTTATTGCCAGCCAAGCGTAGCTATTTTGTCGTTGTATTAACATGTTTATTATTGTAGATCTATAAACTATTGTACAATTCTAAATGATAATAAGCTGTTTTATGATTGTGTTTTAGCTGAATAAAGACCAATTTATCATTCATTGAAGGTGAGTTTTTGTTCTTAATTATACTATTTGTGTTTCTGTATTATTTAGGTATTCCGTTGTGTTGCGGAAGCCAGAAGGTAGATACTCCTTGAAATCATATTTATCTTAGCAGTGTCATGGTTGTCATCCAAGACATTTTCCTTGGAGCCCGCGATTTCCTGAACAACTCCTTGCGATATACTGTCGAATCTAGTAAAACTAGAAAGCAGACCTTGGACTCTGAAGCAAGGTTTGGTTACTAGACAAAGTCAGCATTAGGGTGATAAAAAGTAAAATTTCCAGTATCCGCCCTAGTTTAAATTAACTGATAAAACCATATTTCAAAGAAGTTGTTATTTGTGTCTATTTTACATAGTGCAAACAAATAGAGACAGACGTTTACGAAACTTTAGAAGTCCGCCGGAATATGCTTCGGACTATGTATATTTAATTTTAAGCCAGGTTTCAAAAATGTAATGTGGCGAATTGTCTGAATTTTGTCTGTTAGAACTGTACAGAATATTATTATGCACTTTCACTTTAGATGCAATTCTGTGAGCAGCGCACTAGAGAGTTGATCATAATAATTAACTAGCTCTTCAGCTTAAACGGATTTCTAGAGCTTGAAGACGAACTCAATTCTACTGTACCGTTATTATTATGTTATTTTATATTAGATATTTTCTATTTTGCAGGAATATTTAAAATATAAAATTTTTATTTTTATTTATTTAAGACGCATTGAGCAGATTCATTTAATTACGACGATCATCTTTTTGACATCATAAATCTTGATCACACATAAATAGCCCTTGTTCAATTTCAGATATTAAAAAAAAAGACGTACCACGGGCTTGGTTTCCATACACATGCCGATTAAAATATTATAGGTTATAGGTAATATAAAGAAATCTATTAGGTATACCGTAGCATGAGTAGCTGGCTCAAAAGGGTCAACGACTCGCTTATTAAGTTGAATTTCAAAGGCATAAAAAAACAGTTGAATGTTGTTGAAAAAAATTCTAAGTACCTACTTCTATTTAACTTCTCATTACTGCTCTTAAATAAAAATGATAATGCAACTTTTCCTTTGACTGCTGGTCCAAAAAAATGAAACCTGTTGTGCATCATTGAAACCTATTCCAAACGAAAGTACTAACCATTTATTGCAACTTTTACTATGGGGCCAAATAAATCTATCCCAGTAAAAAAAATATTAAAAATTAAAAGGTTAGAAAAGTATTAAAAAGTGTGGATATTTTTATCACTTAATTGTAGGTTTTGTTTGTTTTAAACAGATTTAAAATGTTGCCAATTGCAAACTTAATTGAGATTAGATCACCTAAAAATAGGACGTAGGATAGGATAGGTAGGATTCAAAATAAAAAACTATATAACCGAGACATATAATGATTCCCTGCCGCAATAGATATGGTGCGGAGCGGGGACGCTGGCGACTGGCTACCTGTCGCTTTATCGGTACAGCAGCAGCGCGACCATTAAACACACTTTAAACCACGTGCCGTTGCAATAAATTATTATAAAAATCCACAGTTTTAAAAACGTTTGTTACCCTGTATCTTATTTTACTGGGATAGATTTATTTGGCCTCATAGTAAAAGTTGCAATAAATGGCTAGGACTTACATTTAGCATAGGTTTCAATTGTGCACAAGGGGTTTAAATTTTTTGGGCCAATCAGTTGCATCGTCTTTTAATGGTAAAAACCCGAAGTTTCACAGAACTACAAAAACTTATTCCCAAAGTAGTTCCAATTTCGTAAACGTAGGATAATATTTTTTAGTTTGCCGCTATAATCTTATTTCTTGTTGTTGATTACGACGAAATTGCAACCCATTGCCATTGGAAGTTCAATCCAAGTCGACTCTCTCTAACAAAAATAACGTTACGTAATTAACTGGGTCCAATCACTTTTGTCCTTCAGCATGGTCTGTTACGTCACGCCAATTTTAGACTTTGTGACCATTGTAGTATATGTATGAATCCAATTCGTTCCTATGATAGAATTCAATTCGGCACTGTTAGACATACGGATAACGCTTGGAATAATACATTCTAGAATAGCGTAGCTTACAACTTTCCATTTGTGAACATCTATACAAGGTGACAAGTAATTCGATCTATTCCTAAAAGGAGGTTATATTTGAGGCCATTTGCAACAAATCAACCCGAGTCATATGGGGTCCAAAATTACACCTATACCCAACCAGCACTAAGTTGAACGAACTTTAGTACGTTATTTATTATTTTTCAGAATGAAAAAATACATCGAAACAGAAAGAAAAGGTCAATAGCGGGTAGTTTGATTGTTTATCATGATTAAGTCGTTAACTTTTATGGTGTCTGCCATTTTGTTGATGTGACTATTGTGATTGCTTCCAAAGCTTTGTTTTTAAGACTTAAATCAAAACATGTTTATTATGTAGTTGTCTTTTAAAAACTACGATTACTGTTAACCACGGTATTTTAAATTATGGTTCCTATTATAAACAATTATAAGGTCATATTATTATATGACCTTATAATTTGGTTACACAACACTTCATCTTTCTCAAAGATTAAAGTTAACTTGAGGGTCAACTAAAAGCATATCATCATAGCAACATGTATTGTAACGAAAGTAAGATTTTCAGAGAACTGCCAAAGCTGTTCACTGTGCGAGCGATGGTTAATAAATCGACTCCGAAAAGCTTCCTAGCTGGTAGAACTTACGTACGGCAAATCTGCCAATCGCTAGACTGAGGCAGTCCATGAGGATTCTTCATTTAAATGGCCTAATCACTTCAACAACTATTCGATCCATATTCCTCTTAAAATGTAACAGCACCTTTATCATAATACCTCTTAACAGCCGTGTAGCTTCAAAGGATTTTTATGTGACTACAATTTATCAAAATATATATTTTCTGTAAATTGTAGAAGAGGACTTATCGTGTGCCTCTTGTTGATGTATAGAGTGTGGAGATGGTTGTTGTGTAATATGTTATGATGCACTAACAATTTTGTTGTATAAAGTGAGTAAATTTTTTATTAAATACAACACTGTAATAATTACGCAGTTATCCATTACCACAAAAATTAAAGCATTTTTCGATTTTCGATCGTAACAATATTAATTCTATTATTTACATTATGATTGTGATTGCATGCTTTTTTCCGCCGTGTGGTTGACGGCATAGAATACAAGTGTCACCACCCCCTATCTTCCCGTGGGTGTCGTAAGAGGTGACTAAGGGATAACACGATGCAAATACCATCTTTGCGTAGAGACGGAAAACTCGACATCAAACCCTATACGACTGCCTCGTTGGTCTCGCGGTATAAATGTGCACGTGGGATCGGGAGGTCCCGGGTTCGATTCCTGGGTCGGGCAGTGTTATTGGGTTTTTCTGTCACGAAATTCTCAATAGCAGCACGGAGTCTGGAAATGTGCCTGGTACGGCAATAGGCTCGCCCCTTATTACGTGGGACTTCTTTATGGGCCAGCCTATTGCTATCGAGCGTGCATATTATTAAGCGAGCGACAATTGACATTTTCTTTTTTAATATCCACTTAATTGTCAAAATATCAGCTCAGCAACATGGTATAAGCAGTTAAGTAGATTTTCCTTCCCACAGCTATCATCATCATTAAAGAAGATAGAAGCTAGAAGATGGTTCGCCACCGGCATTAGAATCAGTACGCTTTGTCGTCACTTGCGCGTGAGTTCACAAAACGACCTGATTCTTTAGTCGGTGGGAGCTAATGTCAACAGCAGAAGGAAGAAAAGTGAAGAATTTGTATAGAAGATTCTGATTATGTTTGTTAATTGATTGTACTTGTGTATATTTTTATAATAATTCATCGACAGAAGAGAGGAAATGAAGAATTTGTATGGATTATTTTGATTTTATGTGTTGATATATTGCACTTGTGAGTATTTTTGAGCTTTTTCTAGGACTATCAAAACTCTAGAGGAATGCGATAGATGAATCTATGATGCTGACTGTGTGTTTTTTAATATATTGTCATTGTGAGTATTTTTATAATAATACTAACAATGACTTACGATACAATGATAACTTTGGCCGCGGCTCCGCTCACGTGAATTATATACGTAAAACTTCCGTAGGAACCACACTATCTGTGAATACCATACCAAAATCCTTTCGGTAGTTTTGAAGTTTATCGCGTTCATACAGGCAGACAGCACGCAGAGGGAACTTCATATAAATCAATGACAAAAGGGAGAAAACGGATATCTATACAGAAGATTATGACTCTACGTATTAATATACTGGGTATACGGGACGGTGTACCGAAAACTGATACCAGTGATTCAGTACATTATACTGAGACCCTTTGCAGTCGAATTTTCAAAAAAATTGCGATGTAAATAGGAACACGCAAACTCACACTATCAGCTGTTACGGCGCTACAGCGGCGGGTTTAATTACATTATATGGCAAAAATGTGTTCAGGTTGAGGGCTATTGTAGGCTTGTAGCGATAAATGAAAGAGATTGAGACTTCTGTTTTGCACAATACTTTTGTTGGATCCGATTTCATTAGATAGCGAGATACAGAGCAGCGAGTATAGACCAGGTGAAACCGTAGACTAAGAGTAATGACATAGACATTATAGAATATTACTAATTATTTATGACCAGCGCTGCTTTCTGGCACGTTAAACTAATACAATCATACAGCCTATTGTGTTATTAAAACTAAAATATAATTATACACTCAATACCCTTTCTATAATTTTATTTTCCACAGGCTGTATGTATTTATTTAAGAAAACTAGTCATGGTCATATTAAGATAACAAAATATTATTCCTAAAAATAAAAATATTTAAGTTTCACTCTAAGAAACTAAATACATGCATATCTATACAGCAAAATATGATCCCTTAAAAAACAAATATTGAGGCTTTATTTAACACTGTACTAAATTACATTCTTATTCGTGAAACGAAAATATGGTCTCTTAAACATACAAATATTTGAGCTGGTAGTGATTTTGTTAAGATATCTGCCAATTGATTAGAGCTGGAAACATATTTAATTTTTATTAAACCTTCCTCAACCTTTTCTCTTATAAAATTATACTTGACATCTATGTGTTTAGTTCTATTGTGATAAATGGGATTATTTATCAGCTTTATAGCACTCTGGATATTTACATAAAGAGTAATATTATCACACATTTCACCCAAATCCAACAATATTTGCTTTAACCATACAATTTCTTTGGCAGACTCACTAGCAGCTACAAATTCTGCCTCCGTTGTAGACAGAGCAACAGTCTTTATGTAATTGGTCCTCCATTCATTAAGAATATGTATCCAGTGTTAGATTTTCTAGTATCTATGTCACTGGCAAAATCTGAACCAGAATATCCTATAAGACTGCTGCTCTCTCCAAAAGAAATGCATAAATCTTTTGTATCAATCAAATATCTTATTATACGTTTAGCAGCATTTACATGTTGCTGTTTAGGATTGTTTACATATCTACTTAATACATACATACACATGCATAACGTCACGCCTTTTATCCCAGAAGGGGTAGGCAGAGGTGTATTTCTACACCCACTTTTCGCCAGATATACTTAATAATATCTACTTAATAAGTTAACTATAAAACTAATATCTGGGGTTGACACAGAACATAAAAATAGTAGTGAACCTATTAGTTCTCTATAAGGAAAATTCAAAGTATTTTCATTCAAATTCTTTGAAATCACAACATTTACATCAGATGGGGTTTTTACAGGATTTGCATCTTTCATATTAAATTTATTTATGATCTGTTTAATATAATTTCTTTGATGATTGAGAATATTGTTACTTTCTTTTACTATTTGCATATATATAATTTATATATATTCTATACCATTCAATTTTTGATACCATTAAAATGTCCAAAATAAATACAGTTGTCTGCTTGAGACTGTATAAAACCATATTCTTTAAGAAAATTTGTAAATTTTCTATTCCAACATCTAGATGTCTGCTTTAGTCCATAAAGAGATTTATTTAATATTAAAATAAAATGTTTACTTACAGATACTCCTTCTGGGACCTCCAAATATATTTCCTCATCTAGATTGCCATTGAGAAATGCGGTTTTGACATCAAATTGCTTTATTTCATAATTGTATTTAGCTGCAAGAGAAAGAACAATACGTATGGAGTCATACCTAATAGTTGGAGAAAATATTTCTTCATAGTCAATGCCTTTTACTTCCTTAAATCCACGTGCACATTAACGAGCTTTGTATCTTGTGACCTCTCCATTTTCATCTCTTTTTATAGCAAACACCCATTTTGCTGTTATGGTTCTTTGGTTCGTTCTTTTGACAGCTGTCCATGTCTTATTGCCTTCATGTGCTTCAAGTTCTTCGCTCACAGCTTCAGACCACTGATCCTTTTGAGGATCCTTCATTGCTTCTTCGTATGTAGATGGTACTGTCAATTCCACAAAATTCGCTTCATAATTTCTGTTAAGACGAGGTCTCAAATTGATTTGGCTTTCTTCAAAGTCTTCCATTTCTATAGGTGGTTCATAACTGGAATCACCATCATCCTGACAGCTGTGCACACTTTCAACTGAATTTTCTGATGACAGAGTGTCATAACGACTTCTATCCTTTTCTTAACTGTTTTCTTTAGTATTCTTGTCTACTGTATCCATATTTTCATCATCAATGAAAATCTTTGATATATTTCTTCGTATTTCTGGAGCCTTTTCCTCGTCAAATATAACATTTCTTGATACTTTTATTTGTTTGTTTTTACTGTTGTACATTCAGTAATTGTTGTTGTACGAGTATCATCTTTTCACCTTTTTTATCTAATTCCTTTCTAAGTTGGTCAGGTATATGTACATATCCTTCACTGCCAAATACTCGCACATGACCCAATTGGGGTTTGATACCAGTCCATAATTCGAAAGGTGTTTTGTTCAATGATTGACTTGATGAGGTTCTGTTGAGTAAATATACAGCTGTATTAACAGCCTCGGCCCACAAATATAATGGCATATCGCGAGCATACAACATTTAGCGAGCGCTCTCTACTATGGTTCGAAGTTCCCTCTCTACACGTCCATTTTGTTCTGGATTGTAGGGCGCTGTGCACTCATGTATTATGCCTTCTTTCTCCATGTACTCCTTAAATGCAGTATTGACATATTCCCTTCCATTGTCAGTGTGCAGATTTTTTACACTGTGTGTGTACTTATTCTTGATCACAGCATTATAGATTTTAAAATATTCTAAATCATCACTTTTGTTTCTCATAAAATACACATGTCTGTAGCTTCTCTTGGCATCTTTGAATAATACAAAATAGCGCATACCTTGAACTGATGTGTGACTCATTGGACCACACACATCGCTGTACACCAGATCACCTGGCTGCATTTCACTTCTTGAAGACTTCTGAAATAGCAAACGACGTTGCGCGTTGTTTACCATAAGCGCATGCTTCACATGTGTACTTTTCTGCAGTACTACCTTTTGTCTGCAAACCTGTAACCACATTGTTTGTATTTATGTTTTTAATTTCTTTCATATTGATGTAGCCTAATCTCTCATGCCACTTTTTGATGTCAATACTGTCTTGCACTAGATAACAGTTTTCAGGAACAACAGTTTTAATATTCAATTCATATAAATTATTTCTTTGGATATTTGCGATCATGACTACTTCCTGGTTCAAGTAAATTGTAGCACTATTTCCTTTCTTTACAAGTGAATAACCTAGACGTGTTATTGAACCTTCAGAAAACAAATTTCTTTGCAGACTGGGTACATACAGTACATAATTTAGTACACCAGACTGCCATTGTCCATTGACATATCTTTCAATCATTACTTTTCCAATTCCACACACCTCAACCGTGTGCTCATTTCCAAGTGTTAATGACTTCTGATTACATTCTACTAATTCCAAGAAAAGGTTTTTTTTGTTATAGGTTATATGTGCTGATGCACCACTGTCCAAGATCCAAATGTTGTCATCGGAGTGCACAATTTGTTTTTCTATGTTAAATGCCAGCATATTATCAGGTTTTCTAGTTACTTTCTTTGGAGCACGACATTCTTTTGAAAAATGTCCCCGCTTTCCACAATTAAAGCATTCGAACCGATGTTTGATATGTATGTTTGGTTTTTGGGCATTTGCTTTGGGTTCTATTTGTTTATTTGGCCCTTTTCTTTTAGAATTAGTCACTAACAAGGCAGTTTCTTGCTCTTCTTCACAAGTCAAACTTGCTTCCTCATCAAGTAGCCGAGCAGTTAAATTTATTACATTTTGCTTTGACGGGTCTAGCGACATCCATGCCTGACGGAGTGTCTTGTACTTTGGGGGCAAGGTACTAAGTATTTTCGTCATGATGGCTGTATCACTCACCATTTTGCCACTTTCCTTTAGCTGTTGGGCTAGCTTAATTTAAATTGTCTTTCGGGATATGTACCACGTAATTTTGTTTGGAGTAACCGATATTTCGGCACTGTTGCAAGCGCCATGTTCACGGATGTACTGATGGTATTGCGGGTGGATGAATGTTACGAGCAAGTAAAGCGGTCTACCCGTTTTCTTACTCATTTTTTGCGTTCAACACCACTAACACTGTTATCACTATCGCACTGTACCCGATCATGACATACTACACTCACTACGTCAGCTCACGGTTTCAATTTGTTCTTTTCACGGGTTTTACATAGGCGTACCACTGGATGCCAGATACTCGACAGTTGAAACCCATCCTCTCTATTGAAATTCTTGAACTTTTTAATTTCAATAGCCTCTCTAACCATTCGAGGTATGTAGAGGCGTTCTGTCGAAAGCACCTGAGGGTTATGTAACTCAATCCAGTGGTCGGTACCCGAGTCTAAGAGGTATTGAGCTATGGCCGACTTTTGTGGTTAATTATTTTTGACTGCCCTAATGTGTTCCTTTATTCGGCAAGAGATGGTGCGTTTAGTTTGTCCTATATAGGAACGCCCACAGCTGCAGTCAATTTTGTATACACCTGGCTTTTCTAAGGGAAGACTGTCTTTCGGCGTTCTTAAATATTGCGACAGTTTCTTAAAAGGAGTGAAGATAGTTTTAACTGAAACCTTCTTAAGGATGTTGGCGACCTTATCTGTCACTCCTTTGACGTACGGTAAGTACGCTGGATGTCGTTCAACCTTGAAGTCCAGGTGTTTTTGAGTATGTCTGGGTGGTCTAATTCGCCTACTGTACCCGTTCTTGTGTAGAACGTCGCTTATATGTGAAAGTTCCTTATTCAAATGTTCCTCGTCACACAAGCTGTATGCCCGGTCGGTAAGCGACTTTATAACGGAATTCAGTTAACGTGGGTGATGATGTGAGTCGGCGTGTAGATAGCGATCTGTGTGCGTTGGTTTTCTGTATACAGAGTGGCTCAGGGAACCGTCACCTCGTACGGCGGTCATAACGTCAAGGAACGCCATTCTTCTATCCCTTTCCATTTCATACGTAAAATCCATTTTACTGTGGATGCTATTTAAATGTGCCAAGTACTGTTGAACAGTTGCTTCATCGCCTTCCATAACACAGAAAATATCGTCCACATACCGTTTCCAAATGTTTATACTTAATGGGGCAGTAGCAATGGCTTGGTTTTCGAAATGTTCCATCCATAGGTTGGCTACCACTGGAGCTACCAGGCTGCCCATCGCTACGCCATCAATTTGTAGGTAGTACTCAACATATCAAGGCAGCAATAGCCGAGTGGAGATACCAACAGACTGCCATGCAGAGGGTATCGGGTTCGAATCCACGGCGCGCACCAACGACTTTTCGGAGTTATGTGCGTATTGAATTGGTAATTATCGCTTGTCCCGTGCCTCGGAGAGCACGTTAAGCCGTCGGTCCCGGTTGTCATGAAGATCTTTGACAGTCGTTACAGGGCGTCAGTACCTTCTAAATAAACTGACACTAGTCTAAACCATGGAATATCGCTATCCCTTCGGGTTGCGGAGGTCAGACAGGCAGTCGCTCTGTGGAAAAGCTAATATTCAGCCAAATCCGGCTAGACTAGAAAGCGGACCCCAGACTGAAACTGGGATAACGCTAAGAGGATGATGATGATGATGGTCACCGTTATGAATGAGGCGTATAAGATGAAGGGCATACAAGTGAATGTAAGCAAGACCAAGGTCATGGTCATAGCGAGGGAACACAGTATAACTGAATGTACCACAATGATAGGAGATGAAAAAGAGGAACAAGTGAATGAGTTTGTGTACTTAGGGTCTTTGTTAACGAGAGATAGGAAATGTGAGGGAGATGTTGAAAGGAAACTGTAAGCAGCAAATATTGTGAAGGGCGCCTTACAGTCTATCATCAGTAACGAAATTATCCCAAGTAAGTCTCGCCTTGCTGTACTGCAGGGACTTTTATCGCCAACACTGATGTATGGTAGCGAATCATGGGTATGGCTGAAAAAGCATGAAAGTAGAATCAATGCTGTAGAGATGAGACTTTGAGGAGTATATGCGGAGTAAAGCTGATAGATCAAGTGAGAAACAGTGTGATACGAGAGAAGTGTAGTGTAAAAGATTGAAAAAGGAATGTTGCGATGATTTGGACATTTGGAACGGATGGATGAAAGAAGAAATACGAAAGAATTGTATCGTGTAAGAATGAAAGGAGATGTCAGTAGGGGACGCCCAAGATGGACGTACGTCGACCAAATAGGTGACGTACTTAAAAAGGGCCAAATTAAAAGTACCCATAATCGGCTAGCATGTATGATGAGGTTAATGAATGTCGAGGAAGCGAAAAAGATGTGTTTGAACCGGAGCATTTGGCGTTCCATAGTCTCTGCCTACCTCAATGGGAGACAGGCGTGATGATAGATAGATAGATAGATAGATAAAGTTAGATCATTTGAACACTTTGCAGGATACTGATTTTCTCATTAGGTTTTTAATCAAAAGAAAAAGTCTGCAACAAAATATTGAGTACTAGCTTTTGCCCGCTGCTTGGCACGCATAAATTTTGCTTCGATACAGGGACATACATGCCAAATTTCACCTACTTGCGCTCAGTACATAGTTTCAGCTGTAGGGTGTCTGTCAGTTAGTCAGTAACGCAAATACTTTATATATACAGATGAGTGATCAGGTTGAAGAATAAACGGTTCAACACAAAGTCTGACTCACTTTTCTACCCTCTTAGAGTAAGAATTCCCAAAATAAATGTCTTTGTGTTCGCTAACAAATTTCATAAAAATTCTGACTCCCCTTTTTATCCACTTATGTTAAGAATTTCCAAAAAGACTTTCTTAGTGTTCACTAACTTCATTTGAAGAAACAATATACAAAGATTTAAGTTAATCCATTGAAGGAATCAAAAGTTTCATACAAATTCTGACAACCTGTTTTACCCTCTTAGGGGAGGAATTTCCAAAAATTCTCTCTTAGGGCTACACACCTTGAGAAACATTCATGCCAAATTTCACCTTCTTGCGCTCAGTAGCTTCGGCTGTAGCGTGTCTGTTAGTCAGTCAGTAACGCAAGGATTTTGTATAATAAATATTAAATCGTTTAATTTTCCATACAGTTTGCCTCACAAACGAATTCATCATGATCAAACCCTCAGTAACACTTCACAGAGCCTCGTTTAACAAAGGCTGTTTAAAAACAGATAATGAAACCAATATGTTTGTCACTTTGAGGATGCTTGATAAGTATATTCATACCTTAAACATTGACTGAGGAAAATAGCAGTATTGGACGTTATAACATAAATAGTATATAAATCGAATATAAGAAAATATACGATGTCACTTAAAACAATGAAAAACTTTGAGATGCAACAGATGCTGCGATTATTGTGAAAGCACAGTTTTCTTCATAGTAAAATTCGTGAAATTCTAGACCTTTTAATGCATGCATAAGTTGAAAATCTGCAGCCAAACTTCTTGATTAAGACATGCAAAGGACCTTTTCGTTACTTTAAACATAAAACCTACAAATTCAAATTATGTCGACGACTAATTCTTGAGAAATACTAAAAAATAAACGAAAATGGTCTTCCACATAACTCCAAAGACACAAAATGTACTAAGTTAAGTTGGAGTTTTTAAAACTTGAGCTGGATTCCTCTCGTCCATCTACGTTGACTTACTAGTATTATCAAAGGGCTCGTTTTGGGACCAAGAATGGCATTTCTTAAGTTAAAGGTGGTGACTGTCTCGATCGTATGATTTGTAATTTAACATTCGAGATCAGTACAAAAGACTGTATTGTATTTTTTATTTATTGTTGTATAGACTCACGTCTGTATCGCCGAAGGGGTACGCAGAGTTGTAGTATCACACCCATACTTCGCCACGTTATGAATTTGTGGATTGTCCGACTCCGTGCTGCTACTGAGAACTCGAAAAAAATCAGTAACACCGACCGGAGAATCGATCGGGACCTTCCTCCCGATCAACAGACGCAAACGCTATGCACTGGACCACGGAGGCAGTAATGTATTAGGTAATATATTTAACTAATGCCAAAATGGATAAAGGAGATCTATATGGAGAAACGATGAAAAATATCTTTCATATTCGACATCTTTTTTCTTTGCGACGGGTGCCTAAATATCAGGCTGAAAACATTAGAAAACGCGTAAATTAAGCTTATTGCGTGTAAACTTTAAAATATAGCCATAATATGTAAAATACAATACATATACATTCGTAAAAACCTAGTTCTACAGAATATGTCACAACAACTGGCTAACGTCGAAAAAGCTCTTTTTCCTCGAACAATATATCGACAAACGCATGAACGGTAGCCAGTGGATTGTTTTTGCAAAGGGATTTATAATTCGTCACACCAACAGATGATTGATGCGTTTGAACTCACTGTATTGGCATTTTCATGTTTTGTGGTTTAAATTGTATTTGCACCTGAAGTGAGTTGTAAGTAAAGTTGATAAACGAATTTAATGGACATTTTTTTAACATAACTGTGAAACTAGGATGATGATCTGTGACAATTATTTTGATCAAATTAATATCTTGCTTTCAAGATGACAGTAAAATCTTGTAATACTGCGGCAGTTGGTCAACTTTCTGTCAAGCCAATGAGCAGATAATTTTGCCGCCTAATAATGACTGCTAATGTCATGACATACGAAAAGTTAGTCATACCTTAATAGTTCGTTGACTATTTTATTTTATTGATTTTAAAACCTTGAATTTATAATAAACACATTTACAAGTATTATATATTAAAAAGTTTCTTCTTAATTTACACAAACGTAAATCACATAAAATTGTCTTATTTACGCTATAAACCTATGATTTTGCGTCGTTTCGACCGTTTTGCAATGGCCGTGGTCACGGATTCCTTCCGTGAATGAGATAATTTTACGCGCTTCATCATCCTCCTAGCGTTATCCCAGCTTCAATGTGGGGTCCGCTTACTAGTCTAACCGGATTTGGCTGAATATTAGCTTTTCCACAGAGCGACTGCCTGTCTGACCTCCGCAACCCGAAGGGATAGCGATATTCCATGGTTTAGACTAGTGTCAGTTTATTTAGAAGGTACTGACGCCCTGTAACGACTGCCAAAGATCTACATGACAACCGGGACCGACGGCTTAACGTGCTCTCCGAGGCACGGGACAAGCGATAATTAATAATTCAATACGCACATAACTCCGAAAAGTCATTGGTGCGCGCCGTGGATTCGAACCTGATACCCTGGCATGGCAGTCTGTTGGTATCTCCACTAGGCTATCGCTGCCTCATTATATATATAATTTTACGCGCTTGAGACTCGTTAAATAATTCTGTATTATCATCCGCCTAGCGTTATCCCAGTTTCAACCCGGGGTCCGCTTTCTAGTCTAACCGGATTTGGCTGAATATTAGCTTTTCCACGGAGCAACTGCCTGTCTGACCTCCACAAACAAACAAAACCAAACCAAACCGCAAAGGGATAGCAATATTCCATGGTTTAGACTAGTGTCAGTTTATTTTTTTAGAGGCACTGACTTTATTTTTTTATGACGACTGTCAAAGATCTTCATGGCAGTCGGGACCGACGGCTTAACTTGAATTGTTTCGGAGGGCACCGAAACAATTCTGTATGATGCATACAAATTACTAAAACTAAAAATTAATCTTAAATATTCAATGATGATACGAGTCAGTTGCCACCTTTATGACGAATCTTTTTAGCGGTCTCTTGGTGTAAATTTAATATATGACCGGATTTAATTAAAAGGCAAAACGCTTGAATGCATGCTGGGGACTGCAAATACGGGAGAGAATACTTTTAAAGAATGTTTGGTCTAGATTAGACGTTGACTCCGCGGTCAAATTACGACATGTCTCTTCAGGGTGAAAGAGCTTTATATCTACGATTTTTTTGAAGCGGAAAATTGGTCAAGTGCGTATTGACTGAACACCGTATTTTTTCTGTATAACCTTTTTCATTTCCTTCGTTTGTTTTTAAGTATATTTAATCACTTTTTATTTTATTCTGCTGATTGGATTCTTTATCTTAAGATTGGGAACGTTTATTTAGATTTGATCTTGGAAAATAGGTCATTATAGTAATTCTGACATTGTATTTTTTTATTTTTGTGAAATTTTAGCCATTTTGGAGTAGCTAAGTTATGATTTGTTCTCTAAAGAAAAATTCCCTCAAAACTGCTACAGAATGAATCGTTCCCAATAGCAAAAGTACCTACCTAATACGGTTTTGATGATCCATGAAGGGATAAAACCTTCAATTATGTATATTTAAAAAGCAGCGTTTCTTTTTGCGTATTCTTAATATTTCTGGATAATTGTCTTTATACCGGATAAACATAAATTTTCTGATCGTTATTGAAATGTCTGTTTCTAATTTAACAATAAATATATTTTTAAGTGCTTAAAACACCTAGACAGAAACAACAATTTCAAAAATGTTTGTGTGACTGTCCGTCATTCTATTTGTCGGGGCTGATCTTTGGGAAATCATAAGGAAGCTTTCTCCGGAAGTAAGATAACTTTATAAGGCTACATGTCATATGTGCCACAATTAGGGCCGGTGGGCGGCCGTGTTGTGAGTGTCCAGATTATAATAAATTGTAAGCATAATAAAAGCTCCAAACCTTCTTAAAACGTCTAATCTATTTACAATCACGTCTATCAAATATTATCTTACATCAGCGATAACCCAGATTGACTAAACGCAGTCGCTACTAAAAATAACATAATGTAAACGAGATTCTCGGAGTCTTTAGCGTGATAATGGGATTTCTTTCTCGGATCCTTTTTCAATCAACTATGTTTGCCATCAAAATTGAATTTCATCAATAAACGTTGAACTTTTGTGTTGGCAACGTGGTTGTGATCACATTCGAGATGAAACTGTCGTACGAGTTTGATAACAGATGTTAAAACTGAATGTGAAGAATGGATATGCCTATGATTCGAAAATCGTCATGATGTTAAGAGAATCCAGTTTGAAGGATATTTTTATTTATTTACATACATACATACATAGACTCACGCCTGTTTCCACGAAGGGGTAGGCACAGGCATATTAAAAGCACACTTTTCGCCAGTGTTCTGATCCCACGTAATAGGTGGCGAGCCTATTGCCGCTTTTCGGGATATTTTTATTGCCAGAGCCTCGTCCATTGATCGGCAGGTGCACCACTTGCAGGTGAGGTTGGCTTGGGACCCTAAGTTCTTGGTGGGAACCATATGCACCCTTTTATTTATTTATATTCTTTTATAACTCTTCAGGAACAGAACACTTGAAGAAACAACCTGTCTAAATATTTGGTGACTACATTAACTTAATATTAATAAGTACCTATATAATTTTACCTTATAGTTGAAATTTTTGCAATTAGTGATGACCTCATTCCGCTTTTGTTTTTTCTTTATTCGAGAAAATTCTTGCTAATTCTCAAATATATGGTAATAGGCTGCATAAATAACTATAATTGGCGGATATACCGAAATTAGTCCCCGTTGACCCAATCACATGTGTTCGAATTAATGGGTACAATTTGAGTGTGATTGCGGGCAATTTAATGTTATTTGATGTTTATTTACAAATTAGATTTTTGTAATTAATTGCAATGATAGCCTAGTTAGATCAACAGGCTGTTTTTACATCATTTAACAATTTATTGCGTACAAGTATCCTCTATTTGTATGTATTAAATTGTCAAATGTTGAAACATTGAAGGAAAAATAAAACACCGTAGGTAGTGTTCAACAAAGTCGGTAACTTGTCTGAAGGTTGGTCCACATGCCGACTGCTTAAACAATCATATATTTCAGAATAGGACGAGTCTAAAAAAAATACACAACATTAGGTTTAAAATCATCAGTTGTGGCAATAGAGCCGATTACTTTGTAATACACTAGACTTCACCCTCGTGAATTAACATAACATAACTTCACGCCTTTTATCCCCGTAGGGGTAGGCAGAGGTGTTTTACATACCCACTTTTCTCCAGTTATGTTTCGGTTCCAATGTATTAGGGGGCGAGCCTATAATATTGCCATCTACCGAGCACATTATAAAGCGAGCGATAATTAACGTTAATTTTTTTTTCCTCCCTCGTGAATTATGTACCTAAAACTTAGTCAGGAATCCCACATCACATGTATTGGTGAGAACTGTACAGAAATCCATTCGGTAGTTCTTGAGTTCATCACGTTCATACAGACAGACAGGAAGGAAAGGAGACTTCATTTTATATAACGTATAGATTTATACACAAACACATCCTAAAACTAGTTACGAGTATAATTTTGTAACTCGATGGTTAATTATCATTGTTATTATTTCAATTTTGTAATTACCTTCGACAATTGGAAACAAAGGCCTTTGTGAGAATTGTACATTTTATCAAAATGAAACAACAAATAAGAGACATCAAAAGATTTCATGTACAGATTTCACAAAGCGCTGGTTGAAATAGGCTCGAGCCGTCTAATCCAAAAAACAAATAATTGATTATCATTACTCCTAATTATTATTTATACTGGCGATGCGCTGCTTCTGCGTAGTAATACCAAGAGACTGCCATATAATTTAAGACTTGGTATAGTGTAACTAATTATTATGTTTTATAAAAACCATTGTTATTTTGATATGACAGACAGACTCTTTGATTGTATTTATATATATATAGATGTATAAATTAATCTTAACTTAGATCATTTGAACCCTGTGCAGGATGCTGATTTGCTCATTAACTTTTTAATAAATAGGAGATCTCCCACAAAATATTATGTACACTAGATAGTTCATTTCTGAGTACGGCTTGCCACACAAACGAATTCATCCTGATAAAACCACAAATTAACAATTCACAGAGCCTCGCTCAAAAAAAGCTTTTTTAAAATAGATAATTAAAACCAATATGTCTGATACTTCGATATTGTTTTATAAATACAAATTTTTAAATACTACTTTGCTAACGTAGTGTAGGATGCCCTCCGGATAGGTGGAGTGACGATATACGCAAAGTGGCTGGCAGCGGCTGGACACAAAAAGCCAAAAACCGGGCTCAGTGGCGTGCTATTGGAGAGAGCTATATCCAACAGTGGAATATGGCAGGCTGATGATGATGATAAATATTAAATACTTTTAATACTGTAATACTTTAATCAATAAGGAATAAAATACCCTATAAAAAAAAGCTTTAATCGACCTTCTTATTACACATATTGTACTAGAAAGTGATTTTTATAGATTTGTTTTTACTTTGAAAAGCTATGGCAAACAGCTCGCTAGTGAATGACGGACGGTCATAGCAGAAGTAAAAGGGTTTCTTGTAGGTTACTACGGAACCATAAAATAATGAAAAGCATAGAGACGTAGATACTGCTACTGTTGTAAAAAATAACAATCATAACAATAATCTGAACAGTCAATTTTGAGATTTACCGAATCTTTTAATTCATAAGATGAAAATGTTGAAGCCAAAGTTTTAAATTAAGGCATGCAAATAACTTGTTCGTATTCCTTCAACGTATAAGTAGACAGGCTATATTTAATTACTCGCGTACTGGTCTAAAGGCAAAGAAAAGCGGCTATAGCCCAGAGGTGTTCGTAATGGACTGCCGAGACCATGGTCTTGGGTTCGATCCCCTGTTGTATGTGTCCACAAATTATGTGTGTATTAAAAAGGTTAAGTATCGCTCGCTTAATAATGTGCTTGGTAGATGGCAATAGGCTCGCCCCCTTGGAAGTAAGAACGCATGCGCTATAATAATTGATTGCGCATGTGCGTATATCTGTCAGTACTGACACATAATACATAATGTCATATTGTGCACGGTGATTACATTGTTCGCATATATAAACTAATAATAATATACTACGTGCATGTATTCGAACATGGCTTTGGCATTTGACTGTATGCAAAGAGATGTTATTATGTACCTTTCGGTAGATATAATCAAATGGTAGGTGTATAGTGTTATAAATACTGACCAAGCTACTTTGTACACTATAGAGTTTCTGAAGTCTTTAGAACAATCAGGAGTGTCTTCACACAACTTGAGACTGAAAGCAGATTTGTGTAACCACTAATTTAACGCGCGCGAAGCCGCGGGCAAAAGGTAGTTCGTTTATATTTTCCAGTCATTCTCCAGAGTGCCAATTAAATATTCGAACAAAGAGAGCTCATTGACTGCGCCTTTTCAGAGATAACGAAACTCATCGATCTAAATGTCAAGTGCAGTGACAGCCGATAATCGAGCTTTATCTCTCCTTATCAAAATATCCTTTCACGATAAAAGACTATCAGATTGTTGAAACTAAGTTTGTGAAAGATTTGAATGGCCGCTGTAGGCTCTTATTGGGCGCTTATTATTTTCGGGCACACGAATCTACTTATGTGTTTGTGCAGGAAAACTATAGTATAAATATTAGAGTGTTTTTTTATATACAATATAAAGGATGCATAATCAGATATTCTGGTAGTATTCAACTTTAATTAGAGGCATTTTTGCTGTAGGGATATGTAAATATATACAATGGAGATCTTTCCTTTTATTTCTATATCAACTCCAAAAATAAAGCAAATTGACAAAAATACAATCATTTAAAAAAACTTTCGATTTGGTTCAACACACACCAATATAAAAATAAATGTCAAACCATGTTAGAAACATCCCGCAATCAATTTATTTTACGTGAATTTTCCATTTACCTACTCTACCGATGAATAAACGCTTGAATACAGAGCACCTCCTTACAAAGTTTTCAATGCAGGTACCATACATCGTTCCTTTTAAGTGTTCAATTCTTCCAGTATTACACTACAGCTAAAAAAAGATTTAGGTATATTTTCTTTTTTTTTTTGTTATCGTAATTTTAATACTTTAGTGGAGATTGTAACCGTTGCTGACGTTACAAATTAGGTATACCAGCCCTCCCCCCCCCGTGGGATCTCCACCTTGTCGTGGTGGAGGGGCTCAGTAACCGTGGTTAGGTCACCCACGGTGAAGCTAAGCGAGATCCCGAGAGTGGACGCTCCGCGTGGGCTTGACGGAGACCTGCGCAGGATGCGTCCAAAGGTGCGGGTGCGAGGGACAGTTCTTCTGTCCCTCCCAGTTGGACGCGGTCGCGGGAGGAGAGGCGTGTCGGTGTTGCGTTGCCGCGCGCCCTATCTCCCGCGACCAAATGGGGGCGTGCCATCATTGCGTCGCGGTGGGGCCGCAGAGGAAGAGGAGGTGAGGTATTGCGTTGCCGTCAAAATCAAAATTTTACAAGATAAAGACGCATTTCCCGGCTGTCTGTTGAGCTGAAATTTAGCATGCATGGCATATGAATAGTGTGTGACAATGAATTATTCTGATATCATGCAGCTGATCTGATGGTGTCGCTGGAAGTTGGCAATAGGCCAATAATAACGACAGCACTCCACTGAGTTTGGGCTCGTTTGACATGTTTTGCCCAGGACTTTGATCTTATTATGTTCAGGGCATATGAAATGCGCTGAACATAATAATAATAAGATCAACGATGCTAGCTTTTTACTTTTATTTCATTTTTGTTAGAACTCGCTTACTATTCCAGCGGTTGGTGATACTAATACCGACGCAAAAGGTCGTAAGTTCGATTCCGACCCAGGACAAATCTTTGTGTGATGAGCACGATGATTTTTTCTATGCCTGATGCATGTACTTCAATATAATAGGTATGTATTCGTTTGGTTTATAAGTATGTTATCAGATACACATTTTTTACATCAGGTGGTCATATTTCTCCAGAGTTTAATTGTATGAAACAGCTGACTTTTATTATGAGTTTTGTACAATGTCTCAAACGAAATTTGTTCATAATATATTATGTGGTGTTAATCGACGCCCTCCTCTCCGGCCTGTCGGGACCTCATGCCAACGTTACAAATAACAATTAAAATCAGCCTCTAAGAGGATTGCACTACATAAAAGTAGCGTTGTGTACATATGTAGATATCTACCTAAACATATCACAATGAAGTCCCCAAGCCGTCCTGTCTGCATGAATACAATCAACTCAAAAACTATTACTTGTAATTTTTGAGTATGTCATATTTGCCCCTTTTTACCATTGGACAGTGTGATTCATGAGGAAGTATTAGGTGTATAATTCACGTAGGCGAGTCGCGGGCGAAGTGTAGTGCTAAATATGATGATGATTTTGCTGATTATAATACAATTATTGTCAACGTATCCAGTACATTAATCTGCAGCCGCTGGGTGTTTTGGTGGCGGAGCCCAACACCTTCATCCGCCGCCAAGGGGGTTTCGTTCGTGGCCCGCCTGACCATCTGGTGGGCCAATACCCGTCGGGGAGTAGCGAGGAATGCTTCGATGAAAACCTACCCTCCGACACATGGGTACATGAGGAGCACGGGTTGGTTTTTAGTCAGTAAGAGTCTGACAGTCCCTTTCGTCCTTCCCCCCCCCAGGGCGAAGGGACTCTATGAGGATTTTCCAACCCGTCACCAAAAAAAAAAAAAGAGAGATAGTTCAGTTTTATTTATATGTTTGTATAGAATATAGATTTATGTATAGAAGACAGTACCTATAGATTGTTAAGACATTAAGTCTTCCATAATGTGCCCAAAACTCTTGGCAAACCACCAATTTCTACTAAATATGTATCTATAAAATGCATAGACCCCTTTGATAATGAAGACTAGACGCTCCACGTTGTACAATAAATAACTATCATATAAATGATTTTTCAGTACGTTAATTTTAAACGATTTTAGTATCTATTACCTTGCATTAGGCAAGTGATAGTACGCCTCGTACCGGCCGGTGTAGGTAGTCTTCTTTTTAACCTTTACCTATAGTGCATACGTTTGCCAGTAACAATGTTTTAAAATTATTACGCTGTTAATCTATCGATGCATTCGCATGCGGAAGCGAAACTAAGAAAAATCTGTCAGTTGTATAGAAGCATTTCGCATATGCTATCATCGTACCTGTATATAAACTGTCCCACTGCTGGGCACGGGCCTTTCTTCACTATGAGAAGGGTTGGCAGACTTCACATGTCTTTCGAGTACATTATAAAGATCTCTCAGACATGCAGGCTTCCTCACGATGTTTTCCTTCACCGTTTAGCAAGCGATAATTAACAATTGAATACGCACATAACTTCGAAAAGCCAATGGTGCGCGCCATGGATTCGACCCCGAGACACTCTGCGTAGCAGTCCGTCGGTCTCTCCACTAGGCTATCGCTGCTTGTAGCATACCCTATGTTTCACTCTCATTTCACAGCGAGATTAATTAGTTGCATCCTTGTCACTACAGTTCAGCAGATAACTGCGCAATCGTCGTTACACAGGACATATTTTCACATGATGGACGCCGAAATTATCCTAAAATTACGCGGTTGAACGCGTAGGTAGTAAAAATGCGTATTAAAATATTTCTCGACCCACAGGCCCAAAACTACAATGACAGTTATTTTTATACCGCAGATTTTTTAACATAATTTTTTATCTGCCTATCTCTTCGGGGATAAAGGCGTGAAGTTACGTTATGTTATTTTTTCGTCCCTGAAATAGTTTCGCGACCAAGAATTCTGGTCATACGACGAAGTTCAAACGCGTCGGTGTACTAACAGCGTTAATCCTCAGACTGAATTCAAGCAAAATTCACCGAAAATCATAAATAGTCGAATATGAAATTACTTCGTCACTCCTTAAAATTTAGACACTTGCCAAATATATGTCCAAATCCCCCCTTTTTATTAAATGCATGTGTGATGGATCGCTACCATTCATATTCATTGAAAACCCTGAGCCATTAAAATAAAATTTCTTGTATACAATGTTATTTTATTTAACACCTTCACTGCGTAACAGGCCCATTTCGGCCCGCCGCGGTATTTACAGTTGGTGCGGACGAAGAAAACTATGTCCCTCTCGCTAGCAGGCCTCTTTCGGCCTACCACGCACTAACAGGTTTATTTCAGCCCGGCTACCCAACAGGCCGCCGGCACAGAGCGCACACGCCGCCCGTTAGTGATGTGCTATGTAGGTAGCTGATCTGATGTAGCGTTCGTTCGATATAATCAACGATGGCCAGCAATGAAAGAAAAATACGAATTTTGGAAAATATAGTAATTCGCCCTGCAGTTACTGATATTGATAGAGACAGTAGTGAAGAAATATTTCCCATTAAGAAAAAAAGTACCTATTTAGAAACAAGTCAGCACAGCATGAAAAACTACATAAAAGTATGCAAATTATAGCAACCAAAATCTTTGCGTGACATGTTTTAAAGATACGCACAAGTAAATAAAAATCTTTTTTTCATTTCATTTACGATAATTCTGTTTTATTTTCGATATCTCCTTAGTTTGGTCTGTCCCATCACTGCTCAAAATATTTTCTAGTGCGGTTCAGGTCAATATCAGCCCGCTGCTTTTCCTGGTTTATTTCTCATTTCCTATTTGGTAGATTTCGGAGCGAATCAAACGTAAGGAAGCTGGGTTTAAGGTTATTCTAACGGAACAAAAAATTATTGTACACATCATGTTTTCGCAAAGTTATATATAGCATTTTAATCTACCCTAGTACTGGTGGGTCGAGAAAGAACCGCCACGCACTGGCGGAAAAATCGTTGGGGGCATATTTCGCCGAAGGTTTATGATTTTACTTGCCGCAGCCAAGGTGTTAACGAAGATGTAAACAAAGAATACAAGATACTAAATATTTTATAATAATACACTGTTTATTTCATTTTAATTGACTCCATTCAGTAGACAGTAAACAATTTACAAAAATAAAAAACATAAAAATTATTACAAATTGTGCAGGCGTTACCATGCAGATCATGGAGAATGGTCAATCCATTTTCATTCTTCTCGCTAAGAGTTTTATTTAGGTAGCTGTTGACGCTACCACGCATCCGCTGCACCAGGTACGCTGCTGCCTTTCTTAATATAGCGGCAAAGCCGTCCACACGAGCCTCAGCAAACATACCTGACGCACTACAAAAGATCGGCGCCCTAAACCCATTATGACACAAAAGATAGGAAATCCTCTGTTCGTAATCAAAGTGAACCTTTTTATTCCTCTGTGTTTATGAAAACAATATTTTCTTTAACAAGGCAGCAATATTGAATATAAAAATCATACCTATTTATTCAAATAATCTAAGATTACGGATTTTTCTAGAGCTTGTAATTCATCATCAAAATATTAATATGGTAAAAGAGTAGGTAAATATGCATTTATAATAATATGTATTTTGTAAACAAGTTGTTCAGCAATAAATGCCATGTCTCTTATCCATTTACATGGTATCATACCAGTCGCCATGCTAGATATTTCAGCGATACCTTGGCGGTTTCATACATGTTATAGTTCAAAACATTTAAGAGACTATTTGGTAGCAATTCTCGACTAAATATCTTCAAAATCGCGAGCTTAACTTTTAGTTGCAGCTTATACAAACGTCAAATACGGCGATGCGATCACTTTTCGGTGAAACGATTGAAAATGGACAGTTGCCAAAACAAATCAACAAAATCGAATTACAAAACATACAGTATTCTAAAATAAATGTGAAATACTTTCTATTTGCCTCGACGTTTCGGCGACGTTACACCAGCCGTGGCCGGTCAGACTTTAAAAACTTAATTATTCGATACTTAGCTTTACCTCATTTATTATGACCAACTCGATTATGATCAAACCTTTACGTTACAACAATATAAAATTCAATAACTTCAATTTATATTCAAATCATCACCTGAAATGTCAAGGCCAATAATAAAGGCAATTTCGGAAAACCGCCGCTGTAAAACACTAATTGAAAAAAAATATACACGTACATTTTCAATTCATTTGCATACAACCTTTGTATGAGTGACCTTATAGATCTAAGCGATGGCCGTGCCGACAAGCAATTTCCTGCAACCCGCATTTTACAGAGTTCAAATAAAATGCTGCCTTGAAAGTGCAAGGATTTTGTGCGGCTTGCAAGTTCAACATAATAATATTCACACTTACATTCTAAAGATGTAAACGGATGTGTACCTTACACCCACATTGTACCTTCTTAAACAATTATATAGGAAGGGAGAAGCGCATCAATAGAGTATTTTGTATGTTAAAGTCGGTAAACTAGCATCCGCTCGCATGCTCTGCGCTTCGCTACATATGCGCCAGCTCTAAGTGTTATTGTTAGAATAAGAGAATATTTCAGTATGATGTTCAACAGAAAATCAACTACGATATTCACCACAATTCACAGATGAAATCTTAGTGCAGTTTCTTGTGAAAATCAAGCCATATTTTTATTAAAATTATTGGGCTGCCTACATACTTGATTTTAATATTAAAAAGCATTGACTGTAAAATAAATTGACTTTCGTTATCCTCTGCTCGCTCAATAATTTTTCACTGATCATCGAATATTTCAACAGAACTTAAGGTACAAAATTTCAAGTCATCCTGAGATCTTGATAATAACGGCAAGAAATTCACAGTGCCAGCAAAGAAATTCGAAAAACGACTTGTCTTGTGACTTTTACTTCGTTGTTAGTTTTCATATTCATTCAATCGTATTCGCTTACAGGCTTACTAGAGTTTTTTATGGTAGGAATTATATAATATGTTAGAAAAATTTGTAAAAATTATATAATATGTTATTTATTAATTAGTTTTACAAAATTATTTTAAGACTTAATTTAATTACATACATAGACTCACGCCTGTTTCCCCGAAGGGGTAGGCAAAGGCATATTAAACGCCCACTTTTCGCCAGTGTTTTGATCCCACGTAATAGGTTGCGAGCCTATTGCCGCTTATCAGGATATTTTGTTTGCCAGAGCCTCGTCCGTTGATCGGCAGGTGCACCACTTGCAGGTGAGGTTGGCTTGGGACCCTAAGTTCTTGGTGGGAAACCCTATGCTGTCATATTAGGATTTTGCATATTCTGAACAAAGCAATAAATAGTATTAATTCTTAAGAAAAATATTTGAGTGTTAGTGATAGTAGGTAGGTATATATCATACAGGAGATCCGAAGTTACAAACATAGTTCTCCGAATATCGCAGCTCAAGGGCACATAACTTAAAGGCCCAGTGGCCGTTAGGACAGGAAGGTTCCGACTCAATGATGTTGTTCAGATGGCAAGAAGCGGTCGGATGCGGGCGGCAAATCAAATACGTTTATTAGGTTGAATATGGTACATTGATGGTCTTAATATAAACAAGTATGCATGTTATAGTATCGGTATATTCAGCCACAAGTGGCGTCCAAATGTTAACAGAAATATAAATGAGCACGTAAATTAAATACACTAGACAAACTATAATATAACTTTTAAAATACTTATACATATCAAACGCCTTATTGACTAGTTATAAGGAGTCATCTAAGAATTATTTAACAGAGTAATAACATTTTTTATGTAACAAGTCCTTTACTTTACTCTTAAACTTATTCTTGCTTAAATCTGGAAGTTTATTATATAATTTAGGTGCTAAACAAAATGTTCCACATTAGAGTCGTATTAGCTCTGCGTATGCAGAGATTATTTTTGCGTCTATTTCTCACAAAGACATCTGAAAGGCTTGGAAATAATTTTAAGCGGCTTAAGATTAGTCGGTGAGGAGACTCTTAGGAGGAGGGGTCTATGGCCTGTTTAGTAGACCTCTTTAAGCTAAAAAAAATATGATGATAAGTGATAGATGATTTCCACAGCAGAAAAATATTTAATGCAAATTAATATTGCAATTACATGCTCCGTATCTAGATGATGTTTGTATTCATATTTTTCATATTTCTGTTGTCCATGTTTACGAGGCATGTATTATACAGCTACATCTTAAAGTTAGTTCTTGGCTATATGTTAAAGTTTGAAAATATCCTTCCATGTGTAAAATAGGGCAATATTCAACAATAACAAACCATTTCTTAACGTTTGACAGTTACAAACAGGAAATAATTCATCAAACAAACCCATGCTAACCCAGCGGCACATTTGAAGCAACTATCCTAAGCAGTAAGTCTTAGAAAAATATAGTAAGTGTATGTTGTTCCCCTATTTCCTAACTTTAGAATATTTTCCACACGCGTTCGGTTTTTTTTAAGTTGGCGACATATTGCACGGAAGTTTATCTCTCTCTCTCTCTCTCTCTCTCTCTCTCTCTCTCTGTTTATCACGGGCTTTCCGATTATTTTCACATTGAGGAACGTATAAGATGTTGAAAACTTATACCCACTTTAAACCTTTGTTAGTTTAGAGTGAAGTGATTTCGTGTGCATTTGTCGATTAAAGAAGTTGTGTTGTGTTTTATAGTCAGAGAAAGATGCATAATGGTTTTATAGATAGTTTGAATGGTTTGACCTATAGTTACACAATCTAAAATCACATACCAAACCTATTATGGGCTATAATGAAACTTGTACAAATAACACATTAATATTGTGTTAATAATATTACTTGTACATAGTACTACGTAGCTACATAAACTTTGCTAGCTGACTGCTATTTTATTGGAAATCCATTAAATTGTGCAAATTCCACAGCATAATTGGTAATTCTAAATGTTTTTGTGCTTCTGAGCTAGTGAAATAATATTTTATATAATTATGTTATAACGTCAAATTGTATACTCAACGTTATGATTAATTATGCTAATCTTAATATATAAAATCCTTGCGTTACTGACTGACTGACAGACACGCTACAGCCGAAACTATTGGGCGCAGGAATCTGCAATTTGGCATGTATGTTCCTTGGGGATCGTAGGGGTGCACTAAGAAGGGATTTCCCGAAATTCCCACGGGATCGTCCAAAACGGGTAAATTTAAAAAAATGCAGGCGTAGCTGCTGGCGTCTTCTAGTAATATATAATATTTGAAGTGTGCTAATTAATTACGCAAAGCTGGCTGGATTTATATGCGCACGCAGGAAGTTTAAACTAAGATACTTTTCCTGAATTCAAAGTCAACCAGAAGTTGTCGCGAGCAGAAAACAAGAGATTAATCCTTCATATAATGTGACTTTGTCGCATGTCGCATGTACGATGAATGAAGAGAGAAACAGATTGTAATGCAAAGGGGTTCAAGTCTACTACAGGCATATTAAGTTAAAATTCTTGGCTGTCGCTTGTCTCGGCGAGTAAATTAAGCATTCAGTCTAATTTATTATATCATAACAGTCTTTAACTGTGAACCGGTACCGCAACTCGGTGATTCTAACACTGGTCTAAACCCTTATCATGATAAATATCGTAATATATACATACAGTGTAATGTAAGTCTTTTCGTAGTTATTAACTGCAAAACTGAACGCGATTTGTTCAGTAATTTATTTCGGTTAATTCATTCGAGTATAATACGGCGAAAGTAAACAGCACATTTAAAAACCGCACATTACAGCCTGTTCTCTCTACGACGAACCGGCGGTTTTATCGGTCCGTTTTAATTAAGTGCCAAACAAATTGCAGTGCCACTGGCAGGACAGGTCCATCTCATCAGATGGACCTGATAAACAGCCGGTCCATTTAAGTGAGAACGGGCCCTTACTGCTATGTCATTCTTACATTAAAAAACTGAAAACGAATAATCTAATTAAATAAAATTTACATATCCGATTTTTGTTCGTCTGCCTTGCTCTGTTCTTATGAACCCTTTGTTCATCCCTTAAAGAAGCAATTCCCTACATCAGCCTCCTTCACTTGTCTACTCGTTCATAATAAAACAAACAAATCCAATCCCATAACACTTAAGTGGCCGCAGCTTGATACTCTTTACAGCCTTGCCCCGTGTGTGCCAAGACACTGCGTAATTCCGTTCAAACATCTAATTTCCGCAGTAAGCCCGCCTCTCGGGCCCTCATTTATTTAACGCTTATAAACCTTCTCCAGAGTGTTTCGCCAATGTTCTACGCTAATAAACTTCAATGCGCAGGGTTTGCGGCCTTTTACATGTAGTGGCGGAAAAGTTGGAGTAAAAATACGATTTGGTCCGAAAGTTTCAGGCGTTTTCGCTTGTCTTATTTTCAGCTATCGGCTTATCTGTGAAGCAGAGGTTTTATGCCGCTTTAAGGTTTGAGATTTTTTATTTTGAAATTTGGTTTATTGTGCGGAATATTATTTTATGAGATACTGCTATGCGGCTTATCATGGTCACAAAAACTTTTACGCAGATATTTATTATTAATTGACTCACAGCGCATGGCGAATTGCGTTATTTCGAGTCCGAGCGTTTTCTCTGTAATTTATTTTGGAAAGTTTTTCGAGCCCAGTAATACTCACTTTATACAGTCCACATTTTTTTATTCTAGTCTGTATAAATATATGTCAATGACTGTATTTTTGTAAAGTCCTACGCGACCACAAAACAAGACATTGTCATCACAAAATGTTGAAATAGCTTAATATAATTATAACTGATAGTCACTAATAATAATAAGGTATCGTAGATTTCATATATCTATAGATTTCATATCAAAAATAAAATCTATTTAAACTCACTTAATTAAATAGAAGAGGTAATTTTAAAAGATCTTTTTAATTTTAAGAATACCTTGACATACGTAGATATCATTCAAGTAGTATTTTTAAAAACGATAACTTAAATTAATATATATTTAGGGCCATTATCTATTAATCTCTTCTTATCGTTCCTCATTATTATGCTAAAGACAGAACTTCGGGGTAATGAAAAGAATTTGGGAGATTTTTTACGTTTTCCTTGAGATTTAATGGTATAAGTTGGGGTAAAATATCCCGTCTGCGGCTTAAAATTTAAGAATGCGTTTCGATGATAGCTTTCGGACTCAATGTGCGTGAGATGACTTGAATTTGACCGCGATAACGTATATAAATATAATATTTTTTTATTTTCGAAATAGTAAAACTATAGAAATTGCATTACGGGATCAGCCTTTAACAGTCCACTGTTGGACTAGGCGTCTCCTTTGAAAGGAGGACTTGGCCTACTATACCACGCTGGCCAAACGGTTTGGTATAGGGTTTGTACCAAGTTTTCCTTCTCTTACAGTGGTGTTCTCTGCATAATATGCTCCCTCTGTCGGCTCTTACGACACCCATGGGATGATATGGGGTGGTGACATTCCGTATTCTTAATCCGTCACCACACGGACAAACACCACAAGAAATTGCATACCTATGTTTTAAAGTATAGTTGGTAATTTTGAAAGGTATTTTTATAGCAATAATTTTACTCCAATTGTGCAAGAGCAGGCGTCGAAATCACAACCTTTAGATTGTGAATTTTAATAGCTTCTTGAAACTGTAACTCTTCCGCTTTATTATATTAGTATAGATAATAAATAATAAATAGTTTATTTATTTTCTCTCAAAAAGGTACATAATTTTGGTTACAGTGAGTCAGAACGAAACTTAAAATTCAAACCTTAGTGAGAGCTGGAGTCTGAACTAGGTTCTAGACCTGTGTGACAAATCTCCAGGCTCTCCATTTCAGAGCAATATTGCTAACAGTATTATCTTTACATGTACATATCATGTATATTTATTACAAGAATAAGAAACAACCAGTGCTGAGAAAGTAAACTAAACAATAAAAAGCAAAAAATACCAAAAAGGATTAAAACATGCAAGTGGGAGGCGTGGTGTGTGTGTGTGTGTGTGTGTGTGTGTGTGTGTGTGTGTGTGTGTGTGTGTGTGTGTGTGTTTGTCTGTGATTATTGTGCGAGTCCTATTATGTATGTGTGCGAAATTTATAGTTATTGTATTTGTATATGTCAATTTATGGGAGTAATGAATGATTCAATCTCCTCGTAACTTAAACTACGTAGCCAATTACCAACTGCTTCCTTACACTCCTTTTTACACATTGGATAAATGCACAGGAATCTGTTGACCTTATTGTAAACGTAACTACTTAGGAAGCAGTAGTGTCGCTGCGCCAAGCTTGAATAGACTGATACCATCGGGCAGACGTTATGCTTGCGTCGGCAGGCAGTAAATTTTGGTGGTTTGTAGGGAGTATGGTCATGGGTTGTGATAATAAGATTTAAAATAAATACTTGTCGCACTGACAGAACATTACAAGTTTTATACAGGTCTATAGTGGGGAAGCGGAAGGGGAGTTTCCATCCAACCTTTAGCAGTGCTCTCTGTGCACGTTCTAATTTTAATAAATGAGATTTCGACGTCCCTCCCCAGGTCACTATACAATATTGGGTGACAGACTGACAGAGAGCCAAGTACACCATTCTCAGAACTTTAGTGTCAGCAATATGACGGAGACCCTTAAAGACAAATATTAGTTTCCGTAGTCTTGAAGCTAGTGAGTTAATATGAGAATGGTATGTAAGGGTACTATCAAGCTGTACACCCAGATATTTGATACAGTTTGTTCTAGTAAGGCTGGGGCAGCGCCAAGAGCCTTGTAGGGGTACATTGCAAGAGTGGGCTGCTAGACTGTAAGGTGTGAAAGAAGATTGGCCATGTGGTGAAAGAGAGAAGGTAACATATTCAGTTTTATTAACATTAAGTGTTAATAGATTAAGAGCCAACCAGTTGGTGACGGAGTTAAGGCCACTCTGAGCATACATAAATCCCACGATGGGTACTAAAAAACACGATGGTAACTGCACGTATGTAGTGCACAAAATAGCATAAGGTTAATGTTCTACTATGAATCGGTTCTCGCGACTCCATTAGTGTCGTTAAATATAAGAACCGATATAGCAGTCACCATAAAATGCCAACATAACATCAAAATAGACTGAGTACGTATATTTGTAAAAAAAAACATAATTAATACTTAGAGATATAAAGATTGCAGTACAAAAAGTTGTTTTGATCGAGTAAAGTACATACCACGTTATGTATAATCTTCCTTTCCCTTTTTCCTTTTTATTTTTCTTATCTTATGCAGATTTCATATGCTTAATTGCCTGCACAGGTAGACCGGGGCATGCAGCTTTAATAAACCTGCATTGACAAAAAAAAAAATCGTACATCTTTTCTCACCCACGCTCCTTATGACAATAACTTTAAACCGGCCACACTCGCTTTGTTTACAGAGAGGTTTACTTAAACTTGTATACTGGATCGGTTGCTCTAAGCTCCTGCAAAGTTTGAAAAATTGTCTAGACTGTACCCATACACAATTAAGTATACCATGGCAGGTGTGGTTGATATGAATTGATTAAAGCCCAGTTTTATATCCTTATCCCCCAGATTAATACAAACAGAATTTATATATGTTATCTTACATATTAATGTAACATTAACTTGTCAGAAATCGGTAAAATTGTCCTTTCAATGAGTATGGTATTATTTTATTTATAGACTCACGCCTGTATCCCCGAAAGGGTAGGCAGAGGTGTAATATTACACCCACATTTTGTCATGAATTTTTAGGTCCCACGTAATAGGGAGCGAGCCTATTGCCGTTACCGAGCACAACACCAGACTCCGTGCTGCTGAGAATTCGGAAAAAACCCAGTCACTTTTGCCCGACCCGGGAATCGAACCCGGGAGCTCCGATCAGCACCTTACTTAATTACTACGAACTTCACCCGCGTCTCCGCTCATTTGAATTATATACTTAAACCTTCCTCAGGCATCGCCCTATCAATTGTTGAAAACGATACAAAAATCCCTTCACAAACATGTTTCTTACATCAAAATAGCATTGCCCAAAATAAACAAAAATAAATTCTCACCGCTCTATACTCTATAACTGTAACAACGTGACGAGGATATACTTTGTTAACTTCCCTTATGTTTCCTACAAGGGGTGACCCATTGTTTTCCTCTTTTACTAAACTGGGGCAAAGGTAAAGTTTCAGTTGTCAATTTGGGAACGTATGTTTGTTTGAATGTTTTTATCTGCTAGTGATAGAGATGTTGTATTGATTTTTAGTTTTGTGTTTTTATAAACTTCGAACCGCAATATATTTTTTTTAATATTTGTTATAATTTTTTTCATAAAAACCTTCTTCTGACAATAACGATCACATAAAAGAAAGATTTATCCTATTTGGCGCAGTTGTTTTGAAGTTATGCGCGTACAAACATTTCGGTGATTCGTTTTTATTTCATCATCATCAGCCTTTATCAGTCCACTGCTGGACTAGGCCTCTCTTTTGAAAGGAGGAATTGGCCTACTATACCACGCTGGCCAAACGGGTTGATATAGGGTTTGTATCAAGTTTTCCTTCTCTTACAGTGCTGTTTTCTGCATAATATGCTCCCTCTGTCGGCTCTTACGACACCCATGGGATGATATGGGGTGGTGACAATCCGTATTCTTAATCCGTCACCACACGGATACGTTTTTATTTATACACCACTATTTTTTAATTAGTACAAAAAATTTTACGGGGCACTAAGTATCTTTAACTGATCATATTTATGTAGTTAAAAAATAAAAACACTAAGTCCCAAAACTGTCTACAAAAATACGTAATAATTGGTTAATGCATAACTAGTAACAGTTGTAAACTATTCCATTGATAAATTCCCCCCTGTCTCTCTGCGCGCGCGCCGCGCTTCGATGCTACAAACAGTACTAAATTGCTAGCGGACATGAGCGTATCGATTGTTTTCGCTGCAACAGTTAATTGTTTGTCTACGTTTTCCCGACGCGATGGCTTATGAGTTCATAATATCACGGGAGTATGTAGCTATGCTTCGTGCGTACTTTTTGAGTGGAGGAATCGCTAGTGCAGCAGTGTACCCATGGACATAATTTTGTGAGTGTACAAAAGTAAGCCGGTTAGTGTCGAACAATTAAAACAGCGCATATTTGACGCTTGTGACGCAGTGAATCTGTGTATTGACAATGGTCGTGGACATTTCGAAGGACATTGGTAATACTTGTAAGTTTAGTAAATAATACCTACTTAAGTAAATAATAATTTGAGGCTGGCTGTGTGGAGAACCTTGAGGGAGGCCTATGTCCAGCAGTGGCCGTCTCTAGGCTAACATGATGATGATGAAATAATTTGTAAATAGCAGTCATCTGCTATTTACAAGTTATTTTATCATCATCATGTCAGACTAGAGAAAAAAGTAATTTTGGCGTATTTATGAAGTTAGAATCATTTCTAACTTCATAAATACGCCAAAATTACTCTTTTCTTTTATTACAGAATACCTTCTTTTATTTTGATATGTGTTTGCTTTCTAATTACATACCTTCGTATTTAATTACTTGAAAAACGGCAAATTTTGCCGGTCCTAAGCCCTGATAAACTATGAAGGAGAGGGTAGAATTAAGAAAATTAAAAAGTAACTACCTAAACTGATTATTTTATTGTCTAAGGCTACCTACATTAATAAGTGCGACAGAAAGAATGCGTAAGAGTAGGACGGAAAGTAAGTACTAAGTAAAATATGTCTATGATTTAGGTGAGATTTTCTACAAAAAACAAATGATTATAACTTGGCTATTTATAGATATTATGAAATTCTTATGTCATATATATGATAATAATGTCTTCGCTAATATGTCCTTAAACTTATGGTGCTAATTAAAAAATAGTGGTATAGATGTATTATAATTTGAAATGCAATACGTATACGGAGTTTGTTTTTTATATGTCATCATAGATATATAATTACTTATCCTGAGTGACATATAATCTCAGAGCCTAAACTACTGAAGCGACACAAACGTTAAATCGCGACAGTAAATTCCTTTGTTAACTAAAGTCCTAAGACGGGAAGGATAGGTGGAAATTGCCAAAATATCTCTCTTAGTGCTCCCCTACAAGGGACTAAGGGACATACATGCCAAAGGTACAATTAATAATTAAAATAAATTATTTCTTTAATTTATGAACCCATAACCTCATGATCGGTAGTCACTTCGGCAATCAGACCCAATCTTACAGTTATCAATAAATTAATTACATAATCCCAATTGCATTTTAATAAAACCAAAACAATTTCAGTACATTATCTATAAAAATTAAAGTAAGAAATGGTTACGTATTAAGGTATTAAAAATAAAGTAATTAGCATTGTCTTTCGACACTCCTCAAGGGACTTACATGCCTCTTGTGCCCGGTAGTTTTATCTGAGCGTTATGAGTCAGTCAGTGCCGCAAAAATTATATATTTACAAATATATAAGTCTTATTAATATACTTTTGTAATAAAACTCTATTCAAATACAAGAATAAACCAAGACAATACGGATGCGCTTGTAAACGGACCAAACACGGTATTAGTACAACATGCAATAAAGCCTTAAACCAGCGCAGCGAAGCGTTACCGAGGATAAGCGTCGTACCACCGTGCTGCGGACGAAACCGAAATTTACTCAGGAATTAAGACGTTGAATTAATTCTGTGAATTGAAAGGAGTCAACCAAGTTTGCGTTTTAGTTTTGGGTCGAAGGGTTACCCATTGTAATATTTTGTTTAGCGAGTTCCTTCTTCTTTTTCGTAGCAGTGTGTAGCCAACTCTGGTGTCGAAATTTCAGGTCACTCGAAGGCCTTCGACATGACCTAAAGATTCTAGTCCTAAGACAGGAACCGGCACTGACAGCTTAACACACCCTCCAAAGCATGGCAGCGGTCTGCAAAGGTTGACCCTCGGTCACCAATCCAAGTGGCCACCACTTGGATTAGTGACCGAGGGTAAATTTATGTAGGTACAGGTGTTGCTTAACTGTGACGACCTATAACGATTGGCAGGGCAATCTCGCTATGAGCGACTAGTAAGTTTATTTAATGGGTCTCAATCGCGGCAACAAACTTTTTTAAACTTAACATAACATAACTTCACGCCCTTTATCCCCGAAAGGGGTAGGCAGAGGTGTATTTCACACCCACTTTTCGCCAGTTATGTTTAGGTCCCAATGTTATAGGGGGCGAGCATTTTAACTTTTTTAATGACTTACTAATTCTGAATAGAAGTCTAATAAAACCATCTCATAACAATTACAATAAAAGTAAGCATCGTTTAGGTAATATGCAATTTTTTCGTCCCATAAAACAGGTAGCAAGGAATAAAAATGCTATAGAATATGGGAGAGAACATTAGAATCAATAAAATATTTCAAGGTGTAACATTCGCGTAAACCCAATAAAGTACTTTATTAAGAGTACTGTTGCGATACGCCAAGAAAAATATTAAAACGATCAATTTCACTAAAAGTTTCCTAGTTAGCCGGTAAGGCTTAACGTCAGTCAAACCGCTTTAATTGTAAAAGTCGATCAAGTGCGAAGCATGATGGCGTCGATATTTTGTAATTGATTGTTCAAGTTGATTGTATAGCTGGGGATATAGATTATGAAGGAATTAACTGAATAATTTTCTGATGTTTAAATTTGTAGCATTAACTAATATAATAAAGCTGAGGAGCTAGTTCCTTTGTTTGCAAGAACAACTAAATCTTAGGAATTACCGCATTTTGTAAATGTTTATGTGGTTTATGTACTTTATACATACAAGATACGGTGAACAACTAAACTATTGATAGTTTAGTTGTTCACCGTATTTGTAGTATTTTATTAATTAAGACTTCTCGATTGTTTATTTTTACAAATTATGATTTGCTAGGTTTTTCATTGTCTAATCTCTCTTTCTTTATAATATTAGTATAGATTAATTATGTTCTGTAACGTACATGAACATCTTCGATGGTCGGTTTGGAAAGTCAGTACTCTTAAATATACTGACCCTGTACTAAGCATTTTCGGAGTTCCATGCAAATACTGACTTGAAAAAAAACGAACCAAATATCAAGCAAACTTCTTTCTTTCCGCTTCGCTACTTGCCTCCGTTTAGGCGCGTCATGTGTCTCTCCGCATCGCTGTCACTGCGGAGAGGCTGTCGATAGCCTTGGTCACCATGGTCTGTCATGCAGCAGGAGCGCGGGTCGTATTTCACGACACGCCAACCTCAACGACATTCTGCGCCGTGCTCTTGTCACCGCTGGCGTTCCAGCCCAACTTGAACCTCAGGGCTTGGCACGCGACGATGGCAAGAGACCGGACGGGATGTCTTTACTGCCGTGGAAGCTGGGTAGGCCTTTGGTATGGGACGCGACATGTGTCGATACCCTTGCGCCATCCCATCTTCCCAGCACAGCAGGTTGTGCGGGCGCTGCTGCTGCTTCAGCAGAGACCCTCAAACGGCGCAAATACGTAAATCTTGTAGGAGATTATGTATTTGAGCCGTTTGGGGTCGAAACCTTGGGGCCATGGGGTCCAAGTGCGAGATCCCTTTTTAGGGATCTCGCAAAGAGACTGATCGACGCCTCGGGTGACCAGAGGGCTGGCACGTATTTAGCACAAAAGATAAGCATTGCTATACAACGAGGCAATGCCGCCAGTCTTCTGGGCACGCTTCCGATTGACTGCGATGCGGATGACTTCCATGACGCCTTCTAAATTTAATTTTAATTTATTTTATTTTTCGTATTGTATATATTAAATAGGCTTATTTTTAATTTTAGGGCATAATTAAGCTGCTTTTCATATAATTGTTGATTTTGTTTGGAAAATAAATATAGAATTTTATAAGCAAACTGAATGCGATATAAACGCGGGGCAGTGCCAACTTAAATAAAACTCTTCATTCCACTCTGAATCAAAATAAAATACAGAGCAAAGGCTACACACATTTTACAAACCATTTAATAGTATGAAAGGAGATGCACCTAGCGTTGCCAGTAATTAAACTAATGGCCACACACACAAACGTAAAAACACATACTCTATGTCACACAAGTACAGGTAGAAAAAAAGAGAGGGAGATAATTTCACATAAACCTAGCAAACAAGCACACATAAAGAATGACAAATTTTCAAATGTTTGTACACAGCAGTTTCACTGATTAATGTATGCATGGTTTCAATCTGAGTGACGCGCGTTTTGAATTAGTCATTATACCGTGTGAAAGGTTTGGATTTAGATGTGTATTTTTAGCGTAGCGTTGGCTACGCTCCGTAGCTGTCGCTACGAAGCGCTACAAATATATGCGTGGTAGTTTGTCATTTACTAAACTATACTTACTACTTTAAAATAGTCACCTTCAGCACAGTAAATATATTTTGCGGTGTTAAATAAAATATAGGATTGATGCGAAGCGATGATGTAGTCATACTGTATTATTGCAGCATGTCAAGATCGTTTATTTCGTTCTTAAAATCTTTGTCAAGTAATAAGAAACCAAGAAATTTAACAGGAGTTTCAATATGAAATAAAATCACTATTAAACGTAACTTTTAAATAATCTTCCTTTTAAGAAAGTTAAAAGCATTAATCTGAGGCACTTCATAGAAGTTTATTTAGGGACACTTAATTTAATGAATATCTTGGTATTTTCGCCGATTCAACTGACTTGCGATTGTACTTTAATACCTACTAAATGAAACAAATCGCGGAAGATTAAAATTATTTATTGAGACACTTTTATTCTACACTAACACTCAGACGATTAAATTCATTATAAGTATTCCAGACGTTTAAAAGATTTTGAGTGTAAAAGAATTGGAATACAAATGCCCAACCGGGACCGTTTTGAGCATCATTATCAGGTCTGTAAATAAACTGTCCTACTGCAAGGCACGGGCCTTTTCTCAGTACGAGAATGGTACATATAGATTTTCCACTACGCTGGCCAAGTATGGGTTGACAGACTTCTTATGTCTTTCGAAAACATTATGGAGAAGTTTTGGACATGCAGATTTAATCACGCTTTTTCTCTGTGTAGAAGTTTGTTGGCCTTTCCACTAGACTATCACTAGTCAGACTAATATGTGTGCGCAGACATTTGTAAAATAAATAACGACATTCACCATTGTAACAATAAAACATCCATACAAAAAGCTTATATTGCTGAATATCGCAACAAAAACGAATCATTACACTGTGTAGTATATTAAACTGACTACCGAAAAAAACGACACAGTAGTTTCACATTTAAAGCGTCCATCTAACGGCGTACGAATTCTCCAACAAAGAACGCAGTTATCTTTATTGCACATACTTTGTTTACTTTTTACACGGAAACGCAAACCTGAATAGTAGTGTTTTATGATGGAGCATAAAGTACTACTTCTGTTTTATAAGGTGAGTACGTATTTTTCAAATGAAGTGTTATGTTGTTGCTTCCACTTTGTTACGTGTGTTAGTACGGCATAGGATTGATGTTTGAAGTAAGTATGTTATGACTTCATTGTTTGCATTGTTTTTATATTTGTATGTAGCACAATATATTGTTTAATAATATCCTAGGTTTTAAGATGAGATGACGCTGCTTTGACAACTTTTAATATAATGTTTTAGAGAAGTACTTAAAGTAACTCCGGTCTATACGGTTAATAATATGATTTTTCACATAAAATGTTATGTTGTCCCTTCCATTGACATCTGGGTTATTCGTAAACTACAAACTGTACAAACACTATTTTTTCACTTTTTAAATCATGCCTAATAGACAGAAATATTGAGACTGTTGCTAATATTGGAGATATAAAAAATAAAGTAAGTGCAACTTTTTGAATAACACTTTGGTACGCTCGCCTCATATTCAATTTTTTACGAACGCAGATGCGGGTCCTCTGGGAATTGTTCAATATTCATTATCAGCCCTTTATACTTTCCCACTGCTGGGCACGAGCCTCTTCTCATTATGAGAAGAGTAAGGCGATAGTCCACCACGCTGGCCTAGTGCGGGTTGGTGGACTTCACATGTCTTTCAAGAATTATCGTTAATTATCGCAATTAACAATTTAATACATATCGACGGTTAAAAGGTCGAAATCGAATAAGCGACAATTTTACCGAAAATGACTTTTAAATGCCATCCTATTAAAAAAAAATCGCTTTTTCGAATGCGCTAACTCCCATGGCTCTACGATGACTTTTTTGTCACTTATGCCCTAGTAAAAAACTGCGTTTTAGAAGTATCATTTCGGTATAACCAACCGAATTTTAGGCCTTTATTACCATACAGGCGCTTATACCCCTGGAAAGATGGCATCCTTTTTGGTTTATTGTCGGTTATATACTTTTACTTCTTATTGGCGTAGCGATTTCAGGCGGTAACGCCTCTTTACCATTAGCATCTGATTTGTAAGGTTGAATTTATGTCTTTTTACCTTTGTCATCAAAAATATGAAGCGTCGGTTATACCTTACTACTGTTTATAAGTTTACAATGCAGTTGTTGCTTATACGCAATTATTAAATTCTAATTTGCAACTGAAATGTCGTTTATTCCCTACAACCACTTAGATACTATTATAATACAACTCTGTCGCTTACGCTGTATTATATGTATGCAATTCCTTAAGTCTTACTTTAAAGGAGAACCACGTTGGTTGTTATTATTATTATTTTAAAGTCATGACTTTTAATGCACGTTACTATTTGTCCAGATAATACTGTGTCAACTGTGTGTTGGATGTTCTCGTTTTCTTCTTGATAGATAAAGCTTGATCTGTAGAAGTGCCACGTTACCTTTTTTTAACCCACATACATTGTCGCTAATCTCAATATCTTTACGATGTTTTGCTAAGCAGTGTATCTTATGCTCCATTACCTTCCGGCATAATGAGGTGGATCGTCACTTATCCTCCGTTACCCATTTTAGTTATTCTACAGACATGTGACTTATGCCATATTACCTTTTGGTATGAGGAGATGAAATGTAGCTAAATCTTATATTCTCTTTGTTTTTTTCTGCGTTTATGTCATTTATGCCAAATTACCGCATGTTGCAAATAAGGTCAATTGATCTAAGCGACATAAAATCAAATAAATCAATGTCTAATCAAATAAATAAAAGTGCCAATAAATGCTCTATTTTTTCTTGATTCCAGCGGTGTTGCCATTTTCTTGATATGAAAATAAATAAAAAAGTTATGTCAATTTTTCTTCAATTTCAAACTTTAAATTGCTCTCCTGGACAATTTAGTTTTTGTTGCTTATACTCTATTACCTTTCAACCGTCGATATATAACTGCGAAAAGTCATCGGTGCTCGCCGTGGATTCGAACCCGGACCCTCTGCATAGCAGTCTGTCGGTCTCTCCACTAGGCTATCGCTGCTAATTATTTGTTCAATATTGCCGAATCAGAATTCAAACCAGGTGGGACAACAAACATTTGAACAGATACATATTATGTTGATTGCCGTGTGACAACAGATTAAGAAAACGACGTGTACCCTGTTTCAGTGGGTGTCGTAAGAGATGACTAAAGAAAATTCACGAACCAAATAGTATGTTCGAAAAGAAACGGAAAAGTCGGCATCAAATCCTATACCAACCCACTTGGCCAGCATAGTAGAGTAGGCCTATTGGATTCTATATACTTAAAAAAGAAAAAAAAAAGAAAAGAAAAGAAAAATTTATTTTGAAACAGCACATAGGACACATAATAGAAAGCAAGTAGGTAGGTACATATACAACAATTAGTAAACATAGAACATTTATATAAAAGAAAATAAATAAATAAAAACAAAAAAAAAAACAAAAAAGAAACAAAAAACAATTACAATATAATATAGTGAGGTATGTGTCCCATCGCTGGCCAAAAAAGGTGGCTGGATCAGCACTATGTCCAGTGATGCTAGTGCATACCGGACGCTGGTATTCTTCCAGCCCCTTCCGGACATCCCGGATGCGCAAACATCGCCGTGCCGATCACAACATGCATTCCGTGTGAGGTGTTTCAGTGAATGTGTATTGTGTGATGTGTAGTGATTTATATATATATATATAGATTATCTAATTAGTGAAAATATACACACATACTTAGTTGCATAAATAAAATAAAATAAATAAATATACCTATGAATGATATAGTTACATAATATAATTATAGAAGCGCGCCAAACTGTGGCGCAGACTCGCCGCCAGCTGATGTGTACCTATGCACGTACCTACATTAATTATATAGGTATACACATTGTTGCATATTCTAAATTATCGCCGCGTCCGCCTCGTCGGGAGGCGAGGGGCGAGCGGGTGTGAGGTCCAACACTCGGCGCTCGCTCACGACGAAGCGGAGCAAGTGCACACACCATCAGAGGCGGTCACCGCCTGTCACCGCCTCTCGACGCGACACTAACATTTTTCTCGGACGATCGCACTTGAAATTATGCACGTTATACGCACGTTATACGCGCAATGAATCACCCGCACGCAACAAACAATAAATACCTACTCAAAGATAAGAATCAAATGAATTAGAAAGTATATCATTATAATATAATATTGGCACAGACTCAAACATGGGTAAGTCGTAACCATAATAATTAATTCTAAAATCTCTAAATATTTATTTATTGAATTTGTTTATAACGCAGTTTCAGCTGCGTTATAAACACATTCAATAAGTATTTCAATAACTTAAACACACGACTGTTGGAATAACTAATGTTTTGAATTTCAGATTTCTGCAAATAACTGTCATACTGTGCCTGGGCAGCGATACTCAAGCCTGGCCCTTTGAAACATGCCTACGATACGAATATGTGTGACGGAAGCAGCGATGTGATCTACGTAATTTGTACGGAGGAGAAATGGAGATAACACTACCACCGGTCATACTGATAGGGTATGTAAATGAGTAATTTATCAATGGGAACAGAATGTTTGCGTTCGTGAGAATACATGTATACCTAAGTTAGAATAAATAATTATTTAAGTTAATAACGTAAACAGGGGGATAACAAGGAATTTTATTTCAGATCTCGAGCGTTAAGGTGGCAGTGGCAGCCCCATCTCTCCCCAGCAAGACTGCGGGTGTTCGTGACCACGACGCGCTGCGCCGCCACACTAGTCCCATCCGGGAGCCAGCCGGCCATCCATCGCGCTGCTGAGTGCTGACAGACTGTTGGGATGTTTGTTATGACGACGCGCTGTAAGCCTGATCATGTGTCATATTATTTATAAATTATATTACATGGTAATACAGTTCAAGTTGCTAAACAATGAAGTTTAGTCAACTTAGGTTACTAATTTATTAAAATATAATTAAAGTAATTAATTAGCTTTATCAATATTGCCACAATATTAGATAACAAAATTAGATATAATTAAAAATAAGCTTAACATTATGTATTTACCATCATTTAACATACGATATTACGAATCTATAGATATCAAATTAAAATTATAAATTTATCATTATTTTACATAATTACGATACTACGAAACTACATAGGATATTTAAATGTATATGAATTATATAGATTAGAATTTAATTATATTAAGGAAGGTATTGTAGGTAACAGAAGGAACTACATAAATTCAAACATTAAACAAAAGACATGTCAACATTCACGTTACCCAGCTCACGTTGAGACTCTATTAGGTATTGTCTAAGCCGCTTTTTAAATGTAAATGTGCTTTTTATTTGCCTCAAAGGTGGGGGCAGGTTGTTCCATATTTTGGAAGCTGCGTAACGAAAGCTTCCTGTAAATGAAGTACTGCTGTGAGCGCGTATCGATAGTTGTTGTGCGCACGTCCTACCCGAACACTGTCTATTACTCGTCACCCAATTGAGCTTGTTGTATAGATAGCTAGGTTCTTTGTACTTGATGAGACCAAAGAGAAGGCATGCTAAGTGTAGTTTCCTGCGCGATTTCATTTTTAACTTCTAATTGTGATGCAAATTAGGAGATGAATTAACACTCGTTAAATAAACTCGTATGTATAATGTATACAAAACGGATACAAAATCTTACTTTAATTAAAAAAGCTGCCTATCCACTCATTCGCCCATAAGCCTACGTATATTATATTTATATTCATGAATCTATGAATAACTTTTACCTAAATTGATAAAAATTACTCAATTTCCAATAAAACTTTACGTCATTTAGAAAACAAATTCATACGAAGTTACACTTACTTCGTATAAAGAATTTGTTAAGTGTGTTCCAAAATAGAGATTTCTCCTTGATCGTTCCGAACTTGCGAATCAATCAAAAAGTTTGCCTCTTAGCGTTCTCGTATTGAACACTTGTAAACCAAACTGTCAGCGAAGCTTCAAAGAAAATGTTCGCGGCCTGATGCAAATTTGGTTTAACCCATCGTGATAATATTTTATCGAGATGAATAAGTACTTTTCTCTCGACAGTCTTGCGATAAATAACTCGAGGGCGGACGTGCAGGAGACTGTTAAAAATAGTTTTACCATGCCGGTAAAAGCTAGTATAATAATATAACACTCTGCTTAAAGGGTAAAATCGACATATTCCAGAGAGAATAACAAATCGTTTAAGCTATATCATATTTGACGAATCAGTCCCTATATTTAGGCACGACATATTATGTTAATTTGGTTATTTTGTCACATACAGAAAGAAGATTACAGTAAAAATAGCGAGAATGCATCCTCGTCTTGGCTTTATTCCAGTTGGCCTGGGGTCCGCCTATATGACGAAATATTAGCTCGTTAACCTGTGCAACCTTAAGAAATAGCGAAAATCTATGGTTTAGACCAGTGTCAGTTTATTTGAGTTTAGTACTAACTCCCTGTAAAGATTATTAAATGTCTTCATGATAGCCAGGGCCAACGGTTTATCGTGCTCTTCGAAGCACAAATCAAGCGATAATTTACAATTTAAAAGGACATAACTTCGAAAAATATTGTATGATATAACTTCGAAAAGTCAGTGCGTGTATTATTAGATTTAAATCCGATACCCTCTGCACGGCAGTCTATTAGTGTCTCTACTAGGTTACCGCTGTATTCCGAGAAGCAAGTACAATTCAGTACAAAACATTAATGTATAGTATTTATTACTTCTTACCGAAAATGGTTCAATCACTGATACTAAACAAATAAGTGAGTATTTTAATAACTATTTCTCATCAATAGGTGCAAATTTAGCCGCAAAAATTCCTAAAACTAATCATAATTTCCTATGTAGTACTAGCAGTTCTTTAAAACAAAACAAATTAGACGTTTTAAAACCATGTTCTTCAGATAAGATAGGTAAACTAATAGATGCTCTCGACCCAAACACAAGCACTGGGGTAGAAGATATACATACAAAATCGATTAAATGCATAAAAAATCATATAGCAAACGAATTAACAAATTGCATGAATAAGTGTTTTCAAAATGGTGATTTCCCAGATATTTTAAAGATAGCTAAAGTTACTCCAATTCATAAATCGGGATCTAAAACGGACCCAGGGAATTATCGCCCCATATCTATGTTGCCGACGATGTCGAAAATCTTCGAAAAGGCCATCCATTGTAGACTCAGTGCGTACTTAGAAGATACTAAATTTTTGTATGACCGACAGTATGGCTTCCGTTCAAAAAGTAATACTTTATCGGCCACAATTGATTTAATTACCCAAATAAAAACAAACATAGATTCGAAAAAGCTCGCAGTTGGCGTGTTTATTGATTTAAAAAAGGCTTTCGACACCGTCAGCCACACAATACTGTTAAATAAACTGGAGAGTATTGGTGTAGTTGGCCAAGCATATAACACAATAAAATCATATCTTAAAAATCGAGTTCAAGTTGTCAAAATTGAAGAAAATGTTAGTAGACCCGCAACAGTAGATTTTGGCGTGCCCCAAGGCTCCATACTTGGTCCATTATTATTTTTAATTTATGTAAATAATATCGGTAATCTATCTCTCCACGGTCAGGTCACGTTATATGCAGACGACACGTGTCTTTTTTATTTTGGCAACTCATTAGATATAATTGAAAAAGAAGCTCAGGAAGACCTAAACATGTTGAACAAATGGTTCCAATCTAACCTCTTAACCATCAATGTAGCCAAGACAAGCTATGTCATATTTAAAGCTAAGAATAAGAAAATACACGATATTAGCTTACAAATAAAAAACCAACATATTAAGAAATCAAATTCGGAAAAATATCTAGGCTTGACATTGGACTCTGGACTGACTTGGAATGATCACGTAGCGAGGGTGACCTCTAAATTAAAATCTTTAAATGGCCTCCTAAGACCTATAGTGCGAAGTCTTCCCCGCAAAGTGCGATATACAATCTACAATTCTCTTGTGAAACCACATCTGGACTATCTGGTTGAGATCTGGGGTAGCGCCTCTCACAATGTATTAAAAGATTTAAAAATTGCTCAAAATAAAATAATAAAACGTCTTTTCTTTTATAACTTTTTGACACCCACAACAGGTATATATCAAGAAACAAAATTAATGGATCTTAAACAGCTATATAATTTTAAAACTTGTATACTTATATGGAAAATTTTAAATAGGTAGATTTTATCTAATATAGATTTTAAAAGTAACAAAGAAATGGGCGTCTATCCGCGACGAGCTAATAATTTATACCTTAGAAAACCAAGAACCAACAATGGTGCTAAAAATATAAAATATGAAGGTGCTCAACTGTTTAATAAATTACCAATCCATATCAAAGAAGCTAAATCATAAAAAATTTTCAAAAATAAATTAAAACAATATATTATTAACACAACTTCAGTCAATTTATAAAAAACTTATAATATAAAACAGACTATTACTATACATGTAATAAAAAAAGTGTTTAAAGTGATCCTAAAGTTTCTTATGTGAAAATATACATGACCTATGCTATTATAAGTTTAAAGTTGCACACCTGTTACTTTTCATTTATAATAAGTTTCATTTGTATTTCTCATTAAGTGAAATGTAATTTCTTTTGAGAATAAAGATCTTTAACCATATAGTCTACATTCGCAACACATTCAAAACTCATATTAAACTTACATAATCCCTCTTTGATAATATTTTACAGTATGCAAACAATGCACTGGCTGTAATCGGTGTAGTGTCGTCTCATCATCGTATCGTGTTATTGAAGTGTCTCTTCTACCCCTTTTGAATCACAGTGGCACATATAGTTCGGCGTTAGCAGACAGTTTGACACTTTGTTCAACTTACGATCTAGTTGCGATACCATTCAAGTATCAGTTAATTTAGGAGAATACTATTTATGACATAAGTATGACACCGAGACCACATCGAAACTGCATATTGAACAAATATAATTATGGCCCGTCGATATGTGTTTGCGTTACCTATCATGTTTATCAGTAAATTTTTCATTTGCATTATCATTAACACATTGATGAATTGGTCATAAGATCGATTGTTATTCAACTATCATACTACAAAATGTTGCTTGCAACGGTTTACTTCAAAATTCAACGCATTTCCTCCGCAGCCACTTGAAATATAAACCATTCTGGAATATAATTATTAGGGGATCGTAAATTAAAAGGTCGCCAGTATAGGTCAGAGGGATAGAGACAGGGCGTAGATATACATAATTCATGCGAATATTAATGGAATAAATAAATAAGTTAACAATTAAAATAGGCTATTGAATTTAATTATTTTTTATATGCATGGGACTAGACCCAAATATGATTTGCGGCGCCCGTAAAGTGCAATTTTCATTAAGGGTAGTGGAACTGTTGTTAGCAGGGTTCAGGGGTTTTGTAATCTACATTTATCTATTACAAATAAATAAGCTGGCCTCCAGGCAGATCTAGATGGTATTGCGAAAAAAAAGCCGGTTCTGTATAATTAATGACGTTCGAATCCGCTATTTATCAATCACATGCTATGAACTATATGCAAAATTGTTTTAGCATGCTATTAAAATGTGTAATTTAAATGCTATAATATAGCATGCTATCGTGCGAAACGTCAACACCCTTCGTGTGACCGCTAGTTTTAGCACATGTACGATTTAGCGCGCTGTCGCGCTATCCATATTTGAACGTTGGTTAATATAGCGTCGACGAACATGCTATTTGCCTAACGAGTCTGAAGACTTAACGCGTGGGGCAGATAACATGGTGAACTGTAATGGTACACATGAATAATCAATACATATACATATTTGTACATTTCTTCTAAGTATAAAATGTAATAATTATGCACAAAAAACTAATAATAACCAACTAATTAATAATAAATAAGTCAATTAATTTTCCTTCATACTTTTCAGGCTTAGGACTGTATATAATTATATTGAGTTATTTAAATCATATTAGCACACATTTTACACAGATCATTCATAGATACACAGTATTACGTGTCCTATCACAGTTTTTTAAAATCAAACACAATACATTTAACTTTTTAGAACGTAAAATAACTCGCGTACTTATATGCTTACTTAAATCGCGCGAGCCGTCGAGCCGCTAAAATTCGCACGCTACGCAAGTTCACGTCTGGTTGCTCGCGTTAGCACGCGAAGACTGATCGCAAATATCGCAATTCGCAGCACTGCGAACGTGAGAAGTGCGAAGCGCCGTCACATCGGCGCGATGTTTGATTCTATATGCTATATGCTATTTTTAGCACGAGCGAGAGCCAAATGAACTTGCTATTAGATGCGAAATAAAATTAGCGTGCTGTGCTATTGTGCTGTGCTATTGTGCTGTATGCTATATTAACCACCATTATGTATAATATATAATAGCTTTGTGATGAATTTTAATTAAAATCTCTACATATCTTACAAAATGAAGTCCCCGCATGTTGTGTGTGTCTGTATGACTGCGATAAGCATAAAACTATCTAACGTATTTTTATGCTTTCATCAATAGATAGCGTTATTCCTGAGTAAGGTTTAGGTGGATAATTTACGCGGGTGAAGTCTTGTTAAAGACAAACACCCAGACATAGAACAAAAATCACTAAAATGAACCTGCACATCACTAAAAGCTTTATCTCGGCTAAGAATCTGACCCCAGCGTTGCAGTCTGGCTCACTAACCAATAGAACAACAGGTCCCTCAAATTTATTAAAGCACATATTATTACATCTGGGAATATCCTTGCTAAATGGAATTTCGGATGAAAATTAAAAAAAAATTAAAAGAAAATAATACCAGTGTGAATCTAAAACACAAAATACAAGCATCATATATTAAATTTATTTGAATGGTACTAATTAATCTGTTCGCTTTACTTACATTCCTTTTTTCAATAGCGTACAGTACCACGGTTAATCCAACCTCACCAATATACTTACAGTTATAAATATTTCTACATAAATTGTGTTTGTTAAGCATCTCAACTCACGCATATAAAAAATAAATCTCACCCCATCCACCATTCCCATAAGCATAAAAGGTTTCGCGCGGTATTTCCCTAAAGTAATAAACAGTATGGATGACTGTTTGTAAACGTTACAAGACCGTACACATAATTGTGCAGCCTACCAGGTTATATAATTTAACAATGCGTAAGCAAAGAGTGGAACCCTCTTGAAAAAATATTGGATTTAAAATATTCACTGCCAAAGCTTTTCAAGGCACTGATAGCCTTGTAGCAACTGACTGTCATGCAGAATTTATTCAAGGCAAACCTATGTCACATGTCTTAATTAAATTGGCGTAATTATATTAAAATGACAGCGAAATACCTTCTATATTTCACCAATATTTAGGCTTGGGTCTCATTCTTATTTTCGAATAATTACGCTACTATGACGCGTTACATAAGTATTTGTACTTACAAATCACAAAGGTTTGAAAGTAAGTAATCGCATATTGAAAGTGTTAGAAAACATTTATAGTTCTTATCTTCTTATCAAAACCGGGGCCAAAATCTTATTAATCTTTCACATACTTTGTACTTTATTCATAGCGTTAAGCACGTGCTTAACGCTATGAATAAAGTACAAAGTATTATACGTATAAAGGAGCAAGTGCTAGTCGATCTTATCCTATTTAATACACAAACACTGTGAATACAAAAGGAATGTTGTATTGAATCGTCCGTTTTGTGTATTATCCCGCTACAAGCCTTACGCTTATCTTATCAAGTATATGATATTCTATTAAATCTATGAATACACAAAGGAATTTTCTTTCCTGTGGAAACGTTTCAGATGGCTATATTTTCCTTGCATGTTTAAGTTTGATTCACACCACGATCGACCAAAACAACAGTAAAAAAATTTACGCATCGTGTTTTTTTTAACAACTCGCGCACTAAGAATAAATTCCTGTGTCGCGGGGGACTTTACAAACATTCAATCAACTGACACAAAGCACATCCAGACTCGAGACAATAATTTGTGGATTACACAAAGTGTTGTCTCGTATGGGAATCGAACCCACGACACGCGGCGCAGTACCAAGCGGCGAGGCGACCGCTTCAATCCCTACGCCAACCGTAGTCATTTTGTAATAAACAAGTCCCCACGACATGCTTGATATGATTTAATACGTTGATCCGAAGAGACGTCATATCCTATATACATTTGTCATAGATTACTATTGTTTGACGACCAACATTGGTAGCTGAACGCTTAAGATATTGGTCGTTACTTAAGGGTTAAATGTCCCCAGAGTAACTAGCTCTAATTTCTCCGACGTTTTATACGTTTTATAGGGCGATGTTTTATAGGATGACATCAGTTTATCTGATACCAAAACCTATGCAATCCGGAAAACAATCCGAAACGGCAGAAAAGGTAAAGTACCTATCCATATCTTATATAACATTAACGCGATTAAGATTTAATTAACTAGAATAATGTAATCCCCTAATTGCACTGCTATTGTCTCACTAGAATATAGTGATGTGTAATCAGATTAATCGTATGAATTTAATAATAAGGACGAGAGTAGTTAAACAAAGAAAAAAATCAGGATTGTGTGCTGTATATTTCTGTCCTACTGGCCCTTTCCTCTTGGTATGAATCGAGCCTTAAAAATAGAAAAGTACCCTGCTTTTGTTATTACTTTCTTTTAAGTAAAACGCTTCATCATTGTTCGTTTCAGCTGGAATCAGAACAAGGATCTACTGATATAGTATTATAATAGGTACTTCCTAGTATTATAATAGGTACTTCCTCGAGGAAAATATAAGAGGATGGTACAGAGTGGGTATTTATAAAATAGCATTGAAGAATCGTATTTTACTTCAATAGATTCTGTAGTTATTTTAATCTTATTATATTTATTAATAGCAAGTAAGGCACTGGGAGGAGAGGAGACTAGGGGCAAGCGATATTAATAATTAAATACGCACATATCTCCGAAGAATTAGCGGTGCTCGCCTTGGATTCAAACACCTTCCGCATAGAAGTCTGCCGGTATCTCCACTAGGCTATCGCTGCCTTTTAAAGGTTGCAGCACTTTATGGCGCAATTTTTAGATTTTAATTTCAGTAATAGCATTAACTTTATAATTGGATTTTTTTAACTGGGTTCAGTCTTAGATTTTATCTTAAGATTTTATCTGGAAACTCAGCGAAGCTCAATTTGGAGGCCTTATTTCAAATCACATAGGTACTACTGATGATGAAAAACGATAGCTGCCACAAGTCAGCAACAGCATTACGAAGAATGTACGAGAGTAAAATAAGACTAGAATAAATTACCTACTGCAGTGGTTCCCGGCACTATGAGTATTCCTTCTTCAAAATGACTTTAAGGAGCATCGTGACCACTGTAGCGTTTACTACTTTCAATCAATTCTTCGCCGTCTCTATCGCAGAAAAAAATATGTCTGCCGTTCTGTAATTAATTTGCATATTAAAAATCCCTGTTATTTTTAACCCTTTGACCAATTCGTTTATATTTTCCAGCCATTCTCTAGAGTGCCAACCAAATATCCGAACAAAGAGAGCTCATTGACTGCGCCTTTTCAGAGATAACGAAACTCATCGATCTAAATGTCAAGTGCAGTGACAGCCGATAAGAAGCATTATCTCTCCTTAAATCAAAACATCCTTTCACGATAAAAGACAAGAAGATAAAAGATTGTTGAAGCAAAGTTTGTAAAAGATTTGAATAGCCGTTGTAGGCTGTTATTGCGCCCTTATTATTTTCGGTCACACGGACCTACTTATGTGTTTGTGCAGAAAAACTTTAGAATAAATATTAGAGTATTTTTTAATGTATATCATGGATGTATAATCTGATTTTCTGGTAGTATTCAACTTAAATTAGATGCATTTTTGATGTTGGGATATCTAAATATATACAATGGAGCTCTTTGCTTTTATTTTTATATGACGCGAGTTCGATCTTCAACTCTAAAAATAAAGCAAATAGACAAAGATACAGTCATTTAAAAAACTTCCGATTTGGTTCAACACACATCAATATAAAAAGAAATATCAAAACCGTGTTAGAAACATCCTGCAATCAATTTATTTTACATGAATTGTCCATTTACCTACTCTACCGATGAATGAAATGTATAAACGTTTGAATACAGAGCACCTCCTTACAAAGTTTTCAATGCAGGTACCATACATCGTCCCTTTTACAAAGTGTTCCATAGGGTATTTGCCTAAAAAAATCGAATTAGTCCGTCAGTTAGATTATCGAAAAATATTAGATACGTATTTTTTGTTTTATCAAATCAGTAAAACAACACGAAGATAAAGCGCATCAAAGATGGAGAAACACCTAAGAGTGGAGGCTTGTAACGTCACTTGCCAGTAAAAAGTGTACTGGCAAGTGACGTCACACGAGTTTTCAGCGAAGTTTGTCGCTTCATTTTTTGTTTACGTGACTAAAGAAAATATACGTGTCCAATATTTTTTGGAAATCTATCTGACGGACTAATTCGATTTTTTAGTCAAATACCCTATTCTTGCAGTATGCACTGCAGGACAAAAAAGGTATACAGGCTGTTTTATTTTTGTAATATTTTTATTCTGCAGTATAGCCATACTGCAGTACTAACTATCCAGTTGGAGACAGAACAAGATAATAGTAGAGGCACTTGTATGCTACCAAATCTTCTCATCACTTGCATTAAAAACATCACAATTCACATTTACTAAAGAGAGGAGAGGAAACCTAGATTTCAACGTTTTGCTTGCCTCATAAGAATTGTGGTTGCGAGAAGACTCTTCTGCTCTTTCGCCTACAACCATGGCACTAATCATATTTACCGACACAATAAAAATAACCTCTATATTTAATGTATCGAACTACTGGTCACGGGCCTCTACTCATTGTCAGAAGGCGTACCCGTACTATATTGAACGTCTTATATCAAATATAGAATGAATAGGATATATTCCAAAGAAGTCTGTTCTTGGCGAAAAAATACCATAACGCGCATTGTGGGTGGACGAAGCACTTTATTAAAAGCGAAGTCTATGATAAACTTTTTAAAGCTACATTAACTTTTAACTTTACTCTTCCCACTTAATAATAAATGCACAGTACATTCCTCAACTTCGACTTCACAATAAAACACTATCTTTGTATTAAAATCTTTGCTTGAACCTCATTATTAATTGTTAAAAGTTTCCGCATTATGCTTAAGTAGACAATACGAAAAGTTTTCAGTTTGTTAAGAAACAACAAGTTTTTGCCGAAGCAGGAAACTGAGGAGCAGATATAAATTGCGGAATGAACTATGCTTTAGGGCTGTTTCTAGTAAAACGTGCTATTTATTTTGTCAATTGCTGTATTATTTACGTGCCAACATTTTACGTATTTATTTCAACAATTATTGGCAATGTTAATTGAATTGGGCATTGGTTTTAGTTGCTCTAATGTTAAAGAATAGTAATATTATGTTATCCAGATTTTGATCACGGCAACCATTCCAATGGAGCGGGACATGTTAATAGAAGTCAGGTATTTATTTTATGTTACAATTCCAGAGATACATAGTACTGGTTCATAATTTTGTAAAGGAATAAACTGAACAACGCCTATAGCAGGCCATGATGATATTTGCATTGCTTTCGGTTATCCACTGAGCTATCGCTGCTCTAAATTCTTAAGCGATCAATATTGTCGTAGCAACACGTCCAATCTATCTTAATTAGTTGTTACAATTACATAGAGCGCAGTTACATGCACATGCTCTTAGATTAATGGCTTCTCAATATTCAAAGCTGGCTGATATAATTACGTAACACAGTCATTACACGAACCACAACGTTTGAGCCACACGAAGGTGGTCTGGCAGAGAACGCCAACAATTCACGCAGTTAAAATAAATAAACTAGATGACAAAGACAATGACGCAATCCTGTAATGTTGTATTCCTGGTTCCAGGGACTGCCCGGTTGGCAAAGCGGTTTATGCAGCTACCTCGCTGCTTGACACTCCGCCGAGTGTTGTGAGCGTTTATCGCTTTGTCGGTTTTTATTTATCTTAATATATAAAGCTGAAGAGTTTGTTTGTTGGTTTGCATGAACGCGCTAATCTCAGGAACTACTGGTCTAATTTGAACAATTCTTTCAGGGTAGATAGCCCATTTATCGAAAAATGCTATAGGCTATATAACTTTACTCTACGAGAGCCACGAGAGCGGAGCAGTAGCCTTTAAACCGTGGGTGTAACCGCGAGCTCATCTATATTTTCATATAATACACTCGTATGAAGACGTCTTCAGTGTTGTGTGTAGAAGTACCTACAGATCCATTGACATAAATAATTGTGAAGACCAAGTGAGGGTAGGTGCCAAAACTCGCATTTCACGGAAAAGGCGCTGCAGGACATCAGTCATCTCGTGACCACGGCTGGAGTAAACCATCCCGAAACGTCGAGGGAAATCTATATAAGTAAAAATAAATCACTAAAATGTTTGTACGCGCATAACTGCCAAACGACTGCACCAAATTAGATAATTTTTCTTTTAGGTGTTTGTTATTGCCAGGAGAAGGTTTGTATGAAAAAATACCTAAAACGAGATATTTATTTATCTTAGCATCTAGGTATTAGTTGTTACTCGAAATGATTATACACTGTTAACCTTAAGCCTACTGTTTATGTTATACATGTAATCAAAACATTGTTAAGGTGCAAATAAATTATTAAATTATTGATTTAGTATCTCCTTCCACCTCATTACATGTCTGTTACAATGAAGAGCAAGATGTATTAAGCTCTGTCGTACCTCAACATAATTCTCTTACTATTAATACGGCTACGAACATCGCTAGTTTGAACTTGCTCGGTCAACTATGGTCGAACACGACTCACTAGGGAACGGCTTAATAACAAACTATTGCTGTGGTAATTAAAGATTAACTTCTTAGCTTATTTGATTATTTCGTTCGTTTTCACAAGTTCTAATATTTACTTTCACCTAAACCCGGTGTATGTTATGAAATCTTGCAAGATAAAGATGCATTTCCCGGTTTTCTTATGAGCTCAAATTTTGCATGCATGTGTATATTGCGTGACAATGCAATATTCTGATGTCATGCAGTAGATCTGATGATGGGGCTGGAATGTGGCGATAGCAACTTCGCAATATAACAAAACAAATTGATCGAGTTTGATTCGTACGAACTAGTACTTTGATCTTATATGTTTAGCACATATGAAATAAATATAGGAAGCGATAGCCGAGTGGAGAGACCGACAGACTGCTACGCAGAGGGTCTCGGGTTCGAATCCACGGCACGCACCAATGACTTTTCAAAGTTAAGTGCGATTTACTTTGTTAATTATCGCTTGCTTACCGGTGAAGGAAAACATCGTGAGGAAACCTGCATGTCTAAGAGTTCTCCATAATGTTCTCGAAATATATGTGAAGTCTACCAACCCGCACTTGGCCACTTGGGCACTATGGCCTTACCCTTCTCATAGAGAGAAGAGGCCCGTGCCCAGCAGTGGGACAGTGTATAACGTAAGTGTGGGTATTTCCGGCATGTTAAGGGTCTTACCGGGCTGCTCCCACAGCTGTTTGTGGGCGACTAAACGTTTCGAACGTTGTGTTGCTTTCCGTTTTGCCGCGAAAGCGTAGGTACTTTGTTTTCTTGATAGGTTAAGGTGTAGAGAATACACAATAATGTTCAGTTTTTAAATATTTCATCAGAATTTCTTATTTTAGAACCGAAAAGTAATATATAACACGGAATAACCCACATACCCGCAATACCCCGCACTTACCTTATACAGGGCTGATGATGAAGACACATGAAATATTGTTTTATGATTTTTTACTTTTATTTAATTCTTGTTAAGACTAGCTTATTAGTGAAGTGGTTATTGATCCTTAGTTCTCAAGGTGTTAAATTCACGTGGACGTAGACGCGGGCGAAATCTAGTACTTATTGTGATGATGATTATGTTGATCATCCGGTATATTGCCGACGCATTTGTCTGAAAATGTTGTTGTTAACTCATTGACCTGAATTGAAATCAACTTCATCTTACGTAAGCAATATGAATTGAAAATGCAGATCAAAAGACACATTTGTCGCAGAACAGAGGATCTATACCGTCCCTTGGCAAACGTAGTGTAAGACGCTTTCCGGCTAGGTGCAGTGAAGATATATGAAAAGTGGACACGGAGAGCCTAAAATCGAGCCTATAGTCACCAGTGACTACGGAAGGCTGATGGCGAAGGCGCAATAATTTCGTTATTCTATTGTTGCTTATCAACCATCTTATCATTTAAAAGCGACCTTAGTATAGCACAAACCCCTTCCAGTTACCACTACTCTGACTATCGCACTATAATAACATATCATGGATATCGGGAGACATTTATAGGCATCGTGACACTATCGCTCTATCCGTCTATCTAATAAGCCGACATGGACCAAAATTCAAGCAACTGTCACTCACTTCATAGTGTCGGAACGGAATCTGGTAGCACCATCTACCTTCCTATCTATAACGAATCGCATCAACATGAATCGTTCCACGCTTGTCTAGTGCGAGCGATATCATATTTCCGTCCCTCTCTTTCCCTCTCCCTGGAAGAGGCACTGCCTTCGCCCGATTCGTCGACGCGATCGTGGACGCGAGTAAGAGTCGAGAACATTCCTCCCGCTGAGAACGCCGTCTCGATACCGTACCGCGCCGCACCGTTGTATGTGATTATATAAACCGCTCGCAAGTGGGAGTGACGGTGAATTGAAGTGTAAACAATCAGCTGCATCACGAAACACCAGGAGGAAAAGAAACGAAGAAGGCTGTATAAGGTAAGTGCCTTCCATCCTTGAAATATCCTATACCCACTCAATCACCTCCTCCCGTATCCATCTCCTCTTCCCATATTCCTTTCTAGGCGACCCAGAACTCGCCCTAATACAGTCCATTCCATTAATCCTTCCCAAGTCGCCTAGAACCCTACGGTTTCGGTGTAAAGCCGAGCCATTTTTTCGGTCCTTCGAGCCGGATTCATTTACGTTTTATACGTTATACCGCTATACCTAGGCAGTTATAGCACCTAGCTATACTCCTAATATATTCACATAACCGTCACATGGTTATTTCCACCCGCATTAGTAGGTAAACTTTTATGTAGCTACCTACTTATTAAATTATTATTTCTGCAACTATCATAGTTGTCTTATAAATCTCATATTTCAATCAACTTTTATTTCCTCAGCTCTAAAGTGTTGCCTACTTAGGTAAAATAATAGTTACATTAGATATTCTTATTTTGTTTCGGACTCATTAGCTTATACTTACGTAAGCATGTCACAACAAAAGAAGTCACGCGTGTCGGAAGACAAAGAGATGACAATCTTAGAAGCGAAACGCAATATTTTATTTGAGCGCATTCAAAATATCTATGAATGCTCAAAAACCGCATCAATGTCTGACAGTAATAGCGAAGCATTTCTCAGTTATTGTACAACAGTAGATAGTATTCGAACAGATTTTCATAAGTTGTTAGACGATTATAACGCAAGATTACTTTCTATCAATCCTGATGAAAAACCGAACTATCAGGCGTATACCTCATTCGAAGATCTTTATTGTATTATTAAGCGTATACAATCGCAATTGGAGGGTAAATGTTCGGCAGAGCCCGTTGCCCGCAAACCGAGATTACCGCCAATCGAGATTATGTCGTTTGAAGGAGATATACGAAATTGGCCGTTATTTTATGCAAGTTTTAAGTCTACAGTGCACGATAATGGTTCTCTGACAGATGCTGACAGGTTGTACTATTTAATAGGTAAACTGTCACCGAAGGTCATATTTCAGTCACTACTTGACAGATATCAGGACACGCGCGTCCTAGCGTCTACGTACTTTGACCAAGCTTTAAATCTTAAATTGCCCGGTGCCGCGTCTGTCTCGAATTTCCAGCTGTTTATAGACAACTTTGTTACCGCGGTTAATTCTCTTAGGAATTTAAAATTAGAAGATCTATCCGACTTTATGTTGCTTCAACTCGCTTTAAAAAAGTTTGACACTGTTACATTTCGCGCATTTGAGATGACGGAACGCAATAATAAAATACCTACACTAGATAGTTTTATTTCGTTCATCAAAGATCAGTGTCGAATATTTCATAATACGCAGTCTGGTTCACCTGGCCCGTCTAACACTAACAACAACAAACAAAGGTTGAATAAATCGCGAAATAGTAATAATAACTCAGTCCCTAATCCACAATCTTACGTAACATGTTCAGAATCTAATAGTAATAATTCACAGAAGTGTCTGTGCAGTAATATAGTGCACGACCATTACTATAAGTGTCCCACCTTTAATGATTTAAATCCAATTGCTCGTTTTAAAAGCGTAAAAGATAACAAAGCTTGCATTAATTGCTTAAGCATAAAACATAAAACGAGTAATTGTTCCAGTAGAACGAGATGTCGCTCGTGTAAACAAAAACATCATACACTGTTACATTTTGATAAAAATAACCGGTTGTCAAGTCAAGCCGCTAACCTTGACACACTCACGCAAGTGCAGAACACGGTAGCTGCGCCTTCCACGCCTCGCAATAATGAGATATCGTTGTGTACGACATCCATTGCGCGGGCGGCACGCACGCGCGGACGGCCTTCGCGCGCTTGTAGTGATCAGAGCAGTGCTAGGCCGCCATGTATGGCGTCTAAGACTGTTCTGTTAGCGACAGCGCAAGTTATCATATATGATGTCAATGGGTCGCCGCACATGGTACGTTGTCTGCTAGATAGCGCATCTCAGACCAATTTAATAACGTTAGAATTGTTCAAACGCCTCGGATTATGGAATAACTTTAAAAATACGAACTCAATAATCCGAGGGATAGGCGGATCAGAAAAACATTGCAAAGGTTCCGTAGATATTAAAATACATTCGCGTTTTAATAGGGACATTAATTTTAACATTTCTTCGCTTATCGTGGAACGTATTACAGACACGTTGCCAAACGCTAATGTGGACGTGTCGCTCCTCACACATCTCGAGTCATTACCACTAGCGGATTCGGAGTTTGCGAATCCAGCAGACATTGATGTTTTGATCGGAGCCGCAATATTCCCGCACTTGATACTTACTAAAGTGGTACGTAGTGAGCAAAATAAATTACCGCCCGCTATTGAGACGGTATTCGGGTATGTAATTATGGGTACCGTACCTACATTACATACTTCTCAATACGTTACGTCTTGCTGTTGTTCTGTTCTTCAAGAAAACAATATTGACTCTCTTCTCAAGCGATTTTGGGAGCTTGAAGAGGTTACCGCACCGCCCTCGATGAGCCATAAAGATCTCGAGTGTGAAGAACATTTCCGCGCTACCACTGTTCGTGACGACAGCGGCAGATACGTTGTGGCGTTGCCATTCTGTGGTGACCCTTATTCGTTAGGCGACTCGTACGCTGCTGCGCTCAGACGTTTCCATTGTTTGGAACGTAAACTTGATGCATCACCTAAGTTACGCAGCGCCTATAATGACGTCATTCGTGACTACATAGATAAAGGTTTTTTGAGTGTAGTTGTAAACAACGAGGGCAACTCTCTGCCCTCATATTATATCCCGCATCACGGCGTAGTTCGCGAAGATAAAACCTCTACTAAACTTCGTGTGGTTTTAGACGCTAGTTGTAAGACTACATCGGGTCAGTCGATTAATGACATTTTGCATGCCGGCCCCAATCTACAGGGTGATTTATTTAACATCATAATAAAGTTTCGTCTTTTCCAAATCGCTCTGTCAGCTGATTGCCGCCAAATGTTCCTCAATATCGGCGTTCGCGAATCTGACCGTAGATTTCAACGGGTCTTTTATCGTTTTGACAAGAAAGAACCTTTATCTGTGTATCAGTTCAATCGTGTTTGCTTTGGACTCAAGTCTAGCCCATATCACGCGTTACGAGTTGTTCGCCAGTTGATCGCTGATGAAGGCGATCACTTTCCCGCCGCAGCGGCTGTTGCCACTTCCGCTTTGTACATGGATGACATTGCCTGTAGTGTCATATCCGCTCCGCTAGCAATTTCGCTTTGTGAAGAGCTTATTCAGCTTTTCAAGCGAGGCCAGTTTGATCTTGTCAAATGGACAAGCAACTCTAAGGAGGTTCTCGCACGCATACCAGATTCTCATAAGGCTTCTCCAGACATTGAGTTTGAGAAGTCTGTACCGCATAAGGTTCTCGGTTTACGCTGGGACAAATCCTGCGATAGTTTTCGGTTTGACGTCTCACCACCAGATGATAAGTGCACCAAACGCACTATGCTGTCCACAGTGCCTCGACTATGGGACATAATGGGTTTTGTGGCTCCCACAATTTTGTACGCCAAGCTCTTGATCAAAGAGCTTTGGCTATCAAAGTGTGAGTGGGATGAAACACCCCCTGACCATATTGTCGCCGCTTGGGGCCAGTTTTGTATTGAGCTTACCGCGCTCAATCAAGTTACTATTCCGCGTCATCTTGGGTTGGTAGATGGATGTACCATCAACTTGATAGGTTTCGCTGACGCCAGCGAGCGTGCTTACGGCGGAGTCGTATATCTGCAAGTCCGCATTGGTTCTAACTACTCGGTGCAGTTAGTTTGTGCCAAGTCTAAGGTCTCGCCTGTTAAAACCGTTTCAGTTGCGAGACTGGAGTTGTGCGCGGCCCTTCTGCTGTCTCAGTTGCTCCGCAAGCTTCAAGACACAGTTTTGCCCCACTACCCCATTAATAAATTATACGCATTTTCCGACTCCAAAGTAGTGCTCGCTTGGATTCATTCTTCTCCTCATCGCTGGCATACTTTTGTCGCCAACCGCGTTAGCAAATTGATTGAACTGGTTCCTGCTACTTGTTTCAATCACGTTGCGGGTATTGAGAACCCCGCAGATTGCTTGTCTCGTGGTGTCACTCCACTTAATCTTCTGCATCATCCATTGTGGCGTCGTGGACCTTCTTGGATCTCCCATGATCCGTCAGAATGGCCCATGCAACCCTTTGACCACAGTGCAGAAGACGAAGATGTACCCGAGCGGAAGTCTGTTTCTTATCCCGTGATTGCTGAGGTTGCGGAGTCTCCCATCTATGCACTCGCACTACGCATGTCATCGTGGTCTAAGTTACTCCGCGCCATCGTTTATGTCTATAGGTTTCTTAGGCACCTACCTAATGAGACTTTTGTATCAAGTACTGATCTGAAATTCGCAGAATGTAAGTTACTACGAGCTGTACAAGCTGTTCATTTTAGTAACGACATTCAAAATTTAAAGGACAATGTACCTTGTTCTCCCGCTATCCTTAGATTCAAGCCGTTTCTCGATGAACATGGCGTCATACGCGTTGGGGGTCGTCCGTCAAATTCGGATGAACCTTATAACTACAAACATCCTTGTATTCTGCCGCGACATGATCATGTTGTCGACCTTCTTGTTGATTTTTATCACAAGAAGCACCTCCATGCCGGTCCGGAGTTGCTTATGTCCTTACTTAGGCATAAGTATTGGATTTTAGCCGCTCGACGAATAATTCGTCACAGAATACATAAATGTAACGTCTGTTTCAAATTTCGTCCGCGTCCGACTTTCCCTCCCATGGCCGATCTCCCTAGCCGGCGCGTCAACCAGGTTGCTAAAGCGTTTACACACACCGGTTGTGATTACGCAGGACCACTGCAGTATACGCCAGTGCGTGGTCGAGGTGTTAAAAGCCGTAAAGCCTGGCTATGTATTTTTACAAGCTTAACGACGCGCGCTACGCATATTGAATTTGCGACAGATTTAAGCACGGTGTCATTCCTGGCAGCCCTTAAACGATTTCTCTCACGGCGCGGCCCTATACAGTGTTTGTACACGGATAACGGCACTTGTTTTGTGGGCGCAAGCTCTTATTTACGCGACCTTTATAAGTTTCTCAGGGAAGAATATCGTACTCGTCTTCAGGAGGAACTTTCCATAAATCATATCGACTGGAAGTTTATTCCACCAGCATCACCGCATTTCGGTGGATGTTGGGAAAGCATGGTCAAAGTAATTAAAACGCATCTCTTCAAGGTTATAGGTCAACAGATCCTCTCTTACGAAGAGCTTTTAACTGTCCTTGCACAAGTCGAGGCACTGATCAACTCGCGTCCGCTCACGGCATTGAGTAGTGACCCTGCAGAACCATCCGCGTTAAGCCCTGCACATTTTCTGAACACAGTGCCATTATCGTCATTTCCGGCTCCTGAAGCAGACTCTTCAAGCTTGCTCCAGAGACATACTCTGCTGGATAAACTCGTGCAGTCGTTCTGGCGGCGCTGGCGTGCGGAATATCTACGCCAGCTTCAGGCTAGATCCAAGTGGAATAGTCCTGCATCCCCTATACAGGGGGTACGTTGGTCGTCAAAATACATGATAATGCTCCGCCGCTTTCATGGCCGTTAGCCATCGTAGAGAAATTGCATACTTCCAAGGACGGTACAACTCGCGTTGTTACCGTGAAAACCGCCAATGGGAGTTACGTGCGCCCTGTTGTACGTCTCTGTCCGCTTCCAACTCAGTGAGATCTAGCCTGAAGTTGGACTTACCTCTTAGTTTAAGTATTTAGTTAGTAGTTTTCGCTATTATTGCGTTTGTAGCTTTCGCTAAAGTTAATTTAGATTAATTTTATTGTCATATCGCTGTCTTAGCCTATTGATGGGTTATGCGGTAGTACACCCAACATAGCTAAGTTCAATTCTATTTTTTAAAGGCAACCCTTTAGGCTCGGGGGGATATGGTAGCGCCATCTAGCTTCCTATCTATAACGAATCGCATCAACATGAATCGTTCCACGCTTGTCTAGTGCGAGCGATATCATATTTCCGTCCCTCTCTTTCCCTCTCCCTGGAAGAGGCACTGCCTTCGCCCGATTCGTCGACGCGATCGTGGACGCGAGTAAGAGTCGAGAACATTCCTCCCGCTGAGAACGCCGTCTCGATACCGTACCGCGCCGCACCGTTGTATGTGATTATATAAACCGCTCGCAAGTGGGAGTGACGATGAATTGAAGTGTAAACAATCAGCTGCATCACGAAACACCAGGAGGAAAAGAAACGAAGAAGGCTGTATAAGGTAAGTGCCTTCCATCCTTGAAATATCCTATACCCACTCAATCACCTCCTCCCGTATCCATCTCCTCTTCCCTTATTCCTTTCTAGGCAACCCAGAACTCGCCCTAATACAGTCCATTCCATTAATCCTTCCCAAGTCGCCTAGAACCCTACGGTTTCGGTGTAAAGCCGAGCCAGAATCTGTTATTTGGCTCTTCCCACAACAGAAAGTAGTTACACTCAAAAACTAGTCGTTGTAGTTTTACACCTTCTTAAATACGCCATTTGTATATTCATGTCTTTTGTTAGATAGTTTATCGTCGACTTCTTAAGGTTCGCAATTCATAACTACATTTCTATGCCCAAAATTTTTAGAAAATTTAATACTATTATCAGTTGTATTCAATGTAAGTAGGGTATAAAGATACAAACAACCTTAATTTCAAATTCAGCTTTAATTATAACAAAACATCAACGAAACCCACGAATTTCACTTCACAAACAATCACTCACTGCAATCTGTAACCATATTTCACCGAGATTGTTAAACAAATCAATTCGAGTGAAAACTCCGTTATTTCGGGAAGACGTTGACGTTATTTTTTTACAAATCTCTTTGTCAATGGAGAATCATTGAGAAATTGAAAAAAACATGGTTCAATTCACAAACCTCGGTATATTTTCATTTATCTGTCATTTCCTTTCTGTAGATTTTGCTACAACATTTATATAGACATATTTTATCAGAAATACCTTTGAGTAAAAATATGAGCATTTCATTTTTCCTTTTTCTGAAATGAATAAAGTGCGCGGTGAGTTTATTGATTACCGTTTTGTTTGATATGTGACTTCGTAAGCTTGTTTCGTCTATGAGGTGAGATAAATAAGAAGTATATGTAAATCTAAAGTTTTAGGGATACCCACGAAGTACAGTTTATTTTTTATAATACATTGGTGCAACGACCCACGGTCACCTTATGAGAAGTGGGTAACTAAAAGTTCTTCGTTTTCACCCTTCTCCTATAAGAATGTAAAATAATGGCATGTACCGTCGCCCTGCCATTCTTTTATTCACCAAACGAAAGTCAACGTTCGAGGCACTGTTGCTTTACGTCGATTTTCTTTGAGATGCTGACACTATCTCATTTAAGTTCAAACAGTATGACATTGCCTGTCTTTGCAGTTTGATTAAACAAAAGTGATTCGGCGATTATTACACCTTATCATCATCATCATCATTGTCTTGCAATAACCGGATTGCATCCAAAGCTTTCGCATAAGAGTACAGGGTCTACTTTTTAGTTTAACCAGATAATAATATTACACAACTTTCCAACAAAGTGACCGCCGTCTAACCTCCGCAACTCTAAGTGCTATATCACAGTGCTATACTATAGGTATATTCCTGGAGACTAACTTCGCATATTACCAAAGTCCATTAGCAAATTAAAAAAATATCCAGATCCACACACTATTGAGTCTCTAGCTCCAAATGAAGTGTTTATATCTCTGATGATATTATAAAATGACCTTTTCGTCATGTCTGTATGAACGCGATAAACACAAACTATTGAAAAGATTTTATAGGAAGTAGAGCCTTGCTGATTTCAGCATGAATAGGCCGGCTCAACCGGGGAGTACTACCCTCTCACAGAAAATCGACGTAAAGTAACAGTACTTAGACGCGTTTCGTTTGGTGAGTGAGAGTGCCGGAGGCCCTATCCCCTATTCCTTCTCCCTCATCCCACTCCTCATCCTATCCCTTTTCCCAACCCCAAGGGGTGGCAACGCACTTGTGACTCCTGTGGTGTTACTTGTGTCCATGAGCGGCGGTAATTGCTTACCATCAGGCGATATATCCGTCTGCTGCTCGTTAACCGCTTATTACTATAAAAAATGTACCGATACTGAGAAAGGTTTTTAAGTGTATAATTTAAGCAAGCGGTGCCGCGGGCGCTGTCTAGTAAAGTACAAAAATAAACTACAGAGACAATATTTATTACGTTATTGTATCCGTTGGTGAGACAAAGCTCTCTCAGATTGAAACAGATGATTGTTTTCCGATGGCAATATTTTCTGTTTTAGGTACTCTTTGATTTATGAACCGAAACGTGACTCGGTTCAAATTGTTAGCGTTTGTCTGTCTTACTAAGGCCGACCACAAATATACGATTTCGCCAGTGAATTGCCAAATTTTGTTTTTTATCTGGCACTGAGTTGCGTTACTGACGTCACTTGGGGCCTGCCCCAAGTGACGTCAGTGACGCAACTAAGTGTCACTGAAAACCAGCAAGTCGTATCGGGGCTAACGTCACGAACGTCGCACCACTGAATGCCTGCCTCACTGTCACATTATTTTTTTAATGTGGGTATGGCCGAAAATAGTCGTGGGTAATGTATACCCGTAATAATGAGACTATGTACACCTACTATATTTATATGTATTTTTTATTATGTACCTAATAATTGTACGTTTTTATGATGTGAGAATAAACGAATTAAGTACTTACTTATTACAAGTCTTTTTATGCCAACATAACTATCGTAGTAATAATAATTATCCTACAGGTTATATTCATAGTTAAATACGTTAGTTTTGTATTTCAAGTGTTTTATGAGCAGTTATAAATATCGAGGTTTTCTGACAGACAATGCGGGTAAACATGGAAATCGAAGGTAAACGGGTATTTAGGATAAATGTTGTGCTTTCTGAAATCATAGCTTTCATATACCAAATTCTAAAAAGTATACTGTGCACTCGGCTTAATAAAATTGTGTAAATGTTTAGCGAAACCTATTTTGGACAAAAAATACATATTTTGCAGTAAAATGAGTATCTTCTAGATCTTAAGTTTATTTTTCACTGTAATGGCAAACTATATTTTAAGTGAACTAGCTCATATATCCAAAACTGTTTCAGTAACAGCCTCTCACTGAATGATAAGGTCAATCAACGGTATATTGTATTATCAGGGTTCGCAATCGAGTTCAAGTATAAGAACTAGAAGTCTTCGTTTCTTTAAAACCTGTTGATGATTTGAGTTTAAGGCCAAACGGTTCTAGCAGGGTTACTATACAACACCTTGCTAGACAAGCTCCTTTCAACCCTCATTTGCAACCACCCTGGGATTTGGCTCAAAGTAACGGACTCAGTCGAAGTTTTAAGGTCTATCTACACATAACTGGGCCGTGGCGTTGGCTCCTCCCGAAGTTCACCACAGTGTCTTGTGTCCATATCGGAAAGGACCATACCGGCCAATTTAACCGTTTCTGCCCGATCCCTTGGGAACTGCCGGAAAACCCTTCTCAGTGCACCACTACGGTCCCCAAGGAAAACACATGCCTTTCAGCTTCTTGAGTCTAATAGGTTTGACTTGACCATAGTTTTTTTGTGAGTCAGTCAGTAACGAAACAATTTTATATACGGGTACTGACTCACACTTATAACTCTTTGGCCAGGCGGTTAAAATACGTTACTGAATCCAGTAAAAAAATAAACATAGAAATGAACTAACATTTCTGACCGCAAGTGTACCCTCTTTGAATAACAAAACATTGTCACACGGACGCTCGCGTAAAACGGTGGTAACACGAGCAACTAATAGCCATTGAATGTTTATATAATTGATATTGCACTGCAGTTGGGCACGTTTGCTTGATATATCGCCGGGTGTATTGTACAATTTAACGTTTGGTGGGTCAGCTTAGCGCCAAAGTTAACGGCTTTAGTTATTGCGTTGTGGTTGCTGTTTCATACCGTACTATTACGCGCTGTATTACATTACGGAAAGGCTCTGTTATTCGTTTTTGCTTCTTGCCTTTTCATTCATGTTTTTTTTTGAAATGTGTTGTATTTATTACCTACTTTAATAGTCTTCTACATTATTTCATGTAACTTAAATCGATGTCTGAAGGCGGAAATGCCCAATCTACCAGTCAACGTTGTGGCAATCAACGATGTCCTAGCGTTATGCCGTTTCATGATTTCAGTATTATAATGTAAATAGTCTATGTATTTTTGGAAACCTTTGTTGGATTAGTCTCGAATTCAATAGAAGTCCTCAATCACTTACTTTGAAGACAAGTGTCAACGTCGTCTTTACTTAAGAACGTAACTTGATGGAGAACTCAAACTTGATTCGGACCTTCTGTAAATATTTACAACTATTTTGTAATTAGCAAACTGTTGAAATTTTTCTCTGTTATATTCTATTGATGATTAATTATCGCTTGCTAGTTACTAAATGGTATAGAAAAACATCGTGTGGAAAACCTGCATGTCTGCGAGTTCTCCATAATGTTTCTAAAAGACATGTGAAGTCTATCAACTCGCACTAGGCACGCGTGGTGTATTATGGCTTTATCCTTTACATACTCAGAAGAGGCATCTGTCCAACGGTGTACAGTTTAAGTACAGCGCTGATGATGATAACGACTAATCAGAACTTTGTTGTTTTTTTATTTAGGTACATTTTATTTTTCACAACTATAAACAATTTCAGAAATCTTATTCCTACTTAAGTAAAGTAGAAAGTGTGTAACTTTATGCAGTCTCGAAATGGTTGTCTATACGCTGGTTCTTTCTGTCATTTTTCTTTTCGCGCGTAAATCTAAGCTACAGGTGCATTATCAAAACGAATATACCATTAATTGACAATCCAACAGAACCAACAAAAGGTACAAAAGACAATGTCTGCAGCTCTCACTGCTATAACGAAGTGGAACGGTGCACGCCTGGGGTCGAATGTGTGCTGACACCTTAATTGAATATCGTAGTCGGATGAAGTGACTATCACTATTCTAGTGTTCAATCTTTGCTGTATGGAGATTTGATTTTGCTGTAGTTTATACATCTTTATGTATTTATTTGAAGACTAGTTTTTGCGCGCAGCTCCGCCCCCGGTGGTTTTGGCTATCGTAACAAAAGAACAAAAGGTAGCCTGTGCTATTCTAATATTATATGTTCTAACATACTAGCCGAGCTCGTTGTTATTCTCGCGTTTTTATGACTACTGCTCCGCACTCGTGACTCATAGCGTGATGTTACATATCCTAGACTTCCTTGATAAAAGGGCTAACCGACACAAACAAAAATATTCATATTGGAACAGTAATTCCCGAGCCAAGCGCGTTCAACCAAACTAACAAACTCTTCAGCTTTATTTTATTTTGTATAGATACTTAGTATAAATATTACTGGGAAGTTAGCAATCCGCTTAGTAGTTTTTGCCTGAAAGTAAGAGAAACTAACAAAGAAACACACTTTCACATATACAGTGTGGATTATTTGGCTTGTTTCACAATCAAACCACACCGCCGCGACAACCTGTTGTTGTGTCTATTGAATTGTGTCGCTGCGACTTCTAGCGGTTGCGTTATGGAACGAAAAAAAATGTGCTTGTGGTTGATTTGTGCTGCGATGTGGTTGCGAATAGTAAAGATTTCAAACATAACCGTCAACGTCATGGGAGGCTGGGTGCTGGAGTACACTCAGTAGCGACGCGCTATTCATGAGCACCGTGAGTGGTTCTTAGGTGACAGATCCAATATTCTACCCGAAAACCGAAATATTGTATGATTGACATTCTCGTGATCTTATTAACATAGAAAAAACGGTCTGTGGCAGCAAGGATTTGAATAATTATATTCATCCCTTGTCAAAAATTCTACTAAACTGAGATCAGTTCCGTAAAATTTTTGACTAGGCTGAAAAACAAGAATGAAAGAAATGTTTATAAATAGAATAATAACTTAAAAGATTTGCTCACTAAAGCTGCTATATTTTTAAGAATTGCCCGAAGCTATTTATATATATACTTTAGAGAGCTTGCCCAAAAATATTTTCTCAAAGAAACTAGAAGAAGCTCAATTTAAAATTTCTTCAACTAATAACCGTTACTTATACAAAAGAGTGTATAATTCATAATAACAAAGTTTCTTTTGGCGGCATTATTTCAATAATCTCTCCTTCTGAGCTTATTTCTTAATAAGTACGAATTATGTTAATTCGGCGTATTGAGGTGACTATAATTTGATTCTTTTGTATTTTAATCTTCGCGATTTGAATATAATATTTTTTGTCTTGGAAATTAGAGAGGCAAGGGAATGTGACAAGTAGTTGGTGATACAGATATTAAAAAAATATTTAAGGTACATCATAATGACAGTAGCAGAACGATTTTAATCCTTAATGACTACGACTTAAGATCGGTACAAAGGTAAAAGTGTCTATCTTGACAAGAAGACGTGTGTATAATTGTATTTTATTTATTTTTTATTTATAGTACGCCTGTATCCCCGAAGGGGTAATCAGAGGTGTAATATTACACCCACATTTCGCCATGAATTTTTAGGTCCCACGTAATAAGGGGCGAGCCTATTGACGTACCGTGCACATTACCAGACTCCGTGCTGCTACTGAGAATTTCCTAACGGAAAAACCCAATAACACTTTGCCCGACCCGGGAATCGAACCCGAGACCTCCCAATCCCACGCGCACATTTATGCCGCGAGACCAACGAGGCAGTGTATAATTATATTTGTACAATATAGGTAATGCACGGACCGACGATCTGGTTAAGATCGCGGGAAGCGGTTGGATGCGGGCGGCTCAAAATCGGTCTGTGTGGAGAACTTTGGGGGAGGCCTATGTCCAGCAGTGGACGTCTCTAGGCTGAAATGATGATAGGTAGTGCTGTGTATATGTAACAGCAAAATTTTGCTGACAATGTACACTGCAACATATTTAAAAAGTAATCGAATTATAATTATAATGATTATTCCCTTTAGACATGCCATAATATTAATTCAAAAACTCTAAATAGAAATAGACATTCAAAAACTACTGAATCGGTTTTGATGAAAGTTGGACAGTTCCCAAAATACTTTAAAATTATAACAATCACAGTACATTTACATTTCTTATCTTCCTTATTTCCTCGTATTACTCAACGAATTTATTAACAACAGCAATGAGAAAAATATTTGTGTGCTATTAAGTAAGTGTACTCAATTACCATCCATTAGCAATAACAATAAAACTGAAATAATGGTTCGCAAAGCCACTTCGAGCTTCAAGCCGAATGTATTCAGATAAAAGTATTTTAAATTAGGTAGGCATACTATTTTAAAATACTTTTATCTGAATTTATTCTCGTAAATTGCTCGTTTCAGGAAGAAAATGTCTGCTCGTGTGATGTATTGTTGTAGTGATTTAAGTAGCCACCTCGCCGATTAACACTACGCCTTTGGTGGGTTCGACCTCATCATTAGCAATGCTTAATATTTATTTATTTATTATCTTTATATACACATAGCATTAAAGGTGGACTTAATTTCTGTCCCACTACTGAGCACAGACATCTTCTCATTATAAGAAGGGTTAGGCTATAGTCCACCACGCTGGCCAAGTGCAGGTTGGCAGACTTCACAAGTTTTCGAGGAGATTTTGGAGAACTCTTAGGCATGCAGTTTTCGTCCCGATGTTTTCCTTCACCGTTCAGCAAGCGATCATTGAAAATTTCATTCGCACATCGCACAAAACTAGCTACAAACTCACTAAAAAAGGGAAGAGGCATCTGCTCAACAGTGATCAATTTAAATATGGGGCTGATGATGATAATGACTGGTCAGAACTTTGTGCAATCTCGTAATGGTTGTGTATTCTCTGGTTTGGGTGGCTTTTGATATATTTCACACGGAAAAACTAAAACCCAGACGTATTCTCAAAACGAATATACCATTAATTGTCAATTCAACAGAACCAACAGTAGGTACAAAAGACAATGTCTGCAAAAGCTCTCTCTAGTATAACGAAGTGGAACGGTGCACGCCTGGAGTCGAATGTGTGCTGACACCTTAATTGAATATCGTAGTTGGATGAAGAGATTATCACTATTCTAGTGTTCAAACTTTGCTGTATGTTGATTTGATTTTGAAGGACCTAGCTTATAATTTGTTGTCTTTATTTCAAAGACTAGTTTTCGCGCACGGAACTGACTGCGTTTGTGTTGGATATCGCAACAAAACATTGCACACGCATTGTTTTTGGCTAATGTTCCACACCCGTGGTCCATAGGGTTATGTTACATATCCTATAGCCTTCCTCGACAAATGGATTATCCAGCACAATAGTTTTTAATTAAATAAGGAGAAACTAACAAACAATATAGTTAGTGCCACAATCACGACAGTCGCGCCAAAAGGTAGCTAAACTGTAGTAAATACGTGTGAATTAATAACGTAACTGCGACTTCTTTCGGTTGCGTTATGGTTCGTAACAATGTAATATGGTTGTGGTTGCTTTATCCCTTGTGCTGCTATGTGGTTGCGAAGAAAAAATTAAAGATGTCAAACATCAACGTCATGGGCAGCAGGGAGCAGGCGCGAACGCAGTGTTGTTTCGCTATTAATTTTCATACACATGAGCACTGTGAATTGCTTAGGTGGCAGATTCAGTAGGTATCCTACCTGATAAGAATGGTACTGTTCGGCGGGACCGGGAAAGTGTCTTTTTAAAAAAAGATTTTGAACTAGCTGAAATTATTTATTGGAACACGGTACACACACGTAATATTAGATATAGTATTTACTAGATTTAGGAATAGAACTTAGCACTGGTACAAAGATTTAGAAAGTACTTAGACTGGCACACTAAGGATATAGTAGAACTGTTCGCGTTAGATGATGGATGCAGACTGAGGTTGAAAGGGACTGAATTAATAAGGAAGGCAAAAGTGCTGACACGGAGATTTAGGCATTGGTAGGGATTTGTGATGAGTAGTATGGATAGGCAACTGTGTTAGCATTTTAGGGTTCAAGGGGCGTTTGTAACAGCCCCCCGATTTAGAGTAAACTTCACGGTAAAAATGAAGTTTACGGGAAAGGAAAGAAATAGCAAGGATTACGACTTGCGAATACGAAGAGTAGGTGATGTTATAGTGGGAAGTTCGACTTCATCATTTTCGGGTTCAGGGATAGGAGTTTCACGAGATTTTAAAATTTTCCTGAGTATGCCAGTTTTACAAATTAAGAAAATAGTACAAATTAAGACTACAATTAGGATTACATAGATTGTGGAAGTATAGTACTTCTCATAGAGTACAATATGCGGTTTTTCAATAAATTCGTTTAATTCTTTAAGTAATTTAGGATTTTTAAAAGCAATGGAATCTAGATTTACATTTTTCAAGTTAACAGGAGGTAAGTTGGATACAATACTAGTATATTTATTGAAATTACAGCAGGAGTCGTTAAGGATATTTAATTTAGCGATTATAGGTTTTAATATAATATTAATATTATTCTTAGAGACTAGTCGTGTGTCTTTACAATAGGCGACACATCCTTGGGGTAAGTACAATAATCCGCTACCGCTTATATCTAGGTCTACAATAGAGGTATTACATTCTATATTTAACTTACTTCTATCGGACATGACGAACAACCAGTTGTTGTTTTGTAAATGTTGCCAAATGTTTACATTTCCAGTGAAAAACTTAGTGTTACATAATTCAGGAATTTCGGTAAGTACTTTAGTAATAATCTCTGTTTCACAGGATGGAGTTGCGACAGTAGAATAGGATATCGGAGTGTTACACAGGTAATGTTCATGGTTTATCATTTTACAATCGTTTAGGTTATTAAGTTTACAATAAGTGGACTTATCTTTACTTATACCTATATACTTAGTAGAAAGAACAATAGTAGTATAAGATACAGGGTTACGAGGTTCATAGGGTACTGGACAGGGTAAATTATGATACAAGTGGAAATTAGTGGGATTGACTAGTGGAATGTCTAGGACGAAAACTATTTTGTTTTCGTTTTCATAACAAGATATAGAAGACATATTTATAATGATTTGTATATTATTTAGGCTTAGAAGAACTGGAAGGCGCTTAGAATTTGGTATGAATCTATAATTATTAATCAACTCAGTATAGAGTTCTTTAGGCGTTAGAATAGAAGGGTAAAGTATGTTTGATTTACTAAACATTATTGAGCTTATAATATCTTCAACTTTGAAGGATAGTGTTAAGAGACTATTCTCTATCATGGAAATTAATTCTAGGATACGTGATCTTATTCCTAATTCTCTGGCGATAAAAGTTAGATTTCTAATGTCTTGGTTAAGACCGTCGATGGCGACATTTAATTCATGCTCGTTATGACTTATAGTATAAATGGTTTCGTTAAAAGCTTTGAGGATTGAGGTAGTAATGAGGATATTCTGTTCTACTAATGACGCTACTTTCTTTTGTTCGGCCTCAACTTCTTGGATGGCATTATTATACCGGATAGCATCACCTTCGTCCATGGTTCCGAATAACTTTTTCGAAATAGATCCTATGATAGATAGGGGTGCGCCTCTCCGAGATTGGTGAGGGACATGATAAATGATAGATTCAGTGTTACGATATAGGTCTTCGAAGCGAGTAATTAGGGGTCGTAAGAGATTGAAACATTCTACGTTATTTAATGCATTATCATTTTCACAAAGTGATTTAGAAATGTTGAGAATATAGTATAAATTATCTATATGTGGGAACAGGTAAGATATGTCTACTGGTATAACTACGCTAAGGTAACTATCAACTAAATTTAACGATCCTAAGGGGTCGAAATATATTCCTGAACTGTTTGTCAGGGGTTCGACGAATTCTTGGCCCGTTGAAGGGTTGCTGTAAGAGAATAGAATAATGATATAGTGAACTAATCTTCAGTACTAGATCTAGAAGCGAGTTTCACCTCATCATAGTGATGGGTGACGTGCCTACGGTTTATAAGAAGGGTTAGTGTATTTCTGCTGTTTATCTTCACGACTTTGTATGGGCCTTTCCATACTGGCGATAGGGCTTTGCGCAGTCTTACATGATTTTTCAGGTAAACGTAATCGCCTACTTTATATTGAATGGGACGTGAGTGATTGTCATAATATTCCTTGGATCTTTCTTTCGATTTTTGAATATTTTCGAGAGCTTTGTCTCTTGAGAGTTTGAGTCTATGATGTAGGAATATTACATATTCGGGGTATGTTAGTTCTGGACGTAGTTCGTAGATAGAGTCAGGGATGAAGGCTTTGTGGCCGAATAGGAGTTCGTAAGGGGTAAAATTGGTTGACGCATGAACAGAGGTATTATAGGCTTACATTGCTGTGAAGACGAATTTGTGCCTATCGGTATGGTTCTCATTAACGTAGGATTTGAGGTACTCCTTAAGGGTAGAATGACTACGCTCTAAGGCACCTTGAGTTTGAGGATGATACGGGGATGATATTTGTTTGATTTTGAGAAATTCGCAAGTTCTCTTGAACATCTCTGCGGTAAAATTGGTACCTTGGTCGGTTAGGATAATTTTAGGGATGCCGAATAGAGAAATAAAATGTACTAGGCACTCGCATGTATCTTCTGAGGTAGCATTAGCGATAGGGTAAGCAAATGAGAATTTAGTGAGGTCATCCTGCATAGTGAGTATGAATTTTAATTGTTTTAACCCTGCTTCTGGCAGAGGGCCTACGAGGTCCATGCTAAGGCGTTCAAAGGGTTTGGTAGAAGTGGTAGTTATTTGCATAGGAGCTCTATTAGTTTGTCTGAGGGCTTTATTGCTTTGACACAGTGTGCAGTTTTTTATATAGGTCTCGATATCTGAACGCATGTTTTTCCAGTAGTATTTTTCTTTAATTCGATTTAGCATTCGGGCTGTGCCAAGATGACCGGCATATCGTGATTTTCACGAAGGATTTTAGGTATTTTTGAGAGGGTTGGAAATATGAGAGTATTGTGATTGACGTTGATGCTTATGTTAGTGTTATTAAAGATATAGCAGAACATATTGTATATTCTTGACCAAATATGTTTATCGAAAGGGTCGCGGAAATCAGTGATAGCTATTTCTAGGCTTTCGTTGGTTAGAGATAAGGATATGACAAGGAATTGATTTTTAAGATAGATTAGGCTTTTATAAATAGATTCATAGGAACAGTTGTCGAAATGGTATACTTTGGTAAATAGAAAGTATATAGTGGATCCGTTGTGCTCAAAGAATATAAACGTATATAGAGTTCTTTCCCTATTTAGGAATTCGCTAGGATCTGGGACGTTGCTTAGGATTTCTTCGATATACGGGTTAGAAGTATCAAGATCGATTGAGGTAGGAATAACGATGTGTTTGCTAGAAGTTTTAAGAATACTTTCGTTAAATTCGAGGATTTTAGTATTACTATTAAATTGTTTTTCTGACATGATTTTCAGGAATTTGCTGTAGTTTTCATCAGAAAGAGGAGCAGGATTAGCAGGAGAAGCAGTGGAACCAGAAGGTGAGTGAGGATTTAGAACGGTTTCAGTGGATTCAGCGGGATCAGCGGATTCAGCGGGAGGAAGCAGAGGATTGGAATTATCAGGTGAGTGATTATTGCTTTCAGGATTTAGAATATCTGATAAAGCGTCGTCGTTTTCTAACAGGTCTATTGAAGGGACTTCGTTAGAGCCTAGAGGAACAGAGGGTATCTGGATATCGAGGTCGTCAAGAGTTATAGGGCTAAACGCAGATGATGGATATTGAATATCTTGACGGGAGGTAGAAGGAATAGGATTATCGTATGGGTTTTCTATTGAGTCTTGAGTTGGTTGTACAGGATTCACTGGGAATCTGGATAGAGCATCAGCATTGCTGTTGATTACGCCTTTCTTGTATTCGATTTTGTAATCAAACTCTTCTAGGTTTAGACGCCATCTGACTAAACGGGAACCTGGGTCTTTACAATTGAAAAGCCATTTTAATGGCATATGATCAGTGACAATAGTGAATTTATGACCATATAGATAGGGACGGAAGGTTTTTGTTCCGAATACGATGGCTAAGCATTCTTTTTCGGTTGTGGAATAGTTAGTTTCGGCTTTATTTAGTGTTCTCAAAGCATAAGCTATAGGGCGGTCTTTACCTATATCCCCTTGAGATAGGATAGCGGAGATAGCATAGTTAGACGCGTCGCAGGTTAGGACAAAAGGTTCAGTGAAATCAGGGTATATAAGGATAGGAGCAGAAACGAGATTTTCTTTTAATTCGTCAAACGCTTGTTGTTGCTCGTTTGACCAGGAGAAAGTGATGTTCTTTTTTAGTAAAGCAGTTAGGGGTTTGGCGATTTTGGAGAATTCAGGGATAAAACGACAATAGTAAGAGACTAGACCTAGGAAGGATTTGGTATCTTTTGGACATTTTGGAATAGGAAACTGTTTTACAGCCTTGATTTTGTCTGGATTTGGGCTTATGCCTTTGTCACTGATAATGTGACCAAGATAGCCGACTTCTTTGCGTAGAAATGCGCATTTGTCGAGCTGGAGTTTGAGGTTATGTTTACGTAATCTTTCGAAGATTTTAGAGAGCTTTTCGCAGTGATTAGGGAGGTCGTGTGAATAGATAACAATATCGTCGAGGTAAATGTAGCAGTGAATGCCTTGAAGGCCAGCTAGGGCTGTGTTCATGAGACGTTGGAAAGTCGCGGGAGCATTTTTAAGTCCGAACGGCATGCGTTTGAACTCGAAATGTCCTTGCGGAACGGTGAATGCAGTTTTAGGAGCGTCCTTTTCTGATATGGAAATTTGGTGAAAACCAGAACAGAGATCGAGAGTGGAGAAGTATTTGCTTTGACCTAATTGGTCTAGGATTTCGTGTATTTGTGGGATTGGGTAACTTTCCCCGATGGTAATATCGTTAAGCTTTCTGTAGTCCATACGATGCGCCATTTCTTTTGGCCGTAAGAGTCAATTTTCTTTGGGACTACCCATATAGGGAATGACCATGGAGAAATAGAAGGTTGGATAATGTCTTGAGATAGCATTTTGGAGATTTGGGTTTCAACTTCCTTTTTGTGGATTTCTGGGAATCTGTAGGATTTGACGTTGATAGGCTCAGAGGGATTAGTATTTATCTCATGCTCTAGTAAGTCGGTGGTAGTAAGTTTGTCGTTAGGTAATTGGAATATGTCCGAATATTGGGAACATATGTCGAGGAGTCGAGATTTTTCTTCGTCGTTTAAATGTTCTGTCCTAAGCATGTTTAGGCCTTGATTTCTGCGGGATGTAGAAGATTTAGTATTATAGGGTTCAAAGTTATAGATAAAGGAGGAATTAGCATTGAAGGGTTGGAGATTTATTTTAATATCGGAATTGATTTCAACTGTGTCTTCAGATGTATTTAATACAGATACGTTTACTCTGTTGTTGTCTTTTACAGTGACAAGGGAATTAGCAATTATTAGAGAGTCGGAGATATGTTGATCTAGAATGAGTCCTACACGATATTCGAGGTTAGTAACTGCACATTCAATTATTGTTTCGGTGCGAGGCGGAATTTTGTAGGTTAGCTCGTAATATTTTAGTCTAACTACGAAATGTCTGATTTGTATTTCTTCAATCACGTGGAATTTATAAGTAAGATCGGAATGAGCACCTGTGAATAATTTTAATTGGAAGTGGCCTATAGTAGACACGGTTTCGTCACTGGTATTAATATCTTTTAATTGAATGGTTTCATTTTTCAGAGCTGGCATCACGTTCACTGAAGATCGTTTTACTAGACTGACACAGGAACCGGTGTCAACTAAGAACGAGAGGTCGCGGTTATTGACTTGGGTTCGGATATTGACGTGAGGTAGGTATCGTTTATTAGAGCTGATTTCGTATATAGTAGGGGTTGGAATGGAATTGGCTGAATTAGGAGGTACAGAGGATGTAGTAGATGCAGTGAATTTAGAGGAGTTGGTAGTCGCATCGGATTTGGTAGGTCTATTGCTAATTGGAGGTTTAGCAGGTATAAAGCAAGATTCAGTGGACTTGGTAAGTGAATGGTAAGGTTTTGAGGATACAGCGGATGCAGTGGGAACAGTGGATCTGGTATGTATATAACGAGACGTAGAGGATGCAGCGGGGACAGAGGATACAGCGGATGTACGAGGCACAGTGGATGCAGGGGATCTGGTAGGTATTTTATAGGATACAGAGGGAGCAGAGGATACAGTGGATGTAGGAGGTCTAGGAGATTTGGTAGGATTATCTCGGGATGCAGTGGATACAGAGGATGCAGTGGATGTACGGGGCACAGCGGATGCAGAGGATTTGGTAAGTATTTTATGAGATGCAGAGGATACAGTGGATATAAAAGGTTTAGAGGATCTAGTAAGACTATCTCGGGATGCAGTGGATACAGAGGATGCAGTGGTAGAGTTTCGCGGTCGAACTATTGATACGGCGGATGCGTAGGATTTAGTAGGAACAGCGGATACAGAGGATACAGAGATAGAGCTTTCCTTATGGGGCTGGTTACCCTGCGGTGTAGCTCTGAATACAGAGGATTTAGTAGATACAGTGACTGAGCTTCCCTTTTGGGGCTGGTTACCCAGCGGTGTAGCTCTGGATACAGAGGATTTAGTAGATACAATGACTGAGCTTCCCTTTTGGGGCTGGTTACCCTGCGGTGTAGCTCTTGATACAGTGGATTTAGAAATGATTGAGCTTCCCTTTTGGGGCTGGTTACCCTGTGGTGTAGCTCTTGATACAGTGGATTTAAAAATGATTGAGCTTCCCTTTTGGGGCTGGTTACTCTGTGGTGTAGCTCTTGATACAGTGGATTTAGAAAGGGTGTCATTATGAAAGGATTGAGACGATTTTGAATGGTTTTGGGGTCTCACAAGACACCGTCGTGAGCCCTCTATTCGTTTAAAGGAAGTAGGTAGGTGGTCCTCGTAGGTAGAGTCGTCTTGGGTGTAGTGGACTCGATTTTGGAAGTTTGGACATTGGGGAGGACGAGTCGTGTTCGGGTTAGAGCGTTGGCGGTAGGTGTTATTATTCCTAGCCCTATTGTTGTTGTATTTGCGCTTCCGACAGACGTCTATGCTGCCGCCCATACGATAATCACAGTAAGTCACATTTTTGTCGATATTGAGTTAAGTACCTACGTGACTGGTGAGAGGCCGGGAATCGGCCGCGTCAAAAAAGTGCCTGACTGGCGAGAGGCCGGAAATCGGTCGATCGTTATAATTGCATTTTTTATTTCCTTATTTATTTTCAGCAGTTTTATGATTAAAATGTATAATTACGTAAGGATATTTATATACCAATCTGTAGGAAACTTTATGAAGAATCTAAATAAATATATATGTTAGCAGAAATTCATAAAAATCACCGAGTAATCAACAACAGAATGGAGCGCCCCCCGCTCCCCGTCGCGGGTTACCCCGCGCGCAGGGCCCGCCAGACGCGGGGGGTGGCAGCATGCAAGTAGCGCCACGTGACTGGGTACATATTCAGAAAGTAGAGATCGAGATCTACAATTCTGTATATTCAGAATTTGAAAATGTGGCTTACATCAAGAAATAAGATTAAGCATAATTACAGTAAGACACGATAGGCGCCAAGGTGCACTTATTATGAATGCAGTATGGGCACATACGGTTGATTTCTGCATAAAGTTAAATCTATTTACCTAGGTTTTACTACAGTAAGCAATCTTACTATAAATCTTATAACGTTACGATTTTATTACACTAAGTATGACTTAAACATAATAACAGTAAGTGGCACTTGTCGTTACTATATTAAGTAATTGGAATAAAACAAACTATTGCATTACCTTAGCATAACAACAGCAAGTGGAACTTACTGTGATTATGTTTAGGAATACCTCATATTATGTGTAGACTTGTCTAGAACAAATAAGGTAAGTGCAATACTTACTGTATATATTTTAAGATTTTTAAGGCGTTTAGTTCGTCGCGTCGTTGTCCGTGTGGTGACGGATTAGGAATACGAATTGTCACCACCCCATATCATCCCATGGGTGTCGTAAGAGCCGACAGAGGGAGTATATCATGCAGGGAACAGCACTGTAAGAGAAGGAAAACTTGATACAAAGCCTATACCAACCCGCTTGGCCAGCGTGGTATAGTAGGCCAATCCCTCCTTTCAAAGGAGAGGCCTAGCCCAGCAGTGGACTATTAAAGGCTGATGATGATGAGTTCGTCGCACCTAACCCCAGGCACTAGCTGTTGATAATAATATTTAATTTATTTTTCGGGATTTAAAACTTCGGGATTTTAAACTTTTGACCAAACAACCATTCGGCGTTTCAATTATCGGGATTTCATCCATCGGTATTTTAAAATTCGGTCTTTTAAAATTCGGGATTTTGATATGTACCTACCCATTTAAATATTATGTCTAATTATCATTATGGCGTTTAAATATTATGTGTAATTATTATTATGACAAAAATATGAAAAACAATCCGTATGGCACTCGTATCTTATGGTATCTAAGTTTCGGGCAATTAAAAGTATGTCATGTCTTTTAGGGCAAAACAACATTCGGGCAAATGAAATTTGGGTACCTAAATGAAATTCGGGAATATGAGATTATGGTTTATAATCTTCGGGTAAAGAATAGTCAACCCTTAAACTTTCTTATTGTAACTTTGGAAAATATATTTGTAAGTCTACATTTTACTCGTCACTTAAAAGACTTTTAAGGTATTTTTAAACTTCTACAAATAGGTTATAAGACTAATTAAATGAATGATAGGACTGATGAAGAATAATTTGTAAGACGAATTTGTTTTAGTTAGTGTAACTAAGATCTCATAATTTATATGAAGATTTTAATTTTTCTTTCTCGTTCTGAAAGGTAAATAAGCCTTATCAGAAATTAAAGTGCCTTTGTCTTTTTATGTTTTTTGTTGTGTACAAAGAAGTACAACTAATAGTTTAATAAGAGTTTTATGGAAAAACTATAAACGTGTTATGTTTTAGAGATAGTGCTTTGTTTGTTTAATATTGTTTCATGCACGAAGAAGTTTTATACTAATACGAATGATTACCTTTGGGATTTTATGTTAAACCATTTTTAATGCTATAAATAATTAAATAACAGAACTGATTTTAAAATTTTCTAGTTTCACAAAGTTATTTGTACTTGTTTTATTAAACTATGATTTCATAACATCAGTTATGTTTCATTTTCTTACAAATAATTAAGAAAAATGTAATTAAAGTTGGTGTCGGTGCTTTATGAGTTATGCTGTAATTTTACATATTGCTTCTAGCTATAATTACAGTAAGTGCCTAAGTTACTGTTAGCAAAAAATATCATATTTGTTATTATATGTAAACATTTATCTTATTTCATAATCATTGTTACAATATGTACCTACAACTTAAGATAGTTACAGTAAGTCACACACTTACTGTAGTAATAATAAGAAAATGTTTTTATTTATTTTCTTCATTACTTAACATAAATATATTTTTAAGATTTACAACACATTTATTACATGTAATAAAAAAATAAAAAAAAAACACCTATAAAACATGCCTATATTTACGTTATACATTTGTAAGAACTTAGATTTTATCTATATTAAGGCAGAAATGCTAAAAATAAAGAAAAAAACTTTAAGCGCGTTTTTCTCTAAACTGTCTTCAAGGCACTTACTGTGTTTATCACAAGCACGGCAGTATGGTATGCCCTACGTTCTTACAATATCGACACGTAGGTGGCGTAGAGTTGGACGACTGACCAACGTTGTGGACCATTGGTTTAGGACGATCTTGGGAATTAGAAGGTTTTTGTGAGTATCGATTTTGATAATGGTTACGCTTTGATAGTAGCATTTGTATTTTTTCCTCGGATATAGCATAGTTAATAGCTTCGTTGAGCGTAGAAGGACTTTTAATGCGAACTACGTTGCCGATTTTGGGTATAAGACCCATTAGGAAAGAGTGTTAGGCTAGATCTTCCATAGCGGAAGTCTTCCCTGACAGCTCTGCTTTTTCTTATTTGAAAGAGTGATTTCTGTAAGAATTTGAGCGAGACACTTGTCAATTTTGATTGAGTATTGGCTGACCGACTCACCCGGCGATTGGTGAGTTTCTTGTAATTCACTGAGTAAGTGAGCGTAATGTTTACGCTCGCCGAATTGCGATTGTAAGAAAGAGCTAAGTGACTCCCAACTGTCGAAGTCTTTTATAGAAACAGCGGATTCAGCCTTGCCTTCAAGCCGGCAAAGAATGAAATTTAAAAGGATTGGTTTTTGAGTTGTTGAAGCTAATCGATTTGCGTTTTCGCAGTTATTTATAAAAGAATTTAGTTTATCGCGAGACCCATCGTAGGGTTTAATGAATTTGAATAGTGTATTAATATCGATACGGTCAAGGAGAACGGTTTCTTCCTTCTTTGTCGTCATTGTTCACAGCTAAAAATAGTACAAAGAAATACAGAAATACACAAAGGCAATGAAAAGATATAGAACTTATAGTAAGAATTAGAACAAAGGGTTACTTAGATAGTACAAAGCTTGACTAAGATTTGGTATAGTGTTACAATGTAAGTAACAATGGGGTTTGTTGTAGCTCGATGCGGTGACGGTCGGACGGCCGGAACTGATAACGATGAAGTACTGAGAACATGGGATTGTTACGCACTGTGTGGACTTTGTTCACTTTATGAATTTGGGCACTTTCGATTTTGAAATGAAATAATATAGCACTGCACTGGATAAAAATGTTTGCACTTAAAAGACGCTGGCGACGATGATGAGGAGAATGAACATGATCACCTCGTGTAGAGTTGGTATGTCCCTTCCTAGGAACCTGGAGCACGGCGGCCGGTCTGCGGGCCACTCGGGGACTGGAACTCGGGAACTCGGGTGTTGTTCACCGCGCAGTATGCGGCGGATGGACGGTTCGAGAGATAGCGCGATTCTCGAACTACGGCGAATGCGATGCAGAGACGAATGCGAGACGGCGGAGTATTACCGGAGCGAGATACGGAGACGGACCGGGGATTTCTGAGTAATCCCACTGCTGTCACCAAATGTTACGCGGGACCGGGCAAGTGTCTTTTAAAAAAAAGATATTTGAACTAGCTGAAATTATTTATTGGAACACGGTACACACACGTAATATTAGATATAGTATTTACTAGATTACACACCCACACTTCGCCAGATATGTTTCGGTCCCAATGTAATAGGGGGCGAGCCTATTGCCATCTACCGGGCACATTTTTAAGCGAGCGATAATTAATATTTTTATTTTAATACACCTAACTTCGAAAAGTCATAGGTGTGTGCCCGGGGTAACTGGGGATCGAACCCGAGACGTAATACACCTCTGCCTACCCCTTCGGGGATAAATGGCGTGAAGATATGTTATGTTATGTTATTTACTAGATTTAGGAATAGAACTTAGCACAGGTACAAAGATTTAGAAAGTACTGAGACTGGTACACTAAGGATATAGTAGAACTGTTCGCGTTAGATGATGGATGCAGACTGAGGTTGAAAGGGACTGAATGAATAAGGAAGGCAAAAGTGCTGACACGGAGATTTAGGCATTGGTAGGGATTTGTGATGAGTAGTATGGATAGGCAACTGTGTCAGCATTTTAGGGTTCAAGAGGAGATTGTAACAACGAACCGAATTATTAGCTTGTGAGATTGACATTCTCGTGATATTATTAACATTGGAAAAGCGGTCTGTGGCATCAAGGAATTTAATAATTATATTCATGCCTTATGAAAAATCCAACAAAACTTACCTCCTATTAGGCTGAAGAGAAGAGGCTTATTATACAAAAGAGGTGCTAGGTTAAGGTAGAATTGGATTGTTAATGAAATGGGATTTATTTTATACCAGTACAATTTTCATCGCTTCATTAGGAAATAAATGTGTTTAAATAGAATAACTTAGGAGATTTGCTCACAAAAGGCGCTATATTTTTAAGACTTTAAAATATCTTGAACTTATAACCGTTACTTATACAAAAGAGTGTATAATTCAGAATTCCAAAGTTTTTTTTGTCGGCATTATTTCAATAAGCTCTTCTTCTGAGCTTATTTCTTAATAAGTAGGTACGAATTATGTTAATTCGACGTATTGAAGAGACTGTATTTTGATTCTTTTGTATTTTAATCTATGCATACTTTGGGATCTTAATGATGTTGGGAAAATTGGAGGGGCATAGAATTGTAGCAATAAGTAGGTAGTTCATGATTAAAATATCAAAACATGCTTTACGGTATAACCCATCAATATCACTGTGACAAGTAAGGCTGTACAGTATGATTTTAATTCTTATTTCGTTCGTCTTAAGCTTTGTATCTACTTGAGCTTAGGCGAATGAGCCGCTCATTCGCTTGAGCGTGCTCAGAGGAGAAATATGAAAGTTTTGGTCGAACGAGCCTCAACACAAAAAAAGCTGTGCTCCGAGTGCTCAGTATATGCTCGGCGCCGTCATGACTTCACGTGTCCGTGTTGCTGCGGCGGCCTTTATAATCATTCACAGTGCCTTAAAGAATAAGAGAAAACCACGTTCTCGTCTAAATGAACCAGGCAAGCTTACCACGCCAAGCATCTTCATCATTCTTTTTTTGTCCGATTATAATATTCTTCGTATAAACTATCCCATAACACCCTCTTTGATTCATACGCATTAATTAGTGTAAAACAAGTCTCATTATCCCACACGCAAATGGCGTGTGGAATAATGACACATTTTATAAATACCAGAAAAATAAGATAAAGCTTTTATTATTATTAAACTATATCAAACTCGGGGAACTGGACGCGCTCGTCATTCGCCGAGCCATTCAAACATAAAAACAACCGTCCACACTGAGCACCGAGCGATTACTGAGCGCCCTTGAGCGCGAACAAAAACCGACAAGGTGTGGGCTCGCCCTGAGCGTGCTCGCAAATGAGCCGCTCATTCGCTTGCTCACGTGGATACAAGGCTTTAAGAACCGTACAAAGGTCAAAGTGTATCTAGCTGGACGAGTAGCTGGTTACAATGAGTTTTGGGCAATATTGTTGTGTGTATGTAACAGCAAAATTTTGCTAATTACACGACAACATAATTACATACTTTTTTAAATATACTTATACGGCTTAATATTTTTAAATTGTTGTTATTTTAAAACTACTTACCAAACATCAACTCCCTTATTTCAATTTACACAGATACCTATAAATTATTATGAATATTTTATCTAGTAATGCGTTACTCTTAATTAAAAATCTAAATTAAAAACAAAAAATATTTCAAAAACTACTGCACTGATTTTGATGAAACTTCAACAGTTCCCTAAAAAAAATCAAAATGTTAACAATCATTGACAGTACTTTAAATTTTTTATCTCGCTTATTTCCTCGTACAATTATTCATTTAATTGAACGAAATACGTCTACTCAACTCAACGAATTTATGAACAACGGTAATGTGAAAAATTGCTTACATAATAGCAAACAAATAGTTTGCTATTATGTAAGTGTACTCAATTACCATCCATTATCAATAACAATAAATCTGGAATAATTATTTGCAAAGCCTCTTCCAACTTTAAGCCATATGCAATCAGATAAAAGTTTTTTAAAATAGGTAGGTATACCATTTTAAAATACTATTATCTGAATTTCTTCTCGTGAATTGCTCGTTATAGGAAGAAAATGTTCTGTTTACTGTGGGTTCGACCTCATCATTAGCATTGCTTAATATCTGTCCCACTACTGAGCACAGACATCTTCTCATTATAAGAAGGGTTGGGCTATAGTCCACCACGCTGGCCAAGTGCAGGTTGGCAGACTCCACAAGTTTTCGAGGACATTTTGGAGAACTCTTAGGCATGCAGTATTCCTCGCGATGTTTTTCTTGACCGTAGCAAGCAACAATTAAGAATTCAATTCGCAAATATCTTCTAAAAGGCTAAATGCTGAATATGCAATAGACTACAAAGATATCTAGGTTATCTCTACTATTTACCTCCGTATGAATGTGGATTTTTTACACCAAGTATATTGCACATGAAAAAAATGGGTATAAGTGCGCACCGTAGATTTGAAACCAGGCCACGGTGAACTTTTTCCATCTAATGTATGCTATACGCAGCTACTTAAATTTGTGCCTACTAATGGGACGGCGCACACTACCTAACTAAGAACGAATGACCATTATCGCAAAAAAACGTGACCGAAGAAATGGCGACCACACTTTTGTCATACATCTATGCAACAGTGTTATTTTTCGTCAGCAAATAAATTTATAAGTAGATTTAGTTTTTTGTAGTTTATATTTCATTTTCAACGGAGTAACTTTGCAGAATTTAGGTAGCGCTGAGTATTAGGTCACGTCTTTTTATTTTTTCGCTACTGTTCCCTACCGGTCGTATTAAGAGTTGCTTAGTGTACCAGCTCCCTTACGGAAGGTTTCACTTATAAATCTGTGTAAATTGCTCATTTATTTTGCGTGCAGCCATTTAATCGGGATGCCTTTAAGCGAGATTCATCTTTGATATTTATTCTTATTTTTAGAAAACAAAGCGCACCCAAGAGTAAGTAAGTCAAAAACGTGAGTATTGTGTTTGTTTTTCATTTATAGCCAAAATTAATAAGCAGTCTGAGATGAAAATTTGCTACAGGTGTCGGTTATAAATCTAATTTTAATTTCGTTTTAATAGCTTAACTAAAAGATTTCTTATAAACTTGAATTGATATTACTTTAAAAACAGTACATAGTTATTATTAGTATAGGTACTTACTTTAAAAGGGCTCTTGATAAAGATAATATAATAGTGTGAATAGGAAGCGAACCCGGGGCTCCGGGGGGAAGTTTAGACGCAACCGGGGCCCGGGGTGTCGCTAGAACGATGATGACGAACTATCTTATCGAACACAGGCTGAACACTTAGTTTTGCTTAAATACACAAAAGACAATAGTTGAATTCTAGTTTATCGTTTTTCTTAATATAAGTGTTCTTTTTGCCCTTGTTTAAATGTTGCATATCGATCGCATTTGACATAGACTTTTTTGCGTGTGCTCTCTTTTGGGATTTCCAATATCGTGCGTACCAAATTACCTACACTATCCACAAGCTGGTAGCACAAGTGCTTATTGCGTTGGTTAGATTTAAGCCTAAATTCAAAAGAAAATTACATAATTTTGGTATTTCATATTTTAATATTATGTTCTTTATCTTGACAAAAGCGAGACGTCTTCAATACCGACCGCTAAGTATGTAATACTGACAAAAAACAAAGGAGCAAAATATTTTGCAGCTATCGGCGTACAAAAATATCATCCATCAAACAGTAAAATGATATTACTTTGCTGCATGTCGCATATCATAAACATTTTACTTCCTACAAACATAAAACAAGCGCTCTTTAAAAAGTCCACTGAAATCTGGTACACTTTAATCAAAATCCTTGGGAACTGTAAAAGCAATTTTGCTGGAGGAACATGTACAATTCCATCCTTTGTGTTTGTACTGGCAATTCTGGGCGACAACCACTCAGCGAATTAAGTAAACAGAACAGGGACGAGCTAAAATCGTCAGCTTAACTAGATTTTATGTTTGGAAACGATGGACGCCTTTGACACTTTACGTTCTTGGTACCCGCGTTATAAAATGTTAGGGCTTTTTGAGATTTGATCATGTTTGGTTCTATTTTCTTGTGAAAAGCAGCTGCATATGAATTTTATTCAGAGGGGCGTAAAATCACAAAATCTTATTTAAATAGTTCATGTTGAAATCCTATGATCCATCTTCCACTATTACAACTTTTTTGTTTAACACTACTCTGCACATGAAAACGTAGTCAATTTCACGTCTTCTTACAAGTAGTTTGGTGAGCAGTCACTTAGCATCGCCATTCTCTACAGTCTCCAGAGATTGTCACACCTTTCCTACATCTTCGAATGGATCAGAGAGCAGCTTCTTGCACCTAACAGTTTTGACTGTAATTTTTTGTGAGTTAGTCGTCATGATGAAACAATTTTGTATACAGATTTACAGATACTGAATTTATGACACTGTTTCTCGCGACGATTAATTTACCTCGCATCATGCATAAGTAAATGCAGTAAAAAAATAAATAGAAATTAACTAACAGTTCTGTGCGCAAGTGTACCCTCTTTGAATAACAAAACATTGTTACACGGACGCTCAAATTCAAATTCAAACTCATTTATTCATATAGGTTACAAAAGCAACACTTATGAACGTCAATTCTTTTTTACAACCAGGTTCGGGATGGTAGGGCTATGAGAAGAGCCTGGAAGAAACTCATGCCACTCTTTTTTAAATCAGAATCTTAATCTTACAATTTGTGGTACCATGATTGCTGACACAGCCAAAACACTTCGCGACACTGATTAGAATTAAATGGATATGAAAAAAATATTTGAATAGTACAACAACAAAACACTATAGCGACAGCAGTATAGATGTATCAGAAACCAATAGATTAAAGAATTTCGTAAAGGTGACAAGTGAACAATGATTAGGGATAAAAACTGATATACTAGATTCAACAAATCATAAAAAATGTACAAACCCTGCAAACATCATGAGTGTTCACAAGGAACCTCCACTTAACATGTTACTAATTAAGAAGAGAGTATTTTACACAGTCATAAAAATAACAATAATGGTAAATTTAAAAAAAGCAACTAGACCCATGATGTCTTGTCATCTAGAAATTCTTTAATAGTGTAAAAACCCCTTTTTAAAAGAAAATTCCAAGTAGTGGTTTTAAATTTGTGCAGAGGTAAATTCATTATTTTCAGAGGTAATTTGTTGAAGAATTGTATACCGAGTCCCGCAAATGAGTTATGAACTTTATGTAGACAGTAGTTAGTGCCCACTAGGTTATGCTTATTCCTTGTGTTCACTTTGTGCAAGTCACTGTTTTTACGGTAAAGAGTTAAGTTTTTCTTAACGTACATTAAATTAGCAAATATATACTGCGATGCAACTGTAAATATTTCTACTTCTTTAAATTTATCTCGTAAAGAATCTCTAGCACCTAACTTATATATTGCACGTATGGCCCTCTTTTGAATAACAAAAATTGTCTGAATATCGGCCGCCGTACCCCATAATAGTATCCCGTAAGACATTACACTGTGAAAGTAACTAAAGTAAACTAGTCTAGCAGTATCTACGTCTGTGAATTGTCGAACTTTCCTAACTGCAAAAGCTGCAGAACTAAGTTTGACTGCCAGACAGGATATTTGGGCGCCCCACTGAAGCTTACAATCTAAAGTTAAACCTAAAAATACAGTTGAATCAACTAGGTTAATTGTTTCGTTATTTAAAGTTATATTAGTAAGAACATTTTTGACATTCGGCAAAGTGAATACACACATTTTGTTTTGCCAGAGTTGAGTAGCAAATTATTTGTCGTGAACCAATATAGTACTTGCGCAAGAGAATTATTTACGTTGTCAATGTTACTTGTATTACGATAAACTTTAAAAATAAGTGAAGTATCGTCAGCAAAAAGAGCAATATCACATAGATTTCTAACAAAGAATGGCAAGTCATTAATATATATTAAAAAAAGAAACGGACCAAGAAGAGAGCCCTGGGGAACGCCCATTTCCACTGGCAAACCTTGAGACCTCTCGTACGACTCGAGACGAGACGCTCGTACAACTGTGGTAACACGAGCAACTAATAGCCATTGGATGTTTATATAATTGATATTAAACTGTAGTTGGGCACGTTTGCTTTATATATCGCCGGGTATATTGTACAATTTAGCGTTCGGTGGGTCAGCTTAGCGCCAAAGTTAATGGCTTTAGTTATTGCGTTATGGTTCCCATTTCATACCGAACTATTACGCGCTGTATTACATTTCGGAAAGGCATTCCTGGAATGCATTATTGCAATGCTTCGTGCTTTTTGTTTCATGCTTTTTGATTTTGTTTATTTTCGAAATGTGTTGAATTCATACCTACTTTGAAAGTATTCTACCTAATTCCATGTGACTTAATGTACAAGGCAGTAATACTAAATCTACCAGTCAACGTTGTGACAACTATAATCATTCAAGTGTTATGTCGTATCCTGATTTCAGTATTATAATGTAAATACTCTACGTACTTTGGGATAAATTTGTTCGATTAGTCTCCAATCTAATTAAGGCAGCGATAGCCGAATAGAGATACCGAATGACTGCTAAACAGGGGGTCTCGGGTTCCAATCCTTGATACGCACCAATGACTTTTCGAAGTTAAGTGCGTAATAAATAGTTAATTATCGCTTGCTTATCGGTGAAGGAAAACATCGTGAGGAAACCTGCATGTCTGAGAGTTCTCCGTAATGTTCTCGAAAGACATGTGAAGTCTGCGAACCTGCACTTAGCCAGCGTGGTGGACTATGGCCTTACCCTTCTCATAGAGAGAAGAGGCCCGTGCCCAGCAGTGGGACATAATATAGGGCGGATTATGAGTCTTGAATTCAATAGAAGTCCACAATCGTGATCGTGAAAGTTGAAGGTGTCAACGTCGTCTTTATTTAAGAACGAAATTTGATTGAGAACTCAAACTTGATTCGGAGATACAGTAAATATTTACAACAATTTTTTAATTGATAAGTGTTGTGCTTTCTGAAATCATAGCTTTCATATACCAAATTCTAAAACGTATACTGTGCACCCGGCTCATTAAAATTGTGTAAATGTTTAGCGAAATCTATTTTGGACAAAAAATACATATTTTGCAGAAAAATAAATATCGTCTGGATCTTAAGATTATTTTTCACTGTAATGGCAAACTATATTTTAACTGAACTAGCTCATATATCTAAAAATGTTTCAGTTACAGCCTCTCACTGAATAATAGCGGTAATCAACGGTATATTGTATTATCAGGGTTTGCAATTGAGTTCAAGTATAAGAACTAGAAGTCTTCAGTTCTTTAAAACCTGTTGATGATTTGAGTTTAAGGCTAGAAGGTTCTAGCAGGGTTACTATACAACACCTTGCTAGACAAGCTCCTATCCTCATTAGCTACCACCCTGGGATTTGGCTCAAAGTTACAGACTTTGTCGAAGTTTTAAGGTCTATCTACACATAACTGGGCCGTGGCGTTGGCTCCTTCTGAACTTTGCCACCGCGTCTTGTCTCCAACTCAGAAAGAGCCATGTCGGCCGATTTAATCGTTTCTGCCCGATCCCTTGGGAATTTCTGAAAAACCCTTTTCCGTGCACTCCTACGGTCACCAAGGAAAATACATGCCTTTCAGCTTCCTACGCCTAACAGTTTTGATCAAAGATTTTTTGTGAGTCAGTCAGTAACGAAACAATTTTATATGCGGATAATGGCTTTATTACAATGTTTCTCGCAATGGTCAATACATATACGTAACTAAATCCAGTTACAAAAATAAACATAGAAATTAACTAAAATTTCTGGCCGCAAGTGTACCCTCTTTGAATAAGGGCTCGTGTTCACGGTGGCACCGCCGCGCCGCTGCCGCACCGCCTCCGCGCCGCAAAGCTGTGTACACGCGCCGCCACCGCGCCGCCGCTGCGCTGCCACCGCGCCGCTGCCACGCCGCCGCCGCGCTGCCAACGCCCTTCTGACGTCACTGTTTTGTGTTATTATTCCATTGCTGGTCGCTTACAAATGTGCACTTGCTTATAACTTTTAACAAATCTAAATAATTTATAGAAGGTTTTGTAATTTTTTGGGTTCCGTACCCCAAAAAGTAAAAAAGAAACCCTTATATGATCACTTTCTTATCCTGTCCGCGTGTCACCACTGTTTTTCTCAGGAACGGGTGAATTAGCAACGGGAACTACCATAGCAAGTTGATATACAGCGTGCCGCTACCATGCGGACATTAATTTAACACAAAGGTAGTACTAGTGGTCATTAAAAATAAAATATTTTTTACGATAACTTTTGTTTTGCTTTGCACTCTGACTTCTACGGCTAGTGCAGATACCTAAAAACGCCTACCGACACATTGGTAAGCTTTTATAAAGAATCTGTTGCAAAAAGTGATACAGATTTATGTGCATTTCACTCAATTTTAAATCGCTCCAAAATTTATGATTTTCAGGTTACGTACTTTTTGTTTTAATTTTATGTTTACTGACCACTAGCCCTACCTATGTGTTAATTTAATGTTCTCATGGTAGAGACACGTAGTATACCAGATATTGAGGTCTATTGTCCCTATTAAGTGAATAAAAATCAAGGTCCTGCGTCAACACGATAAAAAGATATGGGATATATTTATATTTTCGCGAAAACTTGTAAGTACGAAAATTTACCTTTAAGTATTTATATTTTTTTATTTTTCGGAATTTTTCCTTTACGTAAGACAATGCTTTTAAGCAAAATTGGCAATTCTAGATTAACCGAAAGATGCCGGAGGTACCCTATAGGTTTTGGGTCAAAAACCTATATGGTAGTTCCCGTTGCTAATTCACCCGTTCCTGAAAAAATCGATACATGTAGTAAGCTAACACAAATTTCCTTCTTCTCGATAAATTTAACATGGCCGTGCGAGTGCGACACGTGTGCTGTTCCTAGCTAGCAATGTATGTCTAACGACCGAATATTGATATTTGAAATCAAGCGGTGGCAACGCGGCGTCGGCGCGGTGGCGGCGCGGCGGCGGCACCGTGAACACGAGCGCTAACAAAACATTGTCACACGGACGCTCGTGTACAACGGGGGTAACACGAGCAACTAATAGCCATTGAATGTTTATATAATTGATTGCACTGCAGTTTTTTTTTATAATAATAGGCGGCAAACGAGCAAAGGGATCGCCTGATGGTAAGCAATTACCGCCGCCCATGGACACAAGCAACACCACAGGAGTCACAAGTGCGTTGCCGCCCCTTGGGGTTGGGAAAAGGGATAGGATGAGGAATGGGATGAGGGAAAAGGAATAGGGGATAGGGCCTCCGGCACTCTCAATCACCAAACGAAATGCAACAGTTTAGGTACTGTCATCAACATCGATGATTGCCACAACATTGACTGGTAGATTTGGCATTTCCGCCTTCATACATCGATTTAAGTCTCCTGAAATAAGGTAGAAGACATTGAAGACAGGTGTCAACGTCGTCTTTACTTAAGAACGAAACTTGATTGAGAACACAAACTTGATTCAGAGATACACTAAATATTTACAACAATTTTGTGATTAGCAAACTGTTGAAATGTTTCTCTGTTATATTCTATTGATGATTAATTATCGCTTGCTAGTTACTAAATAGTGAAGAAAAAAACATCACGAGGAAACCCTACATGTCTGAGAGTACTCCATAATGTTTCCGAAAGACATGTGCAGTCCATTAACTCGCACTTGGTTAGGACGGTGGACTATGATGGCCTTACCTTTCTCATAGAGAGAACAGGCCTTGGCAGTGGAACAGTTTATATAGAAGACTGATAATGATAAAGACTGGTCATAACTTTAATTCACACTATATTCTACAGAAATATTAACATTTTCAGAAATCTTATAAATAAGTAGAGCACAAAGGGCAGAACTTTGAGAGATCCCGAAATGGTTACTCTTGTTCTTTCTGTGTATTTGGCACGAAAAAACTATACTACAGACGTATTCTCAAAACGAACATACCATGAATTGGCAATTCTACAGAACCAACACAAGGTACAGCAAGGTGCAGCTCTTACTGCTATAACGAAGTGGAACGGTGCAAGCCTGATGTCGAATGTGTGCTGACACCTTAATTGAATATCATAGTTGGATGAAGAGACTATCACTATTCTAGTCAACAATCTTTGCTGGGTGCGATTCAATTTTGTAGTAGTTTATACACTTATATGTCTTTGTTTGAAGACCAGTTTCAGCGTGCGTCTCCGCCCGCGTTGATGTTGGGTATCGCAACAAAAGATAGCCTATGTACAGTCAAACTAGTCGGCGGTGGACCAGTTTGAAAAAAAATCCCTTGAATCGCTCATAGTGTCGAGGCACACTAAAAGCTGGTTTTGTATACGAGGGTCAATGTGTGTGTAAAGTAGCACTGGAAGCGACGATGTCTTGCTGAGCAATTCTCACCCTCATGGTGGTCTAGCGGGAAGTTTTTCGACTGTACATATAAATATAACCCGCTATAAGTATAATATTTTCTTGGGTTTACGCGAATGTTACACATTGAAATTAAACTACAGTTTACGGATTTTATCGCGTTATATTGGTTTCACTTGTTATTACATTTGAACCGAATGATCTACAAACTACATTTTTATTACTAGCCAAGATACACGAACACCGCGCTGACTTACGCAGAATAAATAGAAATGTTGAGAATTTGTCTAACGAAATATACAGATTGATAATCCCATTTGATTTTGAAAAATGCATAAATGCAATAAATAACAGAGAAACATCAAAATATTACCCGTGTAAACGTAACAAAATAGAAAAATTTGAAAAATTACAACATAAATCAAATGACAATCACACGCTACCGTCCGCCGACCATAGACAAACAGTTGAAAATCTGTCAAAACACACGTTAGATCAAAACACTGAAAATGTACTGAACAGAGGTTTAAATTATGCAATAACTCCATCCAAAATACCGTATAAGACCATTATTTGCAACGTTGAGGATTGACTAGTCAAGAACAATGTGAGTAAGGAAGATTTCGAGGCTGTATTGCGCCAGTCGAAAGTGCCGAAAAGGAATCTACCAAAACCTGAGTATTTCGCACTGAAGAACCTACGAGCTAGACCTGAACTAACAGTACTCCGAGCACATAAGGGAAATGCAACGGTAGTGATGGACACGTCCGATTATAAACAAAAAATGGAAAATCTTTTGTCGGATGAAAGTACATATAAATTGGTTAAGACGGACCCTACCAACAAAATACTCAAGCAAACGAGTGATATTGTGAAGAAATACTCCGAACAACTGAATCTGGACGTGAAATACTTAATACCATCGTGTGCAAAACCTCCCCAATTGTATGGTCTACCGAAAATACACAAGGAAAATGCTCCACTGCGCCCTATAGTCAGTCAAATAGGGGCACCAACCTACAGATTGGCTCAACACCTTGCAAAGATTCTCTCGCCACTCAGAGGCAAGACGAGAGCGCATGTAAAGGATTCCTACCATTTTGTCAGTGAAATAAAACACCTATATCTCTCTGACAAGGAAACTATGGTTAGTTTTGATGTACAGTCATTATTCACATGCTTACCAGCACATGACTGTATTAAAATAACTAGAAGGAAGCTAATAGAGAACAACATGCCTGAGGAATATGCAGAAATATTGAAACACTGCTTAACAACTGGCTATCTGTTATGGGATGAGAAATACCACATACAAGTAGACGGTGTGGCAATGGGCTCTCCAGTATCACCTGTTGTTGCTGACATCTTCATGGAGGACTTCGAGGCGCGAGCCCTGCAGACTGCTACCATCACACCGAGGTTCTACAAGCGGTATGTAGATGACACTTTTACAATTTTACCAACAGATAGTGTTAATGTATTCCTAGACCATCTTAATTCTATTCACAACCAGATAAAATTTACAATGGAATTAGAGGCAAACAATTCTTTAGCTTTCTTAGATGTACTTGTTATCAGGAACAAAAACAACTCTTTTAGCTACACTGTGTATAGGAAAAAGACACATACAAATAGGTACTGAAACGGTGAATCTCACCACCATCCTAAACAGTTAGCTACCGTAGGAATGTCTTTGTTTCAGAGAGCCCGGGGGATCTGTGACAAGAAACACCTGGACGCCGAGCTTCAACATGTCAAGCAAGTTCTGCAAGACAACAAGCTCCGACCGCCGCGCCAACGTCACAGATCCCCGAAGAACAAGCCAGCCACAGTAGAGAGACAACCCGCTGTCCTCCCATACATCAAGGGCGTGACCGACAAGATTGGCTACATCTTGAAGCGAGCTTCAATCAAAACTTTCTACAAGCCGCCAACGAAGATAAGCCAATTATTACCATCTTTAAAGAGTCAGTTACCCTTACAAGAGGCCGGGGCTTACAAGATAGACTGTGAGTGTGGGCTCTCATACATTGGACAAACCAAGAGAAGCATAGGCATTCGACTAAAGGAACATATAGCTGACATTAAACACAAACGCTCGACGAAGTCTGCTGTGTGTGAACATGTAGAACAAGGAACCAACCATTACCTGCGATTTGATAAACCACAGATACTCGCAAAAGAACACCGCTTTATTCCAAGAATGATACGAGAAGCCATTGAAATTAAAAGACATCCTAATTTCAATAGGGAAGATGGTTGGGATGTTCCTCCAGCTTGGGACCCTGTTATCGGGCTAATGAAACCCAAGAAGGACAAAGTCACCAGAAGACATCAAGACACAGTGAGCACATTCTGCGTAGATAGTAACACCAATAGTTGAAAAATGTTCGGGTACTTTGAGATAACTTTTAAATTCAAGACAAAGACAAATACCACCTCAGTCTGCCGTGAACATGAATCCTGTAAAGAATTCGAAACGTCGGCTAGTAATAAAAATGTAGTTTCTAGATCATTCGGTTTAAATGTAATAACAAGTGAAACCAATATGACGCGATAAAATCCGTAAACTGTAGTTTAATTTCAAACCGCTATAAGTAAGTAGGTAGGCATGAAGGTGCCTATCCCTATGTGCTATTCAGATGTGTAAGCTACTAGCTGAGCCCAAGGTGACATCCGCGTTATTTAGGGCTACTGCACCAGTGCCTTCTGCGATAAATTGGCAATCCTACACAATATATAAACAAATTGTAGATAAACAAATTGGCTAACCAACACAATATACAAAAACCTGTGTTGAATAGTGTCGCTGCGGCTTCTTGCGGTTGCGTTATGGTACGCAACACTTTCATGTGGTTGTGGTTGGTTTGTGGCTTGTGCTGTAATGTGGTTGCGAAAAGTAAAGAGTCATGGGGAACAGGATGCAGGTGTGCTCGCAGTGTTGTCGCGCTATTAATTTTCAAATTCAAATTCTTCTTAAATGGCAGATTCAGTACCTATCCTACTTGATGAGATTTGGAATATTAAGTAGTATGATTCTAGTAACTATTTTCATATAAACATAAAAGCAACGCGATGCTGACGGTCTGTAGCGAAAATAATATTGTATAAAATTCATCGCTTGGAATAAATATTACCTACCTAAACTTACTTAGTAGGCTGAGCAGAAGAAGAATTAGAAGTATAGGTTTTAATAATTAAAGAATTGCTAGGTTTACGTGGAATTTAATTGTTAATCAAAATGGAAATAATTTGTTTCCCGTACAATTTACAATTTTTATTTCACCGGTAGGAAAGAAATGTTTATAAATAGGATAACTTAGAAGATTTTCTCACAAAAAACGCTATATTTTTAAGATTTACCCGAAGCTATTTGTTTGGAGACCCTGGCCAAAAATATTTTATAAAAGTAATTAGAAAAATTTACAATTTCTTTTTTTACCATTACTTATACAAAAGAGTGTATAATTCATAATACCAAAGTTTCTTTTGTCGGCATTATTTCAATAACCTCTCCTTTCGAGCTTATTTCATAATAAGTACGAATTATGTTAATTCGGCGTATTGAAGAGACTATTACTATATTTATTAGTTTTTAGCTCCAAGTATATTAAAAGTCCAACTTACTAGACTTCCAAATCCAATTTCAATTAACATAGTTACCTGTTATTGTATCGAATATTCCCTCTAGAAATGTGTTAAAATTAATAAAAAAACTCAAATGAATCTTGGCCAGTTCCCTAATAAAGGTACAAAATGTTAACAATCACTGACAGTACTTTTTCATTTTTTAACATACTTGTGCAAAAGGTCGTACTACATATAGCTTACTCCATCCAACGAATAACGTCTATAAACTCAACGAATTTATTTTCATCAGCAATTCGTATTATCTATACATATAATAAAATGGTAGGAATGTCAAAACTGTACATTGAATATTTTTTTTAAAGAATACTTGGGGTGTGATCTACTATCGATACCGAGGCCAAAAATATAGTTTTTAGAATTTTTGTCTGTTTGTCTGTTTATCTGTTTGTCCTTATATCCGGGATAAAGTAAAAAAGTACTGCATGGATTTACTTCAAATTTGGCACAAATATTATCAAAAAGTCGGGTCACCACATAGGCTACATATTATCACGCTATGACCTACAGGGAATGAGCAGAGAACCTTTATTTCTTCAACGCATTCTGTAACAACGTGTAATGTAACAATGCATATTTGAATGCTGTTATTATGTTAACTATGCTGTAAGCTAGCTTCACACTATAAAAATCACGCAATATAAGTAACTTAGGCTGATAAAAATAATTATTTGAATATAAGTAGAATTAAGACAATTTTAATGCAGCGCCATCTAAGAGAGTTCAAAAACATCAAGTCGAATTACATGTGTAAGCCCTTTTTGGATATAAATAATTTAAATTTGAACATGTTGGCGACGTTAATAGTTGTTTTCAAAAGTCATAGATGGAGTTGTACATTTTCTTCTTAAAATTTTATTTTTAATTCGTTTCAGAGATGAGCAAGACTATTAGTTGAAGTTATTTAATTAATTAACTACACCATCGCCACACTTGATTGCTTACATCATTTCTGTCAGAATAAATAGTAATAGAGTTAGTACAAAATAAACAGCTTGGTCACATTGGTGTAATATATTTTCATGTCGCATGTAAACTTGCTTTAAATTGTTTTCCGGGATATACATATAGCACGTACCTTTGTTTGGATTAACTGTATATAAACATTAGTGAGATGTGGAACTAGCTAGATTATTTCTACTCACACAGAGCCATTTATTTATTGTTACGTCTGAAGCGGTTTGGCGGATACTGGTGTTCTCTATACATGAGAAGCATCCTACCGTAATGCATTTACACGACCACCTAGAGAACGGCCAGCGCATATATTTTGATCCCGACAGCGTTGCTGAGCACTTGGAAAATCCGCGTCAAACAACTCTCTTGGCATTTTTCAGGCTCTGTAAAATCGATCAGTTCTGGAGGTCCCTTACGTATGACGAGATGCCTTCATATTACACGTACGACAAGCAAAAGGGTGTATTTAACCGACGTTGACGAGGAGGTGCTGTGGAAGGTTTTCCGGGAAGTTTCAAGGACACCGCATTTTGTAGAGTTTATACCGTACACACAAATAATGTCGAATGCTATTTTCTGCGGTTTTTACTTCACACGGTCCGAAGCCCAACGTCTTTCGCCTTTCTGAGGACATTTGATGGCTTGGAGTATCCCACTTACCGCAAAGCCTGCGTAGTACGTCACTTTCTCGACGGTGACCAATACTGGGATGACAACCTCGCGGAGGCGAGCGTCAGTGACAGTCCCAGCCGCATGCGTCATCTGTTTGACGTCATCTTGGTGTTTTGTGGAGTCGCGAACGCGGTAGCTTTCTGGGAGAAGTATCGCCATCATCTGTCTGAAGATTTTCTACGAGCTTTGAGGCGTGTTACTAGAGACGTAATTGAAGTAACTGATGACCGCGTGCTGAACACCTGTCTCAGTTCACTTCAAGACGTGGTCATTTCTATCAGCGGCAATCCACTGGTCAAATATTTGTTACCAGCTTCCCAATCATCACCGCATCAAGACCCTGAAAATTGGGAGTATAACGCTGAGACAATTTGAAATGACCACCTTACGAATTTTACGACACCGTCCTTGAAAGCGTTGGGCAAAGCCAGGCTAAAATGTTTTTCTTGGATGCTCCTGGTGGAACAGGAAAAACATTTGTTACTACTGGCATACTTGCAGAGGTCAGGAGGCAAGGCAAAATTGTCATTGCTGTAGCGTCGTCGGCAATCGCTGCCACACTGCTTCCGGGTGGCAAGACAGCATATACCATGTTTAAATTTCCCATCGATTTAGAGAGCGCCGTAATACCCGTTTGTGGTGTGTCACGTAACAGTGATAAGGGACACGTGCTCAAGGATTGCTCTCTGATCGTATGGGATGAGCGTACGATGGCCAATACGAAGGTAGTTCTGGCCATGGACAGAACCCTGCAGGACATCCGCAGGAACGAGCATTTAATGGGTGGTCACAGTTCTGTTCAGTGACGATTCCCGACAAACGCTTCCCGTGGTGACGCGGGGATCGAGGGCTGTCGAGGTGAGTCATCATCATCATCATCATCAGCCTTTAACAGTCCACTGCTGGACTAGGCCTCTCTTTTGAAAGGAGGAATTGGCCTACTATACCACGCTGGCCAAACGGGTTGGTATAGGGTTTGTATCAAGTTTTCCTTCTCTTACAGTGCTGTTCTCTGCATAATATGCTCCCTCTGTCGGCTCTTACGACACCCATGGGATGATATGGGGTGGTGACATTCCGTATTCTTAATCCGTCACCACACGAAGGTGAGTGCTTCGTTGAAATTATCTTTGTTGTGGTCACGAGTTCGTATGCTGCGCTTGACCATTAATATCTTCGTCTTGGCGAAGACACTCTACCAGAGGAGAGAGGTGGACAGATGGTGCTTCCAGAGTCTCTCAGTAGAGTTGTATCCAGCTTAGAATTATACAGCTGTATACCGTAATAGCAGAATTTGTGAGTGTGTGAGTGGCCTGTTTTGACGCCCAAAAATGATCAGGCTGTAGCAATTAACGCATGCATTCTCTCGGAAATTGAGAGGAATGAAGTGGTCTACACCTCTATAAACACTGTCGTCGAGCAAGAAAACGCCACACATTATCCCGTGGAATTTCTGAACTCCCAGTCAGCAAGTGAACTTCCAGCGCATAGCATCAAGCTGAAGGTCGGTGTCCCGATTATGCTTCTTCGGAACCTATCTCCTCCGAAGTTGTGTAACGTGACCCGCCTGAAAGTCATCTCGCTCCACAGACACACCATTTAGGAAATTCTTACGCGTTGTGGCGTCAGCGAGGCAGTATTTATACCACGCATTCCTCTCATACTCATAATTCAAGCGCATACAGTTCCCCGTGAGTGTTTGCTTCGCGAAGACCATCAATAAGTCGCGCTTGCTCCCGCGTCACCAGTCCTGACTCTCTTTACATTTTGGCTGCGGAGACCCAAACCACTAATGTTGTATATCGAGAAGTCCTATAAGTATGTATTTTACCCTATTATGTATTTCTTATTTTCTCCATCTGCTTCAGTCACAACTTATGACTTAATTCAGCAGAATCACCATAAAGTCATTTATTCAAAGCAGGCTGAAAATCAGCACTTTTTGAAGGTCAATTTTACAAAAGACAGTCTCCCTCTGTTACTACACTTTCTGCAGGTATGAAATATAAACAAGAAACGGGTAAATGAATGTTATTTTAAAAGGTATATCTTCTCATATCTTCACGCCTTTTATCCCCGAAGGGGTAGGCAGAGGTGTATTACACACCCACACTACGCCAGATATGTTTCGGTCCCAATGTAATAGGTGGCGAGCCTATTGTCGTCTACCGGGCACATTGTTAAGCGAGCGATAATTAATAAATATTTTTTAATACACACATAACTTCGAAAAGTCGTAGGTGTGTGCCCGGGGTAGCTGGGGATCGAACCCAAGACCATCGTCTCGGCAGTCCGTTACATACACCACTAGGCTATCGGCGCCGCGTATTTTTTAAAAGGTATAATCGTAGGTATTTATTTAATAGTTAGGTGCTGTATAGCGTTCACGCAGACGACGTCGCGGGCAGCAGCTAGTTATAAATAAGTACTCGATTATCAGTATCACAACAATAACAATAAAACTGAAATAATGGTTTGCAAAGGTTTGCACTGCGAGCTTTAAGCCAAATGCATTCAGATAAAAGGGTTAAATTTAAAAAAAAGTATAACTACTCGTAAATTGCTCTAGAAAGAAAATTGTCTACCATCTGCCCGTATGATACATATGTAGGTGTAGTGATTTAAGCAATGGCCTTGCCGCTTAACACTTCACCTGCTGTGGGTTCGATTTCCGATTACATCATCATCGGCCTTCCTTTATATCTGTCCCACCGCTGGGCATTAACTTTTCCCATTATAAGAAGGGTTAGGCCGTAGTCCACCACGCTGGCCAAGTGCGGGCTGAATGACTACAAAAACATGTTTTCGAGAACATTTTGGAGAACTCGCAGAGATGCAAGTTTCTTCACAATGTTTTTGTTCACTGTTCAGCCAGGGATACTTAATAATTTCATTCGCACATAACTTCGAAAAGTCTTTGGAGTTGGAGTTAACTTGAAATCCTCTGCGTAGCAGTCTCAGTCTCTCCACTAGGCAATCGCTGATAAATATGCTAATGCTAATATCTAACGTATTTAATTTCTTTCTTCGAATAAATGTGGATTTTTTTAATATACGTACCACCGTAGATTTGAGAGCCTCCCAGGGCACGGTGAAAATGTTTCATCCAATGTATGCTATACAGAGCCACTAAATTTTTTGCCTACTAAGGGACGGTATACACCAAACAACTAAAAATGACGATTGTGATCAGTTGATCACTAAAAAGGATTCGGAAGGATCATGACCATTGTCGCAAACGTGGTCCAAGAAATAGCGATATAAATTCTAGCATACATCAATGCAAAAGTAGTTCTTTTCGTCAACATATAGATTGAGTAATTTACATAAGCTTGCATTCCATTTTCAACTAAGTACTTAACAAAGAAATGTTACCTATTTAATGCATCCTTTGATAGAGTAAGTGAAAGTAAAAGTGACGTCAAATCAAAAGTCAAAGCGCTGGCTGAAGATGGACGAGGCTCCAACTATCATCAGCTCCCTTACGAAAAGTTTCACTTATAAATCTGCGTAAATTACTCATTTATTTTGCGTGCAGCCAGTTAAGCAATTCATCTTTGATATTTATTCTTATTATTGGTAAACAAAGCGCACCCAAGAGTAATTAAGTCGTAATTGAGTCGAAAAGTTGAGTATTTGTGGGTTTAGTTTCGTTTATAGCCAAAATTAATAAGCAGTCTGAGATGAAAATCTGCTACAGGTGTCGGTTATAAATCTGATTTAAGTTCGTTATTGATAGCTTACCTAAAGGATCTTTTTTAAACTTGAATAGAAATGACTGGAACAACAGTATTATTTACTTACCTTTATAGCGCTCTTGATAAACATTATAGATCCGCAAGAAGTAACATAGAGTGTAAGATCGCAAAAAAAGTATAATAGTAGCGTATTATACTTTTTTTGCGATCTTACACTTCCCACCACTTTCTCATGGCCCTACCTGCTTTGCTTTGATAAGACAGCACTTTCACGCCGACTGATATTTCCCGCGCGCAGACAGTAAGATTTACATCAGGCGTTTTGTGATGTCCCTTGCGAGTTGCAACATAGATTTTATTCCAAGCACGGGCATTGTTAGCAAAAAGTGATGTGTACTAAATATATTATTATCTTTTAATGTTGTTTGCCGAACACAAGATTTCTTTTTTACTGGTGGAATTATTACTTACAGTGCAGTTATAGGCGAAATTTCAAAACGGTTAATTTTGGTTGCTCACTGCACAAATTAATCAGTTAAATAATCTATATTATCAGTATTGTCATGAAGTTTAACATGAAGATCTTTGGCAATCTCTATGAGAACTACCAATACCCTAAAATATAAAACGATCTAACCAATGTAAAATCGCAATTTCTTTAAGCTTGTAGAGGTCATTTGGCAGATGCTCTGTGAAAAAGCTAATATTTCGTCAAATCTAGTTAGATTAAAATTCAGACCAGGGGCTTCACAGCAAGATAGGGATGTACCTACCTAATCAGGATAAAAATCTATCAATCGTTGAATTTCATTTTATTGTATTTCTTAATCTAGCTTTTTTTCGTGCGTTGTTTTGGTTGCCTTCGATATCGGCTTTTTTGCGTGTGCTCTCTTTTGAGATTTTCAATATCGTGCGTACCTACTACCAAATTACCTACTGAAACTATCAACAAGCTGGCCGCACAACCCCTTATTTGGTTGATTAGATTGAATATAATTTAAATAGAAAGTGACATTATTTATTACGACATACATTATTATTCTGTTCTATACCTTGATACGCAAAAAGGGAAACTAATCACCATCACAGACACTGTAACTTCTTTGAACCTAGGCGTGATTTCTATAATTTCATTCAATTTGGCAGCAAAATATTTTGCAGTCATTGGCATACAAACTCATCATCCATCAAACAGTAAAATAATGTTACTTTACTGCATGTCACATATCATAAACATTTTTTACTTCAAACATAAACAAGTGCTGTTAAAAAAGTCCACTGAAATCTGGTACACTTTAATCAAAATCCTTGGGAACTGTAAAAGCAATTTTGCTGGAGTAACATGTACAATTTCATTCTTTGTGTTTGCAATGGCAATTCTGGGCGATAGCCGCTCAGCAAATTAAGTAAACAGATCAGAGACGAGCTAAATTCGTCTGCTTAACTAGATTTTATGTTTGGAAACGGTGGACGCCTTTGGCACTTTACGTTCTTGGTGCCCGCGTTATAAAATGTTAGGGCTTTTTGAGATTTTATCATGTTTGGTTATATTTTCTTGGTAAGAACAGCTGCAGTTATAAATTTTATTCGCACAGCTATATCATCTTAAAATTATATTGATAGAACTTCAAATAGTTAACGTTGAAAGGCTTGTATCCACGATGAGTAATTCCTTAAATTTTGTTTACCACTAAATTTTTCACTTCTTATTTATTTGATATGCCCAATTGATATTCATCAGCCTAGAAACGACCGCTGCTGGACACAGGGCTCCCCTAAGGTTCTCCACACATAGCGTGTCCCCGGTAGATGGAAATAGTCTCGCCCCCTATTTCATTGGGACCGGAACATAACTGGCGAAGTGTGAGTGTGTAATGCACCTCTGCTTACCCCTTTCGGGATGAAAGCGTGAAGTTATGTTGAATGTTTGTAAAGTTGCCCACGATACATGATTTATTTTTAGTGCGAGAATCCTCTTAAAAGGAAATACATCATCATCATCCTAACGCCATCCGGGTTGCGATCCAAGGCCATCGTCTCGGAGCCCGCGGTTCGTTTTTCTACTGTATTTTTACCACTTCACACGATCTTCGACATTCCTGGTGGTTAGTTTATTCACACGCATATCATCCCTCACGAAGTCAAGCCAGCGTTACTTGAGCCTTCCCCTATTACCGAAACCCGACGGAGGTAGCATGGCAAGACACTTGTCACCCACGTAACATACCGGTTGTCGAAAGACGTGGCCTTACCAGCAGTCTTGCCGCATGATTACGCACATCCAGCGTAATATATTTATCACCATGACACGCAACCTTTGCTAGTGTCGCTTTAGCACGCGACACGTCCCAGTGGAACATGTCTAATGATGGTCTATTTATGGATATGTCTTTCAGCTTAACCGGAACTATGGGGTCAGAAATAACACCACTTACCTTACGCCATTTGGCCCAGGCTACAGAATTGCGTACCTTGACGTCGAAATAGATGTCACCAGAAGCGTGGAGTACAGATCCCAGGTACTTGACTACGTTCTTTCACTCGGCAATGCCTCCGCCTATGTGAATTGACGCAGGACGTGTAGTGTAGCAGGCGAAGAACTCGGTATTCGCCACTTTAATTTTCAGACCATTGTCCTAAAGCAAACCCTTACTCGCATTCACACGCCGCACCAAGTGTTCTCTGTCCGCATCCACCAGCGTAATATAGTCAGCTTAAATGAGCAGCCACGGGGGTTGCTCATGCAAGTCTCTGATGCTGTCCGATAGTACGTCTAATACCACGCTAAACAGGTACGAACTAAGGACGGCAATTTGGAATTTGAGTATGTGTCTCGGATGATGTCAACATAGGCCTCGACTACCTCTTAAGATGTAAGGGCCCGACACATCAGCACTCGGGGCACAAAGTCAAATGCCTTCACCTTAAAAGAAAAAACACATTTTATAAAATTGTATATTATATTAATATTACCAAGCTAAAGAGTTAATTTGTTTGGTTGGTTGAACTCGCTAATCTCAGGAACTACTGGTCTAATTTACATACATACACATACATATCGTCACGCCTTTTATCCCCGAAGGGATAGGCAGAGGTGTATTTCTACACCCACTTTTCGCCAGATATACTTTAGTCCCACGTAATAAGAGGCGAGCCTATTGCCGTACCGGGCACATTTCCAGACTCCGTGCTGCTACTGAGAATTTCGTGACAGAAAAACCCAATAACACTGCCCGACCCAGGAATCGAACCCGGGACCTCCCGATCCCACGCGCACATTTATGCCGCGAGACCAACGAGGCAGTCGTATAGGGTTTGATGTCGAGTTTTCCGTCTCTACGCAAAGATGGTATTTGCATCGTGTTATCCCTTAGTCGCCTCTAACGACACCCACGGGAAGATAGGGGGTGGTGACACTTGTATTCTATGCCGTCAACCACACGGCAATGGTCTAATTTGAATAATTATTTTATGTTTGATAGCTCATTTATCGAGAAAAGCCATGGTTTATATAAGATTATACTATGAGCTACGATTGCGGCGCAGAAGCCGTAAATATCGAAGATGTAACCGTAGGCTTAGCTAGTTATCCATAAACCTATTTTCTTGTCAATAAAACGCACGGCGTTCATATCCAATTATAGTTCTTTCCTGTTCTTGTGCTGGTGGATTGAGGATACAAAGTGTCACTACCCCATTTCATTCCGTGGGTGTCTTAAGAGGTGACTAAGGAAAATACACGAAGCCTAATATAGTATCTTTTCGAAGATATGGAACACTCTACATCAATCTCCATACCCGTCTGGCTAGCGTGGTTAAAGTGGGTCAAATCTTCCTATTAACTCACTGCTACCGAGATGCATCTAGTAGTAGACTGCGTAATGCTTTTTTTTTTCTCTCTGTAGAAATGCATTTACGCATACCCCCGCAGGGTGAAAAGCGGGAGGTATGTGGGACTCGACGGCTGGAGTGCAAGGCCGTAATACCCACTAAAACCACAGCGCATACTTCCACGCCATTTTGGGACGCCAGGAGGTTGCGTTAGCATTCTACCCTGGCATCCCAGCGGATAGCCCGAAGGCCTCAACCTCTTTGGCGGTGGATGAAGGAGTTGGGCTCCGCCACCAACACACCCAGCGGCCGCAGAGGATAGGGAGGACGGCAACCTGACAACACCGCATCTCGTCTTCCTCTGTGGCCCCACCACAACGCATCGAATAGTGCGCCCCCATTTATAGGATAGGGTGCGCGGCAACGCAACACCGACACGCCTCTCTTCCCGCGACCGCACCCGAGTGCGAGGGACAGGCAATACGGACAGTATTGCCTCTCCCTCGCGGCGCACCCGCACCCTTGGACGCATCCTGCGCAGGCCGCCTCCAAGCCCACGCGGAGCGTCCACTCCCGGGATCTCTCTTAGCTTCACCGCGGGCGTCCAAGCCACGGTTACTGAGCCCCTCCACCACGACAAAGTTGAGATCCTACAGGGGGGGAGACTGCGAAATGCTGTATAATGATAAATAGTATACTTTTTAGTTTTAAAGTAGTAGGTACGTACTTAAGTAATTAATTTCTTGCGGGATTACATTTTCAATTGATGCACGGCCATACTTTTAGATTTGTAATATATTTTGAATGCCAAGTTCAACTTGAATAATACAAACATTATTCTTAATTTTATGTAATCGATCTTGAATCGATCGCATCAAGCGAGTCTCATTCCGGTGGAATATCTGTGTGCGATATGTTTCGGTCAGTTTATTATTTCACGCATTATTTCTGTTTCGCTATATTATCTTCTAAGATATTCATTAAAATGCTGTACTGTAAAAGACTATTTCTATCAGCATTAAATACACATAATATTTAGCGTATTTGATTGGATAAGAAATAATACTGTATTGCTTAAAATAGCTTCAAAGGTAAATTTTTTGTAATTTATTTTTGATAAAGATGGTTACTGGGGATTTTCCTTAAGAGATAGACCTATACCAATATTGACTTTTTTGTAGGTAATAATGAGTAGTTTAATAATGCAGTATATATATCCACTAGGCCACGGGGGCAGGCCACAGTAAATATGCATTTATATGTATTTTGTAAAGAAGTTGTTTAGCAATAGACAGCAGCTCCATTATCCGTTTGGTTGACGCCATGCTCAAAACTTCGGCAATAACTCGCCGGTTTCATACATGCGATGGTTTAAACATTTAAAAGACTATTTGGCAGTAATTGTTGACTAAATATCTTCAAAATCCCGAGCTTAACTTTAATTGCAGCTTATACAAACGTCAAATACGGCGATGCGATCACTTTTCGGTGAAACGATTGAAAATGGACAGTTGCAAAACACTAATCTGTATCAGATAAACCCGTCCTCTTTTTCTTTTCAATCAACAAAATCGAATTACAAAACATACAGTATTCTGAACTACATGTGAAATACTTTCTATTTGCTTCGACGTTTCGACGACGTTACACCAGCCGTGGACGGTCAGACTTTAAAAACTTAATTATTCGATACTTGCCTTTACCAAATGTATAATGACCAACTCGATTATGACCAAACCTTTACGTTACCACAACATAACATTCAATAACTTCAATTTATATTCAAAACACCACCTGAAATGTTAAGGCCAAAAATAAAGGCAATTTCGGCAAACCGCCGCTGTAAAACACAAATTGAACAAAAATATACACGTACATTTTCAATTCATTTGCATACAACCTTTGTATGAGTAATAGATCTTAACGATGGCCGTGCCAACAAGCAATTTCCTGCAACCCGCATTTTACAAAGTTCAAATGAAATGCTGCCATATTGAAAGTGTAAGGATTGATTTTGTGCGGCTTGCAGGTTCAACATACTCACACTTACTACACCGTTCATAGGTGTAATAGAATGTGTACTTCACACTCATAGCGCTATCTATAGATTGCCAATAGAGCTTTAGAAACTATAAAAAGAAATGATTAGGTACCTATCTAATTTTCTAACACACTACAAAAAAGGAAGTTATCAATTTGGTCTGTATTTAAGTAATATTTTTAGAATTTTAAGAATAATGAATTAACTGTATTATATAAATCAACTTTAAATTATGATATTCACCAGAAATTCTCTAGCGGTTCTCATACTGGTAAAATAAATTGACTTTCGTTATCCTGCGCTCGCTCAATAACTTTTCACCTATCATCAAATATTTCAACAGAACTTAAGGCGTAAAATCTCAAGTCATCCTAAGGTCTTGTTGATGACAGCAGGAAATATTGTCTATTCGGAAGGATAACTGGGACTTTCTCAACAATATCACAGTGCTAGCAAAGTTGTTGTGTGTAAGACAACATTCCTGGAGTAATAGTGGCGATCGGTGGATAAGACTCGTGGTTGATGTAATTCTATCCAGTGGTTTGGTCCAGATTCCAGCAAATGCTGGAATCTGGACCAACACCAGGCGTCTACAAGGTCGATTGCAGTTGTGGTAGTTCCTATATGGGACAGACCAAACGAACGATCGCTGAAAGGGTCAAAGAACATATCACAGCTGTCAAAAATAGACAAATTAATAAATCTGCCATAGCTGAGCATTTGCTGGAATCTGGACCAAACCACTGGATAGAATTACATCAACCACGAGTCTTATCCACCGATCGCCACTATTACTCCAGGATAGTACGTGAAGCGGTTGAAATCAAAAAACATAGAAATTTCAACCGGGAGGACGGATACAGACTATCGACTACTTGGAACCCAGTTATCAACAAATGCAAACAACGCCGCAGTAACACAACTCATCAGTGTGTAGACGTTATAAGTGTAGTGTGTCGAAGTACCGACAGTGCGGATAGAACTAAAAATATCAAAAATACAAAACAAGTGAGGGTAGCTGCCAAAACCCGCGCTTCACAAGGAAGGCGCTGAGCTGACATCAGTCCCTCCGCGACCACAACCGTTGCAAGCCGGTAGAAACGTAGGAGAATAACAGAGGTATTTATGCCTTGAAATAAATAAATTATCGCGACTAAGACCCGCTAAATAATATTGTATGATGTATACAATTCGCGAAAGTTTAAAATCGATTATTTAAGGGAACTATCCTAAGCAGTAAGTCTTAGAAAAATATAGGAACTGTTTGTTGGTCACGAATTTCCTAACTTTAGAATACTTTCTACACGCGTTTTGGTTTTTTTGGTTTTGGCTTTCCGATTAGTTTCACATTGAGGAACGTATAAGATGTTGAAAACTTATTCCCACTTTAAACTTTTGTTCGTTTAGGATGAAGTGCTTTCGTGTACATTTGTCGATTATTGAAATTGTGTTGTATTTTAAAGTCTGAGAAAGAAATTGACGTAAATGCATTTCCCACGTAGGAGATTTATATTTGTGTCACAAAGTGTAAAATGTCTGCTTTGATTTTTTTTTACGAATTGTCAATAGAACCATCAATGCATACTGGTTAAATATACGGTTTGAATGGTTTGAACTATAATAACACAGTCTATAAAAGCACAGAGGAAAACTATTATGAGTACAAATAATTAATTAATATAGTGTTAATAATTATTAATTGTAGTACTAAGTAAATACATAAACAAGACTGCTATTTCATTGGAAATCCATTAATTAGTGCAAATAGGGAAGTTTCCTGCAAGTGAAATAAATTATACAAGTATTTTTTTCTAGACAAAAATTTGTCAAAATAATAGTACTTAGTTTCATGCATCAATTAAACGATAAATCTTTATTTAACATTTCTATCGTCAATTTATTGATAATAAGTACCTATTCTACTTGACAGAAAAACACTATGACGTCACTACGTCATAATTCATACAAAAGGCAATGAATACAGATTTACATAATAGAAGCGCATTTCTTAAGAATTTCATGTGCCGATTCCAAGTGACGAATTGGCGGTTGTCATTGTAGTACGTAGTTGGCGCCGTTGGCGGCGCTGGCGTCGTTCTCCGTCTCTCTTGCTCTTGTAGTTTAGATACACAGGAGGAACGTTCGTCTCTCTTGCACTCATAGAGACAGCTGTCATAGACTAACAGCGCCACTGCCACGCCGCCAAGCGGTACTTGGGTCACAGAAAGTTTGTCTACAGAGTGCCCATAAGAAATGCGCCTCTATTAATAAATATCTATGCTCTATGCCCTTGGTGCAGGTCGTTTTTGACATTTCATTAAATGTGCTTGATTTGACTAGTTGGAAACAACCCTATTCTACAGCATAATTGGTAATTCGAGACGTTTTCGTGCACTTGAGGTAGCAAAATAATATTTTATTTAATAATGTTATTACGTTAAATTATTTAAGTAATGTTGTGCCTAACTCTGCTAACATTAAAGCTTTGATATTCGTAACTGTCATGTATAGCTGGCTGGATTATGGACACAATAGATAATATATAAAACCAAGATGCGCAATCTCCAACTAAAGTGTCGTTTAGGGCCGTCCAAGTCATGCAAAACTAGTTGTAGTCGTGATAATGATCATATCATTTTGTAAATTCAACCATCTAACGCCCGCGACGTGCGACGAATAATGCAGTACTATTTAAAAAAACATAAAAGTGAATGTATTTTTTCGGACGGTTTTGAGATGCTGTCTGTGTATCGATGTTAATTTGTATATCAATATTCACGCAGAAAGTTTGAGGTTCGATTCTTTGTCTGAATTTAAAGTCCATACAGAAGTTGTCGCAGACAAGAAAACACTGAATAAACCTTCCTATAACGTAAATATGTTGCTCGTTGCATGTAAGACTATTGAAGAGAAACAGATTGTGATGCGAAGGGGTCCAAGTCTACTATTGTCATTTTCAAGTTAAAGTTGTTAGTAGTCACCTGCCCCCGCGGGTAAATAAAGCATTCGGTCTAATTAAATCTATCATCGAAGTCTTTAACTTGAGGGAACTTAGTTCTGACACTGGTCTAAACTTAGCGCGATAAATATAATATCGTTATATACACAAACAGCGTAATGAAAGTATTTTCGTCCTTATTTACTTAAATGTTGAACGTGATTCGTTCAGTACAAAACGGTGATGGTAAACAGCGTATTTATAAACCGCATATTACAGCCTGTTGTCCCTACGAAGGCCCGGCTGTTCTCTCGTTCCATTTAAATGTGAACAGTGCCATGCAAATTGCAGTACCACTGGTAGATCTATATTACTATCTTAATTCCTTAAATAAGTAATTCCCAACATCATCCTTCCTTCACTTGTCTACCCGTCCATCATAAAACAAACAAATCCAAAGCCACATAACACTTAAGTGGCCGCAGCTTGATACTCGCCACACCCTTGCCCCGTGTGTGCCAAGACCCTGCGTCAGTCCGTTCAAACATCTAATTTCCGCAGTAAGCCCGCCCCGTCTCGGCCTCTCATTTATTTAACGCTTATAAACCTTCTCCAGAGTGTTTCGCCAACGTTCTACGCTAATAAACTTCAATGCGCAGGGTTTGCGGTCTTTTACATATAGTGGCGGAAAAGTTGGAGCAAAAATACGATTTGGTAGAAAGTTTCAGGCGTTTTCACTTGTCTTCATTGACATATACTCTAACGAGTAGTTTGTTGTGTGGATTATTATTTTATGAGACACTGCTATGCGGCTTATCATGGTCACAAAAACTTTAACGCAGATATTTATTATTAATTTATCCACAGCGCTTGGCGAACTGTTCGAGTAGAACTTTCGAGTCCGAGCGTTGTCTCTGTAATTAATTTTGGAAAATTTTTCGGGCCCAACGATACTCACTTTGTACAGTACACAATTTTTTATTCTAGACTGTATAAATATATATGTAAATTGATTGTATTTTTGTAAAGTCACAAAACGCGACCACAAAACAAGACATTCTCATCACAAAATGTTGAAATAGCTTATTATAATTATAAGCGATAGTCACTAATAATAAGCTGTCATGGATTTAATATATCTATAGATTTCATATCAAAAATAAAATCTATTTAAACCCACTAAATTGAAAAGAAGAGGTAATTTTAAAAGACCTTTTTAATTTTAAGAATACCTTGACATACGTAGAAATCATTCAAGTAGTATTTTTAATAACGATTACTTAAATTAATATATATTTAGTGCTATTATCTATTAATCTTAAAGTAATCCTTCCTGATTATTATGATAGGGACAGAACTTCGGGGTAATGAAAGAATTTGGGAGAATTTTTACGTTTTCCTTGAGATTTTTCTGCGGCTTAAAATTTTAGAATACGTTTCGATGGTAGCTTTCGGACTCAACATTCGTGAGATTACGTATATAAATGTAATATTTAATTGTATTATATGTATAGATTATTTTAAAAATAGTAAAACTGTAGAAATTGCTTATGTTTTAAAATAATTTTGAAAATATATTTTTATAGCAATAATTTTACTCCAATCGTGCAAGAGCAGGCGTCGAAATCACAACTTTTAGATTGTGAATTTTAATAGCTTCTTGAAACTGTCACTGCACGTATATAGTGCATAAAAAAGCATAAAGGACAAGGGCAGATCTCCATACATCAAAATGTCTGAAATTAAATTGAAGCGAGCAGTAATAAAAAATATAGTAACAGAGTCGATAAATGATTCTATTTTTACTCAGGAAAGGTGGAAAAAGAAGATATCGGTGTTTCAATTTTTAGTTAAGAATGAACAATGTAGGTAAAAGGAAAGTTATGGTATGAAAGTTAAACAATGTAGGTAGGTATGTTTGAATTATCAAATGACATATACATGTCAGATTGACATCAAAACGTGGAAGTATTTTGTAGCATCTAACAGTCACAGCCAATGACAAAAGCAGAGCTGCACATTTTAAATTGATTTTATGTGAAATCGTTACAACTTTAAAACGATGCTTTGATGTTTTTATTTGATTTAAACGTTGTTTTGCTTCAAAAATATTAGCTTATTGATAAAATGTTGATTAAATATTAAATAACTGCATTTTAAACCAAACCAACTCTATAAAGGTCGATCGTATCGATTACTTATTTAATAATCGATACGGATATAGCACTCACGTCTATTCCTGTCACACCATTGTCTATGGCAACAATCAAATAAAAATAGTATTCGAAATCAATTGCAATGTTTTTATCATCATAAAATACTCCAGCTTTAACGAGACAAAGTGAAAATATAAAAAATCGTAGAAAAATAACAATTTGTTTTGTTCATAATTATGAAGTTTAACCCCTTGTATGCCGGAACGCAGATCTACGCGAGACACAATGGCTTTTTAATTGTGTCTGGCATGCCCGGCATACAAGACACAACAAACCGAGACCGAATTCTGCCATTGTTCTTTATGTTTGACTATAAATCGGTTCTCGCGACTCCATTAGTGTCGTTACGTGCTTGGCCATAGTAGCGCGGGCAGACCGCGCGCGGGCCGCGCGCGGTGCCGCGCGCGTCTTCATGTGTCCGTAGTGGCGCGTTCGCGGGTGCGGTGTACAGTGTTTGTCAAATTTAGTATTGTGACGAATCGCGGCTAGATTAATATGAGTTTTCAGTTAGATGACGTTAACACTCACCATAGTAACACTCTGTCAATTGTTCGCCAAATTCGCAACTAACTGATAACAAGGCTATAGCCGTGCGGATAATACAACCGCCTCACGGTCTGAGGGCGTGGGTTCAAATCACATTTATAACTGTTATGAGAATGTTTGTTTTTATGAAATTTGGAAAATGTTTATGAATATTTAGCAAATATTTAAAAAAAAATTGAATAAAAATTGGAAAATTCTGGAACGAATGGAAGGGTTAACAAGAGATGTGTGGTAATGTAAATAAATAAAATAAATAAGAATGTATATAGATACTTTGCATTTTTAAGTTCATCATTATATAATACTAGCTTTTGCCCGCGGCTTCGCGCGCGTTGAAGTCGGGGTAACATAAATTTACTTTCAGTCTCAAGTTGTGTGAGACTCCTGATTAGTCTAAAACTCTTAAGAGTTCAGAAACTCTATAGAGTACAAAGTAATTCGGTCAGTATCCATGACATTATCTACCACTATATATATACCGAATATATATTTATAAACACTTTCGAATTTATAATATTAGTAGAGAAAATCGTTTCAGCTGTTTAAGCGTAGTCTATAATTATCTTAATATATAAAATCATTGCGTTACTGACTGACTGACAGACACGCTACAGCCGAAACTATTGGGCGCAGGAAGCTGAAATTTGGCATGTATGTTCCTTGGGGACCGTAAGGGTGCACTAACAAGGGATTTCCCGAAATTCCTACGGGATCGGCCAAAACGGGTAAATTAAAAAGAAATGCAGGCGTAGCTGCTGGCGTCCTCTAGTTAGTTTATATGCGCGAATAATGTTATCACCATGCACGATATGACAATATTTATGATGTGAAAGTACTGACAGATTTACTATATATTATAATAGATAGCACATGCACAGCACTCAACTTACAGCGCAGGCGTTCTTACTTCTAAGAGGTAAATTTGTACCGTAGGTACAAACTTCTACCCTCCCTAAATTCCCTCCCAGTTTAATTTTTGCAACTTATACTTTAAATATTTTAAATGAAATATTGCAGTCTATCTTATACATCACAATGCCACATGGGGAACCATCTCTTGCGATAACTGTCACCCACATCGGCGCAGCCGTGGGCCGATGCTAGTCTGTGAAATAAAAGTATCGATAAAGTTATAACGTCACTACGAATATCAATACAATCTTTATACTATGAACGAGATCTCAAAGTTTCAAATTAAGTACTATTTAATTTTGTCGGGTAATGTATGGTCATAAATGTCAATATCTCAATGATCAATAAACAATATCGATATACAAACACTAAGGAAAGCAAAGTTATTTTTGCTAGCGAAAAATTGATATTGATATTTGGCTATGTGCTATGTGATGCTTATGTTAAGTGAATCCCTCTACTACGTTAACCTTGATGAGCGAGTTCGACTCGCACTTCATTTAATAATTACTCATAATATCATTGCTAATAAAAGTTTGAGATCCGCACGCTCCGCATTGTTTCCCGCTTGCCACCCACGCATTCACTACGGACACTTGTATGAAAGTCCTATGGTTTGAGTTGCCCGCGTGTTCTCCGCGCTGCACAGCCCGCGCCGCTCGCCGCGCCCGCCTTCCCACTACGGACACTCCTATAGAGTTCCATATGTTTGAGTTTCCCGCGTCGCGCCCGCACCCGCGCCCGCCTTTCACTGTGGCCGAGCACTAAATATAAGAACCAATATAACAGTCAACATAAAATGCCAACATAACATCAAAATAGACTGATTACGTGTACCTATTTGTAAAAAAATCATAATTAATACTTAGAGACATAAAAATCGCAGTACAAAAAGTTGTCTTGATCGAGTAAAGTACATACCACGTTATGTATAATCTTCTTTTCCCTTTTTTCTTTTTATTCTTGTTATCTTATGCAGATTTCATATGTTTGATTGCGTGCACAGTGAGACCAGAGCATGCAGCTTTAATAAACCTGCATTGATTAAAAAAGTTCGAACGTCTTTCCTCACCCACACTCCAACTCCACAAGATAATGACTTTAAACCGGCCACACTCATTTTGTTTACAGAGAGGTTTACTTAAACTTGTATACTGGATAGGTTGCTCTAATTGCCTGCAAAGTTTGAAAAATTGTCTAGTCCTGTACCCATACACTATCAAGTATACCATGGTATGTGTGGTTTATATGAATTGATTAAAGCCCAGTTTTATTTCCTTGTCCCCCAGATAACACCAGAATGTATATATGTTTTCTTACCAATTAATTTAACATTAACTTAACAGAAATCGGTAAAATTGTGCTTCCAATGAGTATGGTATTATATTTTTTTGTAATTATGAATAACACACCCGTGTCCATAAATTCCCGCCATTTCCATGACATTACATTTTCATGAACCGCTATCTAGTTTGCAACCAATAGCTATAAAAAAGCCCGCCAAAATTAAACGGTGAAATATGTACGTATTGGAATTTCACTAGCACCAAAATAGTTTTGACGCAGCCAAGTGTGAAATCGCATAAAAAGGTTTTAAATAAAATGTGGAGCACCTACATATGTAACGATTTTATTTGATAGAATGTGTATTTTAGGCAACCGCATTTTAAATTCTAGATTAAATCGGTCACATATATATCTACTGCCTCCGTGGTCCAGTGGATAGCGTTTGCGACTGCCAGTCGGAGGTCCCGGGTTCGATTCTCGGGCCGGGCAAAAGTGTTCATAATCTTAATCATAATCACCTTTATTTGCTAGAACATGGTCACAAAGATCTTACATAACATAGCATTCTGAAGAACATCATATTCAGCCTTCACTGGCGTGCAAATCAAATAAGTATTATTAATAAGCTATTTAATTTACTAACATATTATATAAACTAAACAAAATTATGATTAAAATGTCAGAGAATTCAGTAATATCAGAAGAACAAAAATACGAGAAATACATGTCAGAAAATTAGTAACAGAATTTTAGATAAACACATCAAATATAAATGCCAAGATCATTAAATAATGTAAATTTTACAGTGTATCATTTATAAAGTCATTAGTAGTATAATAACATTTAAAGCTTAGTAAATGTTTTAATGTCCGTGTGGTGAAGGATTAAGAATACGGAATGTCACCACCCCATATCATCCCATGGGTGTCGTAAGAGCCGACAGAGGGAGCATATTATGCAGAGAACAGCACTGTAAGAGAAGGAAAACTTGATACAAACCCTATACCAACCCGTTTGGCCAGCGTGTATATAGTAGGCCAAGTCATCCTTTCAAAGGAGAGGCCTGGTCCAGCAGTGGACTGTTTAAGGCTGATGATTATGAAATGTTTTAATGCTTTTTTTAATTGATTGATAACAATTTAATCCTTGTAAGCCTTGGTCACTATGGCCTGTCATGCAGCAGGAGCGCGGGTCGTATTTCTCGACACGCCAACCTCAATGACATACTGCGCCGTGCTCTTGCCACCGCTGGCGTTCCAGCCCAACTTGAACCTCAAGGCTTGGCACGCGAGGATGGCAAAAGACGAGACGGGATGTCGTTACTGCCGTAGAAGCTGGGTAGGCCTTTGGTATGGGACGCAACATGTGTCGATACCCTTGCGCCATCTCATCTTCCCAGCACAGCAGGTTGTGCGGGCGCTGCTGCTGCTACAGCGGAGACACTCAAACGGCGCTAATATGTAAATCTAATAGGAGATTATGTATTTGAGCCGTTTGGGGTCGAAACATTGGGGCCATGGGGTCCAAGTGCGCGATCACTTTTTAGAGATCTTGCAAAGAGACTCATAAACGCCTCGCGTGACCAGAGGGCTGGCACGTATTTGGCTCAAAAAATAAGTATAGCCATCTAACGAGGCAATGCTGCCAGTCTTCTGGGCACGCTTCCAATTGACTGCGATGCGGATGAGTTTCATGACGCCTTCTAAATTTTAATTTTTAATTTTTTGATTTTGCCTTGTATATATTAATTAGTGTTTTTTTAATTATTTTAAGACTTAACTTAATTATATTGTTAATCATTTAAATAATTATTGGATAATCCTTGTATGAATCAGGCACTTTATTATAAATTTTAGGCTGTTCAAGTTAGCTTGATCTTTTTGACAGAAGTTTTTCCTGATCGACATAACTTTGCAATGACGAACATATTATTTTCTTAATTTAATGATTTTAAAAATTGTAAAAGTAATAAAAAATACATATAACACAAAAGTCCCCAAAGATTCAAGCGTTATCCGAAAATTTTACGACGTTCTATTGCTCCAAAGTAAAATTTAAATAGGAACACTGAAAATAATAGACGCTTGTACAATGTTACATCGGTCGGACGGATGAGACACAAATAACAGGCAGTAACTGTTACAAATATCAATTACAAAAAACCATTATTAAAGATCATTGTTAAGTTATTGTCACGAACGGATCCTTTTTGTTGGGGTCTCTTTGGCTATTGGTTGGGGTTCTGCTTAGCTGGTATAACTCTTTTTTAGAAAAATAAGCTAAAAAAAAATTGAATTCTAATTTGAATTACGCATTCCATCTTTCCATCAACTGGCCATATAAGCCGAACGTCGGGAACACTCGGGGCCAGTAGTATGGAGTAAAGTCAAGAGGAAAGGAGAGGTTAAAGGAAGAAGTTAAGCGGAGGCAAGACTACCTGCCCGTTATATTATTATTGTTGAATTTAAGTTTTTGTTTTGAACTGTTGTTAAACATGCCTAAAAGGGCGAAAAAAAATGTACTCAACAATGAAACGCGTGAGTTTGTGATTCACTTACGCGATACACAAAATGAAGGACCATCATTGCCATTGTCTCAAGTGCGGCAACGTGTAGCTGACGCTTTGGGAATTGGATTAGCTACTGTGACACGAATCTCTACGAAAAATATGGTAAAGAAAGTGATGAGGAGAATAAACTGTCGTCTCCTAATAAAAAACGTAGGCGTATCCAACCTACCGATATTGAATTGACAATTTTCAATGTGCGGCCATGCGGAACTACATTTATGGTTATTATTCAAGAAAAATATTGTCCACACTTGACAGAAGCTGATTTATGTGACGGCGGTCGAACCTCGCTGTCAAAACTATTGCGTAGAATTGATGCACGGTTGGCGTAGTGGTTTAAGCGGCCGCCTCGCCGCTTGACACTACACCGAGTGTCGTGGGTTCGATTCCCACACGAGGCAACACTTTGTATGATCCATAAATTGTTGTTTTGAGTCTGGCTGTTCACTGTGTCCGTTGGTTGTATGTTTATAAAGTCCCCCGCGGGAGTTGTCGTTAAAAAAAATAAAAAGATTTCATTACCAAAAATCCAACAACCGCAAGATTCTTATGGAAAGGAATGGCATTGCCCTCAAACGAGTTGATTTCTTAAGAAAAGTCAAAAATATTACCGATGTGGGAAAAATGTCTTTTTAGATGAAATTTGGTTGAATGCCAATCACACTGTTAAAAAACATGGAAGGATGATACTGCCCAATCGTCTACTAAAAGTACCAGAAGGAAAAGGGGAGAACTGATAATTTGCCACGCAGTTACTGCCCAAGGTTTTGTGCCAAACTGTTTACTGGCATTTAAATTCATAAAAACGAATGATTGTCACGCAGAGATGAACTTCAATTTTTTTTTCGGAATGGTTTTATAAAATGATGGACAACCTGGATGGTCCTCATATAATAATAATGGATAATGCATCCTATCATTCCACGCAACTTGACAAGGCTTCGACGACTGCAATCAAAAAGCCGATATAATAGAGTGGCTCATAAACAAGGGCGTAAATGCCGACATGACAATGCTAAAGTGCGAACAGCCTGTTGTCCACACACAAACCGAGAGAGCCAGTATATTTGCTGGACGAAGCAGCAAAGCAACGCAGTCACACAGAGATCAGACTGCCACCCTATCATTGTCAATATAATGCTATAGAGCTGATATGGGCACAAATCAAAGGTCAGTAAAAAGTCTTTTTTCTTGATAAATTCTTTAAAATCTATTTCATTAATAGTATTATTTTAACAATCACTTATTTCATTCACAGGAAACGCAGCACGTACCAATAAAGGCTCAAACACACCGGATGCGTATGCGTAGACGTAAGCGTAGACGTGCATGTACCACTGGGTTGTAATGTATGGAACTGTATGAGACAGGACACACTGCTTGCGTTACGTAGACGTGCGCGTCGACGTAATGCGTAGCCCTACGCAATGCAGCTCCCAAGACAGAAACATGCTGCGTGACTTACGCCGTACCTTACGCAGAGCAGAACGGCAACGTCGCGTTGATGACGTTGTATTCAAGAGCGCGTCCTATTGGACGTCACACCGAACAAATTTCAACACGCACGTACCTTTGCTGTGCGTTGCCCTACGCGCGTAACTGCAGTCAGTTGTATTTTATTACAAAGTGGTGTTTTGTTTTGGTTTGATAGTTATGATGAATAGCGATAAGAAAAACTTGTAACTTGAAATTGTGCGTAGATATGACTATATCTACAACCCAAAAAATTAAGATTACAAAAATATATCATATAAATGTTTATTATGGGAGAAAATTGGAGCTGAACTGGAAATATAAGGTATGTACTTATTTAGTCTGTTTGCATTTTGTATGATTATCATATTGTATGCCCAAGTGGCGGAACACAGCTGATCTATAATGTAATTTTGTAACATCCTTTGTACTTACCTGTGATTCACAATAAAAACAAATTGAAATTGAAAAATAATTTATTAAAATATGTAACAAACTTTTCTCTGATAGCAATTGCATCATTAGGTGACCTTGTGTTTGTGCGTCTTAGAGGTGTTAATGCACTTTCTTCCAAGTTTGTGTGCCTTGTTTCAGTTTCAATCTCGTGCATCATAATATCACCGTGTTTTATTCTTACATAATTATGTAAACAACATGCTGCCTTCGTAACGAGAATCGACAGAACAGAGCCGTTTCGACATGGTATTCAATAGGTCTGTGAAAAATTCTCCATTTTTCCGCTAAAATACCAAAAGTATTTTCAATGATACGACGGGCACGGCACAGCGTATTTACATTATATACAAGGCTAGAACGCAGGGGTGTGAAACTAATCGCGTATAGATTAGAAATAACTTTTTTGCTGAGTTCTTCCAATCTATACACGATTAGTTCGCAAATACTCGAGTATACTTCGTAGTGATCTAACTGACTTGCTTATACCATAATATACAGTGCCAGTACGCATACGGACTAATCGTGTATAGATCTGAAGAAAATTCTGGATTTTCTAAGGCATTCATTATATTATATTATATTATATCACAAATATAATATGTAGGTAAGTAGACATTATGTCCAATTAAATAGTTTTTAATAAACTAAGTTGACGGAGCGGTATTGAAATAACAACTTATAACTGTATTTTAATATGCATTTATAGAACCCCAAATTCGAACCCTTACAAATTTCTTAATAATCTAGAAATACTTATGTCCCACCTCCGTAATAAAGGTAAAAAGAAGATAATTGTGACAGGCGACTTCAATATAAATTTACTTAAGGAGACAAAATTACGAAATGAATACCTACGTATAATTGAAAACTATGGTTTTATTACTCTTATAAATGAACCCACAAGGCTAAACGCGTGTCTTGACCAGATTGTTTGCAACTTTTCTGAGGCCACCACCAAGATACATAATTTAGGTTTATCGGACCACAGTGGCCAAACCATAACATTTTCTATCGAAAAAAATCTTACTCATAAAAAACCATTGTTCGTATACAAGCGTAGCTTTCAAAATGAAAACGTAACCAAGTTTAAAGATTGCCTTTCAAATTTGTCATGGCAATGGGTTCACAAAGGAACTAATATGAATAGAGCATTTGAAATGTTTCATGCAACACTGATCCTATTTTACAATTTATGTTTTCCAAAAAATTCAAACGAAAAATAACATAAGATACGATTCGTGGATAACAAGGGGATTAAGAATTTCAGGTAAGACTAGAAGAAAGCTACGGTACTCATTTTATATAAAAAGGAATGAGCAAACTAAGAATGCCTACCTAAATATTCAAAGATATTAAAACAATTTATTTATAATGCTCGAAAATTAAAAAACATACAATATATACAGAAATCCAAAAACATTTGCAAAGCTGCATGGAATGTAGTCAAAAAACCTCAAGCAACTCTGCCTAAAAATAATAAATATATCAATAAAATAAATTCAAATTCAAAATCGTTTATTCATTTGGGTCACAATGTGACGCTTATGAAATGTAAATAGTTTTTAATAAACTAAGTTGACGGAGCCCTGCTTCGCAGGGCTCCTATGTTTGGGTTAAGGGTCAAAAGAGAACCTAACATAACCTATTTAGTTACTTGAATTACATACAATTTAATCCTCCACTAATAAAGTTCAAATATTATTTCATATAATAATATATATGTACCCATTATTTCACTAAACTATATCTCTTATCCTGTCAAGCAGGTGTAACTTATGTAGTATAGTCCGGGACTAGGACGCATGTATTCACGTTACGAACTATACACGAGCAGTAAGCAAAATTCGTGTATATATTGTAATCACAGATTTAAATATAGCATTACAATATGTACGCGACCAGTTCCCTATGGCTGCGTTTTGGGCTTGTATAGTCTGTAAATACGCCACGGCACAATCTGTAGTAATAATTTCGTTTGCTAGTATCATGTTAAGTTGTGACTCTAGGAAATGGTCGCATTAAGAAAGTTTGTAATGCGAAACCTTCATCGCCGATAAGCACGTGTGGTACAGGTTCGTTAGTACCGGGCAGAGGTTTCGATGTTAATATTGTTTTGCCCAGTAAATAGTGTCGATAAAAGTCAGAATTTTCAAAGATGTTGCTGTCCCTGTGTCTACCGTAGCTCCCAACGTCTATCATCGTAAATTTATATAATAGGTCAGCAATAGCAAGTAAAACAATTGAGAAATGATTTTTATAACAATAGTAGTTCGATCCACTCCTGGATGGGCATTTTATCTTAACGTGTTTCCCATCGATGCTGCCAACACAGTTTGGAAAATTCCAAGTTTCTCTGTAACCCAATTCCGACTGTTTCCATATGTTATCGTCAGGGTTAGCTATGTACACTACGGCCGACGAATCATGGCGGGTCTGAAGCTAGCCTTTGCGAATTACCGCACATGTATACTCGTTATTGCCAGACTTTATATAATTTATCTACAAGTATTATTTTAAGATGAATGCGCACTTCACCTGACAATAGTGGCCGATATTTTAACCGGAACATACACAATATTATGGCGCTTACAACAGTTATTGAGTTGATCTGTTGCTGTCACTATCGGATTGTATACATAAGAAAGAGAAGCGCGAAGACGACGGGACGGTCAGAACTTTTTACAGACCATAAAATAAATGAATTACAGAAAATGTATTGATTGGATAAAAAAAAAACAATATTACGTTAGTATGTTGCTTGTTGAATAATTTGGCAAAAATCAGAATGATGGTATGTATTTTAATATGGTTTATATTCGTTAACATATTTTTAAGAGGTATTTTTGTGTTTTTTTTCTATCGATTAAAGTTAGTTGTATTATGTTTTTAACACAATGTAATCTATCACTTAAAAATACATTACTTAAGGACAAAATTGCAAAAATGGAACGAAAACTCCAGAACTTGATGCAAATCTGCTCTATAACGAAAGGAGATCATATCACAAAATCACGTCGCAAAATTCAACGCCAAACGCCGAAGACCACATCGATGTTCTACGAAAAAAAAAATTATCAGCCTGAAACGCTTAATTCAAATAAGCCTAGCGATCAAGGAGCAATTGCTAGCGATCAAGTCAATATACCTCATTCATTTGCGAAAACCGATACACCACACTGTAAAAACGAGAAGTATACAAATAAGCGCTTACCAGCACAAACTAAGAATAATTTGGATAACAAGAATAATTATATAATATATATATATATACACCGCTATTTTTTAATTAGTACAAAAACTTTAAGGACAGATTAGCGAAGATATTATTATCATATATGTGACGTAAGAATTTCATAATATCAATAAAGAGCAAAGTTATTGTCATTTGTTTATTGTAGAAAATCTCACTTAAATCATAGTCATATTTTACAATCCATTCACTAATTCATTGATAATATTCCATCCTGCTCATTCGCATTCTCTCTGTCGCACTTATGATGTAGGTAGCAATAGAAAATAAAATGAAGAAAAATAATAAATGTAGGTAGTTATTTTTTAATTTTGTTAGTTCTACCCTCTCCTTCATACTTCATTCGGGCGTAGAACCGGTAAAATGTATCGTTTAACAAGTAATTAAATACGGAGGTATGTAATTAGAAAGCAAACAAATATCAAAATAAAAGATGGTGTTCTGGACTAAAAGAAAAGAGTAATTTTGGCGTATTTATGAAGTTAGAATCATCTGCTATTTACAAATTATTTTATCGGCATCATGTCAGCCTAGAGACGTCCACTGTTGGACATAGGCCTTCCTCAAGGTGTGTGGAGAACACAGACCGATTTTGAGGCGCCTGCATCAAATTATTATTTACTTAAGTACGTATTATTTACTAAACTTACAAGTATTTCCATTGTCTTTCGAAATGTCCACCACCGTTGTCAAAAGCATCCAATATGCACTGTTTTAATTGTTTGACACTGACCCGGTCACTTTTGTACACTCACTATACGATGTCCATGGGTACACAGCTGCACTCGCGATTTTTCCACTCAAAAAGTACGCACGAAGCATAGCTACATACTCCCGTGATATGAACTGATATGATAGGCCATCGCGTCGGGCAAACGTAGACAAACAATTAAGTTTTGCAACGAAATTAGATACGCTGACTTTCGCTAGTAATTTAGTACCATTTGTCGCATCGTCGGGGCGTGGCGCAGGCGCAGAGGGGCGGGGGGGGTTAATTTATCAATGGTATGATAGTACACGGGTCGGTCATAGTATTAGTATTGCATTTACCAATTATCACGTATTTTTGTGGACAGTTTTGAGACAGTTTTGGGACTTAGTGTTTTTATTTTTCAACTACATAATTATGATCAGTTAAAGATATTTAGTGCACTGTTAAATTTTTTGTACTAATAAAAAAATAGCGGTGTATAAGAAATTATTATATTAGGAACTCAACAAAGTGTTGGATTGGTTTCAAAAGTGATAAAAACAAGGCAGTATACTAAGTACGAAAAATACAACGTGTCAGCTTTTACAAAACCTCATGCTATATCTGAAGAAGTTCTCAAATTGTGTGCAAACCTGACTATGGAGGAAAATGATAAAATGATATTATGTGTCGGTGAAAATGACAAGATATCTCCAATGATTATGATCGAACTATCTAACGTTCTAAAAAAATTCTCTCATAGGACTGTACTCGTATTAAGTATAAATAGCAATAAGTATTTGAATGAACACAAGCTGAATACAAATATTCAATTGTTATGTAATAGTTTTCCAAATGCTATTTTTATAAAGACAAAATTTTATGATTATTATTATTTATGCAAAGAAATAAATTTTATAATTGATAGCCTTGATTATGAAAACAAGTTTATACTTACACGCAAAAGCGGACTGATATGTAATCCAATTCCATTACCAAGAAACACAATCAACACAATCAATGAGGCACCCGCATTACCCATAAAAACCAAAAAGAAGTATACGTTAAAGCAGAAAACTATGTTAGACTACTTTTCAAAACATTATGTAACTAGTCGTCAAAATCAGCAATCACAATCATGTAACAGTACTTCTATTGCACGAAAATTGTTTGATAGCCCGCATCTGTCGCCAAATTCAGAGGATACAGTGAGTGATTTCTTTTTTTGATAAAAAAGATAACAAAGTAACCATACTCCACCAAAATATTGCAGGTATACTTTCCAAGTCTGATCTGTTGCACATGTCTCTAAATGAGCTAGCTAAAGAGAAATATAGAGTGAGTGTTATTTGTCTCAGTGAAACTTTTTTAAAGTCCGGTGAAGAATCGAATCTGCGTCTTGATAATTATCGGCTAATTAATTTTTATTCCAGACCAAATAAAAGACGTGATGGTGTATGTATTTTATGCAGGGATGACATAGTTAGCTCAAAGATCCTTCTAAAGAGAGAACTGGTTACTGAGCTCTGTTTTGAATATTGCGGTATTGAGATAACAACTTATAACTGTATTTTAATATGCATTTATAGAACCCCAAATTCGAACCCTTACAAATTTCTTAATAATCTAGAAATACTTATGTCCCACCTCCGTAATAAAGGTAAAAAGAAGATAATTGTGACAGGCGACTTCAATATAAATTTACTTAAGGAGACAAAATTACGAAATGAATACCTACGTATAATTCAAAACTATGGTTTTATTACTCTTATAAATGAACCCACAAGGCTAAACGCGTGTCTTGACCAGATTGTTTGCAACTTTTCTGAGGCCACCACCAAGATACATAATTTAGGTTTATCGGACCACAGTGGCCAAACCATAACATTTTCTGTCGAAAAAATTCTTACTCATAAAAAACCATTGTTCGTATACAAGCGTAGCTTTCAAAATGAAAACGTAACCAAGTTTAAAGATTGCCTTTCAAATTTGTCATAGCAATGGGTTCACAAAGAAACTAATATGAATAGAGCATTTGAAATGTTTCATGCAACACTGATCCTATTTTACAATTTATGTTTTCCAAAAAATTTAAACGAAAAATAACATAAGATACGATTCGTGGATAACAAGGGGATTAAGAATCTCATGTAAGACTAGAAGAAAGCTACGGTACTCATTTTATATAAAAAGGAATGAGCAAACTAAGAATGCCTACCAAAATATTCAAAGATATTAAAACAATGTATTTATAATGCTCGAAAATTAAAAAAAACATACAATATATACAGAAATCCAAAAACATTTGCAAAGCTGCATGGAATGTAGTCAAAAAACCTCAAGCAACTCTGCCTAAAAATAATAAATATATCAATAAAATAAATTCAAATTCAAAATCGTTTATTCATTTGGGTCACAATGTGATGCTTATGAACGTCAAAATGATAAATTTATAAAATAATTACTTAAAGACTCTACATTTACATTAACTGCCACGTTCGCAAAGCAATAGGTAGAACCATGAGAAAGAACGGGCAATAAAACTCACGATCACTCTTTTTCATCGCCAGGTTTTGCATAATACACATAATTTACATTTTGTAAGGTGCTGCAACTGTTACACCTTCTATATCACTTGTATATATTTACTGTACTTAATAATACTCAAGCATAATACTTTTGATGTTCATTTGGTTAGTCTCCTCAGAATAGACATGGTGAAACAGGAGCATCAACTTACATTATATATACCTAATAATGTAGGCAATCCGCGAAAGTGATCAGACCCATGTTGGAAATGATGCAGTTAAATATTAAAATCTAATACCAGCCCGCAAGACCGTCATCGACCAGTCATCGCAAGTAGCACCCGTTCACGAGTATGACGCATGTGCCAGCCATCATCCCTCTCGCCATATTAGAGGGACAGGGATGACCCGACACACGACGCCACCACAAGAAATGACATTTTAGTGAGCATGACGATAACGGTATACGAACTGGCAGTAAGAAACAATCTATTGGTATATTGACCATGACCGCCAATTACCTCCATTTTCCAGATCGTTATTATTAACATACATTAGTGGACCGCGTGAAGGAATGCAAATGTAGAAAGAATTTTGTGAAGGTGACAAGTGAACAACGATATGATCAGGGATAAATAATGTTAAACTACATTCAACAAATCATAATAATATCCAAATCCTGCAAAAATCATGTGTTCACGAGGCACCTCCACTTAACATGTTACTAATTAAGAAGAGAGTATTTTACACAGTTATAAAAATAACAATAATGGTAAATTTAAAAAAAGCAACTAGACCCATCATGGGTCTTGTCATCTAAAAATTCTTTAATAGTGTAATAACCCCTTTTCAAAAGAAAATTCCTAGTAGTGGTTTTAAATTTGTGCAGTGGTAAATTCATTATTTCCAGAGGTAATTTGTTGAAGAATTGTATACCGAGTCCCGCAAATGAGTTATGAACTTTATGTAGACGGTAGTTAGTGCCCACTAGTTTATGCTTATTCCTTGTGTTCACTTTGTGCAAGTCACTATTTTTACGGTAAAGAGTTAAGTTTTTCTTAACGTACATTAAATTAGCAAATATATACTGCGATGCAACTGTAAATATTTCTACTTCTTTAAATTTATCTCGTAAAGAATCTCTAGCACCTAACTTATATATTGCACGTATGGCCCTCTTTTGAATAACAAAAATTGTCTGAATATCGGCCGCCGTACCCCATAATAGTATCCCGTAAGACATTACACTGTGAAAGTAACTAAAGTAAACTAGTCTAGCAGTATCTACGTCTGTGAATTGGCTAACTTTCCTAACTGCAAATACTGCAGAACTAAGTTTGACTGCCAGACAGGATATTTGGGCGCCCCACTGAAGCTTATAATCTAAAGTTAAACCTAAAAATACAGTTGAATCAACTAGGTTAATTGTTTCGTTATTTAAAATTATATTAGTAAGAACATTTTTGACATTCGGCAAAGTGAATTTCACACATTTTGTTTTGCCAGAGTTGAGTAGCAAATTATTTGTCGTGAACCAATGTAGTACTTGCGCAAGAGAATTATTTACGCTGTCAATGTTACTTGTATTACGATCAACTTTAAAAATAAGTGAAGTATCGTCAGCAAAAAGAACAGTATCACATAGATTTTTAACAAAAAATGGCAAACCATTAATATATATTAAAAAAGAAACGGATCGGAAATAGAGCCCTGTGGAACGCCCATTCCCACTGGCAAACCTCAAGACCTACTTCCACTAACAGCTACATACTGAACTCTATCTCTAAGATAACTGGCAAAAAGATTGAGTGCGCTATCTCGAATACCATAATGGTTGAGTTTACGTAAAAGTGTATCATGTTCAACACAATCAAAAGCTTTTGACAAGTCGCAAAAAACACCAATGGCATCCTTCGAATTTGCCCAAGCGTTAAAAATGTGTTTTAATAGAGTTACACTGGCATCAACGGTGGAACGACCCTAAGTGAAGTCATACTGCTCACTGTGCAATAAATTATTTGTGAGAAAGTGGCTCTCTAACTGATGCAAAATAACCTTTTCAAAAATTTTACTGATTGCAGGCAAGATAAAAATTGGCCGAAAGTTACTAGGGTCACTCTTGGATCCTTTTTTGAAAAGTGGTATCACCTTGCTGTGTTTCATTAAATTAGGAAATACCCCTTTATCCACGCATCTATTAAATATTGCAGCTAAATATGGAGCTATGCTAAAAATGATTTGGCGAACAAGACTAACTGAAATACCCCATAAGTCAATAGATTTCTTAATATTGATGGTCTTGAATGTCTTGAGGATGTCATTGGTGTCAATGTATTTAAAATTAAACAGCACATCACACTCATTCACATTGCCCCTAACTAACATCTCTGCTTTGCTTGGGCATGAGTCTAAACACTTGGTTGTTTTCACTGGTATGTTTTTGACGAAGTTGTTAAAAGTCTGAGCAACATCAATTTTCTTTGTAACTATTTCTCCATTACATTTTAATTCATAGCTATTATCTACTAACTTAGCTCGACCAGTCTCACTGTTAATAATGTTCCAAGTTGTTTTTATTTTGTTCTTGGATTCTTTAATTGTATTACTTATAAATATAGACTTAGCTGAAACACATACTCTCCTAAAAACTTTGAGTAATTTCTTACATATTCAATAAATGAAGGATTAAAATTGTATTGCTTCATACCATACAGATCATACAACCTAGATCTACTTTTGTATATTCCTACTATTGCCCAATCACAAAATTTAACTTTAGAGCTCTTGGCAAATGTCTTCTGCTTAAAAATTTAATTGTACTCATTTTTAATAACATCAAATAACCACTTATATAATGCATCAGGATCATCGTGAGTTAAGTCAATGCTGGCGACCTTAGCAGTAACATCATCACTAAAGCGATTAAGGCGAGCAGAGGTCATAGGCCTAAATGTGTTTTTTTGTACTGTAGGGGTTGTATTAGTTGGAATTACAACCTTTTGTCCACAGTGATCCGATGTCAAGTCACTCAAAACAGCTTTACTTAAGTACAAACAATTACAAAAAATATTATCTAAGCATGTAGAAGAATGTAAGGTAGTTCTGGTTGGTTCAGAAAATAAAACATTCAAATTAAATGACATAAATAAACTAACTAACCTAGTACAAGTTGGTGATTATTCTAATAAGTTAACATTAAAATCACCACATACGATTATTGACTTCCTGCTGGAACTTAAGTGTTTTAAGACGTCCTTTATGATACTTTCAAATTGGCTAAAGTCACTTTGCGGTGGTCGGTATACACAGACTATGACGTGTTGCTCAAGTTCAACACAAGATATCTCAGCGGTGCGCTCGATAGAAAGTTCGGCTATGTCCTTTCGTTCTTTACATTTAATACTATTACAAACATATATGAGAGAGCCACCACGAATAGCGTTCTTTCTTACGAATGCACTAATCACTGTATAAAATTCATTACTGAATATTAATTGGTCACCTCTTAACCAATGTTCCGTTATGCATAATACATGCAAATTATGCTTCTTTAAAAATAAATCTATCTCTAATTCTTTGCCAGATAGGCCTTGAATGTTTTGATGAGCTTAGTTGAAGGAATAAATGTAGAAGGGCTAGAAATATCTGACCTAGAAACGATTGCGAATAATTTTAATACTTATTTTGTTTATTCGTGATCTTTTTTTTCCTGCACCAAGTACTCACATATTAAAAGCATAGATGCAACCATTTTTTTATATCCCACAACAACAAGCGAAGTGTATAAAATCATAAATTCATTAAAATCCACAAACTCCTGTGGTTACGATGGTAGTGCAAGTGCCATATTTATTGCGGATGTTTTGTCATATCTTATAAACTTATCTTTTACCAGTGGAACTTTCCCGGAACTATTGAAAGTATCTGTAATCAAGCCTATTTTTAAAAAAGGTGATCCGGCACTCGTGAGTAACTATAGACCCATTGCTTTGATACCTATCTTGGCAAAAGTGTTCGAAAAGATAATGCACACAAGACTAGTTTCGTTTTTGAATAAATTTAGTATTCTTAAAAATGAATAACATGGTTTCCAAAAGGGCAATTCCACCAGCTTAGCTGCATTTAAATTAATAAAAAGGATAACGGAATGTCCTGACCGTAAAATGTCACCGTATTTTTCGATATGAGTAAAGCGTTTGACTTATTCCCTCATGATAGATTGCTTACAAAATGTGAAAAATATGGTATTAGAGGTGCTGCAAACAAATGGCTTGATAGCTTTCTCAAAAATAGAAGACAGTATGTTGACCTATTAAACATAAACGAAAGAAAAGAAGAGTGTCACTTTGTATCTAAGTATCTACCAAATCATATAGGTGTACCTCAGGGTAGCATTTTGGGTCCCTTGTTGTTTTTGATCTATATTAATGATCTTCCAGGCGCGACGTCACATAAATGCACGCTTTTTACTGACGATATATCTGTCATCATAACAGAATCTAACGACACTATACACAATGAGGAGATAAATAAATGCATCGATGATATTACCAAATGGCTAGATGAAAATAATTTACAAGTTAACCCAGAAAAGACTAAATAAATGCAGTTTTATAACAAAAAGCAAGACTCCAATAAACTACACATTTTATGTAAAGGTCAGCCAATAAATATGACGAACCAAGCTACATTCCTAGGTCTTGTCTTAGATGAACAATGTCAACGGGGCTCTCATATTAAGAAAGTGTGTAGCAAAATTGATAGATTTGCATATGCTCTCTGGCGTTTAACCAAAATTGCTAACCAAAAGGTCGCCCTCCAAGCATGTCATGGCTACGTTGCATCCAACATGAGGTATGGTAGCTTACGGTATATACGGCTATGGTACTATGGGGAAACTCGGTTGAAGTGAATTATTTATTTCCCAGAAGCAATGTATCCGAGCTTTGACTGGAGTATCACCTCTTACCACCTGTAGAGATTTGTTTCCAAAATTGAAACTACTCACTGTTGCCTCTATTTATATACTGGAATGTTGTAATTTTGTGAAGGCATATCCAGACATATTCGATAAGTGGAGCGATCAATGTAATTTTAATACTAGATATCCTGACCGCTTAGTATTACCTAATATAAGAACAGAATTATATCGACGGAACTGCTATCCCATGGTAATTAGGATTTACAACAAGTTACCTGAAAGCTACAAAATTCTACCCAAAAAGATATTTACAGTTAGGTTAAAAAACTGGTTGTTGGAAAAAGCTTTTTATATAGTAAGCGAATATATGGATGCCAAATTTTAAATTATTACTGTTTCTTTTCTATTTTATTAGACTGTAAGTTACTATGTGCCTTACTTACTCACTTTGCATGCTGTTAAACGGCCAGATATGTGATTCATATAAATTATAATACTGTAACATCTGATTTTATAACCATATTTGATGCAATAAATATTTCATTTCACTTCATTTCATTTCACACTCCTTAACTAGATTATATCCTAAAGAATATCATATATTTTTCTGATTGTGTTAACTGCACTGAATCATATACTTTAAGGCATTATAAAACTCGCGTTTAGCTCTTGTAGTCCCCTAAACTAAGTTCTACAAACAGTACTGGATACGAAGGTGTATCAACTAGGATATTGAAAACCGTGTCTAATTAAATATCAAATCCAATAAGCCACATAATTTTCGGTATTATGCAGCGAGTAGTTCTCATGGAATAAAAAGGACCATAATACCACGGCTCTTTAATAAACATGATAAACATAGTATGACTCGTTACAGACCTACAGCATTGATTCCAGTCATATCAAAGATATTTTGGAAGGTTATCCATAAGCCTGTTGAACAATCGGAAACATATATAAAGAAACATGCCTGAATGCTGCAGTATATTTTTTTTTAAATTGCATTGACATAGATCCAACGGATTTTTCTTTAGGTAGACACATCGTTTCAGCTGTAATTAAGAATGCGCGCGTGTTGTATTTCAAATAAGTAGGTATTTGGAACATGGCACGCATGGTATGCACCCATGAATAAGTATCCATGGGTGCATAGGACCTCTAAAGATCATTATCTAAAGATATATGTTTTGTATATTTGCATTATGATAAAAGTTTTATGACTAAATTTGTAGAGAATTTAATTTGCAACAAAAATGTCGTTTACATATTCTTTGTGCGGCCAATAGTTTACCAGATAATCAAAAAAAACTATCTGCATCTGCACTCTTTCCAAGATGGCGGCCGAGGCACAAGAGGTACGTCCCCATAAATTTGAATCAAGCCCTTCCCACACATCTGTAAAATAAAATTGCATCGTCTGATAAATGCAACCCCAAATGTAACCCCAAATGTAACTTTTCAATGGACTATAAATACGTTTGTCATCGTCTGTACTCAAGACAGAGATAGTAAAACGAATACTAAGGTGTGACAGAGACACATTATATCACACCGAAAACTTCAAAACTAAAAAAGAGATGTCCAATGTACGTGTTTGACGCTCAATTTAATCGATTTTTATTGATATCGATTAAAATTAATTAGAAAAATATACGTGTATTGAATTACATATAAAGATTGAAAATGTGTTCCAACTCTTTTCATTTATGTCATCGTTAATAGACAACTGATATAACTGCCGTCCGTTAACTAAAACCACGTTAACCCCAAAAAGTGTTATTGGAGAAAAACGTAAAAAACGCGGGAATCGTTGTTTCTAGAAAACTATTATACTTACATAAAATCAGTGATTGTTAAATATTATTTAAACAAATATTAGCCAGCGTCATTTAGGATATTTTCTGCTCAGCAATATACTTAAAATTATATAAAAAAACTGAATTTTTTGGTTTAGTTAAGCAATACACATTTTTTGCCATTGTTTGCCGCACTAAAGCCTCGTTAATCTACACTTAGAGATCTTTCAGCTAAGCATTTTCTTTAAATTTATGAGGTTTCTAATTTTCAATAAATTTACCCTAAAATGCTTAACTATAAACGCGCTAAGTCTATTAACTGTTTTGTAGCTAAGACCTTTCTTAATATTTATACATTACTACCTTACGTAAAAAGAGGCTAAAGTACCTATGACTCTTTTAAGTTAAGTGTTAGCGAAAAATAAAAAAGATATGAAAAATATATGCTTGCTTTCTAAGCTAAAAACAGATATTTCTTACTTCAATTGTTACTAACGTCTTTATAGCTAAGCATCACATATCAGAAAACTGGATAATTAAATAAAATGCAGTATGAAAATTGAATCAATTAAATTAAAAAGTTTTAATTAAATAAATTTCCTTATCATCAACATATATTTCACTTATCATCAACATATACAGCAATTTGTAAAATTTATATACACAGCCTTGATTATTTTTCTAATTTTATTAAGCAATTAATAGCTAAAAAAGTACATTTTAAGGCCCTATTTCCATAGTGGCTATTTAATATATTATACTTGCGTATAATAGACAGTAATAATATTTTCAATTACATAGTCATCATCATGTCAGCCTAGAGCCGTCCACTGCTGTACATAAGTCTCCCCCAAGGTTCTCCACATACACTCGATTTCGAGCCGCCCGCATCCAACCGCTTCCTGCAATCTTATACGGATCGTCGGCCCAGCTTGTGGGAGGCCTACTCCTGCTGCGTCGTCCGGTGCATGGTTGCCACTCCAGTACCCTCCTGCCCCTACGGCCATCGGTTTTTCGAGCTATGTGCTCTGCCCATTGCCACTTTAGCCTGGCTATTCGGAGAGCTATGTCGGTGACTTTGGTTCTCCTGCAGATTTCCCCATTTCTTTTTCGATCTTGAAAGGAAACACCGAGCATAGCTCTTTCCATTGCCCTCTGAGTAACGTGGACCTTCCGGGTAAGGCCTAAAGTAAGTGACCACGTATAGGCTCCATAAATCATCACTTGCAACATGCACTGGTCAAGGACTTTTGTCTTGAGACACTGCGGGATATCAGACGTGAAGATATGCCGTGACTTCCCCAACGCCTCCCAACCATATTAGATTCGACGAATGACCTCTTTCTCGAAGTTGTACGTACGTACGTACTTGTCGACAACTTCGAGTGTAGCGTTCCCAACGTGAATAGGAGCAGGTACGACAAGGAAGTCAGACGTGATTTTCGTCTTGTCCATGTTCATCTTAAGACATACTTGTTGGGAGACTCTACGGAGGCCATCGAGCATTGTGCTGAGGTCTTCCATGGTCTGAGCCATGACTACGATATAATCAGCAAATAGAAGGTGTAAGTAGTCGCCGTTTATTTGATGCCAAGTCCTTCACAGTCCAGAACCTTGAACTGTGTGAACTTGTGAACGTTTCGGAGATATAACATCTCCCTGCCTCACCCCTCGCTATAGTTGAATAGGTTTTAAACTCTAGTCCTGGAGGCGGACTGACATGGTGTTGTTTTCGAACAAACACTTCGGCACTTCGACGTATCGATAGTCGTCGATGGCACAGTTGGCGAGACTGCAGTACCGCCCAGGTTTCGATCGAATCGAAGGCTTGCTCATAGTCCACAAACGCCAAGTATAGAGGCTGGTTATACTCCTCAGACTTAACCTGCCGTAGCATATGTATGTGGTCTATAATACTATAGCCTTTACGGAAACTGCTTGTTCGGGAGGCTGGAAGTCGTCTAGCTTGGTCTCGAGATGATTTGTGACGACCCCTGAAAACAACTTATAGACTTGACTCAGAAGTGAGATGGGTCTGTAGTCCTTCAAAAGGATTTTATCACCTTTCTTGACGAAAAGCACCACCACACTGTGCCATGCCTGTGGCGTTTTGCCCTCGAGTATGACAGAATTTAATAACTTTCGAAGTTTTTCCACGGCAGGTGCGCTGACAGCTTTCAAAAGCTCTGACGTAATTCCATCATCACCCGGTGCCTTGTTGGTTTTGAGTTGATTTAGGGCCACACTTATCCCGTGCATGCTGACGGGATGTCATGTCCGGGATATCTTCGGTATAGTATAGTGTCGGGTCAATCCAGCTCTAGGGTCAGTGACTGGAATAATAACAGGTAGTCGTGTAGTCGTCTCCAGTTTGATCTCTTCTAAGAGCCTCAGCTCCTCCGCCTCAGCTTAATAAACAGAACTTTAAGTCTCTGATTCGCGATCTCCGCCAATACAACACTAAGTATGTTCAAGAAGCAATCGAGCAGATTACGGTTCCAAGTGTTCAAAAGAGATCTGTCTATCGGGCAGGTCAGCTGACAAGGCTGAAGACGAATGGTAACAGAATTATCTCGTCCAGACTAAGGTCTGGACGAGATAATTCTGTCACCATTCGTCTTGAACACACTAAGTGTTGTATTGGCGAAGATCGCGAATCAGAGACTTAGAGATATGTTTATTAAGCCGCCGATACTTTGGCATATCGTCGTATGCAGAAGCACCTTATGCCTTTCCTGTATAAGCTCGAGGATCGGACCAGAGATTTTATGGGCTCTTTTATTCGTCATGGGCTTTAAGAACTTTACGCTTGTTGTATGGACAGCATTCACTAACCTGTCACTAAAGTCGTCCACATCTCCGCATTCTCCCAGGCATTCGAAGCGGTTTTGCAGCTCAAGCTGAAAGCTCTCGGGGTTTTAGATTTGAACTGGCGCTGGTGGGATCGTAAACTTCATCAATCTCGACCGTTCGAGGCTGGGACTAATACTCAATGTGCCTCTTACAATTCGGTGACCGCGGCCCACTTTATGCGAACTGATCACAGAGACATCATTAAATATTAACCTCGTCATTGACATGATGAAATCGATCTCATTTTTGGTGGCACCATCTGGATTTATCCAGATCCACTTGCGGCATTCTAGCTTTTTGAAAAAGGAATTCATCATGAAGAGTCCTTCCTTCTCCTTGAAGCTAGCCAGCAAGTGGCCTCGCGAGTTCCGGTGTCTATATCCAAATTGCTCCACCCTCAGCTCATCACCGCTCGTTTGCCTAGTTTCGAATTTTACCACTTAATGTTCCCCGACATATTTGAGATTTTGCGGGAACACGATGCGATGACGCACGCTTGCACGCTATAAGCTCTCCGAGCGGAATGGCCAACCTCCCTGCGCGCATATCCCATCCTCGTACGCATATGGCATCCCCGCAAACTCCCGGAATTAATGAAGCGCGAGAAACGGATAACGTGTTTCTAGTTAGGGAACGTGGGCTAGCCGTTATTAAGTTAAGAATGACTAATATTTTTTTGAACAAAGTCCATCTTAGAAGTGAATAACGCTTTTTTAACGAATTGTTTTGAGCAAATCGCAATATTGGTTATTTGGCAAAAATACCTTTATGGTCGTCTATCCAGAATTAAGATAAGGTTTTCATCATAAATAGTTTAAAGCATTGTTTTTATTCCTGTTTTATCAAAATTGATTCTTAACTATAAACAAGTTAAAGGCTCTTAGTGTATTTGTAGTCAAGAATATTCAATTAACGTAGATTAAGCCTATAAAAAATGAAAAATATTAGGCGAATTTTGAAACTAAGGTACTTTAACGTGCATTAAGCTAAGAAGCGTGGTATAGTCACTTTTTAGTCAAGCATTTGTTGCATATTTGGTCATTTAACGGTAAATCAAGTTTTAATATCTATATAACCGTAAGTGATAGAGATATGGTTCTTAGACAGAAAGATAGAGAATTTAAAACTGTATTACTTTGCATTCGAATCTCAAAATCGACCATTTGAGGGTTAACGGGGTTCTAGTGAAAGGACGGCAGATAAGTAAATCTGGTCTTTAAACCGAGAAAATAAATTTTATTAGATTTGTTTTTTACTAAAAACAAAATCTCACTATATTGCTTGGTTTAATAAATTTATTTCATTTTATATCTTATAGTACTTTTATTATTATAACAAATATAAATTAATTCAAAATCAATTATAAAACTAATCGATTTAAATTATTGATTGAATAAACTATTAATTTGTATTTACATAACGTGCATCATTGGCCTAGACTACCGCCCCGCTCCCCCACTTTTTGCCACCGCGTTGTTCCTAAAAAGGATTACTGCGCCGCCTTCTGCGCGAACTTCAGACTCGAGCTCGTTAAATGGCCGTACTGTTTATAGGTTGTTAACTTTCCCAAATGGCTTTTGCTACCTCTTTGACGATTTGAGATACGGTGCTTCGTCAAATGCGAAACGAAGAAGTCGCCGGTTCTGATGTATCTGAAAAATAAATAATAATATTAGAAGAATAATAATAATATTTTTACTTCACTTGGTCCTTAAATATCACTAAATAACTACCAGTACAAGCTGAGAAAAGCAAATTATCCTCAAACAATAATAATATTTCCACAGTTCCACACATTCACACAACGCCATCTAGTCCCAAACTAACAGAGCTTTTACTATGGACATACATAAATACATAGAAGCTGGGGTCTTCGAAGCAGCGGAGACGCCTATAGCACATGTCGTTCCGGGCGTACATGCAAACGCCGGCTCGCGGTTTAAAATTGTGCTCCAGTTTATATCCTGGGTAGGATAAGTACGCCGCGTCTGACGGACTACGTATTTGCGTCTCCGTGAGGAACAGAACAGCTGGTTTTTCAGTCTCAAGATGATGGTGGACTGCTACGAGATTAGAGTGCAGACCTCAAATGTTTGTGAAGGGCACTTTAAGGAGAGGGAGTGCAGCCGCTGTTTAACGTTCCTCTTTTTTTGTGCTGGCATTATGATGGGGAGAGAATAGGTATGGAAGGTCGGCAGTGGAATCAAGCTCTTCACTGCTAACCCAGAGTTGCTGTAGCAAGCCGCACCGTTGGGGTACTAGTCTGGAGACTGCGGGGACGCCCGAGCCCCCCCGGGTTTGTCCATGGGGCCCTCTCATCCGGTCGCCAACCGGCACCATGGCGCAACCCGGGATTTTTCGCAAGTTGGCGGGGCAGCCTTTCACAAGTGGCTAACGTGCTACTTGGGCCCCCTACTAACTGCGGTCAGCCAGCGGTGAACCGTGCCTCGGATCCCGCTACCCTCCTCAACTAGTATCCCGATGTTACCTTATCAGAGCATGTCTTATCGGTCAGCAAGCTGCGAGCAACAATTCCGGCCCAACCTCCCAGATGGCTACACCGGCCATCGTGCCGAAACACGGCTAGCCGCTTGACGGCACGGCTTAAGCAAGTGGGTGGTTACAAGTCACGGCCGAAGCCTACCACCGTTTTATTTGTCACCTGATTAGCACAACCCAGAGTCTACGTGCAGGGTTTCTAGGGTCAGGGTATCCTCCTGCGGACGAAGGTGACTCGGACTCCACACCTACCTGACGTTCAGGTGGTCGCAGCTCGGTGGTTAAATATTCGTTCTATGATATGTAGAGACTAGGCATTCTGTCCCATTCAGGCTGCTGCGAACTCCCAACTAGCAGCAGCTGTCTGATATTTAGATTGTTGCGTTTAGTATTCATTGCATTAGCAACGAGAACCAAAAGACTTTGTTGGAACCAACAGACACTGTTTACTGGCAGACAGTACGCAGAGGGAACTTCATATAAATCATTGACTAAAGGGAGAAAACGAATATCTGTACAGAAGATTATGACTTTATGTGTTAATATATTATTGCACTTGTGCGTATTTTTAGGTTTTCAAGGACTATCTAGAAGTAGTATCTGCATGAATCTATCTTTTGATTGCGTGTTCACAGGAGCAGGAACAATAAAATTTATCGGAATCGGAGAAAATGTAACTATCTAATACAATTGCATAAAAACTGAAATCCGTTTCAGTGGTCAGGGATTGCAAACTGCTAGAACCAGTTTAAAGATATTTTACGGGCACTACGGTTATGAAGTGGAGGAATAGATGTGCTGGGCTGGGGTGACTTGTGTGACTTTGACTCCTTGTGTGATATTGCCCTAGCCTTGCACAGCTCGCAAGTTATAGATATTTTCTTTCAGGTTTTTTGCAGCCACTGGAAGTAATGCGCTGAAAATTTAATTATCTGTCCAGACAAGTTTATAACCAAAGTCTGTCCACTGTAATAATAAGAGAGTACGATGGATTAAATATAGACAGTAGAGTGAAAGTACAAGTAAAAGAAAAGTACAGTAAAGTTAAATATAGTCGTACTAGAATTATATATGCCGCATCGCGAGAGACCTTACAAACATGCTCCCAAATATTATTTAGCGGGTCTTAATCGCCATAATTGACTTATTTAAAGGCATAAATACCTCTGTTATTCTCCTACGTCTCAACCGGCTCGCAACAAATTATCGCGACTAAGACCCACTCAATAATATTGTTATACATCAGTATACAAATCGCGACAGTTTAAAATCGATTATACTGTCAAATGGACACTCCCACTTAAAACATCAATTCGTAGTCCACAAAAAGTGCTGTCTTTGTGACTCGAGGCGAAGTGTTAGGCGGCGATGCAGCCGCTTAAACCACTACACCATTCGTGCCGTCTAGCCTCTGCGTTAGATACCATATTTATGAAAAAAAAAAAAAAAACTCATTTATTCCATTATGTAGGTACATGCTCCAATGTAACAGAATGAATACATAAATTAACTTAAAGACTATCCTAACATAAATAGAATCGGTTCCCAACTCAGCATAATGCCATCTTTTAACACAAGATGGCACTGATAATCTGTTGGGACCGTTAATAAATATAAATAAATATTATTAAATAATTGACATACATTAATATGGCCAATGGTAAATGGCATCTTGAAGACAGCGGGTACCTTACGCCGAAAGAAAACAACTTTGCAGAATAGTATAAAATGAGTAACCTTCATCAGATGATAGATAAATGCACGAGATACAGACAAGGAAATCAGCCATCATATTTGGATCTTGTATTGACAAATGACGACTCACTCGTAGCCAGTATTGAGCACCAAGCACCTATTGGAAAAAGTGACCATACTTGCTTATTGGCAACAATAGAATTGCAGGAACAGATCCAACAAATGCAACACAAAACCAGACTTAATTTCTACAAAGCTTAATTACAACTTAATTACAACAAAACCAATGAAAATTTGAGGCAAATGTTACCATTAGATATGAAGGATAGGAAATGCGCGAAATTACAATTAGATATTCTTCATACAACGCTTAGGAATATATAAACTTATATATGTACCCGAGACGTCTATCCGTCAAATAAATATTTGTGTGCGTGAACCAAAGTAGTTATTCTTCCATGGCGTGAACATTCATGCACACAAATATTTGACTTGTGCGGGAATCGAACCCGCGAACTTCGGCGTGGCAGTCAGATACACTAACCACTCCGCCATCCAGTCGTATTATAATCTTATACATTTAAACGAGCAATTCTTGTAAACTAACGATAAATAATGCGTTAAATTGTAAATGGTTTGGTATAGTTCAGAATTTTTCGACAGTTTACAATCTCGCGAGTTATATTGTAAACTAACGGTATTTATAATAATCTTACGGTGACACATATATATACAGGTTTATTTGTAATATACCAAATACCTCTTAGGGAGTGATTATACTCATCATTATGAACAACTTTTTTTCTGGCACTTCGCCGAAATCGCGAAAAAATATCTATCTATACTATACATTATTTATTTATTAAAATCTTTTATTTTAGGTGCCAAAGCAAAGGATGCGTGGAGATCATTGAGAGACGGATATATTCGACATAAAAAATCAATCAGAGGGCAAACTGGTTGTAACGTAATACTCTACATATTGCGTTATAATATCTCGCAGGCGCTTAACGCCAGCTTAGCCACAGAGCGCTTCGCAATATTACCTTATATGGTCATGTTCAGAGCCACAGGCTGTCTGTGAGTCATAGGTCTATGCCTATATAAGATGGGTGCGCGATCTAAATCGGTCACTTTCCCTAGACATCGAAACGCTGCCGCTACACTTCGTGATTATAAGATGGGTGCGCGATCTAAATCGGTCACTTTCCCTAGACATCGGAACGCTGCCGCTACACTTCGTGATTATTCTACCTTCTACTCAATATCTACTGTCCCGCTGGGAGTAAGCATTTTCTAGTTGTATGTGTGCCCATATGTCCTGTCTGTAGTTTCTGTGTCTCCTAAACATAACAGCCGATCTAGGGATAGCCTGTTCCTGACCGGTTGTTGTGTATTCTCTGTGCTGTTTCCAGTTCTCTCTACGGGCCACGATTCTCCCTACGGGCTCTCTGCACCTGTCTTCTCTCTACGGGCCACGATTCCTCCTAAGGGCTCTCTGCACCTGTCTTCTCTCTACGGGCTGACATTCTCCCTACGTGCTACAAGCTACGAGCTGCTGGCGCCGTGCCACTACTAGCCGCCGCCCAAGCATCCGCTCAGCCTGCACCTCGACCACCGAGCTGCCTACACAACGTGCACTTCGGCCACTGGCAACCCTGCGAGCATCTGAGAGCAGCAGGAGTCTACATTCCAGCCCTCAGGCCAGTGCTTACCTAGTTCGGTCATACTGTCTGTAAGCGGTAGTGAGACATAATAAAGAACCTGTTCAGCCTAGCAGTGTTTCTTTCGAACCCGACAACCTACCTGAGATCCTCCGTCTCATGGTTCAAGCAAGCAATATTCATATTTTACATGGATTTCCCAGATGTCATTTTTGGACAGCACGCTCGAATTAAGACCTACAAGTACTAACATAACATCACCGCAACCAGGTTTCGATGCGCCACTGTCACCATCATCCTTACCAAGATAGTCATCGCCTGTAGTAATGCCCTCACCGCCTTCCCCGCAACCTTTACCATTGAGCCTGTATCCTGAACCTGAAGCTGATGACTCTTCACAGTCACAATTTTTTTTTTTTTTATGGTGGCACCCGTCATCACAGGGTGTTGAGCCCAGTTCCTTCGATTTTTGTCGAAGACCTTTTTCAGCAACATTCATCCGTCTCCTTTCACATACACTCTTCGCCAGGGGAATTCTTTATTGAGTCCACATTTACATTACATCATTTACCTATACAACAACATTAACAATTTAATTTAAGCACATACATATATTACTTAATCTAGAATGACCCATTTGGGTTCTGCACGAGGGCTGCAGAGCAGGCCCTGCACAGATAGATTTATTAGGGCATCCAGACGTCATATTTAACAAATAGGAGCTTACGCCCTACTTTACCTATTTCTGTGCACGACACGCCCCGCGACGTCCGTGCAATATTTGATAAACGACTTTCTTGTTATGGGATCAGCCATAAGTGCGGGCAGATTATCGGCAGTTATGGCTGCTCCCATATCTTGTTCAGCATTGTATCTGGACATAACATAAATTGGACATTCACATAAAATATGGAGCACGGTCTCCCGCGTTCCAGGTTCGCAAGGGCACGACGGGTTGTCCTTACACTTAAACCGGTGTAAGTATTCGGAGAACCCGCCGTGCCCCGTTAAAACTTGTACCATTAATGCGGACAGGCCGGTCTTGCGGACCAGCCTGTACGCATCAATGGCGTCGGGGAAAAATACTTTAGTGACCGCGTAGGTCTCGCCCTCCTTGTATCGACGGTTCCATTCGTGAAGCGACTCCTGTCAGATATGTCGCTTCACGAATGAAACCGGACACTTATCATAATCTGGACGGCTCTTGCTCTTAAGGGCAGCCTCTTTGGCCAGTTCGTCGGCTCTCTCATTCCCCTGCAGCCCAGCATGCGCCTTTATCCAATGTAGCGCCAGTCGCCCTCCATTTTGGGCGACTCGCGCCACATTAGTGCGCACCTGGACCGCAGGGGGATGACAAGACCAGCTGCTTGTGACCGCCTCCAAAGCCGAAAGCGAGTCCGAGTATATATCGACCGCCGCGATCTTTTTCACAAGTACCATTTCAGTCGCCTTGCTCAGCGCGAGGAGCTCTGCCTGATAGACGGTGCAAAACCGCTCCAGCACAAGCTTTTTCTTCCCGGTCTCCGCCCCGTTATCCCACAGGGATACCGCGGCCCCCACCTTTTTCTAGATTTTACTCCCGTCTGTGTAGACCTTCAGGTTACTCGGCTCGTGCTGGAGTAGCTGTGCACCGTCGACCACGCAGTCAAACGTTAGCTGCTCCACTTCTGCAGGGTGTAGGTTATCGGCGTGAGCCACAGGACGCTCCACCTCCCGGTCCCCTATCACTCTCCGGGAGTAGCCTTTCCTTATCTCATAAAGGGAGGCTGCTTCCCGGATTCTTATATCCAGAGGAAGGAGCCCGGAGAGTAACAGCGCCGAGTTCAGTGACACCGTCCTGTAGGCTTTCAACATTTTAAGTGCGAACCCACGTTGAGCTGCTTCCGGGTCCCCCACAGTCACTATTAGAAACACTTCATTTACCTTTTTCAACACAATTACAGCAGTCGCCGACAATTAGTTTACAGCCATCACCGTCGCCAGCGACAGCTAAAACGAAAAAAAAGACTGACAGCCGTAACTTGGTAGACAACGCCGATAGAGTCCTTGAATTTCTTAAAAATAAAAAGAAAAGAGAATGGGATGACGCAGACTACTTATTCATGAGAGCTATGCTAAATGCTTTAAAAAATTATCAGTGCTGAATCAAGGTAAAATAAAAGTAGCATTAGCAAAATTGTTTGCTGATGCTGAATTGGACGAATTTGAAAATAATTCAACAAATGAAGGACGAAACCAAACGACCAGCCAACAACCATCGTCGCTAATGTACACACGGCTACTCGTCAAGCTATACACTTTGACCTTTGTACCGTTCTTATGGCGTAGGGAATAAGTATCAAAATCGTACTGCAACTGTTTAGCTTGACTTGGCGCCGTGTGTACCTATCACCAGCTTATTCCGTAATGTCAGATGGATCTACTGAAACTATTTTCATAGCAGAAGAGCAACAACCGATGCAACCTGTGTTGATAGCGGAAGGAACTTCTCATGAACCACCTCAAGACGACGATGTCTATCTAGCCATAGATTTAACGAATCACAATTCAAATGTGTCGCAATAGTTTTGACGATTCCAACAATCGCATTAAGTATCATGATTCAGAAAAGAAGTTCTTTTTTCAATTTATATTATTTTCATTCGGTACTTCCATCTATATCTATACTAATATAATTGTTTGTAACGAATTGGCTCAAAAAGTACTGGACTAATTTTAAAAATTCTTTAACGATTTGAATGCTACATTATCACTGATTAATATAGGCTATTCTTATTACAAGAAAAGAAATGTTTAAAAAATAAATGTCCACTCGTGCGAAGCCAAGACGTGCCGCTAGTTTCTTAATAAAGAATTGTTATCATTCCATTGAACAACAAGACAATTAAGGTACCTATTTGTTTAAGGGTTGTGCAAATGGTCATATTTTTGTTCCTTATTTGGTTTAATCTGAATTTTTTTTAAATTTTAAAATGTAAAAGAAAAAATTACCTTAAAAAAAATGCTAGTCTTTCAGCAGCTGGGCACACAATTGGCCTGCGTTGCGTACTCAGCTCGATTGCGTAAGCGTAAGCATAGACTTATGCGTAACCCGGTGTGACATCGGGTTACGCCGTAACTATGTGCGTGGTTACGTCGTAGTCACGCATACGCATTCGGTGTGTAAATCTCCTCCCTTCACCGCAAACACAATGCTCCGTTTGTTGGAAGAAGCTTGTGGTCAAGTGACCACTGAAAACTGGGCGAATGTAGGACGACACGTCAAAGAAGCAATTTTATCTGACTGGCCGTAACTATGTGCGTGGTTACGCGACGTCCACTTCGACAATTTTATTGAACACGAAATAATAATTGAAGTTCGAGATGATGACACAAGCTCCGACGACTCTGGTGAAATTCGACCCTCCCATAGAAAACTGCTCGATCACGTGGTCGATTTCGTATTGAAAGTCTGTTTTTTTTTCACTTTTCAACCCGTGTTTCTTTGGGAAAGTTGTTTACTTTCATGGTCTGAACCACCTATTTAAATTTGACGTGAGGTCCAAAAATAACTCTGTAATATTAAATAGGTTGTACTTATTATTAATATTGACCCACCGTCGCTTATCTACCCATTGTTTTATATGTCTAGTGCAATAAAGAATTTCACACATAATACACCAACACCATCTCGTCACAGTTACAAGTATTTTAAAATGTTATTTTTTGGACTACTAGATATTTTCTGTTTCCCGTCACTAGCTCGTCTGTCAAAAAGATCAGGCTAACTTGTACAGGGTCAGGGCTGTTGTAATGCATAGTCTATTACAGTGACGTCTGTTACGTTGAAAATTATCAGAAAGACAAGGAAACAATTCGGGGTTTGATTTGACGAACAATATTATTTCTACATTGACGGTAGTGTTAGGAAGGAAGCGATAGCCGAGTGGATATACCAACAGACTGCCATGCAGAGGGTATCAGGTTCGAATCCACGGCGCGCACCAATGACTTTTCGGAGTTATGTGCGTATTGAATTGTTAATTATCGCTTGTCTGTCAAAAAGATCAGGCTAACTTGTACAGGGTCAGGGCTGTTGCAATGCAAAGCCGTCGGTCCCGGTTGTCACAAAGATCTTTGACAGTCGTTACAGGGCGTTAGTACCTTCTAAAATAAACTGACACTAGTCTAAACCATGGAATATCGCTATCCCTTCGGGTTGCGGAGGTCAGACAGGCAGTCGCTCTGTGGAAAAGCTAATATTCAGCCAAATCCGGTTAGACTAGTAAGCGGACCCCAGATTGAAACTGGGATAACGCTAAGAGAAAGAGATTGACGGTAGTGTTAGGATTTTATATTGAGTGAAGTATGGTCTACAGCTATCCGTCACCTGTAACCCAAACATTGAACTAATGCATATTTTTTGCATCTTAAAGGCTATATCTGTGTCGGTAGAGTTGCCCCACAATATTATTCCATACCTAAGTAGAGAAGCAACAAGACCATGGTAGGCTGTAGTTCATTGCTTCTATGTTGACTGTTTCACGGGCCGGACAATGTGTTATTGGGTTTTTCCGTTAGGAATGGTTATGTGCCCGGTACAGCAATAGGCTCGCCCCCTATTACGAGGGACCTTAAAATTCATGGCGAAATGTGGGTGTAATATAATACCTCTGCCTATCGCTTCGGGAATACAGGTGTGAGTCTATAAATAAAATAAAATAAAATGATTTTCTACAAGGGTTGGCCCGTTGTTTTCTACTATTGTCTTCTACTAAACTGGAGCACAGGTAAAGTTTCAGTTGTCAATTTGGGAACGTATGTTTCTTTGAATGTTTTTATCTGCTAGTGATAGAGCTGTTGTATTGATTTCGAGTTTTCTGTTTGTGAAAATAATCTGTGGAGATTTGGAATGCAAGGCGTCTGTGACGTTGGCTTCTTATATTCATCAGGTAAATATAATGAATTAATTACACATCCCGATTGACGTACCGCGTACGCACCCAAACCACTGAATCTAGAAAAAAAAAACCTGTACAGTACAGATCCTTTTTTTCACGTTAGCTTTAGGGTGGAAATTTCCAAAAATCACGTCGTAGTACTGCCCTCCACTCCCCAAGGAACATGAATGCCGAATTTCGGCTTATTTTCAGTAATTTTGTCTGTGCGTTGTCTGTCAGTCAGACAGTAACGCAAGAAAATATTTATATTTAGAGATAAGATATATAAGTCTAATTAACATACTTTTGTAATAAAACTCCATTCAAATACATCAATAAACCAAGACAATACGGATGTGTTTGTAAACGGACCAAACACGGTATTAGTACAACATGCAATAAAGTCTTAAACCAGCGCAGCGGAGCGTTACCGAGGATAAGCGTCGTATCACCGTGCTGCGGACGAAACCGAAATTTACTCAGGAATTAAGACGTTGAATTAACTCCGTGAATTGAAATGAGTCAACCAAGTTTGCGTTTTAGTTTTGGGCCGGAGGATTACCCATTGTAATATTTTGTTTAGCGAGTTCCTTCTTCTTTTTCGTAGCAGTGTGTAGCCAACTCTGGTGTTGAAATTTTCAGGTCGCTCGAAGGCCTTCGACATGGCCTAAAGAAGAACCTTTAGGACTAGAAAGTCCTGAGACAGGAACCGGCATTGACGGCTTAACACACCCTGCAAAGCACGGTAGCAGTCCGAAATAAGTTTACCCTCGGTCACCAATCCAAATGGTCACCATTTGACCGAGTAGTGACCGAGGGTAAATTTATGTAGGTACAGCTGCAATGCTTAACTGTTACAGTTACCTATAACGAACGGCAAGCCATATCTCGCTATGAGCGACTGTTAAGGTTATTTAATTGGTCTTAATCGCGGCAACTAACTTTTTTTATGACTATTAATCCTGAATAAAAGTTTAATAAAACCATCTCATAACATTTACAATAAAAGTAAGCACTGCTTAAGTTATATGCATTTTCATCGTCACATCAAATTTAAAACAGGTAGAAAGAAATAAAAATGCTATCGAATATGGGATAGAACATTAGAATCAATAAACCATAGTTAGATTTCAATGTGTAACATTCGCGTAAACCCAATAAAGTACTTTATTAAGAGTACTGCTGCGATACGCCAAGAAAAATATTAAATCGACCAATTTCACAAAAAAAATCCTAATTAGCCGTTAAGGCTTAACGTCAGTCAAACCGCTTTAATTGTAAAAGTCGATCAAGTGCCAAGCTTGATGGCGTCGATATTTTGTAATTGATTGTTCAAGTTGATTGTATAGCTGGGGGGATATAGATTATGAAGGAATTAACTGAACAATTTTCTGATGTTTATGTTTGTAGCATTAACTAATATAATAAAGCTGAGGTGCTAGTAAAAACAAATAATTGTTTGTAAGAACAACTAAATCTTGGGAATTACTTATAGCATTTTTAAATGTTTTGTGCTTTATACATAGAATGTACGATCAACTAATAAACTTGTTGCACATCCCAAAATATTTGCAGTCATTCATGAATTAAGACTTCTCGATTGTTACATGTTACAAATTATGATTTGCGTGGGTTTTCATTGTCTAAAATAAAAATACTACAAGATATTGAGAATATTTATTAGCAGGGACGATATAAAGATTCAAAATCATGTAAATGTTTATGGACTTATGTAGTTGACTGTACAGTACTCCTATTTAATTATGGAAGGTACTAGTAGCAAAACAAAAATAAAAAAAAAAAGAAACAAAATTTAAATAGGTTCTTATTTGGTAACTGTATATTATACACCGTGTTTTTAAGTCAGTGTTTTCCCGTTAAGTATGTACTCAGCCCATGATATAGAAGCTACCATAGTATTTATTTTACGAAATATATAAAAAAAAGTTATTTCTATTAAAAATGTTCTCAAAAATCGGCATTATATAATCTTGAAATAATTTCGGGGTTCCAAAACTTACCTTAATTTAAAAGAGCAAAATATGGTAACAATTACGTCACACGATATTCAGTAAAATAAAAACAGTTACCGAATGGGGCCTCCTTCTCGTATTTTTATATGACATTGAAATTATATTTTGAATTGACTCAGAAACGGTATTCTGATTCTTCTTCTTCATTCGTTCACTCTTGACAGAGTGGTCGTGGTCTCTTGATTTTGTTTACAGGCAGACTTCGCTAAATGTCTCCATCGGCTTCTATTCCATGCATCCCGGGAGCACTCTACCACCGATTTATGCGTCACAGTTTTTATTAGGTCAGTCCAACGAGTGGGTGACCTTCCTCGGGACCGTTTCCCCTAGGCGCGGCCCTGGACGACAAGACGCTCGATGGAGTTTTCGTTGCGGATGATGTGCCTGAAATATTTGAGAATTCGTAGTTGCACAGTGGACGACAATCTCTCTTTTATTTCTAGTTCTTAAGGATGGAAACGTTTGTGCGGCGTGCGGTCCAGGGTGTTTTAAGTAGCCGTCTCCAGCACCACATTTCGAGGTCGTCAATTTTTCGGCGTTCCTGAAGTTGGATTGTCCAGGTTTCGGAAGCATAAAGGAGGACTGGAAACACTAGGCTTTTCATGAGACGGACTTTTGTTCTTTTCGTGATTTTATGGTTGCTCCAGACTTTATCAATGTTATAGCACATCTCCTCCGAATCTCGCTTTCACATCCACCATCGTTGGATATAGTTGAGCCGAGGTATACGTAGCTCTGAACCACTTCACAGTTAGCTACTGACGTGATATCAGGATAATTCAGTTTAGCTCGATCAACTATCATCATTTTGGTTTTCTCCCTGTTAATTGCTAATCCAAAGAAGAGGCTCGCTGTTTCGAGTGACGTCAATAAAGCTTCCATATCTTCTTTTGACTGCGTGAGAAGGGTAGTGACATCAGCATATCTCAAATTGCAAATTTTACGGCCTCCGACTGTAAATCCACTTGTCCATTCCTCCAGAACTATGCGCATGATGTGTTCGGTGTATATGTTAAACAGAAGTGGAGATAATATACACCCCTGTCTGACTCCTGCTTGCGTCTGAAAAGTTTCAGATTGAACCCCATCTATTCGGACTGTTGCAGTACCTTTCTGGTATATATTGCGGATAAGGCTCACTTGATGCTGGGGGACACCCATTTGCACAAGCACATCCCAAAGTCTATGCCACTTTACTGTGTCGAAGGCTTTGCGGCAATCGACGAAGCAGATATACACTGGGTTGTTGAATTTTCTTGCCTTTTCTATAATTTGAAGCAGTGTTAATATCTGTTCCCTAGTTCCTCGGCCTTTAACGAATTCAGCTTGTTCGGGAGAAATCTCGCGTGAAAGGTACGCTTGCAGTTTGGTGTTAATTATGTGCAGGAGCACCTTGCTGGCATGCGATATAAGTGAGATCAATCGATAGTTACCGCACTTCTTTGTGGATCCCTTTTTATGTATTGGAATGAAAACGGAGTGTGCCCAATCTTGGGGCCACTGTTCGGTGTCCCAAATACAGTTGCAGATAGTGTGTAAAACATCAACCTCGAATTCGCCCATGGCTTGGAAAACCTCAATAGGGATATCATCAGCACCAACCGCTTTGTTTCGCTTAAGATGATTTATTGCAGAACTTACTTCGCTTTTAAGTATATGTGGTTCTTTCGGCACAGATGCTGTACTGGCCTGAACTGATAACATAGGCGGTGGCGAGGTGTTGTCAGCAAAGAGTGATTTGCAGTAACTTCTCCAGACCTCGACAATATCTTTAATTTCAGTTACAGTGACACTATCGGATCTTTCGATAGCCCATGTTATTGGTTTGAATTGTCGGGTAATATATCGAATCTTTTTAAAAAGGTCTTTGGATTCAAAGCGGTCAGAGTTTCTGTCAAGTTCTGTGCAGATATTATTGAGATGGTTGTTATAATCGCGTCTACAGCCAGCTTGTATTTGTGTATTCAATCTGTTGAGTACACTGACGATCTTCCCACTCATTTTCGCTTTACGACGATGCTCTACAAGGTCCCATGTTGTATCAGACATCCAGTGTTGTATTTTGGTCTTAAGTTGCTTAGGTTGTGTCATAAGTACAACTTCTTTAATTTGGTCTTTAGCGTTCTCCAAAAGTGAGTCTGGATTGGTCTCAACGGATTTCATTTTCCACTTATGACCATCTTCATTAAGCTTTTCTCTGAGAGAACTGCCACTGGAAATTTCTAGGCAATAACTTACTTTGCGTTTTACAGTGCTATGCAATCTAAGTCTAAGGTTACAGACAAGCAGCTGATGGTCAGACTGACAGTCGGCACTGGGCAATGTGTGCGAGTTTGTAATTGAACTACGCCATCTAGTTCTTATAAGTATGTAGTCAATTTGATTTTTGTACTGTCCGTCGCGGGACGTCCATGTGAAAAGCCTTCTTGGGTGATGTCGGAAAACAGTGTTTGCTATGGTAAAGCTGTTTTCAGCTGCGAATTGCAGTAGTCTTTCTCCTCTATTGTTTCGTTGTCCAAGACCGTAATGCCCGACGATGTTGCGAAGGCCAACATCTTGTTTTGTGTTGCCGATTTTTGCATTGAAGTCACCCAAAACAATAAGCATTGCCCGTTTTGGCACTCGTTCAATTGAAGATTCGAGTTGATTGTAGAAGTCTTCAATATCCTCATCCTTGGCTAAGCTTGTAGGAGCATACACCTGAATAATATTAAGTGGTGTCGGTGATGCATCGAGTTTGATGGATATGATCCTGCCGCTAATAGGGTTATAGCCAAGAACGGATTTGTTCCATTTTTTTGGGATTACAATGACCACTCCAGTGAAACTGCTGGAAGCGTCTCCTGAGTAGTACATACTGTTTCTCCAAGTCACGGTGGCCACTGTCTTTCCAGTGGGTTTCGCTGACGCCGGTGATAACAGAATCACATCTTTCGAGTTCTCTACCTAGAATGTCCAGTCGCCCCCTCCCTAACAATCCGCGCACGTTCCAGGTTCCTATGCGTGTGTTCTTGCGAAATTTAATGTCTCTTCCAGTCGCATATTTTCCGTGGGTTGCCTGGTTGCCTATATTCCCATGGCCAGTATCCCATTTCACACGCAAGTCCTGAGCGCCGGTCGCTTCGCGGGTCACTCGGCAAAACTGACATTGGATCTACTTGCATTCTCATCAAAAGACTCTCATGGGATAGAATAATGTAGTAGTTTCCCGTTGCTTTCTATATCGCGGTTCTACAAACTCAGGGAGAAAGTAGAAGTCTGTTGGCAAACCGGCCTGGAAACGCTTCTTTACGCTTTGCCTCAGTACTGATGGGTACCGCTGCCTTCCACCAGGTTCCAGGCACTATGCCCCTGTGGCCTGCCTCTTCCGCTGGCTAAACCGTTACGACTAAGTCGACGCCTTCTTCATCGTTGAGGTCTTCACCCGTATCCCTGGGCAAGGGATTCACGATATACCCCGTGAAGCTGGGTCCCTGACCGAACTTGGCCACCACTCACACTCCGGCCTACTAGAATGTGGGATGCCCACCCCCGCGACGTGGACGCGCCGGACAGGAATAGTCCAGGTGGAGAGCAGAGAAGGTGGCTCTGTTCTCCCCAAGACCGGGTTAATGATCTCGTATGTGCCCGAGACCAAAGGCATTAGGTATTCTGATAACCTAATGTAATTATCGTATAATTTGAAATAAACAGTTCGTCGCTGACACATATTTTGACACTTGTTTCAATAACGATCTCGTTACAATTTCATTCAAATATCAGATAATTTAGAATAATAAGCTTTTTGTGACGTAAGTATGACACTGACATTAAATTGAAACTGTATTTATTTAGCAGAATTGGGCCCCAGGGATGAGTTAACGTATTTTAAATAATATCGTTTTCTCTAAAAGAAAGCTCTTACTTTCAATTAGAAGCATAACAACATTTTTATTAAATTACATCCAAACTTTTTGAACCAGCAGTAATTTTGTAATACGTTAAAGATAAAGATTTGTTTATTTGCTGAAACATGTGTGAAAATAGTACATTATGAGAAATGCATATTAGATCTTAAATATTAATTTGTATCAACATTTTGACCTTTACAGGTGTACAAATGCAAGCAGTCATATAAAAAGGAAAAACTGATGATCAAATAACAAAGGAAATTCATAATTATTATACTAGATACAGCAATAATTAAAATAATAATAATAATTGATAATACATCATACAGTTACAGAGATTGGTCATTTAAGAAATCATAAATATTGTAGTAACATTTCTGTGTCAAAATAAGCTTTAATGCTTTCTTAAATAATTCTTTATTTAACTGCTTAATGCTATTAGGAATTTTATTATAAATTAGTGGACCCATACAAAATATGCTTTTATGCAACAGCGCAGTTTTAGTAGCATGGATACAAAGTCTGTTGTTGGCACGACGATTACGTATAACAGTATCTGCTAATTTAGGAAACATACATATGTGCATTGGTTTTTACAAACAGTGCCACTTCTAATATATAGTGTGATGGTAGTGTTAAAATTTTATGATTAATAAATAGTGGCTTACAACTCTCAGTGCTTTGGATCCCAAACATAGCGCGTATGCATCGTTTTTGCATTTTAAATGGCATATCTTTATTAGTAGAATTTCCCCAAAAAATTATGCCATATCTGAGTACAGACGCAACAAGACCATAATATGCCATAAGTAGTGTATCAATGTTGATAGTGGTGGCTAGTTTATAAAGTTCATATGACAGGCTGCTGATTTACTTACAAAGTGTTTCAATTTGTTCTTTCCAATTAAGTTTACTGTCTATTATTAAGCCAAGAAAACGGGCAGTATGTACTTTATTTACAATATAATTATCGTAAGCTAAATTAATATTTTTCGGATCAGGAAGTCTTTAGCCAAAATGCATTAAATTAGTTTTATTCTCATTAATTTTCAAATTATAATTATTTAACCATGAGATTATAGATGTCAAAGAATCGTGTCAAAATTATAAATCGTGTCAAAATTATAGTTATTAATGTCCTTGCATGAAACTGTCACAGTACTTTCATCAGCAAATAATGTCATATGTTGAGTCGTTGCACATGGCAAGTCGTTGATGTAAATAATAAACAATAGAGGTCCTAGTACACTGCCTTGGGGAACGCCGTATGGCACATAGCGCTGCATAGAGGTGTATGTTTTTTCAATTTTAGTCTTTAAATATAATCTAGTGATTTCAGTGAGCTGTTGGCGGTTTTCAAGATAGGATTTAATTAAATCTAGCATTTTACCTCTTATGCCATACGGCGTCTTATAAAATATTCGCTGATGGGTTTTCAAACAAGAAACTATAGCCAAAATTATTAAAATATTGCTTAAATTTATATTTATCTGAAAGATAATGTCGGAGTGAGGTAGGCATAGGCTAGTAATCGTACCAGTTAAGACTGCCATAGACATTCACTACATACTGGTTTCATGTCCATGGCACGAACCGCTTTCAAAGTTACGTGCATATTAAATTACTATCTGAGCCCATGTTGGCCACCGCTGGCACCCGTGGCTCATAGCGGTGGTGATATTATTCTTTATAGCCTAAATCTTCCTAGACAAATGGACTATTCAGCCCAAAAATAATAATTAAAATCGATACAGTAGTTCCTAAGATTAGCGCGATCAATGAAACAAATGATCTCCTAAACTTTATAATATTGGTATAGATTATAGATTAATATGGTTTGTACGGTACTGGCTGTCATGAAGATCTTTGACGGTCGGTATGGAAAACTAGTACTCTTGAATTAACTGACATTGGTCTAAGCATTTTTGGAAATCTATACAAAAACTGAATTGAAAAAACGAAACAAATATATCAAGCAAGCTGAACGCGATAAAACTACGTGATACTGCTAGTTAAAAATAAAACTCTTCAAAGGCAAAGGCCACACACATATTACGAACCCTTTAATAGTATAAAAGGAGATGCACCTAGCGTTGCCAGTAATTAAACTAATGGCCACACATACAAACAAAAAAAACTAACTCTATCACACACAGATATAGCTAGAAAAAAAGAAAGGAAGATAAATTATTCACATACACCTAGCAAACACGCACACATATGCAAAGATACATTTTCAAATGTTTGCACACAGCAGTTTCACTGATTAATGTATGCACAGTTTCAATCTGAGTGACGCAAGTTCCGAATAAGTCATTATATCGTGCGAAAGGTTTGGATTTAGATGTTAAACTTGAGCAATACGTCATAGTCTGTGTATACCGACCACCGCAAAGTCACTTTATCCAATTTGAAAGCGTCATGGAGGATGTCTTTAAACACTTAAGTTCCAGCAGGAAGTAATTAATCGTATGTGGTGATTTTAATGTTAACTTGTTAGAACAATCACCAACTTGTACTAGGTTAGTTAGCTTATTTATGTCATTAAATTTGAATGTTTTATTTTCTGAACCAACTAGAATTACCTCACATTCTTCTACATGCTTAGACAATATTTTTTGCAATTGTTTCTACTTAAGTTAAGCTGTTTTGAGTGACCTGACATCGGATCACTGTGGACAAAAGGTTGTAATTCCAACTAATACAACCCCTACAGTACAAAAAATCACATGTAGGCCTATGACCTCTGCTCGCCTTAATCGCTTTAGTGATGATGTTGCTGCTAAGATCGCCAGCATTGACTTAACTCACGATGATCCTGATGAATTATATAAGTGGTTATTTGATGTTATTAAAAATGAGTACAATTAAATTTTTAAGCAGAAGACATTTGCCAAGAGCTCTAAAGTAAAATTTTGTGATTGGGCAATAGTAGGAATATACAAAAGTAGATCTAGGTTGTATGATCTGTATGGTATGAAGCAATACAATTTTAATCCTTCATTTATTGAATATGTAAGAAATTACTCAAAAGTTTTTAAGAGAGTATGTGTTTCAGCTAAGTCTATATTTATAAGTAATACAATTAAAGAATCCAAGAACAAAATAAAAACAACTTGGAACATTATTAACAGTGAGACTGGTCGAGCTAAGTTAGTAGATAATAGCTATGAATTAAAATGTAATGGAGAAATAGTTACAAAGAAAATTGATGTTGCTCAGACTTTTAACAACTTCGTCAAAAACATACCAGTGAAAACAACCAAGTGTTTAGACTCATGCCCAAGCAAAGCAGAGATGTTAGTTAGGGGCAATGTGAATGAGTGTGATGTGCTGTTTAATTTTAAATACATTGACACCAATGACATCCTCAAGACATTCAAGACCATCAATATTAAGAAATCTATTGACTTATGGGGTATTTCAGTTAGTCTTGTTCGCCAAATCATTTTTAGCATAGCTCCATATTTAGCTGCAAGGATCCAAGAGTGACCCTAGTAACTTTCGGCCAATTTTTATCTTGCCTGCAATCAGTAAAATTTTTGAAAAGGTTATTTTGCATCAGTTAGAGAGCCACTTTCTCACAAATAATTTATTGCACAGTGAGCAGTATGGCTTCACTTAGGGTCGTTCCACCGTTGATGCCAGTGTAACTCTATTAAAACACATTTTTAACGCTTGGGCAAATTCGAAGGATGCCATTAGTGTTTTTTGCAACTTGTCAAAAGCTTTTGATTGTGTTGAACATGATACACTTTTACGTAAACTCAACCATTATGGTATTCGAGATAGCGCACTCAATCTTTTTGCCAGTTACCTTAGAGATAGAGTTCAGTATGTAGCTGTTAGTGGAAGTAAGTCTTGAGGTTTGCCAGTGGGAATGGGCGTTCCACAGGGCTCTATTTTCGATCCGTTTCTTTTTTAATATATATTAATGATTTGCCATTCTTTGTTAAAAATCTATGTCATACTGTTCTTTTTGCTGACGATACTTCACTTATTTTTAAAGTTGATCGTAATACAAGTAACATTGACAGCGTAAATAATTCTCTTGCGCAAGTACTACATTGGTTCACGACAAATAATTTGCTACTCAACTCTGGCAAAACAAAGTATGTGAAATTCACTTTGCCGAATGTAAAAAATGTTCTTACTAATATAACTTTAAATAACGAAACAATTAACCTAGTTAATTCAACTGTATTTTTAGGTTTAACTCTAGATTGTAAGCTTCAGTGGGGCGCCCAAATATCCTGTCTGGCAGTCAAACTTAGTTCTGCAGCTTTTGCAGTTAGGAAAGTTCGCCAATTCACAGACGTAGATACTGCTAGACTAGTTTACTTTAGTTACTTTCACAAGGTAATGTCTTACGGGATACTGTTATGGGGTACGGCGGCCGATATTCAGACAATTTTTGTTATTCAAAAGAGGGCCATATGCGCAATATATAAGTTAGGTGCTAGAGATTCTTTACGAGATAAATTTAAAGAAGTAGAAATATTTACAGTTGCATCGCAGTACATATTTGCTAATTTAATGTACGTTAAGAAAAACTTAACTCTTTACCGTAAAAATTGTGACTTGCACAAAGTGAACACAAGGAATAAGCATAAACTAGTGGGCACTAACTACCGTCTACATGAAGTTCATAACTCATTTGCGGGACTCAGTATACAATTCTTCAACAAATTACCTCTGGAAATAATGAATTTACCTCTACACAAATGTAAAACCACTACTAGGAATTTTCTTTTAAAAAAGGGTTATTACACTATTAAAGAATTTCTAGATGAAAAGATATCATGGGTCTAGTTGCTTTTTTAAATTCACTATTATTGTTCTTTTTATGACTGTGTAATGTATTTATTGTACTCATAATTAGTAACATGTTAAGTGGAGGTGCCTTGTGAACACTCATGATGTTTGCAGGGTTTGTATATATTTTTTATAATTTGTTGAATCTAATATATCAGTTTTTATCCCTGATCTAATCATTGTTTAAATTAATTTTGCTTAAATATTTTAACCTGGTCTCATTGGAACGGCGTAGAACATTGATCGACCTAAGTACTCTGTATAAAATTGCCAATGGGTTGACATCAACACCTGAACTAGTAAAAAAAATAAACTTAGACGTACCTCGTCAGTGGCACGTTCGGTCTAAAAAAATAACAAGAACTTTCGTAGTTAGATCATGTCGGACAAATCTCGGCCAACATGCACCCGTCAACAGGATGATGTCCACTTACAATAGAGTCTGCTCATGTAACTGTGATATTGACATTTATTTCAACAGTCTTAAGATATTTAAGGATAGAGTTGCACATATTGAAAACTTGTAGTTCTTATTTCTATTTGCTTTATGATATTTTTTGCTTTTGTTAACGGTATTCTGATTTTATTTGATTTTTTTGGATCCATGTTCGTTATTGTGACAAAGTGTATTTATTGACTTTTCTTTTATTTTATTTTAATTTAGTTTACATATCAGTTGATTTTGATTTAATGTTTGTTTAATTTTAACTTGTATTTAATTTGATTTTGATTCAACGAATATTTAATTTTAATTACATTTGATTTTGATTTAATGTTTATTTAATTTTAATTTGATTTTGATTTAATGTTTATTTAATTTTAATTTGATTCATGTTAATTTAAAATATATTTATTTTTAATGTGATTTTATCCTGACATTGACTTAATTTTGTCTTGAATTAATTTTGATTTGGTCTCGATTCAATTTAAATTTAATAATACCAATTAATTAGATTCCATATCACTGCAAGTACCAATTATATTTCTAAATTGTTTACCATTATCCACGATAAATGTACTATGAATGGTGTGCGCACCTTTCAGTGACATACTTACACAGCATTAGAGATGTATAACCAATTAAAAATGTTATAATTAAGATTTTGTAATTATGTTGTTGGTGTGCCTTAAATAAATAAATAAATAAATTGTTCACTTGTCACATTTACAGAATTCTTTAATCTATTGGTTGCTGATACATCTATACTGCTGCCGCTATAGTGTTTTGTTGTTGTACTATTCACATATTTTGTTCATATCCAATTATTTCTAATCAGTGTCGCGAAGTGTTTTGGCTGTGTCAACAATCATGGTACCACATAAGATTAAGATTCTGATTTAAAAAAGAGTGGCATGAGTTTCTTCCAGGCTCTTCTCATAGCCCTACCATCCTGAACCTGGTTGTAAAAAAAGAAATGACGTTCATAAGTGTTGCTTTTGTAAACTACATGAATAAATGAGTTTGAATTTGAATTTAAATTAAATTGGTATTTTAGCGTAGCGGTGGCTACGCTCCGTAGCCGAGGCTACGGAGTGTAACCAACGCTACAAATTTATGAGTGGTATAGTTTGTCACCTTCGGCTTCGGCACAGTAAATATATTTTGCGATGTTAAATAAAATACAGGATTGTTGCGAAGCGATGATGTAGTGATTCTGTATATTGCTGCATGTCAAAGCCGGTTAGGTATTTCGTTCTTAAAATCTTGTTCAAGTATTAAGAAACCAAGAAATTTACCAGTAGTTTAAATATAAAATAACATCACTATTTAAACGTAACTTTTAAATAATCTTCCTTCTAAAAAAGTTACAAATATTAATCTGTCGTACTTTATAGGAGTTTATTTAGCGATACTTAATAGAATAAATGCCTTGGTATTTTCGCCGATTCAACCGACTTGCAATTGCACTTTAATACCCACTAAATGAAACAAATCGCGATAGACTAAAATTATTTATTGAGACACTTTTATAATAATTCATTATTAGTATTCGGGACGTTTAATAGATTTTGGATTTAAAAGAATTGGAATACAAATTCCCAACCACGACCGTTTTGAACATCATCAGCAGGTCTGTAAATAAATTGTCCTACTGCAAGTCACGGGCCTTTTCTCAGTACGAGAATGGTACATACAGATTTTCCACTACGCTGTCCAAGTATGGGTTGACAGACTTCTTATGTCTTTCGAAAACATTATTTAGAACTTTTGGACGCGCAGATTTAATCACACTTTTTTCTCTGTGTAGCAGTTTGTTGGTCTTCCCACCAGACTATCACTAGTACAGATTAATATAAGTGCCCAGAAATTTGTAAAATAAATAAAGACGATCACCATTGTAACAATAAAACATCTATACAAAAAGCTTCTATTGCTGAATATCCCATCAAAAACGAAGCATTACACTGTGTAGTACATTAAACTGACTACTGAACAAAAACGACTCAGTAGTTTCACATTTAAAGCGTCCATCTAACGGCGTACGAATTCTCCAACAAAGAACGAGGTTATATTTATTGCACATACTTTGTTTACTTTTTACACGGAAACGCACACCTGAATAGTAGTGTTTTATGGAGGAGCATAAAGTACTACTTCTGTTTTATAAGGTGAGTAGGTACGTATTTTTCAAATGAAGTGTTATGTTGTTACTTCCACTTTGTTACGTGTGTTAGTACGGTATAGGATTGATGTTTGAAGTAAGTATGTTATGACTTCATTGTTTGCATTATTTTTTATATCTCTATTTAGCACAATATATTGTAGTTTTATGATGAGATGACGCTGCCTTTGACAACTTTTAATATTATGTTTGAGAAAAGAACTTAAAGTAACTCCGGTCTATACGGTGAATATGATTTTTCACATAAAATGTGATTTTGTCCATTCCATTGACATCTGGGTTATTCGTAAACTACACACTGTACAAACACTATTTTTTTAGTTTTTAAATCATGCCTTATAAAAAGAAATATTGAGACTGTTGCTAATATTCGAAGTATCAAAAATGTAAGTGCAACTTTTTGAATAACACTTTGGTAAGCTCGCCTCATATTCAATACTAGAGGATGCCAGCAGCTACGCCTGCATTTTTTTTAATTTACCCATTTTGGCCGATCCTGTGGGAATTTCGGGAAATCCCTTCTTAGTGCACCCCTACGGTCCCCAAGGAACATACATGCCAAATTTCAGATTCCTGCGCCCAATAGTTTCGGCTGTAGCGTGTCTGTCAGTCAGTCAGTAACGCAAGGATTTTATATATTAAGATTTCACGAACGCAGATGCGGGTCCTCTGGGAATTGTTCAATATTCATCAACAGCCCTTTATACTGTCCCACTGCTGGGCACGGGCCTCTTCTCACTATAAGAAGGGTAAGGCCATAGTCCACCACCGTGGCCTAGTGCGGGTTGATAGACTTCACATGTTTTTCGAGAACATTATGGAGAACTCACAGACATGCAGGTTTCCTCATGATGTTTTCCTTCACCGTTTAGCAAGCGATAATTAACAATTTAATACGCACATAACTCCGAAAAGTCATCGGTGCGCGCCGCGGATTCGAACCCGGACACCCCGCGTAGCAGTGTCGGTCTCTCCACTAGGCTATCGCTGCTAATTGTTTGTTTAATATTGCCGAATCAGAATTCAAACTAGGTGGGACAGCAAACATTTGAACAGATATATATTAAGTAGATTTCCGTGTGACAACAGATTAGGAAAACAACGTGTACCCTGTTTCAGTGGGTGTTGTAAGAGACGACTAAAGAAAATTCACGAACCAAATAGTATGTTCGAAAAGAAACGGGAAACTCGGCATCAAACCCTATAGAAACCCACTTGGCCAGCAAGGTAGAATAGGCCTATTAGATTCTAAATACTTCTATTTGTGATGCACATTAGGAGATGCCTATGACAATATAATTAACACTCGTTAAATAAACACGTATATGTAATGTATACAAAACGGGTACAAAAGCTTACTTTAAATAAAAAAAAGACTGCCTATCCGCTCATTCGTCCATAAGCCTACGTATATTATACTATATTCATGAATCTATGAATAACTTTCACCTAAATTGATAAAAAATACTCAATTTCCAATAAAAATTTACGTCATTTAGAAAACAAATTCATACGAAGTTACACTTACTTCGTATAAAGTATTTGTTAAGTGTATTCCAAAATAGAGATTTCTCCTTGATCAATCCGAACTTGCGAATCAATCAAAAAGTTTGCCTCTAAGCGTTCCCGTATTGAACACTTGTAAACCAAACTGACAGCGAAGCTTCAAAGAAAATGTTCGCAGCCTGATGCGAATTTGGTTTAACCCATCGTGATAATATTTTATCGAGATGAATACTTTTCTCTCGACAGTCTTGCGATAAATAACACGAGCGCGCGCGTGCAAGACACTGTTAGAGATAGTTTTACCATGCCGGTAAAAGCTAGTATAAAAATATAACACTCTGCTTAAAAGGTAAAATGACATAATTATTCTAGAGAGAATACCAAATCCATATTTTACGAATCAGTCCCTATATTTAGTAGGCATTTAGGCACGACATATGCTAATTTGGTTATTTTGTCTCATATAGAAAGAACATTACAATAAAAATAGCGAGAATCCACCCCATCCCCAGTCCCCAGTAGGCCCGGGGTCCGTCCATATGACGAAATATTAGCTTTTCTATAGTTAACTGTTCTACCGTTAACCTGTGCAACCTAAAGGAATAGCGAAAATCGATGGTTTAGACCAGTATCAGTTTATTTGGGCTTAGTACTAACTTCCTGTAAAGACTATTAAATGTATTCATGATAGCCAGGGCCAACGGTTTATCGTGCTCTTCGAAACACAAATCAAGCGATAATTTACAATTTAATAAGCACATAACTTCGAAAAATATTGTATGACATAACTTCGAAAAGTCAGTGCGCGCTGTGGATTCAAATCCGATACCCTCTGCACGGCAGTCTATTAGTGTCTCCACTAGGTTACCCCTGTATTCCGAGAAGCAAGTACAATTCGGTACAAAACATTAATGTATATCTACATTCGCAACACATTCAAAACTCATATTAAACTTACATAATCCCTCTTTGATAATATTTTACAGTATGCAAACAATGCCGGTTATCTCTCTATTATCATAAATATGAACAATACTTAAAACTTCGAACAACACAGTACTCGTCTTTAACGACAAATAACCATCACAGATGATTTAAAACCGAACATAACTCGAAAATGTTCCGTCGAGACTTATAAGTAGCGCACACAATATAATATTGTGTATCATTAGTACATTAGTATACATTGTTACACTAATATCACTGGTTGTAATCGGTGTAGTGTCGTCTCATCATCGTATCGAGTTATTGAACTGTCTCTCCTACCCCGTTTGAATCACAGTGGCACCGTGAGGCAACTGAATAATTTAGTGTGTTAAGTCCAGCAGTGGACTGTAAAGGCTGCAAAGGATAACGTTTATGTAATAGGTCACAATCGTGAAATTATTCAAAAAATATGGTGAAATACTTACTCCGAGGTTTCGACAGTCAACATCAGTAACAAAACTCGCAGACAAAAACCACCGAGAAAATAACAGTGATAAAAATTCCACTCTCAAGAATCTCAGCAAAACACATGACAGTGTCAAAAAAACACATACACAAAAATCACTGTGATCAAAATCGTAGTGACTAAAGGAAAAGTTGCTGCCTGGTCACCATCAAGTCGTCGTCGTCGCCTGTAAAGAGTACCTTAAGTCGTCGCACTCGTTAAGAAGTTATAACAATAACAAAACAGTTACACTCGTTATTTTGTTCAGTATCGTTACTGTGTGAACTTGCTGCGTCAACACTTTTAATTTGACGAGCCGGTGGCGTAGTGGGAGTACTCCCGAGAATGGAACCCGCGACCTGAAGGTCGCGGGTTCCATTCTCGCTTAAGTCAAACGTGTCCGTGAACATGGATGTTTATCTTCGTCTGGGTGTTTCTTTGTATAATATGTATGTATTTACAAAAAAAAGTATATATGTAAGTTTATCTTTTATCTAATACTCACTGTACATGTCCTAGTTAGGGATTAGATATCTTTTACACGGTTATTGTTCTAACATTTGGTGTTAAAAGAATAACCGGACCTTTGGAAGGCTTACACGGGGATATGGCTCCAACATGCAGAGACCCGTAGAGAGCTTTAATCTAAAATGGGATGGTACACATGCCGCGGAGCCTCCACGACTGGACCACTAAGTACGACTATGGACTAGCCGCAGCACATGTAGGACTATAGGAGCCTAATTTAATTGGGTTATGGGGATGGGTGTTAAATGGACTGAAAATGATACATTGGATAACGAACGGCACCTGCTAGTGATACTCCTATTGCATGCGTCTGCGTGGCAGGTGGTGACTCGCCAACTCACTAGATGGGCCCTTTCTAAACAGCCGCTGAAAGCAAACAAAGTCTGCTATAAAGGCAGCCAGAGGGGTACACCGGTGCGAGTGGCTAGGGGTGTGAAGTGGCAAGGCTCCAGTTTCGCCATCATGGGTCTCGTGACAACGGAGACCCGGAGCGGGTTTCCCCGCAGTTACGCCCTTGAAAATAACAGTTCCACCCCCGAGCTAATAGCTCTTGCAGCTTCCCTCTGGCTGGCCGACCAATGCGAACCAGAGTTGAGAGTCCTGCGGGCACTCTTGGAAATCCACTCCGGCCAGCCAATAAAGGCAAGCCGGATACGAGACCCTGACCGACTCTCTGAGGCATTCGAGACCGCAGTGTCGCCATACACATTCAGCTCGCCACCAAGTTGCCCTGCGGTTTGTAAGCTTTCTTTCATCTTGTTATACATTTTTTATTTATATCACATACAAGATGAAGGTGATGTTTGAAAGCTGTTACTCTGCCCTCCGAGTTTGCGTTAGCCCCATGGTGAGATAACGACTGCCCCAGAGGGGTATATATTATTATTATATTATAGGGATATATATTATTATTATAACAATTTAACCTCCACTTTGTATATCAATGTATTGTTTTACAATTAGCTTTGTAATATCCGTTGTGTACAATTTTATTGATGGAATGATCAAAGGAGTAACCACGTATACGAAGTTTACCTTAAATAATTATGTTGTTTCGTAGAACTGTAATTATAGACCCAGCAGGAATGTCCTCCTGAAGAGCGATAAAAGTCACCTGTTGAATGCCTTTTTTTTTTGGTGTCGGGTTGAAAAATCCTCATGGAGTCCCTTCGAACTGGGGGGTAAGGACGAAGGGGACTGTCAGACTTTTACTGACTAAAAACCAATCCATGCTCCTCATGTACCCATGTGTCGGAGGGTAGGGTTTCACCAAAGCATTCCTCGCTACCCCTCGACGGGCATTGGCCCGCCAGATGATCAGGCGGGCCCCGAACAAAACCCCCTTGGCGGTGAATGAAGGTATTGGGCTCCGCCGCCAAAACACCCAGCGGCCGCAGAGGATAGGGAGGACGGCAACGCAACATTGAATCTCTTCTTCCTCTGCGGCCCCACCGCGACGCAACGATGGTGCGCCCCCATTTGGTCGCGGGAGATAGGGCGCGCGGCAACGCAACACCGAGACGCCTCTCCTCCCGCGGCCGCACCTGACTGCGAGGGACAGACAGAACCGTCCCCCGCACCCGCACCTATGGACGCATCCTACGCAGGCCTCACGCAAGCCCACGTGGAGCGTCCCCTCCCGGGATCCCGCTTAGCTTCACCGTGGGTGAAAATCAAATTCACGGTTACTAAGCCCCCCCACGACGACAAGGTGGAGATCCAACGGTGGGGACCTGTAAAGTTCCCCGCGTTTCAGGATTTATTCCAGGAGGCTGATCCTCGCATTTTGACAGACACCGTTACGGTTTTTTGAACGAAATACAATTTAATTTTGAATTGCCTCCCAATTATTATTGAGCTACACATAATATAATTGTAAATTTTTTTGACACATAGTTCGGCGTTACCACACAGTTTGACACTTTGTTCAATTTACGATCTAGTTGCGATACCATTCAAATATCAGTTAATTTAGGAGAATACTATTTATGACATAAGTATGACACCGAGACCACATCGAAACTGCACATTGAACAAATATAATTATGGCCCTTCGATAAGCGTTACCTAGCATGTTTATCTGTAAATTTTTCGTTTGCATTATCATTAAAACATGATGAATTGGTCATAAGGTTGATTGTTATTCAACTATCATACTACAAAATTTAGCTCGCAACGGTTTACTTCAAAATTTAACACATTTCCTCCACAGCCACTTGAAATATAAACTAATCTGGAATAGAATTCTAAGGGGTCGTAAATTAAAAGGTCGCCAGTATAGGTAAGAGGGATAGAGGCAGGGCGTAGATATACATAATTCATGCGAAGATTAATGGAATAAATAAATAAGTTAATAATTAAAATTGGCTATTTAATTTAATTAATTTTTATATGAATGGGATATTTTCTCGGTCCGCATAAATTTGCCGCAGCCCTGAAAACCCAAATGTGATTTGCGGAGGCCGTAAAGTGCAATTTTCATTAAGGGTAGTGGAACTGTTGTTCGCAGGGTTCAGGGGTTTTGTAATCCACATTTATCAATGACAAATAAATAAGCTGCCCTAGGAGGAACGCTAGCTAGTAACTTTTTTTTTCACCAAGCAGATCTAGATTGTATTGTATATATTGATCTATATTGTAAAAAATTAAGCCTGTTCTATGGTAACCATAATAGCTAGCTATGTGATGAATTTTATTTAAAATCTCTACATATCTTATAAAATGAAATCCCCACATGTTGTGTCTGTCTGTATGACTGCGAAAAGCATAAAACTAACTTACGTATTTTTATGCTTTCACCAATAGTTAGCGTTATTCCTGAGGAAGGTTTATGTGGATAATTTACGCGGGCGAAGACAAACACCCAGACATAGAACAAATCATCCTGCACATCACTAACAGCTTTATCTCAGCTAAGCATCGAACCCCAGCGTTGCAGTCTGGCTACGTCTGGGAATATGCTTGCTAAATGGAATTTCGGATGAAAATTTTAGAAATAAAACATTTTAATACAAAATAATACCAGCGAGAATCTAAAACACAAAATACAAGCATCATATGTTAAATTTATTTGAATGGTACTTGAACAGCGGGATAGCAGCCTAGGGCTACTGACCCTGCTGTACAGGAATGCCTAAATGCTAAGGGCCTAATCTAACTTGTTAACCTACACTATCCTAGAGTCGTAGCCTATCACCTATACCTAATATCCTATCCTAGTTATCCTAATCCTTATACCTATATGTATCCTAAACCTATCCTAACTTGCACCTAACGTAAAATGCGTATAGGCTTGGTGCTCTGTGGTATTCTGTGATACAGATCAGCACTTATACGCACCTACTACTAAGCGCCTAACCTATGGCACGTACTATCGTGGTACTACTGTGGTATGCTGTGATACAGACCTACGATTCGTACGCGCCTAGAACCTAACTCTATTTGTCCCTACAATCCCTATTAGATCCTAGCCCTACTATACGTATTTATATATACTTATATAGATAGGTGCGGGATATCTGCCACCGGAGACCTATGATGGCAGACGGACTGTGGGTAGGACTTAGGTATGGTGGAGATGGTTTTCTGACGGCCAACTTGACAGACTCACAGCTCGCTGTTCAGTACTGATGGCTAAAGGTGTCTTGGCCACCGTCAGAGGTATGGGAAGGGTATCGAGTCAAAGTCGGATTGAACTTTTGACTGCTTTATTTCTTATAATACATAATCTTATATACTAAACTTATCCTATGTACACACACGCAACTTTACGGTTGTGTGCTGTGTGTGTAAGGTGCCATCTCAGCGGTATGTACCTAAGGTGAGTACGTGATTTTTTCTTAATTTAATATTAATCACGAACAATCTGTGTTCCAGTAAATACTCACGTAGGATTATATCGCTGATATGGCTTGTTCATGTGTGAACAGTACTAATTAATCTGTTCGTACTTACATTCTGATGCCTTGTTACAAACAAATCATATATGTTCACTTGACACTTATAGTAATAACACTGTATTGATGTTTTCTGACCAATTGGGAGTGGGTTTGGGTAGCTTAATAGATAGTTACACTAACCGTCCATTTCAAAACTTTTGTTATCCAGGAGAAAGAATGTCTTCATTAGTTAATAAGTTAAACATGCAGAATTAAATAAACATTCTACAGTTATTATTATGTATGGTGATAGCTTACTAGTTACCAGGAAAGATATACTAGCTTTATCGGATATAATGACTGATAGAAGTTCTAAAGTGGGGTGTAATTTTATAGTCTGTGCATTTCCTTATTCAAAGACCTTATCTGATAAAGAAAACAACCAGATAAGTAAATTCAATCTATTATTATATAATAGTACATATCGTCATAATGACAAAATTTTATTCTTTGACACTAATACTTTTATTAAATTAAACAAAAGATACTTTGTATCTTTCTCGCTCTTTTAAACGACAACTTGCTAAATTATTAGCATTTAATTTATACAGTGACCCAAGTACTGTTAGAGTACATGACAAATCCATTATTGACATTCATAATAATAATAATTTAAATTAAATTCTGAGACAATAGGGAACACCTCTAGCTATAATAAGATTACTCGTAACTTTTTGACTAATATACTTAAACATAATAACAAAAATTTGATTAAATTAGTACATCAGAATATTAGAAGTATGATTAATGAAGATTTAGAAATGGAATTGTTTATGAACTGTTATGCTGTTGATATATTTTACATCACTGAACATTGGCTAAAAAGCACCAGTTCATGTTCAATTTCAGTAATCATATAGTAGGAAGCTCGTTTAGCCGGCAGCAAGCAGTACATGGTGGCTCGATGATTTTACTTAATAAGCAACTTAAACTTAAGGAGCGTCATGATATTGTAAGTCTGTCTGTTGAGCGAACTATTGAGGTAGCCTGTGTGAAACTGAGGAGATTTATTGTAATAAGTGTATACAGGCCTCCTTCAGCATTGTATGATAGCTTCGAGCGTATTATGGATGAGATATTAAACAAAGTTGCAAAAATTAATTAAATTGTTGTTGTGTGCGGTGACTTTAATGTAAATTTATTGGAGGGTAGTAGTCTTAGTACAAAATTGAAAGCGCTGTTTCTATCATATAATCTGAAGAGCTTTTTCTTAGAGCCCACAAGAGTTACTTCCTCTACATCTACTTGCCTACATAATATATTTACAGATATCATAGTAAGAGACAAGCAAATTATTAGACAGTTAGACTCAGACCATTGTGGACAGCAGATCTCCTTTAATGATAACAGTAAGAATGTTTCTAGGCAAAATATAGTTGTAATACCTAAAACTGCAACTCGTTTTGCTAGGTTTCAAAGTAAACACTAGCTGGTCACTGTTAGATGATGAAGGGACCCTAATTTGTTATATAATAGCTTTTTCAAAGCGTTTTGTACAGAATTTAATTGGGTTTTCACACCTAGAACGATTACAGTTGGAGGTAATGCAACCTTCTGTGAATGGGCAACAACTGGGCTTCACAAAAGTAGAAAGATGCTGAGAGAGATGAGCTATATGACGAGAGAAACTTTAATTTATGTGAACAATTTCAGGATTATGTTAGAAACTATGCTAGGATATTTCGGAAACTTTGCAAGAAAGCTAAGTCTCTTTACCTGAGTTCAAGGATTAGGAGTAGTGACGATAAAATGAAAATGACATGGAATATAATAAACAGCGAGACTGGGAAAGTTAAAAGTAAAAGTTCAAAATTTAGTTTGAACATTGATAACGATACTATTACATCAGACTCAAAAGTTGCATCGGCGTTTGAAAGTTTTTTTACTGATATCCCCGTTATAACTACTAGATCTTTGGACTCATCAACCAATGCAACGGAATCTCTTTTAAAAGAAAACATGAGTACAACCTATAGTAATTTCTCATTTCAGTATATAAATTCAAATGATGTTATAAAAGCTTTTAATACTATAAATTTAAAGAAGACTGCAGACTTGTGGGGAAATTCCGTTACTATTACCAAGTCCATTATTGCTTTAGCTGCTAACAGATTAGATTTAATATTTAATAAGTGTATTGACTGTGGTGTATTTCCTGGGGGGCAATCGTGCTAAACGTCAACGTATTTACCAAAACCAAACTTCAACCGAAAACGTTACGTTATGCACATTTCGTATCGTGCTAATTATTTGAACGTAAACGATTTGGATTTTGTAGGGCAGATACGTTCAGTGACAGCTAGGTGACAGCGTGCGAGCGAACTCTCGTCACTCTCGTTGTTGCATGGTATCGCGCTATTATTTGACAACGTTTTAAACCAAAACTGTTACGTTCGCGAACGTCTCATACGTTGTCAAACCAAAAGTTCCTATCGACGAACTTTTCAATTATATAATATTTTAAATTTGAGAAAATTATTAAGATAATTTTGTATTATTTATCAATTTAGTGGCATATGCTTATAATACGTTTGATTGCAACTCAAATGAGTGAACAACATTATTTCATAAGGCAATTTTTATAGATATCTCTTTAGTGGCTTATTGCTGCGGTAGAATTCATTATTGTAAGATTGGCGTTAACCTTGCTTGGTCAACCTATATTTATGACAATGTTTAGGAAGGTATCTTATTATCAAATAGGCTACATGTCGACGCAATACCTTCCTAGACATTCGCTTTTGAAAGGCTGAAACAATATTAAGGGGATGTACGTATACCGTACACATAATACTGTCACAGTTATATACAGCAAGTAGACGACTGATAAACGTTCATTTATGATTATTTTTCCTAAGTACCTAGATAGGTATTGTAATTATTTCATTTAACCAAGACACAGACAAAAGCGTAGCTCATCATACAAAGATTTGTCGTGTTAGGAATCCAACCCACTACCTCGGGTTACAGACCTAAGTCTTAGATTAGGGCTGGGTGGCAGCGAGTTGAATGTGCGTGCGTGGGAAGCGTAATGCTCTGCCGACACTGAATTGTAAATTTCATGTAATCTGTGGGTGCCGAATAGTTCTTTCTCCACCGGCCGTAGTTCAGGCCATGTTGACGGAAGACGACCGGTGGGAAGCTGATATGGTCTCCTTCTGTGAAGCGGTCATGCTCCAGAAGGAGGCCGCCGAGCGGGATCGACTCTCTCGCGACCCAGGAGCAGTACACCTGCGTTCCCTGTGTCTCATTCTTTTTTTTGATTACTGAGGCGGCTATCGTGGTGGTTTTAGTCGGTAAACCCAGGTTCTGTTCCGGGGAGTCTGTCATACCCTCTCTGCCCGCCCCGCGGAGAGGCACTCGCAAAAGAGTTTCCCGACGTAAAAAAAAGGGTGCCGAATAGTTCAACGATTCGGTCAGAGCCTAGACATAGCCTAGACTCTGGCCAGCCTATTTTGACTAGTTGGTTCAGGGCTCATAAATTTGGCTTGCTTTGGCCGATCAGCGAATGGAAGGCCACAGGAGCTATTCGCTTGGTGTAATTTTGAAAGGCATAATCAGGGGAAAACCTGCCCCAGGTCTTTGTTGCCACGAGACCCGCCATGACAAAACATCACTGTTGCCCACTTTGCATATATAGTAAAAGTAATAGGCCTTGGAGCCTGTTAAGAGAATATCTATCTAATAAGGTCGCCCATCTAGTACCACCTGCCTATACTAGTATGAGAGTGGTTAGGGTAGGTGGCGCCTTTCGTCCTTAGTGACCATTTAGACCGGGTGAAATTCGAAGTGAATTGTAAGAAAATATCCGTGAAGAAGAGAAACATAAGAATAAATTAATTCTCTGTGACAACCCACACCTGGCTGTGTGATCCCAAACTAGGCACAACCTAGTGGCATGGTAGTCAGACAATTGATTAATATATATAAATACTAGAGGACGCTTTGGCCGATCCCGTGGGAATTTCGGGAAATCCCTTCTTAGTGGGCCCCTACGGTTCCCAAGGATCATACATGCCAAATTTCAGCTTCCTGCGCCTAATAGTTTCGGCTGTAGCGTGTCTGTCAGTCAGTAACGCAAGAATTTTATATATTAAGATTGCATTTATACACATACGAGTATTATACTTATGGCAATTTGCTCATCGCACAAAGAGTTCTCCTGGGTGGTAATCGAACCCATGACTTTCGTCTTAGCACTCAGGTTTACGTACCACTAGACCAATAGGCCGTTCTACAAGGAAGACTAACCTGTAAGACAGCAGGATGTGATACAATTGTGTGAGCTAACATAAGCGTGGCGCGTTTCTAATCGGGTACCGAGTCCAAAATCTGATAATCCAGTGCTACCCAGACTGCCGCTGGACCACTTCAATAGATATTTAAAGGAATAGAGTAGGTAAGTATATTAAAAGGCAAGCTCATATTTCACATTTCGATTTTATTTATTCAGTATATTGAGATGATGAAATCTGATACAAAATATTATTTTAAGTAGAGTTGAAACAATCAACATCTGTTAGGCCATTTGATTGTTACAATTACAACGTGAACTTCACAGTAATAATTATGTATTTGGTTTGGTTTTCATTATTTTAGTAAACTACATACATAGTCTCACGCCTATAACCCCGAAGAGGTAGGCAGAGGTGTATTTCTACACCCACTTTTCGCCAGATATACTTTAGTCCCACGTAATAAGGGGCGAGCCTATTGCCGTACCGGGCACATTTCCAGACTCCGTGCTGCTACTGAGAATTTCGTGAAAGAAAAACCCAATAACACTGCCTGACCCAGGAATCGAACCCGGGACCTCCTGATCCCACGGGCACACTTATGCCGCGAGACCAACGAGGCAGTCCTATAGGGTTTGATGTCGAGTTTTCTGTCTCTACGCAAAGATGGTATTTGCATCGTGTTATCCCTTAGTCGCCTCTTCGGACACCCACGGGAAGAGAACTAATTAATAGTATATTCTTGATTAATGTCCAAGAATTGACGATGGTCTCGATTTGGCTCATAGCCAATTCCTCATTTTTGTTAACTTGCAATTATGTACTGTCCATGTGGTTGTGCTAACGAGCGGTTTATTATTCTGCTTACTCCTCGGCTACTGTGAACAAAATTAAAACATAAATTATATAGTAAATATTTACTCAAATATAAGTCCTATCAAAATTACTAAACCCGCTGACATTTAACTTAAGATTAATATTGTTCTCATACGTGCGCTATATCTTGTGTTTGAGTACCTACCTATATACTTAGGTACATTATTTTGTTGGGGATTTATGCATATTATAAGACAAGTTCAGAATGAGAGTAAATACTGTAGGATCTTACGTAATGATAATTGAAATGCGTACCTGAAAAGTCAGCCAAATTCAAATTCTTCAGCTTTTCGTCCATCTCTTCATATATAGAAAGGATGACTATTATGCCGAACGCTGACAATTCGGGCTTTGTTCAACATCTTTCTCTGCTCTATATATTATTCCAATTCTGAAAAATAGGTGTTTTTTATTGTAACGATCATATAAAATCCGTATTGGGCTCGACAAATAGCAGAAGAAGCTGCAATTGCAGTAATGTTGTGGTGCATCATCATTTGAAAGTGAAATAAAAACCACTTCTGCATGACCAAGTGTGATCATTAATTGTTTTTTCCATAAATCACTTATTACAGTAAACAATATTTCGGTACTTACCGTATAATTTGAATAAAATTATTTCATGATTTCATTTAAATAATATTTGTTGACATTCTATGACATTCACATAATGACATTTGTCTTTTTAAAATAGTGCTTGCACATGGCGCGATGTCGCTACAACCTCTTTATTATAAGAATAGTACTTACTATTTTCAAAAGCCGGTGTCAAGCACTAAACGTTTGACGTAAGCCCAACGTAAGGGTTGCGTCTACGGTTCGAACGCTCAATACAATTAGCACGATACCATGTTTGACATCAGCCAAACTAAAACCAAACGTTCACCAAATACGTTACGTTGTCAACGTTTGAACTTTTGAAAATAGCACGATTAGCCCCCTGATCTTATGAAAGATAGCAAGGTAATACCTTTGTACAAAGCAGGTAGCACATCAGACCCCACCAACTATAGGCCAATTTCTGTGCTGCCCACATTTAACAAAATTTTCGAGAAATTGATACTAGACCAACTGCAAAGTTATTTTAATAACAACGAGCTTCTACACTCTAAACAATTTGGTTTTACAAAGGGGCGCTCCACAACCGATGCCGGTGTTGAGCTTGTAAAACATATCTTTGATGCCTGGGAGGATTCACATGATGATTTAGGTGTCTTCTGTGATTTGTCCAAGGCCTTTGATTGTGTAGAACATGATACATTGATCAGGAAATTACATCACTATGGTTTATGTAGTTCTGCTCTGCATCTTCTTACTTCATATTTGAGTAATAGGATTCAGAGAGTTGATGTCAACGGGACGCGTTCGCATGGGTCTGTAGTCAAAATGGGCGTCTCACAGGATTCAATCCTCGGTCCTTTTTTATTTTTAGTTTATACTAGAGGACGCCAGCAGCTACGCCTGCATTTTTTTTAAATTTACCCGTTTTGGCCGATCCCGTGGGAATTTCTGGAAATCCCTTCTTAGTGCACCCGTACGGTCCCCATGGAACATACATGCCAAATTTCAGCTTCCTGCGCCCAATAGTTTCGGCTGTAGCGTGTCTGTCAGTCAGTCAGTAACGCAAGGATTTTATATATTAAGATTAATGACTTACCACACCTCGTTAATGACAAGCACGGGATAGTACTGTTTGCTGATGATACCTCACTTTTATTTATATTAAAACGACAGCAAATTGATATGGACGATGTAAACATTGCTATCTCAAAGGTGGTTCGCTGGTTTGAGGTTAACAACCTGCTTTTAAATAGACTAAAAACTAAATCTATTCGATTTTTGATGCCTAACGTCAAACAAGTGAACACCTCAGTAAAGGTTAAGGATGATGTGTTGGATCTTGTGGATAACACCAAATTTTTAGGCATTACACTAGATTCTAAGCTGCAATGGGGACCACATATTAGTAAATTGTCGAATAGACTCAGCTCTGCAGCATACGCAGTCAGGAAAATTCGCCAGTTAACTGACATTGACACTGCCAGGCTTGTATATCATAGCTATTTTCATAGTATAATGTCATACGGTATTCTCCTGTGGGGAAATGCTGCCGACATTCAGACCATCTTTGTTCTGCAGAAAAGAGCTATTCGAGCAGTTTATAATTTGGATTATGGGGCTTCGTTAAGGAATAAATTCAAGGAAATAAACATTTTAACAGTTGCAAGCCAATACATTTGTTCCAACCTAATATATTTATTCCAAAACAAGGCCTCATACTCAAAGAAAAGTGATATCCACAATTTGAATACTAGAAATAAGAGTAAGCTTGTAGTGCCGGCTACACGGCTAGAGAAAATAAAAAAATCTTTTCAAGGCCAATGTGTGCGCTTTTACAATAAAGTGCCAAGCACTATTCAAAATTTAAGTTATAATAAATTCAAAAAGATTATAAAACGTAAACTTTGTCAATTCAGTGCTAGATTATATTGAAGATAAAAATGCTTGGGATTAAGTTGCTCGGTCCCACAAGCTACTTATGTTTGATTAGTGTTAAGTTTCATGTGAGTGTGAGTTATTGTGTCTATATTATGCTAGTTAGTACTTTTATATTATTATTAAAAAAGCCTTATTAATTGACAACAACATTATTGACACACCAGCTCATATACCTATGAAAAATTCAATGTAGTTACTAAGTTTTTAAATTGTATAGAATCAAGACGTAGAAAATAGTGGCCCGGAGTTTCTTGCCGGATTCTTCTCACGAGGCTCTTCTTTCTGAACAGGCATTTTTTCAATGCTCAACTATGTTAATATGCATTTGAAGTTACTTTTTTTTTTTTATTTGTATAACTTTCTGACGTGTCCAAAAAATCTAAACATTTTTATGGAAATAAACATATTTGAGTTTGAGTGAGTTTGCGTTTGATTCCTTTTTTCAATAGCGTACAGTACCACGGTTAACCCAACCTCACCAATATACTTACAGTTATAAATATTTCTACATATATTGTGTTTGTTAAGCATCTCAACTCACGCATATAAAAAATAAATCTCACCCCATCCACCATTCCCATCAGCATAAAAGGTTTCTCGCGGTATTTCCCTAAACTAATAAACAGGATGGATGACTGTTTGTAAACGTTACAAGATCGTACACATAATTGTGCAGCCTACCAGGTTATATAATTTAACAATGCGTAAGCAAAGTGTAGAACCCTCTTGAAAAATATTAGATTTAACATATTCACTGTTAACACTTTTCAAGGCAGTGATAGCCTTGTAGCAACAGACTATCATGCGGAGGGTATCAAAGGCAAACCTATGCCACATGTCTTAATTGCGTAATTTTATTAAAATGACAGTGAAACACCTCCTATATTTCACCAATGTTTAGGCTTGGGTCTCATTCTTATTTTCAAATAATTACGCTTTTAAGACGCGTTACGTAAGTATTTACAAATCACAAAAGTTTGAAAGTAATCGCATATTGAAAGTGTTAGAAAGAGTTAATACTTCTTATCTTCTAATCAAAACCGGGGCCAAAATCTTATTAATCTTTCACGTACTTTATACTTTATTCATAGCGTTAAGCACGTATAAAGGAGCAAGTGTTAGTCGATCTACATACATACATACATACATAGACTCACGCCTGTTTCCCGAACGGGTAGGCAGAGACTACGGAACGCCATTTGCAACGATCCTGACATATCTTTCTTGCTTCATTCACTCCCATCAGATTCCTCATTCATGCTCTTCTGTTCAGGGTACTTCTCACCTGTCCTGTTTTTAGGATGTCTCCAATCAGAGGGGCGATTCAGAATCTTTCGATATCTCATTTGACATTCGATTCCGTTAATTGTCAAACGGGCTACCTCATTTTTTGTCAAAACTATCGCATTTCCTATCAATTTTATGCATTCATTATGAAGTAAATTAATAAATAAACCGAATTCAATGAATATTTGTTCAAAATATCTCTGATAGGCGGCTAAAAGACGAGGACAATAATTTGACATATCGTACGATTACTTGTCGTGACATTCTGAATCGGCCTGCTGGTCAGAGAACGTCCGCCTAGGTCTTCCCCTTCGTCCTGTCCCTTCCACACTTGCCTCATATATCTCCTTGGTCAGTCTTTCGTCATCCATCCTCTCCACATGCCCTAACCATCTTAGCATACCTTTCTCGATGCTTGTCACTACATCTTCTTTTACCCCACAACACTCTCTTATCACACAATTCTTTACTCTGTCAGTCAGAGAGACACCACACATACTTCTCAGTGCTCTCATTTCTACAGCATTTATTCTACTTTCATGACTCTTCTGACATACCCAACTATCACTACCATACATAAGAGTAGGTACTAACACCCCTCTATGCACAGCCAAACGTGCTTTTGGACACGATTTGGCTATTCATAAACGCCTTCAGAGCTCCATTCACTCTATTACCTGCATTAACACTTTCACAGTGGATCACGATCTCAGCTCGGAATTCATATTTTTCTCTTATTCGCGAATCACGAGTAGCACTCGTGATCGCCTTTCATACTGTTTATTAGAAAAACACGACGTCTTATCGTGAGCCACGTTTCACGCGTTTGAAGCTGAGTTAATATGCTACACATACATATGCAATGTTTGTATGTAGTTAGAACGCGAGAGCTACAGTCGGCAATCGCCCGCTTCCGTTCAGTCGGCCGTCGGCGAGTGCACGGAGTGAGTGTAACTGTTTTCGGCGCGAAATGGCTTCATCACAACGTAATTTTTTACGCATGAAATTGTTGATTTATTACAAAATATGTCGTATGTATATGTTATGATAATTAGTGCTTCAAAAAGTACCACACACTAAAAATTATCACATTTGAAAAGACCTAAGGAGTCTGTATGACTTTTTTTTTTAATTGAAAAATGACAATTTTTAATTACTTTTAATAAATTAACCTAAACAATATTATTTGTTTTTCTTAATTATCCATAAAATACAATAGTAGATTTTATATGCACAAAAATAATTATCCATATACTCCTGTCCGTTATTTTTCTATGATGTTAACAATTATGCAGAAAATCGCCCGCGTACCGTACCAAGCGGCGCGCGGCGCTCTAAACGCTCCTCTGTCAAAGTGTTAACTCTTCTTTTAATATCTTCTACATTCTTACCATCTGTTGTAAAAAGCGTACCTAAATATACAAACTCATTCACTTGCTCCACTCGCTGTCCATCGATCATAACATTACAAGCCGTAAGTAAGCCGTGTTAGTCGATCTTATCCTATTTAATACACAAACACTGTGAATACAAAGGGAAGGTTGTATTGAATTGTCCGTTGTGTGTATTATCCCGCTACAAGCCTTACGCTTATCTTATTAAGTATATTATATTCTATTAAATCTATGAATACACAAAGGAGTTTTCTTTCCTGCGGAAACTGTTCTGACGGCTATATTTTCTTTGTATGCTTCGGTTTGATTCACACCACGACGGACCAAAACAACAGTTAAATCATTTACGCATCGTTTTTTTTAACAACTCTCGCACTAGGAATAAATTCCTGTGTCGCGGGGGACTTTACAAACATTCAGTCAACGGACACAAAGCACACCCAGACTCGAGACAACAATTTGTAGATCACACAAAGTGTTGTCTCGTGTGGGAATCGAACCCACGACACGCGTCGCAGTGCGGCGAGGCGACCGCTTAAACCACTACGCCAACCGTGCAGTCATTTTTTAATAAAACAAGTTTCGTAATAAATCGCAATAATCCTGCTCCCCATGACAGACTTGATATGATTTAATACGTTGATCCGAAAAGACGTCATATCCTATACATTTGTCATAGATTACTATGGCTTGACTATAAACAGTGGCAGCTGAACGCATTAGTAGATATTGGTCGTTACTTAAGGGTTAAATGTAGCCAGAGCAAATAGTTTTATAGGATGACATCAGTTTATCTGATACCAAAACCTATGCAATCCGGAATGCAATCCGAAACGACAGAAAAGGAAAAGCATCCATACCTTATATAACATTAACGCAATTAAGATTTAATTAACTAGAATAATGTAATCCCCTATTTGCACTGCTTATCTCTCACTAGAATATAGTAATATAAAACGGACGAGAGTAGTTAAACAAAGAAAAATTCAGGTTTGTGAGCTGTAGGTATATTTCTGTCTTAGTGGCCCTTTCCTCTCGGTATGAATCGAGCCTTAAAAATAGAAAAGTACCCTGCTTTTGTTGTATATGTTTGTGTATAAAAGTATTACTTTCTTTTAAGTAAAACGCTTCATCATTGTTCGTTTCTGCTGAAATCAGAACAAGGATATACTGATATAGTATTATAATAGGTACTCGCTCCAGGAAAATAATTATGTTACAGGGTGAGTATTTGGTTAATGGCATTGACTACTTGTATTTTACAAAAATAGATTCTTTAATTATTTGAATTTAAGTTTAATTTTAATCTAATTAATTTATTTATACCAAGTAAGGCACTAGGAGAAGAGGAGACTTGAGCCAAGCGATATTAATAATTAAATACGCACATATCTCCGAAGAATTAGCGGTGCTCGCCTTGGATTCAAACACGATACCTTCTGCATAGCAGTCTGCTGTTATCTCCTCTAGGCTATCGCTGCTTTTTAAAACTTGCAGCACTTTATAGATGCAGTTTTCTGAGTTTAATTTCAATAACAGCATCAACTTTATAATTGGATTGTTTTTAACTGGATGTAGTCTTCAAATTTCATCTGGCAACTCAGCGAAGCTCAATTTGGAGGCCTTATTTCAAATCGCATACTGCTAATGATGAGAAACTAGGTCGTTGCTGCCAAAAGTCAGCAGCAACCTTACGAGGAATGTACGAGCGTAAAATTAGACTAAACTAGACTAAAACTAACTAACTGCTGCTCAGTGTTACCCGGCACTATGAGTATTCCTTCTTCAAAAATACTTTAAGGAGCATCGTGACCACTGTAGCCTTTACAACTTTCAATCAAATCTTTGCCTTCTTTATCGCAGAAAAAAAATATGTATGCCGATCTGTAATTGATATGCATACTTAAAAACTCTGTTATTTATTAGCCCTTTGACCGATTCGGTTATATTTATAAGCCATTCACCAGAGTGCCAACTAAATATCCGAACAAAGAGAGCTCATTGACTGCGCCTTTTCAGAGATAACGAAACTTATCGATCTAAATGTCAAGTGCAGTGACAGCCGATAAGGAGCGTTATCTCTCCTTAAATCAAAACATCCTTTCACGATAAAAGACAAGAAGATAAAAGATTGTTAAAGCAAAGTTTGTAAAAGATTTGAATAGCCATTGTAGGCTGTTATTGCGCCCTTATTATTTTCGGTCACAAGTACCTACTTATGTGTTTGTGCAGAAAAACTTTAGAATAAATATTAGAGTATTTTTTCATGTATGTCATGGATGTATAATCTGAATTTCTGGTAGTATTCAACTTCAATTAGAGGCATTTTTGATGTTGGGATATCTAAATATATACAATGGAGATTTTTATATGACGCGAGTTCGATCTTCAACTCTAAAAATAAAGCAAATAGACAAAAATACAGTCATTTAAAAAACTTCCGATTTGGTTCAACACACATCAATATAAAAAGAAATATCAAAACCGTGTTAGAAACATCCTGCAATCAATTTATTTTACATGAATTGTCCATTTACCTACTCTACCGATGAATGAAATGTATAAACGTTTGAATACAGAGCACCTCCTTGCAAAGTTTTCAATGCAGGTACCATACATCGTCCCTTTTACAAAGTGTTCAATTCTTTCAGTATACACTGCAGGACAAAAAAGGTATACAGGCTGTTTTATTTTTGTAATATTTTTTATAACTATCCAGTTGGAGACAGAACAAGATAATAGTAGAGGCACTTGTATGCTACCAAATCTTCTCATCACTTGCATTAAAACATCACAATTCACATTCGTGAAAGCTCCAAACGTAATTAAACTGCTACTTAGGGCTTTTATCGGTTTTTCGCTATTTACTGAAGAGAGGAGAGGAGAACTAGATTTCAACGTTTTGCTTGCCTCATAAGAATTGTGGTTGCGAGAAGACTCTTCTGCTCTTTCGCCTACAACCATGGCACTAATCATATTTACCGATACAATAAAAATAACCTCTACATTTCATGTATCGAACTACTGGTCACGGGCCTCTACTCATTGTCAGAAGGCGTACCCGTACTATATTAAACGTCTTATAGCAAATATATAATGAATAGGATATATTCCAAAGAAGTCTGCTCTTGGCGAAAAAATACCATAACGCGCATTGTGGGTGGACGAAGCACTTTATTAAAAGCGAAGTCTATGATAAACTTTTTAAACCTACATTAACTTTTAACTGTACTCTTCCCACTTAATAATAAATGCACAGTACATTCCTCAACTTCGACTTCACAATAAAACACTATCTTCGTATTAAAATCTTTGCTTGAACCTCATTATTAATAGTTAAAAGTTTCCGCATTATGCTTAAGTAGACAATACGAAAAGTTTTCAGTTTGTTAAGAAACAACAAGTTTTTGCCGAAGCAGGAAACTGAGTCGCAGATATAAATTGCGGAATGAACTATGCTTTAGGGCTGTTTCTAGTAAAACGTGCTATTTATTTTGTCAAATGCTGTATTATTTACGTGCCAACATTTTACGTATTTATTTCAACAATTATTGGCAATGTTAGTTGAGTTGCGCATTGGTTTTAGTTGGTCTAATGTTAAAGAATAGTAATATTATATTTTCCAGATTTTGATCACGGCAACCGATCCAATGGAGCGGGACATGTTAAAAGAAGTCAGGTATTTATTTTATGTTACAATTCTAGTGATACATTTTTTTTTATGACATAGGTGGTAAACTAGCAGACGGATCGCCTGATGGTAAGCGATTACCGCCGCCCATGGACACCCGCAACACCAGAGGAGTCACAAGTGCGTTGCCGGCCTTTTAAAAAGGAATACGCCCTTTTCTTGAAGGTTTGAAGGTCGTATTGGTTCGGAAAAACCGCAGGTGACAGATAATTCCACAGTTTAGATGTGCGAGGCAGAAAGTTTCTAGAGAAACGCACCGTTGCTGATTGCCAACCATCTAAATAATGGGGATGGAAATGCTGTCGCGTAGAACAATGGCGGAAAGAGGCGGCAGGGATTAATCTGAACAATTCCTCATAGCACTCCCCATAGTAGTAGCGATAAAAGATGCATAGCGAGGCTACATCTCTACGCAGCGTCAAAGGGTCTAACCGGTTGCAAATATCTTGGCAGTCGACAATTCAAATGGCTCTCCGTTGGATGCGGTCCAGAGGGAGAAGATGAGAACAGTATTCCATATGCGGTCGGGCCTGCGCCTTATAAAGGTGCAAGCAGTAGGCCGGAGTGAAATACCGTCTCGATGATCGATCGAGCATGCCAAGCTTCTTCGAGGCTAACTTAGCCCTACCCTCTAAGTGACCGCAGAACTGGACTTCGCTCGATTTGTCGACACTACTGTAGGAGGACAATACTGGAGGAGTCAGTTAAGGGGGTGCTCTCAAAACGAGGACATACGACCAACGACAATTTTTAGCGGTGAACACGCAAACTTGTGTCTTTGTGGGGTTAAATTGGACCAAATTAAGTCTTCCCAATCTGAGACCATCTCCAAGGAGGTCTAAATTTCAGACACAAGTTTATTTCGGCTCTCGATGACGTTTTCCCGAGAAATGTTAGCGCGGCCGGTATATAAAGCATCGCCTGTGCTGTCATCTGCATAACAATGAATGCCACTGTCTAGCAACATATCATTGATATGCAGGAGGAACAAAGTAGGCGATAGCACGCAGCTTTGAAGGACACCAGCATTTACAAACAAGGCGTCAGGGCATTCACCGTCGACTACGACCTTTATGCTTCTGTCTGTAAGAAAGCTGGTGACCCATTCGCATAATTTCTCGGGCAGCCCATGGGAAGGGAGCTTTGAAAGAAGCACTTTGTGCCAGTCCCGATCGAAGGCCTTCGCTATGTCCAAACTGACCGCCAAAGCCTCCCCCTTTGTCTCGATCGCCTGTGCCCAACGATGTGTCAGGTATACTAGAAGATCACCAGCCGACCGACCCTTACGAAAGACTTATTGCTGGTCACTAAGTAGCTGATTATCCTCTAAGAACCAAAGAAGCTGGCAGTTAATAATGAACTTCATTATCTTCGAGAAGAGGGAGGTTATGGCTATCGGTGTGTAGTTGGACGGGTTAGAGCGATTGCCTTTTTTACAGATCGGGTGGACCAATGCTGTCTTCCACGATGTTGGGACTACGCAAAAAGAGTAAGAGAGCCGAGAAAGACGTGTTAAAACTGGTGCCAACTCTAGAGCGCACATCTTCAACACAATAGGAGGAATTCCATCAGGCCCACTCGACTTATGGATATCGAGGGATAGAAGTGCCATACAGACTGCGCGTTGGTGGAACCGAATATCCGGCATACAGCCCTTGAACAACGGTAAAGTAGGCGGTTCTTGTCCCCCGTCATCCAAGGTCGAGTTGGACGCAAAGAGTTTGCCCAGAAGATCGGCTTTCTCCTTTGCGTCCTGGGCCAAGGAATCATTTCCTCCATATGTGTAGCGGTGAAAAGGATGGCTTACAGAAATTCCCTTCGATAGCTTTGGCAAGAGACCAGAATGCACGAGTTCCCGAAGGAAGCCGCTCAAGCCTCTCGCCAATTCTACCGATGTGCTTCGACTTCGCACTAGCAATGTCTCTTTTGAATGACCTGGAGGCAAAGTTATACTCCTTTTTTAATGCGCTGGTATTTTCATCCCGTGCCGCCACCGCATCAGCCCAGGCTTGGTAAGTTTCCTGCTTTCTGCGAGAAGCCTTTTTTGAAGATGGACCAAACCAAGGCCGAAATTTGCCACCAATGGGGACCACAGAGGATGGAATGAAAAGTTTCATACCCTGCAGCACCACATCAGCAACAGAATCAGCAGTGGCGTTGGGATCATCCGGCGAGAAGCATACTTGTCCCCAAGGATAGGACGCAAAGAAGATCCGCATCCCATCCCAATCTGCTGACTTGTAGTGCCACACACGGCGACTGTGTGCAACCCGCGATCGCAGCGAGCACGTGAGAGGCACTATACTCCGTACAAGGCAATGGTCTGAGGAGCCAAGTGGGACGCCTACGGATACCTTGAAGCCGTCCGGATGAGAAGTCAGCAGAAGGTCCAGCAGTGAAGGATTCTGGCTTTCAACATCTGGGATTCGCGTGGGCGTGGTAACCAGTTGTATCAGGCCATAAGCCAGGATGAAGTTGTGAACAGATCTCCCCGTCTCCAGTCTTACTGCAACTGAGCCAGTCGGCGTGATGGGCGTTAAAATCGCCAAGCAAGATGATCTCTGCTGACGGGATCTGCTGCTGCACAAAGTCTGAAGCCATTTGGATGTGCTCAATGAGTCGGTCAGTTTCGGTATCACCGCTATGGGACCTATAAAGGAAAGCATAGACGCGGGGGTGGTCGTTGCTATCTATACGTAGCCCTAAGGTGAAGAGGTCCCTACCTTCAAGATTCCTAAGGCGACGAGAAATAATATCGTCTCTAACATACTCGCACACTCCGGCCTTGGACAGATAGGAGCGTTCAAGATCATACGCAGGGTAAGTAAGGTAGGAAGTGTCTGCTGGAGGCGAGGTGTCTGCGTCTCAGTCAAGAAGAGCAAGGCCGGCTTTGTTGTCTCGAGGTGGTGGTGGACAGCATTAAGGTTGGTGTGTAATCCCCTGATTTTGCAGAAGTCCACGGCCAGTGTGGTAGGGGGTGCCAAGATATTTATGCGTTGTGTCCTGAACGCGGACGTCCAGTGAGGGATTCTCCAACGCTAGCGCAGTAGGTACCCTCCTGGGCTAGCAAAAGGTTTTTCAACTGCACTATCATAGGGGGGGTTGGGGGATTGGGCCTCCTCACTCACTCGGTGAAACACAACTCAAGAGTTGTTTCACGCCGGTTTTCTGTGAGGCCGTGGTATCACTCCGGTCGAGCCTGACCAATTCGTGCTGAAGCATGGCTCTCCCACGGTTGAATACATAGTACTGGTTAATAATTTTGTAAAGGACAACTGAACAATGCCTATAGCAGGCCTTGAAGATATTTGCATTGCTATCGGTTATGCACTGAGCTATCGCTGCTCTTAATTCTCATGCCTGTGATCAATATTGGCGTAGCAACACGTCCTATCTATCTTAATTAGTTGTTACAATTACATCGAGCGCAGTTACATGCACATGCTCTTAGATTAATGGCTTCTCAATATTCAAAGCTGGCTGATATATTTACGTAACACAGTCGTTACATGAACCATATCGATTTTGGGCCACACGAAGGCTGTCTGGCAGAGAATGCCAACAGTTCAAGCAGTTAAAATAAATAAACTAGATGACAAAGACAATGATGCAATCCTGTAATGTTGTATTCCTGGTTCCAGGGACTGCCCGGTTGGCAAAGCGGTTTAAACAGCTACCTCACCGCTTGACACTCCGCCGAGTATTGTGAGCGTTTATCGCTTTGTCGGTTTCTATTTATCTAATCTTAATATATAAAATCCTTGCGTTACTGACTGACTGACAGACACGCTACAGCCGAAACTACTGGTCGTAAGAAGATGAAATTTAACATGTATGTGCCTTGGGCACCGTAGGGGTGCACTAAGACGGGATTTCCCGAAATTCCCACGGGATCGGGCAAAATGGGAAATTCGAAAATATGTGCGTGCAAAGCCGCTGGCGTCGACTAGTATTAATATATAAAGCTGAAGGGTTTGTTTGTTTGCTTGCTTGAACGCGCTAATTTCATGAACTACTGGTCTGATTTGAAAAATTCTTTCAGGGTAGATAGCCCATTTATCGAGGAAGGCTATAGGATATATAATGTCACTCTACGAGAGTCTCGAGAGCGGAGCAGTAGCCTTAAAACGCGGATGTAACCGCGAGCTCATCTATATTTCTATATAATACACTCGTATGAAGACGTCTTCAGTGTTGCGTGTACAACCTACAGTTCCATTGACAAAAATAATTGTGAAGACCAAGTGAGGGTAGGTGCCGAAACCCGCATTTCACGGAAAATGCGCTGCAGGACATCAGAGATGGTCACGAGATGGACCACGGCTGGAGTAGACCATGCCGAAACGTCGAGGGAAATATAAGGTATTTTACCAATATTTATTTATATTAGGAAGAAGACTCTTTTAATAAATATTAATGTGAAAGTTTAATAGTAATCAAAAATTATGTGTGTATTTATCAAATATTTAAAAAATCAGAGTGCTAATACATATATCTCAACTTTAATTTAGTATGTCCTTCCACCTCGCAACATGTTTGTAACAACGAAGAGCAAGATGCATTAAGCTCCGTCGTACCTCAACATAATTCCCTTATTATTAATACGGCTAAGAACATCGCTAGTTCGAGCTTGCTCGGTCAACTATGATCGAACACAACTCACTGGGGAACGGCTTAGTAACAAACTATTGCTGTGGTAATTAAATATTAACTTCATCGTTTATTCGATTACATCGTTCGTTTTTACAAGCTCTAATATTTACTTTCACCTAAACCCGGTGTATGTTATGAAATCTTGCAAGATAAAGGCGCATTGCCCGGTTTTCTAATGAGCTCAAATTTTGCATGCATGTGTATATTGCGTGACAATGCAATATTCTGATGTCATTCAGCAGATCTGATGATGGGGCTTGAACGTGGCGATAGGAACTCCGCAATATAACAAAACAATTTGATCGAGTTTGATTCGTATTTACATACATACATAGTCTCACGCCTATATCCCCCTAGAGGTAGGCAGAGGTATGTTGCTACACCCACTTTTCGCCAGATTTTATTTTAGCCCCACGTAATAGGGGGCGAGCCTATTGCCGTACCGGGCACATTACCAGGCTCCGAGCTGCTACTGAGAATTTCCTAACGGAAAAATCCAATAACACTTTACCCGACCCGGGGATCGAACCCGAGACCTCCCAATCCCACGCGCCCACCTATGCCGCGAGACCAACGAGGCAGTGACTAGTACTTTGATTTTAATATTATATGTTTAGCACTCATGAAATATTGTTTTATGATTTTTTACTTTTATTTAATTCTTGTTAAGACTAGCTTATTAGTGAAGCGGTTAGTTATCCAAATACTTAGTTCTCAAGGAGTTAAATTCACGTGGACATAGACGCGGGCGAAATCTAGTATTTATTCTGATGATGATTATGTTGATCATCCGATATATTGCCGACGCATCTGTCTTAAAATGTTGTTGTTAACTCATCGACCTGAATTGAAATCAACTTTATCTTACGTAAGCAATAAGAATTGAAAATGCAGATCAATGCGCACTTGAGTACGGATTTACTTTCACCGATGCAAGTTAATTAATGAAGGATTGTTTCATTAATTAGCTTATTACCTACGTGTAATTTCTAGTACAACTAATAGTGAAAAAGCTTTCAATTATTTTACTCAGTATTTTGCAATTTGTAGCAATCATCCGTGTCGGTCTTAACAGGCTAAGTACTGTATGAGTACATTAATAATCCAACAGAGAACGAAAGTGGCAGTGACTAAACACATTTGTCCTAGAACAGAGGATCCTTGGGGTCGTCGGTAGAGTGGATACCGTCCCTTGACAAACGCTGTGTAGGACGCTTTCCGGCTAGGTGCAGTGAAGATATATGAAAAGTGGACACGGAGAGCCTAAAATCGAGCCTATATTCACCAGTGGACTACGGAAGGCTGATGGCGAAGGTGAAATAATTTCGTTATTCTATTGTTGCTTATCACCCATCTTATCATTTAAAAGCAGCCTTAGTATGGCACAAACCCCTTCCAGTTACCACTACTCTGACTTAATATCTCTATAACACTATAATAACATATCACGGATATCGGGAGACATTTATTGGCGTCATGACACTATTGCTCTATCCGTCTATCTAAGAAGCCGACATGGACCAAAATTCAACCAACTGTTACTCACTTCATAGTGTCGGAACGGAATCTGTTATTTGGCTCTTCCTACAACGGAAAGTAGTTACACTCATATACTCGTATAAAGTCTAATTAAAATCAACAATAAAAAATCGTTGAAAAGAACTAGTTGCTGCAGTTTTACACCTTCTTAAATACGCCATATGTATATTCATGTCTTTTGTTAGATAGTGTATCGTCGACTTCTTAGGGTTTGCAATCCATACCGACATTTCTATGCCCCAAAATTTTCAGAAAATTTAATACTATTATCAATTGTTTAGCGTACTAAGCAATTAAAATACTCGTAAATAGGGTATAAAGATAGAAACAACCTTAATTTCAAATTCAGCTTTAATTATAACACAACATCAACGGAACCCACGAATTTCACTTCACAAACAAACACTCACTGCAATCTGTAACCATATTTCACCGAGATTGTTAAACAAATCAATTCGAGTGAAAACTCCGTTATTTCGGGAAGACGTTGACGTTATTTTATTACAAATCTCTTTGTCAATGGAGAATCATTGACAAATTGGAAATACTATGGTTCAATTCACAAACCTCGGTATATTTTCATTTATCTGTCGTTTCCTTTCTGTTGATTTTGCTACAACATTTATATAGACATATTTTATCTGTCTCTTTTCCTTTTTTCTGAAATGAATAAAGTGCTCGGTGAGTTTATTGATTACCGTTTTGTTTGATATGTGACTTCGTAAGCTTGTTTCGTCTATGAGATGAGATAAATAAGAAGTATATGTAGACAATGTTGAATTTATAATAAATCTCAAGTTTTAGGGATACCCACGAACTACAGTTTATTTTTTATAATACAATGGTGCAACGACCCACGGTCACCTTATGAGAAGTGGCTAACTGAAAGTTCTTCGTTTTCACCCTTCTCCTATAAGAAAGTAAAATAATGGCATGTCGTCATGACCGTCGCCCTGCCATTCTTTTACTCACCAAACGAAAGTCAACGTTCGAGGCACTGCTGCTTTACGTCGATTTTCTTTAAGATGCTGATACTATCTGATTTAAGTTCAAACAGTATGACATTGCCTGTCTTTGGAGTTTAATTAGACAAAAGTGATTCGGCAATTATTACACCTTGTCATCATCATCATTGTCGTTGCAATAACCGGATTGCATCCAAAGCTTTCACATAGGAGTACAGGGTCTAATTTTTAGTTTAACCAGATAATAATCTTAATATAAAATCCTTGCGTTACTGACTGACTGACAGACACGCTACAGCCGAAACTATTGGGCGCAGGAAGCTGAAATTTGGCATGTATGTTCCTTGGAGACCGTAGGGGTGCACTAAGAATAGGGATAAGGAATAAGGGATTTCCCGAAATTCCCACGGGATCAGCCAAAACGGGTAAATTTAAAAAAAATGCAGGCGTAGCTGCTGGCGACCTCTAGTGTCACATAACTTTCCAACAGAGCGACTGCCGTCTAACCTCCGCAACTCTAAGTGCTATATTACAGTGCTATACTATTATCAGTATATTCCCGGAGACTAACTTCGCAAATTACCAAAGTCCATTAGCAAATTAAAAAAATATCCAGTTCCACACACTATTGAACCTCTAGCTCCAAATGAAGTGTTTATCTCTGATGATATTATAAAATGACCTTTTCGTTATGTCTGTCTGTATAAACGCGATAAACACAATCTATTGAAAAGATTTTTGTACCGTTTATCGTGTTGTCTTTTTAGGGTTCCGAACCTAAAAGGTAAAAACGGGACCCAATTACTAAGCCTCCGCTGTCTGTCTATCTGTTTGTCTGTCTGTCACCAGGCTGTATCTCATAAACCGTGATAGCTAGAAAGCTGAAATTTTCACAAATTATGTAATTTCGTTGCCTCTATAACAAAAATACAAAAAGTAAAAAAATAATAAAAAAGCGGGAAAACGTGATTTTTTCGTATTTTTTGCTCAATATTACTAACGGTAACAGGCAGACGCTTAAAATTTTCACAGAATATGTAGTTGTATATTACCTTTCAAAATAAATTATTAAATAAAAAAAACTAAATGTTAAAGAGGGCTCCCATACAACAAAAGTATTTTTAAGCAATTTGTAACTCGATCTTAATAAACAGGTAGAAACTTAAAAGATATTTAAGTATACATAAAACAAACGTGATTTTCTGGTGATGGTACCGAACCCTTCGTCCGCGAGTCCGAATCGCACTTGCCCAATTTTCGTGTGAGCCTGAGAAAGGTTTTTAAGTGCATAATTTACGCGACCGGTGCCGTGGGCGCAGTCTAGTAAAGTACAAAAAAACAACAGACAATATTTATTACGTTATTGTATCCAATGGTGAGACAAAGCTCTCTCAGATTGAAACAGATTATTGTTTTCCGATAGCAATATTTTCTGTTTTAGGTACTCTTTGATTTATGAACCGAAACGTGACTCGGTTCAAATTGTTAGCGTTTGTCTGTCTTACTAAGGCCGACCACAAATATAAGATTTCGCCAGTGAATTGCTAAAGTTTTTTTTTATCTGACACTTAGTTGCGTCACTGACGTCACTTGGGGCAAGCATTGAAAACCAGCAAGTCGTATCGGGGCTAACGTCACGAACGAAGCACCGCTGGATGCCTGCCTCATTGTCACATCGGCGGCGTACAGTTATATTTTTTTAATGTGGGTATGGCTGAAAATTTTCGTAGGTACCTAATGTATACCCGTAATAATGAGACTATGTACACCCACCTACTATATTTTTTATGATGTACCTATTAATTGTACGTTTTTATGGTGTGAGACTAAACGAATTACCTACTTACTTACTTTATTACAAGTCTTTTTTGCCAACATAATTATGATAGTAATAATAATTATCCTACAGGTTATATCCATAGTTAAATACGTTAGTTTTGTATTTCAAGTGTTTTATGAGTAGTTTTAAATATCGAGGTTTTCTGACAGATAATGCGGGTAAACATGGAAATTAAAGGTAAAAGGGTATTTAGGATTAATTTTGTGCTTTCTGAAATCATAGCTTTCATATACCAAATTCTAAAACGTATACTGTGCACCCGGCTTAATAAAATTGTTTAAAGGTTTGGCTAAACCGTTTTTGGACAAAAAATATGTATTTTGCAGGAAAATGAGTATCGGCAAACTATATTTTAACTAAACTAGCTCATGTATCCAAAAATGTTTCAGTTACAGCCTTTCACTGAATAATAACGGCAATCAACGGTATATTGTATTATCAGGGTTCGCAATCGAGTTCAAGTAAAGTATTAGAAGTCTTCGTTTCTTTAAAACCTGTTGACGATTTGAGTTTAAGGCTAGAAGGTTCTAGCAGGGTTACTATACAACAACTTGCTAGACAAGCTCCTTTCAACCCTCATTTGCAACCACCCTGGGATTTGGCTCAAAGTTACGGACTTAGTCGAAGTTTTAAGGTCTATCTACACGTAACTGCGCTGTCGCTTGTCTCCAACTCGGAAAGGGCCATGTCGGCCAATTTAACCATTTCAGCCAGATGCCGTGGGAATTTCGGAAAATCCCTTCTTAGTGCACCCCTACGGTCCCCAAGAAAAACAAATGCTTTTCAGCTTCTTGCGCCTAACAGTTTTGATTTCAAACATTTTGTGTGAGTCAGTCAGTAACGAAAAAATTTTATATGCGGATACTGGCATTATTATACTGTTTCTCGCGACAATCAATATACGTTACTAAATCCATTTAAAACATAGACATAGAAATGAACTAACATTTCTGGCCGCAAGTGTACCTGCCCTATTTGAATAACAAAACATTGTCACACGGACGCTCGTGTACAACGGTGGTAACACGAGCAACTTATAGCCATTGAATGTTTATATAATTGATATTGCACTGCAGTTGGGCACGTCTGCTTAATATATCGCGCGGGTGTAGTGTACAATTTAGCGTTCGGTGGATCAGCTTAGCGCCAAAATTAACGGCTTTAGTTATTGCGTTGTGGTTGCCGTTTCATACAGAACTATTACATTCTGTTTTTACATTCTATTCCTTTTTGGCTTTTGATTTATATTTGAAATGTGTTCAATTATTTTAATTTGTCAGAGATCTTTTTTACATTATTTTAGTTATGCACAAACAAATGTACAAATAATGAATGCCAAAAGTATCTACCAATCAACATTTTGGTCATGAAATGATGACAAAAGGAATCGTTGCATAATATACGTCTCGAATAACTCATTAATAAATTTAAGAATACGGTAGGTATGCCTGCCGTATTCTACCGTAGGTATGTCATATAGTTTATAAATACATAATTATAATAATAATATAATAAGGGAGAAGAAGAAGACCACTGCTTATGACAGAAAAGGTCAGTGACCAGCACGACCGACTAAACATGCTTGTTGATATTTTTCAAATTGTCTTTCGGGATATAAGTATACCACGTACCTTTGTTTGGAGTAACCGATATATCGGCACTGTTGCAAGCGTTGTACGCAAAAAACGAGTAAGAAAGCGGGAAGACTGTTATACTTGCATCACTGTTAATCATTACATTGATATACCAATTACAGTTAACGTATTTTTTGATAAATCTGTTCGATTACTATGAAATTCAATAGAAGTCCTTAATCAGGCACGATGAAGACAGGCACAAAGACTGTCTTTACTTTGAACGAAACTTGATTCGGACATACTGTAAATATTTTCAACAATTTAAATACTTGAAGAGATTTGTAAAGGAAACTGCTGTAACATTTCTCTGTCATATTATTTTCATCGATATAATGAACTAACGTACCTTCTTCGTTTGTTTATTATCGCTTGCTAGTTGGCAAATGGTGGCAAAACATCGTGAGGAAACCTGCATGACTCAAAGTTCTCCATGTCATCATGTAATCAGCCCTATACACTGTCCCACTGCTGGGCACGGACCTTTTCTCACTGTGAGAAGGGTAAGGCCATAGTCCACCACGCTGGCCAAGTGCAGGTTAGCATACTTCACAAGTCTTTCAAGAACATTTTGGAGGACTCTCAGACATGCAGGTTTCCTCACGATGTTTTCCTTCACCGATAATCAAGCGATAATTAACAATTTAATACGCACTTAACTTCGAAAAGTTATTGGTGCGTGCCTTGGATTCGAACCCGAGACCCTCTGCGTAGTAGTCTGTCGGTCTCACCACTCGGCTTTCGCTGCTGCAGAGTTCTCCGTAATGTTCGCGAAAGACGAGTGAATTCTATAAACTCGCACTTGGCAAGGGTGGTGGACTATGACTGTACCAACTCATCAAAACTAGCTCCAAACTCACAAAAAAAGGAAGAGGCCTCTGCCCAACAGTGATCAATTTAAATACAGGGCTGATGATAATGACTGGTCAGAACTTTGTGCAATCTCGTAATGGTTATGTGTTCTCTGGTTTCGGTGGCTTTTGGTATATTTCACACGGAAAAACTAAAACACAGACGTATTCTTAACGAATATACCCTTAATTGTCAATTCAACAGAACCAACAATATGTACAAAAGACAATGTCTGCAGCTCTCACTGCTATAACGAAGTGGAACGGTGCACGCCCGGGGTCGAAGGTGTGCTGTCACCTTAATTGAATATCGTAGTTGCATGAAGATACGATAAGATATTTTGTAGTAGGTTATACACATAAGCTACTATAAAATCAAATCAGCATACAGCAAAGATTGGACACTATAATTAAATAGTGATAGTATCTTCATGCAACTACGATATTCAAACGTGTGTTTGTCTCTTTTGAAGACTAGTTTCCGCGCGCGGCTCTGCTCTGTTGGTGTTGGTAGCCTATGAAGTTATACAGATGTTTTTTTCTTTATTTTTAAAGGACTTTTCTACTTGTGTACATGTCAGTCCCATCGTACCCTAATTTCTTAAAAAAAACAAAATGTATCCAATTATTGTGGGGTAAGTTTCTTTTGTCAGCATTATTTCAATAAGCTCTCCTTCTGAGCTTATTTCTTAATAAGCACGAATTATGTTAATTCGACGTATTGAGAAGACAATAATTTGATTCTTTTGTATTTTAATGTTTGCGATTTGAATATATATTTTTTTATCTTAGAAATTGGAGAGGCAAGGGAATGTGACAAGTAGTTGGTGATATAGATAATAAAAAAATATTTACTGTACAACAATATAATGACAGTAGTAGAACGATTTTAATCCTTAGTTCCTACGACTTAAGAACGGTACAAAGGTAAAAGTGTCTATTTTGACAAAAAGACGTGTGGACAATTATATTTGTACAATATAGGTAATGCACGGACGACGCAGTAGGTGTAGGCCTCCCGCAAGGTGGACCGACGATCTGGTTAAGATCGCGGGAAGCGGTTGGATGCGGGCGGCTCAAAATCGGTCTGTGTGGAGAACCTTGGCGGAGGCCTATGTCCAGCAGTGGTTATCTCTAGGCTGACATGATGACAGGTAATGCCATGTATATGTAACAGCAAAATTTTGCTGACTATGTACATACAACATAATTTAAAAAAATACTAGAATTCTAATAATAATGATTATTTCCTTAAGACATGCGTTAATATTAATTCAAAAACTCAAAATAGAAATAGACATTCAAAAACTACTGAATCGATTTTGATGAAAGTTGGATAGTTCTCAAAATACTTCAAAATTATAACAATCACAGTACATTTACATTTTTTATCTTCCTTATTTCCTTGTATTACTCAGCAAATTTACTAACAACAGCAATGAGAAAAATATTTGTGTGCTAAGGGTACTCAATTACCATTCATGAGCAATAACAATAAAACTGGAATAATTATTTGCAAAGCCTCTTCCAACTTTAAGCCATATGCAATCAGACAAAAGTATTTTAAAATAGGTAGGTGTACTATTTTAAAATACTTTTATCTGAATTTCTTCTCGTGAATTGCCCGTTATAGGAAGAAAATGTCTGCTCATGTGATTTATTGGTGTAGTGATTTACACACTGTTCTGTTTACACCTGTTGAGGGTTCGTCCTCATCATTAGCATTGCATAATATCTGTCCCACTACTGAGCACAGACCTCTTCTCATTACAAGAAGGGTTGGGCTATAGTCCACCACGCTGGCCAAGTGCAGGTTGGCAGACTTCACAAGTTTTCGAGGACATTTTGGAGAACTCTTAGGCATGCACCATTCCTCGCGATGTTTTTCTTGACCGTAGCAAGCAACAATTAAGAATTCAATTCGCAAATATCTTCTAAAAGGCTAAATGCTGAATATGCAATAGACTACAAAGATATATAGGTTATGTCCACTATTTACCTCCGTATGAATGTGGATTTTTTACACTAAGTGTATTGCACATGAAAAAAATGGGTACAAGTGCGCACCGTAGATCTGAAACCAGGCCACGGTGAACTTTTTCCATCTAATGTATGCTATACGCAGCTACTCCAATTTGTGCCTACTAATGGGACGGCGCACACTACTACGAACGAATACTACTAACTAAGAACGAATGACCATTATCGCAAAAAAATTTTACATACATCTATGCAACAGTGTTATTTTTCGTCAGCAAATAAATTTATAAGTAGATTGAGTTTTTTAAAGTTTTTATTTCATTTTCAACTGAGTAACTTTGTAGAATTTAGGTAGCGCTGAGTATTAGGTCACGTCTTTTTATTTTTTCGCTACTGTTCCCTACCGGTCGTATTAAGAGTTGCTTAGTGTACCAGCTCCCTTACGTAAGGTTTCACTTATAAATCTGTGTAAATTGCTCATTTATTTTGCGTGCAGCCATTTAAGCGGGATGCCTTTAAGCGAGATTCATCTTTGATATTTTATTCTTATGTTTGGTAAACAAAGCGCACCCAAGAGTAAGTAAGTCAAAAAGGTGAGTATTGTGGTTTTTTTTCGTTTATAGCCAAAATTAATAAGCAGTCTGAGGTGAAAATTTGCTACAGGTGTCGGTTATAAATCTAATTTTAATTTCGTTTTAATAGCTTAACTACAAGATTTCTTATAAACTTGAATTGATATTACTTTAACAACAGTACATAGTTATTATAAGTATTGGTACTTACTTTAAAAGGGCTCTTGATAAAGATAATAGAATAGTGTGAATAGGAAGCGAACCCGGGTCTCCGGGGTGAAAGTCTTAGACGCAACCGGGGCCCGGGGTGACGCTAGAACGATGATGACGATCTATCTTATCGAACACAGGCTGAACACTTAGTTTTGCTTAAATACACAAAAAACAATTATTTAATTCTAGTTTATCGTTTTTCTTAACCTCTTAAGATCTGGGCTTGTAATGAAACTTGTAAGTTAATATTTTATACGTTTTTGGGTTCATTTGGGTTAAATTTAAATACATGAATTTTTTGAATTTTTTTATTTAACTGGAAATTAAAAAAAATGCACTTACACATATGTGTACCTAGGATTTTAATGAGGACCAAAGTTCTTGTTAGTGTGGTAATTTTCGAAACAATTGTTTTTTAAAACACATAAGTACATATTACATTTTACGCACATAGTGCGGCAGCGTGATGAACATGTCGGGTGTCTACATTTGGATGCGAATTTAGCGTCCACGTAACGCGGCAGGTGCCCCACATTGTCCAGCCTTACTTCTGGTATCGGTTGTGATACGATCGGCCGGTTTTTCTTTGCAGGAGGTCCAGCGTAGATCTCTGTTTCATTAGAGCTGGAGCTGGGTATATCTGAATATCTGGAGTTGTGGCTGGGTCTTGAGGTAGTGCCAGAGGTAATGAAATGGGGGTCACATCGCCCTCCATCATATTTCATCATCGCCTTGCCTAAATTGATCCTGTATTGCAGTAATCCCAGTTTATCCTTCGTCTGAATATTTTCTTCCTTACAGCAGCGTGTGTACATGATCCAGCAGTTAACGACTACCAAATCTAAAAAGTGACAGAAGGCTCTTACCGTCCATTTCTTTGTACGCATTGCGCTCCGATAGTACGCAATCAATCTGTCGCACAAATCTATTCCACCCATGCAGCTGTTATAACTTTTCACAACAGCTGGTTGATTGACATCAATCTTTTGCTTCTGGACCTTGCACCAACGCTTGCAGGTATCTGCAGGCGCACTCCCTACACACGTAGAGAGCATAGTGACTGATTTTGTGTCCTTCCATTTAAGAACACATATATTTTCGTCGCTTCTTACTTTTTCATCCCACTCTCCTCTTGCTAACTGCTTGTCTGTCTTCAACTTATTTGCAACTGGTCCAATTCTATTCGTCATAACTGTCCCTGTCAGATAGATCTCTTTCTCGCTTTGATTCAAGTGCTCAGCTAGTTTTAGACTCGTGAAAAATCTATCCGTGTACAGAACACAGTTGTTGTTGATCGTGCGGCAAAGAGTTTGAACTATACCGGCACCCAATCCAAGATTTCGCATAATTTCTTGAGGTATAGTATCTTTACCAACATAGATTTCAAAGTCCAGGACCAGGCCATCCCGAGCAGCCAGTACAAAGTTTTTGAGGCCAAGTGGGTTAGGTTTAGACGGCACGTATTGGCGGTACTCGCATCGCCCGGAAAAGGGGATCATTTGCTCGTCTATGGACATGTGTTTTGAGCGAGGTAAAGAGTGACATTTGTTTAGAATAGATTCTATGAGAGGTCGTATTTTCCACAGTTTGTCAGATCTATTGGGTTGGTCTGCATTAGCGAAGTGAATAAAATTGCGAAGCTCATAGAAGCGTTGCCGGGTGATCGCCTCTCGAATAATTGGCACGCACAAATCTCTGTTCCAGTAAAGTTTGCCCTGAGGATATTTCAGTGTCCCCATCATCAGTAATACACCCGAGAAGCGGATTAATTCAATAGAATTAGTATTAACTGATCTAAGATCACGTTTTTGTGCGGAGTACAAGTTAGTTTGCTCGGCTACTAAATCCCAAAAATCTTGCCGCAGATATTCAAAAAAAGAATACAGCACATTTATTTCGGTGGTGCCCTGGGAAATAAGTTCATCATCTGCAATATCTGGACCTCGGCATAACATCTCCTTAGTACGCCAAAACAGTCGTGATGAACTTTGAACCTCTTCTTCCGTACATTGTTCAGACGGCCCCTCCTCTTCTTCTTCATCAGATTCCTCCAGCTGCTGAGGATATTGAAGGACTTCTGGAGGCAAATACTCGTCGTCGTCATCGTCTCCAGAGAAATCAAAATCACTTTCGTTCAATAATCTTCCTATTTCTTCGTCATTCATCTCCATCTGAAACACCCATACAATAAAAAAATGTAATATACGATACTGAGGTACACATTTGTGTAATAGAAAAATATCAAAACAATACTAGTACAAAAAACAAAAAATACTTGAAACTTACCTTCTAACACGTTACTCCAGTTATTCAACAATATAAATACACCAAACTTTCGTTAAAAATGACGTTATCTAATTTTTAATTAATTTTACAACAAAATATGCGTGGATAGTTGACAAAATTTTCAAACTGAAAAATTCAAACTAACTTGACAAGACCAATTGTGTTCGGATACGCCATCTTTGATTTTTATGAGGCACTCTGTAGCATTAGAAATATGTTTCAATATTCGGAGATGTCAATAGATGTCGCTAACTCCCTGTTTTTCGCAATAAATGAAGGTGCACATATGTGTACTTATAATCTGAAGAGGTTAATATAACTGTTCTTTTTGCCCTTGTTTAAATTTTGCATATCGACATTCGACATAGACTTTTTTGCGTGTGCTCTCTTTTGGGATTTCCAATATCGTGCGCACCAAATTACCTACACTATCCACAAGCTGGTAGCACAAGCGCTTATTGCGTTGGTTAGATTTAAGCCTAAATTCAAAAGAAAATTACATAATTTTGGTATTTCATATTTTAATATTATGTTCTATACCTTGACACGAAAACTACTCAAACTTTTTGGGCCGTAGGCGAGACGTCTTCAATAACGACCGCTAAGTAGTAGGTAATACTGATAAAAAACAAAGGAGCAAAATATTTTGCAGTTATCGGCATACAAAAATATCATTCATCAAACAGTAAAGACATAAAGACATATTTATTTCTGCATTTTGGTTGTTTACAACACTTATACATGTCAAAACCCTATTCTAGATGATGCCGGCTTTTCCTAGCTAAATGACTTCTTGAGAAGAAAGGCCGAAACAAACTCAGAGTCATTGTTTTTTTTTGTCACTTCAATTTTTTTAGTCTTTTCTTCATCTTTTAAAGTCCAGACAAAAAAAGGGTTTAGTGTGCAAGTACAATGCAGGAAATTATCTGACGCTTTTGACTGACTCGGCCCACTGATGGCCCGCATTCAACAGCAATCGTACGGCTCAACCTTGATTGAGGGAGCCAGCACGATCTGCATCACTATGCCTCCACGCCATCAGAAGGTGTATGCATAAGCATGTCAGCCTAAGCCATCAGACAGGTTGCCACAACTACTTGTTTATATGTTTAATAATACCCACATCGTACTCACAACTTTACATGCTAATACACAGTAAAATACATGTTGCAAACAATAAGTAAAAATAATTAAATTTAAATAATAAAATGTCATATATTTAAAATGTCACAAAATATTATTGGATGTCAATTTAGGCATAATAATATATTACTTAAGTAATTTTAAAAAATAATAAAAATTTAAACAATAAAATGTCATATATTTAAAATGTCAGAAAATATGATTGAATGTCAATTTAGGAATAATAGTATATTACTTAAGTAATTTCAAATGTCAAAAGAAAATAAATAAAATAACAATGTCAAATCAAACTACATATGTCAAAACAAAATACATAAAATTACAAATGTCAAAATGTAAAAATATAAGAATTACAAATGTAAATAAAAATATAATGTCACTAATTTCAAAATGTCAAAATTCATAATTTTTAAACTCAATTCCAGGCATTTTTGTCTGCTAAATAATCCTTCACTGTGTAATAAGCTTTTGAACACAAGCTCTGTTTAATAAATACTTTGAATTTATTAATACTTAGTTCCTGAATATTGCCTGGAATTTTGTTGTAAAAACGTATGCTTTGACACTTGTATGAGTTACTTATTTTTTGTAGTCTAGTTGAAGGTAGAATAAGTTTGTTTTTATTTCGTGTATTTAATTTATGAATGTCGCTGAATTTAGAAAACATATTTATATTTTTCCTGACATATAACAAGTTCTCATAAAAGTATTGAGATGCGACAGTCATTATCTTAATTTCTTTAAATTTTTCCCTCAGTGAATGCCTTGCACCAAGACTGTAGATTGCACGAATAGCCCGCTTCTGCAGTACAAACACAGTTTGAATGTCAGCTGCGTTGCCCCATAATAAAATGCCATATGACATTATGCTGTGGAAATAACTAAAATATACTAATCTGGCCGTATCTATATCAGTTAACTGACGAATTTTGTAAACCGCGTATCCTGCAGAGCTAAGTCTATTCGACAACTGACCTATATGTGGGCCCCACTGTAGCTTAGAATCTAAGGTTATGCCTAAGAATACGGTGTTATCTATAAGATCCAACTCTTCTCCATTCAAACATATGTTAGGTTTAACTTGTTTTACATTCGGTCTTGAAAATCGTATACATTTTGTTTTTCTTTCATTTAACAGTAAATTGTTAGCTGTAAACCATTGAACTACTTTAGAGAGAGCGTTATTTACATCGTCATTATTTGATTGTTGTCGTCTTAGTTTAAAAATAAGTGATGTATCATCAGCAAATAACACTATCTCTTCATTATTTTGCATAATGTATGGCAAATCATTAATATATACAAGGAAAAGGAATGGACCAAGAATTGAACCTTGCGGCACTCCCATTGTGACCACTGAACCCATAGAAACTTTTCCATTTACCTCAACTCTCTGTATCCTATTACTCAAATATGATGTTAGGAGATCCAAAGCAGTGTTCTTAACTCCATAGTAATGTAATTTCCTGATCAATGTTTCATGAAACACGCAATCAAAAGCCTTAGATAAGTCACAAAAGACTCCCAAAGCATCATGCGACTCCTCCCAGGCATCAAAAATACTATCTAAAAGCTCAACTCCAGCATCGGTAGTTGAGCGACCCCTAGTAAAACCAAATTGTTTTTCATGTAACAGCTTATTGTTATTAAAATGAATTTGAAGCTGACCTAGAATTAATTTTTCAAAAATTTTACTAAACGTGGGTAGCACAGATATTGGCCTATAATTTGTGGGGTCAGATGTGCTACCTGATTTAAATAACGGAATTACTTTACTACTTTTCATTTGATCAGGAAACACACCACAGTCAATGCATCTATTGAAAATCATTGCCAGTTCAGGTGCTACTGTGTTGATTATGGATTTAGTAATCACAACAGAATTGCCCCAAAGATCACTAGTCTTCTTCAAATTAAGGGTATTAAAAGTTTTTACAATATCTCTGTCAGTGACATAACTAAAACTAAATTCAATGTTACACCTATTGACATTTTGCTTCAATAGAGATTCTGTTTCATTAGGGGACGAGTTGAGGGATTTAGTGGTTGAGACTGGAATGTCTGTGAAGAAATTTTCAAATGCTGTGGCAACCTCAAAATCTGACTTTAATATCTTTTAGTAAAATGATATTACTTTGCTGCATGTCGCATATCATAAATATTTTACCTCCTACAAACATAAACAAGCACTTTAAAAAAGTTCACTGAAATCTGGCACACTTTAATCAAAATCCTTGGAAACTGTAAAAGCAATTTTGATGGAGGACTATGTACAATTTCATTCTTTGTGTTTATACTGGCAATTCTGGGCGATAGCCGCTCAGCGAATTAAGCAAACAAGACAGGGACGAGCTAAAATCGTCTGCTTAATTAGATTTTATGTTTGGAAACGTTGGACGCCTTTGGCACTTTACGTTCTTGGTGCCCACGTTATAAAATATTAGGGTTTTTTGAGATTTTATCATGTTTGGTTCTATTCTCTTGGTAAGAACAGCTGCAGTTATAAATTTTATTCGCACAGCTGTATCATCTTAAAATTATATTGATACAACTTCAAATAGTTAACGTTGAAAAGCTTGTATCCACGATGAGAAATTCCTTAAATTTTGTTTACCGCTAAATTTTTCACTTCTTATTTATTTGAGATGCCTAATTGATATTCATCAGCCTAGAAACGCCCGCTGCTGGACACAGGGCTCCACCAAGGTCCTCCACACATAGCGATCTTGAGCGTTTTCCACGATCTTAAGCAGATCGTCGGTCTACCTTACTTATAAAGACATTTATAAGTCACTAGCGCCACGTCCCAGCTTCGCACGGGTGGCCTTTTTTTATATGAAATGAAATTAATTAAATTAATAACGCAGGAAATTACATATTTTTTAAATTACAGAGATGTACTAAGCATATCTTTCCATGGGTGTCGCAATGGCATATATGGGAAGGAAATAGTATCTTTACGTACAGAAGGAAATCTCGACATCAAAATAGTCACTACCAACCCGTCTGGTGAGCATGGTAGAGTTTTGGCAAACCTCCTGTTGGCTCACAATAGTCACAATATGTGAACGCAGGTTAGGAGATACCTATTTAAAGCAATGGATCGAAAAAGGTTGTTATTATAACTATTACTTATGGCGTAGTGGTTTAAGCGTTCGAACCGCCGTTTAACTCTACACGTCGCTCTAAGTGTCGTTTTTTCGATGCCCACACGAAACAATACTTTGTGTGATTCACAAATCGCTGTTTCAAGTCTGGGTATTATTTGTGTCCGATTGAATGTTTGTAATAGCGGCATAGCGGCCGCCAGTGGTGTACGTAACGGACTGTCGAGACGATGGTCTCGGGTTCGATCTCCAGGTACCCCTGGGCACACACCTCTGACTTTTCGAAGCTATGTGTGCATTAGAAGTGTCATCGTCAATTGCTCGCTCAACCCCTTGAGTGTCCTACGGTCACGGTATGCCCGTAAGAGAAATAGGCCGGTAGTGTCCTACGGGCACGGTGTGCCCATAAGGATTTGTGTGAACTTCACTCCGGTGTTGTGTGATTGGTTACAATAATAAAAACGTACATCGACTAGTTATAGTTTAACCAACATAATAAAATCAATTTTTACCATATTTCCAAGCTTGCAACCGAGAAAAATAATAAAATTGCTGATTTCGGTGCTCAGTGTTCTCCGTGCCGCCATATTACGCTGTGGCGATCAACTAAGTTGAATTTGTGATTTTTTATAATGTATTCTCAACGCAAACGCTAAGTAATTGTATTAGTATTATATATTAAATTATTGACAATTTAGTGAAGTATATGTTTTACATATTTTTTTAGCCAGTTGTAAAAACATTTACAAAAAAGTGTTAGTAATTTTTGTGATGTAATTTTCGGGCGTTGGCCGCTAGCCGTCTTCCATATTTTAAATGATTAAATGTATGTATTTATTAATTACTTTACAAAATATAGATAAGTTTCTCACAAAGTTGTTTTAGAATCCATTGTTAATAAGACATTTCGTATTGTTTTTGGTATGAATAGGTATAAATATGCTTTGTGAGTGAGAAATGTTTTCCGTCGTATCGTCAAAATGGCGCAAATTTTTCGCTGCTATGAATAAATGGTTATTGTGAAGTGATATCGGTGACCTGTGCTAAATTAATGTATATAACCGTCGCATCGTCTACCCGTGTCAATATCAGTGCAGTGAGAAAGGGAATTTCGTGAATAATTTATGTATATATTGGAAAAATGTTTCACATGGTGTAAGTAAAAACAAAGTGACCTGCATTTATCAATTTTTTTCGACATGAAAAGGTTAAAGGCAAGCTATTTTAATATAATTCTCATATATAGTAACTTCTGAACTGTATACGGTTTAAAATGTACGTCATATAATTATACCAAACGTGAGAAAATTAAAGTTTTATAACCTAGGATCTTATAAACGTTACATCCTCAAAATGGCTGGACACTACCGGAGAAAATGCATTTTAGAGCGGGGCATGCGAGGGGTTAATAAAGTGCCCGGTAGATGGAAATAGGCTCGCCCCCTATTTCATTGGGACCGAAACATAACTGGAGAAGTGTGAGTGTGTAATGCACCTCTGCCTACCCCTTCGGGGATGAAGGCGTGAAGTTATGTTGAATGTTTGTAAAGTTGCCTGCGATACATGGTTTATTTTTAGTGCGAGATTCCTCTTAAAGGGAAATACATCATCATCGTCCTAACGCCATCTGGGTTGCGATCCAAGGCCATCGTCTCGGAGCCCGCGGTCCGTTTTTCTACCGTATTTCTACCACTTCGCACGATCTGCGACATTCCTGATAGTTAGTCTATTCACACGCATATCATCCCTCACGAAGTCAAGCCAGCATTACTTGAGCCTTCCCCGATTACCGAAACCCGACGGAGGTAGCATGGCAAGACACTTGTCACCCACGTAACATACCGGTTGTCGAAAGACGTGACGTGACAAGCGGTCTTGCCGCGTGATTACGCACATCCAGCGTAATATATTTATCATTGTAACACACACATTTGCTAGTGTCGCTTTAGCATGCGCCACGTCCCAGTAAAACGGGTCTAATGATGGTCTATTTATGGACATGTCTTTCAGCTTAACCGGCACTCTGGGGTCACAAATAACAACACTTACCTTACGCCATTTGGCCCAGGCTACCGAAATGCGTACCTTGACGTCGAAATCGATGTCACCAGATGCGTGGAGTAGAGATCCCAGGTACTTGACTAAGTCCTTTCACTCGGCAATGTCTCTGCCTATACGAATTGATGCGGGATGTGTATAATTTTCAGACCGTCATCCTCAAGCGAACCCTTTTTCGCGTGTGAATACACGCCACACCAAGTGTTCTCTGTTGCTCATGCAAGTCTCTGATGCTACGTCTAAGACCACGCTAAACAGGTACGAACTAAGGACGGCAATCCGGTGGACACCGACGGTGATAGAGAAGGGTTTTGTATCGCCAATAGCGTTACGAACCGGAGTACGAAAATGAAGTTTGAGTATGAGTCTCGGATGATGTCAACATAGGCCTCGGGTACGTCTTTAGATGTAAGGGCTCGACACATCAGCACTCGGGGCACAAAGTCAAATGCCTTCTTTGTGACGTCGCTGTGACGTCGCAATGAAACCGTTCACCCACTCCACTTGGCTGGCCGCTGCGCCACCCTCACCTTAGACACCACACCTCGGGCTCCAAATAAATACGGAGACGTTGGGAGCGCTCGTCCCTTTTGGATCGGCTGAACAGCGGCAAGCTGAAGCTAAGTACACCAGCTACTCTTCCTGAGCGACCCCGGAAGCGAATCCCCAACAAGATCCCTTACTATCGTCGAATCACGCGACCCTGGTTCTATAGAATTTCCTTAATAATGTTTAAAGGAGATGTACCATTTGGCCATACATTATGGGCCTGGCACGGCCAAACACGACACCATGTGTGTTTTGAAGATAAATGACTACTCTGTTAACCTGTATAATTTATTTTTAAATAACTTTTGGTGGAAATAAGATACGAGATATTTGAAATGGCAATTATTCCACAACTAAATATACCTCAAAATTGAATTTTAACGTAAATATAATACCTTGATGTAAATAAAGGTAAGTCTTTGCGTCATAAAGAACAAAAACGACATAAAGAGAGGCCAATAATAATAAATAATCACCTGTGTACTAGGGAACCTCGTACTATGTATACTCGTCCAAAAAAACTAACCACAATCACAAACACCGCTGCATATTCTTAGCATGGGTAGAAGGTACTGATCATTATTATTGAATTTATATTCAATTACATTACATTAAAACCGTACGAAAACACCAATTAATCAGAGCAAAATATTTACGACGCGCAGTAGCAACACGAATGACATAACAGTTAAAAAATGTGTTGCAAATGGTTTGAAAAAATATTTCTACTATCGATTAAAAAACAAAACGATTTAAACAGTTTAATAATTATGGAATATATAATAAATTATATATTTCTTGATTCTTTTTACAAATATACCTACTTATAAAGTAAATAAAATATATTGTTTTCTAACATAATAATAAAAATATTATTTCGTTAAAACAATTTCTGCCTACCATACTTCATTTTATTTTTAATGCTGGCAACATAAGACATCCATCCGCTACTACCATAGCCTATTCAAAATAATAATCTTTAAAAACTAAATTCTTTCACCGAACTTCTATCAAGAAACGAAAACTATGTATAAATTTAAAAAAATATATGTTTAATTTCAAAGATTCACAACTTTCTGGACGCTACAGGCCGTATTTGGTACTTCTCCTTTGTGTTTTGCTAAAGGATGTGTTAAATTCTTTAATGAATTAAACCGATTTTTCATTGTACGAGGGTCAAACTGAAAGTTCTTAGAAAATCAAAAACTGATTACATTAGCCAGTTATTAGTTTTATTATATCTTTTCAAAATATTGTCCATTGACGTCAATACACCGCTGCATGCGATGGAACCACTGGGAAAAGCACTTTGCCCACTCGTCCTTAGGGGTCTCTTCAATGGCATCGCGATACGCAGCCACCGCTTCTTCAGCATTCATAAACCGCTTTCCTTTAAGTTTTTCTTTAATTTTTGGAAATAAATAAAAATCACAAGGCGCGAGGTCGGGGCTATACGGCGGGTGACCCAGTAATTCAACGTTTGATGTCGCCAAATAGTCGATCGTTCGCTTGGCGGTGTGCGACGAGGCGTTGTCGTGGTGAAGGAGGATCCTACTGCGAGGTCGTTTCTCTCGAACTTTTTCCAAGACAAGTGGCAAACAATTGGTAGTGTACCATTCTGCAGAAACTGTTTTTTGATCCTCTAACACAATTGTTGCGAAATGACCTATCCTTCCAAAGAACGAGGCCACCATTTTTTTTCCCGCACTTCGATCTCTCTTCACTTTAGTTGGCAACTCCTCGAAAGGAAACACCCACTGAGCAGATTGTCTTTTGGTTTCAGGATCATAACAGTAAATCCAGCTTTCGTCACCTGTTAGTATGTCGAACACAGCATTTGAGTCACCTCCGTTAAATCTTTCAATCATTTTACGGCACCAATCCACACGATGGAGTTTTTGAGCCTTAGTCAAATTATGAGGTATCCACCGGGCGCAAAGCTTCCTGACCGCTAAATGTTCGTGGAGGATTTTGTGCACTTGACTCATACCGATGCCTAAGCTTGTCCGAATCTGCTGATAGGTCACTCTTTTGTCAGTCTCTATCATACGCCGCACAACACAGATGTTATTTTCAGTCGTCGCCGTAGAAGGCCGTCCCTCACATACATCATCAGTGAGATTAGTGCGACCACGTTTAAACTCATTAAACCTGTTGTAAACAGTCGCACGAGATGGGGCTTCATCGTGAAAGGCCAATCGTAGTCTATCATAACTTTCTTGTTGACTTAAATGACATCGAAAGTCATAAAAAATCATTGCACGAAAATTTTCTCGTGTTAAATTCATGTTGACGTGACACAGACAATTTTCAATTTGCCGCCAAATCGTAAAACAAATGACAAATGAATGAAATATATACTCAGTAATATTGGCAAAGAGTTCTATTTTCAAATTTTAGAATATTTTTTTTATTATATTGTTTATAAGTGGCCAGTTCTAAGAACTTTCAGTTTGACCCTCGTAACAGCAATTACGATTTTCATTTAACCACACCTAAGTAGGAATAACGTTACATCTTCTTCTTAAAAGAAAAACATATTTTATAAAATTGTATATTATATTAATATTACCAAGCTGAAGAGTTAATTTGTTGGTTGAACTCGCTAATCTCAGGAACTGCTGGTCTAATTTGAATAATTATATTGTGTTTTATAGCTCATTAATCGAGAAAAGCCATGGTTTATATAAGATTATACTATGAGCTACGATTGCGGCGCAGAAGCCTGAAATATCGAAGATGTAACCGTAGGCTTAGCTAGTTATGCATAAACCTATTTTCTTGTCAATAAAACGCACGGCGTTCATATCCAATAAATAGTAGTAGTTAATAGTTCTTTCCTGTCTCTGCAGTGGTAGATTGAGGATACAAAGTGTCACTACCCCATTTCATTCCGTGGGTGTCTTAAGAGGCGACTAAGGAAAATACACGAAGCATAATATAGTAACTTTTCGAAGATATGGAAAACCCTACATCAATCTCCATACCCGTCTGGCCAGCGTAGTTAAAGTAGGTCAAATCTTCCTATTAACTCACTGCTACAGTGATGCATCTAGCAGTAAACTGCGTAGGTAATGCTTTTTTTTTCTCTCTGTAGAAATGCATTTACGCATACCCCCGCAGGGTGAAAAGCGGGAGGTATGTGGGACTCGACGGCTGGAGTGCAAGGCCGTAATACCAACTAAAACCATAGCGCATACTTCCACGCCCTTTTGGGGCGACCCAGGGGGTCGCATTAGGATTCTACTCTGGCACCCAGGCGGATAGCCCCAAGGCCACAACCTATTTGGCGGCAGATGAAGGTGTTGGGCTCTGTCGCCAACACACGCAGCGGCCGCAGAGAATAGGAAGGACGGCAACCTGACAACACCGCATCTCCTCTTCCTCTGCGGCCCCACCGCAACGCATCGAATAGTGCGCCCCCATTTGGTCGCGGGAGATAGGGCGCACGGCAACGCAACACCGTTACGCCTCGCCTCCCGCGACCGCACCCGACTGCGAGGGGCAGGCAGAACTGTCCCCCGCACCCGCACCCTTGAAAGCATCCTGCTCAGGCCCCCCTCCAAGCCCACGCGGAGCGTCCACTCCCGGGATCTCTCTTAGCTTCACCGCGGGCGTCCAAGCCACGGTTACTACTACCACGACAAGGTGGAGATCCCACAGGGTGAGAGGCTGCGAAATGCTGTATAATGATAAATAGTATACTTTTTAGTTTTATGGTACTAGGTACGTACTTAAGTAATTAATTTCTACATTTTCAAATGGTGCACGGCTGTCTTCTGTACTTTTAGATTTGTAATATCTTTTGAATGGCAAGTTCAATTTGAATAATACAAGCATTATTCTTAAATTTATGTAATCGATCGCATCAAGCGAGTCTCATCGAGCTCGAGATCGTGCGATATATTTCGGTCAATTTATTATTTCACGCATTATTTCTGTTTCGCTATATCTTTTAAAATATTTCTATACTGTAAAAGACAATTTCTATCGACATTAAATACACTTCATATTTAGCATATTTAATTGGATAAGAAATAATACTGAATTGCTTAAAATAGCTTCAAAAGTAACCCATAAAATTTTTGTAATTTGTTTTTGGTAAAACTGGTTACTGGGGATTTTCCTTAAGAGATAGACCTATACCATTGCAGACATTTTTGTAGGTAATAATGAGTACTTTAATAATGTAATATATCTATCTACTAGGCCACGGGGGCAGGCCACAGTAAATAAGCATTTATATGTATTTTGTAAAGAAGTTGTTTAGCAATAGACAGCAGATCCATTATCCGTTTACATGGTTGTCGCCATGCTCAAAACTTCGGCAATAACGCTCCGGTTTCATACATGCGATGGTTTAAACATTTAAAAGACTATTTGGCAGTCATTGTTGACTAAATATCTTCAAAACCCCGAGCTTAACTTTAATTGCAGCTTATACAAACGTCAAATGAGGCGATGCGATCACTTTTCAGTGAAACGAATGAAAATGGACAGCTGTTGCAAAACACTACTCTGTATCAGATAAACCCGTCCTCTTTTTCTTTTCAATCAACAAAATCCAATTACAAAACATACAGTATTCTCAACTACATGTGAAATACTTTCTATTTGCTTCGACGTTTCGACGACGTTACACCAGCCGTGGACGGTCAGACTTTAAAAACTTAATTATTCGATACTGGCTTTACCAAATTTATAATGACCAACTCTATTATGAAAAAACCTTAACGTTACAACAACATAACATTCAATAACTTCAATTTATATTCAAATCACCACCTGAAATGTCAAGGCCAAAAATAAAGGCAATTTCGGCAAACCGCCGCTGTAAAACACAAATTGAACAATAATATAGACGTACATTTTCAATTCATTTGCATACAACCTTTGTATGAGTGACCATACAGATCTTAACGATGGCCGTGCCGAAAAGCAATTTCCTGCAACCCGCATTTTACAAAGTTCAAATGAAATGCTGCATTTTGAAAGTGCAAAGATTTTGTGCGGCTTGTAGGTTCAACATACTCACACTTACACCGTTCATAGGTGTAATAGGATGTGTACTTCACACACATTGCGCTATCTATAGATAGCCAATAGAGCTTTTAGCAACTATAAAAAAACATGATTAGGTACCTTATTTTCTAACACAGTTCAAAAAAGGAAGTTATCAATTTGGTCTATATTTAAGTGATATTTTAGAATTGTAAGGATAATGAATTAACTGTATCATATAAATCAACTTTAAATTATGATATTCACTAGAAATTCTCTAGCGGTTCTCATACTGGTAAAATAAATTGACTTTCGTTATCCTGCGCTCGCTCAATAACTTTTCACCTATCACCAAATATTTCAACAGAACTTAAGGCATAAAATGTCAAGTCATCCTAAGACCTTGTTGATGACAGCAGGAAATATTGTCTATTCAGAAGGATAACTGGGACTTTCTCAACAATATCACAGTGCTAGCAAAGAAATTCGAAAAACGATTAGTCTTGTGACTTTTACTACGTTGTTAGCTTTCATATTCATTCAATCGTAAATTCTATTGATATCTGTAGTAAGCTTGTAAGCAAATTCTCACATGCTTACAATAGCTTTTGATGGTAAGAACTATATATTTTAGAAAAATATTTATGTGTTAGTGATAGTTAATATGCTCGAGATTACCTGCGAGATCCAATGAATAAATGAGGCCCACAGGAGATCCAAGGTTACAAACATAGTTCTCCAAATATTAAAGCTCAAGTGATAATGAACAGGGCACATATTTTAAAGACCCAGTGGCCGACACAACGATGTTGTTCAGAGCGCAGAAATAGCGAAGCGCGAAGCGGTCGGATGGTTTAAGAACAGTCGGTGAGGAGACTCTTAGTAAGAAGGGCCTATGTCCCGTTTAGTGGACGTCTTCAGGCTAAAGAAAATAATGATTCGTTTAGAGTGCAGTGCTTTCGTGTGCATTTGTCGATTATAGCAATTGTTTTGTATTTTAAAGTCTGAGAAAGAAATTGACGTAAATGCATTTCCCGCGTAGGAGATTTATGTTTGTGTCACAAAGTGTAAAATGCCTGCTTTTTTTACCAATCGTCAATAGAACCATCAATTCATAATGGTTAATTAGACGGTTAGAATGGTTTGAACTGTAATAACACAGTCTAACTATAATACATTATTAATTGTAGTACTACGTAAATACATAAACATGACTGCTATTTCATTGGAAATCCATTAATTAGTGTAAATTCTACAGCATAATTGGTTATTCTAGACGTTTTCGTGCACCTGAGGTAGCGAAATAATATGTTATTTAACAATGTTATTATGTTATTTAACAATGTTATTATGTTATTTAACAATGTTATTACGTTAAATAATATAATTAATGTTATGCTTAGTTCTGTTAACATAAAAGCTTTGGTGTTCGTTACTGTCATGCATAGCTAGCTGGATTTGTATGAGCACCATAGATACTCAAAACCAAGATGCGCAGTCTCAAACTAAAGTGTCGTTTAAGACCCGTCCACGTCGTTCAAAACTAGTTATGGTCGTGATAATGATCATATCATTTTGTAAACTTAACCATCTAACGCCCGCGCACAGTGTTTTATGAAGACCATTTTTCGGACACCGTCTTTTTATTAAAGAAGCTAATAGATATATTCAATAAAAAGAAATATTTCGTATCCCCATTAAGCTAGCATCTCTAGGTTTTTAGGAAAACTTTTTTGAAAATCTTCATATTTTGAAGCGGATATTTAGAAAAAAAGATATTCCTCTTAAACTAAGCATGATACGCAATAATAATGTTACAAGCACCGATAGCGTCTCTTTCACTGCACATTTTATAGTTAAAATGAACCTCTTAACTTGACTAGATTCAAATTTAAGCGAGATTTTGGATTTTTAGATTTTCTTACTTTTCCCGAAGATTCTACCAAATGTGGAAAAGTTATATATACAGAAAGGATGCTCTTTACTTTCCTCATATACTCAATAAATTTCAAACCCGAAATCCATGGAATCTAGAAGTTATTCCATATAACTGTTTTTGCTAGTTTTTTCATATTTATATTCTGGATTTTAATGATTAAATTTTTATTCGATATTGATTTCTTTACAACATATAATTTAGTTATAAAATCAATATCGAATAAAAAATTTATCATTAAAACCCGGCATACAAATGTGAAAACCCTAGCAAAAACAGTTAATTTGGAATAACTTCTAGATTCCATGGATTTGGGGTCTGAAATTTATTGAGTATATGAGGAAAGTAAAGAGCATCATTTCTGTATATATTACTTTTCCACATTTGGTAGAATCTTCGAGAAAAGTAAGAAAATCTAAAAATCCAAAATCTCGCTTAAATTTGAATCTAGTCAAGTTATGAGGTTCATTTTAACTGTAAAATGTGCAGTGAAAGAGACGCTATCGGTGCTTGTAACATTATTATTGCGTATCATGCTTAGTTTAAGAGGAATATCTTTTTTTCTAAATATCCGCTTTAAAATATGAAGATTTTCAAAAAAGATTTTCTAAAAAACTAGAGATGCTAGCTTAATGGGGATACGAAATATTTCTTTTTATTGAATATATCTATTAGCTTCTTTAATAAAAAGACGGTGTCCGAAAAATGGTCTTCATAAAACACTGTGCCGCGCCGTGCGACGAACGATACACATAAAAGTGCATGTATTTTATATAAAAGTGCACGTATTTTTTCGGACGGTTTTGAGACGCTGACTGTGTTATGTGCATCTTTGGTTATTTGTATATCAATATTCACGCAGAAAGTTTGATGTTCGATTTTTTATCTGAATAGTAGTGATTTTTTAGTCCATACAGAAGTTGTCGCGGACAAAAAACCACTGAATAATATATTTACCTTCCTATAACGTAAATATGTCACTCATTGCATGTAAGACTATTGAAGAGACAAACAGATTTAGATGCGAAGGGGTCCAAGTCTACTGTTGTTATTTTCAAGTTAAAATTATTAGTCGTCACCTGCCCCCGCAGGTAAATAAAGCATTCGGTCTTGAAAGTCTTAAACTTGAGGGAACTTAGTTCTGACACTGGTCTAAACTTAGCGCGATAAATACCGTTATATACACAAACAGCGTAATGAAAGTCTTTTTGTCCTTATTTACTTCAATGTTGAACATGCTTCGTTCAGTACAAAACGGTGACGGTAAACAGCGTATTTAAAAAACCGCATATTACAGCCTTTTCTCTCTACGAAGGCCCGGCTGTTTTCTTGGTCCATTTATATGTGAACAGTGCCGTGCAAATTACAGTGCCACTGGTAGGTCTATCTTACTATCTTCATTCCTTAAATAAGTAATTCCCAACACCATCCTTCCTTCACTTGTCTACCCGTCCATCATAAAACAAACAAATCCAATCCCATTACACTTAAGTGGCCGCAGCTTGATACTCGCTACACCCTCTCCCCGTGTGTTCCAAGACCCTGCGTCATTCCGTTCAAACATCTAATTTCCGCAGTAAGCCCGCCTCACGGCCTCTCATTTATTTAACGCTTATAAACCTTCTCCAGAGTGTTTCGCCAATGTTCTACGCTAATAAACTTCAATGCGCAGGGTTTGCGGCCTTTTACATGTAGTGGCGGAAAAGTTGGAGCAAAAATACGATTTAGTTCGAAAGTTTCAGGCGTTTTCACTTGTCTTATTTTCAGCTATCGGCTTAACTGTGAAGCAGAGGTTTTATGCCGCTTTAAGGTTTGAGATTTTTTATTTTGAAGTGGTTTGTTGTGCGAATTATTATTTTATAAGATACTGCTATGCGGCTAATTATAGTCACAAAAACTTTTACCCAGATATTAATTATTAATTGATCCACAACGCTTGGCGCACTGCGTTATTTCGAGTCCGAGCGTTTTCTCTGTAATTTATTTTCAAAAGTTTTCGGGCCCAGTGATACTCACTTTGTACAGTCCACATTTTTTTATTCTAGTCTGTATAATAAATATATGTAAATGGACTGTAATTTTGTAAAGTCCTACGCGACCACAAAACAAGACATTCTCATCACAAAATGTTGAAATAGCTTATTATGATTATAAGTGATAGTCACTAATAATAATAAGGTATCATAGATTTCATATATCTATAGATTTCATATCAAAAATAAAATTTATTTAAACCCAAAATTCAATAGAAGAGGTAATTTTAAAAGACCTTTTTAATTTTAAGAATACCTTGACATACGTAGATATCATTCAAGTAGTATTTTTAATAACGATAACTTAAATTAATATATATTTAGTGCCATTATCTATTAATCTCTTCTTACCCTTCGTCATTATTATGTTAAGGACAGAACTTCGGAGTAATGAAAAGAATTTGGGAGATTTTTTACGTTTTCCTTGAGATTTAATGGTATAAGTTGGGGTAAAATATCCCGTCTGCGGCTTAAAATTTAAGAATGCGTTTCGATGATAGCTTTTGGTCTCAATGTGCGTGAGATGACTTGAATTTGACCGCAGTAACGTATAAATATAATATTTTATTATTATCGAAAAAGTAAAACTGTAGAATTTGCATATGTTTTAAAGTATAGTTGGTAATTTTGAAAGATATTTTAATAGCAATAATTTTACTCCGATTGTGCAAGAGCAGGCGTCGAAATCACAACCTTTAGATTGTGAATTTTAATAGCTTCTTGAAACTGTAACTGCACGTATGTAGTGTACAAAATAGCATAAGGTTAATGTTTTACTATGAATCGGTTGTCGCGACTCCATTAGTGTCGTTAAATATAAGAACCGATATAACAGTCAACATAAAATGCCAAAATAACATCAAAATAGACTGAGTACGTGTATTTGTAAAAAAATCAAAATTAATACTTAGAGACATAAAGAGTGTAGTACAAAAAGTTGTATTGATCGAGTAAAATACATACTACGTTATGTATAATCTTCCTTTCCCTTTTTCCTTTTTATTCTTCTTATCTTATGCTGATTTCATATGCTTGATTGCCTGCACAGGTAGACCGGAGCATGCAGCTTTAATAAACCTGCATTGATTAAAAAAGTTCGTACATCTTTTCTCACCCACACTCCTTATGACAATGACTTTAAACCGGCCACACTCGCTTTGTTTACAGAGAGGTTTACTTAAAATTGTATACTGGATCGGTTGCTCTAAACTCGTGCAAAGTTTGAAAATTGTCTAGACCTTGTACCCATACACAATTAAACCATGGCATGTGTGGTTGATATGAATTGATTAAAGCTCAGTTTTATATCCTTATCCCCCAGATAAATACAAACAGAATTTAAATATGTTATCTTACAAATTAATTTAACAATAACTTATCAGAAACCGGAAAAATTGTCCAGTACAGTATGGTATTATATTTTATTTGTAATTATGAATAACACAGCCGTGTCCATAAATTCCCGCCATTTCCATTACATTACATTTTCATGAACCGCTATCTAGTTTGCAACCAATAGCTATAAAAATCCCGCCAAAATTAAACAGTGAAATATATACGTATTGGAATTTCACTAGCACCAAAATAGTTTTAGATGCAGCCAACTGTGAAATCGCAGTCCTTTGGTTGAAAAGTATAAATAAAATGTTTAATGCGTATGTACAGGCTTTATTTTATAGTACGTGCATTTTAGGCAATTGCATTTTAAAATTCTAGATTAAATCGTTCACATACATGTACTACATTTTATTGTACGTGTCGGGAAACTTAATGCTAAACTTAAATCAATATCTTCTGTACATATTATAAAATGAAGTCCCCTTTGCTTCCGTCTGTCTGTTTAAACGCGATAAACTTAAATTCTATCGAAGAGACTTTTGTATGGTTTTCACCAATGGATTTTGTTCATTTCTGTAAAAGGTTAAGGTGTATAATTAACATGGGTGGCGCCGCAGGTGAAATCTAGTAATTCGTCTCTACGATTCGTAGCAATTAATTATTAAGGTTAGGTATCATCATATTACAAATTCTACAAAAGGACCTTAGACTGCAAGGCGAGAGTCTTATGCAAACCATATGGAGCGCGCGGAACAGTTGCGTGAGGCCACTAAAGCAAATACAAATTGAAAAGCAAATACAAATCCGGCTTAGTGCGAAACGAAGCATCGTACAGTTCACGCGCCCCGATCAACTCAAGTTTTAAATTAATAAAATGCCGCCATGCGTTTTTAAACATTGCAAAAGTTGTTTCCAAAAGCAAAAACAGAAAGATAGACTATCTTTTGACAGTTATCTATGGATTATTTGACTGTTTCATAATTTAATTTCGATAAAATTCGTATTTCTGCAAAAAATGTGTAAGTGTTGCCATTTTACGTCGACGCCATTTTCCCTGTATTGTGGAAAATGCACTTGTCAATTGATTTATGTAATAGGTAATAAGAATTGTCATGTTAATGAAAAATATATTAACATATTATCAAAGTATATTTTAGATGTATCTTTATTAGCAAATATAAGCTTTCCAATATGTATACATTGTTTTAGGTTCGATCCCTATACGATCTAAATATTCATGTACTTAATGTGTAAAAACAGAAATAATTGATCGCAGGCATTCATTTTTTTTAATAGCTTACGTTGTCCCACTCCTGGGCAAAGGCTTCCCCCAAATCTTTCCAGGTATGCTTGCCGCTCGTAATCTCAAGCCAGCTCTTGTGGTAGGCGTCTAGGTCATTTCGCCACCTGTTTCGTGGCCGGCCTCGGCGACGTCGTCTATCCTCTGGTACGCACAGTGTTGATACTCTTGCCCAACGAGCCTCGTACATACGGCTGACGCTGCTCGCCCAGTTCCATTTGAGACTGGCAGCCTTTCTTCCCACGTCTTTGATTCCTGTTCTAGAACGCAGCTCGGTGATCCGTATCCTGTCTTTAAGTTTAAGATCCAGGATGCAGCGCTCTATGGCTCTTTGGCAGACCCCTAGGCGTGACCTGTGAAGCTGGGTAGGTGACCAGGTTTGAGAACCGTACGTTGGAATGGTCAGAATAAACAATCATATCCATGAGTTTGCGCTTCTAATATTAAAAAAAATTAATAGTAAAATTAGTGTTGTCTACAAATCATAATATTTATACTTTATTGTGTAAAATTTCGCCGGTTTATGAATACCTTTACAAGGGTGAGAGAATTGATCTATATTCACCTGTATAGTGTACGGCGCTTTCATTAATGTTCACTGTCTCCGGTGAAACGAAATAACGAAATACGAATACGTAATGAAATCTATTACACTTATACAGTAAATTATTCAAGACCGCAAACTAATGTCAGTATATAACTTCCATAAAAACATTACAAAACTATGTGCAAAACAGTGGGAGATTGGGTAACGGATTAAGAATACGGAATGTCACCACCCCATATCATCCTATGGGTGTCGTAAGAGCCGACGGAGGGAGCATATTATGCAGAGAACAGCACTGTAAGAGAAGGAAAACTTGATACAAACCCTACACCAACCCGTTTGGCCAGCGTGGTATAGTAGGCCGATTCCTCCTTTCAAATGAGAGTCTTAGTCCAGCCGTGGACTGTTGATAATGATGAGTGGGAGATTATTCATAATCTGGCAACTTTACACGCACATAGACGTTCGTGTCTGTACAGTGCAGTCGCCAAATGTCACGCACACATAGCTGTCAACGTGCCTCACATTGATGAATGCGCTCCATCTGCCTTTTGTTCTAATAATCTGAGCAAACGCTGTCCTAACGCGCGTGTGTATCGATACTGACGTGCCGGTGCGGCGCGTTTGTATCGATACAAACGACAACAAACTGCTCTGTAGGATAAAAGCGCGCCGTCGACGCGCGTTTTTGAAACGCATGTCAACGGCGCGTTTAAAAAACGTGGTTTGCACAGGCCCTTAGATCAAAATCCGCTAAGATGATAATTATTATTTGTACTTCTACAACGAGTATTGAAAGACGAAGTCAAATTAATGAGACATGGCTTACCTCTATATTACTTAATACTAAAAGTGTTCACTGTTTCCGCCCAAGATCGAACCGGGGCCTTGTGGGTGTGAAGCACACGTGATAACAGCTACACTACGGAAACTTGTACTTTTGTATCTAAATTATGAATCACTTCTCTAATAGTATTGTTGATAAAAGTACAAACATTTCAGGCAAAGTTTTCTTTTGCTGCAAGCCACAATTTTACCTCCTCCTGTTTTATCTCATTTTGCTAGTCGATATACATATCTGTAGTCGTCTATAAGCTGGAAACCGAAGTTACGATGTTTTCATTGGAAAACCAAACTCTTAAATATATTTATTTTGTGCGTTTGCGGCTATGACATAAAAAGAACACTTCGACTGCGTGTTTCTTACGTCAAAATTTATATTTCCAAAATAAACAAAAAATTGTCTCACCACTATGGAGTGGTGAGACAATTTTGTTATAGTTAGGTACGTTGTTTTGGTTATAGCGTATGGATTCTTTAACCACAACAACATGACGAGGATACACTTTGTTAACTTTCCTTATGTTTTTATACAAGGGTTGACCCGTTGTTTTCCCCTTTTACTAAACTGGGGCAGAGGTAAAGTTTCAGTTGTCAATTTGGGAACGTATGTTTGTTTGAATGTGTTTATCTGCTAATGATAGAGCTGTTGTATTGATTTCGAGTTTCATGTTTGTGAAAATAATTTATTATGATTTGGGATGCAAGGCGTCATTGGAGTTTGTGCTTTTTCTCCCCTACACTCCCCAAGCAACATACATGCCGAATTTTGGCTTCTTGTGCCTTGCGGTTGCGGCTTAGCTTTATCTGTCAGTCAGTCAGTAGCACAAGAATTATTTTTTTTATACGTACAGATATGTAAGTATAACTTACATACTTTTGTAATAAAACTCTATTCAAATACAACAATAAACCAAGACAATACGGATGCGTTTGTAAACGGACCAAACACGGTATTAGAACAACATGCAGTGAAGCCTTAAACCAGCGCAGTGGAGCGTTAGCGAGGAATAGCGTCGTACCACCGTCCTGCGAACGAAACCGAAATTTACTCAAGAATTAAGACGTTGAATTCATTTCGTGAATTGAAATGAGTCAACCAAGTTTACATTTTAGTTTTGGGTCGGATTGTTACCCATTGTAATATTTTGTTTAGCGAGTTCATCCTTCTTCTTTTTCGTAGCAGTGTGTAGCCAACTCTGGTGTCGAAATTTTCAGGTCGCTCGAAGGCCTGCAACATGCCCTAAAGATTCTAGTGCTGAGACAGGAACCGGCACTGACAGCTTAACACACCCTCTAAAGCACTGGTACCGGTATCGGTCTGAAATAAGTTTACCGAGGTGACCGAGGGTAAATTTATGTAGGTACAGGCGTTGCTTAACTATGACGACCTATCACAAACGGTAAGCAAATTCTCGCTATGAGCGACTATGTATACTGTTTATTTTAACGGGTCTTAATCGTGGCAACTTACTTTTTTATGACTTACTAATTCTGAATGGAAGTTTAATAAAATCATCTCATAACAATTGCAATAAACGTAAGCACTGCTTAAGTTGTATGCTTTTTCATCGTCCCATCAAATTTACAACAGGTAACAAGGAATAAAACTGCTATCGAATATGGGATAGAACATTAGAATCAATAAACCATAGTTAGATTTCAATGTGTAACATTCGGGTAAACCCAATAAAGTACTTTATTAAGAGTACGTACTGCTTCGATACGCCAAGAAAAATATTAAAACGACTAATTTCACTAAAAGTTTCCTAATTAGCCGTTCAGGCATAACGTCAGTCAAATCGCTTTAAATTTTAAAAGGCGATCAAGTGCCAAGCATGATGGCGTCGATATTTTGTAATTGATTGTTAAATTTGATTGTATTATAGCTGGGGATATAGATTGTGAAGGAATTAACTGAAAAATTTTCTGATGTTTATGTTTGTAGCATTAACTAATATAATAAAGCTGAGGTGCTAGTTTCTTTGTTTGTAAGAACAACTAAATCTTAGGAATTAATTATCACATTTTTTAAATATTTTTGTACTCTATACATAGAAGGTACGGTCAACTAATAAACTCGTTACACATCTCAAAATATTTGCAAAAATCATCTTTCATGAATTAAGACTTCTCGATTTACATTTTACAAATTATGATTTGCGTGGGTTTTCATCGTCTAGAAATACTACAAGATGTTGGAAATATTTATAAGCCGGGACGATATAACGATTCAAAATCATGTAAATGTTTATGGACTTATGTAGTTGACTGTACAGTATTCCTATTAAATTATGGAAGGTATTAGTAGCAGAACAAAAATAAGGGACAAAATTTAAATAGGTTTCTATTTAGTAACTGTATATTATACACCGTGTTAAGTAAGTACTCAGCCCATGATATAGAAGCTACCATAATATTTAATTTAAAAAATATACAAAAAAAAATTATATTAAAAATTTTCTCAAAACAAAAATCGGCATTTCATAGGACGAAAATGTGTCGTGAACGAAGGGTAAGCTACCTATAGGTTATAAATAAAGTGCATCGACGGTCACATTGTTATGCTGTGAAAAAAAATCCTAGCGAAAAAAAAAATTTTTTTTTTTTTAAATATTTTATAAAAGTGCCATGTGGTTGACGGCATAGAATACAAGTGTCACCACCCCCTATCTTCCCGTGGGTGTCGTAAGAGGCGACTAAGGGATAACACGATGCAAATACCATCTTTGTGTAGAGACGGAAAACTCGACATCAAACCCTATACGATTGCCTCGTTGGTCTTGCGGCATAAATGTGTGCGTGGGATCGGGAGGTCCCGGGTTCGATTCCTGGGTCGGGCAGTGTTATTGGGTTTTTCTGTCACGAAATTCTCAGTAGCAGCACGGAGTCTGGAAATGTGCCCGGTACGGCAATAGGCTCGCCTCTTATTACGTGGGACTCAAGTACATCTGGCGAAAAACGTTTATGATAAAATCTACTAGTTATAAAAATGTAGTCATCACGTTACCCAAGCATGATTTTATCAAGTGCCGCTTCCAGTCGCGCGTACTCTGTGTAATTCTAATGAAAGGTCTATGTCTGGTCGGTTTTAGTTTAATTGTATCTACCCCACTTTATTTATTATTGTGAACTTGTTTTTACTGTGCGCCAAACAAAATGTGTAATATTATTGTGAACTTTCTCATGTAAGTGAATGTTTAATTCTTATGAGAAATAAAAATATATCTCAAACCTCAAAAGTGGGTGTAGAAATACACCTCTGCCTACCCCTTCGGGGATAAAAGGCGTGACGATATGTATGTATGTGTATGTATATTTTATAAAATAAATATTTTAGGTAGCTTCTTCTATATCATGGGCTGAGTACATGCTTTACGGGAAAACACTGACTTAAAAAACAGGGTGTATACTTAGTCTATCTCAGATAGCTCGGACTTGAACAGTGAAAAATTTCAATTTAGTACTTATATTTTTAGGATAATATCTTTATTTTTTAAGTTTAAAAGACTACTCCCGCACAGGACTAGTTTCTATGTCGCAGGGGACTTACTACAAATATACAATTAATGGACACAATGAACACCCGAGTCTAGGTGTTCAATGTAACACAACAATTTAAGAATCACACAAAGTGTTGTCTCGTGTGGTGGTAAAACCCACAACACTCAGCGCAGTGTCAAGTGGCGAAGCAGCCACTTAAACCACTAAGCCAACCGAACAGTCAAATTTCCATTAATTTTCTTGTTTTTTTTTGAACAACATACTTTTTTAAGAGCTGCCTTGATGATCGAGTGATTGCAGCGACTGGGGCATCTCGAGGTGCTGGGTTCTTTATGAAATGAATAATTCAATTATGAAGAAATTAGCATGCCTCAAAGTTACTATGTGTTATTCACAACGAAAACGCCAAAAGTTAAACATAATAAACCACCGTGAAATATTTTAAGTGTGTTTAACCCCTACCTGAATGTTTTTATCTGCTAATGATAGAGCTGTTGTATTGATTTCGAGTTTCATGTTTGTGAAAATATTTTATTATGATTTGGGATGCAAGGCGTCATTGGAGTTTGTCCTTTTTCTCCCCTACACTCCCCAAGCAACATACATGCCGAATTTTGGCTTCTTGTGCCTTGCAGTTGCGGCTTAGCTTTATCTGTCAGTCAGTCAGTAGCACAAGAATTATTTTTTTTATACGTACAGATATGTAAGTATAACTTACATACTTTTGTAATAAAACTCTATTCAAATACAACAATAAACCAAGACAATACGGATGCGTTTGTAAACGGACCAAACACGGTATTAGAACAACATGCAGTGAAGCCTTAAACCAGCGCAGTGGAGCGTTAGCGAGGAATAGCGTCGTACCACCGTCCTGCGAACGAAACCGAAATTTACTCAAGAATTAAGACGTTGAATTCATTTCGTGAATTGAAATGAGTCAACCAAGTTTACATTTTAGTTTTGGGTCGGATTGTTACCCATTGTAATATTTTGTTTAGCGAGTTCATCCTTCTTCTTTTTCGTAGCAGTGTGTAGCCAACTCTGGTGTCGAAATTTTCAGGTCGCTCGAAGGCCTGCAACATGCCCTAAAGATTCTAGTGCTGAGACAGGAACCGGCACTGACAGCTTAACACACCCTCTAAAGCACTGGTACCGGTATCGGTCTGAAATAAGTTTACCGAGGTGACCGAGGGTAAATTTATGTAGGTACAGGCGTTGCTTAACTATGACGACCTATCACAAACGGTAAGCAAATTCTCGCTATGAGCGACTATGTATACTGTTTATTTTAACGGGTCTTAATCGTGGCAACTTACTTTTTTATGACTTACTAATTCTGAATGGAAGTTTAATAAAATCATCTCATAACAATTGCAATAAACGTAAGCACTGCTTAAGTTGTATGCTTTTTCATCGTCCCATCAAATTTACAACAGGTAACAAGGAATAAAACTGCTATCGAATATGGGATAGAACATTAGAATCAATAAACCATAGTTAGATTTCAATGTGTAACATTCGGGTAAACCCAATAAAGTACTTTATTAAGAGTACGTACTGCTTCGATACGCCAAGAAAAATATTAAAACGACTAATTTCACTAAAAGTTTCCTAATTAGCCGTTCAGGCATAACGTCAGTCAAATCGCTTTAAATTTTAAAAGTCGATCAAGTGCCAAGCATGATGGCGTCGATATTTTGTAATTGATTGTTAAATTTGATTGTATTATAGCTGGGGATATAGATTGTGAAGGAATTAACTGAAAAATTTTCTGATGTTTATGTTTGTAGCATTAACTAATATAATAAAGCTGAGGTGCTAGTTTCTTTGTTTGTAAGAACAACTAAATCTTAGGAATTAATTATCACATTTTTTAAATATTTTTGTACTCTATACATAGAAGGTACGGTCAACTAATAAACTCGTTACACATCTCAAAATATTTGCAAAAATCATCTTTCATGAATTAAGACTTCTCGATTTACATTTTACAAATTATGATTTGCGTGGGTTTTCATCGTCTAGAAATACTACAAGATGTTGGAAATATTTATAAGCCGGGACGATATAACGATTCAAAATCATGTAAATGTTTATGGACTTATGTAGTTGACTGTACAGTATTCCTATTAAATTATGGAAGGTATTAGTAGCAGAACAAAAATAAGGGACAAAATTTAAATAGGTTTCTATTTAGTAACTGTATATTATACACCGTGTTAAGTAAGTACTCAGCCCATGATATAGAAGCTACCATAATATTTAATTTAAAAAATATACAAAAAAAAATTATATTAAAAATTTTCTCAAAACAAAAATCGGCATTTCATAGGACGAAAATGTGTCGTGAACGAAGGGTAAGCTACCTATAGGTTATAAATAAAGTGCATCGACCGTCACATTGTTATGCTGTGAAGAAAAATCCTAGCGAAAAAAAAAATTGATTTTTTTTTTTATATTTTATAAAAGTGCCATGTGGTTGACGGCATAGAATACAAGTGTCACCACCCCCTATCTTCCCGTGGGTGTCGTAAGAGGCGACTAAGGGATAACACGATGCAAATACCATCTTTGTGTAGAGACGGAAAACTCGACATCAAACCCTATACGACTGCCTCGTTGGTCTTGCGGCATAAATGTGTGCGTGGGATCGGGAGGTCCCGGGTTCGATTCCTGGGTCGGGCAGTGTTATTGGGTTTTTCTGTCACGAAATTCTCAGTAGCAGCACGGAGTCTGGAAATGTGCCCGGTACGGCAATAGGCTCGCCTCTTATTACGTGGGACTCAAGTACATCTGGCGAAAAACGTTTATGATAAAATCTACTAGTTATAAAAATGTAGTCATCACGTTACCCAAGCATGATTTTATCAAGTGCCGCTTCCAGTCGCGCGTACTCTGTGTAATTCTAATGAAAGGTCTATGTCTGGTCGGTTTTAGTTTAATTGTATCTACCCCACTTTATTTATTATTGTGAACTTGTTTTTACTGTGCGCCAAACAAAATGTGTAATATTATTGTGAACTTTCTCATGTAAGTGAATGTTTAATTCTTATGAGAAATAAAAATATATCTCAAACCTCAAAAGTGGGTGTAGAAATACACACCCGCCAAATACACGCCTACCCCTTCGGGGATAAAAGGCGTGACGATATGTATGTATGTGTATGTATATTTTATAAAATAAATATTTTAGGTAGCTTCTTCTATATCATGGGCTGAGTACATGCTTTACGGGAAAACACTGACTTAAAAAACAGGGTGTATACTTAGTCTATCTCAGATAGCTCGGACTTGAACAGTGAAAAATTTCAATTAGTACTTATATTTTTATGATAATATCTTTATTTTTTAAGTTTAAAAGACTACTCCCGCACAGGACTAGTTTCTATGTCGCAGGGGACTTACTACAAATATACAATTAATGGACACAATGAACACCCGAGTCTAGGTGTTCAATGTAACACAACAATTTAAGAATCACACAAAGTGTTGTCTCGTGTGGTGGTCAAACCCACAACACTCAGCGCAGTGTCAAGTGGCGAAGCAGCCACTTAAACCACTAAGCCAACCGAACAGTCAAATTTCCATTAATTTTCTTGTTTTTTTTTGAACAACATACTTTTTTAAGAGCTGCCTTGATGATCGAGTGATTGCAGCGACTGGGGCATCTCGAGGTGCTGGGTTCTTTATGAAATGAATAATTCAATTATGAAGAAATTAGCATGCCTCAAAGTTACTATGTGTTATTCACAACGAAAACGCCAAAAGTTAAACATAATAAACCACCGTGAAATATTTTAAGTGTGTTTAATCCCTACCCTGCGCAAGGCTCGCTTTGCCCAACGCACGAAATGCAACGTCATTTCAAATACTTTACAATTTTTACGTAGTCTTGCAGAAAAACGAAAAATTCGTCTACAAAAATATAATAATATGGCATGAATTATACCTTCCTGGCTTTGTTACGAGTTTATCTAACTAGTTATATATTTCAATATGTAAATAAAACTGACCTGTTCTCGCAGCGATGTAATATATTTTGATTTTGAGAAATTTAATTGGTATAAATTGTAAACTTTATCTCAATTTATCGAATATCCACATATAATCACCAAACGAGCACTTTATTACGTTAAAACAATATACAATGTGCAAAGATAACTCAACTCATTTTACTTTAGGATAATAATTTCACCATAAAACGTATTTGTTTACGCGACAAAAAATAACGGCCGCCATTCATTGGGAACGTAATAAGTGCATTACAAAAGTTTCGTTACTTTTTCACTGCAATATTTATCACCCTCCGATAAACTATAACTCAATGTGAAATCTACACTTATTTTCCAGTAGTTCTGTATATAACACCTATAAGATTACTCAATGTTTTCTCATTACAAACATTTTTACTTTTCTCGTGCACACTTATTTAAATATAAAAATGGCCAATATGGCGTCGTCGCAAAGTTCAATGGCATACGTATTTTGTTTAATTAATTTTCGTTCATTCTTGCTCATTTCCAGTTTATAAAAGTATTAAAATTGGTCAAGCGGAAATCGATAAATCGAATGATATAACAATATCGTGTTACAAGTGCAAAAACCGTTAAATATCAACGACCAATGATACCCGACTCGTTATTAACCTATGAGGTTATTATTGCAGTTTAGGGGTTAATCTACTTATTCTATACGAACAAGAACAAAATCATGTAGTATTTTTCTGACAGGCATTAAATTACAAGCATATAATCTTAAAATAATTTCGGAGTTCTAAAACTTACCTTAATTTAAAAGAGCAAAATATGGTAACATTTACGTCACATGATATTCAGTAAAATAAAAACAGTTACCGAATATTATCAGGGGTCAAATTCTTTCGTAATTCGTATTTTTTTATGACATTGAAATTATATTTTGAATTGACTCAGAAGCGTCGTACATCGTATTCTGATAACCTAATGTCATCATCGTATAATTTGAAATAAACAGTTAGTTGTTGACACATATTTTAACACTTTTTCAATAACGATCTCGTTACAATTTCATTAAATATCAGATAATTTAGAATAATAAGCTTTTTGTGACGTAAGAATGACACTAACATTATATCGATACTGTATTTATTTAGCAGAATTAGGCCCCAGGGATGTGTTTCTTCATCAGCCCTTTATACTGTCCCACTGCTGGGGACGGGCCTCTTCTCACTTGTGAGAAGGCTAAGGCCATAGTCCACCACGCTGGCCAAGTGCGGGTTGGCAGACTTCACATGTCTTTCGAGAACATTATGGAGATCTCTCAGACATGCAGGTTTCCTCACGATGTTTTCCTGCACCGTTTAGCAAGCGATAATTAACAATTTAATACGAACTTAACTTCGAAAAGTCATTGGTGCGCGCCGTGGATTCGAACCCGAGACCCTCGGCATAGCAGTCTGTCGGTCTTCCCACTCGGCTATCGCTGCTCTTCGATGTGTTTACGTATTTTAAATAAGATCGTTCTCTCTAATAGAACGCTCTTACTTTCAACTAGAAGCATAATAACATTTTTAATTAAATTATATCCTAACTTTTTGAATCAGCAGTAATTTTGTAATGCGTTTCATAAACAATTAGCTGATGGGTTTTCAAACAAGAAGCCATAAAGAACCGTTACATAAATTTTAGTAACGGATGGTTTCAATATTTGAGCTATCCATGGATTTCGAGATTCGAGATAGATGTTTGACATATTTCGTATCGAGCTTATGTCAAATACGTATCTCAAATCTCAAAAATATGGATAGATCGGATATTAAATTCGATGCTTTCAACTGTTTGGTCGGTGAAACTTCTATAATACGAACATTTCACCGAAGAAAACATTCGTCTGCGAGTATCCTAGTTTTCAAAATAAGATTGCTTTACCGACGTCCCTGTTCGTCTTATGTTTGGACTTCCTTTCTTGCTGATCTATTATCGAATATATCTCTTAGAGCCAGTTTCACGAATGTTGGTAGGTATGACAAGTTCTGGCAATGCATTTATAATTGCCATTGCCAACATTATTAAAATATTTCTTAAATTTATATTTATCTGAAAGATAATGCCGGGGTGAGGTAGGGATAGGCTAGTAGTCGTACCAGTTAAGACTGCCATAGACATTCACTACATAACGGTTTCATGTCCACGGCACGGATCACTTTCAAAGCTATGTGCATATTAAATTACTATCTGAGCCCGCGTTGGCCACTGCTGGCACCCGTGGCTCATAGCGGTGGTGATGTTATTCTTTATAGCCTAAGTCTTCCTCGATAAATGGACTACTCAGCACAAAACTAATAATTAAAATCGATACAGTAGTTCCTAAGATTAGCGCGATCAATGAGACAAATGATTTCCTAAACTTTATAATATTAGTATAGACTATAGATTAATATGTTGTGTACGATACCAGCTGTCATGAACATCTATGACGGTTGGTATGAAAAGTCAGTACTCTTGAATATACTGGCACTGGTCTAAGCAGTTTTGGAGTTCTATACAAATACAAACAAAAACAAATAAATATATGAAGCAATCTAAACGTGATTAAAATGAGGGGCAGTGCCAACTAAAAATAAAACTCTTTATTCCACTCTGAATCAAAATAAAATACAGTGCAAAGGCTACACACATTTTACAAACCTGTTTAATAGTATGAAAGGAGATGCACCTAACATTGTCAGTAATTAAACTAATGGCCACACATACATACGTAAAAACCACACTATATCTCACTCAGATACAGCTAGAAAAAAAGGGAGGGAGATAAATTTACATACACCTAGCAAACACGCACACATATGCAAAGATAAATTTTCAGATGTTTGCACGCAGCAGTTTCACTGATTAATGCACGGTTTCAATCTGAGTGACGTTTGGAATTAGTCACTTTACCGTGTGAAAGATTTGAATTTAGATGGGTATTTTTAGCGTAGCGTTGGTTACGCGCCGTAGCCGTTGCAACTGTACGCTACGAAACGCTACAAATTTATGCGTGGTAGAGTTTGTCATTTACTTTAAAATAGTCACCTTCTGCACAGTATATATATTTTGCGGTGTTAAATAAAATACAGGATTGTTGCAGCATGTCAAAGCCGGTTATTTCGTTCTTAAAATCTTTTACAATAAATAAGAAACCAAAAAAAATTACGGTGGTTTCAATATTAAATATAATCACTATTTAAACGTAACTTTTAAATAATCTTGCTTCTAAGAAAGTTACAAATATTAATCTGAGGCACTTTATAAAAGTTTACTTAGCGACACTTAATTAAATTAAATATCTTGGTATTTTCGCCGATTCAACCGACTTGCAATTGCAGTTTAATACCCACTAAATGAAACAAATCGCGGAAAATTAAAATTATTTATTGAGACAATTTCAATCTTCAGATATCACTCGTACGATTAAAATTATTAGTATTCGGGATATAATAGATTTTGGATATAAAAGAATTGGAATACAAATTCCCAACCACGACCGTTTTGAGCATCATCATCAGCTCTGTAAATAAACTGTCCTACTGCAAGGCACGGGCCTTTTCTCAGTACGAGAATGGTACATATAGATTTTTTACTACGCTGGCCAAGTATGGGTTGACAGACTTCTTATGTCTTTCGAAAACATTATGGGGAACTTTTGGACGTGCAGATTTAATCACGCTTTTTTCTCTGTGTAGCAGTTTGTTGGTCTTTCCACTAGACTATCACTAGTACAGACTAATATGTGTGCGCAGATTTTTTTAAAATAAATATAGACTATCACCATTGTAACAATAAAACATCCATATAAAAAGCTTCTATTGCTGAAAACTAAGCATTACACTGTGTAGTACATTAAACTGACTACCGAACAAAAACGACACAGTAGTTTCACATTTAAAGCGTCCATCTAACAGCGTACGAATTCTCCAACAAAGAACGCAGTTATCTTTATTGCACATACTTTGTTTACTTTATACACGGAAACGCACACCTGAATAGTAGTGTTTTATGGTGGAGCATAAAGTGGCAGTTGTGTTTTATAAGGTGAGTACGTATTTTTTAAATGAAGTCTTATGTTGTTGCTTCCACTTTGTTACGTGTGTTAGTACGGTACAGGATTAAAATTTGAAGTAAGTATGTTATGACTACATTGTTTGCATTGTTTTTTATATTTGTATGTAGCACAATATATGGTATAATAATATCCTAGGTTTTAAGATGAGATGACGCTGCCTTTGACAACTTTTGATATATTTTTTTTCATAGACTCACGCTTGTATCCCCGAAGGGGTAGGCAGAGGTGTAACATTACACCCACATTTCACCATGAATCTTTAGGTTCCACGTAATAGGGGGCGAGCCTATTGCCGTTACCGGGCACATCACCCGTGCTGCTACTGAGAATTTGGAAAAACCCAGTAACACTTTTGCACGACCCGGGAATCGAACCCGGGACCTCTGATCAGCAGTCGCATACCCTATCCAATGGACTACGGAGGCAGGTGACTGTTGCTAATATTCGAGGTATCAGAAATAAAGTAAGTGCAACTTTTTGAATAACACTTTGGTACGCTCGCCTCATATTAAATTTTCCATGAACGCAGATACGGGTCCTCTGGGAATTGTTCAATATTGCCGAATCAGAATTCAGACCAGGTGGGACAAAAAATTTGAACAGATACATATTACATATTATGTAGATTTCCGTGTGACAACAGATTAAGAAAACAACGTGTACCATGTTTCAGTGGGTGTTGTAAGAGATGACTAAAGAAAATTCACGAACCAAATAGTATGTTCAAAAAGAAACGGAAAACTCGGCATCAAACCCTATACCGACCCACTTGGCCAGCGTGGTAGAGTAGGCCTATTGGTTTCTAAATACTTCTAATTGTGATGCACTTTAGGAGATGCCTATGACAATATAATTAACACTCGTTAAATAAACACGTATATATAATGTATACAAAACGGGTACAAAAACTTTCTTTAAATAAAAAAACTGCCTATCCACTCTTTCGCCCATGAGCCTATGTATATTATATATTTATGAATCTATGAATAATTTTCACCTAAATTGATAAAAAATACTCAATTTCCAATAAAACTTTACGTCGTTTAGAAAACAAATTCATAAAAAGTTACACTAAACTTACTTCGTATAAAGTACTAGTCGACGCCAGCGGCTTCGCACGCACATATTTTCGAATTTCCCGTTTTGCCCGTTCCCGTGGGAATTTCGGGAAATCCCGTCTTAGTGCACCCCAAGGAACATACATGCAAAATTTCAGCTTCTTGCGCCCAATAGTTTCGGCTGTAGCTTGTCTGTCAGTCAGTCAGTAACGCAAGGATTTTATATATTAAGATTTGTTAAGTGTGTTCCAAAATAGAGATTTCTCCTTGATCAATCCGAACTTGCGAATCAATTAAAAAGTTTGCCGCTTAGCGTTCCCGTATTGAACACTTTAAACCAAACTGTCAGCGAAGCTTCAAAGAAAATGTTCGCGGCCTGATGCGAATTTGGTTTAACCCATCGTGATAATATTTTATCGAGATGAATACTTTTCTCTCGACAGTCTTGCGATAAATAACACGAGGGCGGGCGTGCAAGAGACTGTTAAAGAAAGTTTTACCATGCCGGTAAAAGCTAGTATAAAAATATAACACTCTGCTTAAAGGTTAAAATCGACATATTCCAGAGAGAATAGCAAATCGTTTGAGCTATATCATATTTACGAATCAGTCCCTATATTTAGTAGGCATTTAGGCACGACATATATTAATTTGGTTATTTTGCCTCATACAGAAAGAACATTACAGTAAAAATAGCGAGAATCCATCCGCGTCATGGCGTTATTCTAGTTGGCCTGGGGACCATCTAAATGACGAAATATTAGCTTTTCTACAGTTAACTGTTCTACCGTTCACCTGTGCAACCTTAAGGAATAGCGAAAATCGATGGTTTAGACCAGTGTCAGTTTATTTGAGTTTAGTACTAACTCCCTGTAAAGACTTTTAAATGTCTTCATGATAGCCAGGGCCAACGGTTTATCGTGCTCTTCGAAGCACAAATCAAGCGATAATTTACAATTTAATAAGCACATAACTTCGAAAAATATTGTATGATATAACTTCGAAAAGTAAGTGCACGCCGTAGATTCAAATCCGATACCCTCTGCACGGCAGTCTATTAGTATCTCTACTAGGTTACCGCTGTATTCCGAGAAGCAAGTACAATTCAGTACAAAACATTAATGTATAATCTACATTCGCAACACATTCAAAACTCATATTAAACTTACATAATCCCTCTTTGATAATATTTTACAGTATGAAAACAATGCACTGGTTGTAATCGGTGTATTGTCGTCTCATTATCGTATCGTGTTATTGAAGTGTCTCTTCTACCCCTTTTGAATCACAGTGGCACATATAGTTCAGCGTTAGCACACAGATTGACACTTTGTTCAACTAACGATCTAGTTGCGATACCATTCAAGTATCAGTTAATTTAGGAGAATACTATTTATGACATAAGTATGACACCGAGACCACATCGAAACTGCTTATTGAACAAATATAATTATGGCCCTTCGATATGTGTTTGCGTTACCTATCATGTTTATCTGTAAATTTTTCGTTTGCATTATCATTAACACATTGATGAATTGGTCATAAGATCGATTGTTATTCAACTATCATACTACAAAATTTTGCTTGCAACGGTTTACTTCAAAATTCAACACATTTCCGCCGCAGCCACTTGAAATATAAATCATTCTGGAATATAATTATTAGGGGATCGTAAATTAAAAGGTCGCCAGTATAGGTCAGAGGGATAGAGACAGGACGTAAATATACATAATTCATGCGAATATTAATGGAATAAATAAATAAGTTAAGAATTAAAATGGGCTATTGAATTTAATTATTTTTTATATGAATGGGATATTTTCTCGGTCCGCATAAATTTGCCGCAGCCCTAAAGACCCAAATATGATTTGCGGCGCCCGTAAAGTGCAATTTTCATTAAGGGTAGTGGAACTGTTGTTAGCAGGGTTCAGGGCTTTTGTAATCCACATTTATCTATTATGACAAATAAATAAGCTGGCCTCCAGGCAGATCTAGATGGTATTGTGAAAAAAAAGCCTGTTTTGTTTTTGCTGTTTTGTATAATAATTAATGACGTTCGAATCCGCTATTTATCAATCGCATGCTATGAACTATATGCAAAATTGTTTTAGCATGCTATTAAAATGTGTAATTTAAATGCTATATAGCATGCTATCGTGCTAAACGTCAACACCCTTCGTGTGACCGCTAGTTTTAGCACATGTACGATTTAGCGCACTGTCGCGCTATCCATATTTGAACGTTGGTTAATATAGTGTCGACGAACATGCTATTTGCCTAACGAGTCTGAAGACTTAACGCGTGGGGCAGATAACATGGTGAACTGTAATGGTACACATGAATAAACAATACATATACATATTTGTACATTTCTTCTAAGTATAAAATGTAATAATTATGCACAACAAACTAATAATAACCAACTAATTAATAATAAATAAGTCAATTAATTTTCCTTCATACTTTTCAGGCTTAGGACTGTATATAATTATATTGAGTTATTTAAATCATTTTAACACACATTTTACATATATCGATGGCAGCAAAGTAAAAACGGACATCTACAAAATCGCAACTTTACAGGAGAGCAGATTTAGTTGAAAAATGTGATTATTTTGAGAGTTGTGAACCGATTAACCTGAAATTTTCTACGATGCTTTAAAATAACCTTCTTTATGAATTGTGTAATAGGTTTTATCGCTATATTGATTTTTTACTGAAATAATGCAGATGTCTTTTTTTACTCTGAAAAATTTTTTTTTTCTCTTTGCCGTAGAAGAAGACATCTGTCTGATAGCCGTTTATACGTTGTAATAAAAAAGTGCCCATTTCTTTTAAAATATCTAACAAAGTAAGATAATAATCTCCTGTAATACGTTTAAGGATATTTAAAGAACATCTTTTAAGCAACATGCAAACAATATTCTACTTTTTTTGACCAAATTTTGTAGATGTCTGTGTTTACTTTGCATTTAACATTTTACACATTAACAATAAATGAGTTAACTACACCTAAACTCCATCTATTACTATCAGTTAAACTCATTTATTTAGTTACCAAATCACGTAAACTATATTTAAAAAAAATAAAAATGCAGTATAATACTAGATTATTTATTATCAAAGGTATCATTGGCAAATAGGTGAATATCAAACTGAAATAAAATAAAAAATAAAAACAGAACAATATTTTAAACTTAGCAATATTAACACTATTTATTTTTACTTATAGTAGGAAAACCGAGATCAAAACGCTAAGGATTAGGTACGAAAAACTAAATTATTCATCGAATTCAGTGCCATCAACAGCTTCTGATTCTTCTATGGCGCTACTATGCTTAATGTTTTCATAAAAATCATGGTATCTTGGTGGGATTAAATTTTGTTCACACAAAGACATTAAGTCCTTGTATTTTGCAGTAGTAATGGGTAAAATTTCACCATAAACTTTTTCAAGTTGTTGTGTATTATTATTGACTTGCAAAACTCTTCTGCTCGTCCTCTTGGAACTGTCAATACACATAGGCAAACTCTCATTCAAATCGTATTTATAAAATATTTTGTCAGGTTGATCGTGTTCCACCACTATTTCACGCACTTGATTCCATTTTACTTTTTCCCCCTTCTCATTTTTTACCCATTTGTGAAGACTAAGAGTAGACTTAAAATCCAAGATATCATTTTGGTTTATCTCCACAACTTCATAGGGTTGATCGTTTGTTTTACACCAGCGTACACAGGTATACCACTCCTGCGGCGAGAAAATCATTTTATTTTTGGAGGATCGTTCGATTAACGCATGTACGCTGTCACCCTCTTGCTGCGTATGACCCTTTTCTAAGAATCTATGACAAATGCGAACACCAAATTTTTTGGCCACAAGTAAATACATAGCAAAAACGATACGGTTACGGTTTTGGCCACGGCAATTATCTGACCATAAGCGTATATCCTTCACTCCCTCTTGGCTTTTTCTCTCAATGTAGTTGTAAAGACAACTGGATACTTCATTTGACCCCCTTCTAGCTGTTGTCTCATTCCACATGTAACAAATGGCTTTTTTGAGACCCATATCAAACACGGTAAAGTTATAAACAGATAATTTTCTTTTATAATAGAACGAATTCACTTCGCCATGAGGAGAGTTTAAGATTTTTTGAAAATCAAATGTTGCAGCTGCAATATTCGAGGGACTGTTCTGAGATTGTTGCTTATCTTCAGTTTTCAACGATCTGGCCAGATTTTTGTTTTGAATGTGTTTGTCGTACGTTATTTGAGCTTGGAAGTCATTTGGTGGATTATTTTTATAAGCAGTGCACTGATCACACTGATCCTTTTTTGGTACAAAGAAATCTACATTCATGTGAGTATTAACAACGTCCCTGTACTGTCTCAATGTATTGACAATGTCTGTGAGGTTTTTTTCTTGAGCCCATTTTTTGTACATTTTAAACATGATACTGAAGTTTAATGAGTTGTCTAAATACAGTTTATGAGTATCTTTAAGGGTGTAATGTGATTCTACAGGTTGAAAACTTTTAACATGATCACATACGCTTTGAATAACTGTTTCAGTGAGCAATTTTGGTTTATTGCCGTGAACACCCCGTAGATCTTCTTTACAAAATCCTGTTGTTTTATCGTACTTATCCATTGCGCTTTGAATGAACTGGTTGCTAATACAAAGAGTATTTTTAAACATAACTTTGCAAACTTTTACCTTACAGTTATTCTTATTTGTTGACAGTATGGGTAGGAAATAATTAACGCTCATATTACGTTTTGATTCGCTATCAGTCGTGCTTCTTTTTTTTGTGTAATGATCTGTATATTTACCAATGAATTCCCATTGCTTAACATGATTACCCAGACCCCAAAATAAATCAAATACTTTTCCCCTTTTTTCTTCACTTATTTTTGTGCAACACCTCAATTTACAGTTTTCGCATGGGAGGCGCATATTCTTTTGTTTTTGTTCTTTACCATTCTGTGATAAGTGTGATTTACCAAAATTAAGCAATAATTTTCTTTTTGTATCAATCCAATTCTCTTTTCTGCACTTCATCCTGCTTTTGTAACATCAATCATAAATTTACGTCGTTTTCTCCCACACATAACTGTTGATGAAGGTGAAGAGCATTCACTGGAAGCACCACTTGCTGATGATGTTGCACTTGTATCAGTGACAAAAATAGATGGTGAAGTGATTTGTGGACTGAATGAATGTACAGCATCAACTTCAGAAATAGGTTCCGGCAACTGCGACTCTGTTTCAAACGAAATAAACTCAGGAGGTACGGGTGTTATAGAACGTGATCGAGGGCAGGCGGTTAAGTTAGGTGTATTAGCATTTAGGTTATAATGTATTTCAGCAGAAGTCGTAATAGGCAAAAACGCGTTATGTTGCTCGTCATCATCAGCCAAGATCTGTTCAAGCGTGCTATTTCACAAAAGCGGTAAGCTGTAAACAATAATATAAATGTAGTTTAATAAGACAGTCCAGACATAATTTTAATTAATTTTAACTCACTTTTACCAGCGGTTTCGCCCGCTCACCCCCAGACATACATGCACATACACACACACACAAAAATACAAATCTTTCCTCTTTATAATATTAGTGTAAATAAATGTCACTTACTGGCTTTTATCAAACGATCCTATATCATCCAAATTGCCGTACTTCTCTGCTTGTAGATCACTTAGCTGAATTAATTCATTTTCTGAGTCAAACTCTGAAAACAAAATAAACAAAAATGTACATAGTAAGTAGTATATTAATTACCGAAAAATATCTGTGAATATTCTTATATAAACAAGAAATCATACATTCATAGATTGAGACTTATACAAAAAGTCCGACGTATAAACGAACAAGTGGCAGATGTCCGTGTTCACGTCGAACCGTAACCTCAAAATAAATTTTATTACTCACTCTAAGATTTCATTACTAGCACTAATAATGAACTGTAAACACTATCAGTATTATTACAAAACTATGTCACAGTCGCAGGTACATACCTTCGTTGGCATTTTGCATTATTTTCTTTAAGTTTGTCAAATCTGAAGACTCATTTATTTCCTTTTGTACACCTTTTTGGGCCATATTTAAAAGTAATTTATTCCTTGAGGCACTCGTTTTTAAATATTAACTGATATTTTAATGAATAATTTAAGGTAGAATGCGTTAAACCATTTCAATTCAATAAAAACGCACGAAAACATACCCGGTACGCGCTAGAATGTGACAACTGACTGATGTCTTCGTTGACGTTTCATTCATCTGTCAAAGGTCCGAAGTAAAGGCGGACAAATTCAAATGTCCGTTTCTACTACGATGTTTTTTTAAAATCAGTGTAGATATCTTCATTTACGCGTCAATTTTTCTTTATTATTTTGAATTTTGAAAAAAGAATGATTACAGACTTGTAGATAGGATTAATATAAGCTCAATTTTGTAAAAAAAGCATTTTTGCAAAAATGTAGATGTCCGTTTCTACTTTGCTGCCATCGATATCATTCATAGATACACAGTATTACGTGTCCTATCACAGTGTTTTAAAATCAAACACAATACACTTAACTTTTTAGAATGTAAATTAACTCGCGTACTTATATGCCCACTTAAATCGCGCGAGCCGTCGAGCCGCTAAAATTCGCACGCTACGCAAGTTCACGTCTGGTTGCTCGCGTTAGCACGCGAAGTCTGATCGCAAATATCGCAATTCGCAGCACTGCGAACGTGCGACGCGCCGTCGTATCGGCGCGATGTTTGATTCTATATGCTATATGTCATTTTTAGCACGAGCGAGAGCCGAATGAACTTGCTATTAGATGCGAAATAAAATTAGCGTGCTGTGCTATTGTGCTGTATGCTATATTAACCACCATTATGTATAATATATAATAGCTTTGTGATTAATTTAAAATCTCTACATATCTTACAAAATGAAGTCCCCGCATATTGTGTGTGTCTGTATGACTGCCATAAGCATAAAACTATCTAACGTATTTTTATGCTTTCATCAATAGATAGCGTTATTCCTGAGTAAGGTTTAGGTGAATAATTTACGCGGGTGAAGTCTAGTTAAATACAAAGACCCAGACATAGAACAAATCATCCTGCACATCACTAAAAGCTTTATCTCGGCTAAGAATCGAACCCCAGCGTTGCAGTCTGGCTCGCTAACCACTACAACAATAGGTCCCTCAAATTTATTAAAGCACACATTATTACATTTGGGAATATCCTTGCTAAATGGAATTTCGGATGAAAATTAAAAAAAAAACATTTTAAAAGAAAATAATACCAGTGTGAATCTAAAACACAAAATACAAGCATCATATATTAAATTTATTTGAATGGTACTAATTAATCTGTTCGTTTTACTTAAATTCATTTTTTCAATAGCGTACAGTACCACGGTTAACCCAACCTCATCAAAATACTTACAGTTATAAATATTTCTACATATATTGTGTTTGTTAAGCATCTCAACTCACGCATATAAAAAATAAATCTCACCCCATCCACCATTCACATAAGCATAAAAGGTTTCGCGCGGTATTTCCCTAAAGTAATAAACAGGATGGATGACTGTTTGTAAACGTTACAAGACCGTACACATAATTGTGCAGCCTACCAGGTTATATAATTTAACAATGCGTAAGCAAAGAGTGGAACCCTCTTAAAAAATAAATCCAATATTTTTACTGCCAAAGCTTTTCAAGGCACTGATAGCCTTGTAGCAACAGACTGTCATGCTGAATTTATTCAAGGCAAACCTGTGTCACATGTCTTAATAGCGTTATTTTATTAAAATGACAGCGAAATACCTTGTATATTTCACCAATATTTAGGCTTGGGTATCAATCTTATTTTCGAAAATTACGCTGTTATGACGCTTTACATAAGTATTTGTACTTACGAATCACAAAAGTTTGAAAGTAATCGCATATTAAAAGTGTTAGAAAAAAATAATACTTCTTATCTTCTTATCAAAACCGGGGCCAAAATCTTATTAATCTTTCACGTACTTTATTCATAGCGTTAAGCACGTGCTTAACGCTATGAATAAAGTACAAAGTATTATACGTATAAAGGAGCAAGTGTTAGTCGATCTTATCCTATTTAATACACAAACACCGTGAATATAAAAGGAATGTTGTATTGAATTGTCCGTTTTGTGTATTATCCCGCTACAAGCCTTACGCTTATCTTATCAAGTATATTATATTCTATTAAATCTATGAATAAAGTACAAAGAATTATACGTATAAAGGAGCAAGTGTTAGTCGATCTTATCCTATTTAACACACAAACACTGTGAATACAAAAGGAATGTTGTATTGAATTGTCCATTTTGTGAATTATCCCGCTACAAGCCTTACGCTTATCTTATCAAGTATGTTATATTCTATTAAATCTATGAATACACAAAGGAATTTTCTTTCCTGTGGAGACGTTTCAGATGGCTATATTTTCCTTGTATCTTTAAGTTCGATTCACATCACGACGGACCAAAACAACAGTAAAATCATTTACGCATCGTTTTTTTTACAATTCTCGCACTAGGAATAAATAGCCGCGGGGGACTTTACAAACATTCAATCAATGAACACAAAGCACACGCAGACTCGAGACAACAATTTCTGGACACAAAGTGTTGTCTCGTGTGGGAATCGTACACACGACACGCGGCGCAGTACCAAACGGCGAGGCGACCGCTTAAACCACTACGCCAACCGTGTAGTCATTTTGCAATAAAACAAGTTTCGTAATAAATCACAATAATCCTGCTCCCCACGTTTGACATGATCTGATTTAATACGTAGATCCGGAAAGACGTCATAACCTATACATTTGTCATAGATTACTATGGTTTGACTACAAACAGTGGCAGCTTAACGCTTAAGATATTGGTCGTTACTTAAGGGTTAAATGTCCCCAGAGTAAATAGCTCTAATTTCTCCGACGTTTTAAAGGTTGTCATTAGTATAATTCGAAGTCCGGCTTGGTATTAGCTATTCTAATACTAAACCTTTGCAATCCAGAATACAATCCGAAACGGCAGAAAAGGTAAAATATCCATATATTATATAACATTAACGCGATTGAGATTTAATTAACTAGAATAATGTAATTCCCTAATTGCACTGCTATTGTCTCACTAGAATATAGTGATATGTAATCAGATTAATCAAATTAATTAAATAATTAGGACGAGAGTAGTTGAACAAAGAAAAAAACAGTTTTGTGAGCTGTATATTTCTGTCCTACTGGCCTTTTTCTCTTGGTGTGAATCGAGCCTTAAAAGTAGAAAAGTACCCTGCTTTTGTTGTCTATTAAAAGTATTACTTTCTTTTAAATATAACGCTTCATCATTGTTCGTTTTAGCTGGAATCAGAACAAGGATCTACTGATATAGTATTTAATAGGAACTTGCTCGAGGAAAATATAAGAGGATGGTACAGAGTGGGTATTTATAAAATAGCATTGAAGAATCGTTTTTTTCTTAAATATATTCTGCAGTTATTTGAATTTAAGTTTATTTTTATATTATTTAATAATATTAATTACCTACTAGCAAGTAAGGCACTAGGAGGAGAGGAGACTAGGGCCAAGCGATATAAATAAAATTAAATAACTCCGAAGAATTATCGGTGCTCACCTTGGATTCAAACAGCTTCCGCATAGCAGTCTGCTGGTATCTCCACTCGGCTATCGCTGCTTTTTAAAGCTTGCAGCACTTTATAGGTGCAATTTTCAGAGTTTTATTTCAATAATAGCATCAACTTTATAATTGGATTTTTTTAACTGGATGGAGTGTTCAGATTTTATCTGGCAACTCAGCGAAGCTCAATTTGGAGGCCTTATTTTAAATCGCATAGTTACTACTAATGATGAAAAACGATAGCTGCCACAAGTCAGCAACAACATTACGAAGAATGTACGAGAGTAAAATTAGAATAGAACAAATTACCTGCTGCAGTGTTTCCCGTGCACTAGGAGTATTCCTTCTTTAAAAAGACTTTAAGGAGCATTGTGTCCACTGTAGCATTTTCTACTTTCAATCAAATATTTTCCTTCTCTATCGCACAAAAAATATGTCTGCCGATCTGTAATTAATTTACATACTTAAGAACTCTGTTTTTTATTAACCCTTTGACCCCTTTGACCGAGTCGGTAACATTTTAAGCCATTCACCAGAGTACCAACTATATATTCGAGATAACGAAACTCATCGATCTAAATGTCAAGTGCAGTGACAGCCGATAAGGGAGCTTTATCTTGCCGTACATCCATATATCCTTTCACGATAAAAGACTATCAGATTGTTGAAGCAATGTTTGTGAAAAATTTGAATGGCCGCTGTAGGCTCTTATTGCGCGCTTATTATTTTCGGTCACACGAATCTACTTATGTCGAGGCAGCGATAGCCTATTGGAGATACTAACGGGCTGCAATGCAGAGGGTATCGGGTTCGAATCCACGGCGCGCACCGATGACTTTTCGAAGTTAAGTGCGTATCAAATTGTTAATTATCGCTTGCCCCGTGCCTCGGAGAGCACGTTAAACCGTCGGTCCCGGCTGTCATGAAGATCTTTGACAGTCGTTACGTGGATTCAGTACCCTCAAATAAACTGATACTATTCTAAACCATAGAATATCGCTATCCTTTGGGTTACGGAGGTCAGACGGCAGTCACTCTGTGGAAATGTTGATATTCTGTCATATCTGGTTAGACTCGTATGCGGACCTCGGGCTCTAAGGCTGTAAGTCTTTGATGCAACCGGGATAACGCTAGGGCAATGATGATGATGACATGAATCTACGTGTTTGTGCAGGAAAACTTTAGTATAAATATTAGAGTCCTTTTTTATATATATCAAGGATGAATAATCTGATATTCTGGTAGTATTCAACTTAAATTACAGGCATTTTTGGTGTTGGGATATCTAACTATATACAATGGAGATCTTTTCTTTCATTTCTATGTGACGCGAGTTCGATTTTCAACTTTAAAAATGAAACAAATACACAAAAATACAGGCACTTGATTTAGACAACTTCCGATTTGGTTCGCACACATCAATAAAAAAGCAATATCAAAACCGTGTTAGAAACATCGCGCAATCAATTTATTTTACATGAATTTTCCATTTACTCTACCGATGAATGAGATGTATAAACGCTTGAATACAGAGCACCTCTTTACAAAGTTTCCAATGAAGGTACCATACATCGTCCCTTTTACAAAGTGTTCAATTCTTTCAGTATACACTGCAGGACAAAAAAGGTATACAGGGTGTTTTATTTTTATAATATTTGTATACTGCAGTATGGATAGTTGGAGACAGATCAAGATAATAGTAGAGGCACTTGTTTGCTACCAAATCATCTCATCACTTGCATTAAAAACCTCAATTCACATTCGTAAAAGCTCCATACGTAATTAAACTGCTATTTACGGCTTTTATCGGTTTGTCGCTATTTACTAAGGAAAAGAGAGGAGAACTAGATTTCAACGTTTTGCTTGCCTCACAAGAATTGTGGTTGCGGGAAGACTCTTCTGCTCTTCCGCCTACAACCATGACACTAATAATTTTTACCAATACAATAAAAATAAGCCCTACATAATATGTATATAATGTATTTTACTACTGGGCACGAGCCTTTACTCACTGTCGCTGTCGTAGCTCATAGCAGACTTCACTTGTCTTTCGAAAATACTTGATCTTATGATGATTGTAGGTTTTGCCACGATGTATTTATTTGCCGTTTTAGCAAACGATGATTATCAGCCGAATGCGCACCTAACGTCGAAGTCAGCAACACCTATATATATAAAACCTTGCGTTACTGACTGACTGACAGACAAGCTACAGCAAAAACTATTAAGCGCAGGAAGCTGAAATTTGACATGCGTGTTCCATGGAGGCCGTAGGAGAGCAGGGATTTCCTGAAATTTCCCCGGCATTTAGACGGCCGCCCGGTTGGCGTAGCGGGAGTGTAAGCGACTGCTACGTCGAAGGTCGCGGGTTCGATTCCCGCTCAAGTCAAACATTTTTGTGCATGAACATGGATTTTTGTCTTGATCTGGGTGTTTCTATGTAGAATATGTATGTATTTACAAAAAAATAAGTATATATGTATGTTTATCCATTATCTAGTACCCATAGTACAAGCTCTGCTTAGTTTGGGACTAGATGGTGTTGTGTGAATGTGGTAGAATATTATTCAATCATATAACAATCACTATCTTCGTATTAAAATCTTCGCTTGAATCTCTAAGTTCCCGCATTATTCTTAAGTAGACAATACGAAAAGTTTTCAGTTTAGTTTAAAGAATTGTTTTTTTTTTTTTGTGTCGGGTTGGAAAATCCTCATGGAGTCCCTCCGCCCTGGGGGAAGGGCGAAGGGGACTGTCAGACTCTTAATGACTAAAAACCAAGCCGTGTTCCTTCCTTTATTTTGACATATTTTAAATAAGGACATAATTAATTTTTTGTATTTTCTAATCTTGATTACACGAGCTGATTTATTTTAACATATTTTAAATAAGGACATAATATTTTTTTTGTATTTTCTAATTCTATATCGATCTATTAATACTAATTCTATGTTTCCTAATTTCAATAATGTTATATAATCTTCAATTAATTGTACTACGGACTACCTCTACAACTATTAACTGTACATAACAATTATAACAATGTTTTCTATTTACTTATCTTATAATTGCTAGTCAGCTGTCAATATTGCTATGCTTGAAAAAGGCGCTAAGTCTTAAGCACATACCATTGTATACCATCACCATGTACACTTAGTTTTGCAATAAATGATTTGAATTTGAATTTGAATTTGTACTCCTGTGTCGGAGGGTAGGATATCACCGAATCATTCCTCGCTACCCCCCGACGGGTATTGGCCCGCCAGATGGTCAGACGGGCCACGAACAAAACCTCCTTGGCGGCGGATGAAGGTGATGGGCTCCGCCGCCAAAATACCCAGCGCCCGCAGAGAATAGGGAGGACGGCAACGCAACACCGCATCTCCTCTTCCTCTGCGGCCCCACCGCGACGCAACAATGGTGCGCTCCCATTTGGTCGCAGGAGATAGGGCGCGCGGCAACGCAACACCGACACGCCACGCCTCCTCCCGCGACCGCGCCCGACTGCGAGGGACAGACAGAACTGTCCCCCGCACCCGCACCTATGGACGCATCCTACGTAGGCTTCACCCAAGCCCACGTAGAGCGTCCACTCCAGGGATCCCTCTTAGCTTCACCACGGGATTCCAAGCCACGGTTACTGAGCCACCTCACCACGACAAGGTGGAGTTCCCACGGCGGGGAATGTTAAAGAATAGTAATATTATGTTTTCCAGATTTTGATCACGGCAACCGATCCAATGGAGCAGGACATGTTAATAGAAGTCAGGTATTTATTTTATGTTACGATTCTAGTGATACATGGTACTGGTTTATAATTTTGTAAAGGAATAAACTGAACAACGTCTATAGCAGGCCTTGAAGATATTTGCATTGCTATCGGTTATCCACTGAGCTATCGCTGCTCTTAATTGTCATGCCTGTGATCAATATTGGCGTAGCAACACGTCCAATCTATCTTAATTAGCTGTTACAATTACATCGAGCGCAGTTACATGCATGTGCATGTTTTCACCTTCGCCATCAGCCTTCCGTAGTCCACTGGTGAATATAGGCTCGATTTCAGGCTCTCCGTGACGACTTTTCATATATCTTCACTGCACCTAGCCGGAAAGCGTCTTACACTACGTTTGCCAAGGGACGGTATCCGCTCTAGAACACGACTACCCCAAGGATCCTCTGTTCTGCGACAAATGTGTCTAGCCCACTGCCACTTTCGTTCTCTGTTGGATTATTAATGTACTTATGCAGTACTTAGCCAGTTAAGAGCGACACGGATTATTGCTACAAATTGCAAAATACTGAGTAAAATAATTGAAACCTTTGCACTATTAGCTATACTAGAAAATACACGTAATAAGCTAATTAATTAAACAATCCTTCATTAATTAACTTGCATCGATGAAAACAAATCCGCGCTCAGGTGCGCTTTGATGTGCATTTTCCATTCATATTGCTTATGTAAGATACAGTTGATTTCAATTCAGGTCGATGAGTTAACAACAACATTTAAAGACAGATGCGTCGGCAATATATCGGATGATCAACATAATCATCATCACAATAAATACTAGATTTTGCCCGCGTCTATGTCCACGTGAATTTAACACCTTGAGAACTAAGTATTTGGATCACTAACCGCTTCACTAATAAGCTAGTCTTAACAAGAATTAAATAAAAGTAAAAAATCATAAAACAATATTTCATGAGTGCTAAACATATAATATTAAAATCAAAGTACTAGTCACTGCCTCGTTGGTCTCGCGGCATAGATGTGCGCATGGGATTGGGAGGTCTCGGGTTCGATCCCCGGGCTCTTTTGCCGTCGAGTAAACGTCCTTATGACGTTTATACAATTATACTAAATAACATTAAGTTGCCACCAAAACGTTTACTCAACGTCACAAATGTATGTTGGGCGGGTTCGATCCCCGGGTCGGGTAAAGTGTTATTGGATTTTTCCGTTAGGAAATTCTCAGTAGCAGCTCGGAGTCTGGTAATGTGTCCGGTACGGCAATAGGCTCGCCCCCTATTACGTGGGGCTAAAATAAAATCTGGCGAAAAGTGGGTGTAGCAACATACCTCTGCCTACCTCTAGGGGGATATAGGCGTGAGACTATGTATGTATGTAAATACTAGTCAATACGAATCAAACTCGATCAAATTGTTTTGTTATATTGCGGAGTTCCTATCGCCACGTTCAAGCCCCATCATCAGATCTGCTGAATGACATCAGAATATTGCATTGTCACGCAATATACACATGCATGCAAAATTTGAGCTCATTAGAAAACCGGGCAATGCGCCTTTATCTTGCAAGATTTCATAACATACACCGGGTTTAGGTGAAAGTAAATATTAGAGCTTGTAAAAACGAACGATGTAATCGAATAAACGATGAAGTTAATATTTAATTACCACAGCAATAGTTTGTTACTAAGCCGTTCCCCAGTGAGTTGTGTTCGATCATAGTTGACCGAGCAAGCTCGAACTAGCGATGTTCTTAGCCGTATTAATAATAAGGGAATTATGTTGAGGTACGACGGAGCTTAATGCATCTTGCTCTTCGTTGTTACAAACATGTTGTGAGGTGGAAGGACATACTAAATTAAAGTTGAGATTCATTATAAATATTACCACTCTGATTTTTTAAATATTTGATAAATATACACATAATTTTTGATTACTATTAAACTTTCACATTAATATTTATTAAAAGAGTCTTCTTATAAATAAATATAAATAAATATAGGTACAATACCTTATATTTCCCTCGACGATTCGGCATGGTTTACTCCAGCCGTGGTCCATCTCGTGACCATCTCTGATGTCCTGCAGCGCCTTTTCCGTGAAATGCGAGTTTCGGCACCTACCCTCACTTGGTCTTCACAATTATTTTTGTCAATGGAACTGTAAGTTGTACACGTAAAACTGAAGACGTCTTCATACGAGTGTATTATATAGAAACTAGCTTTTGCCCGCGACTTAGCTCACGTAAATTTGGGGTTCCCTAGTTATAGTATATCATCGATGTTCGGGGTAACATAAATCTCCTTTATTGGGCGGATACTATATAACTGTAAAAAGTATTTACATACAAACTTCTTAGTACTTAGACTTTGAAGTACTCCATTAATCAAAATGTTATCCGGTATCTGTGACGTTTCGCGAAAGTGTCCAATATGGCGACTGTGATTTGTCTGTCAGAACTATTAGAATTTAACAAAATACTCGACAACCCGAATTTTGCGGATATATGTTGTCGACTCGAAATCTTTATTTTTAATGTTTTATTATTCAGGTAAGGTTTCGATGTACTCCTTGACAAAATTATTAATATAAGATTTGACACTGCGATAGCAGCGCAGTCCGTCGGTTCCAATGTGAAACATTCCGAAATCCACAACTACTTACAAATTAAAAATTAAGTAAAAAATCATTTTCCAGTGAACTAAATTGTGAATCTAAACCATTCTCAGGTTCCCTTGACCACACACAAAAAATATCATCAAGATCGGTCCAGTCCTTTAGGAGGAGTTCATTGACATACACACGCACGCAAGAAATATATATATTAAGATATAGTTGAGCTCGTGGTTACATCCGCGTTTTAAGGCTAATCGTGACTCTCGTAGAGTGATGTAATATAGCCAACTTATATATATATATATATAGACTTCTTCTATACCTCAAACTATACCAAGAGCCTACATCAATAATTATACAATCGCCATAAAGTAAAAAGCCGAAGACCTATTATTACTTATTAAGCGTACTAACATACCTACTCGTAAATTAGTAATAAAAATACTAATAAAGTTTAACACAACAGAACTTCAATCTGCGTGTATGTAATAAATCGTCTTCACTATTCGAACCAACAATTAGAATCAGTTATTCAATGTATAAGTACAAGAGCAGTTACAAAATCAAAGTTGCGTGCTATTGGAATGTACTGGTAAGCGGAAGAAAATTTGTGGTTGTTTTTGACTGAAGAACTGTGCGTACAAACGCACAGTTCTTCAGTCAAAAACAACCACAAATTTTCTCTCCACAACAAATACTCATTGCAATCTGTAACCATATTTCACCGAGATTGTTAAACAAATCAATTAGAGTGTAAACTCTGTTATTTCGGGAAGACGTTGACGTTATTTCATCACAAATCTCTTTGTCGATGGCGGATCATGTAGAAATAAGAAATACCATGGTTCAATTCACAAACCTCGGTATATTTTCACTTATCTGTCGTTTCTTCGCTGTTGATTTTGCTACAACATTTATACAGATATGTATATTGTATTATCTGAAACACTTTTGAGTGAAAAATATGAGCGTTTAGTTTTCCTTTTATCTGAAATGAATAAAGTGCTCGGTGAGTTTATTGATTACCGGTTTATATGATATGTGATTTCGTAAGCTTATTTCGTCTCTGGGATGAGCTAAATAAAAAAATTATGGGTAGAAAATGTTAAGAAAACTTAGCATAAATCTCAGGTTCGAAGGACTATAAAAAATCCACAAGTCACCTATTTGTATGGCCCATATAATTTTATTGTAAGCTACTTAAAAAGATACCCAGCCCCACATAATTTTATCGAGCCTGTGGCTTCAAATCGAATATTTATATCCGATGATCTATACATTTATTATAAAATGCAGTCCTCTTTTCGTCCTATCTGTCTGTATGAATGCGATAAATTCGAGAACTAAAGAACGGATTTTTGTACAGTTTTTACCAGTAGATAGTATGATTCCTGTGGAAGGTTTAAGTGTATTATTTACGCGGGCATCTCCGCGGGCATAGTCTAGTATAGTACAAAAATAAACTACATAGACAATATTTATTACGTTATTGTAACCATTGGTGAGACAAAGCTCTCTCATATTGAAACAGATGATTTTTTCCGATAGCAATATTTTTTGCTTTAGGTACGGTTGATTTATGAACCGAAACGTGACTCGGTTCAAATTGTTAGCGTTTGTCTGTCTTACTAAGGCCAACCACAAATATACAATTTCGCCAGTGAATTGCCAAAGTTTTTTTTTATCAGACACTTAGTTGCGTCACTGACGTCACTTGGGGCAGGCATTGAAAACCAGCAAGTCGTATCGAGTCAAGAACGACACACCGCTGAATGCCTGCCTCATTATCACATCAGCGGCGTACAGTTATATTTTTTTAATGTGGGTATGGCTGAAAATTGTCGTGGGTAATGTATACCCGTTGCGAACTCTTAAACGTGTTAACTAACACGTTATTGGCCATTGCCATTAACGTTAACGCTAACGCAGGTCTAGCAGTAGCATAATAATGAGACTATGTACACCCACCTTCTATATTTATATGTACCTATTTTTTATTATGTACCTAATAATTGTACGTTTTTATGATGTGAGAATAAACGAATTACTTACTTATATACCTAATTACAAATCTTTTTTGCCAACATAATTATGGTAGTAATAATAATTATCCCACAGGTTATATTCATAGTTAAATACGTTAGTTTTGTATTTCAAGTGTTTTATGAGCAGTTATAAATATCGAGGTTTTCTGACAGATAATGCGGGTAAACAAGAAAATCGAAGGTAAAAGGGCATTTAACATAAATATTGTAATTTCTGAAATCATAGCTTTCATACCAAATTCTAAAACGTATACTGTGCACCCGGCTTAAACTGTGTAAAGATTTGGCGAAACCTGTTTTGCAACAAAAAGTATGTATTTTTCAGGAAAGTGACTATAGTCTAGATCTTAAGTTTCCTTTTCACTGTAATAGCAAACTATATTTTAACTGAACTAGCTCATATAGCCAAAAATGTTTCAGTGACAGCCTTTTACTGACTAATAACGGTAAGCAATGGTATATTGTATTATCACTATTATCAGCGTTCGCAATCGAGTTCAAGTATAAGAACAACTTCTTTTCTTTAAAACCTGTTGATGATTTGAGTTTAAGGCTAGAAGGTTCTACCAGGGTTACTATACAGCACCATGCTAGACATATGTGGTATTTATGCCTTGAAATAAATAAATTATCGCGACTAAGACCCGCTAAATAATATTGTATGATGCTAGACAAGCTCCTTTCAACCCTCATTTGCAACCACCCTGGGATATGGCTCAAAGTAAAGTAAGTACTTAGTCGAAGTTTTAAGGTCTATCTACACATAACTGGGTCGTGGCGTTGGCTCCTCCCGAACTTTGCCACCGCGTCTTGTCTCCAACTCGAAAAAGGCCATGTCGGCCAATTTAACCGTTTCGGTCCGATCCTTTGGGAATTTCCGGAAAACCCTTCTCAGTTCACCACGGTCCCCAAGGAAAATACATGCCTTTCAGCTTCTTGCGCCTATCAGTATTAACTGCACATTTTCTGTGAGCCAGTCAGTAACGAAACAATTTTATATACAGCTACTGGCTTTATTAACGCAGTAAATAAAATAAACATAGAAATGAACTAACATTTCTGTCCGCAAGTGTACCCTCTTTGAATATACATTGTCACACGGACGCTCGCGTATAACGGTGGTAACACCTTCAACTAATAGCCATTGAATGTTATATAATTGATATTGCACTGTAGTTGGGCACGTTGGCTTAATATATCGACGGGTGTATTGTCCAATTTAGCGTTCGGCGGCTCAGCTTAGCGCCAAAGTTAACGGGTTTAGTTATTGCGTTGTGGTTGCCGTTTCATACCGAACTATTACGCGCTGTATTACATTACGGAAAGGCTCTGTTATTCGTTTTTGCTTCTTGCATTTTTATTCATGTTTATTTTTGAAATGTGTTGAATTTATACCTACTTTGAGAGTCTTCTACCTTATTTCATGTGACTTAAATCGATGTATGAAGGCGGAAATGCCAAATCTACCAGTCAACGTTGTGACAATCAACGATGTCTTAGCGTTATGCCATATCATGATTTCAGTATTATAGTGTAAATAGTCTATATATTTTTGGATACCTTTGATCGATTAGTCTCGAATTCAATAGAAGTCCTCAATCACTTACTTTGAAGACAGGTGTCGACGTCATCTTTACTTAAGAACGAAACTTGATTGAGAACTCAATCTTGATTCGGATATGTCTACTGTAAATATTTACAACAATTTAAATACTTGAAGAGGCAGAAGCAAACTGCTGAAACGTTTCTCTGTCATATTATTTTCATCGGTATAATGAAGTAACGTACATTCTTCTTTTGTTTATTATCGCTTGCTAGTTGGAAAATGGTGGCAAAACATCGTGAGGAAACCTGCATGACTTAGAGTTCTCCATGACATCATGTCATCAGCCCTATACACTGTCCCACTACTGGGCACGGAACTCTTCTCACTGTGAGAAGGATAAGGCCATAGTCCACCACGCTGGCAAAGTGCGAATTGGCATACTTCACAAGTCTTTCGAGAACATTTTGGAGAACTCTCAGACATGCAGGTTTCCTCACGATGTCTTCCTTCACCGATAAGCAAGCGATAATTAACAATTTAATACGCACTTAACTTCGAAAAGTCATTGGTGCGTGCCTTGGATTCAAACCCGAGAACCTCTGCGTAGCAGTCTGTCGGTCTCACCACTCGGCTATCGCCGCTGCAGAGTTCTACATAATGTTCGCGAAAGACGAGTGAATTCTATAAACTCGCACTTGGCAAGGGTGGTGGCCTATGACTGTACCAACCCATCAAAACTAGCTACAAACTCACAAAAAAAAGGAAGAGGCCTCTGCCCAACAGCGATCTATTAAAATACAGGGCTGATGATGATAATGACTGGTCAGAACTTTGTGCAATCTCGTAATGGTTGTGTGTTCTCTGGTTTCGGTGGCTTTTGGTATATTTCACACGGAAATACCAAAACACAGACGTATTCTCAAAACGAATATACCTACCATTAATTGGCAATTCAACGGAACCAACAGTAGGTACCTATAAAAGACAATGTCTGCAGCTCTCACTGCTATAACGAAGTGGAACGGTGCACGCCCGGAGTCGAATGTGTGCTGACACCTTAATTGAATATCGTTGTTGGATGAAGAGACTGTCACTATTCTAGTGTTCAATCTTTGCTGCATGGAGATTTGATTTTGCAGTGGTTTATACACCTTTATGTATTTATTTGAAGACTTGTTTTTGCGCGCAGCTCCGCCCCCGGTGGTGTTGGCTATCGCAACAAAAGGTAGCCTATGAAGATATACAGATGTTCTTTTTCTTTATTTTTAAAGGACTTTTATACTTGTGTACTTGTCAGTCCTATCGTACCCTAATTTCTATATAAAAAAAAACAAAATGTATCCAATTATTGTGGAAGGAATATTTTTAAAACTTAATATATCGACGGGTGTATTGTCCAATTTAGCGTTCGGCGGCTCAGCTTAGCGCCAAAGTTAACGGGTTTAGTTATTGCGTTGTGGTTGCCGTTTCATACCGAACTATTACGCGCTGTATTACATTACGGAAAGGCTCTGTTATTCGTTTTTGCTTCTTGCATTTTTATTCATGTTTATTTTTGAAATGTGTTGAATTTATACCTACTTTGAGAGTCTTCTACCTTATTTCATGTGACTTAAATCGATGTATGAAGGCGGAAATGCCAAATCTACCAGTCAACGTTGTGACAATCAACGATATCTTAGCGTTATGCCATATCATGATTTCAGTATTATAGTGTAAATAGTCTATATATTTTTGGATACCTTTGATCGATTAGTCTCGAATTCAATAGAAGTCCTCAATCACTTACTTTGAAGACAGGTGTCGACGTCATCTTTACTTAAGAACGAAACTTGATTGAGAACTCAATCTTGATTCGGATATGTCTACTGTAAATATTTACAACAATTTAAATACTTGAAGAGGCAGAAGCAAACTGCTGAAACGTTTCTCTGTCATATTATTTTCATCGGTATAATGAAGTAACGTACATTCTTCTTTTGTTTATTATCGCTTGCTAGTTGGAAAATGGTGGCAAAACATCGTGAGGAAACCTGCATGACTTAGAGTTCTCCATGACATCATGTCATCAGCCCTATACACTGTCCCACTACTGGGCACGGAACTCTTCTCACTGTGAGAAGGATAAGGCCATAGTCCACCACGCTGGCAAAGTGCGAATTGGCATACTTCACAAGTCTTTCGAGAACATTTTGGAGAACTCTCAGACATGCAGGTTTCCTCACGATGTCTTCCTTCACCGATAAGCAAGCGATAATTAACAATTTAATACGCACTTAACTTCGAAAAGTCATTGGTGCGTGCCTTGGATTCAAACCCGAGAACCTCTGCGTAGCAGTCTGTCGGTCTCACCACTCGGCTATCGCCGCTGCAGAGTTCTACATAATGTTCGCGAAAGACGAGTGAATTCTATAAACTCGCACTTGGCAAGGGTGGTGGCCTATGACTGTACCAACCCATCAAAACTAGCTACAAACTCACAAAAAAAAGGAAGAGGCCTCTGCCCAACAGCGATCTATTAAAATACAGGGCTGATGATGATAATGACTGGTCAGAACTTTGTGCAATCTCGTAATGGTTGTGTGTTCTCTGGTTTCGGTGGCTTTTGGTATATTTCACACGGAAATACCAAAACACAGACGTATTCTCAAAACGAATATACCTACCATTAATTGGCAATTCAACGGAACCAACAGTAGGTACCTATAAAAGACAATGTCTGCAGCTCTCACTGCTATAACGAAGTGGAACGGTGCACGCCCGGAGTCGAATGTGTGCTGACACCTTAATTGAATATCGTTGTTGGATGAAGAGACTGTCACTATTCTAGTGTTCAATCTTTGCTGCATGGAGATTTGATTTTGCAGTGGTTTATACACCTTTATGTATTTATTTGAAGACTTGTTTTTGCGCGCAGCTCCGCCCCCGGTGGTGTTGGCTATCGCAACAAAAGGTAGCCTATGAAGATATATAGATGTTCTTTTTCTTTATTTTTAAAGGACTTTTATACTTGTGTACTTGTCAGTCCTATCGTACCCTAATTTCTATATAAAAAAAAACAAAATGTATCCAATTATTGTGGAAGGAATATTTTTAAAACATTATATGCCTCTGCCGAATTAGGCATATCTAGTAAACTATGGAAGCATACTATATGTAGTCTACTCAAACAGATATATCTACTCTTTACAGATGTGTAAGCTTTAGCTGAGACTGCTGTTACACCCGCGTTATTTAGGGCTACTGCTACGCACCCTTGGCATATAGCGTGATGTTAAATATCCTATAGCCTTCAAATTCAACCAGTACTACCAGAGATATGCGCGTTCGAGCAAACAAACAAATTGTTGTTATCTGTGTTAACTAGTGTCACTGCGCCTTTTTGCGGTTGCGTTATGGTTCGTAAAAAAATAATGTAGTTGTGGTAGCGTCATCACTTGTCCTGCCATGTGGTTGCAAAGCGTACAGATGCCAAACATCAGCGTCACAGGGGGAAGGAAGGGGGCAAGCGTACTCGCATTGTTGTCGCGCAATTAATTTTTTATACAAATTAGCACCGTGAATTGCTTCTTAGAATACAGACTCAGTATCCTACCTGAAAAGAATCGGAATATTGACTTGTATGATTGACATTCTCGTGATCTTATTAACATAGGAAAAATGGGCTCTCGCAACAAGGATTTGAATAATTATATTTAACCCTTGCCAATAATTCTATTAAACTAATCTCCTAGGCTGAAAAACAAGAATGGTTATAATACAAAAGAGGTGCTAGGTTTACGTAGAGTTAGATTGTTAATGAAAATGGGAAATTTTTTATCCCATCACAACAATTTCATTTCACCGGTAAAAAGAAATGTTTATAAATAGAATAACTTAAGAGATTTGCTCACCAAAGCCGCTTTATTTTTAAGAATTGCCCGAAGCTATATTTTTAGAGAGCTTGCCCAAAAATATTTTCTCAAAGAAACTAGAAGAAGCTCAATTTAAAATTTCTTCAACTAATAACCGTTACTTATACAAAAGAGTGTATAATTCATAATACCATAGTTTTGTTTTGTCTTCATTATTTCAATAAGCTATCCTTCTGAGCTTATTTCTTAATAAGTACGAATTATGTTAATTCGACGAACTGAGGAGACTATAATTTGATTCTTTTGTATTTTAATCTTTGCGATTTGAATATTTGTAACGGGTTCTGGTAGTAAAACGCAGTAGAGGATCTAGATGCGTTTATTTGCCGAGTATTGTCTCACTTCCCTTGCCACGAGTATGACCGACCAACAACACGACACTGGCCTGAACACTAAGGGCTGCAGTCTCCCACGCTGTTCCCTCCGGTAGTGTGTAGGCAGGCTGCTCGAAGGCTGCGCGTAGCGGTACAGGCCCTCGCTGACGTTGGCTCAGCTGGCAGACGCCGGCGGTGTGTGTACGATGAGCAGGGCAGGCCAGACTCTTCGGCAGAAGTGACGCCGAAGGCGATGCAGGAAGTGTAGCGGTCTAGGAGCGTAGCCGAAGTCTTAAGGTGAACCTGGAACCTGAAGGAAAGCAGCATTAGGAGAGCCACAACCAATAGAGTCAGGCAGGCGGCGTCAGCCGGCCTCAGCTAGCAGGTAGAGAGATGGGCAGTACGCTAACGCAGTAAATGAAGTGCTTACCCGTAGCTGGGACCAGGATACACGTAAATACGACGTAGGGTCAGTAGGTACGCTTAGTTATAGTAGAAGCGACGTTAGAGTAGCGGTGCCGGCCTCTCTGTCGGCCCCTTTATATACCGGGCCCTCCATCAGGCTGAGAGTCCGTTTATGACCATATTTGGTCAGGCTTTGCGAGTGCGGACGATGGCTTTCTCTGATTGGCCGAGCGTATGGGCGGTACTGTGACGTAACGCGGTAAGTTCCGGACATACGTTACATATTAAAAAACAATATTTTAGAAATTGGAGAGGCAAAGGAATGTGACAAGTAGTTGGTGATACAGATAATAAAAAAATATACACGATACAACATAATGACAGTAGTAGAACGATTTTAATCCTTAGTTCCTACGACTTCAGAATGGTACAAAGGTCAAAGTGTCTATTTTGTCAAAAAGACGTGTGTACAATTATATTTGTACAATATAGGTAATGCACGGACGACGCAGCAGGGGTAGGCTTCCCGCAAGGTGGACCGACGATCTGGTTAAGATCGCGGGAAGCGGTTGGATGCGGGCGGCTCAAAATCGGTCTGTGTGGAGAATCTTGAGGGAGGCTTATGTCCGGCAGTGGACGTCTCCAGGCTGATATAATGATAGGTAATGCTGTGTATATGTAACAGCAAAATTTAGCTGACTATGTACATATAACATAATAAAAAAAATACTAGGCAAACAAAATATCCCGATAAGCGGCAATAGGCTCGCCCCCTATTACGTGGGATCAAAACACTGGCGAAAAGTGGGCGTTTAATATGCCTCTGCCTACCCCTTCAGGCGTGAGTCTATGTATGTACGTAAAAAAAATACTAGAATTCTAATTATAATGATTATTTCCATTTAGGCATGCGGTAATATTCATTCAAAAACTCTAAAGAGGAATAAACATTCAAAAACTACTGAATCGATTTTGATGAAAGTTGGAGAGTTCCCAAAATACTTCAAAATTATAACAATCACAGTACATTTACATTTTTTATCTTCCTTCTTTCGTCGTATTACTCAGCAAATTTACTAACAACAGCAATGTGAAAAATATTTGTGTGCTAAGTAAGTGTACTCAATTACCATCCATTAGCAATAAAAATAAAACTGGAATAATTATTTGCAAAGCCTCTTCCAACTTTAAGCCATATGCAATCAGATAAAAGTATTTTAAAATAGGTAGGTGTACTATTTTAAAATACTTTTATCTCAGTTTCTTCTCGTGAATTGCTCGTTATAGGAAGAAAATGTCTGCTCATGTGATTTATTGGTGTAGTGATTTACACACTGTTCTGTTTACACCTGTTGTGGGTTCGACCTCATCATTAGCATTGCTTAATATCTGTCCCACTACTGAGCACAGACCTCTTCTCATATCTCCTCTTCTTATAAGAAGGGTTGGGCTCCACTACGCTGGCCAAGTGCAGGTTGGCAGACTTCACAAGTTTTCGAGGACATTTTGGAGAACTCTTAGGCATGCAGTTTTCCTCGCGATATTTTTCTTAACCGTAGCAAGCAACAATTAAGAATTCAATTCGCAAATATCTTCTAAAAGGCTTAATGCTGAATATGCAATAGACTACAAAGATATCTAGGTTATCTCCACTATTCACCTCCGTATGAATGTGGATTTTTTACACCAAGTGTATTGCACATGAAAAAAATGGGTACAAGTGCACACCGTAGATTTGAAACCAGGCCACGGTGAACTTTTTCCATCTAATGTATGCTATACGCAGCTACTCAAATTTGTGCCTACTAATGGGACGGCGCACACTACCTAACTAAGAACGAATGACCATTATCGCAAAAAAACGTGACCGAAGAAATGGCGACCAAAATCTTGACATACATCTATGCAACAGTATTATTTTTTCGTCAGCAAATATATTTATAAGTCGATTGAGTTTTTTAAAGTTTTTATTTCATTTTTAACGTAGTAACTTTGTAGAATTTAGGTAGCGCTGAGTATTGGGTCACGTCTTTTTATTTTTTCGCTACTGTTCCCTACCGGTCGTATTAAGAGTTAGCTTAGTGTACCAGCTCCCTTATGGAAGGTTTCACTTATATATCTGTGTAAATTGCTCATTTATTTTGCGTGCAGCCATTTAAGCGGGATGCCTTTAAGCGAGATTCATCTTTGATATTTATTCTTATTTTTGGTAAACAAAGCGCACCCAAGAGTAAGAAAGTCAAAAAGGTGAGTATTGTGGTTCTTTTTTCGTTTATAGCCAAAATTAATAAGCAGTCAGAGATGAAAATTTGCTACAGATGTCGGTTATAAATCTAATTTTAATTTCGTTTTAATAGCTTAACTAAAAGATTTTTTATAAACTTGAATTGATATTACTTTAACAACAGTAGGTACATAGTTATTATTAGTAGGTATAGGTACTTACTTTAAAAGGGCTCTTGATAAAGATAATAGAATAGTGTGAATAGGAAGCGAACCCGGGGCTCCGGGGTGAAAGTCTTAGACGCAACCGGGGCCCGGGGTGACGCTAGAACGATGATGACGATCTATGTTATGAACACTTAGTTTTGCTTAAATACACAAAAAACAATAGTTGAATTCTAGTTTATCGTTTTTTAGGGTTCCGTACCTAAAAGGTAAAAAAACGGAACCCTATTACTAAGCCTCCGCTGTCTGTCTGTCTGTCTGTCCGTCTGTCTGTCACCAGGCTGTATCTCATAAACCGTGATAGCTAGAAAGCTGAAATTTTCACAAATTATGTATTTTGGTTGCCGCTATAACAACAAATACTAAAGATAAAAAAATGAAAATATTAAGGGGGGGGTCCCATACAAAAAACGTGTTATTTTTCGTATTTTTTGCTCAAAATTACCAACTGTAACAGGTAGACGCTTTAAATTTTCACAGAATATGTAGTTTTATAATACCTTTCAAAATAAATAATTAAATTTAAAAAAAGTAAATAATAAAGGGGGGCTCCCGTACAACAAACGTAATTTTTAAGCAATTCGTTACTCAATCTTAATAAACAGGTAGAAACTTCAAAAGTATTTAAGTATACATACAACGAACGTGATTTCCTTTTATAGATGATGGTACGGAACCCTTCGTGCGCGAGTCCGACTCGCACTTGCCCAATTTTCTTAATATAAGTGTTATTTTTGCCCTTGTCTAAATTTTGCATATCGATCGCATTCGACATAGACTTTTTTGCGCTTATTGCGTTGGTTAGATTTAAGCCTTAATTCAAAAGAAAATTACATAATTTGGGTATTTTAATATTATGTTCTACACCTTGACGAAAGCGACTTCAATACCGACCGCTAAGTAATACTGACAAAAAACAAAGGAGCAAAATATTTTGCAGTTATCGGCGTACAAAAATTACCATCCATCAAACAGTAAAATGAGCTTACTTTGCTGCATGTCGCATATCATAAACATTTTACTTCCTACAAACATAAAACAAGCGCTCTTTAAATAGTCCACTGAAATCTGGTACACTTTAATCAAAATCCTTGGGAACTGTAAAAGCAATTTTGCTGAAGGAACATATACAATTTCATTCTTTGTGTTTATACTGGCAATTCTGGGCGATAGTCGCTCAGTGAATTAAGTAAACAGAACAGGGACGAGCTAAAATCGTAAGCTTAACTAGATTTTATGTTTGGAAACGGTGGACGCCTTTGAAACTTTACGTTCTTGGTACCCGCGTTATAAAATGTTAGGGCTTTTTGAGATTTTATCATGTTTGGTTCTATTTTCTTGTGAAAAGCAGCTGCATATGAATTTTATTCAGAGGGGCGTAAAATCACAAAATCTTATTTAAATAGTTCGTGTTGAAAGCGTATGATCCATCTTCCACTATTACAACTTTTTGTTAAACACAACTCTGCACATGAAAACGTAGTCAATTGCACGTCTTCTTACAAGTAGTTTGGTGAGCAGTCACTTAGCATCGCCATTCTCTACAGTCTCCAGAGATCGTCACACCTTTCCTACATCTTCGAATGGATCAGAGAACAGCTTCTTGCACCTAACAGTTTACTGTAATTTTTGTGAGTTAGTCGTCAGTAATTAAATAATTTTGTATACAGATTTACAGATACTGACTTTATAACTCTGTTTCTCGCGACGATTAATTTACCTCGCATCATGCATAAGTAAATGCAGTAAAAAAATAAATAGAAATGAACTAACAGTTCTGTGTGCAAGTGCACCCTGCACTTGCGCACAGAACTGTTAGTTCATTTCTATAACAAAACATTGTCACACGGACGCTCGTACAACTGTGGTAACACGAGCAACTAATAGCCATTGAATGTTTATATAATTGATATTGCACTGCAGTTGGGCACGTCTGCTTAATATATCGCCGGGTGTATTGTACAATTTAGCGTTCGGGTCAGCTTAGCGCCAAAGTTTTAGTTATTGCGTCATACCGAACTATTACGCGCTGTATTACATTACGGAAAGGCTCTGTTATTCGTATTTGCTTCTTGCCTTTTTATTTATGTTTATTTTTGAAATATGTTAAATTTATAACTACTTTGAGAGTATTTTGCTTATTTCATGTGACTTAAATCGATGTATGAAGGCGGAACGCCAAATCTACCAGTCAACGTTGTGGCAATCATCGATGTCCTAGCGTTATACCGTATCATGATTTCAGTATTATAATGTGAATAGTCTATGTATTTTTGGATACCTTTGTTCGATTAGTCTTGAATTCAATAGAAGTGCTCAATCACTTACTTTGAAGACAGGTGTCAACGTCGTCTTTACTTAAGAACGTAACTTGATGGAGAACTCAAACTTGATTCGGACCTCCTGTAAATATTTACAACTATTTTGTAATTAGCGAACTGTTGAAATGTTTCATGTTATATTCTATTGATGATTAATTATCTCTTGCTAGTTACTAAATGGTATAGAAAAACATCGTGAGGAAAACCTGCATGTCTGCGAGTTCTCCATAATGTTCCCAAAAGACATGACCCAGCGGCCGCAGAGGATAACGAGGACGGCAACTCGACAACACCGCATCTCCTCATCCTCTGCGGCCCACCGCGACGCAACAATGGTGCGCCCCCATTTGGTCACGGGAAATACGGCGCGCGGCAACGCAACACCGACACGCCTCTCCTACCGCGACCGCGCCCGAATGCGAGGGACAGACAGAACTATCCTGTGCACCTGCACCCCTGGACGCATCCTGCGCAGTCCTCCTCCAAGCCCACGCGGAGCGTCCACTCCCAGGATCTCTCTTAGCTTCACCGCGGGTGTCCAAGCCACGGTTAGAAAGCCCCTCCACCACGACAAGGTGGAGATCCCACTGAGGGGCTGTGTGGAGAACCTATGTCCAGCAGTGGACGTCTCTAGGCTAACCTGATGATAGGTAATGCTCTGTATATGTAACAGCAAAATTTTGCTGACTATGTACACTGCAACATAATAAAAAAAGACTAGACTTCTAGCTATAATGATTATTTCCTTTAGACATGCGTTAATATTCATCCAAAAACTAAATAAAAATAGACATTCAAAAACTACTGAATCGATTTTGATGAAAGTTGGACAGTTCCCAAAATACTTCAAAATTATAACAATCACAGTACATTTACATTTTTTATTTTCCTTATTTGCTCGTTCTATAGTTTCTTCCAGCGAACGAATCACGTCAATAAACTCAACGAATTTATTAACAACAGCAATGAGAAAAATATTTGTGTGCTATTAAGTAAGTGTACTCAATCACCATCCATTAGCAATAACAATAAAACTGAAATAATGGTTCACAAAGCCACTTCGAGCTTTAAGCCAAATGCATTCAGATAAATAGGTATATATATTTTAAAATAGGTAGGTATACTATTTTAAAATACTTTTATCTGAATTTCTTCTCGTAAATTGCTCGTTATAGGAAGAAACTGTCTGCTCGTATGATGTATTGGTGTAGTGATTTAAGTAGCCACCTCGCCGATGCACACTATGTCTTTTGTGGACCCTTAATGTTTTCATTTCTACAAACAAACAATTCCGTCAAAGCGGTATGGTATGCGAGACGAAGGGGGCTACAAAAATGCATTCTTATTGGCCGATTCAAATTTGCGGTACGTCATAATTCATAACTAGTGTTGGCATTGGTCTTATGTAAGACGTATAAGTCTAACGTGTTGTCAGAAAGTGTTCGCCTTACGTCTGGGTTGTCGTTTGTTCGACCCAACGACAACCCTGGTTAGACCTCATCATTAGCATTGCTTAATATCTGTCCCACTACTGAGCACAGACCTCTTCTCATATCTCCTCTTCTTATAAGAAGGGTTGGGCTCCACTACGCTGGCCAAGTGCAGGTTGGCAGACTTCACAAGTTTTCGAGGACATTTTGGAGAACTCTTAGGCATGCAGTTTTCCTCGCGATGTTTTCCTTCACCTTAGCAAGCAGCAATTAAGAATTCAATTCGCAAATATCTTCTAAGAGGCATTGAACCCGTGGTCTACTAGGCTATCGCTGCTAAATATGCATTAGACTACAAAGATAGGTTATCTACACTATTTACCTCCGTATGAATGTGGCCTTTTGCAATATACCTATACGCCTCCATGAAAAAGTGGGGAAAAGTGCGCACCGTAGATTTGAAACCAGGCCACGGTGAAATTTTTTCATCCAATGTATGCTATACGCAGCAACTCAAATTTGTGCCTACTAATGGGACGGCGCACACTACCCAACTGAGAACCAATTACCATTATCGCAAAAAAAACGTGTCCCAAGAAATGGCGACCAAAATTTTGACATACATCGATGCAACAGTGTTATTTTTTGTCAGCAAACAAGTTTTTAAGTATATTGAGTTTTTAAAGCTTTATTACATTTTCAACTGAGTAACTTTGTAAAATTTAGGTAGCGCTGAGTAATGGGTCAAGTCTTTCGCAGTCACGTCGGTCAAGGTCACAGTTGCTTGGTGTACCAGCTCCCTTACGAAAGGTTTCACTTATAAATCTGTGTAAATTGCTCATTTATTTTGCGTGCAACCAATTAAGCGCCTTTTAGCGAGATCCATCTTTGATATTTATTCTTATTTTTCGTAAACAAAGAACATCCAAGAGTAATTAAGTCGAAAAGTTGAGTATTTGTTGGTTTTGTTTCGTTTATAGCCAAAATGAATAAGCAGTCTGAGATAAAAATCTGCTGCAGGTGTCAGTTATAAATCTGATTTAAGTCAGTTATTGTTAGGTAACCTAGAAGAAATAACTTTTTAACTTGAATTAAAATTACTAGCACAACAGTACATTTTATTAGTATACTCACTATAATCATCTTCATAAAGATAATAGAACTGCTATTATGATTTTCCTTATGCCATTAATAGAAATTATACCTTCGTAGCCAGCTGAGCCTTCTATTACTCTTAGTAGCCTGCCTCATATATGAATTTTTCACCCAATTAAATAATGTTTTGTTGTTTTTCGAATACCCATAGATTACTACCACCTCTATTACATTGTTTCTCACGACGGTTATATACAAATTATTATTTAAATGTAGTAAAAATATCTTAATATATAAAATCCTTGCGTTACTGACTGACTGACAGACACGCTACAGCCGAAACTATTGGGCGCAGGAAGCTGTAATTTGGCATGTATGTTCCTTGGGGACCGTAGGGGTGCACTAAGAAGGGATTTCCCGAAATTTCCACGGGATCGGCCAAAACGGGTAAATTAAAAAAAAAACGCAGGCGTAGCTGCTGGCGTTCTCTAGTAATATTATATGTCTGCGGGTTGCTCGATTCTTGGCCGATATCAAAACTTCACATCACAGTTCGTTATAAATTTACACCAAATCAAATCTAACAAAACTGACTATAACTATTTTGTATTACTGAACACGAAACGAGTGACAGTTTCTAGGTACTTGTTGCCCGCCCGGAGTCTCCAAGAGAAGTGATCCTTGTTGTGTCGCTCGGTTGAACGTCAACCGTCACCCCCCTCTTCGACTGGAGCGAACGTCACCAGACTCTGTCGAAGCGCGCCATCTATGCACTTCCGTTTCGTAGACAATTGACGTCCGTACTGATGACCATTCCATTACGGCCATCCTACAAGACACACGTCCCTGTGTGTTAATCTGTAACAAAATTTTATACGCACAGTATCACATTGCTCGGTCACTCCTGACTTCACCCAGGTAAGGGTTGAATCAAAGCAGTGTTAGGATTCCAATCAACTTTCTCCTACATTACATTCCTAACTATTATAGGAGCTGGATTCAGAGCATCACTGACAATACAGTCATTACCATAGACTCACGTTATAATCAAATCAAATAACTAAAGCTCTACATGAGATTCATAACCGTTCAGTAACCTCCAGTTACTAAACCAGGCACTCAACCAGCCACTCGGTTGCCCCCATTCAGTAACCTCCAGTTACTAAACCAGGCCTTACACCAGTCACTCGGTTTCCACCCATTTATCTGCGCCAATCAAACATCGGAGTCGTTTGCGTACCTACCGTGTACTCACGGACAACTGCCTTCACAGTTGTATTGAATCCGATTTGTACTGATTTACGGCTATTACGGCTACAAACCGACCTTGGACATTAAATCACACAACCAATCAACATGTAAGCCCAGTTTTCTACCGTCTCGTCAGTATTAAGGTTCACATTTTTTTTTTCTGTTTAAGATCGTCAGTTATGCTCTGATCCTCTGGCACAAAGTTTCAGTATCAAAATCAATAATCAGGCAACTCAAAGTAAAACTGACATTTCACTATCGCTGTATCTCTCAAGATATCATTTCAAACCAAGTAAATCATAACATTTAAGCTCTACATGTGATCATACGCATAGCCCAGTAACCTCCAGTTACTCTACTTTCTGCGAACCCCACACATGGGATCGCCACTGAAACCCGACCTCCACCAGAGCTGACTGCAATACCGCCTACTCACGGACTACTAAGTTAGCAGACGCCGATTTCTACCGAGCTACGGCTACACGTCAGCCTCTGGTGCGGTCCGATCCGATCATCATGTAAACTTAAACATTTTCTTCAATATCAGAACTACTTTGTTCTACCTCAATTTCGTCAGTTGTACTTTGACCTTCAGGCATTTGTCGCAACCTGTCGAGTGCGTACTTACAGTTACGCTTAGAATTATGGGCAGTGCGATTATAACGATCATCGTAAAGAACTTCTGTGACCTCAAATGGGCCTTTATACTTTAAGATATTTCAAACCAAGTTAACCAAAACATTTAAGCTAAGGTCTTTGGATTCTACATCTTCTAAGCAAACTCCTTTAATAAACTACCTTCACTGTCATTGCCAGTTACGGCCAGATAGGCTTTAGCTATACCAGTTACCAGGCTCTTCAATTCTTCAAAGCCACATACAGGCCTCACATAGGCCCCGCGCCACACACGGGCCGCGCGCCACACGGGCCGCACGCCACACACGGGCCGCACGCCACACACGGGCCGCATGCCACACACGGGCCGCACGCCACACACGGGCTATGCTGGCCACCAAGCCACACTCGCCACCAGGCTGCGCCGGCCGCCAGGCTGCGCCGGCCACCATGCCGCGCCAGCCACCAGGCTGCGCCGGCTACCAGGCCGCGCCGGCCATCACGCCGCGCTAGCCACCAGGATTACCCAAAAAGGAAATAAATCTACGATTAGTATTTCAAAGATTCGTCTCGGTGTATACGCACTAACTAGAGTATCCGTTCTTTCAGACTAATTCAACGTCCACACTTCGTAAATTTTAAGCGATTATCAAATTCGTTTACAACTTCACAACTGCACAGAACGTAACTCCCGTCCATTCTCTCAATGAGCTATGTCAAAACTGGATTTTACCACTGACAAAAACAAACCAAATGCGAACATGGCGAGAACCGATAAGCTACCTTCGGACAAACTGATTTCCTTTGGCTACATAGAGGTAACGACTACAGTTCTGAGATAACCAATCGACAGTCTATGAGTACTTTCAGATTATCGCAACACGCTCTTTTCATACAACACAGAAACTAGAGGTAGATAATTTTAGCGATCAAAAATCAAATGAGAGCTACTCGAGTAGCAGGGTGTTCGTGATTGCGATCAACAACCACACTTTAATGTAGGTACTTGGCTCTAGGAATAAAAGAAAATTATCGCAAAACACTCATTCTAGTCGATCGGCTATTCCTGACCCAAGTCAGTGGAGAATAAAGCTACTCTGATCAAAACTTTTACAGGTTTTAATGAAAATCACAACTAACTCTTTCTCTCGAAGCTGACATGTTAAGCAACACACGTACTCGCTCAAATAATAGGAAACTCATTAAAATATTGCATTGCTCATACTCTGACATCCATCGGGTCTTCAACATCACGATATGAAACCTCCATCCGGATACACAACACCACCCGGATAATCATTTCGAGCGTCTAACAAAGTAATCTTAAACTAGGTTTGTTCAACACGTTTCATTGGTTTTCCTTATCACATAGCAAACTAAAAAAAATAATCTTACTAGGCTGATAGTCTAATATTAAGTTTACTACCAAGTATCCAACCAGTCTTTATAGCCTTATAATTTTGTCATGAATAGTCTAAATACGAAGCTTATCCTAACCTAATCATTAGCGATACAGCAACGGATCTTTCGCGTTCAAGACGATGGACAACGTTTATGATACTATGATTAATAAGTAATAAAGTATATGCAAATCACTGACGGTAACGTGGGTACCACAAAATTATCACAACAACGACTAACAAAGCACCCATTTAATGAGAATAAGGTTAAGCATACAATCATCACTAACGATCACTAACCTAGTTCTACCTACGATGAAAATTAAAATCTCTGAAACTGATTATCGTAACGCACTACGATGATTTTCTTCTACGTCTGATAATCGAGTTTAACAGCTTCTACTAGAAACACTATCACTCTTAAACGTCCTAAGCATAACTTAGAATTGGCCTGAGAACTCGGGGCACTTGATAAAAATGCCCAGCGTATCACATGAATTTAAAAAAACACAGTAGGTAATGTTCACGCGTAAAATGTTAAAAATTGAATTTAATTTTACTAGTGGTCCATCTAATAATCTGAGTACGAAACATTTTAATGTGCCATGTTAAAAATGTATGCACAAAAAAATAAGCAGTTGTAATTGCAACATCGAGATCGTCTGTACAACTCAGAATTACAACGAGTAACAGTGTAACTTTTTACTTAGGCTCTGATCACGTTTAAACGAAAACCGTCACGTATTATCAACACCACGAGTCGATAAAATAATGGCGCTAGTTATATCTTGACTATGGTCAAGTTACACTAACCAACCAACCGCACTCGTCTAAACAGCACTGCAGTTCACACGTCTATTTAAGAAATAAAAGCTACAAGCTGTTCTACACAAAATCAGCACAGTCAGAAGCAATAGCCCCGCACAGTCTTACACTATGAACTTAGTATGTACGATTCGATTAGTTTCCCAACTTTAGCGCCGCTGCCCTGCGAAGGACAGTCTAGACCGGTGCTTTTGTTCTAGATTTAGCAGAAAACCAACCAGCTGGGTGTTGGTTCTAAAACCAATATTACAACTGCACTAGAACAATAACTAGCACGTTTGACTCAAACGCACTTGCTTGGAATAATGCAAGTCAGCCTGTACGCTCACTCTCGTTACTATTAAAGTCCACAAAGTAAGACCGAGACAAGATAATCTATTTGCAAGCAAGCATAATAATATGATCACAAAGTTCGAGAGTGCGAGCCACCCTCACATTAAGAAATAAAATAATCGCTTTCTTTTTAACTGGCGTATCAAACTCAAAACCTCCGTTCACAATCTACGCTATAGCTAGATCACTGTGGTAGTCAGACAACCATATGCTAACTTAAAATACAGCAAAGGTCACAATTAAATCATTACTACCCATATTTTTTTTGTCTTTCTTCTTTAAGCTATTAAAAAGAAGATTATTCATGAGATCATGCTATGGGAACCACGACACCGTAAAAGTCAAACGGTTCTACAACTCAGTGTCTCGTGTAGGAATCGAACCTACAACACTCAGTACGATGTGATGGCGATATCACCACAACGATTATGACATTTCCAAGATTAAACGCGTAATGTTTTACTACTACTGCCACTAAACAAAATTGGCCGTACCAATTAAAAAAAAAACAGACAAAATACGCTCACCACGGTGGCAGATGCAAGCTCAACTGATTCACCAACATAGCAGCGTTAGCAGCCGCCTTAGCTCGCGCCTTGTGGTCGCGCTGGTCCATGATGCCACTTCTGATGTCGGCGGGTTGCTCGATTCTTGGCCGATATCAACACTTCACATCACAGTTCGTTATAAATTCACACCAAATCAAATCTAACAAAACTGACTATAACTAGTTTGTATTACTGAACACGAAACGAGTGACAGTTTCTAGGTACTTGTTGCCCGCCCGGAGTCTCCAAGAGAAGTGATCCTTGTTGTGTCGCTCGGTTGAACGTCAACCGTCACCCCCCTCTTCGACTGGAGCGAACGTCACCAGTCTCTGTCGAAGCGCGCCATCTATGCACTTCCGTTTTGTAGACAATTGACGTCCGTACTGATGACCATTCCGTTATATAAATATAGTAACTAACAATTCTGTCCGCAAGTGTACCCTCTTTGAAAAACAGAACATTGTCACACGGACGATCGTGTACAACGGTGGCAACACGAGCAACTAATAGCCTATTGAATGTTTATATAATTGATATTGCACTGCAGTTGGGCACGTTGGCGTAATATTATATCGCCGGGTGTATTGTACAATTTAGCGTTTGGCGGGTCAGCTAAGCGCCAAAGTTAACGGCTTTAGTTATTACGTTGTGGTTGCCGTTTCATACCGAACTATTACGCGCTGTATTACATTACGGAAAGGCTCTGTTATTCGTTTTTGCTTCTTGCCTTTTTATTCATGTTTATAATTGAAATGTATTGAATTCGTAGGTACTTTGTGAGTCTTCTACCTTATTTCATGTGACTTAAATCGATGTATGAAGGCGGAAATGCCAAATCTACCAGTCAACGTTGTGGCAATCCTTGATGTCCTATCGTTATGCTACGGCATAACGCTAAATATATTAATAAATACATAGACTATTTAGATTATAATGCTGAAATCATGATACGTCATGATTTCAGTATTATAATGTAAATAGTCTATGTATTTTTGGAAACCTTTGTTGGATTAGTCTCGAATGCAATAGAAGTCCTCAATCACTTACTTTGAAGACAAGTGTCAACGTCGTCTTTACTTAAGAACGTAACTTGATGGAGAACTCAAACTTGATTCGGACCTTCTGTAAATATTTACAACTATTTTGTAATTAGCAAACTGTTGAAATTTTTCTCTGTTATATTCTATTGATGATTAATTATCTCTTGCTAGTTACTAAATGGTATAGAAAAACATCGTGAGGAAAACCTGCATGTCTGCGAGTTCTCCATAATGTTCCCAAAAGACATGTGAAGTCTATCAACTCGCACTAGGCACGCGTGGTGTAATATGGCTTTATCCTTTACATACTCAGAAGAGGCATCTGTCCAACGTTGTACAGCTTACGTACAGCGCTGACGATGATAACGACTAATCAGAACTTTGTTGTTTTTTTATTTAGGTACATTTTATTGTTCACAACTATAAACATTTTCAGAAATCTTATTACTACTTAAGTAAAGTAGAAAGTGTGTAACTTTATGCAGTCTCAAAATGATTGTCTGTACTCTGGTTCTTTCTGTCATTTTTCTTTTCGCGCGTAAATCTAACTACAGGTGCATTCTCAAAACGAATATACCATTAATTGACAATCCAACAGAACCAACAGTAGATACAAAAGACAATGTCTGCAGCTCTCACTGCTATAACGAAGTGGAACGGTGCCCGCCCGGGGTCGAATGTGTGCTGACACCTTAATTGAATATCGTAGTTGGATGAAGAGACTATCACTATTCTAGTGTTCAATTTTTGCTGCCTGGAGATTTGATTTTGCAGTAGTTTATACATCTTTATGTATTTATTTGAAGACTTGTTTTTGCGCACAGCTCCACCCCCGGTGGTTTTGGCTATCGCAACAAAAGGTAGCCTGTGCTATTCTAATATTATATGTTCTAACATACTAGCCGAGCTCGTTGTTATACTCGCGTTTTTAGGATTGCTGCTCCGCACTCGTGACTCATAGCGTGGTGTTACATATCCTAGACTTCCTCGATAAATGGGCTAACCGACACAGACAAAAATATTCATATTCTACAGTAATTGCAGAGCTAAGCGCGTTCAACCAAACTAACAAACTCTTCAGCTTTATTATATTTTGTATAGATACTTAGTATAAATATTACTGGGAAGTGGGCAATCCGCTTAGTAGTTTTTGTCTGAAAAGGATGAAACAAGAAAATAGCTCATTCAGATATAAAGCTAGAGCCGTGGTCGCACCTTTCGTCCCTAGCGGATTGCCTACCTAATGTGGGTGCCATGAATACTTAACCTGCATTAAGCAAACGTGGCAGGTAACTAAATGTATAAAAGTATCCAATCGGTGCAACCACGGCTCTAGCTTTATATCCGAAGGAGCTATTTTCTTGTTTCATCCTTTACAGACCCCCTTTTATACGTAGTCGGGTTATAGATTTTAATATATTTTTTTGTATGTAATAATGAGTACTTTAATAATGTATTATATCTATCCACAAGGCCACATGGGCAGGCCACAGTAAATATGCATTTATATGTATTTTGTTAAGAAGTTGTTTAGCAATAGACAGCAGGTCCATTATCCGTTTACATGGTTGTCGCCATGCTTAAAACTTCGGCGATATCTCGCCGATTTCATACATGAGATGATTCAACCATTTAAAATACTATTTGGCAGTAATTGTCGACTAAATATGTTCAAAATCGCGAGCTTATATTTTAATTGCAGCTTATACAAACGTCAAATACGGCGATGCGATCACTTTTCGGTGAAACGATTGAAAATGGACAGTTGCCAAAACACTACTCTGTATCAGATAATCCCGTCCTCTTTTTCTTTTCAATCAACAAAATCGAATTACAAAACATACAGTATTGTAAAATAAATGTGAAATACTTTCTATTTGTCTCAACGTTTCGGCGACATTACACCAGCCGTGGCTGGTCAGACTTTAAAAACTTAATTATTCGATACTTAGCTTTACCTCATTTATTTATATTTATTTTTTTATATTTACCAACTCGATTATGACCAAACCTTTACGTTACAACAATATAAAATTCAATAACTTCAATTTATGTTCAAATCACCACCTGAAATGTCAAGGCCAAAAATAAAGGAATTTCGGAACATCGCCGCTGTAATACACAAATTAAATAAAAATATAGACGTACATTTTCAATTCATTTGCATACAACCTTTGTATGAATGACCTTATAGATCTTAACGATCGCCGTGCCGACAAGCAATTTCCTGCTACCACCACAAAGTTCAAATGAAATGCTGCCATATTGAAAGTGCAAGGATTTTGTCCGGCTTGCAAGATTAACATACTCATACTTACAGTCCATAAATGTAATCGGATATGTACTTCACACACATAGCGCTATCTATAGATTGCCACTAGAGCTTTTAGCAACTATAAAAAAAATATTAGGTACCTAACTTTCTAACACACTACAAAAAATGGAAGTTATCAATTTGGTCTGTATTTAAATGATATTTTTAGAATTTTAAGAATAGTGAATGAACTGTATTATATAAATCAACTTAAACTATGATATTCACCAGAAATTCTCTAGCGGTTCCCATACTGGTAAAATAAATTGACTTTCGTTATCCTGCGCTCGCTCAATAACTTTTCACCTATCATCAAATATTTCAACAGAACTTAAGGCGTAAAATCTCAAGTCATCCTAAGGTCTTGTTGATGACAGCAGGAAATATTGTCTATTCAGAAGGATAACTGGGACTTTCTTAACAATATCACAGTGCTAGGAAAGAAATTCGAAAAACGATTAGTCTTGTGACTTTAACTTCGTTGTTAGCTTTCATATTCATTCAGTCATAAATATGATTGATAACTATATTTAAATGTTAGGGATAGTTAATATGCTCGAGATTGCCTGCGAGATCTAATCATAAATGAGGAGGCCCACAGGAGATCCAAAGTTACAAACATAGTTCTCCACATATTAAAGCTCAAGTGATAATGAACAGGGCACATATTTTAAAGACCCAGTGGCCGACACAACGATGTTGTTCAGAGCGCGGGAAGCGGACGGATGGTTTAAGATCAGTCGGTGAGGAGACTCTTAGGAAGAAGGGCCTATGTCCCGTTTAGTGGACGTCTTCAGGCTAAAGAAAATAATGATGCCACATGATGATTTCCACAGCGGAAAAATATTGTATGATCCGCAAGTATTGGCTCCGTACCTAAATGATATCTGTATTCATATTTCTTATATAGGTAGATATAGGATCCATGTCTGCGAGCCAGAAATTACTAAAAATGTAACAGCTCTTGGCTACATCTTAAATTGTGAGAAGTAGGTTGTAAAAGGCTTTTTTGTGCCAAAATATGGCAATATCCAAAAATAAAAAAACATTTCTTAACGTTTGACAGTTACAATCATGACATAATTTATCAAACAAACCTATGCCGACCCAGCGGAACATTTAAGGAAACTATCCTAAGCAGTAAGTCTTAGAAAAATATAGTAAGTGTTTGTTGGTCCCGAATTTCCGAACTTTAGAATATTTTCTACATGCGTTTTGGTTTTTTTAAGTTGACGACATATTGCACGGCAGTTCTGACGGCTTTGCGATTAGTTTCACAGGAACGTATAAAATTTTGAAAACTTATTCCCACTTTAAACCTTTGTTCGTTTAGAGTGAAGTGCTTTCGTGTGCATTAAATTTGTCAATTAGAGAAATTGTGTTGTATTTTAAAGTCTGAGAAAGAAATTGACGTAAATGCATTTCCCGCGTAGGAGAGTTATATTTGTGTCACAAATTGTAAAATGTCTGCTTTGTTTTTTTTTTTACGAATTGTCAATAGAACCATTATATGCATAATGGTTAAATTACGGTTTGAATGGTTTGAACTATAATAAAACAGTCTATAAAAGCACAGAGGAAACCTATTATGAGTACAAATAATTAATTAATATTGTGTTAATCATTATTAATTGTAGTACTAAGTAAATACATAAACATGACTGCTATTTCATTGGAAATCCATTAATTAGTGCAAATAGAGAAGTTTCCTGCAAGTGAAATAAATTATACAAGTATTTTTATCAAGAGAAACATGTCAAAAAAATAGTAGTTTCATTCATCAATTAATTATAAATCTTTATTTAACATTTTTTATGTCAATTTATTGCTAATAAGGGCTCTTTCAATTTAGACGTTTCGTGTCGGACGGCTGCCGCACGTTTACCGTGCCGCTGGTTATAACCCGCTGCCGTGCCGCTGCAGTACGGTAGCCGTCCGACACCAAACGCCTAAATTGAAAGCGTATCTGACTGCCGTGTGTTTGTATGCTACTGATGTTTTAAATTTATTTGACAGCAGTTTAGCCATGGACTCTGGCGAAGAAACATTACTGTTAGTGCTCTTGTTGAAAAATATCAAACAGAAACAAAAACGACACCCCCGTAAAACAACATCACCAATGTTTTCATTAACATGTAATTTTGGTGATTTCCGTAATCTTCACCCTAGGTTAAAACAAGATCCAAGCAATTTTTTTAATTACTTAAGAATGTCTAGAGAATGTTTCTACGAATTACTTTAATTACTTGGAAGTAAAATTAAGTGGGAAGAAACTACATTCAGACATACTATATCAGCCCAAGAAAGACTACTGATAACATTGAGTTACGTAAATAAACAACTTCTGTCATAATACAGCAGGACGTAATTCCATTTCATTTATACATTCTTCTACGTTTATGTCATCTAAGCAAATAATTAACATGAAAATTCAATAAAATTAGCTCTCACGTCTAGTCACCGCACTATTCAACGGCGAAATAAACACGTGGAGCTTGCGACGTTGCTGTACTGTTGTCGTGCGTTCTCGGTACCGACACCACACTGTTGCCGCACCGCGCGCTTTGTATGAAAACAAATGACCGTCTGTACACCATACGACAAACGCACCGCTTCGGCACTGCAGCGGTCCGGCACGAAACGTCTAAATTTAAAGAGCCCTAAGTATTTTTTATTAAAAGTGCTTGATTTGACTAGTTGGCAACAACCCTATTCTACAGCATAATTGGTAATTCTAGGCGTTTTCGTGCACCTGAGGTAGCGAAATAATATTTTATTTAACAATGTTATTACATTAAATTATATAAGTAAGGTTATGCTTAATTCTGCTAACATAAAAGCTTTGATGTTCGTTACTGTCATGTATAGCTGGCTGGATTATGGACACAATAGATATATAAAACCAAGATGCGCAATCTCGAACTAAAATGTCGTTTAACGTCCACGTCGTGCAAAACTAGTTGTAGTCGTGATAATGATCATATCATTTTGTAAATTCAACCATCTAACGCCCGCGCCGTGCGAAGAAAGATGCAGTACTATTTAAAAAACATAAAAGTGAATATATTTTTTCGTTATATAAAGTATGTTTATTTGTATATCAATATTCACGCAGAAAGTTTGAGGTTCGATTCTTTGTCTGAATTTAAAGTCCAGACAGAAGTTGTCGCAGACAAAAAAACACTGAACAAACCTTCCTATAACGTAAATTTGTCGCTCGTTGTACGTAAGACTATTGAAGAGACAAATAGATTGTGATGCGAAGGGGTCCAAGTCTACTATTGTCATTTTCAAGTTAAAATTGTTAGTCATCACCTGCCCCCGCGGGTAAATAAAGCATTCGGTCTAATTAAATCTATCATCAAAGTCTTTAACTTGAGGGAACTTAGTTCTGACACTGGTCTAAACTTAGCGCGATAAATATCGTTATATACACAAACAGCGTAATGAAAGTCTTGTCGTCCTTATTTACTTCAATGTTGAACATGATTCGTTCAGTCCATATCGGTGACGGTAAACAGCGTATTTAAAAACCGCATATTACAGCCTGTTCTCCCTACGAAGGCCCGGCTGTTTTCTCGATCCATTTAAATGTGAACAGTGCCGTGTAAATTGCAGTGTCTCTGGTAGGTCTATCTTACTATCTTCATTCCTTAAATAAGTAATTCCCAACACCATCCTTCCTTCACTTGTCTACCCATCCATCATAAAACAAACAAATCCGAAGCCCCATAACACTTAGGTGGCCGCAGCTTGATACTCGCCACACCCTTGCCCCATGTGTGACAAGACCCTGCGTCATTCTGTTCAAACATCTAATTTCCGCAGTAAGCCCGCCTCTCGGCCTCTCATTTATTTGACGCTTATAAACCTTCTCCAGAGTGTTTCGCCAATGTTCTACGCTAATAAACTTCAATGCGCAGGGTTTGCGGCCTTTTACATGTAGTGGCGGAAAAGTTGGAGCAAAAATACGATTTGGTTCGAAAGTTTCAGGCGTTTTCACTTGTCTTATTTTCAGCTATTTGTGACGCAGAGGTTTTATGCCGCTTTAATGGTTGAGATTTTTTGTTTTGAATTGGTTTGTTCTGGGGATTATGATTTTATGAGACACTGCTATGCGGCTAATCATGGTCACAAAAACTTTTACGCAGATATTTATTATTAATTGATCCACAGCGCTTGGCGCACTGCGTTATTTCGAGCGTTTACTCTGTAATTTATTTTGGAAGTTTTTCGGGGCCAGTGATTCTCACATTGAACATTCCACAATTGTTTATTCTAATGTGTATATTATGTAAATTGACTGTATTTTTGTAAAGTCCTACGCGACCACAAAACAAGACATTCTCATCACAATAAATGTTGAAATAGCTTACCTATTATAATTATTAGTTAAGTCTATCATAGATTTCATATATCTATAGATTTCATATCAAAAATAAAATCTATTTAAACTAACTAAATCGAATAGAAGAGGTAATTTTAAAAGACCTTTTTAATTTTAAGAATACCTTGACATACGTAGAAATCATTCAAGTAGTATTTTTAATAACGATAACTTAAATTAATATATATTTAGTACCATTATCTATGAATCTTAAAGTAAACCTTCCTCATTATTATGTTATGGACTGAATTTTGGGGTAATGAAAAGAATTTGGGAGAATTTTTACGTTTTCCTTGAGATTTAATGGTATAAGTTAAGGTAAAATCTGTGGCTTACAATTTTAGAATGCGTTTCGATGGTAGCTCTGGGACTCATTAATCGTGGGATGACTTGAATTTGACCGCGATAACCTATATAATATATAACATTGTATTATTTTCGAAATAGTCATCATCATCATCAGCCTTTAACAGCCCACTGCTGGACTAGGCCTCTCCTTTGAAAGGCTGGCCTACTATACCACACTGGCCAAACGGGTTGGTATAGGGTTTGTATCAAGTTTTCCTTCTCTTACAGTGCTGTTCTCTGCATAATATGCTCCCTCTGTCGGCTCTTACGACACCCATGGGATGATATGGGGTGGTGACATTCCGTATTCTTTATCCGTCACCACACGAAATAGTAAAACTGTAGAATTTGCATATGTTTTAAAATATAGTTGGTAATTTTGAAACGATATTTGAGGAGATTCAAAAATTTTGTACAACTGATGAAAATATGATTATTATTTTTTTCTCACCGTGGGGTATTCTGAGTAAATAAAATAATATACCTATATTCTATAGTTTTTCTAAATTTATTTATTTTTTACGTATAATTATTGTTCATTTTTTAAAATGAAAAAATGTGAGATTAAGTCCATACTTACTCTCACAGTCTCACTTCTCACATTTAAATCCATATTTAAAGTCAGTTTTGTTATCATACTTCGAGTCGCATAATAAATAATACCAGAGGTTATTCTACCATTTTAATATATTATTCAAAAAGTACAGTCTTTTTAAATTACTTATTGAATAAAAGAGTTACAAAAACATTTAAAATACTATTAAAAAAAAAAATTTCTCTCGGGTTTGTTACCATGGTGCCCCTAATCAATCATTGTTTTTCATGCTGAGTATATAAATTAACGATAACATATTAAAAACATGTTCAGAAGTTGTTTAATAATTAATATTTATTAACAAAACCAAATTTATTCTTAAAAGTAATTAATTTCACTACAAAATCTTAAAAAATATTTTAAAACAAAATAGGGACAGTAACAAAACCGACGGTAACAAAATTGTTAGGCTTGGTTTACATTGCCTCAACACAACAATTAAACCTAATCTAGTTGGTTTAATGTGATTCTCGCAGGCGAAGTCGCGGGCAACAAATAGTATCTATATATTAGAATAAAAACATATTGGTGTTTGGTTATTAGTTGGTTGTGTTATATTCTAGATAGGTGGGCCTACAATAAAACACCACCAATTTCCATAAGAAAAATGTTTTAAATAATTAATTTTTGAAGGTATGTAAACGTAGCTTTATTGCGTCGGTTTTGTTACTTTTTCAGTCCAACTATATGTTACCGTAACTGTAGTAACAAAACTGAAGTAACATAATGAATTATCCTAATCTCTAAAAATATATATTAGCGGTTCAGTTTCTCGGCAAGTTAAACTACATACAACAAGATTTTTTGTATAAAACCGTGCGTCTCTTTATTAAATTATTTTAAGGAATGGACGGATAAATAATTAGTTGCAATATGAATTTCTTCAGAGTTCAATCCGTGACACAACACACTCACTGGTGACAAAATGACACTGGTTGTGCAATTTTTGGCATGGCCGTTCTTTAGACTATTACTGTAGCCATATTTGAAAAACTAAAGAAATGCATTTGGTAGAATATGTTTTAGGAAATTGACGTAACAAACCTGACTTGTCCGGAAGTAACTAATTTCGGGGACACTTTTTGTTTTAAGTTTTACATGGATAAGATAAATAATAAGTTTCATTAAATACTTTATATTACACTTTAATATATATATTTAAAAAAAAAGCGACCATACACGTCCAGATTGTCCAGAATATATTGATTCAATTGAACTTAAAGTTTTCATTTATACTAGGGACAAGCCAAAATCAATTATTTTATTAAAATAGCTTACAAATATTTTGTTTTAGCTGGATTTCCTTGAATTTTAGTTAAAAACGTAGTTAAAGGTACATTTTTAGAATTAAGAAGCCATTTTAACCGAAATAAGTAGAAGAAAACCTACGAAAAAAATAAATCCTTGGAGGACAAGTCAAACTGATAGTTGTACAATATTTTTGAATCTCCTCATTTTTATAGCAATAATTTTACTCCGATTGTGCAAGAGCATGCGTCGAAATCACAACCTTTAGGTTGTGAATTTTAATAGCTTCTTGAAACTGTAACTGCACACATATGTACGTGCAGTTACAGTAGTGCACAAAATGGCATAAGGTTTGTTTGACTATGAATCGGTTCTCGCGACTCCATTAGTGTCGTTAAATATAAGAACCGATATAGCAGTCAACATAAAATGCCAACATAACATCAAAATAGACTGAGTACGTGTATTTGTAAAAAAAAAATATTAATACTTAGAGACATAAAGATTGCAGTACAAAAAGTTGTCTTGATCGAGTATAGTACCTACATACCACGTTAGGTATAATCTTTCTTTTACTCTTTACTTTTTATTCTTCTTATCTTATGCTGATTTCATATGTTTGATTGCTTGCACAGGTAGACCGGAGCAGCAGCTTTAATAAACCTGCACTGATTAAAAAACAATCGAACATCTTTTCTCACCCACACTCGTTATAACATTGACTTTAAACTGGCCACACTCACTTTGTTTACAGAGAGGTTTACTTAAACTTGTTACTGTATCGGTTGCTCTAAACTCTTGCAAAGTTTGAAAAATTATCTAGACCTGTACTCATACACAATTAAGTATACCATGCCATGTGTCGTTGATATTAATTGATTAAAGCTCAGGTTTATATCCTTATCCTCCAGATAAATACAAACAGAATTTAAATATGTTATCTTACAAATTAATTTAACATTAACTTATCAGAAATCGGTAAAATTGTCCAGTACAGTATGGTATTATATATTTTTTGTAATTATGAATAACACAGCCGTGTCCATAAATTCCCGCCATTTCCATTACGTTACATTTTCATGAACCGCTACCTAGTTTGCAACCAATAGCTATAAAAATCTCGCCAAAATTAAACAGTGAAATATGTACGTATTGGAATTTCACTAGCACCAAAATAGTTTTGATGCAGCCAACTGTGAAATCGCAGTTCTTTGGTTATAAAGGTATAAATAAAATGTTTGATACGTATGTACCGGCTTTATTTTATAGTACGTGCATTTTAGGCAATCGCATTTTAAAATTCTAGATTAAATCGGTCACATACATGTAGTACATTTTATTGTAAGTGTCGAGAAACTTAATGATTTTAAATAAATATCTTCTGTACATATTATAAAATATAGTCCCCTTTGCTTCCGTCTGTCTGTATAAACGCGATAAACTTAAATTCTATCGAAGAGACTTTTGTATGGTTTTCACCAATGGATTATGTTCATTTCTGTAAATGGTTAAGGTGTTTAATTAACATGGGTGGCGCCGCAGGCGAAATCTAGTAATTCGTCTCTAAGATTCGTAGCAATTAATTATGAAGGTTAGGTATCATTATATTACAAATTTACAAGTGGACCTTAGACTGCAAGGCGAGAGTCTTAGATCAAAATCCGCTAAGATGATGATTATTATTTGTACTTCTACAACGAGTATTGAAAGACGAAGTCAAATTAATGAGACATGGCTTACCTCTATATTACTTAATACTAAAAGTGTTCACTGTTTCCGCCCAAGATCGAACCGGGGCCTTGTACGTGTAAAGCACACGTGATAACAGCTACACTACGGAAACTTGTACTTTTGTATCTAAATTATGAATCACTTCTCTAATAGTATTGTTGATATAAGTACACACATTTCAGGCAAAGTTTTCTTTGGCTGCAAGCCACAATTTTATCTCGTCCTGTTTTATCTCATTTTGCTAGTCCCACGTTAAAATAAACAAAAAATTGTCTCACCAATATGGAGTGGTGAGACAATTTTGTTATAGTTAGGTACGTTGTTTTAGTTATAGAATATGGACTCTATAACCAAAACAACGTGACGAGGATACACTTTGTTAACTTTGCTTATGTTTTTATACAAGGGTTGGCCCGTTGTTTTCCCGTTTTACTAAACTGGGGCAAAGGTAAAGTTTCAGTTGTCAATTTGGGAACGTATATTTGTTTGAATGTTTTTATCTGCTAGTGAAAGAGCTGTTGTATTGATTTTTAGTTTTGTGTTTTTATAAACAATGTATTATAATTTGAAATGCAATACGTATTCGGAGTTTGCTTTTTATATGTCATCATAGATATATAATTACTTATCCCGAGTGCTACTGAAGCGACACAAACGTGAAATCGCGACAGTGAATTCCTTCTTTAACTTAAGTCCTAAGATTTTCTTTTTAAAGTAATAGGCGGCAAACGAGCAGACGGATGCCAGATGGTAAGCAATTACCGCCACCCACGGACACAAGCAACACCACAACAGTCACAAGTGCGTTGCCGCCCCTTAGGGTTGGAAAAAAGGATAGCATGAGGGAGTAAGAATAGGGGATAGGGCCTCCAGCACTCTCACTCACCGAATAAAACGCAACAGTTTAAGTACTGTTACTTTACGTCGATTTTCTGTGAGAGGGTTGTACTGCCCCGGTCGAGCCCATTCACGCTGAAATCAGCAAAGCTCTACTACCTGCATCCTGGGGAAGTCGGGAAGGATAGGTGGGAATTGCCAAAAAGAATCTTTTAGTGCTCCCCTATAGAAGCTGAAATTTGGCATGTATGTCCCTTGGGGAGTCCCAAGGGACATACATGCCAAATTTCGGTTTCTTGTGCCCTGTAGTTTTATCCGAGGATTAGCATCGTACCACCGTGCTGCGGACGAAACCGAAATTTACTCAAGAATTAAGACGTTGAATTAATTCTGTGTATTGAAATGAGTGAAGCAAGCTTGCGTTTTAGTTTTGGGTCGGAGGGTTATCCATTGTAACATTTTGTTCAGCAAGTTCATTCTTCTTCTTTTTCGTAGCGGTGTGTAGCCAACTCCGGTGTTGAAGTTTTCAGTTCGCTCGAAGGCCTTCGACATGGCCTAAAGATTCTAGTCCTGAGACAGGAACCGGCACTGACAGCTTAATACACCCTCCACCTCCTCGGTCATCAATCCAAGTGGTCACCACTTGAGGGTAAATTTATGTAGGTACAGGCATTGCTTAACTGTGACGACCTATAACGAACGGCAAGCCAATTCTCGCTATGAGCGACTAGTAAGTTTTTTTTTTTATAGACTCACGCCTATATCCCCGACGGGGTAGGCAGAGGTGTAATATTACATCCACATTTCGCCATGAATTTTTAGGTCCCACGTAATAAGGGGCGAGCCTATTGCCGTTACCGGGCGCATCACTAGACTTCGTGCTGCTACTGAGAATTCGAAAAAACCCAGTAACACTTTATCCCGACCCGGGAATCGAACCTGGGACCTCCAATTAGCAGTCGTATACGCTATCCACTGAACCACGGAGGCAGTCTAACTTTTTTATGACTTACTAATTCTGAATAGAAGTTTAATAAAACCATCTCATAATATAAGTTATATGCATTTTCATCGCCCCATCAAATTTAAAACAGGTAGCAAGGAATAAAATTGCTATCGAATATGAGATAGAACATTAGAATCAATAAACCATAGATAGATTTCAATGTGTAACATTCGCGTTAACCCAAGAAAATACAATAATAGGAATATTGTTGTGATAAGCCAAGACAAATATTAAAACGACCAATTTAACTAAAAGTTTCCTAATTAGCCGTTAAGTCTTAACGTCAGTCAAACCGCTTTAATTGTAAAAGTCGATCAAGTGCCAAGCTTGATGGCCTCGATATTTTGTCATTGATTGTTCAAGTTGATTGTATAGCTGGGGATATAGATTATGAAGGAATTAACTGAACAATTTTCTGATGTTTATGTTTGTAGCATTGACTAATATATTTAATAAAGCTGAGGAGCTAGTTTCTTTGTTTGTTAGAACAACTAAATCTTGGGAATTACCTATTGCATTTTTTAAATGTTTTTGTACTTTATACATAGAAGGTACGGTCAACTACTAAACTCGTTACACATCTCAAAATGTTTGCAGTCTTTCATGAATTAAGACTTCTCGTTTGTTACATTTTACAAATTATGGATTACGTGGGTTTTCATTGTCTAAAAATACTACAAGATGTTGAGAATATTTATTAGTCGGGACGATATAAAGATTCAAAATCATGTAAATGTTTATGGACTTATGTAATTGACTGTACAGTACTCCTATTTGATTATGGAAGGAACTAGTAGCAGAACAAAAATTAAAAAAAAATAAGGAACGAAATTTAAATAGATTCCTATTTGGTAACTGTATATTATACACCGTGTTTTTTAAGTCAGTGTTTTCCCGTTAAGTATGTACTCAGCCCATGATATAGAAGCTACCATAATATTTATTTCACAAAATCTACAAAAAAAACAAATTCTATTAAAAAATTTCTTAAAATCGGCATTTTTTGTTATAAATAAAGTACATTGACATTACGCATCGACCGTCACATTGTTATGCTATGAAAAAGTAATCTTGACGAAAAAAGAAATCAATTTTTTTTTACATAATTAACCTAAACGCCTTTAATAGCAAGAACACATTTTTACTGTGCTATAAATGCCCTTTGAACGTCTGTAGAGTTACCCCAAAAGACAATACCGTAGTTTATAACCGAAGATACATAGCCGTGGTATGCTGCTAATACGAGTACAGTTGGTTCAGTAGAGGCCTTACGTAATTTGTAGATAACATAGACAAATCTGTTAATTTTATTGCACACATCTTCTATATGAAGTTTCCAATTCAAATGCTCGTCCAGGATAAACCCTAAAAATTTTTTATGCGATGAACGTGAATTTTCTGATTATTATAATTAACCTTCATATTTTTATGGGGTCTACCGTATGTGCTAAATTGAATACATGTCGTCTTGTTTATAGTGTCTTGTTGTATATTATTTGTCAACCATTTTAGTATATTATTTAGTGTTTTATTTATGTCAATGGCAAATGTATTTCTGTCAGAATTTTTGTCACATGTCATTATAAGAGAGGTCATCTGCGAACATAATACATGAATTCGCGGTACTGTCAGGTAAATCATTACCGTTAATGGTCTGAGAACGCTGCCTTGAGGTACAGATACATTGTTTCCTAGAAAAGATGATTTATACGTTTGCAATTCTTTTTTGTTTATTACCGTTTTGTATTGCTTGTAACGCACAGACTGCGTTCTGTTTTTTAAATAGTTTTCAACCCAACTTAACACTAATAATATAACATAAATAATATAACAACTTCTGTTTTATTATCATCAATATTGTCAATAATTTTAGTTATAAGGTCGTGGCACGCTAATGTCGTAGATTCACCTATTTGAACAATGAACACCCGAGCCTGGGTGTTCATTGTGAAACAAAAATTTATGAATCACACAAAGTGTTGTCTCTTGTGGAGATCAAACCCACAACACTTAGCGCAGTGTCAAGTGGCGAGGCAACCACTTAAACCACTAAGCCAACAGTGCAGTCAAATTGTAATTCATTTTCTTGTTTTTTTTTTGAACAACATATTTTTTCAAGAGCTGCCTTGATGATCGAGTGATTGCAGCGACTGGGACATCTCGAGGTCTTGGGTTCTTTATGAAATGAATGATTCAATTATGAAGAAATTAGCATGCTTACCTCAAACTAACTATGTGTTATTCACAGCGAAAAACACCAAAAGTAAACATTAGGTATAATCCACCGTGAAATATTTTTAATGTGTTTAATTTACTTATTCTATATGAACAAGAACGAAATCATGTAGTATTTTCTGACAGGCGCTAAATTACAAGCGTATAATCTTGAAATAATTTCGGGGTTCTAAAACTTACCTTAATTTAAAAGAGCAAAATATAGTAACATTTACGTCACACGATATTAAGTAAAATAAAAACAGTTACCGAAAATTGTCAGGGGCCTAATTCTTGTATTTTTATACGACATTGAAATTATATTTTGAATTGACTCAGAAGCGGTATTCTGATAACATAATGTCATTATCGTATAATTTGAAATAAACAGTTCGTCGTTGACACATATTTTGACACTTGTTTCAATAACGATCTCGTTACAATTTCATTGAATGATGAAATATCAGATAATTTAGAATAACAAGCTTTTTGTGACGTAAGTATGACACTGATATTATATCGAAACTGTATTTATTTAGCAGAATTGGGCCCCAGGGATGAGTTTACGTATTTTAAATAATATCGTTCTCTCTAATACAACATGAAGCATAACAACATTTTTATTAAATGACTTCCAAACTTTTTGAACCAGCAGTAATTTTGTAATGCGTTTTATAAACAATTAGCTGATGGGTTTTCAAAGAAGAAGCCATGAAGAACAGTTACATAAATGTTACTAACGGCTGGTTTCAATATTTGAGCTATCCATGGATTTCGAGATTCGAGATAGATGTTTGACATATTTTGTATCGAGCTTATGTCATTCTCAAATCTCTAAAAAACGGATAGATCGGATATAAAATTCGATCGATTTATTCAACTGTTTGGTCGGTGAAACTTTTATAATACGAACATTTCACCGAAGAAACCATTTGTCTACGAGTTTCCTGCGAGCTTCAAATACGACTGCTTTACGGACGCCCCTGTTCGTTTTATGTTTCGGCTTCCTTTCTTGGTGATCTATTATCGAATATCACTCTTCGAGCCAGTTTCACGAGTGTTGGTACGATACGTTCTGGGAATGAATTTATAATTGCCATTGCGAACATTATTAAAATATTGCTTAAATTTATATTTTAGACTGCCTCCGTGGTCCAGTGGATAGCGTATGCGACGTCTGATGGGAGGTCCTGGGTTCGATTCCCGGGTCGGGCAAAAGTGTTACTGGACTTTTGCGAATTCTCAGTAGCAACTCGGAGTCTGGTGATGTGCCCGGTAACGGCAATAGGCTCGTCCCCTATTACGTGGGACCTTAAAATTCATGGCAAAATGTGGGTGTCATTACACCTCTGTCTACCTCTTCGGAGATACAGGCGTGAGTCTATAAATATATATATAAATATATATATATATATATATGTGAAAGATAATGACGGAGTGAGGTAAGGATAGGCAAGTAGTCGTACCAGTTAAGACTGCTATAGACATTCACTACATATCGGTTTCATGTCCACGTTACGGACCACTTTCAAAGTTATGTACATATTAAATTACTATCTGAGCCCGCGTTGGCCACTGCTGGCACCAGTGGCTCATTAACGGTGGTGATTTTATTCTTAATAGCTTAAGTCTTCCTCGATAAATGGACTACTCAGCACTAAAATAATAATTAAAATCGATACAGTAGTTCCTAAGATTAGCGCGATCAATGAAACAAATGATTTCCTAAACTTTGTAATATTAGTATAGACTATAGATTAATATATTGTGTACGGTACCAGCTGTCATGAACATCTATGACGGTCGGTATGAAAAGTCAGTACTCTTGAATATACTGGCACTGGTCTAAGCAGTTTTGGAGTTCTATACAAATACAAACAAAAACAAATAAATATATGAAGCAATCTAAACGCGATTAAAATGAGGGGCAGTGCCAACTAAAAATAAAACTCTTTATTCCACTCTGAATCCAAATAAAATACAGAGCAAAGGCTACACACATTTTACAAACCGTTTAATAGTATGAAAGGAGATGCACCTAGCTTTGCCAGTAATTAAACTAATGGCCACACATACATACGTAAAAACCACACCATATCTCACTCAGTTACAACTAGAAAAAAAGGGAGGGAGATAAATTTACATACACGTAGCAAACACGTACATATATGCAAAGATAAATTTTCAAATGTTTGCACGCAGCAGTTTAACTGATTAATGCACGGTTTCAATCTGAGTGACGATGACGTTTGGAATTAGTCACTTTGCCGTGTGAAAGATTTGAATTTAGATGAGTATTTTTAGCGTAGCGTTGGCTACGCTCCGTAGCCGTTGCAACGGTACGCTACAAAACGCTACAAATTTATGCGTGGTATAGTTTGTCATTTACTTTAAAATAGTCACCTTCGGCACAGTATATATATTTTGCGGTGTTAAATAAAATACAGGATTGTTGCGAAGCGATGATATAGTGATACTGTATTATTGCAGCATGTCAAAGCCGGTTATTTCGTTCTTAAAATCTTTTTCAATTATTAAGAAACCAAAAAAAATAACGGTAGTTTCAATATTAAATAAAATCACTATTAAAACCTAACTTTTAAATAATCTTCCTTCTAAGAAAGTTACAAAATATTAATCTGAGGCATTTTATAAAAGTTTATTTAGCGACACTTAATTAAATTAAATATCTTGGTATTTTCGCCGATTCAACCGACTTGCAATTGCAGTTTAATACCTACTAAATGAAAGAAATCGCGGCAGATTAAAACTATTTATTGAGACACTTTCATTATACAGATCTACACTATCACTCATACGATTAAATTCATTATTAGTATTCAGGACGTTTAATACATTTTAGATTTAAAAGAATTGGAATACAAATTCCCAACCACGACCGTTTTGAGCATCATCATCAGCTCTGTAAATAAACTGTCCTACTGCAAGTTACGGGACTTTTCTCAGTACGAGAATGGTACATATCGATTTTCCACTACGCTGCTGGCCAAGTATGGGTTGACAGACTTCTTATGTCTTTGAAAAACATTATGGAGAACTTTCGGACGTGCAGATTTAATCACGCTTTTTTCTCTGTGTAGCAGTTTGTTGGTCTTTCCACTAGACTATCACTAGTACAGACTATGTGTGAATAAATAGTATGTGCGAATAAATTTGTAAAATAAAAAGCGGTGATCACCATTGTAACATTGAACATCCATACAAAAAACTTCTATTGCTGAATATCCCATCAAAAACGAAGCATTACACTGTTGTAGTACATTAAACTGACTACCGAACAAAAACGACACAGTAGTTTCACATTTAAAGCGTCCATCTTACGCCGTACGAATTCTCCAACAAAGAACGCAGTTATCTTTATTGCACATACTTTGTTTACTTTTTACACGGAAACGCACACCTGAATAGTAGTGTTTTATGATGGAGCATAAAGTACTACTTCTGTTTTATAAGGTGAACACGTATTTTTCAAATGAAGTGTTATGTTGTTGCTTCCACTTTGTTACGTGTGTTAGTACGGTATAGGATTGATGTTTGAAGTAAGTATTTTATTGTTTGCCTTGTTGTTTATATTTGTTTGTAGCACAATATATTGTATAATAATATCTTTGGCAACTATTGTTATTTTTTTTTGTCAGAGACTCACGCCTGTATCCCCGAAAGGGTAGGCAGAGGTGTAACGTTACACCCACATTTCACCATGAACCTTTAGGTCCCACGTAATTGCAAGCGAGCCTATTGCCGTTACCGGGCACATCACCCGAGCTGCTACTGAGAATTCTGAAAAACCCACTAACACTTTTGCCCGACCCGGGACCTCCGATCAGCAGTCACATACGCTATCCAATGGACTATGGAGGCAGGTGACTGTTGCTAATATTCGAGGTATCAGAAATAAAGTAAGTGCAACTTTTTGAATAACACTTTGGTAGGCTCGCCTCATATAAAATTTTCCACGAACGCAGATGTCGAGTCCTCTGCGAATTGTTCAATATTGCCGAATCAGAATTCAGACCAGGTGGGACAAAATTTTTTAACAGATACATATTATGTAGATTTCCGTGTGACAACAGATCAAGAAAACAACGTGTACCCTGTTTCAGTGGGTGTTGTAAGAGACGACTAAAGAAAATTCACGAACCAAATAGTATGTTCGAAAAGAAACGGAAAACTCGGCATCAAACCCTATACCAACCCACTTGGCCAGCGTGGTAGAGTAGGCCTATTGGATTCTAAATACTTCTAATTGTGATGCACATAAGGAGATGCCTATGACAATATAATTAACACTCGTTAAATAAACACGTATATGTAATGTATACAAAACGGGTACAAAAGCTTACTTTAAATAAAAAAACTGCCTATCCACTCATTCGCTCATAAGCCTACGTATATTATATTTATATTCATGAACCTATGAATAACTTTCACCTAAATTAATAAAAAATACTCAATTTCCATTAAAATTTTACGTCATTTAAAAACAAATTCATACGAAGTTACACTTACTTTGTTTAAAGTATTTGTTAAGAGTGTTCAAAACTAGAGATTTCTCCTTGATCGATCCGAACTTGCTAATCAATCAAAAAGTTTGCCTCTTAGCGTTCCCGTATTGAACACTTGTAGGTAAACCAAACTGTCAGCGAAGCTTCAAAGAAAATGTTCGCGGCCTGATGCGAATTTGGTTTAACCCATCGTGATAATATTTTATCGATATGAACACTTTTCTCTCGACAGTCTTGCGATAAATAACACGAGTGTGGGCGTGCAAGAGACTGTTAAAGATAGTTTTACCATGCCGGTAAAAGCTAGTATAAAAATAGAACACTCTGCTTAAAGGGTAAAATCGACATATTCCAGAGAGAATAGCAAATCGTTTGAGCTATATCATATTTTCCGAATCAGTCCCTATATTTAGTAGGCATTTAGGCACGACATATGTTAATTTGGTTATTTTGTCTCAAACAGAAAGAACATTACAGTAAAAATAGCGAGAATCCATCCTCGTCTTGGCGTTATTCCAGTTGGCCTGGGGTCCGTCTATATGACGAAATATTAGCTCGGTAACCTGTGTCAGCGTCGGGACGTGACGAGCCCACCGCCCACTGAGGGAGTTACTCTGATGAGTAGATACCTGTCATAGTATCTCCCCCAGTGCAAGCAGTCAACCGAAAGATGGCGGTCAAACCATCCGAACCTGGCGGAAGTAAATCCAAAGTTGCTAGATGGGCAGCAGCGTCCAGCACTAAAAACTTCCGCCACTGCGATCGCCAATACACCTGCCAAGCGTGGCGATTATGGCAAATCCCCCCATAGATGAACCACACCAATAAAAACCGGCCCCTAGTCCCCGGCGGCCCCGCTAGTCCTGGTTATGGTAGCGGCCATGGTAACGGCGGGGCAAGGGGTGCGAAGAATCTCCGGAAGAGATCGGGCTACCACCACCAATGACAACTGGCCCTGGCAACACTGAACACGCGCACACTGCGGACCGACGAGAAGATTGTCGAGCTGGAAGAAGAATTGAGCAAGTTGCGATGGGATATCATAGGCCTATCTGAAGTCCGAAGACAGGGGGAGGACTCGATAGTTCTCAATTCCGGCAACTTGCTCTTCTACCGGGAGGGCGACCAACAGTCCCAAGGTGGTGTCGGGTTCATCGTCCACAAATCTCTCGTGACCAACGTGGTAAATATCGGGAGTGTGTCGAGCAGGGTAGCGTACCTTATACTCAGAATATCCAAGCGGTGTTCGCTGAAGGTCATACAGGTATACGCTCCGACCTCGACGCACCCCGATGAGGAGGTGGAAGCCATGTACGAGGACATATCTCGGGCTATACATGGCTTCAAAACCCATCACACCGTGGTCATGGGAGATTTTAACGCGAAACTGGGACGAAAAGAACTACAGACCCATCACACTTCTGAACCACGTCTACAAGCTGTTTTCGAGGGTCATCACGAATCGTCTCGAGAGCAAGCTAGACGACTTCCAGCCTCCCGAACAAGCCGGTTTCCGTAAAGGCTATAGTACCATAGACCACATACATAAGCTGCGGCAGGTTATACAGAAGTCCGAGGAGTATAACCAGCCCCTATGCTTGGCGTTTGTGGACTATGAGAAAGCCTTCGATTCGATCGAAACCTGGGCGGTGCTACAGTCTCTCCAACGGTGCCGGATTGACTACCGATATATCGAAGTGCTGAAGTGCTTGAATGAAAACGCCACTATGTCAGTCCGCCTCCAGGACCAGAGTTCGAAACCTATTCGACTCCAGCGAGGAGTGAGACAGGGGGATGTCATATCCCCGAAACTGTTTACCACTGCGCTGGAGGATGTTTTCAAGCTCTGGACTGGAATGGACTCGGCATCAACATCAACGGCGAGTACATCACTCACCTTCGATTTGCAGACGATATCGTAGTCCTGGCTGAGACCATGGAAGACCTAGGCACAATGCTCGATGGCCTCTGTAGAGTCTCCCAACAAGTAGGTCTTAAGATGAACATGGACAAGACGAAAATCATGTCGAACGTCCATGTTGTACCTGCTCCTATTCAGGTTGGGAACTCTACGCTCGAAGTTGTCGACAAGTATATATACCTGGGACAAGTAGTCCAATTAGATAGGTCCAACTTCGAGAAGGAGGTCAATCGTCGAATCCAACTCGGTTGGGCAGCGTTAGGGAAGCTACAACATATATTCTCGTCCGATATCCCGCAATGTCTCAAGACGAAAGTCTTTGGCCAGTGTGTGTTGCCAGTGATGACGGATCAGAGACGTGGTCGCTCACTATGGGCCTTATCAGAAGGCTCAAGGTCACTCAGAGGGCGATGGAGAGAGCTATGCTTGGAGTTTCCCTGCGAGATTGAATCAGAAATGAGGAGATCCGCAGTAGAACCAAAGTCGCCGACATAGCTCTCCGGATAGCCAAGCTGAAGTGGCGGTGGGCAGGGCACATAGCTCGAAGAACCGATGGCCGTTGGGGCAGAAAGGTTCTGGAGTGGCGGCCACGTACCGGACGACGCAGCAGAGGTAGGCCCCCCGCAAGGTGGACCGACGATCTCGTCAAGATCGCGGGAGGCGGTTGGATGCGGGGCCGCCCGCGGCTCAAGACCGGTCTGTGTGGAGAACCTTGGGGGAGGCCTATGTCCAGGAGTGGACGTCGTTTGGCTGATATGATGAACCTGTGCAACCTAAAGGAATAGCGAAAATCTATGGTTTAGACCAGTGTCAGTTTATTTGAGTTTAGTACTAACTCCCTGTAAAGATTATTAAATGTCTTCATGATAGCCAAGGCCAACGGTTTATCGTGCTCTTCGAAGCACAAATCAAGCGATAATTTACAATTTAATAAGCACATAACTTCGAAAAATATTGTATGATGTAACTTCGAAAAGTCAGTCCGCGCCGTGGATTCAAATCCGATACCCTCTGCACGGCAGTCTATTAGTATCTCTACTAGGTTACCGCTGTATTCCGAGAAGCAAGTACAATTCAGTACAAAACATTAATGTATAATCTACATTCGCAACACATTCAAAACTCATATTAAACTTACATAATCCCTCTTTGATAATATTTTACAGTATGCAAACAATGCACTGGTTGTAATCGGTGTAGTGTCGTCTCATCATCGTATCGTGTTATTGAAGTGTCTCTCCGACCCCTTTTGAATCACAGTGGCACATATAGTTCGGCGTTAGCACACACTTTGACACTTTGTTCAATTTACGATCTAGTTGCGATACCATTCAACTATCAGTTAATTTAGGAGAATACTATTTATGACATAAGTATGACACCGAGACCACATCGAAACTGCATATTGAACAAATATAATTATGGCCCTTCGATATGTGTTTGCGTTACCTATCATGTTTATCTGTAAATTTTTCGTTTGCATTATCATTAACACATTGATGAATTGGTCATAAGATCGATTGTTATTCAACTATCATACTACAAAATTTTGCTTGCAACGGTTTACTTCAAAATTCAACACATTTCCTCCGCAGCCACTTGAAACATAAACCATTCTGGAATATAGTTATTAGGGGATCGTAAATAAAAAGGTCGCCAGTATAGGTCAGAGGGATAGAGACAGGGCGTAGATATACATAATTCATGCTAATATTAATGGAATAAATAAATAAGTTAATAATTAAAATGGGCTATTGAATTTAATTATTTTTTATATGAATGGTATATTTCCTCGGTCCGCATAAATTTGCCGCAGCCCTAAAGACCCAAATATGATTTGCGGCGCCCGCAAAGTGCAATTTTCATTAAGGGTAGTGGAACTGTTGTTAGCAGGGTTCAGGGGTTTCGTAATCCACATTTATCTATTATGACTTATGACAAATAAATAAGCTGGCCTCCAGGCAGATCTAGATGGTATTGTGAAAAAAAAGCCTGTTCTGTATAATTAATGACGTTCGAATCCGCTATTTATCAATCGCATGCTATGAACTAAATGCAAAATTGTTTTAGCATGCTATTAAAATGTGTAATTTAAATGCTATAATATAGCATGCTATCGTGCGAAACGTCAACACCCTTCGTATGACCGCTAGTTTTAGCACATGTACGATTTAGTGCGCTGTCGCGCTATCCATATTTGAACGTTGGTTAATATAGCGTCGACGAACATGCTATTTGCCTAACGAGTCTGAAGACTTAACGCGTGGGGCAGATAACATGGTGAACTGTAATGTTACACATGAATAAATAATACATATACATATTTGTACATTTCTTCTAAGTATAAAATGTAATAATTATGCACAACAAACTAATAATAACCAACTTATTAATAATAAATTAGTCAATTAATTTTCCTTCATACTTTTCAGGCTTAGGACTGTATATAATTATATTGAGTTATTTAAATCATTTTAACACACATTTTACACAGATCATTCATAGATACACAGTATTACGTGTCCTATCACAGTTTTTTAAAATCAAACACAATACACTTAACTTTTTAGAACGTAAAATAACTCGCGTACTTATATGCCTACTTAAATCGTGCGAGCCGTCGAGCCGCTAAAATTCGCACGCTACGCAAGTTCACGTCTGGTTGCTCGCGTTAACACGCGAAGACTGATCGCAAATATCGCAATTCGCAATGAAATGAAATGAAATGAAATGAAATGAAATGAAATGAAATGAAATGAAATGAAATGAAATGAAATGAAATGAAATGAAATGAAATGAAATGAAATGAAATGAAATGATTTATTCGCATAAGATAGGGTTATACAGGTGTTACAAATTTATTCTAGGTACATCATATCTCGCCGTAATAGGCATACGAATGTCAATGTTGTTATGTACTTTAAAATTATATAATTATTAAAAATGTTGAAAAATTGTTAGATTATAAATTGTCATTAATTATTATTATACATACAATTACAAATGTCAATTCCATATGTCATTCTTTCAAAATTAATTATATTTTTATCATTTATTATATCTTACAATTCAAAAATTCCTGTACAGAGTAAAAACATCTTTCAGCTAAAAATTTAAACAACTGATTTTTGAATTTTGTTATTGTTAGATCTTTAAGACTCTGTGGGAGATGGTTATACATCCTGATTGACATAACATAACAATTTCTACTAGATATATCGGTTCTTACATTTGGTAACACTAATTTGTTAGGGTATCTAGTATTAAAATTACAAACACTTATTTTTGTCATGTACATATCAGGGTTCATTTTAACGAATATACAGCTTTCGAATATATAGAGACATGGCACAGTTAACAAAGACAACTTTACAAACAGCGGTCTGCAACTATCCCATGGAGCCACATCACATATAGCTCGTAGACAACATTTTTGAGTTATAAATACCCTATTTATTTGCACTGAGTTTCCCCATAACATAATGCCATACCTAATGTTTGAGACAACAAAGGCGTGGTACGCCTTTAAGGCGGTTTCTTTGTTTGTGATTTTTGTAAGTCGCCATAGCGCGTATACAAATCTGTTTAGTTTTTTGCATATGTGATCTACATGGGGCTTCCAAGTACAATGGGAGTCAAGCATCATGCCCAGAAAACAAGACTCATCAACTTCTGTTAAATGCTGTTCACTATATATAAGAACAAGGTCCTGTTTCTTTGCACCTTTGTTTCGAAATTGAATAAATTTAGTTTTTGAGATATTTACACTCAAGTTATTATATTTCATCCATCCTACAATGTCACATATAGTTTTATTTAATTGTTCAGTGTAATCTGTTTTGGTTGTTTTCGGCACTACGACAGATATATCATCTGCGTAGAGAGTACACTGATAGTTAGTAATAGTGGGCAAGTCATTTATGTATAACAGAAATAGCAGAGGCCCCAATATACTGCCCTGTGGCACTCCCACTGTTATATTTTTATTTTCTGACTGTACCTTGATTTCCTCTTTATGATTATTGTGAGTGGTTATTTCAACGTATTGCGTTCGATTTCCAAGATAACTATTTAGCCACTCGTTTGCGAGCCCACGTATTCCATATGCTTCACATTTACGAAGCAACAAGGTATGTGAGACACAGTCGAAGGCACGACTCATATCGAAAAATAGAGTAGTTACTGGTATTTTTCTGTTGACACTTCCTATAATATTGTCTACCAATTTAAAAGTGGCTAGTGAGGTAGACTTACCCTTCTGGAATCCGTTTTGTTCAGGGCAAAGAATATTGAATTTGGTGATGAATGTCATTAAGCGTTTATGCATTATTTTTTCGAACACTTTGGACAGGATCGGTATCAGAGCAATCGGTCGATAATTAGCTATCTTAGTTTTATCTCCTTTTTTAAGAATGGGCTTAATGACAGCGGTTTTCAATCTAGTAGGAAATATACCTTGTGAAAAAGATAGATTTATTATGTGTGATAGTACTGATGCAATATATTGTCTACCTACTTTAATGATCTTTGTTGGTAAATTGTCGTAGCCTACTGATGGGGCGTTTTTGAGGGATTGAATAATTTTTTCTACTTCGCTGTCATCGGTTGGGAACAAGAATATACTAAAGTCGTTGCGTTTAAAATTAAATTGAGTTGATGTATTATCTCTGTAGTATGTTTTACAGTCGTCATTTTCTTTATTTAAATTTATGAAGTAATTGTTAATAGAATTTGCTATGTCAAAAGGATTATTAATAGATTTATCATTAATTATTAGTTCTTTAATGTCGTTTGATATATCTTTATTTTTATTTATATTGTTATTAATTACCTGCCATGATGCTTTACATATATTTTTAGCTTTATATATGAAATGTTGGTTACTTAATTTTTGGGCCATAATTATACATTTTTTAAATATTTTATTGTATTTATTATATTTCATTTTATCTTGTACTGCACGTGATCTATAATACTGAAAGCGGAGAATACGCTTTTTATTTGAAGCTTTTCTCAATCCTTTAGTAAGCCAGGATGCGTTTCTTTGCGTATTATTGATTTTAACTTTAGAAATCGGGAAGCAGAGATCAAAGAACAATAAAAGCGTATCGTGAAATACATCAAATGCTGAGTTTGTATTATCCTCTGCGTAGACCTCAGACCACGAAAGTGCCTTCAGACAACGAACGTACTGTTTTACATTAGAACTACTAAGATCCCTTTTGTATTTGAAAGTTGACAAGGGCGGCATGTCTTTGTTTTCTACAGCTACTTCAAGTAACTGTCCCGTGTTATGGTCCGAAAGGCCTAATGGTAGAACACTGGATTTTGCGTTTGGGATATTACTTAAAATTTGGTCGAGACAGGCGTTTAGCCTAGTGGGTTCGTTGATATGAATAGTAAAGTTATAATTTTCAACTATTCTGTAGAGAACTGACAAAGCTTCACAGGGTTTTAGCAAGTCTAAATTAAAATCACCCGTAATGATAATTTTTCTTTTTGTTTTATTCTTTATTTGATGCATCAGTGTTTCTAATTTGCGTAGAAAGATATCAGGCTTAGATGTTGGTGTACGATAGACACAGAAAATTATACAGTTATAAGTCGGTATTTCAATGCCACAAATTTCGAAAGTAAACTCTGTACTCAGTTTCAGAGTGAGAGTTACTTCTTTATACTCTATATACTGCCTACAAAATATACACACACCGCCTCGTTTTTGCTTAATTCTGGAGAAGGAGTTGGCTAAGTGAAATCCCTTTATATTTATGTTTGGCTCATGTCCTCTTTTAAGAAATGTTTCGCTTAGACATAATATATCAATATAAGTGTTCTTTTGTGACAATTCCTCAAGTGTAATTTCTAAAGCCTCTTTTTTACTAAGCACCCCAGCAATATTTTGGTGCAGGATTTTTATAGTTTTAGTATTATTTTTGACGAAAAAGTTGCTTCTGCCCAGTTGGTGAGTTTGTGACGTTTTGGTTATTGCATATTATGCCTTTATTTTTTTTTATGGCGAAGTATTTCAGTATCGATTGTTGAGACTGTTTAACTCGTGGCTTGGTGCTTTGTTGACTCAGATCTAATGAACTCTGTTTAGGTGCAAAGTAATAGGGTATTGTTGCCCTTAAAGAGTAGAGGCGAGACGTATTTTTGAGATTAATAGCAGAGCTGTCTATAGTAGTAGGCTTCATTTTAACATTTTGTGGGTTCATTTTATATTTCAAAAATGTTTTGTCGTAATGGTATTGGTCTATTTGACTATTTATTAGTGTACACATGTTCATTTTGATATTTTTGGTTCTGTATGCTTTATAACACTGTGAGATATCTATATAGGTGCAATTTTTAAAAAGGTTACAATTTATTTTTAGCACACTATTTATCATTCTTTCATTTAAATAATTATTTTGAAATACACTTACTATAAGCACTGTACACATTTCAATCTTTTTAAGTGTGCTATATAGCTCCAAGTTTATTATAGTAGGATTATGATCGTGTTCACCTACGGAAAGTATAACGATATCATTTTTAGTAAATTCTTGTATATTGCATGTTCTTAATATTTCCGCGGTATCAGCTCCAGGTTTTGTAAATGACTCAACTTCATATTGTTCACGCCAGTTTTGAGTGTCCAGCTTCTTAATGTTTGATGCCAGGCCAACACATTGTTGTCCCCCGAAGATAAAGATCTTATTTCTTCTGACACTATTTTTATACAAGTCTTTATGTTTGTTAACATTTTGTTTAGTGTGTGTCAATATTATTTGATCTTTGGACGTAGTTGTTGAGCAAACTGACTTAGGTGTAGATATATGTTTTTTGATGAATGAAGTTTTTGGTGTTTTATTATTATATATTTCAATGCTGGAATGTTTTTGTATTTTTGGACTTTTGCAGATTGTCTTCAGGGTAAGTATTTGTTGGTTCTTGTAAGAAATATCTTTTTTAAGTTTGTTGTTTTCCAATAATAAATTATCAATTTCATTATTAGCAGTAAGTAATTCTTGCTTTAAATTGCTTATTTCCTGTCTCATGGCTTCGACGAGACCTATGTCAGGTCCAGATGATAAGTCAAGACTCCTGCGTTGTAGATCAAAGTCGTTGTCGCTCATGTCTAAGGAAACATTAGTAGAATCTTTCATCGATTCACACGATTTCGTTCGAAATATAATTCTTTTTGGTCTAAATGTAACATTTTCATCGGACATTTTTTAACCTTTATAATAACGTTTTCGATGTATGGTCAGCTTTATTCGTAAATTATCGGCTTAATTTTATTTAGTGACAGATCGAACAAAACGAAAACGAGAGTTGTAGTGCGATAACAAAACGTGAAAAACCTTCTATTTGTAATTTCTTGTCTATGGTCTGCTAAGTGTCAAAACAATTTGCTCCTTGTGTCAAAATCACATGAGTCAGATGTCATCAGATGTTTTCTGTATTTGTGTTGCATCCGTGTGTAATGTGTAAACAGCTGTTAAACAGCTGATTATGTATGTGTGAGTGGTTTCAAAATCTCAGCAACGTTTTCTCAAGCTACGGTAATGTGTAATATAACTCACAGTTTGCTCCTGATGTTGTAGTGGTATCGTTGATTTGGTGTGAGAGGTTATGTATCACAACTTTATGAACTTTATCACTAATTATTTGCACCAATAATCAATTTTCAATATTTTTAAATGAGAGCTACAAGAACAAGTTGTTTACATGGCCACAGTGTTGCCAGAAAAAAAAAGCAGCACTGCGAACGTGCGAAGTGCGATGCGCCGGCGCATCGGCGCAATGTTTGATTCTATATGCTATATTCTTTTTTTAGCACGAGCGAGAGCCGAATGAACTTGCTATTAGATGCGAAATAAAATTAGCGTGCTGTGCTATTGTGCTGTATGCTATATTATCCACCATTATGTATAATATATAATAGCTCTGTGATGAATTTTAATTAAAATCTCTACATATCTTACAAAATGAAGTCCCCGCATGTTGTGTGTGTCTGTATGACTGCGATAAGCATAAAACTATCTAAGGTATTTTTATGCTTTCATATTGATGAAAGCATAAAAATACCTTAGATAGCGTTATTCCTGAGTAAGGTTTAGGTGGATAATTTACGCGGGTGAAGTCTAGTTAAAGACAAACACCCAGACATAGAACAAATCATCCTGCACATCACTAAAAGCTTTATCTCGGCCAGGCCGGGCGCACTTCGCATTTTAGGTACAAACTTACAAGTACCTCGGCCGACCATGTCGACATGGTTGGATTTAGTTTTAGTGGGTTGCCGCGCGGCGCTCACATTAGACGTCACGCAACGAGTGCGACCGCTCCGTATTCTCACGCGCCGTGTTCATACACTGTTCAATTTATATAAACGCCTTTAACAACAAAAATGTATCATCACAAGTCTAATGCAAAGTATTGCTCAATTAACTGTGTGTCGAAAGCGACTTGAAAATTTGATTTTATTTATATTACGAGAGCAACTTGAAAATTTGATTTTTTGTTTGTTGAGATATCTCAACGATTATGGTGTCAAATTAAAGATCTAGTTCAAAAACCATTTTATCTGTTTGAATCATGTAAATCGGTCCACGCGTTTAGGAAATAACTAAGAATCAGTATAGTAAAAATGTAAACAACCAGAATTTTTGTGGTTTTTCTTCTACGAGCTCAAATAGTGGCATAGGATACTTATAGGATAATTATTTATTATTAGGTACGTGGTCAAGTAGGTAGATAGACGATGAATAAATATTATAGTTGCAGCGGCAAGTCAACAACCCTAGCGCGCCACTCCGCGCCAGACAGCGACAGCGTTATGTGTTAGAAAAGAACGGGAACGGTTAGGTGAATATCGCATTAGGCACTGAGTGCTTATGCGAGCTGAATTGCACTTTGTTGCTTAGTAGCAAGAGTCGCAATTTCAATCAATTGGTTTGACAAGTGAATCTTCTGTACGTTAGTACTCTCTTTATTCTGTGTCTCGGCTGAGAATCGAACCCCAGCGTTGCAGTCTGGCTCGCTAACCACTACAACAACAGGTACCTCAAATTTATTAAAGCACACATTATTACATCTGGGAATATCCTTGCTAAATGGAATTTCGGATGAAAATTAAAAAAAAAACATTTTAAAAGAAAATAATACCAGTGTGAATCTAAAACACAAAATACAAGCATCATATATTAAATTTATTTGAATGGTACTAATTAATAATAATAATAATAACACCCGGCAACACTAAAGTTGACAGTACAGTCTTGGGAAAAAAAATCTATTTTATTTATATTTACTAGCAGTGATCATAATTCAGATAAAATATTTACCACAAATAAGTCCAGAGAATCAACAGATAAATAGAAACCTTTTTATAAATACGCAAAGAAAATATAATAATATACACCATGAAAAATTTGATGACAGATGACATCCGACACATAAGCTGTATTTATTCAATACAAAACAATAACAATTCCAAGATTGTACAATGTTAACCCGGGCTAAGGCAGCAAGAGCACGCTCACCACCTCCGGACTCGCTGCTCCGCTCCGTCTCGCAGACGCCGGCAGCCGCATCAACGGCGCCGGCCAGTGAGGAGGCGTCGAGCTCGTCGAGCGGCGAGTATTTTTCCCCACCAAGGTCGCCAACACCTGCACGACGGCGGGGGAGAGGCCGGCCACCAGCATGCTTGGGATCGCGTGGCCCACCGGCCACGAATAGGGTCCTCGCTACCGGTGGTAATGTGCAGCGAATGCGTTGGACTCGTCAAATGAACGAAAACGTCATGCGCGCATATTTTGCGGCTACAGAGGGAGGAATTAACCTCACAGCGTACCGTAACAGAATACTGCCTTTGTTTCAGGCCCTTGAACCAGATGTTAATGTTTCTGTGCAACGACTATCAGATCAAGTGCGCGCTATCCAGCGATGTCACTTGTTGGATGACGAGGCACTTGAGCGGCTACGCTTGGACGCACAGTGTAGCTATGTTGTCCCTACCTCTTCCGACACTGTAACCATGGCGGTCCCAGAACCAATACACAATGTTGAAGAGGAAATGGATAATGTAGGTATAAATGTGAGTACCCAGTACAATGATAATTTGAGGAGCGCTTTGGAGGATGCGTTACGGGATTATCGTTCCACACCGCCAGACCATCGGCCATGTCTGCCACGACTGCCTACGCATAAAAAAAACCTGGCGCTGGTGTGCGCCCTGGACTCAATGCTAACTACTTATTTTAGTAACAGCCGGGACTTAACAGATACGCATTCAGATCGGGAAATCAACGCCCGCGGGTGATGCGTTTCGTGAGACGTGCGTTTTTGGGGACTGGTATCAGTCCTCAAGAATACATTACACGTGTCGCGGAGCGCATCGACTTTCTGAAGCAGAAAGTTTATGCGTGGGCAAGTCGTCTTCGCAGATACAAAAAGCGTGTGGAAAGGTATACCCATAATCGTATGTTCCAAAGCGATCAGAAGTCTGTTTATAGAACTTGGGAACAATCAGACCACTTGTGAGTGATAGCGATCGGCCAGAGGATGCCGAGGTTATAGCCTTCTGGCGTAAAATCTGGTCAACGCCTGTCACTCATACTGAGGATGATTGGATATGTCAAGTAGAGCGAGCATGTGAACCTATTGAGAGGATGCCAGATGTAAATATTGAAACTGCAGACGTAGCCAATGCCATCCGTACAGCATCGAACTGGAAGTCACCGGGACCGGACGGCTTACATAACTTTTGGTTCAAATGGCTACGTAGTTCACATGCTTGCTTGGCTTCACAGTTTCAGTCATCCTTAGAGTCTGGATTGTTACCAAGTTTTATGACTAAAGGCATTACCCACTTGCTCCACAAGTCGGGTAGCACCGCGGATCCCACCAATTATAGGCCAATCACGAGCCTACCAACAATATATAAATTACTTACATCCATTCTAACAAAGAAAATTAATTTACATATATCAGACAATAACATCATGTCGGTATGTCAGAATGGATGTAAGAGTGGGGCCCGCGGTACTAAGGAGCTACTCCTCATAGACATGGCCATTAGCCAACAGGCTCGCCGTAACCGAAAGAGTCTGTCCACATGCTGGATAGACTACAAGAAGGCCTACGACTCTGTGCCTCATTCATGGCTTCTGAGGGTGCTGGAATTGTATAGAGTAGATGCAAATCTATGCGCCTTCCTGAGGTCATGTATGGGGCAGTGGAGGACGGTTCTTCATTATCCAGGGTGTCGACAGGGTCTTGGTAACGGCGAACTTATTAAGATAGAGCGGGGTATCTTTCAAGGTGACAGCCTGAGTCCCTTGTGGTTTTGCCTAGCCTTGAATCCCCTTAGCACATTGCTGGGAGATTCAAGGTTAGGTTACAAGTTGCGCAGGAATGGTCAAGCTATATCCCACTTGTTATTCATGGATGATCTGAAATTATTTGCCTGCAGTGAATCCCAACTGACAGCGCTACTGAGGGTCACTGAAAACTTCAGTAGCTCTATCAGAATGGAATTTGGTGTAGATAAATGTGCAGTTATGCATGTAAAACAAGGTAGGGTAGTGCAATCTGATGGTGTACATCTATCAGATTTAACTCAGTTTAGATCAATCCTCGCAACTGATACCTATAAATACTTGGGTATGTCGCAAGCTTTGGGCATCAACGAGACAGACATGAAACAAGCGTTGCGGGAGCGCTTCTTTGGTCGCCTGAAAAAAGTCCTGAAGAGTCTTCTTTCAGGCGGCAACAAGGTGCGAGCCTGTAACGTTGGGTCATGCCACTCTTGATGTACTCTTTCGGCATACTCAAGTGGACTCAGACCAAACTGGACGAGATTGATAGGCGAATCCGTTCACTGTTGACCACATATCGAATGCATCACCCACGTTCGTCTGTAATGAGGTTGTACATCCCACGGAAGTGCGGGGGCCGAGGGTTTCTAAACGCTAAGACCCTACACAACCGCGAGGTGTACAACCTTAGGGAATATTTTCTTAAGGGCAGTGTGGATGTGCATCGGGATGTGGTTGCAGTTGACGGTGGCCTAACCCCGCTCTCTTTGGCGAAAGAGAACTGGCGCGGCTGTAGCTTTAGGCGTCGACGACCGCAGGCTTGTGTGGCAGAGCAAGGAGCTGCATGGTAGATTCTACCGGGCCCTTCACGGACCTGATGTAGATCAACTAGCTTCTGTGGCCTGGCTACGTTTTGGTAATCTCTTCGGAGAAACCGAAGGTTTTGTCTGTGCAATTGCAGATGAAGTTATCAAGACGAGAAATTACCGGAGGTATATCATGAGGGATGGCACAGTAGATATGTGTCGAGCTTGCAACCGACCTAGTGAGTCCCTCAGGCATATAGTCTCCGGTTGTTCTCGTCTTGCTAATAGCGAGTACTTGCACAGACACAACCAAGTAGCCAGGATCATACATCAGCAACTGGCTCTGCGATACGGGCTTGTAGACGTCGAGTTGCCATATTACAGGTACAGCCCTGAGCCAGTTCTCGAGAATGGTCGTGCAACATTGTACTGGGATCGATCTATTGTCACAGATAGGACTGTTGTTTGCAACAGGCCTGATATTGTGATAATAGATCGATCAGAGCGCCGCGCAATGATTGTTGACATTACTATCCCACATGACGAGAATCTCGTGAAAGCAGAAAAAGACAAACAAGAGAAATATTTGGACTTGGCTCACGAGATTGTCGATATGTGGGATATTGATTCAGCAATCATTGTAGTTATGTCCCTTAATGGACTTATAGCCAAAACCCTCGAACGCCATCTAGAAAGGTTGAAACTTGGCAGCTGGGTCAAGAGTTTGATGCAAAAGGCAGTTCTTCTGCAAACGGCACGCATTGTGAGGAAATTTCTGGCTCTGGAGCCCTAACCACCGGTGACTTGGATCCTATTCCCGTCGTCGGTGGGAATCTATTTTTATATTTTTAAATATCATTTTTACTTTTTTTAGAGTGTTATATTTAAAAATGTAAAAGATAGGATAAATATGAAAATAAAGAAAAGAAAAAAAGAAAAGAAAAGAAATATTTTATTTGTATCTCCATACATAATAAACCCTTAAAACTAAACATGTACATTTTGAGGAGAGTACAAATAGGAACCTGCGTCAGCTATTGTTGCAGATGAACTGCAACGCTGATATTCTCGCAGGACCAGAGGATATAATTTTAATAATTATATGTATATACTTAAATAATTATTATTATTAATTAAATGCTATTTAAAATATATACGACACTATAATATTTACGCATACATTTTATATTATATTATTATGTAAATAAAAATAAAAAATATTAATACTAAACACTTTTGGTTGACATGTATTGTGTATCAGACAGGCAATCTTAACAAATTTATAGCGCGTTTCCGAACGCTTTCGGTCATCTCTATGGTCTATTGTCACTACTTGAGTGATTGTTCGATTGTTCCGTCAAAAGTGTCAGCTGTCACGCAAGATACCATTGCGCTAGCCGGCTGAAGCCGGTACCAAGTAATCAAAACATCAATAAAATAAAAACAAGGCAACGCTGCGCTGGCGCTGTTGAGAGTACTACGTAATAACAGATAGTAATAAACAAGACAAGAAACTGAGTAACGTTGACAGCCATATGAAATTCCTTCCACACAATGAGTGGCGTACAGGTAGGTGGTTATACTAAAGTCGATTTTTGTTTGATTAATAAAATTTGCCTATACTTATTTTTAAAAGAATATACCGATTTCAGGCTACGTATAGGCGGTGGGAGGTCATTCCATATTTTGGCTGCCGAAAATTTAAAACCATTTTCGAACGAGGCTGATTTGTGTTTTGAAACAACCAACAGATAAGATGCAGCTCTTGTGCTGTATTGATTTACATCCCTGGACCATGTTAACTTTTTATAAAGGTAATTCGGCTTTTGATATTTAGCTATTATTTAACTGTTATTATTGCGAATATAACTGTTATTATTGCGAATTCACGGCATACAGTACAGACGTGTTGCAAAAATATATTTAAAAATTGAAATATCTATCAACCTGATATCAGGCCTAAAGTGCTAAACATAAGTTGTAAATTAGTCTGTTATAACTAGTGCGTTCTTGTGACTTTTACATCGAAGTAGCCCGAGCACACACAAGCATCGACCAGGTAACCGCTCTTCACCCCCTGGGGCAAGGGAGACGGGTCCTATTTTCTGATCTCTTCACTCAGTTGTGATTTGTAACTTTCGTCGAGTGTCAACATTTGAACCACAGATCATAATGAGCGTAGTACACTCACCTACTAGAAGTGGCCTAAGTGGCTCTGAACCAAATCTTAGTAGTAGTGATGACCCATCTGTGCTACCCGATAATGTTCAAATAACGTTTCGCAACAAGCGAAAATTCACCGATGACAACACTTTCATAAAGGAAGAACTAAGTGGAATCCGAAACCAAATAACTGAAATGATGACAATAATCTCATCCATAAATGCAAACCAACAGGCCTTCATGGATAAAATAAGCGGAGATATGTGCGCCATAAAACAACAAGTAGCTGTCATAAAGACGTATATTCATTTGCTTACCGAGGAGCAACGCGTCTTAAAATCAGATGTTTCAAATATGCAATCCCAAAACATAGTCACAGATAAAAGAATTGAAGAACTAAATTCTGAGCTAAAAATGGTCAAGAACCTTTTGAATAGCTCACCGTCAACACCACTTGTAACTGAGAAATGTGAGACTATAATCATGGAAATTAATGAACGAGAGAAAAGGAGCAAAAATATTATTATAACGGGTATACCTGAATCAACATCAGCCAATAAAGATGAAAGAATTGATATGGATACTCAAGAAGTTACCAAGATCATTAAGCAACTTAATATAGACACTAAACCGGCTAAAGTATTCAGAATTGGCAAGTATAATACTGACAAAAATCGACCACTTAAAGTATGCTTTGGTTCAACCGAAACAGCCGTGACAATATTGCGAAATAAGGGCAACATAAAACAAGGACATATAAGGATATTCTCTGACCAAACACCCCAACAGCAAGCATACCTCAAGAATCTAAAAAATGAACTCAAACGACAAACTGAAAATGGTGTTACCAATCTTACCATCAAATATGTAAAAGGGCTGCCAAAAATAATGGAAATACCATCAAAAAACTAAAACAGAGACAAAACAGAAAGACGAATACAGATAACAGTACTACTTTTCAAATAGTCGATAAATATAATAACATCCAAAGTAGCCAAAATTCTATTAAGTTTTTCTACGCAAATGCACGCAGTATTGTTAAACCTGGAAAGTTGGACGAATTGAAATGTATAGTCGGACATCTTAGTACAATCGTGCATTTATTGATCCTGACGGAAACCTGGATAAAGTCTGCAGAAGAGGCAAGTCACATAGTAATACCTGGCTACACGCATTATCATAACTACAGGCAGAATAGTAGAGGTGGTGGTGTGTCAATATTTGCACACAATAGTTTAAAGCACTCATTACTGGAGGAGCTCTCGTTGGATGGTAACCATTATCTTTGGATTCACTTGCAAAACTACTGCTTGGAGATTGGCGCTGTATATAGGCAACCAGACATATCAAATGTGAAAAACTTTTTAGAAACATTTTCAAAACAAATAAACGATCGAAAAAGAGCATTGATATTCGGCGATTTTAATATAAATTTACTTAGCTCGGATCAGCTGACATCGAAATATACAGAAGCTCTTTGGGAAAACGGCTACCAGGTTTTAAATAAAATTGAAGAGGATTATTGCACCAGTGAAACTGTAAATACAAAAAGAATTATTGATCATATAAGCTCTAATTTATCTAACCTTAAATCACATTTTGCCATAATCGAGACTTGTATGTCAGATCATAAACACATTTATTTTGAAATCAAGAAGTCCCAATACGAACCATTAAGAAAGATCAGATACGAAGCAATAAACTACGACACATTATACAAAACTCTAGAAAGGCTTGAAGGTGATAACGTAGAACATTCTTACGAAAAACTTGAAGAACGACTGAAAGCATGTATCGCGGCAAGCAAAATAGCCAAAAGTAAAATTTTGAATACTCCCAGAAAAGAATGGATAAAGAACACAATCATGATTGGAATAAACGAAAGAAACAGACTTTGGAAAAATACTAAGAGGAACCCATATGATACCCAGGCAAAAGATAAATTTATACAGAAGAGAAATTAAGTAACTAAACTTATACAAACAACCAAAAGGACATACTACCTAAATTTGTTCAACAAGTTTCAAAACAATCCTTCAAAGATTTGGCGTCTCATTAATAATTTGGCTAGCAATAAAATTAAAGCATCCTACATACCTAGCAGAATTGAAACAGGATCTGGATATGTCACCGACCAGTATGATATTTGCGAATTTTTTAACAATTTTTTCTCAAATATTGGTGCAACTCTAGCAAATCAAATAACTATGAACTGTCAGAAACAAAAACTAAATGTAAATAGAGTAAGCGCTCCTGGAAGAGAACCTACCTTAAATCACTTGAAATTATGTTCAACTGCAGAAATATCACAAATAATCAATAATTTAAATCCTAATACTAGTTCAGGCTTAGACAGTATAAATACAAAATCAATATTATGCGTTAAAAGCTTAATACTAGAAGAACTAACAAACTGCATAAATAAAAATTTAGAAAAGGGTGTCTTCCCTGATAGTCTTAAAACTGCCAAAGTGACACCTATACATAAATCCGGTAGTAAATCTGACGCAGGTAATTATCGCCCGATTTCGATACTACCAGTACTATCTAAAATTTATGAAAGAGTACTGTATAACCGCCTTGAAGACTATTTAACTAAACAGAATTTTCTGTATGAAAAACAGTATGGTTTCAGGCCAAAATCTGGTACTCTCTCAGCAACTATCGATCTTACAACAAAATTACAACTAAGTATAGATAAAAAACAAATTTCTCTAGGTGTGTTCATCGATCTTAAAAAGGCATTCGACACAATAAGTCATACCATATTATTAAATAAATTAAATGAAATTGGTGTCACTGGCACTGCATACGATATTTTTGCGTCATACCTCATAAATCGCAGTCAGGTTGTTAAAATCGATAGCACAAAAAGTAGACCAGCAAAACTAAGTTTTGGTATCCCACAAGGCTCTATTTTAGGACCCCTTCTTTTCCTGGTTTATATAAATGACATCAAAAATATTGGATTAAAAGGAGACATATCTCTATATGCTGATGATACAGCCTTATTTTACTTTGGACATTCCATAACTACCGTTATAACAGATGCTCAAAGTGATTTGAATCGTCTAAATATGTGGCTCCAGAGCAATCTCCTCACTATCAATATATCTAAAACTAGATATATAGTATTTACAGCTAAAAACAAAAAAATCCTACCATATAATTCTTTTAATTGGAGCATGTAAATCGAAAAGGGTAGTGATGAAAGTATTAAGTGTTGATACCATGTCACTCACATTCTCCAGAGTGGTAATATAAGACCAGTCTAATTTGCAGAGGTCATTCTGAAACATATCGGGCATTATATCGTTTATTGGTCTATAATGGATCCACTGTGGGGTAGGCTTATTAATTTTAAATAGGAAATTCACAGATATAATAGCATGTTGCCCTAATTCCGGTTTATGTTGAACGACAATGTTGTTGACTTGAACATCAGTGCACACAATATCAATCAGTGTCTCACTGTGATCAGTAAAGTGTGTTGGCTGCTGGATAATTTGGTTAAGACTCATGTAGTGTAGGAAATTATTTAATGATGTAGTACTGTTATTAGTCCCTAGACAATTTATATTAAAATCGCCCAAAATTAAAATTTTATCAGTATTGCTGAATGACATCAAAGAATCTGTCAATGCATCTAGGAAGGTATTAATGTCTAACCATGGTGGTCTATATGCCGTACCGACGATAACATTTAGCGCGTTGACGGTGAGTCTGAGCCACATTTGTTCAACATTTGGTGTGACTGGATGTGTGATGGTTCGAACCCTGAGGTCACGGCGCACATAGAAGCCAACGCCCCCACCCCGGCCACCCCGCACACTCACCGGCCGCGGTACGTGTTTAAGGCGATAATTGGGGACTAAAGGCGCCTTGCCTTCCTCTCCGTCCCGCAACCAAGTTTCGTTTATTGCCATTATATCCACTGCAAGTTCATCCATAGCCAACAAAAATTCGTCATGGCGTGTTCCTAGCGAACCAGCGTTGAATAATCCTACTTTCAAATATTTGCTCTTAGGCATTATTAAAGTTTAAAAATATTACTGTATTGAATACTATACAATAAATAAGTATAATTTAGATGAAGGAATATACCGTTTTTGAATATAAGTAATAGGCGATACTTTTTAATCTTCAGTTTCCACTGTACTGTTTTGTAATTGTAAAGTAGTAGTAGTAAAACTACTTTTACTACTACTACTTTACAATTACAAAACAGTACACACCAATTATATATATTTACACATCAAATGCACACAATAAAGACATGGTATTACTACAAATATTAATTACACTACGTAATTAATATTTGTAGTAATACCATGTCTTTATTGTGTGCATTTGATGTGTAAATATATTTAATTGGTGTGTAATTGAATGTAGTAATAGCAAAGTAGTAAAATCAAAATAAAGAGAATAATAATAATAATAAAATCTTTATTTCCATTTGAGCCTTACAAAAATAAAACATTCCTATCCCACACACTAGGCATAGCCTGTCCTGTGGGGGAAACAAACGATTTACATTCAATATCACGGCAAAATAGAATACAACAAAACAAACAAAAATTTAGTTGAAATTAAGTAATTAATCTGTTCGTTTTACTTAAATTCCTTTTTTCAATAGCGTACAGTACCACGGTTAACCCAACCTCACCAAAATACTTACAGTTATAAATATTTCTACATATATTGTGTTTGTTAAGCATCTCAACTCACGCATATAAAAAATAAATCTCACCCCAATCACCATTCTCATAAGCATAAAAGGTTTCGCGCGGTATTTCCCTAAAGTAATAAACAGGATGGATGACTGTTTGTAAACGTTACAAGACCGTACACATAATTGTGCAGCCTATCAGGTTATATAATTTAACAATGCGTAAGCAAAGAGTGGAACCTTCTTGAAAAAATATTGGATTTAACATATTCACTGCCAAAGCTTTTCAAGGCACTGATAGCCTTGTAGCAACAGACTGTCATGCTGAATTTATTCAAGGCAAACCTGTGTCACATATCTTAATAGAGTTATTTTATTAAAATGACAGCGAAATACCTTCTATATTTCACCAATAATGGGTCTCATTCTTATTTTCGAAAATTACGTTATTGTGACGCTTTACATAAGTATTTGTAGGTACTTACAAATCACAAAAGTTTGAAAGTAATCGCATATTAAAACTGTTAGAAAAAATTAATACTTCTATCTTCTTATCAAAACCGGGGCCTAAATCTTATTAATCCTTCACGTACTTTGTACTTTATTCATAGCGTTAAGCACGTGCTTAACGCTATGAATAAAGTACAAAGTATTATACGTATAGAGGAGCAAGTGCTAGTCGATCTTATCCTATTTAATACACAAACACTGTGAATACAAAAGGAATGTTGTATTGAATTGTCCGTTTTGTGTATTATCCCGCTACAATCCTTACGCTTATCTTATCAAGTATATTATATTCTATTAAATCTATGAATAAAGTACAAAGTATTTTATGTATAAAGGAGCAAGTGCTAGTCGATCTTATCCAATTTAATACACAAACTCTGTGAATACAAAAGGAATGTTGTATTGAATTTTCCGTTTTGTGAATTATCCCGCTACAAGCCTTAAGCTTATCTTATCAAGTATATTATATTCTATTAAATCTATGAATACACAAAGGAATTTTCTTTTCTGTGGAGACGTTTCAGATGGCTATATTTTCCTTGTATGTTTAAGTTCGATTCACACCACGACGGACCAACACAACAGTAAAATCATTTACGCATCGTTTTTTTTTTAACAATTCTCGCACTAGGAATAAATTGCTTTGCCGCGGGGGACTTTACAAACATTCAATCAATGAACACAAAGCACACGCAGACTCGAGACATCAATTTGTGGACACAAAGTGTTGTCTCGTGTGGGAATCAAACACACGACACGCGGCGCAGGGTACTGCGCTTGGTAAAGCGGCGAGGCGACTGCTTAAACCACTACGCCAACCGTGTAGTCATTTTGCAATAAAACAAGTTTCGTAATAAATCACAATAATCCTGCTCCCCACGTCTGACATGATCTGATTTAATACGTAGATCCGGAAAGACGTCATAACCTATACATTTGTCATAGATTACTATGGTTTGACTACAAACAGTGGCAGCTTAACACTTAAGATATTGGTCGTTACTTAAGGGTTAAATTTCCCCAGAGTAAATAGCTCTAATTTCGCCGGCGTTTTAAAGGTTGTCATTAGTATAATTCGAAGTCAGGCTTGGTATTAGCCATACTAATATTAAACCTTTGCAATCCAGAATACAATCCGAAACGGCAGAAAAGGTAAAATATCCATATATTATATAACATTAACGCGATTGAGATTTAATTAACTAGAATAATGTAATTCCCTAATTGCACTGCTATTGTCTCACTAGAATATAGTGATATGTAATCAGATTAATCAAATTAATTAAATAATTAGGACGAGAGTAGTTGAACAAAGAAAAAAAAATCAGTTTTGTGAGCTGTATATTTCTGTCCTACTGGCCTTTTTCTCTTGGTGTGAATCGAGCCTTAAAAGTAGAAAAGTACCCTGCTTTTGTTGTATATAAAGAGTATTACTTTCTTTTAAGTAAAACCCTTCATCATTGTTCGCTTCTGCTGAAATCAGAACAAGGATCTACTGATATAGTATTATAATAGGTACTTGCTCGACGAAAATATAAGAGGATGGTACAGAGTGGGTATTTATAAAATAGCATTGAGGTATCGTATTTTACTTAAATAGATTCTGTAGTTATTTGAATTTCAGTTTATTTTTATATTATTTAATTATATTTATTACCTACTAGCAAGTAAGGCACTAGGAGAAAAGGAGAGACTAGGGGCAAGTGATATTAATAAAATTAAATAACTCCGAAGAATTATCGGTGCTCGCCTTGGTTTCAAATACCTTCCACATAGCAGTCTGCTGGTATCTCCACTAGGCTATCGCTGCCTTTTAAAGGTTGCAGCACTTTATTGTGTGGCGCAATTTTCAGATTTTAATTTCAATAATAGCATTAACTTTATAATTGGATTTTTTTAACTGGGTTCAGTTTTCAGATTTTATCTGGCAACTCAGCGAAGCTCAATTTGGAGGCCTTATTTCAAATCACATACTGCTAATGATGAGAAACTAGGTCGTTGCTGCCAAAAGTCAGCAGCAACCTTACGAGGAATATACGAGCGTAAAATTAGACTAAAACTAAGTACCTGCTGCAGTGTTTCCCGGCACTGTGAGTAGGTATTCCTTCTTCAAAAAGACTTTAAGGAGCATTATGACCACTGTAGCTTTTACAACTTTCAATCAAATCTTTATCTTCTCTATCGCAGAAAAAAATATGTCTGCCGATCTGTAATTAATTTGCATACTTCAAAACTCTGTTTTTTATTAGCCATTTGAATGATTCGGTAATATTTATAAGCCATTCACCAGAGTGCCAACTAAATATTCGAACAAAGGGAGCTCATTGACTGCACCTTTTCAGAGATAACGGAACTCATCGATCTAAATGTCAAGTGCAGTGACAGCCGATAAGGGAGCTTTATCTTTCCTTAAATCAAAACATACTTTCACGATAAAAGACTATCAGATTGTTGAAGCAAAGTTTGTGAAGGATTTGAATGGCCGCTGTAGGATCTTATTGTGCATCTATTATTTTCGGTCACACGAATGAACTTATGTGTTTCTGCAGTAAAAGTATAAATATTGGAGTATTTTTTTATATGTATCATGGTTGTATAATCTGATTTTCTGATAGTATTCAACTTAAATTAGGCATTTTTGGTGTTGGGATATCTAAATATATACTATGAAGACCTTTGCTTTCATTTCTATATGACGCGAATTCGATTTTCAACTCTAAACATAACGCAAATACACAAAAATACAGTCACTTTATTTAGACAACTTCCGATTTGGTTCGCACACATCAATATAAAAAGAAATATCAAAGCCGTGTTAGAAATATCCCGCAATCAATTTATTTTACATGAATTTTCCATTTACTCTACCGATAAATGAAATGTATAAACGCTTGAATACAGAGCACCTCCTTACAAAGTTTTCAATGCAGGTACGATACATCGTCCCTTTTACAAAGTGTTCAATTCTTTCAGTATACACTGCTGGACAAAAAATGTATACAGAATGTTTTATTTTGTAATATTTTTTATACTGCAGCATCGATAGTTTCAGACAGATCAAGATTGAAGGCACTTGTATGCTACCGAATCTTCTCATAACTTGCATTAAAACCTCACAATTCACATTCGTAAAAGTTCCATACGTAATTTAATTGCTATTTACGACTTTTATTGGTTTTTCGCTGTTTACTAAGGAGAGGAGAGGAGAACTAGATTTCAACGTTTTGCTTGCCTTATAAGAATTGTGGTTGCGAGAATCTTCTGCTCTTCAGCCTACAACCATAGCTCTAATCATATTTACCGATACAATAAAAATAAGCTCTATCTATAATGTATCGAAGTACTGGTTACGGGCATCTACTCATTGTCAGAAGGCGTACCCGTACTATATTGAACGTTTTATAGCTAATATAGAATGAATACGATATGTTCCAAAGAAGTCTTCTCTTGGCGGTAAAATACCATAACGTGCATTGTGGGTGGACGAAGCACTTTATTAAAAGCGAGGTCTATGATATAAACTTTTTAAACCTATATTAATTGACTCTTCCCACTTAATAATAAATGCACAGTACATTCCTCAACTTCGACTTCATAATAAACCACTATCTTTGTATTAAAATCTTTGCTTGAACCTCATTATTAATAGTTAAAAGTTGCCGCGTTATCCTCAAGTAGACAATATGAAAAGTTTTCAGCTTGTTAAGAAACAACAAGTTTTTGCCGAAGCAGGAAACTGAGCAGCAGAAATAAGTTGCGGAATGAACTGTGGTTAAGGGCTGTTTCAAGTAAAATGTGCTATTTATTTTGTCAATTGCTGTAATTTACGTGCCAAAATTTTACGTATTTATTTCAACAATTATTGGCAATGTTAGTTGAATTGCGCAATGGTTTTAGTTGCTCAAATGTTAAAATTTTGATCACGGCAACCGATCCTATGGAGCGGGACATGTTAATAGAAATCAGGTATTTATTTTATGTTACAATTCTAGTGATACATAGTATTGGTTAATCATTTTATAAAGGAATAAACTGAACAACGCCTATAGCAGGCCTTGAAGATATTTACATATTTACATTGCTATCGGTTATCCACTAAGCTATCGCTGCTCTTAATTCTAATGCCTGTAATCAATATTGGCGTAGTAACACGTCCAATCTATCTTAATTAGTTGTTACAATTACATCGAGCGCAGTTACATGCACATGCTCTTAGATTAATGGCTTCTCAATATTCAAAGCTGGCTGATATAATTACGTCACACAGTCATTACACGAACCACATCGATTTTGAGCCAGACGAAGGCGGTCTGGCAGAGAATGCCAACAGTTCACGCAGTTAAAATAAATAAACTAGATGACAAAGACAATGATGCAGTCCTGTAATGTTGTTCTCCTGGTTCCAGGGGCTACCCGGTTGGCAAAGCGGTTTATGCAGCTACCTCGCCGCTTGACACTCCGCGGAGTGTTGTGAGCGTTTATTGCTTTGTCGGTTTCTACTTATCTATTATTAATATATAAAGCTGAAGAGTTTATTTGTTTGCTTGAACGCGCTATTCTCAGGAACTACTGGTATGAATTGAAAAAATCTTTTAGGGTAGTTAGCCCATTTATCGAGGAAGGCTATAGGCTATATAACATCACTCTACGAGAGCCACGAGAGCAGAGCAGTAGCCTTAAAACGCAAACGCAAGGGTGTAACCGCGAGCTCATCTATATTTCTATATAATACACTCGTATGAAGACGTTGCTGGTGTTTTGTGTAGAAGTACCTACAGTTCCATTGACAAAAATAATTGTGAAGACCAAGTGAGTGTAGGTGCCGAAACCCGCATTTCACGGAAAAGGCGCAGCAGGACATCAGTCATCTCGTGTCCACGGCTGGAGTAAACATAAGGTAGAAAAGAAGAATAGAAATATAAGTTATTTTACCTATATTTATTTATATTAGGATTATATTAGGGATGAAAGTTTAATAGTATTCAATAATAATGTGTGTTGTTATCAAATATAAAAAAAAACAGAGTAATAATATTTGTAATGAATCTCAACTTTAATTTACTATGTCCTTCCACCTCATAACATGTCTGTAACAACGAAGAGCAAGATGTATTAAGCTCCGTCGTGCCTCAACATAATTCCCAAGAACATCACTAGTTCGAACTTGCTCGTTCAACTATGGTCGAACACGACTCACTAGGGAACGGCTTAGTAACAAACTATTGCTGTGGTAATTAAATATTAACTTCATCGCTTATTCGATTACATTGTTCGTTTTACAAGCTCTAATTTTTACTTTCACCTAAACCCGGTGTATGTTACGAAATCTTGCAAGATAAAGACGCATTTCCCGGTTTTCTATTGATACTCAAATGTTGCATGCAAGTGTATATTGCGTGACAATGCAATATTCTGATATCATGCAGCAGATCTGATGATGGGGCTGGAAGGTGGCGATAGGAACTCAGCAATATAACAAAACAATTTGATCGAGTTTGGGCTCGTTTGACTCATATTGACTAGTATTTTGACCTTATATGTTTAGCACACATGAAATATTATTTATGATTTTTTACTTGACTTTTCGGAGTTATGTGTGCATTATAAATTAATAAATTATCGCTCGCTTAATGATGTGCCCGGTAGATGGCAATAGGCTCGCCCCCTATTAAATTGGGACCGAAACATAACTGGCGAAGTGTGGGTGTGTAATACACCTCTGCCTACCCCTTCGGAGATAAAAGGCGTGAAGTTATGTTATGTTACTTTTATTTGATTCTTGTTAAGACTAGCTTATTAGTGAAGCGGTTAGTGATCCTGATACTTAGTTCTCAAGGTGTTAAATTCACGTGGACATAGACGCGGGCGAAATCTAGTACTTATTGTGATGATCACCCGAGATATTGCCGACGCATCTGTCTAAGAATGTTGTTGTTAACTCATCGATCTGAATTGAAATCAACTTTATCTTACGCAAGCAATATGAATTGAAAGTGCATATCAATGCGCACCTGAGTACGGATTTGCTTTCACCGATGCAAGTTAATTAATGAAGGATTGTTTAATTAATTAGATTATTACATGTAATTTCTAGTATAACTCATAGTGAAAAAGCTTTCAATTATTTTACTCAGTATTTTGCAATTTGTAGCAATCATCCGTGTCGCTCTTAAAGTACTTCTACTCTAAGTACTGCATAACTACATTAATAATCCAACAGAGAACGAAAGTGGCAGTGGGCTAGACACATTTGTCGCAGAACAGAGGATCCTTGGGGTCGTCGATAGAGTGGATACCGTCCCTTGACAAACGCTGTGTAGGACGCTTTCCGGCTAGGTGCAGTGAAGATATATGAAAAATGGACACGGAGAGCCTAAACTCGAGCCTATATTCACCAGTGGACTAGGGAAGGCTGATGGCGAAGTTGAAATAATTTCGTTATTCTATTGTTGCTTAACAACCATCTTATCATATAAAAGCGACCTTAGTAAAGCACAAACCCCTTTCCAGTTACCACTACTCTCACTATTGCAAGCAGTATAATAACTGCCCATATCACGGATATCGGGAGACATTTATTGGCATCGTGACACTTTCGCTCTATCCGTCTATCTATGAAGCCGACATGGACCAAAATTCAAGCAACTGTCACTCACTTCATAGTGCCGGAACGGAATCTGTTATCTGGCTCTTCCTACAACAGAAAGTAGTTACACTCAAATACTCGTATTAATAAGCAGTCTAATTAAAATCAACAATAAAAAGTCGTTGAAAAGAATTAGTCGTTATAATTTTACACCTTCTTAAGCACGGCATTTGTATATTCATGTTTTTTTATTAGAGAGTGTATCATCGACTTCTTAGGGTTCGCAATCCATACCTACATTTCTATGGCCGACATTTTCAGAAAATTTAATACTATTATCAATTGTTTAGCGTACTAAGCAATTAAAATACTGGTAAATAGGGTAAACAACCATACAGATTGAGCTTTAATTATAACATAACATCTGCGTGAATGCTAAAGGTAGAAGAGCCTTGCTGATTTTAGCAGGAATGGGCCGGCTCGACCGGGGACGAATTACCCTCTCACAGAAAATCGACGTAAAGAAACAGTACCTACCTATGTTTTTGCGTTTCGTTCGGTGAGTGAGAGAGCCGGAAGTCCCATGCCCTATTCCTTAGGAATTGGAATTCGTTTTTCACCGTATAAGTAGAAAATCAGTCATAAACTTAAAATTCCGTACTATTAGAACAAACTCGTAAAACGTGTACGAACAGTTCTTCAGTCAACAACAAGACCCACGAATTTCACTTCACAAACAAACACTCACTGCAATCTGTAACCATATTTCACCGAGATTGTTAAACAAATCAATTCGAGTGAAAACTCCGTTATTTCGGGAAGACGTTGACGTTATTTTATTACAAAGCTCTTTGTCAATGGAGAATCATTGAGAAATTGGAAATACCATGGTTCAATTCACAAACCTCGGTATATTTTCATTTATCTGTCGTTTCCTTTCTGTTGATTTTGCTACAACATTTTTATAGACATACTAGCTTTTGCCCGCGGCTTCGCTCGCGTAAATTCGGGATTCTCTAGTTATTGGTAGCGCCATCTACCTTCCTATCTATAACTAATCGCATCAACGTTAATCGTTCCACGCTTATCTAGTGCGAGCGATACCATATCTCCGTCCCTGTCTCCCACTCACTCCCTGGAAGAGGCACTGCCTTGCGCCTGATTCGTCGCCGCGATCGTGGACGTGAGTGACAGTCGAGAACATTCGGCTCGCTGAGAACGTGCCCGCTATATCGTATCGCGCCGCACCGTTGTATGTGATTTATTACCGCTTCCACCAAGGAAAACCCGCTCGCGAGTGAAGTGAAAACAAGCAGCTGCATCACGAAACCACCAGGAGACTGCCCTTCGGAAACGAAGAAGGTTGTATAAGGTTAGTGCCCTCCATCCTTGAAATATCCTATACCCACTCACAATCACCTCTCCCCGTATCCATCTCCTAGGCGGCGAAGAACCGCTATCCTCTCTATACAGTCCATTTCCTTCTCCAAGTCGCCTAGAACCCTACGGTTTCGGTGTAACGCCGAACCATTTTTTTGATCCATACGAGTCGGATTCATTTACGTTTTATACGTTATACCGCTATACCTAGGCAGTTATAGCACCTAGCTATACTCCTAATATATTCACATATCCGTCACATGGTTATTTCCGCCCGCATAAGTAGGTAAACTTTTATGTAGCTACCTACTTATTAAATTATTATTTCTGCAACTATCATAGTTGTCTTATAAATCTCATATTTCAATCAACTTTAATTCCTCGGCTCTAAGGTGTTGCCTACTTAGCCTACTTAGGTAAAATAATAGATACATTAGATATTCTTATTTTGTTTCGGTCTCATTAGCTTATACTTACGTAAGCATGTCACAACAAAAGAAGTCACGCGTGTCGGAAGACAAAGAGATGACAATCTTAGAAGCAAAACGCAATATTCTATTTGAGCGCATTCAAAACATCTATGAACGATCAAAAACCGCATCTATGTCTGACAGTAATCGAAGAAGCATTTCTCAGTTATTGTATAACAGTAGATAGTATTCGAACAGATTTTCATAAGTTGTTAGACGATTATAACGCAAGATTACTTTCTATCAATCCTGATGAAAAACCGAACTATCAGGCGTATACCTCATTCGAAGATCTTTATTGTATTATTAAGCGTATACAATCGCAATTGGAGGGTAAATGTTCAGCAGAGCCCGTTGCCCGCAAACCGAGATTACCGCCAATCGAGATTATGTCGTTTGACGGAGATATAGGAAATTGGCCGTTATTCTATGCGAGTTTTAAGTCTACAGTGCACGATAATGGTTCTCCGACAGATGCTGACAGGTTGTACTATTTAATAGGTAAACTGTCACCGAAAGCCCAGTCCGTATTTGCAGGTGTCAAACCCAGTGCTGAGAATTATCAGGTCATATTTCAGTCACTACTTGACAGATATCAGGACACGCGCGTCCTAGCGTCTACGTACTTTGACCAAGCTTTAAATCTCAAACTGTCCGGCAACGCGTCTGTCTCGAATTTCCAGCTGTTTATTGATAACTTCGTAACCGCGGTTAATTCTCTTAGGAATTTAAAATTAGAAGATCTTTCCGACTTTATGTTGCTTCAACTCGCTTTAAAAAAGTTTGACACTGATACAATTCGCGCATTCGAGATGACGGAACGCAATAATAAAATACCTACACTAGATAGTTTTATTTCGTTCATCAAAGATCAGTGTCGAATATTTCATAATACGCAGTCGGGTTCACCTGGCCCGTCTAACACTAACAGCAACAAATAAAGGTTGAATAAATCGCGAAATAGTAATAATAACTCGGTCCCTAATCCACAATCTTACGTAACATGTTCGGAATCTAATAGTAATAATTCACAGAAGTGTCTGTGCAGTAATATAGTGCACGACCATTACTATAAGTGTCCTACCTTTAATGATTTAAATCCAATTGCTCGTTTTAAATGCGTAAAAGATAACAAAGCTTGCATTAACTGCTTAAGCATAAAACATAAAACAAGTAATTGTTCTAGTAAGACAAAGTGTCGATCATGTAATCAAAAACATCATACACTGTTACATTTTGATAAAAATAACCGGTTGTCAAGTCAAGCCGCTAACCTTGACACACTCACGCAAGTGCAGAACACGGTAGCTGCGCCTTCCACGCCTCGCAATGAGATATCGTTGTGTACGACATCCATTGCGCGGGCGGCACGAACGCGCGGACGGCCTTCGCGCGCTTGTAGTGATCAGAGCAGTGCTAGGCCGCCATGTATGGCGTCTAAGACTGTTCTGTTAGCGACAGCGCAAGTTATCATATATGATGTCAATGGGTCGCCGCACATGGTACGTTGTCTGCTAGATAGCGCATCTCAGACCAATTTAATAACGTTAGAATAGTTCAAACGCCTCGGATTATGGAATAACTTTAAAAATACGAACTCAATAATCCGAGGGATAGGCGGATCAGAAAAACATTGCAAAGGTTCCGTAGATATTAAAATACATTCGCGTTTTAATAGGGACATTAATTTTAACATTTCTTCGCTTATCGTGGAACGTATTACGGACACGTTGCCAAACGCTAATGTGGACGTGTCGCTCCTCACACATCTCGAGTCATTACCACTAGCGGATTCGGAGTTTGCGAATCCGGCAGACATTGATGTTTTGATCGGAGCCGCAATATTCCCGCACTTGCTACTTACTAAAGTGGTACGTAGTGAGCAAAATAACTTACCGCCCGCTATTGAGACGGTATTCGGGTATGTGATTATGGGTACCGTACCTACATTACATACTTCTCAATACGTTACGTCTTGCTGTTGTTCTGTTCTTCAAGAAAACAATATTGACTCTCTTCTCAAGCGATTTTGGGAGCTTGAAGAGGTTACCGCACCGCCCTCGATGAGCCGTAAAGATCTCGAGTGTGAAGAACATTTCCGCGCTACCACTGTTCGTGACGACAGTGGCAGATAGGTTGTGGCGTTGCCATTCTGTGGTGACCCTTATTCGTTAGGCGACTCGTACGCTGCTGCGCTCAGACGTTTCCATTGTTTGGAACGTAAACTTGATGCATCACCTAAGTTACGCAGCGCCTATAATGACGTCATTCGTGACTACATAGATAAAGGTTTTTTGAGTGTAGTTGTAAACAACGAGGGCAACTCTTTGCCCTCATATTATATCCCGCATCACGGCGTAGTTCGCGAAGATAAAACCTCTACTAAACTTCGTGTGGTTTTAGACGCTAGTTGTAAGACTACATCGGGTCAGTCGATTAATGATATTTTGCATGCCGGCCCCAATCTACAGGGTGATTTATTTAACATCATAATAAAGTTTCGTCTTTTCCAAATCGCTCTGTCAGCTGATTGCCGCCAAATGTTTCTCAATATCGGCGTTCGCGAATCTGACCGTAGATTTCAACGGGTCTTTTATCGTTTTGACAAGAAAGAACCTTTATCTGTGTATCAGTTCAATCTTGTTTGTTTTGGACTCAAGTCTAGCCCATATCACGCGTTACGAGTTGTTCGCCAGTTGATCGCTGATGAAGGCGATCACTTTCCCGCCGCAGCGGCTGTTGCCACTTCCGCTTTGTACATGGATGACATTGCCTGTAGTGTCATATCCGCTCCGCTAGCAATTTCGCTTTGTGAAGAGCTTATTCAGCTTTTCAAGCGAGGCCAGTTTGATCTTGTCAAATGGACAAGCAACTCTAAGGAGGTTCTCGCACGCATACCAGATTCTCATAAGGCTTCTCCAGACATTGAGTTTGAGAAGTCTGTACCGCATAAGGTTCTCGGTTTACGTTGGGACAAATCCTGCGATAGTTTTCGGTTTGACGTCTCACCACCAGATGATAAGTGCACCAAACGCACTATGCTGTCCACAGTGGCTCGACTATGGGACATAATGGGTTTTGTGGCTCCCACAATTTTGTACGCCAAGCTCTTGATCAAAGAGCTTTGGCTATCAAAGTGTGAGTGGGATGAAACACCCCCTGACCATGTTGTCGCCGCTTGGGGCCAGTTTTGTATTGAGCTTACTGCGCTCAATCAAGTTACTATTCCGCGTCATCTTGGGTTGGTAGATGGATGTACCATCAACTTGATAGGTTTCGCTGACGCCAGCGAGCGTGCTTACGTCGTATATCTGCAAGTCCGCATTGGTTCTAACTACTCGGTGCAGTTAGTTTGTGCCAAGTCTCAGTTGCTCCGCAAGGTTCAAGACACAGTTTTGCCCCACTACCCCATTAATAAATTATACGCATTTTCCGACTCCAAAGTAGTGCTCGCTTGGATTCATTCTTCTCCTCATCGCTGGCAGACTTTTGTCGCCAACCGCGTTAGCAAATTGATTGAACTGGTTCCTGCTACTTGTTTCAATCACGTCGCGGGTATTGAGAACCCCGCAGATTGCTTGTCTCGTGGTGTCACTCCACTTAATCTTCTGCATCATCCATTGTGGCGTCGTGGACCTTCTTGGATCTCCCATGATCCGTCAGAATGGCCCATGCAACCCTTTGACCACAGTGCAGAAGACGAAGATGTACCCGAACGGAAGTCTGTTTCTTATCCCGTGATTGCTGAGGTTGCGGAGTCTCCCATCTATGCACTCGCACTACGCATGTCATCGTGGTCTAAGTTACTCCGCGCCATCGTTTATGTCTATAGGTTTCTTAGGCACCTACCTTATGAGACTTTTGTATCAAGTACTGATCTCAAATTCGCAGAATGTAAGTTACTACGAGCTGTACAAGCTGTTCATTTTAGTAACGACATTCAAAATTTAAAGGACAATGTACCTTGTTCTCCCGCTATCCTTAGACTCAAGCCGTTTCTCGATGAACACGGCGTCATACACGTTGGGGGTCGTCTGTCAAATTCGGATGAACCTTATAACTACAAACATCCTTGTATTCTGCCGCGACATGATCATGTTGTCGACCTTCTTGTTGATTTTTATCACAAGAAGCACCTCCATGCCGGTCCGGAGTTGCTTATGTCCTTACTTAGGCATAAGTATTGGACTTTAGCCGCTCGACGAATAATTCGTCACAGAATACATAAATGTAACGTTTGTTTCAAATTTCGTCCGCGTCCGACTTTCCCTCCCATGGCCGATCTCCCTAGCCAGCGCGTCAACCAGGTTGCTAAAGCGTTTACACACACCGGTTGTGATTACGCAGGACCACTGCAGTATACGCCAGTGCGTGGTCGAGGTGTTAAAAGCCGTAAAGCCTGGCTATGTATTTTTACATGCTTAACGACGCGCGCTACGCATATTGAAGTTGCGACAGACTTAAGCACGGTGTCATTCCTGGCAGCCCTTAAACGATTTCTCTCACGGCGCGGCCCTATACAGTGTTTGTACACGGATAACGGCACTTGTTTTGTGGGCGCAAGCTCTTATTTACGCGACCTTTATAAGTTTCTCAGGGAAGAATATCGTACTCGTCTTCAGGAAGAACTTTCCATAAATCATATTGACTGGAAGTTTATTCCACCAGCATCACCGCATTTCGGTGGATGTTGAGAAAGCATGGTCAAAGTAATTAAAACGCATCTCTTCAAGGTTATAGGTCAACAGATCCTCTCTTACGAAGAGCTTTTAACTGTCCTTGCACAAGTCGAGGCACTGATCAACTCGCGTCCGCTCACGGCATTGAGTAGTGACCCTGCAGAACCATTCGCGTTAAGCCCTGCACATTTTCTGAACACAGTGCCATTATCGTCATTTCCGGCTCCCAAAGCAGACTCTTCAAGCTTGCTCCAGAGACATACTCTGCTGGATAAACTCGTGCAGTCGTTCTGGCGGCGCTGGCGTGCGGAATATCTACACCAGCTTCAGGCTAGATCCAAGTGGAATAGTCCTGCATCCCCTATACAGGAGGGTACGTTGGTCGTCATAATACATGATAATGCTCCGCCGCTTTCATGGCCGTTAGCCATCGTAGAGAAATTGCATACTTCCAAGGACGGTACAACTCGCGTTGTTACCGTGAAAACCGCCAAAGGGAGTTACGTGCGCCCTGTTGTACGTCTCTGTCCGCTTCCAACTCAGTGAGATCTAGCCTGAAGTTGGACCTACCTCTTAGTTTAAGTATTTAGTTAGTAGTTTTCGCTATTATTGCATTTGTAGTTTTCGCTAAAGTTAATTTAGATTAATTTTATTGTCATATCGCTGTCTTAGCCTATTGATGGGTTATGCGGTAGTACACCCAACATAGCTAAGTTCAATTCTATTTTTTTTTAAAGGCAACCCTTTAGGGCCGGGGGGATATGGTAGCGCCATCTACCTTCCTATCTATAACTAATCGCATCAACGTTAATCGTTCCACGCTTGTCTAGTGCGAGCGATACCATATTTCCGTCCCTGTCTCCCACTCCCTGGAAGAGGCACTGCCTTGCGCCTGATTCGTCGCCGCGATCGTGGACGCGAGTGACAGTCGAGAACATTCGGCTCGCTGAGAACGTGCCCGCTATATCGTATCGCGCCGCACCGTTGTATGTGATTTATTACCGCTTCCACCAAGAATAACCCGCTCGCGAATGAAGTGAAAACAAGCAGCTGCATCACGAAACCACCAGGAGACTGCCCTTTGGAAACGAAGAAGGTTGTATAAGGTTAGTGCCCTCCATCCTTGAAATATCCTATACCCACTCACAATCACCTCTCCCCGTATCCATCTCCTAGGCGGCGAAGAACCGCTATCCTCTCTATACAGTCCATTTCCTTCTCCAAGTCGCCTAGAACCCTACGGTTTCGGTGTAACGCCGAACCAGTTATAGTATATCTATGTTCGGGGTAACACAAATCTTCTTTATTGGGCGGATACTACTATAATTGTCGTTTTAAATGTTTAAGAAATATAACTGCAAAAAGTACCTATTTACACATACAAACTACTTAGTACTAAGACGTAGTAAGGTACTTTTTACTCAAAATGTTATCCGGTATCAGTGACGTTTCGCTAGAGTGGCCAATAAGGCGACTGTGATTTGTCTGTCAGAACCATTAGAATTTAACTCGACAATCCGAATTTTGCGGATATATGTTGTCGACTCGAAATCTTCATTTTTTTATGTTTTACTATTCAGGTAAGGTTTCGATGTACTCCTTAACGAAATTATTAATGAAACTGCGATAGCAGCGCAGTCCGTCGGTTCCAATGTGAAACATTCCAATTGTCAGAAGTAATATAGAATGAATAGGATATGTTCCAAAGAAGTCTTCTCTTGGCGGAAAAATACCATAACGCGCATTGTGGGTGGACGAAGCACTTTATTAAAAGCGAGGTCTATGATAAAAACTTTTTAAACCTATATTAATTTACTCTTCCCATTTAATAATAAATGCACAGTACACTCCTCAACTTAGACTTCATAATAAACCACTATCTTCGTATTAAAATCTTTGCTTGAACCTCATTATTAATAGTTAAAAGTTTCGTGTTATCCTTAAGTAGACAATATGAAATTTTTCAGCTTGTTAAGAAACAATAAGATTTTGCCGAAGCAGGAAACTGAGGAGCAGAAATAAGTTTCAGAATGAACTATGCTTTAGGGCTGTTTCAAGTAAAACGTGCTATTTATTTTGTCAAATGCTGTATTATTTACGTGCCAAAATTTTACTTATTTATTTCAAAAATTATTGGCTACGTTAGTTGAGTTGCACATTGGTTTTAGTTGCTCTAATGTTAAAGAATAGTAATATTATGTTTTCCAGATTTTGATCACGGCAACCGATCCTATGGAGCGGGACATGTTAATAGAAGTCAGGTATTTATTTTATGTTACAATTCTAGTGATACATAGTACTGGTTAATAATTTTGTAAAGGAATAAACTGAACAACGCCTATAGCAGGCCTAGAAGGTATTTGCATTGCTATCGGTTATGCACTGAGCTATCGCTGCTTTTAATTCTAATGCCTGCAATCAATATTGGCGTAGTAACACGTCCAATCTATCTTAATTAGTTGTTACAATTACATCGAGCGCAGTTATATGCACATGCTCTTAGATTAATGGCTTCTCAATATTCAAAGCTGGCTGATATAATTACGTCACACAGTCATTACACGAACCACATCGATTTTGAGCCAGACGAAGGCGGTCTGGCAGAGAATGCCAACAGTTCACGCAGTTAAAATAAATAAACTAGATGACAAAGACAATGATGCAGACCTGTAATGTTGTATTCCTGGTTCCAGGGGCTACCCGGTTGGCAAAGCGGTTTATGCAGCTACCTCGCCGCTTGACACTCCGCGGAGTGTTGTGAGCGTTTATCGCTTTGTCGGTTTCTACTTATCTATTATTAATATATAAAGCTGAAGAGTTTATTTGTTTGCTTGAACGCGCTATTCTCAGGAACTACTGGTTTGAATTGAAAAAATCTTTTAGGGTAGTTAGCCCATTTATCGAGGAAGGCTATAGGCTATATAACATCACTTTACGAGAGCCACGAGAGCAGAGCAGTAGCCTTAAAACGCAACCGCAAGGGTGTAACCGCGAGCTCATCTATATTTCTATATAATACACTCGTATGAAGACGTTGCTGGTGTTTTGTGTAGAAGTACCTACAGTTCCATTGACAAAAATAATTGTGAAGACCAAGTGAGTGTAGGTGCCGAAACCCGCATTTCACGGAAAAGGCGCAGCAGGACATCAGTCATCTCGTGTCCACGGCTGGAGTAAACATAAGATAGAAAAGAAGAATAGAAATATAAGTTATTTTACCTATATTTATTTATATTAGGATTATATTAGGGATGAAAGTTTAATAGTATTCAATAATAATGTGTGTTGTTATCAAATATAAAAAAAAAAACAGAGTAATAATATTTGTAATGAATCTCAACTTTAATTTACTATGTCCTTCCACCTCATAACATGTCTGTAACAACGAAGAGCAAGATGTATTAAGCTCCGTCGTGCCTCAACATAATTCCCAAGAACATCGCTAGTTCGAACTTGCTCGTTCAACTATGGTCGAACACGACTCACTAGGGAACGGCTTAGTAACAAACTATTGCTGTGGTAATTAAATATTAACTTCATCGCTTATTCGATTACATTGTTCGTTTTACAAGCTCTAATTTTTACTTTCACCTAAACCCGGTGTATGTTACGAAATCTTGCAAGATAAAGACGCATTTCCCGGTTTTCTATTGATACTCAAATGTTGCATGCAAGTGTATATTGCGTGACAATGCAATATTCTGATATCATGCAGCAGATCTGATGATGGGGCTGGAAGGTGGCGATAGGAACTCCGCAATATAAAAAAACAATTTGATCGAGTTTGGGCTCGTTTGACTCATATTGACTAGTATTTTGACCTTATATGTTTAGCACACATGAAATATTATTTATGATTTTTTACTTGACTTTTCGGAGTTATGTGTGCATTATAAATTAATAAATTATCGCTCGCTTAATGATGTGCCCGGTAGATGGCAATAGGCTCGCCCCCTATTAAATTGGGACCGAAACATAACTGGCGAAGTGTGGGTGTGTAATACACCTCTGCCTACCCCTTCGGAGATAAAAGGCGTGAAGTTATGTTATGTTACTTTTATTTGATTCTTGTTAAGACTAGCTTATTAGTGAAGCGGTTAGTGATCCTGATACTTAGTTCTCAAGGTGTTAAATTCACGTGGACATAGACGCGGGCGAAATCTAGTACTTATTGTGATGATCACCCGAGATATTGCCGACGCATCTGTCTTAGAATGTTGTTGTTAACTCATCGATCTGAATTGAAATCAACTTTATCTTACGCAAGCAATATGAATTGAAAGTGCATATCAATGCGCACCTGAGTACGGATTTGCTTTCACCGATGCAAGTTAATTAATGAAGGATTGCTTAATTAATTAGATTAATACATGTAATTTCTAGTATAACTCATAGTGAAAAAGCTTTCAATTATTTTACTCAGTATTTTGCAATTTGTAGCAATCATCCGTGTCGCTCTTAAAGTACTTCTACTCTAAGTACTGCATAACTACATTAATAATCCAACAGAGAACGAAAGTGGCAGTGGGCTAGACACATTTGTCGCAGAACAGAGGATCCTTGGGGTCGTCGATAGAGTGGATACCGTCCCTTGACAAACGCTGTGTAGGACGCTTTCCGGCTAGGTGCAGTGAAGATATATGAAAAATGGACACGGAGAGCCTAAACTCGAGCCTATATTCACCAGTGGACTAGGGAAGGCTGATGGCGAAGTTGAAATAATTTCGTTATTCTATTGTTGCTTAACAACCATCTTATCATATAAAAGCGACCTTAGTAAAGCACAAACCCCTTTCCAGTTACCACTACTCTCACTATTGCAAGCAGTATAATAACTGCCCATATCACGGATATCGGGAGACATTCATTGGCATCGTGACACTTTCGCTCTATCCGTCTATCTATGAAGCCGACATGGACCAAAATTCAAGCAACTGTCACTCACTTCATAGTGCCGGAACGGAATCTGTTATTTGGCTCTTCCTACAACAGAAAGTAGTTACACTCAAATACTCGTATTAATAAGCAGTCTAATTAAAATCAACAATAAAAGTCGTTGAAAAGAATTAGTCGTTATAATTTTACACCTTCTTAAGCACGGCATTTGTATATTCATGTTTTTTTATTAGAGAGTGTATCATCGACTTCTTAGGGTTCGCAATCCATACCTACATTTCTATGGCCGGCATTTTCAGAAAATTTAATACTATTATCAATTGTTTAGCGTACTAAGCAATAAAAATACTGGTAAATAGGGTAAACAACCATACAGATTGAGCTTTAATTATAACATAACATCTGCGTGAATGCTAAAGGTAGAAGAGCCTTGCTGATTTTAGCAGGAATGGGCCGGCTCGACCGGGGACGAATTACCCTCTCACAGAAAATCGACGTAAAGAAACAGTACCTACCTATATTTTTGCGTTTCGTTCGGTGAGTGAGAGAGCCGGAAGTCCCATGCCCTATTCCTTAGGAATTGGAATTAGTTTTTCACCGTATAAGTAGAAAATCAGTCATAAACTTAAAATTCCGTCTTATTAGAACAAACTCGTAAAACGTGTACGAACAGTTCTTCAGTCAACAACAAGACCCACGAATTTCACTTCACAAACAAACACTCACTGCAATCTGTAACCATATTTCACCGAGATTGTTAAACAAATCAATTCGAGTGAAAACTCCGTTATTTCGGGAAGACGTTGACGTTATTTTATTACAAAGCTCTTTGTCAATGGAGAATCATTGAGAAATTGGAAATACCATGGTTCAATTCACAAACCTCAGTATATTTTCATTTATCTGTCGTTTCCTTTCTGTTGATTTTGCTACCACATTTATATAGACATATTTTATCTGAAATACTTGTGAGTAAAAAATATAAGCGTTTCATTTTTCCTTTTATCTGAAATGAATAAAGTGCTCGGTGAGGTTATTGATTACCGTTTTGTTTGATATGTGACTTCGTTAGCTTGTTTCGTCTATGAGATGAGATAAATAAAAAGTATATGTAGACAATGTTGAACTTAGAATAAATCTCAAGTTTTAGGGATACCCACGAACTACAGTTTATTGTTTATAATACAATGGTGGAACGACCCACGGTCACCTTATGAGAAGTGGCTAACTAAAAGTTCTTCGTTTTCACCCTTCTCCTATAAGAAAGTAAAATAATGATAATAATATGCATTTATTTCAGACTAGCTGCTGCCCGCGACGTCGTCTGCGTCAACGCTATACCAACAGCACCTAACTATTAAATAAATACCTACGATTAAACCTTTTAAAAAATACGCGGCGGCGATAGCCCAGTGGTGTATGTAACGGACTGCCGAGACGATGGTCTTGGGTTCGATCCCCAGCTACCCCGGGCACACACCTATGACTTTTCGAAGTTATGTGTGTATTAAAAAATATTAATTAATTATCGCTCGTTTAACAATGTGCCCGGTAGATGGCAATAGGCTCGCCCCCTATTACATTGGGACCGAAACATATCTGGCGAAGTGTGAGTGTGTAATACACCTCTGCCTACCCCTTCGGGGATAAAAGGCGTGAAGATATGAGAAGATATACCTTTTAAAATAACATTCATTTACCCGTTTCTTCTTTATATTTCATACCTGCAGAAAGTGCAGTAACAGAGGGAGACTATCTTTTGTAAAATTGACCTTCAAAAAGTGCTGATTTTCAGCCTGCTTTGAATAAATGATTTTATGGGGATTCTGCTGAATTAAGTCATAAGTTGTGACTGAAGCAGATGGAGAAAATAAGGAATACATAATAGGGTAAAATACATACTTATAGGACTTCTCGATATACAACATTAGTGGTTTGGCTCTCTGCAGCCAAAATGTAAAGAGAGTCAGGACTGGTGACGCGGGAGCAAGCGACATATAGGACACCCGCTGCCCTCAATGTCTGCCTCTGCGACTTATTGATGGTCTTCGCGAAGCAAACACTCACGGGGAACTGTATGCGCTTGAATTATGAGGTATGAGAGGAATGCGTGATATAAATACTGCCTCGCTGACGCCACAACCCGTAAGAATTACCTAAATGGTGTGTCTGTGGAGCGAGATGACTTTCAGGCGGGTCACGTTGCACAACTTCGGAGGAGATAGGTTCCGAAGAAGCATAATCGGGACACCGACCTTCAGCTTGATGCTATGCGCTGGAAGTTCACTTGCTGACTGGGAGTTCAGAAATTCCACGGGATAATGTGTGGCGTTTTCTTGCTCGACGACAGTGTTTATAGAGGTGTAGACCACTTCATTCCTCTCAATTTCCGAGAGAATGCATTCGTTAATTGCTACAGCCTGATCATTTTTGGGCGTCAAAATAGGCCACTCACACACTCACGAATTCTGCTATTACGGTATACAGCTGTATAATTCTAAGCTGGATACAACTCTACTGAGAGACTCTGGAAGCACCACCTGTCCACCTCTCTCCTCTGGTAGAGTGTCTTCGCCAAGACTTAGAAAGACATCTTAGAATTGTTGAGCACGTGCATTGACGCCAAGCTGAGCTCTCATATTATTGGTCAAGCGCAGCATACGAACTCGTGACCACAACAAAGATAATTTCAACGAAGCACTCACCTTGTCCGTGTGGTGACGGATTAAGAATACGGAATGTCACCACCCCATATCATCCCATGGGTGTCGTAAGAGCCGACAGAGGGAGCAAGAACAGCACTGTAAGAAAAGTAAAACTTGATACAAACCCTATACCAACCCATTTGGCCAGCGTGGTATAGTAGGCCAATTCCTCCTTTCAAAAGAGAGGCCTAGTCCAGCAGTGGACTGTTAAAGGCTTATGATGATGATGATGACTCACCTCGTCAGCTCTCGAACCCTGCGTCACCACGGGAAGCGTTTGTCGGGAATCGTCACTGAACATAACTGTGACCACATGGTGACCACCCATTAAATGCTCGTTCCTGCGGATGTCCTGCGGGGTTCTGTCCACGGCCTGAACTGCCTTCCTATTGGCCATCGTACGCTCATCCCATACGATCAGAGAGCAATCCTTGAGCACGTGTCCCTTATCACTGTTACGAGACACACCACAAACGGGTATTACGGCGCTCTCTAAATCGATGGGAAATTTAAACATGGTATGTGCTGTCTTGCCACCCGGAAGCAGTGTGGCAGCGATTGCCGGCGACGCTATAGCAATGACAATTTTGCCTTGCCTCCTGACATCTGCAAGTATGCCAGTAGTAACAAATGTTTTTCCTGTTCCACCAGGAGCATCCAAGAAAAACATTTTAGCCTGGCTTTGCCCAACGCTTTCAAGGACGGTATCGTAAAATTCGTAAGGTGGTCATTTCAAATTGTCTCAGCGTTATACTCCCAATTTTCACGGTCTTGATGCGGTGATGATTGGGAAGCTGGTAACAAATATTTGACCAGTGGATTGCCGCTGATAGAAATGACCACGTCTTGAAGTGAACTGAGACAGGTGTTCAGCACGCGGTCATCAGTTACTTCAACTTCGTCTCTAGTAACACGCCTCAAAGCTCGTAGAAAATCTTCAGACAGATGATGGCGATACTTCTCCCAGAAAGCTACCGCGTTCGCGACTCCACAAAACACCAAGATGACGTCAAACAGATGAAGCATGCGGCTGGGACTGTCACTGACGCTCGCCTCCGCGAGGTTGTCATCCCAGTATTGGTCACCGTCGAGAAAGTGACGTACTACGCAGGCTGTGCGGTAAGTGGGATACTCCAAGCCATCAAATGTCCTCAGAAAGGCGAAAGACGTTGGGCTTCGGACCGTGTGAAGTAACAACCGCAGAAAATAGCATTCGACATTATTTGTGTGTACGGTATAAACTCTACAAAATGCGGTGTCGTTGAAACTTCCCGGAAAACCTTCCACAGCACCTCCTCGTCAACGTCGGTTAAATACACCCTTTTGCTTGTCGTACGTGTAATGTGAAGGCATCTCGTCTTACGTAAGGGACCTACCAAACTGATCGATTTTACAGAGCCTGAAAAATGCCAAGAGAGTTGTTTGACGCGGATTTTCCAAGTGCTCAGCAACGCTGTCGGGATCAAAATATATGCGCTGGCCGTTCTCTAGGTGGTCGTGTAAATGCAATATGGTAGGATACTTCTCATGTATAGAGAACACCAGTATCCGCCAAACCGCTTCAGACGTAACAATAAATGTGGCTGTGTGTGAGTCAAAATAATCTAGCTAGTTCCACATCTCACTAATGTTTATATACAGTTAATCCAAACAAAGGTACGTGCTATATGTATATCCCGGAAGACAATTTAAAGCAAGTTTACATGCGACATGAAAATATATTAATTAAGAAGCAATAACTACACCAATGTGACTAAAATGTTTATTTTGTACTAACTCTATTACTATTTATTCTGACAGAAATGATGTAAGCAATCAAGTGTGGCGATGGTGTAGTTAATTAATTAAATAACTTCAACTTATAGTCTTGCTCATCTCTGAAACGAATTAAAAATAAAATTTTAAGAAGAAAATGTACAACTCCATCTATGACTTTTGAAAACAACTATTAACGTCGCCAACATGTTCAAATTTAAATTATTTATATCCAAAAAGGGCTTACACATGTAATTCGACTTGATGTTTTTGAACTCTCTTAGATGGCACTGCATTAAAATTGTCTTAATTCTACTAATATCCAAATAATTATTTTTATCAGCCTAAGTTACTTATATTGCGTGATTTTTATAGTGTGAAGCTAGCTTATAGCATAGTTAACATAATAACAACATTCAAATATGCATTGTTACATTACACGTTGTTACAGAATGCGTTGAAGAAATAAAGGTTCTCTGCTCGTTCCCTGTAGGTCATAGCGTGATAATATGTAGCCTATGTGGTGACCCGACTTTTTAATAATATTTGTGCCAAATTTGAAGTAAATCCATGCAGTACTTTTTTACTTATATATATAAGGACAAACAGATAAACAGATAAACAGATAAACAGACAAACAGACAAAAAGACAAAAATTCTAAAAACTATATTTTTGGCCTCGGTATCGATAGTAGATCACACCCCAAGTATTCTTTTAAAAAAATATTCAATGTACAGTTTTGACTTTCCTACCATTTTATTATATGTATAGATATAGATCCATAAAATTGTTACAAATCCCATTACAAAAAAATTTCATAGCTATAAAACAAAAATTATTCAATGTCATGTCAAAAATAAACAGTTGGCCACTGTCAATAAAAATGTCCAAAGAAATAGCGTCAAAATATGTCACACAATGTCAATAAAAATGTAATGAGAAATAAAATCAATTATATGCATGGACTTTAGTTCATAATAATAAGTCCATGATAATATGTTAAAAACAATGTCAATAAAAATGTCAAGAAATAAAATCCAATACCTAATATGTCACAAAATCAATATCAATATAAATGTCAAAAGAAATAGAAACAAATATCTAATATGTCACAAAATAAATCTCAATAAATGTCAAAAGAATAAAATGAAATTCACAATATTATAATAATTTAACTACATGCCCATCATAATTTGCATCCACCTGTGCTGAATGGGACAATCTGCTCTATTTGCAATCATCTTCAGAATGCTGTTGCTACTACCTCTCAAGCGTTTTGAAATGATGAATATCAATATAAATGTCAAAAGAAATAGAAACAAATACCTAATATGTCACAAAATAAATCTCAATAAATGTCAAAAGAATAAAATCAAATTCACAATATTATAATAATTTAACTACATGCCCATCATAATTTGCATCCACCTGTGCTGAATGGGACAATCTGCTCTATTTGCAATCATCTTCGGAATGCTGTTGCTACTACCTCTCACGCGTTTTGAAATGGATGCAACTTTCTTGTGTATAATTGCATGAAAGCCGTCCGTGTGCGCCTCTGCAAACATGCGGGACGCGCTGCAGTCTCTCGGTAGCCGCAACAACATTCTGAAGATGTTTTTGTACTGCACACGAAGTACATTGGCGGCCCGACGGGTATGTCTTACCCATAGGCCGCAAGTGTAGAACGATTGGCAGAACGCCTTAAACAATGTAACTTTTACGTTACAAGAGCATCTTTCCTTTTCCCGTTGTTAACTCATCGATCTGAATTGAAATCAACTTTATCTTACGCAAGCAATATGAATTGAAAGTGCATATCAATGCGCACCTGAGTACGGATTTGCTTTCACCGATGCAAGTTAATTAATGAAGGATTGTTTAATTAATTAGATTATTACATGTAATTTCTAGTATAACTCATAGTGAAAAAGCTTTCAATTATTTTACTCAGTATTTTGCAATTTGTAGCAATCATCCGTGTCGCTCTTAAAGTACTACTACTCTAAGTACTGGATAACTACATTAATAATCCAACAGAGAACGAAAGTGGCAGTGGGCTAGACACATTTGTCGCAGAACAGAGGATCCTTGGGGTCGTCGGTAGAGTAGATACCGTCCCTTGACAAACGCTGTGTAGGACGCTTTCCGGCTAGGTGCAGTGAAGATATATGAAAAATGGACACGGAGAGCCTAAACTCGAGCCTATATTCACCAGTGGACTAGGGAAGGCTGATGGCGAAGTTGAAATAATTTCGTTATTCTATTTTTGCTTAACAACCATCTTATCATATAAAAGCGACCTTAGTACAGCACAAACCCCTTTCCAGTTACCACTACTCTCACTATTGCAAGCAGTATAATAACTACCCATATCACGGATATCGGGAGACATTTATTGGCATCGTGGCACTTTCGCTCTATCCGTCTATCTATGAAGCCGACATGGACCAAAATTCAAGCAACTGTCACTCACTTCATAGTGTCGGAACGGAATCTGTTATTTGGCTCTTCCCATAACAGAAAGTAGTTACACTCAAATACTCGTACTCGAAACTGAGGAGCAGAAATAAGTTGCAGAATGAACTATGCTTTAGGGCTGTTTCAAGTAAAACATGCTATTTATTTTGTCAAATGCTGTATTATTTACGTGCCAAAATTTTACTTATTTATTTCAAAAATTATTGGCTACGTTAGTTGAGTAGCACATTGGTTTTAGTTGCTCTAATGTTAAAGAATAGTAATATTATGTTTTCCAGATTTTGATCACGGCAACCGATCCTATGGAGCGGGACATGTTAATAGAAGTCAGGTATTTATTTTATGTTACAATTCTAGTGATACATAGTACTGGTTAATAATTTTCTAAAGGAATAAACTGAACAACACCTATAGCAGGCCTAGAAGGTATTTGCATTGCTATCGGTTATGCACTGAGCTATCGCTGCTCTTAATTCTAATGCCTGCAATCAATATTGGCGTAGTAAAACGTCCAATCTATCTTAATTAGTTGTTACAATTACATCGAGCGCAGTTATATGCACATGCTCTTAGATTAATGGCTTCTCAATATTCAAAGCTGGCTGATATAATAACGTTACACAGTCATTACACGAACCACATCGATTTTGAGCCAGACGAAGGCGGTCTGGCAGAAAATGCCAACAGTTCACGCAGTTAAAATAAATAAACTAGATGACAAAGACAATGATGCAATCCTGTAATGTTGTATTCCTGGCTCCAGGGACTGCCCGGTTGGCAAAGCGGTTTAAACAGCTACCTCGCCGCTTGACACTCCGCCAAGTGTTGTGAGCGATTTATCGTTTTGTCGGTTTCTATTTATCTAATCTTAATATATAAAATCCTTGCGTTACTGACTGACTGACAGACACGCTACAGCCGAAACTATTGGGCGGAGAAAGCTGAAATTTGGCATGTATGTTCCTTGGGGACCGAAGGGGTGCACTAAGAAGGGATTTCCCAAAATTCCCACGGAATCGGCCAAAGCGGGTAAATTAAAAAAAATGCAGGCGTAGCTGCTGGCGTCCTCTAGTATTAATATATAAAGCTGAAGAGTTTGTTTGTTTGCTTGCTTGAACGCGCTAATCTCATGAACTACTGGTCTGATTTGAAAAATTATTTCAGGGTAGATAGCCCATTTATCGAGAAAGGCTATAGGCTAAATAACTAACATCACTCGACGAGAGTCACGATTAGCCTTAAAACGCGGATGTAACCCTCGCGGTTACATACGCGGATGTAACTCATCTATATTTCTATATAATACATTCGTATGAAGACGTCTTCAGTGTTACGTGTACAACCTACAGTTCCATTGACAAAATTAATTGTGAAGACCAAGTGAGGGTAGGTGCCGAAACTCGCATTTCACGGAAAAAGCGCTGCAGGACATCAGAGATGGTCACGAGATGGACCACGGCTGGAGTAAACCATGCCGAATCGTCGAGGGAAATATAAGGTATTGTACCTATATTTATTTATATTTATTTATAAGAAGACTCTTTTAATAAATATTAATCATCATCCTCTTAGCGTTATCCCAGTTTCAATCTGGGGTCCGCTTACTAGTCTAACCGGATTTGGCTGAATATTAGCTTTTCCACGGAGCGACTGCCTGTCTTAATGTGAAAGTTTAATAGTAATAAAAAATTATGTGTGTATTTATCTAATATTTAAAAAATCAGAGTGGTAATATTTATAATCAATCTCAACTTTAATTTAGTATGTCCTTCAACCTCACAACATGTTTGTAACAACGAAGAGCAAGATGCATTAAGCTCCATCGTACCTCAACATAATTCCCTTACTATTAATACGGCTAAGAACATCGCTAGTTCGAGCTTGCTCGGTCAACTATGATCGAACACGACTCACTGTGGAACGATTTAGTAACAAACTATTGCTGTGGTAATTAAATATTAACTTCATCGCTTATTCGATTACCTACATCTTTCGTTTTTACAAGCTCTAATATTTACTTTCACCTAAACCCGGTGTATGTTATGAAATCTTGCAAGATAAAGGCGCATTTCCCGGTTTTCTAATGAGCTCAAATTTTGCATGCATGTGTATATTGCGTGACAATGCAATATTCTGATGTCATGCAGCAGATTTGATGGTGGGGCTGGAAGGTGGCGATAGGAACTCCGCAATATAACAAAACAAATTGATCGGGTTTGGGCTCGTTTGATTCGTACTGACGGTTCGTGCAGAGGGTCTCGGGTTCGAATCCACGGCACGCACCAATGACTTTTCGAAGTTAAATGCGTATTACTTTGTTAATTATCGCTTGCTTACCGGTGAAGGAAAACATCGTAAGGAAACCTGCATGTATGAGAGTTCTACATAATGTTCTCGAAGCCTAGGCTAGTGCGGGTGCACTATGGCCTTACCCTTCTCATTGAGAGAAGAGGCCCGTGCCCAGCAGTGGGACAGTTTATATACAGGCAGAGACGAGTAAGAATATACAGGGCTGAATATAATGACTCATGAAACATTGTTTGATGATTTTTTACTTTTATTTAATTCTTGTTAAGACTAACTTATTAGTGAAGTGGTTAGTGATCCAAATACTTAGTTCTCAAGGTGTTAAATTCACGTGGACATAGACGCGGGCGAAATCTAGTACATATTGTGATGATGATAATGTTGATCATCCGATATATTACCGACGCATCTGTCTTAAAATGTTGTTGTTAACTCATCGACCTGAATTGAAATCAACTTTATATTACGTAAATAATAAGAATTGAAAATGCAGATCAATGCGCACCTGAGTGCGGATTTGTTTTCATCGATGCAAGTTAATTAATGAAGGATTGTTTAATTAATTAGCTATTTTTTTTTTAATTAATTAGTGTAATTTCTAGTATAGCTAATAGTGAAAAAGCTTTCAATTATTTTACTCAGTATTTTGCAACTTGTAGTAATCATCCGTGTCGCTCTTAACTGGCTAAGCACTGCATAATAATCCACCAGAGAACGAAAGTGGCAGTGGGCTAGACACATTTGTCGCAGAACAGAGAATCCTTGGGGTAGTCGTGTTCTAGAGTGGATACCGTCCTGTGGCAAACGTAGTGTAAGACGCTTTCCGGCTAGATGCAGTGAAGATATATGAAAAGTGGACACGGAGAGCCTCAAATCGAGCCTATAGTCACCAGTGGACTACGGAAGGCTGATGGCGAAGGCGAAATAATTTTGTTATTCTATTGTTGCTTATCAACCATCCTATCATTTAAAAGCGACCCTAGTATAGCACAAGCCCCGTCCAGTTACCACTACTCTGACTATCGCACTATAATAACATATCACGGATATCGGGAGACATTTATTGGCATCGTGACACTATCGCTCTATCCGTCTATCTAAGAAGCCGACATGGACCAAAATTCAAGCAACTGTCACTCACTTCATAGTATCGGAACGGAATCTGTTATTTGGCTCTTCCTACAACAATAAAATAAAAGGTAAAAAAGTCTAATTAAAATCAACAATAAAAAATCGTTGAAAAGAACTAGTCGTTGTAGTTTTACACCTTCTTAAATACGCCATTTGTATATTAAAAAAAAAAAAACATGTCTTTTGTTAGATAATGTATCGTCGGCTTCTTAACACTTTCACGGACAGTAAACGAGACACAATTGAAGTTTATTGTTATCACGTCTATAGGCGTTTAATGTCCTACAAAGTGTTAAGGTTCGCAATCCATAACTACATTTCTATGCCCCAAAATTTTCAGAAAATTTAATACTATTATCAATTGTATTCAATGTAAGAAGGGTATAAAGATACAAACAACCTTAATTTCAAATTCAGCTTTAATTATAACAAAACATCAACGAAACCCACGAATTTCACTTCACAAACAAACACTCACTGCAATCTGTAACCATATTTCACCGAGATTGTTAAACAAATCAATTCTAGTGAAAACTCCGTTATTTCGGGAAGACGTTGACGTTATTTTATTACAAATCTCTTTGTCAATGGAGAATCATTGAGAAATTGAAAATAACATGGTTCAATTCACAAACCTCGGTATATTTTCATTATTGATCTGTCATTTCCTTTTTGTTGATTTTGCTACAACATTTATATAGACTGCCTCGTTGGTCTCGCGGCATAAATGTGCGCGTGGGATTGGGAGGTCTCGGGTTCGATTCCCGGTCGGACAAAGTGTTATTGGGATTTTTCGTTAGGAAATTCTCAGTAGCAGCACGGAGTCTGGTAATGTGCCCGGTAAAGCAGTAGGCTCGCCCCCTATTACGTGGGACTTTCAATATTCATGGCGAAATGTGGGTGTAATATTACACCTCTGCTTACCCCTTCTGGGATACAGGCGTGAGACTATTAATAAAAAAAATAAAAAATATATAGACATATTTTATCTGAAATACTTTTGAGTAAAAAATATGAGCGTTTCATTTTTCCTTTTTTCTGAAATGAATAAAGTGCTCGGTGAGTTTATTGATAACCCTTTTGTTTGATATGTGACTTCGTAAGCTTGTTTCGTCTATGAGATGAGATAAATAAGAAGTATATGTAGACAATGTTGAACTTATAATAAATCTCAAGTTTTAGGGATAGGGTAGGGGTGTGCAGGACTGCGCACTTTAGCTACTATGATTTCTACAAAAATACGCAGCAGTTTAGAATCAACTTCAGTCATTATTCTTTTATTTAGGCTATCTGCCTATTAAGAAAAATATTATAAAAAATATAGAGGTAACATTTTAGGAACTATTTAAAAAAATATCTGCGACCTAAATGCGCACTCTTGCACAAAGTATGCGGACAAGAGTGCGCGGCATGGTGTGCAAGTTTGCGCATATTTGTCAATGCGCATTACCTACTCACAAACATCACATTGGAAGTTCCCGTGACCCACGTTTGCTGTGCATTTGTCGTGCCACCACTCCTTGCAACAAATACACTCAATCCAGTCTACGGTAATTGGCTCAATGTACACTTCTGAGCAACCTGGACATGACCATATTTTTTTCTTGGGTGCATTGGCTGGCTTCTTTGGCTTAACAGTCTTATTCTTTTTAGGTTAAGGCTTTACACTTTTCTTTTTAGCTATTAATAAGCTTAACAGCTAACATAAAGCTAATGAAAAACGAATTTCAAATAAAATATGATTCAGTGTACAAGAATTCGCGCGCAGTCTTGTACACGATAGCTATGCGCATTCTTGCACAATGAGTACTAAACAGCTTTAAAATACCACAAGTGCCATCTACTGACTTGAATGTCGTACTGGCTCATGCGAAACACACTTCGAGAGTAATTTGATAGAAATAAACAGATAAAAACAGCTTACCTGGTTTATATTTACTGCAACCACGTTTATAAAATACCTAAATTATGTAAGACCGGTATCAAATTTAGTTATTTTCAAATAAATTTAAGGAAATTGTATTAAAAACGTAAATTTTTGTGCCGGTACAGTTAGAATGTCGGTCAAAGTCAAAGTCAAAGTATGTTTTATTGTGAGGCAGTGGTTATTACAAGGTGTTGAAGTTGAAGCATAGAGTGCGACCTCACTGCTCTGCCATTTAAGGCGTACAATAATAATTACAAATTAATAAGGTACAAAAAATGTCGATAATTCTAAATAAATTGAAAGAAAAAATCACACAAATAATAAACAAATAGAATAACGAAATGAAATCATAACAAATGTCAAAATTAAGTAATAAATAAATAATAGGGTATGTACTAAAATTATCATTATAAGTCTGTAATTGCAAGATAACACGAATTATTAAACAAATATCAATTAAAAAAAAATAGAGTCAGTCATAATATTAATTAAATTACTTATATTATAAATAATTTCGTCACTCAGTCACAGACCTTCTGTGGTGAGAAATCTGTCCGACAAAAATTCATTTACTGTGTAGTACGGTCTGGTTATTAAAAAGATATGTAAACTCCTCTTGAATACAGCAATATTATCAATCTCTCTTATTTTTTTAGGTATTTTATTGTGAATTCTCGAAGACGTGCCAAAAAAGCTCTTAGATAATAGGGCTGTTTTCGAAGGCATATTTGATATTTTGTCTGCGTTTCTACGGGATTTCAGACTTCCAAACATATGTATATTTGTTTTTACAAATGTCGCAACTTCATATATATACAGGGCAGGCATAGTTAATATTTTCAACTCTTTGAAATAAGAGACACAGCTATCAGTCACGCAAGTGCCACATACCGCTCTGACACATTTTTTTTGTGCTCTAAAAACACGTTCCCTGTCTGTAGCATTTCCCCAAAATATTAATCCATATCTTAGCGTGGATGTTACATACGCGTGATAAGCGGCCAATACTGCAGGTTGATGGACAATTTTTGATAATCTATACAGGGGCATATGCAAATTTATTCAATTTTTTTACATATAGCGTCAGTTTGTGTTTTCCATGTCATATTTTTATCGATCCATATCCCTAAAAATTTAATTGTATCATCTTCTTCAATTTTTTTTTAGTCCATAATTAATATTTAATGTCAGTGTAGTTTTTCTTTGGGAATAGCTTACTATTTTAGTTTTGTCAAGATTCATAATAAGATTATTGCATGTCAACCAATTTATTATATCTTCCAGAGTATTATTTATGTAATTTTCAAAAGTGTCGGCATCAGTAAAATTAAATACAGCAGTACTGTCGTCAGCAAATAGTACCATCGGGAATTTGCCGACTTTTGGCAAATCATTTATGTAGATTAAAAAGAGTAAAGGACCTAAGACACTTCCTTGTGGGACGCCATATGTGACTGTTCTCGGATTGGATAAGTACTTTGTTTCAGTTTTAGAGGAGCAGCAGAGCTGATTTATTTCAGTTATTTGTGTCCTTTCGTTAAGGTACGAGTCTATCAGCTGTAAAGTGTTTCCTCGTACACCGTATTTATATAGCTTTTGTAATAGAAGTTTATGACTGACATGGTCAAAAGCTTTCGTCATATCCATGAAGAGAGCAGTTACAGGCGTTCCCTTATTCATATTTTTATAGATTTCAGTTAAGAGATTATAAATTGCCAAATTTATGGTTTTACTTTTACGAAACCCGTTTTGTTCGTTAGCGAAATGATTTCGCTTTTCAAAATAATTATAAATACTATTGTATATATGCTTTTCAATAATTTTTTTAAAAATTGGTATCAGCGCTATTGGTCGGTAACAAGCTATATCCTCTTTGAATCCCTTTTTGAACAGAGGTTTGATTATAGTTATTTTTAATTTAGTAGGAAACGTGCCATGTTCTATGCATAGGTTTATGATATAACTTAGAACTGGGCTAATTTGCAGTGCAACAGACTTTACTACAGACGTGGAAATACCATCGTGGCCTGTGCTATGAGTTTTTTTTAAACAAAGTATAATCTTATGTATGTCGTTTGGAGTGGTCGGACTAATAAATAAAGAATCATTATGATTATTGTTAATTAATGTCAATGTATTAATGGATAATGTCAAATTATTGTCTATAGATGTCATATAATTTTTAATAGAATTTGAAGAGTCAGGTATAGGTTTAACCATGTCAACAAAATAATTATTGAAGGCTTCAGCAATTGTTTGTGGGTTTGTTAACACTTTCCCATTCAAACTTAATCGGGAAACATTTTCTTTTGGGACATTTGATTTTTAACTATTAATAACCTTCCATGTGGCTTTGGATTTATTGTTAGACTGCTGTATAAAATAATTATTTTGTGCCTTTTGAGTTAGATGAATTATTCGTTTGAGTCTTAAAGAATAGTTTTTAAATTTATTTCGATCTTTTCGGTTAGTTGTCTTGCGATATATCCATAATAGTTCCCTTTTCCAACGGCAACACTTTGCCATGCCTTTCGAAATCCATTTAGGTCTTTTGTTGGGTGTGTTTCTTATTTTTAGTATAGGAAAACACAAATTGTAAAATAATTGAAAGTAGTCAAAGAATATATTAAATGCCTTTTCTGGATCCGTTTCACAAAATACTTCTGAGAATGAAAGGATCTCGATGCAATCTTTAAATTTGGCTTTATTGTAATCACTAAAATCTTGCCTAAAGGTATACCACTGGCTGATGAGACAAGGTTTTTTGACAGGACATAATAAAATTTGCGCAGAGTGGTCTGATAGAGCAAAGTCTATGATTTTGCATTTGCTGCCTCGAATATTGTTAATAATATTATCTATGCATGTGCCACTGTTGAAACGAGTCGTTTCTCTTGTACCAAATTTCATATTAAAATTTAAGATAGTATTTTCAAATTCCGAGGATGAAAAACTATTTTTCTTAATATCTATGTTAAAGTCACCACAGATTATTATTTTTTTATCTCTGCGATTTAGTTCTTTGCTTAAAAATTTACTTAGTATATCAAGAAATAAGTTTATATATCTTTTTTGAGTTTTCGGCACTCGATAAAGACAAATAACTAATATAGGATGTTCTAACAGCCTTACAGCACAGCATTCTACTATATTAGGTAAACTGTATTTCTCAATGTAGGTCACTCTTTCAAATTTGTGGTTATTTTTTATCAAAATACATGATCCACCATTCCTGTTATTACGAGCATAACATGCTGCAAGAGAGTAATTAGGTAAATTGACAAAGATACAGTCTTCTGTGGTCATGTTATGCTCAGTAATGCAAACTATGTCTATTATTTTGTTATTTTCCTTTAGTTCATCTAAATGTATATTTAGTAAATTTAATTTATTTAATAGACCGTTAATGTTTTGATGCAATATAAGCAATTTATTATACAAGAAAAAACTCAGGTTGTTGTGTTTGCGATAGAGATTTACAATTTATGTCAGATGGAATGCAAGTCGAATTACATAATTTGTCCTGAGAACAGTATAAATCGTAATCTACGAATATGTTGGACAAGATGTCACTGAATATATTTTTCCAACCGTATTTATTAATTTTTCCTGTCTTGTAGGAAAACATATTGTGTGTCCCAATTTCCTAGGGAAATCCAACGGTGCTGATTGGAACCACTGTAGTTTCACAATGAAACACCAGAGTATTAGATGAAGCACGTTTATTGTCTAAAAATCACCCAATATTTATACTAGCCGCGGTAACCAAACCATACCTTGAATTTAAACCGATGAGAGCCATCTATTGAGATGAAATATAACTACAAAAATGCCCAAAACTATTTATAGTGTCATTGGTAACGAAACCGTATCTCGAATTTAAATCGATAAGCTCCCTCTATCGGTCCCCTTTGCAATTAATAATTAAATACAATAAAAATAATATTACGATTAAAACTAATATAAATGTGTACAAACCATTTTGCTATAAAACCCTGAACATACCCGCCCACTAAGGACAACAGCCCTTAACATTTTCCATTTGCTATACATAATATACACAGTAATGCCAAAATATACAAATTAAATATCGTTAAATCTATGACACCGTGCGTTTAAAGTGACTGCCCTGGTTACAATATCCACGCCAGTGTGTTTTCCAAATATTCTACCCAAGAACCATCTGGCGGATGGTAAATTAGTTTCCCTAACCAAGACGACGTCACCTGTATCTGGTTACGATATCAATTTATACCATTTCTGCCTGTGCATCAAACCAAAAAAATAACCCAAATGTGATTCCATGTCAAATGTGTTGTATCCGCCCACCAATATGAAGTATACCTGACTCTAAAGAGGTAAGTTTAGACTTTCCCTTTTTCTTGCTTGAAATATGTATTTTGACCTCTTTATGCCATTATATGTAATTCCTTATGTATTTCCTCTTTCAGAAGGTAAGTATGCTTTGCTATTTTATATCTTTCTTTTTTCAGGAATCTTCTGCAATATGCCACTACAGCGCCGTAGGTCAAATTATATGCATCGTAAAATACTAGCCAGACATTAGATTTTCAGCGATTCAACTGAAAGTTAGTCATATCATTCAAAGCTTCACGGTAAGTAACCCATTTATAAAGTAATTTTTGTGGCAGTTCTTCATCCCAACTTAGTCCAGACAACCATAACCTATGAATGCATATTATTGTGATTATAATACTCGATGCCAGCCATCTCAGTGGATCATATAAACAAGATCTATGGTATAAATTCTTCCTTTTAGACGCAGGTACTGGCATGGCAGGCAGTATCTCAACATATTTAAAGCGGTCTCTAGCCCGATTCCAGGTAAGTCCAAGTATCTTATTGGTTCCTTCTATTTTTTCTTTAAGCTCTTTGCCTTCTTCTGTCTCCTTAATCTTTTCATCCTTGGCATTAATCTTATCTATTGCTGTTTCGCTGTTGCCGTCCCATTTTTGTAGTTCAAACCCACCTTTATTTAACAAACTAGTTAATTGATCACGTAATTTTATTGCTTTATTGTCATCATCACACCCATTTCTATCTTCATCACTATCCATATAGAAATCTCCTTTGACCTTTTCTACTGGTTTCTCTTCTTTAAAAGGTACTACATCACAGCCACTTTCATCATGTGTAGTAGTAGAAGTGTGAATGTTTTCGCAGCTCTGTTCTACTCCTTCAGACAAGACTTTTTCAATACTTTGTGGTTTGTTTTCCATTTCCCAAAAGGCTTTCATCATGTTGTCCTTCTGAACATGCATACTTACTAAATTTGATGAATACTGTTGTTCTTTGTTTGTTCCAGATAAGATCCACCCGAAAATTGTTTCTTGAGCTAGCAACAAGCCCGATGGACATTTATGGAACCCTTTTCGTAATATGTTGCCGTAAACATCAGATCCCAACAACATATCTATCTTGTTGGGTGAATTAAAATTTGGATCAGCTAATTTGATGTTTTCTATAACTGACGAAGGTTCCAGTAATATTTCCCTTGGTGGCAGTAACCCGGTCAATTTGTCTAATACATAAGCGGTAACATGAACAACGCAGTCTGGATTGTGCAATGAATGAAGACAAACTTGTGTCTTTGATTTAGAAACTACCTGAAATTCACTGCCCAATCCCGAAAAAATACCCATGACTGCGGTGCTGTTTAAACCCAACAAATGAACCGCTGCTTGTGTTATAAAAGAAAAATGTGACCCCTGGTCTATTAACGCGCGTAGGGGTATCACACCTCTTCTTGTCTGAACATTAACAATTGCTGTTGGTAATAAAGAAACTTGTGCAAACCCTTTTGTAATGTGTGCGCTTCCCGTGGTAACTTCATCTGATCCCTGGTGTGATGCTACAGTCTCCAATGGTGATTTAGTCTCAGCACTACTGGAATGTAATAATGAGTGATGTCGTCTTTTACAAATTTGGCAAGAATTTGTGTTACGACAATACTTTACACTGTGATTATTCCCCAAACAGTTGTAACATAAGCGATTGTCTTTTACAAATGTACGTCTTGTGTTGCTGTCTAATTTAACAAAATCTTTACAAAAACATATTTTGTGATCACCCTTACAATAAGAACAAGTCACTTGCGAACAATTATGTGCTTGCAAAGTATGAAAACTGTTACTGAAATGAGGTTTAGGCATTTGTTTGTGATGTTTATCATTACTTTTTGCATCCAAAATTCCAAAGAATGAAACCTATTTTGTAAAAATATCTGAAATTGTTCAAAGTCTGGTAATAGATTACAATTAGATGTTATTTCACTGACTTTCGCTTCCCACTGTTTCCTCGTTTCAGTATCAAATTTCTGTGATACAATGTAAATAATAATTGCACCCCACGAAGTTGTATCGATACCCAAACCCTTTAATCCATGCAACATGTCTGTGGTATTGTCCAATAATTGTTTCAGAATTGTTGCAGATTCTGTCTTTATATTACGTTGTGAGAAAAATCTTGAAAATATATTGTTTGCCAGAAATTGTTTATTATTGAACCTTTTCTCCAGTAAGCTCCAACACTGCTGATAATTTTCGGTGGTAATAGGTATGTGACGTAATAACTGCTCCACTTCTCCCGTCAAGTGTCCCTTTAGATAGTGAAGCTTCTGAACACTATCAATGTTTTCGTTGTTATGGATCAATGATACAAACAAATCCCTAAAAGTAATCCATTCTGTGTAACGACCCGAAAACGTTGGTATCGTAATCTTTGGTAGCTTTATGGGTGAGATAGTCTTGAAGAACTTTGGTTCATTGTTACTAGAATGACCACATTTTTCTGTACTATTACCGCTTATTTTGTCTAATAAATCCGTCAATTCCGAAATAAAATCCAAATAAAATTCCTCGACTTCATTAAATATATCCTCTTTAAAATAATCAGACCTTTTTGCATCTTTGCATTTCAAAATCATAGAGTGATTAAGAAAAAACTCTTGCCATTTACTTTTGACATTGTCAATTCTATTACTGACATATGACTTAGAAATGTTCTCCTTCGAAATCTTTTTGAAATTAATTTTAGATTTCTGTAATTGTAGCCGAATGTCTTCTTGAATGCCGATAAGTTCCATAATGATGTGTTTTGGATCTTAATTTTTCTAACTCTTTTTTATTTTGCAAATCTATGCGAAATCGGGCATAGGTTCCCCGTAGTAGCACTTTTTCACCAACTATTCTAAGTCCTAGCTAACAATTTGAAATTTTACAAGTCCTAATATTTTTCTAAGTCCCTACTCTGATAATAACGCTAAAGTACTCACAGTTTTTGGTCCACACAACACAACACTATTTACACTTGCCCGCTTTGTCCGTCCAGTGATACTCCTCTCTCCTGCTGCAGCCAATCCCGTGTATTCGCCGAGATGTCGTTGTCTTGGGTACTGTCGCTCCCCGTACCCAAGTGCCTGAGATCCTCAACGACAATCCGTCGCCCTTAATCTCGGGTTGAGCTTCGCAGTTCTGGTCGGACCAAGATCAACTTCAAACCTGATTTAATCCGCCTCGAAGGACCATGTCCCAATTTCCTAGGGAAATCCAACGGTGCTGATTGGAACCACTGTAGTTCAACAATAAAAGACCAGGGTATAGATGAAGCACGTTTATTGTCTAAAAATCACCCAATATTTATACTATCCGCGGTAACCAAACCATACCTTGAATTTAAACCGATGAGAGCCATCTATTGACATGAAATATAACTACAAAAATGCCCAAAACTATTTATAGTGTCATCGGTAACGAAACCATATCTCGAATTTAAATCGATAAGCTCCCTCTATCGGTCCACTTTGCAATTAATAATTAAATACATTAAAAATAATATTACGATTAAAACTAATATAAATGTGTACAAACCATTTTGCTATAAAACCCTGAACATTGTGTGTTAGAGAGTTATTACTATCAAATAAATATGCATACTTGTTATTTTTTATGTCCAAACAGAGCATGTTATTAAAAAGTTCTACTTTGTAATTTATTATATATTAGGGCACCTGTTATATATGTCGGAGCACAGATGACAATATTTATATGAGTAATTTTACTCAATGTCATTTTTAAGTTACACATTACAGTTATATAACAATTATCTCTTAAGTCATTTTCTCCAATAAAAATTAAACAATAGTCATTGATGGAGGAGTCTTTTAACTTGAATTCCATATTATCTAAAAAGCTATTTGTATTTGACAATATGTTATGACAATATATGAAGTCTCTTGAAAAAAAATCATCTATAAGTGGCAGTTTTCCCTGTGTACAGCCGCTACTTATGATACAAATTTTATTATTTTGTTTAGGTAGACAGTCGCCTGATGGAATTGTGTCAGCAATATTCTGCGATGAGATTTGTGTTTGATTTACTTGCATCAATGAGTCAGTAAACTCGGACGTTTGCGTTTCCTTATCAGCTTTAGAATGTTCCTTATAGCACATGAGTCCGTTTATCTACTCATGTGCTTATAGGTTGAGATCATAGGGGATTCTTTGTGAAGCTTATCACACTTAGTTTTCCGGGATGATGCTGGTGTGTTACATTTTCTGTCAGGCGTAAGACATATCTTTTTATAATTTTCTATAGATTCTATACATTGCTGGAGATCGGTTTAAAGACGATAGTTCTCACTATTGAGGTCTTCAATTTCCTGGTGAGCGCTCATTAATTGCATCTTAAGATCTTTAATTTGTTCACTCAAATTTTTAATAACGTCGCTGCTACTGCTGTCGTAAAGACTGTCCGGTATGCTTAGCATTGTTGTATCCAAAGCCATATTATTTTAATCGTCGGAGGTCATCATCGACAAGTTAGATAGTGACGTAGATTTTGTGTTTATTTATTCATTTTCATAACAATCTAAGAACATAATATTATTTAAATACCACTATACACCTTAAATGTTAAAATATTATCCTACGAAATATGTATATACAAAACAAATAAAACGAAAACAGAAAATAAGTTAGAGGGCGTCATAAAAGTCCTTCACATCGCCGTCGACTGGGAGCGTGCCCAGAACGCTGGCAGCATTGCCACGTTGTATGGCAATGCTAAATTTTTGGGCCAAGTACAACCCAGCCTTCTGGTCACACGAGGCGTCGACCAGTCTCTTTGCGAGATCTTTAAAAAGAGATCTTGCACTTGGACCCCATGGCCCCAACGTTTCGACCCCAAACGGCTCAAATACGTAATCCCCTACTAGGTTTGCGTATTTGCGCCGTTTGAAGGTCTCCGCTGTAGCAGCAGCAGCGCCCGCACAACCCGCTGTGCCAGGAAGATGAGATGGCGCGAGGGTATCGACACACGTTGCGTCCCACACCAAAGGCCTACCCAACTTCCATGGCAGTAAAGACATACCATCCGGTCTTTTGCCATCGTCACGTGCCAGCCCCTGCGGTTCAAGTTGGGCTGGAACGCCAGCGGTGACAAGAGCCCGGCGAAGTATGTCATTGAGATTGCCGTGTCGTGATATTCGACCTGCGCTCCTGCTGCATGATAAGCCATGGTGACCAAGGCTGTCGACAGCCTCCCCACAGTGACAGCGATGCGGAGAAACACATGACGCACCCAAACGGAGGCAAGCGGCGATGCGGAAAGTGGTATCGTCCAACATGGTACCTATGTTGGACGATGGCAGTGCCTGAAGCCAGAGACCCGATTCCCATTCTCCCACAGCCAGCAAACGGGCACGCTCTGCAGCATTGGACGATGTACTAAGGAGATTTTCTCGTACTGCGCTGCAAAGCGGCCCGTCCCACTGCCTCTGAGAGGATAAGTCTCGGGGTAACTCGGTGTTTGGACAAGCCATTCTCCAAGCATTCACGGCATCGATCACACACGGCACCTCAGAATCGACCAGTGTAGGTGCTAAGATTTTCCTGGTCAATTCTGCAGTGCCGTGGACCGAGGACAGGAATGCTGGTAAGCTCACATCGGAAATTTTGCGAACGCTGAGGCCGCCCAGGCGTACAGGTAAGGACGCCTGCAGCCACACTCGGTCGTTCAGGGCCACATTTAGAATTTTGCTTAAGGTATTTTTTATAATATTGTCAATTTGAAAGAGTGATGATGGGTTTTTCCAAAATGGTGAAGATCGAATAGCATGTGTAAATTTAGGCACAAAAAGACAATATCTAATAATAGTGAAAGCCGAGTGAATATTAATTTTGAGTAATCTATCTGAAATTTCACTAAAATTTTGAATTTTTTCATGTAAAAATGAATCAAAACCTTCGTCTAAAATTGGGGACCCAAGGAGGCGAAGAGAACTTTTTTCGATGTGGGTAATATTCGGGGCCAGATTTTGGAATTTTGACAGTATGGCAGATTGGTCTAAACCGTTGTTAATAAAAATTTCACATTTGCTTGGGTTGAGTTCTAAACCGATTGACAAGAATTTTGATTTCAGGAGTGCTAGATCTTCATAAACTGTCTCAACCCGCCCCGCGAGGGTCCCATCGTCCAGGTACCAGACGTTAAATTTGGAATTTAACTGGTTGATGATTGGATGAATAGCTAAACTGAAAATTAGTGGTCCAAGAGGGTCACCTTGTTGACAGCCAACAGCGGATTCCAAAAGATTTTCTTTATATATTAATTTAGAAGGGTGTCTGTAACATTGCCAAATAAAGTTATACATTTTGGGTGTTTCTAATTTAACTTGTGTCAACAAGGTGTCCCTGTTCACCGAGTTAAAGGCATTTTTCAAATCAACCTTCAAGATAACCTCACCTCCATTACATCCAAGGTATGTAGACAGGGCATGTATGGCAGCCTCGCAGCCCCCCTTAGAACCGAAGCCAAGCTGCAGGGGCTGAAATTTACTTGCCAAAGTAGATTTATAATGTCGGCAGCATATCTTGGCTGCCATACGCCTGTATGTACTCCCAACGGCAATGGGACGAATGCCACCGTCTCTCTTCTGTAAGGCACATAAATTAGCACCATACAAAATATCGACGATGGCATCGTTCACATTGCCGGAGAGCATGAGGTTGATTAAGGCCGTAAGCTCCCTCAAAAGCGTGTCGCCGGCCGCCCCGGCGCTTGAACACACAAGATCCTTCAGATGTTGTGGTGTCAAGCCGTCGAGACCCCCAGCGGAACCACTTTGGAAGGAGCAAACGGCACCAACCACGTCCTTGGCTGTAATGCTGAGAAATTCAGAATCCATGTTAGGTGGATCAGGGAAAGAGAGGTTATCCCCTGGCGCTGGATGCTTGCTCTGCAGACTCGCGAGTGTGTCGGCAGAGCAAGGCGCCACCACATCGCTACTAAATAAGAGCCTGGACGCTCCCCTAATATCACCTTCCCTCAGTTTTGTTTCTACGTGGTGGTAGATAGAATTATTACGGTATATTTTAGATGAATTGTAGTTTAATTTGGATGCCGAAAAGGTACAATTTTCCTTAATTTTTGCTGTAAGAGTTTTTTTAGTTAGCCGGTCTTCTTGTGCGTGTAATATTCTATAAGGAAAGGTGAGAAGTTGTTCCCAAGCCGTCAAAGAATTCTCCCGGACCACAAGACCTACGCAGTGTGCCAGATTTTGGGCCACTGAAGGCCTTGCACCCCGGGGAATTCGTTTGATGATCGGAATAGAATTTTTTAATTTACTTAAATATTGCCAAAAAGGAATTTCATTTGGGACTGTTTGCATATTTTGTGTGGTGTTGTGTGTTGATATATTGGGGCCAGAAAGTACATTCTGGTTTTTGTGTATTTTACCAAAATGTACTTTTAGGCCCCGCTCACCTTTAAAGAAACGTGCCTGGGAACAACTGGGGCAGCGCACCAGAGAAGTCGATGTGCCAGGTTGACTGGCACCTGTTTCCTCACCACTTTTGCCACCGTTATTAGACATAAAAACTTAATATATACACTAAAAACTTATATACAATAAAAAAAAATAACAATAGTATTAAAAATTATGACGTTTGACAATAGGCACTTTTTTCTTTTCCGTGGCAGCGGGTCGGGGCCGACGCGGCGGCCAGTATGTTAGCGGAGGCCGGCATTGAGGCCCACCGCCGAATCAGCCTCTCACGCCAGCAATATTGCCTCAACTGCATCTCAATAAAAATTCCAACGTCTGTTCCATTATTGGTTTGATGTGGTTGTCTTTGTGGCACTGTATAAATTACAGCACAGAATTGCTTATGCTGCGTCACGCAAAGCGGCAAATATATTTATAAACTTATTTTGCTCTATACAAATATCTTTTTAAGTAGGTACGACTATTGCATTTACTCATGGGTTTATATAATTTTAAAATTTATTGCAAATATTATTCTTATGTATTGACAGCTGCCAGATTATAATTGATTAGATTTTTGCCCTCTTCGATGTGTATTGATATTATTACAATCCATACTGATATCCGAGAGACAAAATTCAATGAGAATAAATGCTCAAAAAGTCGTCGCAGCTTACTAGGATTTGAATTCGGGGTACTGTCAATGTGTAGTCAGCACTTATGCCTTGAGACCAGTAGAACAGTTACGCAAAAATGCGAAATTCTTGAATATATGGTGCGCTTGAGCTTTTTAAGTTAATAACGCAAGTTAGACTTACCTAGTGTAATCGTGATTAGCACTTTTGTTTCGTTCAAACTTCAACGGTCACTGTAAATTTTTTCACTTTGCACATTTTTTTTGTGTTTTTGTTTATTCTTTCTGTTGAATTAATGTTTCACTTTATCGTGATAATGTTTTTATTAGAGTTTTGTGTTTATATAAAGTTTTTTTGACGAGGGAAGCACTGTTTGTTTATATTGTTATTTTATTCACTTTACGCACATATTTCACATAGATAACACTTGTACTTGGAAATTGGGGTGTTATAAAAATAATTCACAGTTAATATAGTCTTTTGATGCTAGTTTTCTATTTTTTTAAAGTACATAATACGCGGAGCTTATGTTATTGACAGCTGTAGCGCCATCTGTCGGTAGGACGCTTTCAACTGAAGATGGCTGCCAACATCTGCTTCCTGATCGGATAATCGCTCTGCGCAAACTTATACACTGCGCAATCTTGCACACCCCTACCCTACCTACGAAGTACAGTTTATTTTTATAATACATTGGTGCAACGACCCACGGTCACCTTATGAGAAGTGGCTAACTAAAAGTTCTTCGTTTTCACACTTCTCCTAGAAGAAAGTAAAATAATGGCATGTACCGTCGCCCTGCCATTCTGTTATTAACCAAACGAAAGTCAACGTTCGAGGCACTGCTGCTTTACGTCGATTTTCTTTGAGATGCTGACACTATCTCATTTAAGTTCAAACAGTATGACATTGCCTGTCTTTGCAGTTTGATTAAACAAAAGTGATTCGGCGATTATTACACCTTATCATCATCATCATCATTGTCGTTGCAATAACCGGATTGCATCCAAAGCTTTCGCATACGAGTACGTGGTCTACTTTTTAGTTTAACCAGATAATAATATTACACAACTTTCCAACAGAGCGACCGCCGTCTAACCTCCGCAACTCTAAGTGCTATATCACAGTGCTATACTATCTGTATATTCCTGGAGACTAACTTCGCAAATTCGCAAATTACCAAAGTCCATTAGCAAATTAAAAAAATATCCAGATCCACACACTATTGAGTCTCTAGCTCCAAATGAAGTGTTTATCTCTGATGATATTATAAAATGACCTTTTCGTCATGTCTGTATGAACGCGATAAACACAAAATATTGAAAAGATTTTATAGGTAAGTAGTAGAGCCTTGCTGATTTCAGCATGAATGGACCGGCTCGACCGGGGAAGTACTACCCTCTCACAGAAAATCGACGTAAAGTAACAGTACTTAGACGCGTTTCGTTTGGTGAGTGAGAGTGCCGGAGGCCCTATCCCCTATTCCTTCTCCCTCATCCCACTCCTCATCCTATCCCTTTTCCCAACCCTAGGGGGCGACAACGCACTTGTGACTCCCGTGGTGTTGCTTGTCCATGGGCGGCAGTAATTGCTTACCATCAGGCGATCCGTCTGCTGCTCGTTAGCAACTTATTATTATTAAAAAAAAATGTACCGATACTGAGAAAGGTTTTTAAGTGTATAATTTAAGCGAGCGGTGCCGCGGGCGCTGTCTAGTAAAGTACAAAAATAAACTACAGAGACAATATTTATTACGTTATTGTATCCGTTGGTGAGACAAAGCTCTCTCAGATTGAAACAGATGATTGTTTTCCGATAGCAATATTTTCTGTTTTAGGTACTCTTTGATTTATGAACCGAAACGTGACTCGGTTCAAATTGTTAGCGTTTGTCTGTCTTACTAAGGCCGACCACAAATATACGATTTCGCCAGTGAATTGCCAAATTTTGTTTTTTATCTGACACTTAGTTGCGTCACTGAAAACCAGCAAGTCGTATCGGGGCTAACGTCACGAACGTCGCACCACTGAATGCCTGCCTCATTGTCACATCGACAGCGTACAGTTATATTTTTTTAATGTGGGTATGGCTGAAAATAGTCGTGGGAAATGTATACCCGTAATAATGAGACTATGTACCTACACCTACTATATTTATATGTATTTTTTATTATGTACCTAATAATTGTACGTTTTTATGATGTGAGAATAAACGAATTAAGTACTTACTTATTACAAGTCTTTTTTTGCCAACATAACTATCGTAGAAATAATAATTATCCTACAGGTTATATTCATAGTTAAATACGTTACTTTTGTATTTCAAGTGTTTTATGAGCAGTTATAAATACCTATCGAGGTTTTCTGACAGATAATGCGGGTAAACATGGAAATCGAAGGTAAAAGGGTAGTTAGGATAAATGTTGTGCTTTCTGAAATCATAGCTTTCATATAACAAATTCTTAAAAGTATACTGTGCACCTGGCTTAATAAAATTGTGTAAAGGTTTGGCGAAACCTTCTTTGGACAAAAACTATTTATTTTGCAGGAAAATGAGTATCTTCTAGATCTTAAGTTTATTTTTCACTGTAATGGCAAACTATATTTTAAGTGAACTAGCTCGTATATCCAAAAATGTTTCAGTAACAGCCTCTCACTGAATAATAACGTCAATCAACGGTATATTGTATTATCAGGGTTCGCAATCGAGTTCAAGTATAAGAACTAGAAGTCTTCGTTTCTTTAAAACCTGTTGATGATTTGAGTTTAAGGCCAAACGGTTCTAGCAGGGTTACTATACAACACCTTGCTAGACAAGCTCCTTTCAACCCTCATTTGCAACCACCCTGGGATTTGGCTCAAAGTAACGGACTCAGTCGAAATTTTAAGGTCTATCTACACATAACTGGGCCGTGGCGTTGACTCCTGCCGAAGTTCACCACCATGTCTTGTCTCCATATCGGAAAGGACCATACCGGCCAATTTAACTGTTTCTGGCCGATCCCTTGGGAATTGCCGGAAAACCCTTCTCAGTGCACCACTACGGTCCCCAAGGAAAACACATGCCTTTCAGCTTCTTGCGCCTAATAGGTTTGACTTGACCATACCTAGATTTTTTGTGAGTCAGTCAGTAACGAAACAATTTTATATACGGGTACTGACTCACACTTATAACTCTTTGGCCAGGCTGTCAAAATACGTTACTGAATCCAGTAAAAAAATAAACATAGAAATGAACTAACATTTCTGACCGCAAGTGTACCCTCTTTGAATAACAAAACATTGTCACACGGACGCTCGCGTGAAACGGTGGTAGCACGAGCAACTAATAGCCATTGAATGTTTATATAATTGATATTGCACTGCAGTTGGGCACGTTTGCTTGATATATCGCCGGGTGTATTGTACAATTTAACGTTTGGCGGGTCAGCTTAGCGCCAAAGTTAACGGCTTTAGTTATTTGCGTTGTGGTTGCTGTTTCATACCGCACTATTACGCGCTGTATTACACTACGGAAAGGCTCTGTTATTCGTTTTTGCTTCTTGCCTTTTTATTCATGTTTATTTTTGAAATGTGTTGTATTTATACCTACTTTAATAGTCTTCTACCTTATTTCAGGAGACTTAAATCGATGTCTGAAGGCGGAAATGCCAAATCTACCAGTCAACGTTGTGGCAATCAACGATGTCCTAGCGTTATGCCGTATCATTATTTCAGTATTATAATGTAGATAGTCTATCTATTTTTGGATACCTTTCGACGGTCCCTACGTACCTATATAATGACATGTCGAAAATGGCATTTTTTTTTTATTGCATCATTGGCTTTAGATTATCTATGCGCACATACTGACATACGATTTTTTTTATACTTTATTTATTTACCTTGTTTTACAAATCGTATAAGAGAACAAGTACTATAATTAAAACGAATAAGTGTCGTAGATACGGACATCTGTTACATATATTTTTGTACGGTGTTTTAAAATGCGTGCCACTTGGTGCGAATGCGGTCTTGTATAGGGGGTTGGTATAGGGTTTGTATCAAGTTTCCTTCTCTTACAGTGCTGTTCTCTGCATAATATGCTCCCTCTGTCGGCTCTTACGATGATATGGGGTGGTGACATTAATCCGTCACCACACGGACAGTGTATAAAAAGGTATAATAGACATGACTGACATTATTATCGGCGTAGAAACGGTCATCTATCAGTTTTTTCAAGAAAACGTAAAAAAAAAATTTGTGTAAATAGCATTATAAACCTCTTAAAACTGTTAAAATATTGTAGAAAGAAAATATTTATTATTGGTCATAGAACTATTTCTAGGGCATGTTGAACACAAATTACGCTCTCCTGTAAACCTCGATTTTTGACTTGACCTTATTTACGTAGAGGGGTGCATAGGGTTCCCACCAAGAACTTAGGGTCCCAAGCCAACCTCACCTGCAAGTGGTGCACCTGCCGATCAACGGACCAGGCTCTGGCAAACAAAATATCCTGATAAGCGGCAATGGGTTCGCCAATCAAAACACTGGCGAAAAGTGGGCGTTTAATATGCATCTGCCTACCCCTTCGGGGAAGCAGGCGTGAGTCTATGTATATATGTATGTACAAATCGTATAAGAGAACAAGTACTATAAATAAAACGAATAAGTGTCGTAGATACGGACATCTGTTACATATCTTTTTGTACGGTGTTTTAAAATGCGTGCCACTTGGTGCGAATGCGGTCTTGTATAGGGGTTGGTATAGGGTTTGTATCAAGTTTCCTTCTCTTACAGTGCTGTTCTCTGCATAATATGCTCCCTCTGTCGGCTCTTACGATGATATGGGGTGGTGACATTCCGTATTCTTAATCCGTCACCACACGGACAGCGTATAAAAAGGTATAATAGACATGACTGACATTATTATCGGCGTAGAAACGGTCATCTATCCGTTTTTTCAAGAAAACGTAAAAAAAATTGTGTAAATAGCATTATAAACCTCTTAAAACTGTTAAAATATTGTAGAAAGAAAATATTTATTATTGGTCATAGAACTATTTCTAGGACGTGTTGAACACAAATTACGCTCTCCTGTAAACCTCGATTTTTGACTTAACCTTATGTACGTAGAGACCGTCGCTTTGTTCGATTAGTCTCGAATTCAATAGAAGTCCTCAATTACTTACTATGAAGACAGGTGTCAACGTCGCCTTTACTTAAGAACGAAACTTGATTGAGTACTCAAACTTGATTCGGTGATACACTAAATATTTACAACAATTTTGTAATTAGCAAACTGTTGAAATGTTTCTCTGTTATATTCTATTGATGAATAATATCGCTTGCTAGTTGCTAAATGGTATAAAAAAACATCGTGAGGATAACCTGCATATCTGAGAGTTCTCCATAATGTCCCCAAAAGACATGTGAAGACTTCACATGTCTTTTGGGGATATCAACTCGCACTTGGCACGCGTCGTAGATTATGGCTTGACCCTTTACATACTCAGAAGAGGCATCTGTCCAACGGTGTAAGTTTTCGTACAGCGCTGATGATGATAACGACTAATCAGAACTTTATTGTTTTATTATTTAGGTACATATTATTGTTCACAACTATAAACATTTTTAGACATATTTTTCCTACATAAGTAAAGTAGAAAGTGTGCAACTTTATGCGGTCTCGAAATAGTTGTTTATACCCTGGTTCTTTCAGTCATTATTCTTTTCGCGCGTAAATCTAATCTACAGGTGCATCCTTTCTTCAAATTGATTATTCCATTAGTTGATAATCCAACAGAACCAACAGTAGGTACAAAAGACAATGTCTGCTCTCATTGCTATGACGAAGTGGAACGGTGCACGCCCGGGGTCCAATGTGTGCTGACACCTTAATTGAATTTCGTAGTTGGATGAAGAGACTATCACTATTCTAGTGTACAATCTTTGCTGTGTACAGATTTGATTTTGTGGTAGCCTATACCCCTTTATGTCTTTATTTTAAGTCTATTGCGTTTACGTTGGTGTTGGCTATCGCAACAAAAGGTAGCCTAAGTAAGTAAGTAAATCATTTATTGTAACATCATAACAACGTACAATCGTTACATGTTACATAAAGAGGTAAGAACATGAAAATATAATCCGTTATAAGCAAGTAAGCACGTAGGTGCTTATGCCTATGTGCTATCGAGATGTATAAGCTACTAGCTAACGCCGCGGTTACACCCGCGTTATTTAGGGCACTCTTGGCTCATAGTGTGATGTTATATATCCTATAGCCTTCCTCGATAAATGGGCTATCCAACAAAAACATATTTATTTCAATTGGACTAGTAGTTCCTGCGGTCAACTAAATAAGCAAATTGTTGTTACCTGTGTTGAATAGTGTGGCTGCGACTTCTTGTAGTTGCGTTATGGTACGTAAAAATTTAATGTAGTCGCGTTGTCGTTGGTGTCTGCGATGTGGTTGCAAAGCGTACAGATGCTAAACATCAGCGTCATAGGGGGAAGACAACCGTGCTCGCAGTATTGTCACGCAATTAATTTTCATACAAAGTACCACCGTGTATTGCTTATATTAATCCGTGTGGTGACGGATTAAGAATACGGAATGTCACCACCCGATATCATCCCATGGGTGTCGTAAGAGCCGACAGAGGGAGCATTTTATGCAGAGAACAGCACTGTAAGAGAAGGAAAACTTGATACAAACCCTATACCAACCCGTTTGGCCAGCGTGGTATAGTAGGCGAATTCCTCATTTCAAAGGAGAGGCCCCGAGTCCAGCAGTGGACTGTTAAAGGCTGATGATGATGATTGCTTATTAGATTGTAGATTCAGTATTTTACCTAATAAGAAGTGGATTATTAACTTGTATGATTAAATTTCTCGTGATCTTATTAACATAGATAAAATGTTCTGTGACAGCAGGGATTTAAATAGTTATCCCTATTCATCCCTTGCCAAAAATTCAACGAAACTTACCTGCTATGCTGAAAAGAAGAATAGGTTATAAATCAAAAGAGGTGCTAGGTTTACGTGGAATTGGATTGTTAATGAAATGGAAAATAATCTTTATACCAGTACAATTTGCATCACACCGGTAGGAAAGAAATGTATATAAATAGAATAACTTAAGAGATTTTCTCACAGTAGCCGCTATATTTTTAAGACTTGCCCGAAGCTATATTTTAGCGAGCTTGCCCAAAAATATTTTCTCAAAGAAACTAGAAAAAGCTCAATTTAAAATTTCTACAACTAATAACCGTTACTTATACAAAAGAGTGTATAATTCATAATACCAAAGTTTGTTTTGTCGGCATTATTTCAATAAGCTCTCCTTCTGAATTTATTTCTTAATAAGTACGAATTATGTTAATTCGGCGTATTGAGGAGACTATTATTTGATTCTTTTGTATTTTTATCTTAGCGATTTGAATATTATATTTTGTTGCATAGGAAATTGGAGAGCCAAGGGAATGTGACAAGTATACAATATTTGTATTTTTTTAATACAAATATTAAAAAAATATTTACAGTACAACAAAACAGTTGTAGAACGATTTTAATCCTTAGTTCCTACGACTTAAGAACGGTACAAAGGTCAAAGTGTCTATCTTGACAAGAAGACGTGTGTATAATTATATTTGTACAATATAGGTAATGCACGGACGGCGCAGCAGGGGTAGGCCCCCCGTAAGGTGGTTAAGATCGCGGGAAGCGGTTGGATGCGGGCTGCTCAAAATCGGTCTGTGTGGAGAACCTTGGGGGAGGCCTATGTCCAGCAGTTGACGTCTCTAGGCTGACATGATGATAGGTAATGCTTTGTATATATGTAACAGCAAACTTTAGCTATGTACATTGCAACATAATAAAAAAATACTAGAATTCTAATTATAATGATTATTTCCTTTAGACATGCGTTAGTATTAATTCAAAAACTCTAAATATAAACAAACGTTCAAAAACTACTGAATCGATTTTGATGAAAGTGAGACAGTTCCCAAAATACGTCACAATTATAACAATCACAGTACATTTACATTTTTTATAAATATATATAGAAAAATATTTGTGTGCTAAGTAAGTGTACTCAATTACCGTTCATCCATAGCAATAACAATAAAACTGGAATAACGATTTGAAAAGTCTCTTCATGCTTCAAGCCTTTATTCAGATAAACGTATTTTAAAAAAGGTAGGTATAGTATTTTAAAGTACTTTTATCTGAATTTCTTCTCGTAAATTACTCGTTATAGGAAGAAAATGTCTGCTCGTATGATCTATTGGTGTAGTGATTTAAGTAGCCCCCTCGCCGATTAACACTACGCCTGTTGTGGGTTCGACCTCATCATTAGCATTGCTTAATATTTGTCCCACTACAGAGTACCACGCTGGCCTAGTTCAGCTTTGGCATATTTCACAAGTTTTTGAGGCCATTTTGGAGAACTCTTAGGCATGCAGCATTTTCCTCGCGATGTTTTCCTTCACCGTAGCAAGCAACAATTCAGAATTCAATTCGTAAATATCTTTTAAAAGGCATTGCACTCGTGGTACACTAGGCTATCGCTGCTAAATATGCATTAGACTACAAAGGGTTATCTACACTATTTACCTCCGTATGAATGTGGCCTTTTGCTATATACACCTCCATAGAAAAGTGGGTACAAGTGCGCACCGTAGATTTGAAACAAGGCCACGGTGAATTTTTTTCATCTTATGTTGCATGTATGTTCCACTCAAATGTGTGCCTACTACCCTTAGTAACGCCGACCCTGACGGCGCACACTACCCAACTAAGAACGAATGACCGTTATAGCAAAAAAAAATGTGACCGAAAAAATGGCGACCAAAATTTTACATATATTGATGCAAGAGTGTTATTTTTCGTCAGCAAATAAGTTTTTAATTTCATTGAGTTTTTTAAAGTTTTTATTACATTTTCAACGGAGTAAATTTGTCAAATTTAGGTAGTGCTAAATCATTTTTGCTACTGTTCCCTACCGGTTGTAGTCAGAGTTGCTTAGTGTACCACCTCCCTTACGAAAGGATTCACTTAGGTATAAATCTGCGTAAATTGCTCATTTATTTTGCGTGCAACCATTTAAGCGGGTCGCCTTTTACCGAGATTCATTTATGATATTAAATTTATTCTTATTTCTAGTATAAAAAAGAACACCCAAGAGTAATTAAGTCGGAAAGTTGAGTATTTGTTGGTTTTGTTTCATTTGTAGCCAAAATTAATAACATCAGTACATATACCTATTAATATACTCTCTTTTATAGCGTTCTTGATAAAGGTAATAGAGTCTCTACTACGATGATTTTTGTGGTCTCAAGACACTCCGTAAAGTACAGTCTGGGTTTCCATCAGCAGTTTTGTTATGTCCCTTGCATTGCAACATAGATTATATAGGCAAGTAAGAATTGATTTGTACTACTTACTATCTTTTTATCTTTAATGGCATTTGCGGAACACAAGAGTTATTCTCTAGTGGTATGATCACTCACACTACGACTGCACTGATATTTCACAATACTCCTACTTCAATACGTTTATCTGCACGTTTAGCGTAGTGGTTTAAGCGGCCACCTCGCTGCTTGACAGTATGCCGTGTGTTGTGGGTTCGAATCCCACACGAGACAACACTTTGTGTGATTCATTAATTGTTGTTTCGAGTCTGGGTGTTCAATGTTTCCGTTAGTTGTTAGTTTGTAAAGACCCCCGCGACACAGTATTTAGCCCTAGTGCGGGAGATGTCTTTAAAAAAAAATTGTGGTCGCACATCTGAATTGCAGCCGATTAACTATATTATTTAATATGTTTTCCTATCGGCTGTGAAGGCCAAACGGCAGTCGCTCTGTGAAAAAGCTAGTAAATCTAGTAAGACTCGAAAATGGACCCGGAGTTTCACGGTGAAATTCTTAGATGCAACCAGGATAACACTTATACGATGATGGTAATCTATCTTATTAAAATCTGGCTGAACACATTTAATGTAGTTGATGAATAATTTAACTTTCCCTCTCAAGCGCATGACTAAGACAATAGTTGAAATTCATTTCCTTTTTAATATCCTCTTTGTCCCTTTCATACCTATACATATATTTATATTTTGCATATCGTGCATACCAAATTAAACCCTACACTATCGACCCTATATTATCCACAAGCTGGTAGCACAATAGCCTTTACCGTGGCCGCTTATTGGGTTGGTGTGATTTAAACCCAAATTTAAAAGACAGTTACATTGTTTTATTATGACATATTATATTATTATTATTTTCGATACAATTAACAGAAGGCTAATCTCTATTAAAGACACTGTATCTTCTTTGACAATAGGCGAGACAATCAATAATACATTCGTACAATACTACATCGGGCAATCTATAATTACGTCCAATTTGGCCGCTAGATTGTATTCCTACAAAAAAAAATCAAAAGATCCAAATATATTGCCGTCATCGACATACAAACACACCATCCATCAAATAGTAAAAGGATGTTTCTTTTCTGCATGTCTTTAACTCATATCATAAACATACTGCCTCTAAAGTCAGCTGAAATCTGGCACACTTTAATCAAAATCCTCAAGAACTGTAAAAGCAATTTTGCTGGAGGAACATGTACAATTTCATTATTTGTGTTTGTACTGGCAATTCTGGGCGATAGCCGCTCAGCGAATTAAGTAAACAGAACAGGGACGGTCTAAAATCGTCTGCTTATCTAGATTTTATGTTTGGAAACGGTGGACGCCTTTGGCACTTTACGTTCTTGATGTCTGCGTTATAAAATGTTAGGGCTTTTTGAGATTTTATCACTTTTGGTTCTATTTTCTTGTTAAGAACAGCTGCAGATACGAATTTTATTTACACTGCCGTATCGTCATGAAATCGTATTATTTCTTTAAATAATTCACGTTGAAATGCATGTATCCCTGATCCATCTTCCACTATTACAACTTTTTTGTTAACCATGACTCTTTATCTTAATTATTGGATAATGTGATATTGATAATAATTATAGAAGTTTATATGACCTCACAAAATCTTGAATTAATTAATATTGTGTTTCTGGGTATAGCCGGCACATAGCTTGTAGAGTACAAGTATTTACAACTACTTATACCTCGCAGAAATTTATATGAATCATCTGCCTGAAAATTATCATGAAATGAAACGCATTACTCTATTATTTCTGGTTTATTCATCAATCATTAAGATCCAGGCGTCCACTCATCGAATCCATTTCCTTTCTTTGCATTCCTATCAGCTTTTGAGTGCTTCTTATGATATTTGTCTTTGGACTTAGTTCTTTTGCTATGCTCTTCTGTAAAAACAATCGTGGAATGTTTAATAATATTAGTCATTACTCAAATTGCTTTGAAAGAAGACAATATTTTGAAGCAAACTATGCAAGATAATAATTTAACAATTCCTACCTCTAATTATTCTTTTGCCTTTATCTATAATTATTCTATTCCTCAGTTTTGGATTTGTCAAGTCTGCGTAATCAATTAATATATGACCTAAAATCAAGTTTCAATTGCATTCTACAGAGATTTAACAAAATTATTATGTAAAAATCAACTTAATTGCTTACCATATGCGTCCACTGTAAATAAAATAAATAGAGTATTGCAACTTAGCTTCGTTATTTTGTTCCATTATAGTTTTGTAGCGAAGGAAATATTTGGTAAATATTGGAATTGGTCTCTGTTGGATATTGCAGTATCAAGGTGAACTTTAGAATTCTACAGGAATATAAAATTAACTAAGAAAGTTACATAAAGTACCATACCATCAATATCAGCTACATTAACTTGATATTTGTTTTCTATGGCTGAAAATAAATTATTATAAACATGTAACTGAGCTTCCTAATGCAACGTTATATTGGTTATATCATACTTTACGCTCTGTTCTAATGTATATCTAATGGTAAGGGCGGAAGAAGATACATATTTGACATATTTGTTTATGGAGCTTATGAAAAATATGTATTTCTAGTAGCCAAATCCATGTAAAGATCAAATATTTGGAGCGACTGTATGGCGCTGCACGTTAATCAGTTTCTACATTTTACATTCAACGATTCATACGAAAAGTCACACATGTACGAGTAATATTGTCAACTTAAGGCTGAGTGTAAAGTTTGACAGGACCAGTATGAATGACAATCATCGACATAAAAGAATAGGAAGAAAAAGAATCAAAGAAATAAAAGCTTACCTCTCACAACCGGTCTGGCGTATCTGTCAATTTGAGCTCTTGACACGCGACCGATCAGATCTTTCATGAAATCCTTCAACTCCCCCTTCCAAGGTGGCTCAAATGTATCGTATACCTCAGCAACTGACGCTGCCAAACAATCCGGACATGCACAATAATGGAACATAACCGTTTAAGAATATTTTCAAATTCCAATGACCTTTCAACATTTCTTTGATAAATAATGTAGGTAAACATTTTTATAAAGAGGCACATTGAAGAAGGTATTTTAATGTTTCTTTAATGACGCCATTATAATAATATTAATATTTTTATAACGGGTCTCCCGTTATAAAAATATTAATCAATATCAATGAAAAGAACCGGGCAAAATATATGTTTTAAGCTCTATATTATAGAGTCTATAGTATATTATATACACTCTTAATCGGGCCTTTGCTCTTCCGTTTGTGATCTAAAACTGTCTGGCAGTCCCGTTTCCGTATTCTAATCTAAATTTAATTTACTTTTAAATTTACTTCAAATTCGTTTAAGGTAATAGAAAAATAATATGGTTCAATAATTTTATATTATATTCTGTATTTCGAAATATATTGACTTTTCAGCAAATAATTGCAACAGATATATGTACATACATAACTATCCTACTTAATTTAATTAATTACCGTAAAGCTGATAACAACGAAATAGCATATAAAAGAAACAAATATACAATTTTTCGAATTCTTTGACTGGTTTTATTTTCACAAACAAATCTTATGTAGTTTGGTACTATCTACTTCTATAGGCTGGGTAGAAATGTTCACTCAAAATTTTGGCTAAGGAACGATAATACGAATTTACAAAAGTAAATACATAGATATTTATAAAACAATTATAGTAGTTTAAATATCATTTAATCAATTGGTTGTATCATCTGCTAAATACGCTGCATTGGAGTGGCCCGGTTCTTTAATGTAACGTACTCTGCTCTTTTTACCTCCCTTTGCATTGGTTAAATCAGCCGTTTCCTGTACAGTATACTTGCCGAGTTTAACTAAGATATTCGGTGCATCGTAATTCTTCCAGAAATTTGGTGTGAGACGAAGATGTGCGGACACTGTTAAATGTTAGATTGATAATAGGCAGAGATATTGAATATAATCAACGCTGCAGGAATAGTGTTGAAGAGCAATCATAAACAAAAATAGAAACGATGAGAATGAATAAAGATAAAAAATCACCAGAGATAAGTCCTGCTGCGGTATTCTACAAAGCACATATTCACCGCTGCCTACAGTTATATATTATTTCAGGACTCAAAATAAAATAAAAAGTGCACCGAACGCCAATGGAATCAATCATTTGTCACGGTGGCAGTTCTGTAGGTGCAACATACATACATATTACCTTCAAATGTTAAGCTCAAACTTACTTAAATAATGTTGCCATCATAATGTAGTTTAATACAACCATATGGCCACGGCCAACGATATAAACATTTTTTAAATGATATCTGTTCGTGTGTAACTAACACGGAAACTTGTGCAACTTGGACTATAAACGTATAAAGATTCAACCAATAAGTCATAGGTTAGGTACTTACAGCGTTTCACTGGTGTGGCTACATCTTGTGGATTAACGTCTAGAGGGTCGTTGCGTCTATATGAATCTAAAAATAATAATTTATTTGTCAATTTCAGTTTACCACATATGTTATGTGGTAAACTTTATCCCCGAAGGAGTAGGCAGAGGTGTATTACACACCCACATTTCGCCAGTTATGTTTAGGTCCTAATGTAATAGGGGGCGAGCCTCCCCGCTTAAATGTAGTCGCACCTATTATCCGCTGCGTCGTTTCGCGTAGGTACCTAAAAAAATCCCAAGTGCTAACGGCTCAACGCGCCGCCGAGCACTTGACGGGCGAGCTCAATAAATCAGTCATTGATTATTCATTTGTAGCGTGAGGGTGCTGAAGTGATGTTTTTGTTCAACTTAATGAATTATTCTTTCATATGATCTCAAATAAACTACGTTTAAATGAAGTGTTTACTTTATGCGAGGGGCCAAACCGGATGCTATGTAAACAATTACGACTTTTAACGACTTAGGCGAAACAATTGCTTATCGTGATAACAATACGAGTTGAACCTTGGTTCCTTTTGTTTTGTTATATACCTGGTGATATTATCTTAACAAATATATAAAATTATAGCAATACTTGCTTGAAAAGTTATTTAGATATTAGCATGTGAAAAAAATATTATTTTGCTGACTTTGCATTTTACGCGCGGGGCGTAATTATGGATTAAAACATCATTGTAATCAAATATTATAATTATATATGATACTTTTATGTTTTTATTGTGAATAAACTAATTAATTACGAAGTTACAGCAAAAAAAATATTGTGTATTACTTTAATTTAAGAGATTTTTACAAACACTATCGTAAAAACGGCATTTCTTTTTTATTGAATGTAAATACACATGTATGTTGATAAGGTTATATTTATGCTCTGTGTTATTTTTTTATTATGAGGATATAAATAAACCTATCATATGATATATAATACTCATATTATTCATGAGATATTGATTATCGAAAAATTTTGCGGATATTCAGGTCATTTTTGGCGGGAAAAAGTAAACAACTGTGCACATTCCAGTAAGAGCATTTCTTATCGGATTCGTATCGGAAATGGTTCTTTTGCTTGGAAATCTAATTGGTAAGAAACTTATGTAGCAGTAGGTTTGAATCAGATATATAACATAAAAAGTTATTAAATAAAATACATAAATTGGCGGCAATTAATTCTTTGTTTTATTTTGTTATGTTTAAAATTAAAATGTTTCTTTTAATTATATTTAGTTCCTCTAAAAGTAAATTAAATAACCTTTCTAACCGTGTATAATACTTAAATACCTCCCTTAATAAAAAACGACGAGAAAAAAGAATATGTCAGAAGTATAAAATCGCGCTCAAAAATGGCGGGAAAATATTTCAAATTTTCACTTTATACTGCCCTTGCGTGGACTGCATGTTGTATATTATTTGGTGTTATTTGGTATCATTCGAAAGTTCATTTCATTACGCGCCTATTGATATATAATATAGCGCAATCCGTTAAGTTTTAATAAAAGGGACATTAGTTACTTGTGCGCAGTCTACGGCTTCAGAAAAAAGGGACATTTGTCCCTTGGAGCAATCAACTGATTTGGAAAAAAAGGAGTTTTGTCCCTTGAAACGATCGACAAGTTATGGGCTTTCTTTGCTGTACTACTTTCAATTGCATCACAATTAAACTCTTTTATAGCAACTGGACCTATCGCCAGTTTAGAAAGGTTTAACAACCAAGATTTTTATTACAATATAATTACATGCATAGTACACTAAGAAGAAATTTTCATCGACTGCTTTTTTATTTTAATAGTCCGCCATTGTTAGCGTGCTACGCTAACAATGGCGGACTATTAAATGGCATACGAATACCTTTATTTATTACTAGCGACCCGCCCGGGCTTCGCACGGGTGTATTATACATAATAGGTCGGGGCAAAAGTATTTTCGTATTTTGAATGTTTTATTAGTAATCAAACATCTTTGGCTGTACTGAATGTAACTGGCTGGTTTTTAATACCATTAAATGTGACATTCTGAAGATGCAATAAATAAAAAAAAAACTAGTTCCCGCCATTTTCAATTGTATTTCAAGCAAGCAAAAAAGAAATTCGGTACATTTTAAAGTTTTATTACAATACATACATTCATAGACTCACGCCTGTTTCCCGGAGGGGTAGGCAGAGACTACGGAGCTCCATTTGCAACGATCCTGACATACCTCGCTTGTGTCATTCACTCCTATCAAGTTTAAAAAAAGGTAAAAATGCGACGAACGCCGCGAATAAAATTTGTGCGGTTCACAGACCTAATGCGGTATCAATAAGAGTAGCACAAATGTGGTTCAAGCGTTTCAAGTCTGGAAATTTTAGTGTGAAAGATGAGGTTCGCTCTGGATGCCCTGTCACAGATAAAATCAGTGCCATCTTTAAGAAAGTTGAGCAAGATCGACATATTAGTAGCTACGACATTGCTGAAGAACTGGATGTTGATCATACAAACAGTTTTACGTCATTTACGAAATTCTAGGTACAAGAAAAAACTTGACATTTGGGTACCACAAGATCTCACTGAGAGAAACCTAATGCAACTTGTTTCCATTTGCGACTCTTTGTTGAAACGTAACAATTCCGATCCATTTCTTAAACAGTTGATTACGGGTGATAAAAAATGGGTGGCTAACGATAAGAATGTGCGAAAAAGATCATGGTCGAAGCATGAACAAGCCACACAGACCGTGGCAAAGCTCGGCCTGACTCGGAACAAAGTGATGCAATGTGTATGATGGGATTGGAAAGGAATCGTCCACTATGAGCTTTTGCCACCGGGTAAAACTATCGATTCTGACCTCTACTGTCAGCAACTGATAAGTTTAAAAAAAGCTATTGAGAAAAACCGGAGCTGGTGAATAGGAAGGGCGTGGTGTTCAACCATGACAACGCCAAACCGCACTCATCTATAGCCACGCAGCAAAAATTGAGAGAGCTTGGCTGGGATGTGTTGAAGCATCCTCCGTATAGCCCTGACCTTGCTCCATCAGATTTCCACCTGTTTCGGTCATTGCAGAACTCTTTTGGAAGCATAAAGCTAACCTCAAAAGAACACTGTGAACACTCCCTGTCAGTTTTTTTTAATCAAAGATCTCAAAATTTCTACAGGAATGGGATCATGGCACTACCCACAAGATGGCAACAAGTCATCGTTCAAAACGGCACATACATATTATAAATAAATAAATAAATATACCTAAAAAAATATTTTCCTTTGTATGAACCATACGAAAATACTTTAGCCCCAACCTTATATAAACCTTCCTCTTGAATCACTATATCTATTAAAAAAGCGCATCAAAATTCGTTGCGTAGTTTAAAAGAAAGATTTAAGCATACATAGGGACAGACAGACAGAAGACTGACTTTGTTTTATACTATGTAATGATGCTCAGAATATAATTTGGTGTATAAATAATGGTCTATGCTACTTATGTAATTCAAATTAGAGAGGTATGTTGATTTTTCACCTGCATTCAATAACTACGCTGTATGATACTCAACAAAAGTGTGGCAATATCCGTACATATTTTATGCAGGAAAATACCTTAACCTACTGCTTGTCGGTACTAATCCACTCTGGACTTATTATTTACTTTTTTAGTGCTAAGAGAACAATATTTATGTGTGTATCATATCTATGAATAATTATATATATTTATGGTTTATAATATGTATCTGAATTATTAACATGTATCTAACCTCATCTATCTCTGCACCACCAAAAGGTTGACTGGCAGAAAATGCCACTAGGCATTAAGTCCACCTGTGTACTATTTTTGTGCGTAAAGAATAAATAAATATAAAAAAACAAGCACATTTTCCTACAGCTCACTTAAACTGAAGCGGACCGCTTATTCTTCTGCCATGAAAAACAATAAAAAATTAAAGGGCAAAGAGCAATGACACAACGAATCTTTAAAGTGTTATGTAAACTTATTAATTACAAAAACACACACTCAAATGTGTTGTTTTTAGAAACACTTAAGCAAACTTAGAATAATTATTGTGCTGTTTGAAGTATTGAAAAAGTACGTACACATTTCCTTTCGTTTCTTCTGACCTCGCTTAAAGTTTCTTTTTAATTTATGGGCGTCCGCTGAAATATTTTTTTAATAATTAGTCCATAACATTAATAATTTTACTGTGTTTGACTATTGGAAAACTATATTGGACCAATTTCCAGACCCATTTGTATCAATATCAAACCCCAGACGACCATATCGTGGGTATAATGGAAGAACTAAATAACTCAGATTTTGGCCAAATTGACCTTTTACCATTTTCGTGAACCCCAAAATGTGCCGCATCTTTTGGTCTAACAAACATTCTTATATCTTAATATAGTGTGTTTCAATTATAGAAATAGATAAGTATAAATAAACATTAAATGTTAGTAGAAAAAATGACTAACTCTATAAATAAATGAACAACTGTGACTTCTGATCACTTGAGTATGAAATAAATTAGCTAAATTGAGTTATTTAGTTCTTCCGCGCACGAAAATATTTTAATGAAACTAGTCAAGTTGAAGAAAAACTAAACAACTTGAGTTATTTAATACGGGCTTTAATGAGCATTCATTCAGTTTTTAAAATTAGTATTTTTATTTATTTCTTCTTCGAGAAAATGAAAATTTATAAGAGATTCCAATCAAATAAATGTCAATAGGTGAAGTTATTTAATATTTCTATTTATAGTATACGCACGTAAGCAAAGTTATCGTGCAATTCAGTAGTACAAATTAGTGCGAAATAATGTAAACCTATAGACCAACCATTCTTAAAGTGTGCTCCGCGGAGCGCCAGGGCTCCACGAAGCATCTCTAGAGGCTCCACGAAAATTTTGCTCCAATTAAAATAAAATAACTTTAATATAACTAAATCACTAGGTAGCAGAATACAGCAAAATTATCGATTTAGATTCTGAACTCACTGCAACTTAAAGTAGTAGTACGTGCAATATGCTGTGTTTTTATCGGCGATTTATTACAATCGGATAATTATATTTTAAGTAAACAGATATACTATTATTAGAGATGTTATGTTCCTAAGGTTGGAAGCGATAGCCTAGTGGAGATATCAACAGACTGCCATTCACAGGGCTCGGGTTAGAATTCTATGTAGGCAGTAAAGGAGAATGACCAAAACTGGGCTATTTTGTGGCACGTTTGCTTCTAAACCATTCATATCTAGAAAATCTTCTTTTATTTTATAATTGTATATATATTAATTTTAATTTAAAGCAAAATGGGGATCTTTAGTTCAAAATTAAAAGTATCTGGTTATGCCGGTCGTGACATTGCCATTTCATATTCAAAACTCATTTTGCATATTTAGGCAAATGTTTACAGTTTCTTGCAAACCCCTTTTAATAGGGAAAAATTACATTCATAGTGAAAACAGGGTGACATAACAAAAGTTCTAATAAGCAAAATAACACCAAAATCTTATGATATTTTGAAAAATGTATTGTGGTGAAATATTTTCTATAAATAATATGTTTCTCCTTTTTTGCAACATATTACCCACGAAATAATGTTTTGTACTTATCGAAAATATGGGAACATATTTTTCTTATACTGGCATCTGTAATGTCTTGCGCAAAGAAATATAACCTTATTACTAGTCCAACCTCTCTGGTCTTACGTCAGTTATTTTGACATGAAAACAGTCAAATTGCTTTTTCACCTATGCTCATATCTCTTTATTGGAAAATAAGTCATTTACTGTCGTTTATATTGAATTGAACAATCCTTTGTGGACCAAAAAAGTTTATTTCGTGTTATCAAGACTCGTGGGTTGACTAAAGTATGAGACAGTCTTTATTGGTAACATTAGTATGTCGTCTGGACTTAGTCCAACTAGCCGTGGTGAGGATTTCAGTTATGTTAACTCTTCCTTTGCGGTTCCTCGGCAGCAACACGTCCTTTCTTTGGATAAGCAATATGATTCGGAGCTCAATATTTTGACATCATGGATAGCGCCAGTCTGTGTAAGTGTTGTTTACTTCTCTTCTCAATTCCAACAATTCTCTCGTGCTCTCCTCACCGAATATTCAAACTACTTTAATTGTTTGTTTCAGGAATTGAACGGAGTCTTATGTCTAGAATGCTACACATTAATTGAAGCTGTTGTAACTTCTGAGGTCATACTTGCATATACAAGCTCCTGCTTCATTTTGAGGTGATTTATTTGAAGAAGATTTAGGTATAATAACAAATAAATTAAGAATAACATAAAAACTGTGTATCATTTACCTATTAAGCATTAAACAGTGTCGTTTTAATGCCAACTTTGTAATAAGGTCCAATGGAATGAGCTTATCTTTTGCGAACTAGCCTCACTGAAATTCTCATTAATTGTACCACATGGTATTGAGAATTCTCAGTAAGAAATATATCAGACTGAAAAATCCGCAAACAAATATAATGTACAAGCGTTTGTTTCGTAGCTCCACTTCTTTTTACAAATATTTTCCATATTGTATAACCGCTTGACCGCGCACAAGTGACTATTCTCCCTTTTTCGAAATGCCGTAGACCGCGCACAAGTGACTATTTTCCCTTTTTGGTTACAGCGCTATACTCGGTCTGAATTTACTGTTTCTGTTCTATTCAAATCATTGAACATTTCTTCATGCTAAAAATACGAAGCGAGTCTTAAAATCGTTAACCCGGAACGAAAAAATAATGTCAAATGCCACTCTTTGTTTCGCGCGCTCCGTGATTACGTGCTTATCGTATGCGTGTAATTAAATATTTTTATACTATGATTAATGTTTTTTTATTTAATTCGGCGTAGATAGAATCCCTCTACAGTTAAAACTCATGAAATATGTATGTCATCGATTTACTTTTTAAAATAATCCTGTTTAAAATACACAAAGTGTTTTTTTCAACGATAGTCAATGTTCGCTGCTAAGTAATTACGTGCTTATCGTATGCGCGTAATTAAATATTTTATACTATGATACAGGTTTTTTTTATTTAATTCGGTGTAGATAGAATCCCTCTACAGTTAAAACTCATAAAATATGTATGTCATCGATTTACTTTTTAAAATAATCCTGTTTAAAATACACAAAGTGTTTTTTTCAACGATAGTCAATGTTCGCTGCTAAGTTATTACGTGCTTATCGTATGCGTGTAATTAAATATTTTATACTATGATACATGTTTTTTTATTTAATTCGGTGTAGATAGAATCCCTTTACAGTTAAAACTCATAAAATATGTATGTCATCGATTTACTTTTTAAAATAATCCTGTTTAAAATACACAAAGTGTTTTTTTCAACGATAGTCAATGTTCGCTGCTAAGTATAATAAATTAGAAAGTAAATATCAACAAAGAATTCATACGACTTGAAAGAGTCATTTATAAGGTTGAAGAAAAACATCACTTCAACTTACTCATGTTACTGACTTATCAACAATAAATGTTTATGTTAGCGCGCCCATCTGGCGAGCGGCGCACTGTGGGCTGAAATGAGCGTTTCATAGACATTCAATTTTTTTTTTTAAAGTGACATTTTTTTCACATGGAATGCTAGAGGAATCTAATTACATGCCTAAAAATATACTCTTTATGAAATGGGTACGTAAACGGAAGTTTGAGAATTTTTTCTTTAAAAATTTGTATGGAGACAACATAAAAAAATACGATAACTCTGCTATCGCACAATTGGCCCTAATTCCCTTCTAGGGGATTAATCCCTGAATTATTTATGATTTTTTGGCATACTCGGTATCACGGCCGCAGGTGCGCTTTTTTTTTTTAAAAATGAGCATTTTTTTTATATGAGGCAATTTCTTTGGACCAATTTGACTCAACATAATATATATGAATATGACCCGGATATTTGGATCATATTCATATATCTTAAGCCAAAGAAATTGCCTCATATAAAAAAATGCTCATTTTTTAAAAAAAAAAGCGCACCTGAGGCCGTGATACCGAGTATGTCAAAAAATCATAAATAATTCAAGGATTAATCCCCTAGAAGGGAATTAGGGCCAATTGTGCGATAGCAGAGTTATCGTATTTTTTTATGTTGTCTCCATACAAATTTTTAAAGAAAAAATTCTCAAACTTCCGTTTACGTACCCATTTCATGAAGAGTATATTTTTAGGCATGTAATTAGATTCCTCCAGCATTCCATGTGAAAAAAATGTCACTTTAAAAAAAAAATTTGAATGTCTATGAAACGTTGATCTCAGCCCACAGTGCGGCGGCGCGACATTTTGTTTAGAACGTGAGTGGTCAAGTGAATTCAGCGAATTTGCGCTAGCGGTCAAGCGTATAATATACATAATAATAATAAATAATAAAATTCTTTTATTTCAGACATAAAATCCATTTGGTTATTATATAAGCATCTTAAAGTATATTAAAAACTAGTGTTAGTAAGTACTTACAGCTACCATTACAAGTAATTATTGGAATTATTGTACGCCACAGTAGCATGTAGGCGTATCCAATGCTCCAGTATGGGGCTGTCCCACCTGTCCGCCACGGTACTCAGGATGCTGTTGGGGCTGACGCGTACCCTGCGCATGATGGAGGCGCATCGTTTGCGTATGATGGCGTGAAAACCATCTATGCCCGCTTGTGCAAACATGCCAGAGGCACTGCAGTAGCGCGGCAGCCCCAGCAGCACCCTGAATGCATTGTTATATTGAACAAACAGAGCGCTGTATGCCCTCTGCGTGTAGTTGACCCACAGACTGCATGTATAAAAGGACTGACAATACGCCGTAAACAGCGTAGCCTTTACGTCAGTCGAGCATCTCGCAAATCTGCGAGCCAACATATTGCAGCGGACAGCCAACGCTCTGCGCTCGCGCTCAATGTCCAGGCTATCCTTGAGGTCTTCAGAAACCCAGTGGCCCAGATACTTGAAAGAGGTAACTTGGTTCAAGGGGCTACCGCAAAGATAGAGGCTTCTAGTAAATTCCGGTAATATGATTAAATCATATCACCACCGTCCTAGAGTTATGTCGGTTGCATCCAAGACTTCAACGCCTAGGAGCCCTGGGTCCGCTTACTAGTCTAACCAGATATGACAGAATATTAGCTTTTCCGTAGTCTGACCGCCATAACCCAAAGGGAAAGTGATATTGTATGGCTTAGACCAGTAAGTATCGGTTTATTGGAGGGTACTGACTCGCCGTAACGACGTGCGATGGTGAAAGATCTTCATGACAACTGGGACCGACGGCTTAATGTAAGTACTCTTCGAAGCACGCGCGATAATTAACTAATTTACTACTATTTATATGATTAAATTATGTAACTATCACAATACTTAACCTCAAAATATTTGAAATTTTTGATGTCCGATAGCTAAGAACTGCCGCCGAATATCGTTTTAATTTTTCCAAATTTAATTAGGAGTATATTTACTATATTTTACTGGTCAAATCATCGAGAAGCAAACTTAGCCTATCTTCCATACAAATTCGGTCATTCTCCTTTTCGAAGTAATGTGTTTCAATTGTTAATTATGACTTGCCTCAGGTCAGCCGAGGGTAACTCGGAAGATGAGAGCCTGCTCCTGGGCCCGGTGCGGCGGGACGACGGGGTGGAGGCTGGCGACATCCTGGCCGGCCTAACGCAGCTGACGGTCGGGGAGGTGGGGACATCATCCAAAGATGAACCCTCTGCCTAGTGACGTCAGTTGCCTCCAAATCAACCTCCATCACAGCCAAACGGCCACTGCGCAACTGCGCAAATGGATGGAGGTCCAACAATCAGCCATCGTGCTCATCCAGGAACCTTGGATAAGGGGTGGCCTCATCAGAGGCCTCTCCAGCCTGGGAGGTAAGATTTATTCTTCAACTGACCACACACATCCAAGAACCTGCATACTGACAACTAAAAACATCAGAGCCCAAGTTCTAACGGAGTTCTGTTCCAGAGACATCACAGCGATACAAATTGAAATAACACAGCAGCCAAGGAGTATAGCGGTTGTTTTCGCATCGGTCTACATGCCCGAGGCCGAAGACCCGCCACCGTTCGACCTCACGCGTCTGGTTAACCAGTGCGAGAGAACCAAAACGGAGGTCGTAATAGGAACGGACTCCAATGCCCACCACCAAATGTGGGGCATGAACTGCAATAACAACAGAGGTAAATCACTGGTTGAATACCTATTCACCACTAATCTTACCCTATTAAACACAGGTACGGAGCCCACCTTCGTCACAAGACGTAGTCAGACAATTATCGACTTAACTCTCGCAACAGAAGGAGCGGCTGAACGCATCAAGGGATGGCACGTCTCGAAAGAGGCATCGTGCTCAGACCACAGATGGATCAGCTTCTCTATCGAAGTCGTTATACAACCTACACAGCCACGCAGGAAACCACACAACACTGACAAAGCAAAGTATGTCCAATTACTTAAAGAGAAACTTACCCTTACTGCTATGCCGACGGTACTGGGTGACAATGAACAGATCGACGAGCAGGTATGTACACTGACGCAGTCGATGCTAGACAGCTACCACGCAGCATGCCCAGAAACCACTCTACCCTCAACCCCAGGTAAACAACCCTGGTGGGGCGCTGAGCTTGAACGCAAGCGCAAGAAGGTAAGAAGGGCCCTTAACAGGGCAATGAACACAAGCGCGGACGCAGATTGGGACGCTTATAAAGCGGCCAAATCAAGCTACAAGAAATGCCTCAGATTCAGACGCACCATGGGATGGCGGAAATTCTGTGGGAGCATTGAATCTTGCCAACAAGCAAACCGGGTAAGGAAACTACTGGCTCAGCAACCGTTGGTTGCACCAGGTACTCTCCGTAAACCGGATAACACATACACCACATCGGAGGAGGAGACAAGACGCGTCCTACTAGAAACACACTTCCCAGGCTGCGTCCTCACCCCGGTAATAACGTGGCACGATACACCAACAGTGGCGACCGAACACGAGTGGAGACACGCAAACACCGTGGTCACGGAAGAAAAACTCCGATGGGCCATCGATAGCTTCCATCCCTTCAAAGCAGCCGGACTGGACGGCATCTTCCCTGGGTTATTACAATGGGGGGGTGAACCGGTCCGCAAAAGACTTCTGGCAATCATGAGGGCTAGCCTGGCCCTTAGATATGTACCGAAGAATTGGAGGGAAGTCAAACTAATTTTCATACCAAAACCAGGCAAAACAGACTACACAAATGCAAAGTCCTTCAGACCAATAAGCCTGACCTCCTTCATGCTTAAAGCCTTGGAAAGGCTATGCGAGAGGGAATTAAGAAGTGGGGCACTTAAACACCTACCCCTACATGCCAATCAACATGCATACAGCTCAGGGAAATCGACGGAATCGGCCTTACATCAGGTCGTGAACCAGATAGAAGCTGCTATACAACAAAAAAGCATCTGTCTGGGCACCTTCATTGACATAGAAGGAGCCTTTGACAAGACAAACTTCTCCAGTATAAGCAACGCCCTAGCCAGACATGGTGTGGATCAGATGCTCATACAGTGGATCCAAAACATGCTCAGCAAAAGAGTAGTGCGCCTGCACGGCGACTCCCAGACAGCCTTGATAACTAAAGGTTGCCCGCAGGGCGGTGTACTCTCCCCGCTATTGTGGAACTTAGTCATCAATGAACTCATAGACAAACTCAACGCGAGATATTTTTACACAATAGGATATGCAGATGATCTGACCATTCTCACCTCAGGTAAGGTAACTAGTACAGTGTACGACCTTACTCAACAGGCTCTACGCATAGTAGAGTGGTGGTGTAATGAGTACGAATTATCAGTAAACCCGAACAAGACCGAACTAGTTATGTTCACACACAAACGCGCGCTGGGTACTTACCGACTGCCCAGGCTATTCAACACAGAGCTCAAGCTGTCCACCGAGGTAAAGTACCTGGGAGTCACTCTTGACAGCAAATTGACATGGAACAGCCACATGGAAAATAAGCTCAATAAAGCCAGCATCGTCTTCTGGCAGTGCAAGAAGATGATAGGTAAACGATGGGGCCTATCCCCCAAAATTGTCTTATGGCTCTATAAGACAATAATACGTCCGATGATAAGCTACGGCGCAGTAGTGTGGTGGCCTCGGACCAACCTAACAACGGCCGCCAACAAGCTTCAAAAGCTTCAAAGACTTGCATGCCTAGCGGCCACGGGCTGCATGAAAACTACACCTACAGCGGCACTCGAAGTGTTGCTGGACTTGCCTCCATTGCACCTGTTCATACAACAGGAAGCAACGATGTCGGCGATCCGGCTAAGAGCACTGAAGCTCTGGAAAGACACTAACACACTGCACACTAGCAACTTAAACACACTCTTTAAAGAAGTTCCTCTCACACAAGCCATTGGCGACCGAATACCGAAACAATTTGTTTTCGATAAGAAATACAAAATCCAACTGTACGAGGATCTACACGAGGGAGCGGTTGGCCACAACGAGCTCACGATCTTCACAGATGGGTCTAAGACGGATACAGGTACGGGTTCAGGAGTATTCTCCGAGGACCTTAACATCAACATCGCAGCACCGCTGGGAGCCTACAACACGGTCTACCAGGCCGAATGTTTTGGCATAATCCTAGCTGCCACAGCAATCATGGCACGTGAGGTAAGGGAACGATCCATTAGGATCCTCTCAGATAGTAAGGCTGTCCTCTCAGCCCTCAAAAGCCATACTATCACCTCGGCACTCACGCTTGAATGCCACCAGAAACTAACAGAGGTAGGTAAACAAAACAAATTAACACTGCAATGGATCAAGGGCCACAGTGGCTCAAGAGGGAATGACGCAGCCGACGTACTTGCCAGAAGAGGGGCCACTTTAGAGGTGGTGGGACCCGAGCCCATTATTCCCCTCCCTTCTGGTTTCTATCGCAACCTGGTAAGGAATAGGACCAGGACCCAACACAACCAGTCCTGGATTGGTATTGAAACATGTAGGCAGGCCAAGGAGGCTCTTCCCGCAGTAGACGGTAAGATAGCCAAACAAATCCTCCGGCTGTCCAAACAACAACTGCGGACAGTCACGGCCGCCTACACAGGACACGGATTCTTTAATAAACACCTATTTACTATAGGTATCACCGACAGCCCGCTGTGCAGGGCCTGTATGGCAGCGGACGAGACGGCAGCCCACCTGCTCCTCGACTGCCCTGAGGTCGCACAGTACAGGCAGCAGTACCTGACGAGATACAGCACCCTGAGGGAGGCAGTGGGCCACATCAAGAGTCTGCTGGCCTTCCTCGAAGAGCTGGGGTGGCTCGAATGAAGACACCATTCCCACCTGCACGCAAAATACACGCCAAGACGTGGAGTTGCGGAAACAGCCCGTGCCATCAAGTATCAAGTATCAAGTATGACTTGCCTCGTGCCTCAGAGAGCAGCTCTTTAAGACTGGGTGGTGTGGACACCCCTCCCTACTTTTTTCTGACATCAAGATTTGATGTCTTCCAGCCACCGGTGCAGGCTAGGTTTCTTAAAGGCTTTAGTACCATGGGCCAAATCCATACAGAGCATAATTTTCATAGGTTATTTAGAAATCCGAAGAGTAAACCCGGCCGCTGTGGCTGGCTTTTGTGGATTACGAAAATGCCTCCAACCCCATTGGAACTGGGCTGTCCTGCAATGCACTGCCGACATTACATGTCTCTCAGAGAGCTATGAAAAGGACAATGGATAAATGATAATAGGATTTCGCTGATGGATAATTTCCAGAACGAGATTATCCGGCAGAAGACCAAAGAAACTGAAATAGATCAGAGTTATAGCAAATTGAATGGGGGAACTTATGGCAAGTCGTTTAAAAAGCAGGTTCTTAAATTAAGGCCACGCCTCAGCAAGCGTAGTGTTGGCCGCCAGAATGGATCTTGTGGCATACCCTGGGGAGGCCCACCTCTAGGAGTGATATGCTGATAAAATGAGCTAAATGAGAAGAAGTAGTTAATATACTTGTTTGACCATTATACGCCCCCTTCGTATTATGAAAGCCTAAAGGTGAGAAAATACGTCGCGAGATAGCGAGCAAGGCGTGACGTGGCAAACCGATACTCCGAAAAGGTAGACAGAAGTTGTAATTATTCAAACTCAAACTCACAATCATTTATTCATTTAGGTCACAAAGTGACGCTTATGAACGTCAAAGATTAAAGTTAATTACTAGATCATTCTACATTTACATTTACTGCCACGTTCGCAATGCAATAGGTAGAACCACGAGAAAGAACGGGCAATAAAACTCGTGGCCACTCTTTTTAACTGCCAGTATAATTCTTTTACATGTTTTATTTGTAAGGAGCTGCAACTGTTTCACATTGTGAGTTATCTACTATTGCAAAAGTTAATAGTTGTTGATATCATACTCAAGCAATAAATTATGTTCATTTAGTAAGCCCAGTGTTCATTTCCCAAAGTGAATATGGTGAAACATACAAACTAACTATTCTAACATATTACACCCACATTTGACCATATCATGCACTTTTAGGTCCTACGTAAAAAAGGGGTCTATTGACGTTGCCGGGCACATTGCCAGATTTCGTTCTACTACTGAGAATTCAGAAAAATCAGTTACCTACACTCTTGCCTAACCCGGGAATCGAACCCAAGACCTCTCGATCAACAGACGTATAGGTTTTTTACTGTGCCATGGAGGCAATCAGCGACAAAATGAATATAAAATATACGAAGACTTATGTCAGTAACATAGTCTTTTCTACAAATGTGAACCTTTTTGCTCAACATTTTCCTTCAATTTGTCTAGTAATTAAGTATAGTATGCTGCAGTAATAGTTATTCCTTTCGACCTCTCTCCATGAACATCTCAAAAAGCAGTCAGCATCACTTTCCCAGCAGAATAAATGGCCTTTGTCCTTAGGAGTCGGTTCCTCCTTAGCAATTTACTGTTTGGAATGTATTATTTATTTGGGCGTATAATGGTGTATCCACGTTTCATCTACAGTCTTTATTTTGACCAAAACATGGATTTATTAGGCCTTAACTACGCAAACAGAGCTTTAAAAAATGTTCATTCGACGAGTCAACGCGGTTTTGGTCTTAACGTGAGCAAACGCAGCACCCATCACGCTGGGAGCTTGCTCATGCTTAAATCTTCATTTAATATTGTTACGAGCTGGGGTTCGTGATAAATTATATACACTATGCCAGAAAAACTGCACTTTATTCACTAACACAATAACACTAGATACACACACTTAATTTTCACTTCACTAATAAAACACACTATTCACACCACTAGAACAACACTAAACACTTCCGACTTATTTCTTTCGCTTCTTGTTGATCGCTTCGATATTCAATTGTAACTGTGTCCGTTCCGTTCGCTCGTGCTCTATTTATACTGGCCGGATAACATCACTAGCGCATTCTAGATGCTTCTACAAAACTGTCGAAATAATCTCGAACAGTCGATTACTCGATACAGCAACGCCATCTAGTACAGAGTAGCTGAATTACCTTTAAACCACCGATACATTCAATCTCTTCTAGTACCCCTATTCACCGATAGATGGCGTAACACTGCCCCCCTCTTAAACGTGTTCGTCTCGAACATTGTTGGACCCATGGTAACGAGCCAACCGGTCCACATGAACTATCTTCGGTGCACCTCGCGACCCCTTCTGGATTCGATAGATGACGTCGTTCATCCTGGTAATTATGAGATATGGCCCGTCCCATCTGGCTTGTAACTTAGGCGATTTGCCTTTGCTTCGTACTGGGTTATGAAGCCACACCAATGATCCCTCATCGAAGCCTTTGTTGTTTGCCTTCCGGTCGTAGCGAGTCTTCATCTTTTTAGACATCTGTTGTCCTGACTCCCTGATGTGCTCGTATACGTCGTTCATATCGTTGCGTAACTCGGTCGCGTAATCCGTTATATTGCGTGGAGGTTCTGGCGGAATACCGGTGATTAAGTCTGCTGGTAAACGTAATTCTCTGCCGAAATTGGCAAAAGCTGGTGTTACTCCTGTGGTTTCGTGGACCGCACTGCGATATGACAGAAGGAATGGTTGGATGTGCTTGTCTCAATCTCTTTGTTTGCTCTCCACGACCTTCGCCAGGTACCTTTCCAGTGATTGGTTAAATCTTTCAACCATGCCATCTGATTGCGGGTGATAAGCCGTGGTCCTGGTTTTATGTGCACCCATCACGTGACAAGTCTCCTTGAACACCTCGGATTCGAGGTTCCGGCCTTGATCGCTGTGGATTTCCAAGGGTACCCCGAATCGGCAAAAGACTTCATGCCCCAGCTTGTCGGCCACTGTGGTAGCTTCTTGATTTGGGATTGCAAACACTTCAGGCCACTTTGTGAAGTAATCCATCACAACCAAGAAGTATTTGTTTTCATCCTGGCTCTCGGGAAACGGCCCAGCGACATCCAAGGCTATGCGCTCCCATGGGGCTCCCACATTGTACACCTTTAATGCACCTCTGCTTCGAGTATGTGGCCCCTTGACAGCCGCACAACTTGTGCATGTGCGGCACCAATCCTCGACGTCATCCCGACAGTGGAACCAATAAAACCGCTCCCGGATCTTAGTAAGGGTCTTCTTAACTCCCATGTGACCTCCCGAAGCACCATTGTGATAGAGCTGCAAATCTTCCGGCACCTTAGTTTTGGGCACTACCATTTGCAAATGGCACTGGTTATCGCGAGCGTTTTCCCATTTGCGGCACAGAACTCCATCCTGGACGACCAAGCTTTCCCACTGTGCCCAATAACTCTTGGTGATAGGGCTCATTGCTGCGATATCACTTCATTGGTGCCTAGGAGCGCCTGATTTCTTCCATTCAAGAATCGGCTGTACATCCTTTTCATCTTGCTGAGCACTCTGCAAAGCTTCTCTCCATTCGTCGCTTAGATCCGTCTTTAACATCCTCACTAGCGCTACCTGCTTTGCTTCCTGTCGGCTACAGTGCTTGCACTGGTCGGGACACGGCCTACGCGATAGGCCATCTGCGTTACCATGGGACTTGCCGCTGCGATGTTGTATTACAAAATCAAACTCTTGCAGTAGTTCAATCCATCTGGCTACTTGTCCTTCTGGGTCCTTAAATTGAAGTAGCCATTTTAGCGCAGCGTGGTCGGTTTGCAGGTGGAATTTACGCCCCAACAAATATTTGTTGAAATGCTGCAATGTCTTTACTACAGCCAAAAGTTCCCGCCGGGTGACGCAGTAGTTTCTTTCGGGTTTGGATAAGGCCTTGCTGAAGTATGCTATAACAACTTCTTGGTCACCCTTTCTCTGTGACAGCACGCCGCCAATTCCGGTGCTACTGGCATCTGTGTCAACTATGAATTCATGCTCATTGTCAGGGTAGCCTAGAATAGGTGCAGTACACAGATGTTCCTTGAGCTTCTGGAATGCAACGTCACAGCTCTCATTCCAACAGAACAAGGTCGAGCAATGTCAGCAAAGTTCTTCACAAACCGTCTATAGTAGGAGCATAATCCGAGGAATGCTCTGACCTGCGTTTTGTTCTCTGGAACTGGCCATTCCTTCACGGCAATGATCTTATCTGGGTCGGTTTGAATACCGTTCTCCGAGACCACATGTCCTAGAAAGTTCACTTGCCGTCTTAATAACGCGCATTTCTTCGGACTCAGCTTCAAATTAGCTCCTCGTATCTTTGACAACACTCGCTCCAAGTTTCGAAGGTGATCCTGGAAGGTGCACCCCACGATGATGATGTCATCCAAGTAGACCAGGCAGGCGTCTCCAATCAGTCCCATGAGCACTCGCTCCATCAGTCTCTCAAAAGTAGCCGGAGCGTTGCACAATCCAAAGGGCATGACGTTAAATTGCCATAATCCTTTCCCTGTGGAGAATGCCGTCTTCTCCTTGTCTCGAGGATCTATTTCCACCTGCCAGTAGCCACTTTTTATTTCTAAGGTAGAAAACCACTTCATCCCCGTCAGCGTATCCAGTGTGTCATCGAACCTTGGCAGCGGGTAGCTGTCCTTCTTTGTGACGTCGTTTAATCGGCGGTAGTCTACACAGAAGCGCATGCTGCCATCTTTCTTCTTAACTAGCACCACCTGAGAACACCACGGGCTGGACGAAGGTTTGATTACGCCTTCCTTCACCATACCGTCGATCATAGCTTCCACTTCACGTTCCCGTGCCACTGGCACACGTCTTGGACGCTGGCGAATTGGTGCTTCACTTCCCGTGTTTATTTTGTGCTGGACTAGTGCTGTCTTCCCTATGTCGGCATCACTGGTCGAGAAAATATCGGCGAACCGGTTCAACATCTTCTTAGCCTTGGTTTTCTCTTCTTCTGACAGGGTACTTTGGCAGTCCTCCAAAAGTGAAGACACGTCGAATCGTGCAGCCTGAACCTTGGCGCTGGTAGGTTGCTCCTGACATCTACGCATCCAAGCCGCTCCTTCATAGGTGCCCAATTCCGTCCCTTTCTTGAGCAACACTTCCTTGTCACTTGCATTTAGTGCGCGTACTGATGAAACTTTGGTACCCCTTACCAACGTTCGTGCAATCTTCCACGATGCCTCTTTCTCTAGGCCTTCGATAAGTACGCAGCAGTTCCCGCGACCAGAACTCCCGGGTAAACAAACCGGTACAACCGTTTCCGACCGCGGTTGAAGCGTGACATTCTTCAGGCAGTACACTTTTCCTGAAGTTGCACCTTCCATGAAGACTTCTTCCGAGCCACATTTCAACACTCCCTGGTTAACATCGATCTCGCAGCGATACTCCCGCATGAAGTCTAGGCCCAGGATGCAGTCGTCCACTATATCGGCCACGATGACTTTGTGACGGTAAACTTTGTTGCCTAGCTTCAGATCCACCTCCATTTCACCTCGGACGGTTATGTGCTGACCGGTAGCTGTTCTCAGATTCACACATTCATTGTTCCTGAAGCAGCCCCGAAGAACCCGTCTTGCCAGATGGTAACCGACGACGAGAAGCACCCGTGTCTAATGTCAGCTTGCATGGTGTTCTGTTAATTTCGCCTTCGATGATCAGGCTGTTCCCGTCACATGATTGCGAGATCGAGATACTTGGGGCTCTTCCATTACCAGCCAGCACCCGCCCCGCAGTCCTGGTTTCTACTCATTTCCCTGCTCTCGCTGCCTGGAAGGCACATCAGGCGACCCCGTTGGTGGAGACAGGGTGTCACCAGGCTGCCTACGCTTTGGGCAGCTCAAGCGGATATGGCCTCTTTCTCCGCAGTTGTAGCACCGAGGTGACGACACAACTTCCCTGATGCGGTGACCTCGGTCGTCGCGTCGCACTGCTTCCACCTCCAGAGCGTGGGCTAAGGCGTCCTTGAGGTCCTTGAAGTGCCCAAGCCTCACTGCTGCTCTTGCCTCCAGGTCCCGGATCCCATCCGTAAACGCCTGTACGAGGTTCCCGTCAATAAGCGCAGGTGACGACTGGTATGCCTTCCTGACCAGCTTTTCCACCTCCAGAGCCCACTGCTGCAGAGTTTCTCCGGTGCGCTGTGTCCTGTCCTTCAGCTGAGCACGATACACATGTTCAAGGTGCGCGTCACCGTATCTTGCCTACAGCGCCTCCAGGAGCTTTTCGTAGGTGACGTCTTGCCCGAGTGCCTCCAACACTGTCAAGGCCCTATCACGAAGGCCCAAGGTTAGGGCGGTTAAGGCCTGTTCTTTGGTCCACCCATTCGATCGCATCACAGCCTCAAACTGGATCTTTTATGCAGACCATGATGACGAGCCATCAAATGGTGGAACCTTAAACCCACGGGGCGAGGGCGCTACAGCCGCTGATGTCACTTCCAGCCCACGCAATTTCTTCTCCACTTCAGCAACACAGGTCTCGTGGTGGTCATGTACGCGCTTCTCAATGTAGCTGATACGGGCCTCGTGCTGCTGGAGTTCCTCCTTGACCGCCTTCAAGTCCTTCCCCACTGCGGCGCTGAGTGCCTTCATGAGCACCAGCTGTTCCTCCAGACGGCAGGCGTGCTCTTCCTTGTTGCGCTGCAGCTGCTCCTCTAGGCGGCGCGCGTGCTCCTCTTGACGGCGAGCCTGCTCCTGTTGACGGCGGTCCTGCTCCTCCTTGTCGCGCTGTAGCTGTTCCTCCAGGCGGCGAGCCTGCTCCTCCTGACGGCGGGCCTGCTCCTCTCGACGACGAGCCTGCTCCTCCTTGTTGCGCTGTAGCTGTTCCTCCATGCGGCGCGCGTGCTCCTCTTGACGGCGGGCCTGCTCCTGCATGAACGCCATCAGAGCCGCGATGTCGGGCACCGCCACGGAGTGTGCGCTTGCAGGCTCCACTGCAGCCGCGGAGTCGCCTGGTCCACCAGACGATGGAGAAGGAACGTCTCCGACTCGTCTTTGGTCAAGGTCTTACTGGCGCTGGTTCCTAGTACGAACTCCTTCAGTTTCTTCCTTCGGCATAACCGGCATAATTTATCCCTTTCTTCTGACACCAATTTGTTACGAGCTGGGGTTCACATACATACATACATACATACATATCGTCACGCCTTTTATCCCCGAAGGGGTAGGCAGAGGTGTATTTCTACACCCACTTTTCGCCAGATATACTTTAGTCCCACGTAATAAGGGGCGAGCCTATTGCCGTACCGGGCACATTTCCAGACTCCGTGCTGCTACTGAGAATTTCATGACAGAAAAACCCAATAACACTGCCCGACCCAGGAATCGAACCCGGGACCTCTCGATCCCACGTGCACATGTATGCCGCGATACCAACGAGGCAGTCGTATAGGGTTTGATGTCGAGTTTTCCGTCTCTATACAAAGATGGTATTTGCATCGTGTTATCCCTTAGTCGCCTCTTACGACACCCACGGGAAGATAGGGGGTGGTGACACTTGTATTCTATGCCGTCAACCACACGGCGAAAGCTGGGGTTCGTGATAAATTATATACACTATGCCAGAAAAACTGCTCTTTATTCACTAACACAATAACTATATCTAGTGTTATTGTGTTAGTGAATAAAGAGCAGTTTTTCTGGCATAGTGTATATAATTTTCACTTCACTAATAAAACACACTATTCACACCACTAGAACAACACTAAACACTTCCGACTTATTTCCTTCGCTTCTTGTTGATCGTTTCGATATTCAATTGTAACTGTGTCCGTTCCGTTCGCTCGTGCTCTATTTATACTGGCCGGATAACATCACTAGCGCATTCTAGATACTTCTACAAAACTGTCGAAATAATCTCAAACAGTCGATTACTCGATACAGCAACGCCATCTAGTACAGAGTAGCTGAATTACCTTTAAACCACCGATACATTCAATCTCTTCTAGTACCCCCATTCACCGATAGATGGCGTTACAATATGTAACTAATTCATTTGTTGGTAATTTTCATACCATCTGCTATATCTCTTACTCAATTCAGCGGTCGTCTAGCACCATTTGGTGAAATTTTGCGAGGTTATCTTCAGTGGTTGCAGTGTTTGGACGTCCCGGACCTTAGCTCCCTAGCTCTTACGACCAGGTTTAAATTCAGCTGCCCAAAATTTCATTGTAATAAATGATGGAGCAGTGAGGCAGCAATAGCCTAGTGGAGGTACTAATAGTTGTCCATGCAGGGGGTATCGGGTTCGAATCCATGGCACGCACCAATGACTTTTCAAAGTTAAGTGCGTATTAAATTGTTAATTATCGCTTGCCCCGTGCCTCGGAGCACGTTAAACTGTCGGTCCTGGCTGTCTGGAAGATCTTTGACAGTCGTTACGGGGATTCCGTACCCTGAAATAAACTGATACTGATCTAAACCATGGAATATCACTATCCCTTTGGGTTGCGGAGATCAAACGGTTGTCGCTCTGTGGAAAAGTTGATATTCTGTCATACCTGATTAGATCAATAAGCGGACCTCGGGCTCTAAGACGTGTAAGTCTTAGATGCAACCGGGATAAGGCTAGCGCGATCATGATGGAGCAGAGAGTCCCCATAAATAGAGTTTTAATCAAACTTGAATGGCGTCGGCGTAGTGCCTTTTAAAAACAAGAATTGAATGCCAGCTCGATACAACATTTCTCATTTTCACAAAACACACTCACATCGACTTAATCGTATGGCTGTCAAATAGCGACTACTGCTACAAAATAGCTGAAATGTTGGTGGGTAACTGCCACCAGAAGTAAAATTACATCCACAATACTTTTTTTGACGAGTGCTGCTTCCTTCAGGTTGAGGTCGGAAACTTTTCAGACCACCCTAGTATGTTTTAATGCAAAGGCAAGTTATTTTTGTTTTAGTTGATTTTTGAAGATTTAAATAAGTCATTTAGTTGATTTTATTTCATTTTATAATATTTTGTTGTCATACCTAATTCTGTTATTTTTTTATATTGTCATTTTACGTTTATTTTTTTATATATACAATGTTACTCCTTCCAATCCAGGTTTTTATTTCATGTGAGATAAATATTTATGATAAAATTTTACAAATAAACTTTCACTAAGAATGCCTAACTTTCGTGTTTAAATATTTCTTTAGGTTCAAAACTCAATAAGTGTACTTAGTTGACCCAAATTCATGTATTCACATTCATTTAATGTGTGGGAAAACTGAATAACTACATTAAGGAATTAGCTAACTACGGTATGTTTGCAATATCTTGGTGTGGCAAAATTGGATAACTTGGTTTTTATTTTTAATATTTTTTTGGTTCATGATAAAAGCTAGTTTTATCAAGCATAGAATCGACAGCAAACATGCTTAAAGCATATAAAATCGCCAACGGTAAATTGTTCTCCATTTCTTAGTGATGCACAAAAAAGTGTCAAAAAAACAATAAATCGCGATTATCTCGAAACTTGAAATTTTGAGTTATTTAGTTCTTCCATTATACCCACGATATTTTGTATGAATAACAAATATTGTGTTTCTAATCTGTGAGTTACCTATTTGTGTCCGTTGCTTAAATGTTTATAAAATCCTTAATAATAGAGGGTTTAAACGTAGTGCGCAAGTTATCGTTTAAAAAAAATCTTTCCACTTTTAGAGTAGAAAACGAAACAATTTTCGATAACCCCTCTAAAGCCATCGATTCAATGAACCTACAAAGATTGTTCGAAAAAATTACGATGATAATTATGACCGTAACGGTCATATCATCGTCATCTTTTCTTAAGTAATTTATCATGATTCTCGAAGATCAGTACTACGTCTATCACTTTATGGTTCATTTTCCCTCAGATCTACATCGTTAGCAGTCATAATAAGACGGCGTACCGCAAGGAAGACATTTAGATCCGCTTCTATTATAAAGACATACTGAGATCAACCACCCAACCTATTATAATATAGATTCTCGTTTCACTTCGGCCGTCTTTCCAAATTTATGCCACATCTAGAGTCTAGATGTGGCAAAAATTTGGTAACCACATGTGTAAAAGGTCTAGATTCTAGACTGTTTACACATGTGGTTATCATTTTTCTTTTTGCATAGCAGGTGAGCAATACTACTAGCAATTGATTCACTTTATTCTATATATATATTATATAAATAGATATTATATACTTACAGCGTTTTCGTACCGCTCTCCGCTCAGGACTGCGTTTGCGTCGATCTAAAAATACATATATTATTAATGAAATTTCACAGTGATCTCGTTTTTTAAGTGATATCATATTGAAATTCCGAGACAGTATTGAGATGAAACATCAAAACGGCATTATAAGTAGTAAATTAGAAGCTAAAATAGACTTAAATAAAATTATAATCAATTGAACGTTTTTAAATGACGAGTATCTTGTATTGTACCACTACTAATCTTCTGATTTATATTTAGTACAGTAATACAACTAAATCATTTAGTTTTTGCCCGCAGTTGCATTTACTTTTGCTGAAGAATCATATTTTAAAGGAACACTTTCACAAAAGCCTATATTTTATTATGTTTATGTATTTCATCGAATTATCATTTTACAAAAAAGTAAGTGCGTTTGTCCCTGTTAATCTTGATATGTTCCCAACCAAACCAGAAATATTTATATAGATCTTTAGATTTGTTAAGTAATGTCGACGCACTTTGTGTGGCTTATAAACCCCTACACTACAATTAGCGCCTTACTCACAAATACGAAAAAGAAGAAACAAAGGAAATACTAAAAAGGCAAATGCATGAGCCACATGATAAAATAAAATAACTTATAAGTATCTTGCCTGTCCGTGTGTTGATGGATTAAGAATACGGATTGTCACCACCCCATATCATCCCATGGGTATCGTAAGAGCCGACAGAGGGAGCATATTATACATGGAACAGCACTGTAAGAGAAGGTAAACTTGATACAAACCCTATACCAACCCGTTTGGCCAGCGTGGTATAGTAGACCAATTCCTCCTTTCAAAGGAGAGGCCTAGCCCAGCAGTGAACTGTTAAAGGCTGATGATGATGATGTGCTAGTGCGCGATAAAGGAAGCATAAGAATATAATCTCCAACTCGGAAAGTAAACACAAAATATGGCAAATAATTTGTAATAACTTTCCTATGAAAGAAGTATGTTAGTCGTAAATTAATATAATAATATCAATACAGAATTTAGATGCTGACTTTTATTACTGCCTAAAAAGATTCAGGCAGTAATAAAAGTAATTTCAATTATTACTAGATTTGCCAAAACATTGATAATGTAACTCGATAAAAAGAAACAAATCTAAATCATCTTCTATGTTAATATGATCACTTTAGATCAAGCAGATGTGCGTAATTTAAATTATATTCAACGAGCTTATACAAAGACAATGGTACACTATAACAGTAAATATGGCTGATTATAAGAGTCAATGGGTGAGTAAACATTAGAAAAGACGTATAGAATAACATCCAAGAGAGTTGACATAAATGAGTTGAACAAGAAAGTATTCGTGTAGGACCAGAATCTAGTGTAACATATTTTGCTTTTTAATGTTTTTACTTTTTGCAATCGTCGTCCGTGTGGTGACGGATTAAGAATACGGATTGTCACCACCCCATATCATCCCATGGGTGTCGTAAGAGCCGTCAAAGGGAGCATATTATACAGAGACCAGCACTGTAAGAGAAAACTTGATACAAACCCTATACCAACCCGTTTCGCCAGCATGGTATAGTAGGCCAATTCCTCCTTTCAAAGGAGAGGCCTAGTCCAGCAGTGGACTGTTATAGGTTGATGATGATGAAACAATCAGATTAACATGGACAATCCCACGGGCAGAAACTAAAAGGATTTTTCGTATAAACGTGATAATATTATATAGATACAGCATAAAATCTTTATTTACATATAGTACTTTTAAACGTATAACTTTAACACCGAACATTTTTTCAATTTAATATGTGTTTACACTACGTTTCTGAAATAAATCTTGAATTATGCTATGCCTTCTGGTTTTAGACAGATAACTTCAATTTTTAAACATTTTTACGACATTATTAATAGTACCTTAAGGAAGAATATATTTTAAATATCTAACCCAAATGCGATAGCGGTTACTCTGAAAGGTAATTTTGACCCTAAGTACATGATAGTTAAGATAGCGGGTGACTGGCCATCCAATGAATACATAACGGAGCCAATATCAAAATCAATAGGATCACGCTAAGGCCTTCGTAAAAATATACGGTTACGTAAAATAAGAATATCTGCACCACAGGCTTAAGAAACAGAAGACTTGGTAAAACTCAAAGCGAGAAATAAATATTAATTAAATTGTAAGAAAATTTAAACTGAAGATTTTCACTAGGAAGAAATGTAATATGGGAAGAATCAATACTACATTTAATAATTAAGATGAACTAGCTTGAACGGCGACATACGAAAAGAACGAAAGTTAATTCACTTACCAAAGGTGATTTAAATAGAGGACCTATGTCATTCTGCTTCCTCTAAGGACTGACACTTTTTAATGCTTTGTCTTAATTATTATCATATCAGGCTTTAGAAAAACAAGAAAGAGATTGAATATCTAGTTATTTGAAATAGATTGGGTACATATCGAGATTAATACAATAACGTTGTAATTATCACTTTATTACATATTAACATACAATGATAAAGTTAAATTAGGAGCTTTCTTAATGTGGCTACCATCGGGTGTCATACGTAAAATATCATTGCCGAGTTTAGGTATTTCATCATGTACAATTCCGTAAACAAAATCTTGTATATTTGACAAAGTATTTGGCGAACTATCGCCGGTTTGATTTGGAATATTTTCGGCATCTGGTGTACTGTCCCAATTATCACTTGCAAAATGTTTGTCACTGTGTTTATTGACATTAACATTTTCAGTGTTAAACTTTGGTGTACCAAAGTGACGTTCATTATTATTGCCACCAACAAAGTCACCATTATTAGTATTTGGACCCGCATCCCAATTCTGATTTTTAAAATTGTCATTGGCGGTCTGACTATTATAGTCGATTTCATCATTATTATTTACAAATTCATCGTCAAAATCGGGGTTATTGAAGCTTTTTGCATTACTGTTACTAAAATTGGGTATTTGAACCGTAGCTTCGTTAAAATACGGATTTTTCAAAGTGTTGTCCGCGAAAGTAGATTTGTCGAATTTTTCATTAACAGAATTTGGTTTATTAAAATTCAATTCGAAAAAGTCTTGATTTTTTAAATTGTCGCTATTTAAATATTTGTTGCCATGTTTCATATATTCCTGATTAGGATTTGAATTTCTTAAACCACTTTTACTGTTAGAATGATTCTTGCTGTCTTTTTTACGTTTGCTCTTTTTAGATTTATGCTTTTTTGATTTATCATGCGAATTACTCTTTTTGCTCTTTTTGTGTCCATGTCGTTTAGATTTGTGTGATTTTTTCTTCTTCTTATGCTTACCTAAAAAGACATTATTACCAACATTAATATTGCCTTAGGCATACCGGCAAGCTAAATTATCGTAGGGCTGCAATTTTCAAGGGCTGTCGGCACTTTTGAATAAAAAACACTGTATGGTGGTAACCACCATACAGTGTTTTTGGTCATGGGCGTCGCCAATCAGCTGCCCCCCTCCCCCTAGAGATGCAAAAAAACCGTACAATTTGTATTTTTCTCAATACTTTTCTCATTTTCCACTGCTAGCTGGCGTACCTGCAACTAGACAATCGCCTGGAGACGCCCTTGGTTACGGATGTTTATTTTTGCCTGCCTTTACAACAACGTCGTCATTCATTCACATGCTAATCGCAAGCAAATCAAATATGATTGTAGTTCCTGGTTTGTTATAATGATGATATTTTACCTAACCCACTTAATCTACAAATTATGAATCAAACATCAGAAGCAGGTAAGTAGCTTTAAATAGTTCATTATATATTTATCTTTATTATATATTTCTTTATTTAAGGAATAATGCTTTTCAATGATTAAATTCAATTTATCGCTTTAAATACATACTTACGTTTTGAGTGGTGAGACCGCATTAAATTTTCTGTTGCTGTTTCAATAATAGGATCTGAAAAATTATTGTGAAATTATAAACTTGGTTGGTTTGACATACATACATACATTTACTTTTTCAATTGGCAGAACAGGCAAAATTAAATAGTTAATGGGTATTTTATTGGCAAATGTTCAGTAGTATGGCCCGGTACTCAACACATGTCTGTCTTCATGTTTGACAAGATAAGACATAATGGATGAATGGGTATGGATATAGGTCAGCGACAGCCTAGATACCAACAGACAGCCATGCCGAGGGCCTAAATCCACTGCGCGCACCTCTGGATTTTAGAAGTTACGTATCGATAATATTGTATAAAATATTGTTATCTATCGCTTGTAATGTCCATCGGAGAGCACGTTAAAGCATTAGTCCTAGCTGTGATGAAGATCTTTGACAGTCAATATGGAGCGGATAACTCAGCGGCCACTTTCTTATTTGTTTTATCTTTTTTAATTATCTTTCAATTTTTATATATTTTACAATTCCATTCAATACAATTCAATTCCATCAGTCATTTATTCGCCTTACAAATATCTTTAAGTGGAAATATGCTTCATAAAATGCAGTACCTTGACGTCTTGAATGTGATACAAGCTCATAGCCATAGTTGTTGATCAGCCAAGCGATGAGCAACTTGAGATCTCTGGTCATCGTCGAGTCGCGCTTTTGTTCCGAGTCAACGTTCTTCACTCCTTGTGTTACCTCTGGAAGTGACAATAAATATTTAATTTATTTTAAAACTTTATGCACATAACATTACAAAGGCGGACTTAATGCCGAAGGCATTATCTACCAGTCAACCTTTGGGTGATGCAGAGAAACATGTAATAGGTGCAGTTTAATAAATCTGGCATTGCTAGACCTAATAATATGTACTATCATCCGAAGGTAGTCCACATCAGATACTTATACCAATTTCGTTGCCCACAAAATTGCATTTCGGAGTTTTTTTTTGATTAATCCTCTCATTTAAGTTACATACCTCGGGCTTTGAGCCAATGTGTCATTCTAATCGGATTTTTTTGTTGCAACGGGAATAGCCGTAGGACTATGATGATGATAATAATATACCGTGGGTAATTTTACCTTCGTATCAGTGACCTCAACTTATACGGACAAAATTATTAGAAAGTACTCAGTTTCATCTATCCTCAAAATTAGACAGATTTCAGGAGTCAAAATCAGGTATTATTATGTGGTAATGAATAATTTCGATCACAGCTGTCAAGGTTCCGTAGTTTAGCGGTTACCACGTGTGCTTCACAAGCACAAGGGCCCCGGTTCAATCCCGGGCGGAAACAAGAAGAATTTTATGTTCTCTTTTAATCTTCAGACAGCTAACAAAGGTTGCCATTGTAAATAGTACCTAATGATAAAAATCAGCAAAAAATTTTTTTGCACGATTTTTCCGTTACGAGTTCTCACTATTGATTTTATAAGAGCCAAAACATGTTCTAATAGTTTTACATGAGGTCATACCTGTTAACGTTGATGGAATTACTTTATGAACTCTTAATGCATCTTGTTTCATGACTGATCTTATGCAATTTATAGCGCGGTTATCGAATGAAATAATACCTGTCACGGCATTTTCTTCCACGTCCGGCTCAGGATTTCCTCCACGAAGTATTGGTTTGCCACCTTCATTGACACCTGTTGGGTGCGACCAAAACGTTTATGAAATAATGCATTTGATTTGCTGATGCATTTTATTAAGGCCAAAGACTGTCCCAAACTCTCTATATAGCACTTTGGTGCTATCCATATTGACCTATAACTTGAGAACATTATATCTACTATCTATAATAGAGTGTCATAGACGTAGGTAGTATGTTTTTTTATGTTTTGTTTTCTACTTGAGACTAAGTTTTAAATCCAGAAACCTATTGGTCCAGTCAATTTAGGCCAAATTAGGTTCAAATCTCGGAAAATCGACATACCCAATATATTACCACGTAAAAACTTGTATTTTGGCATCCTAAAACTGTTCTCAAAAGTCACATATAATTGAATGTCCGCAAGTTTTAAATTAAGGGGTCAAAGGTCACAAAAATCGACATTTTTAATATTTTTTGCAAATATCTCGTTTTCTACGGGTTTTACGCAATTTGTATTTATAATCAATATTGTAGAGTTAAATTCTCTACAACTTTTTATTTAACATTGTTTTATATCTTAAACTGTTTTCGAGATAGAAAGCGTAGAGCGCGCGGTCAAAGAATTATCTGAGGTCAACTGTTAGTCTCGATCAAAAACTCGTAATATTTTCTTGCTAAACATATAATTATCATTTTTTATTAACTTTTAGTTTAAACTCAATCTTTATAATAATTATAAAATTTATTAATTCGATAATACTCATTATCTCTTTCGGTAATTGAAGAATGTGGATAGTATCGATTATCTCCGTTATGCACTATACGTCAATTTAACAAAATCGAATAAACCTGTGCAGTTATTACATATTCCACCAACGAGTGGAGCAGCTCACCAACATTTCAATCGCGTTTATTATCAGATTCAAAGTTTGTTAGGGCATGATTCAGGACCTCAAGGATGGGGTTGGACTATGCGTAACGGATTCCTGGAACCTATTATGACTATGTTACCACCTGCTCCAGATGAATTACTTAATATAATCTTCTGTAAGTGCAATAGTGGCTGTGGCTCAAGATGTGGATGCAGGTAAGCGGTGTTACAGTGATGTTTAGCTTGCGGCCAGTGTAATGGCCAAGCTTGTCTCAATGCTGTACCATATCAGACCGATTTTTATGATGACACAACCTTTGACCCAGAAATCATGAATGACTTGGAGACAAATGTCGTTGAAGACGGTAATGAAGAGGAAATTCTGTAGCAGAGGGACGATGACAACGATGACGAAGAAGAAGAAGAAGAAGAGAATTTAAATACAAACTTGATCTCGAAATTTTTATTAATCTTGACTATAATAAATCTATAAAATGACACGTTAGATAAAACATTAATTAAACATTTATTTATTGTCTGCTTTGTTTATATAGAGTCATTAGTATAAAGTAGATTCGAATTAAAATACAATTTTGGTATTTTCCTCAACAATTTCTTAATTACATGGGTAGGTAAGTGTTATTAAATACATTGACTGTATGGTCTGTTACCACACAATCTTTATCGATGTTTTGCTAAATGATTGATATTGATTGAAACTACTAAGTGGACTGTAAAAACTGTATATTGAAATTAAATGATTTATAACTTGAATGAATGTGAATGATATGATCCGACTTTAACGATGGTACGACGCAGACTGAATATAATACTAAATGGAACACGCGTGTCGCGTAAAGGTGCTGATATAACAAAAATGTACGGATGCACCGTACATGCTCCCACGCGGAGATGAAAGAGGGTTAATGGTATGTTTGGTGCTATAATATGATGCCATTGGTTCCTTACACTATGCATAAATTCTCTAATAGAAATCGATTTTACGCGAGATAGGCATTGTATACTTGTCTACTCTATGCACTTTACGTAAATCACTGTTATCGATATCACTCAACGAACGCGACACTTCACACGGCTTACGCGCACTAACAAGGTACACACGCATTTTTGTTGGAGAGTTCGAAGGTCCAGCTTTCACCGTCGTCGCAGATGCATTTGTAACATTGGGCATGCTGGCCAATGCTGCCTGCACCACCGCATGAGATGTAGCTTGCTTTCTGCGAATTCTGCGTACCGCAATGAGAACACCGATTGCCGCTGCTGCGCCGATCATCACATATAACACGGTATAGTGATGTATATCGTGATAAGAAATCTCATTCGGTATATTCTCGTTTGCCTTTAATATGTTATATTTGAGCCTTTATATCTGCTAATTCCCTGCTGCTTGACGTGAATGAATAGTTTTGTATCAACGAGGTAGGGATGCTTGAATCAATAATATGATTTATGGGTTCAATTTCGGGAAGCTGGAATGATGAGTTTGCGTAAAACTTGCTTATTCCATTGTTGCGAGAGAAAACTGTGAAGCCTTCTGATTTTTTTATGAGACAATCTTGATCCATTCCAAATATTCCAGCTTTGTCTACATACTCGATAGAAATATGATCTCCACACAATACACGTATTTGACACGGAGTGCAGCAAAAGTACACGTATTTGTTTAGCTTGTTGATAGCAGACCATTGGTTCGCGCATGTAGTTACGCTTACCTTGCACTCTCTATTATAAGATTGTAACTCGCATAATTTTGCCACTGTAACGGGTTCAGGTATTGAAACGCAGAAGAGTGTCTTATGCGTTTATTGCCGAGTATTGTGTCACTTCCCTTGCACGAGTATGGCCGACAAAACAACACGACACTGGCCTGAACACTAAGGGCTGCAGTCTCCCACGCTGTTCCCTCCGGTAGTGTGCAGGGCAGGCTGCTCGAAGGGCTGCGCGTAGCGGCAGATCCTAGCAGGCCGTTGGTTCAGCTGGCAGGCGCTGGCGGTCTGAGTGCGATGAGCAGGGCAGGGCCAGACTCTTCGGCAGAGGTGACACCGAGGACGATGCAGGGAAGTGTAGCGGTCTAGGTAGCGTAGCCAGGATAGATTTTGTATGTAGACATGCTTGGAGTTCGTACCCAGACATCGTTATGTACGAGTCCCTTTTCAAGTTCATTGCTACATATTCGGCAGTGGGAATTATCGTCGCCATACTTGAGTTATTTAATTTTATAAGTTGAGGTATTGGTATCAATCTCAATATTGTGTATGAATCTCTAGACACTAAGGGCAACTTTAACTCAAATAATAGATATTTTTCAGACATTCTTGCTTTAACCTTCAGGAGATGGTAAATACTTCGAAAATTCGCTTGTAAGTTATTGATAGGTAAGGCAAGATCTTTCGCTAAATGACCGGAAACTGTGTTTAAAGTTTCTTGCAGTTGTTCTGGTGATAATAAATTGAAACTGAGTCTCCCATGATAAATGTCTGTTATAGTGTCTAGTACCTAAGCTTGTCTGGATAGTTTTCAGGTGCCTCAGGATGTTGCCGATAGCTATTGCACCGGTACTGAACTCATTAACGTTTCTGTTGATCCTGGATTCATTCAACAAACCATCCTGCAGGTGATCTATTTTCATTGACAAATAGTTCAACATCTTATGTTGTTTATGGAGTGCATCCTTTTTCCTCTTCAAAACATTATACTCGGCTTCGATAAGTGAGGTTTGATTTCTCGTGCGAAAACAAACTTGCAGACATCCAATGATATGTGACTTTTGAGAACAGTTTTAAGATGCCAAAATACAAGTTTTTACGTGGTTATATTTTGGGTATGTCGATTTTCCGAGGTCAACCCCTAAATTGACTGGACTATATGGAATTGAAACATGACATTAAACAATTGTAGAATTTGTACGCGTTCTTCCAAGGTTCTAAACTATGCAGATCCAGTAATATGAAATGGCTTACCTACTATCTTTTTATTACATACCTACAGATGAGCGAGCGGGCAACATGATCACAAGTGTTAACCGGTTCTTTCGGCTTCAGCTCATGTCAAGAGTGTGAGATCTTAGCTGATTCTATGGTGATATATATCATATGAATACTCTCGTCAAATCTCGATTGCAGAAGGACAATTTATAGTGATCGGAAATCTGCACCAGCCAGTTTATTCTAAAGTACCGTTATTTCTAAGGTATCTACGTAGGTGAAATTATTACTGAGAGTGTGCCGTACCTTGTCTAAGGTTTGAGACCTTCTTGTTCCCTTCGCGGTTGAACAGGTGAACTCTGCTGTAGCTTCCAGTGATGGCTTATCTTTGATTTATAATTTTATTTGTCTAATGCAAATACTGCTGTTTCTCCAATCTCCACAAAAAATACAAATGGTGCTACCTACCATTTGTATATTTTGTACAAAATAGATTGTAGTGACATGACTGCACTTATTTTAGTACCTACCTAGCCAAAATATTCACGGGGTCGACCGAATTTCAGCAGGGTTATGTATGCTATACCACACTGTGGTAGATTTGCGTGGCTCCACCATTCAGGGACGTCGGGGAGACCACTCATATGGTTTTTAGTGCATAGGAAAAATAACTTTCGGGAGTCGCACATGACCTTTCCGCTAGCTGCCGAACTGCACTTTGTGTTCGGTTTATGGTCTGGTAGTGTGAGGCCCGCATCTAGAGTTCTCGCGAAAGAGAAAAATAACATAATATGTAATTAATTTGTAAAAGTAAACATACGCGTACGTACTTGAACAATAACTAGGCTCCAGCTCATTTCCTGCATTTGCAATTACGGGTATCTGGAAAATTCAATCGCTTTGAGTAACTGCATGTCATCTTTTCAGAAAAGACACTTTTTATAACGATCATTGACATCATTGTAATATAATTATCATATTCACTCAATGAAATAAACTTACGACACAAAAAACAAATCGTGGGTCTGTGCTTTAACATTGCGAACGTGGCAACGTTCGCAATGTAAAAGCGCAAGTCCACGATTTGTTTAAATAGGTATAAACGTAGAATCATTAAGCAATTAACTCCAATGCTGTCGTTCATAAGCGTCTCATCGTGATCTAAGTGAATGGGTAAATGATTTCGAATTTGACATCTCAGTAGCCACTTACAGGTTTCATTACATAGGTACTTGCTCTCAGAGCTCTGATTTTTCAGTCATCTCACTCCCTAATACAGTAATACCTAGACGGCTAGAGGTCCAATATTGAAATGTAGCTCTTGTCCTATCTACTTAGGAACTGTTATTTTCTTTCAGAGAAACAGGACTCCACAGAATGATGAATGAACCTACGTCGAAATGACTAAATAGTTTTGTAAAAAAATATCTAGCTAGAATGTCTACACATTACATAAACATGTACAAAGAAAATTACATTCGCAAACATAAATATTCGCTTAGCCGTTAACCATTGATTTGATTGAATAATCTTTTACACAATTTCACACGATTTTATAATTAAACTTCTTGTGCGAAAATGCCTAGGTACTTATTACTTTCTTTTCGTTATATCCTATTTATAAATCCATGGGTTCTCATCGGTGTTGCCAATGGATTATTTGTCCGAGAAATAATATTCAGGGTCATATAATCTTTATCAATATCCAGCATGTTATTTTAATACATAGTACTAAGTATTAATATCTAATTTAGTTGTATCCATCCATATAAATGTAAAAGGTAGATTACACATGATACGAAGTTTTATAATCGAATATGAAAGAGCTAAATGCTCTCTTAATGATAGCTCTCCAAAATGTCACTAAACTCTGTACTTTTTCTTCATCCTTGTATCTTATTAAGTAATTGCCTAGTAATTTAGATCTAGATAACGATCAATTAAAAATAAACAATTTAATTAATATATTAAAGCGGCTCTGAAAACCACAGTTAAAAAATATTCTATCGTAAAAGATTCGCACATCGTACAGTTTTTTTTATTATTTATGTTTATTTTTTAAATACGTAGGTAGTTAGTGACACACATACTTAACAATATCAACGTACATACCAGTGTAAAGATAATATAAAATAAAATCATATTTAATTAAAAACACATCAACACACGTCTCCGTCCGTACATTATTGGAACTTGATTAAAAGTCAATTATTGGATTAATTAAAATGTCAGTCAATCGTTTCGTTGCAATTATCCGCACATTTCATGCTGAGTTTACACTGGCTTAGAGCTATTGTTTGGACTTACCCCAGGACTTAAGGACGTTACGACTTAAGTCCCGGGGTAAGTCCAAACCTTCATATGTAGGAACGGTATTTACCCACTAATTTACACAGGCAAATTTAGTAACCATTCCCTATCTTGTTATCATATCCGCCAACAGGCGTTCGGGGCCCTCCCACAATCGTGTACCTATAGCATTAATTTTCAAATCCCATCGGATAAAAATAATAATTGTAATAACAGGTGGCGCAAAAGGAATGACCCTATTTGGTTCAGCTACAACTTCGTTTCTAAAGTACCTACCTACTACTTACTATCCGTGAGAACCTGTAATTGGCTTACTGCTCCAAATTTCAGTCATTTTGTCTTTATTGGTATAGCTGTTGGTTTTCCAAATGGTAAATAAATAAATAAATTAGAAAACTATAATTAGAACAAGTTATTTAAATATGTATATTTGTGCCATGACGTTTAGTTGAATTACCTATGATTTAAATATGATGTCTATTAAATGTTGACCTCCAGAGATGAAGCACATTTGAGCCCTATTTATGACATTTTCCATAACTAGCCGTAACACTGCCTGCGATATGTTTCTTATTTCTTGGTGTATGTTTTCTTTTAAAGCTCCCTAGAGTCTATGGTTTATTCACGTACACCCGAGATTTCAAATAATCCCAACTTAATAATTTTGAAGCTAAATTATCCTCTTCAAGGTTGAGGTTTATGACGCGCTGGCTGTACTCTAGACGATCTCGGTAATCAGTAGTCAGCAGCTGATGAGTCATCTGAGTTTTACACGGAAACATCTTCAATTCTTTGACCAAAATACGCTGCAGAGTAAAATTTTACGTTGTTTTTAACACGCTTCTACTAGGTCGACATGTATGTAACTATGTAATGGAATCTAAGCTAACTAATTTAAGCATCTTCCAAGGGTCATAGCGTAGTGAAAATTGGCAGCTGTATGTAGTTCTGATGACAATACAATAATATGGTACTGTCGAACTGATGTGATGATGGAGCCGGAAGATATGAACTGGAACTTCATGATGGAGAATCGTATCATAGCTATTTTGGATTTCTTAGAAAAGTCTTGTAATGAACTTTGACCATGATTAGGTTTCCAGGTCTGATGATGAAGCCAGAAGATAGACACTGGCATTCCATGATGGAATATCGTGTCGTAGTCGTGTTTGCATTTGTGAGAAAGGCCACGTAATGGACTTTGAACACGATCAGATTTCAAGGTTATAACAAACCAATTACATATAAGTATATTGTAGACCACTCAGTGGTGTAGGTACTTAGGGTCAGTGGCGTAGGAAGGGGGGGGGCGGCGGGGGCGGTCCGCCCCGGGTGCCACCCTTTTTGGGGTGACAGCTTAGGGTCCGTACTTTTGCGGCTGGACATGCGTATGTGGCTCTATGTAGAATTAAATCACTTAGTGGTCTCCAGATTGAATGGCTAGATTGTTCCAAGCTGACAGATAAAACACCATGCAATACAGACGCACTGGCGGAGATGGAGAGGATGCGGGCTCATTCGCCTAATTAAAATATATGTATAAATGTTAAAAATATTTCGTTATCAAAGACCAAAAAGTATGAAATAAATTAATAGTTTAAAAAACGTGTTTTCACGTTTTTATAAATGCACGTAAAAACAAAAAATAAATTATGGATCGTTCAAGTTGTCTCTATTTCTGGGCTGAAGTGTAAACTATGTGCTTTTACTTATAATATTTGATTGTAAAAGCGTGGGGCGCTGGAACAGGAAACTGGCAGAAGCTGCACAAGAGCATAGCGTTTATGCCACCAGAGGGAACCAAAGATATCTCGTCCACGAACAAGAACTCTACATTTTGCCACTATTGACGCATTACCCATATGTAAGTATAAAATTACCTGAAAGAAGAGGCGTTAAAAATGACGGTGAATTTCGTCTTTCCTCGCTGCTGGCGCCTGTTTTGTCTGAGTTCGACAAACTGGTACTTTGAACAGACTGTTTAATGTAGTGCCACCTACTAGTCGTGCTGCAACTCCAGTAAGAGCGCCAATCTTTACTTGCTTCATGTAACATCTGTTCACTTGATTTTTTCAACAAGAACGTCTTTCTGTTCCAGCGCCTCACGCTTTTACAATCAAATAGGTATTATAAGTTATACATAGTTTACACTTCAGCCCAGAAATAGAGACAACTTGAACGATCCATAATTATTTTTTTTTGTTTTTACGGGAATTTATAAAAGCGTGTTTTTCTAGTAATTTCTAAGCTGTTAATTTTTATCACTGATGACCGCTTTACTCCCAAAGAACGTGGAATAATCGTTATTCCACGTTCTTTGGGAGTAAAGCGGTCCATGATTATTTTTAGTAAATTTTACATTTGATTACTACAAAATGTTCAATATACCCACAGAGTACATTTTTATATATATACCAAAACGTCCAACCTCTTTGATAAGGCATTTCTATAGGGTCATTACCAACGAGGTCATTACTTTTGCGCCACTCTGGAGGTAATTAAATCTATATCACTATTTAAATTAAGCTGAATATGAAAGCATTTATAATGCTGATTTAGATTTTTCAGTACTTATTCCGAGAGTGCCGTAAGAAGCGAATAAGGAATTATACGAAGCACATGATAGTACCTTTCTATTTTTGGGAAGGTGCAAAATATGACCAGTTTAGTGTTAGCGGATTACTAGTCACACTTAACACGTTCGGACCAGCAACGTCCTATGACGCGATTAATAACATCGATGGTCAACACAACGTCTTATCACGGCTATAAAAAATATGATACTGTTTGCACTACGTCCCATAACGCCAGGAAGCCGTATTAAATACAGTATCCCGATCTTATGCGCCGCAACACTTGCATGTCCCAGCCATCTAGAGCCACAACAAATCACTTTTTGGTGACTTGTTATTGTCATCTATCACACTCGTACATGTGCGCACGCACACATGCGCAACGTCCTGTAACGTCCTACAATGCGGCCACGTTGCCCGCATGGGTTGCTGTGCGCCGCCGCACTCGTGGACGTGGTTTGGCAACGTTTTTTGCGTATGTTCATCAGTCGGTGTTCTTTGCATTTGGTGACCGCGCGTATGATATTGACAACTTTTTACAATAAACGTAAGTAATTCAAACTTATTTTCATATAAACTCTATGTTTTTTGTTTATGCTAAATTCCTATAAGGATACGTTGAACCTAGTATAATAATCGTAGTTACCTAGACACTTTACAGAAACAAACTGCATTGTTTTAGATGGATAAAACGCGGCAGTGTAATAAGGGGTCGTTAAAGATTTTTGAAGACATTTCGTTCCAAGATTCAAAGCCTGATCCCTTCAGTGATGATGGAGAGTATGGAACAGATCGCAATTGTGATCCTAGACCGGTGCGACGTGATGAGAGTAACAGCGATAGTTCTGTAAGTGTCACACAGCGTGATTTGCAACTATCTACGTCGAAGACTGAGGCATCAGCATCGGACGTGGATTCTGAATCCTCCAGCAGTTCCGGTAGTATTTTTGATACTCACATCTATTGTATGGAAGCGCAAAATTTCATCAAATCGTAGTATGCATACTGAAGAGGAAATCTTCTGTGGACAGAACTTTTCTCAGAGGATGATAACAATATGAACAATAATACACGTCTTGCGTCACTGCAGAAGTGGGCGATATTCCAATAACCTCAGATTTAAATGACTACCTACCTGCTATTCCTTTACCACCACCACCGATTATAGATGTTCAAAACAGCTCGATACTTCTTCTTCCACATTGCCATTGCTTCCAGAGCATGACCACTTACCAACTTCTCCTGATGGGCAACAACTGAGCTCAGTCGGTGCTCATCGCTCCTGAGGATGCCTCGTGCAGAGGCGAAACACGTGTCGAAGAATAGTCGGCGCATAAGTACAGCAGGATACTGCAAGTGAGATATCTTCCTGGAACCCATACCATTCCTATATCCCTTAGCATTTTAGAGGAGTTCGGTGTTGTCAACCTTTTTCTATTGCAATAGTTGGGGTGGTCAATCCGAGGGTGCGTGGTGGGTTCCTCTTACCATCCATTAGGTTACAATGGAGTTCCGCCAAGTAACGTCTAATTCAAACAACAGATGTATATTCTCTATAGAATTAAAACAAGTTGATCTCAAAATATTGCATTTTTGTTTTTTATTAGATATAGTAATAAATATTAAAAGTTTATTTTCAAATAAACCTGTTTCATTACTTTTCAAAAGGAAAATAGTTCCTTTCATTGTGACGTTTGTTCACGTTCTGAGTTTTACTATGACTCTATTGGATTATTAGATGCGACACAACGTTTATAAACGACGACGTGATAAAACGTTGTTTGCGTATACAATATAGCTGTACGCCTTGTTGAAGAGGCAACGTTTCAGAGCGTTGACGTGAACAGATCTTCTGCCCAAATGTCTGGACATTTATTTATCGTATTTGATACAAAGTTACTTGAAGTCGACGTCTATCGACTTAGTGTCCTAATCATGTAACAATTAGAGGGTACTTTAAGAACAGAACGTTTACCCACGTAGGCCAATTTTGTATGGGAAAAACATTGTGTCACGTTATGCGTACATGACGCGAGCGGTGCTGGACCGAACGTGATAATTTAAAACGCCATTGACACGAGAAGAAGAACTGAAGAAGACGTGTACCTACTTACTTAGTATACCTAGCTGAACAAATGCTCATTTTAACTTACAATGCTATTGTGACGCAAATTAGGAAAGCCTTAGGTCTGAAGTGGACTGCAAAAGGTTGTATAATGATGATGAGTTGGCCTGAGTTTTACCTTTTTTGATTTCGCTCGTGAACACTATGCCTGCTGTTATTTTGCACCTGCGTTCGCTTACATAGAATTACTTAAGCATTTACATGATTACCGATTAAAGACTCGCTTTAAGTGGAAAATTGTTAATGAAAATCAGTTGTTCTAAGCTAAATAGCTTTGATTGCGCCTTTTCAAAAGTACTAATCGTTTAAAATCGCAAGGCTGCTGTACCTACTTATTTTAGAAGTAAAGTAACTAAAGTTAGAGACGCATTTTGTTCATGTTATATGAGGCAATCGAGCAGACGGATCACCTGGTGGTAAGCGATTACCGCCGCCCATGTACATCTGCAATACCAGAGGAGCCACAAGTGCATTGCCGCCCTGGAAAGGAAAAGGAGGAGTAGCGGGATGAGGGAGAAGGAAAAAAGATGGGTGGTCTACACTGTGAAGGCTAAGGTTATAGTCCACCACACTGACCAAGTACGTGTTGGCAGACTACACAATACATAGTGTCTTTCGAAAACATGGAGAACTTTCAGACATGAAGTTTGCCTCACGGTGTTTATCTTGGCTTTAGCGAGCGATAATTAGCAATTTTCTAAAAAAAATTCGTCACTGTGGTGACGGATTAAGAATACGGAATGTCACTAACTCACTACCCCATATATCATCCCATGGGTGTCGTAAGAGCCGACAGAAGGAGCATATTAGGTATGCAGAGAACAGCACTGTAAGAGAAGGAAAACTTGACACAAACCCTAAACCAACCCGTTTGGCCAGCGTGGTATAGTAGGCCAATTCCTCCTTTCAAAGGAGAGGCCTAGTCCAGCAGTGGACTGTTAAAGGCTGATGATGATGATGATGAATTAGCAATTTAGCTTAGAATATTAAAAAAATACAAATTGGACCTAAATGCGAGCCTTGAGGAACACCAGAACATACTTATAGGAAATAGTAATTTATCGCAAAAAGCTGTGAATATTTTCTTGATAAAATCAACATTTAGTTTCCAAAAATCACGATTCCACAAAATATAACTGTCTATGAGAAACATGAACGTTAAGAAAATTGGAGAAGCTGACTCAAATGTCTAACTGAGAGATTTTGTCGTGTTCGTCTGACTATAACGTTCTTTTCTGGGGTAAGGTCCAAGTTTGCACACGATTGTCACGGTGACAAGAGACTTGTCAATGCGAACAATTGCTTTAAACTTTCTAAATGCGCCCTCTGGCGGTCGCTAACTAAAAGGGGCGCGTTTAAAAAGGGTTTATTTATAGGTATACTTTTATTTCGTTTCCGTCGACTAGTCACCAGACAATTGAGTGCCAACTCGGACCAGTTCCTAGGTCGCTAATGAAGAATAAATAGAAATATAGGAGTCAAATCCTTTTCAAAGCCGTGCTTGGATACAAAAATAAAACAAACAAGTAACAACATATTTTTTATAATGTACAAACATCCTTACGAATACTTATATATAACATAAAATGGCTTATATATAAATATTAAACTTCTCTCGAAAATAAATATATTAACCTCAAACAAAATACCTAACTGTCCATTTTTACTGAGAAAACAAAGAATAATTACAATAAAACATAAGTTTTAATTACAATATAACATAGCATAATTTTGTAATATTTTTGCTGTGGAATAGGTTCTCCTATTCAAATAGAAATGCAATTAATTTATCATCTGTTCAATGCCTAGTTCCACCTATGCCGCCTAGATGGCGCTTTACACAATATTTGACGTGCGGCCATTTAATAGATCTGATTTAAACGCTATCAATACTGCGATTACTAATACATACATAATTATTATGGCCTAAAATCTGTTATATTTCATTACATAGAAAAATATTTTTGACAATATAATATTTATTTACTTTTAACAGTTTGCCTGGTTACCTTATGGTAACCAGGCCAACTGTTAAAAGTACCTACCGGTTACCTTATGGTAACCAGGCAAACTGGTTATATGCAAACTTTTCCGTCTTTTCTTCTCGTCTCTGCATTGTCACACAATTCGTAGGGAGTACTTAAATCATATTTTAATTCTACAAGTCCTATAATCTATGCGGCTCATAATTGTGTATCTGATCTTAATTTTAGAATAGCGCCCTCTTTTGAAGTTCCTGTGAAAACTTGCATTAGTTACCTCTACAAAATAATAGATGTACACCAAAGCGTCATAACTCACTAGCACTATTTAACAGCACTTAGAGGAAGCTTTATCTAGTTTACTCTGGACATTAGTTGATTACGTTATTTTTTAGACTCTTTTATATTCCTTAAAAAAAAGTATTTCATTGTCATAGAAAGCACTCGTTTTGTTTATATTTCTATATGTTTACGTCAATGTTGTTCTGGCGTAACTTTCAAGCTGATTCGCTGGCGCCCTCTAACGACTTCGATGAGTAAAGTGCCGCTAGTGTTCTCCAAGACTGTATAGATGTCGGTAGCTGTGTGCACGGGTTTAGAGTTTATACTGACTACTATATCGCCTGGTTGAAGGCCTCCGCTGTGAAAAGAAAGAGAGTCCCATACCAGGAATGCGATTAAATCACGTATCGCGAGGGACATTAAAACATTCAATAAATTGACAGAAATAACACGGTCTCGAAGCAATGCTTCGCACAGTGTCAAGCGGAGTGTTCGAAAGGCCCCTAATCAGGGTAAGTAGTGGCTGTCAGGAGCGTTTCTAGAAATGTTAGAAAAAAGCCAAATTTCCCAATATCGGACTAGACTAGGTTTCTGGGTTGGATTGTTTTTTACTTTCGATTTGGTAAGACGGAACTCCTCGTAAAAAATATTATCTTACTCGACTTGCGCAATAAAGAAGATTAACGATGTTTTTTTTATGTAGTAGGTAGGCGGCAAACGAGTAGACTATCTACTATGATATTACTATTGTACGATTTTCTGTGAGAGGGTAGTACTTGCCTGGTCGAGCCGGTCCATTCATGCTGACATCGGCAAAGCTCTATAACTATTTTAGTTAAGAATAGTGTCAAGACATTTGATGACTTATTTAGACTTGTGAAAATATTTGATGGTGAAAATTTCCACAGATATTCATTCTCAGCTAGACGGCACATACGTGACGGCTTAGTAAGAAAGTTTAAACTTACTTATAAGCTGGTGATCCAATGATAACCTTCCAAACAAGGATTCCATGCTCGATATCCGATGGCATCTGTCAACATAATCATTTTACTTATAAGAGATACAGATGTAGTCCCACGCGACACAGAATTTACTCCTAGTGCAAGAGACTAGATTCCCAATTCTCCTAAATATATTTGTTCAATATGCAGTTTCGGTCTAATGTCAGTGTCATAATTTTTTCACAAATGGTATTCTCCTAAACCAACTGATATTTGAACGTTATTGGAATGTTATCGTGACTAGATCGTAAATTGAACAATCTGTCAAGGTCAAACTTTATAAGTCAAATTAGACGATAATGACATTTCTTAATTCTGATTCTGAGTCAATTCAAAATATAATCTCATTTCGTTCAAAATAATATGTTATAAGTTTCAATGTCATATAAAATACGAGAATTGGCCTTCTGGAATAAATCCTGTGTCACACGGGACTTACGTGTACCGGGACTTTCACACTGTCAAGGCTTACGAAACCCTAGTCCTCACTTAGGTAGCAGTATAGGGTGTTTTAATCAGCGGCGATAGCCCAGTGGTGTACGTAACGGACTGGCGAGACGATGGTCTCGGGTTCGATCCCGAGGTACCCCGGTACCCTTTTCGAGGTTATGTGTGTATTATAATCGTTAATTATCGCTCGCTTAATAAAGTGCCCGGTAGATGGCAATAGGCTCGCCCTCTTTTACATTGGGACCGAAATATAACTGGCGAAAAGTGGGTGTGTAATACACCTCTGCCCAACCCTTCGGGGATAAAAGGCGTGAAGTTTATAAGAGAGATCTAAGAAAACAATTATAATAAATTAAGTAATAATCAATTAGAATAAATTATTAGTTTTAATTATAAAATAAATAATTAATTCTAAAATTTGTTTAAAAAATATTAAGCTGAACAGCAGCTGTCATGGTAGACGTCATACGGTCAATTGAACAACGCAATGTTTGGAAAGTAATCACCTTGACATTGGCAAAATCATCGATAATTATACGATGGGGCCATAATAAAAAAAAACAAACATAACATAACTTCACGTCTTTTATCCCCATTAAGGGGTTGGTAGAGGTGTATTACACACTCACACTTCGCCAGTTATGTTTCGGTCCCAATGTAATAGGGGGCCTATTGCCATCTACCGGGCCCATTATTAAAGTTATTTAATTTATTTACAAAACTAGCTGACTGCAGTACATCCCATATACTCAAGTGACATTCGTTTAGCGATATCGCTATTCGCTAAGTGCAAAAATGTAAAGAACTGACATAGACTTTCGACATGTCACGTGGTTAACGAAGAACAAATCGCACACCTAGCGGTATAATGACACATCTACATTTTTCTTATTTTACAGAAATGAGGGTCAAAGATTTTACAAATGTTTGAAACGAAGTTATGACTTCATTTTACGTTATATAATGAATTTTATGGTTTTAGCAACTAGTATAGACCTTAATAGATACTTAGGGATAAAAAATACACTTCAGGTTTCCAGGAGTTGCTTCATAACAGTCAAAAAAGAAGAAGAGCCATGCAATTGTGCCGTTATACTTTTAAAAACTTCCAAAAATGTCATATATGCCCCAAAGCCATTATTAAACAGGATTTGAAAACCAAGAAATAAAGACATTTGCTTAATAGAAAACAACAGTTTTTATTTGAAATCAACATGCCTACATAGGCTGCACTAAAAGTATCGGGAATGGAATATTTCCACTGTTCCTGTCATATTAAAATATTTTTAATTGAAAACTCCTTGGTTTTAAAAATCGAATACCATTTATTTATTTAAAAAAAGATTCTCGGTCTTGTCACAAGGTTTTGTCAAACTTGTTTAGTCGTTGAGAAAATGGAATTGATTCGAGAAAATTCAAGAGCGATGATTTATTATGACTTTCGAAGTGGTTTAACACAAAAACAGTGTGTTGATCGGATGATTTCTGCATTTGGTGATAAAGCCCCATCCAAAACCACAATTTATCGTTGGTTTGCTGAATTCAACGTGGACGTGTCAAGCTCAGTGATGATGTCCGTCAAGGTCGTCCAAAAACTGCAGTCACCCAAGAAAACGTTGATGCTGCGCGTAAGCTGATTGAGGCAGATCGCGAAATTCAGGCAACTTTAGACATTGGCATGAGTCAAATAAAAATAATCTTGCATGAACAATTAGGTGCATAGGGTTCCCACCAAGAACTTAGGGTCCCAAGGCAACCTCACCTGCAAGTGGTGCACCTGCCGATCAACGGACGAGGCTCTGGCAAACAAAATATCCCGATAAGCGGCAATAGGCTCGCCACGTATTACGTGGGACCAAACACTGGCGAAAAGTAGGCGTTTAATATGCCTCTGCCTACCCCTTTGGGGAAACAGGCGTGACTCTATGTATGTATGTATGTATGAACAATTAGGTGTAAAAAAGTTGTTTTCCCGATGGATACCGCATTCGCTCTGTGAAGAGCAAAAAGCGGCTCGTGTTACTTGGTGCGTTGGAACTCTCGAAAGATTCTACACAGGATCCTCAAATGCTGTATACAACATCGTATCAGGTGACGAATCCTGGATATACGCGTACGAACCCGAAACAAAAAACCAGTCACGAGTTTGGGTGTTCGAAAATGAGTTAAAGCCAACAAACATTTTTCGTTCACGGAGTGTTGCAAAAAAATGGTGGCCACGTTTGTCTCCAAAACCGGCCATGTTATGACTATTCCTCTTGAGGGACAAAGAACGGTTAATGCAGAATGGTATGCTAGCATTTGTTTGCCACAGGTCGTTTCTGAACTCCGTAAAGAGAACTGCAACCACCGCATCATCCTCCATCACGACAATGCGAGTTCCCACACCGTGCACAGAACAAAACAGTTTTTAGAGCAAGAAAACATAGAATTATTAGACCATCCGCCGTACAGCCCCGAGCTAAGCTCTAGTGATTTCTATACTTTCCCTAAAATAAAGAATAAATTGCGTGGACAGAGATTTTCATCACCTGAAGAAGCTGTGGACGCCTACAAAACAGCCATTTTGGAGACGCCAACTTCCGAATGGAATGGTTGCTTCAATAATTGGTTCCATCGTATGGAAAAATGTGTCATGCGGAGAATACTACGAAAAGCAATAAATACATTTTTAAATAGTAATGTTGTGTCACTTCCTTGATTCCCGAAATTTCCAGATTTTTTTAATATTCGTATTTGTAATTTTATTCAAATAAATTAATATACTTACTTACATAAAAAGTTTAACTAAAATATTATAATAACCTATATTTGGCTCGTGAAACGTTAAGAAATAGTCATCATCAAACTATAATAAATAAAATAAAGAATAATCACGAATCTTCTCTTAATTTTATTGTAAACGTAGGTAATAATCATATGTTTTTATCATCATATTATGGTGAGATAGTTACTCTCCGTTCTAAAAACAAAAGCACTTAAAAGTTTGGCAGTTTAAGTTTAGATAAAGGTACGATAGTGAAATCCAGATCCAAATCAAGGTTTACCTTACTGCTCCGAAATTTTAAGAAAGTTTACTTTACCTTTAAGTATCTTTATTAATTAACTAAGCAGTAAACAAAACTATAAGCATTGCAAGCTTTGTCTCTCTGTAGTTACCTGTGAGTTAGATTTGCGCATGGAATAAATAGCGATGTCACATTCCTTTGTCTAATGTGCCATTTTGCCAAATGTGTTTTGAAATTTTTTTTAATGTCTACTAACTTACTACGTTAATAAAATGTCACATTTGCCACTTACGCCAAGACAGATTTAGAAGCGATTGCACCTCGCCCGGCACAACTGACAAATAAGCCGTTGTTATGCGCGGAAGCGGGGGGAACGTACTAAGTACTACATTGACACTTGACGCCCTTTCTCAACAAATAGGAAAACTAACACCGTGCCGTTTTACCACTTTATAAATTATACACTTTTTAACACTTAGGCCATAAAAACTCAATTTCGCTTTTTTGTAAAATGTGCCATTATACTGCTAGGTGAGCGAAATTGCTTATGTTACCATGGCAACCAAGCGTTAGCGAAAGTAGAAATGAGAAGCGAATGCCACCTGTCTAGGCCCTCTGAGCAACATGACTTTTAGCGTTTCCGCCCAAATTGCGCGTCCAAAATTTGGAAACGTATTTTTTTGGATTTTTACGATGTTGTTGATATAAGTAAGAAATTTTTACCACACAGTGACAAACCAAAATGTACCATAAATATACGAAGCACGAAAGATACAGATTGGCTTATCACCAAATGCCAAACAACAATGAACCTAATACGTAGGACATAAGATCCATTTTGGCTTGCCAATCAAAATATGAAAGAAAACTCAAATCACTGACCTCTGGATTCCTCATCCGCAGCTCCATAAGTATAGTAGGCGTTAACGACAGCATTGTGATCCCGAGGTACCGCCGGGATACTTGAGGTGACTTCGTTTTTCCTAAGGAACGATCTAATTACCATGCAGTATTAAAATATCGTATAAAAAGGGACGTATTATGTTGATTTTATTTCTTGAAGCTATTTTGGACTGTTCAGCGCCAGATAAGCATTAAAAAGATTTTCTATGTATACATCACCAGCTTATTTACAGTTTCAGTCATTCAATAGATGGCGCATACCGTTGCCTATGATTAAAGACGGTAATTTCAAAAAGAACACACATTGTACGGTTTTTTACGACAAATCTTTTACTGTACAGGCTGTACGATTGTGGAATTCATTGCCTCAGACAATAAGACAGGCTCAATCGTTGACAGTATTTAAGAAACTTGTCACCAAACACTACTTAGCAGATATTCCATGACTACTCTTTTAAACTTGCACTGATATTGTATTTATTTATGGTATCTATTTATATATTTTATGAAGTATATATTACTGTATGTTGCAATATTAGTATGTAAGTACATATTATTATTAGTTTTGTTGAGCTCTATAGGATAAACTATTCCATTAAGTACACCATTACCTACCCATTCTATCAGTAACTCAATTATGTATTCCATTCTTGGTTGTCTGGAAGAAATCGCATTTAGCGATAAGACCGCCCTTGCACCACTAGTTTTAAGCTGTTTAAAATTTGATCAGTGATCAAATTTAATTCTTGTATCTTTTTGTTGTTTTGGTGTACAATAAAGAGTTTCCAATCAATCAATCAATTGTAAGTAAAGCGACCACTTTCTAACCGACTAGAAGACTGACAAAATTTCACGTGATTTTCCCTTTTTATTTGGCAACAAAATTACTCATGAAATTCCTCTTTTTTATTTGGCATAAAGCGAAGACCATGCATTATTTTATTTTTTATATACTTACTCTTTGCAAGGAACTCCTTAACATAATCGATAGGTATCGCGAATGATATACCAGACGTGACTTTCATACTGTTTATGCCTATCGCTTCACCGTCCAAGTTTACTAGGGGGCCACCACTGTTGCCGAAAGTGATTGGTGCGTCTGTCTGAATGTAGACCATGTCTTTGCCTGAAAAAGGAAAACGTAAGTTACAATATTTAATTTCATTTATGTTTTATTGGCGCATTGTTATAAACGTGTAATTAGCTGATAAAAAACTAGTTTTCGACAGCTGGCAACAACAAATACGGATAAGCTTAAAGGACAATGGCAGATCTCAATACATCAAAATGTCTGAAATTAAATAGAAGCGTACAGTAATAAAAAACATATCAAAAAATTCGGCGTAAGTAACAGAGTCTATAAATGATTCTATTTTCACTCGGGAAAACCAACCCTATAAAGGTCGACCGTATCGATTACTTATTTAATAATCGATACGGATCAATAGCACTCATGTCTATTCCTTTCACACCATTGTCTATGGCAACAATCAAATAATAAAGTAGGTAGTTCGTAATCAATTGGAATGCTTTTTATCATTATAGAATACTCCGGCTTTAACTAGACAAAGTGAAAATATTAAAAATCGTAGAAAAGAAAAACAATTTGTTTTGTTCATATGAAGTTTAAGGTCGCCACAACAAACCCGGACCAAATCTGCCATTTTTCTTTGTTTTTAATACAAAAAATATACAAAAATCGGAATACAACTGGCTGACGCATGTGGCAAAATTATTTTGATAATATTATTATACCATTGACAGACATATTAAAGGATGGAGTAGAGTAAGGTCCCATTCTTCCTTTTAAGGGAAGAATTCGCGCATGGGATCTTAAAAAATGAATTAAATTATTTACATCAAGCAAAGAAAATATTGTAATCCAACATGTTTATCAGTATCACTAACACTGGTATCTAATCTGCTAATGGGAATGCCCAATTTATACTTATTATAAAATAAAGTCTTCGCCGCGTCCTGTCTATCTGTATCAACAATATGAATTGAATAACTAAGAAACGAATTCTTGTACGGTTTTCATCACTAAATGGTATGATTCCTGAGGAAGCTTTAGGTGTACACTAAACCCAGGCGGAGCCGCGGCCGAAGTCTAGTAAAGTTCTAAAATATAATAATAATGTTACTATGTTATGGATATTCATAATACAGGGTGTTGATTTGCATTTGCAAAATATCTTAAGGGGTTAATATACTACTATAACTGAATACAAAATATACATGAAAAAATAAGTCACTAAAAGTTAAAAAACAATTTCGTCATCATGCACTTTGAAAATTTACTCGGTGTATTGACCGCCGCCGCCGCTCAGCTGATCGCCATTGCAGATGCCTAACACTTCCCCCCCTTGTGGGATCTCTATCTTGTCGTGGTAAACTCAGTAACAGTGGGTCAGTAACCGTGGGTTTCAGGTACACCCACGGTGAAGCTAAGCGGGATCCCGGGAGGGGACGCTCCACGTGGGCTTGGGTGAGGCCTGCGTAGGATGCGTCCCAAGGTGCGGGTGCGGGGGACAGTTCTGTCTGTCCCTCGCAGTCGGGTGCGATCGCGGGAGGAGAGGCGTGTCGGTGTTGCGTTGCCGCATCTCCCGCGACCAAATGGGGGCGCACCATCGTTGCGTCGCGGTGGGGCCGCAAAGGAAGAGGAGATGCGGTGTTGCGTTGCCGTCTTCCCTATCCTCTGCGGCTGCTGGGTGTTTTGGCGGCGGAGCCCAACACCTTCATCCGCAGCCAAGGGGGTTTTGTTCGGGCCCGGACCATCTGGCGGGCCAATACCCGTCGGGGGGTTGCGAGGAATGCTTCGGTGATACCTGACCCTCCGACACATGGGTACATGAGGAACACAGGTTAGTTTTTAGTCAGTAAGAGTGACAGTCCCCTTCGGCCTTCCCCAGGGGAGAGGGACTCCATGAGGATTTTACAACACGACAAAAAGGTATGGTTTTATATCATCGTACAATGTTTAAAAAAAATTTTGGTGAATAAGTATTCTGTCTATATTGTATTACTAAAATATTTTGCAAATGCAGATCAACACATTGTATTAATATTTTAAATACATAATGCAGAAATTATCGTAACAATCATAACCAAAACAATTATTTCTTATCATAAACATACATAATTATTAAAAGACAGACCTCTTAATCCAAGTTCTTCACTAGCTCTCTGCGTTGAGCTGACGACGCCAGCAGTCACTGTATTGCTCAGTGCCAGAGGACTGCCCATTGCTACCACCTGGAAAACAAAATATACAGGATTAAATCTGAGCTGTCTTGGCAAAGGTTAGAATTTTAAACAGGTTAAAGTTTCTACTACTGCCTCCGTGGTCCAGTGGACAGCGTATGCGACTGCTGATCGGAGGTCCCGGGTTCGATTCCCGGGTTGGGCAAAAGTGTTGTTGGGTTTTTCCGAATTCTCAATAGCAGCACGGAGTCTGGTGATGTGCCCGGTAATGGCAAAAGGCTCGCCCCCTATCACGTGGGACCTAAAAACTCAAAGCGAAATGTGGGTGTAATATTACGCCTCTGCCTACCTCTTCGGGGATACAGGCGTGAGTCTATAAATAAATAAAATGAAATAAAGTTTATATGGAGTGCCCTACATATAAATTATTATACCTAGGTGACTCTGTTAAGACCTGATTTACCTTTTGAAATAAACTAATTACAGTTGAAATGCCAATTTTTTAGACTATTGTCATGCCTGTATCACTAGAAAGATAAAGACATGGTGCATTGAGAGACTTAATATTTTTGTATTAATCTCAACTAGTTTCAGTGAAGAGTATGTGTGTTTAAGCAGCTTCTATTAACTTCAAATCACTTTAATATATCCTATATTAAAGGATTTTAATAGTGAAGTGAATGCATATAAACACACAATCAGTGAACAGTAAAAAAGGAAAAATGTAAAACAACACTCCTCCTTAAACCAAGGTTAAGCATTGATAGACAGTTATGCTATAAAATGAGAATTACTATCATTTGATTAAGATATAATTTTATATAGACTCACGCCTGTATTCCCGAAGGGGTAGGCAGAGGTGTAATATAACACCCACATTTTGCCATCAATTTTTAGGTCCCACGTAGGCGGCAATAGGGGGCGAGCCTATTTCCGTACCTGGCACATTACCAGACTCTGTGCTGCTACTGAGAATTTCCTAACGGAAAAACCGGAGACCTCCCAATCCCATGCGCACATTTATGCCACGAGACCAACGAGGCAGTCGAAATAATTTTATTGAATGCAATAATTATATAAATTTAAAAGGTACTTTTAAGGTATTGAGTTCATTTCGTTAAAGGAAATAAAATACAAACCCACTCGCCAGGCTGGATGTCCGATGAAGACCCAAGCTTCATTGTTGGCAAACCCTGCACTGGTATGCGGAGTGTCGCCAAGTCAGATTTCATGTCTACGTCTTCAACAAAACCGGTGTGAATAGATCCATCCTGTAATGTACAAATTATACCTTTAAAAGTCAATTCTTTCTGTCTGAAGCACATTTCTTTTTACTCAGAATTCACTAAGAATCATCTTGTGTTGCAGAGAATTTTACAAACATCCAATTGTAAGAGACACATTAAAAAACCGACTTCAAAAACTAAAAAGTACAAAATAATAAAGATTTAATATTAATTAAATACTTCCAATTATTTATATATGCTATTTACTACTAGGATTACCGAGCCAATTTAATACTTACGTAGTAACTTCTTTAAAGTAGGCATTTCATTGTATTAATTTGCTTGTATTCATTTAAGTAATTAAATATTTTTGATTGTTTAAGGCTTGGCACCGACTTCAAACCTATTAGTAAATAGCACTATACAAAAAATTGGTAATAGGTATTTAATTAATATTAAATTTTTATTTTTCTTACTAGTTATTTTAATTTGTTTGTTTTTTATTGTTTTATTTGTTAGTTATTTTTATTTAATACTTTTTAGTGTATTGTTTTATTGTCAAATAGTTATGAGTAGACCTACAAAAGGTGCTGTGCACCTTAAAAATAAAGATCTCAAGAAATGGGAATGGATAAAAGTAGTTGTCTCCATAAAAATGCTCTTAGAAAAACAATTTCATGTTTTTGTGAGACTATTAAAGATTGTGAAAAACATTTGTTGGCCATGAAATCATTTGATTACTGAGTTCCTATGGGCACCTTTCGATTCCATCATCAGATGAGCTCTATGTCATAATAATTTTTCATTGTCATCTAATTTACATAATTAAAGTAACTAAAAAAAATGCTCATAAAATAAAAACTGCTGGGCCTACCTGAATGAAATTTTTATGGGAACAATTTGAAACTATTCCACATCAAACAAAAAAAGAATCACGTAAATCAGCTCAGAAACCTCTGTGAAATTGGTGTACAAACATACAAAATAAAAAATATACCGGCTGAATTGAGAACTTCCTCCTTTTTTGTTTGAAGTCGGTTAAAAATACATCCAGAGCTCAATGTGTTGTCTCAGGTGAGGATTGAACCCACAACACTGGGTGCAGTTCTAAAGGGCAAGGTGCTTGAATCGCTATGCTACATGCGCAGACTACATTGTTTTTATTATGACAGTTATTTATTTTAAATCATTTTCAGGAGAATGATGTTTGTTGATAATATGTTTTATTGCAGAGAATTCGTTTCCAAGTCTGAATATTGCAAGAGGAAATAAAATACTCTTGACATGAATGTGATGCCTTAAAAGGTGTGTGCTATTCTGAATAGAAATGCATTTTGCTCAAATTTAAGCGAGTTTAAGAACAGTACAACATTTCTAAACTTAATATTACTACCGCGTTCCAGTGATTTATGCAATAGGTATACTGTTCAGTTTAAATCAATCAAATATTTCATATTTTATCGCTACTATGTGCGCTACGAAAGCTATTAGAGCGCAAATAATCCTTACAGCAATAATCTGATAACCATCAATGAAAACAATGTTGCGCAACAATGAACTAAAATAACATCACTCACCATCAGCCGTACATTTACTATAGCGTTCGGCTTGTTCACCACGACGTGTGCGTTCGTTAATATCAACCCATCTTCCTTCACTATGAAGCCAGACCCATTAGACAACGTTATTGGCTGACCAGTAAACAAATCAAGTCGACGACCGTCTTTTATCTCTATATACACTACAGACGGCGCAGACACAGTCACAACATCAGCAATAAAGTTATACTTCTGTCTTCTACCTTTCAAATCGATAAATCCAGTCGCTGCATCCAATTTTTCCTTCAAGCTACAATAACCTATAAATCCAACAGCCGCAGCAAGAATACCACTAAAGTATGTGTTTCTACTTTCACGACTACCATTGTAATTATTAGAACTATGAATCATACGGCAGGCACATCTATAGTTTATATTTAAAGCAGGTTTTAATTGAATTATACGAGAAAATCTCGAAATATTCATTGTTGATAGTGAAGTTGTCAAAACGATTACGAAAACAAATGTCAGTGTCAATTGTCATCTGTTGACATTTGACGAGTGTGCTAGTGGAGTCCACAAGTTAGAAATAGCAGTGTTATAGCAGTGCTAAAACAGTTATAACGTTATACTCTACAGATAAAATAATCTTGATTGAATGTTTTTTCATCAAATGAAGAACTTTCCTTCTTTGTGTAGGTATCAATAAAAACACAATTAAATATTTTTTCATGAACTATCAAGCAACATTCTTGCAGGTACCTAGGTATTCTAGCAGTGTGGGCGGCAAGTTCAAAAACATCTTGAGCTTGGATTAAATCCGCAATGCATGAGATTACAATCTCATACACTATCTTTGAACCATCCGTTCAGTATCTGGTAATATACCATGATTATGGATATTATGTAAATTTATTGATTTATTTAATCACACATAACAGAATCTAGTAGGTAGGTACATTTGTGGCAAACATATTTAAGCAATAGAATTATAAACTAGGTTACTAAATATGCTTATACATAATCATAATCAGTAAAAATAGGATATAAAATACTTCTAATAACTAGGTAATATCGCAAAAATTAAGTAAATAGATGCTTATTGCCAGTCCTGTGTTTACTTACATAAAAAGTAAATGCTCAGGTACGAGTCTTACTTATTTAGGTACTCTGTATTAATTGTATACCTAGCATGCGTTCAACTTGACCTAGGGCGGGAACTGTGTCAACATTTGAACTAGTTAACGGTAGTACGACGGAATTGTTTTTGAGTTACGATCAATGAAGGAATGGAATCAGGAACAAAATAATAGCTTGTTTTGCACGTCAAGTTTGCACTCACCCATGTGCTACAGATCGCTGTAACCTTTTTAATTAAAATATAATGTAGGTATAGCGTAAAGCGTAGCAAAATATATACTTAAATAAAATATCAAATAAGATATAACTTTGTAAGGTAGGGTCTGTATCTGCTCTCCCCCGTGGGATCTCCACCTTGTCGTGGTGGGGGAGCTCAGTAACCGTGGGTTTGAGGTACACCCACGGTGAAGCTAAGCGGGATCCCGGGAGGGGACGCTCCACGTGTTTGAGTGAGGCCTACGTAGGATGCGTCCCAAGGTGCGGGTGCGAGGGACAGTTCTGTCTGTCCCTTGCAGTCGGGTGCGGTCGCGGGAGGAGAGGCGTGTCGGTGTTGCGTTGCCGCGCGCCCTATCTCCCGCGACCAAATGGGGGCGAACCATCGTTGCGTCGCGGTGGGGCCCCAGAGGGAGAGGAGATGCGGTATTGCGTTGCCGTCCTCCCTATCCTCTGCAGCCGCTGGGTGTTTTGGCGGCGGAGCCCAACACCTTCATCCACCACCAAGTGGGTTTCGTTCGGGGCCCGCCTGACCATCTGGCGGGCCAATACTCGTCGGGGGGTAGCGAGAAATGCTTCAATGCTTCGGTGAAACCCTACCCTCCGACACATGGGTACATGAGGAGCACGGGTAGGTTTTTAGTCAGTCCGACACAAAAAAAAAGAAAAAAAAGGTCTGTAGCTGCTGGTGAAGATGCAGAATAATAAGTTCGATCTTGTTGTGTACATATATTAAGAGAATATATTTACAAAATAAACTTAACCTAAATATATAGTAAGTATAAAATAAGTTTTACAAGAAGTGGTAGCTTAAAGTACGATACAAATCGCGACAGCCAATGATAGCAAGGTACATTATAGTGTAGTTATTTGGGACAGCGCTTGCACGTGGAGTATGAGCGGCTCGCTCTATGAAGCTCCCGCTCTAGCGGCCGGGCGGCGCCTCGAAGACGACGTATGATACTCGACATTTGGCGGTTCGGCTCCGTTGCGCGCGGACGTGCATGATGCTCAAAGAGTAAAGTAATATAGATGGAATGATGTTTATGTATTGCAGCTACAAAGTCCTCCCACTCCGTCGAGCTTAATGGTGACTGTCCACTAGAGTGGAAGGAAGCGGCGCTCCCGCTGTGTCAACGGCTAAAACCAATAGAATACTAAGCAATAGTGCGGAGAGTAGCGAGAATGCGCCCTCTGCAGTTTGTATGCATTTCCTCTTCTCTTCGCCCCAGTGGTCAGACGTCATTAATTGATTTATGGTACAATGCTGTCCCTAATACTTATTATTTTTTTCGTTGTTTGAATGTTTGTAATCCCATGGCTAAGCATTATATGCCTTGTGATAGGATATCTTTTACAAAAATGTAGCACTCATAGCGAGACTTGGCTTGCCGTTCGTAGTAGATCGGCAAAGTTAAGCAACAGTTTATCAGGACAACGATCGTTAGGCCATGTCGGCGACTTTTGGGTGGTCTGAAAACTCCGTCACCGCAGTAGACCACGAAAAGAAAGAATACGAAAATCGGATAAAAAAAGAATAAGTATCTCTGGTTACATTAGACAGCAGGCTCCAAGTCGAGTGCTTTAAGATCACACCTAGGGCAACCCGGTCAACGCTAGGTTAACATCACAAGTTCATGTTATTCATCATAGAACGTAGGTATTTTGCCATAGGTAAAAAATAAGAAATATTCCTACTTCGCAGCAAGTCCTCCGACAAACGTCACTTTCAACATAGAAACACGTCGCTGTGGAAAGCATATTATGACTACGGAACGCCATTAATCTTTAGGAACTTCATCATCATCAGCCTGTATCAGTCCACTTCTGGACATAGACCTCTCCTATGGCGCGCCAATGAGCTCGGTCTTCAGCTTTTCTCTTCCAATCCCTGCCCGCTGCCCTTCGAATATTATCGCCCCACCTAGCTACAGGACGCCCCACACTACGTTTGCCGAGACGCGGTCGCCACTCAAGAACCTGACCGCTCCAGCGACCATCGGTTCTGCGGCATATATGACCTGCCCACTGCCACTTCAGCTTGCTTATTAGCTGAGCTATGTCGGTTACTTTAGTTCTCTGCCGAATGATTTCGTTCCGGATTCGATCCCTAAGCGAAACTCCGAGCATAGCTGTTTCCATAGCTCGCTGAGCAACCTTGAATTGGAGGACAAGTCGTACCGTGAGTGGCCACGTCTCGGCCCCGTAGGTCATTACGGGTAGAACGCACTGATTGAAGACTTTTGTCTTCACGCTTTGTATACCACACGAGCGACGAGAAGACCCGACGAAGTTTTCCAAATGCTGCCCAGCCCAACTGTATCCGCCTCTTGACTTCCTTATCGAAGTTGTGTCTACCTAATTGTATGATCTGTCCTAGGTATGTGTATTCGGAAACAACCTCGATGAAGACAGAGGAGTACAATAGGTCCCTGTGCCTAGCATTTGTGGATTATGAGAAGGCCTTTGACACTATTGAAACCTGGTATGTTCTGGATTCTTTGCAACGATGCTAAGTCGACTGGAGATACATCGAAGTGATGAGATGCCTTTATGAATCTGCAACGATGACCGCCGTGAGACAGGGCGATATCATATCACCAAAACTGTTTACCGACGCGCTGTGAGGATGTTCAGGATGCTGGACTGGCAAGATCACGCAATCAATATTTAACGGAAAACACATCTCTCACCTGCGATTCGCAGACGACATCGTTATCAAGGCTGAAACGTAACAAGAATTAAAGCAAATGCTGGAGAGCCTGGCTGCTTCGTCCCAGCGGATTGGTCTCCGGATGAACTATGACAAGACAAAAATTATGATCAACAAGCATGTCGATCCGGAACTAGTCGACGTAAATGGAGTCTCCATCGAGGTTTAGGTTCTTACTTGTTTGTATTTCTCATACATACATACATACATAGACTCACGCCTGTTTCCCGGAGGGGTAGGCAGAGACTACGGAACGCCATTTGCAACGATCCTGACATATCTCTCTTGCTTCATTCACTCCCATCAGATTCCTCATGCATGCTCTTCTGTTCAGGGTACTTCTCACCTGTCCTGTTTTTAGGATGTCTCCAATCTGGTCAGAGAACGTCCGCCTAGGTCTCCCCCTTGGTCCTGTCCCTTCCACACTTGCCTTATATATCTGCTTGTTCAGTCTTTCGTCATCCATCCTCTCCACGTGCCCAAACCATCTTAGCATATCTTTCTCAATGCTTGTCACTACATCTTCTTTTACCCCACAACACTCTCTTATCACACAATTCTTTACTCTGTCAGCCAGAGAGACACCACACATACTTCTCAGTGCTCTCATTTTCACAGCATTAATTCTACTTTCATGACTCTTCTGCTATACCCAACTATCACTACCATACATAAGAGTAGGTACTAACACCCCTCTATGCACAGCCAAACGTGCCTTTTTGGACACGTTTTGGCTATTCATAAACGCCTTTAGAGCTCCATTCACTCTATTACCTGCATTAACTCTTCTTTCAATATCTTCTACATTCTTACCATCTTTTGTAAACAGCGTACTTAAATATACAAAATCATTCACTTGCTCCACTCGCTGTCCATCGATCATAACATTACAAGCCGTAACGCATTCCTCCTTTTCAAAAACCATAAATTTCGTTTTACTTACATTCACTTTCATTCCTTTCCTCTCTAACGCACCATGCATGATTGTTACCATCTCCTGCAACTCCTCCGCTGAAGACGCAAGTATAACCTGATCATCAGCATAAAGGAGGCATTTGACAAGTAACTCGTTCATCCTTAATCCACAATCACTATGTTTCAAATCTTGCAAACAACTGTCCATGAAGAGGTTGGACAGCCACGGCGACGCTACACATCCCTGTCTAACACCTGTGTTGATGGTAAACCAGTCAGTGTATGCCCCGTTTATCCTCACACAAGCTCTAGAATCCTCATAAAGGGATTTCAGAGCTCGAATGAGGCTGCTGTTCACCCCATACATCGACAGTACCGACCACATTTCATTCCTCACCACTTTATCGTAAGCCTTTTCCAAATCCACGAACGCGCAGTAGACTGCGACTGTATATCAAAACTAACCATAGTTTCCTTGTCAGAGTTTTGATATACAGTCACTATTCACATGCATACCAGTACATGACTGTGTAGAAATTACTAGAAGGAAGCTGACAGAAAACAACATGCCTGAGGAATATGCAGAAATACTCAAACACTGCCTGACAACGGGCTATCTGTTATGGGACAAGAAATACTACATACAAGTAGATGGTGTAGCAATGGGCTCTCCAGTATCGCCTGTTGTCGCTGACATCTTCATGGAGGACTTCGAGGCGCGAGCCCTGCAGACTGCCACCATCACACCGAGGTTCTACAAGCGGTATGTAGATGACACTTTCACAATTTTACCAACAGATAGTGTTAATGCTTTCCTAAACCATCTTAATTCTATTAATAACCAAATACAATTCACAATGGAATTAGAGGCAAACAATTCTTTAGCTTTCTTAGATGTACTTGTCATCAGGAATAAAAACAACTCCTTAAGCCATACTGTGTATAGGAAAAAGACCCATACAAATAGGTACTTAAACGGTGAAACTCACCACCATCCTAAACAGTTAGCTACTGTAGGAATGTCTCTGTTTCAGAGAGCCCGCGGGATCTGTGACAAGAAACACCTGGACGCTGAGCTTCAACATGTCAGGCAAGTTCTGCAAGACAACAAGCTCCGACCGCCGCGCCACTGTCACAGATCCCAGAAGAAAGAAAAACCAGCCACAGTAGAAAGACAACCTGCTGTCCTCCCATACATCAAGGGCGTGACCGACAAAATTGGCTACATCTTGAAGCGAGCTTCTATCAAAACTTACTACAAGCCGCCAACGAAGATCAGTCAATTATTACCATCTGTCAAGTGTCAGTTACCCTTGCAAGAGGCCGATGTCTACAAAATTGACTGTGAATGTGGGCTCTCATACATTGGACAAACCAAGAGAAGCATAGGCATTCGACTCAAAGAACATATAGCTGACATAAAACATAAACGCTCAACAAAGTCTGCTGTGTGTGAACATGTGGAACAGGGACCCAACCACTACCTGCGATTTGATGAACCACAGATACTCGCAAAAGAACACTGTTTTCTTCCAAGGATGATACGAGAGGCTATTGAAATTAAAAAACACCCTAATTTCAATAGGGAAGATGGTTGGAATGTTCCTCCAGCTTGGGACCCTGTCATAGGGCTAATGAAACCCAAGAAGGACAAAGTCACCAGAAGACCTAAGGACACTGTGAGCTCATTCTGCGTAAATAGTAACACCAGTAGATGAAAAATGTTCGGGTACTTTGAGATAACTTATACATTCAGGAAAAAGACAAATATCACCTCAGTCTGCCGTGAACATGAATTCTGTAAAGAATTCGAAACGTCGGCTAGTAATAAATTAAAAATATAGTTTCTAGATCATTAGTTTCAAATGTAATAACTTAGTGAAACCAATACATCGCGATAAAATCCGTAAACTGTAGTTTAATTTCAACCCTATAAAGGTCGATCATATCGATTACTTATTTAATAATCGATACGCATCAATGTCAAACGTCTATTCCTGTCACACCATTGTCTATGGCAACAATCAAATAATAAAGTGAGCACCTAGTTCGTAATCAGTTGAAATGCTTTTTATCATCATAAAATAATCCGGCTTTATCGAGACAAAGTGAAAATATAAAAAATATTAGAAAAAATAAACAATTTGTTTTGTTCATATGAAGTTTAAGCTCGCCACAACAAACCTAGACCTAATTCTGCCATTGTTCTTTGGGTTTAATGTTTGTAAATAGACGTATGTATGTAAACACCCAACCTACAAATGATCTCTTCCTATAAGGAGGTACTTACAGTTAGACTGTACCTACATCGTCATCTATACCACTGAATTAGGTCAAGGTAGGTACTTATCGATATATGTATATAGCTTTTGTAAATGAGTATTGTATAAATATAGACTCACGCCTGTATCCCCGAAGGGGTAGGCAGAGGTGTAATATTACACCCACATTTCGCCACGAATTTTTAGGTCCCACGAAATAGGCGGCGAGCCTATTGCCGTACCGGGCACATTACTAGACTCCGTGCTGCTACTGAGAATTTCTTAACGGAAAAACCCAATAACATTTTGCCCGACCCGGGAATCGAACCCGAGACCTCCCAATCCCACGCGCACATTTATGCCGCGAGACCAATGAGGTAGTGTATAAAGGCTAGCATTAAACGGTAAATATCTACGTCTGTTAAATTTCGAAAGTAACACAATACTGTGCCCTGTGTACAGTACTATACCCATTGTTGATCAATTTAAAGTAAATTTCAAGCGTTCTCGAAGCATTTCTAGTCTGTTTTTATGGATTACCTACTAGATTTTTGTTACGAAAAGAAAGTTCCTTTGCAGTTTGATTCATATTTTTTATAACAAAGATGCAGCTAGCTACGATCATTTTACTTTTATGATCATAGGAATCTTAGAAGGAGTAATGAAAGAACTCAAATATAAATACAAAGTAAATATATTTCTATTGTCTAAAATACAATAATATTATTACAAAACAATTTTATTATATTACAGTAACTTTAACGTTCGTTTCTAGCACAAACGATAAAATTCACTTAATCCTAATCTATAATAGGAACTATAACTATTTACATTGATTACAAATTAAAAAAGTAAATTAAAAAATATAATTCTCGCCATTTTTTATGTCAATCAGATCAATATGTCTTACTGGTGAATTCAATATTCGATATACCCAGTCTAATGATATATCCATTTGTTCGAGATTTTAGATTAGTTTTGACATTATCTTCATACAAAATATGACAAACATGTATCTCTCTTCTCTAATCCAAATCCATGGATAGATCAAAAATTTAAACCGGGTGTTCGTTAGTGCGTTTACACGCGACAAGGTAAATCGCGTGATTTGCAACAAATAGTTGACACAAGTCTTCAATGTGGCAACAAAGATCGTTCTGCAATCATTTTCTAGACTAGATTACATTAAACATTCAAATTCGCGACAAATGTTCAAATAAGATATACCTACACGGTGTTGATATTCATTCGCAAAATTATTTCAGGTGTGAATATAGGTACTAGGTACTATAACTGAATACAAGTACATTAAAAAATAACTCACTCAAACTTTTTTTTTCGTAATCATGGATTTTAAAAATCAGCTCGGTGTATTGACCTCCGCCGTCGCTCAGCTGATCGCCGCGAGCTCGTATTGTAGTTACATAACACATACAAGCACACGTACCATCTGTGCAGTCTTATTCTGCACCTTTCAACAGTTATTTCTGATTTACTATCGAAGTAAAATTTCATGAAAATAGGGTCTTAAATTATCGCACACTGTTTGAAATAATTTTAGGTGAATAAGTATAACGTCTATACTGTATTACTAAAATATTAAGTAGATGCAGATCAACACCCTATATACTCTGTCGCCCATTAAGGTTGCTACTTTTTTACGCAAATAAAAACTTGTATGAGTTTATTTGGCTGGCATCTTAGGTAGTATAACACATTGGCTCTTTGATATTGGTAGTAGGTATAGTAGTAGAAAAATTAACTCGGCAAATACCAGGAGCTTTCTTACTTTTTCTCATAATATTGGAAACATGTAGCTAGCTATTTGCCTGTGTTTGGAATGTAAATAAATAACATTTAATGTCTTTTGAAATTGAAATATATTTTGAAAGACCAAAAGTCTGCAAGAACAAAAGAGGTCTTTGTAGAGATATCTTTACTTTTACATGTATACTAGAGATGTGAACAAAACTTAACACCTTTTTGATAAGTAGGTGTTAATTTTTCTACCTTTCACATTTTTGTAGGACCGAATACCCAACGGTAAATTAATAATGTAACGTGGAGTACATAATAATCAAATGTGGTACGGTCATCAAAATAAATAATAGCAAGCTTGAAATTTCGTGATCTAAGTTATTATAGACTTGTGGATTGTTTTGACTCAGAAATGATTCACAATTGAATGTCTACAAGTCATCGATTTTAAACTTTCGCGATTTGTATATATGTACATCATACAATAGGGAAGTTTCCTACAAGTGAAATAAATTATAAAAGTATTTTTATCTAATGAAATATGTCAAACTAATGGTAGTTTCATTAATTAATTAATGTTAAAACTTTATTTAACATTTTTTATCGAAAATTTACTGATAATAAGTATTCTATTTGACAGCAAAAAAACTATGACGTCACTAGGTCTTATTTCAAACAAACGCCGTAGCAAAGGTCGTTTTTGACATTTCATTAAAAGTGCTTGATTTGACTAGTTGGAAACAACCCTATTTTGTTGAAACGAGTTTTACTCGCGATATTTAATTAATTTAAGGTATAAATACCTCTGTTTTACGACGTTTCGGCCGTCTTACAACGGCCGTGGTTGCAATGTGACTGATATGATCTCAGCGCCATCCCTATAAAGCGCGGGTTTCGGCAGCTGATAAAAATAAAAAACCATGTGAGGGTTCACATGGTTTCTTATTTTTATCCGAAGAGAACAGAGGTAGGTATTTATACCTTAAATTAATTAAATATCGCGAGTGAGACCCGTTTCAATAAAATTGTATAATGTCTACAAGTCATTAAGAATTTCATTGCTTATTTTTTAGAATAAAAAAGCGTCGCCGATCATTCGTATGTTATTATTGTATTTTAATGCATACATAATATCTACTAAAATACAATATATTTTTGAGGTCCAATTAATTTATTTCTTATCGTAAAGCTTCTATTATTTTAAATAGTTTTTCATCAACATTCACAAATAAATTTACCGTCTACAATCCATTTGGTATGTTAAAATCGATAAGGTACTTTATAATTAAACTTAAATTAAAAACGTAATTTTTACAAAAAATAATAAAAATAAGTAAGACTTTTACTCCTTTCACAGCCATGACGTATTTACCTCATAAAGTATAATTAAGTATATCGATTTATATTTTAGACGGACTTCAATTTTATCAAAAAATAAATATTTTTTTTTAATAATTAGATATTGTAACCGCCGGCAAAAATACGTCACAATTGTAAAATAACTACAAACAAAACCCGTGTTTCCAAAAACCAAAACACACAAACATTCACACACACAAAAATATTTTGGCACACACAAACATTTTTGCAAAAATTACGCAACTACTTAGAAATAACCATTAGCTATAGTCGTAATGAATGCCATCGCCGTTCAGGATGCCATCACCGTTCAGGATGCCATTGCCGTTCATCTTGCCATTAATGGACTTGCCATTGGTGACTCCGTTGCCGTTGGCAATGCTATTGCCGCTGGCATGGCCTTTACCGTTGGCAATCCCATTTTCGCTGGCGTGACCGTTGCTGCTGGAAATGCCTTTGTCGCTGGCATGACCGTTGCCGTTGGAAAGGTCGTCTGGATGGTAGGTGTAGAAAACGCTGCAGAACGCTGAGTCGTCCCGAGGTAGTTCGTAGTTGACGTGTTTAGCCGCAAGCCAGGCTGCGCCCAATGCTGATGATACTCGGAGTCTGACCAGCTCGAGTTCGGTTTTACACTGTAAAGTGAAACATGTTTATTATATAAAATTATTGATCCATTAAGAATACAAAGTGTCACTACCTCACTTTAAGGGGCGGTTACGGAATAAACGCTAAGCAAATATTATTTTGCGAAAGAGACAGAATTCTTGACAGTCTATGCCAACCCTTTTGGCTAGCCTTTAGGACAAATTCTGCTTCTGACTCACAATGTCACAAATAAGGAGAGGCCTGATATGGAGCAGTGACCTGCGAAATGCTGTATGGATAAGGATCGACAATCTGGGGTAGGTATAGGTTGATATTACATTGCTTCGTGACTTGTCTGGTGTTGCATGTGTACATGGGAGTTGGGGCAGGAGGGTTTTGGAGTAGCGACTACGTACCGGACGACACAGCAGGGGTAGGCCTCCCGCAAGGTCAGCCGACGATCTGGTTATGATCGCGAGATGTGGTTGGCTGCGGACGGCTCAAGATCGGTGTGTGTGGAGAACTTTAGGGGAGGCCTTTGTCCAGCAATTGACGTTTCCATGCAGACATGACGATATAAAAAAAGGACTCCTGGATACTAACTTGTCGCCTTGCAAGCTCCTTCAACATCCCACCCTTGAGTAGATCCCAGCTCTTCCACACGGACCCCACGCACACGACGCGTAGTTGCTTCGCCGTGGAGCGCGACGCTAGCGCCGCCGCGTGAGCGCCGAGAGAAGCGCCCGCGCACGTGAACAGGTGACGGGCTAACGCGTCGCCTTTCTGAGCGAGACACGCTAGCTTTGCTGTTATACCTGTGTAGAAAAAATGAGTAAAATTAATGATCCTCGAGAACCCACGGCACGCAACACTGACTGTTCGGAGTTATGTGAATATTAAATTGTTAATTATCGCTGGTCCCGTTTCCTCGGAGAGCACGTTAAGCCGTCGGTCCCGGTTGTCATGAAGATTTTTGACAGTCGTTATAGGGCGTCAGTACCTTCTAAATAAACTGACACTAGTTTAAACCATAGGATATCGCTATCTCTTTGGCTTACGGAGGTCAGACAGTTGCTCTGTTGAAATGCTATTATTCAGTCAAATCCTTTAGACTCCCCGGTTAGACTAGAAAGCGAACCCTAGGTTCTAACTGGAATAACGCTCGGAGGATGTATGAATAGAATAAATACTTTAAAGTAATTTTCATCTTTGTCAAAACGGCCAAAATGTAAACAGGGATCCATCCCATCATAGGTAAGTATAAGTTTTACCAATTGCACAATAGAATCCGTTGCAATAGAGACAGTCAACTACAGAAAGTGGCAGCTGATTATGGCCAATACTGACCTATGCCAAAGTGACTGTACCTGAGTCCACTGGTGTATATATCTACTGGGTTACGCTGGGTCACAACATTTGTGATCTTTACCAAGTCCTCAGTTATATTAGTTTTAATATATTTTAATTAAATTTTCTAGCACACCTACATATACATATTTATTAAGTTACGACTAAAAACCGAACTCTGTCTACTGCCATACAAACACAACCAGTGATTTAATAAACATATCTTCATGTTTTATAATGTTGACATTTAGATAGGTTGACATAGCTTTAATATAAATCTTCTCGAAAAAAATCTGTTTAAGTTTACCATATCAAATGCCAAACCAGTTTTCTTGTTCAACATATTGATAACTTTTTCTACATAACGTCAGCATTATTATAATTACGCACTACATTAATATTTATGTTTTCTTAGACAAACATAAGAGGTGCCTTTAAGTTGTCCAGATTTGTTTTATATATTAGGATTCAAAAATATATTTAAAATATCCTTCGAACTGTTCTTTATAACGGCGATTTAGGTAGGTAGGTGTATAAAATATATTTCTATGGGTATCAACAAAAGAAGCAGTGATAGCCTAGTGGAGACCGACAGACTGCTACGCAGAGGGTCCGGGTTCGAATCCACGGCGCGCAACGATGACTTTTCGGAGTTACGTCCGTATTAAATTGTTAATTATCGCTTGCTAAACGGTGAAGGAAAACATCGTGAGGAAACCTGCATGTCTGAGAGTTCTCCATAATGTTCTCAAAAGACATGTGAAGTCGGCCAACCCGCACTTGGCCAGCGTGGTGGAATATGGCCGTGGTGGCCGGGCCTCTTCCCATTATGAGAAGGGTAAGGACCCTTCTCATAATGGGAAGAGGGTCGTGCCCAGCAGTGGGACAGTATAAGGGGCTGATGATGATGATTAACAAAAGTTGTAAAGACATATTAGATAGGTACATAGGTACAAAAGGAAGAAGTGACTGACAATCTATAGTCCAGTTTTAGACTGTAGGTACATCTAAGACAGTTGTATCTCCGATGCTCGATGATATGTCAGTCAGGAGTAATACGTAGTGGTTATAAAATATTATCTTTGATCAGAGCAATTAATTTTATAAAAGATCAATTTCTAAAATAATAAAATGGTTTTCGGAAATGAATTCAGCATTTAGTTTGCCCGCACCAAAACCCGCGCATTACATCATCGGTACCACAGATTAAAACACACCTTTGCAATACATTGAGGATGTATCAGATATGACCATAGATTAAAAACATAGCTATATCCACTAGGTTGTCGCTGCCTTACCGCAGACTATTATGACCACTAATTAATTATTTTTTTAAGTAATAAGTAGGTAAATATTAATTAAAAGTTAATTTATTTATGCAAATGTGCTATACCTCCCGCCTTGATAGTATGTTAATGTATATTTGTTTTGGTTGAATGCATTGCTCGACATACCGCGCAATCACTCATTATACGCCTACCTTGACTGGTTTATCTAAGACGTTCACTGTTTACAATCTACATACAACAAGCCAGGGACGGATTGTGACATGTTTCTATACATTTTTGGCATAGCACCCTAGAACCTAGATGGATAAAATTATAATATCTAAATTCTGCTATGTATTTTGTACTCGTGAAATTTAAGTCGAAATATGACCTTCATATGCTATGAAGAAAAAGGTCAAATTATGACCTTTTTGTTCATGGCTTTGGTCTTTTTAAACATTGTTAGTTCTAATCCTTTTTTTTGTAAATAAATTAAAGTGTTTTAAGACTGTACGTACCTATGCAATGAATATTTGCAAATAGTTGTTGCTTTGATCATCGAGGACAGTTATAGAAAAATATCAAATATTGGTAAATTGCGACCTGTCACATATGAAGGATTCGACGCATATTACATCTGCTTTGGACAGAACGCACCGTGCGTGTAAATATAAAAAAAATCGACAAATTAAATTTGAATTTCTTTATTTTCTATCTTGTGATGTGCCCGGTAGCGGCAATAGGCTCGCCCCCTATTACGTGGGACCTAAAAATACACGGCGAATTGTGGGTGGTGTATTATTACACCTCTGCCTTGCCACCCTTCGGGGATACAGGCGTGAGTCTATAAAGATATATATGTAAGTATATATATATATATATATATATATATATATATATATATATATATTGTATATACAGGGTGTTACATATCCATCCGTCCGATCAATGAAGGGGTTGTAGAGTAGCGTAAAATGATGAGATATTTGTCATTATTTCACGGAAATTCAACATAAAATTTTCCCATGTAAATTTAATTAATTTTAAATAATATCATATCAGATTACCCATGGCAACACTAAAGACTCATAAATCGTATTAGCTAGGTATCTACCTAAAGTTCATAAAAATTTGACGGCAAAAGCGGCGCCTTTGAGTGCATAGGCCAACCGACCGCCTCCTTTGACAAAAGCCGCCGCCGCGCGTCATCGTCCTTTACACGTGCCAAGTATTATTTTAGGTATAAACAGATTTTATGCACTTGATGCAACAGCTGATCTTTTGCTTCGACGGTTTAGGCAAAACTCCGTAAAACAAAGTACAGTATTAAGGTTTTCTGTTTGTTTCGTGCGAGTGCGTGGCCAACTCTGGTGTCACTGTTTTCAAACTGCTCGAATACCTACGACATGGCCTAACGATTCTTGGATGCGGCTTTACGGGCCGTCGGAAGCCCGGAAGCGCTTTCATGTAATGTCACACGCGGTCACCCATCTAAGAGAAAATCTTCGCGCTATGACTACGGTACTTACATTAATAACTACCTACTTTTTAATTGGTTTAATCTTACGTAACTAGGTACCTACCTTAATTGATAAAAATATCAACTTGCTGTAAGTTGCGACGGTCATTCTCCACATGTCCGCCGCCCACGTCCAGACACTTACGGCACCTTTGCACCATATCCGAACGCACACTTCTTAACACTCCTGGGTTTAAACTTCGGAAAGCAGAAACGATACGCGCACGCATTTCTTCTTCAGTGTCACACGGTTTTTGGTACACTATTTGTTTAACGTGTCCCCACAAGTAAAAGTCTAAAGGCGTTAGGTCCGGTGATCTTGGTGGCCACGAGATAGGCCCGCTTCGTCCAATCCACTTGCCAGGGAACTGTGCGTCAAGATACTCACGCACAGCTCGTAAAAAATGAGGTGGGGCACCGTCGTGCTGGAACCACAAGCTGCGGTGGAAGCTTAACGGCAACGAATCTAACTCGTCACTTAGAACTTCCCTCAAAAATCTTAAATAATTGGTACCGTTCATGGTTTCATTTAAAAAATGCGGACCAATAATACGGTCGCCGAGGATTCCCGCCCACACATTGATGCGCCAACGATGTTGAAAATGGCTTTCTTTCATCGCGTGTGGATTTTCAACAGCCCAGACGTGTTCATTGTGACAGTTGAAAACACCCGTCCGCACAAATGAACATTCGTCGGTAAATAACACGCGCTCCAAGAACGTAGCATCCTCTTCTACTTTGCCAAGTAGCCAGTTGCAGTATTGTCTTCTGTGGGCATAGTCCGACGGCATAAGTGAGTGAACACGTTGGTAGTGAAAAGGATGTTGTCCGTCTTCTTTTAATATCCTCCACACTCGCGCGTTACTGGTGCCCAGTTCACGTGCCGCACTCCTGGTACTCTGCGTGGGATCCTCAGCGAATAATTGTAAGACCTGTTCCACTACACCGTCGCTACTTTGTGGTCTGCCACCATGATTGCGATTCGAATCATCGCGAACACTGCCCGTGTTGTACACCCGGTGGTGAAGCCGTTGAAACGCGCGCTCCGACGGCACGGGTAGACCCCGTGGTCTGGCATACCGTTCCTCGTACTCTCTACGAGCACCTGCATAATTGCATTCACTCCTACCTAAGCACATCAACATGTTAAAGTATTCAGGGTTTGAATATGACATACCTAACGAATCTACTATTTCACGCGGAAGTCTAAACAAAAGGAAAGCTAGCGAAAGACTGAGTGTTCAAGTAGGCAAATAGTTAATTCGTAAATCAAATAGGTAAATAAATAGAGATGTAACAAATGGTATTCACTGGAGTACTGTTTCTATCGACATTTTATGTTATTGTTTACCTGATAGAATATCGGTAGCTAAACCCCTAAAACGTCAGCTTTGTGTAAATTTATGTTTTTATTTGCTGTTAATAAATAAAAACATTCCATGGTTTAGACTAGAATCAGTTTATTTAAGTGTACTGACTCCGCGTGACGACTGTCAAAGATCTTCATGACTGTTGCTCCGACGGTTTAACGTGCTCTCCGAGACACAGGGATATTAACTATTTATTACGCACGTAACTTGGAAAAGTCTTATTATCTTATTATGTATTTGATGCGCGCCGTGGATTCGAACCCGATACCCTCTGCACGGCAATCCGTTGGTATCATCACTAGGCTATCATTGGCCTAGTAGTCTAGCAGGCTATCATTCTAGTTTTAACATGTCATGTTAAAATTAAATAAATCGATATTATCTCTTGATCGTAAACATCACTAGAGCGGTCCCTTTGTGTACGGCGGCTCGCTTGACGGTAAAATTGCACTATTTTAAAAAGGCGGCATGCCCTTTGACACGGTAAGCGGCGAAAGCCGACAATTTTTAATAAATTTAAAGGCCTATCCACACGACACAATTTTACGTCCAACTTGACTAAATCACTTGATTAAATCGTGACGTGTAGACGCCAGTCGTCCAACTCAAGTTCATCGGGTGTGCGGACCACCAGATTTTAACCAATTGGGTGGACGGAATGAAATTCAGTCATTTGATTGTGTCGTGTAGACGGGCAAAGCCAATTCCATTGAAAATTTGATCAGTGGTAAAATTGTGCCGTGTGGATGGGCCTTAAGAATCATAAAGGATTCCGCTATTGAGGGGAGTGTTGTTAGTTTACAGAATTTTCGCTAATTTCGGGGTAATGTTTCTCGTTAGCACTGAGCTAAGGAAATTTATTCTGATGTTTTATGATGACCTAGATTTTTTTTATTATTTTTCCTGGTATGCCTGATAAGTCAGTAATATGACCTTTCGAGATCAGACGGGGGTTTATGAAACACACTGTATATACACCGCTATTTTTTAATTAGTACAAAAACTTTAAGGACAGATTAGCGAAGATATTATTATCATATATGTGACGTAAGAATTTCATAATATCAATAAAGAGCAAAGTTATTATCATTTGTTTATTGTAGAAAATCTCACTTAAATCATAGTCATATTTTACAATCCATTCACTAATTCATTGATAATATTCCATCCTGCTCATTCGCATTCTCTCTGTCGCACTTATGATGTAGGTAGCCATAGAAAATAAAATGAAGAAAAATAATAAATGTAGGTAGTTATTTTTTAATTTTGTTAACTCTACCCTCTCCTTCATACTTCATTCGGGCTTAGGACCGGTAAAATTTATCGTTTAACAAGTAATTAAATACGGAGGTATGTAATTAGAAAGCAAACAAATATCAAAATAAAAGAAGGTGTTCTGAACTAAAAGAAAAGAGTAATTTTGGCGTATTTATGAAGTTAGAATCATCTGCTATTTACAAATATTATTTTATCATCATCATGTCAGCCTAGAGACGTCCACTGCTGGACATAGGCCTTCCTCAAGGTGTGCGGAGAACACAGACCGATTTTGAGCCGCCCGCATCAAATTATTATTTACTTAAGTACGTATTATTTACTAAACTTACAAGTATTTCCAATGTCCTTCGAAATGTCCACCACCGTTGTCAAAAGCATCCAATATGCACTGTTTTAATTGTTTGACACTGACCGGATCACTTTTGTACACTCACAATAAGATGTCCATGGATACACAGCTGCACTCGCGATTTTTCCACTCAAAAAGTACGCACGAAGCAAAGCTACATACTCCCGTGATATGAACTGATATGATAGGCCATCGCGTCGGGCAAACGTAGACAAACAATTAACTTTTGCAACGAATTTAGATACACTCACTTTTGCTAGCAATTTAGTACTGTTTCTCGCATCGTCGGGGCGTGGCGCAGGCGCAGAGGGGAGGGGGGGAGGGGAATTTATCAATGGTTCATTTTACTATGATACTCGTAGTACTCGGGTCGGTCATAGTATTAGTATTGCATTTACCAATTATCACGTATTTTTGTGGACAGTTTTGAGACAGTTTTGGGACTTAGTGTTTTTATTTTTTAACTACATAAATATGATCAGTTAAAGATACTTAGTGCTGTGTTAAATTTTTTGTACTAATTAAAAAATAGCGGTGTATATATATATATTGTATATATATATATATATATATATATATATATATATATATATATATATATATATATATATATATATATATATATATAATATTTCATATAATTACTACAATAATCGTGTTATTCCGTTCTTCAAATGTAAAGTCCTCGAAACTAAAATGCCCATAAATTTGACAAGCATTTACAACGCAGGGGGCCCATTTATCGAGCCCCCACACTGCTATTACGTCAATCCGTATCTGCGTTATCATTACACTCCCACTCTCATTATCTTGTCTTAGATAAAAATAGACTAATAATATCGCAGATACCATAAGTACGTCGTGTTTATGTTGCCTACATTGTTCCGTGTATGTCATATACCAACAGATTGCCACGCAGAGGGTAGAGAGTCATTGGTGCGCGCCGAGGATTCGAAACCCTTATTCATGGCAGTTTGTTGGAATATCCACTAGGCTCCGCGTTCATACTAGTGAAATCCAAAAGCATAGTTAGAACACTCACCAGCAAACATGCTCTTGTCAAAATGCTTGTACGCATGAGGCAGTAGGTCGGCTCTTGTGTCGGCGTTGAAGTGTTCCCTTATGACTTCCCATACTCGATCAGTTGGGTGCGGAGAAGGTTCTAGACCATCTACGTCATCAAATACGATCTTCACTGCTCTGTGGGCTATCCAATACGCTGCGTGAAAAAAAAACTGATTAGTAAGTCCAATACTGTTTTGAAATGTTACTGATCATAGTTGCACGATTCCAAAGATAGGTGCGTCTTTAAAAAAGCAACCAGTAAGAAATTCCATGGATATTTTGATTCGGTTCTTACATTTGTATAAAAGTAAATTTAAAAAAATACAGGTAATTTATGACGGTATATTAATATTTCTCATTAATAGGTACGTGATTCATGATAAGTACAAGTATACGGAAATAAAGGACACTGATACAAAGTATTCGAAATCCCAAACTATTCGCAAAGGTGTCTCAGTTCCATCCTAAAATCATAAGAAACTACTCGCACAACTTTTTTATTCAATCAATATGTAAGTGCTTTAAAAATGCATTAAAAATGCAATTTTCAATTTAGTAGAGCCTTGCTGATTTCAGCATGAATGGGCCGGCTTGACCGGGGAAGTACTACCCTCACACAGAAAATCGATGTAAAGTAACAGTACCTAAACTTTTGCGTTTCGTTCGGTGAGTGAGAGTGCCGGAGGCCCCATCCCCTATTCCTTCTCCCTCATTCCACTCCTCATCCTATCCCTTTTCCCAATCCCAAGAGGCGGCAACGCACTTGTGACTCCTGTGGTGTTGCTTGTGTCTATGGGCGGCGGTAATTGCTTACCATCATTACCATCAGGCGATCCGTCTGCTCGTTTGCCGCCTAGTACCATAAAAAAATGCATTTAAAATTCCCTTTTCTAAACGCACGACGTAAAAACGGCCGGACCTTTTACTCAAAATACAGTCTAAATACTCATAATACAGTTTTAATGACGTCAGTTAGTTTTGTAAACAAGTGAAATAACCTATGAACAAACATTGCGTTGTTCAGTTGACATTTCTTTGTGTACAACGCTGCATGACCGCATGAGCATGACGTATGTGGGACGGATGCTAGTGCTCGCTAGTCGCAAAGTTTGTGACTCACAAACGCCGAAACTATCTCAATAAGTATGCATCTTGATGTAGAGTAAAATACTTTCAAAGGATAGGTCTGTAGTTCGTAATTTGTAGTATTTAAATCTCTAAAACAAAACGATTAAATTACACTTCTCATGTCATCCACGTCCATTGCTGGACATAAGCCTCCCCTAAGGTTCTGCACAAAGACCGATCTTGAACTGCCCACATCCAACCCTTTCCCGCGAGTCCTACCCCTGCTGCGTCGTCCGATTCGTGGTCGCCACTCCAGAACCCTCCTGCACCAACGGCCATTGCTATTAGCGGTTCTACGATCTATGTGCCCTGCCCAGTCTGGTTATTCGGAGAGCTATGTCGGTGAATTTGGCTCTTCTGCGTAAACTACATTATAATATAAGAATGTCGATACATACCACTGCCTTCATCGCCGAGTATGTATCCCCATCCACCGCATCCATGCTGCTGGCCATCTGGAGTTCTTATCACGGCGTTTGAGCCTGTACCTGCAAAATACAAAAAGCTTGAGTTTCAATAAAGTTTTTTTAATACCCGTAGGTACAGAATAAAATTTGGTCGAAGTGAAGTTCAGTGAACACATTGGTTCGCGATGTTAGTGGCACAAATCTGTAAATGTATGCCTTACACGAACCTGAAGCTCAACGTCAAGAGTTCAACAGACTAAGAAAATATAAAAGATCTATCTAATGATAAAGGGTAAATATCATAAGAAAGAAAGAAAGAATGAATTTATTTGCACTAACACAATACTATGATAATAATTACAGTAATAAATAAGAGCTAAAGAAAGTTAGATAGTGATTGTAATAATACTACTACCCTGAACTTGCAGACCTAAGGTCGCATCGGAACAATAAATTATTACCGACTTCGTGCAAGCGAAACATCCAGAACTTTAGAATGTTAGGGTCAACCACCAATGTTATCGGGCGTCTAAATTTCAACGAAACTACGTTAATGAGAACTTTGCTATCTAGTTGGGTGCCTGATAACCTTAGGTGCCAACTTTGATAGTACATTATTTAAAGGACGCTATTGCTGTCCTTGTCTATAACACGTTTGAGAGTACATAAGACAAGGTTGTATGAATGCATATTGGTATCTACAAAACATACTTTTTCGTAAGCCTTAAATTGCGGATTTTGAAAGGTACTTTCTTTATTTCTTTGGTGGGAAATAACATGTTCCTGAAATAGTAGAAAGACAAGTACCTAAGCCTTATGTTGCATCCACATCGCTGTAATTTTTTATTGATATCAGATTTACAATTAATAACAAAGCAGTAGAGTTAATACCCTAGATGGTTGCTTAAAAAATAGTGAATGTTCCCAAATGATCCCGTATTTCTAAATGCTGTTGAAGTTATTTGAGCATTATATGCTCAAAAAATATACCGCCATGTGAGTCCACCGTTAGGGTTTGTCCCTCCGTAATTGGATTGACACAGATTATTATTTATAAGTGGTTTTCTTCGAGTCAATTTGTGATTATTAATATTTATCTATTGCTACTGCCTTTCAGTGCAATAATGGCGGTGAACGACGCATCTATTTATAAATGGACATTGTATTTCAGTAGGTATGTCACGTTATCTATACTATAATAAAACTGTAGAGGTGAAAAAGTCTGTACATTAAATATATTTTGACGAAAATTAGCTAAAAATATCTTGGAAAATGCTAAAAAGCAATACTTGATATTTTTTAGAATTTTTGTCTGTCTGTCTGTCTTTCCCTATATTGCTAAAGATCTCTAAAATGGCGAAATTAATGTCAATAAAACTTACACTCATGTACAAAGGAAACTCAAACCTATAAAATAGTATATGTTACATTACAATCGGTTGAGTGGTTTTCGGTGTACAGCTTGACCTCTCCTTTGTACGTAGTCCCAAACAAAACAGGGATCATCCAAAACTGGTTATATATGTGGCGCTATCTATGATCATTATAAGTTTGTTAGTAAAAGTATAGTTAGTCTAAATAGGTACCTTCAAAGTATTTTATGGCTATTTACCCGACTTCAAAAAAGGAGGCGATTCTTAATTTCGTCAGTATTTTTTATGTATTTTCGATAAATAAATTACTGGAACCAAGCATAATTATTATATTTATCCTTCCGACCGATAGATGTCACTATTTTCAAATAATTTTCTAGCAAAATAAATGTTTCTTGCAAAAAAACAATAATTATGTGTCGGGTATCTTTCTGTTATTAAAAAATAATAGAGTATAATGTTCGGCACTTTCATAAACAAAAAGTCTCTGTGTCAAAATTTATTACAATGTCCACTTAATTTAAACGGTCAATCTCATTTATTTCAAATTATTATGTTTATATAATAGTTATATTATAATAATTTCATTTTATTTTAAATGATAAATACAATGACTATAGATCCTTTTTTCAATAAATTGTCAATTAGTCCATATTATTTTTTTATATCTTGGTCGGTTTGTATATGTAAACAAAGATGGCCTTGAGCTGATTTATAGGTTTTAGTATCCTTTTTACATGAGTGTAACTTTTATTTAAATCAATTCCGCCATTTTAGAGATCTTTAGTAAAATAGGAAAAAACAGACAGACAGACAGATATAAATTCAAAAAAATATCAAGAATTGCTTTTTAGCATTTTCCTACATTTTTTAGCTAATTTTCGTCAAAATATCTTTAATGTACAGACTTTTTCACCTCTACAGTTTTATTATAGTATATATATAACATACATAACAATATAAAAGTTATAAATATTATATAAGTACTCTTGGCATAAATGTCATGCTAATTAAATTCCAACATTTACGCGAACGAAGTCGCGGGAACAGCTAGTATAATAATATAGTAATGAAAACTCAGGCATATTATATTTTTATGATAGTACTATGCAACGGGGAATTTAATGAATCATTGTCGTTTATAATACATTCATAATAATACTTGTATTATTATTGTGTTGAGCACAGATAAAAGTAATCCCAATCGTAAAGAACTTCAAATACGAATCAATAATGGGTACCTATAACAAAATTACGCAGAATGAAATAGGTACGAAAACAGGCAATAAGTTTGACGTCATGAGCACAACTTGAATATATGTTTCGGACATTTTCAAGGGTTTGTGGTGGCGTAGGGGGAGTGTAATCGGCTGCCACTCCAAGGTCGCGGGTTCGATTAACGCTCAAGAAACAACATTTGTACCTGTGAATATGGATCATTATCTTGGTCTAAGTGTTTCTATGTATAATAATTATGGGCGTCATCGTCCTTCTAGCGTTATCCCAGTAGAAAAAAGAACCTGGGGCCCGCTTTCTAGACATACGGATTTGGCTGAATATTAGCTTTTCCACAGCGCAACTGCCTGTCTGACCTCCACAACCCAAAAGGATAGCGTTATTCCATAGTAAGTTTCAGTCACTCGGTAACTGTATTAAATTCAAAGGAGCCAAGAATGTAATAAGCATAATTATGTCCGTGAACATGGCGCTTGCAACAGTGCCGAAATTTATAGGTTACTCGAAACAGAGGAACGAGACGTGGTATATATCCCGGAGGGCAATTTAAAATAAGTGATGACCACGAACGTTTAAATTCCTTTAATAAGCATATTGAAAAGTCGATAAAAACTTCACGTCATTCCATCAACCCGGCTTACCGCCAGCAGTATCACTCAATTTCGCTTTCGCCTTGGGACATATTACTTGATTATAAATATAGAAGGCATATTTGCACGGCTGTTACAATAAAGTGGGTGTGTACAACCCGTTCTCCGATACAATTTATATTCAGTTACGACATATAATAAATACCTGTTCCAAGCCTGTGAATTTTTTTGTAAGACTGATTGGATTGAGACAAAGAACTGCTGGTAAACTATTGCGATGGGTCTCGAATATACTTCGTCGGTTTTATTTGTTCGTGTAAGTATAACCAATAATATCTCCATCCAAAGGTTGCCTGGTAGAAATCGCGTTAGCGATAAGGCCGCCCTTTGTACTCTATTTAATATAAAATTCCTATATATGTTCTGAAAAGTGTACAATAAAGTATTAAATAAATAAATAATAAAATATAACTCGTATTGCGTCTGTGAAACGAATTTGCAATTCAATTCAATTTACGTCAATTACAAAAGACAATGCAACCGATTGGCCCAAACAATTGAAACCCCTTGTGCACAATTGAGACCTATGCTAAACGTAAGGCCTAGCCATTTATTGCAACTTTTACTATGGGGCAAAACAAATCTAACCCAAAAAAAAGATACAAAAAAAAATCAAAATCAAAATCAAAATCATTTATTCATCTAGGTCACAATGTGACGCTTATGAACGTCAATTTTAAAATTAAATTACTTAATGCTTCTACATTTACATTTACTGCCTCGTTCGCAAAGCAATAGGTAGAGCCACGAGAAAGAACGGGCAATAAAACTCGAGGCCACTCTTTTAAATCGCCAATATTATGGTACATATTTTCATTTTTGTAAGGAGCTGCAACTGTTACACATTGTACTAAATTACTTGTAGATAGTAATCAGTTACAGACATAATACTTAAGCAATTAATGTAGTTACTAAATGATGTGTTTTAGTTAGCCTTCCAATGCGAATATTGTGTAACAGGAGCATCCACTTACGACTTATAATGTATACAACTCGTGACCATGTTCAGAACTATGGTGGAAATGTATGTTACAGAAGTGACGGTATATGAATACACAAAATTACAAAAACTTTAGTTCACAGACCATGATAACGAGTTATATTCATCTTACAGTACAGTAAATTTTAAAAATGCAAATGTAGATGTAGTAAGTAGAATGACCTAATTATGATAAACGAATAATAATTTAAAAGAACTAGAAATGTTATATAATGATAAACTGAAAAATGCTAAGTATCTATATAAATTCTAAATAAGTAGTAGATCATGAGTTGTCTAGTGTAAGTGACCATCTATCCTTGTCACTGAAATAATCATTAATAGTATAATAACCTTTCTTAATAAGGCAGTCTTTTATTTTAGCTTTAAATGTACTAAATGGTAATTCTAAAAGACTAATTGGTATTTTATTGTATATACGAATACCTAGCCCTACAAAAGAGTTATTAACTTTATGTAAACGATGATAAGGGGCATATAACCTATGCTTGTTTCGAGTATTTATATTATGTATATCGCTTTTTGAGGTAAATAAACTTATATTTTGCCTAATGTACAAAATATTAGCAAATAAAAATTGCGAGGCTACTGTAAGAATTCCTATAGACTTAAAGCGTTCCCTAAGAGTATCTTTTGCACCTAACATGTATATTGCTCGTACCGCTCGTTTCTGTAGAACGAAGATATTCTGAATATCCGCTGCTTTGCCCCATAACAAAATACCGTAGGACATAACACTGTGAAAATAGCTAAAATATACTAAACGAGCCGTGTCGATGTCAGTAAGTTGCCTAACTTTTCTGACGGCATACGCAGCAGAGCTGAGCTTTCCTGCTAGACATGCTATATGTGCACCCCATTGTAACTTATTATCTAATGTAATACCTAAGAACACTGTAGAGTCTACTGTGTCAAGTTCCTCCCTATCTAGCATAATATTAGGTCCCAGTTGTCTAACGTTAGGTAAAGCAAATTTAACGCATTTAGTTTTCCTAGAATTAAGTACTAGGTTGTTTGCTGTAAACCATCGTGTAACTTGTAATAGTGCATTATTTACATCATCAAATTGATTTCTATTCCTATCTACCTTAAAAATAAGTGACGTATCATCTGCAAAAAGTACGACATCACAGATGTTTTTTAAATAAAAAGGTAAGTCATTAATATATACTAGAAATAGAAAAGGACCTAAAATTGAGCCTTGTGGAACGCCTAGCTGTATAGGTAATTTAGAGGATGTAGTCCCATTTACATCGACACACTGAAATCTTTGCCGCAGGTACGAATCGACAACACTAAGTGCGGTTTTCTCTACGCCGTAGTGGCGGAGTTTACGCAGTAGTGTGTCGTGCTGAACGCAGTCAAATGCTTTAGATAGGTCACAGAACACTCCAACAGCATTCTTTGATGACTCCCAAGCACTATAAACGTGTTTTATGAGAGCAACACCCGCATCAGTAGTGGATCTACCTTTAGTAAACCCGTATTGATCTTTGTGAAGCAGACTATTTAAATTGAAGTGGCTTAATAGCTGCTTTAAAAGAATCTTTTCAAATATTTTACTAAATGCCGGCAAGATAGATATGGGCCTAAAATTATTAATTTCATTTTTACTGCCAGATTTGAATAAGGGTATAATTTTACTTAATTTCATCAAATCCGGAAATACGCCTAGGTCAAAGCATTGATTAAAAATTATAGATAGGTAAGGCGCAACAGTATCAACTATAGTACCTAAAATTTTAATTGAAATGCCCCAAAAGTCGCCGGTATTTTTAATATTAATTGAATTATATGCGATCAATATATCTCGCGGGGTAACGTGCTCGAATCTAAACACGCTCTTGCATTCAGGTACACTGCTAAGCAAAAAATTTCCAGCGTCTAAAGCTGATGATTGTAAAGAGCTAGTAGTTGTTAAAGGTATGCTCGCAAAGAAACTATTGAACATATGCGCTACTTGAGTTTTGTTAGTGACTAATAAATTGTTTTCTTTTAGTTCAAATTGGTTTTCCCGTGGTCGAGCTCTTCCTGTTTCATTATTTATAATGCTCCACGTTTCTTTAATTATATTTGTTGAATGCTTAATTTTACTACTAATAAATTTAGATTTTGCCATAATACAAACTTGTTTAAAAATTTTTGAGTACTTTTTTACATAATCTCGAAAAGGTGAGTCAAATCTATGTTGTTTCATACCATATAATTCAAATAACTTGGCTCTACTTTTGTATATACCTATAGTGGCCCACTGGTTAAAAGATCCCATAGTACCCTTTAGTGTGACAGTTTTACTCTTAAAAGTATTTTGAAATTCATTATTTACTAGTCCAAAAAGTGAGTTATAAATTGTATTTGGATTTTGTGAGTTTAATATTGAGGTATTGAGTTTAGCAATAATATTATTTTTGAAACGTATTAGACGATTGGTAGTCTGAGGCCTACATTCTACTATACGTGATTTATCATATGTTGAACAGGGAAAACTAGCTATCTGTCCACGGTGATCAGAAGGGAGAGAACTAATTACTACTGGGTTTGTGGCAGCACAAGAACTAAATATGTTATCCAAACAAGTAGAAGATGTTGCAGATACTCTAGTAGGTTCACAAAATAGGTTACTTAAATTAAATGACTTGAAAAGATTCAGAAATCTAATACACTGTGAAGAATTCTCTAAAATATTAATATTAAAATCGCCACATACTATAATATTCTTATTACTACATTTAATTTTATTGATAGCATCTTCCATAACAGTCTCAAATAGTTTATAGTCACCAGAAGGAGGTCGATATACACAAATTACTATATATAGGTCTAGTTCCACACAGGATAACTCAATAGTGCGCTCAATAGATAAATTAACAATATCTTTACGTTCCTTACATTTTAATAAATTTGAAGTTATTATGAGAGAACCGCCTCTAATAGCCTGCATTCTTATATACGAACTCTGCACCGTATAATATTCATTTATAACAATAAGCTCATGATTCTTTAACCAATGTTCAGTTAAGCACAAAACCTTAACATCATATTTTTCTAGAAATAAACTTAACTCTAATTCTTTGCCAGATAGGCCCTGCATGTTTTGGTGTACTATATTCAAATACTGCAGCCTAACTGTTGTCCTATCTTGGAGTTTAAATCACAAGACGTGTCAATAAAAACGTTGTTAGTACAAGTACTAACCCTATCAAATAAATTGTAAACACAAGGGTCTATTCCTTGCTGTAAATTGTATGCTAATAGTTTAGCAATCTGTCGCTTAATATAAAATGGCAGATACATTGTATCTTTTGTTAAAGTAAATTTACTAATAAATTTATTAGCGTCAAAAAACAATATTGCGTCACTATGACGACAAGTTATATTATATAATAACATATTTAATTTGTGTATGTGCATGTTTTGTGTATGTGTTAAGTCATTTGAGTATGGCAAAGCACATAAAATAAATTTACAACTAAATCTGGAATTAAGGTCTAATAACATTTCAACATATTCTATGATATGCTGTCTTTTTACAGTTAAACTGTTACCAAACAACAATATGGCCGTACTACTCTCATCTAAGGGGTGCAACTTAATCTGATTAACTAAACTACTGTAACTATCCCCTGGCCTACAATAATTTATAACACACTGGTTTGTATACTCACAGAGAAGACTACCAAAATTATGACCTAGCCTATCAGAAAAAATGTATGTTTTGTTAGTTGATGTTGAAAACCTAGATTTAATCATATTTGATTGTGAAGAGGATTGGTTTTGTGGATTATCAGAAAAATTCTCAGGTAGTATGGTACTCAATGGCTCTGCTGGGGTTGGAGTGTGAGTGTGAGCACAAGGACATAAGAGCTTATTGGTCAGAGACTCATACATTTCTGCATTACATCTCACCAAGTCTACTAGCTCACCTGCCTCTACTATACGCTTGCTCAGCTCTTGTTGAGAAGCTTGATATTTGTTAAATAGTTCATTTAAGGTGCTCTCCCTAAGTACTAGTTCTTCCCTCAAGCGATGAGTGTCAGTATCATACACTACCCTACTATGTTCTAAACTTCTAGAGTACTTAGATAGTTGATCAAGTAAATAAATGCGCTCCTTTCTGAGATTTAAATTAACCCTATGCACATTATATTTTTTCATAGATTTATGACATCTTTTAATTAGTTTATTAACTTTAATATAGCGTTTAAGTTTTTTGTGACTTGAAAAGCTGGGTCTCATGATAATGGTATCATCCCTGGTCAGGTCTATTGTCACAACAGGCTCCCTAATACACACATGATCAGGCTCACTACTAACCAACTCATGATATAGACTGCAGGTATTTGCTATCTGTTCACTGTGTTTAAGAGTTTCTAAGTTAGAGATGGTGTTATGAGCTTCACTCAATTCTCGTTCTAGTTCAGCAACACGTCTCAGAGCTTCTTCATGAGTGTCCATACACTGTTGGAAGTTGGACACCGTCAATCGAAGTTGTTCATGTTGCTCAAGTATTTCGAGATGGTGTGTGTGCATTTCAGCCAACTGTGCCTTGAGTTCAGTGTTCTTGTCGACTATTATCTTTACTTCTTCTTCGCTGTCCTCTCTTTCCTGTAGCAGCTGGTTACACAGGATTTTAGAGGATTCCAGTTCCTTAAGTGTGGTCTGTAGTTTGTCCTCCAGAGCTGCCATTCTGCGGGTCATCATTTGAACAGACCTACCCCGTAGGCACCTGAAATGTAAGGAAGTGTGAGTAAAGTCAACAGAGAGAAACTATGAAATGGGTGGATAGAAAGTTGAGAGGGAAATAATGTAGGTAGATCATAAAACTAGAAGAACTGAATTGAATAAATATAGGAATAGTTTATTTTAAATAGGTACTAACTATTGGGGAAGTTCTACTCATAGAAAAAATAATGAATACTTATTATAAACTTTCTTGTAAGTATTTAATTATAAAAACAAAATAAAAAAACAGTTAATAAGACTATATCAGTTAATAGTAATGGGTTATTGTTATTAAATTACTTTAAAATCATTTAAAAAATACTTTGGATGATTGTAATATCACGAATGTAGGTACTTATATAAATGGACCTGTGTAACACTGTAGTACTATTTATACTAATAATTTATCTAATAAATAATTATGTTTTGTGTATAGTGTCATGTAGTATATGGTGTCTGAGGCAAATGTTTTGCGTCATCGATTTTGCTTCCACAAATTGTCAAGCAAAAGGAGACATAAACGGTGCCGCTGTGTGTTGTAAATTGACGTCGCTCATGTGTAATGAGCAGTGTATGTATGTGATGTATAGTGTATTTTAGTTATTATTACTTATATAAAAATAAAACGGTACAGGGATAAGTAAAGAATTATGAAAACAATACTCCCCGGGTTTCCAGTTGATTTTGAATCTTGTATTGGTTATCCGTTACTTTGACAGTTAGTCCGCCACAAGTTTTCCAGCGAGGTTTTGTTACTAGTCCTTTAATATACTGTTACACCAACAATTATTGCTAAGGTTTATGGGTATACAATTTACTTTGCACATATAATTGATTATTAAAACTAAATAAAACTATTTTTATCAAATAAATTAATATAGACGTAGGGAAATGACAACTGCTCGCTAGTGTTGCCAGCGAAGAAAAAAAACATACACACAAACAGGATAACAACCTTTTAAATCTGTGGATTTTTATGATCATTTATTGCAACGACACGTGGTTTAAAGTGTGATTAATGAGCGCGCAACTGCTATATCGATAGAGCGACAGGTCGCACAGTCGCTAGCGTCCCGGCTCCGCGCCTCTCTACCGCGCCCTATCTATTGCGGCAGGGAATCATTTTTTACCTGCGTGAGCGCTTTTGTTGTTGTCTTTTTCTATCATAAGGGAAATATACCTACATCCCTATTATTTGTTTTCTTTGATACCTGAATTGGCAACATTTTAAATCTGTTTAAAACAAACAAAACCTATAATTAAGTGATAAAAATCCACACTTTTTAATACTTTTGTTACCCTGTATCTTTTTTTACTGGGATAGATTTATTTGGCTTCATAGTAAAAGTTGCAATAAATGGTTAGTACTTTCGTTTGAAATAGGTTTCAATTATACACAACAGGTTCCATATTTTTGGATCAGCAGTCAAAGGAACAGTTGCATTATCTTTTACAATAGTATAAATAGCTTTTTATTTAAATAAGTTATTCAAACTAGGTTGTCTGGAAGAAATCGCAATGTGCGATAAGACCGCCCATGTACCACTAGTTTTAAGGCTTTTCTGAAATTTATTGTAATCTTGTTTATTTACTGATGTGCAATAAAGTATTGATCTATCTATCTACTATACTTGAATAACCAAAGGCAGCGATAGCCAAGTGGAGAGACCGACAGATTACTACACGGAGAGTCAAAATAGATAGCGTGCACCACTTACTTCCCTTATTTATGCGAAAAACATCTTGAGGAATCCTGCATGTCCGAGAGTTCTCCATAATGTTCTGACTTGTGAAGTCTTCCAGCTCGTACTTGACCCTTCCCATAATGAGAAGAGAACTGTCACCAGCAGTGGGACAGATTATAAATATTTCTGATGCTGACGAATACTTCAACAGTCTACTAATACCCTATTATTGCAAACACAGCATCATCATCATCGTCCTAGCGTTTGCCCAGTTGCATCCAAGATATACTTGGAGCCGTGGTTTGCTTGTTCTAATCGGATACGGCAAAATGTCAGCTTTCTACAGAGTCTAACTGCCGCAACCCGTAGGAATAACGACTTACCATGATTGAGACCAGTGTCAGTTCATTTGAGGGTACTGACTCCCCATGACGACTATTAAAGATCTTTATGACGTCTGGGACGGAGAACATGTTATTCTCCGAGTGAACAATTAACAATTAAATATGCACATAACTTCCAAAAGTTAATAGTGCGCGCCGTGGATTCGATCCCGATACCCTCTGCATGGCAGAGTGTTGGTCTTTCCACCAGGCAATCGCTTCTGTTAATATTGCAACCATGGTATTTTATTCAAAAATTTCAGACGCACACTGCATAATGCACCTCTCATGTAGTATTAAACTTGCACTTCACCCTGTCGTTGGTCAGAAGCCTTGTTCCGATTATTTAGTATACAAAGTAGGACGTATTATGTAGGACGAACTCCGGTCGACCGATAAGTGATAACCCTTGGCATTGGATGGCTGATGTCACTATTGTTTATTGCGAATCAGTACTTTCCTGAAGATCTGGATCAAGTTGTATCAGTCATTTTTTTATAAAGCTCACTTTAAGGTGATTTGGTCTCTTCACCAGTATCTTGGATGATTGCAAGTTCGATTAACGCTCAAGCCTAACATTAAATTTGTGTGCGTGAACATGGATGTTTGTCTTGGTTTGGTTACAGCAAGGTGCTGTGAACCTTTGGTAAACAGAACACCGCTCTGCCTATGCCTTCGCGTATGCATAGGCTTGAATCGATATTCGAAGAATTCATGTCTATTATAAGGCTGTTTCTCACAGCGTTCATATAGCAAATAATATCTCAAGGCAATCTGAATGTTTCCGGCCTTCAAATTGTTTAATTTTCTTTTTGTTTTAACAACGTTATTGCAATGTCTGCCGTTCTGTACAAGGTTTTTATCGTTTGAATGTGAATTGATAAGTACATTTTTAGGTTCTGACGAGGCAACTTTTAATGAGCTGTACGTTGCTGAGCGTTACGTGAAGGACTAATAGTTGCTAAAAAGTAATTGTTCAATTGATAAGTTTGGCTATATTTAGCTTCAAAGACATGTCCTGATTAACATAGTAAAATTAGCATCGCAGGGCATAAAACTAATACCAACAAATAGTTTCAGGTTGGTTCGAAAATCCGCTGATTTTAAAGCTAGCACTATAAAATTTCGAGAAATAGCTGATCAATATACATAACAATTCTTGACTAAGTTACTGAATGGCAGACAATATAGCGCCGAATATCTGGGCGTAAAAACTGAATTCGCAAGTATTTTCCTTGGGTAGTGTAAGGGAGCACTAAGTATGGATTTTTTGTAAATTTCCACCCTAAAAGGGGTGGGCAAAGTCTAGAGTTTCATAACTGTTTAATAGAGGAATCAAATAGGATCTTCAAACTACATCGAATATTTTAGTAAGCCAACCCCTCTTTGGATATTATTGCGTTATCGATTTATAGTAAGTTGATAACTAGATGAGGTGCTAGATTTAAGAAACCGCAGTAAACTAGTCGCAATAAGATTCGGTCGTTTTAAATAAAGTTAAATATGATAACTTTTGAACTGTTATCAGGTTAACGTTTTTGTCAGATCGCACGTGAACCTTTTTAAACTTTCATCGGTTAATTAGGAAAAATATGCATTCAACTTATATCTGTGCGTGTATCTTGATATTTATCAGAGATAAATAGATAAGATTATAAAATAATACCTTTGTCAACTACGATTAATAAGGTTTCATATCATGAAACCAAAATTGTTATGCTTTCTATATGAATTATTGTTAAAATATCCAGACACCACTACTATTTTCAAAATAATAGTGGCGATAAAATAAATTTAAAAGTTTATTCATTCAACTGGCAATGACAGACTATCAGCCTAAATTAATAATTGCACTATTTTGTGAGCAGGCAGATACTGCCACCAAAAAAAATTATTACTTGTATTATCTCTATAAGTTGTCTTTAAAGTGGGTAGATCTATGACGCATGTCTTTTCTGTTTCTCGCAAATTCCCTACCCATTTGTTTGCAGCAATAGTGGGTTAATAATATTATGGAGATACTAGCTTCTGACGTCGCAGACGAGACTAGATACTCTCGTCTTATTATTTTGAATATTAAAACAAGCTCAATATTAACATAATTGAGTCGATATAGTTTTAAGACTATTTTATATTTGACATAAAATAAACCATACTCATATATTCATTTCTACAGAAATAGGCAACTATGTATACGACTCCTTTACAGCAATTAAAACAAAACCCGAAAACTTCTTGTCATGACCTCGATACTGACTTTCAGAATGCCATATTTTACAGTGCCCGAACATCGTGGTGTAACTGAATTGGCAACGATTCTTTTGACATCATCACATGAAGGTCAAAATAATTCATTTCACATCAAGTCATTTTCTATTAAAACAAACGTAGTATTTGATTTAGTTTGAAACTAATTTATGATTGTAGGATGTTAACCATTGAATAAGTTTTATTGTGATTAGAAATTGTTTATGAAGTGGCAACGTGTGAACCCGCCATTAGCGATTGACGTGATTTGTTCTAAGAGTTGCTTTCATTAATATTTATTAAGACAGATATGAATACTGTCGTGTTGAGAGCAGATGTTCCGATTAAAATATTAATCAGATGCGTTCTAAAAAGAATATTTTCGCTACATAGCGAATTTTCCAGTAACATTTGAGACTCACAGAGGGTCCAGTAATGGTACAACATTTAACGTCAATAGGCGCAAGTTACTACGCTGCAATAAATTTTATTACGATTACTACTTTGTCTTACCTTCTGAAGATATACTAGTAAGTACTTAGTACGTAGAATCTTATTGACATACCATTATTGTGTGATATTAGAGCTGCCAATGAGCTATGCCAGATTAAGACAACTTGCCCTAAGGCCGAAAAATGCCTGGTCTAAAAGTTACTTTTGTACTACGATAGTAGAGTTTTGCTATGACAATATTAGTACCTACCCTTATCCATTTGCATTGCGGAATGCAGATCCACTCGAGAATACAGCCTGCGAATGGCGTTTAGCAATCATCATTGAATCGCTCCATTAGAACACGACTTTAGATTTTATAAGAAGTAATATGTCACGAAGCTGGCTGATTTTAATTCGTGTCAGGGTCTTATAAATTTATTTCCTGATACAGTGGCATCTCATTAAGTAATCGGCAACGGGTTTTTAAATGACTATTTAATATAATGTGTGAATGAAAAAAGTGAATATTACTTTTTAAATATTAGTGGCTTTGCTGTCATTGCTCAAAGATGATCCTGGAACCCTTTTACCATTTTCTGACTTTGTCCTGTGTCTTGGGTTAAATACCTTTTGCCACGTCAAACGAACAAAAAACTAGGCATATATACAGAATAGTAATCTTAACATTGGTTGTATACCTAATATGACTCTATGAGACTATGAGTCGCCTGCAGCTTCACCTGCTTTAAACTTTCAGCCTTTATTTTACCCCTTTACCTTAGGGTTGACATATCAAAAAAAACTTCTTTAGTGTTTGCCTCTTCGAGTTTCGTTTTCAGTTTCAGTTATTTGGACTCAGCGATATGTCAGTCCGGATTTCAGTCACATGTCAGGGGTATTTTTATTATTATATATGACGCAGATTGTTTACAAACAAATAACTGGCTTGAACAGTACGCGTAGTAAAAAAATTTTGACATTTAATTGGTACCATTTACATCTAATCGATTTGAAAGTATTTAAGCAATTTAGAGTTATGAACGATTCGTGAATCTGAATGTTTTCGTGTAGCGATAAAGAAATCACGTTTCCGAAGTAGATAGGTACATGTATGTATATGGATTTTTTTTTTCGTTTGCTCGTAATGGCATTGTGGTTTCAGAGGTTATCTCGCCGCACAGCTTTGTGCCGAGTGTATCGGGTTCGTTGCCCACACGAGATAACAGATTACACTTACTTACATATATGATGTAGGAATATTTGTAAACTAAAAAAAACATACCCACACAGTATTACGCACACTAGGTACCTTAAATAAGTTAGGTAAGATCCGTTACATAGTTTAAGTAAGAAGATGAAAAGAATAAATTTTAATACAGGGTGTCACAAGACACCCACAGACAAGTGTTTGGACGACCGGTTGGCGCAGCGGGAGTGTAAGCGACTACTACGCCGATGGTCGCGGGTTCGATGCCCGCTCAAGTCAAACATTTATGTGCATGAACATGGATGTTTGTCTTGGTCTGGGTGTTTATATGTATATATTTACAAAAAAAAAGTTTAATGTTTATCTAATTCTATTATCTAGTACAAGCTCTGCTTAGTTTGGGACTAAATGGTGATGTGTGTATGTGGTAGAAATCATGCCAAGTCATACTAAGCAAAAATAATATCTGGGGAACGTTTTTTTTAGTACCTAGACACTTTTTTGAGTCATTAAAAGTACGCGTGTGCAATGCTCGAAGTACCTTCCATGGGACATCTACATATGTAGATACCATGCATAGGACATCTTTAGAACAAATTGGCGAGGTAAATGCATCGATTTTGTACCAACTTAGAAAAAAATATATAGTGACTTTGAGCCTCAATATCTGAACCAGTTATTTCCCAGGTATGGTGTCGAAGTAAAAAATGTTTTTAATGATTGGTACAAGATGGGATTTTAGTTTTCGTTAAAGGTCTTTTTACAGCCTGTAGGTATATGCTCAAAGTGGCACCTAAAGCCGCATCCAATATTTCATTGTACATATTATATGCCGTTATCTTCTTATTACATGCTCTGCAGATGAGTATTTTTTTATTATTTAACCTGAATGACGAATGTTTTTATTCCGCAGTACATTAAACTCGTATCAAGTTTTTTTGCGATAAGCACTCATGTTTTGCGATAGGAAAAATATTATAATAATTTGACGACCCGTATGAATTGGGTGAATGATCTGAGATTTTTCTGAACTTATCTGGGCTGACGATATTGAGTGATGAATATTTCGATCTTTTTTTCTGTAGGTATGTATAAAATTCTTGCGATTAACAGACAACAAACAGCAAAAACGATTGTGTGCAAGAAGCTGATATTTGGCATGTACGAGTATGTATGTTCCTTGGGGACGAAAGATGCACTATGAAGACCCCTTCATAATACATCCATCATCCCCCTAAATTCCCAGGGGATCGGGCAGAAACGGTTAAATTATAATAATATGTGCGGACGTAGCTGCCAGTATCAAATCCAACGAGAAACCGAAGCGCCCAAGCCCCCAAATTACTACAACTCAGACATCTGTATGACACCTATTAAAATGTATAGAACCATACTTAACGGAGAATAAAAAAAAAAACAAAACAAAAAATAGAGAAACCGAAACTGTGATAATTTATCTAGAAGGAACACATATGGAATACAGATAACTGTTGCCTTAATTGGTATATGAAGTTAGTTCCTCTAATATAGTCAGACACTTGAGTTATTATTTGTAAAAGATAAAGATGTTAAGATAAAACGGTATAATGCTACAAGTGTTTGTTTTTGTATTTGCATTACCTATTTAAAGCACATCTATCAAAGTAGGTAGTGCAATTATAGGTGATTGACAGCAAAAGTAAAGTTAAATGCTATGGAAAGGTTATTGTGGATACACTATTTAAACAAGAATTAAAAGTGTCAAAGAATCTTTATGAATGTAATGATATTGAAATTAAAAATCCCTCGTCTAAACCAAATTTCGGCGCGCCGGTTTGTCTCAATACTCTCTACGGAGGTTTATCTCTTAACACTTGTTTGTAGTAAAGAAAAGTGCACTACGTTTACAGAAGTGTAACATTCTCACAACACTACTGTGAAAAGAAGCGAAGTTTGAGGCATAAACGCGTCACATATCAGAAGACCAATGATTAAAAACCGGCCAAGTGCGTGTCGGGCCACGCGCAATGTAGGGTTCCGTAATTGCCCATAATGGCCATTATTGATAATAACTCTGTTTCACATGGGACTAAAAACGGGCATCTTTAAGATTAAGCCAGCGCTCCCAATGTAAACTCACAGAAATAGGTATTTATAAGTTTAACCGACAATTACTCGTAAACTAGTGATGTCTACTTAGCCGTAATAGTTTTCCTTTTAAATTCGTTATATGTACTACATTTGTGATTTTTTTCACCTCTTCCAAATTAATAGTTTAGCCGGCAGAGGGGGGGGGGGGGGGGACACTTGAGTCTAACAATTTTTTTCACTTCAAACCTTTATATTTGACAAACCAATCACTTGATCGAAAAATGATTTGAGCAAACTAATAATATTTTTTTAAAACCTATCCAATGATACCACACACAGTGGGATACTCAACCAAAAAAAAATTCAACACCACTATATATATATGTAGGGCAGATACCCTTAAAAAAATTATTTTCCTAAATTTTATTCTACAGTTTTGTTGCAATATCCTATGTCTATATTCATATCAAATATCAGCTTTCTAGCACCAGGCGTCTTTGCGCTAGACTGCGGACGGACAGACGGACGGACATGACAAAACTATAAGGGTTCCTTGTGGACTACGGAACCCTAAAAAGCCATATCTATACTAATTTAACGGATAGCAAACAACAGCACTCACTTGAAAGATCAACGCCTACAAAAGGCATAACCATGATATCAAATCTCAATAAATCATCATTATTTCATATTTCAAATATTTTTATTTTATTTTATTTTATTAGGAACAACAAACAGATATACAATACAATATTATATCAGAAATTACAATAAGAAAATGACAATTGTATATCCAACCACGTTATTCACAAAAAATGTAAGAAATTTTGAAATACTAAAAACTACGACGTGCTAATAAAACTGTATATCTATCCTCACACAAGAAAAAAAAAAACCCTTCATAACATGGTGTCACTAAAAAGTCTCCAAAGAGTTAATAGTTTTGAGTACATAATTTCTAAATCTACCGACAGGTTCAGCAAATAAGTCAAGGTTATTAAAGTACACATTAAAGTTATTAGTTAGACGTCGCAAAGGCGCGCGCTCTCCGGCATTCGTTCGACATTTGGTTACAGCAAACAAAGGCTGAGTACGCACACTACGCGTTATCGAACTTCTGGGCACTACATAAAATAATTTGTTACAAATATCAGTGCAGTCATACTTATTATTACATATGTCGTACAGAAACATTACTTCAAGTTGTAACCGTCTGTACTTTAAACTGGTAAGTTTATACATTTTAAGTAGAGAATTATAGGACTTAGAAGTTTTAGAACATCGATAATTCATAGCCTTCAAATATTTTCTTTGTACTGCCTCAATATCATCAGAATATTTTGTATAATGGGGATTCCACACCGCAACTGCATATTCTAGTTGAGATCGAACCAATGACTTATAGAGATACAGATACGTATTTGGACGCCTAAATTCTCTTGCAGATCTCATAATAAAACCATACATTCTATAAGCGTTGCTTATAATTTTATCAATATGTGCATCGAGATGAAGATTCTCATCAAGTTGTATACCAAGGTCACGTACCGTAGATACTCTAGTCAGAATTGCGTTGTTTAGAGAGTAAGAATACTTAACGATATTTTTATTCTTTGTGAAGCTAATGCAACAACACTTTGAAATGTTGAGCTGAAGTTTATTTTCAATACAATAATCGGAAAATCTATTAAGATCCTTTTGGAAGAGATCACTGTCATGGGTGTTTTTAATTGGTCTATATATTTTAAGGTCATCTGCGTAAAGTAATAGTTTTGAGTTTTTAAAACATTTATTAATATCATTAATAAATAAAATAAAAAGTAATGGCCCTAATATTGACCCCTGTGAAACGCCTGACGTCACTTTTATTGTGTTTGATTGGAAACCACTGATCACAACCCTTTGAGTTCTGTTTGAAATGTATGAAGAGAACCATCTTAGTAAATTACCTCGTATACCATTGTATGCGATTTTTTTCAAAAGAAGTATGTGATCGACCTTATCGAAAGCCTTCCGAATATCTGTATAAATACAGTCAACTTGAGTACGCGTATCCATATTATTAAAGAGGTAATCAACGAAAGTTACTAGGTTTGTAGTTGTTGACCTTCTTTTCACAAATCCATGTTGATGTTGTATTATTATATTGTGTAGAACCGGGTACAACTCATTGTGGACTAACTTTTCGAAAAGCTTCGACAAGGCTGACAGTATAGATATTGGGCGATAGTTCTCTACATCATCCCTTGGGCCAGACTTATAAACTGGAGTTATATTCGCTTGCTTCCAAATTTCAGGGAAGTATTCCCTCTGATAAGGATTTATTAAAAATAATGTGTAATGGTTTACATATATTCGACGCAGTATTTTTCAGAAATACTACTGGCAAAGCATCAGCTCCTGGTCCCTTAGCAGAATCAAGTGATTGTAATGCTTTCAATATTGTGTCTTCATTCAAAGTAATATTATCTATCAAACAACAATTATCAGAGAATTCTACACCAGAGTAACAGTTGAAATTTCCCGAAGGCTCATAAACAGAGTGAAAGTAATTGGAAAAAAAAAATACAAATTTCATTAACATCACTGGTAGATGAATGACGATAACGCATTGTCGAAGGAATACCATCCTTACACCGACGATCTGAAATGTATTTCCAGAAGAAATTAACATTGTTCCGAATGTTGTTTTCAACTGTAGTAATATATACACGATAACACTCTCTACACTCATTTTGAAATCGATACCTATAGATTGAAAATGTCTCGTAATCAGAAATATTATGGTATATTTTCCATTTCTTCCATGCCTTGGCCTTATTCTTAAATATATGTATAAGAGATGGAGAAAACCATACAGGAAACTTTGTTGATTTTTTTTATAGTCATAGGTACGTGAGTTTTTATTATACTAAATATAGTGTTATAAAATGAGTCCAATGCTTTATTAACGTTCAGATTACATAAACTGTCATGCCAATCTATTGTACACAATTCTTCGTTAATAAGGTCGTAATTAGCTTTAAAGTAATTAAATTTTTTTAATGGTTTACATTTGATTAAATTTTGACTAAAATGAACAGATAACAAAATGCATATTGCCGGGTGAGCGTTATCAGGGTTAACTAGAACATCGGAAGGTGCATATACTGTCACATCATTGTTGCTAATAACTAAATCCAAGATGTTGTCATACTTGTTTTTAAACGTGTTATACTGATAAGCGTTATGTAAATTCATGAATGTTTTTAAATTTATACAATTATTGGAGCCACCATTACAAGTTTGTTTTTGTATTGACTGGTTTACGAAAGCGAGCCAATTAATTTCGGGTAAATTATAGTCTCCTAACAAATAAAATATTCAACGTTAATATTTTCGAGGTGAGGTCGCAACATGTCATAGAAAGAGACATATATAAAGTCTGGCGTATTCAGTGCTATATATACAGCACTTATAAAGTGATATCTATTTTTACTTGAACCTGGAATACGTATCATAACATGTTCAATATGAGCATGTAGAACAGTATTTGAAAATATCTGTACCGAATTCAAATTTCTTGAAACTGCTACAACAACTCCGCCACCTTCTTTTTTGTTAGTTGCGTTGCGGTCACGATCACACCTATATACTATATACCCTTGGTCAATAAATTCATTATTTAGTATATCCGGAGTTAACCATGATTCAGTTAGAATTATAATATCGTAGCAGTGAGATAAGATATTCATGTAAATAATATGCAGTTTAGTGCGGAGTCCCCTACAATTCTGATAATAAATTTCCAAATTCACATTAGCCATCTATATGATAGATGTTATAAAATAATTCTATATTAAAATGTATGTAAACACTGTATGATAATGAGACACAAAATACATACTCGCTAGTAGAAATACTCACATGAATAGTAAAATAATAATTTAAGTAAACAACTTTTGACACACATGGTAGAATATTATTTGATTAGCTTTTCTGAGAAGTAGTATAACAGATTGCAAATTGTAATAGACAACTCATAGCCTTAAAATAATTACTTTTAGTGGCTGTGTATAGCAGGATTATATCACTGTTTAGCAGTACAAAACAATAAATTTCAATATGCAAATATGAAACAATGTAAATATTCAGAGTATATATCAGATAACTTAGCATAGTATAAAAGCAGGTTAAGTACACCAGCAATGTATAAAAATTCAAAAGTTGGTAGAACGTACAACAAACAGTCGTATAGATATATATATTTTTATGTAAAATCCAAACAGCTATTTTTATTTTGCAGAAATAACGGAACTTGAAGTGAAATAAACTTAAACTTATATTAATATCATGCCACCTATATCTAGGGAATGCTAAAAACTACTAGGACAGAAGCATGTCCTGGTTTATTTTTGGTAATATCTTGTAATGATCGAATCGGAAAAGCTTTTGTAGCTTCTTTTTCACGGACCATAATAGTACCGTTTTTGACCCACACAAATACAGCAAATATACAGGGTGGCGCTACCATAGGAGCACTTTTTGAACAGAGGCATAGCGTACAACATTCTGAAGCCTTGTACCAAAAATCAATTAAATCGGTGCAGTAGTTTAGCCACAATATCGATTTTAAGTTCAGCAATTTTTGCCCCTGCTTTGAATTCCACACAGCTGATACAAAACGGTCAACGACCCTACATTGTGCGCCCCGACTAGCTACGACGCGATGCCTTGACGTCATCCGAAGTTAGGCTCAGCGCAGATAAAACGGAGCGCAGTGGAAAGGATTTTATTAACGCACTTGAAAATAAACTTTATTTTTTTTACAATAAAGTGCATAAATGAACCTGACAAAAAACATTCACGCGTCCTCGAAGATACGCGGGAATCCTCGCGCGGCGTCGAGTCGGCGCCCGCATCGTAGCGAGTCGCAGCGCGCAATGTAGGGTCGTTGACCGTTTTGTATCAGCTCTATGGAATTCAAAGCAAGTGCCAAAATTGCGGAACTTAAAGTCGATATTGTGGCTAAACTACTGCACCGATTTAATTGATTTTTGGTACAAGGCTTCAAAATGTTGTACGCTATGCCTCTGTTCAAAAAGTGCCCCTATGGTAGCGCCACCCTGTATAATATAAAGCGGTAGTTCAATCAACTTATGATGGCTAACCACCGATTACGTCTTTTCAAAGGGAAAGTTTTAGCTGTTTATTCTAGTTGCAGAGAAATCCCAACACTAGTTTGACGGTTTCGTATTAGTGAGATAACCGTTTAAATTACTTTCAACTTTGCAGTTGGCTGCTCAGATGAATTAATACCTTATTGTAATGAAATGTTGGATTAATATCTTATTTGTCAATTTTGATCGATAAATGACTGAATCCAATCTTCAGCAATTTATTATGCCCAAGATTGAGGAATGAAATTTGAGATTTCAAGTTCAGATTTTCATCTATCTGAGAAGCAGCAATACTTAAATTGGAGATAGAGAAGGTAGTCAAAAATAGAAAGGCACCAACATAATCAGCCACTTAATAACGGACAAGACAACAAAACTAGATCCTATATGTACAAGTCATGAATCATATCATATTTGATAATCGCAAATTGCTGTTGTTTTCACTAATGTGTCAGAGATAAGTTGAAGAGTTTTCGCCAAAATTAATACGATCTTACTTTCCCAATAAAATATAACCACGAGACATATTAACTGCGAAGTATGGCTGCAATAATCTAGTGAAGATATAAACAAACTGCGATGCAGAGGGCATCGGGTTCAAATCCAACGCATATCACCAATTGTTCAAGGTTGTGTGCGTATTAGATACCTAGTAAATTATTGCTTGTTAAACGGTGAAGGAAAAAATTGTAAGGAAACGCTTCGTCTTCCAACTCGCAGATGGCCAGCGTGGTCGAGTGTGGGAAGAGATCCGTGCCCAGCGATGAGACAGTTTATATACAGAGCTGATGATGATAATGAATGGAGTGGCGGGCTTCGCCAGCCAAGATGTATATCCAATCACACAACATAACAATCACACTGAAAGACAAGTGTGATTGGATAAAACATCTTCGCTTGCGGATACATCCGATAAAATGAGCAGTTATGAAGGAGACTTGTCAAAAAACACTCATTAGCACTGCACATTTTCGATGGGTACGCGACCTCAGAACGTCGAACAGCGAATGCGACGGACTGTGTAGGTAGTATATTCAGAGACATACATAAACTATAAATCTGATAAAGCTTTATGTGCACAGAAGTCCTCAAAATCAGTCAGAATATGAAAATGTTACCAGCTATAAGCACCATCCCTCCATTAGGAGCGCCTGTAAACAGCGACCCAGCTGTATCCGAGGCAATGTAAACGGCTCGAGCGCAGTTTTCGTCCCTCTCTCGCACACAGTCCGCTAGCTTTGCGTTACTGCTCTCTTGCTCACACCCAGACAGTGTCAGCCCCTGGGAATTGAAGGTTGAATTGATATAGATGATTGTAATACAGATGATTGTATAAATTACTTGGGACTAGGAATGCAAGATGTTTATTGGAACAATTGTTTAGATTCGAGATAGTTCGATCTATATTAGTCGCAGTTGTAACATCCAGAATGGTAATTCTTGGTTGTGTAATGATTTTCTGTATGTGTATCAGTGTGGACTTTTGACGTAACCACATTCTTACTACTATACATTTACTTAGTTTTAGAGCGACCACTATCGAACTGCTACATTCTAAATAATAAGATATTCTTTATTAAGCTTGTATCCAGCAAGGAGATTAATACTCTTGGGTCAGAGATCAACACGTGGACAGAGAATTATCTGAGGCATAATAAAGTACAGTAAGTTGATTATTTATGGATTTTCTACTGGATATTCTACTTAAGAGAACTAATTAAGGACTGGTAGAAAGTACAAAAGAGTTCAAACTTAATCTAATATATTAGTGAACATTCGATGGGTAAAGTTCAGTGGTTGGTCCCGAACTAATTGACATTACTTACAACTTGGTGAAGTAGAACTGTATTAGCTTACTGCCTCCTTTGGAGATACAATCTTATATTTGAACATTGAAAGGCTGAAGCCTTAGTCCGCGGTATGTAAACGTCCGCTTAGCCTCATGGACCACGCCTATCAATGACGATTGTCCAATGATTGTAGTACTTACGAAAGAGTCCAAAGGTTGGTCCAAAGGTATGCAGGCATCGGCCTTAGCCTCATGCAGCATGCCCACAATCCTGCTTGCACATTCCTCGATGCCCAATATCCAATGGTTGGTGCCAAGCCCCTTGGCTTTGCCCACAACTTGGCCTGTCTCGTCACATATCACGAGGTTGGAGTGGGTTGCACCGCTGCGAACAAAAATATTAGGCTGATTCAAATGAGGTTATTTTTTTGTTCAACGCCCGCACTACTTTACAAACCTGCACCTAACGGACGCAATGAACACCTATACTCAAAAATCTAATTAATGTATCACACAAAGTATAGGTATATAGTAAAGCAAGTCTCGTGGTACCTCAGTTTTCATCTTCTTTCAAGTTAACGAATCTTGTTTCAAGAAAATTAAACATCTACTTCGATTTACTATGAAATAACAGTAGCGTTATAAGCAGCTTGTGAGCAAGGGCAACAATTTCTTAGAAAAAGAAAACCATTCCCACAGTCTTTCTTGTTGTCTTTAAATATTTGTACCTAAGATCTAAACGTACATATGTATAAAACGAGAAAGTGTCTGTCAGGGATTAAAATAAATATTTGATAATATTTTACTCTCGGATCATTTCTTTAATCTAAATTCTAAGATATTACCATAGAGCTAGAACACGAGATTTGTCGCCATATATTTATTGCGTAAATACTTTAATGTTTGCAAGTTAGATCGGCCGCGTGCTCAGTCGCGTGGGCTTATGATAATAATATGATTGCTTTCTCGGCATTACATCACATCTGATCTAGCTGGACGGTTTTTTTTAATATGTTCTTACGGAGTTGGAAATTGGAATTATGCGAAACGAAATTAAGATGTAACTTTTTAATAACTAGCAGATTCTTTTCATCTATGTATGTACCTGGTCTACGGCATCCATTCCTCTACTTCAAAAGTCAAAAGTTTACCTCGCTTCCATAACTTAGGAAATAAATTTAAGAACCATTGCACTAATTTGTAAATAAATATATTTATCGCATATTATTATATTATGTAATATAACTAGGTATGTATTTTATCTAATCCGGCCTACTGTGAGGTGGCACGTGCACACTATTAGTATAACACAAGAAGGCCATTTGTAAATCGTAAATACTAAAATAAAGAAGAGAAATATTAAACTTAAAAAAAACGTGAGGATCACTCGCACCACTAATTATAGGTACCAGACCACTACAAAGATAATTAAAAAATAGAACGCAATTTTCATAATGCCCCCACACTTTTTAATTTATTTGTGACAGCAATTAATAAAGATCGTCTTGGTCCTAAATATTTTAAAAAAAATCCTGTTGGGTCTGATTATTTTTAATGCGAACGAATATACGAATAGGTATAAGAACTCTTAGCATTCAATAAGAGGTTCTATAAAACATATGAAAGTGTGTAAGATGAACTATTCGAAATGTCAGCAGCAAACAAAATATACAAAACTGCGCGTAAAACAAGTTTCTTCATATAGCAAACTAATAAAACGGTTAACGATGACCAGCCTTATTTTTGATCAAACCGAAATAGTAGTTTAACTAGGAAGCTAGTCTTTATAAGCTTGATAATTTTATCATCATCATCCTCTTAGCGTTATCCCAGTTTCAATCTGGGGTCCGCTTTCTAGTCTAACCGGATTTGGCTGAATATTAGCTTTTCCACAGAGCGACTGCCTGTCTGACCTCCGCAACCCGAAGGGATAGCGATATTCCATGGTTTAGACTAGTGTCAGTTTGTTTAGAAGGTACTGACGCCCTGTAACGACTGTCAAAGATCTTCATGACAACCGGGACCGACGGCTTAACGTGCTCTCCGAGGCACGGGCCAAGCGATAATTAACCATTCAATACGCACATAACTCCGAAAAGTCATTGGTGCGCGCCGTGGATTCGAACCCGATACCCTCTGCATGGCAGTCTGTTGGTATATCCACTCGGCTATCGCCGCCTAAAGCTTGATAATTTTATATTGTTTTGTATGTCAATGAGCTTTGGGACAATTATTTAGCTGTTGCTGTGTCTTTCATGAGTGTGTCGACATTTTTGGAATGAAGATAGGAGGGATACTCCGATTTTTGTTGTAAGACTTCTAAGACTTGCAGAGTGGGTATTTTTTTATTTTAAAGAGCAATCGCGACCATCCAACAGATTAGTAGTGAAACCAAAGGAACACTGTTTTTCCGCTACCCTTTGTTATATTATTCGCTTGGACATTAGTTGATCAAGAATGCGACAAAAGAAGTTGATGATTAGGTGAATTTTTTCCAATCTGGTTTAAGCAAATGTTTCACAAATGTGATATAACGCACATATATGCATATATGTGTATCGAAACTAAAAGTGACCGTGAAACAGTCACCGGAAAAACTCGTTTCGTGAATTAATAACAAAGTTCTCAGCGTTGCTTGTAATTTTGTATTTAGTTTGAAAGAATCTTTGCAATCGGAAATGATTATTATAGATAATATTCATGAACAAATTTTAATTTAAAGACTTAATATATTGTACTTAGACAATGTGACTCAAAATATTTTGTTTAAAAGCAAAATTTAGGGAAGGATTTCATAGAAAGAACAAGTCTAGTCTGACCTCCACAACCCAGAGATATCGCCGTAGACTATGGTTTTAGACCAATGTTCAAATGTATGGTAAAGGTACTGATTCTGGGAAACTGTATAAGAAGATCCTAAGCTCTCAAACGAGACAGACTGTCATAGTTATTGTGCAAATCTTCAACAGTCATATCTTTACGTGCTCTTTGAGCTAAGTGGGCGTAACGCCCTGGAGCCTGTCACCCATCTAAAAACCAGACGGTAACGACGATGCTGAACATCATTAACACGGCAGGGGATTGGCCTCAGAAAATAACGTTTAAGTGAGACAATTTGAGTTTGCACTTATATTATTATATTATAGACTGACGCCTGTATTCCCGAAGGGGTAGGCCGAGGTGTAATATTACATGGGTGTGCATAAAGTGTGGCTCGCAACATTCGTACACCCGTGAGTTTTAGCAATCGTTTACACTACCGCTACGCTACGCCACCGGGTCTTCGAAGGTTGTATAAGAAATGGTCGATAATACTTCGGCAACTCAGGCTCAGACGCGAAGGTATCGTCATCAGCCTTATCAAACTGTTCCACTGCTGGTCACGGGCCTTTTCCAACTATAAGAAGGGTAAGTCTACCACGCTTCGCAAGAGTGGATTAAACTACGGGCTGTCTAACAATGCAATGCCACCTGGCCATATCAAATGCCATATGTTTAAAATTTTATAACAAAATAGGGTTAAATTTCACGCTTGGCTAATGAACCTTTAAAACTTATGTAGGCGTATCTAAAAAAATCGTAAAAATAAAACACGGTATAAAAAATAAGTAACGAAGCTATTTCCTATAGATTTTTTATATTAAATTATTCCGTATAGACATTAGTATAATGCTTCGGTTGATCGGTACTAGCCTCTGGCATTAAACGAGCATGTTTATAAAAAAATATTTTAAATGGCAAACTGAGCTCGTAAGGTCACATTTTTGTACAAGTAAACTACACAGTAAGTATAGTAAAGAACATTCGAGAAGTTATTAAGATAGTCGCAAACTAACATATTTTATTATGCTCTATCTGGTGTTATACATAAAATGTAAAATGCGAGCGTATGCTTCGATTCTGAGAGAGGATAATAGAAAAGAAAGAGACATTCTGCACCGACCCGTAAGTAGTAATGATGTGACCAGAGTATGCAGAATAGAACATTTTCACTTGTCTCCGGCCTTTGGTCTTGTTTGTTTATTTAGTTTTAAATACCTATTATTAATACATCTATACTCTATAGAGTCGACGATCTCGTCGAGCTACGTCAAGTTTGTAAAAGGAAATATATAATTTAATAATAACATTCTCCTTTAATCCTGTTCGAGTTGTACCATTTTACTCATATGAGATGTATAAACATTGTACCTATTGTTGATTCGTTTCACGTCACAGTTTCGTCTGCCAATCTGAACTAGGCTTGTAATCTTGTGCATAGGTGTTTTGTTACATTTACATACATACTCACGCCTGTTTCCCAGAGGACAGGCAGAGACTACAGAACGCCGTTTGCAACGATCCTGACATATCTCACTTGCTTCATTTACTCCCATCAGATTCCTCAAGGATGCTCTTCTGTTCAGGTTATTAGAAGTACCCTGTATATTATTAATATTTATTGACATTTATAATCTGTCTATTTATATAAAACAATTGCGTTACTGAATGACTGACAGTCAACGTACAACCGAAAATATTGAACGCAAGAAGCTGTGATTAAATCTGTCATGCATGATGCTCGGGGACCGTAGGGAGCACTAAGCAGGTATCCTGAAATCCTCGCAGGATAAAAAAGAAACGGTTAAATTAAAATAAAATGTTCGGCCATAGCTGCGGCTAATTTTGACTAATAATATAATACGAGTAAGACTGTCAAACGCTTACCAACGAAAGAGAACGTTTTTCAAAACGAGCTCAGTAGGTTCTGAGATTATCCGACTCAAACTTCAAACAAACTAGGTACCCATACGATAGAATATTTGAACACATGAATAACATTAGTAGTAACATTGTCAAGGATAAAGCGACAATAGGTGTTATCAAATGGATGTGACGTAATATCATACTCGTACACATGAATCGTTCTGTCGTATGACTGATAAACTATAAATATTGCTGTAAATGTATTTAGGAAACTAAAGGGGTACCGACCGACACAAGTTCATGGCCCCACGGGAAGTTAGTGGTGACAATGACCTAAATGTACAGTGTATTACACAGTGTATTACATATAGAGTTGGGAGGAGATGAGTAAATGTATGAAGTGCGTGGCAAAAGATGTTTTAGGAGAATCGAAAGGAAAACGTATGTAAGATAAGGATACCTGGTGGTGGACAGAGGAAGTACAGAGTGTGCTCAAGGAAAAGAAAGCAAGGTTTAAGGAATGGCAGCTGATGAAAGAAGGTAATGACTCGTTGAAAGAGAGTAAGAAAAAGAAGTATGATGAATGTAAGAAAAGAGCCAAAAATGCCGTTGCCTTAGCTAGAGCAAAAGCCCTTAACGATATATACGGATTAATTGAGAAGCTGGAGGGCCAAAAGTATTTATACCGACTGGCTAAGGCTAGAGAGAGAAAGGCGAGGGATGTATCCCATATCAAGTGTATGAAAGATGAAACAGGAGGGGTTCTTACGGATGATGATAGGATTAAAGAAAGATGGAGAACATATTTTGAAAAATTAATGAATGAAGAGAATGATTGGTGCAAAATGCTTGAGAACAAGGCGAAGAATACTGGACTTGTGTATGTAATAAGTAAGCATGAGGTAAGACGGGCTGTGAGTGGAATGAAGAATGGGAAAGCATTAGGACCAGAGTGAATAGCAGTAGAACCATAGAAGGTGTTAGGGGAGGATGGATGGGCGTGGCTGACTTAATTCTTCAATAAGATGTTGCGTGAGGAGACAGTACCCAAGGAATGGTGCAGCAGTTACCTAGTGCCCATTTTTAAAAATAAGGGAGATGTCCAAGAATGCAAAAATTATCGGGGAATAAAGTTAATGCCTCATAGTATGAAAGTATGGGAGAGAGTAATTGAGCAACGCCTGCGTGACGAGAGTGAGATCTCACGAAACCAATTCGGTTTTATGCCTGGTCGAGGTACGGTGGATGCCATTTTTGCACTTCGCCAAATTTGTGAAAAATACAGGGAGGCGCATAAAAATCTGCATATGGTATTCGTTGACCTCGAAAAGGCATATGACCGGGTACCGCGTGAAGTCTTGTGGTGGGCCCTCAAGAAGAAAGGAGTGCTTGAAAAGTACCTGAAGTTGATCCAAGCTATGTATGCTGAATGCCACACGCAAGTCCGGTCCAGCTGGAATCACAGCCAGATTCGATGTGGCTGTAGGCTTGCACCAAGGGTCGGCTCTTAGTCCTTACCTCTTCTTGTTGATTATGGATGCCATATCATCGGACATACAGGAAGAGGCACCCTGGTGCATGCTGTTTGCCGACAACATCGTCCTGGTAGCAGAAAGTGGACAGGAGGTGCAGAGCAAGCTGGAGGAGTGGCGGCAGAGACTGGAGAACGTAGGCCTTAGGATAAACAGAACCAAAACTGAATACATGTTCTGTGACTTTGGCGGCCTCTCTAGTCCAAGCCCGGTTACACTCGGCGGTATACCCCTACCAGTAAGCTCCGACTTTCGCTACCTCGGTTCACTCCTGCAACACGACGGCGAAATTGACCGAGATGTTCGGCAAAGGATCAACTCAGGATGGATGAAATGGCGACAGGTCTCGGACACAATATGCGATCCTAAAATGCCTTTGAAATTCAAGGGACGCATATATAAGGCGGTTATAAGGCCTGTCGTATTGTATGGAGCTGAATGTTGGGCTACTAAGAAGATGGATGAAAAACGATTACATGTGGCAGACATGAGAATGTTGCGATGGATGTGTGGAGTTACGAGAATGGATAAGATTAGGAATGAATACGTGAGAGGTAGTCTGAAAGTGGCGCCTATAGACGAGAAAGTGAAAGGAAGTCGTTTGGCTTGGTATGGACATATTATGCGAAGAGATGATATGTATGTAGGTAAGCAAGTGATGAATATGAAGGTAGAGGGATGGAAAGGGAGAGGGAGGCCAAGGAAAAGATGAATGGACTATGTGAGGATGGATATGAAAGAGAAAGGGTTAAATGATCAGATGACGGGCGACAGAAAAGAATGGAAGCGAAGGACGTACTGCGCCGACCCCAAATAGATTGGGACCAGGGCAAGAAGATGATGATGATACAGTGTATTACATTCAAATTGACACTTTTGTGTGTGACACTGTAGTTCGTAGTAACTGGACTAACTGGTCTCCCAACACTATGAAAAGTCACGTTTTTTTAATGTTATATGCGGCCATAAACAGACGGATCACCCGATAGTAAGGGATTACCGCGAGTCGCGACCCATAGACAAGCAAAACCAGAGGAGTCACAAGTGCGTTGCCACCCTTTGGGTTGGGAAAGTCAGGCAATCATCACAACATAGCTACTGTTTAAGTCCAAAAAACACATAGCTTCAGCAGTAAGCATATTATAAATTGCGTTTCTAAACATTGCAATAACTGATCAATGACCGATATATCTCAGCTTAAAATAAATAGGTAGATAAGACAAGGTATTTTATAAAGCCAAGTTCAAGATATATCGTTATCTCTATCGAGTATAAAAGATTATTTTTCATTATGTCATGTAATAATAAATAATCTTTCTCTGTAGTTATCTTTATCAATACACAATAAGTAATATAACACAATAAGTAGTCACGATTGGTGGTCTTTTTGTTTTGGATTTTTGTACGGTTTTCATCTATAGATGGGTGACCTCTGCGAAAGTTTCACGAAAACGGAGCCATGGGCGAATGCTAGTACGGGCTATTTTATCTACCTATTGGTTTTCGTGACGTTGCGTCGTTGACTTTCCGTACTAATACGTTTTTATTTGATAGTGTAGTCCTAAATTGTTTATTTATTAAGCCGATAAGAGATTTTACAATGAAGCTATTATATTGTTTGTTTTTGTGGAAGTTTTTTTTTCAAGCAGTGGTGACTGGTGACAAGCTGATGTTGAGATTTTACTTATTGCTGGCAAACGCTCTAGTTTGTTCATAAGCAATGAGTTGTGTCTCTCTCGACTAAGCGATCGTGATCATGCCAATAAGTAGTGGGTAATTAGTATCAGTTTCAAAGGAACTACAAAAAAGGCAGTTATTTATTACGTATACCTATATCACTCATCTAGCAAGGAACTACCTATTTATACATTATTAATTAAAAGGTATGCCACGCAATGTTAGGTCGTGTCACGCCTCCGATGACTCTACAGGGGATGTCCCCTTTGGGCTTTGCCCACACGCAACTAGTCTTTATAGGTACACTATTATCTGATGCAATAGTAAGTAATTCTGTTAGTATAAACGCGAAAGTTTGTGAGGATGAATATTTGTTACACTTTCACGCAAAAGCAACGGGATGGATTGGGATAAAACTTTACAGTAATATAGTTATAGAGATATCAAATAAGCTTTATTTTGCCGTAAGATCAAACACCACACAACGTCCGCGTTTTTGTCATATACTGAAGGCAAATCAGCGACTTTATGGTTGCGACATTGATAGATTGGTTGAGATTTACAATTAAATATTGATGCCATATCATTCTTATTCGAAGTTGAGAAATTCCAGTTCAGCAGGTGTCATTTTTTTGGGTGAAAATTAAATGAAAACCTATTAAGTTACAAGTGGATGAGTTTTCATTAGCATTTGACTTTTTTATTAATTGCCACAGCTTAATAATTCGATGAAAGATGTTTAGTAAACAGACGTAGCCATTTGTATACTTAATGTGTATAATGCCACGAGACAAAGCAGTTATGGATAAGTCAATACCTATTTGTATGTATTCTCAAACCATAAAACATTTATGTGCAAGTGTAAGTGGCCATACATTTGCGGTGACGCATTAGTCATCGGTCATAGTACCCGTTGAAACCGCTACATATCAAGCTATACATATTCAATACTACTTGAACTGTCAACAAATAGCCCTTGCGACACCAAGACAGATCATCTTACCCTGGCAATGTACAACCAGATGTATCACCATAATATGTACATTCTGTTCCTCTTTGTAAGCAAACCACGTTCGTTTAAAAGTAAAATCGTGACATGTTTCAGTAAATACTTTTATCTCCAGTTTGGAATGTCTGCCTAATACTAGACAATGCCTTTCACTTAAAGATTTTTTCCTTTTAACAGCTATTGGTGATAATAAGTAGGTTTACATTGAAATCTCAATTTGGGTTATTTGGTCTGGCAAACTGCCGTTAGATTTGGGGCTAAAAATAGGCCACAGCTTGGGTATAAATATACAGCAGGTCAAATCTTAAAATAATAGTGGGGTGACTGACCTCTATTTGACGACACTTATTCATTCGTACAGCAGCTCACATGATCTCGTACGTAGGTAATGTTATTCGAATTTTCTTTCTCCTGAAGACAATGTTCTCAATAGGTTGACTTTTGATGGAATGGAACGTCCTGTATGATGATATCCATCGAAGGAATAGAACTAAAAATAGGCAAAAGTTGAGAAGGACGTCATCGGGCGACATAAACTGATCAGTGGTCGGTCTAAGGGGGCAAACCGGGGCACCGGTCATGAAGTCATGATATAATATAGAGATAAAGTCATTCTGAGACATAAACAGGAGACAAGTTTTACACGCAGCAATGGCTCGAAAAATTCGAAGGACCTCTTCCGAAACTGATCCAATGGAGAAAGTAATTGTGATAGAAGGAAATCTAGCTATTTTGTGACGCAAATTATAAGAGAACTGTATCCAGTCTTTGTCTGATGGTTCAACCGTGGATTAGTGAATCTGATCCCAATCACACGGCTTGCAGTCAGACGGTACCGTGTCATTAATTAAAATGCTATCTTTATAGCCCTTTTTCCAGTCAGTCTGTATTCACTGTTTTAAATGTATTTAAGTCAATGTCCCTTGCCATTTGCGTTGTCCTACTTTCAATTGTTGCGACAAATAAATAAACATATTTCTTCGATATTTTTGCCGTTGATATCAATTAATTGTACAAAATATGACTTTCCTAAGTGGTATCAATATTCTCTTCCTAATAATTTAATACAAACATGTCTCTTCAATTGTCTTTTGAAGTACTGGACGATAAGATAGCGATAGGAATTGATTACAAACGTTTTATAACTACCTATATAATATTATCACTTTCTACAGGTGTAAACCAGGTTGTTTTGTGTTGTAGTATTAAACATTTCGCGCTTGGGCAATAAATAACTAATCAGGTGTCTTCAGGGACAGTCCCTCTAAATGTAGACTGTTCTACTTTTCTTTTGCTATAAATTGGTAATTACCACACATAATCCAATAACCTTGCCCTCCGGATAGGTGGAGTGACGATATTCACAAAGTGGCTGTGAGCGGCTAGACACCAAAAGCCGAAAATCGGGCTCAGTGGCGTGCCATCGCAGAGGCCTGTATACAGCAGTGGACTATGGCAGGCTAATGATGATAATGATGTATCCAATAATTACGTTGTTTCGCGGTCCTTAAAGTTTCTGCAAATCTGGTAACTATTCCACCACGTCATAGGTTACCAGAGGTAGGATACGGGAGGCAATATTTGGGATGCGATGAACGGTTTACCTGATAAGACACAATTATTATAATTAAGACATAATGTGAAGACAGGATACCGTTTATGTGTTTTGGTCTTGTATTTTCTTACTAGTTGCAACATCAAATTTGAATGGCTTTTGTATTCAAAAGTATCCTCGTCGAAGAACAAGTAATTCTTCAGTATGACAATAGTATTTGCGATTTGTTTATAAACATTTTACAACGAGTTTGTGGTTGGATTCATATGACATATAAACTTACGAGACTCACGATTAAGCCCTTACTCATAATATACAGTATTTGTTAAACAAATCGATTCGTTCGTTTGCTGGACAAAATAGAGCAACATAATATGAGATTATTGAATAGGAGATTTTACAATAAGCGTTGTGATAATGCAAAATTAATGAATACGCACAATGTGACAATACATATTAAATCTCGTGTTTTTATTGAATTCTTCAAAAACGGTTTGACAAATCTTTGTGTATATCTTAGTTATATTTGGTAGGTCTAGAATATATCGACGGCTATATTTTCCTGGCAATTAAAAAAAATTGATTTATGAATTTTGTCAGTTCAACTAGTTTCTAATAAATATTTGCCTTTTTAGGCTACTGCCAATAACTTATTTCATATTTTATGAATATTTCATAAGGCCAACGGCACATTCTTACTTCACCTTATAAATGACTTGTGATTCAGCAACTAGCGATTTTAAAGACTCTCTCTTACTAAATTAGCTGAATCTTCAATTACTAAAGTATGTACATCGTGTTTTGGCTTTTCTGTTTGTCTGCGTTTAGTATTTTACCAAACTTAATAATCGGATTTGATCACTCATCTTTAAAACACCTTGGTCTCCTCCACCAATGCTGTGTGGGTCACAAAGATTTGCACAAAAATGTCTCATTCCGCTTTTCAAAATGCTCGCTGCGTCGCGGCATGATGACTTTAGTATTGCATCATCCGTGCAGATTTAGTAAGACTGATAAAAAGTTGCATGACACAATCTTGCATAGAACATTCGAACGTAATATCGCATTAATAGTGCGTATCCTCTGATGTGGCAGCATCAGTTTGCTTGTTATCCGGGTATAACCTTCGACCTTTGCTAATATAATGTAAATCATAATCGTTCTAGCGTTATCTCAGTTGCAACCCGGGGTCTACTTATTAATATATTCCATGGATTAGACTAGCGACAATTTATTCAGAGGTACCGACTCCCTATAACGACTTTTAAAGATAGAAAGTCGGGACTGATGGCTTTTAACGTGCTCTCCGAGACTCGGGGCAAGCGGTAATTAACAATCCAATACGCACATAACTCCGAAAAGTTAGAGGTCGCGCACCTCTAACTTTTCGTTTCCATGGATTCAAATCCGGTACCCTATGACCTTTTACATGCCAGTCTGTTATTAACTCCACTAGGCTATCGCTGCGTTGTGATAAAATAATGAAAATATTAACAATTTATTAGGAAAAGCCGAAGCATAACAAGAGGAAGTTTTTATAGAGAAATTCCTAATAAAATGGTTAAAGACATTCAAAAAGGAACAGAATCGAAACTAAAAATATAGGTAGTAAGTAACATAAGAATTATTAATTAAATTCGCAGTACACACTTTAATTGCAATTATGTGTATTGCATAATTAATGGATAACAATGAAACATGTTTTTCAGTTCTTTATTGATTTATGTTTAATAAAAATACAATTAGTTGTGTCTGCCAGAAAGGGTATATTGCTTATAGATTTATGCTAATATAGTGCAAAGCGCAGAGTGGATAAACATTTAATTTCTATACGAGTAGGCTACCACAATTAGGTGCGTAAATACCAGCAGATGTGCACGTGTATAGTTTACTTAATTAATTGCGTATACTTGCAAATAAACAAGACAATTATAGCTTTCTGTTTAATTACTCGAAGCAGAACTCATAATAGATAAGTAGCGAAGGTCAGTAAGTAACTCGTAACGTTATAATGTGTCTGTTATTATATCATGGGCTACCGGTATTCCGGAATGATGCAAGTGGTTAATGGTAAGTTCAATTGCAGCAGAATTTAGTTACAGTTTCTAAGCAATATGTCACTTAGAAAATATTTGCACTCACAGCAGTAAGTCACCAAATTTCTGTAGATATGGCGGATAGATTTAAACAAGATCCAATGTAATTTTCACCCGCATGGATCTTAGTATTACAGAAGCAATACCAAAAAAAAGAAAAGGGGAACCACTGCTGCACTCTTTATAATTGAACTACAATGACAAAAGTAGTTTCCCCGTAGGGGTAGACAGAGATGTACACTCACACACTCATCACATTTCACTATGTTATGAATTTTTAAGTCCCTCGTAAAAAGTGGGCGACCCAATTGTCGTTATCTATTTGCCAGCCTGATTCTCTGCAGCTACCGAGAAACTTTTGCTTTTGCTGACCAGCAGACGCATACCTACTATCCACTGGACCACGAAGGCAGCAATCTTGAAGATTTGTGAAAGAAAATGACTAATCTGTTTTATCGTGTTGATATAATGATACCAAAATCTGCATTGCGAAATTGTTGCTCCCAAATATTTGCATTCAAAATACACAAGTTTGTTTATAGACAAATGCTAAAAGGCAGACGTGGTGTGTGAAGGTCTTTGATTACGATTCTTATCGTTTTATCATGCGGGTGATAGGAACTGATTCACAGGGAAAGAACCTTTAAAACTAATCCATATACTGACACTAAATAGTGTAAAAATGATTGAGATAAGTGCGAATCAAAGTCATTTGTATTCTGTTTTTGTCCTTTTATTTGGTTTGGGTTTGAATAGGGAAAATGAGAGGGTTTCGTGTAGGTTTTGCTGTTTACGTGACTGATTTTGGTACGCGATGATGGTATGCATTGTAATGAAATAGGTATGGATTTAGCTTACCTACGCTTTGTAAAAATAATAAGATTACGATTTACGACTTTTTTTCCTTAATATTTGATTAAGTATGTAAAATACGTATCTATAGTAGTCAAATTCTTGGCTAGATCAAATATTGGAATCGGCCGTAATTTGAAATTTAGTAACTTATTAAGTATGTTACTTAATGTAGTTCGAAACAGGGAAAAAATACCGTTAAAAACAATCGAAACCACAGACGGCAAATGTTAATTGACGGCACTGTTGGCACAGTGATTCAAGCGGCCGCCTCGCCGCATAACATTGCACCGAGTGTTGTGGGTTCGATCCCCACACGAGACAACACGTTGTGTGATTCCCGAACTGTTGTTTCGAGTCTCAGTGTTCATTGTGTCCGTTAGTTGTGTTTGTGAAGTACCCCGCAACACAGGATGTAGTCCTAATGCGGCAGTCTTTCAAAAAGAATGCAATCGTAGTCATAGGTAGGTAGATAAAAAAGTAAATGAAATTTTAGAAAGTTTGTCCCCACGTAATCAAAATTTGACTTAATCGTTAACGCACGTTACCTATGTATTTATTATACGCAAGTAGGTACCAACCTAATTAATTTACTAATAGGTAAGGCTTAGAAGATTGCACAGTAGGCACTTACTACCGACTTGCTAGTCTTCATAGCCTAGTAAGTCGAGAGCGAAAACTTTGCAAGAAAGCTAAGTCTTTTTACCTGAGTTCAAGGATGGTTTGAACATTGATAACGACACTATTACATCAGACTCAAAAGTTGCATCGGCGTTTCAAAGTTTTTTTACTGATATCCTCGTTATTACTACTAGATCTTTGGACTCAGCAACCAGCGGAATCTCTTTAAAAAAAACATGAGTACAACTTATAGTAACTTCTCATTTCAGTATATAAATTCAAATGATGTTATAAAAGCTTTTAATACTATAAATACAAAGAAGACTGCAGACTTGTGGGGAAATTCCGTTACTATTACCAAGTCCATTATTGCTTTAGCTGCTAACGGATTAGCTTTAATATTTAATAAGTGTATTAACTGTGGTGTATTTCCTGATCTTATGAAAGATAGCAAGGTAATACGTTTGTACAAAGAAGGTAGCACATCAGACCCCACCAACTATAGGCCAATTTCTGCGCTGCCCACATTTAGAAAATTTTCGAGAAATTGATACTAGACCAACTGCAGAGTTGTTTTAGTAACAACGAGCTTCTACACTCTAAACAATTTGGTTTTACAAAGGGGCGCTCCACGACCGATGCCGGTGTTAAGCTTTTAAAACATATCTTTGATGCCTGGGAGGATTACATGATGCTTTAGGTGTCTTCTGTGATTTGTCCAAGGCCTTTGATTGTGTAGAACATGATTCATTGATCAGGAAATTACATCACTGTGGTTTAAGTAGTTCTGCTCTGCATCTTCTTACTTCATATTTGAGTAATAGGATTCAGAGAGTTCATGTAAACGGGACGCGTTCGCATGGGTCTGTAGTCAAAATGGTCATCCCACAGGGTTAAATCCTCGGTCCTTTTTTATTTTTAGTGTATATTAATGACTTACCACACCTCGTTAATGACAAGCACGGGATAGTACTGTTTGCGTTTGGTACCTCACTTTTATTTAAATTAAAACGACAACAAATTGATATGGACGATCGATGTAAACATTGCTATCTCAAAGGTGGTTCGCTGGTTTGAGGTTAACAACCTGCTTTTTAATAGACTTAAAACTAAATGTATTCGATTTTTGATGCCTAACGTCAAACAAGTGAACACCTCAGTAAAGGTTAAGGATGATGTGTTGGATCTTGTGGATAATACCAAATTTTTAGGCATTACACTAGATTCTAAGCTGCAATGGGGACCACATATTAGTAAATTGTCGAATAGACTCAGCTCTGCAGCATACGCAGTCAGGAAATTTGCCAGTTAACTGACATTGACACTGCCAGGCTTGTATATCATAGCTATTTTCCTAGTATAATGTCATACGGTATTCTCTTGTGGGGATATGCTGCCGACATTCAGACCATCTTTGTTCTGCAGAAAAGAGCTATTCGAGCAATTTAAAATTTGGATTATGGGGCTTCGTGAAGGAATAAATTCAAGGAAATAAACATTTTAACAGTTGCAAGCCAGTACATTTATTCCAACCTAATATATTTATTCCAAAACAAGCCCTCATACTCAAAGAAAAGTGATATCCACAATTTGAATACTAGAAATAAGAGTAAGCGTTTATTTTCTCTAGCCGGGTAGCCGGCCCTACTGGCCAGCTACCCGGCTAGAGAAAATAAAAAAAATCTTTTCAAGGCCAATGTGTGTGCTTTTACAATAAAGTGCCAAGCAATATTCAAAATTTAAGTTTTAATAAATTCAAAAAGGTTATAAAACGTAAACTTTGTCAAAAAGGGTACTATTCAGTGCAAGATTATATTGAAGACAAAAATGCTTGGGCTTAATTTGCTCGGTCCCACAGGCTACTTATGTTTGATTAGTGTTAAGTTTCTTATTATTAAAAAAACCTTATTAATTGACAACAACATTATAGACACACCAGCTCATATACTTATGAAAAATTCAATGTAGTTACTAAGTTTTTAAATTGTATAGAATCAAGACGAAGAAAAGAGTGGCCCGGAGTTTCTTGCCTGATTCTTCTCATGAGGCTCTACTTTCTGAACAGGCATTTTTTTTCAATGCTCAACTATGTTAATATGCATTTAAAGTTACTTTTTTATTTTAATTTGTATTACCTTCTGACGTGTCCAAAAAATTTAAAAAATTTTATGGAAATAAACATATTTGAGTTTGAGTAAGTTGGTAGTAAGTACCTACTACCTATTTTAGTAATCTGTGGTACAACTTCTGAACAAAGTTTCAGAAATGTTGCGGTGGTTAGTTGGTTACCCAAATAGAGTACCTAGGTACGTACCTACAGCAGAACTTATTTACTTAGTTCTTACCTCTATGGATAAGTTTCTTTGATTTCGACTAATATGTTGCTTTTTATAGTTATTTTGTATAGCTAATAATTCGTAGGTAACTAGTAGATATTTTTAGTAAATCCCTTCTTAATTTATTTATTTATTTATTTTAAAACTTTATGCACATAATAGTACAAAGGCGGACTTAATGCCGAAGGCATTTTCTACCAGTCAACCTTTGGGTGATGCAGAGAAAAATGTAATAGGTGCAGTTTTTAAATTAAAATGAAAAACAAAAGACAAACCTACTCATTAATATAAAATATAAAATGATATACATAGAACTAATATACGTACCTACTTACATACATACCATAACTATATATATATGTATATATATATATATATATATATATATATAAACGCATAAATATATATTCTATAATTCTAATAAATATATACATAAGTATATAAAATAATTAAACGATAAATAACTTATGACGATTCAGTTAATGCATTTAGATAATTCTGCCGAACTCTAGTTTTAAACGTAAAACGGTTAGTGGACATCCTGATATCAAGAGGGAGAGCATTCCACAGAAGGATAGATTGTATGATAAAGGATGAATGTACTAGGGTGGAATTGTGAGAAGGACAAAGAAGCAGAAGATTATTGGAGGAACGAAGATTTTTCTCATGTGTATTACACAGAAATTGAAGATGTGAAGTTAAATAGATGGGTGCACAAGGAGAGTGCAGTAAAGAATGAAGAGTACACAAAGTACGCAGGCTACGCCGTTGACGAATAGGTAACCATCGTAACTTTGATCGGTACTCAGAAATGTGGTCAAATTTGCGGAGATTAAAAACGAATCTAATGCAATTATTGAGAAGGCGATCGAGCTTATTGAGGAGATCTGCATTAAGGTCGAGATAGCACACGTCACCATAGTCGATGATGGGAAATATTAAAGTCTGTACTAGCATTGTCTTAGTCCTGAATGGCAGAAAGTTCTTCAGTCGGTAAAGCGACCGCAAGGCACCAGTGACTTTACGACTCACATTCGCTACCTGAGTCCGCCAGTTAAGGTTGGCATCAATATGTAAGCCAAGATCCTTGACGCTTGAACTAAACGGGATTATAGATCCATCAAAAATGACAGCAGGTAGTGATTGCAAGTCAACCCTGCTTAAAATACGGGAACTACCAACGAGAAAAGCCTGACATTTAGCAGGGTTCACTGCCAGGCCAAACCGTTCCGACCAGACCTTTATAGCATTCAAATCTTGGTTTATAGCTGCTATGGCTGAATCTAAATTTTCTGAAGAGGACTGTGTATAAAGTTGTAGGTCATCAGCATACAGATGATACGCACAATGAAGTTCATGAGTAAGAAGATTAATAAATAATGCAAATAGAAGAGGAGAAAGTATTCCGCCTTGAGGAACACCAGAGTCCAAAGTACGCCATGTTGATGAAGTTTCATCGACGCGTACTGACTGCTGGCGTCCTCGAAGATAACAGGAGAACCATTCCAGTGCCATAGGTGAGATCATTAGATAGGATAGGACTGGAAGGAGAAGGTCGTGACTGACGTTGTTGAAGGCGTTTGAGAAGTCCACCAAGATCAAAAGAGTAAGCCTGGTGTCCTCCACCCCCGCCCTCACATCGCCAGTCACCTTGAGCAATGCGGTGACAGTACTATGTCCAGGTCTGAATCCAGATTGAAAGGGTGACAGGATGTTGTTTTCGTAAACAAACCCAGACAACTGTCTCTGAACGCATGACTCAAGTACCTTGGATAGAAAGGGAAGAATGGATATGGGACGGTAATGTGTCAGGAGAGTGGGATTCGACATTTTGGGCAAAGGACGCACATAGGCTTTACGCCATATGTAGGGAAATTGACCAGTGTCAAGGGAAAAGTTTAGGATATGGGTAATTACAGGTAAAATTTGTTCAAGGATAACCGTGATCATGCGACGACTAATGTCATCGCATCCCACGGCTTTGGACTTAATTGACAGGATAATCTTTTTAATCTCACCTGATGATAAAGGAGAAAAAGAGAAAGAATTAATATTCAAACGAGGTAAGCTAGCCAAGTAGGCTATGGTTTGACTTTTAGTTTGGTCGTCCAAAGTGACAGTAGTTGTAAAATGACGATTAATGTCATCCAAACTAATAGTCACCGGTAGAACCACTTGGCCATGAGGTTTCCCAATGCCTAGTGTCCTTAAAAACTGCCATACATTAGCAGGGGATGAGTTGGTAACATTTTCGGAGATATGTCGGCGTTTAGCGTTGCGTACCATCTGGTTGCACCTGTTCCTAGCTATCTTGAAAAGAGACCAATTGTCGTCACACCGATCCTTTTTATATTTGCGGAAAGCTCGGTCCCTCCGTCGCATTGCCATCCGAATCCCCTCAGTCATCCAAGGAGCAGGTGGACGCTTCAATTTTATTTTTCTGATGGGTGCATGCACGTCGAACAACTTCGTAACCGTGTTGTTAAAAAAATCGACTTTGTCGTCTATAGTGATGGCTGACATCAGCGGTTCCCAGTCGATATTCGCAGCATCTATCCTCAACCTTTCAACGTCCATTCGCCCATAGCAACGCAAGTACAGTACTTTAGGACTTGGTTTAGGAGGCTTCAGGAAATACGAGAGGAAGACAAGGTCATGACGGGAGAAGCCAGGAGCAGGATGCTGACCATGAGAGCGGACCAAGGTAGGATTAGAGGTGAGGATTAAGTCTAACCAGGTGTCCTCCCCGTTAGGGTTGTGGTGAGTGGCATTAAGAGGCAAAACGTGAAGGCTGGCAGACTCGGTGATATGGATAAGTTTGAGGGAGCGAGGTGAATGATGGGATAAAAGGTCAGTGTTAAAATCGCCCATGATGATATGATGTGCATACTCAGAACCCAACGATTCTAAAACCGATTCCAAATCAGTGAAGTAGTTGACCGAAGGAGGGCAGTATACTACTCCAAGAACCAATTTGGTTCCCCTGACCCAAACCTCAAGAAAAAGATACTCCGCAGAAGTAGAGTGTTGGGAGGAGGAAGATAACATTTTATAAGATAAATTGCTACGGAGATAAATAGCAACACCTCCGCCTCGTTTGTCAAGTCGGTCATTCCGGATTAAAACGAATCCTGAAAGAGGGAATGAGGTAGAATGAAGCTGAGGTTTGAGCCAGCTCTCGGAGATCAGGATGGCATGAACGTTGGTGTCAGTAAATGTTTCTACAAGTTCGCTAAAATGACTTGGAACTTAAACTTAATGTACCTACCAAATAAATATAATAATAACAGAATAGGTACGTTTTGTTGCAAATAATGCATCTAACACCTGCGCGCTGCGTAAATCTTTCAAGTGCACTGTGCAAGTGTGTACCTCTATTTTTAACACCTTTTGACTTAGTTTAACCCAAGTAAGTAGGTGTTTTTTATCCGTGCACTGCACCCATCAATTGAACAGCCTATCACTTGCTCGTGAGCCAGTTGACATTTTATAACAATTCGATCAAAAGTAAACGTTATAAAAATCAAGGCCGTCCACCGATGGGCATATTGAAATAACTTGAATTCCTTTGCGTGATGCATTTTATTATTAACTTTATTTTCAAAGCGTCAGAGCCTAATATAGCTTGTTGAGGCTTTGTCGGCGTGGCTGGCAAGCCGCTCGAATACTTGATGCTGATTGGTCGAATATTTTGCTCGAGAACGTGGACATGTGAAATGCATTGTTTGTTTTTCACAATACGGATAGCATTGCCCGAATTGAGTAAGTCATCTCATAATGTCACAATTTATTTTGCGAGTGACAATGTCACTCGCAAAATAAATTTAAAAATGCTCGATAACGCAGTGTTAAAAAATTATAGCAGTATTGGTTACGTTATTAAAGTGATTAGATTCTCTGAAAACGGTTAAAAAGTTAATAGTCGCGTTCTTTTAAATAAATTTTATGCAAAGATATTCAATTATTTTGTAATGTATTTTATGTAACATACTTAATTCGTTCGGTACTTAAATGATATTTTTCTTTACCGTTACAAATTGCTCTAATATGTATGAGGCATTATAAATATATTTAGCATTGATATCACTTGAAATTAAATATTTAAATTCATAAAAATCGGCATTGACATTTTAGTACCGACGGAAAAGTTAAATCACTGATATAACGTTAAAATTATGTATTAAAGTAGTAAATAAACGTATTAACCATTAATAAAACTGTTGCGAAATCTAGGAATGCTATTTTCAAGGCGAGCCTTTCAACTTTCGATACGTTATTGAGTATTGTAAGTGAAAACCATACAACACAAACGAAATACTTACCCTTCGACGCCTCCGAAAAACATTTTGAAATTTTGAATCACCAAATAATAATAACGTCACAGGGTAAAAATATAATCGAAGAAACACAAGAAAATAAAAGATACAATTCAATACTTTCTCGATAAAAACAATTTGTTTATGATTGCAAAATCCACATCCCTCAATAGCGAAAGCAGTCGCTCTACTACTGAACGATCAACGAACCTTGGTTTGAATGAATGAAAGTGAGAACGGTGGCATTGACCGGCGACGGAAGGCTAGAGGCGAGGGTAATGTAGCATACTGCTATAACGTTATTATAAATAGCAGCTTTAGCAAAACTAATAAATACTAATATACTGCTACTTGTTAATCTATTTGTTATTAATCAAAAGCGTATTTTACTAATTTTACATTCAATTAATAACAATTGCAAACCTTGTCTTACCGTTTTGTTCTAATTCTTTGGAGCTACCGTTTAACTTAAATACCTATTCAGCATTTTCATCATAAATAGGTGGTTATAGTAAGTTCTTAGTAAGTTGTTTGATTTTTTGTTTTTCTAATTTGAGATATAAATATCAGAGATATTAATACCTTTGTAATAATTATAGTAGTTCATTTTCGTAATATTTATTTCATATTAGCACTTCTGAATGTCGTGTGGTTCTTTTTGTCTTCGTACGATAGATGGCCCCAGGGGTATGTAGCTACCTACCGCTATATGAAACAAAGCCGGGGGTCTAGTCCAAGTTTAGAACTCGAAAGTCACGGTGTCTAGTGACTAGTCGACGGGAACAATTAACACATATTTTTTTTAAAAGACCTCAGTTTTAAGGCGCTCTTAGAGGTCTAGTTGCGAGTTTTGATTGAGTTGCGAATCGTTTCCTGATGGGAACAATTTATGAATGCGCCCCCTGGCGGTTTCGACTGTGCGTTACTATCCAATATGGGCGCTAAAATGGTATGGAAATGGTTCCCGTCCTAGAACGACTCACACCTCGATGAAACTCGTTCTAGAACCCCTGCAAGATCAATGCTCGTAATTTTTTTCCCGCTATAGGTAAGCCTTGATAAAAATCAAAATACCTACCATTAAAACCATTATTCTTTTGTAAAAATGTCATAACAACATAATAACATGTTGACTTCAAAAAAGATCAAGAAAATACAAGGCAATAATATTAGCTGAACTACCAAACATTTCTGAACATCTGAGTTCCTCTACCTCAGCGAAGTCGTTGATAATTCAAATCTGTTACAATACTCGTACTTTCTAAATTGGGAGATTATCTAATATCTAAGGCAGCGGGCGGCAAAACGCCCATGTCGGTCCGACATGTGGCCCGTTGATGTTTTGTAAAAAATGTCATAAAAAAGAACTAAGGAACCGGTGTAGACTTAGAATATGTGCATGTCTTATGATAATACATACATACATAGACTCACGCCTGTTTCCCGGAGGGGTAGGCAGAGACAACGGAACGCCATTTGCAACGATCCTGACATATCTCTCTTGCTTAATTCACTTTTATCAAATTTCTCATGCATACTCTTCGGTTAAGGGTACTAATAACCTGTTCTTTTTTTAGGATGTCTCCAATCTGATCAGATAACGCCACCTATGTCCTCCCCTTCATCGTGCCCCATTCACACTTGCCTTATAAAACTTCTTGGTCAGTCTTTCGTCATCCATCCTCTCCATGTGTCCAAACCATCTTAGCATACCTTTCTCAATGGTTTTCACTATATCATTCACACTAGGTTAGAGTGTTCTGGGGTAAAAGATTACCCCAGAACACTCTAATCTAGTGATAAGTCACACAATGGGCTTGTGTCTTAAAACGTAACTAGTAATTGATTCTTTCCTATATTAGATGTTAAACCGAAATAACTGAATTTCTCTTCAAAAATCATCAACAAATCAAAAAAAGATCATCAACATTACTAATTACGACTTTTAAAAAACCTTTTTGAATTTGACGCGAAAATGCTGAAAACCATCATGGCGGTTGAGTGATGTCACGAAGTGCAAACCAAAACAAACTGTGAATGAAGTCTGGTCTGCACCCACTTTTATTTTGTTATATTCGATTTGATAGGTACAAAGTTGGACGTTTTAGTTGTATTTACTACCAAAACGTCAACAACACCAATGGCGGCCGCACTGTGTGACCTATTGCTCTCTGATTGGTGTTCGCTAAATAATAAATTTTATTGACATCTACAAATAATAATGAATCTATAGATTCTACAATCAAACCGATTTATTCTTAGTGAACACAAGCCTATTCTTTACTCTGTCGTTCAAAGTCACAACACACATACTTCTCAGTGCTTTCATTTCTACAGCATTTATTCTTTTTTCTTGTCTCTTCAGCCATACCTAACTTTAACTATCATACATAAGTGTAGGTACTAACACCCTCCTATGCATAGCCAAACGTGCTTTTTGATAATAATTTATCGAAAGTTCGGCCCACCTCTACTTTTTATGACCTTACCTCACCTTAATGACCTTGCCTATCAAAAGATTGCCGACCACGATATAAGGGATCATATTCATGAATAAAACAACAAATAGGTAACATCTCGTATATTAATCCATAGTAATATTGATATCGTCCACACATAAACATACAACTCTCGCCTAACGAATATAATGTTAAAACATCGAATACACAATCGAATAAATTTGAGGAACGTTGAGATCTTTAATTATCCATCGACTATTTAAGATACCCGTTTATGCTTATCGTAGACAGATAGGCAAGTTTTTAATACGTTTATTTATTAGAAATGAACCTACAGTTTTATTCGATTAGCTAAGTTAGCAGCGGCGGATCCAAGAGGATTGATGCTAAGAGGCACACGTATTTAGGATTCCACAAACGTATTACTCCACAAAAGTATTTAGGATTTTCTATAACAAACAATTTTTTTGGTGCTTTCTTTCATTAGAGCCCGGGCATGCCACAGGCAATGTGACACCACGATTTCGCTAGGGGAGAGGATTAATGGGCTCAGGCTCCCCACATAAGTGTCTGGGGTCTCCCTTGCTACATAACTTTTTAGTATCTCCTTGCATTACATTTACTAACCAGGGTCTTATTGCCCCCTCTCCTTGAAACTTTAATTATGAGTCTACCTGGTCTAACACGATCCAGGAAGCCGAGATTGTGGGACTTAAATCCCCCAATCAGAAGCACGTGGGACTTCCCATGATCAAAATCTTTTAGAGTTTATTTTCAGGAAGTTAATAAGGCTTGAGCCTCAAAAGCATCTGAGACCTGCCATGTTAAATTACTTTCTAGAGTTTTCTTTTATAAAATTTATCTTCACCAAGATCGCTAGATCCGCCACAGTCACCAACTTAGTCAATTGATTACTATTTGCCTAGAAGGATTTGTACTCGTACATATTTCACTTTACATTAAATATTCTTTGAGTATAATATGTTCAATCTCATAGTATAATATATAAGTCCGAAGGTACCGTTTAATTACTTATATAAAAACAGGCACTGTCAACATCTTTTAAGTTAGCATTCAAACTACAATTACAGTTCTTATTAAGGTTATCAAATTTACTTAATTAAATACAAATGTTAGTCAGAAAAGCTATTATCACCTACTATTATATTTGCGTTCGCTGTGGCCATTTATTCTTCAGTTCATGATACTATTTAAAAAAAGAGGATGCCCGTAGCTACGCTCATACATTTTATTTTCATTGAACCGTTTCTGTCCGATCCGTTCGTATTTCGGGAAATCCCTTTTTAATAGTGGCGTTGTAGTGCGTCAAACATGTTCACAGAAAAGCATATAGATAGCTTTACGGCCATCATACGTAAACGGTGTGCCTCGCTACTCGCGCGCGTCCGCACCACTACCAACAATATCTTGAGTGTGTTCATTGATAAATTCATTGATAGATGGAAGTCCCCAATGGTGCGACATTGGCAAAAACTCCACACTAGCATAAGCTTATAAATTGAAAACGTTACTAACCCTAGTATGTAAGATTATTGTTACTAACATTATATGGGCTTACCTGAAATACACGTTATTATTATTAATGCAATCCTACGGTCACCATGGAAAACCAAATTTCAGCTTTTGCGTCCAGTACTTTTGGCTGTGAGTTGTGTGTCAGTCAGTCAGTAACGCAAGAATTTTATAGTACAGAAGATATGGCCTACTAACCACCATTGCTCCATTCTAAGCAGAAATTTAACGAATGCCTATTCGTCTTATTTTCGTTTGAATGCTTGACCTGGTGTCGGCATTAATGGGCCGTTTTGCTTCCAATATGATTACGGTCCTGAGAAATGCACTAGGATTGATGGCTTTAGACACTCTTTGATAAATGGTGGAGCTCTAAGGCAAATTATATTTTAAAATAATTTGGAAGGACTAAGGACTGACTTTTGCAAACATAACTTCACTTTGCGTCAAGACACGTTATCAGCGCTTCGAATTTTCTTGTTTTGATGTCCGACTAACATTGCTTTAATTGAGTAAATTGAATATTACTAGAATATTACTTTGTTCATGGAGATAATAAACGGTAGGTATTGCGTCTCTAGGTTCTTTGTAAACAATTTTTTTGTTCGTTTGGTGTTACTACGGTTTCTATACATAATTGATCTGCTATGTTCAGGGAATAATAGTAATTAAGTACTTTTAAGTATTAATGTAGTCTAATGACAAGTTGTTTGTAAAAATAAACCAGTATGTCTGGTTCTTGGGTTCTCAGGCTAGATTTCACTAGTTGGGTATAAAAGTCATTAAGAAATAATCTATAACATCAAATGTCTAACACGTTTAGACAGGTTTGTTAAAAGAAATTAGATAAAATAGGAAACATTCCGCAGAGCTTGACACAGATGGCACTACAAAGAGCGTTACGTAAAATAATGTTATCACATAAACGTGGCATGGGGCAGCGGTTCTGAGAAAAGAAATTGGAAACCTAAGCGGGTAAAAGGAATATTCCTCGTATAAATTAATTGTTTCCCTCGTATAAATTACTTGTATCAGATGTCTGCAACTACACGACGCTTATCTCCTTTGTTCCTTGACAGGCATGTATTACTTGGTAACTAGGTATTCTGTTAAAGGTGTGTCAAAGAGATGATATGGTAACTCTTCAAGAATTATTGTTAATTGTACGCCGTGGTACTGCTCTCTAGTGCCATAGCATAGCTTTGCAGTCATATTTCCTTTACAAAAAAAAGTTTAAGGAACGACTATAAGGTTCTATACCGTAGCCTTAAAGGGCCACTAGCTTATCTACTTATAGGAAAGGTATTATAGGAGATACTTAGCTTATTCGTATATTATTCTTAGAGCCAAGGATAAAAGAACTAGGATCCTACCTCAGTTGCAAGCGTATATATATTTGGAGTTTCTAGAGAACTAGGAGCGTATGCTTACATATTCATAGATATTCCTATATTTCAAATTATGGCACGCTCGCAAGTCCAAATTAATGGCTACTTAAATCTACAACTTAACATTCATAATTCATTAATTAAAAACAACGAATTAGTTAGCTAACATCTTTTTACATTAATATTAGGTACAATTAAGTTCTGACAGTCTTTTCAATAAATAAATTCACCTTAAAAACATTCACTGAAATACACACATTATTATAATAATTAATAGCTCGTTAGATATAGGCTAATTTGTTCATTATAACGATAAAATAACCAAGTTATTGACACGTTATAACGTTATTATTTTCGTACACATTAAAATTTAATATAATCATTTATTTTTTATACAATTTTATTAATGCTGACATTTTAGAGTAGGACGCTTTTATTAATAATAAATAGGTAAAAAATTGTTTGATAGACTGTTGTACGTTATTTTAAGGGCTATTACAAATAACGTTATTATCTACACACATGCGACGGTAGTTTGAAATTGTGGGTTCTGCCGTCGCATAGCTTGCCGTCACCTGAAAAATAAAAATAATACAGGTTATTTATAACAGGTAACATAATAAGGTATACATTTTCAATGGTAGAATATTTTATTTATAGGTACTAACGTAATTAAATAAATTTAGCAAGATGGCCCTACTGGTTAAGACTAGTATCGTTACTTGGACGACTGTATTTATTTGATATGTATAATGTAGCGCTCCTAGCATAATAGATCACGTCAAGGAACGTTGCAAGAGATCATCAATTGAATGGGTTAACGTTTTATGTGAAATTTTATATCAGACCACTTCCGTGTTTCAAAGGGCATGACACGGTTCTAGTGTACAAACAAGAATGGCTTCTGGAGGAAGCTATAGGGCTCCAGCTCTACACCGTTAAATATCTGTTTTCTTCCAAAGACATACTTATTACTTTTTAGTGTTTTCTTTGAAAATTTAAAACCTTCCATCACCAAGCCAAAATAAACCCTCGTCAATAAGAAACCTTGTATCTGCACTGGACTCCGACAGCAGAGTAGGCCACACACTCATACAAAATTAATCAATTGTTATAGTCACCTGTCCGCAGCAGTGATAGGTGGAGGCGGTGCTGTACTATGATTGTGTCCGTCATGTTCATCTAGCGAGTGCGAGTGAGTGGGCCGATGGTTCTGTCTCCTTGAGCCTTCGCCGTCAGACTCGCGGCGCACGCCACCGCCGCCGCAGAAGCACTTGCAGATTATGCGCTTGAATGCGAATCTGGAAGGGAACAAAAGTATTTAATTGTAGACAGAGCACGTGTGAAATGTGAAAAGGTATACTTGTGAAAATATCTTGCCGTTATAGTCTGAACAGGGCAAAATTCGAGAGTCGTTCAAAATCTGAATGTCCTTCAATTCGGTCACTTTTTTTTTAAATAGCGCCTCGTATAGATTAGTACAGAGTCATGAAGTAAATAAGAATTCTATGAATAATTATAATACATACATACATAGACTCACGCCTGTTTCCCGGAGGTATAGGCAGAGACTACGGAACGCCATTTGCAACGATCCTGACATGCCTCTCTTGCTTCATTCACTCCCATCAAGTTTCTCATGCAAGCTTTTCTGTTTAGGGTACTTTGGACCTGTCCTTTCTTTTAGGATGTCTCAGATCTGGTCAGAGAACATCCGCCCAGGTCTTCTAATTATAATACACAACTCCTATATAATTATGTGACTAAAACATCAATAAGAAATACTTTTGTATTGCTTTTTTTTCTAGAAGACGACAAAAATTTACGCACACAAAGTGGACGCAGTCTATTTGGATGCTTTTATTTGTGTAGGTAAAATATTTTGTTGTCTCTGCGTACCCCTAGGGGAAATAAGCGTGAGTTGCCGTATAGTAAAATTGTCCCTTACCTGAAATCCTTAGAAAACAGCGCATAGATCAGCGGATTGATGGCAGAATTGCAGTACCCGAGCCAGAACAGCACGGAGAAGACGATGGGAGTGACGCAGTCGCCGCAGAACGCCCGAACCACGTACACGCTGAAGAATGGAAGCCAGCAGAACACGAAGCCACCCACGATGATGCCCAAGGTCTTAGCTGCTTTCGTTTCCATGCGGAAACGTTTCACCTGAAATATGAGGACGGAAAATCAGGACTGACTTTCATAACAAGAATTATTCTAGGTACATATGTTTTGTTGCTATCACCCTCCTAGCGTTAACCCAGTTGCAACCCAGGGCCGGTTACTAATCTAACCGGATTTGACTGAATTGGCTTTTCAACAAAGCGACTGCCTGTCTGACCTCCGTAGCCCAAAGGGATAGTGATATGCCATAGTATAGACTAGTGTCAGTTTATTCAGAGATACTGATTTCCTACAACGACTGTTCAAGATTTCTATTAGGTTATCCAGGTGGATAAATCCTCATATCGTAGTGTTTTATCCACAGTGAAACCTTGAACAATGTCTGCATATGCACAGTGGGTAGTGCAGGGTTGGCTATTTGAATTGTCTAAATTAGATCATGACTACCAGAGATTGAGCAGTAGTCAATGGAAATGCTTATAAACTCTGCGTCAGTTTAAAAGCGTGTTAATGGTAAATAATACGGCAACTGCGTGATACGGAATTTAAATGAATCAGTAATGGACTTAGCCCCTCCCCCCTAAATGTTTTAATTGATAAAACCGTCTCTCACTGGGATCAACTTAACCATTAAAAGCTTAGGCAACTTAGCTAAGAAATTAAATGCCACCACTCCGTATAATGACATTCTCAATCTACTATCACCGTATTTAACCGAGCCTTTAGGTAATACACGATTCAATTTACATAGTTTGTTGAATAAAGTGGCTAATCTCACCAGTTCCACGGCGCAATGGATATAAAATAGTGCGATAATAGCTATATAACTTCTAGCGATTTACAGATAGGTTTTTTATAAATATGCATTTAAAGTTTGACCTTGCGAAATTAGCCGTTACAGCCTACTCAATTCAAAATATTGACAATTAGGTAGGTACCCTAAACGGCGAAAACAATAAAATCAATTAGTTTTGCCTACAGTCTATTTAAATTTAACATATTTTTAATAAGATGACAGTAAGAACAGTTTGAAGACAAAACTAATCTGAAAGACTAATTTTAGAACGTCTTAAACTTTGAAGCGAAGAACTTTACCTGCGCTTTGATATTCCTCTTGCCCATTCGTCTCGTAGTCCTTGGCTTATCTTCATATTCGTCGTAAAGCGGTCCTGGTGCCAAGTGATGTGAAGGTCTCACTCTTAACCGACTTTCAGTCAGTTCTCTACCATCTCTCTCATAATGTACAGCATACAAGGAAGGGCTTGGTGATCGGCTAGAAGACCTGGAGTTCTCGTGAGCTGGACAGATTTGCTCTGAAGATGGATACGACACTGATATCTTGACTTTCTCGTGAGCGCGCCGCGCGCTAGAGTGTCTGCAAGATGTCGTCCTGTTATTTCAGAGCTTGTCAAAATTTTGCCAAGAAGCGGTTAAAAGCGTATTATAATAAAAATGGTTTGTTTGAAGAGACAGATCTATGAAATGAAATAGATTAGGTCAGTGATGCCTTTGGTATTTATGTTTAGTGAGATAAAAATAATGAAAGTAACTATTTTCCCTTAAATTATGCTTCCCACAAGAGTTTTAGTAGTTTCAAGCCAATGAACGTTATTCTTCTTTCTCTTAGCGTTATCCCAGTTTCAGTCTGGGGTCCGCTTTCTAGTCTAACCGGATTTGGCTGAATATTAGCTTTTCCACGGAGCGACTGCCTGTCTGACCTCCGCAACCCGAAGGGATAGCGATATTCCATGGTTCAGACTAGTGTCAGTTTATTTAGAAGGTACTGACGCCCTGAAACGACTGTCAAAGATCTTCATGACAACCGGGACCGACGGCTTAACGTGCTCTCCGAGGCACGGGACAAGCGATAATTAACAATTCAATACGCACATAACTCCGAAAAGTCATTGGTGCGCGCCGTGGATTCGAACCTGATACCCTCTGCATGGCAGTCTGTTGGTATATCCACTCGGCTATCGCTGCCACTGCTGAACGTTATTGCTATAATATAATTCAACTCGCTGCTTCAAATGCGTCAATACACATTTGAAGCCGCGAGCAGTAGAAGAAGTCAAAAATAATGTACATATTATTTCAGTATAGTTCGTTTCAGTCTCTAATACAGGTCAACTTTTCTTCTTCTCCAGATGTTTTGAAATGTAAGCAGAATCAACTTAGCATGAAAAGCAGCTGCTTTTGAGTGCTGTTAGGGTAGTTCTAAGCGTCAGCTAGCATTTAAGCACTACCTATTTAAATAATCATATTTACCTTCTTAATCGTTCTGGCGAAGCACTAAGTGATGTACTGGTGGAGTGATTGGAAGCTGTTGATAGTGGAGAACCGTGGGGTCGGTTGGATCCTCGGCCGCGGTGTATCCGCAGTGTTAGGCGATTGTCGTCGAAACGACTACCCAAGCCTTTACCTGGAATGGGATCAGAGAAAACTATTTAAATAAGGGATACTGTATTTTCTGCTTTGATTCTTCTAACTGGTTGGTAAAAAGCTAAGCCCTGTTTTGTGGCAACTCTATCGTCATCATTCATCGTCGTCCTAACGCTTACCCAGTTGGATCACGTAGACTTAGAGCCCAGGGGTTGCGCTCTAGTTTTATATTCTTACCATACGACAGATAATTAGCTTTCGCTCAATAAAACGTAAGCTTTGTGTCAAAGCAGTACATAAATAACGGTAGTGGGACGGGTCTCAAACATCATACTGTATTATTGTGTTATGATGACTGAGCCCTAGCCTAATTTGAGTTTGGGTAACTATTCGAGACCCCATTGTTTAACTTACTAGCTGTGTCTGCGGTTACACCGCGTTATTAAGGGCTACTGCTCCGCATCCATGGCTCTTAGCGTGATGTTATATATAGCTTACAGCCTTCCTCGATAAATGAGCTATCCAACACAAAAATAAAATTATTCAAATTGGGTCAGTAGTTTCTGATTAACGCGTTCAATCAAACAAACAATCCTTTTAGCTTTATTATATAAGCAATAGCATGGATACATAGAAGTACAAGTGAAGAACAGAATACTAAACAGCTGTTTTCTTAGTCAGGTTTTTATAAGGTTCCGTAAGCACAAATAAAGTGTCTAGACTGGACGAATCCGACCTTGGTATTTTGATCGGAGGGCAAAAGTGTCGGAGACTCGATAACAATGTCTCTATCCAGCCAAAACCCTGCTTTATTTGTGGCCATAAAGTTATGGAAATGCAGACCTTTATTATATTCTAAGCCACTGCACGGGTTACCATTAGATTAGTAAGAAATCTGACTACGGCTTTGCTTTATCTATATAACTAAAAATGAATTACCTACCGAAATGTTTGTAGGTATGCGCATAACTTTCAAACGACTGCACCAAATTGGATATTTTTTTCTTTTATAAGTGTTAATTATTGCCAGAAGAACGTTTGTATACATACTTACATAGACTCACGCCCGCTTCCCCGATGGGGTAGGCAGAGGCATATTAAACGCCCACTTTTCGCCAGTGTTTTGATCCCACGTAATAGGTGGCGAGCCTATTGCCGCTTATCGAGATATTTTGTATGCCAGAGCCTCGTCCGTTGATCGGTAGGTGCACCACATGCAGGTGAGGTTGGCTTGGGACCCTAAGTTCTTGGTGGGAACCCTAACGTTAAACGTTTAACTACGTTAAACTAACGTTTGTATAATAAAATTATTATACATATATAAAAAAAAGTAAAAAAATTGGCGGCACGAAGTTCGCCGGGTTACCTAGTAGCATATAAACAACAAACCTTTGGTAGTCCTAAAACCCTGGTTAATCGCCTTGGTGGTTCTGACAGCTGCCTTGTAAATTCTCCAGTAGAAGAACAGCATGACGAACATGGGTATGTAGAAGGAGCCAAGAGCAGAGTACACCACGTAGCCGGCGTCGTTGGTGAGCTCGCAAGTCCAAGGACAGGGAGGGTTTGGAGTCCAGCCGTCTTTGTCTGCTTCTTCTGGCTGTGGACAGAGGCGAAGTTAACTATATGAGCAAATCATCACTTGCTTGCATCAATTCATGAAATACATTGGCGTATCTCGGATTACTTTTCAGGATGGGCCTGGGTCATTAAAAACAGTTGCGTAAAGTTACTAACGTATCCAGCCTAGTAACTCGTATCAATAAACAGAATTTTGGTAGAACTCACTGAGGTGGGCACGCCCCATTCGCACTCTCTTGCTATATACGCCTAAGGTGAAATAGGAACCAAGAATAGCTTAGTCAGCAAAGCATCGATAGAGTAAGCCAAAGCTGTAAGTTTTAATTTAATTTTTTTTAAATGGACTATTGACTAATTTTTATTGATTGAGCAAATTTAAAAAATATCTGGTCACTCCAAAAATGTAACTCAATAAAACTATAACTTGGCATAAATTCCAATATCCACAAATGTTTACCCTTCTCACTTGATTTTTCTTTCCTATTTTTCTCTTCTTTATAAATATCAAACTAACCTTCTTATCTTTCCAGCCGACCAGCGGTGGAAAACAAATCACGAACGAGAGCACCCACAAGCCAGCTATCAGTGCCTTCGCCCTTTTCCTGCTCATGATGCTAGGATAGCTCACAGGTCTGGTGACGGCGACATAGCGGTCGAGCGAAATTGCGCACAGGTTGAGGATGGACGCTGTGCACATCCATACGTCGACTGCTAGCCACACAGAGCACCAGACGTCGCCGAAGATCCATATCTGGAAAGAAGGAAGATGCTTATGTAAATTACATTTAAAAAGCTGATGCCTCAAATTCTGATTATATTTTTTTTTTCGAGGGGAAACCTTCCAAATGCTAGCCGGTCTCCTAACGGGAAGGCCGGGTGTGTGGGATGTTTACCGCACTAAACCTCTTCGGTGGCCATATTCTACACAATAGGGGTGGGATTTGGGAATGGTTTATGCTACTGTTGCTCCTCCTACGCTACGCCGCCCTTTGTATCTTCACGGTAACTACTGCAGTAGGTACTACTATAGTATTGGTATAAGTTTTAAATAACCAAATAGCGGACACTGGGTTCCAAGGCGAATTCAATAATGATTTACGCTCGTAGTTTCAGTCAATGCATTAAGCATTGCACAAATAAGATAAAGAAGAGTTAATGCAGGTAATAGGTAGTGTGAATGGACCCCCCGTTGGATCTCCACCATGTCGTGGTGGCGGGGTTCAAGCAAGATCCCAGGAGTGGACGCTCCGCGTGGGCTTGACGGAAGCCTGCGCAGGATGCGTCCAATGGTGCGGGTGCGAGGGACAATTCTTCTGTCCCTCGCGGTCGCGGGAGGAGAGGCGTGTCGGCGTTGCGTTGCCGCGCGCCCTATCTCCCGCGACCAAATGGGGGTGCACCATCGTTGCGTCGCGGTGGGGCCACATAGGAAGAGGAAATGCGGTGTTGCGTTGCCGTCCTCCCTGTCCATTGCGGCCGCTGGGTGTTTTGGCAGCGGAGCCCAACACCTTCATCCGCCGCCAAGGGGAATTTTGTTCGGGGCCCACCTGGCCATCTGGCAGGCCAATACCCGTCGAGGGATAGCGAGGAATGCTTCGGCGATGCCCGACCTTCCGACACACGGGTACATGAGGAACACGGGTTGGTTTTGTTTGATACGAGAGTGTTGTGGGGTAAAAGAAGATGTAGTGACAAGCATCGAGAAAAGCATGTTAAGATGGTTTGGGCACATGGAGAGGATGGATGACGAAAGACTGACAAAGAAGATATATAAGGCAAGTGTGAATGGGACAGGATGAAGGGGAAGACCTAGGCTGACGTTCTCTGACCAGATTGGAGATATCCTAAAAAAAGGACAGGTCAGAAGTACCCTAAACAGAAGAGCATGCATGAGAAACTTGATGGGAGTGAATGAAGCAAGAGAGGTATGTCAGGATCGTTGCAAATGGCTTTCCGTAGTCTCTGCCTACCCTTCCGGGAAACAGGCGAGAGTCTATGTATGTATGTATGTACAAATAATATATCTAGAAGAAAAAGCTACACTTGAAAGTGCTCCTGACTTGAAAATATATTTAGTTAGGTTTTGTCGTTTTGTAGATTTCACAAAATTGAATAAGGCGTGTATGTCTAAAATTTGTTTAAAACTTTTCCAAGCTGCAAAAAAAAATTACAAATTATTTCACGATGCGTGAAAATTAACAAATTATGCGTCTCATTTCATCAGAAATGTTTCTGTTTACAAGCTTACGGAAAAGTCATGTTATCAATAACACATATTTCTGGAAAATTCCTTTCAGTTTAATTTATAAAGAAACTTGCCTTCGCACGCAGCAATAACAACTTGATATCAAAGTGGTAAATGAGTTACATTTTATGAGAGGAAATTACGTTTTATTGCATTCATAAAATTAAATATAACTGCTACACGCGATGCGAATACTTAATATTATTATGAGGTGCCTATATACGACCAATAAGTAGCAAAACCGCTCATATTTTTTATTTATTTAATGGCCTGTTTGAATTCTTAATTTTTATTTTTACTGCTAGCAAACTATTTTGTAGCTGCTTTATTTTTTATTGCGGCTACATCGTATAAATTTTACACGTGTTTGGTTGTTGCATGCGGTGAAAATATTGCAGAAATTAGCTTAAAGTTTTTGTTAAATAACTGTGTGATATAGTTGCTTGATGACTAAGTTTGCAGTAAGAATTTTATTTTTATTAACATTATGAACACTACGCATAGGCATGCTCTTCTGCTTCTGATATTAATTTAAGGCTATATAGATTAATTACTCTTCCCGTATAGCAAACAACGGGAAAACCCGCTAAATGAATTGTTTGTACTGGAAACTTGACTCTATCGACGACGAATAAGCAGAGCAAAATACCTTTTACACTTTTTTTTCAAAAAATCTTGACTAGCGTGTTTTTTTAACTTGCGTGCTTTTTTGATATTACACATGTTATTTTTTTTTAAATGTAGTTCTATCTCTCAAAACTCATTCTTACAATTATTTGCCATCATTTTGTTGACCACGACTTTAAAACTATTTTTAAAGAACGTAAAAACGCTGTATTTGCACTATCGAACGTATGGCGCTGGGCTTATCCCTTTTATAAGGAAAGCGAAAACGTGATAAGCTGCAATACTTGAAACAAGGCTGCCCAACTGTACACTGTAAACCAATTAAACTAAATTTCATATGTATATGATTCTTCTTTTTCCCACTTGATGTTTGATTAGTATATTCATCTCTTCCTTAGATTTACAATCGTAGCTTTAGCGGCAAATTTAGTAGTCCGCACGGGAACCAGCATTTCTGACAGCGTTATCAACGTGCATCTTTTTTTACTGAGAACGAATTGTTGTAATCGATATCGTCTAACTTGTAACAGATTTTTTCTGTAACTAACAGCCTTTTTTAATGCAGGCATTTAAGTTAAAACCCATTATTTCAAAATGGTAATCTTATAACTATTTATCGCAAAATTACGAGGCCCGGTCCATTTAAAGCAGATTTTTTTTCTGATACGAAAAGTGCAATATAAAAATATTTCATAATTTGTAGACTACAACGTTTACGCTTTCCGCCGTCAATATGAAGAATTTAAGATTTTCTAGTTCTAAGATCTGCAGGCACTAGACTAGACACTTTCTATTCCGTGTGATTTTGTGGTCAACTGAATGCCTTCGAAATGGTCTTCTTTTTTATTTCGAGAGGGAAACCTTGTGAACTTCTGCACAATAGGGAATGGCCCCAAGAATGGTTATCGGAGCTGCTCCGGTAATATGCTGTTTAGGCACATCGCAGAATGTTTGTGAAATACCTTCGTTACCACTACGTACCACTGTAATCTGTAAAGCAATTATGGTCCAAACGCCTAACTTTGAACCGATCCGTGACAAAAGGAAACATGGCCTAAAGATCTTGTACTGACTCAAAAACCGGGACTAACAAGACGTTCCCTTCGCGAGTGTTGCGCTGCCGTAGATACCATAATAATCGGTCACTGATCCAAGTTTTGCACCTCTGGTAATACCTTTGCCGATCGGTAAAGTTAAGCAAAGCAAGACGGTTACTACTACTACACTATAAGAAAATCAGGTACCTACCTAACCTTTTTGCCGCGAGGTGTAGTTTCAACCGTAAGTACAAAAAGCAGTACTTACTCGAAAATGTCGTATCTACGAGGGACAAAATACCTGGCGATAATTCGTCTAATCTCTATCTAACCCAGGCAGTATAAACGGTGAAATGACACGTATATTCTAGAATGAACACCGTACTATCACATAATCTGAAACTTAAATCCACTGTATATTATTCATGGCTGAAGCCACTGCGGTCTAGTCGCAACTAATAGCCGGTATTTACACAGAATTATCTGCAGATTTGTGAGTTCATTTACAGAGATATGTCGCCGTGTGAGCCTAAACAGCTAATATCTGACAGGAGACATGTGAGTATGGTTACCGCAAATCTATTTAATATATTTGCGAGGATATGGATAACCGTGGCCTCTACTACCGTTTGATGTTGATTCGAGTTTTCGAGAAATGTTTTGCATGTGAAACATTATTATGCAAGCTGGTTTTTTTAATGGGTGTTTGAAAGGCGAAATTAAAAAGAGGTAAATTATGAAGGTTTCAACTCGATGTGAGCTAGGTTTTATCGATGTAGTGCCTATCTGTAAGGCCTTCCTCACATTGTTCATAAGAGTTCATCAAGCGTACGCTCGGCATCCGTTCGGCGTGCGCCTGGCGTTCACTTTGTTCTACAGAGTGAACGCCGAGCGCACGCCGGGCGTACGCTCGAGGAACGCTGTCGTCCAAGCTCCACCCACTGCGTTAAGCGCCTGCGAGATATTATAACGCAATACGCAGTATTACGTTACAGTGAGGTCGGCCTAACAGTAGCCATGAACATGTTACAAACATTAATGATATTCTGTAGAATGCATACTATCATTAGCTAAACCTATAAGTTAATTAATTTCACCAGTGGCTTGATTAATGATTGGCTCTTGCGAAGGTAATAAAGAGATTTACATAGAATCTGCTTTTTCTCTAGATAAAAAATTCAGCCGTAAAAATGTAACAGACATATTGATAGTTTTGTTATTATCAAAAGAGGCAAATTTTTCTTGGGACGTAGGTAACAACACATCCAAACAACTGAACAATTATATCCAGACTGAAAGATAAGAACAATTATTCGCGGCTCATGCAAAATTTTGTCACGTATGGGAATCGAACTTACGACACGAGACGTACTAACAATAGCAAGGCTCCACTTAACTTAGCTCACGTTCATACGGCGTAGTACTATACCAGAGTAAATGTAGCTTACATTCACATTTGTAATTTTAATCTGTAATTCAGCCTTAAATCACGTTGAATTGCGGATGAAACTTTAAAACGTGCACTTTAAGGCTCCATCTCACATAAATACTTATACCCAGAATAGATCCCGGGTGCAGAAAACGATTTGTGGAGCCGGTTGAAAGGAATCTGCGATGGCATTAAATATTTGTAGCTTTCGTCGACGTTGAGACGTGGAAGATCGGTTTTGAGAACTCTCTACTTGAAGCCGAGTGAATGAATACACTTGATCCGCTTGGAAAATACCGTTTTATTTTTAAAAATGGTGAATCATAATCCGAACTAATATTTGTAATGGAAAGAAGCTCTGTTTGTTTTAATGGTCAATTAGCTTACAGTTAGGTACTAAAATATCAAATGGATTTAAATCGAACAAGACAAATGTTAATAAGTAATATTATTCTAAGTAAAGATTAGGTTATGACTGATATAAAAGGCCTATGTCGAGCAGTGGACTGCAATAGGCTGATTGATAGATATTTTACAATATCTGCAACTGTTTTAGGCATGACTGTCAACATGGCATTTTACGTTGTTCTTCACGGCCCGATAGAATCAGTGTGCTTGTTCTCACTCTTTATGACATAAATAGCCGTTTCCGGTGGTTTTACCCGCGTTCTGAGGAAACGACTTCGCGTACCCGGTTAATTTATAGCCTAAGTTACTCCTTGGTACATCAGCTATCCACCAGTGAAAGTCCCGTCAAAATCGGTCCAGCCGTTCTTGAGATTAGCGGGCACAAACAGACAGACAGACAGACAAAAATTGTAAAATTTGTCATTTCGGTATAATATGTACCGTGTATCCACCCATATGCATTTAGTAACAGACACTTCAGTTTAGTAGCCTACTAATTATAGATATAAAAGTTTATGAGGTTGTCTGGATGTTAGATACTCTTACATGCATCGATGACATAATTTTGATGACGTTTTGCAGTAATGTAGCCAAGCCAATATATCATATAGGCTTCCTATTAATTCGTTTATCGATGCCGAAGTTAAAGCAAAAGCAAATAGGTATTGATAAAATAAATTATAGTAGGTATTTGATAAATATCACGATTTGCGTGATGTGGCCCATAAAAGTATTTGTAGTGAGAGTATGTTAGTGAGAGGGCTCAAACGCCTTTAGGGAGGGACATACGGTCGACCAAATTTCATAAGATCGAGTGACGGAGTCAAGACTTTAGAAATGTTCACCACATCGTAAAAAAAGCTACGAAGACCGCCCGTTTGCTGCTACTGCTGCTTCTTGTTTAAGTAAACAAGAAACAAGTAATATCTAATTAACTATGTAGAATGTTTGTAGTTACTTATGCATTAAAGTGACCAGTTTAAACAGAAAGTGTAATCAAAGTGAGAATCAGTAGTAATAGCAAACAACGGAAACGGCAGATGTATAAAGATTAAACTTGGTAGTCTGTAATTAATGTTTATACGTTGTTATTAGGTTACGGTATTTTCAGCTTCATGATTAACAACTATTTATAGACTGAATAAAATAAACGATTGCTATTGATCTTGCCAAACTTTATGTTATACTAGAGGGCTCCCGCAGCTGCACTCGCTTGTACTTTTTCAACCGTTTCTTTATAAGATACATGGCGTATTTCAGCTTTTACGCCTAGAAGTTTTGACTGTGCGTTTTCGATCTGTCAGTCAGTTAGTCAGTAACCGAGGAGTCTCATATTATAAACATATATTGATAGCTTTTGTCCGTGACCCACGTAGTTGTGTGGGCAGCGCTAAAGTACATACGCAGCAACTTTTAACTTTGCAGATTTTCGCAGGCCACTGCTGGACTTAAACCTCTCCTAATTTGCTTGATTTGATCTATAAAACGAAAACTATGTCAAAAAGGCTACTATTCAGTACTAGATTATATTGAAGATAAAATGCTTGGCAGTCACTTGTTCAGTCCCATGGGCTATTCCTTGTTAACATTTTAAGTTTTTTGTAAATGTGAGCTGTTGTGTCTGTTTGGTCTAGTTAAGTGCTTTAATATATTTGTTTTTAAATAACCATATTAATTAACGACAACATTATGGAAAATCCAGCTCATATATGAAAAATGCAATGTAGTTACTTAGTTATTTAATTGTATAAAATTGGACGATGAAAAGAGTGCCACTGAGTTTCTTGCCTGTTTCTTCTCAGAGGCTCTACTTTCTGAACAGGCTTTTTTTAATGCTCAATTATGTAAATATGCATTTATATTAACTTTTTTCTTATATTATTATCTATGACTTTCTGACGTGTCCAAAATATTTTTTGACATTTTGATGGAAATAAACATATTTGAGTTTGAGTTTGCTTCATAGCACTTTGAGTCAATAGGAAGATATGGCCACTGACCAAACAGGGTTGGTATAGGGTTGCATATCAAGTCTACCGCAGTTTCGCAAAGTTGTAATTTCCTTCGAGTGTTTTCTTTGGTCGACTCTTACGACACCCAGATGTAGCGTATGACCGGTACCTACCGAGTGTACGTCAAAATACCGTCCATACGCTCGGCCAATCAAGGAAGGCCATTTTGCCCATATTTGGTCAAGCTTCGCCAACACGAACTCTGATGGAGGGCCCGGTATATTAAGGGGCCGACAGAGAGGCCGGCACCGCTACTCTAACGTCGCTTCTACTACCTACCTACTATAACTAAGCGTACCTACTGACCCTACGTCGTATCTACGTGTATCCTGGTCCCAGCTACGGGTAAGCACTACATTTACTGCGTTAGCGTACTGCCCATCTCTCTACCTGCTAGCTGAGGCCGGCTGACGCCGCCTGCCTGACTCTATTGGTTGTGGCTCTCCTAATGCTGCTTTCCTTCAGGTTCCAGGTTCACCTTAAGACTCCGGCTACGCTCCTAGACCGCTACACTTTCCTGCATCGCCTTCGGCGTCACCTCTGCCGAAGAGTCTGGTCTGCCCTGCTCATCGTACTCGCACCACCGGCGTCTGCCAGCTGAACCAGCGGCCTGCGAGGATCTACCTCTGCGCGCGGCCTTCGAGCAGCCTGCCTACACACTGCCGGAGGGAGCAGCGTGGGAGACTGCAGCCCTTAGTGTGCAGGCCAGTGTCGTGTTGTTGGTCGATCATACTCGTGGCAAGGGAAGTGAGACAATACTCGGCAAATAAACGCATAGAACCTTTTCTGCGTTTTACTACCAGAACCCGTTACAGTGGCGCCTACGTGGGTTATTGTCTCCCTTTCCGTGCTTGAGTTCTCTTCTAGCAGGTCTCCATTATTGTAAGCGAGCAGGTGCGGCTACAGCGAACCGGAACCTATTGTCATACTAATTGTCTACCTTTTAGTGTAACTACCTACTACGTAATAGTTCGCAAATTTGAATCTAACGTTTTTTCTAATTAGTCCTAACGGTCGAACTTTTACGCCTAATCGTAAAGTAGGCTATTTGTAAGGGCGGAACGCTTGCGCACTAAGTGTAGTGTGTAGTTTATACTTACGCGGTTTATTCATACACAATGGGCTCACACCCCATAAAATACTTTCTTTTAAATAAGAACGAGTTAGCTTACGAGGTCGCGATTAGAGGTGAGGAGCCGGCTACCTCTGTCCTAGGTCTGCGGAAGCAGCTCCCTAAATTACTGGAAGCCATTCCAAATGATGACATTTTGGAGTCGGGTCTAGCCATAGCGGTGGACTTCGAGGGCGCTGGCGAGGCCGTCTCTGAGCTGGCCAAGCGAGTGAATTTATTAACCATTTCTTACGACGCGAACCTAGCTAGGAGGTCTACCGCACTGCACAACCACATTTTCCATAGACTCCGTAGGATGGAACGTCCTACGGCGTATTCAAAACGAATAACCGAATTGTGCAGCCGGTTCGACAAGCTCTCGGCGGAGCTGTCCGCCATTGAAGAATCAGGTGTTCGCTCAGCTGATGCTGTGGCTGAGGCCCAACCTGCGCCGTCTACCTCGACGCAGGCAGGGTTAGCCCCAGTATTGCATTGCGAGGATTTGAGAGTTAGCGAACTGTCTAAGCTAAAATACGACGGTACGGGATGCGTCCGAGCGTTACTACAACGCGTAACCGAATTCCAAACCGCGCGTTATCTACCTTCCACTAAAATTTTATCATATGCCACCGAAATATTCACCGGTAATGCACTTCACTGGTATCGCGGCCTAAAAGAATATTTCAATACATGGGAAGAACTCACCACTAAATTAATAGACGATTTCACACCGTACGATTATGACTACCGGCTATTAAATGAAATCCGCTGACGTACTCAAGGTGCTATCGAAACTATAATTATTTATCTCTCGATAATGAATCAGCTGTTCGCTAGGCTGTCACCGTCAAAGCGATTGTCCGAACGCGAAAAGTTAGACATCCTATTGCATAACATACGTCCATGCTACTCACTAGTGCTAGCTCCGTCAATATCTTCAATAGACAGTATAGCAACACTGCAGACGTTATGTTTAAACTATGAACGGATGAAATGTTTGAACTCTCAATTCCGCGAACCGTATTACAGTAACGACACGTTGGCACCAGACCTAGCTTACAGTCACAAACCTAATAACCGAGCGCGTAATAATTCCTACAATAATTATCCCGTTGCTACTATAGAGGGTATGTCCGGAAAACCCGAATACACTGAGAACAATGAACCTAGCAAACCTAAGTCTAAACCTAGCTCTGTCGCTCTAGTCACGTCTAAGTACTGACCGCGCTGCCGTATCAATGATCACAGTTTGAATGAATGCAAACGCGATCGGTTCGCAATTTGCTTCAAGTGCGGCCGTAGGGATGTGACATTCCCTAACTGCCCGAACTGTAAATCGACGAAACCAAAAAACTAGTTGGTCAGGGTCGGGGCGTGTCAAAATTTAAATTAGGTTCTACAACCTATTTAACCAATTTTGACAAAGATGATTGGAGACATTGGCTAAACACTCTAAAAGTGTATTTCTCTAGTTATTCCGTCGCCTCGATCCTGGATAATAAACCTAAAAATGACCTACGGCCCTATGTTAACGTAACGATAAACAGTTTACCTACTTGTGGATTGCACGATTCCGGTTCAGCCATTACAATTTTAGGTAACAACTCCCATCTGGAGGTAATTACTAAAACCGGGTTAGAAATACAGCAGTGTCACAACACAAATTCCATTCGGACCGCGAATGGAAATATCTTGTTGCCGCGCGGTCTTATCAACTTACCCACTACTTTTAATAATCAAACCCACTTATTGAAAGCTTATATTATTCCAAAAGTTACAAGTAATTTAACTTTAGGCATCGATTTCTGGAAACTATTTAAATTACTGCCTAACCATATCGCATCCGTATGCATGTCTAAAACATTGCCGTGTAGTGTGTTAAGTGAAAATAAGCCGAGTAACACGAACGTATTGCAATCTTTTAGTGAGTTGAGTGAGTCGCAACAAAGAAAGGCTAAGTTAATTATAAAGCAAGCAGTCGATTTCTACTGAAAAAACCGGTTTAGGACGAACTCACTTAATAGAACAGGCAATAGACACTGGCGATTCTGCGCCGATACGCCAAAGATATTATAGGTTACTGCCGGTGAAATCAAAAATAATTATTGACGAATTAGACGAATTGCTTGCATTGGGAGTGGTAGAAAAATGCGAAAGTCTGTGGTCGTCACAAATTTTACTAACGCCTAAGAAGGACCGTAAACTAAGGTTTTGTTTAGATAGTCGGAAACTTAATTCTATTACTAAAAAGACGCGTACAAACTACCTTACGTATCCGAAATTTTAGACAACCTTAGGAACGCTAGATATCTAAGTAGTATAGACTTATCTAAGTCCTTTTGGCAGACGCCTCTTCGCGAATGTGATCGTGATAAGACTGCGCTCTATGTGCCTACTAGAGGAACATTTAGATTTGTGACTATGCCGTTCGGTTTAACGAATGCGCCTGCGACACAACAGCGTTTGGCTTTCACTTATTTATGAACAGTCCTGAGTTCGAAAACTCTGTATTCGTTTTTTTAGATGATATCGTGCTTATATCGCCATCTTTTAATGCTCATGTGTCACTATTAAATAAAGTATACGAAAAATTAAAATCGGCCAACCTTACCATTAACTTTGAAAAATCTAAATTCTTCCGTGATGAATTGAAGTACTTGGGCTACGTAGTAAACTCTAAAGGATTACAAGTAGACCCATGTAAGGTGGAAGCCATTCTTCAATATGCTACGCCTAAGAAAAAAAAAGAAGTCGAAAGGTTCTTAGGCATTGCATCATGGTATCGGCGATTTATACCTAATTTTAGTACTATTGCCGGTCCTTTGAACAAACTTACCTCTACCGGTAAGAAAGCCGCACCATTTCAGTGGTCGGTGGAAGCTGATGACTCGTTTTGTAAACTAAAACAATTGTTAAGCTCCGCACCAATATTATCGTGTCCCGATTACGAGAAACCTTTTCAAGTTCACACAGATGCGAGTGCGAGCGGCATCGGTGGGTTACTTACACAAGAAATAGATGGCGTGGAACTACCTATCGCTTACATGAGTAGGTCACTAAATGCACAGGAACAAAACTACAGTATAACAGAACGGGAGACATTGGCAGTTCTAACAGCCCTCGAATATTGGCGCTGTTATTTAGATAACGGGTTAAAGTTTGTTGTGTATACTGACCATTCCGCACTGAAATGGTTCCTAAACTTGAGCAACCCGACTGGTAGATTAGCTCGGTGGTCGGTTCGTCTGTCAGCCTTTAACTTCGAAATAAAGCATCGGCGCGGCGCAGATAATATTATAACCGATGCGTTATCACGATCCCTACCTGTAAATATAATTAACGCGAATAATAATAACGTGAATGACCCTAATGTTGACACTGATCAATGGTATTCAGCCACCTACAATGGTTGTTTATCTTCGCCTAATGACTATCCAGACTATTCTATTAAAAATAATAAATTGTATCGTTTGATTAAATCTAGGTGTATGCTACGTAAGGAGTTCGAATGGAAAGAAGTACTACCTTCTTCTGATCGAAATAATGCCATATTATAGAACCATGCCGAACCCACTTCGGGGCATTTCGGTATATTTAAAACTTACAAGCGCTTAGCACTGCGTTACTATTGGCCCAAAATGCGCGATGACGTAGTTAAGTTCATAAATTCTTGCGACACTTGTATCGCGCACAAACATCAGAACCATGCACCATTGGGAACCATGGGACGACCCAAAGTGTGTTCACGACCCTTCCAAACCATTAGTATAGATTTGGTGGGGCCACTACCCGTCACAAGAAAACAAAACGCCTACATCTTTGTAGTAACTTGTTGTTTTAGTAAATACTGTCTACTTTTTCCTATCAGCCGCGCAACTGCTGAAATAATAACTAATATTTTGGAAGAAAAACTATTTTTAGTTCATGGTATACCATCTACAATTATATTGGACAATGGTAAACAGTTTGTCAGTGCTACTTTAAAAGCTATGTTGCGCAAGTACAAAATCCCTAATCTTCATTATACTCCTAAATATTCCCCACATGTCAATACGGTCGAACGCTATAATAAAACCATTGGTTCTACCTTAGCGGTGTTTGTAGGAAATGACCAGAGATTATGGGACACTCTCCTACCTAAGGTGCAGTTTGCATTAAATACTGCAGTTAATGAAGTCACGGGCTATACACCTAGTTTTTTAGTCTACGGACGTGAATTAGTTCCATGCGGCTCACACTATGTCGACACGGACGCTGATGATATAGTATACATACCTAGGGACGATTACGCAGAAAACATAGGTCACTTATCAGGCATATTTGACATAGTTCAGGCACTCCTCATTCAAGCTCATGCTAGGAATTCCCAAACGTATAATTTACGCCGTAAACCAGCTGAGTTTAATGTGGGAGACACTGTGTGGAAAAGGACTTTTTATCAGAGCGACAAGGATAAGTCCTTTTGTAAGAACCTAGCCCCTAAATTCGTGAAGTGCACAGTGATTAATAAAAAGTCGCCTCTCGTTTACGAGTTGTCGGACGCGTCTGGAAATTCTATTGGGTTTTGGCACATTAAGGACCTAAAACTTATACACTATGGTGCCTAACTATTTGTTACAAACCGTAGAAGACCTTCCCTTCCTTCTCTCTATATGCCGTCTTAGCTTGGACAGTAGCGGACTCATAGACCTAACGCAGCTAGTCGGATTTTCCTTGTTAGCCACGTAAAATCCTCTCCTAAGGCGGGCGATATTGTAGCGTATGACCGGTACCTACCGAGTGTACGTCATAATACCGTCCATACGCTCGGCCAATCAGGGAAGGCCATCGTCCGCGCTCGTAAGTTTTGCCCTTATTTGGTAATGCGCCGACACCAACGCTGATGGAGGGCCGGTATATAAAGGGGCCGACAGAGAGGCCGTCACCGCTACTCTACACTAACCTACTACCGCTACTCTATTCTATATCGCTATATCCATATACATTCTACGTGTATCCTGGTCCCAGCTGTGGGTGAGTTACTACATTTACTGCGTTAGCGTACTGCCCATCTCTCTACCTGCTAGCTGAGGCCGGCTGACGCCGTCTGCCTGACTCTATTGGTTGTGGCTTTCCTAATGCTGTTTCCCTTCAGGTTCCAGGTGTACCTTAAGCTCCGGGCTACGCTACCTAGACCGCTACACCTGCTGCATCGCCTTCGGCGTCACCTCTGCCGAAGAGTCTGGCCTGCCCTGCTCATCGCACTCAGACCGCCAGCGCCTGCCAGCTGAACCAACGGCCTGCGAGGATCTGCCCGCTACGCGCAGCCCTACGAGCAACCTGCCCTGCACACTACCGGAGGGAATAGCGCGGGAAACTGCAGCCCTTAGTGTTCAGGCCAGTGTCGTGTTGTTGGTCGGTCATACTCGTGGCAAGGGAAGTGAGACAATACTCGGCAAATAAACGCATAGAACCTTTTCTGTGTTTTACTACCACAACCCGTTACACAGAGACTAAAATGTGGTAGACACATATTGTATTCTCAATCCTTCACCATGCGGACGCTGCATCAATTATACGATGGAATATTCTATTTTCTTTATACAAACCTTTAATGTCTTTTTGATGCGATTTACTAGCCCACATAACAACAAACTTGCAGCAAGTTTAAATCAAACTTCCTAGTTTCACTGGGACAAACTTGCATGAAGTTTGTTTTCCAAAGGATTTGGATGACGACGAGCACAGGTTGGTGGTCCGACAACAGCTGGTCGTCGAGCACCTCCTGCTGTATCTAGGAGGTCGTCCGACCACCAACCTGTGCTCGTCGTCATCCAAATCTTTTGAAAAACCAACAACTTCATGCAAGTTTGTCACAGTAAAACTAGCAAGTATGATTTAAACTTGCTGCAAGTTTGGCAAGTTTACATTATTTTCTGGGAGCTTTGCCCGCGGTTACACCCGTGTTAGTTAGGGCTACTGCTCTGAACCGGTGGCATGCACAGCGGGGTGGCTGCTTTGATAATTGGTTTACCCAACACAAAAATAATTATTCAAATCGAACTAGTAACTGAGATTCACGCCTTCAACCAAACAAACAAACTATTCAGTGTTACAAGATTAGTATAGAGTAGGTACGATTCTTGCAAGTTCAATTTTAAAATCGGTCAAAATAGTATATATTTTTTTTAAATATTCTTCCACATACACACAACATCATCTAGTCCCAAACTAAGCAGAGCTTGTACTATGGGTACTAGAAAATGGATAAACATATGTACATATATACCTTTTTGTTTTTTTTTGTTAATACATACATATTATATATATAAACACCCAGACCAAGACAAACACCCATCTTCATGTACACAAATGTTTGACTTGAGCGGGAATCGAACCCGCGACCTTCGGCGTAGCATTCGCTTACACACCCGCTGCGCCAACCGGTCGTCGAAATGTGGAACAAGAAGGATTCTTCGTCTCTGATTCTACTATCAGTCCAGGATCTAGCTGCATTCTTTGTTCACCGCTTCAAATAAAGTTTTCTAGTATATAATCTGTTTACATGTATAAATTGTTATAGAGATATATGTGTCTTCGCAAATCCGCTTACCTGTCTTGTCTAATATAACCCTAACACCTTCGACAAGATTTATTCATAACAAAGATTGGGTAGTGGATTTTCTAAGGATATTCATGATATACACGTGTGTGTGTTGGATTTGATATAGAAGGTCTTTACTAAAATGACCTTCTGCCGTCAAAACGTTTATCATTGCCACTGGAAAGGACTATAATTATGGAATATTAATGCGTGTGAATTATACACTTAAACCTGCCTTAGGAATCATCATTATTTATAAGTGAATCCAGTATGAAAATTTGTTCGGTAGCTTTGTTTGCTTTATCGCGTCCATACAGACAGAACGCGGTAGTGACTTCATTTTATAATAAAACGGTAGTAGAGCCTTGCTGATTTCAGCATGTATGGACCGACTCGACCGGGAAAGAATTAGTCTCTCACAGAAAATCGACGTAAAGTAACAGTACCTAAACTGTTGCGTTTCGTTCGGTGAGTGAGAGTGTCGGAGGCCTTATTCCCTATTCAGTCTCCCTCATCCCACTCCTTATCCTATCCCTTTTCCCAACCCCAAGGGGCAGCAACGCACTTGTGACTCCTGTGGTGTTGCTTTCGTGCTTTGTCCATGGGCGGCGGTAATTGCTTACCATCAGGCGATCCGTCTGCTCGTTTGCCGCCTATTACTATAAAAAAAATCTAGACTTGGTTCGCGGCCCCGTCCACCTAAATTATACGTTTCAAACTGCCTTAGAAATTACTTTGTTGATTGGTGAAAACCGCACGAAAATCCCTAGGGTAGTTGTTGAGTTTATCGCAGTGACTTCATTAATAAAGTTCAATAATTTAATATTTTGTAACGTGGTATCTATCTTATAATTGTCTTAACAAAAAGATTCATCTGAAAGTTCTACAAAGTTTTCTTGAATTACACGATACATATTATACATATGAAGTCATATGAACACTTGAAGTCTGCCGACCCTCATTATGCCAGCGTGGTGCACTATTTCATATCTCCGTGCTTTTAATTAGGTACTTAGTTTCCTTTTTTTACGACCAATGGGCGCAGCGGGAGTGTAAGCGACTGCTACGCCGAAGGTCGCGGGATCGATTCCCGCTCAAGTCAAACATTTGTGTGCATGAACATGGATGTTTGTCTTGGTCTGGGTTTTTCTGTGTATGATATGTATGTAGTTACAAAAAAAAGTATATATGTATATATATGTATATCCATTATCTAGTACCCATAGTACAAGATCTGCTTAGTTTGGGATTAGATGGTGTTGTGTGAATGTGGTGGAATATAATTATTATTATTATTGTTAGTTTGTACTAAGTTTATATTGATAAATGGAAAATTGTTTTGAAATTTTGATAGTTCCATTAATAACTCATTGATGCGGTTTGCGGCTGTTGCACATGCGATAGTAGACAGTGTGTGGTTAGCCTAACTGCATTTTAATTAAAAACATATTGTATTATTTTACTAAGTATGATTGATGCCACTCATAATTTGTGTTATATATTTATTTTTGCATTTTGGTTATTTAAAGCCACTCATACAACTTTAAATACGTTAAATTCCAGCTTTTTGCGCCGGTTCCCTGGGAAGTGTAGGGTAGCATTCCGAAGCAATTTTTGGTAATTTCTAGCCTCATTCATTGAGTACAATTGTCCCCAGCAGGTGGAGCTGAGCGTGACTTCTAGAGTAATATATAAAAATCTCGAGTCACAGTGAGCGTGATCGAACTCCTCCGAAACGGCTTAAAAGATTCTTATGTGTTTTTGCTTGTAATTGGTAGGTCTATGAACAGGTGGTTTGTGAAAATATAATTTCACAAACCACGGAAGCGCTTTAAGATAAAATATCCACAAGGGTTCATCCATCCAAGTGATGACTTCTGCAAGCGTTGCTTAACTTTGATTGCATGGTTGGCGTAGTGGTTTAAGCAGCCGCCTCGCCGTTTGACACTGCGGCGAGTCTTGTGGGTTCGATCCCCAGACGAGATAACACTTTGTGTGATTCACAAATTGTTGTTTTGAGTCTGGGTGTGTGCAACTGTGCATTGTGTCCGTTAGTTGTATGTTTGTAAAGTCCCCCGCGACACAGGATTTAGTACTAATGCGGTAGTTGCCTTTTATATAAAAGTAAAATATTACGACTTACAACGAACGGCAAGTCAAGTCACGCTATTAGCGGTACATAAATAGGATAATAACAGGATAATAGTGTTCCACGGATCAGGTCACTAAAATGCCGCATTCAGAGCCAGTTTCAACAATATCTGATAAGTTCTTGTTAAATTTATTTGTCAGATAACTCATTCAAATGCAGTCTTAATTTTGCATTTATCTGGAAGATAAGGCTTATCTGGAGGTGGTAAAACTGGGTTGCATAGCGTCGATAAATGCGGATGCACATATTCACCGATGCGTACGTATATGTCTAGTGTTAGTGTAAAGCTTAATCCGCACATCAGCACGGACTGGCAACGCCGCTCAATATACCGTGTGCAATACACATTGATTTTAAGCCGTCATCACGAAACTATGCATTCACCATGGCTATGTTTTAGAATAATACTAGACTACTAAACTGTAACCTATTTCCATAGCGCATAATTTTTTTTTATAGACTCACGCATGTATCCCCGAAGGGGTAGGTGTAACATTAGTAACATTACACCTACATTCCGCCATGAATTTTTAGGTCCCACGTAATAGGGGGCGAGCCTATTGCCGTAACCGGGCACATCACCAGACTCCGTGCTGCTACTGAGAATTCGGAAAAACCCAGTAACACTTTTGCTCGACACGGGAATCGAGCCCGGGACCTCCGATCAGCAATCGTATACGCTTTCCACTGGACTGCGGAGGCAGTCTTATCATACGCATAATCTCTACTAAATTATAAAAAGAAAGTAACCTTTTCGTCCTGTCTGTCTTTACCACGATAAATTACTACCGAATGGATTTTTCAACGGTTTTGACCAAATGATAATGTGAATCCTGAGGAAGGTTTACGTATACAATTAAAGCAGGTGGAGCCGCGGACGACGTCTAGCCTTATCCTTTAATATATAAAGCTGAAGAGTTTATTTGTCTGTTTGGTTGAACGCGCTAATCTCAGGAACTACTGGACCGATTTCAAAAATTCTTTCAGTGTTAGATAGCCCATTTATCAAGGAAGGCTAAAGACTATATAACATTACGCTATAAGCCACGGGAGCGAAGCAGTAGCCTTAAATAACGCGGGTGTAACTGCGGGCTCATCTAGTATATAATAAAGCTGAAGAGTTTGTTTGATTGGTCGGTTGATCGCACTTATCTAATGCACTTCTGATTCGAATTACAAGTTCTATTTATTTAGATAGTCCATTTATCGAGACTAATGGCTTTTTAGGTCTTACACGCACTTGGCCAACGTGGTGGACTACGGCCTTACGGTTCCTTATAGTGAGAAGAGGCCCGTGCCCTAACAGTGGGACAGTTTATTTAAAGGACTAATGATCATGATGATGGGCTACATGAAACGCACGCTATGGGCCGCGGGTGCGAAGCCATAGCTTTAAAAAATTGTAACGTTGCTGTTACAGCGACTGTTTGACTACCTAAAACAGAACCCAACTAGAGGAAGAAATACACTACTGCTTTTCTAAATATCATCTGGATTAAGTTAAACGACCGGAGAGTGATCTAATATCTATATACCTACAGTCCTACATGTTTAGGGCATTCAGGGTCCTAAGTACCTTATACCTAGTTGCTCGTACATTTTCCTTTGCAATAATACCATGGCAAGCATACAACCAACCCTTATTTAATACCTTCCCGTTTAATTACCAACTATAATTTATAAACTAAACTAATACTTGAGGCAACACGTAAAATGTCAAATAAATCGCGGTGTGCTCACCATATTAACCCTTGTCAACATGACACCTTATTTCCTTGTATTTATGGGTGACAAACTATCAACTAGGGTCTAAAGGGCCCGCTTTACGATCGGCACGGGACGGAATACCTTCGCGTTATAGTGTTAATATACCTATTAAATTGACGTGCACATAATGCGATGTCGAACTTATAAGCTAATTACGTTTTCCTCAAGTGGGAGCAGGATAGATATATTTTTATGCGTCTGTTTTTGAAATGCCACTGTTTTGCATGAATTGACAGACGGTTGGATAGATGGATTGACATTTGTTGGTTTATTTAGGTCAAAACGTTTGCTTGAGTGAAATTGGGTATTTTCCGGCCGGGCGAGCTTTCGACAGCTATCGCTTGCGTTGTAATTCACTTTTGCAGCTTTGTATTTTTATTTCGACACACAACATAAATATACTTGTGTCTTTCTGCTCTGCCATCATCATCATTATACAGTTCTTGTTTTCCTGACTGACAGACAACCCACAACCGAAACTACTGGTAGTAAAAAGCTAAAAGACTCGTTTGGTAGCTCTTGAGTTTATCTCGTTCATAGAGACAGACAGGGAGAAAAGAGTACTTGATTAAATAATATTATTATGTACAAATAGATTCCTAAAAATCTGTAAGTTATAACAGTATTAAGAAAACAGTACAAATGAGAAAATTGTCTCCTATCTTACAATATAAGTAGGTCAACAGAAAATTTCCCTCAATTCCATATTTTTATAAAGAAAACTTTCTATTTAAAATATCAAGGTATAAAATTCAAAGTCGATGGTCTTGCGGCTTAGAGATAAATTGACGTAGTTGGTATTCTGAACACGTCTTCGAGATTGTCGGAAGAAATTCAGTATGAAGTTGGTGCGAGTTGGCTTATTCGCCTATTATTTTAACAAGAGGAAGATTTTATAAAGCATCTGGGGTTTTCTTTACTGTCCTTAGTATGTTTAGTCTAAAATTCAGACATAAGGTTAACAGCCGGTTGCAGAAAGCTTCAAATTAATTCTTTATTACTTAAAGAGAGATTATCGCTAATGTGTGTCATAATTTAATGGAGTTGCACAAACACATTTTACGCTTGATTAAATATCATTTAACTAATGAAGAACTAATGCCTACAAGTGAACGAAAAGAGTGAACATTTCCGTTTAGTTATATGCACAATAATCTATGAAATATACTATGAGTAAAAATTTCATTAAACAAAACGTAATGGTCACATATATCAAAGAGGCGTAATTCTAAATATATCTTGACCACAGATTTAGTAAATCTGTGGTCAAGACTATCACAACTTTTGTCAAAAATTGACATGTTTATGTTATTGTTGTATTGAATCATTTTTACGATTTTAATTAAAATTGTTACGTTTTGAGCTGAAAAGCCGAGAAAATTCATACGAAGAGGGAGCCTGGCGCTTATTATAATGATTGACCATATAATGCAGTTAATACCATTCATAAATGATGATTTTCTATAACCTGAATACATACGCTACTATTGTATTTTGTATTAACATAAAATCAAATATGAAAATGCCCAGTTATTTCATTTATGTGGAAGTCACAAAATGAGAGAAGACTTCTTGCACTGGTATCCATAGCTTGGATGATGACCTCCTCTGCTAATAGGTAATAATGTTAACATGAGTACAATCCACTGCGCCTACGACACGTGGAAATCCATCAATTTCTAGCTGCAATTCGCCGTAGATCTTATATGTAGACGTAGAACTTTCCTGTTTGGCAATTGAGCTTCATTTTGCTAGGGCTTGAGAACTCTTTGCACTAATCTACACACTGGATTTGTGTTTATTTGATAATCACCCAAGACCTGTTCAGTTGATAAGCTCCTGTGGCAAAAACCCTCAAACAAATTAAAAACTGTGTCTGATCATCAAAATAATTATTTATTTCTTTGAGACATGGGTTCCTTTTTTTTATTGTAATAGGCGGCAAACGAGCAGACGGATTACCTGATGGTAAGCAATTACCACCGCCCATGGACACAACCAACACCACAGGAGTCACAAGTCCGTTGCCACCCCTTAGGGTTGGGAAAAGGTATAGGATAAGGAGTGGGATAGGGGAGAAGGAATAGGGGCTAGGGCCGCCGGCAATCTCACTCACTGAACGAAACGCAACAGTTTAGGTACTGTTACTTTACGTCCATTTTCTGTGAGAGGGTAGTACTTCCCCGGTCGAGCCGGCTTATTCATGCTGAAATCAGCAAAGCTCTACCACCTAAAGCCTTCTAAAACCACCTAAAACCTCCTTATCTACAATGTTTCGTATTTGGTCATCTGCTTCTGGGTACCCTGTATGTAATACGTAATTCTCCGCCGTCATGCCTTGAAAATATATTTGCCTTGCCGGAATTTGACCGCGAGGAAAATCTTCTTCGGGATCAGAAAAAGATGAAAGTATAGTTAAGACATAACTTAGGTATTCATTGTAAACCACTTCAATAATAATAATAATAAATAATAATAAAATTTATTAATTTTCATACATCACAAAAATATACATAAAGTTCTTAAAAGGTAATTTAGGTAGAATAATGAGGTGCCTGTACTAGGGTAAACCTGTGCCACAGGCATTAAAGGCACTTACAGTAAGTGATTTTGATCTGAGTTATGAAGTAATTACAATATTTATCAACATATTAAACGTAATGTTTCTAAATAAAAATATGCCTACTTAGCATTATTTTAAAACTAATATGAAATGTATAATTATTTGACCACAGTCAGCAGTTCTTCGGTCTGATCATATTTCAATGTTTGTAAATACTGATAGACGCGTTGTTTCGATCTTACATAACTTAGGTCATAAATAGATGTTTCTTTGTTTATTTTGTTATAAAGATAGGGACCCAGAAATGAAAAGAATCTATTAGTAAAGACAAACCTTGATTCAGACCTTGAACTACAGACAATATCTTTCCGTCTCTTGGTGTTAGTAAGGTCGGCGTTGTACGTAAGCGCAGTATGCTGTTTTAGTACAGTGTACAATATAAACAGTTGACGAATCGTTAGCACTTTGCATGATTCATATAGAAGGCTTGTAGAGAATCGGTAAGGTCGGCGGGTGGCCACTTTAAGCAGGGCTCTTTGCGCTCGCTCTATAGAGAGCATTAAAGATTTTCCTATACCTCCCCAAGAAGTTATGCAGTATTGGATTATGGACTGACACAATGCCTTGTACATCTGTATATTGAGGTTATGATCTAAAATAAAGCGAAGTTTTTTAAATACAAATAATAATTTTCGTAGCCTAGATGTTAAAGCGGCGATATGTTGTTTATAGGAAAGGGTTTCGTCCAATATAACCCCTAAATACTTAATATTAGTAGTGCTATTAATTCCGGACAGGTGCAAATATTGTTTGACTTAAGATAACAGTTATGTGCATATAAGTGAAAAGAATTGTTATGTGCTTGGGGGTTACGCATACAAAATTGAATGAATTTAGTCTTATCAGTATTTAAGGTTAGTAGATTATGTTTAAGCCAGTTATTTACTACGTTAAACCCTTGTTGTGCATACTTCTGAGCTTCCGTAATGGTGTTTGCTGAGAAAATAAGCGCAGTGTCGTCAGCATATGTAACAATAGTGCCATGATGTAGGTTTAGGTTACAGAGATCATTTATGTACACTAGAAAGAGTGTTCCACCGAGCACACTTCCCTGAGGAATGCCGAATTGGGGTAATAATAATTCGGAACTGATTACGTTGTCTATTTTGACACATTGATACCTATCCCGTAAGTAGTCTTTAAACAGTTTTAACTGTGTGCCTCTTATTCCTAAGGCCTCCAATTTCTTAAGAAGCAGTGGGATTGATACAGTGTCAAATGCTTTTGCCAGATCTAGAAAGACGCCAATCACATGTTGACTTTGCCCAAGTTCCTCGGAAATATAATTAGTCAAGGTGTGTACTGCATCTGCTGCAGATAACTTTGATCTGAAGCCGAATTGCTTGTGGGAGAAGAGGGAGTTATTTTCAAGATATGAAACTAATCTATTGTTTATAATTTTCTCGAGTACTTTAGATATCGAAGGTAGTAGTGAGATTGGCCTGTAATTAGTTACCAGATCCTTTTGCCCTGATTTGTGTATGGGAATTACTACTGCCTTTTTGAGGCATTTGGGGAAGATTCCTTCTGACAGGCAAATTCGGAAAATGTGAGTTAATGGAGGTATCAGTATGTGCCTAAAGGTTTTCAGTATTGCAGTGCTAATACCGTCCCACCCTGCTGTTGAGCTATGTCTTAGTGATAGGATAATTCGTTCTACTTCACATTCATCCGGTTCTAGTAAAACAAAAGACTTGCCAGTACTATTATATGTCGGAACGGTTGAAATTGCATTTTTTGGATGATTGTTACATGTTCTTTGAATTTGTTCAGCCAATTTTACACCAATGTTAGCAAAAAAGCTATTGACGTTATCAGCGGATGAAAGCGGGGTACGATCTGTATATAATAAACTTGTATCGCACTTATTTTGTTTCGACGTATATGTTGCAGACTTAACGTACTTCCACAATCGCTTAGTGTTATTGCCGGCTTCTGATATTTGAGATTTGTCATACTCGATTTTTGTTATTCTTAGGATTCTATTGCAGAAGTTTCTATAACGCTTATAGACTGTTTGTAAGGTTAAATTATTTGGATTTTGCTTAGCTCTTTTATGTAGTCTATCACGGTGCCGAATGCACTTAATAAGTCCAGGAGTTATCCAAGGTTTAATATTATAATTTTTGTTACTCAAATTAATTACATTGGTGTTTTTAAAAATAGCTGTTTGTAAGTTGTTAATAACATAGGACATAGAAGTGGTAGCATCAGCAGAATTGTAAACTGGGCCAAAGTCAATATTGCATAAATCACGTTCTAGGTTAGTCATATTAAGTTTTGACCTTTGCTGCGGACGCGAACGATGCTTAGAATGCATTAATTCAAGCGTAAACAAAATCGCGCAATGGTCTGTTATTGTTGAGTTAGTAACAAGTGTTAAACACGGAAGCTTAGTTTTGAGCATGACGTGATCTAAGCATGACCCACTTTGATGTGTTGGAAATGTGTGGGAAGGCAAAATTCCATGATATGCACAAAGGTTCAGATAATCTTGGGTTCCAGCATCATTATTTTCAGAATTAATATTAATATTTAGGTCGCCAATTATAATAATGTTAGGAAAGGAAGAAAGACCCTGTAAAATGTTATCTAATGAGTTATTAAATACTTCTAAATTTCTAAAGGCAGGAGACCTATAAATAGCTATTATTGCTATCTCCGAACCGATTTTAATAATAAGACAATTACCTTCTTGGATAGTTGGCTCTTCGACAGTAAGGTGTAAAGCTATTTTTGTGTATGCCACTATGCCATCGTTCTGGTTTAAAGATAACTTTGTGTAGAAACTATTGTACCCTGGTAATGTCGGTATGTTCTTATTTCTGTTTGAAAGCCAGCTTTCCGTAAGGACAATTATATCACACTCGGTATCAAGCCTTTGTAAGAAAACGCCTAGACTATCTATGTTTTTATATATACTGCGGATGTTTTGAGTTAGTATGGATAGTGGGTTGTTGAAATCGGAAAGATAATGTCTACAATTTTCAGTATCGCTTATTTTAGACATGTAAACTAAACTATCATCTAGATCTTTAATTAAGTGATTAGCGAAACTAAAAAGAAACTTATAGACGTTTACAAGCTAGCTCAAGACTAATATGATAATAGGCGACGCTCTTAGGCGCCCTCATTATAATCTATGGAATTGATATACCTCGATTCTGCAATTTTCTTCGCTGGGCATTCGAGGTCACCAGTTTTGTGGTTACTTGGTTTTTTAAAACGCAAGCATGTTGCACATTTCGGCGTCTCGTCTTTCTTGTTGCAATCCTTTGTTTGATGTCCTAGTTCACCGCAATGTCCACACGTCTGATTGGTCTCGCGGCAAGTCTTCGCCGCATGTCCGTATTGTTGGCATTTGAAGCACCTGGTCACAAGGGTAAAGTCGCGAACGGGGCAGGACGTCCAGTTGATAAAGACTCTAGCCTGGTTAATGAGGACTTTCCTAATGTTGGCAGGTACTTCTATAATAAAGTTACATGTTGATGCATCTTTTTTACCCGATTTGTGGCTCAACTTAATGCTAGACAAGAAGGACTCACGTGACAAATTAGGTATCTTATCGGTCAGGTTCTGTTCGTAAATGCAGTCATAGACATCTTGGTCACGAAGGGACGTAGGTACACCAACAACTGTTATCCTAGGTCTTCTTTTGTGGGGGTCTTCTACCTTCAATCCCGAACTACTCAATTGTGTTGAACGCCGAAGTTTTTCAATGTCATCCTTTGACTCGGTGCTGATAATAATACCTCCGTTCCTGGTCTTCCGCAATCCCCTCACGTGCAGTTTCATTTGCTCTGGACATATTATCTTTTGGACGAGTGTTTTGGTGTCGTCGCTAGATTTTTCCTTGTCGTTAGGATATATTGCGATCGAACTTAGATTAGAAGGTCGCAGGTGACTCAATTTATTGGTCTTAACAATTTCGGCAAAGGAAATATTTTGGGCTGCAGGTTTTGAGCAAGTTTCTTGTATAGTCTCCGTAATAGACTTTTTAAAGTCATCAAGACGTACGGCTAGGTCTTCTCTCTCTTTTCTTGCGTCTAGTGATGTTTTAATCATGATAGCCTTTTCTTTTAATGACTGATAATGCACAGCCATCTGGGAAACACCCTTACCAACCTTGCGCGCCAGAGCATTGATATTTAATTTTTGCTCTGTGTTCAGCTTACCGTCAGCGGCAATCTGGCACACATCATTTAGGGCTACTTCTATGGTAGACATCCAAAAATTGATGTCGGTAGAGGTGAGGACCTGTAGCTTTTCCTCGGTGGCATGTTCTTGTGGCTGAGGAGTGCTTGGAGGACTGCGACACGTCTTTGTGCTTCGGTTAAAAGGGCTATTTTCAATGTTAGCCATATTTGATGTCGCTCACTTGTGATTCATAGTTTTTTTTGCACACTTCACATAAAGTTACAACTGTACTAGGTCACGTATTTGATAAATGTAATTATTTAAACATGTAGATAAAAATATTGCAAGTTATACACGTCTACTCCGTCTGAACTGCGAATAGGTATGATGCTCAATACATTAAAAGAATACAATGCATTGAAATATATTATTTAATAGAGCTATATTTGGCAACAAACACTTCAATGCACAATAAGATATTATGGAACAGAGATAAATTCAACAACAATAGAGCTTTCATACTTTACTGAGCTCACATTAGATTTTAAAATTTACATCTGTCATATTTAAAATTCTCACGTGTCAATTCACGCTAATGGCTGTTTGTGCAACGTAAAACGCGCTTTAATGTAGGCTTTGACTCTTCTTAAATTAAATTTAATAAAGGATTATATTTTACAAGAATTTGGCTTTGTGCAACGACTTAATAATAGATTAGGGTTTAATCTCGTTTTAAAATTTTAAATATCGTTTCTGCAACCGGCTGTAAGACCGACAACATTTTTTTTACATAATTTAAGTAACTATGGCCTTACCCTTGTCATAGTATGAATAGGCCTGTGCCCAGATGTGGGAGAGTTTATAGACAGGGCTGATGATGATGAATAGGCAGCCAAAGAGTAGACAGATCCCCTGATCGAAAGCGATTACCACCGCCAATACAAGCAAACCCACAGAGTCACAATTGCCTTGACGCACTTTGGGTTAGGGATAGGCCTCCGGCACTCTCACTCGCCGAACGAAAGGCAACACTGTACATACTGTTACATTACTTCTATTTTCTGTGAGTCATGCTGCACGTAATCCTCCAAGCATGGAAAATTATGACTTTTTGTTACCGGTCACCCATCTACAATCTAGAAAGCGACAAACGCACTTAACCTCGTGCAACTTTAGTTTCTTGCGAACACCATTTCACCACAGGTTAGCAATCAAAACAGTATTAATAAACTTCGTCTTTATTGTGTTCCTGAGTTACCTTCCTGTTTGCAAGTACTCCAACTATTTCAATCTTAACGTTGCGGAGAATTTAAGGATTATATGTAAATAAGGATCTTTGAGACAGCCCGCGGATTTTGTAAGATATGACATAATGAATATTGGTGTATTAAGCGTAGCAACTTTCTCATTTGGGCAAACCCTGGATGAACCTTGTTAGGACGCGAAATTGAAACAACAGATGGAATATATGGAACGCTAGATTAGAAGGATAAAATCACTTTATGCTTTAAAATGATTTAATCGCGAGGATAGAAAAATAAACATTACTAGATAACGTGTCTTGTAAGGCCACGGAAAAAAGTAATGCAACAAAAATCATCGTTTAAAATCGCTGAGTTTTCTCTCGCACTAGCCAAATTATAATTTTAAAGTAACATATGTCAATATCTAGCCCTTCAATTATCCTCACCAAAAATTGCATCAAAATCATTTTCTCCGTTTTAAGTTTAAAGAAGAAAAAGGCCAAGTGCGTGTCGGGCCACGCGCAATGTAGGGTTCCGTAGTTGCCCATAAAGACTTGCTGCAAAGGGTATTAATGTACAACAAATCCGACTGTTTATTTTGCTGAAAAAATAATTTTAATAAAACTATTATAAGAACCTAAGTTTTGTTTAGAAAAATACTAGGTATGTATCTAGTTATGTATTGTAAACATAAAATGTGGTTTCCAAGATATACTACTACTATACATACGTAGTACCGTAGTACATTACATACCAAAGTACGTATATCTTTAAGATTAAGCCAGCGCGCCCAATGTAAACTCACAGAAATAGGTATTTATAAGTTAACCGACGATTACTCGTAAACTAGTGATATCTACTTAGCCGTGATAGTTTTCCTTTTAAATTCGTTATATGTACTACATTTGTGATTTTTTTCACCTCTTCCAAATTAATAGTTTAGCCGGCAGAGGGGGGGGGGGGGACACTTGAATCTAACAATTTTTTTCACTTCAAAGCTTGATATGTGACAAACCAATCACTTGATCGAAAAATGATTTGAGCAAACTAATAATATTTTTTTAAAACCTATCCAATGATACCCCACATGATGGGGTACTCAACCAAAAAAAAATTCAACCCGACTAGATATGTAGGGGAGATACCCATAAAAAAAAAAATTTCCTAAATTTTATTCTACAGTTTTGTTGCAATATCTTATGTTTATATTCATGTCAAATATCAGCTTTCTAGCACCAGGCGTCTTTGAGCTAGGCTGCGGACGGACAGACGGACGGACATGACGAAACTATAAGGGTTCCTTGTGCACTACGGAACCCTAAAAAGCAAACAAATTAACTTGCCCATTCATAATTAAATTATAGCTCAGAAGCAAGTCATAAATGGAGCAATGTTTCAAGAATCAGGGGCCCAATTCTTCTAAATAAATACAGTTTCGATATAATATCAGTGTCATACTTACATCACAAAAAGCGTATTCTTCTAAATTATCTGATATTTGAATGAAATTGTAACGAGATCTTAATTCAAACAAGTGTCAAAATATGTGTCAATGACGAACTGTTTATTTCAAATTATACGATAATGACATTAGGTTATCAGAATACGGCTTCTGAGTCAATTCAAAATATATTTCAATGTCATATAAAAACACGAGAATTGGCCTGCAGATATATTCATCTTACAACTGAATAATAGTTTATCTTTTTTAGTTGTGTCTTTTTATATGCGAGTATTAGTTTATTAATAATAAGGGCATATTAATTACATACCATGAAGGAAGAATCTTGCAGCGGAATATCGTAAGATAAGAATAAAATAATATGCAAATCCTTCGCTACTAATTCACAAAAAGCTAGACGTTTCCATACCGCTACCGTAGCCACCGCACCTCCAGTTCAATATAAGTCACATCTTTATAACTCGACGGCCTAGTTTCCAAGGCCTTGCAAACTTAGCGAATCGAAATGCCGAAAATAGTTTCGTGAACAAAATATTACCTTAATAGCAATATGTCTCTGAAACTGGCTTTTTAAAGTAAAGAATTTGAAGAAGTCGTTACTGTAGAACAGCTTTGAATTGTTTATGCTGTGCTTCAGTAAGTCTAAAACGATATATTTTATGCTTTGCGATATGAAACTTTAATATTAATGTTTTAAGTAGTATTTTACAGTATAACTCATTGTCTTTTTACATACCTATATCTTGATTTAGTTAAAGCAATACAATAAAGATATGATATAAATTGGTCTCTACGTAGTCTCGTTTATGACTACTAAAAAGTGACTTTACAATCAGCATTGAATGAAGTAATGAAGATCATTTTTTGGGCCTCTTTGTATGTTTACTACTAATGACTGGCACTAAGCATAGGTGCCTTTTTTCGTGGGCTTCAGACTACTTTCAGAAAAACCAAAAATGTATAGACCTTGTGTATAGAGTGATCTTCTTTGACACCTTCATTTGATTCTATCTTCCCCATTGCTAGTATCAATAAAGTTGTAGATACAAACAATATCGAAGTCCCAAACCTCAGTTCAACATTAAGTATCCTACCAACTCGTCTACCCAAATAGCTAACCTTAGCAAGTGATACTACACCTACACGGCAACTTGGTCAGACGGCATGTTGCCGCTCCATTGCACACAGCGCATCGTACGAAGCTAAACGGACGGATTGCTAACCGAGATGCATAAGCAGTTGACTTGGTGTATTGGCTTAATGTTTTGTATGGAGTCAAAAGTGTAGTGGGCAGTGACAGCCTATTGGAGATACCACCAGACTGTCATGTAGAGGTTATCGGGTTCGAATCCACGGCGTGCACCAATGACTTCTCGGAGTTATGTGCGTAGTGAATTGCTAATTATCGCTTGCGACGTGCCTTGGAGAGCAAGTTAAGCCGTCGGTACCGGTTGTCATGAAGATCTTTGACAGTCGTAATAGAGCGTCAGTACCTCTAAATAAACTGACACTAGTCTAAACCATGAAATAACGCTGTCCCTTGGGTTGCGGAGGTCAGGAGGCAGTCGCTCTGTGGAAAAGCTAATATTCAGCCAAATCCGGTTAGACTAGTAAGCGGACCCTGAAGGACCCTTGAAGCTGTGATAACGCTAGGAGGATGATGGAGTCAAAAGTGTAGTACGACGAAACATTTTATTTCGGGGAATCCTTTCTTAGTTCAACCCTAAAGCCCCCAAGAAACATGCCTATCAAATTTAAGGTTCTCCATAATTTTGGCTGTATGCTGGTTACTTTTGGTATACCTGGCAAAAAATTGGAACTTAAAAGTTATTTAGAAATAAAAGCAAGTATAGTCTGGGAAAGCATATTTACTTAGTAAGATTTTCTAGTAGTACATGCATGCAGTTTAGAAGCATACATTTTACAAAAAAAATATGAAAGAAGAAAGTGAAAGAAAGTACCAGTTCCTGGCGGAATCTTAACATTAATACTAGTATTTTTATTTCTTAAACTCTACTAGTATTTTAAGCTTATTACTGAAATGATGAAAAGCGAACGCCACTAAATTGTATAATAATAGCTGTAATCAAATCGCAGTTTAATCCAAATAATCACAGAATGCAAGGTAAGTAAGTTTGCGTGTTGCAATTATCCGCTCCACGTACCTACCCGTTGTGCATTGATTTTTGTTCAGGGTAGGGCAATTTGATTTAGTCGGTATGGGAAAGGCCTGCAGAATAACGAAATAGGCTATTGAAAACGTTATGAAGATGTCTGTAAATGTTGTATATCATGGGGCTAGTTTAAGTTCAGTAATGGATAGTTACAACAAATACTTTTGAAGGAGAGATAGAAATCTAAGTTAAAATACCGCGTGGGATATGGGCGTATTTTTTTGTTGTTTTTTGTTTTACGAGGTGGAAAATTCCTTCGGATCTCAGACTCTTGGGGAAATAAGAGCCGGAGTATGTGGTGTTACCACTAAAAACCACCTCGACTGCTAAACAAAGACGCCCTACGGGAGGAACACTTGGTACAGGAGCTGTTCAGTCTTCCTCCCATGGCGCCATGTTCAGTGAAACCCGTTCCTAGGGAAGGCTAAACGCCCTAAACTGCCCCTACTGGCGGCATCCCGGAGCAACAAATCCTAATCGGCAACCAGAGCTCCCCATGCTCTGGCGGCCCGCGGCCCCGTTGGCGGCTCTCAGCGACGCCGTCCTTGTCTTCGGGCAGGTGGGATATGGGCCTAGTTTTTAAATATCCTCCAGAGCGTAAAAAACACGTGAAAGTAATACAACCAACTATGGGAGAGAAAAGGCGGTGAACGAATGGTTGCTAAGGAGAAGGACACTTTGGACCCTCAGGTGTGAGGTTCAAGTTTAGGGACGAACATCGAATCCATAACATACGTGACGTATGTGTCGCTCCTTCTTGAACCCCGTCGCCGCCTTCCTTGCTGTTTTCGTAATTGTCTCAGATACCTATTTGGTAATTTTAAAGCCTGTTTTGCACATTTTGCAAGTGCACTGTGCACTTATCTTCACTCGTAAAAATTTTTTGCTTCCATTTAAAGGATAATGGCAAATTGCTAAACTGATTGCCATCAAAACTTAACCTACATAGCTTGTCGACTATAAGGCAACTCATAAACATCTTGCAAGATCGGTATCGCCACCCAAAATAACTGGCATTAACTCCCGACATTAATATCGTGAACTATGAATAAAGAAATATTACTGTGAAGAATGAGAAATTACGGTTGAATTTTTGCCTAATGCGGTTTCGGTATAACGAACGTTTTATTAAAGTGTTATGAATGACTGCTATAATGCGTTTACAGTCACGTATGGCTAGGAATTTTAGTAGTATAATAAAGGTCATTGAAATTGATTTACTTGAAAAATATGTTAGTAAAAATATCGACCAAAGTAAGGTCTTACTACCTCTAAGTGCTTGGCCATAGTAGCGCGGGCAGCCCGGGTGCGATGTACAGTGTTTGTCAAATTTAGGATCGCGGCTAGATTAATATGAATTTTCAGTTAGATGACGTTTACACTCACCATAGCAACACTATGTCTGTCGATTGTTCACCAAATTCGCGACTAACTGATAACAAGGCTGTAGCCGTGCGGATAATACAACCGCCTCACGGTCTGAGGGCGTGGGTTCAAATCACATTCATAACTGTTATAATAATTTTGGTTTTTATGATAATTGGAAAATCTTTATATATATTTGGCAAATATTAAAAATAAAAAATTATAAAATTCGAAAAATAAAAATTGGAAAATTCGAGTAATTTCAGGAACGACTGGAAGGGTTAAAAAGAGAAAAGAAATTAGAATTTATATAGTTACTTTGCATTTTTAAGTTCAACATTATATAATACTAGCCTTTGCCCGCGGCTTCGCGCCCGTTGAAGTCGGGGTAACATTAATTTACTTTCAGTCTCAAGTTGTGTGAGACTCCTGGTTAGTCTAAAGATTTCAGAAACTCTATAGAGTACAAAGTAATCGGTCAGTATCCATGACATTATCTACCATTATATATACCGAATATATATCTATAAACACTTTCGCATTTACAATATTAGTAGAGTATTTCTGAAGATTGACTGATATGTAAGTAACCTATCTTTAGGGTTCCCTAGCCAAAGGCTAGGAGGCTTAAAACTGAACCCCTGATAGATTCGCCATGTCTGTCTATGTATCCGTTTCTATGTAAAAATAACACAGCCACTTTATGCCGAAACTATTAAGACTACAAATTTCAAAATTGGTAAGTAGATGACGTATTGTGTGAACCGCTTTATGATTTATATACAAAAAAAACATATCTGTCCTATACTAGCAGGGTGCCTATGGAGATTTTTAAATTTAAATTTTGCTTTCCAAAACCCTCTAATTTATTATGTAATTGATTAACATTATTAAGTTTAATTCAAAGCAATTTACATTTCAATTGGTATCTTTAACAAGTGTATTTTAACAGAAATTGTTTGACTGCTCGCATTATGTAATTTTAAGTGTAATTTTTGCATGCCGATTGAGAGGTGAAACATGCTGTACTAAATGACTGAACTATAACTGTACCATCTGTATCTACCATGTTTCTAGCAAATAAATAATTATTCTATTCTATTCTCATCCTCTTCGCGTAATCCCAGTTTCAATCTGGGGTCCGCTTTCTAGTCTAACCGGATTTGGCTGAATATTAGCTTTTCCACGGAGCGACTGCCGGTCTGACCTCCGCAACCCGATGGGATAGCGATATTCCATGGTTCAGACTAGAGTCAGTTTATTTAGAAGGTACTGACGCCCTGTAACGACTGTCAAAGATCTTCATGACAACCGGGATCGACGGCTTAACGTGCTCTCCGAGGCACGGGACAAGCGATAATTAACCATTCAATACGCACATAACTCCGAAAAGTCATTGGTGCTCGCCGTGGATTCGAACCCGATACCCTCTGCATGGCAGTCTGTTGGTATATCCACTCGACTATTGGTGCTTAATATCAATAAACAATATACACAAACACTACAGAAACCAAAGTTATTTTTGCTCTCCAAAAATTGATAGTGATAATAGGCTACGTTATGCTTATGTTAACTGAATCCCTCTACTACGTTAACCTTGATGAGCGAGTTTAACTCGCATTTGATTTCATAATTACTCATAATATTATTGCTCATAAAAGTTTGAGATCCGCAAGCTCCGCATTGTTTCCCGCTTGCCGCCCGCACATTCACTACGGACACTTGTATGAAAGTTCTATGGTTTGAGTTGCCCGCGTGCTCCCCGCGCTGCACCGCTCGCCGCCCCGCTCGCTCACTACGGACACTTCTATAGAGCTCCATATGTTTGAGTTTCCCGCGCCGCGCCCGCACCCGCGCCCGCCTTCCACTGTGGCCGAGCAATAAAAGCAGAATAAATTAGTGATGTAGGTCGATAAGGCAGCACCGCAATTGCGAAAAGAAAATGCTGAGGTTTGCCAGGAGGGGGACGTGGTAAAGGAAATCACGATTTGTAAGCCCTCGCCGCTGAGGGATATCGACGGACACCGCTACGCTGGACTACCCAGGATTTTGTTTTTCCAAAGTACCTAAAGAAAAAATAACTTAGGTAAGGTGTTTACAGATTATGTTTCACTTGTGTTATAACATGTCCACGTTATGTTATCACGGTTATTAGACTGTGATGTTACATTCAGTTTCCACGTTACTGAAACATGTTATATGGCAGTTTTATAACATGTTAAGTTGCACAATCTGTACACACATTTTGTTACAAATAAATCGCCTTAAAATTCTGCTTGAGCCATCAATCGAAAGTTTATCAAACATAGTTGGTTTTTTTCAAAAGTTAGTGTCTTCCATAGATACATACCAGAATTTTCATTCTTATTTTAAAAATGTTTAATAATTCATGTTTGCTTCAAATAAACAGTACCAAGTATTTTAATTGAATTGTGAACTGCAATGCTACAGTGTCATTAGCATATTGTCGTTAGATTAATGGAAAACGCGCTCGACTAAGCGTTGCTCATCTTGCCGGCCAACTGTAGTAGGTCGGAAACAACAGTGACCAGCGATAGGCTTTATAACACTGGTATTTGTCCGGCCTGCTTTACTTACTAAGACTGCATATCTAATAGAGAGTTAGAAAATTATCCATCGTCCAACGTCTATTAATACGTACGGCACTGGTAATGTAGTGTCTTGACTTACCGTTTGTAATAGATCGGCAAAGTTAAGCACCGTTCGCACAGGTCATCACTTGGATGGGTGACCGCTTGTGTGGCATGTAGGTATATAGGAGCGCTACCGTGCTTTAGAGGGCACGCCAAGCCCTCGGTCTAGGTACTTGTCTTAGAACAGGAATTGTAAGGCCATGTCATAGGCCTTTCGGTGGTCTAAAACCCCGGACACCAGAAATGGCCACACACTCACACAAAAAAAATTGGCTAGACTGCGATAGTTTGACGGAGCGACTGACAGACTCCTTCGCAGGAAGTCTTAGGTTCGCATCGTTTGATTTTGAAGTTTGTGTGTATTGTTTTACCTTTTGTGCTCTTTTTTGAGTCTACAAGATTAATTGATTGATTTTTGCAAGTTTTTTTTCAAACGGCAGGCATGAGATAGCGTAGTTCTCTGAGCTATTTCATGCCTCTCTTTCGAAAATTGAATCGCATTTCTCAAAGCTCAAGTATTAGATATCATGCCAAAGGTCAATGGTGTATAATATAATTATGTCATAGAATAAATCCTCAAGCGACTTTCACGAATCGACCTATTAAAGATGGCCTATGACCAGAAGTACCTATGGTCCTTGAACACTATGCATAAGAAATGAAGGTGGTACATCCAATTTATAAGGGCACTTAGTTTATGTATCACAGCACTTATGTCCTTACAAGTTTGCTTATAACTCTCTCGCCGTGTGAGCCCTTAAATCCTATTTATACCGTCGTAAAATGTATGGGCGCTTGAAGGGTAAAATGAAGTATAGTTTGGGATGTTGTGGAGTGATAGAAGATGGGTAGTAATGTTCAGAAGGGTACGTTGGGTAAGTTGATTTGGATGTGTGAGGGCAACGAAAGTGATTATTGCAAACTAGGTGTTTTATGCGGCGTTTCCCGCGTTGTTTTCCATATCGACAACAGCGTCACCTACCGGATAAAAAAATTGCCTATATGTAGGTAATCCCACAGTCCCTTATATTCCTGTGGGTGCAGCCATTACAGAGATTACCGCGGATAAACAGAAAACAGACAGACAGGCTACTAGAGATAAATATTGACATTCTTATTTTGTATAGACCTTATTTATGACAATAAGTATTTCTAATAGTCAAAACCATAGATAAATCAAATACTGGGACTGGCCGTTATTTTACCAATCAAGAAATCGTGCTCGCATTTCTGCCCATCATATCTTTTATTCACAATCCTCAATCAGGTAATCCTCAATTCTAAGTAGGCATCCATTGATCATCTACATAAGCTTTGAATTACATCTGAGTACGGAATATTCAGAGCTTCGCCAAATGTTAAACGACAATGGAACGGATTCTGAGAAAGCAGTGCTCTATGTGATCTCGTTAATTATTCTATAGTTAACACTCCCTCTGTTAATTACAGATTCCTCTGTTTATTTTATTTACTGAATTCGGAATTAAGCTTGGATATTTGTAAAGTAAAACAGTATTTAATAGTATTTATTGAGTTCATATTTAAATTGCTCTGTTCTTTTGACAGATTTTTTAAGATAAGTTACTTTAGAATATAATCACAGTCGCTTATAGAATCACTTTGTTGTCCATGTATCTGTTCTTCTGTGAGAACCCTTTTTAGGGACACGTGAATGTATCGAGAATAAATTACTTTGAAATACTTTGTTTTTTTATCGACTCACGCCTGTATCCTAAAAGGGGTAGGCAGAGGTGTAATACCTATTACACCAACATTTCGCCATGACTTTTAAAGTCCCACGTAATAGGACTATTGCCGTTAGCGGGCACATCACCAGACTCCGTGCTGCTACTAAGATTTCGGAAAAACCCAGTAACACTTTTGTCCGACCCGGGAATCGAACCCGGGACCTCCAATCAGCAGTCGCATACGCTATCCACTGGACCACAGAGGCAGTCTTAATACTATGTAGAATAAGAATATATATTAAGCTCCTTACGTGACTTTTTAAATTATTTAGTAAAAGATGCAGTCAGCAAAGTTTTTATCAAAGTATCACATAAAATGATTGGGTGTCGTAGAAATATGATCTCTACATATTATAAAACAAAGTCCCCCGCCACGTCTGTCTGTCTGTCTGTTTGCTTAAAACTCGAAAAGTACTGGACAAATTTTTATACAGTTTTCAACAACATCGAGAGTGATCCCTGAGGAAGGTTTTAGTGTATAATAAGTTTAGGTTTCGTGCAAACTGACGATATTACGACTATATTAGTTCAACGCGCCGGCACAAATTAAGCCGATCGGGAGTTTTCCTCGAAAACGCAGCCAAAACCTTTTGAGGTATAACAAAACAATGTATGGTGGGATTGTACCTTTTTAATAATAATAATAATCATTTATTTGCACATAAACATGGTATAAAAAGGTCTTAAAATAAAGTATGTCACACATGTTTAGCAATAATTTTGCATACAAATATTAAATAAAATTATAATATGTAATTATAAAGAATTTTGCATACAACTATTTAAATAAAATTATAATAAGTAATTACAAAGCACATTAATAATTCAATTGTTACCATCTAGGAAATCTTTAATACTATAAAAATTTTGTTCATTGAGCCATTCGTACAATTTATTTTTAAACAGTCGGGTGTTCAAAATTTTCAGGTCCCTGGGTATTTTATTATAAATGCGAACACACATAGCAACACAGTTTTTATTAACTTTTGAAGATTTTGGTACATGTTCCATTATAAGCCTATTTCCATCTCTTCGGTTTCTAGAATTAATCTCGTCTATACTTTTGAAAAGTTGTCTGTGTTTCCATACAAACATGCATATTTCAAAAATATATAAAGAAGGCAACGGTAATAATTTGAGATTTTTAAACATAGGTTGACATGATTCATCGGGTTTCAGTCCACATATTGCTCGTATACACTTCTTTTGGGCAACAAATAATCTGTTGAGGTCAGTGCTATTGCCCCATAAAGGTAATCCGTAACGCAGTACAGATTCTACGTAAGCATGGTAGGAAACAATAGCAGTTTTTATGTTAGTAACGTATCTAACTTGTCTTAGTGCATATACAAATTTATTAATTTTATTAGATGTTGTTTCTATATGTTCTTTCCAGTTCAAATGATTGTCAATTACTATTCCTAAAAATAGATCTACAAAAAAATCCGCGATGGTATATGCCTATCTTCCAAGGATAACCCACAAAAACCATATTTTGCTTTTATGTCTATGTTTGTTTGAACGCGCTAATCTCAGGCACTACCGGTCAGATCTTAAAAAATCTTTTTGTATACGATAGGCATAGCCCAGTTATTCCGGAAGGTCATTGGCTATATAACATAACGCTTCAACCCTTTGGGGCCGGTAAAAAGGCTAAAAGATAATGTCGGCTTATCTCAGGAACTAGCAGTCGGATTTTAAAAATTGTTATTACCTATGATAGCCCAATTATTCCGAAAGGCTATAGGCTATATAAAATTACGCCACAACCTTTAGGGGCCAGACAAAAATAATAAAATGGTCAAACCAGAAGGGGGAGGGTTGGGTCGCTAAACGAATAGGATACAATCTATATGGGTATCGTTTTCGAGATTTTTGGGACGCTGATTAATAGTATGAAATTTATTTAATGATCCAAGACCGCGGTTGAGAAAATTTTAAAAATCAATATGGGTATCGTCTCTGATGATTTAAGGGATGGAGAATCCAAATACAACATCTATTTTGTGATCAAAGATGGTGGATAGGAAATCAAAGATGGCGGACGGGATTTTTTTAAAGTCGATATGGGTATCGTCCCCGATATTTTAAGGAATGAGGAATTCAAAAACACGATCTATTTCGTGATCAAAGATGGCGGATGGGAAATTAAAAAAAAATCGATATGGGTATCCTCTTCGATGTTTAAAGGGATGGGGAATCCAAATACAACATCTATTTCGTGATTCAAGATGGCGGATGGGAAATCAAATGATTTAGGGGATGGTGAATCCAAATACAACATCTATTTCGTGATCAAAGATGGCGGATAGGAAATCAAAGATGGCGACCGGGATTTTTTTAAAGTCATTATTGGTATCGGCTCCGATATTTTAAGGAATGGGAAATTCAATATTATATATAAAAATCTATGTTTGTTTGTTCATCATTTATAGACTCTGAAATGATAAGAGATTAAGCGCTAAGTCAATGAAAGGGGCTTGGAAAAAAGGGAATTAAATAAAAACTCTTAATAAGGCGATACGGAGTTCGCTGGGTCAGCTAGTCTAAGATAAAAATAAAAAAGGCACCGGAACCTTGTAGCCATACCAACAGACTGTCATCTAGAGGGCATCGAGATCGAATCCAAGGCTAGCAACACAGACTTTTCGAATTCATATGCTTATTAAATTGTATTGAAGGACTTGAAATTAGAATTAATGCCGTAGAAATGCGAGCACTGAGAAGGATGTGTGGTATATTGACATCTATCGCCGACAGAGTAAAGAATTGTGTAATAAGAGAGTGTTGTGGGGTAAAAGAAGACGTGACAAGCATCGAGAAAGGCATGATAAGATGGTTTGGGCACATGGCGAGGATGGATGAGAAAAGACTGACAAAAATGTTATATAAAAGTCTGAAAGGGTCAAGACGAAGGGGGAAACCTAAGCGGACGTTCTTGACCAGATTGGAGACATCCTAAAAAAGGACAGGTCAGAATTCCCCTAAAACGAAGAACATGAGAAACCTAATGGTAGTGAGTAAAGCAAGAGAGTTATGTCAGGATCGTTGCAAATGACGTTCCGTAGTCTCTGCCTTCCCCTTCGGGGAACAGGCGTGAGTTTATGTATCATCATCATCATCATCATCAGCCTGCCGTAGTCCACTGCTTCTGGAGGCTTCTCCAATGGCTCGAGTTTATGTATGTATGTATTAAATTGTCAGTTACCGCTTGAGAGGTGGCGCGAACAGCTGGATCCTTGGACCCAGCAAGGGAGGACGAAGACCATGATTATTATCATCGTCTTAGATGCACGTGAAGTATATTTTCACATTCAGAAATACACCAGCAATACTACTGTAAAAAGCTAACAAAAATCTTTTGCAGGACGATTTGCATTTTATTTAAGCCTTTAAAGTGCCCATTTCAGTTACCTTAGATCCTCTTTAGCCTACATTTTAAATATCGCCGCTGTTACTAAAGCTTTATAAATAAAACCTACAAAACAGAATTACAATGGAGAATTTTAAAATACCTCAAAACTGAATAGACGGTGAACACCAAGTTGGTATCATTTTACAAACTTCAACTGGATGGTTTAAGCTTTGGTCATACTGGGAGTGGGGCGAGACAGCGAGTCAACAATATGTCGTGAATTTCACCTACTTCAACAGCTGTCAAATTGGCTTTTCACGGCAGTTGATTACGGAGACAGTGATAAACTTGTAGCATTAAGTCATTTACCCTCCATAGGGTTCTCTCATTAACGCCATTAACGCTTGGTTATATATTATCTAGCATGGACGATAGGTAGACATTATTAATGTGAAAATGTGTGTTTTTGTTACGCTTTAACGACTAGCCTATAAGACATGCAATTTTAGGGTCTGTTAATAACTCCATGATACCGTCTATCGTGAAAAGGCAAAAGGAATGGAATGGAAAACGCGCTCGACTAAGCGTTGCTTATCTTGCCGGCCAACTGTAGTAGGTCGGAAACAACAGTGACCAGCGATAGGCTTTATAACACTGGTATTTGTCCGGCCTGCTTTACTTACTAAGACTGCATATCTAATAGAGAGTTAGAAAATTATCCATCGTCCAACGTCTATTAATACGTACGGCACTGGTAATGTAGTGTCTTGACTTACCGTTTGTAATAGATCAGCAAAGTTAAGCACCGTTCGCACAGGTCATCACTTGGATGGGTGACCGCTTGTGTGGCATGTAGGTATATAGGAGCGCTACCGTGCTTTAGAGGGCACGCAAAGCCCTCGGTCTAGGTACTTGTCTTAGAACAGGAATTGTAAGGCCATGTCATAGGCCTTTCGGTGGTCTAAAACCCCGGACACCAGAAATGGCCACACACTCACACAAAAAAAATTGGCTAGACTGCGATAGTTTGACGGAGCGACTGACAGACTCCTTCGCAGGAAGTCTTAGGTTCGCATCGTTTGATTTTGAAGTTTGTGTGTATTGTTTTACCTTTTGTGCTCTTTTTTGAGTCTACAAGATTAATTGATTGATTTTTGCAAGTTTTTTTTCAAACGGCAGGCATGAGATAGCGTAGTTCTCTGAGCTATTTCATGCCTCTCTTTCGAAAATTGAATCGCATTTCTCAAAGCTCAAGTATTAGATATCATGCCAAAGGTCAATGGTGTATAATATAATTATGTCATAGAATAAATCCTCAAGCGACTTTCACGAATCGACCTATTAAAGATGGCCTATGACCAGAAGTACCTATGGTCCTTGAACACTATGCATAAGAAATGAAGGTGGTACATCCAATTTATAAGGGCACTTAGTTTATGTATCACAGCACTTATGTCCTTACAAGTTTGCTTATAACTCTCTCGCCGTGTGAGCCCTTAAATCCTATTTATACCGTCGTAAAATGTATGGGCGCTTGAAGGGTAAAATGAAGTATAGTTTGGGATGTTGTGGAGTGATAGAAGATGGGTAGTAATGTTCAGAAGGGTACGTTGGGTAAGTTGATTTGGATGTGTGAGGGCAACGAAAGTGATTATTGCAAACTAGGTGTTTTATGCGGCGTTTCCCGCGTTGTTTTCCATATCGACAACAGCGTCACCTACCGGATAAAAAAATTGCCTATATGTAGGTAATCCCACAGTCCCTTATATTCCTGTGGGTGCAGCCATTACAGAGATTACCGCGGATAAACAGAAAACAGACAGACAGGCTACTAGAGATAAATATTGACATTATTATTTTGTATAGACCTTATTTATGTCAATAAGTATTTCTAATAGTCAAAACCATAGATAAATCAAATACTGGGACTGGCCGTTATTTTACCAATCAAGAAATCGTGCTCGCATTTCTGCCCATCATATCTTTTATTCACAATCCTCAATCAGGTAATCCTCAATTCTAAGTAGGCATCCATTGATCATCTACATAAGCTTTGAATTACATCTGAGTACGGAATATTCAGAGCTTCGCCAAATGTTAAACGACAATGGAACGGATTCTGAGAAAGCAGTGCTCTATGTGATCTCGTTAATTATTCTATAGTTAACACTCCCTCTGTTAATTACAGATTCCTCTGTTTATTTTATTTACTGAATTCGGAATTAAGCTTGGGTATTTGTAAAGTAAAACAGTATTTAATAGTATTTATTGAGTTCATATTTAAATTGCTCTGTTCTTTTGACAGATTTTTTAAGATAAGTTACTTTAGAATATAATCACAGTCGCTTATAGAATCACTTTGTTGTCCATGTATCTGTTCTTCTGTGAGAACCCTTTTTAGGGACACGTGAATGTATCGAGAATAAATTACTTTGAAATACTTTGTTTTTTTATCGACTCACGCCTGTATCCTAAAAGGGGTAGGCAGAGGTGTAATACCTATTACACCAACATTTCGCCATGACTTTTAAAGTCCCACGTAATAGGACTATTGCCGTTAGCGGGCACATCACCAGACTCCGTGCTGCTACTAAGATTTCGGAAAAACCCAGTAACACTTTTGTCCGACCCGGGAATCGAACCCGGGACCTCCAATCAGCAGTCGCATACGCTATCCACTGGACCACAGAGGCAGTCTTAATACTATGTAGAATAAGAATATATATTAAGCTCCTTACGTGACTTTTTAAATTATTTAGTAAAAGATGCAGTCAGCAAAGTTTTTATCAAAGTATCACATAAAATGATTGGGTGTCGTAGAAATATGATCTCTACATATTATAAAACAAAGTCCCCCGCCACGTCTGTCTGTCTGTCTGTTTGCTTAAAACTCGAAAAGTACTGGACAAATTTTTATACAGTTTTCAACAACATCGAGAGTGATCCCTGAGGAAGGTTTTAGTGTATAATAAGTTTAGGTTTCGTGCAAACTGACGATATTACGACTATATTAGTTCAACGCGCCGGCACAAATTAAGCCGATCGGGAGTTTTCCTCGAAAACGCAGCCAAAACCTTTTGAGGTATAACAAAACAATGTATGGTGGGATTGTACCTTTTTAATAATAATAATAATCATTTATTTGCACATAAACATGGTATAAAAAGGTCTTAAAATAAAGTATGTCACACATGTTTAGCAATAATTTTGCATACAAATATGAAATAAAATTATAATATGTAATTATAAAGAATTTTGCATACAACTATTTAAATAAAATTATAATAAGTAATTACAAAGCACATTAATAATTCAATTGTTACCATCTAGGAAATCTTTAATACTATAAAAATTTTGTTCATTGAGCCATTCGTACAATTTATTTTTAAACAGTCGGGTGTTCAAAATTTTCAGGTCCCTGGGTATTTTATTATAAATGCGAACACACATAGCAACACAGTTTTTATTAACTTTTGAAGATTTTGGTACATGTTCCATTATAAGCCTATTTCCATCTCTTCGGTTTCTAGAATTAATCTCGTCTATACTTTTGAAAAGTTGTCTGTGTTTCCATACAAACATGCATATTTCAAAAATATATAAAGAAGGCAACGGTAATAATTTGAGATTTTTAAACATAGGTTGACATGATTCATCGGGTTTCAGTCCACATATTGCTCGTATACACTTCTTTTGGGCAACAAATAATCTGTTGAGGTCAGTGCTATTGCCCCATAAAGGTAATCCGTAACGCAGTACAGATTCTACGTAAGCATGGTAGGAAACAATAGCAGTTTTTATGTTAGTAACGTATCTAACTTGTCTTAGTGCATATACAAATTTATTAATTTTATTAGATGTTGTTTCTATATGTTCTTTCCAGTTCAAATGATTGTCAATTACTATTCCTAAAAATAGATCTACAAAAAAATCCGCGATGGTATATGCCTATCTTCCAAGGATAACCCACAAAAACCATATTTTGCTTTTATGTCTATGTTTGTTTGAACGCGCTAATCTCAGGCACTACCGGTCAGATCTTAAAAAATCTTTTTGTATACGATAGGCATAGCCCAGTTATTCCGGAAGGTCATTGGCTATATAACATAACGCTTCAACCCTTTGGGGCCGGTAAAAAGGCTAAAAGATAATGTCGGCTTATCTCAGGAACTAGCAGTCGGATTTTAAAAATTGTTATTACCTATGATAGCCCAATTATTCCGAAAGGCTATAGGCTATATAAAATTACGCCACAACCTTTAGGGGCCAGACAAAAATAATAAAATGGTCAAACCAGAAGGGGGAGGGTTGGGTCGCTAAACGAATAGGATACAATCTATATGGGTATCGTTTTCGAGATTTTTGGGACGCTGATTAATAGTATGAAATTTATTTAATGATCCAAGACCGCGGATGAGAAAATTTTAAAAATCAATATGGGTATCGTCTCTGATGATTTAAGGGATGGAGAATCCAAATACAACATCTATTTTGTGATCAAAGATGGTGGATAGGAAATCAAAGATGGCGGACGGGATTTTTTTAAAGTCGATATGGGTATCGTCCCCGATATTTTAAGGAATGAGGAATTCAAAAACACGATCTATTTCGTGATCAAAGATGGCGGATGGGAAATTAAAAAAAAATCGATATGGGTATCCTCTTCGATGTTTAAAGGGATGGGGAATCCAAATGCAGAGATGAACATGGCAGGTGTACTTACACAAAGAGATTTAAATAAAATATTCTATTATATAATTATACCAATGAAATTGTACTTAATAGGTTCTTTATACATAAATGTTAATACGTTACCTGTTTTTTTGTTAAACGCTGGTGTTTCATAGCTTTACTCTTTTTCCTTTGGTCTCACATATTCTTGGATATGCAACACTTCATTTGTACCCACTAACAGTAATAATTATTACGTAATACATAATGTTTTGATCACGAGACACACATACTTGGGAAGCGCGGCGCGGCGGCCGAATGAAATGAGTCATGTGCATCGTTCTAGGTTGCGTAACCGAATGAGCGTGTCGACGCTATGTGCGAGTGAGACGAGACAATTGATTAAGACGAACCTAACCGGTTTGCTCAGGCGTCTGGCCGCTTCGTGACGTGCAAATAGGTGCTGGTACTTTTTTAGAGTATATACCTACTTATATTTTTATGGTTGTTTACATATATATGTATGTACGTTAAGCTACATTGCATGAGTACTTATATATAATTATATGTTGGTCTTATATATATATTTATATATATACGTATACTTTTCTATGTACCTATTTATCTTAATTTTAAGTATATTTGTTTATATATTTAATTAAATCTTAAGTATATTCTAATTATTACGTAGCTCACAGGTGTTACATAAAATCATTGCAGGCGACGATATTTATTAGGATATGGTTTTCTTTTTATTTTATCTCTGTATTTTACGAATAAGTATGTGATATCTGTATCGTCACTTGGGGTCACCAAATAAAATCAGGGTTGGTTTGAGGTGTAGCCTCAAATCAACAATAAGCCTGAGTGGTGACCTCATTTTCACAGCATGCATATTGTCACTTTGTTCACTGTTTTTTACAACTTAATATGTAACCTGTGCCATAAAAAAATAATTATGTATGTTGTGAAAATAAATGGTTTCTTATTCTTATTCGTATTCTTAAATACAACATCTACACACATCAACAAAGTCTAGGGATATCTTAATCCTAAATTATTTACGAGTTTATAGTTTAGAAACCATAACACTCACTTAGTTAAAGTAGCATTAGAAAAACACACCTCTTTAAGAGTAGCAAAACAAGGCATAGTCAGAACTAAAACTTTGTTCAATAGTGTGAAGGACAGCGACGGAATCAGACATCATAACAAGAGCAAAATTATGGAAACATGCACAGCATTTTACAAATCGTTATATTCGGACCAAAACCAAACAGATGAAGAAATTAATTCCATATTACCTGATACAGTCCCTCCTATAACGGATACTGAAGTTCTTAAAGTGATTAACAAAATGCCTTACGGTAAGGCTCCTGGAGAGGATGGTATAACTTCAGAGGTCCTTAAACTCGGTGCACCCTCGATTCTAAGACACATCGTTACTTTGTTCAACAATATTTTGAAAACAGGCAAAATACCCGCCACCATGTGCCACTCTAACATAATTCTACTTTTCAAAAAAGGAGATAGATCTGACATTAACAATTACAGACCCATCAGTTTAACATCACACTTATACAAAGCCTTTATTAAAATAATACATGACAGAATAGATGGTAAGCTAGACTCACACCAACCTCCAGAACAAGCTGGATTCCGCCCAACCTTCTCTACCATTGATCACCTACATACCATCAATCAAGTCATAGAAAAATATACAGAATTTAATATGCCACTTTACATAGCTTTTATAGATTACCAAAAAGCATTTGACAGCCTCAAACACAATTCAATATTTGCCGCACTAGCAAAACATGACGTTGATCCTGTATATATAAATATCATTAAGAACATATATAGCAACAGCACGGCGAACATCAAGCTGGACAGTCTTGGACCAACATTTAAAATAGAAAAGGGTGTCAAACAGGGTGACCCGCTCTCTCCCAAGCTTTTCACATGCGCACTCGAAGAACTTTTTAAATCTGTCCTTCCGTCATGGTCCACGAAGGGCATCATGATGGACAACAAAAGACTCACAAATCTCCGTTTTGCTGATGATATAGCTCTTTTCGCATCATCCTCTCAAGAGTTGCAAGATATGCTTCAAAATCTAAGCACAGCAAGCCTTGAGGTTGGGCTAGTGATGAATCGGTCCAAAACAAAAGTAATGACTAATTGCAGAAAACGTAAGGTCGAGGTAGATGGGCAAGAAATACATTATGTTGATGAGTATATTTACTTGGGCCAGTTAGTCTCTTTCAAACGTAGGCAGGACAAAGAAATCGACCGCAGGATCGAAAACGCCTGGAAGAGCTACTGGTCCATAAAGACGTTTATGAAGGGCAACCTTCCAATGGTACTCAAACGCAGACTCATCGACATGTGTATCTTGCCCGTCCTAACTTACGGCGCCCAGACGTGGTCACTGACCGATTCTCAGAAGTACAAACTCAAGGTTTGCCAAAGAGCTATTGAAAGGAGCGTATTGGGGATTAAACTAACAGACCGAATCCGTAACACAGCCATACGCAATAAAACAGGCATCAGCGATGTTGGCAAGAAGGCCGCAAAATTAAAATGGGACTGGGCAGGTCATGTTTGCAGAATGCATCCAGAGAAATGGGCACATATCGCCACGTGGTGGACACCGCAGGGACGTCGTGGTCGGGGTAGACCCAGGAAGCGTTGGCGAGATGAGCTAGATGCATTCTCAAAAACATGGACAGAAATAGCTGGCGACAGGGAGCTTTGGAGAAATGTAGGGGAGACCTTTGCCCAACAATGGGACAGTATAGGTTAGAAAAAAAAAAAAAAAAAAAAAAAAATAGTTTAGAACCTTGTTAGTTTCCACAAAAAGTTTATATACAGATTAAAACCTCTTTTATTCTATTTTCAAAATTTGAACATGGAAAGAAAAAAAACAAAATAATAAACAAAATATGGCGGCAAATTTGCTAGTAATTCGTTACATTAAAGAAAGTTAAAACTGTTTTATTATAATTATTAATGAAAAGGGTTTTTAATTGTTTTTCTTTTTTAATTTAACGTGACGTACGAACTTTAAAAGTCATGTCACGTCGTCATTTGAGTCGAGATGAAATGTTACGAGCCGTGGGCATGTTAGAAAATGGTGCAATTCAACGCGTCGTTGCTGAGGCCCTACATACCAGTCAAAATGTGATATCAAGGTTGTGGTCACGTTATCGCAGTACTGGAGATGTGGCCGAACAGCACACAGGTAGATATCGTGTTACTACGCAGAGACAGGATCGATTTCTCCAAATGACCGCCAGAAGACAACCCAATATCACAGCGCTGCAACTAGTGCAAAGGCTCCAGGAGGACCACCAGCTGCTGGTAAGCGACCAAACCGTGCGAAGAAGGTTACATGAAGTTGATCTTCATGCTCGAAGACCATTGCGTGTTCCAGCATTGCGACGTGGCAATCGCGGTCGGCGGCTTTCGTGGGCTCGGGAGCATTTACCATGGAGTGACGAACAATGGTCTTTGGTGCTGTTCACCGATGAGTCCCGGTTTGGGTTTCACCCGGATTCACGAAGAACACGCGTTTGGAGAGCTCCAGGGAGAGTTAGCCGTCTACGGCACCCTCAGGAGGTCCACCCATACCAAGGCGGGACAATCATGGTGTGGGCAGGAATTCGTCTTGGCGGACGAACCCAACTCGTTTGGATCCAAGGCAGCATGACTACACAAAAATACCACGAGGAGGTAGTAGAGCCCGTTATTGTCCCACACAGAACTCAAATAGGCCATGAATTTCTACTCATGCACGATAATGCTCCTTGCCATACGGCGCGGCTGGTATCGACCGCTCTCCGAGAGCACGATATTCAAGTTTTGGATTGGCCTGCACAGTCGCCCGACTTAAATCCTATCGAGCATGCCTGGGACATGTTACAACGAAAAGCTTTGAGAGATTTTCCACCAAATTTGACGACTGAACAACAACTTTACGAACACTTGCAAAGGACATGGGACCTCATACCGCAGCAAGACATTGACAATTTAATTTTAAGTATTAACAATCGATGTCGATGTGTAATCAATGTAAGAGGTGGCAACACTGATTATTAATTATTAGATTTTACAAGATTTTTTCCATTTTTATTAAAATTTATAGTTTTTTAAGAAGAAATGTTTGTTGTTATCATACTAATTTTCCATGATGATTAAAAAAAAAATTTTTTTTATTTAAAACAAAAAAAAACACGAAATGTTTTTTATTTTTATTAAAGACCTTAAAATAATCTATGATTCTTCTATTTACTGTATCAGAAAATTCTTCATAGATTTTTAGATATTTGATGAAATATAAAATATCCCTAGACTTTGTTGATGTGTGTATTTCGTGATTCAAGATGGCGGATGGGAAATCAAATGATTTAGGGGATGGTGAATCCAAATACAACATCTATTTCGTGATCAAAGATGGCGGATAGGAAATCAAAGATGGCGACCGGGATTTTTTTAAAGTCATTATTGGTATCGGCTCCGATATTTTAAGGAATGGGAAATTCAATATTATATATAAAAATCTATGTTTGTTTGTTCATCATTTATAGACTCTGAAATGATAAGAGATTAAGCGCTAAGTCAATGAAAGGGGCTTGGAAAAAAGGGAATTAAATAAAAACTCTTAATAAGGCGATACGGAGTTCGCTGGGTCAGCTAGTCTAAGATAAAAATAAAAAAGGCACCGGAACCTTGTAGCCATACCAACAGACTGTCATCTAGAGGGCATCGAGATCGAATCCAAGGCTAGCAACACAGACTTTTCGAATTCATATGCTTATTAAATTGTATTGAAGGACTTGAAATTAGAATTAATGCCGTAGAAATGCGAGCACTGAGAAGGATGTGTGGTATATTGACATCTATCGCCGACAGAGTAAAGAATTGTGTAATAAGAGAGTGTTGTGGGGTAAAAGAAGACGTGACAAGCATCGAGAAAGGCATGATAAGATGGTTTGGGCACATGGCGAGGATGGATGAGAAAAGACTGACAAAAATGTTATATAAAAGTCTGAAAGGGTCAAGACGAAGGGGGAAACCTAAGCGGACGTTCTTGACCAGATTGGAGACATCCTAAAAAAGGACAGGTCAGAATTCCCCTAAAACGAAGAACATGAGAAACCTAATGGTAGTGAGTAAAGCAAGAGAGTTATGTCAGGATCGTTGCAAATGACGTTCCGTAGTCTCTGCCTTCCCCTTCGGGGAACAGGCGTGAGTTTATGTATCATCATCATCATCATCATCAGCCTGCCGTAGTCCACTGCTTCTGGAGGCTTCTCCAATGGCTCGAGTTTATGTATGTATGTATTAAATTGTCAGTTACCGCTTGAGAGGTGGCGCGAACAGCTGGATCCTTGGACCCAGCAAGGGAGGACGAAGACCATGATTATTATCATCGTCTTAGATGCACGTGAAGTATATTTTCACATTCAGAAATACACCAGCAATACTACTGTAAAAAGCTAACAAAAATCTTTTGCAGGACGATTTGCATTTTATTTAAGCCTTTAAAGTGCCCATTTCAGTTACCTTAGATCCTCTTTAGCCTACATTTTAAATATCGCCGCTGTTACTAAAGCTTTATAAATAAAACCTACAAAACAGAATTACAATGGAGAATTTTAAAATACCTCAAAACTGAATAGACGGTGAACACCAAGTTGGTATCATTTTACAAACTTCAACTGGATGGTTTAAGCTTTGGTCATACTGGGAGTGGGGCGAGACAGCGAGTCAACAATATGTCGTGAATTTCACCTACTTCAACAGCTGTCAAATTGGCTTTTCACGGCAGTTGATTACGGAGACAGTGATAAACTTGTAGCATTAAGTCATTTACCCTCCATAGGGTTCTCTCATTAACGCCATTAACGCTTGGTTATATATTATCTAGCATGGACGATAGGTAGACATTATTAATGTGAAAATGTGTGTTTTTGTTACGCTTTAACGACTAGCCTATAAGACATGCAATTTTAGGGTCTGTTAATAACTCCATGATACCGTCTATCGTGAAAAGGCAAAAGGAATGGAATGGAAAACGCGCTCGACTAAGCGTTGCTTATCTTGCCGGCCAACTGTAGTAGGTCGGAAACAACAGTGACCAGCGATAGGCTTTATAACACTGGTATTTGTCCGGCCTGCTTTACTTACTAAGACTGCATATCTAATAGAGAGTTAGAAAATTATCCATCGTCCAACGTCTATTAATACGTACGGCACTGGTAATGTAGTGTCTTGACTTACCGTTTGTAATAGATCAGCAAAGTTAAGCACCGTTCGCACAGGTCATCACTTGGATGGGTGACCGCTTGTGTGGCATGTAGGTATATAGGAGCGCTACCGTGCTTTAGAGGGCACGCAAAGCCCTCGGTCTAGGTACTTGTCTTAGAACAGGAATTGTAAGGCCATGTCATAGGCCTTTCGGTGGTCTAAAACCCCGGACACCAGAAATGGCCACACACTCACACAAAAAAAATTGGCTAGACTGCGATAGTTTGACGGAGCGACTGACAGACTCCTTCGCAGGAAGTCTTAGGTTCGCATCGTTTGATTTTGAAGTTTGTGTGTATTGTTTTACCTTTTGTGCTCTTTTTTGAGTCTACAAGATTAATTGATTGATTTTTGCAAGTTTTTTTTCAAACGGCAGGCATGAGATAGCGTAGTTCTCTGAGCTATTTCATGCCTCTCTTTCGAAAATTGAATCGCATTTCTCAAAGCTCAAGTATTAGATATCATGCCAAAGGTCAATGGTGTATAATATAATTATGTCATAGAATAAATCCTCAAGCGACTTTCACGAATCGACCTATTAAAGATGGCCTATGACCAGAAGTACCTATGGTCCTTGAACACTATGCATAAGAAATGAAGGTGGTACATCCAATTTATAAGGGCACTTAGTTTATGTATCACAGCACTTATGTCCTTACAAGTTTGCTTATAACTCTCTCGCCGTGTGAGCCCTTAAATCCTATTTATACCGTCGTAAAATGTATGGGCGCTTGAAGGGTAAAATGAAGTATAGTTTGGGATGTTGTGGAGTGATAGAAGATGGGTAGTAATGTTCAGAAGGGTACGTTGGGTAAGTTGATTTGGATGTGTGAGGGCAACGAAAGTGATTATTGCAAACTAGGTGTTTTATGCGGCGTTTCCCGCGTTGTTTTCCATATCGACAACAGCGTCACCTACCGGATAAAAAAATTGCCTATATGTAGGTAATCCCACAGTCCCTTATATTCCTGTGGGTGCAGCCATTACAGAGATTACCGCGGATAAACAGAAAACAGACAGACAGGCTACTAGAGATAAATATTGACATTATTATTTTGTATAGACCTTATTTATGTCAATAAGTATTTCTAATAGTCAAAACCATAGATAAATCAAATACTGGGACTGGCCGTTATTTTACCAATCAAGAAATCGTGCTCGCATTTCTGCCCATCATATCTTTTATTCACAATCCTCAATCAGGTAATCCTCAATTCTAAGTAGGCATCCATTGATCATCTACATAAGCTTTGAATTACATCTGAGTACGGAATATTCAGAGCTTCGCCAAATGTTAAACGACAATGGAACGGATTCTGAGAAAGCAGTGCTCTATGTGATCTCGTTAATTATTCTATAGTTAACACTCCCTCTGTTAATTACAGATTCCTCTGTTTATTTTATTTACTGAATTCGGAATTAAGCTTGGGTATTTGTAAAGTAAAACAGTATTTAATAGTATTTATTGAGTTCATATTTAAATTGCTCTGTTCTTTTGACAGATTTTTTAAGATAAGTTACTTTAGAATATAATCACAGTCGCTTATAGAATCACTTTGTTGTCCATGTATCTGTTCTTCTGTGAGAACCCTTTTTAGGGACACGTGAATGTATCGAGAATAAATTACTTTGAAATACTTTGTTTTTTTATCGACTCACGCCTGTATCCTAAAAGGGGTAGGCAGAGGTGTAATACCTATTACACCAACATTTCGCCATGACTTTTAAAGTCCCACGTAATAGGACTATTGCCGTTAGCGGGCACATCACCAGACTCCGTGCTGCTACTAAGATTTCGGAAAAACCCAGTAACACTTTTGTCCGACCCGGGAATCGAACCCGGGACCTCCAATCAGCAGTCGCATACGCTATCCACTGGACCACAGAGGCAGTCTTAATACTATGTAGAATAAGAATATATATTAAGCTCCTTACGTGACTTTTTAAATTATTTAGTAAAAGATGCAGTCAGCAAAGTTTTTATCAAAGTATCACATAAAATGATTGGGTGTCGTAGAAATATGATCTCTACATATTATAAAACAAAGTCCCCCGCCACGTCTGTCTGTCTGTCTGTTTGCTTAAAACTCGAAAAGTACTGGACAAATTTTTATACAGTTTTCAACAACATCGAGAGTGATCCCTGAGGAAGGTTTTAGTGTATAATAAGTTTAGGTTTCGTGCAAACTGACGATATTACGACTATATTAGTTCAACGCGCCGGCACAAATTAAGCCGATCGGGAGTTTTCCTCGAAAACGCAGCCAAAACCTTTTGAGGTATAACAAAACAATGTATGGTGGGATTGTACCTTTTTAATAATAATAATAATCATTTATTTGCACATAAACATGGTATAAAAAGGTCTTAAAATAAAGTATGTCACACATGTTTAGCAATAATTTTGCATACAAATATGAAATAAAATTATAATATGTAATTATAAAGAATTTTGCATACAACTATTTAAATAAAATTATAATAAGTAATTACAAAGCACATTAATAATTCAATTGTTACCATCTAGGAAATCTTTAATACTATAAAAATTTTGTTCATTGAGCCATTCGTACAATTTATTTTTAAACAGTCGGGTGTTCAAAATTTTCAGGTCCCTGGGTATTTTATTATAAATGCGAACACACATAGCAACACAGTTTTTATTAACTTTTGAAGATTTTGGTACATGTTCCATTATAAGCCTATTTCCATCTCTTCGGTTTCTAGAATTAATCTCGTCTATACTTTTGAAAAGTTGTCTGTGTTTCCATACAAACATGCATATTTCAAAAATATATAAAGAAGGCAACGGTAATAATTTGAGATTTTTAAACATAGGTTGACATGATTCATCGGGTTTCAGTCCACATATTGCTCGTATACACTTCTTTTGGGCAACAAATAATCTGTTGAGGTCAGTGCTATTGCCCCATAAAGGTAATCCGTAACGCAGTACAGATTCTACGTAAGCATGGTAGGAAACAATAGCAGTTTTTATGTTAGTAACGTATCTAACTTGTCTTAGTGCATATACAAATTTATTAATTTTATTAGATGTTGTTTCTATATGTTCTTTCCAGTTCAAATGATTGTCAATTACTATTCCTAAAAATAGATCTACAAAAAAATCCGCGATGGTATATGCCTATCTTCCAAGGATAACCCACAAAAACCATATTTTGCTTTTATGTCTATGTTTGTTTGAACGCGCTAATCTCAGGCACTACCGGTCAGATCTTAAAAAATCTTTTTGTATACGATAGGCATAGCCCAGTTATTCCGGAAGGTCATTGGCTATATAACATAACGCTTCAACCCTTTGGGGCCGGTAAAAAGGCTAAAAGATAATGTCGGCTTATCTCAGGAACTAGCAGTCGGATTTTAAAAATTGTTATTACCTATGATAGCCCAATTATTCCGAAAGGCTATAGGCTATATAAAATTACGCCACAACCTTTAGGGGCCAGACAAAAATAATAAAATGGTCAAACCAGAAGGGGGAGGGTTGGGTCGCTAAACGAATAGGATACAATCTATATGGGTATCGTTTTCGAGATTTTTGGGACGCTGATTAATAGTATGAAATTTATTTAATGATCCAAGACCGCGGATGAGAAAATTTTAAAAATCAATATGGGTATCGTCTCTGATGATTTAAGGGATGGAGAATCCAAATACAACATCTATTTTGTGATCAAAGATGGTGGATAGGAAATCAAAGATGGCGGACGGGATTTTTTTAAAGTCGATATGGGTATCGTCCCCGATATTTTAAGGAATGAGGAATTCAAAAACACGATCTATTTCGTGATCAAAGATGGCGGATGGGAAATTAAAAAAAAATCGATATGGGTATCCTCTTCGATGTTTAAAGGGATGGGGAATCCAAATGCAGAGATGAACATGGCAGGTGTACTTACACAAAGAGATTTAAATAAAATATTCTATTATATAATAATACCAATGAAATTGTACTTAATAGGTTCTTTATACATAAATGTTAATACGTTACCTGTTTTTTTGCTAAACGCTGGTGTTTCATAGCTTTACTCTTTTTCCTTTGGTCTCACATATTCTTGGATATGCAACACTTCATTTGTACCCACTAACAGTAATAATTATTACGTAATACATAATGTTTTGATCACGAGACACACATACTTGGGAAGCGCGGCGCGGCGGCCGAATGAAATGAGTCATGTGCATCGTTCTAGGTTGCGTAACCGAATGAGCGTGTCGACGCTATGTGCGAGTGAGACGAGACAATTGATTAAGACGAACCTAACCGGTTTGCTCAGGCGTCTGGCCGCTTCGTGACGTGCAAATAGGTGCTGGTACTTTTTTAGAGTATATACCTACTTATATTTTTATGGTTGTTTACATATATATGTATGTACGTTAAGCTACATTGCATGAGTACTTATATATAATTATATGTTGGTCTTATATATATATTTATATATATACGTATACTTTTCTATGTACCTATTTATCTTAATTTTAAGTATATTTGTTTATATATTTAATTAAATCTTAAGTATATTCTAATTATTACGTAGCTCACAGGTGTTACATAAAATCATTGCAGGCGACGATATTTATTAGGATATGGTTTTCTTTTTATTTTATCTCTGTATTTTACGAATAAGTATGTGATATCTGTATCGTCACTTGGGGTCACCAAATAAAATCAGGGTTGGTTTGAGGTGTAGCCTCAAATCAACAATAAGCCTGAGTGGTGACCTCATTTTCACAGCATGCATATTGTCACTTTGTTCACTGTTTTTTACAACTTAATATGTAACCTGTGCCATAAAAAAATAATTATGTATGTTGTGAAAATAAATGGTTTCTTATTCTTATTCGTATTCTTAAATACAACATCTATGTATTTCGTGATTCAAGATGGCGGATGGGAAATCAAATGATTTAGGGGATGGTGAATCCAAATACAACATCTATTTCGTGATCAAAGATGGCGGATAGGAAATCAAAGATGGCGACCGGGATTTTTTTAAAGTCATTATTGGTATCGGCTCCGATATTTTAAGGAATGGGAAATTCAATATTATATATAAAAATCTATGTTTGTTTGTTCATCATTTATAGACTCTGAAATGATAAGAGATTAAGCGCTAAGTCAATGATAACTTTGGAAAAGGGGCTTGGAAAAAAGGGAATTAAATAAAAACTCTTAATAAGGCGATACGGAGTTCGCTGGGTCAGCTAGTCTAAGATAAAAATAAAAAAGGCACCGGAACCTTGTAGCCATACCAACAGACTGTCATCTAGAGGGCATCGAGATCGAATCCAAGGCTAGCAACACAGACTTTTCGAATTCATATGCTTATTAAATTGTATTGAAGGACTTGAAATTAGAATTAATGCCGTAGAAATGCGAGCACTGAGAAGGATGTGTGGTATATTGACATCTATCGCCGACAGAGTAAAGAATTGTGTAATAAGAGAGTGTTGTGGGGTAAAAGAAGACGTGACAAGCATCGAGAAAGGCATGATAAGATGGTTTGGGCACATGGCGAGGATGGATGAGAAAAGACTGACAAAAATGTTATATAAAAGTCTGAAAGGGTCAAGACGAAGGGGGAAACCTAAGCGGACGTTCTTGACCAGATTGGAGACATCCTAAAAAAGGACAGGTCAGAATTCCCCTAAAACGAAGAACATGAGAAACCTAATGGTAGTGAGTAAAGCAAGAGACTTATGTCAGGATCGTTGCAAATGACGTTCCGTAGTCTCTGCCTTCCCCTTCGGGGAACAGGCGTGAGTTTATGTATCATCATCATCATCATCATCAGCCTGCCGTAGTCCACTGCTTCTGGAGGCTTCTCCAATGGCTCGAGTTTATGTATGTATGTATTAAATTGTCAGTTACCGCTTGAGAGGTGGCGCGAACAGCTGGATCCTTGGACCCAGCAAGGGAGGACGAAGACCATGATTATTATCATCGTCTTAGATGCACGTGAAGTATATTTTCACATTCAGAAATACACCAGCAATACTACTGTAAAAAGCTAACAAAAATCTTTTGAAGGACGATTTGCATTTTATTTAAGCCTTTAAAGTGCCCATTTCAGTTACCTTAGATCCTCTTTAGCCTACATTTTAAATATCGCCGCTGTTACTGAAGCTTTATAAATAAAACCTACAAAACAGAATTACAATGGAGAATTTTAAAATACCTCAAAACTGAATAGACGGTGAACACCAAGTTGGTATCATTTTACAAACTTCAACTGGATGGTTTAAGCTTTGGTCATACTGGGAGCGGGGCGAGACAGCGAGTCAACAATATGTCGTGAATTTCACCTACTTCAACAGCTGTCAAATTGGCTTTTCACGGCAGTTGATTACGGAGACAGTGATAAACTTGTAGCATTAAGTCATTTACCCTCCATAGGGTTCTCTCATTAACGCCATTAACGCTTGGTTATATATTATCTAGCATGGACGATAGGTAGACATTATTAATGTGAAAATGTGTGTTTTTGTTACGCTTTAACGACTAGCCTATAAGACATGCAATTTTAGGGTCTGTTAATAACTCCATGATACCGTCTATCGTGAAAAGGCAAAAGGCTGTATTATGAAAAAGACTATTTCGAGAAAAAAAAATAGTTCTCATACAGTTTTTGGCCTTCCCCATAATATAGTTAACATAAAATTATATGAAAATGGTATCATTGTGTAGGTATTTTAATGGTGATTACAGCAGTGTTAAAAATATTAATAAAAAATTTGAGATTTTAAAATAAATTTAAGAAAATTGTTTTAAAAAACCACGAACTTGTGTTATGATATTGTTTAATTATTTAAAGAAAGATTGAGTACTATCTTGCTCCGTAAATCACTCATATTTATATGTTTTATGCAAAAAATATACGTGAATTACATTACAATGGCACTTTTTAAAGCGCACTAATTTGAATCATAACAAACCCATCAAGCAGTGCATGGTCCGAAGTGGTACTGCTCTAACATCAGCGCGAGCCCTAAGAGCGAGAAAGATATCAATAAAATGCGTGAAATGCGCGCTCTGGCCAGTTCAGTATGGCAAAACACTGTATCAGGCTATACAGTCTTATGCTTGAGTTATGGTTGATTTTTTTATAAATACATGTTTTTTTATTTTAGTATATCTCTATAAATAAACGTCGTATAGTATAAATAAAAATATTACGCTATAGTAGACCTCAAACAAAGCAGAATAAGCGTTGTTAAGCAAAAACACTGTATTCTTGAATACAGTCTTTTGCCTTTTCACGACAGCCGTGTTCAACAACCCTTTGTCAAATATCAACCCAAAGCATTGAAATCGGGGATAACATTTTGTTTTAAATGTCTGGTGCTGTGTTCAGCAATAAAATATTATTACAATTATATTATACTTGACATTATTCGTGATACCATGCTGGTGAATCCGTGAGTAAAGCTTGTTTTCTAAAAGTAAAACTTAATCCGCTATAACTGTGAGTAGTTCGTCCAATTCGTGGCGCCATTTCCCGCTCACAATTCGACCAAAGCTCTAGCAGTAACCTAAGAACGTTTCTAATAAAGCTTTTGGATAATGTTATATTCATCATTATTTGGACAACGTTTAGTTTTACAAAGTGCTAAGTCGCTGCTTAAATTACCTATTAGCGTGATAGAGATAAGTTTTGCTTGTTAGTTAATTAGTCAAGTAAGTGTCGGAGTTTTACGCATTATATTATTAAGGTTAGAAGGAATTTATTTGGTACTATATAAAAGTCCAGAAAGGACTGGGGCTGAGCCTGCGCATAGGTGCAGATTGAATACTTACATTTTCATATTTTTCGAATCAGTTCTAATCAATTCATTTGATATACAGGAGTTATAAACATCATGTATTTTTATAAAAATATTAATGCTAAAGGAGCAACCGCGCGCAGAACTTTACAAAACATCGTAATTACAAACTTGGACACGGATTTACCACGCTTGCTAAGTGACGGTTGACACTCTACTATCTCTAGTTGTTTTTCGAGAATAATATGAAGATCCTTCAAACATGATGAATGATTAATGATTTTCAAGCGATAACTATCAATTTAATACGCATTTTATGTCAAAAAACGAGCGTATGCGACTGCTGATCGGAGGTCCCGCGTTCGATTCCCGGGTCGGGAAAAAGTTTTACTGGGTTTTTCCGAATACTCAGTAACAGCCCGGAGTCTGGTGATGTGCCCGGTAACGGCAATAGGCTCGCCCCCTATTACGTAGGACCTAAAAATTCATGGCGAAATGTGGGTGTAATATTTACATCTCTGCTTACCCCTTCGGGGATACAGGCGTAAGACTATAATAAATAATAAATTTATGTCAAAATGTCGGTAGTGCGTACCCTAGGTATGAACTCGAGACCTTCTGCGTAGTAATCTCTTATTGTCCCACTAGGCTTTCGCTGTTATAACATCTTGTAGTAACACATAAATATAAGAAAGAAATTCCGTAAGACATTTACATGTTATCATAGTAACGAGACAGAGGACGGTACAGAAGAAAGGTTAAGAGCACGTTGAGTGCGTTTCCTCGCGGAAATTCAAACGTTGACGAGGGGAAATAACTGCCTTTGACTTCTAAATACTATGTTAACCTTCGGTACAGTATTTGATATATTACGACGAATATTTCTCATTGTTGTCGAAAGACATCACAAATATGCTTTTTTGATATCGGGAACTGGTTGAATACCGGGCGGTATCCAACCTCTTCCCGCAATCTAAACCAGATCGTCGGTCCGCCTTGTGGGAGGCCTTAATAATTATTAATTGCCTATTTATTGTTTATGCGCCGTTTATACAATTATTGACCCTTAACAATAATCAAAATTGCCCATTAAAAGTATTGCCCAAATATATCCATTTTATTTTTAAAGTACAGAAATAAGACGAGTATACGAATCTTTACAAAAACAACAACATAGTGATGTTTCATATTATGATTTTTCTTATTACAAAAAAAAAACGACAAACTCCTTAACCAACAATAGAGCCGTGAGTAAAAAAAGACAAAGACAAAATCCCATAACAAACAAATCCCAAAAAACACAGACGCGACAATTTGAAACAAAATATCAGCGAAAAGAATCAGTGAAAACAGCTGATCGAATCATTTTATTCGTATGATATTTAATAAAATAGGTAGTACTTACTCAGCTAGTCTCCACACGCAAATTTGCTTTGAAATCAATAAGAGGCTTTACGAACAGACCCAAATTGCGATCGTCCTGCGTATAAAGGCTTTACGAATATTGTCATTTTCATTCTGTGTTTGCAAAGGGAATGTGTAAAATGTCTTTATTAAATGAGCTTCGGATCATTCGGATCACAATCAGTTCTGAATATCGGCTTTTAGCTAAAGTTTAAGTTGCAACCAACTTTTTGTCAACCTGTTGTACATTGTCAGTTGTAAAATTCGTTTTTAAATAAACTCTGAATGCTTTTAATTTGAAAAGCAGCTTTACCTATATGTATATCGTACCATGGGATACTCATTAATAAAAGTTATTTTGAATACTCTACAAAGAAGATTTTAACTCTTTTAATTTAAATCAAGTCGGTTAAAAATATCATTAATTTCTTACATAATACAAGTTAAATAAATGGCAATATGTGCAGCTCTTGAGATTTTTTTAATAACATCTACCAAGTCAATCCAAAGTATATGAGACGAAATTACAATGCTTTTTCATTTCCCTTCGTAATGAAATTGGCGATGAAATAACTAAAAGTGATAGATACAACAATAATTACCACAGACAGATAAAATTCACGATTACTAGGTCTGATTTGTAAGACGTAACTGTTTTTTTTTTACTTGTCACTACTTTCTTCCCAGCAAAATCGGCTGTACTTAGTAGTAGCTTAATGTGTTTTAGATTCCAGAGTGTTCATAACTATATCATCGAGTTAAGGCTTAAAATTATTGTAAAGTAAATTGTTGGAAAATATCATGAAATACAATATTAAATAATTTTTAAAATTCGATCTAGAAATACAATTCGGCTCATGCAGTGTTCTGCTGCTAGGTGAACGATATATTCATCATACATACTTTCGCAGTCTACTTTTGGACTTAGGAGTCTCTTAATTTGTATCACAATACCATCTTGAGTCAATGAAGAATTGTCCATTGACTCACGATGGTTTTGTGAGTCACGATGGTATTGTATAAAAAGGGCGGTTTACAAAAAAGTCGTAGCGTAATGAAGTTCCACATAGAAAAAAATAACAAATTTAAAAAGTTTCATCAGTTTACAAGTTAAATCTAGTTTCAAAAATATATAAATGTTCATATGATTGGTTTCTAATTTAACAAGAAATATATATTTTAAAAGGATAAGGAAACTGAGAAGTTCCATTACGTCACTAAGTTTAGGATGGTATTAAAACTCATCGGTCGATCAAATCAGATTTATTTTTATTAAAATATATTTTAACAAGAGTGTATAGTCTTCAAAATTACTAGCATAATGTATATGCTAGTAATTTTGAAGACATTTAAACATCTTTTGGAGAAATTTAAATTTGACTTTGAAATGTTATGAATGACTGCTATAATGCTTTTACAGTCACGTATGCCTAGGAATTGTAGAAGTATAATCAACGTCATGGAAATTGATTTACTTGAAAAATATGCTAGTAAAAATATCGACCAAAGTAAGGCTTTACTACTCCAAAAGCAGAATAACTTAGTAATGAAGGTTGAGGAGGCGGCACCGCTGTAGCAAAAGAAAATGATGAGACAGGTCTACGTCTACGGGGTCACGGTAAACTATGGTAACCACGATTATAAGACCTCGCCACTACGGAATGTCGAAGGACATCGATACGCCGGTTAACACTAAACACCTAGTCTCGCACATGGGCCCGCTTTACGATCGGCACGGGACGGAATACCTTCGCGTTTTAGTGTTAACATCCCTTAATTTATTAAATCGATGTGCACATAATGCGATGTCGAACTTATAAGTTAATTACGTTTTACTCAAATGGGAGTAGGATAGATATATTTTTTTGCATCTGTTTTTGAAATGCCACTGTTTTGCATGAATTGACAGATCCTTGGATAGATGGATTGACATTTGTTGGTTTATTTAGGTCAAAACGTTTGCTTGAGTGAAAATGAGTATTTTCCGTCCGGGCGAGCTTTCGAGAACTATCAATTGCGTTGTAATTCACTTTTGCAGCGTTGTATTTTTATTTCGACACACAACATAAATATACAGTGTATATACTTATGTGTCTTTCTGCTCTGCCATCATCATCATTATACAGTTCTTGCTTTTGTGACTGACAGACGACCCACAACCGAAACTGCTGGTCGTAAAAAGCTAAAAGACTCGTTTGGTAGTCTTGAGTTTATCTCGTTCATAGAGACAGACAGGGAGACAAGAGTACTTGATTAAATAATATTATTATGTACAGATAGATGCCTAAAAATCTGTAAGTTGTGGCAGTATTATATAGGCAACGATACCCATAAGAAAATTGTCTCCAATCTTACAATATAAGTAGGTCAACAGAAAATTTTCCTCAATTCCATATTTTTATAAAGAAAATTTTTATATTTAAAATATCTAGGTTAAAATTCAAAGTCGATGGTCTTGCGGCTTAGAGATAACTTGACGAAGTTGGTATTCTGAACACGTCTTCGAGATTGTAGGAAGAAATTCAGTATGAAGTGGGTGCAAGTTGGCTTATTCGTCTATTATTTAAACAAGAGGAAGATTTTATAAAACATCTGGGGTTTTCTTTACTGTCCTGAGTATCTTTGGTCTGAAATTCAGACAGAAGGTTAAGACCGATGAGATTTTTTTACGTAATATAACTATGGCCTTATACCCTTCTCATATTGAGAATAGGCTATGCCCAGAAATGGGAGAGTTTATAGACAGGGCTGATGATGATGATGATGAATAGGCGGCCAAAGAGTAGACGTATCGCCTGATCGTAAGCGATTACCACCCCCAATACAAGCAAAACCACAGGAGTCACAATTGCCTTGACGCACTTGGGGTTAGGGAAAGTAATAGGCCTCCGGCACTCTCCCTCACCGAACGAAAGGCAACAGTGTAGACACTGTTACAATACGTGTATTTTCTGTGAGTCTTGCTGCTCGTAATCCTCCAAGCATGGAAAAGTATGAGTATCTACAATCTAGATGGCGACAAACGCACTTAACCTCGTGTATCTTTAGTTTCTCGCGAACACCATTCCACCACAGGCTCGACATACTAACACACCAAATTAACAATAGCAATCAAAACAGTACCACAGAATAGATAGTTTTGACAGTACTAATAAACTTCGTCTTTATTGTGTTCCTGAGTTACCTTCCTGTTTGCAAGTACTCCAACTATGTCAATCTTAAGTTTGCGGAGAATTTAAGGATTATATGTAAATAAGGATCTTTGAGACAGCCCGCGGATTTTATAAGGTATGACTGATGAATAATGGTGTATTAAGCGAGGCAACTTCCTTATTTGGGTAAACCCTGGATGAACCTTGTTAGGACGCTAAATTGAAACATCAGATGGTATATATGAAACACTAGATTAGAAGGATAAAATAATTTTATGATTTAAAATGATTTAATCGTGATGATATAAAATAAACATTACTAGATAACGTGTTTTGTAAGGCCACGGGAAAAAAGTAATGCAACGAAAATCATCGTTTAAAATCGCTGTGTTTTTCTCTCGCACTATCCAAATTATAATTTTAAAGTAACATAATTATGTCAATCTCTAGCCCTTCAGTTATCCTCACCAAAAATTGCATTATCTTTTTTAGTTGTGTCTTTTTATATGCGAGTATTAGTTTATTTATAATAACATAACATAACTTCACGCCTTTTATCCCCGAAGGGGTAGGCACAGGTGTTTAAACACCTACATTTCGCCAGTTATGTTTAGGTTCCAATGTTATAGCCTATTGCCATCTACCGGGCACATTATTAAGCGAGCGATAATTAACATTTTTAATACACACATAACTTCGAAAAGTCAGTGGTATGTGCCCGAGGTAACTGGGGATCGTACCCGAGACCATTGTCTCGGCAGTCCGTTACATACACCACTAGGCTATCGCCACTTTGCTTATAATAAGTGCATATTAATTAAATACCATAATTATGAGGGCAAAAATCTTGCAGTAAAATCTCGTAAGAAAAAATAAAATAATATGCAAATCCTTCGCTACTAAGACACGAATAAGCTAAACGTTTTCAAACCGCTACCGTAGCCACCGCACCTGCAGTTCAATATAAGTCACATCTTTATAACTCGACGGCCTAGTTTCCAAGGCCTTGCAAACATGGCGAATCCAATGCCAAAAGTAGTTTCGTGAACAAAATCTCTGTCTCTGAAACTGGCTTTTTAAAGTAAAGAATTTGAAGAAGTCGTTACTTTAGAACAGTTTTGAATTGTTGGACGTAGTTAAGCGAAAACGTTCCAACCCACAAGTCACACAAAATTGAGTTCTTTTGACTAATCTACTGAATTTGTCATCTCCTGTCTTTTTAAAGTAAAGAATTTGAAGAAGTCGTTACTTTAGAACAGCTTTGAATTGTTTATGCTGTGCTTCAGTTAGCCTAAAACGATATATTTTATGCTTTGCGATATTAAACTTTAATATTAATGTTTTAAGTAGTATTTTACATTATAACTTATTGTCTTTTCACATAGGTACCTATATCTTGATTCAGTTAAAGCAATACAATAAAGATATGATATAAATTGGTCTCTACTTAGTCCCGTTTATGACTACTAAAAAGTGACTTTACAATAAGCATTGAATGAAGCAATGAAGATAATTTTTTGGGCCTTTTTGTATGTTTACTACTAATGACTGGCACAAAGCATAGGTGCCTTTTTCATGGGCTTCAGACTACTTTCAGGAAAACCAAAAATGTATAGACCTTGTGTATAGAGTGATCTTCTTTGACACCTTCATTTGATTCTATCTTCCCCATTGCTAGTATCAATAAAACTGTAGATACAAACAATATTGAAGTCCCAAACCTCAGTTCAACACTAAGATATCCTACCAACTCGTCTATCCAAATAGCTAACCTTAGCAAGTGGTATTACACCTATACCGCAACTTGGCCAGACGGCATGTTGCCGCTCCATTGCACACAGCGCATCGTACGAAGCTAAACGGACCGATTGCTAACCGTGGCAGTTAGAAATAGATGCATTAGCAGTTGACTTGGTGTATTGGCTTAATTTATTATATGGAGTAAAAGTGCAGTCCGACGTGATATTTTTTAGAACACACAATTATTTTATTTTATTTTTATTTCGGAAAAAAAACGATGTTACAATGCTTACAGTAATACATTTCCTTATGAGTTACTTATACACATTTTACACAGATTAAACGACTACTGGTATTTTCAGTTTAACAGCTGTACTATTAAGCCGAAAAGCAAACGCCACCGAATTGTATAATAATAACAGTATTCAAATCGTGATTTAATCCAAATAATCACAGAATGCAAGGGAAGTAAGTTTGCGTGTTGCAATTATCCGTTCCACGTACCCTTTAGGGCAGTTTCAGATTAGTGTATTTTTCTGCGCGTATACGGCCGTTTCGGCATACGCGCTTCAAAAAACTGGACACGTGTGAACGGGCATATGTATATTTCAGCGTGTTCGCTCGTAACAGTAGTGACATCTTTTTAGTGTCATGGATTCTGACGGCTTGCTCTTATATGAGCTAAGAAACGCGTCAACGCTCATACGAGTTGTGCGTCTGCCAAAAAGCGCGCCTATACACACCTGCATGTGCTTCCAAAAAGGAGCATATACGCGCGTATAAACCGCTAATCTGAAACCGCCCCTACGTTGTGCATTGATTTTGTTCAGGCCACAGCAATTTGATTCAGTCGGTATGAGAAACTGTCGATGTATGAGGTGAACAGCAGCCTCATACGAGCTCTGAAATCGCTTTATGAAGATTCTAGAGCTTGTGTGAGGATAAATGTGTCGTACACTGATTGGTTTAGTGTGACTGTGCATTAAGGATGAATAAGTTACTTGTCAAATGCCTCCTTTATGCTGATGATCAGGTAATACTTGCGTCTTTAGCGGAGGATTTGCAGGAGATGGTAGCAATCATGCATGGTGCTTTAGGGAGGAGAGGAATGAAAGTGAATGTGAGTAAGACGAACGCGTGGAACAAGTGAATTATTTTGTATATTTAGGTACGCTGTTTACTAGGAATGGTAAGAATGAAGAAGATATTGAAAGAAGAGCAAATGCAGGTAATAGGGTGAATGGAGCTTTAAAGGCCTTTATGAACAGTCAAAATGTGTCCAAAAAGGCTCGTTTGGCTGTGCATAGAAGGGTGTTAGTACCTACACTTATGTAAGGTAGTGAAAGTTGGGTATGGCAGAATAGACATGAAAGTATAATAAATGCTGTAGAAATGGGAGCACTGAGAAGTATGTGTGGTGTGTCTTTGAATGACAGAGTTAAGAATTGTGTGATAAGAGAGTGTTGTGGCGTAAAAGAAGATGTAGTGACAAGCATCGAGAAAGTAATGATAAGGTGGTTTGGGCACATGGAGAGGATCGATGACGAAAGACTGACCAGCAGATATATATGGCAAGTGTGAATGGGACAGCACGAAACGGAAGACCAAGACGGACGTTCTCTGACCAGGAGGGCGATTCAGAATCGTTCGATATCTCATTTGACATTCGATTTCGTTAATTGTCAAACGGGCTACCTCATTTTTTGTCAAAACTATCGCATTTCCTATCAATTTTATGCATTCAGTATGAAGTAAATTAATAAATAAACCGAATTCATTGAATATTTGTTCAAAATATCTCTGATAGGCGGCTAAAAGACGAGGAAAATAATTTGAGATATCGTACGATTACTTGTCGTGACATTCTGAATCGGCCTGCAGATCGGAGACATCCTTAAAACAGGAAAGGTAAGAAGTACGCTGAACAGAAGAGCATGCATGAGGAATTTGATGGGAGTGAATGAAACAAGAGAGATATGTAAAGATCGTTGCAACTGGCGTTCCGTGGTCTCTGCCTACCCCTTTGGGAAATAAGTGTGAGTCTATGTATGTATGTATGTATAAATAAACTAATACTCGCATATAAAAAGACTCAACTAAAAAAGATAAAATATTATTCAGTTGTAAAATGAATAGATTCTTGAAACATCAATCCATTTGTGACTTGCTTGTGAGCTATAATATAATAATGAATGGGATCTTGTGGATTGAGATGGGAAGTTAATTTGTTTGCTTTTTCTTCTTTAAACTTAAAACGGAGAAAATGATTGATGCAATTTTTGGTGAGGATAACTGAAGGGCTAGAGATTGACATATGTTACTTTAAAATTATAATTTGGCTAGTGCGAGAGAAAACACAGCGATTTTAAACGACGATTTTCGTTGCATTACTGTTTTCCGTGGCCTTACAAGACACGTTATCTAGTAATGTTTATTTTATATCATCACGATTAAATCATTTTAAAGCATAAAATGATTTTATCCTTGTAATCTATTGTTCCATATATTCCATCTGATGTTTCAATTTAGCGTCCTAACAAGGTTCATCCAGGGTTTGCCCAAATGAGAAAGTTGACGGGCTTAATACACTATTATTCATTATGTCATACCTTACAAAATCCGCGAGCATTTGAGACAAAAAGATCCTTGTTTACATATAATTCTTAAATTCTCCGCAACGTTAAGTTTGAAATAGTTGGAGTACTTGCAAACAGGAAGGTAACTCAGGAACTCAATAAAGACGAAGTTTATTAGTACTGTTTTGATTGCTATTGTTAATTTGGTTAGCATGTCGAGCCTGTGGTGGTATGGTGTTCGCAAGAAACTAAAGATGCACGATGTTAAGTGCGTTTGTTGCCGTCTAAATTGTAGATGGGTGACCGGTAACAAAAAGCCATACTTTTCCATGCTTGGAGGATTTCGTGCAGCAAGTCTCAAAGAAAATAGACGTTATGTAACAGTATCTACACTGTTGCCTTTCGTTCGGTGAGTGAGAGTGCCGGAGGCCTATTACTATCCCTAACCCAAAGTGCGTCAAAGCAATTGTGACTCCTGAGGGTTTGCTTGTATTGGCAGTGGTAATCGCTTACGATCAGGGGATCCGTCTACTCTTTTGCCGCCTATTTATCATCATAATCATCAGCCCTGTCTATAAATCCTCCCACTTCTGGGCACTGGCCTATTCTCACTATGAGAAGGGTAAGACCATAGTTATATTACGTAAAAAATGTCATCGATCTTAACCTTCTGTCCGAATTTCAGACCAAAGATACTAAGGACAGTAAAGAAAACCCCAGATATTTTATAAAATATTCCTCTTGTTAAAATAATAGGTGAATAAGCCAACTCTCACTCACTTCATACTGAATTTCTTCCTACAATCTCGAAAACGTGTTCAGAATACCAACTACGTCAAGTTATCTCTAAGCCGCAAGACCATCGACTTTGAAGTTTAAACCTAGATATTTAAAATAGAAAGTTTTCTTTATAAAAATATGGAATTGAGGGAAATTTTCTGTTGACCTACATACTTATATTGTAAGATAGGAGACAATTTTCTTATTTGTACTGTTGCCTTACAGATTTTTATTTTTTAAATACTGTTACAACTTACAGATTTTTAGGAATCTATCTGTACATATATTAATAATATTATTGAATCAAGTACTCTTGCCTCCCTGTCTGTCTCTATGATCGAGATAAACTCAAAAACTACCAAACAAGTCTTTTAGCTTCTTACGACCAGTAGTTTCGGTTGTGGGTTGTCTGTCAATCAGGTAAACAAGAACTGTATAATGATGATGATGGCAGAGCAGAAAGACACATAAGTATATTTATGTTGTGTGTCGAAATAAAAATACAAAGCTGCAAAAGTGAATTACAACGCAAGCGATAGTTGTCGAAAGCTCGCCCGGCCGGAAAATACCCTATTTCACTCAAGCAAACGTTTTGACTTAAATAAACCAACAAATGTCAATCCATCCATCCAACCGTCTGTCAGTTCATGCAAAACAGTGGCATTTCAAAAACAGGCGCACAAAAATATATCTATGCTGCTCCCACTTGAGGAAAACGTAATCTTAATATATAAAATCCTTGCGTTACTGACTGACTGACAGACACGCTGCAGCCAAAACTACTGGTCACAAGAAGGTGTAATTGAGCATGTATGTTCCTTGAGGAGTGTAAGATAGCACTAAGAGAGGATATTTTGGAAATTCCACCCCTAAGGGGGTAAAACAGTTGGCCTGCAAGATAAGCAACGCTTAGCCGACCGCGTTTTCCATTAATCTAACGACAATATGCTACTGACACCGTAGCATTGCAGTTCACATTTCAATTTAAATACTAGGTACTGTTTATTTCATGCTAACATTAATTATTAAACATTTTTAAAATAACAATGAAAATTCTTATATGTATCTATGGAAGACAATTTACACATTAACAATAACTTTTGAAAAAATCCGAATATGTTTGATATACTTTCGATTGATGGCTCAAGCAGAATTTTGAGGATATTTATTTAAAACTAAATGTGTGTACAGATTGAGCATCTTAACGTGTTATAAAACTGCTATATAACATGATTCAATAACGTGGAAACTGAATGTAACTTCACTGTCTAATAACCGTGGTAACATAACGAGGACATGTTATAACACAAGTAAAACATAATCTGTACACACCTTAAGTTATTTTTACTTTACTTTAGAAAACAAAATCCTGGGCTCGTCCTTTACCTCTTGGTGCAGAGAAGCCCTCTCTGCCCCAAGAGGTGAAGGACGAGACGTGTGTGACTATCCCTTACATGCGTTTGGTGTCAACAGCGTAGCGGTGTCCGTCGATATCCCTCAGCGGCGAGGGCTTGCAAATCGTGATTCCCTTTACCATGTCCCCCTCCTGGCAAACTTCAGCATTTTCTTTTCGTAGTTGCGGTGCCGCCTTTTCAACCTACATTACTAATTTATTCTGCTTTTCATCATATCAGCCAAACGACGTCCACTGCTGGACATAGGCCTCCCCCAAGGATCTCCACACAGACCGGTCTTGAGCCGCCCGCATCCAACCGCCTCCCGCGATCTTGACGAGATCGTCGGTCCACCTTGCGGGGGGCCTACCTCTGCTGCGTCGTCTGGTACGTGGCCGCCACTCCAGAACCTTTCTGCCCCAACGGCCATCGGTTCTTCGAGCTATGTGCCCTGCCCACTGCCACTTCAGCTTGGCTATCCGGAGAGCTATGTCGGCGACTTTGGTTCTACTGCGGATCTCCTTATTTCTGATTCGATCTCGCAGGGAAACTCCAAGCATAGCTCTCTCCATCGCCCTCTGAGTGACCTTGAGCCCTCTGATAAGGCCCATAGTGAGCGACCACGTCTCTGATCCGTAAGTCATCACTTGCAACACACACTGGTTAAAGACTTTCGTCTTGAGACACTGCGGGATATCGGACGAGAAGATATGTCGTAGCTTCCCGAACGCTGCCCAACCGAGTTGGATTCGACGATTGACCTCCTTCTCGAAGTTGGACCTACCTAACTGGACTACTTGTCCCAGGTAGATATACTTGTCGACAACTTCGAGCTTAGAGTTCCCAACCTGAATAGGAGCAGGTACAACATGGACGTTCGACATGATTTTCGTCTTGTCCATGTTCATCTTAAGACCTACTTGTTGGAAAACGCTGAAATATACATATGCCCGGTCACGCGTGTCCAGTTTTTTGAAGCGCGTATACGGCCGTTTCGGCATACGCGCTTCAAAAAACTCAAAAAAGCAAATGGTTGTTAAGGAGATGAACTCCTTCCAGCCTCAGGTGAGAGGTCCTAGATTGGGTCGGAGGATCGAATCAATAACAGTCTGCTTAGTGCTCTATAGTGTTGCTCCTTCTTGAATCCTGTTGCCGACTTCCGTGCTGTTTTCATAATTTTCTAAGATACCTTATTTGGTGATTTTGAAGCCAGTCTTGGACATGTTAAGTGCACTTTTCAATAACACTTACCTTCACTCCTCAAAATTACTTTCTCCCATTCAAAGGATAACGGCAAATTGCTAAACTGCCATCTTGCCATCAAACCTTAATATACCTACACAGGTTTTCGAGTATAAGGCAACTCATAAACATCTTGCGAGATGGTATCGTCACCCAAAATAACTGGCATTAACTTCCGCCATTAATTTCGTGAACTATGAGTAAAGAAATATTACTGTGTAGAATGAGAAATTACGGTTGAATTTTTGCCGTTGAACGTTTTTAGTAGTATAATCAACGTCATGGAATTTATTAAAAAAATATGTTAGTAAAAATATCGAACAAAGTAAGGTTTAACTACCTCTAAAAGTAGAATAAATTAGTAAAGTAGGTCGAAAAGGTGGCACCGCAACTGCGAAAAGAAAAAGCTGAGGTTTGGCAGGAGGGGGACATGGTAAAGGAAATCACGATTCGCAAGCCCTCGCCGCTGAGGGATATCGACGGACACCGCTACGCTGTTGACACCAAACGCATGTAAGGGATAGTCACACACGTCTCGTTCTTCACCTCTTGGGGCAGAGAGGGCTTCTGCCCTCTCGACCCCAAGAGGTAAAGGACGAGCCCGGGATTTTGTTTTTCTAAAGTAAAGTAAAAATAACTTAAGGTGTGTACAGATTATGTTTTACTTGTGTTAAAACATGTCCTCGTCATGTTACCACGGTTATTAGACAGTGATGTTACATTCAGTTTCCACGTTATTGAATCATGTTATATAGCAGTTTTATAACACGTTAAGATGCTCAATCTGTACACACATTTAGTTTTAAATAAATATCCTCAAAATTCTGCTTGAGCCATCAATCGAAAGTATATCAAACATATTCGGATTTTTTCAAAAGTTATTGTTAATGTGTAAATTGTCTTCCATAGATACATATAAGAATTTTCATTGTTATTTTAAAAATGTTTAATAATTAATGTAAGCATGAAATAAACAGTACCTAGTATTTAAATTGAAATGTGAACTGCAATGCTACGGTGTCAGTAGCATATTGTCGTTAGATTAATGGAAAACGCGGTCGGCTAAGCGTTGCTTATCTTGCAGGCCAACTGTTTTACCCCCTTAGGGGTGGAATTTCCAAAAATCCTCTCTTAGTGCTATCTTACACTCCTCAAGGAACATACATGCTCAATTACACCTTCTTGTGACCAGTAGTTTTGGCTGCAGCGTGTCTGTCAGTCAGTCAGTAACGCAAGGATTTTATATATTAAGATTACGTTTTCCTCAAGTGGGAGCAGGATAGATATATTTTTGTGCGCCTGTTTTTGAAATGCCACTGTTTTTCATGAACTGACAGACGGTTGGATAGATGGATTGACATTTCGCTTGCCCGCAAGAATACTGTATTAACTCCAAAAACGTACTTTTTCAGGAGAAGCGATTAAAGTTTTTAACTAAAAATATTGTGGTAAAGCCATAAGATAAACAGATTATTTTTTATTATTAATGTGTATTAGTATGTACTCTATAATTATCTTTAAAGACATTACTATATTTATCATTATTTATTTAATTATTTACACTTTTTATCACTTGTGACTGTATTCTTTTGAATTTTACTTTTGTTCAAGATGTTTAGTTTAAAAAGAAAACAGTATTTATATATTTTTAAATGCGATTGAAGTGATGAAAAAAAACAAAAGAATGAAATCAATTCTCACTTATTTATTACAAAAAGACCTGAGCATCAATCTTGACTTATTAAAATCTAATGAATAACAATCTTAAGGTATTATTCTAGTCTATATCTAAATTCTAGTCTTTGTACCAAAACAAAAATCACAAGGTACTTATTGAACTAGTCAGTCATCATCATCATCATCATCATCAGCCTGCAGTAGTCCACTGCTGGATATAGGTCTCTCCAATGGCATGGCACTGAGCCCGATTTTCGGCTCTTCGTGTCCAGCAACTTTGCGTATATCGTCACTCCACCTAGCCAGAGGGCGTACTACACTACGTTTGCCAAGGTGCGGTCTCGTCTCGAAGTTGTTGCTACCCAATTGCAAGGTTTGCCCAAGGTAGACGTACTCCTGAAAAACTTCGAAAGGGACCCTATTTAGGATAATCGGTTCCGGAGAGATATGTTCATTGAACATTATCTTGGTTTTATCCAAGTTCATCCGGAGACCGATGCGAGTAGAAGAATCAGCCAGGCTGCTCAGCATATACTGCAAGTCTTGCACGGTTTCAGCCACGATAACGATATTGTCTGCAAATCTTAAGTGTGAGAGGTACTCGCCATTTATGTTAATACCGCGTTCTTTTCCAGTGCAGCGTCTTGAACATATCCTCCATTGCATTTGTGAACATTTGTCTCACGCCTCGATGCAGCTGAATAGGTTCAGACTGCTGGTTCTGTACTTGGACGGTCATATAGTCACGGCTTCATACGGACCTCTTAGCACTTGGACGTATCGCAAATCGATTTGGCACCGTTGCAAAGACTCCAGAACAGACCAGGTTTCAATGGAGTCAAAGGCCTTCTCATAGTCCACAAACGCTTAGCACAGGGGCTGATTATACTCCTCTGTCTTCTGTATAATCTGCCGCACTGTGTGGATGTGGTCTACGGTGCCATATCCTCCTCGAAAACCGGCCTGCTCAGGCGGCTGAAACTGGGTCTACGCGCGAGACGGTTCGTAATTACCCTGGAAAACAGCTTAAAGACGTGGCTCAAGAGCGAGATAGGTTGATAGTTCTTCAAAAGAGTTTTGTCTCCCTTTTTGAAGAACAAAACGACAATGCTCTTGCTCCACGCCCTTGGAGTTCTCCCCGAGAAAAGGACAGAATTAAATAGAGCTGCACCAGTATAGGTTTTCCACCTGCCTTGAGCAGCTCCGTCGTAATTCCATCTTCCCCGGGGGCTTTTCCATTTTTAAACTGCCTCAGGGCCACCACGATTTCGTCTTGTCTGACGTCTGGCAACTCTTCCGTGAAGTGGCGGGTTAAAATGGCTCTTCGGATCCTCGGATATGTGTTGGGGACGGTGCGCTTTCAAGGTGTAGAGGTTGCCGTAGAAGCTCCGAACCTCCGCAAGAATCTCCGGCCTAGAAATGGCAACATTCTCGTCTGACGTGGTCAGCTTCATCAGATGACTTCGACCTAAATGCTGAGTACAAACTTTCGACCCCCGATTTCGCTCGATCGCATCTTGTATAGAGCTTGTATTGGAGCTACGGAGGTCGCGTCTTACCAGCTTGAAGATCTTTTTATTTAGATCTGACCAAGTGCCTGCCGGGTTTTCTCGTCGCGTCTCTATTAGCTGCAGAGATTCTCGTGAAAGTTGAGATCTCCTGTCAGTGTGATGCGTCTTAAAGAGTTTCGTCCCCTCATCGCGGAGGATTTCCACCACTTTATCGAGTTTCTGGTCCGTATCAGCGTCTATTGTGGTTTCCAAGGCAGCGAATCGGTTTTCAAGTTTTAGCTAGAATGTTTCAGATCCAACCACGGATTGGAGAAAATTTGGGTTCCCCATGTTACTCGTGCTTTGATCAAAAGAAAAATAATGATTATTTTAATAATATTATAAATGTGAAAGTTAGGATGTTTAGGTATTATTCAATAACGTCAGAATGGCTGAATATAGCCGGATAAAATACAACGCCTTCTTGTGTTCGATATTGAGCAAAACGGCAAAACCAATAAGTAGTAAAAGTTATTAATATCTATTATAAAAAAAATACTATATTCGCATGCAAAATCAACATTTTTTAAACATTCGATGTAGCCAGGACCTTGTTCATCTAAGTTAGTATCAAGATTTTCGGATGAGTTCAAATTATATTGACGGTTATTCGATGTCTCACCCTGTGTAACTATACATTTTCGAATATAATATAGTCTTTTCTGTCGTATCATTCTGAAATAATGAATATGAAACTGAAGATCATAGACAGAATTAGACAAACTTCTATCTAAATTAAATAGTTGTAAATAGAACATCGTAGTTTTTACGTTTGATACATTAACATCAACTAAAATTCAAATGAACACAGACACATTTTGCAATAATACTTGTATAAGACACAACTTATGGTGAATAAAGTAGCAAACAAAAAAATACACAAAACTTTTAATAGATCATAGACACAACTCAAAATAATACTTTGTTCATTTAAATGCGGGGTACACTAAGCCTTACGTTATAGTGAAGAATACAGGTTAATTTCGTGTTATAACTCTGTTCTAAATAGGATTTGGAAAATAAAATACTTACTTAAAGAAAAATACGGCAAGAAATCACAATAATACACTTTTTTTCTTATGGTAAAACCGAATCTATGTATCATTAATAGATAATACTCTGTTTCAAATAACAGCACAGGTCAAACTAGTTCAAGGACATGAGCAACACTGAACGTGTCGTTCTTCCTTTTTCTAGCGAAACAAAAATACCGAGTAGGATATAGATGCAACTTTCGTAATTGGTTCATTCAAGGTGAAAGCGATTTTCGACCTAATTTAAAAGGTAGAACGCACTTTTTTTAGTCGAACTGTATTATTAAGTCAGTTAGTGCCAAATTTTGACATGATACTGTATTCTTCCGGACAAGCGATTTGTTGGTTTATTTGGGTCAAAACGTTTGCTTGAGTGAAATAGGGTATTTTCCGGCCGGGCGAGCTTTCGACAACTATCGCTTGCGTGTAATTCACTTTTGCAGCTTTGTATTTTTATTTCGACACACAATATAAATATACTTATGTGTCTTTCTGCTCTGCCATCATCATCATTATACAGTTCTTGTTTACCTGACTGACAGACAACCCACAACCGAAACTACTGGTCGTAAAACGCTAAAAGACTCGTTTGGTAGTTTTTGAGTTTATCTCGTTCATAGAGACAGACAGGGAGACAAGAGCACTTGATTCAATAATATTATTAATATATGTACAGATAGATTCCTAAAAATCTGTAAGTTGTAACAGTATTAAAGGCAACAGTACAAATAAGAAAATTGTCTCCTATCTTACAATATAAGTATGTAGGTCAACAGAAAATTTCCCTCAATTCCATATTTTTATAAAGAAAACTTTCTATTTAAATATCTAGGTTTCAAATTCAAAGTCGATGGTCTTGCGGCTTAGAGATAACTTGACGTAGTTGGTATTCTGAACACGTTTTCGAGATTGTAGGATGAAATTCAGTATGAAGTGGGTGGGAGTTGGCTTATTCGCCTATTATTTTAACAAGAGGAAGATTTTATAAAACATCTGGGGTTTTCTTTACTGTCCTTAGTATCTTTGGTCTGAAATTCGGATAGAAGGTTAAGACCGATGACATTTTTTACGTAATATAACTATGGTCTTACCCTTCTCATAGTGAGAATAGGCCAGTGCCCAGAAGTGGGAGGATTTATAGACAGGGCTGATGATGATGATGACAAATAGGCGGCCAAAGAGTAGACGGATCCCCTGATCGTAAGCGATTACCACCGCCAGTACAAGCAAACCCTCAGGAGTCACAATTGCCTTGACGCACTTTGGGTTAGGGATAGTAATAGGCCTCCGGCACTCTCACTCACCGAACGAAAGGAAACAGTGTAGATACGGTTACATTACGTCTATTTTTTGTGAGGCTTGCTGCTCATAATCCTCCAAGCATGGAAAAGTATGACTTTTTATTACCGGTCACCCATCTACAATCTAGACGGCAACAAACGCAGTTAACCTCGTGCAACTTTAGTTTCTTGCGAACACCATTCCACCACAGGCTCGACATACTAACACATCAAATTAACAATAGCAATCAAAACAGTACTAATAAACTTCGTCTTTATTGTGTTCCTGAGTTAGGTACGTTCCTGTTTGCAAGTACTCCAACTATTTCAATCCTAACGTTGCGGAGAATTAAAGGATTATAATATGTAAACAAGGATCTTTGCAGCCCTCGGATTTTGTAAGGTATGACATAATGAATAATGGTGTATTAAGCGCGGCAATTTCCTCTTTTTTCATGGTAATAGGCGGCAAACAAGCAGACGGATGACGCATATGGGCAAACCCTGGATGAACTTTGTTAGGACGCTAAATTGATATATCAGATGGAATATATGAAACACAAGATAAGAAGGATAAAATCATTTTATGCTTTAAAATGATTAAATCGTGATGATATTAAATAAACATTACTAGATAATGTGCCTTGTAAGGCCATGGGAAAAAAGTAATGCAACGAAAATCATCGTTTAAAATCGCTGTGTTTTTCTCTCGCACTAGCCAAATTATAATTTTAAAGTAACATAATTATTTCAATCTCTAGCCCTTCAGTTATCCTCACCAAAAATTGCATTATCTTTTTTAGTTGTGTCTTTTTATATGCGAGTATTAGTTTATTTATAATAACATAACATAACTTCACGCCTTTTATCCCCGAAGGGGTAGGTAGAGGTGTTTAAACTCCTACATTTCGCCAGTTATGTTTAGGTCCCAATGTAATAGGGGGCGCGCCTATTGCCATCTACCGGGCACATTATTAAGCGAGCGATAATTAACATTTTTAATACACACATAACTTCGAAAAGTCAATGGTGTGTGCCCGAGGTAACTGCTGGGGATCGAACCTGAGACCATGGTCTCGGCAGTCCGTTACGTACACACTAGGCTATCGCCGCTTAGCTTATATTAAGTGCATATTAATTAAATACCATAACTATGAGGGTAGAAATCTTGCAGTGAAATCTAATAAAAATAAAATAATATGCAAATCCTTCGCTACTAAGACACGAATAAGCTAAACGTTTTCAAACCGCTACCGTAGCCACCGCACCTGCAGTTCAATATAAGTCACATCTTTATAACTCGACGGCCTAGTTTCCAAGGCCTTGCAAACATGGCGAATCCAATGCCAAAAATAGTTTCGTGAACAATATATTATAACCTGAATAGCAATATGTCTCTGAAACTGGCTTTTTAAAGTAAAGAATTTGAAGAAGTCGTTACTTTAGAACAGCTTTGAATTGTTTATGCTGTGCTTCAATTAGCCTAAAACGATATATTTTATGCTTTACGATATGAAACTTTAATACTAATGTTTTTAGTTGTATTTTACATTCTAACTCATTGTCTTTTCACATACCTATATCTTGATTTAGTTAAAACAATACAATAAAGATATGATATAAATTGGTCTCTACGTAGTCTCGTTTATGACTACAAAAAAGTGACTTTACAATAAGCATTGAATGAAGCAATGAAGATCATTTTTTGGGCCTTTTTGTATGTTTACTACTAATGACTGGCACAAAGCATAGGTGCCTTTTTTCGTGGGCTTAGGGCCGGTTGTTTCACCACAATTTAACGCACGCGTAAACGTCAAAAATGGCGCTAACTATCGTCAAACCAAAAATTGCGTTGTTTCACAAAATGACAGCCTTGACGTACGTCAAAAATTAACGTTTACGTTAACCGGTGCTGGACCCATTGGTTAGCGCCATTTCGTTGTAAACATCTGCGTCGAATACTTGTGAAACAGGAAATAAAAACAATGGACTCCCTGGTATATTCGTCTTTGTTAGACGATAGTTCGTCTGATGAAACAAATGTTGTAGAAAGAAAGAGAAAAGTATTTAAAACACGTATTTATAATCTTAACCTATGGGACGAGCAGGAATTTATTGCACGATACCGTGTATCAATGGAAATAATTATATTATTAACACGTCAAATCGCATTTTGGAAAACAATATTTCCTTATATTTCTCAATCAAAGATTCAAATCGGTCTTTCTCTAGTTTTGAGAAATTTACTGCACGTTCTCCGTAAAATAACGTAACAATAAAATACCACGTGAAATCACAAAGTTACACAAATATGGTTTTTATTAAAATACTTAGGTACTTTGGTGAAAAGTATCCATATTTATTAAGGAACAACGAACGTATAAAAATATGTGTCAGTTATTTAATATAAAATCGGTGTTGTTTGGATTTATTGTTTACAAAATCACAAGCACTCAAAACAAAACAACACAAATAGCCAATTCCCGCTTTTAGATGAAGTTTACCATAAGTTGACGTTAACAGCGCTATGTTCCCATACTACAAAAATCTCCCAACCATTTTTCTTGGGCTAAAGTATTGCTTTATACTGGCAGCTCGAATAACTTTGACGATCGGTTTTTTTTGCTGTAAAACAACGCTTTGTATTTTACGTACGTTAAACATGGCACGTAATCGTCAGTATTTAACGTACGTATGTTACGTTAACCAACCATTTGAAACAACCGACCCTTAGACTACTTTCAGAAAAACCAAAAATGTAAAGACCTTGGTTATAGAGTGATCTTCTTTGACACCTTCATTTGATTCTATCTTCCCCATTGCTAGTAACAATAAAATTTTAGGTACAAACAATATCGAAGTCCCAAAGCTCAGTTCAACACTAAGATATCCTACCAACTCGTCTACCCAAATAGTTAGCTATTTAGCTTAGCAAGTGATAATACACCTACACGGCAACTTGGTCAGACAGCATGTTGCCGCTCCATTGCACACAGCGCATCGTACGAAGCTAAACGGACCGATTGCTAACCGTAGCAGTTAGAAATAGATGCATTAGCAGATGACTTGGTGTATTGGCTTAATGTGTTATATGTTATATGGGGTCAAAAAATGCAGTTCGACGTGATATTTTTTTAGAACTTCCCTGGCGGAATCTTAACATTAATACCAAGATCACAAGACTCTACTAGTATTTTATTTTACTTTTATTTCGGTAAAAAACCATATAACAATATACATTTATGCTTAAAGTAGTACATTTTCTTATGAGTTACTTATAGACATTTATATGTATATACATACTAGTATTTTCAGTTTAACAGCTGTACTATTAAGGCGAAAAGCGAACGCCACCAAATTGCATAATAATAACAGTATTCAAATCGTGATTTAATCCAAATAATCACAGAATGCAAGGGAAGTAAGTTTGCGTGTTGCAATTATCCGCTCCACGTACCCTTTAGGGCAGTTTCAGATTAGCGTATTTTTCTGCGCGTATATGGTCGTTTGCGTGTTGCGTATGCCGATACGCGCGTACACGCGCACTACATTACGCGCTTCAAAAAACTGGACACGCGTGAACGGGCATATGTATATTTCAGCGTGTTCGCTCGTAACAGTAGTGACATCTTGTCAGTGTCAACATGGATTCTGACGCTTCGCTCTTATACGAACTTAGAAGCGCGTCAACGCTCATACGAGTTGCGCGTCTGCCAAAAAGCGCGCCTATACATGCGCTTCCAAACATGAATTCTGACGGCTCGCGCGTCAACGCTCGTACGAGTTGCGCGTCTGCCAAAAAGCGCGCCTATACACGCCTACATACACTTCCAAAAAGGAGCATATATGCGCGTATAAACCACTAATCTGAAACCGCCCCTATGTTGTGCATTGATTTTGTTCAGGCCACGGCAATTTGATTCAGTCGGTATGAGAAAGGTTCGCAGAATAACGAAATAGGCTATTGAAAACATTGTAAAGGTGGCGTCAAAATGCGGTATATTCTGGGGCCAGTTTAAGCTCAGTAGTAAATAGTTTTAATATTAATGCTTTTGAAGAAGAGATATATCTTTAAATACCGCGAAGACCTAAGTAGTTTTTAAAAAGCCCTCGTATACCCGTGTGTTCGGTTGGCACTCGCCGGGTTATTTAATAATTTTCTGGGCACTGAGAGATGGCAATTTTTTCATATCCTCTGTAGGAGAGGAAAGCGGTGAGCGAGCAAATGGTTGTTAAGGAGATGAAGTCCTTCCACCCTCGGATGAGAGGTCCTAGATTGGGTCGGCGGATCGAACCCATAACAGTCTGCTTAGTGCTCTATAGTGTTGCTCCTTCTTGAATCCTGCTGCCATCTTCCGTGCTGTTTTCATAATTTACTAAAATTCATTATGTGGTTTTGAAGCCAGTTTTGCACATGTTAAGTGCAAATGCTCTTCAATTACACTTACCTTCACTCCTCAAAATTACTTTCTCCCATTCAAAGGATAAAGGCAAATTGCTAAACTGATTGCCATCAAACCTTAATATACACAGGTTTTCGAGTATAAGGCAACTCATAAACATCTTGCGAGATTGGTATCGTCACCAAAAATAACTGGCATTAACTCCCGCCATTAATTTCATGAACTATGAGTAAAGAAATATTACTGTGTGGAATGAGAAATTACGGGTGAATTTTTGCCTAAAGCGGTTTCGGTGTAACATTTTATTAAAATGTTATGAATGACTGCTATAATGCGTTTACAGTCACGTATGCCAAGGAATTTTAGTAGTATAATCAACCTCATTGAAATTGATTTACTTGAAAAATATGTTAGTAAAAATATCGAACAAAGTAAGGTTTTACTACCTCTAAAAGCAGAATAACTTAGTAATGTAGGTCGAGAAGGCGGCACCGCAATTACGGAAAGAAAATGCTGAGGTTTGCCAGGGGGACGTGGTAAAGGAAATCACAATTCGCCGCTGAGGGATATCGACGGACACCGCTACGCTGTTGATACCAAACGCATGTAAGGGATAGTCACACACAGCCCTCGCTGCCCCAAGAGGTGAAGGACGAGCCCGGGATTTTGTTTTTCCAAAGTAAAGAAAAATAATCTAAGGTGTGTACAGATTATGTTTCACTTGTGTTATAACATGTCCACGTTATGCTATCACGGTTATATATTAGACTGTGATGTTACATTCGGTTTCCACGTTACTGAAACATGTTATATAGCAGTTTTATAACATGTTAAGTTGCACAATCTGTACACACATTTAGTTACAAATAAATCGCCTCAAAATTCTGCTTGAGCCATCAATTGAAAGTTTATCAAACATATTCAGATTTTTTTTAAAGTTAGTTTCTTCCATAGATAAATACAAGAAATTTCATTGTTATTTTAGAAATGTTTAATAATTAATGTTTGCATGAAATAAACAGTATCTAGTATTTGAATTGAATTGTAAACTGCAATGCTACAGAGTCATTAGCATATTGCCGTTAGATAAATGGAAAACCCGCTCGACTAAGCGTTGCTTATCTTGCCGGCCAACTGTAGTAGGTCGGAAACAACAGTGACCAGCGATAGGCTTTATAATACTGATATTTGTCCGGCACGGCGTGCTCTACTTACTAAGGCTGCATATCCAATAGAGAGTGAGGAAAATAACCGTCGTCTAGCATCCATTATTACTTATGGCGCGGAATATAAAGTGACTTGACTTGTCGTTTGTAATAGATCAGCAAAGTTAAGCACCGTTCGCAGAGGTCATCACTTGGATGGTAGACCGCTAGTGTGGCATGTAGAGCGCTATCGTGCTTTAGAGGGCAGTTAAAGCCCTTTTCTTACTATAGGAATCGTTAGCCCCTGTCAGAGGCCTTTTGGTGGTCTAATACCTGCGAAACCAGAAATAGCCACACACTCACACAAAAAAAAAGTGGCTAGACTGCGATAGTTTGACGGAGCGACTGACACACTGCTACGCAGAAAGTCTTGGGTTCACATTGTTGATTTTTCGAAGTTTGTGTGTATTGTTTTGATCTTGTGCGCTCTTTTTTCGAGTGTACAAGATTCAATGCTTGTTCCTTGCAAGTATTTTTTCAAACAGCTGGCATGAGATAGCGTAGTTCTCTACGCTATGTCATGCCTTTTTTTCGAAAATACCTATAATAGAATTTTCAAAAATTTGGTATTAGAAATCATGCCAAGTGTCCATAGTGTACATAATTATGTCATACAATAAATACTCAAGCGTCCTTCACGAATCGACCTATTAAATACGGGCTATGCCCAGAAGTACCTATTGTCCTTGAACACTATGCATAAGTAATGAAGGTGGTACATCCAATTTATAAGGGCACTTAGTTTATGTATCACAGCAGTTATGTCCTTACAAGTTTGCTTATAACTCTCTCGCCGTGTGAGCCCTTAAATCCTATTTATACCGTCGTTAAATGTATGGGCGCTTGAAGGGTAAAATTAAGTATAGTTTGGGATGTTGTGGAGTGATAGAAGAAGGGTAGTAAATGTTCAGAAGGGTACGTTGGGTAAGTTGATTCGGATGTGTTAGGGCAACGAAAGTGCTTATTGCAAACTAGCTGTTTTATGCGGCTTCATCCGCGTTGTTTTCCATATCGACAACAGCGTCACCTACCGGATAAAAAAATAGCCTATATGTAATCCCACAGTCCCTTATATTCCTGTGAAAAGACCATTAACATCAGCGCAGCCATTGCAGAGATTACCGAGGATAAACAGAAAAACAGACAGACAGGCTACTAGAGATAAATATTGACATTATTATTTTGTATAGACCAGCGTTTCCCATTTGCCGGGTCGCGACCCGGTACCGGGCCGTCAAAATAAACTACCGGGTTGCAACATTCCCGCCTTGTTTTAGAAATAATACCTACCTAGTAACGATCGACGTATAGTTTAGAGACTAAATAGGCGATACCATACATACATAGACTCACGCCTGTTTCCCGGTGGGGTAGACAGAGACTACGGAACGCCATTTGCAATGATCCTGACATATCTCTCTTGCTTCATTCACTCCCATCAGATTCCTCATGCATGCTCTTCTGTTCAGGGTGCTTCTAACCTGCCCTGTTTTTAGGATGTCTCCAATCTGGTCAGAGAACGTCCGCCTAGGTCTTTTTCTTCGTCCTGTCCCATCCACACTTGCCTTATATATCTGCTTGGTCAGTCTTTTGTCATCCATCCTCTCCACGTGCCCAAACCACCCTACCATACCTTTCTCGATGCTTGTCACTACATCTTCTTTTACCCCACAACAGTCTCTTATCACACAATTCTTTACTCTGTCAGTCAAAGACACACCACACATACTTCTCAGTCCTCTCATTTCTACAGCATTTATTCTACTTTCATGACTCTTCTGCCATACCCAACTTTCACTACCCCAAAATATTATAATTAAGTACCTTGTATTAATAAAAAATATTTCTACTATTAATAAATCTGTATTATTTAACCTTAATGGAAGCTTAGGTTTAAAAGTATTCAATGGGTCACGAAGGGGCAATGTGAAAATTACCGGGCCATGGCAGAACAATGTTTGGGAAACACTGGTATAGACCTTAATTATGCCATTAAGTATATCTAATAGTCAAAAACATAGATAAATCAAATACTGGGACTGGCCGTTATTTTACCAATCAAGAAATCGTGCTTGCATTTCTGCCCATCATATCTTTTATTCACAATCCTCAATCAAGTAATCCTCAATTCTAAGTAGGCATCCATTGATCATCTACATAAGCTTTGAATTACACCTGAGTACAGAATATTCAGAGCTTCGCGAAATGTTAAACTTCAATAGAACGCATTCTGAGAAAGCAGTGCTCTATGTGATCTCGTTAATTAATTTAAAGTTAACACTCCCTCTGTTAATTACAGATTCCCCTGTTTATTTTATTTACTGATACGGAATTAAGCTTGGATGTTTGTAATGTAAAACAGTATTTAATAGTATTTATTGAGTTCATAATTAAATTGCTCTGTTTTTTTGACAGATTTTTTAAGATAACTTACTTTAGAATATAATCACAGTCGCTTATAACATCACTTTGTTGACCATGTATCTGTCATTCTGTCAGAACCCTTTTTAGGGACACGTGAATGTATCGAGAATAAATTACTTTGAAATACTTTTTTTTTATAGACTCACGCCTGTATCCTCGAAGGGGTAGGCAGAGGTGTAATATTACACCCAAATTTCGCCATGATTTTTTAAGTCCCACGTAATTGTTAGCGATGCCGTTACCGGGCACATCACCAGACTCCGTGCTGCTACTGAGAATTTGGAAAAACCAAGTAACACTTTTGCCCGATCCGGGAATCGAACCCGGGCCCTCCGATCAGCAGTCGCATACGCTATCCACTGGACCACGTAGGCAGTCTTAATACTATGTAGAGTAAGAATATAATTATATTAAGCTTCTTACGTGAACTTAAAAATTATTTAGTAAACGATTCGGCCAGCAAAGTTTTAATAAAAGTATCACATAAAATGATTACCTAAGTGTCATAGAAATATGATCTAAGTTAAAATAAAAAAGGCAACGGAACCTTGTAGCCATACCAACAGACTGTCATCGAGAAGGCATCGAGATCGAATCCACGTCTAGCAATACAGACTTTTCGAATTCATATGCTTATTAAATTGTATTGAAGAGACTAGAAATTAGAATAAATGCTGTAGAAATACGAACACTGAGAAGGATGTGTGGTGTATACATATCTATCGCCGACAGAGTAAAGAATTGTGTTATAAGAGAGTGTTGTGGGGTAAAAGAAGATGTGACAAGCATCGAGAAAGGCATGTTAAGATGGTTTAGGCACCTGGAGAGGATGGATGACGAAAGATTGACAAAAATTATATATAAAACAAGTGTGAAGGGGTCAGGGCGAAGGGGGAAACCTAGGCGGACGTTCTCTGATCAGATTGGAGACATCCTAAAAACAGGGCAGGTCAGAATTACCCTAAAAAGATCATGAGAAATCTGACGGGAGTGAATGAAGCAAGAGAGATATGTCAGGATCGTTACAAATGGTAGTCTCTGCCTACCCCTCCGGGAAACAGGCGTGAGTTTATGTATGTATGTAATAGGTGGTAAGTAGGTAGGTACATAGGATAGTGTAGGTGGTACATGATGGGGAAGCCTTCCTTACTTGCTCAATTCTGAAATGTAGACCTGTAACTTTCTGACTATTTCAAGTAAGTTTTTTTTTTTTGTTTTTAACTAGCCTAAACACGTTCGTTTCAGTTCCATCATCAGATCCCGAAAATCATCCAGTACCAAAGTATTTGCCAAGACAAAACAAACGAGCCTTAGGCATCCAATAACTTTTCAGAGCTATGTGCGTATTAAATTGTTTAATATCGCTTGTACCTTGCCTCGGAGAGCACGTTAAGCCGTCGGTCCCGGCTGTCATGAAGATCTTTGACAGTCGTTAAAGGGGTTCGGTACCTCTATATAAACTGACACTAGTCTAAACCATGGATACCTATCGCTATCCCTTCGGGTTGCGGAGGGCAGACAGGCAGTCGCTCTGTGGAAAAGCTAATATTCAGCCAAATCCGGTTAGACTAGTAAGCAGAATCCAGGTCAAACTGGGATAACGCTAGGAGGATGATGAACAATAATCAAAATTGCCCAGTACGTAAACACCCATCTTATTTTTATAATATTAAAAAAAACTACATTTTGATGTCTCAGTTTTTTTTTCTTATTACAAAAAACAAGAAGCACTCTTACAAACAATGGATCCATGAGCGCAATATACAAACACAAAAACCCATAACAAACAAATCCCAAAAAATACAAACGCGACAATTCGAAAAAAAATATCACCAAAAAGAATCAGTGAAAAAAGCTGATCGAATCATTTTATTCGTATGATCTTTTATAAAATAGGTAGTACCTACTCAGCTAGTCTCCACACTCGAAAGTTGCTTTGAAATCAATAAGAGGCTTTACGAACAGACGCAAATTGCGATCGTCCTGCGTATAAAGGATTTACGAATATTGTCATTTGCGTTCTGTGTTTGCAAAGGGAATGTGTAAAAAGTCTTTATTGTATGAGCTTCGGATCAATACGGCTGAATGTCTACTATTGTTACAGTATCTTCCAATCATTTTAAAAGGATTCGAGTTGGAAATGTAGTTTTTGTAGCAACTGTTTTTGGTGGATAGTATTTTATTTGTTTAGGTTTTCTGGTACGTTTCTAGACATCTAGCTTCATAAATAAATACAGGGGAATTGTTTCAGAGTGGTCTATGCTCTATGTTTTATATTATGTTACTAAAGATGCACAATCAGTTCTTAATATCGGCTTTTAGCTAAAGTTTAAGTTGCAACCAACTTTTTGCCAACCTGTTGTACATTGTCAGTTATAAAATTCCTTTTTAAATAATTTTTGAATGCTTTTAATTTAAAAAGCAGCTTTACCTATGTATATCGTACCACGGGATACTCATTAATAAAAGTTATTTTGAATATTCTACAAAGAAGATTTTAACTCTTTTAATTTAAATCAAGTCGGTTAAAAATAACATTAATTTCTTACATAATACAAGTTAAATAAATGGCATTATGTTCAGCTCTTGCGATTTTTTTAATAAAATCTACCAATTCAATCCAAAGTAGGTATATGAGAGGAAATTACAACGCTTTTTCATTTCTTTTCGTAATGAAATTGGCGATGAAATAAATAAAAGTGATAGATACAACAATAATTACCACAGACGGATAAAATTCATGATTACTAGGTCTGATTTGTAAGACTCCAGTTTTTTATAGATTCCAGGGTGTCCATAACGATATCATCGAGTTAAGGCTTAAAATTACTGTAAAGTAAATTGTTGGAAAATATAATGAAATACAATATTAAATAATTTTTAAAATTCGATCCAGAAATACAATTCGGCTCATGCAGTGTTCTGCTGCTAGGTGTACGATATATTCATCATACATACTTTCGCAGTCTACTTTTGGACTTACGAGTCTCTTAATTTGTATCACAATACCATGTTGAGTCAATGGAGAATTGTCCATTGACTCACGATGGTTTTGTGAGTCACGATGGATGGTATTGTATAAAAAGGGCGGTTTAAAAAAAATCGTATCGTAATGAAATTCCACATAGTTTAAAAGTTAAATCTAGTTTAAAAAATATATAAATTTTCATATGATTGGTTTTTAATTTAATAAGAAATATATATTTTAAGAGGATTAGGAAACTGAGAAGTTCTATTACGTCACTAAGTTTAGGATGGTATTAAAACTCATCGGTCGATCAAATCAGATTTATTTTTATTAAAATATATTTTAACTAGATTAGTCTTCAAAATTACTAGCATATACATAGAAATTTAAATTTGACTTTGAAATGTTATGAATGACTGCAATAATGCTTTTACAGTCACGTATGCCTAGGAATTTTACAAGTATAATCAACGTCATGGAAATTGATTTACTTGAAAAATATGCTAGTAAAAATATCGACCAAAGTAAGGCTTTACTACTCTAAAAGCAGAATAACTTAGTAATGTAGGTTGAGGAGGCGGCACCGCGGTAGCAAAAGAAAATAATGAGACAGGTCTACATCTATAAACTATGGTAACCACGATTATAAGACCTCGCCACTACGGAATGTCGACGGACATCGCTACGCCGGTTAACACTAAACACCTAGTCTCGCACATGGGCCCGCTTTACGATCGGCACGGGACGCAATACTTTCGCGTTTTAGTGTTAATATCCCTATTAAATTGATGTGTACATAATGCGATGTCGAACTTATAAGCTAATTACGTTTTACTCAAGTGAGAGTATAGATATATTTTTGTGCGTCTGTTTTTGAAATGCCACTGTTTTGCATGAATTGACAGACGGTTGGATAGATGGATTGACATTTGTTGGTTTATTTAGGTCAGAACGTTTGCTTGGGTGAAATTGGGTGTTTTCGCTTCGACAACTATCGCTTGCGTTGTAATTCAAATTTATAAAGCTTTGTATTTTTATTTCGACACACAACGTAAATATACAGTGTATATACTTATGGGTCTTTCTGCTCTGCCATCATCATCATAATACAGTTCTTGTTTTCCTGACTGACAGACAACCCACAACCGAAACTAATGGTCGTAAAAAGCTAAAAGACTCGTTTGGTAGCCTTGAGTTTATCTCGTTCATAGAGACAGACAGGGAGACAAGAGTACTTGATTAAATAATATTATTATGTACAGATAGCTTCCTAAAAATCTGTAAGTTGTGGCAGTATTTTATAGGCAACGATACCCATAAGAAAATTGTCTCCAATCTTACAATATAAGTAGGTCAACGGAAAATTTCCCTCAATTCCATATTTTTATAAAGAAAACTTTCTTTTAAAATATCTAGGTTTAAAATTCAAAGTCGATGGTCTTGTGGCTTGGAGATAACGTGACGTAGTTGATATTCTGAACACGTCTTTGAGATTGTAGGAAGAAATTCAGTATGAAGGGGGTGCGATTTGGCTTATTCGCCTATTATTTTACAAGAGAAAGATTTTATAAAACATCTGGGGTTTTCTTTACCGTCCTTAGTATCTTTGGTCTGAAATTCAGACAGAAGGTTAAGATCGATGACATTTATTTACGTAATATAACTATGGCCTTACCCTTCTCATAGTGAGAATAGGCCTGTGCCCAGAAGTGGGAGAGTTTATAGACGGGGCTGATGATGATGATGATGAAGAGGTGGCCAAAGAGTACACGGATCCCCTAATCGTAAGCGATTACCACCGCAAATACAAGCAAACCCACAGGAGTCACAATTGTGACTCCTGTGGGTTTGCTTGCTTTTTTGCTTTATTACTTTCCCTAACCCAAAGTGGACTTTGGGTTAGGGAAAGAATTAGGCCTCCGGCACTCTTACTCACCGAATGAAAGGCAACAGTGTAGATACTGTTACATTACGTCTATTTCAATCCTCCAAGCATGGAAAAGTATGACTTTTTGCTACCGGTAACCCATCTACAATCTAGATGGCGACAAACGCACTGAACCTCGTGCATCTTTAGAGTCTTGCAAACACCATTCCACCACAGGCTCGACATACTAACATATCAAATTAACAATAGCAATCAAAACAATACTAATAAACTTCGTCTTTATTGTGCTCCTGAGTTACTTTCCTGTTTGCAAGTACTTCAACTATTTCAATCTTAACGTTGCGGAGAATTAAGCAAGAATCTTTGAGACAGCCCGCGGATTTTGTAAGGTATGACATAATGAATAATGGTGTATTAAGCGCGGCAACTTCCTCATTTGGGCAACCCCTGGATGAACCTTGTTAGGACGCTAAATTGAAATATCAGATGGAATATATGGAACACTACATTAAAAAGATAAAATCATTTTATGCTTTAAAATTATTAAATCGAGATGGTAGAAAAATAAACATTACTAGATAATGAGTCTTGTAAAGCCACGGAAAAAAGTAAAGCAACGAAAATCATCGTTTAAAATCGCTGCGTTTTTCTCTCGCACTAGCCAAATTGTAATTTTAAAGTGACATATGTCAATCTCTAGCCCTTCAGTTATACTCACCAAAAATTGCATCGATCATTTTCCCCGTTTTAAGTATAAAGAAAAAAAAGCAAACAAATGAACTTTTCCATTCATAATTAAATTATGGCTCACAAGCATGTCACAAATGAATCAATGTTTCAAGAGTCTGATATATTCATCTTCTTTTTTAGTTGTGTCTTTTTATATGCTAGTATTAGTTTATTTATGACTAGCTGAACCGGTGAACTTCGTACCGCCATATATGTATTATACATATAAACCTTCCTCTTGAATCATTATTTGTATCTATTTAAAAAAACTGCATTAAAATCCGTTGCGTAGTTTTAAAGATTTAAGTATACGTAGGGTCAGATAGACAGAAGGCAGATTTTATTTTATACTATGTAGTGATAAGTGCATATCAATTAAATACCATAACTATGAGGGTAGAAATCTTGCAGTGAAATCTCGTAAGAAAAAATAAAATAATATGCAAATCCTTCGCTACTAAGACACGAATAAGCTAAACGTTTTCAAACCGCTACCGTAGTCACCGCAACTGCAGTTCAATATAAGTCACATCTTTATAACTCGACGGCCTAGTTTCCAAGGCCTTGCAAACATGGCGAATCCAACGCCATAAATAGTTTCGTGAACAAAATATTACCTTAATAGTAATATGACTCTGAAACTGGCTTTTTAAAGTAAAGAATTTGAAGAAGTCGTTACTTTAGAACAGCTTTGATTTGTTTATGCTGTGCTTCATTTACGATATGAAACTTTAATACTAATGTTTTTAGTTGTATTTTACATTCTAACTCATTGTCTTTTCACATACCTATATCTTGATTTAGTTAAACCAATACTATTAAGATATGATATAAATTGGTCTATACGTAGTGTCGTTTATGACTACTAAAAAGTGACTTTACAATAAGCATTGAATGAAGCAGTGAAGATCATTTTTTGGGCCTTTTTGTGTGTTTACTACTAATGACTGGAACAAAGCATAGGTGCCTTTTTTCGTGGGCTTCAGACTACTTTCGACCTTAGACCTTGTGTATAGAGTGATAAATCTTTGACACCTTCATTTGATTCTATCTTCCCCATTGCTATCAACAATAAAATTGTAGATACAAACAATATCGAAGTTCCAAACCTCAGTTCAATACTAAGATATCCTACCAACTCGTCAACCCAAATAGCTAACCATAGCAAGTGATACTACACCTACACGGCAACTTGGTCAGACGGCATGTTGCCGCTCCATTGCACACAGCGTACGAAGCTAAACGGACCGATTGCTAACCGTGGCAGTTAGAAATAGATGCAATAGCAGTTGACTTGGTGTATTGGTGCAATGTTTTATATGGAGTCAAAAAGTGCAGTCCGACGTGATATTTTTTTAGAACTTCCCTGGCGGCATCTTAACATTAATACCAAGAACACAAGACTCTGCTAGTATTTTATTTTACTTTTATTTCGGAAAAAAGCGATATTACAATATATATGCTTTGTTCGCGCCCATCACTAGCGCGAGGACGTGTGACTGCTAGAGTTGACAGCTGATGTTAACTCACTCCGCAACTTACGATCACGGCGAGCACATACGTTGCAATTTAAAACCACTGTATTTTACGAGAATTAAACAAGTTTTCTCTAAACTAAATAAAGTTTGTTATTCTTAACATGCTAAAAGTAGTATAATTATTTTCTTATAGGTTACTTATAGACATTTTCCACAGATTAAACGACTACTAGTATTTTCAGTTTAGATGATAGATGTGTGAATATTCTTAACGCAAATAACTTTTTAAAATGCAATGCATGCAAGTCGACGTATTGTTACGAATGTCTCAATGTTACTACTGGACCAAGTAAGCAACTGAGTGCTGATCTACTGGCGTCGCTGACCTGTCCTTCATATCAGAACGTTACTAGACGTAGGAATAAGGATGACGATACTCCTGTTCGACGTTCACGTAAAAACAGCTTGCCGAATGCTTCCTTAAACGATTCGTTCAGTCAAACAATGGATCCACATGTTGCTATAAATAGACCTGCAAGCGTCGATATAACAAACGAACCAATTACCATGGAAAGTATCAGCAAACTCATGGACCTGAAACTTTCGCTTGAATCTACGTTTATGTCGAATCTACGCTCCGCACTCAGAAAGGACATAGAGGATATGATTGCTGTGGAGGTCGGTCGAGCTATCGAGTCGGTGAAGGTTGACTTTACCACAACTACTGACTTCATCACCTCTGAACAGAGAGATATGGTCAGGTATTGGTGAACAAGGAAAGCGCATCAAGCAGCTAGAGGCGGAGCTCGCTAAGTCCACTATGGAAAAGATATCACGGGATTTAAATATAGAAATCCATGAAATACCTGAGAATAAATCTGAGAATCTCATCTCATGGCGCTATTTAAGAAACTCTGCGAGTGTCTACAGGTAGTGATACCGGAAAACGATATTAGGGCATGTCGGCGAGTTGCAAAGATGAACGGCTACATCAAAACGGCCAAGGAATAACCCACATTGGTTTAAGTGGATCAAGCAACAGAATATATTTATCTGAACATTTATCGCCTGAGACTAAAGAATTACATAGCGCAGCTCGTAAATACTGTAAGGAAAATAATCTTAATATATAAAATCCTTGCGTTACTGACTGACTGACAGACACGCTACAGCCGAAACTATTGTGCGCAGGAAGCTGAAATTTGGCATGTATGTTCCTTGGGGACCGTAGGAGTGCACTAAGGAGGGAATTCCCGAAATTCCCACAGGATCGGCCAAAACGGGTAAAATTAAAAAAAAATGCAGGCGTAGCTGCTGGCGTCCTCTAGTTTTAAATATGTCTGGGTACGTTTTGGTCAAATTTATATTCGTAAGGAAGATACTTACCACGCCATACTTATTAAAAATTTTGAATCATTAAACAAAATACATTAAAAATACTATTTCCTACTTTTTTTTTCTATTTAAAATATAATAAATTATATTTTTATATGTTTAGCTCAATGTATTTTGCAATGATTAACATTTACTATCAAAATGTAAACAGAATGTGTAGTAAGTTGACACAGTTTAGTTTAAGTTTATTGAATACTAGTTTTGATATCATATGCTTGACGGAAACGAATCTAAATCGCAGCGTGTTTGATGTTGAAATTGTTGACGCACGTTACGACGTTTTTAGAAAGGATCGCGATAAAACTTCATCTACCAAAGTTGAAGGGGGTGGTGTCTTATTAGCTATTCAGAAGAAGTATCAGGTTATCCGGCAAGCATAATGGGACAGCGGTATGGAGGATGTCTGGGTGACTATTATAATTGACTCGCTTGAGATAACCCGCCTGCATATATGTGTTTGCTATCTGCCTCCCGATAAAAAACTATAATAGCTTAGAACGCTTCTACTCTCATTGCCAAAACTTGATACTTAATGCTTCTCCCTCTGATATGTTTTTATTAATAGGGGATTTTAACACCCCTCAGTACTACGCTTCTCTAAATTGTTCCCAGGCATCAATGGCTCCATTGACGCACTCCAGTAAGCTTCAGTTGTTAAACGAGTTATTAGCGTTATGTAATCTCAAACAATATAATTATGTCACGGGGTGTAGTGGGGTCCATATTGTTAACATTTATACCATCTGATGACCTCCCCACAAACTCTTCACTAGTGGCTCCAAGAAGCCGTAGTGTACGCGGCGGCCACACCCCGGGAAACCACGTCCATCTGTGGGCTAAACCTAGTGAAGGGGACTATGAACAGTCATTGTTTTCTGGGTGATCCCCCCAATGTAAACAATGTGCGTTGATATTATAATGAATGTGAATCTTTTTACAACTATTCTGACGACACAGCCAGGTAATGTGAAAAACCTAAAGGGCGTTCGCCAGGATCCATATAGTGGCGTACGGTCTTTCACTGCATTCCGACCTCCGCCAGTCGTATCGGTCTCCCGGTCCACTGGGCAAAGGAGAAGGGAACGAGAGAGTGGGCATGCACCTGCGCAACCGCTTGTCCACTTTAAATAAATTCACGCGCAGATGACCTCGGCAGTTCTTTCCGGATTGGAGTCTTCAAAGCCCTGCGGCGATGGTGTGTTGGCGATGGGGCCGCGGTAACGATGTGCCAAGGCTTTAGTTAACATCCTGCACGTAGGCGGTCAGTGGAGAGCCTAGTCCAGCAGTGGACTGTTAAAGGCTGATCATGATCTCCAATACATGCTTTAGACTTCCCGATAAATATAAAACATCATAGATGCACCCACGTTCACGGCCTTGGCATTTATTAGACTACATAATTGTTTGCCAAAAAGATCTTCGTGATGTTCACATCACCAAAGCGATGCGCGGTGCAATTGGTTGGACTGATCACCGTCTTATTAAATCTAAAATGCTAATCCAGCTTAAAGCACCACGACGAGCACCTCACCAAATCCCACTTAAGCTAGCCTATGCTAAGCTTATCAATTCAGCAGAACTCGGCAATAGGCTGGACACAGAGTTTGCTACCAAAGCGCCACATTTTGTGAATGCTAGTACAAATAGTTATTGGACATCTTTAGCTAAGCATCTGCAAAAATGTACTTTTTGCATTATCGGTACGAAACAAAAGCGGAATCATGATTGGTTCGACGCTGCAGATCCACAGATTAGAAACTTTGTGGACACGTACCGAATGGTGCTAAACTCAAAGCAGACAAATCCACATAGCGTGAAAGCGGCTCAGTGTCAATTAAGACATAAAATTCGTAAACTGAAAGACACGTGGTGGCGAGAAAAAGCAGCTGAACTGCAACATTTTGCTGATACACATCAGTCTGGTAAATTTTTCGAAGCTGTTCAAGCTATTTATGGCCCGAGGATACGAAAAACAGCACCAATGTACTCAAAAGACAGGCATCATCGAGTTACAGATAAACGTGATGTATTAAAGCGTTGGGCAGAACATTTTCATGACGTCCTAAACCCGAATGCGCTCAATGTTGACTTGGCCTATATACTTTCGCTAAAAGAATTGCCAGTAAATAACAACCTGGATGACCATTAAAGCGTCTCAAAAATGGAAAGACTCCCGGTTTTGACCAACTACCTTCAGAAGTATATAAATATAGCGGAAGAAACATAATGAACAGACTCTACCATCTTGTCAAAGAAGTATGGGAACAAGAGCAGGTGCCTCAAGACTGGAAAGATGCGGTGATTTGCAAGCTGTGTAAGGGAAAGGGAGATATCTCTGACTGCAGCTCTTACCGAGGCATATCGCTTCTTTCTAGTGCGGGTAAGATCCTTGCGCACATTATTAATGCACGTCTTAGCCAAGCAGCTGAGAAACACTTACCTGAGAGTCAGTGTGGCTTACGTCCCAGCCGAGGCACTGTCGATGCCATAGCCGTAGTAAAGCACCTCCAGGAAAAAAGCTTAGAACATCAACAGCCTCTATTCATGTGTTTTGTGGACCTGGAGAAAGCATTTGATAGAGTTCCACGGGAGGCGCTTTGGCTTGTACTCGAGAAATTCGGATATTCAAAGAAGTTCGTTAACCTCATTCGCCAGTTTCACGATGGCATGAAAGCAAGGGTTCAACATGAAAACGAACTTTCCGAAGTGATCCAAGTTACGAGTGGAGTAAAGCAGGGCTGCGTAATGGCACCCACACTTTTCGCAATTTATTTTCTGTAGTCATAAGAGACGCACTGCAAGATAGTCGGGGCCAAATCCAACTTAATGTCCGGTCTGAAAAAGGAGTATTCGACATATCAAGGTTCAGAGCTAAATCGAAAATCCAAAAACTCTCACTATTGGAGATTCTATATGTTGATGACGTGTGCCTCATGTCCAATGATATGACTCAGCTCCAAAGCTACGTTGACTCACTATACAAATCTTGTCAACGATTTGGGTTTGTTATGAGTACTTCCAAAACTCAGCTCCTCAAACAACCACCACGGGGATTCGAAGCTGATAAGGCAACACTGACTTTAGATGGCAAACCGCTAGAAGAAGTGACACGCTTCAAATATTTAGGAAGTCACATCAGACAAGATAACACCCTAGCTACGGAGATACCATCGCGTATAGCCAGCGCCGCCGTTAACTTTGGACGACTAAATGATCGAGTCTGGAAGTCCCATGACCTGAAACTGGAGACAAAGATCAGCGTCTATAAAGCGTTAATCCTTCCGGTCCTCTTATATGGCGCAGAGACATGGTGTCTATATAGATCGGATATAAGAAAGTTGGACTCATTTCACCTTAAATGTCTTAGGTCCATCTTAAGAACAAAATGGGAAGATCGCGTGGCCAACACGGAAATCCTGCGTCGTTCCAAAGTTTATGGTATGGAAGCTCTCCTTATGAAAAGCCAGCTCAGATGGTGTGGACACATGTTTCGCATGGAAGACCATCGCCTGCTCAAAGCCGTATTCTATTCTGAATTAGCTGACGGCAAACGGAAACGTGGTGGACAATACCTGCGTTATAAAGATGTGTTCAAAAAGCATCTGAACACTTGCGGCATCAACCTTGCAGGGTTGAAGGAATGGAACTGGGAGGAAATCGCCTCACACAGATTGACATGGCGCTCTACCATCTTTAATAAGATAAAATCCTTTGAAGAGAAACGTCTCGAAGACCTTGACGTAAAACGCCAAATACGTAAGGATAGACCTAAAATCTCCTATGTCTATACCTACAATGCCGCAGGCCAGTTATTCTGCCATTCCTGTAACCGGACTTTCAAGACTAAGTTCTAAGCTCGAAATTAAAAGGAATTGCCTTCGGTCGCCGTTATCGAAATCGATAAGGAGGACTATATATATAATTATGTCACGAATGTCAATGGTCGTTTGCTTGACTTGGTTCTGTCTAATATTGATTCTTTAACTGTCGAAGAAACTTTGGAATTAAGTCTATTAGACAAACACCATCCTGCTATCATGATAAGCATATCCTCATTTCACATCACAAAAGGGCTTCAACGAAGCAATATTAAACGGCTTAACTTTTCAAGGGAGCATATTATGCAGAGAACAACACTATAAAAGAAGGAAAACTTGATACAAACCCTAAACCAACCCGTTTGGCCAGCGTGGTATAGTAGGCCAATTCCTCCTTTCAAAGGAGAGGCCTAGTCCAGCAGTGGACTGTTTAAGGCTGATGATGATGAACTTTTCAAAATGTAACTATGAAAAAATTGTGACTGAACTGAGTTCTACGAAATGGCAAACCTTCTTATCTTCTAATAATGTTGATTTGTGTACTGACGCTTTCTACGATATACTATTTAATATAATAAATAAATATACTCCGTTAACTTCTCCTAAAACCTCGAGTTATCCTATCTGGTATAGCAAGTCTCTGATTAAATGTAACGCAGAAAAAATAAATACCATAGATTATACAAAAAGTTTGGTAATCCTCGTGATTTTGATGTTTTCTCAATGCTTAGGAGTAGATGTAAAATGCTCACAAAAATATGTTATGATAAATATGTCGCGGCTACTGAAGATTCTTTAAAGAGCAACATAAAATCCTTTTGGAGATTTGTTAATAATAGAAAGGGTCAAACTTCAGTACCGAGCACTATGACATTTGAAAACATTTCATCATCTACTGGTCAGGGTATCTGTGACTTTTTTTCACGTTATTTTGGATCAGTTTTCGAGGGAAATAATGACTGCACAGGTGTTAAAACCAACTTAGATTATTTAAGCGGATATCTTATTAATTCACTGTCACATATATTATTTGATGAAAAAGCTATTTTAACTAAATTAAAAGAATTAGATATCAATAAAGGACCTGGCCCTGATCTTCTGCCTCCCTATTCTGTTAAACGTTGTAGCAAAGAATTAACCGTTCCCTTATGTATTATTTATAATAAATCGTTGCGTAGTGGCATCTTCCCCAATCGCTGGAAGACCGCACACATCATCCCTATATATAAAAGTGGCGATAGATCAAATTGTGCTAATTATCGACCGATTAGCATTTTATCCTGTTTTGCTAAAATATTGGAATCTTTGGTGTATGATCACCTCTACAACCATTTCAAACCACTGCTCTCTGATAAACAACATGGTTTTGTAAAAGGTAGATCGACAGTTACTAATCTGCTGGCTTACAAAAACTACCTTTGTCAGGCGTTTGCGATTGGTGGCCAAGTTGACTCTGTTTATACAGACTTTTCTAAAGCCTTTGATAAGGTCAATCATAACTTGCTTTGTCGCAAACTTGAGTCATATGGTATCCATGGGAACCTATACCGATGGGTATATGTTCTTATCTCGAAAGCAGAACGCAATTAGTAGCACTAAAAGGCTATGTTTCCTCACCTACAATCGTAACATCGGGGGTGCCCCAAGGCTCCCATTTAGGTCCCTTATTTTTCATCGTCTTCGTTAACGACTTGATCCAGCACCTATCTTGTAAAAGTCCTTTATATGCTGATGACTTAAAGATATTTAAAGTTATTTCTGAGCCAAACGATTGCCTGGATCTTCAAAAAGATTTGAATACCCTATCTAAGTGGTGTAAAAATAATTACATGTATCTGAATAATAAAAAAATATTTGTTATTTCATTTACTAATAAGCCTAAAAAAATCACATGGGACTATGAAATTGATGGCCAAGTAATTAATCGTTCACATATCGCAAAAGACCTAGGCATTATATTTGATGAAAGCCTTTCGTTTCGATCTTATTTCACACATATCATATCCTAAGCCAACCAAATTCTTGGTTTTGTTTTAAGGTCAACGAAAGACTTTAAAACTTCGCGAAGTACCTTGTATCTTTATCTTGCCCTTGTGAGGAGCATACTGGAGTACGGTAGTCCCATATGGTCGCCAAATTACAAGATTCATATCAACGAAATTGAAAGAATTCAGAAGAAATTTCTCAGAATACTTAATTATCGCCAAAGTCCTGGTCGTTCTAGCTTAAATTATCAAGATAGACTTTCCAAATTTAAGATTCAATCACTAGAAACTCTACGGGTATACTTCGATTTAGTTTATCTCTATAAAATCATACATGCTATTATAGACTCTCTCTTTTTAGATTATAGACTCAGAATTAATCTCTCAAATCAACTTCAATATTAAATTTAGTGCTCGTAGGTCTAACGAGACTAATCTATTTGCCCTTCAAATTTTTAAAAATACTATATCGTATTACAACCCATTAACAAGGATGGCCCGGCAGTATAACGATATTTATAAAAAATAACATGAAAGAGTTAGACATTTTTAATCCCAATCTCAACATATTTATTAATAACATTAAAGACATCCTCCAAAGTAAGTAGGTAGATTGAGCTTGGATGCTTCAGACTTCGGAGATGTCAGAGGCATGTAATGCTAGTTTGATATCTATATGCATAACATTAAAAATGAATATAGCGTCCAATTAGATTCGATTCTTTGTTCCATTTTCCATAATTGAGCATCTGTAGTATTTGTAACATAGTTTGTGATGTATGCACTGTTGTTACGTTGCAATCCAGAACTGAAAAATGTAGTTTAATTTGTATTTTTTGTAAAATGATTGTAATGTGTTTTGTGCATCTAAATAAATAAAATAAAAACACAGTAGTGACATCTTGTCAGTGTCAACATGGATTCTGACGGCTCGCGCTTATACGAGCTTAGAAGCGCCTCAAAGCTCGTAGTTCGAGTTGCGCGTCTGCCAAAAAGCGCGCCTATACACGCCTACATGCGCTTCCAAAAAGGAGCATATACGCGCGTATAAACCGCTAATCTGAAACCGCCCCTACGTTGTGCATTGATTTTGTTCAGGCCATGGCAATTTGATCCAGTCGGTATGAGAAAGGTTCGCAGAATAATGAAATAGGCTATTGAAAACATTGTAAAGGTGTCGTTAAAATGCGGTATATTCTGGGGGCAGTTTAAGCTCAGTAGTGAATAGTTTTAACTTAAATGCTTTTAAAGAAGAGATATGTGTTTAAATACCGCGAAGGCCTAGTTTTTAAAATGCCCCCGTACACCCGTGTGTTTGGTTGGCACTCGCCGGGTTTTTTAATAATTTCCTGGGCTCTGAGAGATGGCAATTTTTTCATATCTACTGTAGGAGAGGAGAGCAAATGGTTGTTAAGGAGATGAACTCCTTCCACCCTCAGATGAGAGGTCCTAGATTGGGTCGGAGGATCGAACCCATAACAGTCTGCTTAGTGCTCTATAGCTCCTTCTTGAAACCTGTTGCCACCTTCCGTGCTGTTTTCATAATTTACTGAAATTCATTATGTGGTTTTGAAGCCTGTTTTGCACATGTTAAGTGCACTCTTCAATAACACTTACCTTCACTCCTCAAAATTACTTTCTCCCATTCAAAGGATAAAAGCAAATTGCTAAACTGATTGCCATCAAACCTTAATATACACGGGTTTTCGAGTATAAGGTAACTCATAAACATCTTGCGAGATTGGTATTGTCACCAAAAATTACTGGCATTAACTCCCGCCATTAATTTCGTGAACTATGGGTAAAGAAATATTACTGTGTAGAATGAGAAATTACGGGTGAATTTTTGTCTAATGCGGTTCGGTGTAACGTTTTATTAAAATGTTATGAATGACTGCTATAATGCGTTTACAGTCACGTATGCCAAGGAATTTTAGAAGTATAATCAACGTCATTGAAATTGATTTACTTGAAAAATATGTCAGTAAAAATATCGAACAAAGTAAGGTAAGGCGGCACCGCAATTGCGAAAAGAAAATGTTGAGGTTTGCCAGGGGGACGTGGTAAAGGAAATCACGATTCGCCACTGAGGGATATCGACGGACTCCGCTAGGCTGTTGACACCAAACGCATGTAAGGGATAGTCACACACAGCCCTCTCTGCCTCAAGAGGTGAAGGACGAGCCCGGGATTTTTTTTGCCAAAGTAAAGAAAAATAACCTAAGGTGTGTACAGATTATGTTTCACTTGTGTTATAACATGTGTGTAACACGTTACGTTACCACGGTTATTAGGCTGTGATGTTACATTCGGTTGCCACGTTACCGAAACATGTTTATAGCAGTTTTATAACATGTTAAGTTGCACAATCTGTACACACATTTAGTTACAAATAAATCGACTCAAAATTCTGCTTGAGCCATCAATCGAAAGTTTATCAAACATATTCGGATTTTTTTAAAAGTTAGTGTCTTCCATAGATAAATACAAGAATTTTCATTGTTATTTTAAACTGTTTAATAATTAATGTTTGCATGAAGTAAACAGTACCTAGTATTTGAATTGAATTGTGAACTGCAATGCTACATAGTCATTAGCATATTGTCGTTAGATAAATGGAAAACCCGCTCGACTAAGCGTTGCTTATCTTGCCGGCCAACTGTAGTAGGTCGGAAACAACAGTGACCAGCGATAGGCTTTATAATACTGGCGTCCGGCGTGCTCTACTTACTAAGGCTGCATATCCAATAGATAGTGAGGAAAATAACCGTCGTCCACCATCCATTATTACTTATGGCGCGGAATATAAAGTGACTTGACTTGTCGTTTGTAATAGATCAGCAAAGTTAAGCACCGTTCGCAGAGGTCATCACTTGGATGGTAGACCGCTAGTGTGGCATGTAGAGCGCTATCGTGCTTTAGAGGGCAGTTAAAGCCCTTTTCTTACTATAGGAATCGTTAGCCCCTGTCAGAGGCCTTTTGGTGGTCTAATACCTGCGAAACCAGAAATAGCCACACACTCACACAAAAAAGTGGCTAGACTGCGATAGTTTGACGGAGCGACTGACACACTGCTACGCAGAAAGTCTTGGGTTCACATTGTTGATTTTTCGAAGTTTGTGTGTATTGTTTTGATCTTGTGCGCTCTTTTTTCGAGTGTACAAGATTCAATGCTTGTTCCTTGCAAGTATTTTTTCAAACAGCTGGCATGAGATAGCGTAGTTCTCTACGCTATGTCATGCCTTTCTTTCGAAAATATAATCGAATTTTCAAAAATTAGGTATTAGAAATCATGCCAAGTGTCCATAGTGTACATAATTATGTCATACAATAAATACTCAAGCGTCCTTCACGAATCGACTTATTAAAGATGGGCTATGCCCAGAAGTACCTATTGTCCTTGAACACTATGCATAAGTAATGAAGGTGGTACATCCAATTTATAAGGGCACTTAGTTTATGTATCACAGCAGTTATGTCCTTACGAGTTTGCTTATAACTCTCTCGCCGTGTGAGTCCTTAAATCCTATTTATACCGTCGTTAAATGTATGGGCGCTTGAAGGGTAAAATTAAGTATAGTTTGGGATGTTGTGGAGTGATAGAAGAAGGGTAGTAAATGTTCAGAAGGGTACGTTGGGTAAGCTGATTCGGATGTGTGAGGGCAACGAAAGTGTTTATTGCAAACTAGCTGTTTTATGCGGCTTCACCCGCGTTGTTTTCCATATCGACAACAGCGTCACCTACCGGATAAAAAATAGCCTATATGTAATCCCACAGTCCCTTATATTCCTGTGAAAAGCCCATTAACATCAGCGCAGCCATTGCAGAGATTACCGCGGATAAACAGAAAAACAGACAGACAGGCTACTAGAGATAAATATTGACATTATTATTTTGTATAGACCAGCGTTTCCCATTTGCCGGGTCGCGACCCGGTACCGGGCCGTCAAAATAAACTACCGGGTCGCAACATTCCCGCCTTGTTTTAAAAATAATACCTACTATCGATCGACGTATAGTTTAGTGACTAAACAGGCGATACCATACATACATACATACATAGACTCACGCTTGTTTCCCGGTGGGGTAGACAGAGACTACGGAACGCCATTTGCAATGATCCTGACATATCTCTCTTGCTTCATTCACTCCCATCAGATTCCTCATGCATGCTCTTCTGTTCAGGGTACTTCTAACCTGCCCTGTTTTTAAGATGTCTCCAATCTGGTCAGAGAACGTCCGCCTAGGTCTTCCCCTTCGTCCTGTCCCATCCACACTTGCCTTATATATCTGCTTGGTCAGTCTTTTGTCATCTATTCTCTCCACGTGCCCAAACCACCTTAACATGCCTTTCTCGATGCTTGTCACATCTTCTTTTACCCCACAACAGTCTCTTATCACACAATTCTTTACTCTGTCAGTCAAAGACACACCACACACACTTCTCAGTCCTCTCATTTCTACAGCATTTATTCTACTTTCATGACTCTTCTGCCATACCCTACTTTCACTACCCCAAAATATTATAATTAAGTACCTTGTATTAATAAAAAATATTTCTACTATTAATAAATCTGTATTATTTAACCTTATTGGAACCAGCTTAGGTTTAAAAGTATTCAATGGGTCACGAAGGGGCAATGTGAAAATTACCGGGCCATGGCAGAACAATGTTTGGAAAGCACTGGTATAGACCTTAATTATGCCATTAAGTATATCTAATAGTCAAAACCATAGATAAATCAAATACTGGGACTGGCCGTTATTTTACCAATCAAGAAATCGTGCTCGCATTTCTGCCCATCATATCTTTTATTCACAATCCTCAATCAAGTAATCCTCAATTCTAAGTAGGCATTCATTGATCATCTACATAAGCTTTGAATTACATCGGAGTACGGAATATTCAGAGCTTCGCGAAATGTTAAACGTCAATGGAACTCATTCTGAGAAAGCAGTGCTCTATGTGATCTCGTTAATTAATTTAAAGTTAACACTCCCTCTGTTAATTACAGATTCCCCTGTTTATTTTATTTACTGATACGGAATTAAGCTTGGATGTTTGTAAAGTAAAACAGTATTTAATAGTATTTATTGAGTTCATTATTAAATTGCTCTATTTTTTTGACTGATTTTTTTAAGATAACTTACTTTAGAATATAATCACAGTCGCTTATAACATCACTTTGTTGACCATGTATCTGTCATTCTGTCAGAACCCTTTTTAGGGACACGTGAATGTATCGAGAATAAATTACTTTGAAATACTTTTTCTTTTATAGACTCACGCCTGTATCCTCGAAGGGGTAGGCAGAGGTGTAATATTACACCCACATTTCGCCATGATTTTTAAGTCTCACGTAATAGTGAGCGATGCCGTTACCGGGCACATCACCAGACTCCGTGCTGCTACTGAGAATTTGGAAAAACCAAGTAACACTTTTGCCCGATCCGGGAATCGAACCCGGGACCTCCGATCAGCAGTCGCATACGCTATCCACTGGACCACGTAGGCAGTCTTAATACTATGTAGAGTAAGAATATAATTATATTAAGCTTCTTACGTGAACTTAAAAATTATTTAGTAAACGATTCGGCCAGCAAAGTTTTTATAAAAGTATCACATAAAATGATTACCTAAGTGTCATAGAAATATGATCTAAGATAAAAATTAAAAAGGCACCGGAACCTTGTAGCCATACCAACAGACTGTCATCTAGAGGGCATCGAGATCGAATCCACGGCTAGCAACACAGACTTTTCGAATTCATATGCTTATTAAATTGTATTGAAGAGACTAGAAATTAGAATAAATGCTGTAGAAATACGAACACTGAGAAGGATGTGTGGTATATACATATCTATCGCCGACAGGCACATGGAGAGGATGGATGACGAAAGACTGACAAAAATTATATATAAAACAAGTGTGAAGGGGTCAGGGCGAAGGGTAAAACCTAGGCGGATGTTCTCTGACCAGATTGGAGACATCCTAAAAAAGGACAGGTCAGAATTACCCTAAAAAGAAGATCATGAGAAACCTGATGGGAGTGAATGAAGCAAGAGAGATATGTCAGGATCGTTGCAAATGGCGTTCCGTAGTCTTTGCCTTCCCCTTCGGGGAACAGGCATGAGTTTATGTATGTATGTATTAAATTGTCAATTACCGCTTGATAGGTGGCGCGAACAGCTGGAACCTTGGACTCAACATTGGAGTAAATCTAGGACGATGACGATGATTAATATCATCGCCTTAGATGCACGTGGAGTATATTTTTCACATTCAGAAATACACCAGCAATACTGCTGTAAAAAAGCGTCTAAAAATCTTTGCAGGACGATTCGCATTTTATTTAAGCCTCTGAAGTGCCCATTTCAGTTACTTTAGATCCACTTTAGCTTACATTTTTAATAAAACCGCCGTTACTAAAGCTTTATAAATAAAAACGACTACAAAACAGAATTACAATGAAAATTTAAAATACCTCAAAATTGAATAGACGCTGAACCACCAAGTTGGTATCATTTTACAAACTACAACTAGATGGTTTAAGCTTTGGTCAGATTGAGAGCGGGGCGAGATAGCGGGTCCACAATATGTCATGGATTTCACCTACAACTGTCAATTTGGCTTTTTATGGTAGTCGATTACGGAGACAGTGATAACCTTGTAGCATTAAGTCATCTACCCTCCATAGGGTTCTCTCATTAACGCTTGGTTATATATAATCTAGCATGGAAAATGTGTGTTCTTGTTACGTTTTAAGGACTAGCCTATAATACATGCAATTTTAGGGTCTATAAATATCTCTAAGATACCGTGTTCAACAACCCTTTGCCAAATATCAACCTAAAGCATTAAAATCGGGGATAACAAATGTCTGGTGCCGTGTTCAGCAATTATATTATATTATTATAATTATATTATACTTGATAATATTCGTGATACCATGCTGGTAAATCCGTGAGTAAAGCTAGTTTTCTAAAAGTAAAACTTATTCCGCTACAACTGTGAGTAGTTCGTTCAATTCGATGTCGCGCCGCTTTCCGCTCACAATTCGACCAAAGCTCTAGCGGTAACCTGAGAACGTTTCTAATAAGCCCCGAAGCTTTTGGATAATGTTATATTCATCATTATTTGGACAACATTTAGTTTTACAAAGTGCTGTGTTGCTGCTTATATTACCTATTAGCGTGATAGCGAAAAGTTTAGCTTGTTAGTTAATTACTCAAGTAGGTGTCGGAGTTTTACTCATTATATTATAAAGGTTAGAAGGAATTTATTTGGTTCTATGGAAAAGTCTAGAAATGACTTGGGCTGAGCCCATAGGCCCCTGATAGGCGCAGAATGAATACCTACGTTTCCCTATTTTTTAAATCAGTTCTTATGGATTCTTTTGTTGTATAGGAGTTATGAACATCATGTTTTTTTAGAAAAATATTAATGCAAAAGGAGCAAGCGTGCGCGGAACTTTACAAAATATTGTGATTCCAAACTTTGACACGGATTTACCACGCTTGCTAGGTGACGGATGGCAGACTACTCATCGTATTATTGTTTTTCGAGAATAACATGAAGATCTTTCAAACATGCAGATTTCCTAATGATTTTCACACCATAACTATCAATTGAAGACGCATTTTACTAACCGCCTTCAAAAAAAGGAGGAGGTTTACAATTCGTCGGATTTTTTTTCTTATGTTTGTGCCCCGATTTCTCTAAGACGCCTGGACCGATTTGGAAAATTCTTGTTTTGATTGAAAGAGTATACCTCTTAGTTAGTCCCATGATCATCAGGTCAGGATCTGATCATGGAATCCTGAGAAATCGAAGGAACTCTTCAAATTTTATAAGCACACTTGAAGCTATTTGACCGTAACAACCCAATGCCGTCGAGTTTGGGCTCGTTTGAGTCGTCTTTTACATGGACTTTGATGCTAGATGATTTCCATGGTCTGATGATAGAGTTGGAAGGTGGCCATGGGATGTTTGTAATACAAAGACGCAATCCCATTGAGCTTGGGCTCGTTTGATTCGTCTTTACATGGACTTTAGTGCTGAATGTTCACCAAACTCTGATGATGGAGCAGGAAGGTAGCCATGGGATATTTGTAATACAATTACGCAATCCCATCTAGTTTGGGCTCGTTTGAGTCGTCTTTACATAGATTTTGATGCTGGATGATTTCCATGGTCTAATGATAGAGCTGGAAGGTAACCCAATATCATCGAGTTTAGGGTCGTTTGGTTGGTCTTTACATGGACTTTGGTACTGGATGTTTTCCAGGGTCTGACGATGGAGCAGGAAGGTGGCCATGGCATCTTTGTAATACAAAGACGCAATCCCATTGAGTTTGTGCTCGTTGGATTCGTTTCACGTCTTGTCCCACTAGGGTATCGCTGTTATAACATCTTGTAGTACTTACATACATACATACATAGTCTCACGCCTATAACCCCGAAGAGGTAGGCAGAGGTGTATTTCTACACCCACTTTTCGCCAGATTTACTTTAGTCCCACGTAATAAGGGGCGAGCCTATTGCCGTACCGGGCACATTTCCAGACTCCGTGCTGCTACTGAGAATTTCGTGACAGAAAAACCCAATAACACTGCCCGACCCAGGAATCGAACCCGGGGCCTCCCGATCCCACGCGCACATTTATGCCGCGAGACCAACGAGGCAGTCGTATAGGGTTTGATGTCGAATTTTCCGACTCTACGCAAAGATGGTATTTGCATCGTGTTATCCCTTAGTCGCCTCTTACGACACCCACGGGAAGATAGGGGGTGGTGACACTTGTATTCTATGCCGTCAACCACACGGCTTCTTGTAGTACTTTTAAGTCTTGTAGTACTTAACACATCAAAAATCAAAAATAAAATACGAAAATAGTCATTTACATGTAATCATAGTAACGAGACAGAGGACGCTAAAGAAAAAAGGTTAAGAGCACGTTGAGTGCGTTTCCTCGCGGAAATTCAAACGTTGATGAGGGGAAATAACTGCCTGTGACTTCTGAGTACTGCGTTAACCCTTCAGTACAGTATTTGATGTATTACGACGATTTTTTCTCATTGTTCAATATTTTTTAGCAGGTATTACTCGCGATAATTTACTTATTTAAAGGCACAAATACCTTTGTTATTCTCCTACGTTTCTACCGGCTTGCAACGGTCGTGGTCGCGGTGAGACTGACGTCAGCTCACTAGCTTATCGCAAGTAAGATCTGCTTAATAATATTGTATGATGTGTACAAATCGCGAAAGTTTAAAAGCGATTTTCTCATTGTTGTCAAAAGACATCACAAATATGCTTTTTCGATATCGGGAAGCGGTTGGACACCGTCCGGTATCTAACCGCTTCCCTACCTTGTGGGAGGACTAAATTATTCCTTGCCTAATATTTGTTTATGCGCCGTATATACTATATTACCACATAACAATAATCAAAATCGAGAAGCAGCTACAGCCTAGTGGAGATACCAACAGACTGCCATGCAGAGGATATCGGGTTCGAATCCACGGCGCGCAATATACGGCATCCAATAACTTTTCAGAGCTATGTGCGTATTAAATTGTTTAATATTGCTTGTACCTTGCCTCGGAGAGCACGTTAAGCCGTCGGTCCCGGCTGTCATGAAGATCTTTGACAGTCGTTAAATGGCCTCGGTACCTCTATATAAACTGACACTAGTCTAAACCATGGATACCTATCGCTATCCCTTCGGGTTGCGGAGGGCAGACAGGCAGTCGCTCTGTGGAAAAGCTAATATTCAGCCAAATCCGGTTAGACTAGTAAGCAGAACCCAGGTCAAACTGGGATAACGCTAGGAGGATGATGAACAATAATCAAAATTGGGCAATTTTGAGTACGTAAACACCTATCTTATTTTTATGATATTAAAAAAACTTCATTTTGATGTCTCAGTTTTTTTTTCTTATTACAAAAAACAAGAAGCACTCTTACAAACAATGGATCCATGAGCGCAATATACAAACACAAAAAACCCATAACAAACAAATCCCAAAAAATACAAACGCGACAATTCGAAACAAAATATCACCAAAAAGAATCAGTGTAAAAAGCTGATCGAATCATTTTATTCGTATGATCTTTTATAAAATAGGTAGTACCTACTCAGCTAGTCTCCACAGGCGAAAGTTGCTTTGAAATCAATAAGAGGCTTTACGAACAAACGCAAATTGCGATCGTCCTGCGTATAAAGGATTTACGAATATTGTCATTTGCGTTCTGTGTTTGCAAAGGGAATGTGTAAAATGTCTTTATTGTATGAGCTTCGGATCAATATGGCTGAATGTCTACTATTTTTACAGTATCTTCCAATCATTTTAAAAGGATTTGAGGTGGAAATGTAGTTTTTGTAGCAACTGTTTTTGGTGGATAGTATTTTATTTGTTTAGGCTTCTGGTACGTTTCTAGACATCTAGCTTTATAAATAAATATGGGGGAATTGTTTCAGAGTGGTCCATGCTCTGTGTTTTATTACATTTTCAGTTGTAAAGACGAGTTGTATAAACACGACTGCTATTATGAAATTTATGGAATGTAATTTTTTTTTAATAAACTTTGAATGCTTTTAATTTAAAAAGCAGCTTTACCTATGTCATAAGATGTATATCCACCAGTACCATGGGATATTTATTAATAAAAGTAATTTTGAATAGTCTACAAAGAAGATTTTAACTCTTTTAATTTAAATCAAGTCGGTCAAAAATAACATTAATTTCTTACATAATACAAGTTTAAAGTGGGCGTTTAATATGCCTCTGCCTACCCCTTCGGGGAAACAGGCGTGAGTCTATGAATGAATGAATGAATACAAGTTAAATAAATGTCAATATTTCAGCTCTTGAGATTTTTTAATAACATCTACCAATTCAATCCAAAGTATATGAGAGGAAATTACAACGTTTTTCCATTTCCCTTCGTAGCGAAACTGGCGATGAAATAAATAAGAGTGATAGATATAACAATAATTACCACAGAATCATGATTACTGGGTCTGATTTGTAAGACGTAATTGATTTTTTACTTGTCATTACTTTGTTCCCAGCAAAATCGGCTGTACTTAATCGTAGCTTAATGTGTTTTAGAGTTCAGGGTGTTCATAATTATACCATCGAATTATGGCTTAAAATTACTGTAAATTGTTGCAAATATCATAAAAGACAATTCTAAATAATTTTCAAAACTCGATCCAGTAATACAGTTCGGCTCATGCGGTGCTCTGCTGCTAAATAAACGAGATATTCATCATACATACTTATGCCACAGTCAAATAATCCATACAGTCGTTCGGCGAACGCGTCTAGACGGGTCAATCGTGCGGGGGGCAAGAGGTGAGACGCGGGAAGAGCGGTACCTACTTACGTATATCGCCTTAGTTCCTAACTAGGTACATATTTTTGGGGGCTGGCGCGAGCTTGTTTTTTGTTCGTTACTTATTTATTTGCTTATGAATATAAATGAAGATGGTACATGCGAATTGTGCTGTGAGATCTTGAAATTCTTTATGCTGTTTAAAGATATAAATTAATAAGGATTCAAAAAATCTTAGATTTCATCAATTTAAAAATAATGTGCACGTACCTACTAATCTACTTACTTTTTACAATATCTCATTTCTAGTCAAATCAGAGATTAAAGTACTAAATCATTGTACGTAAACAACATGGCAGACGTAAGAAAATATGCGTTGTAAGGTAATATTCGATTCAAGTGTGATTTTAATTTCATGCAATAAGTAGGTAGTACCTAGTACCTTCGTATTAGTTAAGTACCTATCACATATTATTATGTATCTTGGTAACGGCGCATCCTAGCTCGAAAATAACCATATTTTTGGTCCCCTTTTATAAACCCCACACATGATCTCCGTAATCTCATAGCCCGGTCACCCATCCATAAAATGACCATGATGTCTATTGCTTTACCTTAACGTAGTTTGCACGAAAAAAATCTGCAAAATACTTCATATCTATAACATAGGCTCTGCAAGCTGATCCCATGGTTACCCGTCCATTAAACCACCGCTATGTCAATCGCTTTATTTTAACATGGTTTGTACGATAACGATATCTGAAAATTGCTTTATATTCTTAACCGCCTCCCACGACACCTGCGGGATGAAATAGGTGCTGACTGACACTTTGTATGCAAATCTGTCACCGCACGAAAATGCAAACTGTTTTATAATAATTATTAATCGTTATTTATTGAAATATATTAAACTAGCTCTTTCCCACGGTTTCACCCACGTCCTGAGGCAACTACTTCGCGTACCCGGTTAATTTGTAGCCTAGATTACTCCTTGGTACATCAGCTATCCGCCAGTCAACGTCTCGTCAAAATCGGTCCAGCCGTTTCAGAGATTAGTGAAAACAAACAGACAGACAGACAAAATGGTAAAAAACTTCATTTCGGTATATGTACCGACTATACATCCATATGCATTTAGTAAAAAGCGGTTATTTTAATATTACAAACAGACTGGAGTGTCTGTAATATTAAAATTATGTGTATAGATGTATTTATATGTGTAGATAAGTGATTTACACTGTAATATTCATGTAGCGTAGCAATTGTTATATGTTTCTAAAATAAATCGACGGTGTTTGAATAAGTAGGTATTTTTAACATGTGGCAGCCCTAGCCTCCTTACCCTTGTCTAGACGTTGTCGGCTTTTTCTACGAGATCAAAGGCGTCAAACTACTGTATGTCTCAGTGCACTTTTGGACATAGGAGTTTCTTAATAGACTGCACGGTTGGCGTAGTGGTTTAAGCGGCCGCCTCGGTGCTTGACACTGCGCCGTGTGCTGTGGGTTCCCACACGCTAGAGAACACTGTGTGATTCATAAATTGTTGTCTTGAGTCTGGGTGTTTATTGTGTCCGTTAGTTGTGTGTTTGTAAAGTCCCCTGCGACACAGGATTTAGTCCTAGTGCGAGTGTTGCCTTTTTTAAAAGAAAAAAATATTGCATCACAATAGCATTGTGAGCAACGACAACCCAACCTACTAGACGACACACGTAAGGCGAACATTTTCTGACAACACGTTAGACTTATAAGATACGTCTTACATAAGACCAATCCCAACACAAGATATGAATTTTATTATGACGTACCGCAAATTTGAATGCATATTTGTAGCCTCCCCTTGCCCAGCATACCTCACCGCTTTGACAGAATTGTTTGTTTGTAGAAATGAAAACATTAGGTGTCTAGTAGGTTGGGTTGTCGTGGATTGTTAGTCAATGAAGAATTTGGCCTGGAATATAATTTTTATAATAATTATAATTATGGCCGGTCAAATTCTGTCTGGCCAGTATCAACTGAATATACGGTTTGGCATAGGGTTTGACTTCGAGTTTTCCATCTCTTTCCAAAGATGCAATTTACTTCGTGCATTTTACTAAGTCGCCTTTAACGCCACCCACGTAATAAAATGGGATAGTGATACTTTGTATTACATTCCATTATATACTGTCAACACACCGAAAATCATCCATTCAGTATAATTAGAAAATCAAATAATTTAATCAGAAAATTTGACTAAAGACATAAAGACATATTTATTTCTGCATTTTGGTTGTTTACAACACTTATACATGTCAAAACCCTATTCTAGATGATGCCGGCTTTTCCTAGCTAAATGACTTCTTGAGAAGAAAGGCCGAAACAAACTCAGAGTCATTGTTTTTTTTTTGTCACTTGAATTTCTTTAGTCTTTTCTTCATCTTTTAAAGTCCAGACAAAAAAAGGGTTTAGTATGCAAGTACAACGCAGGAAATTATCTGACGCTTTTGACTGACTCGGCCCACTGATGAGCCGCATTCAACAGCAATCGTACGGCTCAACCTTAATTGAGGGAGCCAGCACGATCTGTATCACTATGCCTCCACGCCATCAGAAGGTGTATGCATAAGCATGTCAGCCTAAGCCATCAGACAGGTTGCCACAACTATTTGTTTATATGACTGCCTCCGTGGTCCAGTTGATAGCGTATGCGACTGCTGATCGCAGGTAACGGGTTCGATTCCCGGGTCGGCCAAAAGTGTTATTGGGTTTTTCCTAACCCAATAACACTTTTGGCCGACCCAGTAACAGCACCGAGTCTGGTGATATGCCCGATAACGGAAATAGGCTCACCTCCTATTACGTGGGACAAAAAAATTCATGGTGAAATGTGGGCGGAATATCACACCTCTGTCTACCCCTTCGGGGATACAGGCGTGAGTCTATAAAAAAAAACAGAAAATCTATGATTTTTCTCTACCTGCTTCAAGATCTGCTTGCCATAATTATCTCATTCAGTGTAAAAGTGCCATTATTGCTAATTCAAGTGTACCTTCGGCAGAATAATTCCAAACTTCTGAACAAATTAATTGCGGGCGTCAGCAAAATTACTTTGAATCTACCAGCGCCATATTTAAATGTAAACATCTACAAAACCAATATCGTTTACGCTGTGCGTATTTAAAGATATTCTAAAAGTTTTCTTAAACAAATCAATCGTTTGATTGGTTTGTATCTTTTGTTTATTTTAATGATTGTTCTAATTTGTCTTATTGCTGATTTGAGGAGTTATTTTAATTTTGTTTACTGACTGAAGATTATTGGGATTCAGGTCAGCTAATGTTAAAAAAGCATAATTTCAGCAGGTAGTGTATGATGTGGACAAAATGTTAATGTCGTCTAAAGCTCCCAAATAAAAATAAATCGTTTTTAGTCAAAACCTGTCGTGGGATCTATATGTGGTAATAGATCCCACGACAGGTTTTAACAAAACTTTGTGTAATTTGTTAATAATTATTATTTGTAAAGTGCTACAAAATTTCTTCACAATGTGGAAGACGTTTTTTGAAAAAAAAGCTACTTTGACTTAAAGCATTCTTAATGAAGTTTTTGTATTTTTTTGTGTTCAGATAGTAAACAAATTTCTTAAAACAGCAATTTTAGAGAACAGTTTGGTACGGTAGGTATTGATAAAATATCGAAATAAGCAAAACCGATATAGATTATTCGCTTACATATATAATATACAGATAGATAAGGTAATGGCATCAATCAAAGGTAATATCTCAGATAACATAATACTATACTAGCAGTAATATCCAAATGATTTCAATTACAATATATTACAATCGTGTGCAATTGAGTGAATTACGTAATGTGCATTATCTACACGTAATGTTCATACATATATCGCTTAGACAATCAAGCTTAGAATATCAACGTAGATTATATGCTTGTAGAATAAGGTTGCATCTCCATCTAAGATGTGCGAAGCAGCAAGCGTGATGCGATGAAAATACAGGGTGTCAGGAACCTAATTCGGCCCATTTCTAGTATTCGGTAGTTTTATTTGAGGTCATTTGCAACAAATTAACCCACGTAAACTAGGGGTCCAAAATGATCGGATTCTGAGATATCGAGTTCCTAAGTTTTTTTTTTTAAATTTGCCATCTTGTCATCAAAATAAACAAAATAAAAATAAACTATTCACCTCATGGCTCAAAACTGTTACTTTTCGGAAAGCTTGTTAAAAAGCATTTCGGTTGAAATAGCCCATGATTTTAGAAATAAACGCTCTGGAGTGACGAAATTTTTCTATTTTTGGATTATTTTTTGAAATTACGTACATAGTCTCCCGCCTATATCCCCGAAGAGGTAGGCAGAGGTATACTGCTACACCCACTTTTCGCCAGATTTATTTTAGTCCCACGTAATAGGGGGCGAGCCTATTGCCGTACCGGGCACATTACCAGACTCCGTGCTGCTACCTACTGAAAATTTTCTAACGGAAAAACCCAATAACACTTTGCCCGACCCGAAATCGAACCCGAGACCTCTCAATCCCACGCGCACATTTATGCCGCGAGACCAAAGAGGCAGTCCGACTTTCTGAGATAAAATTTATTAAAAAAAATATTTACTACATAAATAACGTATAAATTAATAGGAAAACATCAAGGGTTCATTACCTTTTGAAAATGGAACAAAAATATTCCAATTTTGTTACAGTGAAAAAAATACGCAGATAGTCTCGTGTTCGGATTCACAATGCCTTGCATTAGATTTAACTGGATAATTATTTGAAAATAAAGGATACAATCGACTATTGATGTACTGATGTATGATGTATGACTACTAATGTATTTGCCTACATTAGATGCTACGAAGTGGGATACACCAGCCGTGGTCACGGAATGACTGTTCTTCGGCAAAGATATAATGTGGTAATCTTCGTGGGTTTACACGCATCGATTTTCGCCATGCGGCTAGTCGCTTCACAAATCGCCTCACCAAGCCGCATCGCTAGCCAATTTACATAAGTTACTAAAATCGCATACGGCTCGGTAATTTTGGACGAAAATGTTTATCAGAATAGCTGTTTGTGCATGTTACAACGTGCGCGAAACACTCGTTCAAGCGGCGGGCGATCGCCTGCATGTGATCGTTTACACGGTCGATTTTAGTCACCAGTCGCATGCGACTGATCGCCGCGCGGTCAAAGTCGGATGCTACTCAACTTTGGAACTTGCGGTTTTAGTCACGTTGCGACGTAGCCGAATTGCCATTTAGACGGTCGATTTAGGGCGCGCGGCAAAAATCGTGCGGCTTTAGTCACCCGTGTAAATCCCCTATTACCTACCATACTTCTCTGACGCTCGTCATCCGATCATTAACCACATTCTCTTAAATATTAGTGAAAACATAATTATTATATTATATGTCATATCTATAATTTACAATATTACTAAACTGATCTATCCATCTCCACTGCTGTGGACAGCCAGCATAAATGTCGGACATTCAAACAGGTTGCCGATAAACGCCGTAGATATACGTTTGAGAGCGTCATAAATATAACTATCTCACTTCAATATAAGCCGGCATCCTCTTCAGAACAGAGATCAAATTCATCCCTTAAGGCGACTTAACACCGCTATGAAAATTTAAAGATTTTTTGAATATTTATTTGACGAATTTTTTTAAGAGTTGTACCTATAAAATTATATTTATTATTTACAACGAAATAATATCATCCTTAGCCTTCTGTGCCACTGTTGGGCAAGAGGTTTTTGAACCACGCTAAACAACAATGCGGGTTGACAGACTTTATATGTATGTCTTCCGGGAACTTTATAGAGATTAATTTTTCTTTGCCCAAAGAATTAGCATTACTATTCACGGTACCAGATGACAGTGATGCAGAGGAATACTACAACGACTAAACGCCTGCTGCTTTGTAAGTATGTAGTAAGTATTTGAATTTTAGTAGTAGGTTTAGTTTTAATTTTAAATAATTTAAGTTCCAGTATAATGTAGTAAATATTAATAATATCTCAGTACAAATGAAAAAAAATGTAACCAACGTTTTTTTATGAAATTTTATAATCAGAGGGTTTCGGGAACCATAAATCGATATCGTTAGGATTCATCTTTAGAAAACACGATTGACTAAAAAATTGAGCAAATCTTGGTAATTTTTTTACATTCAATATTCAGCAAATATAGCAGCGTCGATAACGGTTGGCGTCTTCAGGTTGAATACGGGTGTGATGAGGCTCTGATGTATATCCGAGTTAAGTTTGGCAGGCTTGCCTTACCACCCTATCGTCCTCTTGGTCGGTGCTAATTTTACACAAGTGTGCACTGCCACTTTACTGTATGAAGTGAGTACACGATGGTGAAGCCGTGATTCTATATATTTTGGTCGACATATGGCGTAGTGATTTAAGCGGTCGCCTCGCAGTTTAGCACTGCGCCGAGTGTCGTGGGTTCGATTCCCATACGATATGACACTTTGGGTGATCCATTAATTGTTATTTCGAGCCTGGGTGTCTTTAAGCATAAGTTATAATAATGCGATTACAATAACAGAAAATAAAAGATTTAAGCATGTCATAGAAAATTTACATTTCAGCTGTGATATACACCAAACTGGCAGCATCGCTACGTCGCATACGTACATACGCATCGCTGTTGAATAGATATGCTTTTTGTACCAGATACAATAACTACATACTTAGTTATAAAAACGGTCAAGCTATGGAATATGGCTATCTTCTTAATTTGAACTTAAGAAGATAGCCATATTCCATGGTTTGACCGGCACTCGCTTTGTGTAAATACTAATATTTTCACACACTTACTCGTATCTAAGTTTTGGGCTGATTCGATTTAGATTGCCACCGACACGTTAAGAAGAAGCATACCTATAATATGCTCTCATAACTGGATATACTAAAAAGCTATCCTCGAGCTCAAAGCCAATGCTATAAAGATCTGAGATTTATTAAACGCATAAAATCAATTTTGGTAAGATGTAGTAAACCTAGGGTTCTGTTTATTATGCCGGTATTGCTCATAAACCTTTTACGGTGTAACAACAGACAGTTTACCTCATCAATACTTACATAACTAAGCTCGTAAATCAACAAGTGCTTACTAAGCCTAAAACGTGAACGATCTTTTGAAAATCGAAGTATAAGTTGCAGAAGACATTTTTATGACAGATTTGTGTTGGATTTCGTCAATAGATGGCAAAATAAATAGTTAGGAACGTTTAGTAACGTTATGCGATTATCACGAAGATTATATCTTTGATAGTTACTTCACAATTTGTGGATCAGAAAGACTGTTTTATTCGTATAGGGAACGAAACACACACTAGGCACTGTTTTAAGCCGCAGGGTGACTATTTAAACCCCTACGCTAACAAGTGCAGTCAAGTTAGAAATATATAGATAGTTCATACGGTTGTATAATATAGTGAACGCGCATTTGTAAAAAGAACAAGCAGTTTAAACTGCTTAGTTTAAGCTGGGCGTTTTTTTAACAAATTTTCTTTTTCACCATCTTAATATATAAAATCCTTGCGTTACTGACTGACTGACAGACACGCTACAGGCGAAACTATTGGGCGCAGGAAGCTGAAATTTGGCATGTATGTTCCTTGGGGACCGTAGGGGTGCACTAAGAAGGGATTTCCCGAAATTACCACGGGATTGGCCAAAACGGGTACATTTAAAAAAAAATGCAGGCGTAGCTGCTGGCGTCCTCTAGTATTATATAAATGTTGGTTCACGTATAAATTACATTCCGGCGCACGATATTTTTCACAAAAATTGACGTAAATCACCTAGGCTACCTGTAGCTCACAATATGAACTACCTACCTAGCTTGAGTGATAATTTTCCGCTACGAAAATAAACTATATGTGGTTTGAATAGGGAGCGACGGCAAAGAAGGCAATTTAATGAAAATATTGTGCCGCCGTAGTCAAGTGCGCTTCCTATGTGAGTTATCTGGTAACGTAAATTGGATGTAGGTGAATGAGTTTTCGCAAGGTTTCGCTGGCTATACTCCTGAACCGTACGTAGAAATATTAAATTATAAAGTATTAATCTATAGGTGTATATAAAATTCATTACTGACCGACTGATAGATAACGCACAGTCAAAACTAATGTGCGCAAGAAGCTGAAATTTGGTATATATCTAATTATGTTCATTGGGGTGCACTAAGAAGGGAGTAGCTGCGTGCTTGCTTTCGTATAATATACAGAAATACATTACTTACCTAGAAAAAAGTATTTGAAATTATATAAAAAAGGTGATACAAAAATACTGTTAAGCTAATTTGTAGAGGCGTTCGTAAGGGACGGCGAAATGCTGTAAAAGATGGAATACTTGACATGTGGCGTTTACTTTTACCTACATAAGGTAAATATCTTGGAATTGATTTCATCATCATCTCCCTGTTGTAGTTCCCTGCTGGATAAAGGCACGTTCTTGAGCTAATTTTTTGTATGTAAAATGAATAAACAACAATTTCTAATAATTATATGAAGTGGAAAACTGCTGCAAGTTTTCCACTTCATAATTACCATTTTCAAATAGCTATTCTAACTTAACGGTTAGAATAGTTATTTGAAGGTTGTACAAGAGGAAGTAATCCTCTCTTGTAACCCCTTTCATTCTATATCAACCTTCAAACTACCATAATGCCGCAGCTCAACCTAAAATGCAAATGTGTATTAGCAGTAACACATGGAGAATCAAAGGGCATTTACGTAATTGTACATACGTCTTGTACGTTAACGTGTGTTAGGGTATTCAAATGATCGTTATTGCAATTGCAGTTGGAATATACGGATAGAAGACAAGACTATGGAATGTGACGAGCCCTTTCAGGCATATAATTCGATTTTCAATGAATATAACTGAAAATCTAATCTAATACTCAATATTAGCTCAAGAGTTTGTTTGTTTGGTTGGTTGAACGTCCATTTATCGAGGAAGGCTATAGGCTATATAACATAACGCTATGAGCCACGGGAGCGCAGCAGTAACGCGGGTGTAACGGCGGGCTCATCTATTTTACTTATATTTTGTAATTATTGGTACCGACCCGCGTTGCCGTGTGGTTGACGGCATAGAATACAAGTGTCACCACCCCTTATCTTGCCGTGGGTGTCGTAAGAGGCGACTAAGGGATAACACGATGCAAATACAATCTTTGCGTAGAGACGGAAAACTCGACATCAAACCCTATACGACTGCCTCGTTGGTCTCAGTTGGGCAGTGTTATTGGGTTTTTCTGTCACGAAATGCCCAGTAGCAGCACGGAGTCTGGAAATGTGCCCGGTACGGCAATAGGCTCGCCCCTTATTACGTGGGACTAAGGTATATCTGGCGAAAAGTGGGTGTAGAAATACACCTCTGCCTACCCCTTCGTGGATAAAAGGCGTGACGTTGTGTATGTGTATGTATGGTACCGACCCGTCTGGCCAGCGTATAGGATAGTATACAGTTTTATAGTAAAGTAGCTCAAATCCTGCAACTGAATCACAATGCTACTATGAATTAGGGCAGGCTTTAGTCCAGCAGTGGATTACGAAAGGCTGCAAAGGAAAAGCAATTAAAAGTTTACTGACATCCTGAGACGAAACCTTTTAGATAATTAAAGGGCAAGGCTAAGCCCTATCTATCGCACTATTAATCAACGAGTAATTCTTGTACCTATATATATAATCTGAATCTCGGAAACAGCTACAACAATTTTCATGCAATTTAGTATGCAGAGTGTTTCGGACGCTATAAATCGATCTAGCTGGAATTTATTACAATATAACGCGATTTTCCAAAAGCACCGAGCAAAGCTCGATGATCCAGGTACTAAAGCCATTATATTCGCAAGTAGGTAGTCAATAAAATCCGCATCGCTAAATGACAATCTGTTTATAACTGTAAGGCGCAAGATGCTGATATTTGACATGTAGGTATGTTCCTTAGGTGCCCTATGGGTGCACTAAGAAGGAATTTCCCGAAATTCTCATTGCATCAGAAAAAAGAGTTTAATTAAAAAATGTACGGGCGTAGCTGCGAGCATCCTATAGTATCAACTAAACTTTACTACGCGATTATACTATCATTCAAATTTACTCGGACTGGTTAGCGTCCATTTGCTTCTAGATGCCGCGCTGCCACCTAGCGATAACTGATATCTACTGGCAGACACGGCCACTGGCTTTATATCTCCGGCCTATATACTAAATAGTCCGGTAACAGCCCTCCTTAGCCAGGGGCCGACGGTACGCATCGATTTGGCCTATATTTTTTTGCGTAGCCTCAGAGAAAGTTTACTGTTTTGCGGTCTAAAGTAAAATTGGCTTAATGAAGGCCAAAAGCATATTTAAGAGATAGCTGGAAGGGAAAAAGTTTTGGTTTGATTTTTCAGCGTCTTCGTCTTACGCTTCTATATTATAATTTCATTAATATTAAGGCGGGTTTTCTGGCGCATGAAAAAGAGCTTTGTGCTGGAAATCTGTTATTTCTTTCCAAAATCTGTAAATGATAACCGAAATCTTTTTTAAAATTATAAGTAGGAACGTGTTCTAAGAAGATTATATCGTAGTAGCTAATTAATAAGCTAGCCTTCATAGCTCTTGTCATATCCTACAAGTTACTACAAGTCACTTGAAATAGATCCATGCTCGTTTATTTATAAAATGGAATTGCTAATGAAATTCTCTATTTATATTGTACTCACGGTCCTGATACAAAGGCATACTCACGGTCCTGATACAAAGACAAGAAAATTACACCGTGTACAGTGGGCGGCGTTATCACTAAAAGCAATTTCTTCCAAACACCCTTGTGTTAGACAGGCATAGATAATAAAAACGTAATTGTACAGTATATGTAACTGCAAACCATGGAGGACCTTGCAATGAGGGTCTTCTGAAATGACGCTCACTATGTGGCAGCACTGAGGCATAAGGTCCAGAAACCTGTCAAACTGTCAAAGCCTTTATATATAGTCTAAGCAAAGCCCCTATATTTTCGTACGTCTGTGTTTGTTTGTATTATGTGTGTGTACGCGTCTGTACATATCTGACGTCAGTTTGGACCTGACGCATACTAAGCGCCGTCTGGTGGTAGAAGAAATATCAAACACCCTTATTGCAACATACGTCCTCTATTAAATCCCAAGTAGTGAAAAGTAAACCGGCATCTCAGAAAATAAACTGTTTTAACAGCGTACATCTATAAGTCTACGTGTACTACCATATAAAAAAATTCAATAGAATAATTGTATTCTCCGTAGCAACCAGTATAATTATGATACTAGCGCGACTTAAGTACCTTATTGATAATCTTACTAGACTGCCTCGTTGGTCTCGCGGCATAAATGTGCGCGTGGGATTGGGAGGTCTCGGTTTCGATTCCCGGGTCGGGCAAAGTGTTATTGGGTTTTTCCGTCAGGAAATTCTCAGTAGCAGCACGGAGTCTGGTAATGTGCCCGGTACGGCAATAGGCTCGCCCCCTATTACGTGGGACCTAAAAATTCATGGCGAAATGTGGGTGTAATATTATACCTCTGCCTACCCCTTCGGAGATACAGGCGTGAGTCTATAAATAAAAAAAAATAATCTTACTACTGTTGTAAATTCGTAAGTTTGTTACGATAAATGTTTGTTACCTATTACTAAACGCACATTTTCACTTAAAAACCTACTACTTAACGGATTCTGATGAAAATTAGGTTAACAAATGCGCTACCTTTTGTCCCGATAAATCGACGCCCACGCGGGCAAAGGCGCTGGCAAAAGTTAGTCATAAATAAATATTTTTCGAGTTTGAACGACTTCTTCAAAGATGTTCGTTGCCTAATGATGCGAAGAGTTTAATGCCGGCGAAAACTCTAAAGCTAAAAAAAATATAAAGGTTATTTCTGGTAAATCTCATTGGTCCCGGCGCGTGATGCATATACGAAAAAGCTTAAATGCAATCGCAATGATAGTGATCACCTGAATATAAAAAATAACCAAGTTATTTACTCATGCAGCTATCGAAATACTTGCGTCGTCATTTTTGTTCATTTCACTCTTTTTGAGCTACTCAACTTGACTCTGAGCCAGAAAAGTAGCATATGAGTGATATGAGGCATAATACGAAAAGTTTTTCAATACTCATGTCATCATGTAGGTATTTTTCAGTTTCGGACAAGCGTAGACTGACCAAATATTAGCTATCTAATAATCATGATTATACACTAATAACTAGAGACTTCTAAATAACTACGATAGGTTTTGTTTGTTCTTTTTTAATATACTAAACTTAGAAACCAAAGCCCACTACCAATAAAATATAAGTGGGCCTTGTTATACTAATGAGGTTTTTATAGTACTAAATGGTCCGAATGAAATATAATTAGCCTAATTATCTTTCAACCAGAAATGTTGGTTAGGGGCAATGTGAATGAGTGTGATGTGCTTTTTAATTTTAAATATATTGACACCAATGACATACTGAAGGTATTCAAGACGCTCAATGATAAAAAATCTGTTGACTTATGGGGCATTTCTGTTAAGCTTGTGCGACAAATTATTTCTAGCTTAGCTCCATATTTAGCTGCAATATTCAAAAGATGCGTAGATACAGGAGTATTTCCTGATCTAATGAAACACAGTAAAGTAATACCATTATTCAAAAAGGGATCAAAGAGCGACCCTAGTAATTTTCGGCCAATTTCTATCTTGCCTGCTATTAGTAAAATTTTTGAAAAGATTATTTTGCATCAACTAGAGAGCCACTTTCACACAAATAATTTATTTCACAGTGAACAGTATGGCTTTACTAAGGGTCGCTCCACCGTTGATGCCGGTGTAACTTTGTTAAAGCATATTTTTAATGCTTGGGAAAACTCAAAGGTTGCCATTGGTGTTTTTTGTGACCTATCAAAGGCCTTTGACTGTGTGGAACATAATACACATTTACTTAAATTGAAACTTTATGGTATTAGAGATACCGCACTCGATCTTGTTGCCAGCTACCTTAGTGATAGAATTCAGTATGTAGATGTTAATGGGAGTAGGTCTCTAGGTTTGCCAGTAGGAATGGGCGTTCCACAGGGCTCTATTCTCGGTCCATTTCTTTTTTTAATATATATTAATGATTTGCCGTTCTTTGTACAAAATATATGTGATATTGTTTTGTTTGCCGACGATACGTCACTAATTTTTAAAGTTGATCGTATTTTAAGTAACTTTGATACCGTCAATAACACTCTTGCACAAGTATTAGATTTGTTTTCGACAAATAATTTGGTACTCAACTCAAGCAAAACCAAATGTGTTAAATTCTCTTTGCCTAATGTCAAAAGTGTTCCTACTAATAAAATTTTAAACAAGGAAACAATTCAACTAGTCGAATCAACCGTATTCTAAGGTGTAACTTTTCTCGCAGTAAAACTTAGTTCTGCAGCGTTTGCAGTTAGAAAAGTTAGGTAATTCACAGATATAGATACTGCTAGACTAGTTTACTTTAGTTATTTTCACAGCGTAATGTCTTACGGAATAATGTTATGGGGTACAGCTGCTGATATACAGACTATTTTTATCATTCAAAAGAGGGCCATACGTGCAATTTATAATTTAGGTGCTAGAGATTCTTTACGTGATAAATTTAAAGAAGTAGATATATTGACAGTTGCATCGCAGTATATATATGCTAAATTAATGTACATTAAGAAAAACTTAATTCTATACCGCAAAAATAGTGATTTGCACAAAGTGAACACAAGGAATAAGCATAAACTGGTGGGAACTAACTACCGTCTACATAAAGTTCAGAACTCATTTGCGGGGATTGGTATACGATTTTTCAACAAATTGCCTCTTGAAATAATGAATTTACATACATACGTACATACATACATATACTCACGCCTTTTTCCCGACGGGGTAGGCAGAGACAACAGAACGCCACTTGCTCCTATCCTTACAAACCTCACGCGCTTCCTCTACACTCATTACTCTTTTCATACATGCTCGCCGGTTGCGGGTACTTCGGACCTTTCCGTTTCTTAGGATGTCTCCAATTTGGTCGAAGAATGTCCGCCGAGGTCTGCCGCGACCGACTTGCCCACACACATTTGCCTTATATATCTGATTCGTCATTCTTTCTTCACTCATTCGCTCCACGTGTCCAAACCACCTAAGCATTCCTTTCTCAATCCTTGTCACCACATCTTCTTTCAGTCCACTGCTCTTTCGTATAGTTGCATTCGGAATTCTATCAATCAGTCTTACCCCACACATACTATGCAGTGATCGCATCTCAACTGCGTTAATTCTACTTTCATGCTTTTTCTGCAAAACCCAGCTCTCACTTCCATACATCAACGTGGGGACAAGCACTCATTGTGAACCGCCAATCGTGCCTCTTTTGGCACCGTCTGACCGTTCATAAACGCCCACAGTGCTCCATTTACACGATTTCCCGCAGTCACTCTCCTTTCAATGTCTCCCTCACATCTTCCGTCCCTTGTAAATACGCTACCCAAATATACAAATTCCTTTACATGTTAAGTTGAGGTGCCTCGTGAACACATGATTTTTGCAGGATTTGGATATTTTTATGATTTGTTGAATGTAGTTTAACAATATTTATCCCTGATCATATCATTGTTCACTTGTCACCTTCACAAAATTCTTTCTACATTTGCATTCCTTTACGCGTTCCACTAACTTATGTTAATAATAACGATCTGGAAAATGGAGGTAATTGGCGGTCATGGTCAGTATACCAATAGATTGTTTCTTACTGCTGGTTCGTATACCGTTGTCGTCATGCTCACTAAAATGTCATTTCTTGTGGTGGCGTCGTGTGTCGGGTCATCCCTGTCCCTCTAATATGGCGAGAGGGATGATGGCTGGCACATGCGTCATACTCGTGAACGGGTGCTACTTGCGATGACTGGTCGATGACGGTCTTGTGGGCTGGTATTAGATTTTAATATTTAACTGCATAATTTCCATCATGGTTCTGATCATTTTCGCGGATTGCCTGCATTATTAGGTATATATTATAATGTAAGTGGATGCTCCTGTTTCACCATGTCTATTCTGAGGAGGCTACCCAAAACTATTATGCTTGAGTATTATTATGTACAGTAAATATATACAAGTGATATAGAAGGTCTAACAGTTGCAGCACCTTACAAAATGTAAATTGTGTATTATTCAAAACCTGGCGATGAAAAAGAGTGAGCGTGAGTTTTATTGCCCGTTCTTTCTCATGGTTCTACCTATTGCTTTGCGAACGTGGCAGTAAATGTAAATGTAGAAGCATACAGTAATAATGTTTTAAATTTGAGTATAAGTAATTATTTTATAAATTTATTATTTTGACATTCATAAGCGTCACATTGTGACCCAAATGAATAAAAGATTTTGAATTTGAATTTGAAAACCGACTCAAAAAAGGAGGTACACAATTAGTTTGTTTTTATAATGTCTGTCTGCCTCCGTAGTCCAGTGGATAGCGTATGCGACTGCTAATTGGAGGTCCCGGTTTCGATTCCCGGGTCGGGCTAAAGTGTTACTGGATTTTTCCGAATTCTCAGTAGCAGTACGGAGTCTGGTGATGTGCCCGGTAACGGCAATAGGCTCGCCCCCTATTACGTGGGACCTAAAAACTCATGGCAACATGTGGGTGTAATGTTACTAATGTTATACCTCTGCCTACCCCTTCGGGGATACAGGCGTGAGTCTATAAATAATATTATAATGTCTGTAGTGACCGAATTCGAAAGTATATTTTAAATAAAGGTTTACTGCCTTTTGGTCACTTTTTATTCAAGTTATGGAAATTACAAATAAAATCGGTTTGCCATTAAAAAAATATTGTTTATTTGCCGGATTTCACAAGCTTTTATATTACGAGTACTTTGACCTGTCCCGGTGTCTTTAATGACATCTCGGTTTTTTATTGAGCTGAAATTTTGCATGTACGCGTGGCAATGCCATGTTATGTTGTCATGGAACTGATCTGATGATGGAGCTGGAAGGTAGCCATATGAACTCCGCAATAAAACGACACAGCCCATCAAGGGCTCGTTTGATTCGCATTGATGAGTACTTTGATCATATATTTATGTTTAGCGCTTAATAAAGCTTGTTGAATTAATAACAGTTGTTTTACTCTTATTTACTTTACGTGTAAGTACTTCAATATTTGTAAGTCACAGTCAAAGTCAAAATCCTTTATTCATTTAGATCACAAAGTGACACTTATGAACATCAAATTTAAAACATTATTACTTTAAGCTTCTACATTTACTGACACTTTCGCAAAGCAAGGGCGTAGAACCGTGAGGAAGAACGGGCAATAAAACTCACAGTCACTCTTTTTTTATCGCCAGGTTTTTCGTATTAGAGTAAAAACTATCGTAGGTTAGGTATGTAGGTTAGGTAGGTAGGTATCGTAGTTAGGTAGGTTTTTCATAGTACACAAAATAGTACATATGTAGGTAGATATTTAGCCTTTCGATGCGGGAATAGTTGAAGCTGTACCCAAAAGGGTAGGCTCATAATATTACCTTAACAATTATTAGATTTCAAAAGACGAATTCCCTCACACCCACGCTCCAGAGAAAACCAGTCTGGACAACCAACAGCCCTCAATCAAAATAAAAGGCATTGTTGTAGTAAATAGTGGAAATAATAAAACATATCCCAATAATAAGTGCTTATTCCTTTCGTTTCATGTTCTGGAATGATCGATTGCGTGACGTCGCCGTTCTCACATTCAGGAGGCTTGAGAGCTCGTCATCAGCGCTGACACTTCAACTTGACCTTAAGAATATCAATCTTGTGTTGGTCCGGCATTCGGTACTTCTGAGGTAAATACGTCGGTTATGAGTTATGAGTCTATTTATAGAGCTAGCTTCTGCCTGTGACTTTGCCCGTGTGGTAGTCGTTTACCGCGATAAATAGTAGTCCATGTGCTATTCTAATGTAAGAAGTTATACAACTGCCAAGATTAATCGAAATCGGTTCGGTAGTTTTCATTATAATTTATTAAGACTGGGCTCATAGCGCAAAAAGCCTAGTAGAGACAGTTTCAGTTCCGATAACCTAATTGAGATAGTAATAAACTGTTGAACAGAGGGTCTCGGATCTAAACTCATGGCGCACACTGACTTTTCAAAGTTATCATAATCATTATCATAATAATCAACATTTCATAATACTACTCAATGATGATAGAAAAGTAAAAAAAGTAGATAGGTATGTTATAGGCGTACCAAAAGCAGGACGCTAAACATAAGCCAGTTGGCAAGTCTGACATATGTGTATGTGACGTCCCGAGCCGGCGTCAATGTGAAACTGACACATGTTGTCAACCGAAAATAAAATAAAATATGGAGTTATCGATGTGTGCGTTAGAGTACCGTTTCTACGGATTGATTACTACGTAGGTAACGTATATATATCTGCCTCATTCTTATAATATCATTGATACTGCTACCTCTCATGATCTAAATTTTTAGTCCATTGGGTTATAGTTTTTTCACAAATCACAAATTCATTTTCAATACACATAGGGCAAGTTGTAGACAGTGACTAGTAAATTTATAATTTCAATTGTTCACTTCGAAAAGGCGAATCCGATCATGTTATAGTGCAGGGGTGACCAAACGGTCGATCACGGTTTTCAGTAGAGTCGATGATAAACATTTTATGTTCTTGTCCGATCGCAAGACCATAACATTTTTATGAACTGCTGAATCAACATTTAGTTAAATTTTCCAGCCACTGCCCATTACAATATTAATTTATCTGTCAAACTTTTAATAAAAAATGACATAACATCACGCCTTTTATCCCCAAAGGGGTAGGCAGAGGTGTATACACACCCACATTTCGCCAGTTATGTTTTGGTCCCAATGTAATAGGCGGCGAGCCTATTGCCATCTACCGGGCACATTATTAAGCGAGCGATAATTAACATTTTTAATTAATTCACACATAACTTCGAAAAGTCAGAGGTGTGTGCCCGGGTACCTGGGGATCGATCCCGAGACCATCGTCTCGGCAGTCCGTTACGTACACCACTGGGCTATCGCCGCTTTAATAAATTTAATAAAAATACAAAATTAATTATGTGTACCTTTGCAGCTTATTTTTAAGTTTAAAGAAATAAGGAATTGGTAGATCCTACACAGTTTCCTCGGTAAAAAATCAATCCTAGTTCTAATCAAGTTGGCCACCCCTGTTCTAGTGAATATTTAATCTGTCTAGACACGAAGCCAGATACTGCGGACAGTAAACTATGTCGTGAATATCGAAAAAGTTTACAATTTGCCCCACAGTTTTCAAATTGGTCGACTTTTCAAAAGCAGATTGGTTAGATCAGAATTTGACTGAACTTTGAAATATTTTTGATAGCGGCGTGCTGCGTGTCATCTTGAAGCTCAAATTGCACTATTAATACTATGTTTCACTCTTATGGTTACTTATTAATGTAAATACTCGTGCGTTAGATATTTGATAGCACATTTTATTATAAAAATTATTAAAAGACTGTCTGACAGTAATAAAAAAGTTACAATTTTTGACAGGAGTCTTTCGTCAGGAGTCAGGAATCAAAGTATTTTATATAATGTAGTCGATGAATTCAGATAACCGCTTCATTATCTCCTAGTTCTCCTACACATCGATGTAATTTTATAATATCATTTCAAAGATAAATAGGTATATTATTTATTTACAGAGTCTTTTGTGAGTTTTTGCAACTTTCGAATGTGAATATGAAAGCTATTTAATTGTCCTAGCGTAAAATTCGTATAAATGTTAAGTTAATAAGTTATAAGAAAATTATTTTTCTTCTTTGAGCTACGTAGTTCTTGTCCCAAAATCTAAAAAGCTAATTTTATCGCTTATAATACAATTATTTACATAATAAGAAATATAAACCACAGGTATTTATTTACCTATTAAAAAGTTCAATAAAAGTTAAAATAGAAATAGCCTGTTTACAGCGCCGCTTTAATAACGTAATTGAATACACAGCCTAGATAAAATACTTAGCCCACAAGCAAAAATAAACCTTAACTTCTTTACATACATTTCAAATTTACTCGTCAAAGGTCAAAAATTCAGTTTCATTGTCTGTGAATCTTTGCGAACAAAGTTTAAAATCAGTTAAATGATGGCGAGTAGTATGTCATTTGAAATTGAACTTTATGTTAAGAGTGTAAAGTTCAAAATGATGTTGGGTGATCTTTTATGGCTTTATGTTCTTAGCATCTGTTGCGGCTTTAAAGGCCTCTAATTACTGAAAATGATGGCACCTTGAGATTGTTTATGGGGCTTATGGCCTTCATTTGTAATATTATACACATTTGTATATATCGCCTCTAATACGACTAGTACCTAGATTTTCTTTTTAAACCCTCATAGCAATTCTCATTTCGAATTTTACCACGCATCAAGAGCGTGTTTGTTTTTTGCTTTATATATTTGTCTGTCCGTCCGTTTTTGTGTGTGGAGATAGGAGGCTGGAGAGTGACATTGGCTACAATTCTAGTAGAATAGAATTAGATTCAAGCTAGAGTCTAGTAATTTCAAAATTTTCACGACACATATCGATTGCTTGGATAAGTAACATGCAACCATTGATTTGGAAGCATCAGGTCTAATTTTGTATTTTAATTTAGCTGCGGTTTTCCTGTGTATTAGCTGTTTGATGTTATCAGTAAGCCAAGGTGCGGGATGATGTTTTATTTTCACGGGGCGAACTGGTGCATGCTTGTCGAAAAGCTCTATAATTTGTTTTGTGAAAACGCAGACCTTTTCATCGACAGTTTCAGATATCATAAGTGGAGTCCAGTCGATATTTGCGGTATCTTCACGAAGATTTTCAGTGTTTATGCTACCAAAATTGCGTTGCAATAGAATTTTAGGTTTGATTTTAGGAGGACGAATTTTATAAGAGATGAACAGCAAGTCATGGTAGGAGAACATATCTGCTGGGTATTGCCCGTGCGAGGCAACATGTTCTCTTGAAGAAACCATGATAAGATCAAGAAGGGAAGGTAAAGAGTTCGGAAAATGATGTGTTGCGCTTGAAGGTAGTATTGACGTATTGCAGGCAATAGTAGTGGAAAGAAGAGAAGAAGAGCGGGCATCTTTTTTAAGTAGACAGGTATTAAAATCACCCATTATGATTACGTGACTGTAAGAGGGCACAAGATTAACCAATAGGGTTTCGAAACTAGAAAAATAATCTATACGTAATGAGGGACAGTAGTAAACGCCGAGTAGGACTTTGGTGTGGTTTAGTACAACTTCCAGGAATAAATGTTTGCCGGCATTAGGCGGCGGTGGCTGTGCAGACATATCTACAACTGTATAGGAGATGTGTGAGCGCAAATATATGGCAACACCCCCACCGCCCCCAACCGCTCGATCATTTCTGATAAGTTGGAAACCGGGTAGGGAGTATAATGTGGAAGGCAGACAGGGCCTTAGCCATAGCTCAGAAACAAGGATAGCATGAATGCTCTTACAGTCTAGATTGGCCAGCATATCAGAGAAATGTGCCGGAATGCTTTGGGCGTTGATATGAACGGCATATAAATTTTTGGGCACATCAGAAAACTGTGAATTAAGACAGTCAGCAAGGGATGGTACACAGGAAAAGCTATCTACACTACTTAATGAGTGAAAACTATCATCGTCGCTTATGTCGTTGATATCAATGGCGATAATATAATATGATTGACTTAAATATAAATATTATGATATGTATCTATAAATAAACGTAATGTAAATTTAATAAATATTATATGTATATATATAATGTGATAAAGTTTAAAATCAACCAATAATATAATATGTGTTATATGTATGTAAAAAGGCAGCGATAGCCTAGTGGAGATACCAATGGACTGCCATGCAGAGCGTATCTGGTTCGAATCCACGGCACGCACCAATGACTTTTCGAAGTTAAGTGTGTATTGAACACTGAAACTGTTTACATTACCGCGGTGATTTAAATTCCTAATTATAGTAAATAAAGTAAGATACGTTAGAAAAAGTGGATAAAATAAGTGCTGAAACTGTGAACTTTATGTGATATTGTTGGTGGCTCGTTTTAAGAACGATAAACAAAGTTACGACAATTTTGCTTCGCAATGTGCATTGACGAAATAAAACATGCAAAACCAATATAAACAATCAAATTGTGAACGGATTTGAGCGAGGACAATACAGTGCTAACCATCAAAAGCGGTAAATACTTAAAATACCTAGTAACACACAATAAAAACATTGAACTTATTAAAAGTGAAACGTTAAGAAAATTATTTAATTTAAAATCATACAACTAGTGCCACTTTTGCCCCAAGCGGTCAATAGCTACTACACGACAAACGTCAAACTAAGAACAACTACTGCCATTACCATACCAAGCGGCCGATAGCAGTAACTAAAATTGTGTCATCTAAATGTCATTGGCGTCATCTACATGTCATTTACGTCAAATAAATGTCATACCTATGTCAAGTAGCGCCATTTTACTATAAGTGGTGAATAGTTGAACTAAAATCTGTCATCAGGGATACCAGAGCAATAATTTTATTTTGGTAGAATTAAGGAAAGAAATTATAAAGTATACCAATCTACAAATATAAATTTGATTTAGAAGAATTATTTCCTTATTATAAAATGAGTTCCGAAAATGTAACATACCGCCAGAAAAACAAGTCAGCAATATCATGTGACCGGCTATGTTTGACAAGTAATTCGTCATCAGATGAATCAATTGCAGATACTTTACCTGAGCAAGACATACACTATGACAACGACTATGTAACAATCTTACGGGAACAAATAAAGTCACTCACTGACCAACTAGATAGCGCTCACCAACAGATCGACGAATTATTACTTGAGAATAGCTCACTTAGTAAACTCACTCAAGAACAGCAGAAAAAAATTACATATTTGAAAACTATATGTACAAGCACTCCTCACACTAATTCTTCGCGTAGAAAAAGGAACAAAAAGCAGTGTAGAAAAACATTGGACTTTGAAAATGAGGATAGTGATGCCGGAATTACGGAGTTCAAGTCAGACAGAGTTCAGACTAATAAAAACCTACCGAAAACGCCACTGATGAATAATAATAACATAAAAGAAGACAACACTAATATAGCTAATCAAGAACGAACGGTAACAAACAATGATATAGCAGATAAGGTGCCCACTGAACCGAAAATCATAATACTAGGAGATGAACAAGTTCGAGGACTTTCAGAAGTCTTAATAAATGGAAGGAAGAGCACTTGGAATGATTGCTACTCTGTTTCGGCCCTAGTCAAACCTGGCGCGCCGTCTTCACAAATCCTATGTGGTAATACAGAAACTTTTAAAGCAATTAACGATGAAGACATAGTTATTCTGTCTGTTGGAACAAATGATAAAAATCCTTCTTATTTGTATAAGGAATTATGTGTAGCACTCAATAACTTAAAAATATGTCAACAAATTTATTTACTCAGTGTTCAAAGAAACCAATATTTAAATGAAAATATGTTAAATCAAAGCCTTAAAGTTTTAGCTCAAAGTTACTCAAACTGTAAATTTATTGACGCAAATGATTTTTATAGTTATAAAAGCTCTTATCGACTAAATAATCGAACTTTCTTAAATCAGCTGGGTTTTAAATTGAATATTGAAATTGATTATTTAAAATATAAGCAAAATTTTCTTAACAGTAGACACTGGCATTGTAAATTGTATAATGAACAAAATAATGTACAGATTCGAAAAAAGGGTTCTTATCAGAAGACAATACTAGATTTTTTTAAACCAGTTGATAATCATTCCACTTTGACGATAGAAAATAAAGTACAACTATCTGAACCAAACTGTAATCAAAGTTCTACAACACGTAATGATCTTTTTCGTCTGTGAACATATTTGTGTATTGCACCAAAATATTAATGGCCTAATCAATAAATCAGACTTACTAAGCATTCACCTAAATAATTTTTTGGATGAAGGTAAATCCATAGATGTTGTATGTGTGACAGAAAGAAACATGAAAAAACCGGTCAAGTGCGAGTCGGACTCGCGCACCGAGGGTTCCGTACAAACCTGTAGGTATATAAGTAAAAGTTCACCAGTCATAGTTATGGTATATTTATTGCCAAATGAAATCTATAACATTACAGTATGGAAAGCTGGAGGAGCATAAATTAAATAAAAAGGGGTCTTTGTCGTTTGTAATCAGTCATCCTTTATTTTATATTAACATATATCGCTTGTTTTATAATATAATTTAAATACCTATACCAGCCTTGCAGCAGCCTTGCAAAAGTCTGCTGATGAATGATGGTAAGATTTTTTATCAAAGTTATTGATTTACAAAGTTTTTTGTGACTGTTAGAAATCTGTTACAAAAATACTTATAAAGTACAGAATAATTAGCTAAAAGGTTTGAAGACTATGTAATTATTTGAAATCTCAATCTCAATCAGCCTATCGCAGTCCACTGCTGGACATAGGCCTCTCCCAACACGCACCACAGCACACGGTCCTCAGCCTTCCGCATCCTTTATCTGGGCTATAAGACGTTGCTTCGTACCAAATTTCAAGATTTTGAGTTCACGCCTTCACGGGTACTTCCCTGTAGGTTTTGATTCCCTTGCGAGTAGTCGCGAGCTTAAAATATGATTATATTGCTCTTTTTTTTGATTGCGTAGACATAGAGTTTGATTTTGTTACAGCCTTACGGTGTTATATACCTGAGTATTTGATATGAATTTCAATTTAATACCTCTACGCGTTCAAGAGTAAGGGGTAGTAACTTTAAATTTATTAAAAATATTTTTTTATATGATGTAACTAAAAAATTACGGTTTTCGCAATTTTTCCTTTATAAGTGATATAAGACGCTGCTTCGTACCAAATTTCAAGATTCTGAGTTCACGGGAAGTACCCTGTAGGTTTTGATTCCAATGCGAGTTTGAAAATATGCTGCAATTTGCAGCATATACAGCTGTATCTTTTGATTGCGTTGGATTAGAAGTTTGATTTTTTTACAGCTTTATGGAACCATAGATTCGAGTATTTAGTATAAATTTCAGTTTGATACCTCCACGCATTCCTGAGAAAAAGCGTCTTGACAGACGGACGGACAACAAAGTGATCCTATAAGGGTTCCGTTTTTTCCTTTCGAGGTACGGAACCCTAAAAATGGGGATCATGTACATTTATCTTTATTGAATTATACTCTTCATACGTATTTTGCTAGAGATGATAGAAATGGAGGCTGTTGTATATTGCTCAAAAGTAGTATTAAGGGCCAAAAAATAGATTTAACAAAATTTTGCAAGCCCCACCTCATAGAATGTTGTGCAGTGGAGCTTCAAAGTGTTTCATTGATAGTTATATGTATATATAGACCACCTAAATATGATAAGCTCTCTGTGAATGCGTTTTTAAATGGTTTAGATCTTATTTTAAACGAATTATGTCTAAAGAATAAAAAGAAAGTTGTTTTATGCGGGGATTTCAATATAGACATCTTAAAGAAAACCAACAGCAGCCTATGCTTTGAAAATCTATTACATAGCTATAATTTAACTATGGGTGTACGGGCACCAACACGACTTTGTAGCGGTACCTGTATTGATAACATAATTCACAATGTTAGAGGCAGCAAATGTGAAATTGCAGAGCTTGCAATGTCAGATCATACTGCTCAACTGCTTAAATGTCCTGTAAAAAAGACCTGTATACTCCCATACTGGTTTATATTTAGACGTAAGTATTGTAATGAAAATATTGAAAAATTCAAGGAATGCTTACAAAATTTGACATTTAATGATATTTATTCCTGTAATGACCCCAATGACGCATTTAATGAATTCCATGACAGCTTCAAACTATATTATGACTTATGTTTTCCAAATAATAAAATCAAAGTACAGGCATGTAAAAAGGCAAAATGGATTAGCAAGGGTATAAAATTATGCTGTAAACGTAAACGACAAATGTTATGGCAATTCCGAAAAAACCCTAGTTATGAAAATAAAAAAATATTTAAAACTTATTCCAGCAGACTAAAAACAATAATCCGACTAACTCAGAAATCTCACAATAACAACTTTATAAATAATGCTACAAATAAGAATAAAGCTACATGGCAAATAATAAATGAATGCAAAAGGAATAAGCCGGTAGAAGGAATAGAGTCAATTATAAAAGACAATAAAGTTACTACTAATCCAAATGAAATCGCTCAAATATTTAATGATTTTTTTATTGACGAAATTGAATCAAATAGCATTAATAACATTAATAATAATTTAAAATTTGACATTAATCGTGACTCTCTATTCATAATTCCGAAAATTCCTCATGACATTATTAAAATCATACACTCATTAAATAATACCAGTAGTTCTGGTTCTGATGACATTACAACTGGTATAATTAAAACAGTAGCAGTTAGCATTGCACCAGTGCTGAGTTACATTATTAATCTGAGCATAGAGTCAGGTGTATTTCCGGAACGGCTTAAACTTTCTGTTATAAAGCCTCTACATAAAAAAGGCACCAAACAGGAACCTGGTAACTATCGACCAATTGCCTTGCTTTCTATATTTTCTAAAATAATAGAGAAAGTAATTTATAATTCATTAAACTCATTTTTTGAGCAAAAGAATATTTTTACCGAGGAACAGTATGGCTTTAGAAAGAACAAGAACATCAACATGGCTATTTTTAAGTTATATGAAAAAGTTATTTCAAATGTTGATAGACGATGTCCTGTAGCAGCTTTATTCATGGACATGAGTAAAGCTTTTGATTTCGTGGATCGCTCAATACTTTTAAATAAATTGGAAAGGTATGGGATTAGAGGTAATGCGCTCAACCTTCTTAAATCATACTTGTCAGGCAGGAAACAAATTACGAAAATAACTAAACTTTGTGTTCATTCAAAAACAGAGCAAAGTTATGTATCTTCTCAAAGGTCTACTAATTACGGCGTACCGCAAGGGAGCATATTAGGACCTTTGCTGTTCCTTGTTTACATCAATGACATGCCTATAGTAACAAATCATCAAATGGTATTATTTGCGGATGACAGCACTGTAATTTTTTGTGGTAATAATGATATCATGACGTTCGAAAGAGAAATAAATAACTGCCTAGGACTATTAATAGACTGGATGAAATCGAATAATTTAAAAATTAATCTTGACAAAACCAAAATCATGACATTTGAACAAAAAACTAACCATGGAAAACTTGACATACGATACGACAACAAAATAATTTTAGAAACTACGTCTACAAAATTTTTAGGGCTTGAACTCAATAGAGACTTCTCTTGGAAAAGTCATACTGATAGTGTATGTAAACGTCTAAGTCAATATTCATATGCTCTACATAAACTATCACAAAAAGTTAATCATACAACACTAATTACAGCATATCACGCATATGTCACATCTACTTTACGTTACGGCTTGATATTTTGGGGCAACTCCACAAATGTGAACATTGTCTTTAGGTCTCAAAAAAGATGTTTAAGAGCTTTATGCGGCATAAAAAACACTGACAGCTGTAAACCATATTTTAAGAGTCTAGGTATATTGACAGTGCCTTGCCTATATATATTAGAAGTAGTCTTATTTATAAAAAACAATTTCAATTTATTTGACACGCTTCGTAGCGTACGTCATAGAAATAAGATACGGTTCAAACCATATAAAAAATCGGTTTATAATAGGAACTTTTTAGGTATGGCACCCAAAATATATAATAGACTACCATCATGTGTTTTAGAAAGCGACAATATAAAAATATTTAAAAAACAAGTAAATGACATATTAGTAAATAAGACATACTACTCAATTAACGAATATTTAAATGATAATAATATTAATAGATAATGACATTTCTTTTTCTCATATTTTTCTTTTTTTATATTTATATTCTATTTTTAAATTCTATGTAAAAGCAATTTATGATTGTTATTGATGAAATGATTGAATTTTATTAAAAACTTTGCATGCCTATAGTGGTAGAACATAGTGAACTGCGCATTCACTCAACATCTTGCAATGTATAAAATTATGTACCTATGTTCAGCAATAAATGATTATGATTATGATTATGATTATGGTATTAAATTGTTAATTATCGCTTGCCCCGTGCCTCGGAGAGCACGTTAAATCGTCGGTCCCGGCTGTCATGAAGTTCTTTGACAGTGGTTACGGGGAGACAGTACCCTCAAATAAACTGATACTGGATAACCATGGAATATGGCTATCCCTTTGGGTTGCGGAGGTTAGACGGTAGTCGCTCTGTGGAAAAGTTGATATTCTGTCATATCTGGTTAGACCAGTAAGCGGAGTAAGCGGACCTCGGGCTCCAAGGCGTGAAAGTTTTGAATGCAACCAGGATAACGCTAGGGAGATGATGATGTGTTATATGTACAAGTATGTATTAAAAAAGTATATATGTATGTTTATCTATTGTCTAGTACTCATAGTAAAGTTAGCTTAGTTTGGGAATAGGTAGATGGTGTGGTGTTTATGTGGTAGAATGTATTATTATTCCTGAGATTAGAAGAGGTGGTGATAATGATATGAGTGCTTATACTTATTTATAATTTGAGTTTCTTGAGGTGGTATATTATTATCATCGCAAATGTTTTGCGTTAATATTAGAGAAGATGTTTGTGTGAGAAGGTTTATGTTACCCATTGTGATAATTATTATGAATATGAGAGTCCTTATGTTGTTATTAAAAAGGTTAGAGGGTGGTTTTATGAAGTTTGTCCACCCGATAGATAGTGTCTTATGAATTGTGTGAAATTTGATTAGGATTTTATTCCAAGTTGCTACGTTCCACTGGTATCATCTATGTTGCTAGACTTATTTTAATTTGCAGAAGGAAATAGCTTGTTACTTATTTTATTTGTCACATAAGAACTTAAGATAGACATAGCATAGTTCAAATTATTTTTTTGACTTGTTTTATTTCCTTGTGTAGTTTTCAGTCATACTCATATATACTTCGTTCCTGCACCTAGGAATAAAGCATCTTAAACTAAACTGACCTCAAAAACTTCTCTCGTAGCTGAGAAAGGCAGTACTGCGACACCGACCAGCAGGTCTGCGACCGCCAGTGACACGATGAACAAGTTCGTCACACTCCGCAGTTTTGAGGAGCAGAGGACTGCCGCTATGACTAGGCAGTTACCTGGGGACAAAGAGCTTATTAAATACATATGATATTTTATTTGGATATGAATAAGCAGATATTCGTAGTTTATTTTTCTATGGTATTATTCTTTTTGCTCTACTATTATGCTTATTGACCACAAACTGAAACATAGACGTACGAAAAATTTTATGAAATAAAGCATTATTTTGAATATTTCGAGGTAAAGTAGTATATTTAGTACGATATACCTTGCCCTACTTGGGCGAATCCAACTCGCAACTGATCAGATTTAATTCAAAATTTAATGCCACTTTTCTAACCACAAATGATTTCAAAGCAAATATTTAATTATCTATCAACGTTCTACTAATAAAATTAAAATGACTAAGTAAGTAGTATTACAGTAGAACTATACACTAAATCGTTCAGATTAAATACGAGATCATAATTACAAAAACAAAAAATCGCTCGCTTAACAATGTGCCCGGTAGATAGCAATAGGCTCGCCCCCTATTACATTGGGACCAAAACATAACTGGCGAAGTGTGGGTGTGTAATACACCTCTGCCTACCCCTTCGGGGATAAAAAGGCCGTGAAGTTATGTTATGTTATCATAATTACAAGCAACCAGTAACAAAAACAAATATCCGTGTAAAACAGGTTTTCATACAAGTTATAGCAGCGATAGCTGAGTGGAGAGACTGACAGACTGCTATGCAGAGGGTCTCGGGTTCGAATCCACGGCACGAACCAATGACTTTTCGGAGTTAAGTGCGTATTAAATAGTTAGTTATCCCTTGCTAATCGGTGAAGGAAAACATCGTGAGGAAACCTGCATGTCTGAGAGATCTTCATTTTATTTTTATTTTATTTATAGTCTCACGCCTGTATCCCCAAAGGGAGGAGAGTAAATATTACACCCACATTTCGCCATGATTTTTTAGGTCCCACGTAATAGGGGGCGAGCCTATTGCCGTTACCGGGCACTTCACCAGACTCCGTGCTGCTACTGAGAATTCGGAAAAACCCAGTGCCACTTTTGTCCGACCCGGGAATTGAACCCGGGACCTCCGATCAGCAGTCGCATACGCTAACCACTGGACCTCGGAGGCAGTCCATAATGTTCTCAAAAGACATGTGAAGTCTGCCAACCCGCACTTACCAGCGTTGTGGACAATGGATCCTTTTGATAGTGAGAAGAGGCCCGTGCCCAGCAGTGGGACAGTATAAAGGTGACTGATCATGAAATTATGAAACTTCAATTTACTCTTGTCATTTACAGAGACAACAAAACTCTATCTATCCTTATTACACAAATCCAACAATATTACAGCATCCAATCCGTTTCTGTAATTGGTATCATCGAAACTGCCAAGTTGATCTAACTTCGCGGCGATACATTGAGAAAAAACAATTTTCTTTGGGAAGAATCGATTAAAATCATCCGGCAGAGCCTTCGGTACCTCGGCTTAACTTCATTCCGGAAAGTTTCGGACTTCGATACAGGGTGGAAACGATTCGGGTGACCATGATAACTTTAGAAGTAGTATGATATAATTTCGTTCTATTTCTGATAAGCCTGGTGGTTCAGTGGTTAGGTGCCCTGATTGCTATGGCAGCGGGTTTCATTCCCAGTTTTGAAGAGGAAAGAGCGCAATTCATTTTGTGTTTGGATCTAGTGGTTTCCCGAGTTTAGGCTCTGCCGTTTTGGGATCGTGCACCAATGTGTGAATTGCCCTAAGATTATTAATTTCTTATTTATTACCTTTTAGATTTAATCTTTATTCTCAAATAATTATGCGTTATAGACCCGTTACATAATATTTTATGTATTGACATTATTCAATAAAATACTATTAGGACTTTGATTATCAAGTTTGCCCAGGACACATAATATTATAACGGTGGGCCTAATTTTGCTATCACTTTCTGGGCGAAGATGATCAAGATGGCGGAATGAGTAAGGCGATTGGCAACAAAACACCAAGAAATGGAGAAATATAGAAGTCAGCAAGGTCATGACTAAACATACTTTTGCTAGCAAAATAAAATTTGTAATTATATTTTAATAAGTATAGCTTGGTCACACTTGCTGCTTTTACTTTCGCCACATAATTGGTCAAAACTTAGTCTACCCTCAGTCAATTGCTACTCATAATAAATTATAATAAGCTACATTGTTCTGAAGAATTTGTAACGATAAACATTCTTGAAGAAAAGCTTTGATGAAGTTCTGAAATCTCAATTTATGATAGGATTTTTGGGTGGAGGACGGCGGTCGGTGTTTTCTAATCAAAATGCGATGGTTATTTCGATATGCTTTAGTAGATTATAGAATTTCGACTACTTGAAATACAGTCATCAGCAGATGTAAACACCGCCTTAGATTGGGCTCATCAGTGTGTAGACGTCATACGTTTAGAGTGTCTAAAACCGATAGTTTGGATATAATTGAAAAAGAAGTGACGGTAGGTGGTGAAACCCGTACTTCCATCCGGCACTGAGCTTACAGCAGTCTTTCCACGACCACGGCCGTTGCAAGTTCACCGAAATGTCGGGAAAACATATACTTCAAATTATACAAGTTCTTGTAACAATATGCAGTTCCATCCGACACGATCACCTAGCCAGGCCAGAGAATCCTCCCTCTAGTTGGAGGAGCACACAATTTTTTCCCTCAAAAATAACGACGGAATAAAAATTATCATGTAATACGAACGTTCTTACCTCAAAAAGACCGCTATTACCTTACATTAATTTTCGTTTAAAGACCTCCAAATACAACCATTTGCGGTTTCTACTTTCACTCTACCCAGCTCGTTAGCAGTTTTAATGTGCCATTTTTACTCTTTCTTTATTTTTATTTTTAAAAGACGTTTCGGAACGTTCGGGTCTATAGCGTTTTTAATTCGTCACTTCTTTTGAAGGTCGCTCTCTGCCTTTGGCGGGCAAGCCGCTGATTAAACGCTACATTTAAGATATTTCTCGATGAAAGTACAGCAGTTACATACTGTGGTTATTAAATCGAAATTGCGCGTTTGAAATATGTCGTTGCTTTTATTTATCGAATAAACTATGTTTTTTAAAATAAATTTTAATTTATATAAAAGAAGAAGTAGGTATATAGAATTACCATCTCATTTGTATTAAGAGACATAACATTTATTAGAAAAACACCGCTTAGGTCCTTTGTGCTAATTCTTTCTATAATTATGGCCTCACACCGTCCGACCATTATCAGGCTATGGAAGTGGCGCAGTATCCACGTACGCCTCCCAGATATTGTAGATGCGAGTCCGTTCATGTGGACAGAATCTATCACCCTCGTAGACCGATGGGAAAGAAAATCTGACACGACTGGAAAGAGATAAGGCGCACGATCAGCAGCCTTACAAAACCAAAACATAGTTCCTAAAGGATTTTGAATGAATTTTATTCAAGAGTGAAAGTACGGTTTCGTTCGCACCGCAAAAAATAATAAATTTTTGGCCATTGTGACTATATCTACACTAATATTATAAAGAGGAAAAATTTGTATTTTTTTTGTAATGGATAAACTCAAAAAGTACTGAACCGATTTAAAAAATTCTTTCACCATTAGAAAGCTACACTATCTGCGAGTAACATAGGCTATATTTTATTTTTTTAAGAAAAATTAGGGGTTCGTAAGATATATGGGTTTTTCTCAGGACGCCGCTGGTGAAACCGCGGGAAACGGCTAGTATCCTAATATAAGATTTTAGTAAATACTATTATAGCTTTTGTGCACTTGATATTACTACTTTCTTGCCAATAGAATCAAGTCGGAAGTAAGTAAGTGAGTAAAAGTAACACAATTTTCACTTGTCACCTTATGTATTGCTGCATATGGTTTAATTTCCACAGGGCCGGGGACATTAGATTTACGTTTTTCAAATATTGTTTTAAGTCGAACTACGTCGTGGCCTATATTACCTTAGCGTCCCGAGTACCGCGATTTTGTTAAATCTAATAGCGAGTCTGTGATTAACGATTTATCGTCCTTAAAACATTGTGATTCTGTTTAAAAGTGTTGTATGTGCGATAAAGCAAAATAAAAATGCCTAAGTGTATAACATGTAACAAAACAGTAACCAAGAAGAATCCTGGTGTTCAATGTAGCAAGTGCAGCAAATGGTACCACGGTTCTTGTGCTTTAGTTACGACCGACCAATTAAATGCACTGTCAGCCATGGAATCAGTAGACTGGAAGTGTAATGGATGTACAGCAGGGAGTAAAGGCAGACGTATATCAGTTATTCTGCCTGATCCACAAGAAGAAGAATCTGAAGCAGAAGGAACCCAAGTAAGCCATGCCAAGACTCTATTTGAAATACACCAAGAAGTCCAGCAACTACGTAAAAACGTTCGAGATATCATACGCGATGAGTTGCAAAACACCCTCCAATTTTATTCTAACAAAATAGATGAGTATGAACAAAAAGTTAAAGACCATGAAATGAGAGTTAAAATAATGGAGAATAAGTGTAAGGACATGGCTAATACGTGCAAAAATGTAACATTAAGAAACGAATTTTTAGAACAAAAAATAAGTAAATTGGAACAAGCACAATCGTCCAATGACTTAGAAATCTGTGGCGTTAGTCAGAAACAAGAAGAGGATGTGAAACGTATAGCGACATCAGTGAGCCTAATTTTGAAACAAAATCCAGACGATATCATTAGAGCTGTCCGAAAGAAAAAACCTACTCGTCCAGGATCATCACAAGCGGCGCGAAATAAAATAGACGCACCCATTATCATATCATTACGTGAGGGTAAGCGTGAGCAATGGTGTGAAGCCGCAAGATCAGTAAAAATTACGAACAAAGACCTTGGTGGAGAGGATGATGCAAAGGTTTACCTACGGGATTCACTAACACCCACAACATCGTACCTGTTATGGAAAGCAAAGACGGAACTAAAGGAAAAGGCGTTATGCAGGTACGTCTGGTACAGAAATGGACACATCATGGTACGCAAGCAAGATGGTGATAAAAAGATATACTATGTTCGATCGGAGATTGATGTTGAGCGAATTGCAAAGGCGGTGAAAAAACCAATAATCACCAGCACTTAATTATATTTTTACCTAACTACTTATTCTTTGAGGATAGACCATGAGTCATCCATTGTTGATCAAGTTCTCAAATAACATAAATGGCTACTACTGATCAAAATATAATTGAAAGTTCTTATTGCTCATGGAATGATTTCACATTACAAGTAACCGAAAAGCAAAATAATTTTCTTTTACTTCATGTTAACATTCGCTCAATGATCAAAAATTATTCACAACTGGATTATATTATAACAAGTAGCCCAACAATAATACATCTATTAGTTATAACAGAGGTAAACATCACTGCGACGACGTCAAGTTTATTTCAAATAAAGGATAATAATATGTACACGGAACTGCGAAACAATAGAAAAGGAGGCGGCATTATCGTGTACGCACACAAGAGTATTCATTTCACAAGATCATCAGTGAATACGGTAAACTTCGAGAGTTTGTTTGGTGAGATATCAACTTCTTACGGCTATAAAACTAACTTTTGTGCTATGTATAGACCGCCTAACCTAAACAAAAATAATTTCATTAAAGAACCAACGCAACTATTATCTGAATATCCCACCTATAATAACTGTATACTTGTGGGTGATACTAACATAGATTTAAGATGTAATAATAATATTGTAAGATCTTACCTTAACAACTTACATGAGCTAGGTTTTGAAAGTTGCATTTCACAATTTACCAGAGTTGAATCTAACATTAATGGCATATCCAAATCATGTATAGATCATTTATTCATTCGTGAATCGGGCGAACGAGGTGCGCTCAGTGATTCAATACAATCAGCTGTCATATGCGACTCATTGGCCGACCATTACATAATAGGCTTAGCGCGAACCAGTTTACAATGCGTAAACAAGTTTGATATTGTGAATAAAATAGATATTGACAAAGTAAAACAGGAATTATGTAAAATTAATTGGGATTCTGCCCTCGACTGCCGCGATCCGAATGAACTTATTGATTTTATTATTAGTACATTTCAGTCAATTTATAAAAAATGCTCTTATCAATCAAAAATAAATAAATGTAAAAAACAGCAATGCCGTTGGATTACAGATAAATTGATTGAAATGTGCAATAGAAAGAAAGAATTGTTAAAACTTTATTTGAATGATGTAAACAATAAGCAAAATGAGTTAATATATAAAAAATATAGAAATAGGACAAATAGGATGATCAATACGGCTAGAAATAGTTATATCAAAAAAGAAATTTGTAATAATTTTAAGAACCCAAAAAAAATGTGGGAAATACTCAATAGATTAACCGGTAGGATTGTCAACGCGATTGATGATTTACTCATTAAGTCTTTCAAATTACCAGCAAACATATTGTCTAACGTGTTTGTGCATGATTTTGATAAAAATGTTAAAAGTGTAATTAATAATTGTAACAAGCCTCTTCTAGATAAAAATATGTATATACAGTCACCAAATTCTTCATGTAGACTAAGTAAAATTACTGATGAAGTTTTGTATAAAATTATTTCGATATTAAGCGACAAGAAAAGACCGGGGCATGATCAAATAAGAGCCCAAGATATAAAATACATCTCTAAGCAAATGACTCCAGTACTCACACGTTTGATTAATTTATGTATTGAGCAAAAAATATATCCAGATCGTTTTAAGGTAGGTCTCATCAGACCAATTTACAAAAAGGGCAGACATAATGATACAAACAACTATAGACCTATAACAATATTGTCATGTATTGATAAAATTATAGAAAAATATTTTGGAACCATAATAAACAATTTTTTGATAAATAACAGTATTATACATGATAGGCAATTTGGATTTCAAAGGAATAAAAGCACAACGCAGTTATTGTTTCTGTTTACTGACGAAGTAAACGATCATTTAGATAATAGAAAGCATGTTATAGCTGTAATGGTGGATTTTAACAAAGCTTTTGATACGCTCAATTATTTGACACTATTTGAAAAATTACAACAGAATGGTATACAGGGACCTATGTTGGAAGTGTTACAAAGTTACCACACTAATAGATTTAATGTAGTGAGCATAGCTGGTGAACAAAGTGAGCAGATTTTAACAGAATATGGCACGGCTCAGGGCTCAATTATTGGCCCGACAGAGTATTTATTATATGTTAATGATATGTGTAACATATTCCAGCATGGGTCAGTATATCAATTTGCTGATGATACATGTTTAATTGCTGCCGATAAGGACTTTAATGATGCTCAAAGTATGCTGCAGGCAAATTTCAATCTCCTGTGTAAATGGGCTCACGATGTAGGTCTATCTATAAATTACAATAAGACTAAAGTAATGTATATACATTCACCTTATAAAAAAACTACTTACCTACCTAAGATAGTAGCTCATGACCACAGGTGTATGCACTTATATAACACCTCATGTACCTGTTCAAGCCTTGACATTGTGAAAGAATATACTTACCTTGGGCTAACAGTAGATAATAAATTCAATTGGGGTCCCCATGTTGACAAAGTATGTGGTAAACTTAGGGCCTTTTTGTCAAAATTATATTTAATTAAAAATAAAGTTCCGTACAAAATATTAAGACTTCTATACTTGTCTTTAGTGGATTCAGTAATAAACTATGGTATACAGAGCTATGGAAGAACATACAAAACATATCTCAATAATATATACCAATTACAAATAAGAATACTAAAAAACGTTGTTCCACTAAAAGTTAAATATAAATATAAAGATAACTATCATAACCTATTTCAGTATTGTAAGGTGTTAAACATATTTGATAAAATAGATACAGCAATTGTTATACAATATTGTGATAATATAATTAATTATATTAATTGAACCGGAACCTAAGACCGAAGTCATTACGCATGCTCTCGTATCTCCCGCATTTTGAGACACCTAAATGTAATAATGATTATGGCAAGAGAGTATGGAAATCCATTTTGCCCAGAACACTAAATAAACTGCCAAAGTCATTAATTTGTAAAATTGAAAACAAAAAGAAGTCACAGGTGAAGAATATTCTTATGCAGCATTACATAAACAATTAATGTATATAAGTGTTATTAATATTGTATTAACATTGTAAGCCGCAACTTCTTAACTAAAAAAATCTTATTGAAGATTTAGGTTAAGTTTATGTAACTGTGTACCAAAACAGCAATAAACAGATTTTATTTATTATTTATTTATTAAGTCTGATTGTCCCTTTTTTATGTCATTTGATGTCCTCTGCATAAGTTAATATTGTATTTGCGAACAAATAACTGTTTTTGACTTTGAGAATATATCTAACTTTTGAAACATTCAACAATGGTCCTAAAAATATTAAAATGTTAAACACTAATTTGGAGAGCAGACAAAGTTTTGTCACGTATGGTCATCAAAAAACAAAGCGTAGGTACGATGTGTAGCGAGAGGAGAGATTCCGTGAATTTGTTATCCGGTATTAGTCTTATATGAGAAAATATAGGTTTTGAATAATGGAATTTACCAAAAAGTTTCGTTTCGCGCTGATTACAGAGAAGATACAGAGCCAGAGTCTACCAGTCTAGATGTACAGCCTTTTCTTTTTTTTAATACCAGTTTAGTGGTAAGTAATAAATTTCGTGTCACGGGAGACTTTACATACATTCAATCAAAGGGCAAAAAGTACACGCAGACTCTTAACAACATATTCTGGATCGTTAAGAGAGCTTGCTCCCTGATATAGAAACAATAAGACGTTATTTGGTTCTGGTTCTCTGAAAAAAGTTTATATTGAAATGTCTATTCAAGAGTGACATGGTATATTGAACGTATCACGTTAAGTAAAAGTACCTCAACCTGCGAAAAAACACGGCAATTGATGTTGCGCCAGCGTGGAAAGTAAATCTATGAAGATTTTTCCTCATACTCTATTAAACTTACTGAATACCGTAGGCATTTTCCCTTCGCAAGAAAAAGTGTCTTATAGACTCATCACTTAAGAAAGATATATACGTAAATCGGTAAACGATGAGTGTGAAAATTTATTCAAGCTTGCTAACATATTATTTAAGGAAGGCTACGTGTTCAATTTGATAAGTTTGTGTGATCTATGTGTCTTGTGTAAGCTTGTTTGTATATCGATTTAACAAGCGTTTTGCTTGTGTTAGCTTAGACTTTGAGATGGTTTTCTAAGAGCGCGGAAGGTGCATGCATTGTGAATATAATTGTGAATAAGGGCCGTATGGGCGCCTTGCCCTTTTATTTTAACCCTCAATTCAGTAGGTGAAAAAGAGTTACGTAATTCACTACTATGAGTCCCAGGGACTCACATATCTCATATGACTTTTTTGTCAAGTAAAACAAGTCTTATCCGAAAAGTGTTTTCATTTACGTTTTAATTAATTATTTCGCAATAAAATAAAAATAAAGAATTTAGTAAAATTATAAGATTTTGGTACAAAAATAAGAAATTAAATTAATTAGTCTCACAATATTGATCGAACCCATAAAATTAAATAACACTCAAATAGAAAATGTAAATAAGTTCAAATACCTAGGTACTTTAATAACCAGTATCTCCAGATGCACTCCAGATGTAGTAGTAAGAAAAGGAATGGCGAAAGAAGCATTTAACTCCAAAAAACAGCTACTTACGACCAAAAATATTTCAACTAAGACCAAGAAACGATTAATTAAATCCTATATCTGGAGTATAGCACTGTATGGATCAGAGACATGGAAATTGATACAAAGGGACAGAGAGAGATTGGAAGCGTTTGAAATGTGGTGTTGGCGTAGGATGGAAAGAATAAGTTGGACTGAAAGAAAGACAAATGAGGATGTTCTAAATACGGTAAAGGAAAAGAGACATATTTAGAACAGAAGAGGGAAAATGTTAGGCCACTTGATACGACATGACACTTTTATAAAGAACGTCTTGGAAGGAAAAATAGAAGGCAGAAGGGGTACAGGCAGGCCAAGAAGGACGTTCATAGGTCAAGTGAAAGAAAAGGTAAAAGTCACGTCGTATCAAGAAGTCAAAGCACTGACTGAAGATAGGATATTATGGAAGGAACTCCACCGACAAGAGCTTGGCTCTTAAAATGAAGAGAGTCTCATAATCAGTGCTTCATTTATGAAGTCTCCTAAAACTATAAAAAATATTGACGGAGTAGCAACCAAGGTTTATTTTTCCTTTGAACGGTTCATGGAATTAAAATACAAAACAAAATGTATGCTTCTATATAAAATAAAAATTCTGCATTTGTTTTCTAAGCACTAACTATAAGCAGCGTCCGCAAATACTTTTTTTTTGCAATAGGTTTCTATTACATATTTTATACATATATTTGCAGAAAGATTAATCACACTTTATTCTCTTTTAGGAATGCCATCAATAGCAATATTTTCTGTGATTTCTAGGCAGTATGTCGTAAATATCAGGAGAGTCGGATCTTCAGGTATATTTTTTCTTGTAGTTATAGATGTTGAGTTTGAATTGATTTTATGGGCCATTTTAAGAAAGGACGATATAAGGCAGTTAATTTGTAAAACATATTTCATGTACAAGTAATATTAATAAGAAATCTAAACAATTGACAACAGTCATAACAATAAAAACAGTAACACAATTCACTACCATGAGTCCCAGGGACTCACTCGGCGTAATTACTCAACAAATACGAGCCGCACTCACATGTCCGCTATGCTGCATGTTGCCTACGTCACTGCAGAAAGGAACTGAGACGGCGAGGAATCAATTCGCAAAAGCGAACGATATACGGCTTTTTTTAATTTTCATGTTTAAAAAAGTTATAAGCATATCTGTTAAATTGCTATAAGTAAATTCTGAAGATGACCTTAAACATTTTTAAGTTAAAGTAAATTTGAAAAGTTGTCACTAAATATAGATTGATAAATACTGTTTTGAACACCACCAAATATAACGGCTTAACAATAGCTAAAATAAATTCAAAACTAGTGATGGAAAGTAATTCGTTTCAGAAAACCTAAAAGCAATTTCAAAGCAAGATTGTTGTAACCTGAAAATTAATCTGCCCACCATCTGAAGTAATTCTATAATATCATCTATATCTTTCGTTATTCTCGTAACAGATAGTACCAGTTCATGCAGTTCAACTCTGTTGACTGTAGAAAATCACGAAACTGACTAGCAGTTAACCCAATTATCTCTGAGAACCGTGAAAAGTCACAGAGCGCCGATTCATGGTGACTATCCACGATCCAATCGACGGTATGAGTAATCACATCACTTACATGTATGGGTAGGCCAAACACTCAATTAACCAGCATGTTGCATTCAACTGGTTATAGACGTCTACCAATTTGTGGCAGACGCCTAGGTCAAGCAACTTCTAGGGGACCCCATACTGAATCTATCAATCAGCTTCTTGCATTCAACTTTTTGTGTTAAGCAACTTCTAATATGGTTCGTTGCACGGCTAGCTGTGTGACTTTTGGTTTGTAATTTAGACCTAATGCTTGTTTAGTTCTCGGCACTCAGACGAATTATGCGTCAACGCGCAGATACACAAGGATAAAATATTGGAATGGAATGGCAAAATAAATTTCTTTTGTGAATTATTTTTAATTGCACGAAGACATGAAAATAATTCACGAAAGAAAATATATTTCTTTGTTTTCAAAGATAAGTTCTCAGTGGCTTTTAAGCTTCTGTCCATCATCATTATCATTAGCCTGCCATTACTGGAAATAGGCATCTCAGATGGTACATAACTGATCCCTATTTTCGGTTCTTTGTGTCGAGCTGTTGCCAGCCACTTAACTTTCATTCTAATCTTTTGAATTTAGGCAGTATTGCGAGCGATTTACAAAATAATTGCAATAATTTACAAACATTACAAAATTGTTATTATATCAAACGAAATAGCCACTCTGTGTTATCATGATTTCCAATTCCCAAGAAGGTCTAAAGTCTAATGTCTTCGTTTTGATAAAAACGGGTGAGGTCCATCTACTAATAATAGTATGCGATAACCAACGTGCGATAGTAGGGAGTGGTGATTATGGCAATTTCCCTCTTGGACCGTCCGTAATGGCGGGCTATGGGCCAAATTGGGCCCAGCGGTTGCCATTTCCCGCCGAATATGGGCGTTGCGAATTAGTGTTGTGTTTATACTATACTGTATGGTTAGAGTGTCTGGATATACGTTATAGTGGTCCTTATATCAAAATATAAGGAAAGCGAAGTCATGAGGGAATTTATCTAATAAGACACAAATATGATGTACCTTGCACCCCTCTATAAGATCTTACTTTCTAATTCCCTACGTTGCTCGACTGTCGTGAGTAATTATGATGGTATGTTAAAAAATTCAGCAAAGGAGATCTGTTGACGTTAGTTTGTTCGTTCAGCAATATATTATTTACTGCATGTTTCCTACGTTCAAATGTTTTTTTACTTAACCGGCTGAGCCTTATTCATATTAAAAATCCATATTAAAATAGTTTTACAGTAAACTAAGACAGATAAGCATGGTCGATTGCTAAAATATTTTATACCCTTTACGTTACCCTTCTTGGATAAGATATTATTATTTTGAAAGAGCAATAGAGAATGAAGAGAAATTAAAAAAAGTTGCCATCCGTCACATGGCTGCAAACATTTTTCTTTTTGGTTTTTTGGCACAATACTTCAGGAATTCAATACAAAAGTTTTGAAGTACCTATATTAAATAAGATCTTTATGTATCTTTACCGTTAACCACGTTATAAAACACGAAAGACGCAGCTCTCAACCTTTTTTTTTCAATTTTCATGAACTAATTCAAACAACAGATGCTGTTGACAAGCAAAGGAAAATATTGAAAAACTTCTGAATACATAAAATCTTGGCTAAAGCTTTAGCGGGCTCGATGGAACCCTTGTTATCTATCAAACGATTAAAGGTTTAAAGCACACACGCTACCTGTACTGGAGCGTTCTCGCAGACATTTTTGTGAATGGGTACACGTGCGTTTTGAAGAATTCCTGCGTCTGAACTCTATGACCAAGCAATGCTACGATGGTAGCAATATAGGTAGCTCTTTGGGTGTATCTGCAACGTTTTTCATTGTTGAAAATCTGATGTCTAAGAGTGAATTTAGGTTGCTGGGTCTGAACTCTGTGAATAGCTGAAAGTCGCTATACCTCATCGCTTTTAGGTGTGTAACTGCTGAATTTTCAATGTTATAATTTGGTGTCTAAAAGTAAATTTGTCGTTGCCGCTGGGCTGTGTTGTAATTGATCTTACTTATTATAAAAATGACAATTAAAACAACTCTTCCTTCATTGGCAAGTAACGCTGACTCGAAACTACTGGGCGTTAAAAGCTGAAATTTGACATTTGTGTATTTCTTGGGGAGGATAGAAGAGCATTAAAAGAGGCTTTTTGAAAATTCTTCCCCTGAAAGTGTAAAAAGATTTACGACTACGGAGCCATTGGATAAGATTAGTATACATATTTTATCTACAATATAGTGTTCTGTAAGTTTATTTTCAAGTAGATAATAAAATAAAATTACATTTAAGTGATGCTTTGCTAACGCAATCGCTGATCGTCAATGCACAAAGTAGCACGTATGCTTTGACCCTTATAAGGTTTTTATACGGCTGCGTATATCACTTCTAAATCGTGAATGACGCGGGTTTTGAGTGGCCAGTTGATGCTCTGTATGTGACATGGACGGATTGTCTGTGATTGTTTCGTGCCATTCCACTCCGGACAATCTTATATCAATATTCAAAGTTTACCCAGTGCCCTCGTCTGGAGGCGCTGCTCAAAATAGACTGTCATGCATGAGCGAACAATTTACTTTGTCTTGGCAGACAGTTTTGCGATTTATGTGAATAGATATACATAATATATTGTACATAGAATTTATGTTGATTATTATTTGGAGCATGGATTGACATTAGCAAATTCCTGTACTTTGTGTTAACAAGGCACAGGAATTTGAATGTGAGTTTTGAATGAAAGGGAGCTTTTTCTATACTTACTGTACAGAAGATTCATGCAGTTGAATCGTAATTCTGTTATGAAGCCAATTAGGACAGGCTTATTCCAACTTTGGACTGTAAAAGGATTGATGATGAAGACAAAAGTTTCGGAAGTTTCTAAAATGGGAGCAGAAATGCTTGATTTGTCTGCCAGTGGCGTCAGGTCTAAACTATTGATAGATAGGACTCCATCGATCAAAACTAAGCATTTTCATAATAAGGCTTAGCTTGTATGAAAATCGTAGACATCACAAAATAGAACAGAACAGATTAAACTGTGTACGTTTCGCCCTCTCCTACCTAATATGACTACGCATTGAATATCAAAGCTGAATTGACTCGCCTGCGTCTCTGTAATTATAGCTTCGCCTTATAACAGAAAATGATTAGTCAAATATAGCTTCGCCTTATGATAAAAAATGATTAGTCAAATATTGGTAGCTTCAAAGCCCTTACAAAATTTAGCTTTCATGCTTCGAGGTACTCTATTCAACCAAAGATATTTCAATTCGTATTTTCTTTCATCTTCAATTTGGCAGTCACGCAAAGCTATTGGTTTGATATTTTAATTTAGTGGCCGGGACTTATAGACAAATTACTTTCCATTGTTCGGCCTTATTGCTTAATGTTTCGTAACAAGTCATAGACAAAATGTATTTGTGAACAATTATTTATAGACTTTTACCATTTAGTTAAACAAATAGATTTTAATTGGAGGTTTCAGTCAGTTATGCCGTATTTTTAATTACTTTGGTTTTATTGCATTAGCTTCAGATTTGATAGCAACTAGCTTCTGCCCGCTGTTTCGATCGCGTAGGACTCATTAATAGCGACAAAGGGCAGCTCATGTGCTATTATTTCTTTAAAGTTTCATTCAAATTCGTTAAGCAGTTTTCATGTGAAAGAGTACCTAACATCCTATCATCCATCATATTCATTTTAACAAATTTTTACGTCCATAATAGTAGTAAGATTGACCATATATGAATAGGGATTGAGAGTTTGTTGGAAAATCTGCAAATTTTTAAGCTTAAACTATGAAAACACGAGCAGTAGTAGCCACGAAATATTTTTCAATATTACAGCCACTAAGAACCACGTTTAATGTCCTGACCTCTAGTGACATTGAAGTCCAGCAAAATATTATTGAGAGTTAACCCTTCATCCGGAGTTTGTTCACACCACTGTTTTGGACTAGGTACAGCAATTTTTTTTAATACTTTTCAGACAGATATGCTATTTGTAGTATCTACTGCTTATAATGGCATATTTTCGTTTTGCCTCTATTGAAATAAAAATAAGTAATGTAACTATTTACATATTCCTCTTAAAAATCCAAAACAAAATATAAACACAATCGGATATGCTAACGGACCCAACTTCTTTATTATTTTTCGCGTGAGAATGTGGCCATCCTATTCTATCGAGTTTATAATATAAGCTCCATCTTGACCTAACAATCCTAATGTGTGAGATAATTAACAAGACGGACGGTTTTACGTGGCCCCCGAAGCATGGTAGCACTCTATTTAACCGCCACAATAATAGGTCACCCATCAAAGTGGTGACCTCTGCCAAAGTTGCTTTACTCTACCGGTCTGTTACGAAAGGCACTTCACGGACCCAACAAGATATCAAAAATGAATCCATTCTAAAAATAGAAAATTATAAATGTTATTTATGGCTTTCAAAAGCATTCTTGCTAACAAAACATCGTATGATGTACGATCATTTATCAAACCCTATTTTGCTTTAAAGAAATGGTTATCGGTAAATTGAAGTACGATGTTCGAATAGATATGGACCTATTGTGTTGCCATGAAGTACGCCTACTTCTCACAATGACTAGGAAAGAAGTCTAGATTCTTGATGAGAATGTATTGTTATCCTTTGCTAATGATAAAATAATGAAAAGGGTAATTGATTTGTGTTGATATCAATGGGCTATCGATAACGGCTCGGTAAATGAGTTTTGGTTTGACATTGACGAAAATATCACAGTGATTAATTTTTAGCTTTATATTTCTAGCTTTTGCCCATGGCGTCGCCCGCGTGTGGATTTCTTATTGGAGCACAAAGTAGCCTATGTGCCATTCTTTATAAGGTATAGTATTGCAAAGTTTTTTAGGCAGTGATAGCCTAGTGGAGATACCAACGGACTGCCATGCATGCGGGTATCGGGTTCGAATCCACGGCGCACACCTATGACTGTTCGAAGTTAAGTGTGTATTAAATTGTTAATCATCGCTTGCCCGTGCCTCGGAGAGCACGTTAAACCGTCGATCCCGGCTGTCATGAAGATCTTCGTCAACAATCGTTACGGGGAGTCAGTACCCTCAAATAAACTGATACTGGTGTAAACCATAGAATATCGCTATCCATTTGGGTTGCGGAGGTCAGACGACAAACGCTCTGTGGAAAAGTTGATATTCTGTCACATCTGGTTCGACGAGTAAGCGGACCTCAGAGTCCAAGGCGTGTCAGTCTTGGATGCAGCCGGGACAACGCTAGGGTGATGATGAGTATTGCAAAGTTTAATCAAAATCCGTTGAGAAGGTTTTGCGTAAAACAGTAACAAATATCAGTGGTGCCCACCGTGTATTCGGACCCAATGCCCGTTCCCGTATGTATGGAGTAGTTCGTAGTATCTTCACTAGGCTACCGCTTCCTCTAAATATCCAAAATAAAACTTTATTATCCATTTTCTGTAACATATTTTCAGTATAGAGCGTCCCAGTTCAACTTCGGCTATTCATTTTTGTCTGCCGCTGATCTGCTATAAGAGGCGTTGAAAGCTACTCACGCTTCAATATGGGTATTTGGGTATCGCTCGATCGATTCGTCAGATTTATTTGGACTGCCTTTGTTCGTAAGGCTTTTGTAATATCGCATATTTTTTTTGTATCACTCACGTTTCTGTTGAATGATAAGACTGTTGTGTAAATTTTGTAAAATATTTATAATAAAACTAGCTGAGCTAAAGTGATATTCAATTCGGGTAGAGAGGGTCAGACGACAGTCGCTCGTAGAAAAGCTAATAGTCAGTTAGAGTAAGCGGACTTCGTGTTCCAAGCCTAACTCATGGATGCAACCAGGATAATGTTAGGAAGATGATGATACAATGTACCAAAATTCTTACGACCGTGACAAAACGTGAATGTAGTTTTTGCCAGTTTTTGTCAAGAAGTTATTCGTCATATCAAATTTTTACTACATGGAGGTTTGATAGCCTGAGATATTATTCTATTCAATACTATTTAATGTAACATGTACTTATTGCATGGCGAGAAATACTTTATCATTACGAGAGCTGTATAAATAGAAGCTTTAATTTCTCCAGCAAATACTCGAAACACTATCCGACCAAAATAGCCACTCAGAGATTAATGCAAACATTTTAACAAGCCTCTGTTTATTCAGTGATAGAAACGTACAGTCCCCGATGTAATCGCCTAATGGGCCCGTCCAGTCTGCCTCTCACCTTTAGTATAAATGAATACGGGAGCCAGGTAAAAATAGTCACAAGCTTTTATTTTTAAATAGATGGATAAGGGTCTCTGGTTTGTTTTGGAACGTCTGAACATAAATGGTTGGATCTTTTTTGTGTGTACTGTACCTAAAACTGGTTTGGAATTGTACCTACTTGCTGAGGATGTTTGTCGTTTCCGAAAATTGTTTGCCCCTGATTTAAGTATTGACAAATTCGTGGTATAAATAGATTATATTTAAATTGAACTGTATTGCGCTGTGCAAACAGTTGCAATAACCTGTATTTGGTCAATTGGTTCCTGATTTGTTTTGGTTGAACATCTGTACCTAAGATATTTAACATTTCGAATGTAATTTCGTTTCATCCAGAATTTGAGGACGTTAACAAATACTAAAGAGCTCGCACATTGTATAGTTTATTTTACTAATAATTACATATATCGACGATAATATACAGCAGCGATAACTTAGTAGATATAATAACAAATAGTTACGCAGAGGGTTCGGATTCAAACCCACCGTGCGGTTTTCGAAGTTAAGTGTGTATTCAATTGGTCACTATCCGATGCTCTACGGGTATACATCTTATGATGATAAATATACGATAATACAAGCATAATAATAATAATCATGGTATATATTTCTTTGACAGTGCCTTGGGCTATTTCATATGATTATTATTAAACAGATAGTCTTGCTTCTGAAGTAAATAAGGTTCTGTTTTACTGTGCCATATTTTAAATATAAGATATTTATTTCAATAATGTTAACTAAACCTGCAGCTTTTTGGGTTGATCTTAAATAACCAACTCTTGTCAATCGCAAAACAAATTTTATTTTGCACTCAAGAAAAATCACGCTTAAACTACATGTACTTACATCACATAAATCTCGTAGCTCTGTAGCGTTGGAAAGCGTGCTACGATGCAGGTCGTAGACAGCGTAGAAGCGATACCGAGATAGATAATGGGATTAAACGTTAAAGTACAAATGTGTTGTTTAAGATGAAAGGCTTCCAAGTGGGTTGAAATGAACAGCTTGGAAGGCAAGAGTTTGGGAACGTAATGATTAAAGCACTTAATTTGCCGTCTTGTTAGCGTACGGTTTCAATTAGAATTATACGTGTGTATTTTACTTTGTGTAAAACCCTTTATCTGTACGAGATAAGCAATATCTTTGTGGTCTTAAAACGTATGTGTATCTTAAATGTTTTCAAAGACTGTATTAATTTTTGAGGTCGTGGCATTTGAGAGCTCGCTTTTATGTTTATAAATAGGTTTTCTTTGGCGTGTTGTTATTAATTCGGGTTAATTTAAAATATACTTGTTAAGTTATATATTGTTGCTATACGATATAACCAATTCTAGCTGTTTTCCGCAAATTCAGTACTGGCTTTAAAATCGGTCGATTTTTAGGCAAAATTTTAAACTAAAAAAATTTCAAAACCTTTGCTGTGCGGTTACTAATTATTATCATAAATTGATCTAACTCGTAAATTTATTGTTTAAAGCATCAGTAGTTTAAGCACGAAGGTTTTTGAATATTTTAAGTGTAGCTTTAGCGTCATCTTGCACGAGTGTAACGTTCGGAAAGGACATAAAGCAATCACGCATGTAATCGATTGCTTCAGTTTCTTAAAATCTGATATGTTTATAGTGTATCGCTATCCTACAATTTCCCGAAAATTGTTTGCATCAAGCGCATTGCGAACTAGTTTGCGGCATACTTTGTGCTTTCAAATAGTATGCATCAAATTCACACTCACCCGCTATAACTAGTACGTCGATGACCGCAATTACGGCAAGACTAACTAGGCTGGCCGAGCTGGCCATCTGGCCGCTGGCATACCAGCGTACATCGTCGAGCGCATATTACGTGCATCACATCGATCGCCCACCATAGGTGTAAAACAAACTATAACATGCAATTTATGTGGAACAAATAGACTGAGCCCGAATAGTTTACCGCAATGTCAATGCTGCAAATATTTTGCCAATAGTAGTTTACTGCAAATAGTTTGCTATTTTTTTATTTTTTTTATAGTAATGGGCGGCAAACGAGCAGACAGATTGCCTGATGGTAAGCAATTGCCGCCGCCCATGGACACAAGCAACACCACAGGAGTCACAAGTGCGTTGCCGCCCCTTGGGATTGGGAAAAGGGATAGGATGAGGAGTGGGATAAGGGACAGGGAATGGGGGATAGGGCCTCCGGCACCCTCACTCACCGAACGAAACGCAACAGTTTAGGTACTGTTACTTTACGTCGATTTTCTGTGAGAGGGTAGTACTTCCCCGGTCGAGCCGGCCCATTCATGCTGAAATCAGCAAGGCTCTACTACCGTCGAAAACATGCTATAAACAGATTGCAACCAAAAGTCAGCCGCAAATAGATTGCCACAGAAAGATTGCCACATACAGACTGCCGCAAATAGTTTGCATCAAACTTTACGCTACAAATAGTTTTCATTCCACTTACCCGCTATAACTAGTACGTCGATGAGCGCAAGCACGGCAAGACTAACAAGGCTGGCCGGCTCGTCCCAGCGTACATCGTCGAGCAGAGCCGCGCACGCTGTTACGTTCAGCGAGCGCATATTACGCGCGTCGCCCGCAGCAGCGCGCGTCTCGCCGCGCGGCGCATCGCCTGCTCGCCTTTAGGTAGTCACTGACATGGTGCCCGCCTGGAAACAAAAGTCACTGTCAGATCGCACTTAAAATACTGCTATGCAGAGATTAGGAAAGAGTCCACGCAAGTACGAAACGCGTCTTCCAAAATTCGGTTGGTGATGCATACAAATAGGGTGACATGACTTGTCGTTCTTCGGCAAAGTTAAGCAACGTTTGCAAAGGTAAGGCAAGCTGGCGTTGCAATGGCGTGGCATTTACATGGTAGGGCTACCGTGCTGCGGCGGCACATAAAGCCGCCGGCTCCGATTTCTTATCTCAGGACAAGCAACGTTAATGCATGTCGTAGGTCATCGTGCTACGCGCGACGTGTGAACTCCGACCCCAGATTTGACCAATCGAAAAGAAAAAAAAGTTTGTGCTCGAATTGGTATCGACATTTTGTTCTAAAATAATTAAATTACAATTAAAAACATTACAAAATATAACGACTGTACATCTAATACTAATATATAAAGCTGGAGAGTGTGTTTGTTTGATTGTTTGCTTGAACGCGCTAATCTCAGGAACAACTGGTCCGATTTAAAAAAATTATTTCAGTGTTGGAGAGCCCATTTATCGAGGAAGACTATAGGCTATGCGCTGTGAGCCACGGCAGTGGAGCAGAAGTCTTAAATAACGCGGGTATAACCGCGGGCTCATCTAGTTTAAAATATATCTACGCAAACTATCACTGGCAGCTATCTCTTTCTTTGAATACAATGCAAAATAAATACTACGTCACAATATCTAAAATTAGAAATAGGGAAGGAACTACTTGATGACGTCATGACCGACCATGGATTTTATGAACGTCGTAGTTGGTAGTAGTATGCATTAATTCCAATTTCATGCTACCGTTGTTGGGGATACCAAGTTATGGGATTTTCTGGCATAAAGGGACGTAAAATGAAAGGCAGAAAAGAAGTAGAGCGGTGGCTATGCACTGGATGACGCAGCAGGGGTAGGTAGCAAGGTGGTCTGACGATCTTGTCGCTTTGTGCGCGAGTAACGTTTAGATAAAGCCTTCGGTTTACATAATTATGTAGTTACGTCTATACGATGATATTAAAATAAAGAGATGAGATATACTCCTCATTTATTATTCATTACATAATGGCTAAATTCTTTAAAAATAAATGTTATTTTAAACTATACAATTGGCATATTTAATGTAATGTATTAACGTATTTAATCCAAAAAAATATGAAAATATCTAGTCAGTTTGTATTGCATTTTTATTTTTATATCGTAGTCTTGATTTTAGAGGAAATTTGGTTCAGAAGATTGCAACCCAGTTTACTGCTTCAATGTAGTTGAAAGGCCATAGCATGAGACGTAAGGCTCGAGTATGCGACTGATTGCAATAAAAATATCTTAACTATATTTTAAGGTTATATAAGCTACGGTGAGAGTAATCTTATACTAATATATAAAGCTGAAGAGTTTGTTTGTTTGTTTGGTTTAGTGCGCTAATCTCAGAAACTACCGGACAGATTTCAAAAATTCTTTCAGTGTTAGATATCCTATTTATCGAGGAAGGCTAAAGGCTATATAATATCACGGTATGCGCCACGGGAGCGGAGCAGTAGCCTTAAATAACGCGGGTGTAACCGCGGGTTCATCTAGTTGCTTGTATAACAGGACTATTCTGTTCCACGTGGTTAGCACATAGGCCACACTATGCTCAAACGTAAATTTAAACTTACAACTCAGGGTTTTCCCACGCGACACCAAATAAGAAAAAGTTAAGTGTATACAGACTATGACAAATTAAAATACTATGCAATTTTTTTTTACAATTTCTCCGAAATTGTCGATTCTGTTTTAATTTCCCTTTTTTCAAACTATGTTACCTTTACGCTTCGGCATAGTTGGCGATAATTTACTGATCTTCTTTAGGATAGTCTAAAGTTAAAAATCTTGCAGTAAGGAAATGGAAATCTATCCTTAGAGTTTAAAGAAACTCTGGGATAAAGTTCTAAAAAGACTAACTCTAAAACAGAGGAACTTAAAAGTTTCCTTGCAAAGAATTAAAGTCACTGATCTAGTAAGCAGGGACAGTAAGCTGCAGTGGAAATCAACTTGCTACTATCCTAGAAAGAAAGATGTCAGTTGGAGGTAACTCGTCTTATAAGATTTTTATCAGTTTGTCATCAATATCTTGGCGTTACCCCATTCCATTTTACTACGTAAGCAAATACAAAATATTAGTCACCCGATTGCCGTTCAGAAATAGTGATATTTTGTATGGCTATAAACTAGAGTTAACATATGCTTTTGAAACGGCCTCCCTGTTAGGACTATCGAGGATTTTGCTTATCAAGGCACTATGTGTTTGTCTAAAATTCTTCAAAGTTTCAACTTTTAATTTGTTGTATCCAAGAATCATGCCGACAGTAACATCTTTAAACTGCCAAATTGATTACCATAAACACAAAGCACAAATTTGTTTATTTATTTATAATCTCATGCCTGTATCCCCGAAGGGTAGTTAGAGGTGTAAATATTACACCCACATTTCGCCATAAATTTATAGGTCCCACGTAATAGGGGGCGAGCCTAAGCACAAATCCATGGAGGTATAATTCTAATATTGCTCATTGCACAAATCATATCATAGATCCAGGGACAATCCAGATAAAATTAAAGTATCACTCGAAATAGAAACATACAAAGTGACCTCTTTCATAGTGCCAACTCATTCACGTTCATAGTTCCACTATAAATCACACAGTAAAGTTGAATACCTTTAGTGACTTTAGTATTTTCAGCGAAATATATTTTCAGTTTAAATAACACTGGTATTTACCCGTATAAGCTCGTATTCCAAAGAATGATATCTAAATTTCTCTGCCATTACTTAAAATATACTTTAAGATTCAACTCACACTGGTGCAGAGTCGACGCGATGCGACGCGTCATATTTTTCCGCCTAAAGCATATTCATCTCTACATACATACATACATATCGTCACGCCTTTTATCCCCGGAGGAGTAGGCAGAGGTGTATTTCCACACCCACTTTTCGCCAGATATACTTTAGTCCCACGTAATAAGGGGCGAGCCTATTGCCGTACTGGGCACATTTCCAGACTCCGTGCTGCTACTGAGAATTTCGTGACAGAAAAAGCCAATAACACTGCCCGACCCAGGAATCGAACCCGGGACCTCCCGATCCCACGCGCACATTTATGCCGCGAGACCAACGAGAGGCAGTCGTATAGGGTTTGATGTCGAGTTTTCCGTCTCTACGCAAAGATGGTATTTGCATCGTGTTATCCCTTAGTCGCCTCTTACGACACCCACGGGAAGATAGGGGGTGGTGACACTTGTATTCTATGCCGTCAACCACACGGCAAATATTCATCTCTTTTTTTCTATTATTTAAATACAAAATTGTGCTATGTAAATATGGAAGCGAGCGTCGACGCGCGTTGACGCGCGCATTCGCGCTTCGACGCTCGGCTGGAGTCGACTGGATTCGCGAACATTTCGAAAACATGACGCGTCGCGTTGCTTCGGCTCTGCGGCAGTGTGAGTTGAGCCTAACAATATACAAAATTTTATTCCATGTAAGTCGGCATGCTATTTTCAGATAACGATGTGAAAATTCGTCAATAGATAATGTTTTAACAACTTATTTTGTCGAAGTGAGTTTGTTTTTGCTTTATATGTTATTTGGAACAAGTTTATTTTTTATCAAGAATTATTTACTTCTATACTCTAACGTAATTATGTAGGTACATATAAGATCTTAATTACTAATTAATCATTAGTTACGTAAGATTAATAGAAAGGTTGACAAAGTTTAAGCCTTGAAATAAACATTTTTAATTGCATGTAAATATATCTGGAGATACCGGCAATACCGCTCAGTCTAGAAAAATCACATTCATACTATCAAAATTTAGAGTCGTTTTGCGGCCTTTAAAATTTTCGCTGGGACAATACTAGTTGAAAGGTTTATTATTATCAGATTAGAAAACCTTTTCAACTAGGAAACTTATTATAAGCTATTCAACAATATTAATTAAAGATGTGTATCGGCCTGTCATTGTCAGTGCGTACTTATATCTGAACAACCGAGGAACTAATAGTGAAACACGAAACTCATTAGCATAACACCGCACACATACCGTTAAGATTCTAATAGTTACTTGTTCTACGTGTCAAACAGTATCTTCAAAGGGCTGAGTACGTGAAACCCGATAGAGATTCTCAATTAAACTAAACTAAGATCAGCAAATAAGCATACGAACTGTATACTAAGGCAAAGGATTACGTGTGGTCTAATTATTAAGAGCCATTATCTTATTTCTTCTTCATATGTGTATGACTGCCTTCGTGGTCCAGTGGATAGCGTATGCGACTGCTGGTCGGAGGTCTCTGGTTCGATTCCCGGGCTGGGCAATAGTGATACTGGGTTTTTTCGAATTCTCAGTAGCAGCACGGAGTCTAGTGATGTGCCCGGTAACGGCAATAGGATCGCCCCATATTACGTGGGACTTAAAAATTCATGGCGAAATGTGGGTGTAATATTTACACCTCTGTCTACCGTGGACACAGGTGTGAGTCTATAAATATAATTAAATCAAATTATCTTATTTCTTCTTTATATGTGTTTGTCACTTCATCGTAATTTTCCCGTCGTAGCCCAATTTAGGCCTCTCGGATAGCACTTAACTCCTCTAATTTATTTATTTATTTAGTTTTACAGAAGGCTTACGGACTAATTCAATCTATGAATATAACAATTTACATCATCAGTTTGCCAATTAAAAGCCCTCACATATGGATATAAAAAATGCGGCTGCTTTGGATTACTTGAAACTACCGTTAGGTCATATTTTGGTAGTGCTGCAATAAGTGCGGCACCAAATATTTGCATGACTAGGGTGGTCCCTACAGTCCCTGGCGCTTGTATCATTTAACGTGAATTATCAAACTGAAACATTTAGCTAGTGGGAGCCAGCGTTTGCCGAACTAGTTACAAAATATCTTGGAGAGCAATCAAGCCACTGATTTTCAAACCAAGATATGTCTTAGAATATATTATATCATATAAATATTTAGTTACCACAATCTTGATATAAAAAGGAGCAGAAATTGGTCACCTCGGCGTCGCACCAGTTAAAGCACTTATGCCCAATGAAGCAAGATACTAAATGTGTGTTTGCAAACATGAATCCTGGCAACAGTCTAATGTAATCAGCATTAGGAACACAGCCAAAATAAGCTTGGCAGAGGACCAGCAACTATGTATATTATGATTAACTGCTGAACTTACAAAGAAACATGTATATTTTTGTATTTTTAAACTACCACGATTTGTACACATACTAATGATTTTATTTATTAGTATGTATATTTTTATTAACTTATTGTAAACCAAGCTCATTTTGTTCAATTATTAATACTGAAAATTTGGGCATAAGTGCCAAAAATACTGATATTTACACCAGCAACATAGCTTCCACCCTCCAGATCATCATCATCATCCTAGCGCTGTCCCGGTTGCGCTCCAAAACCCACGCCTTGGAGCCCGGGGTTCGCTTTCCGGCTGTGTCTCCACCACTTCAGTTTTCAGCATCCCTGGTGGTTAGTTGATTGGCACGCATATCATCCCTTACGACGTCAAACCAGCATTTATTTGGCCTTCCCCGTTTACCGGGGCCTGGCGGAGGTAGCATGGCAAGACATTTGTTACCCACGTAAGATGCCGGTTGACGTAAGACGTGGCCACACCAGCGTAGACGACACTCTTGAGCAATGGCATTAAGCCTTCAGGACGTTCTTTTTAATAAGTAGATCATACTAAGAATGCATCACATATCATTGATTGAATCCGGGGCTTCAACTAAAACACTAGTCAGTTTTGAAAGGTGAGGTTATAGCTTTTTAAACGCGAAGGAAAACATCACAGTGAAACCTGCATGTCTAAGACCTCTGCATAATGACCTTGAAAAACATTTGAATTCTGTCAACCAGTATTTGGGTTTCTCCCTTCGACGTAGCCTTCAAGATGGCAGAATAGTTCAATATCATTTAGATCGAGTGGTGTAGCTTCGACACCTATAATCTTGCAAAAGATGCAACTCGCATCTTGTGATTATCTACCACGTATAACACCACGAATCGCGCGCTATAAGGTGTTGCTGTCCGTGTGGTGACGGATTAAGAATACGGAATTTCACCACCCCATATCATCCCATGGGTGTCGTAAGAGCCGACAGAGGGAACATATTATGCAGAGAACAGCACTGTAAGAGAAGGAAAACTTGATACAAACCCTATACCAAGCCGTTTGGCCAGCGTGGTATAGTAGGCCAATTCCTGCTTTCAAAGGAGAGGCCTCTAGTCCAGCAGTGGACTGTTAAAGGCTGATGATGATGATACTACTTGATCTTAGGCGCGAAATATGCAGAAAATGTGTGGAAGAGGTGATGACGCGATGCCGCTTAAAAACGTTTTCATACAAAATCTACGAAGACGACATTCGTAAATTATACTGAATCACCGTGGTGCTTGCATGCCACTTTGTTGTTTGCGCCGCGTCGCTAGCAGGCAAGATGCCTCACGCAGTTTCTTTGTAATTCATGCCTCGAATGTAGATGTTTCTCTCTAAAACCTAGCTACCTATAATCTTGTACCACACTCTAGCGGGGGTCAAGTGAGCCAACTGAGTAATTAACCCTCTCAGTGTCGACGCTTTTGTTTGACTTTCTAATCGGTCCACAGAACTATGTTTTGGTCAGACGATCGCTCTGGATTAACCCTCTAATTGTAGGGTTAACCTTTGTATTAAGTGTACAAATATTTTGATTAACGATAAAGTATTAGTGGTTTTAGTTTTGTTTGGGAATTGTTCCTCGTTCGTAATATAGAGGTAGGTAAGCCAGTGGTTCGAATTTAAATGAGTTGAAAATTGGTTGCTGTGTTATTGTTGGGGTATTGTAATTCAAATTCAGACTATTATTAGGCTTATTGGAATGTCTATAATAGACTTCGGGGTACAGACGTTATTATATAATAAGTAAATGTTCCGTAACAGAAACCTCTGAAAGATAGCTATAGAGTACCTACGATTACTTATGCGCAAATTCATTCTTTTAAAACATAGTTGCCTTATATTGTAAAATCGTCAAGATTTAATTATCGTGATTTGAAATGTACACCAAAGAGTATAAACGACTAAATGCCTTTCCCTAACATAATCGAATTCTGTTTCACCACATCAATAACGAAGGTTAACAAAATCAAATATTTATGCTACAGCCTACATAAGCAATATCCATAGGATGTATCCAATTTACATACATACATACATATAATCACGCCTCTTTCCCGTCGAGGTAGGCAGAGATAACAGAATTCCGATTACGTAACCAGTAAACTAAAGTTAAGTACTTCAATTTTGTGCGCAGTAGTTGAAAATATCTCCAGAGCAAAATAACCGAAATGAACGCTCCACGATCCAATGTAGAGATAAACTTATACTACATTTGTTGATATATAGCAAGGTATCAAAATAATGCTGGCAAAATGGAAATAGACTTTGGTTGTGCAGGTTCTTTGAATAGTTATGGATTGTGTTGTATTGTTTTCCGTTGCTATGATAAAATATATAAACATCAGTTAAATTAAGTTGTTTTGTATCGAATGAAGTCTCACACTTTCCCCACGTTGCATGTTGCCAATTGGACAAAAATCGATGGAATATTTTCTTCTTTTTTAGTTAAACAACTTGACTTAATGTCCTATGTCCCCTAGTGTGTGGCAGAGGGCTTCCATAAACAAAATGACCGCTACAAAAAGCCACAAAATAACAAAATGTGTCACACAAAGTTATGTCTTGTTTGGGCATTGAATCTTAAACACACAACGCATTTTTAAGCGGCAAGATGACCACGTAGAATAAGTTTTTGTGTCAGAGTTGCTCATTAATTGCTCACACAATTAATTTCTAAGGCATTCGTTCTAGAATAAAACATAACCCAGGACCGGTTCATGAATCAACTACAGTACGTAAGAACTCAAGATGGCCACCAATTGAACCATAAACATCCACTTAATCTTTCGTAGAAGCCATGATAATATGCAAACAATGCCGTGCACTATAACTAGTTGCATAACGCGATAGTATTGACTGAACGCTTAAGGTCATACGTTCACAGTCACTGCCACCGTAATCAACCCACGTCATAGAAAACTATGACGTTGTTTAAAGTCGCAGTATTCTTCACTCTATAAAACATTACGGAAGCTTTTATACCAGTAACGAGGACATAGCCGTGACAGACCATACAGAGTGTCAGTGAGTGACAGTCGTTATAGTACCTCTGAAAAATGTACATTAGTCTCAAGCCTGTTATACTAACAACTGGAATGCTATGCTTTTGGGTTGCAGAGGTAAGACAAACTGTCGCTCTGTGGCAAAGCTAATATTTAGTCAAATCTGGTTATTCTAGAAAGCAAACCTGGTGTTGCAACTGGGATAGCTTTAGAGAACGATAGGTCTATAGTCTAGCAGTCTAGTTCCAGTTTCAATTAAATTATATTTGTGATGATCAAGTGAAAGTAACTTTCGGACCGCAAAACATCAGCCTACCTGTGAACGTGGTTGGTGTTGAACCACACCCTAACGTTGGGCCAATTGCGAGGTCTTTTCACGATAAACGAGAGGGGTTTTCTTTGAAATAGAGTACTACCTACTTTTTTCATATATAACATCTTATTTATAGTCGTAATTATGTCTGAGTAGAAGCGAATTGGTTTCAGTATAAATGATGCGGCCTATCAAAGAAATATCTCATCACTGACGACGCACATTCTGTTTGTGTTTGGTTCGAGTACCTTATTACTCAACCAATTATTATCGGTCTGGCCGCGAGAGTTTCCTAGGAATATTCCTTCAGTACCTAATATTAAAAGAGCTATATGGCTGATTCTGACTGCACTGCAATGCTATAATTATACTGGTTCAATGAAACTGTTTCTTTTTTTAATTCTACTATTTAGTTTACCATGAACAATATTTTGAAATTGGAGCTAACTTATTAGTAGTTTATAAGGAGGTGAAATAATTAAGCTTATTAGGTACATCGTGTTTATTAAGGTGAAGACCTATTTACAACATATCAATATTTTCTTAAATTATTGAGTACGTACTTCAATTACTTTTTTATTTAACGTAAATATTCGCATATTTATATTTTCCTAAGTCTTTCAAAAAAAGTCTACCTCGACCCAACAGCTACCTACTATCCTAGGATCATTGCACCATGTTAGGATGGAATTGGATTGGATGGATGCCTATTACTGGCAAACAAAGGACACAACAGCAAAGTAATCTAGCTCGTCTGCCATGAAGAGCATAACTTTTGATGTAGGTATTATTATCGATATCTAATCTAAGAAACTTGCTTGGTATCGGTGGTTGGAGTTCCTTCTCGCAGGCAAACTAAAATCCTGTCAATTTAGTATTGTTACATAGGCAGATAATATGGCGACGAGATAGTGCTTGGATATTTCACACATAATTATAATCAGAAACAATAAATTGAGTTAGAAAAAAAAAACCAACATATTATAAAATGAAGGCTCCGTCACGTCTTGTGTAACAACGCGATAAGCTCGAAAACGGTTTCTACAAATAGATAGTGTGATTCCTCAGGAAGGTTTTAGGTGTACAATTCGCGTTAGCAGAGCTACGGGCGATATTTAGGTTATTCAGATTTTTTTTAATAATCACGTTCTTTGACCAGTAAGTATTTACTACTAAAAAATTAGTACCGACTCAAGCGTGACCAAACATGACTCGCATCAATTTCTTTCTCTCCCTAAAAATTGCACTTACGTAGCCTGATAAACGATTCATTTCGAAACATAACTTTGACTATTTATTGCTTCTATCAGTCTGCTATAAAGTAAACTAGCTAGGACACTGCAGCAGTTTATAGCTTGTCATTAATCATACACAGTTCATGACACGCGCACGACGTCAGACTGATATCTATACCGCTTGGAAGGATTTGCTCGAATGCGACAAATATAATATATAAAATATCAATATTGTGAGTTCGGAGTACTACGTTCACTAAAATTTGGTTTGGTAAAAAAGGTCGCGTCGTTGGCCTAAAAACTCTGCTACCAGAGTAGACCGCACCCACTCCTTTACTCTTTAAAAAGACGACTTTTGCACTAAGTCTTGTGTCACTGGAGAGATTACAAATATTATATCAACGGCCGCAAACTAGACTCAGAGTCAGTCAGAACAACAATTTGTGGATGACACAAAATGTTGTCTCGTGTGGGAATCGAACCCATAACACTCGGCGCTTTGCTCAACGGCGTGGTGACTGCTTAAACCACTACGCAATACGTTCAGTAAAAGAGATAAAAGGAAGAAAAACAAATAACTTGTGGTGTGATCACGACTGAATTCGTAGCCACCTAGTCCGAAAGATCCCTTTAAGCTAGGTAGTAAAGCCCCAGAACCTATAAACTGTAGATATTATTGTTATTTAGGTACAATGTATCAACTTTTATTGCTTGATAAATACCACAGCATTGACTTACGGTCGGTATTTTAAAACGACCTTGTGTACAACGATTTATTTCTGACTAAAATAGGTTTTGAATAGACTTTGTTGAATATAAAATCGATTGTGAATGTAGACTGTTTAAGTTTACCCATTTGGATTTACTATTATAGATCGTGGGGTGACTATTATTATGAATGAATTGGATTAGTACTGAAAGAAAATCTTTGGACGGATAAGCAAGTTGAATTACTGAATGGAATTAATTTTCAGAGATTGTTATCAGTAACCAACGCATCGTGCATTATTTTGCAATTGTTGGCATTATTTTGTAACATCATACCATTTCGGAATAATCACATTTTTATAGTAAAATAAATAATCAATACATTATAGAAAATTTATTTTACGGAAGAGCTAAAAAAGCATTAATAAGTATTTTAACATATTATCAGAGGATGCTCGCAGCTACACCCGCACATTCTTTTTAATTTAACTATTGCTACCGATCCCATCGGAATTTCTGAAAATTCCTTCTTAGTGCACTCCTTTGGTCCCCAAGGAACATACAGTGGAACAACTTCCCGCTAGACGATCATAAGGGCGAGAATCGCTCAGCAAGACATCGTCGCTTCCAGTGCTACTTTACACGCACATTGAAACTCGTATACAAAACCAGTTTCTAGAGTGCCTCGACTCTATGAGCGAGCCAAGGGATTTTTTTTCAAACTGGTCCACCGCCGACTTGTTTGATTGTACATTCCAAATTTCAGCTTCTTGCGCCCGATAGTTTTGGCTGTGCGTTGTCTATCAGTCAGCCAGAAATGCAAGAATTTTATTTAGGCAGATGGATAAAGATACACAATGTTCTAATTTAACGTTTTACTATAACTCTTTCCACAAAAAGTATAGATATATGACTTTAAACAACTTATTTTTTTTTATAGACTCGCCTGTATCCCCGAAGGGGTAAGCAGAGGTGTAATAATATTACACCCACATTTCGCCATTAATTTTTAGGTCCCACGTAATAGGGGGCGAGCCTATTGCCGTTACCGGGCACATCACCAGACTCCGTGCTGTTACTGAGAATTCGGAAAAACGTAGTAACACTTTTGCCCGACTCGGGAATCGAACCCGGGACCTCCGATCAGCAGTCGCATACGCTGTCCACTGAAACACGGAGGCAGTCACTTATTTTATTTCATTCTATCTTATTTTAAGGATAAAATACATACATCGAATCGCCCCTAGCAAACATTTTTAATAAATTTTGGCGGACCAATCAAAGACTAACTCATAACTCAAAACACATAGCCACTAACTACGGAATTCAATATTCGAAATATAGATAGATCTGTAGATTTAAGATTCGTTTTTGACAGTTTTTGACATAAGCTCCATACAAAATATGTCAAATACGAATCTAAAATCTACAGATCTATCTATAGTTCGAATATTGAAAATGGCCGTAAGTCATACTATACAATTATAACTCCAGACCAAAGAAAACATAAATCTAACGCAATTCGTTTAAGGTATAAAATCGCGTGACCTTCCACTATAAGTCTGTTACGCTACTGTACATTTAAGTTTAAGAACCATCAACCCAATCTAACCTGCCATTACGATTCACCTTAAAATTTTATTCGTCATTCCCTCAGGTGTTGACTCTCTTTGCTATTCACTTTTAACACTAAAATGCCATCAGGCTTCCATTAACTTTCGTTGTTTTGATACCTATCTACGTATCTTTATCCGTCGATCATTAGAGTTTGTGTCATTTGGTTTGAAGCGTAGGCGGGGAAATTCCTCGTTTATGTAGCTATAGGTTATTTACCTTGGGATCATGGTATGTAGCTGAACGAGGCTGTATATGATATGCAATGCTTTATAATTATGATTATTTAATTGTGTTTTTAAATTCATAAACTATTTGATTAATTAGATTCTGTACTTAAATTAATAAACTGTTTGATTGATTAGAAATGAATAAGTTTCTGAGGATACATAGATGGTTTTTGCGTTTTCACACAAGAACTTCTCAACGGATTTTGATTACAGGACCGTAGGAGATCTCACTGGCAATCGAAATAAACACCTTCTCATAACTTTAAATTGGTACATCTATGAATAATAGAACAGCAACTATGCGTCATATTTTAAATGTATGTCTGACTGTTCCTTTTTCGCTTTTAATCGAGGAAAAAGATAAAGACCCGAAATAAAATTCATACAACTTTTCATTTTTAATTATACGCTAAGTAGCTGATAAAGGATAAAACAGTTTGTCAGCAGATTTTACAAATACATAGTATGCTTTATATTACCGTGGGCGAAACCAAGCAATCTATAAATACAGAACAATTAATTACACACTTCGAGAAACTTAGCACCGTTTATTCTTAGTCAAGATCGTATGTCTCTCATGCCTCGCGTTCCCAAAATGTTCGTATTTCTAACATCAATGAATATATTCATTACTGGGTGACTGTCATTTGCCTACAGCCCCCGGCGTCGGCGGATACAAAGTGCTTGCGTAGGAATATAATTGAATACGTAGGCGGTGACGGGTTAAGTGTGCAACTACGAGAAACGGCAGGTTCGTTCCGAAGCGGCAGGTTTAATGGAAAGAAAATTCTCTTTCAAATTAGAAATTGGATAACGGCTTAGTGATATTGTGAAAGAATTACGGATCTGAGGTTAAAATTTCGATGAGATTAGTTCAAGTATTCAGGAGGAATTTATTTGTTGAGTAAGCAAGGAAGAATGTTCTTAGGCATTTTCTAAAGAGCATGACTTGCTTGACTTTGACAAACGTAGCAAATCTTGAACAAAGTAGTAATTGTGTGATGAGCATGATGATTTGTTTTGTGTTTGGGTGTAATTTATTAATGTCTGTCCAACCGCTGAACACAATTCTCATTATAAGAAGTGTTATGCCATAGACCGCCAAGAACTAAGGATGAGTTGGTAGATTTGACATGTCACTCGAGAACATTATTTAGATTTTGCAGACATGCCGTCATAATCTTTCTACTAGACTCTATAAAATCTTACTTAGGAATTTCACTAGCATTAACATTAATGCAACTTGGCAATAAATTAATGTATTATTACATTAATTTACTGCCAAGTTGCATTAATGTAGTTAATGATAAGACATACATTGCAGTATTAAAACCTTTATGCTTAAAGTGTTGGAATTTTTTGTGCTCGGCAATATAAAACAATATTGCAATTGAACTAAAACGTGTCCAAACATTTCTATTATTAGCTTCAAATTAGTAAAGCTCAGCGCATTTTCGTTACTGGAAAATAACGATTTCACGTGGCGCTTTGTCTGAATAGGGTTGTGTGTACTGTAAAAACCTCATTCACAAAATAAAGTGATACCTTTACTAAATACTACCATTAGTAATAATGATCGCTTGAAAAATGCTAAAGGAAAACTTCATGCATCGAAAACACAACATTCGTTCTCGAAGGTATGTGAATTCTACCAACCCGTACGTTGGCTAACAACGTTATGGAATGTGACTTATCTTCTCTCATATTAAGAAGAGGCCGTTGCGTTTCGGAACTTGCTAAAATGCGCATTGTAACAGTATTTACAAATAAACAGAGCTCGTGAAGAGATTATCCATAAAAAGTATTATTCATTTCAGGAAACGAACCTTCATGTCATTCTGTACAGCTTCTACATTCATGTCAATTACTATGACCCAAAGTATAACCAAACGAAATATCGATTAAAAAATAATTATTTGAGATTGTAGTGACCCTAAGTACGCAACTAAATTAATATTTTAGTGATTTCAGGCCGCCATCTTGCTTTTTCAGGGGGCGTACAATTGTATCAACTCAGACCTATTTGATCCACCGTCACAATTGTGATGCTCATAATTGTGTTGTGCGGGCCCGTATTAAATAAGTGCTACAATTGGGCCTCGCATAGGTCTTGATGATTTATTTGTATATAAAGTATGGTATTTCAATAAAATAAGAACATAAATAATACGCAATATTCTATATTAAAATTTTATCATAACATAAATTCTATAAAAATCAGTCTGTTCTTTACAAAGTCTCTTGCTTTTTCACGTATTACAAGTATTTAGGTAACTTTAAATTATGAGATAAAATAGATCAATAAAATGTTGCACTTTGGTGAACCGCGCAGTCCAACACCAATCCTCGTGGAGTAGTAACAATAAAGATTTTCAAGCCTACTAGTTGAGGTTTGTTAGGTACATAGTGGTTTTCAGACGACTTACTTGTAAACGGTATCATTTACTCATCGACGGAGTAGGTGTGTGTGGATCGTGGTAGCTGAAGGCAACGGCTGCTTACAGAATCTAGAACTGGCTGTATTTTTCCAGAGCTTGTTAGATTGTTTTTGCTCATCGCTTTCGCTGTTATTGTCTACAACATGTAGATTTACTCGTAGTAGAAGAAACGGCTTGCGAGACATAGCATTAGCTATTAGATCGTAATTAAATTTTTGGCTCCTGTACATCTTCATACGAGGGCATTTTACAATGCTCCTCATACCATGGACTCAAAAAATCTTTGTTATTTCACTTGGAGTACAATGTGGCCGCATGGGCTGTCCTTTATCGGCAGTACAATACTGAAAGGTGGCATTAGCAAATTGCTCAAAGAGATCTTTTGAAAAGAAAGCTTCAAAGTATTCAGCTGGTGATCTGGGAGGTTCTGGTGTATCGTCAGCTAATTCCTCGGGCATGTCTTTTTTCTATTTGCTCGAACCTTGGGGCTGAGGATCTAGCATTGCCCGTTCATTCTCTTGCTCTGACTCGGACTCACTCGAAGAATACTGATCTTCTGATGGACAATATATCTCATAATTTTCGTCAGCAGTGTCTGCTAAATCGGATTGCTCCAATAATTCTTCAATTTCATCTTCATTGATCCCATGCCAATGACTGGTCATTTTGCCGCCTAATATGTATTATGGCGCGGTGCGACGCAATTGTGATGAGATTGTTGCGACCATGATTATTCTGTACACATACCTAAATCAATAAAAAAATTTACTCGTATTTAAATTAATGTATTAACTGTTTCAGAGATTTAATAATAATATTTAAGGAAATAACTATTCACGTGACAAAATGTATACTCACGCACCGGCCGGCGGCCGCTGCTCGCTTCGCGACGAAAATGAACGAGTTCAAACTCGAAACACCAAACATTAACTACCTATTTTGCTCACTCTAACTAAAGAGCACAATCGTACGATGTAAAGACCATTTAGATACCTATAAAATTACTATATTTTTATTTGCTTCAAAGAGACGTCACAATTGTGTTTACCAGGTCTGTAAGGGCTATGATAAAAAGTTATAATGAAAAGGTTTTCCTTTACGAAAAGTAAAATAACAAACATGGCGCTGGGTCTGCGATTCTTATTTTAAAGTATCACGTGAACGCTTTTTATTTATTCTTCCGTCCCGGCCACTTGAAAACCGTTATATTATGAATATTCTTTTGAACCATTACTTTCTTAAATTCAAACAAAAACTGTTCGGAGTGTGAAAGCTTTTAAAATTATTCTTGGTTTTATCTTTTTAAAGAAAATATTAGGACCTAGATAGGAAACCAAGCGTAGCAAAGAGAAAAGTTTATCTAAGTTAAGCCTAGGTAGGTACCTAAAGTTGGTGTACCTGAATTTTATTAGACAAATTTCAGTACGATAGCGCAAACCCTAATAAAATTTGCCATTCGCTATTGTATTATTGAGTTTATACGAGAAACAATGAAATTTCGTTGCCATCTGAATTGTATCGGTATTCGATACCCGATGACAATATAAAAAAATGTTTTGTAATAGAACGAACGATAAAACTAAATCGAGAATCCAAATGAAAGGAGCGGCCGTGAGTATTTTGTAATCGTAAATAGATATCTGTATTGGGTAAAGTAGATATTTCTTTAGGTCTGTTTTACTTCAGCCCTTACATTAAATTACCAATAAAGCGATTATTTTTATTATTTTTGAAATGATTATAGACAAATCAGAAGGTAAATTAAAATAAAACTTAAATGATTTATTTTTCACAAATACCTACCTACCTTTTGTACAAAATTTGCAAGCTAGCGAATTTTCAATCCTTAAAAATATTGTTTTGGTCAGGTTTTAAAAGTTGTAGAGAGTTCTAGCGACATTAGTTCTAAAGATGCAATTCTCACTCGTATTTTACCTTATAATTATCTCGCATGACTCTGTCTCACAGAATAATATGAAAAAGCATGAGATTAACCATTTCTTGAAAGCTTGAAGTATTTTTTACATCTACTTGCCAAGCGCTAAAGGAATACATCTGGGGAAACCTACATGTCTGAGAGTTCTCCATAATACTCTCGAAAGACATGTGAAGTCTGCTAACCTACACTTGATGTTGGCTATGGCCTAACCCTCCTCATAATGAGAAGAGGCCCGTGCTTAGAAGGGAAAGAATATATAAGGTGCAGATTATTATGATTACTATATCTGTATTATTATTATTATTTTTAATTTTAGAAGATTTTAATCAGCCGAATATAAACTGGCTGCTGGCAGACCATAATAGCTTGTTACCCACTAACATACAAGGCGCAAGTCAGATTAATGTGTTTGATACATTCACAGTTTGCAATTTGTCACAATATAACCATCTCTATAACAGCAACGGTAGGATATGAGACTGGGTACTTTCTAACAGTGAAGTGCAAGTGGATCACTGCATTGATCCATTGGTTCCCGAAGACCTACACCACAGAGCTCTGTCTTTATCTGTTAACTTTGTGCAATTACATAAGCTTGTGAGATATATTTACCATCCGTCTGACTACACTGCTATTGCAAAGGAAATGGATAGCTACGACTGGCACACTGAGTTGTATTGTAGACCGTTTAGCGACGCCGTGGCATTTTTCTACGACATTCTTAACAGAATGAAGAACACCTGCGTTCCAACCAGATCCGCTGTAACAACTGGTAAATATTCCCCTTGGTATAAGAAGCCGTTAGTGAAGATTCTTAGAGAAAAAGCCAAATCACATAAAAGGTTTAAAAAATACGGTAACTTATCAGATCAACTGTCTTTTATAACACTGCGACAGCGTGCCAAGGACCTAGAGAAAGAGATGTTTGACAGCTATATAGCAAGAATTGAGTCGGATATCTCTAGCGACCCGCGAGCTTTTTGGCGATATATTAAATCAAAAAATCAATCGCATTCTTATCCCTCTGTATTGAAGTACAAGGAACAGACATCTGGGAACAGTGAGAATGTATGCAATATGTTTTTGGAGTACTTCTACTCTAATTTCCTGCCCGCCGACCCTCAAAATGCTAACTCGAGCGTAACCATAAAAGAGACTCGAGAGAGAAATGATTATGAGGACAAAACGGATATCAGCACCATAGAGATACAAGAAGCTGAAGTTTCCAAGCTATTAAAACAGGTCAACATCAGTAAATGTTCGGGACCAGAAAATATTTCACCTATTTTCATATTAAACTGCTCTAAATGTCTAACTGTCCCTATATTGCTCTTATTCAAACGGTCTATCACTGTGGGAGAAGTGCCTGCGATTTGGAAGTCAGCGTATATAACTCCAATACATAAAAAAAGGTCCAAGGAATGTGGTGGAGAACTATAGACCGATCTCCAAGCTGTGTGTTTTCGCTAAAATACTTGAAAAAATCGTTTACAGGCAACTCTATTCGACTATTAAGCTCAATTTTGGCGAGCACCAGCACGGTTTCCTTAGCGGTCGCTCCACCACATCAAACCTTATTGTTTGCAGTGATTTTATAACAGACCACATGTCACAATGATACCAGGTGGACGTTACACATACACTGATTACCACAAGTGTTTCGATCGAATAGACAATTTTATTCTTAAACAGAAACTCCTACAGATGGGTATCCGTGGTAACTTATATATAGGTGATTCTCATCATATGTTGAGAACAGGAGCCAAGTTGTTGTTCTGAATGGTTACTCGTCGACGAGAATAGTGTATATTCCTTCAGGAGATCCACAGCGGTCCTTATTGGGGCCTCTGTTATTTAATATATTTATAAATGATATCATAACATGTTTTCATACTTAGTAAAATATGTTCATATGAAGACACTATTCGCCTGCAAAGTTATTTAGATCGGTTTCAAATATACTGCACAAGAAACAAACTGAATCTGAACGTCTCTAAATGTTATGTCTGTACTTTTACACGCAAGCCTAACCCAATAACTGGCCAATACACACTGTCGGGTACCCCAATAACCAGAGTCAACACTATCAGGGATCTGGGGGTAACGTTTGACTCAAAGTTGTTATTTGATGCATACATTTCAAACGTAGTTAACAAGGTTAATAAAGCACTGGGCTTCATTTTTAGGATATCTGAAGATTTTAAAAACATTAAAACTATCAAAATTTTGTATTGTACTTATGTCCGTAGTCACCTCGAATATGCTTCCCAGGTGTGGCACCCTAACTATGATAAATACATATCGCGTTTAGAAAACGTTCAAAAGAAGTTCCTGAGGTATAATTTCGTTCTAGAACCTATTTGCCAGACTATTTTAGCCGTTGCCGAAAGTTCCACTTACTGCCTCTGCAGCAGCGAAGAAAAATAGCGGATATTTCCTTTTTATTTAAAATTGTGAATGTATAGTCGTTTTACTGTAAACTTATTTTTATACGCAATTACTAAAGGTGAAAGCTTATAATTGGCCGTAGCTTAAACATAGATAATTTTACATGACTATTAACTAGCTGTAAGCTTTCTAAACTTGAAAATAAAATAAAATAAAAATGTCTTCAAAGAAACCTTAATTATGTTTATAAGCTTTTTTCAACTTAAGATTTTTCTATTCATATATAAGTACGTACAAAATATATCTTCCAGTGATGTTTTTATTTCAACTATTTTCATACCTGAACCAATAAGAGATAATGGAGCGACCTTTTTCAACAGATGTAGATAAGTACAAATCGGGTATTTCTGAAAACCTGTTGTAGGTAAAACGTGAAACGGTTTTAACGTATATTCCATTGTTTACGTAACCTTTCAGGCAGATTATATAGAACCTTACTTCTTATAATTTTACTAGCTTTATCCCGTTGCGGAGCGCGCATGAACGTTTGGATAACAAACAAAGCCGGAACCCATTTTCACCTTCCTAGGCGTCAATTTATCAGCTAGCTAGGCGTGAAACAAAAAGCCCTTTCTTAGTGGTCTCCTAAATTTCAGCTTCTTCCACTTCGTAGTTTTGTATGTGCGTTTTCTATCAGCCAGTCTGTACCGCCAGAAATTATATATACCTATTGATTGATGAACATAATTATTTCCTAATCATTGAATACTCCGGCAACAGGAATGACTTCATGAAAAAATATACTTGCATGATTCGACTGGTCTGTGGTTTCAGTGGTTAGTAACCTTGAATACTCAAAACAATAAAATTATTTGTGGATCACATAAAGTAGTGTACCATATGGAAATCGGACCTTCGACGGTCAGTTTAGCAGATAGTGACCCTGTGACAATAAACACTAGACCAAGAAGCCAGTAAAATATTACATGTGTACAGTATGTCTGTATGCGTGCGATTAACTCAAAAACTAATGAACGGATTTTTGTACGGTTTTCACTCACCAAACGAAACGCAACAGTACACCAACAGTTACTTAAGGTTAATTGAATTTGACAACATCTAACGCGCTAGCAATAATTTTTAGGGGTGAGGAGACTACAGAAATTCAGACAAGGAACAACCAGACTCAGTGTGTGGATCAAAGTCACAATGCGCCATGAGTTAACCGCTTAAACCATTTCCATTCAGTCAATTTAGCCGAGCTGCTGTCACAAGAATGTATTAACCAATTAATTCATACATTCATTGTTATATTAAAACCTAAAAAGTAAGGAGAAGATGGCAAATAGACACACAAAACTTAAAGCAAGTGGTCATTCGCACTAATCGAAAAATTGTGGACCCTTCTCCCTAATTGTTATGTAGTTAGGTGCAGGTTAATTGCCATGGTAAGCGCCTTCCATCCCTATTTTCGAAACCATACAGTTTAATCTTCACTTACGTTGTGTCCCCAATTCTCGCTAAGAGCGGGGCTATTAGTGGTCAATTAAACGGGTATACCACGTTCCCGGGTATCGGGCGTAGTGCCAATTTAATCATCATTAAGTGCCGTATCCATTATAAAAGTTAGATGGCCGAGATGGCACTGTATGGGTATTGGGTAGTAATGTTCTATAGAGTGTTTTTACTTAATAAACCTTTACTATTGGATGTTTTGCTTAGGAAAGAAGTGAAATAATTCATCATCATCATCCTAGGTGTTATTCCGATCACGATCCAAGTGTCCGCGAAGGAAGTGAAGTAATTCTTACACATTACATATTGCTTCCATTTATATTTATTCATGAAATTCGTGCGATGGCTGTTCAACGTAACATACCTATTTTAACCAGCTCTAATCATCGTACAAGCGTTTTTCCAGTTGCATCCAAGATTTACGCCCTAGAGTCCTTTTCTGACCAGTTTTTTATCCACCTTTGCTTTAGCCAAATAGGAACCAGTTTTCCCAAGACCATGTCTGTTGTAATGCTGAAAGTTCGGGGGGAATAGAACATATCACCTGCCAGTGCAGTTAGCAGTAATCCAATCAGTATTGGATTAATTAGTTCAGAAAAAAATTACACAGTAAATACCTAGCGGCCTACACTCCTTAGGTTGTTTTAGAAGTCTTTAGGCTCTATAGCAATAGCACCTGAAGAATCTAAAAGCGACCCTGTATAGCTCCGAAACTAATAGAGATAATAATTATAGTACATCAACTAACTTTTGTAGCGACAAAGTTCGTTTTCCATTTATAAAAATAACGACTTTTGTTCTTCAACTTAAAAAAAACGGCAGTAATAAATAGGCCCGCAACCCGTCGATATCGGTAAGAAAGTTTTATTCGATAAGTTGTGATTGCACAAGTTGGGGTTCCAAATTTGAATTAATGTGTGTACGTTCGATAAGAACACCGCCATTTTAATTGACGTCATAAATCTAAAGTTTACCTGTGAATCGACTGTTGATTAGACCAGTTTGATGCCTGATTGAATTAATTAATCGAATATTATACTAATGGCGTTTGAAAGTTGCACCGGTGCAAGAAAAGTTGAAAGGAAATCGTCTATCGTGGTATGGACATGTGATGAGGAGGGATGTAAATTATGTGACTAGAAAAGTAATGAATATTAAAGTTGAGGGCTAATAGGCAAGAGGAAGACCAAAGAAGAGATAGATGGATTGTGTGAAGGATGACATGAATGAAAAGGGAGTGAATAATCAGATGACGTCTGATAGAAGAGAATGGAAGAGAAAGACATTTTGCGCTGACCCCAAGTAATATGGGAACAGGGCCGGCAGAAGATGAAGGCGTTTATACGCCAATAGATGTTAGCAGATATTCAACATAGTCACAGAGAAGAAGCGTGCATGTTGTCCTCAAAAGTGCTTCACGAGACCGATCTGTTAGTCTAGTGGTTTGAGACCGTAATTGCTAAGCCCAAGATGGTGGGTTCGGTTCCCACCTAGGGCAAATCTTTGTGCAATGTAAATCTATAAAAATCGTAAATACGTAATTCTATAATTATAATATGTATATAAGAATATTTACCAGACTGCTTCATTGGTCTCGCGGCATAAATGTGCGCGTGGGATTGGGAGGTCTCGGGTTCGATTCCCGGGTCGGGCAAAGTATTATTGGGTTTTTCCGGTGGTAATTATCAGTAGCAGCACGGAGTCCGGTAATGTGCCTGGTACGGTAATAGGCTCGCTCCTATTACGTGGGACCTATAAAATCCTGGCGAAATGTGAGTGTAATTCAAATTCAAGTTCAAATTCAAATTCAAAATCCTTTATGCATTTGGGTCACAATGTGACGCTTATGAACGTCAAAATAATAAATTTATAAAATAATTACTTAAGGACTCTACATTTACATTTACTGCCACGTTCGCAAAGCAAGGGCGTAGAACCATGAGAAAGAACGGGCAATAAAACTCACGGTCACTCTTTTTCATCGCCAGGTTTTGCATAATACACATAATTTACATTTTGTAAGGTGCTACAACTGTTACACCTTCTATATCACTTGTATATATTTACTGTACATAATAATACTCAAGCATAATACTTTTGTCAATAAACGAGTAATAATAATATCTAAATAAAAAAATCACAAGTAATATCTAATAATGCAGGCAATCCGCGAAAGTGATCAGAACCATGATGGAAATGATGCAGTAAATATTAAAATCTAATACCAGCCCGCAAGACCGTCATCAAGCAGTCATCGCAAGTAGCACCCGCTCACGAGTATGACGCATGTGCCAGCCATCATCCCTCTTGCCATATTAGAGGGACAGGGATGACCCGACACACGACGCCACCACAAGAAATGACATTTTAGTGAGCATGACGACAACGGTATATGAACCGGCAGTAAGAAACAATCTATTGGTATACTGACCATGACCGCCAATTACCTCTATTTTCCAGATCGTTATTATTAACATAAATTTGTTGAACGCGTGAAGGAATGCAAATGTAGAAAGAATTTTGTGAAAGTGACAAGTGAACAACGATATGATCAGGGATAAATAATGTTAAACTACATTCAACTAATCATAAAAATATTAAAATCCTGCAAAAATCATGTGTTCACGAGGCACCTCCACTTAACATGTCACTTATCAAAACTAGAATTTTACATATTTATATAACAATTATATTAAACGGTCAGAAAATAAAATAATCGTGAGTTAAACAAGCCTAAGCCTATCCCCACGGTGTCTTTTCACTTAAAAATTCCTTAACAGTGTAATAACCCCTTTGTAAAAGAAACTTCCTAATTGTCCGTTTGTATTTGTGCATGGTTAAATTCATTATTTCAAGAGGCAATTTGTTAAAAAATCCTATACCAATCCACGCAAATGAGTTCTGAACTTTATGTAGACGGTAGTTAGTTCCCACCAGTTTATGCTTATTCCTTGTGTTCACTTTGTGCAAATCACTATTATTTGCGGTATAGAATTAAGTTTTTCTTAATGTACATTAAGTTAGCATATATATATTGCGATGCAACTGTCAATATATCTACTTCTTTAAATTTATCACGTATAGAATCTCTAGCACCTAACTTATAAATTGCACGTATGTCCCTCTTTTGAATAACAAAAATCGTCTATATATCAGCAGCTGTACCCCATAACATTATTCCGTAAGACATTACACTGTGAATATAACTAAAGTAAACTAGTCTAGCAGTATCTATATCTGTGAATTCCCTAACTTTTCTAACTGCAAACGCTGCAGAACTAAGTTTTACTGCGAGACAGGATATTTGGGCGCCCCACTGAAGCTTACAATCTAAAGTTACACCTAAGAATACGGTTGATTCCACTAGTTGAATTGTTTCCTTATTTAAAATTATATTAATAGGAACACTTTTGACATTAGGCAAAGAGAATTTAACACATTTGGTTTTGCTAGAAATGAGTACCAAATTATTTGTCGAAAACCAATCTAATACTTGTGCAAGAGTGTTATTGACGGTATCAAAGTTACTTAAATTACGATGAACTTTAAAAATTAGTGACGTATCGTCGGCAAATAAAACAATATCACATAAATTTTGTACAAAGAACGGCAAATCATTAATATTTATTAAAAAAAGAAATGGACCGAGAATAGAGCCCTGTAGAATGCCCATTCCTACTGGAAAACCTAGAGACATACTCCCATTAACATCTACATACTGAATTCTATCACTTAGGTAGCTGGCAATAAGATTGAGTGCGGTATCTCTAATACCATAAAGTTTCAATTTAAGTAAATGTGTATTATGTTCCACACAGTCAAAGGCCTTTGATAGGTCACAAAAACACCATTGGCATCCTTCGAGTTTTCCCAAGCATTAAAAATATGCTTTAACAAAGTTACACCGGCATCAACGGTGGAGCGACCCTTAGTAAAGCCATACTGTTCACTGTGAAATAAATTATTTGTGAGAAAGTGGCTCTCTAATTGATCCAAAATAATCTTTTCAAAAATTTTAATAATAGCCGGCAAGATAGAAATTGGATAATATTACACCTCTGCCTATCCCTTCGGGGATACAGGCGTGAGTCTATAAATAAATAAATATATATTTACCACTTATCTGGTTGCCATATAACAACATTGCTTATTTTGCAATCAGAAAACCGTGTGTGCTATCCTAGGATATCATATTCTACTAGAATTCATCCGTGTTGATGTCGGTTCGCACGACAACAGCTAGCTTACGTACTATTCTGATGTATAACCGATATTACTGCTAAGTTTAATCGAAATACTTTCAGAACCATTTTCATGACAGAATAACAAACATGCATACATCTATGAATCCATACACTCATCCTCACAAACCCGCATTTATAAAAGCGATAGAATTTAATTTAGTGCCGAAACGGTAAAATTAAAATTTTATGATCACAAAACTGTGCTTGTACAACCTGTAGAATCATAACAACTAAGTACATAAAAAGCCTCTACTCTTTATTTTACGTTATTAATTCGTTCAACAATACAGACCTCATCCTATTACATCACGATAAAATATAACCATTCAACGGCCCACCTTTTTATAATTTTAATTCTAAATCCATAAACCCTTACATTGCGTACCTCAAACATACAACATTCATATTGTTGTTACATTTTCGTTTGTAAAAAAAAAACAATCGAACAGGTCTCGGTGGATGAACGTCAGCTTTTTCAATTAACTCAGCTGTTAATGGAAGAAACGGTTCGACGGGTCCGACCTGACGACCTGACGCGTTGTCGATGTCGACGTTCTAATGTGTGTGGGACAAGACTAGTGTTTATTCAATGCGAGGTTGTTCTTTATCAATCAGGTTAACGGAGTGTCAGAGTTTGTTGGTTGTTCTAATCACAAAAGTGAACAAACTTTTTGATAGTATGGCTGATTAAATTATGTATGGTTTAGCGCTGATAGAGTAAGTGTTTTAGCTTAATGCGCATACGAGAGAAAAGGATTTGAGTCAATATACATGGTTCCAGTTTTTATTGATTGAACGTAATGATGATAGCTATGACGTAGTGGTATAAACTGTTGCCTCACCTTTTGGTAATGTCTCGAATGTTGTGGGTTCGATATCCAAGACAACATGTTTGTCCACAAATTGTTGTTGCGAGTTTGGGTAGGTATTGCGTTCTTTGATTGATATTTTTAAGTGACCCACGATACAGAGTTTAGTGTAAAAAATACCAAAAGAGACATATCTACAAAATTAGTTCCACTTTTGATTTATAGTGCCTAAACTCACTGTTTGGCTTCACTCACATAAAACCTGCTGTATATAACCTTTTTTACTTGATCTGAATAGAAATATAATACTGTTAATACTTTGTAGTAACGTCTCTCTTCAAAAGACTACGCCCAAAACATGTAAATGTTACCGACCGTAGACAAAATCAAATTTCATTTATGGCATAAATTCTTCGCGTCGCTCGTAGATGAAGCAGTTTTAGAAACTGAAGCTATTTCGTTTTATCTAATGGCGTAATACACAGATTTTATGGTACGTATTTGTATTAGAAATGGAGATGTGTATGTTTTTTAATATAAAAAAAGGCAAACGAGCAGTGGGATCGCCTGATGGTAAGCGATTACCGCTGCCCAAGGACACCCGCAACGCCAAAGGAGTCACAAGTGCATAGACTGTCTTTAGCGAAAAGGATTAGGAGGAGAAAGGGGATGATGGAGGAGGAAAAGGGGATAGGGCTTGGAATAGGGGATGTTCATAGATACGTTGTCCCTTTGGTGACGGATTACAAGTACCTATCACTACCCCATTTCATTCCCTGGGTGTCATTAGAGGCGGTTAAGGGAAATACACGAAACAAATTATATCTTTGCGAAGAGATGGAAAGATCGACATCATACCTATTACCAATCCGTCTGACCAGCGAAGCATAGTCCAGAACCACCTATTGACTTATATAAAGTGGTGTCGCAAATTAGATGGTGCGGTGTGGTTTTATTTTTCCTAGAATTTGGAAGAAAAAAGTTTCTAGAAGTCTTTTCCAACTCAAATGATAAGCATTCAGTCGTAATGAAACAGTTCGTTGATCGTCGTATATTAATACTAGAGGACGCCGGCAGCTACGTTTGCATTTTTTTTTAATTTACCCGTTTTGGCCGATCTCGTGGGAATTTTGGGAAATCCCTTCTTAGTGCACCTCTACGGTCCCCAAGGAACATACATGCCAAATTTCAGCTTCCTGCGCCCAATAGTTTCGGCTGTAGCGTGTCTGTCAGTCAGTAACGCAAGGATTTTATATATTAAGCAGATAATAATTAATAGACGTAGACCCGAAGCCGAATGATTTATATTTGCTATCGGTTCTGTTCTAATATTTGTTGTGATAAATAGTTTCTATTTTCGTACTCATACATCTATGTCTATATTTTAGGGTTGTCCAATAGTAGATACTTTGACGCATTTTGTAGAAAAGTCAGACACTAAACATAAGTAGCTAATAAAAGAAAATGTTTGGTCCACTTTTTAAATTGTACCTAAAAATAGAAGCCCCGCAAAACAATTCCTGTCAATTTAGTTTATTGTGTATTATGCAAAACCTGGCGATGAAAAAGAGTGACCGTGAGTTTTATTGCCCGTTCTTTCTCATGGTTCTACCTATTGTTTTGCGAACGTGGCAGTAAATGTAAATGTAGAGTCTATAAGTAATTATCTTATAAATTTATTATTTTGACGTTCATAAGCGTCACATTGTGACCCAAATGAATAAAGGATTTTGAACTTGAACTTGATTACAATAATTATGCATCAATATTTTATTTAAATACAACTTCCACACTAAGAATAAATCCTGTGTCACGGGGGACTTTACAAACATACAACCAACGGACACAATGAACACCCAGACTCGAAACTACAGTTTATGGATCTCCCAAAGTGTTATCTCGTGTGGGAATCAAACCCTCAACACTCGGCGCAGTGTCAAGCGGGGAGGCGGTCGTTTAAACCACTACGCCAACCGTGCTGTATTAATAAATAAAAAATAAAAAATATATTCCTTCATTCTAATCAACGTTGGTATAATGTTGTCTAGAATGCTAAATCATTAAAATTGTCTGCGACGGAATATATAATTTCGTATGCGTTTACAGTTTAAACAAGTTCATAGCAAAATCCACTTGGCCGCGATCAGCCGGACACGACTTCCTGGTCGAAGGATTTTCCCTCTAGTTGGAAGCATACTACACCTTTTGCCTGTAAAATGCCAATAAATTGTTCACATACATACATACATAGACTCAAGCCCGTTTCGCGGAGGGGTAAGCAGAGACTACGGAATGCCATTTGCAACGATCCTGACATATCTCTTTTGCGTCTTCGGTTAAGGGTACTACTAACCTGTCCTTTTTTACCCGACTACGGCGAAGCCAAAAGGAAGGGATTGTTTTTGGCAGTATATTTATGTATGTAAGTATGTATGTTTGTATGTTACACCGTAGCGCCTAAACTACTGAAGCGATTTTAATAAATGGATTATATCAAATGTGGGTGCCAGGAACACTTACCTACATTATAACAACATGGCAGGTAACAATATGTACACTAGTATATGTACAATAGGTGCGACCACGGCTCTAGCTTGAGCATTTCTGTACTTATACTTTTCTAAATTTATATCTGGATGAGCTAGTTTCTTGTTTTGTTATTTTTAGTCACCATTTTTGACGTAGTCTGGTCATTTATGATGTCTCCAATCTGGTCAGAGAACGTCCGCCTAGGTCTTTCCCTTCCTCCTGTCCCATTCACACTTGCCTCATATAACTTCTTGGTCAGTCTTTCGTCATTCATCCTCCCCATGTGTCCAAACCATCATAGCATACCTTTCTCAATGGTTGTCACTACATCTTCTTTTACCCCACAACACTCTCTTATCACACAATTCTTTACCCTGTCGTTCAAAGACACAGCACACATACTTTCCAGTGCTCTCATTTCTACAACATGAAATTTATTCTACTTTCATGACTCCTCTGCCATACCCAACTTTCACTACCATACATAAGTATAGGTACTAAGACCCTTCCATGCACAGCCAAACGAGCCTTTTTGGACACGCTTAGACTATTCATAAAAGCCTTCAAAGCTCCATTCACCCTATTTCCTAGTTAACTCTTCTTTCAATATCATCTTCATTCTTACCATTCCTAGTAAACAGCGTACCTAAATATACAAAATCATTCACTTGCTACACTCGTCTATCGATCATAACATTACAAGCCGTAACACATTCCTCCTTTTCAAAAACCATAACTTTCATCTTGCTCACATTCACTTTCATACCTTTCCTCTCTAAAGCACCATGCATGGTTGTTACCATCTCTTGCAACTCCTCCGCTGAAGACGCAAGTATTACCTGATCATCAACATAAAGGAGGCATTTGACAATTAACTCATTCATGCTTAATCCACAGTCACTATGTTTCAAATCTTGCAAACATGTTGTCGTTCACAATAATAAAAATATATGCTTTAATACTGTTATAAAATATTAAGTTATTTGTAAACGAATCCACAATACTGTTAAACTATTGTTACAAAAGATACGGATTGCGCGGTAAGTCTAGGTCAAGCTTGAATGCTATAATTGAATTCCATCGACTTGATATACGTACACAATACTATGAAACCACATCATAACAGAGGCATACGTCATCATAACACCCACAGCATCAACAAGCTTTTCTAAATAAAAAGTAATTTACTTTATCCAGTTTAAGTAAAAACAGAAAAGATTTACTATACCTCCTTCATTCATTTCATTATGCCTAATTCATCCCGGGTCCTCTGTAAAATAAAGTCGCAAAGATTTAGGAGGCAGACGGGGTCTGTAATCGTAGCTTGCTCGAGTGAAAAAAAAAGCTTTCCAAAATTAATTGGTGTAAATTATGGTCGATTCCTAAATATATAATTTGGTATTATGTAGGTAGGTACCTAGTATATTTAATGTTTTTCGTCTACCGTATATCTTTTGGGTCTGTAATTTTCAGGCCTATTTGTAGAATTTACTTTCATTTCGTTTTAGTAGGATTATAGTTCTAGAATTTTTATTTTGGTAGTGGAATTGTGTACATAGTGTCTGGCTATTTTTGTTTTTTGTTTGTCACTCAAGCGATTATTTGCTCAGGTATGTTTCTAGTGCTTTTGATCAAATACATTTAAATTGTTTATAGAATAAAAGAATACTGTGCTGAAAATATGCGGGTGAATAGCAGTTGTACTACAGTATGCGATTAACGCTAATGCAATAAAACTGTATTACGACTGACATAATTCGAATGCACGCTTGCGCGACACACTCCATACAGAAGTCCATACATCCATCCGAAGATTTAAGTCATTAGTTTTTGAAGACTTAAGTCATGAATTTCAAAAGCTCGGGAAGGAAAATAATAACAGAAATCATTACATACATTCAACCATATTCGCAGACTTTTACATTTATAATATTAGTAACATAACGGAGTTCAAGAATATCGTAAAATATCTAACTATTCTGCTTATCTTACGTAAAAGTAATATAACAAAATACAAGAATATTTTAACACACATAAATTTTATTTTCAAAATGTGCATGTTGCAGGAATACAAGACGAACATTACCCGAGAATTTCTCGAACATACATTCTGGAGAAACATAAAAACAACACAACATTATGTGGGTATATCCACGAGCAAGGGGCCAAAAGATATATTTTTACTCGTATGATAATTCACAAACGGAAATCAAAGATATTTGTCGTAGATGAAAAGACGGGGAAAATGTCACAAGAAAATAGTTCAAATATACGTAAAATACTGTTATGAAAGAGAAAGTGTCCTTTGTATTAATATCTTGATTTCCTCCTCGATCAGAGATTCGTTTATCTCCACGTAGGTTTCAAAGAAAACACTAACAAAGAGGCCGATATGACTTGTTAGGCCTGTGTTGGTTATTCTTAGCAGAATTTTCGTAGCAGCTTATTTACTGGGAGCGGTATTATATTTCGTTATTATTATTTTTCTTTAAGCTTATGTTTGGCCGACTCTGGTATCGGAGTTCTCAGACCGCCTGAAAGCCTCCGATGGCCTAACGATTCATGGCCTAAGGCCGGAACCAAGAACTATAGCTTCACGTTCTCTCCGAAGCACAATAACGCTCTATGCCATACGCAGTGACCCATCCAAGCAGTGACCTGTGAAAGCATTGTGAACGCTTTGCTTAACTTTACCGAGTCAGTCTATGAGGGCTTATTATAATTAAGGGCAGCAACAGCCTAGTGCGGCAACCAATAAATTGCTGACCAAAAGCTTTCTGGTTACCAGTTTTACAGGTAGTAGAGCCTTGCTGATTTCAGCATGCATGGGCCGGCTCGACGGGGAAGTACTACTCTCTCACAGAAAATCGGCGTAAAGTAACAGTGCCTAAACTGTTGCGTTTCGTTCGGTGAGTGAGAGTGCCGGAGGCCCCATCCCCTATTCCTTATCCCTCATCCCACTCCTCCTCCTATCTCTTTTCTCAATCCCAAGGGGCGGCAACGCACTTGTGTCTCCTGTGGTGTTGCTTGTGTCCGTGGGCGGCGGTAATTGCTTACCATCAGGCGATCTGTCAGGTCGTTTGCCGCCTATTACAATAAAAAAACACTTCAAGGTACTACGATATAGGTACTTGTAACAGTGCCAAAGTGTCAGATACTCGAAACAAAGGCACGTTGTAATAGGTTCTTATGATAATTTCAAACTAATGCAACGCCGAAGGTCTCGGGTAGAAATTCACGGTGCGCACCACTAATTCCACAAAGTGATGTGCGTATTAAAGTGCTAATTTTGATTTTTTTTAAGTTATTAAAAAGACAACTCCCGCATTAGGACTAAATCCTGTGTCGCGGGGATATTACAAACATACAACCAACGGACACAATGAACACTCAGACTCGAAAAAACTAAAAAAATTGTGAATTACACAAAGTATTGCCTCGTGTGGGGATCGAACCCACAACACTCGGCGCAGTGTCAAGCGGTAAGGCGGCCGCTTAAACCACTACGCCAACCTTGCAGTCAATTATCGCCTGCTATGGTGAAGAGAAACATCATGAGGGAATGTGCATCGTGCATGTGTACAGTCCATCAAATATTGGCACCGGCAGAAAGAGCTTTTCATTACGTTCTCGAACGCCCCGACGTGAAGTCAGTCAATCTGTACTTGGCCCTTCGTATAATAAAAATAGGCCTATGCACAGCAGCGGGATTGATTGTATACCAGACTGATGATGACATCATTTTAATGTAGGTAAACCTGGCTGTATCACACTTTTGTTTTGGAGTCCGTGTTTCACATCCAGGTTGAACTATAATATCAAATTTTACTCAAAGCCAAGCATTGAATTATAGACTTCTAAAAATGGTTACCCAAAATACAAGCTGAACATTATTCCAAAGTCCTAAGACAAAAAAACTTCTATATTGCTACCCAATACCTCGCTCGCTATAAATCGTTTTTGAACCCAGGAAATCAAAAATATATTTATACCATCTATAATTTTTTAATCAACAGTCCAATAGTTAACATGAAACCGATATCCATGTATAAATCATACTCGCTATCCACCTGGTATCAGTATTGATTTGAACCGGCCTTGGTACGTCACTATTAAAGTTCCTTCACTGAACACTGTTCTAGTATAGTAATTAGTGGTATTTTTAAAATAGGGGTGGAAAGTAGTGATTATGTGGATACCAGACAGTCGGTCGGTCGGTTACGCCTTGGCGTTTAAACCTTGAACTTTATAAACACCTGAAGTGTGTTGGTATTCACGTGTTAGGAAGTTAATTAGTCGAAAGTATTTTTCCCTTACTTAGCTTAGTAACTAGGCTCTTGTACGTAAGTGGCGTTATGAAACATCTGCTATTATAAACGTGGAAGTGAGTTTGTTTGTTTGTATTTCTTTCACGTCGCAACGGAAAGATATTAAGGTATAATTTTTGGATTTGTTGTGTGTGGAGATATGTAAGAAGCTGGAGAGTGAGATAGGCTGCTTTTCACTGCGATAACCAATTCCCACGCGGCTGAAGCCGCAGATGAAATCTAGTACCGAATCGAACCTAAGACACGTGAATCTGCCGTATATATCAAATCCTTGCATTACTGACTGACTGATAAACAAGCCACAGCTAAAACTCTTGGGTGCAGGAAGCTGAAATATGGTATGTGTGTTCCTTGGGGACTGCAGGGATTTCTCACAGCATCGAGAACAAATAAGTAAATTAAAAAAAAGTGCAAGCGTAGCTTCTGTATCCTCTAGTCTACTGTAAAATTGATATCACAAAAGGAATATTCGTTGGAATAAGCCGATTTCTGAGATTAAACGACAAAATACCCAATGATGCGTTCCTTCTGCTACAACACATACATATAACGTTCGCAACAGGCAGATTGATTGTTTGATTGATTGAGTGTATCGTAGTCTCTGCTTACCCACTTGTGTAAGTGATGCTATTACTCGTAAGGTCGAATGCCAGTGGCTTGTCTCTAGTATTTCGTCGCTTCGTAACGTTGCACTGTCCTCAGAGAAATGGAGTGAATCGCTTTACAGTTGTAAATCTATTGTAAATTTCAATAGCTTTCATTTTGCGAGTGACTTTTGTTTAGTTTAGTCGGAAATGCCCCGAGGCTATAATAGGATTGGATTAGTTGCACTCAAAAGTTCACAGAAAAAAATATGCATTTAAATATGTTAAACGTAAAGGCTATAGTCAATTTTTTATAAGATAACTAGCTGTTTTCCGAGGTTTCACATGCGTCCTAAGGGAACTACTTTGCTTACCCGGTTAATTTATAGCCTTAGTTACTCCTTGGTACTTCAGCTATCCGCCAGTGAACGTCCCATCAAAATCGGTCCAGCCGTTCCAGAGATTAGCGAGAACAAACAGACAGACAGACAGACAAAAATTGTAAAAAATGTCATTTCGGTATATGTACCGTGTATACATCCATATGCATTTAGTAAAAAGCGGTTATTTTAATATTACAAACGAACACTCCAATTTTATTTATATGTATAGATGATGTCATTCTAATTATAAGTAGGAAAAAGAAGATTAAGCTCGACTTTGCCCGGGTGATGTTGTTGTACCTACAAGCTATATCTATATACATCTTGTGTCACAACATGGCATATGCTGAGTTGGGAACCGATTCTGTTTATGTTAAGTTAGTTTTTAGGGTTCCGTACCTAAAAGGTAAAAAACGGGACCCTATTACTAAGCCTCCGCTGTCTGTCTGTCTGTCACCAGGCTGTATCTCATAAACCGTGATAGCCAGAAATCTGAAATTTCACAAATTATGTATTTCAGCTGCTGCTATAACAACAAATACTAAAAATAAAAAAATATTAAGGGTATTACTATTAAAATTACTAAAAAATCACGTTTATTGCATGGGACCCCATACAATAAACGTGATTTTTTCGTAATTTTTGCTCAAAATTACTAACGGTAACAGGTAGACGCTTGAAATTTTCACAGAATAATTATGTTATATATTACCTTTCAAAACAAATAATTAAATAAAAAAAGTAAATAATAAAGGGGGCTCCCATACAACAAACGTAATTTTTGAGCAATTTGTTACTCGATCTTAATAAAAAGGTAGAAATTTACAAAATATTTAAGTATACATACAACAAACGTGATTTTCTTTTATAGATGATGGTAGGAAACCCTTAGTGCGCGAGTCCGACTCGCACTTGCCCAATTTTAAAGTTTTTATGTTTTTGTTCTTGTTTGGGTGCATAGAGATCCCACCAAGTACTTAGGGTCCCAAGCCAACCTCACCTGCAAGTGGTGCACCTGCCGATCAACGGACGAGGCTCTGGCAAACAAAATATCCCGGTAAGCGACAATAGGCTCGCCACCGATTACGTGGGATCAAAACACTGGTGAAAAGGGGGCGTTTAATATGCCTCTGCCTACCCCTTCGGGGAAACAGGCGTGAGTCTATGTATGTATGTTTCTTGCTGTTTATATGAAAATATACAGAATAAATTAGTTTTCTTTCTTTCTTCTTCTTCTCTGTCGTTACACTCTTGGCAGAGCGGTCGTGGTCACGTTGAGGCATCCACATTGGTGATAGAGGCGGACACAGCTTTTTTCACGATCTCCCGCCATCTCTCTCGGTTAGCAGACTGTCTGACGCAGTCTGACACGCAGTCACCCACTGCGGATTGCATGCGCGATCTAGTTCCCTCTACTTTTCCTTGTACGACTAGCCGCTCTATTGAGTGGTTATCGCATCTAGAGATATGGCCAAAGAACTGACACTGTGTACACGGGCAGTGAGAATGTGTGTGAAGAGAGATACACACATTCTAAGTGGTTAGCCCAGAACACCTGTAGGAGAGATCTTACAGGTGTTCGGTGCTCAATACGAAATCTACTTCGGTGTCCTTAAACGTCGTGGCGGAGCAACGCGTTCATACAGGTGTAGCGGTAGCTACATACAACTGAGGCCATCTAGCGAGCGACGACGAAGTCTCAACAACAAACAATACGGCGACATCTATCGGACACGATTCTACGGAAAGAAGGTGCTGAATCGCACAAGCAGAGTTCGCACGCCGAGTTGTATATATAGAACTTCTCAAATACGTCCATCGGACTGACAGTCCACCAGGCACGATCACCCAGCCTGGTTAGAGCATCCTCCCTCTATTTGGAGGAACACCACACCTTTCTTCCTCCACATTGGTGACCCCGACGTGATCTGAAGCAACCTTCACCGGTCAGATCAGCAACTGCAACATCGTCGTCATCTTCGCCTCGCCTCACTCCGCACTTCACCCGATGGGCGGTAATCAAGTCGCCACCAGCCAGCATCTTCTGCCAGGGTCCAACCGTAGGCCATGCAGATTTGCATGCCTGGTCTTCCCTGCAGCCTCTCCAGCGCTAAGGCACGCCTCACTGCACACACGGTCCTCGTAAGCAGCGCACATCGCTCCCGTCCACGCAGCAGTGCCACTACGCAACCACTTGGCAGAAACTACGCAGCAACTACGCAGCCACTACGCAGCAACTCCCCGAGTCACCGAGGGACACTCACTGCGCAGCACCATCGCAACCTCTCCCCGACTCACCTCGGGACCATTGCGAAGCCACTATCCCGACTCACTGGCATAGCTCACCGCGCACCGCACACAGTTCCGACTCACGAGAACTAGCGGTATCTACTCTCCACTGGCACTGGCACGCTCCTCAGAAGCATCGACAGCTGACTCATCACCTTCAAGATCGACCTCCGGTCTTGAGAGGCAGTGATGTAGCGGTAGCTACATACAACTGAGGCCATCTAGCGAGCGACGACGAAGTCTCAACAACAAACAATACTGCGACATTTATCGGACACGATTCTACGGAAACAAGGTGCTGAATCGCACAAGCAGAGTTCGCACGCCGAGTTGTATATATAGAACTTCTCAAATACGTCCGTCGGACTGACAGTCCACCAGGCACGATCACCCAGCCTGGTTAGAGGATCCTCCCTCTAGTTGGAGGAACACCACACCTCTCTTCCTCCACACAGGTCTAATATTATTTTAGTTAGTCCTTGTCTATCTACGTTTTAAAAACGTAGACAGAGTAAGAAAAATATAGAGGCATCGGCACCATCTAGAATGAGGATTTTGATTTGTATAAGAATTTGTAAATAACGAAAATGCAGAATTTCGTATTCTAAAATATAAAAGGTGTAGGCTGTGCAGTTCAAAAACAGATGCCACCATTAATAGCGTATGTGGTTCTACTATTATAGTCAGTAGAATGAACGTGCAAAATAGCCACCATTCACGACGCCTCTCACCTGTTGGCCAGTATTAATTAGAAATTAATACAACACAAGCAGCATGACTTTGTCGAAATCCGTCGCCGCATATTCGATTCACCGAAATTGCAACCAGACTGAATTCAATCAGGATAATCGATTTTAAACTTTCGCGATTTGTATACATCATACAATATTATTTAGCAGGTCTTAGGGGCGGAACATATCTGACCGAAGATGCGTCGAACGTATCTTCGGTCGCGTCTATTCCGTCAAATGAATCGGTACACATCTGACGGAAAATGCGTCGAGCGTATCTGCACACATTCACTGAAAGCGTGGCTTTTATGCACACATATAAGTTTGTTCGTGCAGGGCCGTACTCAGGGCAGCTCAATATTTTACTGTCATATTATTTTACCTAATCATTTTTCGTGTTCCCTGATGTTATGTAGTCACTGAAGTCCTGTAGTTATTTATATTGCAATTCGAGTTTGACTATTAAAAATATGTCGGACTTCGAAGATTTTTTTATAGTAGCCAACAAGCGTTATTTGAATATATATCCTGTTTAGGTATGGAGGTTCAAAAATAAAAGACGATTTGGTTACGGTTTTACACAAAACTTGTACAAATGATATAGACGGGGTTACAGACTACAGTTGCAAAGCAAGACACAAAATGTTTTCTATATAGGTATGTATGGAAATTGTTCCCGTGGACCTTTAGCACCTCATACCCAAAAATTGGCCCTCGATCCAAGCTAGCAAATATGCGTACACTCATAGAACATACTAACACTACATTATTCTACACATTTCATTTCTGAAAAAATAAGTAAGGTCTGGCGGCCCTGGCATCTTACGATCTTTAAATCACCGATCTGGGAATGACATGGATATGGTATGTCCAATACCTACAAATTTAGCGTGCACACCTACGAAATTAGCGTACACACCTACGAAACGTTGGGCAAATAAAATGGCTGCCATTTGGGTTGTACTCCAGAATGTAATCGATATCGATATGGAGCCGGTTAGAGGAGAATAATACATTTTTGTAGTAAGTTACCTTTGTTAGTTTAAATCTTTTGCCAGATTACTTTATTCCATAATGCAAATGCGAACATGGCAAAGCGAAAGACGACCCTTGTATGAAACATGTAACAAAATATTATAATATCGGTTTTTTAGACATATTTATGCACAAAAACAAAATTATTATGTTCGATAGACAACGATTTCACAGCAGATGTACCACAAACCTTGGCGAAAAATATGGCGATAGTGGCACGAATGACATTTCTAATAAAATATCGTCATGATTAATTTATTCAGTAAACTATGGCTATCTCTTTTTTTCTGACAGAGATATACCTAAGATAAAACGAGGCAACACTATGTTTGGTGGCTTTATGTCGATTTCGTATATATGTGTATAAAAAATCATGGCGAAATGTGGGTGTAATATTACACCTCTGCCTACCCCTCCGGGGATACAGCCGTGAGTCTATAAAAATATAAAATATAATAATATATGTGAATAATGTAATTTTTCTATATGTACCTACTATTTGCCCTCTCCATTTATATTCCTTACTCAAAGGTCAAAATTAACGTGGTGCGTGGTGCGCGCGACGTCGACGGATAATCCGTTAGTACGCTCGACGTACTAACGGATTATCGGTCAGGTGTGAATGGTTGAACGTTTTTCTATACATTTGTATGTATTGGCGTTACGCGACCGATAAAACGCGACGGATCTTCCGTCAGATATGTTCCGGCCCATAATTTACTTATTTAAAGGCATAAATACCTCTGTTATTCTCCTACGTTTCTACCGGCTTGCAACGGTTGTGGTCACGGAGGGACTGGTGCGCGGAGGCACTCAATCAGGATAGTTTTAGAGAAACGGTTTCTGTACGTTTATTATGACAAGTCACTTGCGAGCGTCGTTTCTCCTAGGGCATAAGTTTTTGGAGCATGACTTGCAGACTTCCAGACATTCTTATTAAGCAAAGTTTAATGAGGTTAAAATTTGAATGGATGACCGCTTGTCAATGCGTCTGATGGTAGGAAGCTGATATATAAGACTGTGATTATAATAATAATCTATAGATAATGACCGGAGTCTTCGTGTAAAATTCTGGGTCTATAAGGGTAAAATTAACCAGTCCTGTATCGTCTACTGTTGGATATAGGCCTCTCCTAATTTGTCTGTACCAAGCCAAACGACTTCCTTTTACTTTCTTGTGTATGAGCGCTACTGTATTATTACTTTTCAATTTCACGAATTATTAAAAGGCAATCAAATCAAAACTGCCTACAATCCATACCTTGAATTACGTAAGCGCTTAAGTAAAATCGCCTTCGCTTGAGTAAAAAAAAATGGAAACACCAATAAGGTTCTCCATGAATATTTTAGACGTTCGTTGTTAAAATCGGCCGTATGTATAAGGTATACAATTTTCCCTAGCATGTTGTTTGAATTCCAAGATTATACCAATTTTGTTTGTACTTTTTCACTGTTATATTACCTTGGATTTGTTGAAATGAATATCTGATTTGGTGAATAATGCTGGCAATTGTGAATATGTAAGGCGGTTTTTTATTGTATTAGAGTTGTGATTCTGGGTATAAATGGAGACTGCGGCAACTAATTCTATAATTCAATTGGGTGAAGAAGGGTTATAAATGTGAGCAAACATACATTCAAACTGTTTATGACCAAACTACGAAACGATGTTAATAAACGTATACATACTCCTTAGAGAATACCCCATCGCGCGACAGATGGAGTTATCCCTTTCCGTTATTTTTCTAGATACCTAGCGCTATGGTTTGGTTACGGACGTAACCACATAAGGACAACAAAATTCTAATATTGTCAGTCTTCAACAGAAACTCAACCGAATTCCAACAGAGTCCAGTAGTTCATAGATTCCAAAAGAGTCAATAAGCATCAGTTCAGATAGCAATTGTGGTTTTTCTACCCCGTTTATCAAACGATAATTAGGAATTAAATACACACTTAAGATCGAAAGAGCAGCGATAGCCTAGTGGAGAGACCGACGGACTGCTACGCAGAGGGTCTCGAATGCACGGCGCGCAACAATGACTTTCCGAAGTTATGCGCATATAAATTGTTAATTATCGCTTGCTAAACGATGAAGGAAAAACATCGTGAGGAAATCTGCATGTCTGAGAGTTCTCCATAATGTTCTCGAAAGACATGTGAAGTCTGCCAACCCGCACGTGGCCAGCGTGGTGAACTATGGCCTTACCCTTCTCATAGTGAGATGAGGCCCGTGCCCAGCAGTGGAGATAGTATATATACAGGGCTGATGGTGATAACATCAAAAATCAGTGATGGATGCGCCATGGGTCCACTCGAGACTCGTTAGGTAGCAGTCCGTTAATCCTAAACTGGGCTTTCACAGCCTTCCTCTTAAAAAATCTTGCTAAACAAACGTTGTTAGCTCTCAAAAAAAAATGTTTACGAAAGTCTTGAATTTGGTAAAACATCAATTACAAAAGTTTCGTCACAACACGTGCCCACGAAAAAACATTGAAAGTGAAAAAAGGGTAGAATGTTCTGGTTTACGTGGCAACATGGGATCTGGGCTGTTTTGTAAGTCTAGGTACAGAAATTATATCGTTATGTTAGTTATCTGCTAAGTCTTTCGAAATAAATGAGCACGAAAATGGAGGATATGGAGTATTGGGAAGTCGGGTGATGAAATATATGATGACGTTTTTATGATGCAATTAGCAAGGCACTCTTTTATGCTAAATGTTTGAAGGCAGCCCCTTATAAGTTTTTCCACTAAGGCCGCCTTTACATCCGACACACGCCGGGCAACCGCTTGAGGAACGCGAATGCTCAGGTGGAGTGGGAGATCAGGCTAAATGGTTAATAAAACTATGTTACTATTAGTTCAATTGAATATTTAGCAAATCCTTTGTTTAATGCATTATAATAACGTACAGTCAGAACCTTCTATTACATGTTCAACGCATTATATGTATTTTCGTAATTAGTATTTATTTTATGCAATAATATTAATAGTCATTACAAAACCGTACACTGTATTAGATGATTCTCTCCCTATAGGTACAATCTAATAAATAAACGTCCCAAACTAGCAAGCCACATATAATAAAACCACATAATATCTACAGATTTTATCGTTATACTAATCACGAGGTCATATTACCGAAAATATCGCCAGAAAAGGTCTTTTCATTCCGCCATTTGGAAGCGGTACAACGTTTATTAACAATTTTCCTTTAGGTCACAATCGAACATGGCAGTAATATAAACTAAAGTATCGTCTATGACAGCGTTTCTCAAACTTATAACATCACGTACCTCTATAAGGCTCTTACTTGAGACTAGGCATCACATTACACCAGTTGCATGTACATCACGTCAGAAAGTTACGTCATAACAAAAAAGCTATTTCAATAAAAATGTAGTATAGTGGGTTTGATTCTTGAGCTAAATGAAACCAAGAAAATGAGTTTAACTTCTATTCTGAACTTCAAGTCTTAATTTTAGGTTTATCATCATCATCATCATCATCATCAGCCTTTAACAGTCCACTGCTGCACTAGGCCTCTCTTTTGAAAGGAGGAATTGGCCTACTATACCACGCTGGCCAAACCGGTTGGTATAGGGTTTGTATCAAGTTTTCCTTCTCTTACAGTGCTGTTCTCTGCATAAAATGCTCCCTCTGTCGGCTCTTACGAGACCCATGGGATGATATGGGGTGGTGACAATCCGTATTCTTAATCCGTCACCACACGGACGAGTTTAGGTTTATAAGTAAACATATTTATCCTTGTGTTAAGCTTACTTTGGATCCGCTTTTGATTCTAACCAAATTCGAAATTTCCTGTGATGTAGACTAATTTGGCGATATTATTGGTTAAGATCTTTATATCATCTACCACATTTATTACGACCAATTGTTTCAACGCGTCACGTCGCTTAAGTCACTCACGGTGGTAATCGGTGTACCCCTTGTGGTACAAATAACCCACTTTGAGAAACACTGGCCTATAAAATGGAACAGCAGCCAGTATTATAAGGCAGTAATGTTTTATATTCCGTACTGGACCGTAATTTAATTTTATTGCAAAGATTTGTTGATATTGACAGCCGCTGCATCTGTGTTAGGATGTCGTTTCGTTTTGTTTACACTGATCGTGGACATTTACGTGTTCGATATCTGTACTCAATAATTGTAATATTGGCGATACAATTATTTTAGATTGTACCGAATTTATGAACTTTGTAATAAAATAAAATGGTGGAAATTTTACCTAATTGTTTGAAACTGGTGACTTGCGCAGTATGTTGGTAGTAAAGTTTTTCGAATAATTGACCTGATTGTCAAAATTTGCATATTGATAGCCAAAGACAAGCGACAGCCTAGTGGATATACTAAAAGAATGACATGCAGATGGTATCGGGTTCATAACCACGGTACGCATCACTGAATTTTCCCTGTTATTTATGTTTTAAATTGTCTTTATCAGTATCTTTATTTATTATTTTACAGGTTAAATAAATCCATTGTTTATTATTGAAAAACAAACAATTATTATTTAGGATAACTTACACTAACTAAAACTACAATATTACAAACTAAAACAATTTTAACTTAAAATAAATTCAAAATAACCGACAGTATTTTCAGGGTACAGTCAAATTAAATTTACTCTTAATTTACATTCAATTATATTTATCATTATAATTGAATGTAAATTAAGAATAAATTATTTAAATTTCTACCTCAGTACCGCGAACTACGGGAATAATTAAGTCTATCGTCCAGTGGCAGCGCCAATGGTAGCTTAAGTATCGCTTGAGAGTTCTCTGGACACAAAGCTTGGCACTTGGGTCGGCTTCGCTATACGGCATGGCATATACACTGACAGATCACTGTGTCTTGCGACAGGCTACTAGGCTTTATAAATATTCAGGTTTGTAGATATCTAGGTAGTTTTAATGTATTTCCTGAAGCAGGCTTTGATACATAGTTGGTACACGCATGTTGCTAATATTTAGTATATCGATGGAATTGGCTACTAAAGATATAATATTATATTTAAAATAAGCTTGATGCAAAATATGTCAAATACTGCATCCGTGGTCCAGTGGATAGTTTATGTGACTGCTGATCGGAGGTCCCAGGTCGGGCAAAAGTGTTACTGGGTTTTTCCGAATACTCAGTAGCAGCCCGGAGTCTGGTGATGTGCCCGGTAACGGCAATAGGCTCGCCCCCTATTACGTGGGACCTAAAAATTCATGGCGAAATGTGGGTGCAATATTTATACCTCTGCCTACGCCATTGGGGATACAGGCGTGAGACTATAAATACAGTTGACAAATCCATCTATAGATCGAACATTAGTAAAAAGAAAATACTGTTCGTTAGGACATGTCAATTCAGAACACAGGTGCGTCCCAGGAGGGTAAAAGTTTAAAAGTAGCAGGTGCCTTATGGAGGCCATTTTTTGAGGTTGATGGCCTTTTCCACCAGATGCTATGTACATAGATAAATAAATTTTGCTCTAGATTGGAATTATTACTAGCAGTAATATGATGCCAGATTTGAACACATACATAACTTGTTCTATATTTTTTGGTCCACAATAAATGTACATATTATCTTAAAGATCTAGTCTATCATATCAAATTAGTCCGGTACCATTTGCATAAACGATTCTAAAGGTAATAAACATTAAGTGTCCTAAATATAGAACTATGAATCCTAAAAAAGCCTTAACCTTTTTTAAACTCCTAAAAAATGCTATCAATTTCTGACAAAGCTTATTAGTTATTTGAGCAATTTTAAAAAAATGTGTACCATGCTGTAAAATTCGTTTTTTATTTTTGTTATTGTTTAAAAAAAAATATTTTACCTTAATATAATAGGAAATATAGCTAAATATACAGAAAAACAAAAAGGAATGCGGAATACGAGGCATTTTCCCAAAAATATCAAAACAAAACGGACTTTGTGGCGGAAATGGTTCCGTTGTGTGACTAGATTTAAAAGCAAAATTAAAGGAAAGTATGAAATTAACAAGCTTTTTTTTAAATTTATTTGGTTTAATAATACATGTAATTAATTGATAAATCTAATAAAATAACCTTAGCTTCAAGAATTAACACAAAATGATTGATTTTTGTTCGGTTTTGTGACTCTATCGCTTTTTACTTGGCTGTTTTTTAATTTTACTCCAAAAACATAATATGTTACTCAATAGGTATAGCTTTTTCGAAAAGTAATACATTTATTGTAAACATATTTATAGCCGCACAAATTTAAAAGGTAAAAATTCATCTGATTTCATAGATTTAACTCTATTAATTTGAGGGGACAGTGACAAAATGGAAGTCTTGAAATTATAAGGCTGTGTTTACATGATTTATACATTGCCTAAATAATATGATCTGTAATTTGTTTACACAGGTTTAATGTAGGTATACATAAAAACTATGTAAACAAATTTTGACATCAAATGATAGTAATTTAAATATTGACCTAATTGACTTCTCAAATTGGAACAAGTTTTAAATGTTTTTCTGTTAAAAGAAAATATTACTGAAAAAATTGAAGAACAGAGTAACGTAGGTAAGAAATAAGACAATAAATTTAATTATTCCTATATTTTTACCTTAATATAATGTGAAATTACAAAGGTAAAGGTACACAAATTTTCGTTTAAATGTCGTCAGCAAACTTTAATCTGTAAATTTGAAATGGAAACTTAAAAACATAACAAATAGTATACCTTAATTATTTGAGTCAGTAAGAATTTGCAATGTGAACTAAGCTTTATGCATTCCGACTTGTTGTGAATTGCTGTTCCGTAAAATGTGACCGTAGAATAAGTCACAAAACTTGTAATTTTTAATTATTTAAAAACTATCCATCGCACTTGGCACTATTATCTATTTGGTATCTAATACTATACAAATTTCGCAATGTCAACAATAACAATAATTAAAGAAAAGTGTTTTATTAATAGTAAAACTTGGTCACATACCCGAGCAAAGAAATTGAAACACGGAACACTTCGACAAATACGTCCGCGCTGGTCACAAATTCGTTTGACAATAAAAGCAAGATGGCACATGTCGATGAAGGATGTATGTTGTGTTGCCATTTCGTGCCGAATACTTTCCTCGGTTAGAAGATTTTTTGCAAAAACGAGCGGTCACAAAACGGAATGTTCCGGTTGGCAAAAAATTTCAATTTTAATTTATAATTGATTTTAATAAAAATATGTATAAAAATATATTATTGATACTTTTAGGTGATACATTTGACTTTTAAGAATTCAAATTATATTTTAAATCACTCCAAATACACGTTTTTTTTTAGAAATCAAAGGTTTTCTGACCCTAATTGGGAAGGGGACAAGTAAAATCGATGGTCTTCAATATTTTAAAATCTAAGTAAGTTTTATATTTAGTGAAGTAACAAAAAAACGACAATTTAATTATGGATTTAAAAATATGTTTTTGGCCTTACATTAATATATTCTGCTAGAACTCATTCATCACAAAATAATAAATGAACAAAGTCGAAGGACAAGGCAAAAACCGGCGGCACAATTTTTTTTGAAATTGCTCATTTAACTCATACGTTACACTTGACGCTAAGAACCAAAAAAGGGTGGCTTGGCAATAAAGCGAGTTCTTACCAATACTATTAGTTCACCCTTTTTAATAGTCTTGCAAGAATTGCTAAGAATATTTACCTATATTTGATTAATGTTTATCCATTGAACGCCGCAAAGCTGTTGCCCTTCTCAATATTTGCCATTCAAATAAAGTTCACCTTAAGTTTTTTTACTAGAACCAAAACACACTTTCTTTTACAAACACATTTGATATATTCGGGCTTTTATAGGCTCTCGGAATAAGAAACAGAAAGGGAAAGTTTATTCCGAACCAATACATAATACACTAGTCTGGTAAATGTAGGGATGTATTCATCTTATCGCTATCTTCCGTGTATATAAAATATTCATGCGTTCGTAGCAACACGTAGTGGCAGCCCTGATTGAACGCGGACTCATACACATGCATTATGTGTCGTTTTAATAAAATTCATTCGTTCTAAAGGTGAGCGCGCGCTTGTACTAAATGGAAGGATCTTACAGTCTTATACGACGAAATGAGTGTAGTTACGATAGAATTCCATGTAATACATATGCTGCTTTAAAGACTAAGTTGCAATGCGATATCCTAGAAGATAATTATCTTTAGTAAATATATTTGGTATTTCCGAGCTGTGAGAACCACTTAATTTTTATTCTGAAGACATGTTGTAGAGTCTTCGTTGGCAGAATATTTAGCTACACTCTTCGATCATAAGCAATGCTCTACTATTCAATATTTAGTGTGTGGGAAGATATATTTTATGTAAATCACGGCACATATGTTAATTTTCAATAAAACACATCAACGGGCTTTGTAAGTTAACGATTAATAGTCGACTAACCAAAGCTTACCGTTGAGTGCGGATGACCTAAAAATAACTAGTACATAACCCGAATGTGTGATGATGTACGATATACACTTGACAGTTTATGACTCTTCAGCATAGGCTGACTACATTTAACAACACATTAGGCAACACATGACGCAATGAAAATAGGAGACATGAACACTAAGGCCACTAAAATATCCATTTACTGAAATCTAAGACATGTATTTTTCTAAAAAATATGAAATATTTATTCGTGCATGTTACAGCACGTTCTAGATGTCAAACGAATTCTTGCAACAAAATTATTTTTCAGCGCCAAGTGCACGTTCACCTTTACGCACGAGAGGATAATATCATATTAATTTTGGTCACCAAACAATTAATTTTGCTCGTAGATAATTAGATTACTTACGAGGTTTGATTATGTTTTCTATTTTTATCGTTGATGTTAGCTGGAATATAATCTCTTATGATATTTTACTAAGAGCTTAGGGAGCCCACGCTGTCACTTGTAATTATAATTTGTGATGAGTGCGTTTACTATGTAAGTAGAAATACACTTGTACATCTGTGTATACAAGTATAGTTTTATATTTCAGCTTTAATTGCAGATAGTACGTAATGCAGACTGAGCCTTTTGGTGTTTACTGAGTAAAATATATATTGATTCAGTAAGTACTGACGACGACCTTAGTCACTAGAACCAGATTGTTATTACTTTCTAAAGTGAAGTGATTTGATACAAACATGAAGCCATAAAGTTGTGCCACACCCAAGCTTGGAACAACTATCTGACAAATTAAGATTTTTGCCAATAATATGAACACTTTTGTGGCGTCGTAAAGCCAATAATATCCTTTTAAAGAAGCGAAAGAATGTCTTGAATTTCATCTTGAGAACCCTAGATCGATGATGATGATTAAGACCTTAGCGGCGTTATATGACTAAATTGCGTATGTGCCAGAGAATCACTCCCATCGACGCGTCTTTTACTCGTCGCTCACACATCACGTATTTTATAGCACAATTAGCTTCGTTTTTCTGTGCGCTCACCCTTAGCAACCCATCGCCTTCCCGTTACGGGCGGTTATTAAATGTAAAGAGCCCTTAAGAATATTTCATTTGAGAGCAGAAAGAAATTATTCAATAGTCAAGTGTGCTGCCAAAATGCCGCGGAATGAAGCACCAATTTATCTTATATAACAATTCTGCTATATTTAACGAGTCATTTTTGTAAGTATACTTTTATGGAAATAAAAAGAAGTAACTGAGGAATAAATAATTTTGACAGGTTTTGTAGAGAAAATATTTTATTAATTTATGGAGATACTTAGCCTAGTAGCTCCACCCTTTTCTTTAATGGTTTTGGGAAATAACATCGTGATTTAAACGGTGACCATTTTTATTTTTTGGTAATAGGCGGCAAACGAGCAGACGGGCCGCCTGATGATAAGCAATTGCCGCCGCCCATGGACACAAGCTACACCATAGGAGTCACAAGTGCGTTGCAGCCCCTTGGGGTTGGGAAAAGGGATAGGATGAGGAGTGGGATGAGGGAGAAGGAATAAGGGATACGGACCGAACGAAACGCAACAGTTTAGTTACTGTTACTTTACGTTGATTTTCTGTGAGCGGGTAGTACTACCCCGGTCGAGCCGGCCCAATCATGGTGAAATCAGCAAGGCTCTACTACCTTGTAAAAAATATAAAAAACCTGCAATATTTTTAGTGCACATACCAAAAATTATATGCAAAATGGTATCAAGTGAGATGACATTATTTTGTTCGACCGTCGGGTTGCGCAGGTCAGTAAAATACTCTGTCAATTCTGTTGGAACCAGATTACGGACATCAGGCTCTAAAGCTTGGCATCATGAATGTAACTGGAATAATACCGGGACGATACATAGGACTTTTAGCGACTGCTACGCCGCTAGGCAGTTGCTGACTAATTTGATTTCAATTTCCACACGGCACAACACTTTGTGATGTCAAAAAATGATTGTTGAATCAGGGACCATCTCAATCTGTCGTTTTAAAAGCTAGGCTTCATGACAAAAGTCTGTATCGATCTTCAGACAATTGTGATTGCGTGTAACATTGCCGTGAACTATGAACTATATATATATAATAGCCGTACATCACTGACACTAATACTGTTTGGTTTGTAGTAGTTAAACTACAATTATATATGGAGGCCGAAACTTTCCATTGAACTTGATTGGTTGCTTTTGGTGTATGAAGGATATTTATTATATTATGATACAGTATGACGCCATTTAATATAAAATTCACCTTTTTTTTTAAGAACAATCCCCTTTTCCTCGGGCCACAGTTTAAAGGTTTTACCGCTTTCTGTAGTTTGACGTAACCATAGCCTACTCTAATCTAGAACTTAAATCATTCCGGAGCAACTTTACAAAGTACTTAATCCGTTATTGTTGAAATAAGTTATAAATCAGCAATCAGAAGTGCACAATTGGTGAGTTTAAATTAAAAACCATTTCTTCCTACCTGCATTTTTCTATAATAATAATATTCTACCACATTCACACAACACCATCTAGTCCCAAACTAAGCAGAGCTTGTACTATGGGTACTAGATAATGAATTAACATACATAAATATACATTTTTTTGTAAATACATACATATTATACATAGAAACACCCAGACCAAGACAAACATCCATGTTCGCACACAAATGTTTGACCAGAGAGGGAATCGAACTCGCAATCTTCGGTGTAGCAGTCGCTTACACTCCCGCTGCGCCAACCGGTAGTCCTATCCTATATTTTCATGAACACTTTTTGTTACTTATACTTCATCAAATCAATCACTTCACTGTGGAGAGTTAGACGTACAATCGACTAGTTTATCGGCGCCACTCTAGCGGAATAAGTGACGTACAAACTCGCTAATTGGCTGTCAATAATTATTGTAAAGAGTAGATCACAGCGTAGGCTGTGTATAAAACAATTACTATGAATGAATGTGAATGCAGGCCATTAATAATTTAGATTTATCTATATGTATAAAAGAAAGTCGTGTTAGTTACACTATTTATAACTCAAGAACAGCTGAACCGATTTGGCTGAAAATTGGTGGGGAGGTAACTCAGAACCAGGTAAAACACATAGGATACAATTAGTTGCAAAAAATAATCTGAGAGGGATTTTAGAGAGGGTCGAAGTTTGTAGAGACAAACCTACTACCTATTGAAGTAAGAACACATGCGCTTTTATAATTGAGTGCTGCGCATGGGCTATCGTATATCTGTCAGTACTGTCAAATTATACATTGTCATATGATGCACTGTCATTACTTCGTTCACTTACTTATATACACTAATAATTATTGTAACAGCCTTGGCTAATCCCTGCTAATATTAGGTATAAAAGCGAAAATGTGTATGTATGTATGTACCGATTTCACGCTAAACCGGCTGAACCAATATTCTCTACTCATAAATGCGAAAGTGTGTATAGAGATATATCGGACCATGGCTTGACATTTGACTGTATGTAAAGTGATGTTGTAGAGCAAATTTTTTTTTCCTAAAATGTTAGAATGGAAAATCACTTTTGGTTAATTATGCCTTTTATTCGTAATATTAATTATTTTACAATATTTTTTAAGTTAGGTTGAATTGGAAAATGTAGATTATTGAATAAATACAGTGAAAATAAAATAAATACGTAAATCATCTTATAGAATTCATGTAGATGCTACTAATTCATTTCATATATTTTCTATAACTACGATACCCTAATTTATTTTTGAAAAAAAACTAAGAAATAATTTTCTCCTGATTTACAAAATGTTAGTTGTGCCCTTTTCCGTTATGACGGCAGAGCACCTTTCGGAAGATAATGTCATGAATACTGACCAAGTTACTTCGTATCCTATAGAGTTTCTGAACTCCTTACAATTATCAGGAGTAGCTTCACGCAATTTGAGACTGAACGTTGGTGTTCCAGTCCTGTTAATGCGGAATCTTAATACAACAAAGCTTTGCAATGGCAAACGGCTACAAGTAACACCTAGGACGAAACATTATAAAAGCTATTCGCGAGTCAGACTCGCTCATGAAGGGTTCCATAGTGGAGGTATCCACTTACCATAGTCATTATCTTCGACTAACTATTAATAGTATTTGTATAAACGACAAAGCTATATTTGCGGTTTTTAAGATGTGCTTTATTTCAAAAACTGCTGACTACCTATCGTTCAAACCAATTTTCGTTGGAAGTTTTTATAACGATCTACAGGATATATTTTTTTTTAGATTTGTCACTCTCTTACTTTAAAAGTTAGAGGGACACACACACCCATTTTACCACTTTGGAACCGTATATCTTTCAAACGATTGACTTTGAAAAACAATGGTTTTAGGAACCTCAAAGTAATTTTTAACGACCCATTTTCCACATCAGTTCCATGTATGAAGAGCCGCCCTTAATATTCAATATTTTTATTTTCTATAACGTCGTAAAGCGGTTCACAGAATACATCTACCTACCAATTGTTTAATGTGTAAACTGAATAGTTTCGGCATAAAGTGGCTGTGACATACGGATAGACTGACAGACATAGTGCGTCTATAAGGATTCCGTGTTTAGCCATTTTTGACTACGGATCTCTAAAAATACTGGTTACAGAATTTTTTTAAATATTTCTTGCGGTTAAATTTCTTATTAGTCCCTATGAACAGAATTAAAACGAAAATTGCCGACGCGGGCAAAAGCTAGTATTCTATACAGAGTACCTATATAAGGAAAAAGTCAGTTCCCTGACATTTAAAAAAGAAAGAAAGTTGATTATTTCGTTGATGAGCAAGAGTGCTAGAAATCCCATCACCCTTGCTGCTACTGTCAGTATTCTACTCCTTCACAGTCTTGCTTCTCAGTCTAAGTTAAGCAACGCTAAGAGGGGTCATCACTTGGATGCATCACAGCTTATTATGCCACTTTCATCTGAGCTCATTGCTCCGGCGGGCATATCAGTCTCAATTATTATTGTGTCAACATAAAAATCTTAAAAGACAACGTCGAAGGCTTTTGTATACAATAAAAATGCCATAATTTGCGTAACACCTTTTTGACACAATAGGTTCCCTCCCACTCAAATAAAAAGAAGGAAAGATAAAAATAAGAAAGCTTTTTGTTATTATTTTTGCATATTACATCATTCAATATGTTATCGTGAGTGGACTGAATTCTACGAACCCATTTGCCACATTTCGATTATTTTCACGTAACTGATGTTCTAGTGCACTTACATGGTAATGGGCGATAACGAAAATGTGACTATTTTTTACACACGTATTCAGGAAGGTACGAGTAACGCCAGAATTGATATATACAGATACACCAGACTTGATATATACAGCTAAACCAATATTTCTGTTGGCTTCATAGATCATCGTCATCGTCCTCATTTTCATTACCTTACAGCCTAGGATCATTATCGTCTTGCTCTAGATCCAACTTACTCAATCGGCGCAATATGTTATTCGCTTCGATATTTCACTCTCGCCCGCAATCCCATCTATTTCCCCTTTTCTTTTTCATATCCATCCTCACAAAATCTATCTATACTTTCTAGTCTAACCAGATATGAAAGCATAATAATATTAAGTTTTCCATAGAACCACTGCTGTCAGATCTCTGCAACCGATAGCTTAATGTGCTCTGCAAGGACGAGGCAAATGATATTTAACAATTTAATATGGTAGCATTTATATTTATAAGGTACTGTTTTGTACTGTACTTGTTGGAGCCGTTGGTATATCCACTAGGCTATCGCTTCGCGCCTTTTTATTATGCTGTTAAGCAATGATATTACAAGAAAAAGGTAGATACGTTACCTACGTAGTTATCAATCCGTAGAAACGGTACACTAACGCACACATCGATAACTCCATATTTAATTTTTTTTTGCAGTTGACAAGATGTGTCAGTTTCACTTTGACACCAGCTCGAGACGTCACACACATATTTCAGACTTGCCAACTGGCTCATGTGTAGCGTCCTGCTTTTGGTACGCCTATAACATATCTACTTATTTTTACTTTTGTAACATCATTGCTGTTAAATGAACTAAAATCATGTGAAGCCTTAAATCCCCAGGAAACTAATCACCATAATGAGATTAGCTATATATTTTAGGATTTTTTTGAAACACGTAGCAAATCCAGAACTATCCGATTTATTTATGTTAATTTGTACCGACACGGGTTGAATTTGAATTTCAGTTAACGTATTAGGCATCGATGTATTCGATTCACATTCTATGTAGGTCCTGACAGAGCCCTGGCTAGCATTGAATTGAATAGATAGACGAATAATATAATCCTTTTTTCCATTCATGTAGTAATTAATAGTCAACAGTGGAAGGTATTTATATTACCAATGTAGATTTCAACCGCGGCTTAACAAGAAGCCTATGTCACTCTCCAGCTTCCGACCTATACCCACGCACATGAAAATCGTACTCGTACCATAACATCGCAACATCGCTCCATTGTGACGTAAAAGAATGACAAATGTACTTTTATACACATAATATAAGTGAGAAGCATAATGAGCAATTTGTTGATCACACAAAATTGTTGTCACATGTAGGGTTTGGAACCCACGCTTCGAGACGATCGCTTAAAACACTAAGCTATCCGTACAGCCAATTGCTGAAGATTGATTTCTTTTTACAGGATGCACGATCCAACTCGGGTTGATGGCCGTACTTCATCTCTCTTAGACCTGGTCATAACTGACTTCCCTGAATTGTGCAAAAGCGTAAATATCCATCACAATCTGGCTCTTAGCGATCACGCCATGGTGATATCAGAGTTCAACATTGAAAAACCGAAAGAAGTTCCAAAATATACTTGTAAACGTTTATTAGACAAAATTAACCACGAACAGTTTAGTACTGACCTCAATAAAATTTCATGGAGTAACATACTAGAGTTACTCGACATTGATGATCAAGTAACAAAATTTAACGAGATGATTATTAACCTTTTTAATAAACACGCACCAATAAAACGCATTAAATTAAGAACTAAATCTACGCCTTGGATAACTCAAAACATTAAGCTAATGATGGCTCTTCGCGACAAAGCCCTTACTAGAGCGCAATCATCAAAAACTGCTAACCATCTAAATTATTACAGAGGTCTTAGAAATTATGTTACGGGAGTCATAGAACGAGAAAAGAAAGCTTATTTTAACTTTTTCATAAATAATAATAAAGATAAGCCTAAACAGATGTGGGAACACTTAAAACGCACCTGTCCACTTAGTAATAATTCTAACAGTCTATCCACAGTACCTCACCACCTTAGCGATCCAAACAAAATAAATAATTATTTTCTAGATGTACCTGGTAGGAATTTTGTTGATAGTCAAACTATACAATACTTTGAACAAAACCGGTTTTCAGACGACGTGTTCGATATTAATATAGCGACACCAGAAGAGGTAGAAAAAATAATATATAGTATAAAAACTAAAGCATGATGACTCGATTTCTATAGATATGATAAAATTAACTTTACCTTGTACTCTACCAGTTATAACAGAAATCGTTAATAATTGTCTTAAAACTAAAAAAAATCCCAGAAACATGGAAATTAGCTAAAATAAAACCGATTCCGAAAGGTTCTAAAGTAGAAGAGCTAAAAGAGCTAAGACCGATTAGTATCTTGCCTGTTTTCTCTAAGATTGTAGAGAGACTTGTATGTATCCAGTTAACGAAGTTCCTGGAGGCTGCCGATATCCTTCCTGAAACACAGTCAGGTTTTCGAAGTGGCTTCGGTACTGCGACTGCCCTTGCGAATGTCAGCGATGATATCATAGCAGCATCAGATGCTGGAATGTGCAGTGCGCTAATTTTATTAGACTTTTCGAGAGCCTTTGATTGTTTGAATACAGAACTACTCCTAGCAAAGCTTTCGTACTATGGAGTCTCTAATGATTCTCTTGGTTGGTTCCGCTCCTTCCTTACTAACAGATATCAATATGTTGAAATAGAAACTGAACAGGGAGAATTATTACAATCTGAAATTAGTCATATAAATAAAGGTACACCACAAGGCTCAATTTTAAGTCCAATTCTTTTCATTATTTTTACCTCAGATCTCCCAAAACAAATAAAGAACTGTAAAATACACTTGTATGCGGACGATACACAGATTTACTACCACTTCAAACCTGAGCACGCAAAAACAGCAATAGAAACAATAAATGAAGATTTAAACACTATTTCGGATTGGGCAAATAAAAACTCATTGATATTAAATGCAAGTAAAACCAAATATATGTTGTTAGGTAGTAAAGTGCAGTGTAATAAAGTCGAATCGCAGTCGCTCCACATTAAAATCCATGGTCAGGTCCTGCAAAGAGTGGACAGTGCGGTTAATTTAGGTTTAGTAATAGACAAGGAACTGCGTTTCACAGAACACGTTCATTCTAAAATAAGAAATGCGTTCTATCGATTAAAAACACTGTATAATATTAGGAAATATTTATTGGGTCCAATTAGGAAGACTCTTGTGGAATCCGTTGTATTAGCGCAGTTCAACTATTGTGACACGGTTTATGGACCACGACTGTACGAAAAAAACAAAAAATCTATACAAAGAGTACAAAATGCGTGTGTTCGATTCTGTCATCATGTACCTAGGCGAGCTCATATAACACCGTATTTAAACAAAACCGAGACATTAAAAATGGAAGCACGAAGAAAAATACATCTCCCATGCCTGGTGCATAAAATTGTTTTTAATAAAATAGCCTAGATATTTATATAAGAAGCTTGAATGGGTTAAGGATGTGCAGGAAAGAAATACTCGTAGAAGAGAAGGAAACAAATTAGTAATACCAGCTCACAGAACTGCTCAATATAAAGGAGGATTTAAATATTCTGCTACAAAGATATGGAATGACTTGCCTCCGCCTCTGTGTAAAAGTATGTCCCAAATAACTTTGAAAAAACATTTAGTGAGAGACTTATTAAATATTCAGAAGTCGATATAGCAGAATGGGTTGTGTGTCATGTCACTAAAGAATAAATTTAAATTTATGTTGTTAAATGTCTGTGTTTTTTATTATTTTATTTCTGTAATGCCACTTGTATTTATTTAATGTTTTTATTTTGTCTATGTCTTATTCTTGTATTTTTTTTTATATGAATTATATAATATGTTCGTTTTTTATGATTTAATATAAGCTCGAGTGCGCATACTATTAAAAATGTTCACACACATGTCAGGGGCCAGCTGAAAATCAGTGCTGTGCACTAGCACAGCAAGTACTGAGCTGGTACCCTTTGCTGCACGCACATAACTCATAATTATTATAAGATACGTTTATTTCATTGTATATATATATATATATATATATTGTGTGTGTAACAAAAATAAATGGTTTAAATTGTTTAAATGGATTGCTTCTTAGGTTAATCCGATAATGGAGAAATTAATCCATCGAATCCAGCTTACACCGACTTTTCTATAGAGAATAAAGTTAAGATGAAAATCGATATTAATTGTGTCAGCATACTGCCTTTCGAAATCCATTGCTGGACATAAATCTCACTTAATTAATGTAAAAATAGCATTGTGAGGCAATTAGAGGATTTGGCCTACTCTGCCACGCTGGCCAGGCGGGTTGGCATGGGGTTTGATGTTGAGTTTCTGTCGATTACCAAAGATACTAATATGTTCGTTATTTCTTTATTCGCCTATTACGACACCCACGGAAACAGAGTAGTGGCACTTTTCTTAATCCATCACCACACGGACATATTTTTATTGCATGCTTCATTTAATGTAAGTATGAAGGTACGAATTTTACCTATCATCTACAAATAATATTACACAAATTACTGACGATTCTGTCACAAGTCACAAACCAAATCTCCATAATAAATTATTCGTTCGTAAATGCTTCATTTATTTTGATAAATGGTGTGTTGTCCGATTTCTATCAGTCACGAAAATGTTCACAAAAATAGAGTGGGCACGTGATTTTTCACACTCCGGTTGTAGTTTGTTTCTTTGAATATTGATTTACTAGTTGAGAAATATGAATATGCTTGCTTTTAGCTGTCTAGTGGAGAGAGAAACAGACTGCTACGTAGGTTCTCGAGTTCTAACCCACGATGAGCAGCATTGCTGTCAAAATTGAAAATTGGTGATATCGCTGGTCAAACGGTAAAAGGGTTTCCTAAACCCCTCGCGGAGTTTAACTCCTTCATAATGTTCTTGAAAGACATGTGGCACTGCATTTAGTCCGTGTGGTGAACTATGGCCTTATGCTTCTCTATGATTAGGAACAAGGCAGATGATGAAGGAACAATATTATGAAGTAATTATTGACGACAAAAGCAAACATTACCTCCAAGATAAATTAACTGTCCCCGGGACTTACGAGAGTCCAGACTCGTTGTTTTCAATGTTCATTGCAGTGCTGTTCTTCACGAGTATCAAAACAATATTATGTTGCCTTCAAATTTAAGCGCTGGTAAACCTAACTGTACACGTGCTATAGCAGTGAGAATACGAGAAGGACTCGTCCCAAAAATAGTATATCTATTAAGGAAGGTGATTGAAATTGAGTTTTGACACTTGTAGTAGTACGCTGCGTATTATTATTCGTCTTGGTGCGGAATGCTGCCTCGCCACCAAGGTCAATACGCCTTACGCGTTGTGCCTCGACGTACGCACTGTCCTGCAGAGTGCCGCCGCCGTCGTATGCCGCTCCGGAATTCTCCTGCTGCCCATATTCCCGTGATCGCTGTTGTTCGTAGGTATCGTATGTTCCACTTTTAGGTTCCACGTGTCCTGACTCAGGTGTTCTCCGCAGTTAGGTCGTAAGCCCTTTCGGTCGTAGTAAAAAGGGCGAGTCGTCTCCCATGAGTTCAGGCTATCTCCGTGTCCATGCTGCTTGGCTGCACGCTGTTGCCACGCTGCACATGCGCTTGTTTGATTCCGCTGACCATGTGCACGTGCGTCGATGCCGCTTTGCCGAAGCTCAGCCGAAGATTGCGTGTTCGTTGTCAGGGGTCACCAATGTAGAGGTATCAGAATGATGTTGTGTTGGGTGAAGAAAGAAAGATGCCAAAAGAAGAAAATATATACTTTACTGTGGTACCACATAACGATATGAATAAACTACATAACTACGACCTAACTATACATGAGCGGGAAGACGACTGCCGCGCCGCACTTACACAATATCGTGCCTTGTCTATAATTTGTAGCGTCAGCAGCCGCTACAACACTCGTGAGGTCCCAGGGAAGGTGAAACTGTCTTCGAACTTTGGAACCTACAACTGGTTTTATCAGATGTATCGGTCGAATTGGAAAATACAGCAAATCTGACGATCAAGTATAATCTTCAATAGATTCATATTATAGATTGCAGATGACCGTGGTATATAATGTTTCACCGCTATTGTATCGAATGTCACTTTACAGGAAAACACTTTGCACAGTGCGGAAATTAAACTTATATCAGCGATCGTGTACATTTGAGACGGTCAGTACGACCAGCGAGATACAGTAGCAATGGTATATTGTTTATAAATTTAGATATCTTACGTCGTAGCGCTCATATCATGTCTTGCAGTTTGTAACTCAAAAGTAACGCATCATTGGCAGAGATCAGCGTTTGGATGGGTGACCACTTTCTTTTGCATTTAAATCAGAGCACTGCGTTGGTGCTCTGATTTAGAAGCCACAGCTTCAGAAGGCACGCAAAGTCGCCAGTCTCGGTTCTTGTTTCAGGACGTTCCTCAGACCATGGACAAGACCGTGTTGGAGGCCTCTGGGCTGCCAATCTTATACTAATATATAAAGCTGTAGAGTTTGTTTGTTTGGTTGGTTGAATGCGCTAATCTCAAGAACTACTAGTCCGATTTGAAAAATTCTTCCAGTGTAAGATAGCTCATTTATCGAGGAAGGCTATAGGCTATATAACATCGCGCTATGAGCGACGGGAGCGGAGCAGTAGCCTTAAATAATGCGGGTGTAAACGCGGGCATCCTCTAGTCTTCTTAATATATAAAATCCTTGCGTTACTGACTGACTGACAGACACGCTACAGCCGCAACTATTGGGCGCAGGAAGCTGAAATTTGGCATGTATGTTCCTTGGGGACCGTAGGGGTGCACTAAGAAGGGATTTTCCGAAATTCTTACGGGATCGAACAAAACGGGTAAATTTAAAAAAATGTAGGCGTAGCTGCTGGCGTCCTCTAGTTTACTATAAAACGAGAGTGGGCTAGGAAAGAGAATTCGTTTATTAAACTGGTCTGTTGGTTTTGTACTTATGACCCTGGCTTTTACGCACGTGGTATTTTATCTATATAGAGAATATTAGAAGGATTGTACTATTACAATTCTGCAAGAATGTTAAAACCTCTAAATCAATCTATCTGATTATCTTAAATTATTAATAGCGTTAAATTCGAAAAGGAAACAAACGAAAAATAACAGATGTAATCTTAATAAACATATGCCAAAAGATCTTGAAAGCATTTCCAATAATTATTTCATACTCAAAAGTTTACAAAGTTAGCAAAGAACAAGTAACATTTGTTCTGTAATAAATTCTTCGGTTCGAGTTTTTTAAACAGATATTATACTTTGTTCATTATGTTTATCTTTGAAAGCCTCATTAATCATCCATCTTAGTGAATGAAAATGTTTGAGTAATTAGTTTCAATTCAGACTGAGTGCATCATCATATTTTCAATGAATCTGAATTTATAATTATTTTGTGCAAATTATAACGGTCTTTATAGAGTAACGTGGCCTACTGGCAAAAATACGAATGGAACCTTTGCAGATTCACCAAGTCCGTCTGTCTGTGCGTCCGTAGGTCATAGCCAGCATTGTGACTATATAGTCTAAGAGCCCGTGAACCCCAGACCTACGTTATTTTATAAAAGCTGAAAGTTTGTCAGCGGATGCTTTCAACACAGGTAAGAACGATGGCTCATTATGGAGTTTGGGTTATAGTGGCTCTGGCAGGTAAACGGTGCTAAAAGTGTCTTAAATACCGATCTAAATACATCAAATAATAAAGCCCAATTTTTCGATATTACCTTTAGAATATCATTAAAAATCACGTTATGCATTGCCAGACACCTAACATCGTGGCAACCTCTGGCCAGACACCCTTAATGTTATTGATATTATAATTTTACTTACGATGAAGTATAAAAGCTATTTTTTATATATAATACTTGGGTAATAAGAAGATGAAGTTTCCCCACTAGCCAGACACTTTTGATAGTTCCAACCCCTTGCCAGACAAGCATGTAGGGTAGCTGTACTGTAGGAGAGCGCGAAGTTAAAACTACATTTTCTATACATGTCAAAACATTCAAATACTGCTCATCTTTATAGTTAAGAGTAGTTTTGAAAATGCCGAAAGTAAAAATTAGTTTTTTTTTTCACGAAAATAACAAATTGTGTTTTTTATTCAGATTTTTCGCATGTTACATAGAAAAATTAAAAGAAGGAATCCTTTGGAAAGAAACGGGATTCTTTCGACTGTTTCACTTGATGTTTTGAAAAGTTGAAAAAAACAAGTTTTATTGAAATTGAAATATATCTTAACAGGTGAAATACGAAACAAAAAAAAAGAAAACATACGGGAGGTAAATACAAACAGGTAGGTATGTAATCTAACACGACCACAATCCCAATTTCACTGTCCGAAGAATCGTCAGCTTCATCAGAGTCGAGCTCTAATTTGAAAGCTTCTTGTTTAGCTTGCATTAAATGTAAATTTGATCGGACGTAAACCAGTTTAAAGTAGCTCTGGAAGAAGGTGATTTCTATCTTTTGTATGCATCATCATCATCAGCCTTTAACAGTCCACTGCTGAAAGGAGGAATTGGCCTACTATACCACGCTGGCCAAACGGGTTGGTATAGTCTTTGTATCAAGTTTTCCTTCTCTTACAGTGCTATTCCCTGCATAATATGCTACCTCTGTCGGCTCTTACGACACCCATTGGATGATATGGGGTGGTGACATTCCGTATTCTTAATCCGTCACCACACGGACCTTGTATGCGTTCAACCAAAAATGATGTTTTTTTTCATTCCCTACCCAATTTTATCGGTACGTAGGTATCATTATGGAAAGAGTTAAAGCATAGCATATCCTTAGTTAAATCCCGTACTTGTAGTAAGTACGGTTTAGAAAAAAAAAACATGAAAAGTTTCACGTTTCTTTCCATATTTTCGGTATTATTGGAAAAAAAACATGAAATATATACTGCCAAATTTTCTTGAAACTTTCGAATGAAACATTGAAAAAAAAACAACGGAATTGGAAAGAAACTGGATTTTTCCTGTTTTTTTCAACGCTAGTTAAGAGGCAAATACACGACACAGCATAATATTTTTATTTTTTATATGACACAATAGCAAATATTATTTCCTTGCCATCAGTCATGCCATCAATGTCCGTAACTATTTTAACATTATAATAATCACGAAATGCGAACAAAACTCCTCCCCATCCACAGTCACCTGATCTAGCGTTACGTATCACATGAAAGTCCGGAGGGAAAAGTTCACTGTCTAACACGGAGCTCGTAAGAAAAGTCTCAGTTAATGCTATTATATCATATTCACTTTGCGTAACATTATTAAGGAAGGTACTAGTCTTCGTCCTTAGACCACGAACATGTTGATAGCATATTTTCATCTCACGGGATCGCGGTCGACACTTGATAGTTGTTCTTAGCACAAAAGTTCTGCCGCTATGGCTTAACACATATGTCTTTAGCCCAGTTATCTGAAGACATTATATTTTTAGCATATTTCAGTGGCACTCCAAGGCTAAAGGAAGCGCAGTGGCCACGAGATTTCCGTTTTTCAAGAGTGCATTCGTCACTGCCACATATTGACTTAAGATAGTCGCGTACTTGCTCGACTATGGCGCCCTCCTCCACGTAATATAGGTGCAAGTATCTTCGCCTCTCAGCGGCATGTAGCATCGTGTAGCCAGGTTCAGCGGTACCCCTGAGTACCTAGGGAAGTGAAGATCGAGACCGTCTACGCTCCACTTTTTTCCAGTTTCCTTTATCTGTGGCTTCACAGTCATGGCTATTGATCGTTGAGACCGATGTGGAAAGTTTTGCCTGTATGAACTTATGAACACTGAAGATAGGAGCCACAGACGATACTTTAGTTGCACTGGGGACCGAAGCCGCAGACAAATCTGTATCATCCCCGTGAGACTTGTTGTTTGGTTTAGGTTGCCGATTTGGAGGTTTATTTCTTGAGGTTAATTTATTTTCAGGAGTTGGACATGTTGGAATGCCGTTACACGTCGACGTTGAATTTTTGTGTATCGGCTTTTCTTCGTAATTCTTATTGATGTTTGATTTATATTGTTCTTCATCAGGTATAAATAAAGCGTTTGATCGAAAAAAACTACAAAATTTTGATGCTAGTAGTCTGCCACCGTGTAAATCCGAACTGCTACAACAATTACTGCGAGCCAACTATGTGTCTAGCATTTGAAATAATCCAAATCAGCAAATTCCAACAATTTATCAACCCGAAAATATATGATGGGTACTCAAAAATAATCAGTACCAATTTAAATGTTTCGAAGGTGATCAGTTACCAAATTTCGTTAGAGATTCACTGAAAACTGTCTCAGTAAAATCATAATTTCATGAACATTCACGGTGTCTGGCAAGAGGTTGCCACGATGTTAAGTGTCTGGCAATGAATAACGTGATTTTTAATGATATTCTGAAGGTAATACCGAAAAATTGGGCTTTATTATTTGATGTATTTAGATCGGTATTTTAGACACCTTTAGTACCGTTCACCTGCCAAAGCCACTATAACCCAAACTCCATAATGGTCCATCGTTCTTACCTGTGTTGAGAGCATCCGCTGACAAAATTTCAGCTTTTATAAAATAGCGTAGGTCTGGGGTTCACGGGCTCTTGCTCTAATACGATTGAAACTCTTGAATGAAGTTTTGAGTCGGATTTAATAAAAAAAATAAAGTTTTAGCCATTCTAAACACATTTATCTAACCTTCGCGGTGGTGTATTCCATGCTAAAACGTCGGGACATAGTTTTAGTAATCTTCTTCATTAATCTACTGGTTCTAACAATAACAATATCCTTTATTAATCTTACTAGTTTTATCTTTCATACTAGAATTATTATTGTTGAGAGCAGCGATAGCCTAGTGGTGTACGTGACGGGCTGCCGAGACGATGGTCTCCGGTTCGATCCCCAGGTACCCCGGGCACACACCTCTGACCTCTTTCGAAGTTATGTGTGTATTAAAAAAGTTGATTGTCACTCGCTTAACAATGTGCCCGGTAGGTGGCAATAGGCTCGACCCCTATTACATTGAAACCGAACCATGTGGGTGTGTAATACACCTCTACCTACCCCTTCGGGGATAAAGGCGTGAAGTTATGTATGTTTATTATTGTTGCACAAGTGTGTAGGATGGATTGATGAATGGACGTTTGTAACCTTCTCATGCAAAAAAATATGAACGGATTGGCGACAATTTGCAGTACTACGGCTATCGGAATAGTATATTGGCCTTACCCTATATTCCAATAATGTTCCCTCGTAGGTGAATCCGGGGCCATAAGCTAAATGTAGGTACATAAAATTATAAATCCTAATTGAAATTAAAAGTCAAAGTATTTACCCGTTCAAACAATATTTAAAATTTTAATGAAATGAACAAGCCTTTGCTGAAAAACCGTCCACGAAACTTCGAATAAATGTAAAAGTGCCTTTATACAAGAATTCGGATAATCCAAATCATTTGGGAGATCAACCGACGGTCTGTCGGGAACTATGCTAACAAAACTCACTTTATCTGGTACTATCTTTGAGCGATTTCAATTTTCTACTTCCCGAGTAATACTGCTTTAGATCAGGCTTACAGATTGTTCAAAGAATGTCGTGTTCGCCATGTCACATTCAGATTTTGACGTGCTATCTGCATGCCAGGATGACAGAATCCTGTTTCATATTTCGCTATGAGATGTTTTTGAAAAGGGGATTGCGTCCACATATTTCTTATTGTTGATGACGATAGTTTTGATGGGTAATTTGATATGTTCTTCGCCAAATAGTTTCGCATTGCAAAATACAAATTCCTGGAATATTGGAACGTCTTTGGAAAAATATTTTCTTGTAGATAAGCTAACCAATCTGGCTAGGAGAATGTCTACTGGAAGTTGTAAGCAAAATTTGCTTTGCTTGCTTGATTATACAGTTCGAAGAGTCCATCGTTGCACAAATACGAGTTTAGTTAATTTTATACAACAATTACTTTTTGCAAATATTAGTGTGACTTATTCTGTATCCACCTAGACAATACGTAACAAAATTGCAATATCAATTATGATATTGCAATTTTGTTTTGGTATACATACTGACTACACAGTTGGTGTAGTGGTTTAAGCGGCCGCCTCGCCACTTGACACTACACCGAGTGTTGTGTGTTCGATTCCCACACGAGACAACACATTGTGTGAACCATAACTTGTTGTTTTGAGTCTGGGTGTTCATTGTGTCCATTGGTTGTATGTTTGTAAACTCCCCCGCGACAGAGGATTTATTCCAAGTGCGGGAGTTGTCTTTAAAAAAAAAGATGTATTCTTTTAAATGGGATCACTTTCTGAAAGATATTATTGCAAGCTTGTTCGTCTCTGCCATCGCCAGCGGTGCAAAAATATACGCCTCAGGACACTGAACCCAGTAAGTTTCAATTGTATGTGGTATTCTATATATTATTATTAGCAACCAGAATAGCATTTTTAAATCCTCGACGATACGACATTGAAAACAATTTTCAAAAAGCATATAGGTGATAATGTAGTTACATTTACAAAACCCAAAATCACTCAAATCAACACGTACAACAACGCCTAGAAAATCCTTTCCATCCCTAACAACCTGTACATTTAAATAAACACTCTGAGAGTTATACGCCTGACCCTTTCTGAAGGGTTGTAGGGTACTCTCAGATTTGGTCAGTAAATATATGTATGCCTTTCAAGAATCCTTCGGGCTGTACTTCCACTTAGCTATAAAAGAGTGTATTAAGCATTTTTATAGATGTCACATGGACCTTTATGACGGTCGTTATAATCTAGTGGAAGATAAACTTGTGGATTATATATTTTTAGTCGATATTCTTGGACAGAGGGAATAATATTTTAAAAACTATAAATCGTACTGAGTGACAAAGGTCATCGATATGTACATGCACCTATCTTCCAGTGAATGCGTCTTCTTACACAGAAAAATTACTTGTTTATTGAAATGCAATCCCTACCTTTGTTGGCAAATTCACCAGGTTTTTTATAATGTTTAAGGGTAACTCATACTCGGTCCTTTGTTGTCAAACTGAAAGTATTCTTATCATAATGTGGTAGCAAATTTCAAATAAACTTGCTCATCACGCAAAGATCTATTCTAGAAATCAAATCCACTACCCCCTAGATTACCAGAGATCATTGAAGCCTAAAAAACTGAGGCTCCGCAACATCACGGATAAATGAAAATATTAAAGCAATGTCCCCCTAAGACTTCGTATTTATATGAATCATAATCGTAACAGTGAATACAAGTACATTCTTACCGAAGAATGAAGACCCTTAAAATAAAGTTAGTAAACTTTTCAAAGGAGATAAAGATTTTAACAAAACTCCTTAAATGTCATGTATATTGCAAACATTTTATGTCTGGCCCTCTTATATTGAGACCATAGAATATGATTGAGACCCTCGTAAGGTGAATGTTATGTTCAGATAGAGACTGTGTATGTAGAAAAGATGAGCGGGTGAGCTCAGCAGGGAGTGAGACCCATTCATGATGTACTAGACAGTTGAGATGAGCGGTTAAAACTTGCTCCTATTGTAGTGTAGCAAACTGCATTTTTGCGGACTGTGTTCATTTGACTTATCTGGTTTGATTTATATAGCCTGCCGTTCTTTTTATATTATTTTCAAATACCTAAATAACGCAGTGAGCCAATCAATAGCAAGAAATAATCACAACAGACACACTAGTAAAATATTTTCAATTTTCGATCACTTAAAATTAAGTACAGTTTTCCGGTCGAACGAAATATATAAATATTGTTCGAGCGGGTAATGTCCCATCGTTTCCTTTCAATCAGCCACACCGTAAGACCTTATAGTGTCACTGTTTTAAATGTTATGATGTTAAATGTGAGTGTGTAGGTACTAAAATTCATTTTGTAGCTTGGTTATGAATTGGTATAAGCGATACTAGATAAATAAAGTCATCTTAGTTATCACATCATCTAGACACATATTTGATCAAAACGCAGCTTAATACACTGCCGCCATAGATTTAGCGAGAAATGTTTTGAACGATTTTGTAGGTATTAAAATTGTTAGGCAAAGAATAATACAATTACATATGAACGGGGTTTAACGAAGGGTTGCTGAATGGGGTTATATTCAATTATGAGAGAATAACCTTTTAGATATTGGAAGACCTTTTCGAGTATTATGTATGATGTTTGCATGACTTCTAATATTTTTTTTGACTTTGGTCTACCGCGAAAGGCTGTACAGGAGGAAGGAAATTGTTTCTATTTTAGGCACCTGCACAAAAAAGAAAAAAAATATTTTACTTGATTGATTTTAGTTATTTGCCAGACCTCTTTCTTGCCAGTCCCAATTGGAATTGAATGTAAATTCGACGTGTATCTTATATTGAGCGTGCATTTTTTAGATAGCGGAAACGAAGAATACATGTACAAAGTATATACTACAGTAATGAAATGTTATAAACATTTCATTTCAGCACAAATTCGACATCAAAACTTTAAGGAGAAGTTTCATTAAAATAGTTAACTTTTAAGTGGCTGCCTCCGTGGTCCAGTTAATAGCGTACGCATCTGGTGGAGGTCTCGGGTTCGATTCCCGGGTTGGGCAAAAATGTTATTGAGTTTTTCCAAATACTCAGTAGCAGCACGGAGTCTGGTTATGTGCCCGGTAGCGGCAATAGGCTCGCGTGGGACTTAAATTCATGGCGAAATGTGGGTGTAATATTACACTTCTGCCTAACCCTTCAGGGATAGAGGCATGAGTCCAGAAAAAAAAAGTAGGTAAGTTATTAAGCCTTTTTTGGCTGGCTATATTCATCTCTAATTCCTTATTATACAGAAATTGCTCGAAACAATGAAGGACACTGAACAAATGATTTATGCTTTATGTTACGAATGTGTGAGACAATCAGACATCGATAAATATCTGTAAAATGTAACGCAAATTATTAAAATAACAATCCATTGAAACTCCTAAGTTCAATATTACAATTCATTCCAAAACAGCAGTTTCAATCTACATCATAAATGTATTTACCCAAAAATCAAATTCATAAATACATTTACATCTATCAAAAATATAATAACATCCCGCGAAAATAAATTTCACTTTCGAGAAAAATATGAAAGTAAAATGGTTTAATAAAAAGCCAGTGGAATCAAAGGCTACTATTAAATGGGCTTAACACCTTTGTAATCTTAAAATCGACGTCCACAGCTTTGTTATTATAAAACTTTGGGTAGCAAATCATCCTTAGGACGGTCATGCGTAAACCGGGACCTTTTTCATCCCCAATTTTAGCCCATGACTTGCTCCGTGTTGGACCAAATGCTTGGTGTATGTAGCTTATTGGGTGGTCAAAGTAAGCGTCGATTGCGACGAGCGATATTGCCTCTTCTTAGTATTTTAAGAATGCTGCCCAATACCTGTACTGTAACTTTTATTTTGATATTCATAAACGTCACAAATGATTTTGTTGATAGGCTAAAAACAGATAAGATGGTAAAAAGTGTTCACAAATCTTATTTTTATTTACACCATTGCGAGTTTGTCATGTGAAACATCTTAGCACCTAAACTGTTCCAATCATTCCAGAGCTTTAATCAAATGACAAAAATATGACGCATTTTCTTTTTTACTTAGACAGTGCTGTCAATTTCAGTATTATTAAAATCAAATTAACAGTAATAATAATATTCTCTGACTCACAGATGAATTTTCCCAGACGTTTTATTTATATACCTTCACCTTTCTGATGATAAATGAGGATTAAAATTAAATTTCACTTTTATAATGTTACAAGGCTTTGCTCGGTGCTCCGTGAATTATACACCTAAACCTTCCTCAGGAAATAATACAAAAATGCGTTTGACAGTTTTGAGTTTAACTAGTTCATACAGAGAGTGAGGGAAAAAGGAGACTTATTTTTTTAATAAGTATAGATATTATACACAAACGTATCTATTTCCTTGTAACTTGCACCACAAACTAAAGGTACGGTCGTAATACAGAGCCACGGAAATAAGCAACGTATCTCGACCAGGTTAGTGCTTGACCCCGTTCTCGATTATGTCACTTCGTTAACCAAGACACAGCTGTGTTCCCCTTAATGAATTCATATCAAACTTTTATTTAATTTAATAATTCTCTTGTAGCAAAATGTGAGATATTTTTGCTAAGGTCAAGTTAAAATTCCTTCAATTTTAACCAGTAATGGCTTTATTAAATAAGGCAGTAATGTTTGCGTGTTATGCTGTTTGTGCCCTTTTTGCTGTTATTACAGAGGATTAATTTGGGAAACAATGAATTTGTAGGCCTCTATATACAGAGAAACACCCTTTAGACCTTATTTACAATGCGAAGTAGTGATATATAAATTATATGTTTCTCTTTTTCGTGTCAGTGTATTTTCTCTGGCGTCGGAGTTTCAAGACTGTCCGAAAGCCTCCAACATGTCCTAACGATTCTTTGCTTGAGACAAGACCCGTAACACCAGATTCACGTGCCCGCTGAAGCACGTTAATTATATAATTTCGGAATTAAAAAAAATAATGTATCTGTCCCTCGCACCCGCACCTTTGGACGTATCCTGCGCAGGCCTCCGTCAAGCCCACGCGGAGCGTCCACTCCCGGGATCTCGCAGATTAAACTGACTGCCGTAATAAACGTGGCGAATATATTATTAGCGTACCATTTTCGTGTGGTTATCTTGTAACGTAGGCGCTACGTATCAATGGGCGATTATTTGTGGACCTAAAACATATTACAAAAGTTTATTTAGTCAACTAAATTCTTGTACTTATTTATTGTACTTACCGTTGGTGACAACGAACATATTATTGTAATGACAAGACTATCCTGAAAAAATAAAACATTTTTACGCGCTTCATTAACCCTTTATTTACCCGGTAGGTCCCTAGGACTTCATTGAAAACTTTCAGCGCTAATAAAACCGTTACTTTTTAGAATAACAAGTTGTGCGTTCAGGTACCTTCACGAAGTGACGCGCCAGATGCGGGGTCGATGTGCGCGGCTCCGATCGGTAAGTAAATAAACTAGTGGAGTCCGTGGGACTCCACCGGGATATTAATGTTATAGTTTTGATGTATTTACGGTACTGTTATTGTGCATGTTTTTTGTTTTTAGCTTATATGATGGCATATAATAATAATAATATATTTATTGCCACAAAAAATACAATCTGGTAAGAACACAGCAATAGGTAACTTAATTAATTTGCATCCATATTTGTTGAACACTGGTACCCAAGGTAAGATTAAACTTGTGTTTTGGGAACCAGGGCCCTCACAATAGATTGTTACTACAATTTAAGTGTTGGTGTAGTGTGTCTTATACAATGAGCCACAAATAGTGAAAACAAATACATAAATGATTAAACTTATATATAATAATAAAAGGAAATAGGTATATTAAGTGTTAATTGTGTGATTGCTAGTATGATTATGTATGCTTGTGTGAGTGTGCATATGTTTGTGTGTGTGCGTGTGTGTGTATGTGTGTGAGAGTGAGTTGTAACAGCGAAAACAATCCTAAAAATATTGTTGTAAGTTTAAAATTTATATAATTAGGCATGTACACATTTACTGCTCAACGAATTCCGTACTTCTTTAAAGTGTAGAAATCCTTAGTAATTTTTCCGTTTCATCATCGTCTTTAGTCATAAGCCAGTAAGCAACTTTTTTCTTACATTGTGCTTTTGTGAGTGGATAAATGCTACAATGACGATTTGCCATATTATAGAGGTGGCAAGCAATAATATTATAATGGCGAGCAGCTAAAGCGCTTTTGAAACCTCGAGATTGGCAAAGCCTAACTGCACGACGTTTCGTTGATATGTTTGGATCATACACAAGAGAGTTATGTTTTTTACTTACTGTTTCAAGCACAAAGAGCTGCCTCACAGTAAGTAATTTGCATTCATGATAAAGTAAAGATGTGGGATATCTGAAGTCCTTAAAATACATAACTTTAAGTACTGCTCTTTGTGCTCGCTCCAGATGCAATAGATGTATCTTTGCGACTCCGCTCTATACAGATATACAATATGTCAAAATTGACTGACATAAGGCATTGTACACCATTCTAAGGTTTTTATCATCAGCACAGTGTCGCAGCTTTTTGAAAATAAATAACAATTTGCGAACTCGGGTTGTAAGACTCATTACATTAGATTTCCATGTAACCTGATTATCAATATGTACTCCAAGGTATTTTATTTCAGTAGACCTACTTAAAGATGGGCAGTCACAGATAGTCGTTTGGGAGTCAGCTAAACAAGAATGGGCTTTTAGCGTGAAATTTTTTAGTGATGGTTGCATTAGTGAGGTTTGGGAAAAGGTAAGATAGGTTGTTTTATTTAGGTTAAGGGTTAGTTGGTTGGTAGATAGCCACTGCATCACCTGGCCGAGGGCCTGTTTGGCGGTGGTAAATACTTCGGTCCAGTTTTTGCCACGGACTAGCAATGCAGTGTCATCAGAATAAGCATAAATGGAGCAGTTGGGAAGAGATAGGGAACATAAGGAATTTATGTATAAAAGAAAAAGTGTAGGACCAAGGACGGAAGCTTGTGGACCACCAAAAACAAGGGGAATATAATCACTAACAAGATTACCTATTTAAATACATTGCGTCCTGCCACTTAAATAATCTGTGAAAATACGGAGAGCATAACCACGATTGCCCATCCTTTCCATTTTGAGCAAGAGACGTGGGATAGAGACAGTGTCAAACGCTTTGGTGAGATCCAGAAAAATACCTAAGCATTTCTCTCTAATGTCAAGGTTCTCAATGACTTGATTAATGAGTGAGGCCACAGCATCTTCTGTTGATTTACCGTGCCTTGATTGATTTGGAGCCAGGATGTTATTTTTTGTCAAATAGGCCAAGAGGCGAGAGTTCAAAAGCTTTTCCTAAATTTTAATAATAATAATAATATTTATTTATTTCAGGTAATAATTTTGGATAGGGCAGGCAGAACAGATATTGGTCTGTAATTATTGACACTGTCCCTGTCTCCGCTCTTATATATAGGATGAACAATTGCTCTTTTAAACACTTTAGGAAAGATACCACGTTCCATTGAAATGTTGCAGATATAGGTTATAGCTGGTACTAAAGTGGTGGAACATATTTTTAATAAGTTTGTTGGTATAGCATCCCACCCGATAGCAGTACCTCCAAGCAGCCCCCGAATTACTAATTCAACTTCTGACTCATCGGTTGGCAGGAGAACAAATGAATTTGTCACAGTATTATCGTCTGGTAGCCGTGTGTCCAAAGTACTAAACTTGCTTGCCAAATTACCACCAATGCTAGCGAAGTAGTCATTTACCATATTGACAGCTGTTAATTTTTCCGTACTCAACTTTAAAAGTTCGTTTGGAGGATGTTTTTGGCAATCAGTTTGAGTGATACTTTTTATGGCTTTCCAAGTACTGCGTGGATTATTTTGGGCTTTGCGTAGTTCATAGTTTTCATAACTGTGTTTTAAATTCTTAAGCAGCTTATTGCAAAAGTTGCGGTACCTAACATAGGTGATCTTAAAAGTGTAGTTTTCTGGCTCACTCTTAACGGGTCCACTCATAGCGTCTCGGTTACGAATGCACCTCAGTAAATATAGAAGTACCATAAACGTCCTTGATGAAGGTGCTGAGTCTGTGGTGGACAAATGGCTCAAACCATCTGAGCAATGCCGACACAGATGATGAGGATTAACAAAATATAGTGTTGTATCAGCAGCTTCAGATTGTTCAGCAAAAGACTGCGTATATTTGCCATACTTGTGTTAAGCCTGTGTGATTTAGCTGTACAAAAAAAATGCAATGACTATGTCACCAACCGTGACTAGAACTTGCACCTGTGCAAGTTTTCTTGCACGTTTTTATTTTTGGTTTAACTATGGTATTTTCTATGTTCTGTTCCTTTCATTGATTGGTTATGTTATTGTTATGGTCCTTTAAACGTATTTTAGAAAAATGATTTTTTTTTAAATGTACAGTCTAAAAGTTAGGTCTCGTAATTTTGTGATAAAGAGTGATATATCTTAGAAATTCCTCAATGGAAGACTGTGATTCCATAATTATAAGTGAAAACCTATCTAATTGTAAAACCAAATAAATAATATAAAAATCTAACTAGAGTTTTCATTTTAAAATGTTTTTATTTCATGTTAAATCTACGATTATATATTATATCCGATTATATATTATGTGTGAAGTCACCGGGTAAATCAAGGGTTAAAAAAGGCTTTTTCTTGCAACAAGAACAGTAATTCACGGCACTGTTAGGTATTCTATTTTAGTAGCGGCTGACATTTGCTGTCTAGAAGATTGATAGCGTTTGGAATAGACATATTTAGCTGTGTGTAAAAAGCAAATGATGATAGTTAACTCTCTGACCTTCATAATGTGAAAATCTAAAAAAAACCGTCCTTTCTGCTAAAAATATTTGTACATTATAATTTGCTTTTCCATCTTATTAAAGCAACATAATTATATCTTCCACTGAAGTTTTGAAAATTTATTCCTGATTATCCTGATAAAGTTTTTATTCCGTATATTTTTCTTAATTATGTGGAGTGTATTCCGTAATGAAAAGAAAATATCCAAGACATAATTATTATTAATTTCTTTTGCCGCATCTCTAATAAGGGTCGTAGTTGACTGGTCAATAATGTTTTAAGAATAATTATTTCTGTAACTAGAGAGGGCAGCGAAAATATTCAAATTAATGATTTAATTATCTTTTATATATGAAAATGATAAAGACTTTTCTTTCTGCCAGTTTAGTGCCAAAGCCAATTCTAATAATTGTATTTGTTCAAAGTGTAGTTTCAATGTGGTTTCAACATCATCCTCGCAAATTAACTAACACTTTAATGATACTTATACTAGATTTAAAACTGAGTAAATTGTCAAACTATTTGTCAATGTCGATCTCTATGTGTCAAATAAGAATATAGTGACAACTAACTATAGCTGAATAAGAGTTGATTCAAATAAAAATCAAATCGCATTTCGCTTATAGGTAGGTATACAGTGCGGGGGACAGTAAAATACGACTCCACAAGGACGTGTGCTAGTTTGTCAAAATTAATAGTTCCATTCATCGGGACTAGTAGCAGTTCTTGTTGACACAATCAAACCACACGTTACATCGATACGACAAAACAAACAAATATTTGTCTAAGGCCCGCTTCGCATCATCATTGCAACGGCAGCGCAACCACAACAATATTTTGTAGTTATCAGGCCAGGCACACGTGGTGTGGTTGTGGCATCAATAAATCAATGAGCCTATTGCAGTACACTGCTGGACATAGGCCTCTCCCTTCATGCACCACAATGACCGATCCTCTGCCTTCCGCATCCAGTCCGCCTCAGCCACTTTTTTTAAGTCGTCGGACCACCTAGTCGGGGGGCGTCCTATTCTTCGTTTGCCAAAACTTGGTCTCCACTCTAAGACTCGTCTGCTCCATCAGTCGTCGGTCCTTCGGCAGACGTGGCTAGTCCATTGCCACTTCAGCCTGCTTAAACGGCGGGCTATGTCGGTAACACCAGTTCTCTTCCGGATGACCTCGTTGCGAATTATATCCTTTAGAGAGACGCCAAGCATAGCTAGTACAATGGCACGCTGAGTGACTTTAAATCTATGGACCAGCCCGACCGTGAGTGTCCAGGTGCCGGCACCGTACGTCATTACTGGCAAGACGTATTGGTCATAGTTATGTTGTAATTGCATGAATGGCTTCTTAAAGTAAAACAAGGAATTCAAGGTCTTTCGGTTTAAATGTTATCACCATCATGAGCCCTGTACATACTGTTACACAAGCAGTGTGGCAGTCTGGCGTCGAAGAAGCTATAAGAAGGCTAAGGCCATAATTCATCACGCTGGCCGACTGCGGGTTTGCGGACTTCACATCTGGTTTAAATAAAGCCCTGTAAAGCTAAAATGGACCGCAATGAAAATCCTAATTATTATTTTGGTTCCTTTCCAGCCAACCTACTAGGATAAACTAGTCATCATCGTCCAAGCGTTATCCCGGTTGCATCCAAGACTGACACGCCTTAGAGCCCGAGGTCCGCTTACTGGTCTAACCAGATATGACAGAATATCAACTTTTTCACAGAGCGACTGCCGTTTGTCTCACCCAAAGGGATAGCGATACTCCATGGTTTAGACCAGTATCAGTTTATTTGAGACTGTCAAAGATCTTCATGAAAGCCGACACCGACGGTTTAATTTGCTCTCCGAGGCACGGGGCAAACGATAATTAACAATTTAATACGCACTTAACTTCACTAGGCTATCACTGCCTATATAAACTAGTATTCAGAGATAAATAAACGTATTTACACCAATATAAAATACAATTTTGTTAGCTTACTGACAAGGAAATAGGAAACTATGACATTACATATTCTGATAGCGTTTGCCTACGTTCAACCCTATTTCCAATTGTTATAACTCTTTCACTTTATGAGATACCGAATTTCTTTTATCAAGATTAATAGAATATTTTCGCTACATATTCTCAGCCTGTCACATGTTGGCGTAACTAACAACTATGACGTGAGAATATTTCAGAGAGAGAAAATTTGCAAAGGCGTACGTAGCGCTCATAGCGCGACGTGGCTTGCTTCGTAATAGGTCGGCAAAGTTAAGCAATGCTTGCACAGGTCACTACTTGGATAGGCCGCGTGAGACATTTATATCAGAGCGCTACCGTCATTTTCGCATGGAACGTAAAGATGTCAAGTCCTGAACACGAATCGTTTGGGCATGTCAGAGGTTCCAGGGCAGTCTCCAATTTAAAACACCAGCGATGGCCTCATACTTATACAAAAAGAAAGAAGAACTATATAGTAAGCTTGGCATATAGTTTTTGACTGCTCGTTGCCTTACTGTTAATTACTGCGGCGAATGATGTCAGTTCGATCCTCACACGAGACAACACTTTATGTGATCAACAAATTTAAAATCTTTAAACTATAAAATGTGTTAAATATAAACAAACTGTAAGCAACTACCAGTCACCATTTAAGAAATAAATGGACCGTCGTGTTCCCTCACACTAAAGACGATAAAACTGGATATGCGGTGTACGAAAAATGAAAAATATTAAGAATTATTTATAGCAGAACAGTGTCTTTGAAGCCTCTTTATTCCACTTCCATTAGCATTACGGCCTCTTCTATTACTACATCAAGTTATTCGCTAAATCCAATAAATGTAAATGGAATACCCCCCTACCACTTTTTGCACAATCAATTGAATACCACCCTACCTATCAAAAGAACCAAACTTCAAGGGTACATTCAATCAAATTAATGACTCAGCTCAATAACAACTGAACTAGCAAACAAACCCGTGCCCTACAAAGTGACAAATACCTCTATATTCGTAGTTAAAAACTGACGAGTCTCTAGAGCATCTATTTCTGAACGTATACTAAAACAACACTAATTGTGAGATCTGTCCCCATTTAAACTTTGTAAAAGCGTGTCGGCGGAAAAGGGTTAGACCGACTTTGGTCAAAATATTTTAGGCCCACGTTACTTTTTAAGTGATATATTTTTGAATACTTATTTGTGGCACGTGTACAATGAAGGTTTGCGCAATTTATCATGACATACAGTCATCATATTTTTACTAAACTGTGGAGTTATTAATTATTTTGTGTTATTTATGTATTTAACACTTTAAGAATTTCACATCATCAATCAATATCAACTTTTATGCATTTTATATTTAATACAATACAAAGGGCGGTGGTAGCACCATCTACCTTCCTATCTTTAACTAATCGCATCAACGTCAATCGTTCCATGCTGGTCTAGTGCGAGCGATATCATATTTCCGTCCCTGTCTCCCATTCCCGAAGGAGGGGCACGCCTTCCGCGGATTGGTCACAGCGATCGTCGACGCGAGTGACAGTCCAGAACTTTCGAGAACATTCGATTCGCTAAATACGCGTCCGCTATACCGTATCACCGCGCCGCTCCCGCTATAGTTATTACCGCTCGCAAGTGGAAGTGATTTGTGTAGTGAAGTGAATCAAGCAGCTTCATCCCGAAACCACCAGGAGACTGCCCTTCTGAGACGAAGAAGATTGCCGTATAAGGTAAGTGCCCTCCATCCTTGGAATATCCTATACCCACTCACAATCATCTCTCCCATTCCATTTTTTCCAAATCGCTTAGAACCTACGGTTTCGGTGTATCGCCGAACCATTTTTTTGATCCATACGAGTCGGATTCATTTACGTTTTTATACGTTATACCGCTATACCTAGGCAGTTATAGCACCTAGCTATACTCCTAATATATTCACATAACCGTCACATGGTTAATTCCGCCCGTATCAGTAGGTAAACTTTTATGTAGCTACCTACTTACTCAATTATCATTTCTGGAACTATCATAGTTGTCTTGTAAATCTCATATTTCAAGCAACTTTTAATTCCTCCACTTTAAAGTGTTGCCTAGGTACTTAGGTAAAATAATAGGTACTTTAGATATTCTTATTTTGTTTCGGTCTCATTAGCTTATACTTACGTAAGCATGTCACAACAAAAGAAGTCACGCGTGTCGGAAGACAAAGAGATGACAATCTTAGAAGCAAAACGCAATATTTTATTTGAGCGCATTCAAAACATCTATGAACGCTCAAAAACCGCATCTATGTCTGACAGTAATAGCGAAGCATTTCTCAGTTATTGTATGACAGTAGATAGTATTCGAACAGATTTTCATAAGTTGTTAGACGATTATAACGCAAGATTACTTTCTATCAATCCTGATGAAACACAGAACTATCAGGCGTACACCTCATTCTAAGATCTTTATTGTATTACTAAGCGTATACAATCGCAATTGGAGGGTAAATGTTCAGCAGAGCCCGTTGCCCGTAAACCAAGATTACCGCCAATCGAGATTATGTCGTTTGACGGAGATATACGAAATTGGCCGTTATTCTATGCGAGATTTAAGTTTACAGTGCACGATAATGGTTCTCTGATAGATGCTGACAGGTTGTACTATTTAATAGGTAAACTGTCACCGAAGGCCCAGTCCGTATTTGCAGGTGTCACACCCAGTGCTGAGAATTATCAGGTCATATTTCAGTCACTACTTGATAGATATCAGGACACGCGCTTCCTAGCGGCTACTTACTTTGACCAAGTTTTAAATCTCAAACTGTCCGGCAACGCGTCTGTCTTGAATTTCCAGCTGTTTATTGATAGCTTCGTAACCGCGGTTAATTCTCTTAGGAACTTAAAATTAGAAGATCTTTCCGACTTTATGTTGCTTCAACTCGCTTTAAAAAAGTTTGACACTGATACAATTCGCGCATTCGAGATGACGGAACGCAATAATAAAATACCTACACTAGATAGTTTTATTTCATTCATCAAAGATCAGTGTCGAATATTTCATAATACGCAGTCTGGTTCACCTGGCCCGTCTAACACTAACAGCAACAAACAAAGGGTGAATAAATCGCGAAATAGTAATAATAACTCGGTCCCTAATCCACAATATTACGTAACATGCTCAGAATCTAATAGTAATAATTCACAGAAGTGTCTGTGCAGTAATATAGTGCACGACCATCTATACAAGTGTCCCGCCTTCGATAATTTGAATGCAACCGCTCGTTTTAAATGCGTAAAAGATAAAAAAGCTTGCATTAATTGCTTAAGCATAAAACACAAAACAAGTAATTGTTTAAGTAAGACAAAGTGTCGCTTATGCAATAAAAAACATCATTCATTGCTTCACTTCGATAAAGGTAACACGTTGTCAAGCCAAGCCGCTAACCTTGACACACTAACCTCACAGGTGCAGGCCACGGTGACTTCCCCCTCCACGCCTCAGAATGAGATATTGTTGTGTACGACATCCATTGCGCGGGCGGCACGCAAGCGCGGACGGCCTTCGCTCGCTTGTAGTGATCAGAGCGGTGCTAGGCCGCCATGTATGGCGTTTAAGACTGTTCTGTTAGCGACAGCGCAAGTTATCATATATGATGTTAATGGGTCGCCGCACATAGTACGTTGTCTGCTAGATAGCACATCTCAGACCAATTTAATAACGTTAGAATTGTTCAAACGCCTCGGATTATGGAATAACTTAAAAAATACGAACTCAATAATCCGAGGGATAGTCGGATCAGAAAAACATTGCAAGGGTTCCGTAGATATTAAAATACATTCGCGTTTTGATAGGAACATTAATTTTAACATTTCTTCGCTTATCGTGGAGCGTATTACGGACACATTGCCAAACGCTAATGTAGACGTATCGCTACTCACACATCTCGAGACATTGCCGCTAGCAGACGCGGAGTTTGCGAATCCGGCAGACATTGATGTTTTGATCGGAGCCGCAGTATTCCCGCACTTGCTACTAACTAAAGTGGTACGTAGTGAGCAAAATAACTTACCGCCCGCTATTGAGACGGTATTTGGGTATGTGATTATGGGTACCGTACCTACATTACATCTCAATACGTTACGTCTTTCTGTTGTTCTGTTCTTCAAGAAAACAATATTGATTCTCTTCTCAAGCGATTTTGGGAGCTGGAAGAGGTTACCGCACCGAGATCTTTACGGCTCATCGAGCCCTCGATGAGCCGTAAAGATCTCGAGTGTGAAGAACATTTCCGTTCGTGACGACAGTGGCAGATACGTTGTGGCGTTGCCATTCTGTGGTGACCCTTATTCGTTAGGCGACTCGTACGCTGCTGCGCTCAGACGTTTCCATTGTTTGGAACGTAAACTTGATGCATCACCTAAGTTACGCAGCGCCTATAATGACGTCAGTCGTGACTACATAGATAAAGGTTTTTTGAGTGTAGTTGTAAACAACGAGGGCAACTCTCTGCCCTCATATTATATCCCGCATCACGGCGTAGTTCGCTAAGATAAAACCTCTACTAAACTCCATGTGGTTTTAGACGCTAGTTGTAAGACTACATCAGGTCAGTCGATTAATGACATTTTGCATGCCGGCCCCAATCTACAGGGTGATTTATTTAACATCATAATAAAGTTTCGTCTTTTCCAAATCGCTCTGTCAGCTGATTGCCGCCAAATGTTTCTCAATATCGCCGTTCGCGAATCTGACCGTAGATTTCAACGGATCTTTTATCGTTTTGACAAGAAAGAACCTTTATCTGTGTATCAGTTCAATCGTGTTTGTTTTGGACTCAAGTCTAGCCCATATCTCGCTTTACGAGTTGTTCGCCAGTTGATCGCTGATGAAGGCGATCACTTTCCCGCCACTATGACATTGCCTGTAGTGTCATATCCGCTCCGCTAGCAATTTTGCTTTGTGAAGAGCTTATTCAGCTTTTCAAGCGAGGCCAGTTTGATCTTGTCAAATGGACAAGCAACTCTAAGGAGGTTCTCGCACGCATACCAGATTCTCATAAGGCTTCTCCAGACATTGAGCTTGAGAAGTCTGTACCGCATAAGGTTCTCGGTTTACGCTGGGACAAATCCTGCGATAGTTTTCGGTTTGACGTCTCACCACCAGATGATAAATGCACCAAACGTACTATGCTGTCCACAGTGGCTCGACTATGGGACATAATGGGTTTTGTGGCTCCCACAATTTTGTACGCCAAGCTCTTGACAAAGGAACTTTGGCTATCAAAGTGTGAGAGTCATGAAACACCCCCTGACCATATTGTCGCCGCTTGGGGCCAGTTTTGTATTGAGCTTACTGCGCTCAATCAAATTACTATTCCGCGTCATCATGGGTTGGTAGATGGATGTACCATCAACTTAATAGGTTTCGCTGACGCCAGCGAGCGTGCTTACGGCGGAGTTGTATATCTGCAAGTCCGCATTGGTTCTAACTACTCGGTGCAGTTAGTTTGTGCCAAGTCTAAGGTCTCGCCTGTTAAAACCATTTTGGTTGCGAGACTGGAGTTGTGCGCGGCCATTCTGCTGTCTCAGTTGCTCCGCAAGGTTCAAGACACAGTTTTGCCCCACTACCCTATTAATAAAATATACGCATTTTCCGACTCCAAAGTAGTGCTCGCTTGGATTCATTCTTCTCTTCACCGCTGGCAGACTTTTGTCGCCAACCGCGTTAGTAAATTGATTGAACTTGTTCCCGCTACTTGTTTCAATCACGTCGCGGGTTATCGTACTCGTCTTCAGGAAGAACTTTCCATAGATCATATTGACTGGAAGTTTATTCCACCAGCATCACCACATTTCGGTGGATGTTGGGATAGCATGGTCAAAGTAATTAAAACGCATCTCTTCAAGGTTATAGGTCAACAGATCCTCTCTTACAAAGAGCTTTTAACTGTCCTTGCACAAGTCGAGGCACTGATCAACCCGCGTTGTTACCGCGAAAACCGCTAAAGGGAGTTACGTGCGCCCTGTTGTACGTCTCTGTCTGCTTCCAACTCAGTGAGATCTAGCCTGAAGTTGGACCTACCTCTTAGTTTAAGTATTTAGTTAGTAGTTTTCGCTATTATTGCGTTTGTAGTTTTCGCTAAAGTTAATTTAGATTAATTTTATTGTCATATCGCTGTCTTAGCCTATTGATGGGTTATGCGGTAGTACACCCAACATAGCTAAATTCTATTCTATTTTTTTTAAAGGCAACCCTTTAGGGCCGGGGGGATATGGTAGCGCCATCTACCTTCCTATCTATAACTAATCGCATCAACGTCAATCGTTCTATGCTGGTCTAGTGCGAGCGATATCATATTTCCGTCCCTGTCTCCCATTCCCGAAGGAGGGGCACGCCTTCCGCGGATTGGTCACGGTGATCGTCGACGCGAGTGACAGTCCAGAACTTTCGAGAACATTCGATTCGCTAAATACGCGTCCGCTATACCGTATCACCGCGCCGCTCCCGCTATAGTTATTACCGCTTATATAAACCGATCGCAAGTGAAGGTGATTTGTGTAGTGAAGTGAATCCAGCAGCTTCATCCCGAAACCACCAGGAGACTGCCCTTCTGAGACGAAGAAGATTGCTGAACAAGGTAAGTCCCCTTCATCCTTGGAATATCGTATACCCACTCACAATCATCTCTCCCATTCCAATCCTAGGCGACTAAAACCCGCTATCCTTTGAATACAGTCCATTCAATTAATCCTTCCCAAGCCGCCTAGAACCTACGGTTTCGGTGTATCGCCGAACCAGGCGGCCTTATCGTTTACAGCGGTTTCTACCAGGAAACTTTGGATAGAGATATTATTGGTAGGAAAGAAATGGCGTCAGGTACGGATGTATAGTTAACTGTGTCCGCATATCTTCGGTGTTACCTATCATAATTTTGCGGACCTTAAGCTCTAGAAGTAGGTCTTGGATCACAATCGCTTTGGAATGATGATGACCTATCATAATTTTCATAGACAAATAAAATATCTTTAGTCCAGTTAGTTTAAACCCAATAAGTTGCACTGCAGCGTAAACGACTCCCTACTCTCCTTCTATCTATTTCTGTCTCTAGTCTTTAGGGACCAGTTATTATCAAATAAGTCAAGCTCGTCTCGCCATCTTCGTCTGGTTCTGCCGCGATAGTGTTTTCCATTTAAAAAGTGGTAACTCGGTGGTCATTTGAACACATTTTTCGTTTGATATGTGATATGGAAATCATCAGAAACGTCAAACGTCAATTATAAACTAATAAGCTATGTAATGCCAAATCCAATATGGTATCATCTGGTACTAATGGTAGCGTTTAAAATTTAAAACAAAAATAATTTTCGTTCGCACAATGTTGAATATTGATTCTACGGGGAATGGCACTCACCCATTGCCATTTTGATTAGTAAAAATCATCTTACCTAAACGCAGTAATACGTACGTATGGCGAATTCACTACTGATTTCGCTCGAAACACAGAAACAAATAACTAGGGTAATAGTGCTCTTACACAGTAATTCCTAGAATTGAGACTAGTAAACGCGTAGTTCAATGTGTTTTCTCAGACATGTAATTCTCGTCAGTAATTACTAGGGATTTACACGAGCCATGAAACATTATAACTGGTTATATGAGAAATAGTTTCAACGGTTATAATTGCGGTGCTTTGTTAAATAACTACCCTCGCAAATTTTACACTTAAATCTTTCTCAGGATTTTGGTTAAAACTGTATAAAAATTCGTTCAGTAGTTATTGAGTTTATTGCGTTCATACAGACATTACCAAACGGGAATTAATTTAATAAAAAGTATAGATATTACTTATGTATTTTATGATTTTTAATATTAGCGATATTCCCCATATAACTGTGATACAAAAAGCGTTTTGAATTTCAAACATGGTTCATGGTGGTATAAAAATAATTTATAATGGAATGGTTAATATGTTGCTACCAGTTTAACATGTATCCTAATATCTGTATACAACCATATTTTGTGAGCTAATAAATGACTTAAATTAAGAATATTTTATGATATCTTATCTTTAAAAAAATTACTTTACTTTTATTTACGAATACAAGACCTTAGTCTTGTATTCGTAAATAAAAGTAAAGTAATTTTTATATAGGCGTCTTAACGCCTAGGATCCACTTACTTGACTAGCCAGATATGACAGATTAAACAATTGTCAAAAGCAATATTATACGTATACAGTCACGAGCATAAATATATTACTATGGGCAGTTTAGCAAAAATATCTGTCCCAAAAATGAGTTCAATAATATCTGTCTGCACGTACGCAACAAAAATATCTGATATTATCAGGCAGCATAATGAAGTGGCATCAAAATTATGTGATGACTGTATGGCTCAAAGGTGTGTTAAGTTTAGTTGTTGAGTTGACGGAAACCACGGTTAGTTAAGAATAAAATATTTATTACGATAAACGTACAAGTTAAGTATAATGGATGCTAATCCGCGGCGATAGTTATGACAGTTTATAGTCAACTGAATTAATTATTAAGTAAAATGCGTAAAGTAGGTCAGGTCGTATGCAGCGTAAGCAAAATGCATACGCGATGTCTGTACGTTGGCCGTACATACTCCCGAGGGAAAAAAGTGGGATGAGCATCCAGCACAAAGCAAAGAAAATATAGCAAGCATGTAAAAAATGTAAAGATAAAATTTGTAAAAATATAGGTAAAGATAAAACGTAAAACAATTATGTATATTATGGGGATAGTTCTTCAAAATTGAAACCTCTTCTTACTTCGCTGCGAACTTCATGCGGCGTCACGTGACTTATCTCGTGCATTTCGATGTCCATTCCAGGGTTGTCCTGTCCCTTAGGTTTAGAAGTCCTCTCTGCTCTTTTTTTCTTACACCGTCGTTTTAATATAAGGTAGAGAACTAAAGCAGCAATTCCTCCCAACAACACCGAAGACACAGTGTAATGGTATATGTCGTGACTTGAGATGTACGACGTCTCCGGTAAAGTCTCGTGTTGTTTTTGATACTTCAACTGCGAATCTATCCTTGAGAAATCGGTTGGAGGCGACGTTCCGATGTCAGTGAAGTTCAAATGCTCATTCTTCCAACCCAGGTCAAATATATTGTTTACCGTTGAGTTCATGCTTGGTACTTCAATCTCCGGTGTCATGTATAATTGACTACCCAAGTGATTATAGGTAAATATGGTGGCATCTTTCTTTTGTAACAAGCACTTCGGCATCAGTGTCATTACGCCCGTCCCGTTGATGAACGCAGGCGTAACCTGATTGTTACATATGACACGCATCATTTGTTGATCGCACAATATATACAGCCATACGTTCGGTTGGTGCAACTTTATCCAGGACTCCTTGCAAGTTACGTCATTGATGACGCATGATAATGACGTTTGCTGACTGAATACTTGTGCTTCGCAAGGTGCATTTTGAGCGTGCAAGTTGTATACGGGCTGCTGCGACACGCAGATATACTCATCTTCACCGTACAGAGTACATTGCTTCATGTCTTGCACTCCCATAGCTATGTATGAGTTCTTCACAAAGTTAATAGCAATAAAACTAGAATTCGGTTGCACTAACTTTAAGCGGCCTTGTCTTAGGAATGGTATGGGTATAACTCGATATATTCTGTAGTCATCATCATTCAGTAGCGGAATGTGTAACTCAAATAGAAAAAAGGTGTTTGTGACTCGAGCCTTCACATGTATCAGTTCATAGATATCCTTGAAATTGTTCTGAATATCTTTGACAGGTAATGCTAGTCCTTGCGTTAGTTTACCAGATATGATATTTAATTGTTCGGTTAGTTGAGAGGCTGACAGCAGGTGCGTATCTAAGTGACCTCTGTAGATGTTCGCGAGGGCGTTCATAAGCAACTCTAAAATACGGTTTAAGTCGCTCATAATTAAAGTTGACGTCATAGCGGCGGAGTTAATATCGGATATCGTATACAACATTTGCGCTCTGTTTTCAATTTTTGTGATTACGCTGCACGTGTGATTCATGTAGGCTTGTATAGTTTTGAACTGCTGATCCATAAATTCTGTGTTCGTTTTTATTACATCATTTTCAGCTTCTACAATCAATGTTTGATTTTTCATAAGTTTTAATAAATAGTTATCGTTTGATTGTAAATTTTGTATATCATTCTCGTACTTCTCCGCAAAATCAGCGTCCAAAATTCCAAAAAGAGTTCTAGATAATTTTCCAACTCCATCGAAATAGCCTCGTTTCTGGCGTATATGTTGAGAGCGTAACATAGAGTTGTAATCTTCAAGGTGACGCAGTTCGTGACGTAGGTGACTGACAACAGCAATGCAGGGTGTATACTCGTGCGATATCCTTTGGCAAAGGCTGTCAATCTGATTGATATACGATCTGATCTTATCCGTCCCTTGCCAATATGATGTCAAATTATAGTAAATAAGTAGTGTCCATTCATCATGTATGAGATGTAACTTTCCGGCTTCATCGAAATATAATGGGTGGCTGTTCGGTATTGATGTTACCTTGTAATTGTTGGTAATCGGTGCTGATCTTGCAATCCCCGTCAAAGCCAGAATCGTCATAAGGATAAAGGACACGATGTTTTGCTTCCTAGATTTTACATATCTATGTTTCCTAGGTTCAGGCTGTTTTTCTTCCTTTTCGTTCGTCTCTAACGCAGCGGTAGTATTATCAGGCAGCGGTAATGGTGATAGTTTGGTAATGGGCCGTTTCAGTTTGCCTTTTTTGGTTTTGAGCGTTACTACACGAACTCTACCATCGGTACCCGGATGGAGCTCCACGACTCTTCCAAGAGCCCAGCGTCCCGGAGGTAAGTGTTCATCCTTTACTAGTACTAGGCTTCCTTCTTTCAGATTTTCTTTTGTTTGCTGCCATTTACTTCGTATCTGTAATTGATGTAAGTATTCTTGTGACCAGCGATTCCAGAAATGTATGTTCATTTGCTCTATAAGCCTCCATCTGTTTCTGAGATCATGTTCGTTAAAGTTCTCGTCTGCGTGAGGTAACGACAGCAATGGTCCGCCGACGAGAAAATGACCCGGCGTTAAATATTCTAGGTCTTCTATGTCCTCTGTGAGGGGACATAACGGGCGGGAGTTCAAACAAGCTTCAATCTGAGTCAATAGTGTAGTAAATTGTTCGAACGTAAGTTTCTGATCTCCCAGCACGCGATGTAGATGGTACTTCATCGACTTCACTGCGGCTTCCCATAGCCCTCCAGCCGTTGGCCAAAGTGGCGCGTTGAAATGCCACCGAATTTCTAACTTACTCATTTCATCAAAGAACTCTGAAGTTTTAAAAGTGTTGCATCGTTCTAGATCTTCGTACAATAGCTTTGCTGCGCCCACGAAGTTGGTGCCGTTATCGGAGAACACATGCTTCGGAGTCCCCCGGCGTGCACACATCCTCTTGAAAGCGGCTATAAAAGTTTGCGTTGTTAGGTCAGAGACCAATTCCAGGTGCACGGCCTTCGTTACCATGCAAATAAACACGGCGATATAAGCTTTACATGTTTTAACACCTCTCCCTTTATTGATCTTTATGTCTACATGGCCGGTGAAGTCGACACCTGTGTTCGCAAATGGTCTCGCGGGGGTGACACGCTCCTTCGGCAAATCTGCCATCAATTGTACGTTTTTGTTGTTCTTGAACCGATGACATCTTACGCATTGACGAAGTTCCTTTTTTACAGTTCTGCTTCCGCCAATGATCCAGTACGTGAGACGAATGTAACCTAAAGTGAGGCGTGCTCCTCCATGAAGGGTCTCCCGATGCGCCCTTTGTATAACAAGCTCCGTTAGTCTTCCTTGAGCGGGCAGTATAATCGGTCGTTTCGAGTCAGGCGGCAAAGATGAATTAGTCAGCCGACCCTTAACTCGAAATAATCCCTTCTCGTCGAGAAATGGACATAACTTTAGTAGGCTGCTTCTTGCTGGTATGGTTTTGCTTCTGGTTAAACATTCAATTTCATCTCCAAAATACTCCATTTGAACCGCTTTGATCACTATCTCCTTCGCTTTTGTCATTTCTTCGAGTGACAAACACAAAACTTCCTTTTTGTTACAGTCGGGTAAGTTATTTTTAGATTGCATAGTATTGCTTCGTTTGTTTATAAATCGTACAACCCAGCCAAGTACTCTGATTACACGATTATAACAACTATATTTATTTAATAATGTATTTATAATTTCACAACGCTTGTAAGTTGCAAGGTAGCATTTTTCTTGTTTATGTTCATCGTTTGTGAAGTATGTCATCTTGTTGTTATAATCGATGTTAGTTAAGTTATTCTTCAACCACACAGGCCCCTCCCACCAAAGTTGAAAAGTTAAAAGTTGCGAAGGAGAGAGACCTCGTGTTGCGCAGTCAGCAGGGTTATCTTCCGACTTCACGTACCGCCAAAGTTCAGCAGGAATAACACTGTTAATTAGTGCTACTCTGTTTGCCACATATCTCTCCCATCTGTTTACATCACCTTGCAACCAGGCTAGCACCACCATCGAGTCGCTCCAACAATGAACTTGTAGATGTTTTTTGGAGAGAGTATGCTTTATTTTGTCTATAAGTTTCGCAAGTAACAAAGCTCCACAAAGTTCCATTCTAGGCAATGTTATTTTTTTGTTTAGCGGAGCAACCTTTGTTTTTGCAGCTATGATCGTAGTCTTGCAGGTGCCATTGGAGTTTATTACGCGACTGTAGACAACGCACGCGTAAGCCTTCTCGCTCGCGTCGCAGAATCCATGTACCTCCAGGTTATCTTCATAGGTTTGCAGCCATCGTGGTATTGAGATGTCTTTTATGAGTGGCAGATCCTTACGCAATGTTTCCCACTCCATTTGTAAGGCTTTGGTTAGGCATTCATCCCAAGTAATCTCAGTTATCCAAAGTTTTTGAAACAATAGTTTTGCTTTTATTGTTATAGGCGAAAGAAATCCAAGAGGATCGTATAACTCGCTTATGTCACTTAATAACACACGCTTTGTGAGTATTTTCTTGGTAGGCAGGCTCCAATGGTAACTAAATGTATCACTAGTTTGATTCCATCTCATGCCCAACATTTTTGTGTTCGATGTTAGTTCCGGACTGAAATCGATGTTAGTTTTAGCACTGCTTTTTTGATCATCTCTCAAGTCTTCCAATATCAGCGGTTCGTTACTCTTCCATTTCCTCAAGTTAAAACCTCCTGATTTCAGTAGTTCAATCAGTTGGGACACCAACTTTTTAGAGGCTGAGATACTGTCTTGACCATAGACTAAGTCATCCATAAAAAAATTGTTTTGGAGTACATCCGTTGCCTCTCTATAATTGTTTTTGTTATCGTGCGCAAGTTGATGGAGAGTGCGCATGGCAAGATAAGGCGCACTTTTCATGCCATAAGTGACAGTGCATAACTGCCAGTTCTGTATGAGTTCAGTTGGAGATGATCTCCAAATAATATTTTGTAGATGTTGCTGTTTCTCGTGTAGCCAGTACAACGATACATTTTTTCTATATCGGCTGTGAATACGTATCGGTAAGTCCGCCAGTTTATTAAAAGAGTAAGCATATCTTTTTGCAGGTTAGGGCCGGTATACATGAGATCATTGAGGCTACTGTTGTTGTTAGTTTTATACGACGCATTGAAAACCACTCTTAATTTCGTTGTAGTGGAGTCAGCTTTAATCACGCCGTGATGGGGTAAGTAGACATTAGTCCCACTTTCTGCAGTTACGGGTTTCATGTGTCCCATAGAGATATACTCGTTCATAAAGTTGTTGTATTCGTTTCTAAGTTCTATGTTTCTCTGCAGTTTTCTTTCCAGTTGTAAGAACTGGGCGAGTGCCTGAGTTCTCGTATCTTTTACTTGAGTTTCGTAATCCGGTTTCATAGGCATTTGCACAACATACTTCCCATCAGCTGTCCTCTCAGTAGTTGAGCTGTAAAGTTCTTCACAGAATTGTTCCTCACTAGTGAATGGTGGGGTATCAGCAACTTCCTCTGTTTCCCAAAATCGGTTCATGTTTTCCAAGTCGTTGAGAGTCACGAAGCAGTTAAAAGTTTTAACGTTTCCACACAGAATCCAGCCCACTTTCGTTTGTTGTGCTATAGGGTAATTGTTATCACTCCTTATGACACCGTTTAGAATGAGTTCTGAGTAAACATCTGCCCCTAAAAGTAGGTCTATGGGACTCGAAGTGTTAAAATGTGGATCCGCTAGCTTCAAGTTTTCTAAGTAGTGCCAGTTTTCAATAGAAAATGATACGGTTGGTAGATTGTTAACAAGTTTCTTCATTACGAGAGGTTCTAAATTGAAAACATAGTCTGAGTGTATTGACTTGCATTCTAAGTGCATTAACCCTCTACAACTGCCACTTAGTGACCCGACACCTGACACAACGGCGCTCATTTTTCGTCTCGGTAATCTGAGGCGCTGTGCGGCGTTTTCTGTAATTAGACTAACTTGTGAGCCTTGATCGAGTAAGCCTCTTAACTGTATGTAATTGCCGTCTATTGTTTTGACTGCCAGAACTACAGTGGTCAACAAAACTTCTTTGTCTTCGTTTGTCAAGTTATTCACCGCCCGAGAAGAATTTGAGGTCGATGGGGTAGTTGGACTACTGGATCGCTCATTCTGAGTCTCATGCAGAAGTGTATGATGTGGTTTGTGGCACATCTTACAAGTCTTTTTCGAAAAGCATTGTTGATCACCGTGGCTGTATAAGCAATTATTACATATACGTAGGTCGCGAATAATGTCTTTACGCGCCTTTATATGCATGGTTAGAAATTTATCGCACTTCATCAAAACGTGGTCTGTTTTGCATATCGGGCAGTTTTTTGCTGTCGTGAAGAAGGTTTGCGGCGATTTATATGCCTTGTTATAGTACGATGACCTCTGTGCATTATTATGTGATTGAATATTATAATTACTACGGACTTCATATGATTTTTTCTGCTGTTTATCTAACGATAGATATTTAGATGAAGAGGAAGACTTCTGATTGCTTCCTGGCAAGGCTTCCAATGCCATAAATTTGGACTCCAGGAAATTCATAAATTCTTCTAGGTCGGGAAACTGTCTCGGCTCTTTGAGATCTTTTATATATTCGTTGTATGACACGCTATCTAACTTTTGTACCATAAGGTGAACAATAATGGGATCCGACTTAGAAATATCTAGCCCAATGTTCTTGAGGCCGTTTAGACATTCCAATATGACGTCATGCAATTTCCTTATATTAGAAGCGCTCGCTTGTTGGAGGTTTTGTTGGTTTATAAGCGTATTCATATAAGAAGTAAACAGCAATCGTTTGTTATCATATCGGTGGGTAATAATCTCCCAACATGCAGCATAATTTTCAGCACTAATGCCAAGATGATGCACCAATTTTTCCGCTTCGCCCTTGAGTTTGGATTTCAAATGTTGCATCTTCTGCGCACTTGAAAGTACAGGATTGTTGCGCACACTCTCTACGTAGAGATCTCGGAAGGCTAGCCACTGGTTGTAGTTGCCATAAAAATCAGGTATTACGATTTTGGGCGTCGACTTTTCGTAATGCGCATTATTCCAAATGTTACGTTGAATTTTCTTTCGCAAGTCATCATAAATACTCTCCGCAGCCTCATATTTTTCTTTGTATATCTGGTCTTCTTCTGACAAGAGATAGTCTAGTTCCCAGTTCGCTTTTTCAATAAGTTCCCACTTGATTTTGAGGACGTTCAGACTATCTTCTAATTCCCACTTCTCCATCGAAACGTTCAAGTCGATCTTTTCCACAGTTCGCTGAAAAGCTTTGAAGTTACAGTATTGACGACGTAAAAGGTCCTGTTGTTTCTCGGTTGACTCTGTAGTCTCCCGAGGGGCTACCTGAAACTTTATGTCATCAAAACTGAATCTAGAAGTTAATTTACCTTTTATAGGTTCCGCAGAGGTTGACTGCTCCGCGATGCTTGTAGTTGCAGCTGGCAACCCGGCCTTCCTCGTAGTTAAAGAAGGCAGAGTTGCTTTTCTTTTCAGCATATCTTGTAAAACCTCTTCATAGACCTTTTTCGTGCTGTTAAAGATATCATCAGTAAAGTACTGGATGTCCGTTGCACCGGACTCTTCCAATAGCTGGTGATTGTGTACAAACTTTTCCCAGATCTTGTTAAGGCGAGAAAGACGTTCCTCTAGATAATCAGCATCTTTCCTGCTAGGACCATCCTTTTTGTAGTTTATACATATTTGTTTCAAGTTGCAAAAAAGTGTTTCTTGACGGCTTATCAGTTCTTCCACGCTCTGAGCCATGTTTTCAGATATTTGTTAACGTTGGCCGTAGGTAAAGTAGAGTTATATACCACAGGCGCTAAGTTCAGTTATTTACGAAAATTCTCGCAAACGATTTCTACTTACTCAGTGCGCTCGCGCTTCAATCTCGATATGTGCGTCCTCGTCTCAATACAACTGGGGCGACCCGCTTCTGGGAGACCAATTGCACCGATTCGCTATCGAACTGAAAACACTGCACGCACTTTGTAATCACTTTTCTCTTCTCGAAGGACCAGAGCTATATGTATGGCTCAAAGGTGTGTTAAGTTTAGTTGTTGAGTTGACGGAAACCACGGTTAGTTAAGAATAAAATATTTATTACGATAAACGTACAAGTTAAGTATAATGGATGCTAATCCGCGGCGATAGTTATGACAGTTTATAGTCAACTGAATTAATTATTAAGTAAAATGCGTAAAGTAGGTCAGGTCGTATGCAGCGTAAGCAAAATGCATACGCGATGTCTGTACGTTGGCCGTAGAATGACAATATCGAAGCATAAATATCTGATGTGACAGGTGGCAAAATGTTATGATCCCTTGTGGAGAGCAAATATATGTAACGTTTTATATTTCTGTAATTAGCATTGATTCCACCCTAAAAGCATAAAATTATGTGACACCAACTAGGTGGCAATAATATCTGACATTATTTTATCTTCAATTTAATTTAAAATTTATACGAAATAGTAAAAAAAAAAACAAATGTTATTTTACATTATTTTAATATAGGCTGTCGTTTTATACTATACAGGATGTAAAAAGATCCTTAACTAAAACTGAAATCCCATGTTGTACCAATTACTACGAACATTTTTTTTCTTCGGTACTATACCTGGGAAATTACTGGTTCAGGAGATATTGAGGCTCAAAGTTGCTATGATTTTTTTGTAATTACAGTACAAAATCGATGCATTTACCCCGCCAACCTGTTCTATAGATGTCCTATGCACCCATGGATAAGAAGGGTTTTCGAAAAACGCACGCGCGTACTTTTAATTGCGGATAAAAAAATGTGTCTCCTTAAAAAAAAAAAACAATCGTTTCCCAGGTTTTATTTTTCTTTGTACTTGTCATGATGTCCATAACGAGTAGACTTCAGCTTGGTGATGGGTCTTGTGGCACCTTGTATTTATGTCTAGACATATCCAATACTACGACCGAATTAAAATATTTATTATTGTAGTGGGTAGATCTATTTTATCTACGGCTGCCTAGTAATAGTTTAGGAATAGGGTATCGGACTGCCTAGTCAAATCAGTAACTTTTTGTCACCCGTCGAAACGCTAGTTTTGTGTTTTATCAACTGCTGTACTATTTTATGGTTTAATTCATATGAAATTAGCTGTAAGAGCAAAATACAAATTTAAGAATATTTATAGAGTGGTGATTTGAGACAATCATTTTGATAAATGATAATTTGCAATTTATTTTAAATACTGTCCGATTCCCTATTGCTTTTATAGTAATATATCAGGCCCCCAGACCTTACTATTTTTTTTGGATTTCATTGGATTGACGATGAGTTATCGAACAGTATCCATTTATGAAGACATACATGGATACTATTCGATGCACATATTCCATTCATTGCTCTCGAATAACTCGTGAGTGGTTTAAAAGTTAATATTCAAAGAGAGGCCTTAAAGTTAATCTATTTCCCTTCAGAGAGCCTTGATTTGAATCCCATTGAGAATCTGTGGAGTTCAATGTTTCAACAATAGGGTCCAACTCTGAAAAAAAAACACGTGACTTATTCAACCAATCAAACCCCACATGGTGTTTGGTAATTTTTTACTTATTATTTTACGCATGAATTCGTAAGTTAAGCCATTTGCGAAGGTGGGCGTAAAATAAAAGAATTTATCTCTCGTTTAAATCCTAAGAAATTTTATACATTTCTTAGGAAATTTATAAATTTGCGGTTCTTGTCATTCTCCGGTGACATAAATACTCGCTTAAAATCATTATTTTATTAAGTTGATTAGGCAAATAAATATAAAAAATATTTATAACATGTTTTTGTTCATATTCTTTGCCCGGCAAAATACATAACAATAAAACATTTTGGCCCATTTTACCGGCGCTATACATAATATCAAATATTTTATTGTTTATAAATTGTATGTCAGATATTATTGCCACCTAGTTGGTGATACATATTTATGCTTTTAGGGCGGAATCAATGCAAATTACAGAAATATAAAACGTTACATATATTTGCTCTCCACAAGGGATCATAACATTTTGCCACCTGTCACATCAGATATTTATGCTTCGACATTGTCATCACATAATTTTGATGCCACTTCATTATGCTGCCTGATAATATCAGATATTTTTGCTGCGTACGTGCAGACAGATATTATTGAACTCATTCTTGGGACAGATATTTTTGCTAATCTGCCCATAGTAATATATTTATGCTCGTGACTGTACATAAATAAAGATTATTATATTTTGTAAAATAAATATCACAGAGTACTTTTGATAAATATTATTATCCTTTACTTGACATGGTAACCCCACTTTGAAATTCCTTTCTGCCCTTTTGTTCTATTTATAATAGAGGCGACTGAACATTATTTAAAAGTATTCAGAAGTAATCAAAAGTTAAATTTGAGATGAATGGTCTGCCTAATATAGCTGTATATTATAGATAATTATGATAGGAAGAAGAACTAGTATGAGAATATTTTGTTCTATTCGTTTTGTATCAACATACATAATTATACTCACGCCTTTTTTCTGTTGGATAAGGCAGAGATGGATTAGACAGAACAGAATGCCACTTGCTTTCTAGCCATATCAACCACACGCGTTTCCTCTACGTTCATTAGTTTTCATATGTGCTCGCCGTATTCGAGAGCTTCAGCAGAATACCGATAATGAATTAAATTCGTTGCATTGCTTGATACTTCTGTTTATAAATTGACAACCGATACCAATAGAACTTAAATTTGCCCATTGCAGACAAAAATAAAGTGTAATTTGTTGTGTGTGTATCAAACGCTTCTTACCTAGTGTGGTGTTAGCCGTGAAGTGTCTTCGACCGCAGCTTTAATAAGCGCGTCGACTACCTGGAATAAAGGAAATCAATCATCAGAAGTGATTATATTTTACTACCTTTTATTAAAATACTATAGTTTGTGAGCAGGGATGGCTAATGGAAATTTGTTACTTTAACGCAATAAATACTTAATAAATTTCGACCAGACTTTTGCAACAACATAGGTAGCATATACTTCGCAATAGCAAACGGGATACCTTTTTTCTCAAGCCAAACGCAGGCAAAGATCAGAAACAATTTTTAAATATGCATTTCAACATAATTTATAAATTAAATTAATTTTCGAGTCTAGTAGCTCTCTGACACTTATTTTCTTTCATCAAAACTGAGACCTTTGTATTGCATCCAAGTGATCTTTCATGACTTGGCTTTTATTTTCACCTGTCTCATATGAATAAACAACCTTCAAAAACTATTCCAAATGTTCTCCAAAACTAACATAATGATTCCACTCACAATAATTAACGTTAAGCCACAAAACAGTTAACAATTAAATAATTTTCGTAACACTGACAATGAAAGTTGCGCAAAAGTAATTAACAAACTGCCACTGACAGATTGAAAAGTCGGCCGACTTTTATCGCGTCATAACAGAGTTATGTCCGACAAACATTGTTTCAAATACACATTTTATTGTCATATAGACGTCCTTTCAACTTTTATGAACCGTAAAGGTGTTGTCGTAAAAATGCGCTTCGGTTGGTAGTCCAGTGTGTAATGTAATTTATCGCCTGCTTTTGCATTTATTACAGCTTTAGACTAGTGCAACCAATATAACGCGATAAAATCCGTTTACTGTAGTTTAATTTCAATGTGTATCATTCGTGTAAACCCAAGAAAATATTATATTTAGAATTATTTTGGAAATTTTAAACAAATATTAGTCTTAATTAATAGTACTGCTTAGGCAGCGATTTCTTTGACTTTTGACACATTATACATTGCTTTTGACCCACAACACTAATACTGACCTTACGTCTCAGAGACACTGCGCAGCTCTACAACCGAATGTGTTACCCCATCGCTAGTGAGCTGTCTACTGAATAATGGACATGTTAGATCCCGAAGGTACAGGGAAGGGCGCGAGGTCAACTTTTGAGCCCTTAAAATAAAACTCATATTTGTTAACTCGGCCTCTGTGAGACTCCCACGTCAGTACTTAAAGGTTAATCCTTACACAAACTGTCAAACACACCAGCTCGCATTTCCAACACTCTTGTATTTTAGCTTAATGTGTCTCACGTAGCATAGCTCAATTAACACTGTAACCCTGTTTAGAAACGGTAGAGGACTTTCTTGTCAGTTAATTAAAGCCTATAAATGGCTTCCATTTATTGTTCATATCTCGACAATGCCTCGATTAAATGGTAAGCAAGCCGATAAAGCCTTAGAACTCGTGAGGTTAGTTTCCATGTGACTGAAGGCTCGTAATAGTGCGGTAAGGTAATATTGGTTTGACTCACTTCAAACAGATTAAACTGTTTTATAAAGGGTGACATTTTGATATTTACAAAGACTCGGGTTTGTTTAAATGAAATTCGCGGTATTAGAAACACTTGACAGGTCATTATAGATATCAGATTCTACTATTCTGATAATAGAGTCTAAATTTTACAAGCAATGTGTGGTAGTAGCAATTGGGCGGCCCAAATAAAATCCTTCATTCATGTTATACACTCAAACTGTTGTAAATTAGTGAGGCTACTAAATAAAGTCGAGCACACTGAGGTGGTTTTTTAATGGGTAGACCGAACTAATCGTATGGAGTTAATTTAAATGTCTATGGACATCTGCACTTATCGTGTAGAAAAGGGGAATCCGCTCTAAGATATTTTATTCAAGATTACCGAAAAAATGCAAATTAAAACGGTAGCCATTTTAATTAAACTCGTCCGTTTTATACCGATTGCTTCTTTTACTTTGAGTTTAATCGGTATTTTGAATTATGAGTAAGGGCTTAAAGCAGGACTTAAATTTAAAATAAAGGGGAATGAAGGGGATGGGCTTGGTAATGTTTGGTAACTGTTAGCAAGCTGTTGTAAGCAATTCATCATATCATACAGCTTTTCGCAGACCACTGCTCTACTTAGGCCTCTCCTAATTTGCGTCGCAATAGCATTGTGGGGCAAAAAAGGAAAATTGGCTATAATACCGCGCTGGCGAGATGGGTTGAGCAGTACGTCTTTACTACGTAATTATAACAAAAGCAATTTGAGGTGGTGGTATCGTGACGGAAAGACACGCCAAGTCATGGAACATCAGGTCATATTTTGAAAATTAGAGAATAGGATGCTGTACCAAATAGGTTATGATAGGTAATAATATTTCTTGCCATCTGCGTGCGAAGTCGCGGGCATTAGCTAGTAAAAAGAATTTGGAATACGTCAGTTAATCCTTGCTTCTAAGAAATACCAACGTAATATACGTCATAACACAGAAAGTTGTGTAATCTCTTATTCATAGTATTTCTCTTATTTATAGTTATTCATAAACTAGATACGTAAATTGAAATCAAGATTATCCAAAATTTTACAAGGGTCCTGTTTGGTTGTTCCGAACAGGGAACCTCGTTACTACATAGTTAATCAGACATTATTCAGGCGTAATATAGGTCCAGTCATATCTAATTCTTTACTTGGAATTACAAAAATGTTTCAGTATTTGGCAATGAAGTTTAACTTTAAGACGTTCTCTCGAAATTTCTACGCATGATTATTTACAAAGTGTTAAATTAATTCCATCGTATACTACAGTTCCTTAAAATCAGGAACAAAAATCTATTACTCAATAGACGGACGAAGCAAAACGAGCTCTTTTCAAAACAAATAATGAGAGGCAATGAAGAGAAATGGAGATGAAATTAGATCTATCACTACATTTCGCTACCAACTGGTAAAAACATATTTTTCATTTTATTTAAATTTAATTAAGACGTTTTCTTATTCGGACCTAGTCTCATCCATTATTCCATTACTATATATTACTGTTCAGGAGCAGTGACCATAGAAAATTATAGATCTAATTTTAGAACTCGGGAAGTCTCGCTTAAACCCGTGAATTAGTTAGAAGTAGATAGATTAGAGCTGTTAGAAATTCATTATTCTGCTTATAATCACTTATATTCTATTCAATTTGTGTTGATTTTTAGACATTCAAAAATTTATATTTTCAGGAATTAGATTGTTAAAATCTACATTTCGTGTAAATCTATCTACAACGTCGCATTGATGTAGTCATTGTAAATGTTTCCATCTAAATACTGTTTAATCCATTTCAATATATAAATAACAATTCTGTTTACAAATATAATATTAATCTACAAAACAACTGAGTAGACTACAACCAATTCGAAATTGACTTTCCCACTGTGTTTTATCTAATGTTTATAACGGTCGTTCCGATGACTGATTTTCGAACACAAACCAACTATTCAAGAACAACCTTCGATAAATCAACCGTCATGAGAGCATTCGAACCCAAAGCAACACGAATTAATCGAACTGTATCTCCGCGTCATGAGGTATTAACAACCCCATCGGTCATTTGTACCCCAATCATTAATTCGACTTATTCGTAGACACTTATTCCAATTGGATTCCAAACTATTACTAAAGGCTTGTCTATACAACGTTTGGATACAACCGTCTCCTTGAATTTTAAAAGTAATTGCTTTTCTGTGAACGGTTGTTTCAAAGGTTTTTAGACGGCGTTGAAAAGTGATGAATAGGTGTACTTGTGCGAAAAATGTTAGAACACGGAAGATGTCCAAAGTTGCAGAACAGCTGATACATACGAGGGTCAAAAAGTATCGAAGGAAACGTTTCTCGTAATGTTCTACAATTTTTTGTGGCTTGTACGGCAAGAAATCTTCCTGTAGAATATATTCGTAGTTCGGACAGACATTCTAGGGATGTGTTTGGGATGAATACCTACATCGGCTTTTTTAGACAAATGTAGAGTTGCGGAAAATTTAGTTTGAAAATCGAGAACGCACGATTGGAAATATTCTATCGTTCGGCTTAAGGGTTCACAATTGTAATCCGTATATTTTTAAAAAAAGCTTTTGTAGAAATAGTATAATTGCCTGTATTGTAGGGTACTTTAGAAACATTCAAACAATGTACACACAGTTCACCCCGAAACAACAGTTTTATTCAACATTTAAACCACAGGCACAGATTTTACCTTCAGCCGATCAACTATTAGTAGATTTACGTATATGTGGTTTAAACTAAGGGTTGAAAATAAGAAAACAATACTGAGGTTATCAGGTTCAAATCCGTGGTACGCACCCTGAGTGTTTGAAGTTATGTGTGCAATTAATTGTAAAATTATTGCATGTCCCATGCCTCGGATAGTGGGTACGTTAAGCCATTGGCCCCGGTCCCCGGCTGTAATTAGGATCTTTGACAGTTACAGTTATGAGGAACCAGTACCTGTCAATATTACTGACATAGTTAAGGCGCTGTTATACCTCAGAAGCCGTGAAACACCTAATTTTTCGTCGCGCATATAGCCATAACGGTACATATTACAGCCTAGCAAAAAATAGAGGTTAAAGTCAAAAGTCTGAACAAAAGACTTTTGAAATAATTTTTCATGTATGTAAAATAGAATCATGGTAAAATAATCACAAAATCGATGCAGAAAATAATCTTTCGTCTCACTGTTTGCAATATTTTGATCGTAAACTGTCATATGTTTTTTAATAATATTGTAGGAAATCTAATGAACTAAAGAATTACCTAATTTATTTTCATATTATACGGGTATATTTTGAAAAATTAAATAAAATCTGCCAAACGTCTATGATTTTGACGCTCGGTAGATCCCATCAATATCAAACGCTTCAGCAATTTAAACCTTAATAGCATAAGCGGTGTACTGAGTGTCAGTTGCTAGTTTACGCCCCGCCCAGACCTCATCATTCGGCTATGAGCCCTGTGAGAGATAGGTCATGTCGCTTGCGTCTCCACTGCACGAAATTTTACGTAAACCTGTTTGTTATTGTAATACGCCGATTTGAGTTCGTGATTTCATGTTTTATGTTATAGACTGAATACTTTGAATCAAATAGGCTTTTCATGTAACTATGGGCACATATAATTAGGACCTAAGTTTATACTCTTGTTGCGTTTAATGTGTTATTGTTTCTGTGCTTATTAATATATAATTAGAAGAATAAAATATGGACAATTAGAGAAATAAAGTTCTACGAAGGATTTGTACAAGAAAGCGTCGTAATAAAATAGAAATTCATCCATGGCCAAGTGATTATAAAATATGTAACATTTTTCCACAAATTATTTTCATAAGAGTCTTATATGACTGACTATGTTAAAGATTATCCATTATGCATAATATAATTATATAAATTATTCTCATAATACATAGCTGCCACAATTTTAAATTTTTGAAAGAGTAATAACATAAAATCGAATCATTTTATGTACTTTTATTTCAAATTCATTAGCTTGTCAGAGCGCCTGGAGCGCTAAGATGCTGCTACGGCGAACAATAAACAGCGCTAATATGGCGCTCCGCAATCCGCACACAAGCGGTAACGAATGTTGTATTATTGTGTTGTGAACATAAACCTATTCAGGTACATCGGGTAAAAATTTGATTATTCATAAATTATAAGGTATGTATCAGTACATCTAATGTCTTTTTAATTTCTAAGATATTGATTTCTCACTAATAAATGATTGCATTTATAAGTAAGAAAGTGACTTCTCTGTTTGCTATAACACACGATTTAGTAATTTTTTAAATAATAAAGTACCTAACTAATTATCTTTATTGTAATTACAGTGAAGTTAAAGATAACAGTTCTGCAACGTCTTACACACATTTGACTGCAGTCATTCCTTCCACGATTTGTTCAAGAGCTAGCCAAGAAATGCCAAACAATTTTTTAACAAATTTGACTCAAATTCCGAGTGATAAGCAAAAATTACAAGAGGGATAGCACTGACTGGTTCGAATTGCGTAAGAATATGTTGACAGATTGAAATTTTGGTATAGTGGTAAAAAGAAGAGATAACAGCAGTAAAGCCAACTTAGTAAACATTATTTTGTACAAATAAAATATTTGCATTTGCAGGGTGCATAGGGTTCCCACCAAGAACTTAGGGTCCCAAGCCAACCTCACCTGCAAGTGGTGCACCTGCCAATCAACGGACGAGGCTCTGGCAAACAAAATATCCCGATAAGCGGCAATAGGCTCGCCACCTATTACGTGGGATCAAAACACTGGCGAAAAGTGGGCATTTAATATGCCTCTGCTTACCCCTTCGGGGAAACAGGCGTGAGTCTATGTATGTATGTATGTAAAATATTTGCAATGTAAAAGCAGTTGCGCATAGAGTCTAAAATGAACAACTGGCTTTGCAACAACTGGCGAAGCAAGAAAATGTAACAATCGAGCCTTGTGGATTATCCGTTTATTGGTGCCACGCCAGATGGATTAATAGGTCTAAACACGATTGTACAAATGTAATGTTGTATAGTTGCCTATAAGAATGGCCTGGAGAATAGTATAAGAGCAAATAAAAGACAAATATGGAAAAATGATAAAAAGTGAACTGACTAGTCTAAATAAATATTGTAATTGTTATTACCAAATTCAGGGGCAACGCCACCTTACACGCAAACAAAAGTGTTTATTTGCTGTGTGGAGTGGCGAAAGTATACCACTAAAAATAGAAATTCTAGAAAGTGATGATGTTTTCTGGGAGAAGAAAATGAAAGAAAAGCTTGTGGCGTTTTATATGAATTGGCAGTTGCATGAAATTGTTGATTCTCGTCAAGCTCAAGGGATGGCATTGCGAGATCACGGAGAGCAAAATGTTTCATCAGTGCTTGAAATTTCTACAATACCAAGCCGTAAAAGGAAAGTAAAAGAAACTGTGCCTCGTGAACAACAGCAAATAATAAGTATTGAAGCCTTATCACCTCACACACAGCCTTTAACTTTCGATGAGAATAAAGAAAACCTGCCGGGTTGTAGCAGACAGCTAACTTTTGATGAGCTGTAAACTCTATATTTCGTTCATAAATGATAAATAAATATAAATAAATATCTTTTAATATTTATTTTCTTTGAAACAACACATATTTGATGCGAAAGATTTTTTTTTTTATTTTTATGTTTTTATTATTATATTTTTCTTATTTTTCCATACAAACATGTATGAGGAGAGCTAACCAAAAAGCAGTAACTCAAATTTGTAATTCTATAATTTTCTAAGCGACATAGCAGTATCTCATGAATAAGGTATATCCACATATATTTTTGATATAATAATAGGAATATTATATTTATTGATATAAAATTGAAAAATAATAATGGGTTGGGTTTCGAAACGAGTCGCCTGAATTTGAGGGTATTGGTAGTGTAGGGGGCTTAAGGGAGTTCGTTTTAATCCCCTAAAAGTAATTTTGGCTGCCGGAGTTGCATCTAAATATTTTTAAACAATTTCCAAAATTTCATAAATACTTCGGCAATTATGCAAAACGGAACATAGTATTTATACTTTAGTACAGTTTTACAAATGTCATTTTTAGGTTTTATGTGAAAAAAACTGCCATCTTGGAATGATCATATTGACAGCTAATGTCAAATTTGTGCGTCATTGCTTTCGAGTGCCTAGGGTTAGGTGCGACTGTAATAAGTAACTAAATAGGTTATGTTAGGTTTTCTTTTGACCCTTAATCCGAAAATAGGAGCCCTTCGCAGGGCTCCGTCAACCTTCGTTTATTAAACTAGTGTGATGAATGTGGAAGTTGGCAGTGCCATACACACCGATGTTTGGAGATATTTTTTTTCAGAGGAAACCAAGTATTTCCGGCAAGTGAAAATGGGGGGTTTCGAGACCTCCCCTCCTCTCCCCCAATCACTCACAACCCGTCAAAACGGCGACGTATTTCGAAACTTTTACCATAGTAATTATACCTATAATAACAATAAACATCCATAAATAAATACAATAAATCAACTTTTACTAAACTTCAATCATCTCGTAACTCGCTTTAGTTGAGATACGGCTTTTGCGCTTAGTAGGGCAGTTTTGTGGTTTTTAGGGTACCGTAGCCAAAAATTTTTAAAACGGAACCCTTATAGATTCGCCATGTCTGTCTGTCTGTCCGCCCGTATGTCACAGCCAATTTATTGCAAAACAGATTTGAAAACTGGCAGGAATCGAATTAGATGTAGGTATTCTATGAACTGCTTCACTATTTTTATACAAAAACATAAATAATAATGACCTCTACATACATGGAGCTGACTTAATTATTTTTATCATCTTACGGCACGTAGGTATTTACCTACTTTCGTCAACTATTAATACCTATAACGTCTAATGTAAACCAGTTTTGCTCATGGCTGCACTGAGAACAAAAATTGCGCTATGCCTATATTACACAAACAGATTGATGTATGTTATATAAATTTTAATATCAGTATCTCAATTCAATATGCTAAAACGTTTTGCTTGCGATTTTGAAATATTGGAATACGGATGTCGCCAGAATACGGCCGCACGCGGCGAGAATGAAGGGGGGCGCCCCGCAGTAGACGGAGCTAAGCTCCCTTCACCTCCCCTGCTTCACCCCCTCATTTACCAAAATAGTCGCTTAGGACAGCGCCTTAAGCAATGAAATGACTCTAAATTGACAGTCTTGGATGTAACTAGAGATTATGATGATGTTGTTAATGCTTTTCTGTCCATGTGGTGACGGATTAAGAATACTGAATGTCACCACCCCATATCATCCCATGGGTGTCGTAATAGCCGACAGAGGGAGCATATTATGCAGAGAACAACACTATAAGAGAAGGAAAACTTGATACGAACCCTATGCCAACCCGTTTGGCCCGCGTGGTATAGTAGGCCAATTCCTCCCTTCTAAAAAGAGGCCTAGTCCAGCAGTGGACTGTTAAAGGCTGATGATGATGTCAACGCTTTATTATGTCCTGTCAAAATTATAATCAGTATCATAAAATAAGTGCGGTTATTTAAAAAAATTAAGAATACGGTGATTTATTCTTTATTATTATTAGGTGACCGATGATTCTAATCTACGATCTGGTAACGCGAGATGATGATTTCATAAAATTCTTCATTGGGCTTTGATCAAAGTTGCTGTCTTATAAATTTATATATATATATATATATATATATATATATATATATATATATATATATATATATATATATATATATATATATATATATATATATATATATATTTACATAATATATTATTTTAAGCACAAGTATCTACATATATTTCTTTACCTATTTACAACACGTACTAAATATAAAGCGACTTTCTTAAACAGTTACTATAAAGCTTCATTAAAACAAACTTAATCAATCAACAGTAACGTCTCAAAACTGAAAGAGAAAATAAAATGAAACACGAAACTCATAAAGTTATCTACAAGTTTATTCGTCTACACACCGACAACCTTATACTTAAGTACCGCGCTAAAATCCTATTCAATATCAATTAAGAAGCGAGTGAGTTGGGCCAAATTAAAATGAATTCTGTAAAGATATGGCTTATCAGTGTTCAATAGAAGAGTGTACGTATAATTAAGAACAGTATAACGCAATGTGTGCTAGCACCATCACCTACGGCGTGTGTATGGGAAACGAATCGTAGTACACATTCTAATGCTATTATTCGACGACCGACAGTTATATCAGATAGAGCTTTTAAGTTTAAGATGAATGCTGGTGTTTACCATGCTTTTGGATTTTTTAAGGATAGTGTTGTAATTTGGAGAAGGTTTTTAGTACATACATAATTATGTTTGGTTTAGGTCGCCACGGATGTTGATTGTTGAAAGCTCGCTAAAAAGGACGATTTTCGTGGAGGCATGCTGAATTGTCTGCATATTGCTGCTGCGTTGGGATACATCAAATGTTACATAATGCTAGCCGATAAATCTCATGTTATTGAGTTATTAGCGAGTTTTACATTTTCGGACTTAGCGCTTTATGGGGCTTTACGCATTGGAGAAGAGCGCTCAAAATTCGTGGTGTGACATAATGGCCACCAAATAAATACTCGTCATTGCGTCTAAAAATCTTTTACATCGTCATTCTCCTAGTGTCAAACCACTTGTAACCAGGGATCCGCTTACTAGTCTAACTGGATTTGAATAAACATTAGCGTTTCCACAGAGCGACTGCCTGTCTGACCTTGCAAGTTCGCAACCCAAACGGATAGCAACATTCCATGGTTTATACTGGTGTTAGTTTATTCAAAGGTCTTCATGACAGCCGGTACTGATGGCTTAATGTGACACGGAGCAAGCAATCATTTACAATTACATAACTATGATGGTGCGCGCAGTGGATTCGAATCTGATACCCTCTGCATAGCAGTCTGTTTACACCTAATTAAATTATTTTATAACAAACAAGATTCATTCTAGAAAGCTTCCGTGTAATGAAGTTCTTAGCTATCCAATGATCATTTATCTACATTATGACTAATATTTTACAAACAGCTTTGATTATTTCTGTGAATGACCTTGGTAACGGACGTCTTTTAACAAAAGCTTTCGCCTTATTCTTTGTCGTTTCCAAATATTTGATTGAAAAATAGGAAGGGCGGTTGACTTTGACTGTGGACGAATGAATTAAAATGTTGCTATGCTGAGGTTTATTTAATAATTTTCTGCATGCGGGTCCACCTGTGTGATTGTTGGTTATTGACAAATCTAGCCTTTCTGCTATTGTGATGCATATTACTAAGAAATTTCATCAAACTCTGCTCTGTGGTTTTGCAGTGTAACAAACATTTGACGGACCGGTGGCGTAGCGATATTTCAACCGACTGCCACGCCAAAGGTCTTTGGTCCGATTCCTGCCCAAGTCAAACATTTGTGAGCATGAACATTGATGTTTGTCTTGGTCTGGATATTTCTATGTATATTATGAATGTATTTACAGAAAAAAAACATAATTATGTATGTTTATCCATCCTTACAAACTGTTGTACGTTAGTGGTCAAGGCATCACTTTCATGTTATTTTAATATTATCATAATTACATGAATGTACGCAATCAGTAAACAAGTATTTTATTTGTATGGTACATTTTGGAAACGACGCAGCCACGCGTGACCAATTATAGGTACTTAGTGCCCATGACCCAGTGGTGATCGATTCGTTAAGTTAACCGAATACAACAGTGACCATTCTACTTTTATAATAAGTAGTCTTGTACAATACATTTGGTGGTAATAAGGATATATCGCCCTTTCTGTTTCAAAAATTTGAAAATATTTCTAGACGCTTTGGACACATTGTTAACCACTACCAAATCAAGGAACATCGTACTAACCGGAGACATAAATATCGACACTTTGGATACCAACAACAATGACGTTAGAGACTATCTTGAAATCATGGGTTCTCATGGCTTACATCAAGGTATTGACATCCCTACACACGGACGTACCTGTCTCGACCACTTCATGTGTAAGGTAGGGGGTGACCATCAATGTTTTGTACTCGCAGCAGACATCACGGACCACTATGCTCTTTTCTTATCCTACACCAGTTCACTTTTATCAAAACCCACCCTTCTCCAGCACATCACTAGAACTAAAATAAATTATGAAGCACTGGCCGAGGCTATAAAATCAAAGGATTGGTCATCGTTCCTAGACATTACAGACCCAAACGCCGCCGCGGAAACACTGATTAATATTCTCCAACTGCTGATTACTCAAAATACTACCACTGTTACATTTGCCGATCGTCGACGCCCATTAAAATCGTGGATTACAATGGGTATTATCAAGTGCTTCAAGGTTAGAGATAGGCTTCAAAGTATTTCTAGGTTAAATCCGGACAACGCCGATATTAAAAACCAGTACTTTAATTATCGCAATACTTGTAACCTAATAGCTAGAAACTTAAAAAATAACTATAATGAGGATAAATTTAATAAAAACTATAAAAATAATAAAGGAACCTGGAAAACGGTGAAAGAATTGTGTAGTATTAGGAACGTTCGCCCCCGAGCCTCTGTTATACTTGATCTACTGTCAGCATCGCCATCAGAGTCACTAAATATGGTCAATCAATATTTTACCTTAATTTGTAGAGAACTAGCTACGGACATCTTAAAGAGAAACAGGACTACTGAACCCTGCCTAGCAGAAAAAGCTATGCCTTTAAATATGGCCAATTCTATGTACTTAGACTCAACTGATTATATTGAGATTAGTAAAATTATCATCAACCTAAAGGATGATTGTACCCCAGGTATAGACAACATTCCAAATACTGTACTTGAACAGTGCCGCGGTATTTTGTGCAGTATGATAGCACATCTGTGCAACTTGAGTTTTGCAGCTGGAGTCTTCCCCAATATTTTTGAAAATGCGGTCGTTGTGCCTGTTTTTAAAAGTGGTGCTGCAGATGCAATCTCAAATTACAGGCCCATATCACTTTGGAGCGCAATCAGCAAAATCATGGAAAAAGTAGTTAACTCCCGTTTAACCCTTCAACTCCTTCCTATCTTAAAGGATGATTCGAGTTCCTTCATGATAGGCATAACCGTTATTTAAGGTAATCAGAAAATTTGAAACTAAAAATGCCGGTACATTCCACAGCACTGTATGACAAATCTTTTTGTGTTACCGCTGTTCGCCTTTGGAATGCTTTACCATTACATATAAGATAGGCTCAAACGTTAATTAAATATTTCGAAAGTAAGCAAATTCTTGCCTGTACCCAATACAGATTTTGCTTGGGCAAGAATACTGAAGATGCAGTCGCGAGGCTCTCGGCAATAGTTACGAAGGCTCTAGATAGGGGTCAAAAATGTGTAGCCATTTTTTTGGACCTCCAAAAAGCCTTCGACACTGTCTCTATACCAATCCTATTGCGGAGTTTAGCGAGTATGGGCATTCGAGGAACGGTACTTGATTGGCTCCGGGACTACCTGAAGGCAAGAAGCCAGGTAGTTAAAGTGCCTGACACGTATAGCACTCGATTACCGGTTACATACGGTATTCCGCAGGGTAGTACCCTTGGCCCTACGCTATTTTTGGCATACGTTAATAACCTCTGTAATCTTCAACTCGATAATGCAGAGGTACTAGCATTTGCGGATGATACAGTTTTGATCTTTCGAGGAGATACATGGTCACAGGTCCAAAAGGCCTTCAACGAGTTATGCATTGGCTTGACGAACACTTGCTAACCATTAATGTATCAAAAACAAAATACATTTGTTTTAGAATATCGGCAGCAACAAGTCCAATGTCTGACTTTTCTATTAAAGCTCACACATCCCAGTGTAAAATCGAAGTTAATAACTACTTTAATTGTACTTTTATTGCCCAAACTGATACACAAAAATACCTGGGAGTTATTATAGATAACCGTTTACATTGGAAACCGCATATATCAACACTTAGCAAAAGAGTACGAAAATTACTACCAATTTTTAAGAATCTTCGCGAATCTGCAGATTGTAACGTCTTAACTAACGTATACTATGCCCTTTGCCAATCGCTCCTGTCATTCTGTATACTAGTATGGGGTGGAGCTGCTCCCACTCATTTACTTGAGTTGGAAAGAGCGCAACGGGCGGTCATAAAAGTTATGTTTCATAAGGTTAGAAAATATCCGACCCAAAAACTTTACGAAGAGTCCCATCTGCTCACGGTTCGTCAATTATTCATACTAAACTCTGTCTTACGTCATCACAAATCTATCGATCCTTCTAATATATCTCAGTGTAAAAGAAAAATTCATACACCTGTTCTCTCCTTTAAAACAATGTTTGCTCGACGCCAAATGTTTTACATGGGACCATTTCTATATCGGTTCTTCAATGATATGAACCAAATATACAAAATGCCTAAAATTCAGCTTAAGACAACTGTAAAAAAATACTTAATGGCTCTTGATTACTCTGCTACCGAAAAAATCCTACGAGTTTAAACTACAAAAATGATTGAAATTGAATCCACACACATGCACTCACATATCCACAGGTACACTATCTACGTGCATTAACATGCGACATAGTCGCTCCCAAAACACACAACACACGCGCACGCACTCGCACGCATACACACACACACACACACACACACACACACACACAAACACACACACACACACACACACACACACACACACACACACACACACGCACACACTACTAGGTAATTACACTGTCCCGGGGTGGAGGGTTGGTAACCTGAGACACAGGATTCTCCTAGTTCAGGTATCAACCCGCCATAATTCTTACAAGCCCTTTATATTTGTCACAACTTACCCTTTTCTATATTTACTGTATTCAATTAAAAACTATTGTATGTAACATGTATGGCGAGAAATAAACAAGCAACAGAATATTGAAACACAGTGGCAACACAAAAAGTGCTACCTACTGCTCTTTAAATTGTATAACAAATGGTACGTAAGTATAAGTATACATAAAAAATTTCGTTGTCACATACATCATCATCATTATAGCAGCCGACGTCCACTGCTGGACATAGGTCTCCCCCAATGCTATCTTAAACCACCCGCATCCACCCGCAACCCCAACAAGATCGTCAGTCCATCTTGCGGAAGGTCTACCTCTGCTATGACGTCCGGCGCGTGTCGGTTCTTTTGGCTATGTGCCTTGCCCACATACAAAATTATAGTGCCTATAAGAGCCTCAATTATTCAGTACCGACAGTATACAGAATATTATTATCAGTATACCTACATAACAATTGACTTCAAAGAATATACAAAAACAAGTTCTCTTAAAATAGTAATTTTGATCCTGTCACTTATTATTTTTGCCGTACGGTTTTGTATATGCATGCTATGGTGCTACCATGACTTGTCAAAAACATAATAACCCTCTATTTCTCCTAGTGATCACACCTTTACAATCATTACAAATTATGTCCTAACTAACCAATTAACAATATTGAAACTGGCAAGTGCTCATGGTCACTCATTTGTTTTCAAAGATTTTTGTCACGCTATTCGTTATTGCTTTCTAAATAATCATAATATAATATTTGTGTAGCAACGTTACTTTTCGCATCTGTATTGATTTAAAAAGTTAATTAAGAAATTGTGCTCTATGCTGCTTATCCGCTTGACCGCGCACAAGTGACTATTCTCCCTTTTTCGAAATGCCGTAGACCGCGCACAAGTGACTATTTTGCCTTTTTGGTTACAGCGCTATACTCGGGCTGAATTTACTGTTTCTTTCTATTACGTAATGTTTTAAATTATTTTTCTCTGTTCTATTCAAATCATTGAACATTTCTTCATGCTAAAAATACGAAGCGAGTCTTAAAATCGTTAACCCGGAACGAAAAAATAATGTCAAATGCCACTCTTTGTTTCGCGCGCTCCGTGATTACGTGCTTATCGTATGCGTGTAATTAAATATTTTTATACTATGATACATGTTTTTTTTTTTATTTAATTCGGTGTAGATAGAATCCCTCTACAGTTAAAACTCATAAAATATGTATGTCATCGATTTACTTTTAAAAATAATCCTGTTTAAAATACACAAAGTGTTTTTTTCAACGATAGTCAATGTTCGCTGCTAAGTATAATAAATAAGAAAGTAAATATCAACAAAGAATTCATACGACTTGAAAGAGTCATTTATAAGGTTGAAGAAAAACATCACTTCAACTTACTCATGTTACCGATTTATCAACAATAAATGTTTGTGTTAGCGCGCCCATCTGGCGAGCGGCGGCGCGACATTTTGCTTAGAACGTGAGCGGTCAAGTGAATTCGGCGAATTGGCGCTAGCGGTCAAGCGGTTATAGTATCTGACACAGACTGCCTCGGTGGTTCTGCTATGTAGTATAAAGCCACTGAGAATCATGGGGTTCGATTCTTGCGTCGAAAAAAAGTGATAGTGGGTTTTCCTGTTTAGAATTCGCAGTCAAGGAGTTAGCGTGTTGCACCCACGTGCCTCGGAAAGCACGTTTAGACATTGGTACTGCGCCCTATCTCTCACCAGTCGTCAGCTGTGCCATCCCATTGAAATATGGGAGAGAAGGAATAGCGAGTGCACTTGTGCACTATCATGCAGATTCACATGCATGCATCTCGCGCAGTTGGCTTGTTTCATATTAGACTTAACGTTGTGGCCGAAATTCGGTCTGGAGAAGATTATTATAACTAGTATCTGATGTATTTTTTAAACTAGCGTTTGTCAGCTAAAGTAGAAAATCAACAACATTTAGACATATGTATAATTTTATTACATTTATGCGGTAAGTAATCCGTGTGGTGACGGATTAAGAATACGGAATGTCACCACCCCATATCATCCCATGGGTGTCGTAAGAGCCGACAGAGGGAGCATATTATGCAGAGAACAGCACTGCAAGAGAAGGAAAACTTGAAACAAACCCTATACCAACCCGTTTGGCCAGCGTGGTATAGTAGGCCAATTCCTCCTTCCAAAGGAGAGGCCTAGTCCAGCAGTGGACTGTGAAAGGCTGATGATGATGATGATGATGATAGACATATGAAATTTATTAGAAGTAAAAAAAATAAACTAGATCAGACGAGCAGGACGAATGATTGTTTACCTTCTTAGTTAAAGAAAAATAAACACAGCAATTGTAAGCATTAAAGAACCCCACAGAAATTCAAGCATCACTATCTCAATATTTTCTTCTTCGAAAATTGTTCCTAAGGAACTTTATCTTTATTGGGATCCGTACATCTGCCATGCTCGTTCACAGTTAGGTAATTGGACAAACGTGTTGCTTATAGTTTTTTACTTCTTTTTGCTAGGAACCTGTAAGATATCTCACGTATTCAATTACATTACGCACTGTCCGTATATGTCAGTTTATTTGAGCCCCTGAAGCCTTACAATTGATAAGATATTTTTGGACACACTCCTTCAAATGAATATCGTATTATAACAAGACAAAGTTCAATGAGTGAGTCCCGGCTAGAGCTAAAATTGAATTAATTCAAACAAAGCAACGAGCAATTGATAGTAATATGTATGTATTTGAGAAATGTGGAATTTCATTCATTTGATACTGAATGCAGCACGGTTAAAATTATCGGTGATCTTTACAAATCTTTGGACTGCCACTGAGCGCCATCAACCTCGACCTTATAGTAACATTAAACAGCTTACAAACAAGATGATTCTCGATAACGGTACCTCATATTATATCCAGTTATGATCAGTGAGTTAAAAGATTTGAGAACAAAAATTAAAATTACAACAGTACTTAACTGAAATTATGATCTTCCGTATTCGGTAAACAAATATATTTACCAAGAAATAGTTATTTTATTAACTTAAGGTACATTACATTTTAAAAGAAGGAATCTCATCAGCACCACGAGACCTAAAAATAACTGTCCCACTGCTGAGCCTTTTCTCATGAGAAAGGTAAGGGTTTAACTACTCTGGCCAAGTGCGGGTTGGCATACTTTACGTGTTGTTTTCCATAATATGGAGAACCCTCAAATATAGGTTCCTTCAACGAGTAGAAGGCGATAATTAACTATTGATAAGTAACTAATTCTTATATGTATGGTCCAAAAACCCTCATCTAAACAATATTCTTTTATATTAAATACCAGATGTTAAAAAAATACTTGAGTATACAAAATATATTTTGATTAAAGTAGTCTTTTTACTTGGATGTAACACCAATATACTGTGTAAAATTTAATCTATAACGGTGCATAAACTGTAATATTTTCAAATAGTTGTATTTGATTTATAAAACCGTCAACTTTTCTAAAAGAACTCCAAATACAAAATGCTAAATTGCAGTCAAAAACATGCTTTGCATAAAATTAATATGTAAGCAAAGACTTTGTAAATTTCTACCAAAAACTGTTGTATTCCAGTTAAATGAAAGTTTAAATGTGGCATATTTTGCATGCATGGTTGTCCAGATTTATGCGCTTGATGGCACCTTACAACTTCCGTGACAGTGCAGTACTAAATCTGCACCGTTTCGGTGCCGCCGGTATACTGTGCTATGAACAATACCTTCACTCAAATTTAAAAAGGAATGCAACATACAATATAATGGACTTCTAACTCACACACTCACACACTAAACAAAAAGAACTTACATACAATGTGAATCACACAAACTTGCCAAGCTAACTTTTCCTCTCGCCTTTCAATTTTACGACTATTATCTCTAATACGGCTGTCTGTTCTCTTTGAACTGGCACGTCCTCGCTAAGCCGAAATAATAACAGCCAACAAAAAGTGATCATCGCTCTTGTTCCAACAAGTTGTTTCGATGACAAGGCCTACTTCCAAATTGTGTTCCAAAGTAGATTGGACAAGGCGTCGATGTTGTTAGTCGGAAGAAGACACGCAAAGTGTCTTATCTCCTCGATTTTGATGTTTTATGACAGCTTCTTTTACGTCAGAGTTGTTTTTTTTATTTATTTAGGATGTCTGCTACGTAATTGGTAATTGAATCATAATCAGAACGCCTGCTGGTGCCGATAACCTTTAGGAAATGTTTCTTTGCCGCCGAATTTTTGTATTAAGAAAGTAGATAATTTTGGGTCGCTCTGCAGATGGGAAGTATGCTCGTGCGATAAGTAGTAAGTGTAGTGGTAAGTACTACGTGGAATACTGAATAGTCTTGAAGTTCCTTATAGCTGAATTTATGACCATCGAAACAAAAACAATTTTGCTTTATTCGAGAAAAGTTCCTAAAGTATTAACTTTTAGAGTTTAAATAATTATTGTATGATAATTTTATGCAGTTAGATATAATATATAATGTTGCGGTTTTATATTGAATTGCTTTATAAAAGTACCGTTGCTTCTGAAAACGAGCATTAAAATCAGAAAGAAATACTTCTACAAAAATTAAGCAGACTTTCGCCGAAATTACTACGCAGGTATACGTCTATACTGAGCCAGCTATTCTCTTAGAAACGACAACATTAAAAGAAAAGTGCCACTGACAAAGGATCTATAAAAATCAAAGAAGCATACATACCAAAGCCACTAGTACCTTTTTATCTCTATATCGGATCAAATATCCCAAAAACCGCACCCGGCGCAACCTCCTATATAAATAATCCAACAGTCTAAGTACATGTCCATTAACAATAGGAGCCACCTTTTTAGTATTAAGGGCATTATTTAAATCCGTTATGTCACAAAAGAGCCCGCATTCGCCAAACAAGGGAAACCGGTCAAGTGGAAACAGCCGTAATGAAAGAGACGCTACAAAAGATTACACGGCTCATTTGCTTGCAATAAAAGTTGGTAATTATTTTGGTAATGATGATTTAAGAGTTAATGCCAGGGGTGTCAAAGATCAATTGACTGAGTTTGTGAAAAAATTGAAGGTATTTACAATTAAGAGGATGCCCGCAGCTACAAACGCACTTTATTTATTTAATCCGTTTTCCCGATCCTGTGGAAATTTCGTTAAATTGGTCCGGTCCTCAAAGGACATACATGCCTAATTTCAGCTTCCTGCGCCCAATAATTTTGACTGTGCGTTATCTGTCTGTCATTCAGCCAGTAATGGATGAATTTTGTATATGCAGCTTATAATTACACTATTTATACCCTAACATAAATATAAGCATGTATACAAGCAAGCATCGTTGGTTTGTTGTGAATTACCCTATTTTAAATGTCTGCAATACACCATCAGTCGAGAATGTAAACTGCTGACAGGGCTACACGGGCTGTTTCTCGCTTTAGAAGAGTACGCTGACTAAGTACGGATTAGCAGACTTCCAATGTTTTTCGAGAACAATTAGAATAACCTTCTTTAAGATGTTTTTCTTAATCGTTTAATACGCACATAACTTCCAAGAGTCAGCAGTTCGCGCCTTGTATTTGAATCCGAGACCCCTGCGTAGCATTTTGTTTGTTACTTTAATAGGCTATCGTTAGGTACTTGCCTTCCTTTGAAATCTTTAATATACAACACAATAATATCTTCCTGTAAGCGACGCGTTGACTAATTATATTATTTATGTTCCATGTGGCCAGAAACATTTTCCTTATATCCAACATGTAATCACTGGTGAATACAGCCGCCGAAGAAAATTGGCTCCACGCATTTCTCACTATATTCACTAAGGCGTAAGACACACAGATATATTGTCTGTAAGTCGATTAGCTATCCCTTTCTCACTTAATAAGAAATATAAAGAAGCAACTTGAGATAGCATGTTAGTTCTAGTCCGCGTTGTACACTTGCGTAATATGTTCGGTAGTTCGTAAAAGCGAATGATATCTAATGCTCAAAAAAAGCTTATGGCGCATATCAAGTAACACTATACCCGTGTGGTGGCGGATTAAGGATACAAAATGTCACTATCTCGTTTAATTCCTAGGGTGTAGTAAAAGGCGACTAAGGAAAATAGACGAAGCAAATATAGTATCTTTACAAAGAGCAACCAACCCGGTCAGCTTGATACGTGATGGCCTACTGCCATATCGTCCTATAGACTCACAGAGCTACTGTGAAGCAAATTGGAAGAGGCTGAAGTCCATCAGTTGACTGCAAAAGGCAGTAAACAGGGAATATACCTTTTATTGTTCTTGCAGTGAAAATACACTTTTACTGAAACCTCACTGAAGTGGTGTCCTCGACTTGTAAACGCTACACCAAGATTCCCATCGCCAGACGCTATTACTCATATTGTTATACTGTAGGTAATAAAATACTAGTCTATGCCATAGAGTATTGCTATTCCTTTCGGTTGCGTAGGTTCGCGGTCGCTCCGTGTAAAAGCTAGTATTCGGTCATATTTGATTAGACTAGAATGCGAACTCTGCTCCCTTAGGCGAAAATCATGGATACAATCGAGATGTCACTAATACGATGATGACGATACTGTAGGAAGTCAATTTTCACATTTTGTATAAAATACCTTCATTAACTACAGCAAAGATATCATGTAAAATGGCCTGGGTGGCAATTATGCCTAGAATCTATCCAAGTCTTCAATACACATAATGCCTTTTCACCGCAATTCAAAGCCACGCTTTTGTCATAAATATCTAAGCGAGCGCATATCCGCCATTTGGCAGTGACAAATATGTATGCAGACATCCATTTTATACAGGTTTCCGCTGGAATCAGTTCACTACAATGCCAAAACTAAGTGCCAGACGATTTCTGTGTGGCTTAAGCCTAAGCTGGATATTTATTGCAGCATAAAGTTCTCTTTAAACAAAATAAGGTTTCTTCTATACAAATAAAGGAGACTGAGTCATAGGTCGTAAGCTTAGAGCCTTTGCGATCGTTTATGCTTACTTATTGAACGTATATTTGAACATAATGCTATTGGGCTTTTCACTAGAATATTCAGTGAGATTTTTGGAACTAAATAAGTTTGTCTCAAAAAGTCGCGGGATCTCGATCTGTTAAAAACGATTTATTGATCTATCAGCGTTCAATTGACTACAAAATTATAAGTGATTGTTCGAAATGACACTATGGACACTAATCTAACCTAATTTCAAAAAAGCATGGTCTAACAGTTAGGTAAGATGATACGAATTGTTCTATTACACGTTTACATTACTTAATAACGTTTAAATCATAAAGTAAAACAGTAAATACTGAACATAATTATCTAAATATATTTTTATGGTACTAGAACAGGAGTCAGCAACCTGTGGCTCGCGAGCCACATGCGGCTCTTTGAATGTGAATGTGCGGCTCTTTAGCATCATAATCATATAAAAACTGTATCTAAAATCTATTACTACATGGATAGATCGAATTTTAAACCGGCCGTTAGAGTTGATATTGGATCTCGAAAAAATTGGTGACTCTTTAAAAACCTTGACATGTTGTAAATTGTACCTAATTTTTGGCTTTTCCAACTCAAAAGGTTGCCGATCCCTGCACTAGAATATTACGGGACCCACGCGCATATAAGGAAAATGCCAGCAAATACAAGTCCAAAGTCTTTTTGTAATCGCAGTAAGATTTCACCTAGACGACTACACAATAATGAAGTGTATAACTCCCCCACAGAGGTTCAGCCTTAAAGACGATGGCGAGAGATGCAAGAACGAAGCCAGTTGCTCTTGCAAGAAAACTTAGCCTTGACTACTACGCAAAAATGAAGCCAGGTGTTCTCGAAGGAAGACCAATCCTAGACAATACTAACTATATAGATTCTGAATCTTCTGCAATTTTGTGCAATTTTACATTGATATATTCATATGTTCCATGATATGTTCGTTTTAATTGTTGATTCGTGAAAGGGTGCCAAACAAACTTACTATATTACATACGATACCGAAGGTTGACTTAATAATAGGTAGGTACAGGTACAGCCATAGTATCAAATGTACCCTGTACCTTAAAACTCATTAGGCTGACTCAAGGGCGAAATTTAATCTTGCCTTACTCCTTATATTTTATTACGGTGGCCACAATGTCGGCACTATTGAATTTTGTATTTTATTCCTTAACAAGAATATAAAATAAACCCTAAGAAACACATTAGTTATGTTCTTAGGGCAACGTGATGCGCTTTGGAACTCCCTCGAGACGTATTCCAAAAGGCTAAGTTCACTTACTTAGTCAGCATTTAGGTCATGTACTGACTAGGTGAAAAGTTTGTGACAGACTATTTGCGAACCAGCAAATAGCCTAGCAGTTATACAGATGAAAAAAAGACAAAAATTATAGCACTTTGTCTTATGTGGTTGTACATTTACGTCGTAACTTTTTGGCTGTACATTACGTAATAATCTTAATCATAGTAAAGAAATCCCTGTCTCATATTGTCGAATAAGAAATAAAATACAAAGCCTATCTTTGGTAACTGCTACCATATTTAAATAATGTAAGATAATTATAAAATTAATAAAGTCCCTAAGTTCAAATAGAAAGAAAAATAGTATAGGAAACTGTGTTTGTTAAGCTACTATTCCCATATGTCCCTACGTCGCAGATAATACGCCACAAATTATTTGCCATATACAAATTTGTCCTTTGGCCTTTAAGGTGAGGTTTATCGAACGGAATCCAAGTACAAAGGAGCCTAGTTTTAATGTGACGCTTCAAGGGTAGGCGGGTTTTTGACCCGACCCTCTCAATATTTTGGATCCCTAAATTAAGCACTTCACTTTTGATAATAATAGACATTATGATAACGATGTCATCGAGCCTGTTGAATAAACATTGCTTTGGGAAATAATAATCGAAAAAGACGAAAGAAGAAATCTTGTTACAAAAAGTTTCGAAGTGGATCATAACTAGTGTCAAAAACTGTTTCGATTGGCAAGACACACGGCCACGTTCAGCAAAGCATCAGATTTAATCTACTTGACTAAATATTACACGTATTTTAAGATATGCTACGGAACTATACAGGTGTAAGTACATCATTATTACGATATATTATTATATTTGATTAAGAGATTATGACATGTATCAAATTATAAGTATTTCTAAAGTGTTTAAACCTAAAACGAAACAGCAGCACGGATTCTTCTACTGAGTGTCAAAATTCTCATACTCCCACCTCGGTTATCATATTTTTGCGACTGCAACAAGTTCAGTCCTATTTTTCTGATTAGTAGCATCACACATTTCATAAAGCTGCGTATCATACAAATATGTGTGCGGTAGCTAAGCGCCATGCGAGAAACACACATACACCATCTTAATATATAAAATCCTTGCGTTACTCTCTGACACGCTACAGCCGAAACTATTGGGCGCAGGAAGCTGAAATTTGGCATGTATGTTCTTTGGGGACCGTAAGGGTGCACTAAGAAAGGATTTCCCGAAATTCCCACGGGATCGGCCAAAACGGGTAAATAAAACAAAAATGCAGGCGTAGCTGCTGGCGTCCTCTAGTTTTCTTTAAAGTAACAACACCCACACGCATAGTAGGAATACATCTTGTATTGTGGGGGAATTTACAACAACCAATTAATGATTAAATATACAGATTTGTGGATCACTCAAAACACTTGACGCAGTGACATGTTTATAACAAAAAGCCATGCGTGCTTTCCAAAATGAGTGAGGTTGGGAAAGCAAAACTCATCATCATCATTGCCCTAGCGTTATCTGATTTGCATCCAAAACTTTCGATATATCTTGAAATTTTTCCTTGCACGGCGTCCAGTTAAACTTCGCCAACTCAAAGGGATAGCGATATTCCTTAGGTTAGATTAGTTCCAGTTTATTAAAGGGTACTGACTCCCCTATAACAAATGTCAAAGATCTTCATGATAGCCGGTATCGATGGTTAAACATGCTCTCCGAGTCACAGGGCAATCTGATACGCATAAAAATTAACAATTTGATACGCACATAACTTCGAAAAGACAGTGGTATCGACGCATCGTGGGTTTGACCTGTATTCACTCTGCGTGATAGTCTGTTGACATCTCCGTAAGTCTGTCGCTGCTTCAGCCAAGGAAAGCGATACTATTGATTTTTCTCGCACACTGCTCAGCTCTAACCTTATTGGATATGTAGCCTTACATTGATGGCTAGCAACGGGCGTCATTTCAATTTCGTTGCCTGATCGTTTCGTAGATTGAAAGTTTCGAAAAAGTCAACCTAAAGGTATATATTTCCCCGTTAGCAGATTGCGTATACTTTGACTGCAAGGATGGATAAGAGGTCTGAATCACAGGCTAACCGTTTTATACTGCGCTGAGCGGTATCAGTTCGGTCACCACTCAGGATTTTTTTTTTCTGCTTCTCAAGTATTGTTTGACGACCGGTTGGCGCAGGGGGAGTGTAAGCGACTGCTACGCCGAAGGTCGCGGGTTCGATTCCCGCTCAAGTTAAACATTTGTGTGCATGAACATGGATGTTTGTCTTGGTCTGGGTGTTTCTATGTATAATATGTATGTATTTACAAAAAAAAAAAACAAAAGTATATTTGTATGTTTATCCATTATCTAGTACCCATAGTACAAACTCTGCTTAGTTTGGGACTGGATGGTGTTATGTGAATGTGGTAGAATATTATATATATTGTGTCTGAGTCTGCAAATTAATTATGTCCGTTCTTTTTATCATTCTCCTAGTGGTTTTCCTGTTGCAGCTCGGGGTCCGCTTACCAATTCCATCAGATTTGACTGAATATTGGCTTTATCACTGATCAGCTAAGTGTAGGCTATATAATATAAACGGTTCTTTTAAGATACTTAGTTGAAATTAACTAGACTAGCTCTTTTTTGTCATCAGAATCTGTTTTTCTTTTATGAATTTTATGGTCACGGGAATAATGCGTCAAAGTTGTATCTATTTAACTGTAAACATAATATCTACTCAGACGTACATTTCTATAACACATAATAATTGTAACTAAATTAAGCTCACTATAATCCGTCTATAAACACACCCAGTAATAAATATTACACATTTAATCCTTCAACGTACTACAATATTTTGCCATAGGAAATTGATTCTAATTGCTAATGTAATAAGGACAATTCCGAGTTCTTGTCAATCACTTAAGCATTCCTACATTTCAGGCATATGTTCAGCCAATTATGCCCTGTGTTTACAAGTAATTATGGTTTATTTTTGTTTGTGGCTACACACACGACATAGATAGAGTTAATTTGGCGAACGGTAAGCGAATAGTTGGCTGTTGTACAAATTACGATATAGATAGTACTGCTGAAGGTGTTTCGTGCATTTAATGTTTTGTGTTAGTGTAGGTAATGTCTCAGCGGTATTTAGTTTCGATTTTAAGGATTTAGTCTTAAGCGGGAAATAGGGTTATAAGGTACAGTTTTTGGGATAGAACATGATCGTATTGCCATGGAAGAGAAGTAAGACCAACTCGTAAATTGTAGGTATGGTTATGACAGACGCTACGTGGTTTTTTATACCAATTCGCGGCGTGACCACTCTCATTTCCTGTGACAAATAAGTAAACACAAACGAATAATATGCAGGATTAATCTGCTATTCTTCGTCATTATTTTATTTACTATTAGCTATTCCCCGCAGTTTCACTTCCATATCCCTTGAGGTGCGATCAAACTAAAGGCAAAGTGCCACAAGTGCAAAGGGTCACGTTGCTGCAAATTTTCATTGGCATAGGTTACCGGAAAAAAATAATTATGACACTTTAATATAATTATATCACATAAATTGCATATCATTGTGTTGGTTATAAAGTCAGCTATGATAATAATAACATAAATTACTACTAAATACTCACCTTTCCGGCAAAACAAGCTTACAAACTTAGAAATTTGTTATTTTTCACTGGTTTGCACAAACATTTCATCACATATTAATGAATTTCATTACTTGTTTGGTTCATAAACACAAAAACATTATCACATATACCTTTAGGTTTTCACACAATACATTATTTATTTGTAACAAATTAACCTAACGCCACTAAAAAAATTATAATCCGAACGCGTAACAAAAAGTTCGCCGTGCCGGGCCGCCATGTTACTGTAGCGAACACTGTGGCTGTGAATTATTTACCATTTGAAACACGATAACAGTGAAAACGTACAACAATACTAGTATTTAATTGCTAAAATATGTTTTCAGATAAATAATCTGGGTACTTTTATGTCTTTCATAACTATTAAAAGAGTATTTATCATAAAACTATTACGAAAATAGCAAGTTTCAAGAGTAGAAATAGCCGTTCTTAAAAGTTTTTGCCTTTTATCACTGTATTTCTTGTCTCTGTCACGAATAATGTCACTTCACAATTGATATTTATTTATTTCTGAGTAAATCTATATAAGTATCTTTATAAAATATTCACCGGTTTCTTCCACAAGACAACTTTTATTATAAAGATCGCGGAACAAAACACAACAATGGCGGACGCTTTCGCAACTGAGACACAGATAATTATATTTCAATATTTTTTGGCACGTTTCGTTTCCCTCACCCTTCTAAAACGATTTAGTTGCATAGAATATGAACTATTCTAATAGTAACTACTTTCGTTTCTTGGTTTAAGTAAAACAAAACGTAAAAAATCCGCGACCAATAGGACGACTTTTTTAGCGCTGCCAAAGCGCGTGCTGTAAACACATGGGACCACTTGAATTAGAGCACGACCGTGCGTGCTGTAATCACGTGGGGGGATATTTATGGTATATCGACAACAGCGCCACCTACTGGTTTAAATTAACACATCGTATATGTCCTACAAAGTCCTATATCATCATACAATGACCATAAGAAACGGTGACTTTTTTATGATTTCTCTAATTAAAGAAGCTGATGCCAAGTAATTTTGGGCATTTGACCAGCACATACTCGTACACCGTTCAATATTTGCCAGGTGATTAGATGCAGACGAGTGCTAGAATGACTGAATGCCAAGTGTTTTAATGTTGTCTTGTTAATGGGCAGTATGTCTGCGAAGGTATTAGTAATTTAGATAGTCGTTTCTGTATTGTACTAGCCAACTAGCGATAGCCTAGTAGATGCCAACATACTGTCATGCACAGGGTATCGGGTTCTAATCCACGGGGCACACCACTGACATTTGAAGTTATGTCCGTATTAAATTGTGAACATGTTAAGCCGTCGGTACCGGCTGTCGTGATGATCTTTGACAGTCTTTATATGGAGTCAGTACCTCTGAATAAAATGAAAATTGTCTAACCTATGGAATATCCCTTTAGGTTGCAGAGTTAGTACAACAGTCGCTTGTGTTAGCGCTCTTCACTATCGTATAGCGATACGTCATCCAGCAGTCGGCAAGTAGCACTATCGATTCATTTAGCGGCTGCACTAATGACAGCATCCGACGTATTTATGAGGTACCTACCTATAATATTTTACTCTCTACCCGATGTTTCGTTTGCTCAGTAGTTCTGATTACGACGAAAAGTGTTAAATAAATACGGCAAAAATCTGTACGAGAAATCTCAGTAGACGTGTACAAAGGACTTTAATTTCAATTCCTAGTACCCGCCTATTTTTCTATTAAGTACACATTCAATATGTCAACCTTTGTAGTCTTATTCTCTCCGAATACCTTCTACCTTACTTATACAATACGTCACTGAAATTTAGCCATTATTCTAACCTTGTTAAGGGTCATATTAATCCAATACTTCTATCAACCTAACCCAATTCCATCTGACTTGCTCAATTCCAGTCAAGTGTTCTGTTTTATACAGAGCCGAATGTACACCAAATACATAATATATTAGACTATCAATAAAAGAATAGTTTCATCTATTAATATTTAGTACAAAGGTAAGGTGCTTTAACGAAATTGGCAGTAGGTTGGATGGGCAATGGACTGGAACGTACCTAGTTAATGAGCTGTGTGGTATAATAAAGTATTTACTTCATTATATACTTACCGTTTGAAAGGAGTTTGCTTGAGGAAAATAGCGTAATAAAGAAAGGTCTTATAGTTATATGGTAGTGGAAGGTTTATGACTCCGGTCCTTTGTAGTAATAGTTATATGATTTATTTTTTTATTACAGTCTTGATATTTTCGTCTGCTTAAAGTATTAAATTAGCGCTGGAACTGTTTTACGGCCATTTTCAATATTCGGTTCACACATGGATTTTGAGATTCGAAATTCGTGTTTGACATATTTTGTATGGAGCTTATGTCAAAAACGAATCTAAAATCTACAGATCTATCTATAGTTCGAATATTGAATTTCGTAGTTTGAGATCGTTAGGAATGATATGGTTCATATTGGCATTAAAGTATAAAATCTGCTTACTCTGGTTTATGATATATATCCTCCTAAATCTATAAACATACACAATGACGTGACATTGCAGCGTTACCATACAAAAATAAATACAATTGATAGCGAGTTACAGTTATATACAGACAGCTCGACTTCGGACTGTAAGAATTGTGATTGTACACAATGAGAACGATGTCATCGAGCCTGTTGAATAAACATTGCTTCGGGAAATAATAATCGAAAAAGACGAAAGAAGAAATCTTGTTACAAAAAGTTCCGAAGTGGATCATAACTAGTGTCAAAAACTGTTTCGATTGGCAAGACACACGGCCACGTTCAGCAAAGCATCAGATTTAATCTACTTGACTAAATATTACACGTATTTTAAGATATGCTACGGAACTATACAGGTGTAAGTACATCATTATTACGATATATTATTATATTTGATTAAGAGATTATGACATGTATCAAATTATAAGTATTTCTAAAGTGTTTAAACCTAAAACGAAACAGCAGCACGGATTCTTCTACTGAGTGTCAAAATTCTCATACTCCCTCCTCGGTTATCATATTTTTGCGACTGCAACAAGTTCAGTCCTATTTTTCTGATTAGTAGCATCACACATTTCATAAAGCTGCGTATCATACAAATATGTGTGCGGTAGCTAAGCGCCATGCGAGAAACACACATACACCATCTTAATATATAAAATCCTTGCGTTACTCTCTGACACGCTACAGCCGAAACTATTGGGCGCAGGAAGCTGAAATTTGGCATGTATGTTCTTTGGGGACCGTAAGGGTGCACTAAGAAGGGATTTCCCGAAATTCCCACGGGATCGGCCAAAAACGGGTAAATAAAACAAAAATGCAGGCGTAGCTGCTGGCGTCCTCTAGTTTTCTTTAAAGTAACAACACCCACACGCATAGTAGGAATACATCTTGTATTGTGGGGGAATTTACAAACATCCAATTAATGATTAAATATCCAGATTTGTGAATCACTCAAAACACTTGACGCAGTGACATGTTTAGAACAAAAAGCCATGCGTGCTTTCCAAAATTAGTGTGGTTGGGAAAGCAAAACTCATCATCATCATTGCCCTAGCGTTATCTGATTTGCATCCAAAACTTTCGATATATCTTGAAATTTTTCCTTGCACGGCGTCCAGTTAAACTTCGCCAACTCAAGGGGATAGCGATATTCCTTGGGTTAGATTAGTTTCAGTTTATTAAAGGGTACTGACTCCCCTATAACAAATGTCAAAGATCTTCATGATAGCCGGTATCGATGGTTAAACATGCTCTCCGAGTCACAGGGCAATCTGATACGCATAAAAATTAACAATTTGATACGCACATAACTTCGAAAAGACAGTGGTATCGACGCATCGTGGGTTTGACCTGTATTCACTCTGCGTGATAGTCTGTTGACATCTTCGTAAGGCTATCGCTGCTTCAGCCAAGGAAAGCGATACTATTGATTTTTCTCGCACACTGCTCAGCTCAAACTTTATTGGATATGTAGCCTTACATTGATGGCTAGCAACGGGCGTCATTTCAATTTCGTTGCCTGATCATTTCGTAGATTGAAAGTTTCGAAAAAGTCAACCTAAAGGTATATATTTCCCCGTTAGCAGATTGCGTATACTTTGATTGCAAGGATGGATAAGAGGTCTGAATCACAGGCTAACCGTTTTATACTGCGCTGAGCGGTATCAGTTCGGTCACCACTCAGGATTTTTTTTTCTGCTTCTCAAGTATTGTTTGACGACCGGTTGGCGCAGGGGGAGTGTAAGCGACTGCTACGCCGAAGGTCGCGGGTTCGATTCCCACTCAAGTTAAACATTTGTGTGCATGAACATGGATGTTTGTCTTGGTCTGGGTGTTTCTATGCATAATATGTATGTATTTACAAAAAAAAAAAAAACAAAAGTATATTTGTATGTTTATCCATTATCTAGTACCCATAGTACAAGCTCTGCTTAGTTTGGGACTAGATGGTGTTATGTGAATGTGGTAGAATATTATATATATTGTGTCTGAGTCTGCAAATTAATTACGTCCGTTCTTTTTATCATTCTCCTAGTGGTTTTCCTGTTGCAGCTCGGGGTCCGCTTACCAATTCCATCAGATTTGACTGAATATTGGCTTTATCACTGATCAGCTAAGTGTAGGCTATATAATATAAACCGTTCTTTTAAGATACTTAGTTGAAATTAACTAGACTAGCTCTTTTTTGTCATCAGAATCTGTTTTTCGTCTGCGTCAAAGTTGTATCTATTTAACTGTAAAGATATTATCTACTCAGATCTACATTTCTATAACACATAATTATTGTAACTAAATTAAGCTCACTATAATCCGTCTATAAACACACCCAGTAATAAATATTACACGCATTAACGCCCAACCAAACCACGTACATTTAATCCTTCAACGTACTACAATAATTTTGCCATAGGAAATTGATTCTAATTGCTAATGTAATAAGGACAATTCCGAGTTCTTGTCAATCACTTCAGCATTCCTACATTTCAGGCATATGTTCAGCCAATTATGCCCTGTGTTTACAAGTAATTATGGTTTATTTTTGTTTGTGGCTACACACACGACATAGATAGAGGTAATTTGGCGAACGGTAAGCGAATAGTTGGCTGTTGTACAATTTACGATATAGATAGTACTGCTGAAGGTGTTTCGTGCATTTAATGTTTTGTGTTAGTGTAGGTAATGTCTCAGCGGTATTTAGTTTCGATTTTAGGGATTTAGCCTTAAGCGGGAAATAGGGTTATAAGGTACAGTTTTTGGGATAGAACATGATCGTATTGCCATGGAAGAGAAGTAAGACCAACTCGTAAATTGTAGGTATGGTTATGACGGACGCTACGTGGTTTTTTATACCAATTCGCGGCGCGACCACTCTCATTTCCTGTGACAAATAAGTAAACACAAACGAATAATATGCAGGATTAATCTGCTATTCTTCGTCATTATTTTATTTACTATTAGCTATTCCCCGCAGTTTCACTTCCATATTTATGGTATATCGACAACAGCGCCACCTACTGGTTTAAATTAGCACATCGTATATGTCCTACAAAGTCCTATATCATCATACAATGACCATAAGAAACGGTGACTTTTTTATGATTTGTCTAATTAAAGAAGCTGATGACAAGTAATGTTGGGCATTTGACCAGCACATACTCGTACACCGTTCAATATTTGCCAGGTGATTAGATGCAGACGAGTGCTAGAATGACTGAATGCCAAGTGTTTTAATGTTGTCTTGTTAATGGGCAGTATGTCTGCGAAGGTATTAGTAATTTAGATAGTCGTTTCTGTATTGTACTAGCCAACTAGCGATAGCCTAGTAGATGCCAACATACTGTCATGCACAGGGTATCGGGTTCTAATCCACGGGGCACACCACTGACATTTGAAGTTATGTCCGTATTAAATTGTGAACATGTTAAGCCGTCGGTACCGGCTGTCGTGATGATCTTTGACAGTCTTTATAGGGAGTCAGTACCTCTGAATAAAATGAAAATTGTCTAACCTGTGGAATATCCCTTTAGGTTGCAGAGTTAGTACAACAGTCGCTTGTGTTAGCGCTCTTCACTATCGTATAGCGATACGTCATCCAGCAGTCGGCAAGTAGCAATATCGATTCATTTAGCGGCTGCACTAATGACTGCATCCGACGTATTTATGAGGTACCTACCTATAATATTTTACTCTCTACCCGATGTTTCGTTTGCTCAGTAGTTCTGATTACGACGAAAAGTGTTAAATAAATACGGCAAAAATCTGTACGAGAAATCTCAGTAGACGTGTACAAAGGACTTTAATTTCAATTCCTAGTACCCGCCTATTTTTCTATTAAGTACACATTCAATAAGTCAACCTTTGTAGTCTTATTTTCTCCGAATACCTTCTACCTTACTTATAGAATACGTCACTGAAATTTAGCCATTATTCTAACCTTGTTAAGGGTCACATTAATCCAATACTTCTATCCACCTAACCCAATTCCATCTGACTTGCTCAATTCCAGTCAAGTGTTCTGTTTTATACAGAGCCGAATGTACACCAAATACATAATATATTAGACTATCAATAAAAGAATAGTTTCATCTATTAATATTTCGTACAAAGGTAAGGTGCTTTAACGAAATTGGCAGTAGGTTGGATGTGCAATGGACTGGAACGTACCTAGTTAATGAGCTGTGTGGTATAATAAAGTATTTACTTCATTATATACTTACCGTTTGAAAGGAGTTTGCTTGAGGAAAATAGCGTAATAAAGAAAGGTCTTATAGTTATATGGTAGTGGAAGGTTTATGACTCCGGTCCTTTGTAGTAAAAGTTATATGATTTATTTTTTTATTACAGTCTTGATATTTTCGTCTGCTTAAACTATTAAATTAGCGCTGGAACTGTTTTACGGCCACTTTCAATATTCGATCCACACATGGATTTTGAGATTCGAAATTCGTGTTTGACATATTTTGTATGGAGCTTATGTCAAAAACGAATCTAAAATCTACAGATCTATCTATAGTTCGAATATTGAATTTCGTAGTTTGAGATCGTTAGGTATGATATGGTTCATATTGGCATTGAAGTATAAAATCTACTTACTCTGGTTTATGATATATATCCTCCTTAATCTATAAACATACACAATGACGTGACATTGCAGCGTTACCATACAAAAATAAATACAATTGATAGCGAGTTACAGTTATATACAGACAGCTCGACTTCGGACTGTAAGAATAACTTTAGTAGAAAGCTATGTCTAGACATGCAACGACAATCTGTATTTCTTTTAAACGATTTTTTTATGAACCCCGACATTAACCCAGATTATCCTGAAACTTTTTTACGTATCAGATCTTTGTGATTTTTTTATATGTTGCTACTTACTCCCCCTAAAGTCTTGGAAAAATATTAAAAAAAATACCAGAGCTAAGGAAAACTCGGAAAATGGGTGGCGTTATAACGCCTGGTCGGATAATCTACTACTATTACGAGTAACCTTAAAAAAAACATATTATTTGATATTCATTCGTACATTACATAATTATGATGGTACATAATGTACTATCATATGTAATAATATCTTATATCCTCTTTCAGTATTTTTGAAATTATTATTAGTTGGCAGAGGACATTTACTTGTACGATTTTCTCGAATAGTCGCTTTCAACCCACGATTACTTAGTTCGTGGATGAGAGGGACAGAGGTGAAGAAATTATCAAAAAATAGGTGAAAATGCAGTGTCGGTTCACGTTTCTGTTTGATGTCGGCGAACCTTAGAATTACACTTCCACCCTGCTGCTTATACGCTGAGGGTAGACTGGCCTTGGTAGGGCTACAAATATATCCTATCTCAAATCTCAAACCACAAAATATATCCTAGCCTTGTTGCGCCTACCCAAAATTTATACCCTCATCATATAGTTTTACCTCTGATAAACTGCTTACAGCTGTGACCGCCATAGTACGGCACCATGGCCTCATCTACGCTGTATTTTTCCTTGAGAGGAGCCATATCTATGAAGATTTTGTTCAGTAAATCAAATAAAGGTCTCAACTTTGAAAATTTGTCACTGCTTTGTTGTATCATTGTGTGATCACAGCAGTGCACGTGAGCCGTTATAAAGTTGAACCTATCACGAGACATAGCATTATGTACCAAGTCAAAATTAGTATCTGAAGATTTCTCCCAGTACATACTTCTTCGAGGGACAACAACATATCCACTGTATAATAAAATGGCTAGAAAACATTTCATTTCGCTTGTAGAAACATTGCCTATTTTATTTTTTTGACTTGCATATGTATTTGTATACTGGCCTAGTAATTGAATGATATTATCATCAAACATTGTATCAAAGTAATATAAAGGAGATTGTAAGTTGTTAGGATTTTGAACATCTTGCCATTTGGGAAAGTTTGTAGGATTATGACGGTTCCTCCAAGTATATTGTTGATTTTTAGGCACAGTCGACATATTAGTTTCAGATACATCAGATAAGTTGCTAGCCTCCAGTGCTTCCTCGTTGCGTAATCTTTTAGCCAAATTTATCAGGGGAATGTTATCTTCTTCATCGGATGACTCATCATTGATGAACTCCACCTCGGCATTAGCTCTCAGCTGTGAACCTAACGTAGTCAAATACACATTATTATAAATATGTAACTTTTAAATAAATAACAAAATTAACAAGATGCATAAAATAAAATGAGTCTAAATACCTGGTAGATTATGCAAGTTTACAACTTCTTCGTCGCCTAAGTCTTCGTCAGTCACTTCGGCATTAGCGTTTTCGGGTGGTAAAATAGCCACCGAGTAGAGTGTGTCATCGTTATCATCCGATTGTTCCAGTTCCTCTATTATTTCATAAAGTCTAAGTGTTTTTCCATGTCTTAGTCTAAAAATAAAGAAATAGGTGAGTTAGACACCGATTATGCGACCAGGCGTTATAACGCCTGTGACATTCGAACACGAAAAACACCACGTAATATTACTAAGCATTAGAATCAAAAGTACTATTTTTATTGTTTAATGTCCTTAGTTTTAAATTCGAATTAAAATGATACGTAAAAATAAATAATTATATCTTAAAACCTTACCTTTCGGAAGTCATTCTCCAAAATATAAACACTGACCACTTTAAATTATGCAAAAATACTAAAATAACAAGAAATTAGAAACGAATTCTGTACTGTATCGAGCTAAACTTAGCAAATAACTAAATGACAGTAACAGAAATGGGGATTTTTTGGTTATAATAACTTTTTTACGCGGGTATTTTAAAATATTTTTTGGCGGCGTTATAACACCTGGTCGCATAATCTGGGTTAATATTTCAGCATGGCTTACACTATCCAATCACGAGATAACTGATCAAAGTTATCACACGCGATTGAGATCCATTGAATAAATATTAGTCATCATCATCATCGCCCTAGCGTTATCCCGGTTGCATTCAAGACTTACACGTCTTAGAGCCCGTGGTCCGCTTACTAGTCTAACCAGAAATGACAGAAAATCAGCTTTTCCACAGAGCGACTGCCGTCTGACCTCTGCAACCCAAAGGGACAGCGGTATTCCATGGTTGAGACCAGTATCAGTTTATTTGTGGGTACTGACTCCCCGTAACGACTGTCAAAGATCTTCATGACAACCGGGACCGACGGCTTTACGTGCTCTCCGAGGCACGGGACAAGCAATAATTAATAATTCAATACGCACACAACTCCGAATAGTCATTAGTGCGCGCCGTGGATTCGAACCCGATACCTTCTGCATGACAGTTGGTATCTCCACTAGGCTATCGCTGCCTTTGCATAAATGTTAGTAATGATGATTAAAATATATGAAACTCTGCCGTCACTGACTGGCTGACAGACAATGCATACCTAAAATTACTAATATACCATAAGTAGACAAAAAAAGAGGTCAGAGTTGATATAAACCTTTCTATTCCCTGAAGCAGTCAAAGCTACGGACAAAAGCTAGTGTTTATGTTAAACAAATAAATGGTATACATACTTGTCTACACCGTGTCGTTTTATTCCAGAGCTCCGTGAACACGAGCGCTACTGCATATATTAGTTGTCACCTGTAAACAAGGGAAATCTACTTAATAAAACTTGTTTATTGTTCACAACTGCGCTTCAAAGGATTCCTGTCGTAACTTCTAACTCTTTACACATGTGGAACGTTCGGCTGCGAACCCAAAAAAGATGAGCGAGTGAGCTGAGAGATAAATCATCATGTCAGCCTAGAGACGTCCACTGCTGGACATAGGACCTTTGACAGCTGGACATAGGAAAACCTTGGGGGAGGCCTCTGCCTACCCAAGGTTTTCCACACTCCAACCGCTTTCCGCGATCTTAACCAGATCGTCGGTATATTATATTGAATTGTAATTTACATGCAAATTTTAAAAGTAATAAATAGTTTCAATTTTTTTTTTTAAGTTCACCTTGCGGGAGGCCTGCCCCTCCGATTTAGGTTAATAATTAGCAAAGTATCACTTGTGGCGATATAATCATTTACACGCCAAGTTACGTGGGGTTTGCATATCTATCGATGAGTTTGGATGTCTCATTTGCTTTAGACTACTTTAGAGAAAAGAAGAAGATCGTAGTCTCTTATTTTTCCCAGCACCGTAGTACCAGCAACTTGAATGTTTGTGAAAATAAAGCTAAGGAGAAAAGATAGATATATAGATTATATTCTTTATTATTCATCATAATAAAGTACATTTCTAAATTAACTTATAATATATGGCAAATACATTGGTAACGTCTCTTTATGTTGATAGGCTGCTGCGTCACAGAATATACACAAGGACCAAAGTAGCTGCGTATAAGATTAAACTCACATACATTTCTTTTGAAAGGTGACTCCTATAAGGCGATAAATAAATATAGACAGGCATTTAAAATTATAAAAACACGCATTCAGAGAACACCCATTTTAAATAATTTTATTATTACAATTTATTGTTTTATTGTTCAAAAAAGTGCTTACGAGCTGTATTTGGTGCAGGTCCATTGGAATCATGCAGACCCATATTAAAAGAGCATAAATTATTGTCACTGGCATGCTTATACATATTGGAAATGGGAGTGTTTGTAAAAAAACATCCTAACCTATTTAGTACAGTAATAGTGTAAACATATATAAAATAGGTAAACACTTAAGGGATCCAACCAGATTGGCTATGCCTAGGTGTAGAACAGCATTTTGCCATAAAAACACCAGTCGAATGGCAATAAAGATATATATTAAAATACCTTAGATAATTAGAGAACTGGCAACGAATCTATTTCAAAAAAGACTACTAACATGGCTTATTGAATAGTGTTTTTATTCTATTAATGAATTTATGAATTATAATACGAAGAGGAATTTATAACGTACATGAATAATGTAATTGAGTTAACTTTGACATTCCTGTATGCATATTTTAAACATTGTAATTTTTTTATTGTTCTAACATTAGTATTTTAAGAGTTTGACATTTGTAATTTTCATAGTTTGACATCTGTAATTTTCAAAGTTTGACATTTGTAATATTCATAGATTGACATTTGTGTTTTAATTTCTTGACATTTTCCCATTGTGACATATTTGAATTATTAATATTATTTAATTCATTAAAATTATTCCACATTCTAAATTTGCATGCTGAATTTAGTAGGCGGAATATGAAGAACTATATTGTATTGTATTATAAGATCTGCAAGCACCATATTTCATGCAAATAAACGATATTATTATTATTATTTATAAAGCCTTCAATATGTTGTCCCGCTTGAATCGGAATCATGACACGCGGAGCACAGGTAAGGCACTATAACTATTGCACCAGTCCTATCTTCTTATAGACCAAGCCTGAGAAACTACGACACTCATCTTATAAACAAACCTCACCCTTATCGTGATAGTTTGTATAATATAAAATGATGATCCCTCCATTGTTTTCCTCATAGAAGCGTGCCGCGATACCATAAAAACAAATGTAAGTAAGTCACTTTCGATTTTTCAAACTACTGAAAATATTGCAGTCTCTTTTTATAGCATTGTACACAGTTACACGTTACGTTTGAAAAATGTACTATGATAATAGTGCAGTAGATGGTTTTTAAACTCGCAACGAACGTTTTTGATAAATTTACTTTGTGCATCCGTGGCGCTTGCAACAGAGCCGAAATATCGGTAACTCGAAATAAAGGTACTTGTTATATATCACGAAATACAATTTCTCTGATCAAAATGCGGTAACCCATCCAAGAGGTGTCCTGTGCAAAAGTTGCTTTACTTTACAGATGTAGTCATGGTTTGAGCAACTAGTGGTATACAACTTAAATCAGTATCATCCAATCAAGATTTCTCATGTAGCTGCGGAAATTACACACCGTCTGCTAAAACTGAAATACAATTCAGAGAAAAATAACTCACTCATCCAAACCTTTGAGGCTACTCAATAAAGGAGATATAGAAGCCTTTAACGTTTCATCTAACATTCGAAGGCTTCACAAAATTGGGTCGAGGTTACTTCATACTATTGAACTTGAACTGTTAAACAGATGGAAACCACTCTAGTGATATTGTTAGTAATTTTGTAGATAAGTAGTTGTGAATCTGTTCATTCGTGAGGAATGAACAGATTCACGTCCATCATCATTCATGTCCATCATTACACCAAATAACAACAAGGCCTGAAGTACGAAGAAAAGATAAAAAAATGTTGTGGTTTATTTGCGGGTATTGATTAGCGAGTGTGTGATGAGCTGTCGTAGTATAAAAACAATTATACCACACAGTTTTGTTGAATCCGCTGAATTATATGTACAAACATATATACATAGACTTACGCCTGTTTCCCGGAGGGTAGGTTAGTAGTAGGGTAGGAAAAGACTACGGAACGCCATTTGCAACAATCCTGACATATCTCTCTTGCTTCATTCACTCCCATCAGATTCCTCATGCATGCTCTTTTGTTCAGGGTACTTCTCACCTGTTCTATTTTTAGGATGTCTCCAATCTGGTCAGAGAAAGTCCGCCTAGGTCTTCCCCTTCGTCCTTCCACACTTGCCTTATATATCTGCTTGGTCAGTCTTTCGTCATCCATCCTCTCCACGTGCCCAAACCATCTTAGCATAGCTTTCTCGATGCTTGTCACTACATCTTCTTTTACCCCACAACATTCTCTTATCAAACAATTCTTTACTCTGTCAGTCAGAGAGACACCACACATACTTCTCAGTGCTCTCATTTCTACAGCATTTATTCTACATTAATGACTCTTCTGCCATACCCAACTATCAGTACCATACATAAGAGCACATACACCCTACATACCCCTCTATGCACAGCCAAACGTGCCTTTTGGACACGTTTTGGCTATTCATAAGTGCCTTCAGAGCTCCATTCACTATATTACCTGCATTAACTCTTCTTTCAATATCTTCTACATTCTTACCATCTCTTGTAAACAGCGTACCTAAATATACAAACTTATTCACTTGCTCCACTCGCTGTCCATCGATCATAACATTACAAGCCGTAACGCATTCCTCCTTTTCAAAAACCATAACTTTCGTTTTACTTACATTCACTTTCATTCCTTTCCTCTTTAACGCACCATGCATGATTGTTACCATCTCCTGCAACTCCTCCGCTGAAGACGCAAGTATAACGTGATCATCAGCATAAAGGAGGCATTTGACAAGTAACTCATTCATCCTTAACCTCTTGTATGCCGGAATGCCAGACACAATTAAAAAGCTATTGTGTCTCGCGTAGATCTGCGTTCCGGCATACAAGGGGTTAATGCACAATCACTATGTTTCAAATCTTGCAAACAACTGTCCATGAAGAGGTTGAACAGCCACGGCGACGCTACACATCCCTGTCTATCACCTATATTGATGGTAAACCAGTCAGTGTATGCCCCGTTTATCCTCACACAAGCTCTAGAATCCTCATAAAGGGATTTCAGAGCTCGAATGAGGCTGCTGTTCACCCCATACATCGACAGTACCGAACACATTTCATTTCTCACCACTTTATCGTAAGCCTTTTCCAAATCCACGAATGAGCAGTAGACCTTTCGACCTTTGGCCAAAAACTTCTCGGCTATGCATCGCAAAGAAAAGACTTGATCCGTACACCCCATACCCTTTCGGAATCCCGCTTGTACATCCCAAATTTTCTTGTCGGTTACTTTCATAACTCTTTCAATCAGTACCTTCGCATACAATTTGCAAACAATGCTGAGAAAGCTAATGCTTCTATAGTTTTTGCAGTCTTGTTGCGAGCCTTTTCCTTTATAAAGAGGCACAACTACTGCTGTGGCCCAGTCATCAAGTACTCGGCCTGTGCTCCAGCACAAGTTAAATAAACGCTGCAGCTTACTAACTATGATGCCCTGTCCAGCATTCAGCATTTCGACTGTAATCCTATCATACCCTGCAGCCTTACCTAATTTCATACTGGCCAGTGCCTTCAAAATCTCATCCACGCCAATATCGCTTTCATGATTGCTATCATTACCATTCATTTCACCTGTTGATGTCTCTGTCGTCGTTCTTTTAAATAATCCTGCAAAATACTCTTTCCATCTCTTCAGCACACACGATTCACCATTCAGTATCTTTCCATTATTGTCTCTGTTTGCTGTGTATTCTGAGGATTGAGTTTTTCCTCGAACTGCACGAACGGATTTCCAGAAAAACTTAATGTTTCTCCGAAAGTCGTCAGATAATCTACTATCAAACTCATCTTTCTTTTCCTCTTTTTTCCTTTTAACCATTTCTTTCACTATTCTTTTAGACCTAACAAACTCCTTTCTTGCTTCATCTATGTCATCACTCGTTGCCTTTCCCATTCTTTCATTTGCTCTGGCAGCCAACCAATCTAACCACGCTTTCTTCTTCTCTGATACTGCTAATTGTACATCCTTGTCCCACCATGTATTCTTAACCTTTCGTAGTTTTCTTCTCTTGATCACACCACATACTTCAGACGCTACACATACTACCTCTTTTTTAAAGGAATGCCATAATTCTTTCATATCATTTATGCTATCGAACCTCTCAAATCTTGCTAAAAATCTTCGTTTATACTCATCTTTCACACCCTTCTCTTGCAGATTTTCGACTTTTATTCTTTCCAAGGCCCTCTCTTGATTATTTTCTCGGTGTCGCCATCCTCTAAAGAGCCCACTTATCCGACTTAACACCAAAAAGTGGTCTGTTTGGATGCCGATCCCTCGAAACACTCTCGTATCCAACACATTCTTTCTCAGTCGTTCATCTACTATTACAAAATCAATCATACTTCTTCTAAAATTTTTTGCCTCACGTGTATACAAATGTATCCTTTTGTGATCAAACATGGTGTTTGTCACACAAAGGCTCCACTCCAAACAAACCTCAAGCAGTTCTTTTCCATTTTCGTTCACACTCTTATCACCGAATCCACCTAAAACCCTTTCAAATCCATCTCGCTTTACTCCCACCCATCCATTGAAATCACCTAACAAAATCATTCTTTCGTTCTCACATCCTTCTCTTGCAGATTTTCGACTGTCCTCAGAATCTCTCTTAAATTCTCCCAAAACTCCTGCCTTTCGTCTTTTTCTTGTTGTGACATACCCGTTACTATATTGACTGGCGCGTAAACCCCCACAATAAGAAGACGAGTAAGTCCTACTTTCATTCTCATCCATAGTAGCCTTGCATTTACACATTCAAACTCTTTTACGCACTCATTCATTCGCGCAGACAGTATTAAGCCAACTCCCTTGCAGGCTCTGGTGGTACTATCTGCTCCGGACCAATACGCCGTGTAGGTGCCATGCTTGGTAGAGTCACATCCTTTCTCTTTCGTTTCATTCACACACAGAACATCAATCTTTCTATTATCCATCATCTAGCATACTTCATCCAATTTTCCGTCCATACCACCGCCAACATTCATTGTTGCAAATCGGCTTTCCGTAGGCCGCTTTTCGCCCTCGCGGGAAACGAGACGTGACGGGTTGCGAACCGCGTCGCCGCCATTTGAAGAATTATTAATATCTGTCCTCATAGTGTTCCCACGAGTAATAGGGATTTAAAATGTCCATCCCCGCAGAGCCCTGTACGGGGGTAAGATGGAATCCTAGCTGTGTCCTGTGACCACCAACACAGGCACCCTCCGTTTGAGACCAGCTTGCCCCCTGGCCATGTATTTTTGTATAAGCTAGAACACGCCAATTACGATCTGGGCAACTCCCTGCCAATTATACTAAGTCATCTAACATTTTATATTACACTTATGATGCTAAAAAGATTTATATCTGAAATAAACTTTTGATGGATGAATCAGAAAACATTTATAGCGCTATTCGGCTTAACTCCAGAGGCGTCAGCTGTGTAACGCTACTAAGTAATGAGACCAATTTATGTTACAATTTCTTTTGCCTAGCAAAAAGGCTTCTAGCTAGACCAGACATCAATGTAAAGAAAGCAAAGATTGTTATAACAAATGCTCGAGAGATTATAAATGAGGGTAAAATATTGTTATTTTTATTTATTATTTTACTATAGATTACTGATATTGGCATACATTTTACCGTATCGTTGGTGACTTAGCAAACATTAAGCTAATAGACGTTATCTACAATCAGACTCGAAACAACCATTTGTGAATCTTACAAATTATAACAGGCCATCCTAAATTATTGTGCAATAAGGTACTAAGAGAAACAATTATAATAAATATCCAGATAATACTCTATTCTAATACTCTATTCTAATTCTCTTACTCTAAATTGCCTCATGCATATTAAATATTCTCTATTGCATAAAACTTGATAACTTTAAATATTTCTTTCAAATTCGACATCAGTATGCAAAATTCATGCCTTTTGGGACTTGAAGAAACTTTTACATAACAATACCAGAACTGGTATTTTACTGAGGGCTACAATAATAAAGTTATGTTTGTAATACTTCGGGAATATTCCCTTAGGAGAGTCAAGTTACCACTGCAAAGGTTTTAAGGGCTCTCGTTGATAAGCCTCCATCTTTTTTAGGTTTTTTGAAGCCATGGTTGATTAGTTCTATTATAGTGTAAGGCTGTCTTGTTTGATTTATTTATCTTTTGTAAGATATTTTATATTTGAGGAGGGACTTGGAAAAACGATATCTTTTATAGGCACCGCGTAACTCAAGACTTCAACTTTTGGTTCCTTATTGCAGTTTTAAAATTGTTCTTCTGCAGTAAAAAGGTTATTTTCTACTTCTTTATGCTGCATGGAATGTTAGAGATTGAATGATATTTTATTCAAATTAGTAAAAAATGATTTCGAAAAGATTTTTGAACTCACTTGACCTCTGTAGATGCTTCTTCATGATCGTCTTCTTAGCTTTATTCCTGTCGCAACTAAAACTACGACTTATGTTCTTTAATGGTCTATAGAAAACCTGACATGAATTGGACTATTCTTATTTAGCATTGAGATTTTCTTTTTAAAACAAACCCGGAGACAAAAATAAAATTTCAAAATGAAATGTTGACACATTTTTGCGACGCATTCCTGTCAAAATTTTATTCATTTGGCTCCTTTGTAAAAGCGAATACGTGATAAAATGTTCCATTTAAACGTTATTGAAGTAGAAAATTGTTTAACACGAAAAGTTTCGTTTAAATTTTAAAACAGGAACGATTTCAAATACGTGTTGTTTTAAACTGTTTCTATATAGAAGCGAAGTTCAAGAGTTTATATTAGTAGCGGTTGATGTTTGTAGATGTTTTTATGTATGTTACGATAGCCTAGTAGAGACTCTGACAGACTGCTACGCAGAGAGTTTCAGGTTCGCCCTTTTCATAGTTAGAAGAAGCCCGTGCCCGCAGGTGGGACAGTATAATATACAGGGCTGTTAATGATGAACATGATCATGATGATGTTGTTCGATGTTTCTTTTTTCGGTGGTGAGTAGTTAGCCTAGAAAAATAAATAAGAGTAGAAATGCCAAGGGGGCGCATATCGCAAGCAAATGGCCGTTGCCGCGAATTAGTACACTTTTGACCGTGATCGCGACAATTTATAAGATTGCCGTCTTGTTCAGTGGTTTTCTGTTAAAACCGAAGCTCATACCAAAACTTTGTGAAGAATGGAATCACTTACCACATGAAACTACAAGTATTTTACTATATTTGTCTTTAAAAACATGAAAAACAACAAATCGTAAAATATTCCTTGCTGTTGTTATTATTGTTTGCAAATCTCACAACGACTATATTATTTTTCAATAAATACATTGCTCTTTAACTACTACCTAAATTTGTCGCGAAGTGACTAGACAAGCAATGTAATCATGACCGAAGGATACTTTATTAAGGGAATTCATCGCGTAGTACGGCCGCTGCATCTAGCAACGAATAAGTGTACAGTTCTTTTGCATAGTACAACGATAGTGGCCGATGCTTTTGTGTAAGTTGAATGTTGCTTGGTAAATACACGCTATGTTTGATAGGATAAGGTTTATAATTTTTTTTTGTAAGTTTTGATCTAAAAATGCGAGTGTGTGTGCGAAAGCGTTTTCACATTGCTTTTACTGATCTGCATGTGAAGTAGTAGCCGCGTGGTAGGGGCAAACTGGCGACACAGGTTTCCGATTCCTTTTCGTCTATATCATATCATATCTCCTATTAATTACTATATCTATGGTAGTTACACTTTAACAACTTTTTTTAGTATTCATATAATATATCAGCTCTAAGAGTTACCTCATAATAATGAGATAATAATCTTCATATCGTTTTAAATATAATTTCAACATAATTAGTCAGAGTAATAACCCGATCAACAGATTGCCACGCACAGGGTCTTGGGATCAAAATCCACTACACGCACCACTTACTTTACGAAGTGCGTATTACATTGTTAATTTACCGCTTGCTAAACGATGAATGAAACTTCTTGAGGGAAACCTGCACGTCTGAGAGTTTTCCATAAAACTCTCTAGAGAGATTAAAATTCTGCCAACCTACACGGGACAAATGTGGTGTACCGACTTCATAGTATTACGCTAATACTTTAAGGCCATGTTTCAATAGCATTCTATGTTTGTTTTTATATCATTAATCTCTTAAGTATATATACGGATTAAAATAAAACCTTGCTAGTAAAAACGTTTCCCAACAAATAAATTATTCTTATCACCAACGTTTTCGAATTCAAAGTCAAGGAGATAACTTTTAAACGAGTACAAATGGCAGGAGGCTAAAAGTGAACTACAGAATCAATAAGTGATCTGTCTGTAGACACAAAAAATCCTCTTTCTCCTGGGTAATTTAATATGTCCTTTATCGAGTTATGCCTTACTCGCGCTATGTTTTCTTACAAACAAAAAACGATGTTTTTTGCACCGAGCCTAGAGTAGAAATATTTATAAAAGCTTCTTTCGAATAGTTACATGATCGGGTAATGTATGTTTTAGTGTGAATGTAAGCCGAATATGCTTTCAAAAGAAATGTATGATTATGATAATTTTATAAAGAACTGAAATATGCATTACGTGTAATGCATAATAGATTTCTTTCGAGTATAAATGAAAAGAGCTTCTAGTTTCGGCTTGCAAAAATGTCGCCTACATTAGCTCCACTTTTATCTGTATAAGGCTTTACCCTTCTCAAAGTGAGTAGAGGCCCGTGCCCAGCAGTGGGATAGTATAAAAGGCTGGTGACGATGATTTGTAATGATTGTGCAATTACAATTCGTCTTCTAAATAACATTGAAAGTATGGAATGAAATTAGGCGTAATATTCTTTGGAATATAGGAATATAATAATATACAAGTAATACAATATTCGTGGCTCGTCATATCTCGGCTTTCAACGATATCCAAAATATTAAACAGCAATAAACTATTCTTAACTGTAAGTGGTACCTTCAAAATAATCATTTATTTGGGTGTTCACACGGCATTGCTATTGGCAACGGTATTTATAAGTGATATGAGTCATAAGTAGCCAAGTATATTTGGTTGTTACTGAGGTATGAACTTGCGCTAAAGTCTTCTGCGATTCACTTTCTGCGTTGGGCAACGCAGAAAATCAATCAAATCTTGCTAATTTAATATGACGCCGTAAAGTGATATAGAGTGTCGCCTATTGTAAAGTTAACTTGACCATATCAGAACCATCGTCATTGTCCTAGCATTATTTCTGAATCCAAGTCATTTGCATTAAAGCCCACCGCACTAGTAAAAAGAGCTTTTTCACCTCAGCAGCTCAAAAATGGCGCTTTTGCTGCGAGACAACAGTGAACAAAACGCGATTTTGATTCGAGCGCGGGTCAAAGTAGCTTTTTAATTTTCCAATCTTCAGTGCCACGAATTGACATTGTTCAGCCATAAATTTGAAACATTCGAATTTCACTGTGCTCTGTCTCTTTCACATGCATATAAAAAAGCGAGTGAAAAAAACAAACCTCTTCGAAATTCGACTTTGGAATTCGACCTCAAAGAAAACACGTTCGGAAATGCGTAATACCCTAAAATTTATGTAATAAAGAAATTACGTTTTTTTTTGTAAATGTTATTGTTTATATGTTTAATTTATTATTGGATTTTAATGAAAATAAGTCTAATTAATAGTATACAATTGCTATTTAACCAATACATTTTTATTTGGAATTTCAGCAATAATATGATACATTTGAAAAATAAACATCAGGTACGCGGTATCATAAAGCGATTTAAAAAAATAGCGGTAATAAAAATTTCGCTGATGCTGATAGCGTAACGTGTAACGTTATTTCAATATATTCCTGTTCATTTCTATGTCTCGTAAGTAATGTGTGTTCTCACTGCTGTGATGAAAAGTTATGTGTGCTACACGAGAGCAAAGCTTTTTGCATTTCGTGCTGTTGAGTCCCTCACTACGCTCAAGATTCTAACTTTGATTCACTCGCTACGCTCGTGAATCAATCATAGAATCCTTTGCTTGCTCGGGACTCAAAATCAGCACTCGAAACAACAAACAACTTTGCTCTCTTGTTGCACAAATAACTATTACACAATATTACCCTTTTACAGAACGATTGCCGTCTGAGCTCCGCAACCCAAAGGGATAGCTATAACCATGCAACCATAAGATAATAATATTGGAAAACTTGAAAGAGAAAAGACATAAACGTTTAGCTGCTTTGACATCTGCAGTGCTGACGAGAGCTTTATCGGAAAATCAAAATCAAAATCATTTATTCATCTAGGTCACAAGGTGACGCTTATGAACGTCATTTTTTTAAATAGAATTACTTAATGCTTCTACATTTACATTTACTGCCTCGTTCGCAAAGCAATAGGTAGAACCACGAGAAAGAACGAGCAATAAAACTCGTGGCCACACTGAAAGATCGAAGCACAGTCCGTTGAGGTTAAGTTCAATTCCTGATTTATTGTAGACCTCTTCTAAGTCACAATTAGTATGATCAAACTATTACTTTAAATCTTATAAAGACATTAGTAGCATAATCGGTTCAAGTCTAATTTAAACCAATAACGTCAATCCCTGTCTAATCCTACGTAAGTCTACGTACAATAATTATATTAAGCTTACCAACAATTCCATTTCGGATTACGGTATCTATATGAGTGACGTCATATATTGCATCCAGACACATTGAGTAAAGACAAGAGCTTCCATTTACCTGTTTTATCATATCATTGACCATTAACCACTTGTGACTGAATTACTCGGTGCTGTCTAAATGTTTTAGAAGCTATAGAAGATATATTTAATGTGCTGAATGTTTGTATGACCTTGAGTGTGCTGAGCATTGTTTGTTTCGATGTGGAATATGTTGCAATGCGAAAAAATATTTTCAAGGGGAAGGGTAGGAGATCGAGACAAAAATCTTAAAATTAGGTTTTACCCATGATAAATTATAAGATTTCATTTATGTTTATGAAAAAATAGAATTATTTTCAGTGCTGGGTATTTTATAACTTACTACATTATTGTATAATACACTATTTTGGCAAGCAGTGAGTCTTTCGATCTATAGTGAAATACATGTTGGTTAAGAGTTCTGTGTCACAGAAATTATATTATTCGTATTATAATGTTGACAAAAAATACATACATAGATAGATACATTTACTCACGCCTTTTCCCCGTCGGGGTAGGCAGAGACAACGGAACGCCACTTACTTCTATCCTTACAAACCTCACTCGCTTCCTCTACATTCATTACTCTTTTCGTACATGCTAGGTTCTGGGTGCATCGGACCTTTCCGTTTTTCAGAACGTCACCAATTTGAACAAAAAAATGAACTGCAGATGTTCTCAAAACGAGATATTGGTACCTTTATACGCACATTATATACATGTGTATGTACGAATACGCTTTGCATATCAAATGCAATGTAGGGTTTAAAAAAAAAGATGAAGAGAAGCATTCATGAACAAGCATAATATGAAGTTCGACCAAGTTTTCCCGTAGTAGCAAAAATATCTAGGAAAACCACAAAACTTTTTATTGTAAAGAAAAACAAAAATGGTTCTAATCTATGAACTTTATTGACAAAATTTAGTTAATTTTGCTACCTTGCGATCATAGACAGACAGAAGAATAAAAAAAATATTGCACCCTTATTTTGTTGGCAATAGTTTTCTTAAAAAATATCAAATATAATTTTTTATCCAGTCTAAATAATTAATTAAAGTCTACTCAAGATAGCACTAAGTTAATTAAAATGGCGAAACATTGAAGTCGGTATAGCCACCTCCATAAACTGTCTGCTAGCCGTCGTTACTAAGGCTATAAATTTTTATTTTTTGTTGGATAGTTTTAGGCTTTTTCATTGACTTAATGAGTAACGAGACTACTATGTATAGTCACTTACTTGAAAAAAAATGATTAAGGGGCGGCACATACCTGACCGAAGATGCGTCGAACGTATCTTCGGTCGCGTTTATTCCGTCGAATGAATCAGTACACATCTGACGGAAAATGCGTCGAGCGTATCTGCACACATTCGCTAAAAGCGTGGCTATTATGCACACATATAAGTTTGTTCGTGCAGGGCCGTACTCAGGGCAGCTCAATATTTTACTGTCATATTCTTTTACCTAATCATTTTTCGTGTTCCCTGATGTTATGTAGTCACTGAAGTCCGGTAGTTATTTATATTGTAATTCGAGTTTGACTATTAAAAATATGTCGGACTTCGAAGATTTTTTATAGTAGCCAACAAGCGTTATTTGAATATATATCCTATTTAGGTATGGAGATTCAAAAATAAAAGACGATAATACGATTTGGTTACGGTTTTTCACAAAACTTATACAAATGATATAGAAGGGGTTTCAGACTACAGTTGCAGAGTAAGACACAAAATGTTTTCTCTATAGGTATGTTTGGAAATTGTTCCCGTGGACCTTTAGCACCTCATACCCAAAAATTGGCCCTCGATCCAAGCTAGCAAATATGCGTACACTCATAGCACATACTAATACTACATTATTCTACACATTTCGTTTCTGAAAAAATAAGTAAGGTCTGACGGCCCTGGAATCTTACGATCTTAAAATCACCGATCTGGGAATGACATGGATATGGTATGTCCAATACCTACGAATTTAGCGTGCACACCTACGAAATTAGCGTGCACACCTACGAAACGTTGGGCAAATAAAATGGCTGCCATTTGGGTTGTTCTCCAGAATGTAATCGATATCGATATGGAGCCGGTTAGAGGAGAATAATACATTTTTGTAGTAAGTTACCTTTGTTAGTTTAAATCTTTTGCCAGATTAGTTTATTCCATAATGCAAATGTGGGCAAACATGGCAAAGCGAAAGACGACCCTTGTATGAAACATGTAACAAAATATTCTCTGAGAGCCAATATCGGATTTTTAGACATATTTATGCACAAAAACAAAATTATTATGTTCGATAGATAACGATTTCACAGCAGATGTATCACAAACCTTGGCGCAAAATATAGCGATAGTGGCACGAATGACATTTCTAATAAAATATCGTCATGTTTAATTTATTCAGTAAACTATGGCTATCTCTTTATATATTCAGAGATATCCCTAAGACAAAACGAGACAACACTATGTTTGGTGGCTTTATGTCGGTTTCGTATATATGTGTATAAAAAAAATCATGGCGAAATGTGGGTGTAATATTACACCTCTGCCTACCCCTAAGGGGATACAGCCGTGAGTCTATAAAAATATAAAATAAAATAATATATGTGAATAATGTAATTTTTCTATATGTACTTACTATTTGCCCTCTCCATTTATATTCCTTACTCAAAGGTCAAAATTCACGTGGTGCGTGGTGCGCGCGACGTCGACGGATAATCCGTCAGTACGCTCGACGTACTAACGGATTATCGGTCAGGTGTGAATGGTTGAACGTTTTTCTATACATTTGTATGTATTGGCGTTACGCGACCGATAAAACGCGACGGATCTTCCGTCATATATGTTCCGGCCCTAAAGAAACAGAACAACTTTTCATGAAGTGTCAAGTTTGAGATTTTTTGTTGTCATAACGAGGTTTCTGGCTAAATTATCAAGTTGGGTAAAATTTTGGAGAGATATCCTAAGGAAATTTACCAGAAGCAGTTGGAGAGCAATAGGTTCTGTTTAATCTCTGCTGAAGCGCACGACGTGATCTGGCCACTTGAAGCCTGTCGAAATGTGGGGGATGTACAGGTATTTATTGTATAACGAAATTGTACGAGTTTTGCGTCGCATTAGCACAGTCTTCAGTTTGATACAGAGAAAACGCGTACACGCTCATTGAATGCTTGTGTTACGGTCTTAAAAACCAACTTCAGCTCTCTTCTTCAGTGTTACTGAGCGGAGTCGCACCGTCACCTGTCGGAGCTCATTAATTTAATTTTACACAAAAACATAAAAAATTGTTCATCATTACAAAATATCACTAACTTGTACGAATATCACAACTGTGCGTAAGAAGCAAATTAAAATACTTCGACGAAGTCTAACAAGTTATTTCCATTTGCTAGTGTCAAGTTGCCAAAGTATTCTAAATTTTCCTAGAGATGTGATATCGTTCATCAGAAGATGTATTTGTAAACTTCATGTTGAAATTATAATTATCTACATGACATTATTATATTCGTGAAGAAAATACATTTGAAACATTTATTTATGTTTTTTAATTATTATTTTTGATTTTAGCAATTATTTTATACCAGACTTTGCGCCCGGCTTCGCTTCCGTGAGTTGTACAAAAACTTTCCTCAGGAATTACACTCGGTACAATTTGTTTTAATCGCGTTCATACACACAGTCAGAATTATAATTTGTACTTATAGATATTTTCATTTTGTTTTATAGCCTCACGCCTGTATCCCCGAACGGGTACGCAGAGGTGTAGTATTACACTCACATTTCGCCATGAAGTTTTAGGTCCCACGTACTGCCCGTCCGGCCCGTCGCCTGATCGTTTCATAGATTGAAAGTTTCGAAAAAATCAACCTAAAGGTATATATTTCCTCGTTAGCAGATTTCGTATACATTGACTGCACGGATGGACAAGAGGTCTGAATCACGGGCTAACCGGGGCAAGCCTATTGCCGTTACCGGGCACATCACCAGACTCCGTGCTGCTACTGAGAATTCCGAAAAACCCAGTAACACTTCTGCCCGACCCGGGAATCAAACCCGGGACCTCCGATCAGCAGTCGCATACGCTATCCACTGGACCACGAATTTGTATAGTTATGTAAAAAAAAATATTTTATTAGTTTTAAAATGAGAACTCCCGCACTAGTACTAAATCCTGTGTCGCAGGGGACTTTACAAACATCATCAACATACATGTTATGTAATATTTTATGAATTGCATAACATAACTTAGCATAACGTGTTATGTATTAATTTATTGATTATTTATTTAATTTATATATTTTATTATTTCAATAGACGTAAATACAAAATATATGACATATTATATTATAATAGAACAGATTCAAAGTACCTGCATACTACCTTCAAGTAAGAAAATTGCCTGTCTTAAGATAAAACCGTATTAGCAGCCGTTTCATCGCATTACGCGGCGGTTGGATTAATACGACTCGTTTCAGTATCCTAATTACAATCAAGGAGGTTACGTAAAGGCTTTATATTACGCCGAGAGTATTATTTTGGAAGGAAACTGCGTCAAATTAGCTGATGTGAAAGAGAACGAAAAATCGGGCTCTTGTATCTGGATAGGCTGATGTGGTGGAAAGCATAACCTGTCTGCAGCCTAAGCTAGTAAATTCTGCTAGCTTAGGTTCTGTAGCCAAGATAACAATTTTGACTTTGACTTATAGCGGCTGCCTCGCCGCTTGTGAGATCCATTTTAAGTCTGGGTGTTCATTGTGTTCGTTGATTGTATGTGTGTAAAGTCCTCCGTGACAGAGGGTTTTGTCCTATTGCGGGACTATATGTTTATGAAAAAAAAAAACACTACCAGAGTTAAAAGCACAAGTATAAATCCAATATACTTTTTTATCAATCTTATTCTAGTACACTTCAAACTACCCATCTAGAACGCTGCCGTAATGTCCTCCCAAATGACGCTCACTATGTGGCAGCACTGAGGCATCAGGTCCATAAATCTGTCAAAACTGTCAAAGCACCTATATTTTTGTACGTCTGTGTTTGTTTGTATTATGTGTGTGTACGCGTCTGTACATAACTGACGTCAATTTGGACCTGACGCATATTAAGCGCCGACTGGTAGTAGAAGAAATATCAAACACCATCATTCTATTGATACGATAATTATTACGTTCTATAATATCTTTAATTCCCCAAAAACACCCGAAACTTTAGCCTTGCACTCTCATTGTTTTGGACATAAAACTAATAAACGAACTTAGCGAGCCGTCCGGTTTTGATGAAGAGGGTAACTTAATTACGCATAGGGGCTGCTGCCCCGATGTCATTATCTGCCATTTGTGCTTACCCTACGGATTATTGCTTGCGTAAAAGTGAATGTTGTACTAGCCGCCGAGGCCTTTTGTAAGTACGTGCTAAATTGATAGTTGTTTTGTCAACATTACACTAAGTTAAAGCTGAATTGGAAGTGGCTACGCAGTTCTCATAATAAAAGACATTACGTTGTTAATTTGTGACTGACCGATAGTAATGGATAAGGTATTGATTTATACGTTACTAAGCTTAGGCTGTATTTTTTGCACCCTGCATCGAAAATGTCGGCTTAAATATTTTCATTTTTTTAACACATTAAGAACATTAAAAATTTTCATAAACTAACATTGTAAGAACATATTCTCTAAAGATACGTAAACACCTAATTAATTTAAGTTCTTTTTTAATCACTCAAGATTTTTGTGAAAATAAATAAACTACACAATAAATTCCCTTTTCATAACATAATACTCTACAAATGTTAATTCCCGTTGATAAACTTTCGTATTACAGTAATTTATGTTTGTATTTTGTCAGCAATCACGTGTTTTAATTTTACCAAAATAAAAGCCTCCTCTGAGAAATATATTATGATATACACCCTTTACACTTTTCTCTGAACCTCATTATACACGTAGTTTCCACCACACTATTTCCCGAAACAAAGTTCTACACTTTAGTACCAATTCTAGGAAATAGATTAGGTACAGTAACACTTGTTGAAGCAACACTGCAACAGGTTGTACGATCGAGACGTCATCTGAATATACTTTGAGTACACATAGAGTTTGTAAAGTCTTTTATTTCAATTCATTTTTTATTTTATTTATTTATTTTTTATTTATTTAACTTTATGCACAAACAAGTGTACAGAGGCGGACTTAATGCCTAAGGCATTATCTACCAGTCAACCTTTGCGTGATGCAGAGATAAATATATAATAAGTGCATTTAGCATTTAAATTACAGAAAAAGAAAAATATATATACAGAATAACAGATTTTACGAATAATTCGTTCATAAAATATATGATAAACCTATTTACATACACTAGATATATACTTATTAATAAATACATACATATATAAGTATATACATATTTGAATATAAATATATATATTTATAATAAATATTATAAATACATAAACGATGATTTTATTACGATTCAGCCAATGTGTTAATGTAAATCTGTCGAACTTTAGTTTTAAATGTGAAACGGTTCGTGGACATCCTGATTTCTGGAGGGAGAGCATTCCAGAGAAGGATAGACTGGATATTAAAAGAAGCATGTACCAAGCTAGAGCTGTGAGAAGGACAAAGAAGAAGAAGATTATTTGAAGAGCGAAGATTTTTATCGTGGGTATTGCAGAGATATTGAAAATGAGGAGTTAAATAGACAGGAGCATTAGGAGAGTACAGTAAAGAATAAAGTGTACACAACGTACGCAGGTTGCGACGTTGGCGGATAGGTAACCATCGTAACTTTATTCGAAACTCGGATATATGGTCATACTTACGGAGATTGAAAATGAATCTAATGCAATTATTGAGAAGGCGGTCGAGCTTATTGAGTAGATCTGCATTAAGGTCGAGATAGCACACATCACCATAGTCGATGATAGGAAATATTAAAGTCTGTACTAGCATTGTCTTGGTCTTGGATGGCAGAAAGTTCTTCAGACGACAGAGCGACCGTAAGGTACCAGTGACTTTGCGACTAACATTTGCTACCTGGGTACGCCAGTCAAGAGTCGCGTCAATATGTAGACCGAGATCTTTGACGCTAGAGCTAAACGGAATAACTGATCCATTAAAAATTACAGCTGGTAGCAATTGCAAGTTAATCCTACTCATAATCCGGGGACTACCAATAACAATAACCTGACACTTTTTAATTTCTTTTTAATTATTGTTTTAATTGCATGTTTTTGCTAAGCTCAGATAAATAAATAATTGGTCTCGGCGCGCTCTACTAGATAGCGCCCTATCTAAGAATAATATATGTATTTGTGAATTCGGCAACTCATTCATTCAGCGTTCATCACTGTTCGTCTGTCCAACACTCGTTCATGTAGCGTCAGGCACGCCGATCAGTAAGTACACCGGCGGTATCTAGTAGAGTGCAGCGTGACAAATCATTTCTAAGTTGTTAAGGTTATACTGCGATGGGAGAAATTAGCAAATAACGTGGCGATGCGGCAGGTAGCGCCAAAATATACGTCCTAATTTAATAAAAGTGAACATTCTCTCCGTCGATTATGGTTTCACTGTAAAACGGCTGCACCATATTTTGCCTTGGGTTACATATGGCTAACCCTTCAAATTTTTAATTTTTTCTTTGTATTGGGAATGAAAAGTTTTATAAAATTAAGATCGATTTGTTGCCTGGTTTTCTATAGTGTTTTATGCATCGATAACAAGAACCATGCTAATTATAAAATATAGAACGGAGTTTTATATCAAACTTCTTGTTAATAAAAAATACTCGGTTCGCTATTTAGAAATGGGTCAATACCAGTGATAGAAAACTACACAGTAAAATGCCGCAGTGAGTCGAGATTTTTTTTATTTTTCTTTCTCTCTAAAGGCTGATATAGTTTTGAGAGATTTTATATAAGGAAATTCCCAATAACAAGTCATTGTCAGGAAGTGTACTTTCATTTTATTATCGCCAGCTTCTTTATGATCTTTTCCACTGCTGGACATAGACCTGTTCGTATTATGAGAAAAGCCGCTACGCTAACATACTCGTCTCGCTATTTATAAATGGGTGAAAACAATGATAGAAAACTACACAATAAAATGCCACAGTAAGTAGAGCTTTTATTTTTTTAGTTTTCTTTCTTTTTAAGCTTGAGATAGTTTTGAAAGATTTTCTGTTAGGAAATTTCCAATAATAACTCTATGTCGAGATGTGTACTGTTAAGGTGGATATTACACTTCTGCCTACGACAAATCAAAACAGAAGTGTTAAGCTACACTGCAATCACTCGCAAGACTGATAGCATAGTTAACAGTCTATCAAAGCAATAAATATTAAAAAATTAGCAAAGCATGCAATTTTCTTATTCGTAGCCAGTTCCAGCGGTCGTCAACCTTTTCAATATTGCCGTCTCCAAGGGAAACGCAAAGAAACTTTTCCTTTTCGTTAGCGTAGCGAACTTGCCATAATTACATTCCTTTGAACACACAGATTACACGGAGCGTAAAGAATATTGATAGTATCATTACTTACTAAAAGGTTTTACCAAATTATTCATTGCGGTATGGTAGACGGTACGCATGAATATCCCCGGAGGCGTGCAGGGTTTTGATATTATAACAACGTAATTTTTGATTTGAAAAGTTAGTCTAGTCTTAGAATGGGGCGGACTGTTATCATCTTTTTTCAGAGTGCCAGCATAATACCTAACCTAAATTATTACGTCATGAAACCCTCTGCAGTTTACTGCTGGAGATAGATCTCTCTTAAATTTCATCACAATATTAAAAGCATTGAGATATGGGTGAGTCAATATGAAGAACTAGCCTACTATGTAAAGCTAGATAGGGTACAATGTAGACTTTTTCTTTACTTGTCAAAGATACTATTTGCTTTGTTTATTTTCCCTAGTCGCTCCTAAGACACACACTTAATGAGATGGGATGTGACACTTTGTATTATAAATACGCCATCACCCGAAAAATGATCTGAGAACAGGTTTTATTTCATTGGCTCTTACGTATCTCCTCGGAAACGGAGTGATAACGCATCGCTGACTTGAAGACTCAGCTGCGTGGCTGACTTTCCACCTTTCACTTTCACTTGTACCTATACAATATACTGACTACCACTTGCGATCTCTTACGTCTCGCTTCTCGTAAATTTTCAAAGAAACTTATCAAAACTGTATCCTTTGATGTGACTTGATCTCTCCGCAAGCTGTTAATTAACTACGCGTTTTTTGTAATTAGCAAGCTTGTTGAAGCCAAGCTATTTACCATTCAAATGAGCGTGATTAATTTAACCATTAAATTATATTTGTGCAACAGGTTTGGAATATGCCTTGGACTTGCGAGAATATAAGCACCGGTTTTTTCCTATGGCTCTATAAGTTATTTTTAGTTTTAAAATAAAGTTAGTAAGTGGTCTCAGAACGTATTATAAATACCTACTAATATTGTAAAAATTAAAGTTATTCGTCCTTTTACACGCTTAAACTACAAAACCGATTTTGATATAACTTAGACTTATCTTTAACTTTTACAGTAACAATAATTTTGGTCGCGAAAGCCAGCACTTACGTGGGCAGAGCCAAGGGCAGAATCTAGCAATAAATATGCCAATTTATACGTGCTGATGTTTCTTACTCGTAAACATCATAGTCATCAATGAAATGTGGCGTATGAAGGTAGTGTGTGGTGTGGATAAGCATTAAACAGCTTTATTTTTATGTTACAGGCTTTACTTGGTGAAATTAATAGAAATAATAAGTAAATGAATGAAATTTATTTAGATATTTATGAAATTTGTTACGACAAAACCTGATAGCCTAGTAGAGATAGACTGGCTGCCATACAGAGTCTATCGGGTGCGAATGCACGCGAGCATAGGTTAGTTAATTATCGCTTGCTCGTTGCCTCGGAGAGCACGCTAAGCCGTCGGACTCTGCCGTCATGAAGATCTTTGATAGTCGTTATAGGTAGTCAATATCTCTGAATCAACTTACTCTAATTTAAACCATGCATTATCGCTATCGCTTTGGGCTGCGGAGGTCAAACAGGCAGTTGCTCGAAGGAGAAGCTAATATTGAGTCAAATCCGCTTAGACTAGGTACACGGAACGTGCGTTGTATGTGGGATACCTACCGCTAGAAGGTTGAATGTTACGAAGATACCGCAACACCCAGAATATTTAGGACCTTTTACACTTACAAGTAGAACGAAATTCCAAAAAAATAACACATTTTCTTTAGCAAACTGCTACATAGTCACTTAATGTTTTTGAGACTTTCTAATGTGTTAAATCCGAAAAATACGAATTCATGCCTAAGTCTGGCAAAAAATAATAGCGACTGTCCTTTTCCACAAAACATAAAACCTTACCACAAACAGAATCTTTAACAGGCTATCACAGTAAAAAATACTAATTAATTAGCAAAGCATGCAATTTTCTCATTCGCATCAGCGTTTGTCAACCTTTTCACTTCTGTCGTCTCCAAGGGAAACGCAAAGAAACTTTTCGTTTTCGTTAGCGTAGCGAACTTGCCATAATTACATTCCTTTGAACATACAGATTACACGAAGCGTAAAGAATATAATGATAGTATCATTACTTACTAAAAGGTTTCACCAATAAAATTTATTCATTGCGTTTTCTGTGTAGATGTTACGCATGTATATCCTCGGAGGAGTGCAGGGCTTTGATAGGACAATGCTATTTAGTCGTTAGTTGTTTTTAGGTTTAGTGTTAGGATGAGATAAAATATTGTCGTCCTTCTTTCACATTTTCAGCATAATACGTAAGCTAAATTATTATTATCAACCTGATCTTTGTAGTTTACTGCTATACATACGCCTCTTTTAAATTACGTTTGCGCACGATTGAATATCAAAATTAAAATGCTTGAGTATTATTCATCATCATCAGCCTTTATCAGTCCACTGCTGGACTAGGCCTCTCCTTTGAAAGGAGGAATTGGCCTACTATACCACGCTGGCCAAACGGCTTGGTATAGGGTTTGTATCAAGTTTTCCTTCTCTTACAGTGCTGTTTTCTGCATAATATGCTCCCTCTGTCGGCTCTTACGACACCCATGGGATGATATGGGGTGGTGACAATCCGTATTCTTAATCCGTCACCACACGGATTTGAGAATTATTATGTACAGTAAATAAATACAAATGTACAGTAAATTATGTGTATTATGCAAAACCTGGCGATGAAAAAGAGTGACCGTGAGTTTTATTGCCCGTTCTTTCTCAAGGTTCTACGCCCTTGCTTTGTGAACGTGGCAGTAAATGTAAATGTAGAGATTTTATGTAATTTTTTTATAAATTTATTATTTTGACGTTCATAAGCGTGACATTGTGACCCAAATGAATAAAGGATTTTGACTTTGACTACGTCACAATAGCATTGTGAGTCAATAGGAGGATTTGGCCTTCAGTACTATCGAACAGTGGATGGACGGCTTGGTATGGGAATTGATGTCGAATTTTCCGTGTCTTCCCAAAGTTACTATTTGCTTCGTTTATTTATCTTAGTCGCATCCTACGATACCCAATTGATGAAATAGGGTGGTTATACTTTGTATTTTTAATCCTATATAACACGGACACTCATCTAAGATTAGATTATACCTATTTGGCTCCTTCGTATAATCTCGAAAACGGATTGGCATTGCATCGCCGCCTTGTAGACTCAGCTACGAGGCTACGCCTTATCGTAGTGAGGCGTAGCCGCGCTAACTTTTAACCTTTCACTTTCAAACAATATACGCCTATGTCTCGCTACTTGCAATCAATGTCCTATATATAGATAGACTCACGCCTGTATCCCCGAAGGGGTAGGCAGAAGTGTAATATTACACCCACATTTCGTCGTGAATTTTAGGCCCCGCGTAATAGGGGGCGAGCCGATTGGCGTTACCGAGCACATCACCAGACTCGGTGCTGCTACTATGTTCTAAGCAATTTATTAAAATTTTATCCTTTGACTCGATCATCCCAACATGTTTAAAACTTTCTACGAGTTGTTTGCAATTCTTAGTAATTAGCAAGCTTGTTTTGAAGGCGAAAAGAAGTTTTATTTAAAGAACACTGAATGGTTCCACAAAATGCCTGCAATTAAAATAAATGTGATTGACCACCACATTGATTTGCCTAACAAATCTACAAAATTTGCGAAAATCAATTCTGGCACCAGTTTTATCTTCGATTTATTTGACTTAATATGCTAAAAAAGATTTTAGTTAGATCAGTGCTAATCTTTTGTGTCTTTACAAAATTATTTACGACGCGATAGACTGTCCAACTTTGGTGTCTCATAAATACTTTAATACTGGGTTTAGGTCGCGCCACTCTTATTTAAAAAGCTTTTTTTTAATGTGCAACTAAATAATACGTCATTTTACAACCCTATTGTAAGGATGTGCCGTCTACCTAATGACTTACTACCTAACACAGTACCAAATTTGATATATTCAACAATGTATGTAAATTGTAAATGTATGTATGTACGTATGTAAATTGTTTACTTTTAGTAACAATGTTCAACATGTTATGTCTCATGAATCATGACCACTAATACAAGTAGTCAGTTAAGGCATGAAATTTTTTATCTGAATTATTATGTTACATAATTGGTTTTTATTCTAATTTTTCTCACTTCGAATGATTGGTCTTGATGTAAACACAATAATACATACCTACTTAGGAATCTAGTTTAGTTTTAATTCCATTGCTTATAATATATTCATGTTTGCATCAAAAAACCATAACTACTTATTAATGTGACAGTATGTTTGTTTGTCCTTCTTTTAAACTCAAAGTACTAAACGGGTAATACATTATTATATAACAATAATAAAACCAACCGGCTTGCAAGCCAGTTGATTTTATTATATATTACCTTTAAATAAGTCAATTATCGCGAGTAATAACTAAATAATATTGTATGATGTATACAAATCGCTAAAGCTAAAAATCGATTACTAAACGGGTTTTGATGTAACTCTGTAGTATCAATACCTTGTGTAAAGCCAACACCCACGCAGTCGGAGACGCGGGATGAATGTAGCAATAAATATTTTAATTTACACGTGCCGACGTTTCTTACTCAATCATGCATGAATCGTCGAATAAATACCATAGATATCAATGAAATTTGGCAGGTAGTCTGTGGTGTGGATAAGCATAAACAGCTTTATTTTGATCTTACAGCCTTTAATATTATATAATTGGTAAAATCAATATAACACATAACATAACATAACTTCACGCCTTTTATCCCCGAAGGGGTAGGCAGAGGTGTACTATAAACCCACTTTTCGCCAGTTATGTTTAGGTCCCAATGTAATAGGGGGCGAGCCTATTGCCATCTACCGGGCACAATGTTAAGCGAGAGATAATTAACATTTTTAATACACACATAACTTCGAAAAGTCAGAGGTGTGTGCCCGGGGTACCTGGGAATCGAACCCGAGACCGACATATGTAAATGGTTAAAATTTATTTCGATATTTAGGGAATATGAGTAGCGTAAAATTGGGGCTTCTGCATCACTTGCTCTCGCGTCGCCGCTCGAGCTGCGTGATACAGAAGCCCCAATTTTACGATCGTGGTCGATTCATATTAATGTGTTCTGCATAACTCAGAGTGCCCAGTAATACCATACTGTTATAGTTAACATAATTTTTTAAGTTTAGCAATTATTTAGTGATCAATGGTAGCGTTACTTTTAGTGAGTTTTTATTATGAATGTGTGTACCTAATGAATTCCTCACTCCATGTAATATCAATGTAATCATGTTATCAATTTAAAAAATAAATGGATATGTTAATGAGTCTAGGAAACTATTAAGTAAAATAAAACAATGTATATTATCAATTTAAAAAAAGTTTATTATCAATGCACCATTTTTTTAAACACAAAACATTTTTTAAAGCACATATTGAGTCATGATAAATACAATTGTACAAATCTTCAGAACACTTATAGCGATCATATAAACATAACAAATTAGGACAACATTTATCTTCTAAATTAATTAAATTATTAGTATTTAAAATATCCTTCAACCATAACATTTTTTCAAGACCTTTAACGTAAATACACTTATCTTTTAAAACATCTGCAATTAAATATTGATAATTTGAGTAAGGTATAAATCCTTCACCCCAGTATATTTTTCTGTTACGTTCAATCCAGCAAACTTTTTTTTTTTTTTTTTTTTTTTTTTTTTTTTTTTTTTTTTTTTACGCGGGAAAAATGCTTGTGCATACCCCATCCGTCCGGGGGACAAACGAAGGTTATGTGGGACTGCACCCACTAAACAACCCGCGGTGAGCCTTGCAAGTCGCCTTGACGGGAGGTCCCGGAACTTGTTACGACTTCGGCAACCTCCCAGCGAGACACCCACAGTGAAGCGGGCTACCTCTATTGGGCGATGTCCTGGCTCATCTTAGGACATCACCCCGTCGCGGAACTCCGCGGGCAGTGGCTATCCCCCGGTCCAACGCCCGCGGCGCCACCTATGGCGGCATAAAGCGCATCTCAGCGCGTTGACGCCGCCCGGTTCGCCGGCGACGGATCGAATCAGGCAGGGCATTTTCCTCCCTGACTCGCTCCGCCGCTTCCTTCTGCGAGATTACATCCTCGCAGAAGCTTGCGACCGCCGCCCATTGTCTGTCACTGACGACCATAGCTTGAACTACAGCCGCCAGCGACAGGTCAGAACCAATGACTGCAACGAGATCACGGCGCCCCACATCCCAAGCTGGACAATGCTCCAGGGTATGCTGCGCAGTGTCCTCGCTGCAGTCGCAGTGGTGACAGATGGGACTCGGCTCTCTCCTAGCGACTGAGTGCAGGTATTTGCCAAAGCACCCGTGCCCCGACAAAACCTGCACCAGTCGGAAAGTGAGAGTCCCATGCTGCCGCCCCGCCCAACTGTCTAGGACAGGCCGAAGCGCATCCACGGTCCTTGCACCGGCTCGAGGCGTCTCCAGCCGGTCACGCCATTTGGCCATTGTGGCCTGGCGGGCATTTTCCCGCCAAATGCGTATTTCCTCCAGAGGTGGAATACGGCCCACCACCTTCGCCGCCACTGTCCGCCAGTATATTTCGGCGAGTGCTTCCGCCTCCAAGTCCCATGGTGGGGTTCCAGCTAGGGCACATGCCGCCTCAGTTGACACGGTGCGGTAGCCTCGTATTACCCTCACTGACATAACCCTTTGGGGTTTCCATAAAATAGCCCTTGTTTGGGCAGTCAGGCACTGTGCCCACACTGGCGCTCCATACAGTGCCATCGAGCGGATAACACCAGTGAAGAGTTGCCGACACGTAATAGATGGACCACCTAGATTCGGCAAAAGTCGTCCGAGGGCAGATGCTGTGCCGACAAGCTTTGTGGAAAGTTGGCGAAAGTGTTCGCCGAACTGCCATCTTCCGTCCAGCTTGAGCCCAAGATACTTCATGCTGGATTTGATCGGCACGAGAACCGAGTTAATCGTTATCGAGGCACCAGTGGGCGGCTTACGACGAGGCCCGTGGAAGAAAAGGGCCTCCGTCTTGTTGAGAGCCACCGTGAGTCCCAGTGCCTGAATACGTCCGATCACTTCTGAAACTCCAGTGGTAGCCAAGTGAACCGCCTCATCGAAGCTAGTTCCCCGGGCTGTAACAAGGGTATCATCGGCGTAGCAAATGACACCCAGCCCGCGAGGGTACTCACCTCGAAGTACCCAGTCGTAGCCAATGTTCCACAGGAGCGGTCCCAGGACCGACCCCTGTGGAACACCGCACGACATAAGATTTCGTACTACGACTCCGTCTCGATCCTGGTGCACAATGCTTCTTCCTTCCAAGTAGTCTGCCACTAGCCGCACCAGGTAACCTGGAACTCTGTGGTAGAGAAGTGCCTCGCGGATGCAGCTAAATGGCAGACTATTAAAAGCGTTGGCGATGTCAAGAGACACCGCCAACAAAACACCACCTGTGGCGACCGCATCCTCGGCCATAACCTTCAGTTTCATTATAGCGTCCACTGTAGAACGTCCCAAACGAAAACCGAATTGAGCGTCCGACAGATTGGGGCCGACTTCATTGAGATGCCGGACGATGCGGGCAGCGAGAATTCTCTCAAACAACTTGCCCGACTCGTCCAGCAGGACAATAGGCCTGTAGGCCGCAGCCGAATCTGGAGGCCGTCCTGGCTTAGGCAGAAGAACCAACTTCCCCGTCTTCCAGCACTCAGGGAACTGACCGGATCGAAGACAAGCGTCAAGGAGACTCCGGAGGTGATCTTGAAGATGTTCAAGAGCCAGAGCGAGAACCCGCGCTGGAATCCCGTCTGGGCCGGGGGCAGTGTTTTTGGAGCGAATCCTTAGAACAGCCGCCCCAATTTCCGCTTCCGTGACGCCTGGGGCTTCCGGTTCAGTTACCTGAGCGTCAGCCGAGGGAGCCATTACCGGTGCCGTATGTCCAACCCGTAGAGGAAAAAGCCCTTCGATCACTTCGGCAAGGAAGCTAGGTTGGAGAGTCTCGGTGAGGGGAGGACCCGACCCGCGTAGCTTGTTGCGCACAGCACGATATGGACGACCCCAGGGGTCATTATCGAGACTCCTCAACATCTCTTCGCGAGCAATTTCTTTGGCGCGACAGATAGCAATTTTTAGATTTGTACAAGCGGATTGATACGCTTCGTACAACTGTGCCTCCCTTTCGTCACCGGCGTGCCTACGTCGGCCGCGGGTATAAGGCCTCCGAGCACGAGTACATGCTTCGCGGAGATCTGCCAATTCCCGGGACCACCAGTAAACTTCCTTTTTCGGGGGTCGACGACGAACGCGAGGCATGGCTGCATCGCATATATTCGTCATCGTATCACGAAAACGGCCAGCCTCAGCAGCAATATCAACCCCCTCGGAAGGAGGTGGTGTGATCAGCCAAGACTGAATAATGGCCGCCTCGGCTAGTAAGTTCCGGTTGAGCCTACGTACAGCCCATCGTGGAAAACTGGCAGTTCTGTTAAATGTGCTCCCTCGAGACGTCTGCGTTCGGGAGACGCGTATTCGGATATACAAGTGATCCGAGAGGGTCTCCACCTCCTGCAGTACGCGCCAGCTCCTCACACGCGCTGCAACTTCAGGAGTAGCGAACGAGAGGTCCACTATCGACCCCCCCTGTCGTCGCACGCATGTATTGGTAGAACCTCTGTTTAAAAGACAGAGATCAACCGATGACATCCATTGTAGGACAGCCGCACCACGTACGTCCGTTCTGGGAGATCCCCACGCAACAGCTTTTGCATTAAAATCACCCATAACCAAGACGTGGCTAGGTGATAAACGCCGTATCGAGGTCTCAAGATTGTCGAGAAAGATCTCAAAATCAGCCAAACTCCGGTTGGGGGAGAAGTAGACCCCGTAAATAACCAATCCCCCCCATTCAGCAGCGACATAGCCCGAACCCTTGTCTTTGAGCAGCAAAGGCGGGGAGCTAGATTCCGTGGAGCTGACGATTGCAACGGAGCCGTCCCAGTCACTCTCCCAATTAGAGCGAGTAGGAACGAAATAGGGCTCTGATGCAACGGCTACACCAATCGACCACTCCGCCAAGGATTGTAGGAAGAGATCTTGTGCGCGGGCCGAGTGGTTGAGATTCGCCTGAAGGAAGCAGCAGTCACGATCCATAATTAAATTGTGACCATTGCCTCCTCTTGCGATGGTGATTGCTGGACATCACTGGAACCAGGAATTGCAGCCCGGGTCGATGGACTATCCTTGTTTTTATTCTTGGAGGCTGCAGAAGATCGGCAACCCTTCCCACCCATTGTGTGGTCAGCAGGGAGCTTGGCCGTCTCACAAATTGGACAGTGTGGAGTGGCGGAGCACCCTGCTGCTTTATGCCCTGGGCAACCACAGCGATAACAGAGATCACTGCAGTCAAAAACACTGTTGCAAGTGGCACGAGTGTGTCCCTGCTCTAGACATTTGAAACACCTCGCAGGTCTCGACTCCAGGACCGTTACCTTGGCTGAGCTCCATCCCACGGCGAACCTACCAGTGGTAGCTAATATTTTAGCTGCAGTAACGGGGCAACTGACCCACACCGCGCCCATGCCTCCGGGGCCACTACGGATGGTACCGACTCTGATGGATTCCGGGGTACATGCAGCTTTGGTAACTATTGCACCCCGGATTTCCTCGGCAGTAATTGAATCATCCAGGCCAGTGATGCGCAGTTCCGCGCATTTCACGGGCCTGGTGATTTTTACACCATCTTCCCCAGCAAAGTAGTTTCGCAGCCTTTCCGCTAATGTATCGGCGGTTTTAATGCCTTCAACCCCAGGGAACTCAAGCATTCGAGCCCCTGTCCGGGTCAAGCGTGTCCGGGCGCCAGCGCTCCCTAAGTCAGAAACATCTACGCCCTGACGTGCCTTCCTCAAAACAGCCTCATAGGAGAGGCCCTTGTCCACGGCCTGAGGCAGCACTGTTATGATAACAGCTGCCGACTTAGGTGGCTGCAGTTTGTTCTTCGGCTTTTGGGCCTTTTTAGGATCTGCAGCTTCAGCTGCTTTGGCAGCAGCCTTTCTTCTCTTTCTTTTTTTCTTTCTGCCCGGTTCTACAGTCTGCCAGACCTCGTTGGGGTTGGTTGTGGCAGAGGAATTCTGGGCAGTTACATCCAGAGCATTGCATGGTGCACTTGCTGTTGCCTTCTTAGATTTACTCTGCGGTTGTGCCTGCTTTGCTGTAGCAGTCGCGCGGCTGTTAGACTCTGCCCGGTTAGACCTAGGTGTCACCGCCACCGTGGCATACGTCCCTTGAGGTGCCGCCGTACTTACAGAACTTGTAGGCCGTCTTTGTTTGTCTGCAGCCAGTGGGGGTCGAAGAACTGGTTCTGGAAGTAGCCTTGCTTCCAGGGCGGCCAGTCGCGCATCAACCAAGAAGCTGGTGCGATCCATAATCAGCCGCATTTGTTCCTCTGATAAGCTAGGGGCCGTGCTAGCGGTCTGAATCTGGGCCAATTCCTTCCGGAGATTTGCTAACTCCGCTTTAAGGGCAGTGTTAGCTGCTGCCAGACGCTTTATCTCGTCAGTTGTGGTGCGCTCAGATAACACCTCCACGGATTCAGAGATAGTAGTCGCTGCATCCTTCAGTGCTCTCACATATTGCCCATTCAGATGCCGGGACTTTGCAGCTACCTTTAAAACGATGGCGACGCCTTGCCCAGTCCTCTTCACCAAATCCGCCGCCAATTGGGGGTTATTATCCCGGTTAAGTGGGCGAATTTGTTGCAGTAACTGTGTAAGTTCTTCCGACACATTTTCCTCCTCCTCCTTCTGGGTTAGAGCTTCAGTCTCCGACCCAGATACTGTCGTGCTCCGGCCTCGTCCGCGACCACGACCTCGACCGCGCCTAGTTGTCGGTACCTTACCTGCCTTGGAAGAAGGTACGGATTCAATATCGGATTCTGACCCTGTCACTACCTTACCTACCTTGGGGGGCGGTACGAAGTCAAGATCTGACTCCGTCCCCTCCCTGGGGCGAGATCGAACTCGAGAACGTGATGCGCTGCGAGCATCACCATCATTCGAGTGACTACGACTTGAGTGACCTACCTGAGCCGTCAGTGTTTGCGACATATCAGTAATCATCGAATTAAAATGTTGAACAGTGTTATTTTCCATTTTGTTCCCACGAGTGTGGGGGAATAAAAAGTCCATCCGGGCAGTGCCCCCTGTACCCGGGTAAGCGTACATTTAGTACTCAACTGGGGGGTCCGCCGGTACCCCAGCTGGGGGCGCGCTCGCAACTGAACCTCCCGTCAGCCATGCATCCCTTCGCCGCGCGCCAGAGCTTGAGATTCGGGGTTATTTTTGAAGAGGTTGTCTTCCTCGCGGTCCGGGCGGCTAAGCCAGGACCATCGGTCCCAGATAAAGTTGCGAGACATGACCACAGCACTCTTTCCGGGATTACGATGTATGACGGAGGCAAAGGAAGAATGTTTCTCCGTTGCCTGCTCGGCGACAGTGTAAGTGTACGCCGGGCCCGCCGCTTCAAGCCCAGGTTGGGCCCCACTTTACCATTTTTATAGAGGTTTTTTCCTCTTGCCCCCCTGGTTTCATCCGCTGTACCTTCTGCTAGCTCAGAGGATATGCAGAGAAACTCCCCCAAAACGACCCATTCGGGTTAATACACCCTCCACAGAAAGCGGAGAGTTCCCTACGGCCAGATTATTGGCCATGAGCCAAAGACTCCCTCGAGTGGCAAGGGAGTCTTTGGCTTATGTTGCCCGGGTGCACCACGGGGAGGTTACCTGACACAGCACCCTCAATCCAGCAAACCTGCCGTCTTTCTGATTTAGTCAAATCGTAAAAAGGAAATGGTGGTTTGATTAAAAACACTTGTAGGTTTTTACTACACCATACAGCTATTTCTTTTAGTATAAATTCATTTGCTTCTGTTTTAAAGCCTTGAACGTCAACAATGGCCGTCATGATAGCCTACGCACGATGTTGCTTAGAGGTTTGTATTCCACAATTCGGTACTGAGCTACCAAATTCAGCCACAACATTTATTTAATTTTTACATAAATATAAAGCATGCATACAAACATTGACTCATAACAATTACACATTTTTAAAAAGATAACATTTATTTATTTTTAGAAATACAACTAAACTTAAATAAAAACATTATCTTAAGACTACTCAGTATCACACAATTTCTTACTTATTTTTTTTATTAATGTCTCTGTGATATCCATTACATCATCATAAGGCTCCTCAACCACATATTGTGCACTTGAGCAAGCCTCGTTTTCTTTATTTTTGTCTACATAATCTAATTCACGAATATCTATTTTAATTAGAAGACGTCCTTGCTTAGGACGATTTCTTCGAACAATGTACGAATTTGCCGATGACGTTAATAAACTTTGGCGCTTTTTAGACGGTGACAATTTTTTTGACTGTGTAGAAAAGTTTGGTTCAATGTATGTTATGCCATCGTCTTGAGTGGAGAAATATGGGCTAGTAACCTGTAAAAAAATAAATCACACATAAATATATAATAATGTGGACGCGCACAATAAATGTTTATAAACATAAATACATTTTATGTAGTGCTTACCTGATCAGAGGATTTGTTCCGATGCTTTTCAAAACATTCATAATTTCCTTGAGAGTAAAAAAATGGCTTCTTTTTTTAACTGTCTACCATTCTCTGCCAAAGCATTACCATTCCTGCAATATAATAACATAAAAAAATATAAATGAAAAGTTCATAACTATATGAATTTAACTATGAGGAATAAAATAATATTTACTAACCTCTTGTATTTCTGTCTGGTCAACTTCGTCCAAAGGACTTGGGATTTGAGAATCAACATTATCAAATACAAATCTGTTAAGCCCTCCAATGTTGAGAATGCTGGGGCTGTATGACATGATTCTGAAAATAAAACTATAGTAAGATATCTAATTATTCATATAATAATAATTATAATATAATATTGTAATAACTAATAACATTAAAAACGTACTTACCAATAAAACTTGATTTCTCTGCTAGCAACAGGTCCTGTTTCGGCTGATTATGACAGCATAATTAAATAAGGAATGCAATTTTAAATCTGTATGATATTCAATACCAAATTAAATCAATTATTAAAAATATAATATTGTAATACGAGAATACAAAATTCCTAACTTTCTAGACCTGTTCAAACATGTTAAATGCTGTTATTTATACTTTATGATATGTATATCTAATTTAGTGTTAAAGTTATAGCTACCTATAAATATGCGTGTTAGACATTCATTACAGTAATTGTCAAAATGAAGTTGATCAAGCAACCCATATCTTTGAAAATTAATAATATAGATTTAAATGAAACTTCTCACCAGATCAGACATAGTCCTTTATTACCGAATACGATTCGATGTATAATGTGCGGTCCATCGAACTGTGGTAAAACAAACGTTATGATTAGTTTGTTGTTACATGAAAATGGTCTAAAATTTAAAAATCTTTATCTTTATTCCAAAACTTCATTTCAACCAAAGTATCGTTTCTTGAGTGAAGTATTAGGAAGAGTCTCGCAGATTAAGTTCTACAAATTTAGCGATGATAAAGAGGTAATTTCTCCGAGTGAAGCTTTAACAAATTCTGTGTTTATTTTTGATGATGTTGCGTGTGAAAATCAAGTTAATATTCGCAATTATTTTTGTATGGGTAGACATAAACAAATAGATTGTTTCTATTTATCTCAAACCTATTCCAAAATTCCAAAACAACTGTTGCGTGACAATGTGAATTTTCTTATTATATTCAAACAAGATGATGTGAATTTAAAACATATTTATGAAGAGCATGTTACTTCTGATTTACAGTGGAAAGAGTTTAGAAATATTTGTCAAACTGTTTGGAGTAAACCTTATAATTTTCTACTTATTAATAAAGAATCGTCATTAAATAATGGAAGGTACAGACAGAACTTTGATATGTTTTTTAAATTTGACTGACTGTTAAATGTATATATATAAGTAATTAACATAGCAAATTAAATTCAGTATAATTTGTTCTTTAGCTGAATACAGTTGTTAATAAGTATAACATGGAGAAAAATATTAAAATAGAATTAATGAAGTCTGTAGACTCCATAAAGAATAAAATAAAACAAATGAAAAACCAGGAACACTCTACGAACTTATCACTTGAAAAAATGTTAAAACCTGTCACAGATCCCCTTAAAACTCTAGTTCATTCAAATAAAACATTAGAAAAAATACATAATTTTGAGAATACACACTCTAATTTTGAAGACGTGGAATTAGGTGACATTAATACTAGCTCATCTACTAAGTTTGAAGAATGCTGTGACCCAGAACTGAATTCTGTACTGAACGTTAAAAAGCCCCCCAGACGGAATTACCGGATGATTTAGAAATATCATTAGAGGGTCGTGATATCCATGATATTTATGACCTAAACATACCATTTGGAATAAGGAGTGAAAACAAAAAAATATTACTGGGTAATTCAATAGTTTCGTTTTCTAAAATAGATAGTGCAAATAATGATAATACCATTTTAATTAAAGTTGGTGACAAAAGCTTCAATTTAACCCCTGGTTTAAAAGAACTTCGAAAGAAAACCTGATTTGAAACAAATATCGAGCAAAGATAAACTTGTCTATAAAGATATGTTGCATTATACAAATGCACATAAGAGACATTTCAATCTTAATGGGCAAATAAGAGGCGATAAAGGTATAAAATATCGTGAAATAATCAAACCATTGTTTTCTGAATCGTCAAACAATAATATTGTCACTAAATTTGGAGGAAGCTTACCAACGTTAAAGAAATACAAAAATAGCACTGACTTGGTATATTGGGACGATCCTAACGAACTGGTTGAAAGATTGAAACTATTAATTGCTTCCCGAGATGCTGGTAATACAAATCATGATAATGAAATTTTATCAATAATCGAAGAGTTAAAAGAAGCTGACATAATTAAATAATAAATAGTCCTAATAATATGCTTTTTATTCAGTATTATAGCAGAATTCGAGACAAACATACCTACTGAGTTGTGTACATGAGCAAAGCTGACGTGGTAAACGAAATTCATAAAAATGCGAGAGTGAACTATCCGCGAAGACATGTTGTAATGAGAGATATAGATGACTTGTGGCAAGCAGACTTAATTGATTTGCAATCAATTTCAAAAGAAAATAAAAATTATAGATATATTCTTACCGTTATTGATTCATTTTCGAAATATTCTTGGGCCTTTCCTATGAGAAGTAAAAGCAAAGAAGATGTGTATAACTCTTTCAAAACTTTGTTGGATAAAGGGCGTGTTCCTAAAAATCTGCAAACCGATAATGGAACAGAATTTTATAATAACAAATTTCAGAAGCTTATGAAATCGTTTCATATTAACCATTATTCAACCTTCTCAACAAAAAAAGCTTCAATAGTCGAACGATTTATCAGAACATTGAAATCTAAAATCTATAAGGAATTTAGTTTAAAAGGCAATTACAATTGGGTAAATAATACCCTCAATGATGTTATTTACAAATACAATCATACTCACCATCGCACTATTAATGAAATCCCTGCTAATGTGAACAATATGAATAAAAAACTGATATTAGAAAGGTATTTAAAGTTGCCAAAAAATGATAATTTAAAAAGCAAGTACAAAGTAGGTGATTATGTGCGTATCAGTAAATACAAAGGTACATTTGAAAAAGGTTATACTCCCAAATGGTCAACAGAAATATTTAAAATTCGTAAAATACAAAATACAACTCCTATAACTTACTTAATTGAAGACACTATCAGAGGTCTGCCTATTTTAGGAGCATTTTATTCACAAGAACTTCAAAAAACAAAACATCCCAATATATATCTAGTCGAGAAAGTTCTTAGAAGAAAAGGTAACAGGGTTTTAGTAAAATGGTTAGGTTTGTCTTCAGCTGAAAGCAGTTGGATTGATAAATCGAATGTAATATTATAAATAAAATAACGTTAACAAACTCGAATCACATAACTATTTATTAAAGTATTCAAACCGGAATCATCAGTCTTATAATGTGTTTTGGAGAGAGTAGTCTTCTCAATTGGCTTATTAATAATTTACCATTTGAATTACACTTACCAGGATATAATTACTGTGGCCCAGGTACTAAATTAATAAAAAGACTAACAAAAGGAGATAACGGCGTAAATAAGTTGGACGAATACTGCAAAGATCACGATATTGCATATCACAAGTCATCAAACTTAAAGGATCGACATAAGGCTGATTTAATTTTGTTAAAAATGGCGAAAGAGCGAGCGGTTGCTTCCGATGCCAGTATAGCTGAAAAACTCGCGGCACGCTTAGTAAGTAAGGCTATGTCAGCAAAAATTAAAACTGGTTCTGGTTTGGACAAAAAGCCTTCTCCAAAAATTACACCTGGAAAAGGGTTAAAAAGTAAATTAAAATCTGTTATTACAAAAACAAAAAGGCATATCAAAAAATTAAAACGTAAGAGCAAGAAAATGGCAATAGAATTAGCTATTGCCGCTACTAGAGAATTGGCTGATGATTCATCGATTAAGCTCCCTCGCGTTATTCCTATTCCAAAAACTGGGGGAGTATTACCTTTGATTCCTATTTTTGCGGGATTATCAGCTGCGGGAGCTTTAGCAGGCGGTGCAGCTGGTATTGCTAAAACCATAAATGAATTCAAAATGGCTAAAAAGCTGTATGAAGAATCGATAAGACATAATGAAAAAATTGAAGCTCTATGTATTGGGAAAGGACTACACCTTAAACCACATAAAGGCGGCCTTGGAATTTTCGTATCAAAAGAAAAAAACTAAGATATCGGCTACCCAAACGGGCCTTAACTAACTTTGACATTTTAAAGTACGGGAATAGAATTCCTTATTTTAGAGGTGTCTTTATGAGAGATGAGCTCCCTAAATGTCCTTATAAAAAAGAATGTGGAGTAATTAATTTGGATAGTTCAAAAAATCCTGGTTCTCATTGGGTAGCCTATGCAAAATATAATGATTATGTTGAGTATTTTGACAGTTATGGAAATCTTAAACCTCCGAAGGAATTTATAAAATATGTAGGTTCTAACATTCAATATAATTATGAAAATATACAACGTGATCACCCCTTCAATTGTGGACATTTATGTTTAAATTTCTTAAAGAATTTTTGGTATAATCATGAAATAAAATAAAAAGGATCAACTAAAAGAGTTTAGTATGCAAGCATGTCTACTACGGTTACCATCTCTGGAAATAAATCGGAACTGATTTCATATTTTCAACCACCTCTTCATTTATCTGATCAGTACGAGTGCGGTTTACTATACTTTTCAGTATTAAAAACAAGACCGAATGTGCCCGTTAATAACAGCAGTTTAACAGCTGTTATCAGAATTGAATGTGATCTTGTACACGGTTCATACTGCAACGGATTACCGACTCATTTTATTCATGAATTTATATCTGATACTGCTCCAAGTCACGGCTACATAGAAATACCTCAGAACGTTATTTACTTTCCAGTTAACAAAAATATAATTTCATCCATATCTGTTAGGATTGTAGATCAGTTTGGTTACCGTATTGACTTTGGTGAAGAAAATATTTAATTACGTCTTCATTTAAGAAAAGCAAAATGATAGTATATTATAGAAACCCTTCAGTGAAAATTAAACGTCCTATTCCGTCAACAACCATAAAGGTGCACAGACGTAAGAAAAACGTGAAGAAATTGACTAAATCAAATAAAGATTTTCTTAAAGCTTTAGGGTTTAAAGTATGAGTATACTACAGATTACCGACTTACCACACTTTGATAGTTCGATCGAAAGTTATGAAATCCATTCATACAATCCCTACAATAACAGTTTTAGAGAAAACGATGAAATCAGAATCCCCATACACCAGCAAGATATATACGTGCTACCATCAGCCAGTTCCATCTACATCGAAGGTCAAGCAAAGTTGTTCGGTAAGGATGGGCATCAGATCAAGAAAGCTGTTACGTTTACTAATAACCCTGTTATGTACTTGTTCCAAGACATCAGGTACGAAATGAATGGAATTGAAATAGACCGTATAAAAAATTCTGGAATAACATCAACAATAAAGTCATACATCTCATTTAATGAAGCAGAAAGTAAAGTTTCTGCATTATGGGGTTGGAATTTAAACGGTTTCCAAAGTGATGGACATTTTAGCGTTGTGGTGCCCTTAAATAAGATTTTAGGGTTTGCAGAGGATTACAATAAAATTGTGATAAATTGTAAACACGAACTTATATTGAATAGGAGTAATTCTAACTTAAATAGTATTATTCTTACTGATGAAGTCGTTCAGCTTCAAATAGATATACAGAGAATTCAATGGAGAGTACCACATATAAAAGTTTCCGATCGAGAACGTTTAATACTTTTAAAGCACTTAGAAAGAGATAAACCTATTCAGATGGCCTTTAGAAATTGGGATTTATATGAGTATCCTTTACTACCTAAAACCACAAAGCATTCTTGGTCAGTAAAGACTGCTTCTCAATTAGAAAAGCCTCGGTATGTCATTTTTTGCTTGCAAACTAATAGAAAAAATAATAGAACTAAAGACAGTTCGGTATTTGATCATTGTGAGGTGACAAATGTTACGCTCTTTTTAAATTCGCAATATTATCCTTATGAGCCTTTATCTTTAAAGTTTTGTGAGAACAAATATAGTATATTATATGAAATGTATGTGAAATTTCGCCAGTCGTATTACAACTCTCCGATAGAACCGTTGCTTGATCTGCAGGATTTCAAAGAAAAGGCCCCAGTCTTCATCTTAGACTGCTCGAGGCAAAACGATAGTTTAAAAACTGGTCCAGTGGATGTAAGATTGGAATTTGAATGTTCAACACAAATACCAGATAAGACAACTGCATACTGTTTGATTATAAACGACCGACTTGTGGAATACAAACCTTTGAGCAACATCGTGCGTAGATTATCATGACTGCTATTGTAGACATCCAAGGCTTTAAAACAGAAGCAAATGAATTTATAATAAAAGAAATTGCTATATGGTGTAATCAAAGCCTGCAAGTGTTTTTAATCAAACCGCCATTTCCTTTTTACAATTTGACCAAATCGGAAAGACAACAAGTTTGCTGGATTGAGCGTAATAGAAAAATATACTGGAGCGAAGGATTTATACCTTACTCAAATTATCAATATTTAGTTTTAGATATCTTAAAAGATAAGTCTGTTTTCGTTAAAGGTCTTGAAAAAGTGTCATGGTTGAAAAATATTTTAAATAGTGTTAATGTAATTAATTTAGAAGATAAAGGTTGTCCTAATTTGTTAACCCCATATGATCTATAAATAATCCGGAGATTTGTACAATTGTATCTATCATGACTCAATATGTGCATTAAAAAATGTTATGTGCTTAAAAAAATGGTGCTTTGATAATAAACTTTTTTTAAAAGATACAATATGGATTGTTTCATTTTACTTAATCGTTTCCTATGCTCACTAACATACCCATTTAGTTTTAATATATACTATGATTGGAATATTACATGAATTGATACACATTCATAAGTACAATAAAAAACTCAGCAAAGAGAACAGTTACATTGGTCACTAAGACAAGGAGTTAAATTCCTAACCTGAAAACCTTATAATAGGTGTTATTATTCTAAGCTGAAAACATAATGTTAATAATCTATATCGTGAATAAAACGGATCGCAGATAACAAAAGTAGGTATTATTGGAGGCGTCTGCGTCGCGAAACGAGCGAAGCGAGTTGAGTGACGCAGAAGTCAGAACACATTTATATTAATCGATCGAACACTACACGTGCAGTCAATCTGCTTTATCTCGATACGTCCGCATCACCTGGAATCCGAGTGACCGTGGGTTCAAGTTCCATGTAGACGAAGTCAGAGGCAAAAGCTAGTTGTGGATAAAACAATTATATAATTCATAAGTACATACATTCATAGTCTTATGCCTGTAACCCTGAAGAGGTAGGCAAAGGTGTATTATTACACCCACTTTTCGCCAGATATATTTAAGTCCCACGTAATAGGGAGGCGAGCCTATTGCCGTACCGGGCACATTTCTAGACTTCATGCTGTTACTGAGAATTTCCTAACAGAAAAACCCAATAATACTTTGGCCGACCCGGGAATCGAACCCGGGAGCCACCCGATCCTACTTTCAACATTGTTAAGATTTTGCATTCATTCATTAAAATTATCAACGAGCTGTGCAAAGATAACAGTATGTACCTACCTACATATAAATTATTATGAATGCATCGCTGTGCCCGAGCCGCACTGAGCGCGTCGAACGAACTTGAGAATGTTGTTTATATTATGTCATCCCAAGTAAAAACATTGTTACTATGCTACCAGTATTACGATGCATCGATGAATGAAATAATATTATACTTCTAATGCCAACCGTCCGTATCGCAGATCATGTTAGTAGTGTGATTTTTGGGACGCTCTGCATTGCGAACGGAGCGAAGCGAGGTGAGTCATGCAGTAAGCAAATGAATTTATACTAAAAGAAATAGCTGTATGGTGTAATAAAAACCTACAAGTGTTTTTAATCAAACCACCATTTCCTTTTTACGATTTGACTAAATCAGAAAGACGGCAGGTTTGCTGGATTGAATGCCTGGAGTAGATGAAAATGAAATGCATAATTATTATTATTAAAAGAGTAATTAAATAATCTTATAAGAAATAAGTGATTCCTAATCTAACATTTATTGTATTTTAAAGTGCTATTTGTTTTAAGACTAAGATATATAAATCATCCATCAAGAATCCTAATTGTCTACTACTTAAATAAATTATATATTAGAAGATTTTACTATCGTAATTATAAAAAATAAACGTTTGTACTGAGTTATTGATTATCTTGGATAATTCTATACACGTCATGTTAAGACAAAGTGGTCCAATATTTTATCACATCTTTGACGACACGTTTGGCGCATTGGCTAAGAGTATGACTCGCATCACAATGTAAATAGTAGGTTTAATAGACGCAGCAACTAATGCACCAACGTGTTGCGGGTTCGATTCCCGCACGGAACAAATGAGTATTGTTCCAGTTTGGATTTTGTTTTTATGTTTTTTTTACTTAATTTTTTTTTTGTATTATAAGCAATTATTATGTCTCCATAATACCTACTGTTGGCTACTTACTAAGAAAGAAAGAAAGAGAAAAACTATTTATTTGTCACAGACACAGAAAAAGTATTACATATAAAAGAAAACATTGCAAGGCATAAGATTAGTCTGTGACAAATATGTGCACTTGATGTGCACACTCAGCTATATTGATGCATTGTGGTAGTGTCCACAACTCTATTATTGAGTTATAGTTGCTAGTAAAAGCTAACCTCTCATTATACGGAAGGCCTTTGCATTCATTAGTACAAGATGTGCACCAAATCGTTTCGATGCAACGATGTGCCGTGATCGAACATGATATTGTTGTTTATTGTACTTATTTAAGTGCGCGCGATAATTTTTGCTTGGCTATGTCAGTTCGACACCATACCAGATTATGATACACACAACAACCGATCGGACTGATCGCGTCGACTGAACACAGCAGTCTAACTTGAGAATGTTGTTACATTAGCATCTCAAACTAGAAACGACAGTAAGTTGTCCCATTGCATTGCTACTACAATGATATGTCGGTGAATGAAATACAATATTATATCGTGAATCAGACGGATTGCAGATAACAACGGTATTATTGGGAGCGTCTGCGTCAGCTCACTTTGTTCTGAGTGATGCAGATCACATTTATATTAATCGATCTCGATTGTAAAATTGGGGCTTCTGTATCACGCAGCTCGAGCGGTGACGCGAGAGCAAGTGATGCAGAAGCCCCAATTTTACTCTACTAATATGTTACGATGCAACCTGATAGCCACTAGGCTATACTACACTAGGATATAAACTCTTAGACCGGCTGCCATTCCACGACGCGCACCACACTAACTTTTTAGAGTTATGTATGTTTCATATCGATACCTTTGGGTAGAAAGGTCGTACAAACCAAAACCCGACTTTTCAGGAGAGCAGAAAAACAATATTTTTTTTACATAAAAATTCATAACATTTTTGTTTTTGTAGTTATAAAAAAAAAAAATTGGTTGCCTGTAAAGTCGGTATACGGGCGAAAGTTTTACGTGACAACGACTTTGAGTGGTAAAATAATTTTAATGTGAATATTCATTCGTATAGTAGGAAGAAGGATGAAAGACGCGTGCCTTTCACTTTTTATGTCTGTCTCTCTCGCTCTTAGGCGGGACGCGTGCCTCTCACTCGCTCTCATTGTGAGCGCATAACGTGAGCGGAGCGTAACGCAGTTTCTTGAAGTGTCACCCGGCAAACCAATTTATAAGACGTTGTCACGTCAAAAATATCTATGTTAAAGTTTCTTAGAATTTGCGAATGAAAAAGGTTAAATCATCAAAACCTATCTATCTTTTTTAGTTTTAAAGTTAGCTTGGATTTACGTCTAAGAAAAAATCAATTCTTGGTTAATACACCCCATAAAAATGTACTTTAAAAAAACTGTAAAGGTCGTATATCCATTTTTGGTAAGCTTATGGTCACATTTACTGTCGTCAAAACACAAACATGTAGTTTTTTTGTATTAAAAACCATTTATAATCATATATCAATTGAACTCTGATTAATAAACAATCCTGTTACTCTCAGAATTAGTAGGAATTCAATCATTATTATTCTAATAACCAATAATGGTCGATTCAAATAAAATAAAACTACCTGAAATACGAAGTCAACATTAATTAAGTATTATAATACCTTCTTATCAACATTTACTATCATTTCAATAATGGTACAACATACCTAACAGGTTTAACATTTTAAATTGAAAAATATTATAAACACCTTAAACAGAAATGTGAAATAAAAAATCGACTTAGTCATAAAAAACAAAAATTATTCAAACTTCTTCTGAATCAGGCATTTTAATCATTTATAAAATGTTTGATATCTTTTTTTAATTTTTGTTCATATTTAAATGTACTTAATTCAATCAATTATTGAATTAAGCCTTTGTACTAAGGCTTACTTACTAAGTAATTTATTGAATTGCAACTAAATAAAAAAACGATCAAGCACTAAACGTAACTTATTTATGATATAAATTTGTTTTCAGAACTAGTTTAAAATTATTTATGAATTTTTACTATAAACTATTTTAATTATTATTATAAATTATTTTAAAACGAATTATGAATTATTGCTTGCAACATTGCAAATATATCGGTTTCTCGAAACAAAGGTAGAAGGAGTAGAAGGTACGTGGTATATAGCCCGAAGCACAATTTAAATTTCGCGATACCTACACAAAAGTTAAAATTTCTACATTTTGTTATTACATTTCAGAATCAACTTGAAGTTACATGAAAATTTAATTTTAACCCATTTAATCCCTAGCAGATAAAACAAATGTGTTGTAATTTAAATAAATGGATAATATACGAGTATAAAAAGAATCATTCTGAATTACAACTTACCGAACTCAGCACCTACTCGCATGAGTATATGCGAGTAGGTGCGACAAGAGTGTTCTAGCCTTAATAAATTGTAGCACGTAGCTATTGCGATTTGTAGGTATTAATCATGGTAGTCGCATAAGACTGATCAGTGACGGTAGGCTATTAAAAACATCATAAATATCTACCCTAAACTGGGAAAATTCGACCGCCAAGAGGTATCATGCACTGAATCTCTGGTATCGGTTTTCGGTTTATTATTTATTTACACTCAATATTATTATACACCTAAAAGATACACTTTATTTAATACAATAAAACCGTTTCAACAAAGATATAGATCGAATATAAATGTATTAAGCGAAAGACCCGCTTAAAAAAAACATCAATCCACCAAGTACAGTCCGAGGGGAATAATATTTTGCACTAAAAACATTACTCTTTATTGATACAAAAGCAATTTCAATCCTAACCCAATAAAAAAAGAGTTCATATTTCGATTAACTTGTCTTTCAGTACCCGTTCTCTGAATTATTAGTCAGAATTCAATTGATCTATGATTATAAATGGTTTTTAATTAAAAAAAAACAAAATATATGGGTTTTTACGACAGTAAATGTGACCATAAGCTTACCAAAAATGGATATACGACCTATACAGTTTTTTTAAAGTACATTTTCATGGGGTGTATTAGCCAAGAATTGACGTTTCTTAGACGTAAATCCAAGCTAACTTTAAAACTAAAGAACATAGATAGGTTTTGATGATATAACCTTTTTCATTCGCAAATTGTGAGAAACTTTCTAATAGATATTTTTTTTATAACTTCAAAAACAAAAAAGTTATGAATTTTTATGTAAAAAAATAGTTTTTCTGCTCTCCTGAAAAGTCGGGTTTTGGTTGATAGTACCTTTCTACCCAAAGGTATCGATATATGGGTTTTTACGACAGTAAATGTGACCATAAGCTTATTAAAAATGGATATACGACCTATATAGTTTTTTTAAAGTACATTTTCATGACGTGTATTAACCAAGAATTGATTTTTCTTAGACGTAAATCCAAGCTAACTTTAAAACTAAAGAAGATAGAATGGTTTTGATGATTCAACCTTTTTCAATTCAAATTCAAATTCAAAATCCTTTATTCATTTGGGTCACAATGTGACGCTTATGAACGTCAAAATAATAAATTTCTAAAATAATTAGGTACTTAAAGACTCTACATTTACATTTACTGCCACGTTCGCAAAGCAAGGGCGTAGAACCATGAGAAAGAACGGGCAATAAAACTCACGGTCACTCTTTTTCATCGCCAGGTTTTGCATAATACGCAAATTGTAAGAAACTTTCCCATAGATCATTTTTTTATAACTTCAAAACCAAAAAAGTTATGGATTTTTATGTAACAACAATTATTTTTTCTACTCGCCTGAAAAGTCGGGTTTTGGTTTATACGACCTTTCTATCCAAAGGTATCGATAATTGGGTTTTTACGACAGTAAATGTGACCATAAGCTTATTAAAAATGGATATACGACCTATACATTTTTTTTAAAGTACATTTTCATGGGGTGTATTAACCAAGAATTGATTTTTCTTAGACGTAAATCTAAGCTAACTTTAAAACTAACGAAGATAGATAGGTTTTGATGATTTAACCTTTTTCATTAGCAAATTGTAAGAATCTTTCTCATAGATCATTTTTAAACACTTTCGGGGTTTGGTTTATACGACCTTTCTACCCAAAGGTCGATATGCAATAAGGATTTACGACGTCGAATTTAAACTAGGCTTAGGTAATGCATTCAACACATTAGGGCGTATAAACCATTTACAATTAACGACTATTTTTACGCCCTGAGTTAATAAAAATTATGGTTAGTACATCATAACAAAAATACAAAAAAATAACATTCGGCTTTTACACTGAAAATTTACCTTTTTTAAGAGGTTATGACCAAAAATTTCGGGGTCGTATTAACCATTTTTGTGCGAATTTCTACATTTCGTATATACAGATCGATTGGGAAAAAAATTCTGAGAAAAATGGTATATATAACTCAATTTGGCCAAAATGGTTTATACGACCTTTCTACCCAAAGGTATCGATATTGTTAAATATTGCTTGCCCAATGCCTTGCAGCGCACGCTAAGCCGTCGGCTGCGGCCGTCATTAAGATTTTTGACAGTCGTCATAGGTGGTCAGTACCTCTGACTCTAGCATGCATTACCGCCATCCGTTTGGTTTGTGGAGATCAAAGAGGCAGTCGTTCTAAGGAAAACCTAATATTGAGTCAAATCCGCTAAAATGAGTAAGCGGAACGCGGGTTGCACCTGGGATAACTCTAAATGTTTCGATGAAACCAAAAACACCGAGAAAACTCAGAATCTTTTATATCTATATATGTAAAAGATGTAGTGTATCGTTATAGGTATATACACCACTATTTTTTAATTATTATAAAAAAAATAACGTGGCACTAAGTATCTTTAAATGATCATATTTATGTAGATAAAAAATAAAAACAGTCCCAAAACTGTCTCAAAACTATCCACAAAAATACGTAATAATTGGTAAATGCATAACTAAGACTAAGACCGACCCGCGTACTATAGGTAGTATCAGTAGTAAACTCCTCCATTGATAAATTCCCCCCTGTCCCTCTGCGCCCGTGCCGCGCCCCGCTGCGACAAACAGTGCTAAATTGCTAGCGGAACTGAGCGCATCAATTTTTCGCCGCAACGTTTGTCTACGTTTGCCCGACGCGATCGCGACGGACACCGAGAAAACTCAGAATCTTTGACACATATATATATATATATATATATATATATATATATATATATATATATATATATATATATGTGAAAGATATATATATGTGTGTGTGTGTGTGTGTGTGTGTGTGTGTGTGTGTGTGTGTGTGTGTGTGTGTGTGTATGTGTGTGTGTGTGTGTGTGTGTGTGTGTAAAATATGTAGTGTATCGTTATAGGTATATACACCACTATTTTTTAATTGGTACAAAAAATTTAACGGGGTACTAAGTATCTTTAACTGATCATATTTATGTAGTTAAAAAATAAAAACACTAAGGCCCACTTGCACAACGATTCTTAAATTGAATTAAGATGTATTTAATGAGAAAAAATATATTAAACACCACTAGCGTCTTGCACAACGAAAAATTTGCCGAGTAATATGATTTAAGAACTGTCAAAATTAATTACCGAAAATCGGCTGTTTAGTGGCTAATTTCATTTAAGAACTGTCACACTGATCTTGGCATCTTGTCATTAGCGACGAAAATTATATATAATTATATATTTGGACCGGACGACGCAGCAGGGGGAGGCCTATGTCCAGCAGTGGACGTCCCTAGGCTGACATGATGATGATGATGATATAACTGATAACAATATACCTACTTGTGTTATTGTTAACCCTAAAATCCTACACTATTTGGCGCACATGTTATTCCTACACTGGGGTGCTGGAAAACCCCATACTAAAATGACTGTAATCCTTAAAATAAAAAAAAACAATTCATGAAAATACGTTTTATTAAACATAATCGGTAACTTGAGAACACAAATCAGCCTTATTACACAAAGTTAAATGTAGTTTGAGCAACAGCACTTGTAGGATTTGGTCATTTTTTGAGGATCACTGCAATGGACTAAGTTGGCATCCGGTAACGGTTCTCCAAATGTTCATGTATCAGTTCCAAACCTAATTTCAAAACTGTCTGCTGAAACTTTATATTTGGCTTATTATTTGATCTTGATCACTTGTAAAGAACCCAAGTATTACAACTGGTCCCAACTTTTATTTCTTCCTCGCCAGATTTGTGGTCTAGATTAGAGCTTATTTCTGCGTAATTCAAACCTCTGACAGCCATCCGAAACAAAATAAATAAACTTCATTGAATTTTACCTTCGTAATATCTAAAAATATCTGTATTTAATTCATATAAGACTATTGTTTTAATAAATAATCAAATTTAATAACTTATTACATATAAATGCATCAATCGTAATAAATAAATAATCTTACGATTTTACTACACAGGGGTACTGGCGTAACCCACAGCACTTATATAGGCGACCACACAACGTGGTCCCTCGTCACGGTAATGACGTAACGCGAGCGGTTGACACCAAACTAAAATACTCCGACGCGCGAATTCGAGGATATTAAAGAAATTGAGATATTTAGAAAACAAATCAGTGTGGGGTGCACCTGCACCCAATGTAGGGTTATAGGGTTAGTGCTCAAAAGTTTCTAGTTATTATTTGTCAATTGTCATTTCGTTGCTAGGCGACGACAATGCGTTTTGTTTTATGCTCAAAGTATATATAGTGTAAGGTTTTATGCGAAACCATACGCATAACATCGTTAAAATCGTAACAAAAAGGCTTCATGCCATGAAACAAAACGTAGAAACTACTTTACCGACCTCATAAAATGTTTAACTAAATCTAAGCGTTGTTGTCGTTGTGCAAGAGGACGCTAAATACTTTTAACTTAAATTATTTTTATGCTGTTAGTTCTGTTCAACAAATTTAAATTAAGGAGTGACTTAAATCAAACGTTACGCAAGTGGGCCTAAGTCCCAAAACTGTCTCAAAACTGTCCACAAAAATACGTAATAATTGGTAAATGCATAACTAAGACTATGACCGACCCGCGTACTATAGGTAGTATCAGTAGTAAACTCCTCCATTGATAAATTCCCCCCTGTCCCTCTGCACCCGCGCCGCGCCCCGCTGCGACAAACAGTGCTAAATTGCAAGCGGAACTGAGCGCATCCATTTTTTCGCCGCAACGTTTGTCGACGTTTGCCCGACGCGATGGCTTATCAGTTCACATCACGGGAGTATGTAGCTATGCTTTGTGCGTACTTTTTGAGTGGAGGAATCGCGAGTGCAGCTGTGTACCCTTGGACTTCTTTTTGTGAGTGTACAAAAGTGAGCCGGTTAGTGTCGAACAATTAAAACAGTGCATATTGGACGCTTTTGACGAAGTGAAAAGACAGAACCGTACTTCTCTCGTTAACAAACAATTTAATAAAACGTGCCTGTCTGTGTATTGACAATGGTGGTGGACATTTCTACGGACGATGGAAATACTTGTAAGTTTAGTAAATAATACCTACTTAAGTAAATAATAATTTGATGCGGGTGGCTCAAAATCGGTCTGTGTGGTGAACCTTGAGGGAGGCCTATGTCTAGCAGTGGACGTCTCTAGACTGACATGCAGTAGCGGATGATTCTTACTTCATAAATACGCCAAAATTACTCTTTTCTTTATTACAAAATATCTTCTTTTATTTTGATATTTGTTTGCTTTCTAATTACATACCTCCGTATTTAATTCCTTGTAAAACGGAACATTTTGTCCTAAGCCCGGATGAAGTATGAAGGAGAGGGTAGAATTTAGAAAATTAAAAAGTAACTACATTCACTTATTATTTTGCTTCATTTTATTGTCTGAGGCTACCTACATTATAAGTGCGACGGAAAGAATGCGTATGAGTAGGACGGAAAGTAAGTACTATTAATGAAGAAGTGAACGGATTGTAAAATGTGTCTATGATTTCGGTGAGATTTTCTACAAAAAACAAATGATTATAACTTTGCAATTTATAGATATTATGAAATTCTTACCTCACATTATCTCTAATATATAAAATTCTCGTGTCACAGTTTTCGTTCCCATACTCCTCCGAAAAGGCTTGACCGATTTTGATGAATTTTTTTGTGCTTATCCGGTATCTATGAGAATCGGCCAACATCTATTTTTCAAAAAAAAAAAATTGCAAAACAACGTTTGCCGGGTCAGCTAGTTATATGATAATAATGTCTTCGACAATATGTCCTTAAAGTTTTTGTACTAATTAAAAAATAGTGGTGTATATTTATAGTTTACTAGAGGACGCCAGCAGCTACGCCTGCATTTTTTTTAAATTTACCCGTTTTGGCCGATCCTGTGGGAATTTCGGAAAATCCCTTCTTAATGCACCCCTACGGTCCCTAAGGAACATACATGCCAATGCCATTTCAGCTTCCTGCGGTCAATAGTTTCGGCTGTAGCGTGTCTGTCAGTCAGTCAGTAACGCAAGGATTTTATATATTAAGATAATAATATTAATAATAAGTCCTGTGAGAATATCAGTGTTGCAGTTCTACTGCAACAAGAGCTGACACCTTATTTGGTCTCCACGAATCGACTGTCTGTATGATATTGTTATATTCTTAACTGTATTGTTTTGGAGATACAAATATAATATTTTTCTTTCTTTTTATCTACGAGTAGAATCCAAATTCCAAAAAAGAAGACATTTTCTTTAGCAAGCTGCTACATGTTTTTGCGACTTTATGATGTGTTAAATCTGAAGAACAAAGATACACACACCTAAGTCCGCCATAAAATATAAGCAACTGTCTTTTTCCGCAAATTATAAAACCTCTTCAGTCCACTTCACAATATTACACCACAAAAAAAACATGGTGCGCAGGACCCCGCTTTGAAAAATAAACTACAAAACGAATAAGGAAATACAAATTGAGGTGAAAGTATAGACGTCGGACAAAGCAATATTTTCTAATTCAAAGGGTATCTGTATTATTGCTTTGCCACAAAATATTATTATACGGAAACATTTTAACCCGTGCAACCCCGAGGCTCGAAGTTCTCGCACCCAGATCTTACGTCATCAACATCTGTTGTTTATTAAGGGAATACGGTAAAATTCGGGTTTTAATCTTTTAATTTGTAGCCATGCGCTGCGGTTTCACCCGACGTCCATTAAACAGTCAAATCGTGCCATAAGATCCCTCTCGCGTATTTTTTTTTGGTTTAGCTACATAAAGTCGCAGCGTAATGCTATGGAGCCTTTACCATGAAGTGGCTATCAGATTTCGGAATATTGAAATTCGATTGGCAGTTCCAATAACCGCGCCTTTTGAACGCCCTCAAAACAAAATTTTTAATCTACCTTTTTTATATTATTACTCATGTTAAGTACATATTTCATTTAAAAGGGGCTGTGTAAAATTAATTTTGCGGACTTGACTAATTTTGCGTCATTGTTAGGAGAAAAACAGAACCATTATGAACAAAACAAGGTATAAAAGATTTGGTTTCGCTTCATATTACACACAAGACACTCTTTATTGGAGTGGAGAGGGCACAAAGAGCGATTCTGAAAGTAATGATGAAGAAACCGTATAGATACTCAACATCCCAACTCTATGCTGATTGCAAAGTCCTTACGGTGCGTCAACTTTTCGTGCTCCAATGCATTCTACGAAGACATAAAATTTGCCAACCACCAAGTAACAGAAAAAGAAGAAACCTAACATCAGGTACCAAACATAAAACTACCTTTGCAAAACACCACCACTACGTATTAAGTCCATATATTTATAAAAAGATCCACAAAGAATTGAATATACTAGGATTTAATAGGCATGCATTAAAGCGTAAGGTGACGGAATGGCTAATAGAACAAGACTATAGTAAAACAGAATCATTGCTCATGTTTATTTCATAATCCATATAACATTTTGATATTCACACCACACACAGGTCATGCACACCAGCACACACACACCCCCACGCACATGTACACACACACACAGAGACACACACACACACACACACACACACACACACACACACACACACAAACACGCACACACATGCACACACACATACCCACACACATACATAGGTACCTTATATGTGAATTTTTTTTTTTTCTCATATTTCTATAATTCGAATAATATCATTTTATTCTAGTAAGTAAATAAATATATTATAAGTTACAATAGGTACTAAACAACATCGTACAAAACAGTGACACAACTGTACTAAAACCTAAACCACATGCATGGCTTATACTGTCTCTTAAGGTACAGGTTTTTACCTAGTTTAAGAGGCAGGGTACATATTGCTTTATGTTTCTAAGGTATGCTTTGTAATATATGTACATACCTAATACCTGTCCAATACTTACCTATGTACTATTTTTAAACTTTTAATGTAACAACTAGTGTATTGTTTTTGGAAATAAAAAATTATTAAATTATTATTATTATTATATTCTATTGTTGAATGGAATCTTTTTACTTCGTCCTGCGCATTAGAATAATAATGATTTTTAATAAAGCGAAAGTGCTGGCTTAATTAAAAATGAAACGCCGGAATAATTTTGTATTAATTCTAGCTAGGTTTTTAATATTTGTTAGGCGATTGTGAGAGTTGTATAAAACGTAATAATTTTTTTATATATGGTTTTACCGTACATCGCGAGTGTGTACGCTTGTGGGTTTATGTAAACTTAGTCATATAGTTACTACGTTAAATAATATTACTATTTTGTAATTCAATTCTCTCCTGAATGTCAACCGCGTGTGGGCTCATTTATAGATCATTATCACATTTGTTGAAATTTGGTAGTAGGTAGTTTAGGAATTGAAAATCATGCATGCCTCGATATGTAATTAATGTGAAAGTTTTTCGATGTTCGTCACTCTTTTACGCAAAAACTTTTGAACGAATTTTTATGTAATTTTGCACTAATTTAACCTGATCCTAAAATTTTGCACTTGAAAACAAGAATAGCACGTGGGCTACCGTTTATCACGATTACCGACCACCATGCGCGTGACGCCGCGGGCAAAAGCAGGTACTTTATAGTTTAAAACTCTCAATCTTTATTCACTTTAAACAAACAGCTACCTATGAAAATTAAACCGCCTCAGTTAAAATGCACAGTAAAACTTACAGCAATGCCGTCACAATATAAATTGACCGTATTATAACCTCACCAAGTTTGAGTCGACTTCTGTATTCAATATATAAGTTGGCGTCGACAAAGTACATCTAAGTCTTAAGTCGTGGCTTGTGGTGATGGTGGAACTATTGTTTTAAGCTCGGCTCCACTTAGCTGTTATTCGCAGGGCTGTCTGTATCGGATTTTATAGTAAGAGGTGAGAAATTGTGAAGGGAACATTAAAGTTATATCTAGAGATTGCCCGCAGCTATGTGCCCTTTTTTATTTACGCGTTCCTCCCGAACCTGTAGTTTTGTAAAATCGCTTCCTAGTGCACCCCTACACTTCCGAAGGAATGTGAATGCCAATAAAGTTTGTTGGGCTCATTAGTTTTGGCTGTGCGTTATCTGTAATGGAAGAATCTTATACATACAGATGTTGGATTCTCTCACCACTTCAGAAGACAATTTTCTAAATTTCGCTGTGATTCGCAGGGCTGTTCATATCGAGATTTACAGTTTTATAGATGTGAATGTAACATTATAATATTACTTAAATACTTACAGCGCCGACTGAAAAATTACTTAGGCATACTTACATTAGTTTAAAAAAATAATTATTAAGGTTAAATAAAAAAGGTTTATTAACCTTTGCCTTTTCTTTATTTTAGGCGGTTTAGATTTATTTTTTAAGTTTTGAAGTATAGAATTACAGTATTTTGCTTGCATGAAGAATACAATTAATAACTTAACTAATATGACCATAATTAGCAAAGACAATCTTCTCTTATAGAATAAGATTCCATGGTCGCCGAACCTTCCTATTTTTTGAAGTAAGCAAATGTATGGCATTGTTACAACCATTATAACTTTAATATCGGTTAAGTGTGTATGCATACTAGAATAGTCGCTAGCTTGGCTTGGGCGGCGTATTTACACTAGAACATAATTAAGCGTCCGTGTGGTGACGGATTAAGAATACGGATTGTCACCACCCCATATCATTCCATAGGTGTCGTAAGAGCCGACACAGGGAGCATATTATGCATAGAACAGCACTGTAAGAGAAGAAAAACTCGATACAAACCCAATACCAACCCGTCTGGCCAGCGTGGTATTGTAACGGAATCCTATAGACCCCAGGCTGATTAAAATTTTAGTTTTCTTACTAACTGGGTCTAAAATATCAATTTCAGCCTGGCCCCGCCAAGTAATTTGTGGCCAGGGTTCCCGCGCACCTCCCCGCGCAAGACCATGGAATTCGACCTTACTTTATATTCCTCTGCTGACAGCATTTACCAAACGTAAATGCTTATAATTGAATGAAAGTGGACATCAAAATACTAAAGACAGCGATACATTAGTATTGGTTTGTCGTCACAAAATCACTCTCCATATTTTCATGCTTCACATATTGGTACTTGAGTACAAGGCAGCGTATCTCAGAGACGGCAGCTCCAGGGCGACGAAGAACATGATCCAGGTATATTAGTCATATAGTATTATCGGCGCCGAGTATTTCAGCGATATCCAGTGTATAGTATTGAGCGTACAGTAACAGTCTCAGAACTGATGTCACAAAACGCCTCCTTGCCGCAAGTCACAACATTGAAGCCCATACAAACATAGTCAATTAAAACGTATTAAGCCATCGCGCATAGTTTGCAGGGAAGCTCTCGTTACAATCGCCACTAGATTAGCCGTCAAGGACTTACATCTACCGCGTGACCGACAGGTGGCTCTTCTTTCGCTCTTTAAAACCTTGCAGCTGCTATGTACTGGCCTGTACGCAGGTTAAGACAGCGATTGTGAAAGTCCTGCATTCTACCACCTGATCGCGAATACGGAGACTCCCATCATACATCGCTCGTCTTCACATCCATCATCAACAAGGTACGAACCACTACTAATGGTACACGCGGTTATTAATAATATAACTATGTACAATATCTCATAGAGAACTTTATATTTTAGTCAGCCTGGTATATATATATATAGTGTGATATAGACATAGATACACAACAGAGTTATTAATGTTATACAGTTCATGCAATAAATTACAGTAAAGTGAATAACAGACACTCACCGGACTTTTAGCTGCGTCACTGCCAAACTTACCCCTTGCCCTGTGCTGATCACCTTCTCTTGAAGCCGCTCGCCTTGTTCTTCGATATCACTAAGCACTAATTATCGACCAACACCGAACCTCTTTCGCGCTAGGCCAGGTCCGATCTCTCTCGCGCCATAAGACCAACTGCCTGAACTACCACGCGAGTCCGTTCCCGAGATCTGCCCTCTTCCGCGTCCTAAGACTCACTGTCCGAGATCCGCCCGGTTCCGTGTCCCCACATTGACTGTCTAAAACACCACGCTAGAGCGTTCCCGTGATCTGCCCTCTTTCGCGCCATAAGCCCGACTGTCCAGTCAAACACCACCAACGCAACGCCTCTCAAATCCTTACTACCTGACAAGGGTCCGTTTCTTATCGTTGATCCCCTTTTTTATGATCCTCAACTATACAGCATGTGAACACTACAGTGCCAATATTTTCTCACATTTCATGGCTATTTCTTTACTTATATGCCTGTCACATAACTCTTATAAATTTGTCAAACTCTTGGGATTTATGAGTTTCCTAATTGCATAACGTTGGCGCCAGCGTAGCAATAAGACAAACACATGTGGAAACAAGTATGCGACCTAAGGACTATATATTATTATTTAATTTGGTGTAGCGAGCAACACCATTACATTCCCCCCTCTGAAAATCAGACGCGTAGACTAAGTCATAGCGTATGAGCTTTCACTAAAGATACAATAGCATATGTAGTAGAGTACGCCAGATAAACTGCATCTTATTTTCCACCATTTAACTGCCGGCAAATATCATACAACTTCCAATAAGTATCCATTGCTTCATACCACTTATCCTAACTTATAGTTGATTGATAATAATAACCCTACTATACCCTTGCTAAGGCCGCACCGTACGATACACTAACTAACTATACTCCGCCCATCTCCATATTATGACAACATTGATGCTTATAAGAATCCTGTAGCAATTGTTGCCTCAACTGTGTCTAATCAAATACGAATGTTTTGCTTTGTCTATGAGAAATTATTAAAATTCTTATCCATCTGCATACTACTTCTCCTTAGACCTAAACATCTTAGTAGAACTAGCGCACATAACCGAGATCACCAGTTGCCCGTAATCTATGTTTTCCAATAAGCCAAATGGCGAATTAGCAATAAATTCTCAAAATGGTAGTACAATCTATAAGACATCCTATCCATGCTTAGAATGGAAGTGTACATACCAGATGTCTTCTTGATAAACGGGCAGCGTGGTATGATCGAGGTACCTTATTCGCCATTCTCACTCGTCGAAATCGGGTTCAGTAGCGGGTGTACATGGCGTCAGGTAGCAGTGGCTGAAATAGTTCGCACACACTCGTATAAGAGACTAGTTTTATCAAAATTGACAGACAAGTAGTTGCAATAGTTTTATATAATGAGCTAAATAGTCGTAAACAATAGTATAGTGCAGCAGTCGGTTTCCCCAGACGATAGCTCGACAGTCCCTACAACTAAACAATTCTCAACTCGGTCCCACACTAGGAATGATTCCCATTTAGCTTGAATTGTACGCGCGGGGTTCGAACCCACAACATCCGGCGAGATGGCCGCTCCAATCAGTTCTCCATTCGCATCATCAAGTGTATCGGCACTATGTCTACCTCATTATTAAGGCTCTGATTTTAGTTAACATAAATAACAATCACTATTATTACTCGTGTAGTTGGACGCAGTTGCCAAATATATTATGTCATAAAGAAAAGTTCTATATAATAAACGACACACATAAGGCCCTATGTAACTTAAACCTTCGTTTAATATTGTATGTATATCTGAGAGTTCGGATCAGAGGGAGTCCACTTGCTTGAAGTTAGTCGATGTGCGCGTTTATAGTTAGTAAGGATAATGAAAACTTAGCTCTGTGTAAGATGATCCAATGCGAGATATGTCCTTCAACGCATACTGCAGCTGTCTTGCACTTTACTGGAAAGCCGCTCCTTTGTTATCACAGCTCCACGGTCGGTACCCCGCGTGCGGTAGATGACGTAGGATCCTGGAATTTTAAATGAAATGCCACGAGTATCAAACTTCCAAGATTAGTCATATAACATACGACTTCTATTTGTGTACTAAACCCGGATACAATCTAACAGATGATTGGACAATGTGATGCGGATCACCAAATTCAATGAATACTTTTCAGTACGGATGCGTAGTAAGTATTTTGCATGAGTCTAGCAACAAAATATTATTTTTATTTGGATTCCAGTATCAAGTTAGCTGTTTACGAATATCGCACGATAGGGCTAAACTATGCCTATGAGTCCAGTATGTATCAAGACGTTGTTAGCATGCTGCTTACACTACACACCTCTCGAATCTCATGAGAAATACGAACTCAACATCAAGCTCTAAGCAAACCTTGGGCTCGAACCTTGGTACATTGAGCGCTCTTAAAAGGTATGTGTACAATATACCAGGCATAACATATGCATACATCATTGCCACTGGCTATCACATTGTAACGCAGATGAATAAGTATTGTAAATACTCAGCTTAACTAAAATCTGAGATAGCCTGTAACTGTAACAGTTAGGTAAAATACTGATGCTTAGAATTAACACGTGTAGAATATCTATTTCATATGACGCACGGCGGGAGTCGAACCCATACCAAAGACGGCGGAAATGACTTTCAAAAGCCATTCAGTTTTTCAAAACAATGCAGCACATGTGCAGTCATATCTTAACAAAGTAGCCGGTCTTGGCCCTTGGACAAAGCACATTAATAATACAAAAGAACTATGGCTCCTTTCACGATGGGAATCGAACCCATCCTAAAAACGGCGTAAATGACTTTCTAAAGCCATTCAGTTCCTTAAAACAATGCGCCACATGCGCAATCATATCTTAACAAAGTAGCCCATCCTGTCCTTTTCACGTGCGCGTTGGCGCGTTCGGACAAAGCACATCAATAATACAAAAGAACAATAGTTCCTTTCTAGCCTTCCTTCTTTTAACTAATAAACATCTAAAATGTGTTTCCCTTTTTTGTTTTATCCCTTATTTTTTCACACGCTGGCATTTGGAAACAAAACGTGCCAGATGTCGGCTTATTGCATTGCCTTTCTAGTTTGGGAAACAATTTTAGAACAAAACATTTTAAAACAATGGTCACTAAACCCATCTCTAGACGCACATTATCGGCGAAATATTATTTCCTGCTATAATAACAACAATTAACAAAATATTTTCGTGTTCAACAATAGTGTGCATTCTTTTTATGTTTGGGAATCGAACCCAAAATATTTAAAATCACATTGTACGACTTCTATGAAGCCGAAGCCGATCATTAGGTACATGAGTATAGTATCCGCCGACTTTCACCAATGCTCAGCAATCGAACCTAGAGCTTTTATAAAGTATACCAAAATGCTGCAGTGGGCTAATATTACCCTAATCTACTTGCTAACACGTTAGGAAACTAAATTTACTGATATATGACCTCAGAATAATCCTTTTCTCAATCAAAGCTCGTGTACACTTCATCAATAAAACCCCTATGCATTCTGTAAGAATCTCAACGCAACCAATGTAATAAACTAATACATGCTTGTCCATAGAACGCGAATGCATAAGATAGATATTATTACTAGATTTCGTAATTTAATACGTTTGTTGACACCATTTTGAAATATCGTAGAAACAGGAATCGAACCCGCTATTTCAGTAAGTTTGTTGAAATCATTTTTATAATATCGTAGCAACAGGAGTCGAACCCGCTATTTTAGTAAGTTTGTTAAAAACATTTTTATAATATCGTAGCAACAGGAGTCGAACCTGCTATTTCAGTAAGTTTGTTGAAAACATTTCAAAATATCGTAGCAACAGGAGTCGAACCCGCTATTTCAGTAAGTTAGTGTAATAAATTCCTGTCTCGCAACTCCAAAAAAATATTATACATAATTTATCCTTAAATAATTCCCTCTTATTATATACAGTTATCGAACGCGCTATTAATAAAACGGCGACTACTTTGTTGACGTTGCACAACAATATAGTTATCGTCACAGACATTGCTCAGGAGTCTAACCTGATTTAACTACACCTAGGTGTTCCACGGAATATTCTGGTGTGCATTATACATTAATCTCAAGACATGTTAATGTCCTACCCCAGATATCCTATAAATATAATCTATATAATATAAAATCCTTCTCTTTCCTTATCTAAAATTAGTTCTAACCATCGCTAGTCCGCATCACGAATCGGACTCAAACAGCGAACCTGATACGCAAGTGTTTGTAACCAATAATATGCTTATTATCGAGAGTCGAACTCGATATATTCAAACGTTAAGCATTTTCTGAAGCCAATAATATAACTACTGTCGAGACTCGAACTCGACATACAGTATAAATGACGCGCATGAGCTTTATGTAAAGCAGTGGATCTATGAAGCCAATTATATGATTACATTCGAAATGCAGCGATGTTATAAGACGGACCAAAGTGCTATTAAAATAAATAACACGTGCGAGAGAGCCCTCCTCCGATGATTAAATATAAGATTATTGCTGCGCTTTATCAAAAGCATTTCTATGTACTCAATAATATAACCACTGTCGAGACTCGAACTCGACATACAGTATAAATGACACGCATGAGCAGCATTTATGTAAAGCGTTTCAACATATGTAGTCAGTTATATGTTTACTTTCAAGATACAGCGATATTATAAGAGGAACCACAGTGCCATAAAAATAAATAACACACAGGAAAGTGTGGCACTTAGGCGCAATATCGCCCCCCTCGGACTATTAAATATTGAGATAATTGCCGTGACTTAAATACTATTTCGACTTTCTGAAATGAACATGATCGTCTATCGATTAATGAATGGCACGTTGTGTCTAATTAATTCGATATTTTCCTACGTTGTGTATTGTTATTTCGCTACGTTGTGTATGTATTTTCCTACGTTGTGTTTGTATTTTTCTACGTTGTGTTTGTGTAGTAACCCTTTAGATCTTCCTCGTTGTTCTGAAGTGAATCAGAACATTTTATGACGAGGATCCTGGTCACGGCACCAAATGTAACGGAATCCTATAGACCCCAGGCTGATTAAAATTTTAGTTTTCTTACTAACTGGGTCTAAAATATCAATTTCAGCCTGGCCCCGCCAAGTAATTTGTGGCCAGGGTTCCCGCGCACCTCCCCGCGCAAGACCATGGAATTCGACCTTACTTTATATTCCTCTGCTGACAGCATTTACCAAACGTAAATGCTTATAATTGAATGAAAGTGGACATCAAAATACTAAAGACAGCGATACATTAGTATTGGTTTGTCGTCACAAAATCACTCTCCATATTTTCATGCTTCACATATTGGTACTTGAGTACAAGGCAGCGTATCTCAGAGACGGCAGCTCCAGGGCGACGAAGAACATGATCCAGGTATATTAGTCATATAGTATTATCGGCGCCGAGTATTTCAGCGATATCCAGTGTATAGTATTGAGCGTACAGTAACAGTCTCAGAACTGATGTCACAAAACGCCTCCTTGCCGCAAGTCACAACATTGAAGCCCATACAAACATAGTCAATTAAAACGTATTAAGCCATCGCGCATAGTTTGCAGGGAAGCTCTCGTTACAATCGCCACTAGATTAGCCGTCAAGGACTTACATCTACCGCGTGACCGACAGGTGGCTCTTCTTTCGCTCTTTAAAACCTTGCAGCTGCTATGTACTGGCCTGTACGCAGGTTAAGACAGCGATTGTGAAAGTCCTGCATTCTACCACCTGATCGCGAATACGGAGACTCCCATCATACATCGCTCGTCTTCACATCCATCATCAACAAGGTACGAACCACTACTAATGGTACACGCGGTTATTAATAATATAACTATGTACAATATCTCATAGAGAACTTTATATTTTAGTCAGCCTGGTATATATATATATAGTGTGATATAGACATAGATACACAACAGAGTTATTAATGTTATACAGTTCATGCAATAAATTACAGTAAAGTGAATAACAGACACTCACCGGACTTTTAGCTGCGTCACTGCCAAACTTACCCCTTGCCCTGTGCTGATCACCTTCTCTTGAAGCCGCTCGCCTTGTTCTTCGATATCACTAAGCACTAATTATCGACCAACACCGAACCTCTTTCGCGCTAGGCCAGGTCCGATCTCTCTCGCGCCATAAGACCAACTGCCTGAACTACCACGCGAGTCCGTTCCCGAGATCTGCCCTCTTCCGCGTCCTAAGACTCACTGTCCGAGATCCGCCCGGTTCCGTGTCCCCACATTGACTGTCTAAAACACCACGCTAGAGCGTTCCCGTGATCTGCCCTCTTTCGCGCCATAAGCCCGACTGTCCAGTCAAACACCACCAACGCAACGCCTCTCAAATCCTTACTACCTGACAAGGGTCCGTTTCTTATCGTTGATCCCCTTTTTTATGATCCTCAACTATACAGCATGTGAACACTACAGTGCCAATATTTTCTCACATTTCATGGCTATTTCTTTACTTATATGCCTGTCACATAACTCTTATAAATTTGTCAAACTCTTGGGATTTATGAGTTTCCTAATTGCATAACGTTGGCGCCAGCGTAGCAATAAGACAAACACATGTGGAAACAAGTATGCGACCTAAGGACTATATATTATTATTTAATTTGGTGTAGCGAGCAACACCATTACAGTATAGTAGACCAATTCCTTCTTTCAAAGAAGTGTCCTAGTCCAGCAGTGGACTGTTAATGGCCGTTAATGATGATGATAACCAATTTTCCTAAAAAAATAATATTCAGCACCGGTAAATCCTGGCTTCTATAACCTTTAGAATCTGGACCATCTCTCGTCAATATCAGTGACCGATCTTCAATCCAATTCAATAACTAGACCTCGATATTTAGTGGATAGCAATCTGCCAGCCTATATCTGAACTGGATCAAGTTGTCAGGGAGTTTATAGACACTATCCTCGATATTTAGTGGATAGCAATCTGCCAGCCTATATCTGAACTGGATCAAGTTGTCAGGGAGTTTATAGACACTATCCTAGATTGAATTCTTTTATTTTAAATTTCACTTCACTATCTAAAGATGTAGGTTGACCATTAAGCCGTACTGTGTTATAAATGGCTTTTATATCGAGCTGCCTCAGTCTGCGGCGATAGTGAGGCACGTTTTAATAGAAATTTGATACCCACAATAGCCTTTTTGTGAAATGAAGGACATACGATAGAATATAGGATCGGTATTTAAGCGCCTGTCACGTAATTGTTTTATGAACTTGAATGAAAGATAAAGACATTCTGCGCCGACAACAGGTCATATGGAAACAGGGTAGGCAGTTCTTTCCCGATCTACATCTACAGAAACTAAAGTGCTACGGTTGTAAGCAGTCTTTGTAAATATATTCATATATAGGTACAAATATGTAGTTGGGAGGATCATTAATATGAAGTCCTGAATGCTATCAAAAATCTCATTTCACTCTAAATAAGGATGTATGAAATGATTAGATATGAAGTTCTGATATAATGAGTTCAAATCTATGTTTATTTTTTTCGAGATAATTCTTTGTTTTGTTTTAATCGAGGAATAGAAAGTGTCTATCATGGCGTAATGAAAGGGTGGTAATTAACACCGTTTCATGGACATACAAGGTGGAGTAGTATAAGGTCCCGAAGCTACATTTTGCTATCATGTGGCCGGTCGTAGCCTGTGTGTACATGGATTAATTCAGTTCGGAAGTTTATTACGAATACGATATCCTTATACTAAAGATATAGTAGATACAGTTTTGAAAATCTCTCATAAGGGTTGTCTTTTCTACCGACTGAAATATAATTTACATACACACATACTCGTACATATCAGTCATATCAGTCTCCAAGGCTCTCCACATGGACCGATCCTGAGCCACCCGCATGACCAGTCCACCTTTGCTACGACACCCGGTGCATCTATGTATAGCAGTGGACGTCTTTCTGCTGATATGATAATGACATATCAGTCCAATCAAATAAATAATTTCAATGAACAGCAACAGACCAACGGGTAAATAAAATAACTAAAACATGGTTGTACCGAGCTGTGAAACTAAATGACTCAGTTGGTTTGCCATATTTATTTGCTATAAATTTATTTCAATGTAAATAGTGCAAGAGTATAATTGTATAAGCTATGGAGCTGCGCCGCAGTAGACAGCCAAAAGGGATTTCAACATACAATATATTGAAATGTTTTTTACACTGCGAGAAAATCTATTATTACATGATATTATAAAACAATAATTTAATACGGTTAAAAATACGAATAAGATAACATTATCAGAAAAAAATAAAAAGTAATGTAAAATTATTATATACAATACAAATAAAAATAAATAAAATATTTAAAAGCCGTCATGAAAATCCTCCAGATGCTGTATAGCAATGCTAATTATAAAACGAAGTCTTTAGGTCTGTTCGCAGAAAAGTCAGAATCACTGAACGTATTTGCACCTCATGCTTACACACGAATCAGAGCAGAGCGCTTCATGAGGGCGTGCACCGTGGACTATTATAAGTTAAGCAACATTTTCGCAAAGCTACAGAGGGTTTCATAAGCCTTTATGGGTTACGAGTTGATGTTGGCAATATGACCCTAGTTTTCTTCGTGCAGGAATCCTTATTTTTTTTTTTGCGTGGTGAAACTCTTTTCTGAGTGCCTCTCCGCGTGGCAGGCAGAGAGGGTATGTCGGACTCACCGGGACGGAACCCGGTCTTACCAACTAAAACCACCACGATAGCCACCTCAGCGCTCAAAAGAATGGGACACAGGGAACGCGGGTGTGCTGCTCCTGGGTCCCGTTACGCTTGTGCGGGCGACACTGCCGCGGGCGCCTGCCCTGTAGAAGGTGCCGAAAGGAGTGGGTATTCTGTGCCCGCCCTAGCAGAAAGAGATGGTGGCGCAACCGTCGTCTGTTTTGCCTTCTTCTTACTACGCTTCCTCGCGTTGGATGTTGAGGGCGTACAGGTCTCCATTGTGAGAGTTTGTAGAGAGGGCAATGGGGTTACCCTCCGGGAAAGGATTTGGGCCCTCAGCTCTGCAAACTTCTGGTCCATTTGAGCCACTACTTGAGTCGAAATTTGGGCCACTATTTTCGTCCCGCCCATTCACAGGGGCTGCAGTGTGGGACTTTTCCGGCGTCGGCGTTGGCGGTGGCATCGGCGCTGGCGGTGGCATCAGCGCTGCAGCTCCCAAAGTTGCCTCGCTCCTAGGCGAAGGCACCCAGAGTGCTTTGGCGAAGCTCCGCCAGTTCGGCAACCATTGCGGCCATGCAGCTCTCCAAGGAGGCCACACGAGTTCGGAGCTTTGAGTTATCCTGCTCTAAGCGATCCACGCCTGGGTCTCTTATGCCGTGAAGGTCCGTTACAGCCGCTTGAATCTTCCGAGCCGCTACTCTGAGGGTGTGCGCAAATTCCCCCTTCAGACTGCGGCTCTGATTCGCCACCTTCTGGACGTCTGCTAGAGACTCCAGTGCTATGGCGCCCACAGCCGCCACCGGTTGCTGCCTCATGTCGGCCAGCAGCTCCTCAACGCAGGGCAGTTTTGATTTAGAGTTAGTAGTAGTCTTACGCACTAGAGGGTCTAAAATAGCCTCCGGGTCCTACGACGGCCGGTTGAGGTCGGCGTTTACGCGTTCGCCGCGTTTCAGACGATAAAAATGCGACGGACATGGCCGAGCTATCGCTTTCGAAGTCTGAGGCCCTTTCACGCGACGTTTCCGTGTTTGAGGTAACCGGGCGAGAAAACACCCGCTGGGTCGAGCGTGTTGGGCCGATGTCATTGGCTTTTAGGAAAGTTCTACCTTCCCATGTGGGTAGGGGTGAGGTCCGTCTTCTCGACATAGGACGAACACCCTCGGTATTTTCGGTGTCAATAGAGCGTGGCACGTGGCTGTTCTGATGCGGGTTGCCACCCCAGAATATTCTCCGGACGCGGAGCGCCCGGTACCCTCCTAGGGTATCGTGCAGGATACCTACCTACCTAAAAAAGACTTTTTTAAATATATAGCTTGATATTGTGTCGTATGAACTGAGGCAACAATTTAATAGCCAAGTGGAGATACCAACAGAGTTCTCATTACGTTGGTAAGTATCGCTTGCCTCGTGCCTCGAAGGGCATGTTAAGCAGTCGGTCCCGGCTGTCATGTAGATCCTTGACAGTCGTTATGGGGATTCAGTACCTTTAAATATACCTGTTAGGATACTGACACTGGTCTAAATTATCGGATATAGGTAGCTATTCTTTCGGGTTGTGGAAGTCAGACGACATTCTGTGAAAAAAGTTATATTTTATCCAATCTGGTTAACCTATAAAACGACAGAGCGTAAGTCTTGGATGCAACTGGGAGCGCTAGGACGATCACTGTATCGTATGAGCAATAATTTCATCCACGTTTGTGGCTACTGGCGACACTCGGCTGTACTAAATCTGCATACATGAATACTTAGAGTGATGCCATATAACGAGGTACACGGTGGCACACGTTTTGATTTTGTGGAAATGACTCAGTTGGAGTGTATTTAGCGTTCGTGTGTTTGTGTCATTTTAGCAGATTGTGTAACGTTGAGTTTTGAAATGGAATGAAAGCTTTGACTACACGATTACTGGACTGTTTGGTTTTAAAGTTCATTATACAACCTTTGGCAGTCCACTGCTGTCAAAGACAAAGGCTGAGTGTAAACTGTTTAAATTAATAATATTGAAAATGTAACTGCTTTAAATTTCTCATTTTAGGGATTCTTATTCATTTTTAGGGAAATTATGGCAACGTGAGACTGCGTGGCATAGGGTTCGATGTCAACTTTACCATATTCTCTTGAGAAACATAATATTTGCTTTGTGTAATTAATTTAATTCTTTAGTCATGTTTTACAACACCCGAGGAATATAGAAGCTTATACCTATATACTAATAATAGAAGTACAATCAGCCTTGATGTCGTTAAGGGCGACCAAGGGCCAGCGTGGTATAATGAATTAAGCCCTATTGACTCAGAGTGCTACTGAGAAGCAAAGTGGTAGAGGTTCCAGCAGTGGACTGCAAAAAGCTGTAAAAGGAGCCGCGACTCCTGCTCTTTAACTATACTCGTAGCAAAAATAACATTAATTTGTTGCTTCATTTTGACGTGAAAGAAGAATAAACATACTTTCCCATTTATAGTCTTAATATGGATTATATAGAATGTCGTGGCATCAGAAAACCCGCGGCGCAACGCGTCATGTGTCCCTAATTACGACATCACTGATGCATCATACGTTACAAAGGCAAGCCATAGAAGGTCATATTTGTATATATGAAATCCTCAGCTTGCGTTACTGACTGAGTAACAGACAGCAAACAGAAAAAAGTATTGGGCCCATGAAGCTGCAATTTGGCATCTCTGTTTCTTGGGAATCGTAGAGGTACTAGGAAAGGATTGCCTAGTAGTGTAGTACATACATACATAGACTCACGCCTGTTTCCCGGAGAGGTAGGCAGAGACTAATGAACGGAACGCCATTTGCAGCGATCCTGACATACCTCTCTTGCTTCATTCACTCCCATCAAGTTTCTCATGCATGCTCTTCTGTTTAGGGTATTTCTGACCTATCTTTTTTTTAGGATGACTCCAATCTGGTCAAAGAACGTCCGCCTAGGTCTTCCCTTTCGTCCTGTCCCATTCACACTTGCCTTATATATCTTCTTTGTCAGTCTTTCGTCATCCATCCTCTCCATGTGCCCCAACCATCTTATAGTGTAGTGTATTAGGAAAATTCCCGGGGTCGGGCAGAAACGGGTGAATAAAAAAATATGTGCGGGCGTAGCTGCGGTCATTCTGTATTTGTTTAATAGCAAAGGACGTGTGCCCCATCGAAAGTTTATTGAACCCTGCATGTGTTAAACAAAACTGTGGCTTATGTGTTATCGACGCATTAAATTTCACTGCAAATATATGGCGTTGTTCATTAAGCGGCGCCGCCGGTGGCCAAATAACTGAGGCGTTGAACTTGCACCCAGAGGACATAGGTTCAATCTAATATTGCAATATTGATGTGAACTGTACAAGTCTATGCAAAGTTTATAATATAAATATATTCAGTCAAAAAAGTATCGGGAATGAATTATTTGTTTATGGTTCCATATTAAAAATTTTGTTTTTCAAAGAGTTTGTCTTAAATAACAATGGCCAAATATTTATAGGAGCTGTACCTGAACTTTTTTTCCATGTACAATAACAAACTATAGTGCGATTTGTTTGTGTTTATGTATTAAATACTATTCCCTCAGTAAATGGCACGTAAGAAGCCAGAATAATTTAATATTTACAAAAATACTTTGAATGTTAGAATCTACAAATAACGTACCAAATACACAGTTTCAACAGCTCATCAAAATGATTTAATAATGTTTTAGGTATTAAGTATGTGAATGAATATAACACTCAATGTATTTTATCACAAAAAATGCAATAACAACCATAGATTATACAGATATACTGGTATAGATGCGCAACTCCCTCTAAGGAAAAAGTTCAATAGGCATCGTCTACGCTAGATGGCGTACAAACAATTTTATTTTTATTCCGATCGTATAGATGGCGTTAGTAGTGGATTCATTTTTCAAAATAAAATAAATGTTGAATTTCGGTGTTAATAAATAAGTAAATGACAACTACATATAACATAACATAACTACATATACACCCACACTTCGCCAGATATGTTTCGGTCCCAATGTAATAGGGGGCGAGCCTATTGCCATCTACCGGGCACATTTTTAAGCGAGCGATAATTAATATTTTTATTTTAATACACACATAACTACGAAAAGTCATAGGTGTGTGCCCGGGGTAACTGGGGATCGAACCCGAGACCATCGTCTCGGCAGTCCGTTACGTACACCACTGGGCTATCGCCGCTTTTTTAAATGACAACTATTATGTAAAATATGCAATTTAAAAGTAAAAAAAAATAAAAATCACAAAATGTAATTCTTGGTAAGCGTGGATTCGATCCACGGACATCTAGTTTATGAGCAGAGCACGCTCCTTATCAAAGTTGGCGAAATGACCGTTCAGTTGTCGCTTTTTCTTTAGTTCTTGCCCTCATCGGTAGATGGCGCTGATTATATGAAATTTATCCATGTATGGAACTTTCGCGGCCCTGATAACAACCATAGAACATATACCTACCTGATATCAAAGACATTAAATACTACCTACTGATAACTAATTTTTGCAAATAATTTACTTACTGTAACCAAATATGATGGGATTAGGTAAGGTCTTGTTTTTATATAAGAATTAAAGATCTAAAATCGCATAAAAGAACGTATCATAACCTCACAAGTCACAACAAACGCAGTGGATCGCAACTGTCAATAGTGTCAACCGATATCAAGGAATTGTCAAACAATAACAAATCACGTTTCGTTACACGCTTATTAGCAAAATAGTGATGCAATTTTTACTTTTGTTAAGTTTTCTATTTTATAAATACAAACAGATTTTGATATATTGTGATATTTACTTATTAAGTGAAATATTTTACCGCTTCTTAACTATTAAAAATGAAAATAATGTTTTAAGTATAGTCGATAAAATAATTAATACGAAATGGAACGTTAATAAGGTACATTCTGGTTGCAACAAATTGTACAATGATAAAAAAATGAATCTGCCGTGTGGTTGACGGCATAGAATACAAGTGTCACCACCCCCTACCTTCCCGTGGGTGTCGTAAGAGGCGACTAAGGGATAACACGATGCAAATACCATCTTTGCGTAGAGACGGAAAACTCGACTTCAAACCCTATACGACTGCGTCGTTGGTCTCGCGGCATAAATGTGCGCATGGGATCGGGAGGTCCCGGGTTCGATTCCTGGGTTGGGCAGTGTTATTGGGTTTTTCTGTCACGAAATTCTCAGTAGCCGCAAGGAGTCTGGAAATGTGCCCGGTACGGCAATAGGCTCGCCCCTTATTACGTGGGACTAAAGTATATCTGGCGAAAAGTGGGTGTATAAATACACCTCTGCCTACCCCTTCGGGGATAAAAGGCGTGACGTTATGTATTATTATGTAAAAAAATGAATATCTTTATTTCTTGGCATTTTTATGAGATATTTTTAACTGTTTATATAACTTTGAAAAATTACTATTTTTTTCATGTATATTAAATTTGTGTACACGCTAAGGTACGATTTGGCCAATGTTCTATTGCATCGCCAAAGGAATTTCGTGTTATGAATGAAAATGTTACAGAATGGAGAATGGCTTACGGTGAATCGACTTTATCAAAAACTCGTGCTTATGTGTGGTACAAAGCGTTCAAAAGCAGTCGAGATGTGATGGAATATTTGCCTGGCTCTGGTAGGCCATCAACGTCTGCAACCGAAGTAAATATCGCAAAAGTGAAGAAAACACTGACTGAAAATCCTCATTCAACTTTAAGAGAGATAGTCGCCGAACTTTCTGGATCTCACGAGTCGATCCGTACCATTTCAACTTATCATTTGGGTATGAAACATTTTGCTGCTCGGCTAGCCCCAAAATAATTTTGCACCACGATAATGCGCCTTCGCATACGGCCATCATTGTGAACGAATTTATGACCAAACACTCAACAAATAACATCAAGCAACCACCATAATTATTCACCAAATATGGCTTCAGCCGACTTCTTTCTTTTTCCTAAACTCAAATAACTACTTTATGGCACCCATTTTCAATCGATAGAAGACATAAAAAGGAGAATTCGCGGCGAGACCTGAACTCAATTCTGGAAACAGCGTTTAAAAAAAAATTTTTTGATGACTGGACTATTCGTTGGCGTAAGTGTATCGTTTCTGAAGGAGCATACTTTGAAGGTGATAAAATAAATTTGGATGAATAACAAACAGTTTGTGTCATTAACACACAAACTGTTTGTTATTCATCCATATTCCCGGTACTTTCTTGACAGAGTAGTATAGCTGTCTTAATTTTTGATATGACAACGCCTGCAGTATAGGATTATTTCTGTCGCGGGATCTTTACAAATATACAATCAACGGACACAATGAGACCCAGACTCGGTACAACAATTTATGCATCACTCAAAGTGTTGTTGAGTATGAGCATCGAACACAGAACACTTGGCGTATCCAGAACCGTTGTTTTGTTTGATTTGTTTTTCGTGGGAGTGTGTAGCCAACTCTGGTGTCGGAGTTTTCAGACCGCCCGAAGGCCTCCAACATGGCCTAACGATTCTTATCCTGAGACAAGAACCGGGACCGACAGCTTTACGTGCCCGCCGAAACACGGTAGCGCTCAGATATAAATGTCACACACGGTCACCCATCCAAGTGGCGACCTGTGCAAGCGTTGCTTAACTTTGTCGATCTGTTACGAACGACAAGCTAAGTCTCGCTATGTGCGCTACAAGAAAAGTATCAGGGCGCCAAGGTGAATGCTTATACCTCTACGCCAAGTAAGCAAAATACAATAATTTTGATCTTTGCGGTCAATTTTAGTTAATGTGATCGAATTGGTTCATAGCTGCAAATTACAAAGTTTCGGTAGGCGTTTCCATGTCAGCAGCACTTTTTTGACTTTTCTTACTTTGGGGACACTGTACATTTTTAATTCTAATTTAATTCTATATTATCCTCAAATAAGTGCTAAATAACGCGATTTGAAGCTAAAGGCCTATTTCCAAGCATCGCTACCGATCGCAGTCGCGCATGCTGTGGCACAAGATCGACTGTAGTGTATAAATCTGTATATACTTATAAAATTCTTGCGTGACTGATTTAATAAACTGACAACGCACAGCAAAAATATTGGGCATAGGCAGCTGAAATTTGCATGTATGTTCCTTGGGAACCGTACGGGTATACTAAGAAGAGATTTCTCGATAATCCCACAGGATCGGCAGAAACAGATAAATTAGGGTAGCCTTTAGTATAATATAAAATCAGCCAATAATTTGACCTGTTTCCAGTATAATTAACTGCTACAATACACATTCACAGATACAGTCAACGGCTTTATAATTTTCCTCGGGGGAAACAATATGTTATGTTTTCTATTTGTATGATAATTGTATCAAAGCCACGACCTTCCTTCCTATTTATAGTTATGTAGGCTTTTTAAAATAATATTACCTATATAAAGATACAACGAAATATTTTTCTGTAAGGTAATATTTTTATTCATAGCCTGATGCTGTAGTAGTTTAAGCAGACACCTTGCTACTAAAGCTTTGTGTCTTATAAATTTGAGTTCTGAGTCTGGGTGTTGCTTAGATATTACGTCATTTTTTTTAATATTTGTATATTCCGATCTGTCAGCTCGATTTTATTTTTATTTTTATCAAGATATATTTCGATCTCAATAATAAAAATCGACGCAGTTATCCAACTTGTGTCGTCCAGATCGACCGTTAATACAACAAATTCTATTACTCTCGTACGCTACATTTCCTTTTATACATCGAACCCAAGACCATCAAGCTTAACGCGCAAACTAACACCACTAGACCACAGAACGGTACTTCTCAGAATAAATTATTAATTAGCTCCCTCATTAAAAGGAAACAAACCATATCATTGCTACATTGAGTTACTAAATTACATATTGTTTGCGACAGGTGTCGACTTTGTAACGAATATGTCGCTTGTATTCAAATCATCTGAGAACATTAACATGTGTTTAATGTTTACTTTAAATATATTTAAAATGGCTTTGGATTTGGTTAAAAGTATAAGCGCTAGCGATTGATTATCGAATACTGCAAATAGATTGAAGATATCTCGATTGTCATAAAAGATTTTAGATTTACTAGTCAGTGACTATACTCCCTATTTCCAACTCCTTCAATTTTTTTTTCGCAACACCTGGCAAAAATATAATCAAATTTCGTTTAGCGGCTTTGACGAAAAAACGGAATATACTAAAATGCTTTGGTATTAATATAAGTAGGATGGTAGGTATCATCACAACAAAATATGTTGACTTTTTACAAAGTACCTATCTCAAAACGAAAAGTAGAAAATATGTAATGTGTATCTATTCTATAATTCTAATACTTTCAAAATTTTGTGAATTGTTTTATTTACATCATCAGCCTTTAACAGTCCACTGCTGGACTAGGCCTCTCCTTTGAAAGGGGGAATCGGCCTACTATACCACGCTGGCCAAACGGGTTGGTATAGGGTTTGTATCAAGTTTTCCTTCTCTTACAGTGCTGTTCTCTGCACACTATGCTCCCTCTGTTGGCTCTTACGACACCCATGGGATGATATGGGGTGGTGACATCCCGTATTCTTAATCCGTCACCACACGGACAATTGATTTATTTAAGTATACATATAAAGACCCATGCGCCCATACTTACTTACTGGAGTAACGAATGTAATACAATCGCTATACACTTAATTATGCTCCACAACCCATACAACACAGTATAGAATACACATAGAACACATCATTATCGGCACACAAGACTCCGTTCAAAAATCATTGGAGTATGAAATGACAACTGAGACGGACGTCTTTGCGGCTGCCTCAGGAAATGTATTTCCCCTAAGGTTGTACCCAACGTACCCATTTTATAAGGACAAAGACCGAACGCCAGCAACAAAAAGGTAAGGTAAAGCACCCATGTGGTAAATTAAACCTTCCTTTTTCGGATCTAATTGTTGTCTGTTTTGCTTGTGACTAACGTTGTGTACTAGTATTTTAATGTGGTCGCAATCGTGACTTACTATTAAAGGACTTTATGGAACTAGTTTTTTTAAGTTTTATTGGATTAACTTGAAGGCAAAATTAAAAATAATATTATAAATCTGAAGAGCTTGTTTATTGGGTTGAAAGCGCTTATCTTTAAAAATTCTGATCCAGTAGTTATTTTCGTGTTTTAGCGACCAAATATCGAGATAGGCTATATAACATCACGCTATTAGTTTACAGTGCGGTGTCTTAAATAACGCAAGTGTAATCTAGAACTGACTATTGTTGTATAATAAAGATAAAATATGTACCATTGTTTTTATTATTAAAACAATGTAAACGATTAAGTACAAACAAACAACAATTTTTCAAAACGGAATACCTACCAACCACGAACCAGAAAGAATTGACTACGATTCGCCTTATTGGTGGACACTGTGTTGTTTCTTTTTGTTGTTAATACCCCTGTTTTGTTTATGCCTGTAGCGGGGAGACATACACAATTACGTACCCTTGCCTTGCCTTCTCTAAGAGGCGGAAAATGACGACGTAATTTAAGTTTCCACAGTGAACATTAAAAGAAAAGCCACACTTTCGTAAGCAGTTAATTTATGAAAGAAACAAGTACAGTTAAAAATTAATTAATCATCGTTCTTTTAGCTGTTTTATTATTTCCTCAACGAAAATGTTTGTTCAAAAAAATTCAAACAAACATTAATTTATTTTCACAGACAATAGTCTTCCGGCGTCCCTTTTACTTATCAAATAAATCTAAAAGTATTAAATTAAGTTAGAGATATATCTGAATCAATCGGTTACACAAGATACAGTATTACGGTTATATATGTAACTGAACATGGCATGTTACATTTATGTAGATTGGGGCTTAACTCAAAATTGTGTTGTGGTTGGAACCTCCTTATTGAGTAATGTAAAATTCTTCCTCTTACTAGTCTAGCCAGATATGAGAGGATATGACCTTTTCTGCAGAGCGACTGCCGTCTGACCTCTGCAACTCTAAGGGATGACGACATTTCATGATTTAGACCAGTATCAGTTTATGGGAAGGTACTAACTCCTCGGGACAGAACCGACAGTTTAGCGTGCTCTCCGAGATACGAGGAAAGCGTTCATTAATAATTTAATATGTACGTACATAATTTATCCGCATCGATAAGTCAGTATTACGCGCTGTAGAAACAGATAGCTTCTGTATTGCCTGTCATGTGTAAAGAAGAATAATATAACACCTAAAACAGACGTTTCTATCAGCAATCCATTTCCATTTGCATTCAACAACACAAAATTTATCGCAGCTTACTAACAATTGTTGTTCAGTAAAAAGGTTAATTGTTTTATAAAAACGCTTTTAGTAAAATCCACGCCAGTGGCGAGAAGTAAAACTACATTTAATGAATGTAGTTTTACTTCAGAGTTCTTCATTTACATGCTTTATGCGATTGTAAAATTTTGCTGTGTGATAAAAATGTGCTGACATTTACAGCTTTCCAACTTTTCTAGATCACTAGTCTAAACTGTTTTGAAGCCAGATGTATAAAAAATTACGTCTTTTTACTATTCGTGGCCGTTGACTTTTATTAGGCAGCGATAGTCTAGTCGAAAGAATAACGGCCGGTCAAAATATCTTGGGCCCAATTCTGCTAAATAAATATAGTCTCGATATCATGTCAGTGTCATACTTACGTCACAAAAAGCGTATTCTTCTAAATTATCTGATATTTGAATGAAATTGTAACGAGATTGTATGTGTCAACGACGAACTGTTTATTTTAAATTATACGATAATGACATTAGGTTTAGAGAATACCGCTTTTAAATCCATTCAAAATATAATATCGATGTCATATAAAAATAGCAGAATTGACCCCCTGATCTATCAACGGTTTCGGCTATAATATATAATATATATAATTATTATCTATGACTGGAGTTTGGAGGAAAATATTTCAGCAACAATCTAAACTAGATATGAAATATTCCCAAACAGTAAACATTGATGAAGGTTGTTCTTCTACGGATAATCTACTAAGTTTATTTTGTGAAAAGTATAATATGTTCCAGAACACAATCAAATCTAAACTATTAAGCTGACTATATACTCCCCAAGCAAATACATGACTACCAAACACAACACAGTTAAATACACACCCAGCAAAATTCAACTGAAGACCCTTAACAACGCTCCAAGCAATCTGTCAAACTGACATTAACTCCAAAGATATCATAATTTATTCCGAGTTCAACACGGCTTTAACATTTAATAAATAAAGTACTTAACACGGTATGTATTTAAAGCTCATTGCATCATTCCTGACAGTTTAAAGGCCATCATGATATACCGAATCGTTAATTTGTGCGAAAAGCCTCCCTGAAAGTGATTTTTTAAGTCCGTTCCAAAGATAATTTTTCAGAGATACTTTTATCGTTATTTTTTCTGGCATTCGAAACTCCATGGAGTTTAATTATTACGTGAAATTTTATTTACTACGTTATAAATTATTATGTTTGGTGGATATTTTTGCACATTTTCGTATGAGGAGTCCATTAACAGTTATTGGAATGGAGGTCTATAAAATGTTTGAGTTTTCCCGTGATCTGAATTCGGATTTTGTTCTAATGAAGTGCGACTGGTTCTTAATTGTTGTTGTTCGATTCATAATTTTTATTCTTAGAATTTATTTCATAAGCTTGTATATAAATATATTTTAAAGAGGTAGCCTAGTAACTTCGCTAATCATTTATTTTGTGGCAGAAGCAGGTTCAATTTTACAGTGCAATATATGGTATTTGTATGCTAGAGAGTGGACCCCAGGTTCTCATTGGGACAGTGCTAGAAGGATGATGGTATGTCGATGCACTATCTTTCGATGGCAAGCTCTTTGGATATTTTAAGTATGCAAACATATCTAGCTACTTACATTATTTATTTAAAGGGTCTCGATCGCGCAAGAAGTGATTAGCAAGTATACGATACTTTATTTGTTTTTATTGTCTAGTTAAGTTATTTAATACCTGCCTTATTGTATATTTGCGTTAATTTATCATGTTGTTATGTCTTACTTGTGGCAATAAACTTATTTCTTAATTCCTTTCTTTTAAATAAATATTTATATAGATAAATATTCTGAACTCATCTAAAGCCTATATTCTCTAGTTACGGTCTCAAAACCCGCATTGCATGTAATCAGAGGTAGCATAGCACTGTAGTTACAATAAAAAATGTACAAACTCACTGCGGTGTTCGTCGAAAAAAGTAGCTGACCCTTATATGTTCGGGTTTAAATGTTTTGAGTTTTGTACAAGAAGACAAGGCATCCTAAGGACATAATCGTCCATAAAAAATTATACATATTTCTTTGTATATACATTATACAAAGAAATCAAGTTCACTTGTTGAAAATATTTTAATAAGAAAAGTCAATAGCCAAGGAATACTTAAATGTGATACTGATGGACTATTTTATTATGAAACAGTGAAATATTGGCCTTTGGGTTGCGGAGGTCAGACGGTAATATGGAAAAGCCAATATTCAGTCAAATCTGGATAGACTAGTCAGCAGGCCCCAGTGGGCAACTGGAATAACGTTAGGACGATGATCATACATACAACAAATAAGAGGAACCAAACATAATGACCTCATCACTGTATACTCTGGCCAAGTAAGGTCTACAAACAGATAAACTACTACGACTTTACAAATAAATCAAGGACTCACAAATGTAACACACATAATACAACAAATGTTTAATCGTACAATACATGAAAAAGTGTGACCATAAAATAGCCAGTTCGATTCCTCGTTTGACAGATTTATTGGTCGTAAACACGGCGGACAATGGCCTATTACAGGACACTCAATTTGTTGCGTTTATATACAATGTTGTATAATTATTCGATGGGTTAAGGAGTTGTGCATAAGCACGGATAGAATTTAATGTTTTAAACTCAACTAAAATTGTTTTTATTTTATTTTTAGTGTAGTTAAAGAGAAAGATTGTAGAAAGTTTTGTTTGCTTAGCTAAATGTTTTACTGAGTAAATTTAAAATAAAGTAAATGAAATAAGAGGAAATATAAAACATGATTACACAGAATGGCCTACCACTACTAAAACTGAAGGTTTACGAGGATAGTCCGATAATTTTTTTAAACTCTCTAGCATAAATATAAGTGCCTTCTCTACCCTATTTATAGTAAACCTAAGTATTTATTTTATCTATAAATATTTTTTTTTGTCTTGCTGATTGACTGACAGACAACACGCAGCCAAAACTATTGGGCATAAGAAGCTAAAATTTGGCATGATCCTTGGAGACCAAGTAGGGCTGTACCAAGAAGGGAATGCCGGAAATGCCTACGACATTGGGCAGAAACTGTTAAATTAAAAAATAATGTGCATACTTAGAGCTATGGGTATTCTCTGTTGCTCTTACAGATCTTGTAATCAAAACAATTACAATATAATAAGCCTACAGTCACCGCCATTACCATTGCTGCAGAGATGCAGATTACCAAAACCTCTATCTCTAAGTCACAAATGCATTCAGCGAATATATCATTGTTGGCGATAGCTATCAATGTGTGAAAATTGGTAAATGTGTTGGTGCTGAACGTAAAAATAGTGGTTTTGTCATACCACAGGGCAGTATTTTGGGGCCAACTTTGTTTCTTATCTATTTTTTATGTTATGTTAATAGGCGGCAAACGAGCAGACGGATTGCGTGATGGTAAGCAATTACCGCCGCCCATGGACACAAACAACACCACAGGAGTCACAAGTGCGTTGCCGCCCCTTGGGGTTGGGACTTTTCCCAACCTTTACCATTTGGGATAGGATGAGGAGTGGGATGAGGAAGAAGGAATAGGGGATAGGGCCTCCGGCACTCTCACTCACCGAACGAAACGCAACAGTTTAGGTACTGTTACTTTACGTCGATTTTCTGTGAGAGGGTAGTACTTCCCCGGTCGAGCCGGCCCATCCATGCTAAATACAGCAAGGCTCTACTACCTTGAAAATGTATAAACGATATTTACAGCTTAAATGTTGAAAACGGTATATTAATATCATATGCTGACGACACAGCGCTTTTATTCTAGGCCAATACATACCTGAGCTATATGACCGTGCGCAAAATGGTTTTAATATTGTTTCAAATTGGCTACACCAAAATCTGTTAACCATGAGTATACACAAAACGAAATACATGTTATTTAGAATGAGAAATACTTTTTTTTTTTTTTGGTGTCGGGTTGGAAAATCCTCATGGAGTCCCTCCGCCCTGGGGGAAGGACGAAGGGGACTGTCAGACTCTTACTGACTAAAAACCAACCCGTGTTCCTTACGTACCCGTGTATCGGAGGGTCGGGTATCGCTGAAGTATTCCTCGCTACCCCCCGACGGGTATTGGCCCGCCAGATGGTCAGGCGGGCCCCGAACAAAGCCCCCTTGGCGGCGGATGAAGGTGTTGGGCTCCGCCGCCAAAACACCCAGCGGCCGCAGAGGATAGGGAGGACGGCAACGCAACCCCGCCTCTCCTCTTCCTCTGCGGCCCCACCGCGACGCAACGATGGTGCGCCCCCATTTGGTCGCGGGAGATAGGGCGCGCGGCAACGCAACACCGACACGCCTCTCCTCCCGCGACCACACCCGACTGCGAGGGACAGAAGAACTGTCCCTCGCACCCGCCCCTTTGGACGCATCCTGCGCAGGCCTCCGTCAAGCCCACGCGGAGCGTCCTCTCCTGGATCCCTCTTAGCTTCACCGCGGGTGACCAATCCACGGTTACTGAGCCCCCCCACCACGACAAGGTGGAGATCCCACGGAGGGGAGAATGAGAAATACTAATCCATCACCTGCTAACCTACACATTTATGCATACAACTGTAGAATGCACGATGACCGAGCATGTACTTGTCCTACATTAATTAAAACTGACAATATTAAATATCTAGGTATAACACTCGACATAAATCAAAATTTTCGTAAACACATTGATATTGTATGCGCGAGAACGCGTAAAATAATTCATATTTTCAAAAAACTACGTAACATAGCCGATTACAAATTAATAAAACAGGTTTATTTAGCTTTGTGTCAATCCATACTAACATACTGCATTACAACGTGGGGTGGCGCGGCAAAATCAGTTCTATTGCAGCTAGAACGAGCACAAAGAGCAATACTGAAAGTTGCTACTTTTCGTCCTTTTAAATTCCCTACGCACCAACTCTACTTGTCATGCAACGTGCTAACTGTGCGCCAACTATTTATGCTCAACATTATACTAAAACAGCACACTGAAATCCCTTTTTCTCCTATTCCTTTTGAAAGAAGAAGAAAGGACCTAGTTTGTACAACACCTCACCCGAATCATGTCTTTGTTAACCCCTTGAGTGTCCTACGGTCACGGTGTGCCCGTAAGAGAAATAGGCCGGTAGTGTCCTACATAAGCTCCATACAAAATATGTCAAACACGAATCTCGAATCTCCAAATCTATGGATAGATCGAATACTGAAACCGGCCCTTAGTGCTAACGGTGTGACAGCCGATTTGCCGTTTTAACAACTACTCTATCCGTGTATAGAAATTTTATATTCATAATCGAAATGGTGAATCTACTTTTTAAATGTAACTCTTTTTATCGTAACCAGCGTTCTTTCGCATTGGGTGATCTACGTCACTAACTAGTGATGGTACCAGGAAATCTGAGACTAATCCGGCACCGCAATGCTTCACCACTCGCGGTTGACAATAATAATAATAATTTATTTATCCTCAAAAATACAAAAAGGTACACTACAATTAGCCTTAAATTAGTTTAATTGGTTTAACTAGCCTAATGTCTTATATTTAGTTTTACATAATATCATACATGTCTGAAAAAACAATAGTGTACATAAGGCAAAAAAATATCTATTTGCACTCTTGGCAAAAAAACAAAGATTGCGTTATAATACATCGGCTACCTGCTCGAACTAGGTTATACCTGTGTTTCAAGCTGAAGCTTGATTATTACATAATGATACAATGGACAATAATATTTTATTGTATGTAAACATTAAAACATAGTATGTAAGTAATTAAACTTATTAAAATTTACAGTAAAACTTTATAGACTAATTTATTTAAAAATAGTAATACAAATACTAATACAATTTAAAATTTCAGATCAGTTAGTAATAAAATTTATCAGTGCAAAACCACACGTAAAAATAAAACACTACACGTAAAAATAAAAATAATATTCTGACAATATTGATAAAGTTTATTTTAAAATTTCTAGTAATTTTTCTGTATCGTCGTAATTAAGCTTTTGTAAATATTCTGATAATGTTGAACTGCACAATTTATAACTATGACTATATATATTGAGTAATTTATTAAACTTATTATACAAGAACGGGCCTAGAAATGTGTTAAATCTATTAACCCCTCGCATGCCCGGCTCCAAAATGCATTTTCTCCGGTAGTATCCAGCCATTTTGAGGATGTAATGTTTATAAGATCCAAGGCATAGACTAATGATTGGTCTCGCTCTGCTCTACTAGACGCTTATGTCAAAATTAATCCAAAGCTCAAATAAATGGATAGATTGTATATTGAATGCAGCGGTGTAGGGGCTTTAATCTTACGGAGGTCAATACTCTGTGTTATCAACTAATGGTTGATTTGTGTTTGGGTGTCCTTGATGTGAATTGGTTGAATGTATGTAAAGTCCTTCCCTCACTCCGTTCATTACTGTATCGCGGATACAGTAATGAACAGAGTGAGGGAATCTTTCAAAATGCAAAAGCAGTCAAGATATATAATCATTGAAATGTGGCCAGCAAGTAGAGTTATCGTTTTATTCGGTCGCAAGCGTGAACTGAACACAATTTTCGTCACTTTCGTCTACCACTGATAGTAACGCCAATTCTATGTAATATAACTTGGTACATTGTAGAATTCATATAGCTATACAAAGTAAAACTTAAAAAATCTGTTAATACTTATCGGGTTAGATATTAACCTACATGCGTTTGACCGTAAATGTTATCTTTATAATAAGCAATACAGATAAAATAGTAAATATTATTTATAATAAAGTAATACATTTGGGTTATCTAAATAGCCCTTTGATTCTTGCGACATTATTGCTTAATTAAATGTGCTAGTGTACCTGCACCATACTTAAAAAGAACGATCTGATATGATTTAATAGGACTACGACGAACTTGTAAGGCGTGATTAGGTCATTGCACAACTGGCTCTTTAAAAAAATCCAGTTCACGATTGGCCTCATGGTTAAATCCGTAAACTGTAGTTCAGAAAAAAGAAGATATTATATATATATACAGGATGATTTGTAATTGCTCGTATTCCCTTCGGGAGGTGATTTTAGGGTCATAGTGGAGTATTTTTACCCCCTACATATGGGGGTCCAAAATGCACCAGTTTGGAATAAAACGGTTTTTAAGATTTTTTGAGCACATTCCAAATTTTTGTTATAAACATCTTAAAAAAAAAATTTGACTGTTACTGGTAGCGAATTGGGCCTTATTTAATGGACAATTAAATTGTCCATTAAATAAGGCTGATAAAATTCCGTGCTGAGTTAGTAGCTTTATTTTATTTTAAAAGATGGGCAATTTAATTTTCCATTAAATAAGGCCCAATTCGCTACCAGTAATAGTCAAAATAATCCGTCAAAATATTCTTGAATTTTCTTCTTTTAACCGAGTCAAACACAAAAAAATATATTTAACCCAGTCCAAAAAAGGATAAAATTAGCATACTTTCCATAATTTCATTACGAAACCAAGAGTCAGAACCTAAGTGTGAGGAACATTACAAAAATGAACACAAAAATAGGCGTTTACTTTATGAATTTTAATATTTGTTAATCGTGTTTCGTTTGCAATGTTTCGTACTAATCTCATAAGCTGGCCTTGTGTTTTAATTCAGTTGCTATCTCATTTTGAAGTCTACCTTTTCAGGTGTCTGCTTATTTTTCTAATATATTATGTACAATGGTTTTAATTTGGCGACCGCAAATAATTTAGTTAGTAAATAAGTCGGTTGTTCAGCTCATTTGTGAGTAAAATGAGTTGCTTTTTTTTGCTTGGGTTCTTTTTAGGGCATTAGCGATGCGTGCCAGGCTAGAATATTAATTGGCTTAAATATTTTTTTAAACAGCTAAATAAATAGGGCATCAAATATAAATAAAGTAGGGTATCGGATAAAATCATTTATTAACCATCTAACGTTCTTCCTTCCATCCTCACTGTAAAGATGGATGAATGGTAGAGGAGAATCTATTAATATAGGAATCGAAAATATTGAATCTGAATTAGAATAGCTGGAATTAAAATATAAATAACATACTAGTCATACACGCTACATAGTACTCCTCCTGAAAACAAAAGGCACTAAGCAAGTGTTGTACTTACACTTGCTTAATGCCTTTTCTAATCGTAAAAAATATCTAAATCCCAATCAATAGAATCGAAAATCTACAGTGTTACTATGTAATTCGTAATAAGATTTAGTAATTAAAGCTGGCAACATTAGCCCCATTATGTATATGCACTCAAATACTTATTTATACCCACCCACATTCATTCAAACATAAACTCCCCCACATTAAACAAAAGTACTTTTAAACCACATCAAGGTGAAAATTACGAACTCATATTTTCAAAATCAAACGACTATTGTTCTCTTTGTAGAATAAAACCGGCCAAATGCATGTTGAGCCACGCACAGTGTAGGGTTCCGTAGTGGTCCTTACCTAGTATTCTAAGGATAAAATGACTTGATCACAATATTCATTATACCGCTTGTAAGTTTTAGGTAATCGACTATTACTAATGAGCCGTTACGATTTTCTTGAGAGCTATAATATATAATTTATGTCACTACTTAGCATACATATTAATATCTAAATACTTCAGTTTAGAATATAGTGGGCGGTGGAACACTTTGCAGTTTGTTGTTTTCCCCTAAATATTTCAGAAACGGATCCCTAAATAAAAATACGGTTAAATTAAACCTGTTTTCTTTTTAAAATATCTATCAAACGATACTCCATGCAGTGATGTAAAGTAAAAATTGCTTTCTCAGACGGACGGACGGACGTCATAAACTACCTTGTTGTTCGTTTCAGTGTAAAGTTCCACGTTGTATGGTGATTACAAACGACCGCAATTACATTGTATAGGGGTCGTCTCAATGGAAATAATTAATACTAGTCATTTACACTAATGGCTATCTTCTTTGGTGTGAATTTTTATTCAAGTATTTCAAATTGAATTTGTATGTTCTTTGGTATTGGTTTTTAATGTATTTGCTTTTAAGATTGCTGCTGTAAAAATATAATAATGATACCAGACATGAATTTTCTATTTTTGTATCACGCAAATTTGGAAATCGACGGAACTTCAGAATGCCATTCGAGGCGAGATTGTAGCAATGTGGCTGTGGAAATCTTTGCGTTGGCTGTGAAAGTCCTTGAATCTGTACATAGTTATATCATAAAATTTAGTCCTCAGACCGCGTCTGTCTGTCTCTATGAACGCGATCTATCAAACAGATTTTTGTATGACTTGCATCAATATATTCTGTAAATTCTGTGGCAGGTTTAAGTATATAGTTTACGAGATCCGGGCAAAGTTTTGTAATAAGTAATGGACTTATGATCGAACTGGAATGTTACTCGTCTGCTAAGTCAAGTTAAAGTTTGTTAAAAAGCATTGGCAACTATTATATTAAAACATTACGCTGTAAAACTTGTCAAAAAACACAAATCTCAAGAATATGATTTCAAACATTTTTGCCATAATTTAATACATTTATAGCTCTAATATAAAGGCAGGTTGGGCTATAGTATTACACTATGCCTTTAAACACTGTTAGAAAAAGGAACGACAAACAAAATAATAAAGCAGCCATTCCATAATGGAAATAAACTGCTTCAGTAAAACGTCACGATGTCATTCCTGTATTTAAAACGTATTTTCTTTAATTAATTAAAAATACACTTAGTCGTCCTAGAGTACAACTTGAGCGCAAGTGAAGATTCGCAAGAACTCAAAGTAAATATTGGCGGAGAGAAACTCATCAAACGGTTCAATGGTTTCCGAGATTACAACGCTCAGATACATATTCGGTTCACGTTTGTTTAGTTTAAGTGGATTCGTTTATGATGGAAGTAAATTAAGATAAGTATCCTATGGAGATAATTATTTTTATTACCTGTATATTCAATAGAATTTATGCATGTCAAAGAAATTGGTATATAATCAATTCAATATTCAAATCGGTTTCAACCAGGTTTTGTGGTAGTCTGCGATATCGAAACAGATTGTGCATGGCCAAGGGTGATAACTTGCAAAATGCTTCAGAGAAATGTAACATGAAGCTTCACGTAAAACACCTTCTTTAGTAGGTAATCAGGATCCAACTGCCCAAATTTCAGGATTGAAGCTTTAGTAGTTTAGGGTTTTTGATTTATGTATTAACATAAATATAAATACAAGTATTTTTATAAATTTATATCATATATAAATACATACATAGTCTCACGCCTATATTCCCAGAGAAGAGGTAGGCAGAGGTGTATTGCTACACCCACTTTTCGCCAGATTTATTTTAGTCCCACGTAATAGGGGGCGAGCCTATTGCCGTACCGGGCACATTACCAGACTCCGTGCTGCTACTACGTAAGTACTGTTTATTATGTGCTGCTACTGAGAATTTCCTAACGGAAAAACCCAATAACACTTTGCCCGACCCAGGAATCGAACCCGAGACCTCCCAATCCCACTCGCACATTTATGCCGCGAGACCCTTAAATTTATATCATTATGTACAAATTACACGATTCTACTATTTATTCATAACATTGCTTTGTAAGATTTTTATAGACAGTTTATAGATGGTTTACAATATCAGGAGACCGTTCACCAAAATATTTCATAATTATAATAATCTCGCGTTGTTAAGGAAAAGGATCTTTACAAACACACCCGGACAACAAAGTAATCCCATAAAGGTTACGTTTCCCTTTTAAGTACAATGTAAGGTTGGAGGCTACACACCTAATATTTTATAGTTAAAAAGAAATGGACTGAAAAATATTTAATACTGACACAACAATACCAAAACATAAGTGATTATAGTACTTAAACAATTTTAACACATACGAAAATAAAAATGAAACAATGGATGATACCTATCATCCGCAACCTAATATGTACCTACATATTAAGATAAAAGGGTTAGGTTGTGACAGTAATAGGACCCCGTTCAGCCTAATACCGAAATCGCTAGTACTGATATTTTAAGGGACCTTGCTAGTGCCTCACGAAAAATCACGTTTTATAGACACATTTAAAAGAAGTACGTTTTACATGGTTTTAATTTCAATTTGACATTTGTTGTTTTACAAATAGACACAGATTGTTCCTTAAAATTTGTGCTTTATACTTATTATAATAACTTTGATAGAGCAAGAAGATCTCCTAACTTTGACTGTTGTTTAGTTCTGGTTTTGAAATAAGGCCTTTAAAACTTCGGATTCCACCACCTCTTGGTTATCTTCCAGATAAATTCAAAATAAGAACGACATTGGTATACTGTTATCCACCAATTAATTTAACAAGCACTTATCGGACAATAGTAAAACTGGCTCTTAGTTCCTTTTTTATTATCTCCCGAAGTATAATTGAACTCTTTGCGAGTTCGGCTAGTAGATAAATGAAATCGGAACCGAATATACCGTATATACGTCTGTTTGCGTAGTGTGTGATTACGTTGCTTGGTTGATTACACATTGTGAGTAGTATTTAATTTCATTGGCAATCGGATTTATTCGACGTTTCGTGGCGGAGACTTCTCTGCAGTTGATTGATAGAATTGTAAACATATTTGGTTAAGGCTTTTGTTAGTGGCTCAGTGCAGATAGTAAAAATTGCTGTTAGTCGCATATGGAGTTTAAACAGCCACTTTGCCGTTTAACACTACGCCCAGTATTGAGGGTTCGATCTTGACATGAGACACCATTTTTAGACATCCGAAAGTTATTGTTTAGAGTCTGAGTGTTCTTTGCGTTATAAATAAACTTTACAACTAAATAAGTTGGTGAAGGTTTTAATTTAAATTATAAAATAGAGTTCCAAATCTTTAAAAAAATTCACATATTTTTAAATCATTTTGAATACCCGCAACATATTTAAATAAGTAAAACTGTGTCGCCAAAAAGATGACATTTATGTTGCATAAGACACTACAAATTTAGGCAAAGAAACGACGAAGCGCGAGTCATTAGCATTGCAAATGCACTTACCTTATGCATGCGATGTTCTAACTGATTTTAGGACAGTTCGCGAGTGCCGAGTGACGTTAGCCTAGTTTCCAAGACAGCTTTTGGCTTGCGGCTTATGTTAACTTGTATTATATTTGTTTGTTAATTGATTTGTGTCAAGTGGTGAGTCCAGACTTGTATTATATTACTTATTCATAAATTTTCGTTAAACAGTCTATCAAGCATGAGGCAAATTTTGGTAAGCATATTTTACAAAAAAATTAAAATGTTGATAAATATACCATCACCATCTGGCGAGGTTGTGACTACACTTCTATGGGATGTACACATCTCTGGGAAAGATTCACATACCTACACCTCTTCTACTTGCCCTAAATTAGAGTAATAGAATGACGAGGCGTACACCTCTCAATATATTTTGCACCGGGAGTACCGAAAATTAGTATAAAATTATCACAATATTTTTCCTATAAAAATTAACCCGAGTTCTCTGGTTGTTGGTTAAAATCATCATCAGCCCTTTATATATACTCTCCCACTGCTAGGCACGGGCCTCTTCTCAGTGGTTAAAATATTCGGCTTTTTATTTATAGTACTTGTACTAGTACTATATTATAGTACTTTTGTACACGTACGGATATAAATTCAACAATTATGAGTAAGTGGCTGAAATTACAACATAAATTACCAAAATATTTATCGCGATATAAACCATTATTATCTGCACCCCGTCATCAATGAAATTGTTACATGAATAACCAACAACTCAGTTTAAATAATGTCCTAAATATAAATATCATTATCTTTTAACAAAATTAATACTCAATCTATACTTTTGGCCGCAACTTCGCTTGCTTATAAAATGATGATTATTTAACCTTTCTAGATTATCTATTGTATGTAGTGCTTCTAGCGGGACTAGATGGGCCCTTCTATATACATTGGCAAAGTAAAGCAACGATTGTACTGGTCACTTGTTGGATAGGTGACCACTTGTTGTTTCATTCACGTCAAGGCGATGCCGTGTTTTGGCAGTTCTTGAAACAATGGTTTGACCATGTTGGAGTGCTTCAGGCGGTCTAAAGTTTCCGACTCCAGAGTTGGCAATACACTCACACGAATAAGAACGCCGTGCAGGCGTAATATTATTATCTTTCACTCATTTTACTACAGACGAGTATAATTAGAATCTGTTTGAGGAATAATAGTAAAGATATTTGTATAGTATGGTGTTGTAATGAACTCGCACAGTACCGGCAGAACGTGACGGGTGTACGCGAAAGCCTGGTGTCACAAAGATGGATGTTCGTTGTCCGTGCGACGATCGGTAAATAAAGTATCGGTGTGGATGCACCTTTTCGTAGCAGGTAAACAACCCGGTAGTATTCCGTGTAGCGTATTGTCTGATTTAGAAAGCTGACATACTTTGGTGTACTCCGTTTAATATACCTTTTAGCAAAGCTATGATAGCTACAAAATATAGCTTTTGGCAACATTACAGGGCGCGGCCTAGCAAAATGCGACTTAAAATTTCAATATCAAAAGATACGTAAAAAGTTTAAAATATGCATTTTCATTAACAACTGTATATGATGAAAGAAGCTCTCTAAAGTATTTCCAAATTCACAAAATGGGTTTTATTAGTCTTTTGACCGTTGCTTTGGTTTTTTTATTTATTTATAGTCTCACGCCTGTATCCCCGAGAGGTGTAATATTACACCCACATTTCGCCATGATTTTTTTAGGTCCCACGTAATAGGAGGCGAGTCTATTGCCGTACCGGGCACATTACCAGACTCCGCGCTGCTACTGAGAATTTCCTAACGGAAAATCCCAATAACACTTTGCCTGGCCCGGGAATCGAACCCGAGACCTCCCAATCCCATGCGCACATTTATGCCGCGAGACCAACGAGGCTTTGGTTTTAGTCAATATAATATTACGACGCAAACCTTTTGCCTTCGAACGGACACACTCTTAAATTATTCATTGTTACCTACTAAAAATTACATAACAGAAAAACCCGATAACCCAGGCGACGGACCCAAAGCTCGAACCCATGTTCTTATAATCATAAGCATGCATAAAATGGAATCCTATGCCACGAGGTAAATCAATATTTTGTTTATGATAACTGTGTCTGTGGTATCAATGCCATTTAAATGACAAAATATAATATACACACATGTCACAATTTTATATGTAACATTTCATAGGCGAAGCCACTACCATCATTAAAACTATGGTTCTGAATATCTGAACCATACATATATAATATTTATATGACAATCTCCACAAAAATGTACTTAAATCTAAAAAAAATATAGTCTATGTACAGTATAATAACTACTTTGAATATAAGGATAATAAACTTTTATCTATTATTAGTCAATACTTTTTTAACACTGCTGAGTGATTTTCTTTTTAGACAAATCGTATACGAACTAGGTATATAGGTAGTAAGCTATTAAGTGTTTCCTTTAATGTTATACAAAATGTCTTTAATGATAAGAATAGATTTTACCTACTTGAAATCCTTTAAAAACATTCTCGTGTTGATGACACGATGATATTTCTCACCATAGTCATCACTTTTAAACAGTGATAAATATATTGAGCGTCGTTTTGTAGTCCACCACAGTAATATTCACCTGTAAGCAATAATTTAATCATTAAAATCAGTTACACATTGCAAACTTGCTAGGACACATGCTGGATAGAAGTTTAACGCTGTTTCAGTAATATTGTAATGAGGGAAGAAGTCACATCATATTTCTTTTATCTATAAATAAAGGATAAAATATTGGACTTCGAATTTTTGATCATCGTCTTTTGTTGTGTTACTCATTTGATAATCCCTTCAAAAGGAATAAAGAAAAATCGACATTATCGCTAAATTAGTAACCGCAGTCACTAATTTTACATTTCCGTCGATATTTCTTAACCAACGAGAGCATAGAAATGTAAAAAAAAATGCAATTGCTATTTACGAAAAATGCAAAACAGAAGGTATGTTGCATTGAAAATTACGTATACTCATGACTGCTTGTCTATCTTATCTTTATATAAAATATGACGATCGGTTGATGCAGCGGGAGTGTAAGCGACTGCTACGCCAAAGGTCGCGGGTTCGATTCCTGCTCAAGTCAAACATTTATGTGCATGAACATGGATGTATGTTTTGGTCTGGGTGTTTCTATGTATAATATGTATTTATGTTTATCCATTATCTAGTGCCCATAGTACAAGCTTTTGCTTAGTTTGAGACTAGATGGTGTTGTGTGATTGTGGAAGAATATTGTTATTAATATATGATAAATCCTTGCTATACTGACTGACTGACAGACGCTACAACCAAAACTATTTGGCGCAGGAAGCTGAAATTCGAAGAAGGGATTGCCTGAAATTCCCACGGAAATAGTAAAATAAAAAAGATGTGCAGGCGTAGTTGCGGGCGTCCTCTAGTTAAGTCTAGTTTGGATATATAAATATACTAGATAAGAGGTTTATTGACACATTTTTAGATCCTTTTATGTTACAATTTTAGAACATTATCTTTTGGCGCGTCCGGGAAATGTATAATGATCGAAGAATACGGATGTGATAAAATGAAACATGTGCAGATATATTATTTGTTCAAGGTTTAATTGATGGGCGACTGATTTGTATACATTAAGTGAAATACTGCGAATGGCTCTTTGAGACAGTAATTGGTAAGCTAAACGAATAGATTCTTGGTAAAGAATGATATTAATATTTCTGTATGAATAACATTTCGTATTAAATTATAGATATTTTTTTTAATTACATTAATACAGAAGACAAAATATCGCCCATACAACACTAGGCTAGCCGTAGTCCTGAGGCGTATTGTAAACCTTGATGAAAAGCATAAGAAGATGAAGTTTTCTCAGCTTCCTATCACAATTTCTTTCCTTTACTATCCTCTATCTTTACCTTTATAGCATACACAGAGAAAAAAATGAAGGAGTTAAACTTATGCCCCTTTACACATCGTATATGACAAATTGTCGACATTCTGGCAAATTTTACATACATTGATTGACTCTCAGAGGATGGTACTGCTCTAGTCGAGCCAGTCCATTCATATTGAAAGTGAGTATACATTAGATTCGTGGACCTATATGGTTATACTATTTTAAGGCAAACTAAGAGAGCTTTTAAAAAAACACGAGTTGCCTTGAGACGGTTTATTCTCAACCGATCTTATTTTAATACAATATTCTGAAAGCCAAGCTTGTAGCTACGATCTTTTCGCTAAGGTGTTATAAAAATTCGTTTATTTTTTTAAACTTATTCTAAGAGCATAGCCTAGGTAACTCCTCAAAAATACAATAGAACACAATGATAGAAGAACTGAAAAAGTACTTAAGAACAAAATGCTTATATTTATCTTCATATTTGTTGTAGGTAGGTACTTTACCTCCATGTCCTTCCGTATTTTCATTCTGCATATAAAATTACATCACTCGAAGGTTCATACGGATGAATGTCAATTATCCTTTGTCGTTTTTGATCGCAGTTATAATCGAGATCCATCGGCAGGTGACATTTTACAGTCAAGCGTCATTTTGCTGATACCTTTTCGATATTGACATTTTTCGATAAAGATGCTAACTTATAGGTTCTTATTTATGGAATTATTATATTTATTCTTATTTATGGTTTATTGGTTCATTCTTTTTATATTGCAGCTATTCACTTCTAGTAGTCTAAAATCTGGGTAGACCACTATTATTTTGAAATCAAATACAAGCTTTGTAATCACTAAAGTCCAAATTGTATTGATGAAGCGGCACTTTCATTAAGAGTGGCGCATTGGTCACAAAGTCAAGTGGCTCCACATGAAAAAAAACTAGTGCGTTTCACAAATGGTTGTGCCAATTACGTTTATTGTTCGAAAGGCACAATGTATTTAGAGTGCACAAGCTCTCATTTGAATAAAGATACAGATAAAAATGCACAACGTTTCGTCAGAAATATAATATCATCTGTATATATAAAATCCTTGCGTTACTGACTGACTGACAGTCAAAACTATTGGTCACACGAAGCTGAAATTTGGCAAGTAACATGCCAAATTTCAGCTTGGGTGCACTAAGAAGGGTTTTCCCGAAATTGCCACAGGATCGGGCAGAAACTGATAAATAAAAGAAATGTGCATCCGTAGTACGTGCAATAATTTTAAATCGACTAGCCTTGTTACAATCAATGGTATTTCTAAAGGACTATGGGCAAAAATGTATGGGCTCCGTCCCCATATACCAACATACATGGAACTGATGCCAATGTGTACCTTAAGTATCCACTTCTTGATTAAAATCCTTTTTTTACTTAAATCCCTGGCATATATCAATAAAAAACAATTTATTATTTAATTAACCTATATTTTAATTTTACACTTGTAAGTTATTTTAACATTATGGTTATATTTTTTATTTTTTATTTATAGTCTCACGCCTGTATCCCCGAATGCCCGGGTAGGCAAAGGTGTAAATATTACACCCACATTTCGCCATGATTTTTTTAGGTCCACGTAATAGAGTGCGAGCCTATTGCCGTTACCGGGCACATCACCAGACTCCGGGCTGCTACTGAGTATTCGGAAAAACCCAGTAACACTTTTGCCCGACCCGGGCATCGAACCCGGGACCTCCGATCAGCAGTCGCATTCGCTGTCCATCGGACCACGGAGACAGTATGGTTATATTAAAGAACAAAACATGATTTAGTAACTATACAAAATAAAAATAATGTATTTTTAAACATAAACATTTAAATGATTATGAATGAATAATTAGAAAATAAATAAATATAGATAAAAACATAGACTTATAAAAATAAAAAGAACTAAAGTTGAAGATGTGGGAAAAAAGGCTGCTACCTTTAAATGGAACTCGGCGGGCCATGTCAGCCGTAACCTATACATGTGGGTCGTTGGGCGAAAATCTCGACACTGTGGGTGCCAGAAAATGGTCGTCGTCACCAAGGTAGGCCCCGAAAACGGTGGCGAGATGACCTAGACGCCTACCGCAAGAGTTGACTTGAGATTGTAGGGGACAAGAGAGCGTGGAAAGATTTGGGGGAGCCCTTTGCCCAGCAGTGGGAAAATAACGAATATAAATGAATGAGTCATTTAAATTTATTGTCTTCTAATTATTCGTTCCTACAATGCTCATAGTAGGCAAATAACAATAGTGAATATTAATATTAGGGTTGATGAGGTTGCATAAATGAGGAAGAGGATGAAGATGAGGCATTATAACTTTTAAATTATGAGGATGCGGACGAGGATGGGGATTTTACAAAGAGGAAGAGGATGAGGAAGAGGATGAGGATGAGGATGAGGAAGAAAACTCACACACACACAACTGTGCGGCATGAACAAATCTCCTAAAGCCTATCCCTTGTACAAAATTAAAAGGCAAATCTTGAATGTCTAGCATTGCACATATTAAATTATCTAGTTCGCGGCTTTTCTCATGAGATGAATCCCAGTATTGATTCCTCTGTATTACCTCCTGTAACGACATCTGCCTCAGCGGAGTCTCTTCCGTCACCTTGCGTTTCGATTTATACGATTAATACGATTTATTTTCGTGTGAAACAAGTGACACCAATTCCTCATGAATTCCTCATTAGATGGAGGATGCGGAAGCGGATGAGGAATTTTTATATTTTAATTTTAGAGGATGAGGAGGAATTGTAGAAATATGAGGATCTTCCGCACTATGAGGATGAGGAAGAGGAATCCTCATCAACCCTAATTAATATTACTGGTCTATTATAACACTGTTTAACAGCTGCGCTGGCAGATTAAAATCTGTATGACGACCTATTCCCATGTACCATACAATCGATATAATATGTGTACAACTTCCTAAAATAGATAAATGAGTAGGTGTTTTACAATTAATCGTCAATAATACGTAAACGAAATATGTGTTTAAACGATAATTACTATGACAACCCAATGCCCTATCCCCTATTCCTTCTCCCTCATCCCACTCTTCATCCTATCCCTTTTTCCAACCCCAAGGGGCGGCAACGCACTTGTGACTCCTGTGGTGTTGCTTGTGTCCATGGGCGGCGGTAATTGCTTACCATCAGGCGATCCGTCTGCTCGTTTGCCGCCTAATGCTATAAAAAAAAAATGCATTTGGGCAACGTCGCCATAGTAAAAAAATATAATCTTGCCAAGATGTGTCAATTGAGCTACATTTCATTTCTGTTGATGGGTGGAGACGATTCCGCATATTGTCCTTTAGACTTGATATTCATTTGTATGACCTTGACCCAGTAAAATATCTAAAAGCTTTTTATGAAAACTATATCAATGTAGTCCCTTGTGGATTATTTATGTAGCAACAGATAACACAGTATAATTTTTATAACACAGTGGCGTTCTGTGTTTATTTATAAATAATGTTATGTTTGTAGACGTTGTCAAGACTACTACAATATTAAAATCGAAATAGTAAACGCGTGAATTTGTCATTTGTAAGCATTTTTACTATTAGGGTTTGTGCTCGGTACGCTGTTAGTGTTAATCTTGTGCGAAGGTACAAAATTCTGAGTATAAGTGTCTGACTACGTATTTGACCACTAAGGAAGAACTGCTGTGAACCTAAGCTATTATGTAATGTAACAAAAACTGGCAAATTACAATTAGGACCAGAAACCGGCAACTACTTCTTTTAAGAACATAATATGACTGCTGGCTACAAAGAATCCAGTACACATACATAGAAAATAATAAAAACAAATCCCACTATGCAGGGTAAGTTGCTTGATTGTTGCACTTATGACGTAGAGTTTTAAGTGGTCACCTCATAACTGACTGTTCGTCGCGTGTCATAAATTCCCCACGTGATACCACTTCGTGTGATATACAGTATGCTGTTATAAGATGATGTTATAAGAACACCCGGTGTGTTCTTTGTTTCAGTTGTTTTAATCCTTGGTGACACGGGAATTGGGTAAAGACCTAGAATAATCCTATAGAAAATGTAACTTTTTCTTAAAAATATACCAGCTAAATATTTTTGGTATACTGATCACAGATTGCTTGTTCCTCATCCAATCAAAATATTAAAATCGTGCGCAGTAAATCTCGAAAACAGTACAAGCAAAGAGGGGAGAATATAAAATTAGTCTATGTCATCATCATCATCATCAGCCCTGTATATAAACTGTCCCACTGCTAGGCACGGGCCTCTTCTTACTATGTTCTCATAGTCGGAAGAGGCCCGTAGCCTTACTCTTCTGGGTAAGGCCATATTCCACCACCCTGGCCAAGTGCGGGTTGGCAGACTTCACATGTCTTTCGAGAACATTATGGAGAACTCTCAGACATGCAGGTTTCCTTACGATGTTTTCCTTCACCGCTGAGCAAGCGATAATTAACAATTTAATACGGACATAACATCGAAAAGCAAAAGTCATTGGTGCGCGCCGTGGATTCGAACCCTATGCGTAGCGGTCCGTCGGTCTCTTCACTAAGCTATCACTGCCTTTTTCAAGGTGCCTATCAATTATAAATTACTGTCAAAAATAAGAATGACAAATAAAATAATGCTAGATTTAACCTTACACTTTTTATTTCGATATTACTAATATAGATATAGTCTATATACAAGGAATTATTTATAGATCTGAAACTAACAAATATCCACTTTTAGAACCATTAACGGAGTTATGTGGCAAAAATTCAATTCCATTTGAAATGTAAGTTTTAAAATCGTTATCTCGCTTAACCATACAATAGTTTACCACGAAGACACCGATAAATGTAAGTCAAATAAAATGAAATCTCACTTCGAATGTTCAAGGATAAAAAACATCGAATAACACCTCTACTAAACATTTTTAATAAATGTAGGCGGACCAACCAAAGACTAACTCACAACTCAAAACACATAGCCACTAAATCATACTATATAATTATAACTCCAGACCAAAGAAAACATAAATCTAACACCATACGTTTAAGGTATAAAATCGCGTGACCTTCCACTATAAGTCTGCTGCGCTAATGTTCATTTAAGTTCAAGTTAAAGAACCATCAACACAATCTAACCTGCCATTACGATTCACCTTAAAATTTTATTCGTCATTCCCTCAGGTGTTGACTCTCTTTGCTATTCACTTTTAACACTAAAATGCCATCAGGCTTCCATTAACTTTCGTTGTTTTGATACCTATCTACGTATCCTTATCTGTCGATCATTAGAGTTTGTGTCATTTGGTTTGAAGCGTAGGCGGGGAAATTCCTTGTTGATGTAGCTATTGGTTATGTACGTTGGGAGCATGGAATGTAGCTGAACGAGGCTGTATATGATATGCAATGCTTTATAGTTATGATGATTTATTTGTGTTTTTAAATTAATAAACTATTTGATTAATTAGATGGTGTTTTTAAATTAATAAACTATTTGATTTATTAGAAATGAATAGATGGTTTTTGCGTTTTCACACAAGAACTTCTCAACGGATTTTGATTACACGTCCGTAGGAGATCTCAGTGGCAATCAAAATAAACAACTTTAAATCGGTACATCTATGAATAATAGAACAGCAACTATGAGTCATATTTTAAATGTATGTCTGACTGTTCCTTTTCGCTTTTAATCGAGGAAAAAGATAAAGACCCGAAATAAAATTCATACAACTTTTCTTTTTAATTATACGCTAAGGAGCTGACAAAGGATAAAACAGTTTGTCAGCAGATTTTACAAATACATGGTATGTTTTATATTATCGTGGGCGAAACCGAGCAATCTATAAATACAGAACAATGAATTACAAATTTCGAGAAACTCAGCACCGTTTATTCTTAGTCAAGATCGTATGTCTCTCATGCCTCGCGTTCACAAAACGTTCGTATTTCTAACATCAATGAATATATTCATTACTGGGTGACTGTCATTTGCCTACAGCCCCTGGCGTCGGCGGATACTAAGTGCTTACGTAGGAATATAATTGAATACGTAGGCGGTGACGGGTTAAGTGTGCAACTGCGAGGAACGGCAGGATCGTCCTGAAGCGGCAGAATTAATGGAAAAGAAAATTTTCTTTCAAATTAGAATTGGATAACGGCTTAGCGATATTGTGAAAGAATTACGGATCTGAGGTTGAAATTTCGATGAGATTAGTTCAAGTATTAAGGAGGAATTTTTTTGTTGAGTAAGCAAGGGAGAATGTTCTTAGACAATTTCTAAAGAGCATGACTTGCTTGACTTTGACAGACGTAGCAAGTCTTGAACAAAGTAGTAATTGTGTGATGAGCATGATGATTTGTTTTGCGTTTGGGTGTAATTTATGAATCTCATGATCAGACCTGTGTGTCGACTGTCCAACTGCTGAACACAATTCTTATTATAAGAAGTGTTATGGCATAGACCGCCAAGAACTAAGCGTGAGTTGGTAGATTTGACATGTCACTCGAGGACATTATTTAGATTTTGCAGACATGCCTTCATAATCTTTCTACTAGACTCTATAAAATCTTACTTAAGAATTTCACTAGCATTAACTAATAATACATTAATTTATTGCCAAGTTGCATTAATGTAGTTAATGATAAGACATAAATTGCAGTATTAAAACCGTTATGCTTAAACTGTTGGAATTTGCTGTGCTCGGCAATATAAAACAATATTGCAATTGAACTAAAACGTGTCCAAACATTGCTATTATTAGCTTCAAATTAGTAAAGCTTAGCGCATTTTCGTTAATGGAAAATAACGATTTCACATGGCGCTTTGTCTGAATAGGGTTGTGTGTACTGTTAAACCCTCATTCACAAAATAAAGTGATACCTTTACTAAATACTACCATTAATAATAACAATCACTTGCTAAATGCTAAAGGAAAACATCGTGAATTGAAAACATAACGTTCGTTCTCGAAGGTATGTGGATTCTACCAAACCGTACTTAGCCAACGTTATCGAATGTGGATTATCTTCTCTCATATTAAGGCCGTTGCGTTTCGGTACTTGCGAAATTGCGCATTGGAACAGTATTAACAAATTAACAGAGCTTATTAAGTTATTATCCATAAAAAGTATTATTTATTTCAGGAAACGAACATTCATGACATTCTGTACAGCTTCTACATCTATGTCAATTACTATGATAAAAAGTTATAATGAAAAGGTTTTCCTTTACGAAAAGTAAAATATCAAACATGGCGCTGGATCTGCGGTTCTTATTTTAAAGTATCAAGTGAACGCTTCTTATTTATTCTTTCGTCCTAGCCACTTGAAAACCGTTATATTATGAATATTCTTATTAACCATAACTTTTTTTAAATTCAAATAAAAGTGTTCGGAGTGTGAAAGCTTTCAAAATTATTCTTGGTTTTATCTTTTTAAATAAAATATTAGGACCTAGATAGGAAACCAAGCGTAGCAAAGAGAAAAGTTTATCTAAAATAAGCCTAGGTAGCTAAAGTTGGTGTACCTGAATTTTATTAGACAAATTTCAGTACGATAGCGCAAACCCTAATAAAATTTGCCATTCGCTATTGTATTATTGAGTTTATACGAGAAACAATGAGGTTTCGTTTCCACCTGAATAGCATCGGTATTCGATACCCGATGACAATAAAAAATATTTTGTAATAGAACGAACAATAAAACTAAATCGAGAATCGGAATGAAAGGAGCGGCCATGAATATTTTGTAATCGTAAATAGATATCTGTATTGGGTAAAGTAGATATTTCTTTAGGTGAGTTTTACTTCAGCCCTTTCATTGAATTACCAATTAAGAGATTATTTTTATAATTTTTGAAATGATTAGAGACAAATCAGAAGTTAAATTAAAATAAAACTTAAATGATTTATTTTTCCCAAATACCTACCTGCCTTTTGTACAAAATTTGCAAGCTAGCGGATTTTCAATCCTCAAAAATATTGTTTTTGTCAGGTTTTAAAAGTTGTGTTGACATTAGTTCTAAAGACGCAATATTCATTACTATTTTACCTTATAATTATCTCGCATGACTCTGTCTCACAGAATAATATGAAATAGCATGAGATTAACCATTTCTTGAAAGCTTGAAGCATCGATAGCCTTGTATAATAGTTGAAAATTTTAATTGTCACTTGCCAAGCGCTAAAGTAATACATCTGAGGAAACCTACATGTCTGAGAGTTCTCCATAATATTCTCGAAAGACATATTGTGAAGTCTGCTAACCTACATTTGATATTGGCTATGGCCTGGCCAGGAGGGTTACCTCCTCATAATGAGAAGAAGCCCGTGCTTAAAAGGGAAAGAATATATAAGGTGTAGATGATCATGATTACTATATCTTAAAAAAACCTTATGTTTATAAGCTTTTTTCAACTTAAGATTTTTTCTATTCATATACGTACAAATTACATCTTCCAGTGATAGTTTTATTTCAACTATTTTTATATCTGAACCAATAAGAGATAATGGAGGGACCTTTTTCAACAGATGTAGATAAGTACAAATCGGGTATTTCTGAAAACCTGTTGTAGGTAAAACGTGAAACGGTTTTAACGTATATTCCATTGTTTACGTAACCTTTCAGGCAGGTTATATAGAACCTTACTTCTTATATTTTTACTAGCTTTATCCCGTTGCTCAGCGCGCGTGAAAGTTTGCAAACAAACTCTGAACCCATTTTTACCTTCCTAGGCGTCAACTAAACAGTTAGCTAGGCGTGAACCAAAAAATCCTTTCTTAGTGCTCTTCTCAATTTCAGCTTCTTCCACTTCGTAGTTTTGTCTGTGCGTTTTCTATCAGCCAGTTAGTACCGCCAGAATTTATATATGCCTATTGATCGATGAACTTAATTATTTCCGAATCATTCAACACTTCGGCAACAGGAAAGACTTAATGTAAAAAAATATTGCATGATTCGACTGGTCTGTGGTTTCAGTGGTTAGTAACCTTGAATACTCAAAACAATAAAATTATTTGTGGATCACATTAGTATTGTACCATATGGAAATCGGACGTTCGACGGTCAGTTTAGCAGATCGTAATCCTGTGACAATAACCACTAGACCAATAAGCCAGTAAAAATATTACATGTTTACAGTAAGTATGTATGCGTGCGATTAACTCAAAAAACTAATGAACGGTTTTGTACGGTTTTCACTAACATAATATAGTAGTGTTATTTCTTAGTTGTACAATTCAAGTGGATAGAGCAGTGAGCGGAGCGACGTTTGAATTCTAGGTAATAATCTGTATAGATAAAATGCTTGCGTTACTGACTGACTGACAGACAAGCTACAGCCAAAACTATTAGGCACAGGATGCTGAAATTTGGCATGTATGTTCTTTGGGCACCATAAGGGTGCACTAAGAAGCGATTATCCGAAATTCCCAAGGGAAGCGGGCGAAACGGGCAAATTAAAAAAAATGTGCAGGCGTAGCCGCTGGCATCCTCTAGTATTTTAATATACGCTAAGAATATTCACAAAAACACTGAAACAATACCGTGTAGTCACACGGTATTGTTTCAGTGTTTTTGTGAATATTCTGATAGTCATCAAACCTACTTCATTCGAAGTATAGGCAGTAAAGATGTGACCGCTTAAATTATTGAGCTATCTATGTTATAGTTGAGAAACAGAATTAACTGCGTAATTCATTTGATGGGCACTAAAGTTTCTTAACCTGCGTTTGCTAAGTTTTAGGTTTTGTGGTAGCTTCTACATTCACTTTCTGTATATTAATTAAATAAGTATATACAGGGTGTAAAAAGACCCTTAACGAAAACTGAAATCCCATGTTATACCAATCACTACGAACATTTTTTACTTCGGCACCATACCTAGGAAATTACTGGTTCAAGAGATATTGAGGCTCAAAGTTAGTATGGAATTTTTCTAATTAGGTAGGTAGGTACAAAATCGATGCATTTACCCCGCCAATATGTTCTTTAGATGCCCTATGACCCCATGGATAAGTAGGTATTTCGTACATTGCACGCGCGTGCTTTTAATTGCAATTTAAAAAATTGTAAGAACTTTAAAAAAAATCGTTTCCCAAGTATTATTTTTGGTTAGTAGTAGAGTAGACTACAGCTTGGTGCTGGGTCTTGTGTTGTGACATCCTGTATAACGTCTATTGGTTTTAAGTTCTAAAAGTATGACTGTGTAGAATTCAGTACCTTTATGGTTAATTAGTTATAATTCATGGGTAAAGAGTTACAGACCCATACTTATGTATTCTATTATTACAAGTTCTCCTCGTCCTTTATTTATAAGATGTTAGCCGTGTTTGGGTTGTCCTAGAAATATGACATTGTGATTTAAGTAGCAGCCCAATAAGATAAGAATGAGAAGGAAGAGAAAAAGCAGAATGGTAGGTTAAAGACCTTTGGACGTCTTACTCACCAAACGAAACGCAACAGTACCTACAGTTATTTAAGGTTAATTGAATTTGACAACATCTAACGCGCTAGCAATACATTTTAGGGGAGAGGAGACTACAGAAATTCAAACAAGGAACAACCAGACGCAGTGTGTGGACCAGAGTCACAATGCGCGATGAGTTGACAGCTTAAACCGTTTCCATTCAGTCAATTCAGCCGAGCTGCTGTCACAAAAATGTATTATCCAATTAATTCAAACATTCATTGTTCTATTAAAACCTAAAAGACATGGAGAAGATGGCAAATAGACACACAGAACTTAGAGCAAGTGGTCATTCCCACTAATCGAAAAATTGTGGACCCTTGTCCCTAATTGTTATGTAGTTAGGTGCAGGTTAATTGCCATGGTAAGCGCCTTCCATTCCTATTTTCGAAACCATACAGTTTAATCTTCACTTACGTTGAGTCCCCAATTCTCGCTAAGAGCGGGGCTATTAGTGGTCAATTAAACGGGTATACCACGTTCCCGGGTATCGGGCGTAGTGCCAATTTAATCATCATTAAGTGCCGTATCCATTATAAAAGTTAGATGGCCGAGATGGCACTGTATGGGTATTGGGTAGTAATGTTCTATTGAGTGTTTCTACTTAATAAGTAGGTACCTTTACTATTGGATGTTTTGCTTAGAAAAGAAGTGAAATAATTCAGCATCATCATCGCTAGCGCTGTCCCGGTTACGATCCAAGGCCCACGTCTTCAAGCCCTGGGTCCGCGAAGAAAGTGAAGTAATTATTACACATTATTGTCTAAATTTATATTTGTTCATGAGATTCATGCGATAGCTATTCAACGTAAAATACCTATTTTAACCAGCTCTCATCGTACAAGCGGTTTTCCCAGTTGTATCCAAGATTTACGCCCTGGAGTCCTTTTCTGACCAGTATTTTAACCACCGGCGTGAGTCTATGTATGTATGTATGTATGTCTAAGAAGTTGTCATAAATACAACCATTAAAGCAATAATTATTGAATCTTCCAAAGAAACTAGTATTTGCAAACTCGGATAATTTTTCAGTATTAATAGTGTAAGAGCTTTGAAATTTGATCCACTCCTACTGCATTTAGTAATTCAGATAAGTCCGTGGGATGAAAAGTCGACTAGGTTTATAGAGATCGTTTATTATATGAAATTTAATATAAAGTATAAATTAAGGCAATTGAACCCAAAACATGATTCAATCAATTCGTAAGCATCTAAACAATCAATTTATCATCAGCTCTTTAAATATTGTCCCACTGCTGGACCCAAGCTTCTTCTTGCTATTAGATGGCTAAGGCCATAGTCCACCACGCTGACCTAGTGCGTGGGTGGCGGACATCACATGTCTAGCAAGAACGTTATGGACAACTCTCAGGCATGCAGGTTTGCTCAAGATGTTTTCCTTCACCTAAGCAAGCGACAATTAAAAATGTAATACGAACTTAACGTCCAAAAGCCATTGGTACTCGAGGATTTAAGCCCGATAACATCCGCATAACAGTCCATCTATCTTTGCACAAGATTATCACTGACTATACAATAAATTATTGTACCTTAGAATAGCGAACGTTCACAAAAAGCGCTAAAATTTGAAACGATAAAAGTAGATTTCGGGGGATGGGACTCGTTAGCCTTGGATGGCAACCCGTCTAGGAGAAGGAAAACTACGAAATTAAACCACTCTCTTTGGGGGGATGGGCCTCATCAGCTTTGGATGGCAACCCGTCTAGGAGAAGGAAAACTCCAAAATAAAACCAAAATTCAGGGAGCATACCCGAAAACAAACCCCAATCCAAGGTGTCAACCGACCCGTGCCGAGGGATTCATGGCCAGAGGGCAAGCTGGTCGCTAACGGAGGGTGCATGTGTTGGTGGTCACAGGGCACAGCTAGTATTCCATCTTACCCCCGTACAGGGCTCTGCGGGGATGGACATTCTAAATCCCTATTACTCGTGGGAACGCTATGAGAACTGAAAATAATATTTCTCCAGACGGCGGCGACGCGGTTCGCAACCCATCACATCTCGTTTCCCGCGAGGGCGAAAAGCGGCCTACGGAAAGCCGGTTTGCAACATTAAATGTTGGAAGAGGAATGGATGGTAAATTGAATGAAGTATGCCAGATGATGGATGGTAGAAAGATTGATGTTCTATGTGTGAATGAGACAAAAAGGAAAGGTTGTGGACCCATGCATGACAGCTACACGGCTTATTGGTCTGGGGTAGACAGTACCACCAGAGCCTGCAAGGGAGTTGGTTTAATACTGTCTGCGCGAATGAATGAGTGCGTTAAGGAATATGAATGTGTAAATGCTAGACTATTGTGGATGAGAATGAAAGTAGGACTCACTCGTCTCTTTATTGTAGGGGTTTACGCCCCGGTCAATATAGTAGCGGGTATGTCACAGCAAGAACAAGACGAAAGGCAGGAATTTTGGGAGAACTTAAGAGCGATTTTGAGGGAATGTAAGGATAACGAAAGATTGATCTTGTTAGGTGATTTCAATGGATGGGTGGGAGTAAAACGAGATGGATTTGAAAGGGTTTTAGGTGGATTTGGTGATGAGAGTGTGAATGAAAATGGAAAAGTTTTGCTTGAGGTTTGTTTAGAGTGGAACCTTTGTGTGACAAACACCATGTTTAATCACAAAAGGATACACATGTATACGCGTGAGGCTAAGAATGTTAGAAGAAGTATGATTGATTTTGTAATTGTAGATGAACGTTTGAGAAATAATGTGTTAGATACAAGGGTGTATAGAGGGATCGGCATCCACACAGACCACTTCTTGGTGATGAGTCGGATAAGTGGACTCTTTAAAGGATAGCAACACCGAGAACATTATGAAAATAGGGTCCTAGAAAGAATAAAAGTAGAAAATCTGCAAGAAAAAGATGTGAAAGATGAGTATAAGCGAAGATTGATAGCAAGATTTGAGAGGTTCGATGGCATAAATGATATGGAAGAATTATGGCAATATTTTAAAGAAGAGATAGTATGTGTAGCGTCTGAAGTATGTGGTGTGATCAAGAGACGGAAAGTACGAAAGGTTAAGAATACATGGTGGGACAAGGATGTACAATCAGCAGTGTCAGAGAAGAAGAAAGCTTGGTTAGATTGGTTGGCTGCCAGAGCAAATGAAAGAATGGGAAAGGCAACGAGTGATGACATAGATGAAGCAAGAAAGGAGTTTGTTAGGTCAAAAAGAATTGTGAAAGAAATTGTTAAAAGGAAAAAAGAGGAAAAGAAAAATGAGTTTGATAGCAGACTATCTGAAGATTTCCGGAGAAACATAAAGTTTTTCTGGAAATCCGTTCGTGCAGTTCGAGGAAAAACTCAATCCTCAGAATACACGTCAATCAGAGACAAGAATGGAAAGATACTGAATGGTGAATCATGCGTGCTGAAGAGATGGAAGGAGTATTTTGAAGGTCTATATGAAAGAACGGCGATAGAGACATCGATCGACGAAATTAATGGTAATAATAGCAATGATAAAAGCGATATTGGTGTGGATGAGATTGTGAAGGCGTTGGAAAGTATGAAATTAGGTAAGGCTGCAGGATATGATAGGATAACAGTTGAAATGCTGAAGGCTGGACAGGGCATCATAGTTGGTCAGCTGCAGCGCTTATTTAACTTGTGCTGGAGCACCGGCCGAGTACCTGATGACTGGACCACAGCGGTGGTTGTGCCTCTTTATAAGGGAAAAGGCTCGCAACAAGACTGCAAGAACTATAGAGGCATTAGCCTTCTCAGTATTGTTGGCAAATTGTATGCGAAGGTACTGATTGAAAGAGTTATGGAAGTAACCGACAAGAAAATATGGGATGTACAAGCAGGATTCCGAAAGGGTATGGGGTGCACGGATCAAGTCTTTTCCATGCGGTGCGTAGCCGAAAAATTCTTGGCCAAAGGTCAAAAGGTCTATTGCGCATTCGTGGATTAGGAAAAGGCTTACGATAAAGTGGTGAGGAATGAAATGTGGTCGGTACTGTCGATGTATGGGGTGAACAGCAGCCTCATACGAGCTCTGAAATCCCTTTATGAAGATTCTAGAGCTTGTGTGAGGATAAATTGGTCGTACACGGATTGGTTTACCATCGAAACAGGTGTTAGACAGGGATGTGTAGCGTCGCAGTGGCTGTTCAACCTCTTCATGGACAGTTGTTTGCAAGATTTGAAAAATAGTGACTGTGGATTAAGGATGAATGAGTTACTTGTCAAATGCCTCCTTTATGCTGATGATCAGGTTATACTTGCGTCTTCAGCGGAGGAGTTGCAGGAGATGGTAACAATCATGCATGGTGCGTTAGAGAGGAAGGAAATGAAATTGAATGTAAGTAAAACGAAAGTTATGGTTTTTGAAAAGGAGGAATGCGTTACGGCTTGTAATGTTATGATCGATGGACAGCGAGTGGAGCAAGTGAATGAGTTTGTATATTTAGGTACGCTGTTTACAAGAGATGGTAAGAATGTAGAAGATATTGAAAGAAGACTTAATGCAGGTAATAGAGTGAATGGAGCTCTGAAGGCGTTTATGAATAGCCAAAACGTGTCCGAAAAGGCACGTTTGGCTGTCCATAGAGGGGTGTTAGTACCTACTCTTATGTATGGTAGTGATAGTTGGGTATGGCAGAAGAGTCATGAAAGTAGAATAAATGCTGTAGAAATGAGAGCACTGCGAAATATGTGTGGTGTTTCTTTGACTGACAGAGTAAAGAATTGTGTGATAAGAGAGTGTTGTGGGGTAAAAGAAGATGTAGTGACAAGCATCGAGAAAGGTATGCTAAGATGGTTTGGACACGTGGAGAGGGTGGATGACGAAAGACTGACCAAGCAGATATATAAGGCAAGTGTGGAAGGGACAGGACGAAGGGGAAGACCTAGGCGGACGTTCTCTGACCAGATTGGAGACATCCTAAAAACAGGACAGGTTAGAAGCACCCTGAACAGAAGAGCATGCATGAGGAATCTGATGGGAGTGAATGAAGCAAGAGAGATATGTCAAGATCGTTGCAAATGGCGCTCCGTAGTCTCTGCCTACCCCTCCGGGAAACAGGCGTGAGTCTATGTATGTATGTATGTATTTTAACCACCTTTGCCAAATAGGAACCAGTTTTCCCAAGACCACGTCTGTTGTAATCCATGCTGAAAGTTCGGGGGGAATAAAACATATCACCAGCCAGTGCAGGTAGCAGTAATCCACTCAGTATTGGATTACTTAGTTCTGAAAAAACTTACACAGTAAATACCTAGAGGCCTACACTCCTTAGGTTGTTTTAGAAGTCTTTGAGGGCTCTATAGCAATAGCACCTGAAGAATCTAAAACCGACCCTGTATAGCTCCGAATCTAATAGAGATAATAATTATAGTACATCAACTAACTTTTGTAGCGACAAAGTTCGTTTTCCATTTATAAAAATAACGACTTTTGTTCTTCAACTTAAAAAAAACGGCAGTAATAAATAGACCCGCACCCCGTCGATATCGGTAAGAAAGTTTAATTCGATAAGTTGTGACCGCACAATTTGGGGGTTCCAAATTTGAATTAATGTGTGTACGTTCGATAAGAACACCGAAATTTTAATTGACGTCATAAATCTAAAGTTTACCTGTGAATCGATCGTTGATTAGACCGGTTTGATTCCTGATTGAATGAATTAATCGAATATTATACTAATGGCGTTTGAAAGTTGCACCGGTGCAAGAAAAGTTGAAAGGAAATCGTCTATCGTGGTATGGACATGTGATGAGGAGGGATGTAAATTATGTGACTAGAGAAGTAATGAATATTAAAGTTGAGGGCTATTAGGCAAGAGGAAGACCAAAGAAGAGATGGATGGATTGTGTGAAGGATGACATGAATGAAAAGGGAGTGAATAATCAGATGACGTCTGATAGAAGCGAATGGAAGAGAAAGACATTTTGCGCTGACCCCAAGTAATATGGGAACAGGGCAGGCAAAAATGAAGGCGATTGTACGCCAATAGATGTTATCAGATATTCAATATAGTCACAGAGAAGAAGCGTGCATTTTGCCCTCAAAAGTGCTTCACGAGACTGATCTGTTAGTCTAGTGGTTTGAGACCCTAATTGCTAAGCCCAATGTCGTGGGTTCGGTTCCTACCTAGGGCAAATTTTTGTGCAATGTAAATCTACTACGTATACGTAATTATATAATTATAATATATAAGAATATTTACCACTTATCTGGTTGCCATGTAACAACATTGCTTATTTTGTAATCAGAAAACCGTGTGTGCTATCCTAGGATATTATATTCTACTAGAATTCGTCCTTGTTGATGTCGGTTCGCACGACAACAGGTAGCTTACGTACTATTCTGATGTACAAGCGAGATTACTGCTAAGTTTAATCGTAATGCTTTCAGAATTTTTGCATGACAGAGTAACAAACATGCATACATATATGCATCCATACACTCATCCTCACAAACACGCATTTATAAAAGCGATAAAATATAATTTAGTGCCGAAACGGTAAAATTAAAATTTTATGATCACAAAATTGTACTTGTACAACCTGTAGAATTATAACAACTACATAAAAAGCATCTACTCTTTATTTTACGTTATTAATTCGTTCAACAATACAGACCTCATCCTATTACATCAAGATAAAAGAAAACCATTCAACGGTCCACCTTTTTATAATTTTAATTCTAAATTCATAAACCGTTACATTGCTTACCTCAAACATACAACATTCATATTGTTGTTACATTTTTGTTTGTAAAAAAAAACAATCGAACAGGTCTCGGTGGATGAACGTCAGCTTTTTCAATTAACTCAGCTGTTAATGGAAGAAACGGTTCGACGGGTCCGACCTGACGACCTGACGCGTTATCGATGTCGACGTTCTAATGTGTGTGGGACAACACTAGTGTTTTATTCAATGCGAGGTTCTTCTTTATCAATCAGGTTAACGGAGTGTCAGTTTGTTGGTTGTTCTAATTACAAAAGTGAACAAACTATTTGATAGTATGGCTGATTAAATTATGTATAATTTAGCGCTGATAGAGTAAGTGTTTTAGTTTAATGCGCATACCGGAGAAAAGGATTTGAGTCGATAAACATGGTTCCAGTTTTTATTGATTGTACGTAATGATGATAGCTATGAAGTAGTGGCTTAAGCTGTCGCCTCACCTTTTGGCAATGCCTCGAATGTTGTGCGTTCGATATCCGAAACAACATTTTGTTTGTCCACAAATTATTGTTCCGAGTCTGGGTATTGCATCCTTTGATTGATATTTTTAAGTGACCCACGATACAGGGTTTAGTGTAAACAAATACCAAAAGAGACACATCTACAGTATTAGTTCCACTTTTGATTTACAGTGACTTAACTTACTTTTTGGCTTCTCTCACATCTAGCCTGCTGTATCTAACCCTTTTTACTTGATTTGCATAGAAATATAATACCTACTGACAATACTTTGTCGTAACGTCTCTTTTCAAGAAACTACGCCCAAAACATGTAAATGTTACCGACCGTAAAATCAAATTTCTTTTATCGCATAGAGTATTCACGTCGCTCGTAGATGAAGCAGTTATAGAAACTGAAGCTATATCGTTTTATCTAATGGCATAATACACAGATTATGTGGTACGTGTGTAAATGGAGATGTGTATGTTACGTGTAGAAATGGAGATGTGTATGTTTTTTTATGTAAAAAAAGGCGAACAAGCAGTGGGATCGCCTGATGGTAAGCGATTGCCGCCGCACATGGACACCCGCAACACCAAAGGAGTCACAAGTGCATAGACTGTCTTTAGAGAAAAGGATTTGGAGGAGAAACAGGATGATGGAGGGGGAAAAGGGGATAGGGCTTGGAATATGGGATGTTCATAGGTACGTTGTCCTTTTGGTGACGGATTACAAGCGACACTACCCCATTTCATTCCCAGGGTGTCGTTAGAGGCGATATCATAATATTATCTTTGCGAGGAGATGGAAAGATCGACATCATACCTAATACCAATCCGCCTAACCAGCGTGGCATAGCCCAGAACTACCTAATGACTCATATAAAGTGGTGTCGCAAATTAGATGGTGCGTTTTATTTTTCCTAGAATTTGTAAGAAAAACGTTTCTAGAAGCCTTTTCCAACTCAAATGATAAGCATTCAGTCGTAAAGAAACAGTTCGTTGATCGTCGTATATTAATATAATAATTAATACACGTAGACCCGAAGCCGAATGATTTATATTTGCTATCGGTTCTGTTCTAATATTTGTTGTAATAAATAGTATCTATTTTCGTACTCATACGTCTATGTCTTTATATTAGGGTTGTCCAGTAGTAGACACTTTGACGCATTTTGTAGAAAAGTCAAACACTAAACTTAAGTAGCTAATACAAGGTAATGTTTGGTCCCCTTTTTAAATTGTACCTAAAAAAAGAAGCCCTGCAAAGCAATGCCTTTCAATTTAGTTTATTACAATAATTATGCATCAATATATTTTTTTTAAAGTCAACTCCCGCACTAGGAATAAATCCTGTGTCGCGGGGGACTTTACAAACATACAACCAACGGACACAATGAACACCCAGACTCGAAACAACAGTTTATGGATCTCACAAAGTGTTGTCTCGTGTGGGAGTCGAACCCACAACACTCGGCGCAGTGTCAAGCGGGGAGACGGTCGTTTAAACCACTACGCCAACCGTGCTGTATTAATAAATAAAAAAAATATATATATTCCTTCATTCTAACCAACGTTGGTATAATGTTGTCTAGAATGCTAAATCATTAAAATAGTCTGCGACGGAAGATATAATTTTGTATGCGTTAACAGTTTAAACAAGTTCATAGCAAAATCCACTTGGCCGCGGTCAGCCCGACACGACTTCCTGGTCGAAGGATTTTCCCTCTAGTTGGAAGCATACTACACCTTTTGCCTGTGAAATGCCAATAAATCGTTCACATACATACATACATAGACTCATGCCCGTTTCCCGGAGGGGTAAGCAGAGACTACGGAACGCCATTTGCAACGATCCTGACATATCTCTTTTGCTTCATTCACTCTCATCAAATTTCGAGTGCAATGTCTTCGGTTAAGGATACTTCTAACCTGTCCTTTTTTACCCGACTACGGCGAAGCCAAAAGATAGGGATTGTTTTTGGCAGTCTATGTATGTATGAAAGTATGTATGTAGGTATGTAGGTATGTTTGTATGTTCCACCTAGCGCCTAAACTACTGAAGCGATTTTAATAAATGGATTATATCAAATGTGGGTGCCAGGCACACTTACCTACATTATACAAACATGGCAGGTAACAACATGTACACTAGTATATGTACAATAGGTTCGCACCTATTGTACATATACTAGTGTACATGTTGTAGTAGAGTAGTGTGTAGAGCCGTGGTCGCCCACGGCTCTAGCTTGTGCATTTCTGTACTTATACTTTTCTAGATTTATATCTGGATGAGCTAGTTTCTTGTTTTGTTATTTTTAGTCACCATTTTTGACGTAGTCGGGTTATTTATGATGTCTCCAATCTGGTCAGAGAACGTCCGCCTAGGTCTTTTCATTCCTCCTGTCTCATTCACACTTGCCTTATATAACCTCTTGGTCAGTCTTTCGTCATCTATCCTCTCCATGTGTCCAAACCATCTTAGCATATCTTTGTCAATGCTGGTCACTACATCTTCTTTTACCCCACAACACTCTCTTATCACACAATTCTTTACTCTGTCGTTCAAAGACACAGCACACATAATTTCCAGTGCTCTCATTTCTACAACATTAAATTTATTCTACTTTCATGACTCTTCTGCCATACCCAACTTTCACTACCATACATAAGTGTAGCTACTAACTCCCCTCCACCCCTCTATGCACAGCCAAACAAGCCTTTGGACACGCTTAGACTATTCATAAAAGCCTTCAAAGCTCCATTCACCCTATTTCCTGGTTAACTCTTCTTTCAATATCATCTTCATTCTTACCATTCCTAGTAAATAGCGTACCTACCTAAATATACAAAATCATTCACTTGCTACACTCGTCAATCGATCAAAACATTACAAGCCGTAACACATTCCTCCTTTTCAAAAACCATAACTTTCATCTTGCTCACATTAACTTTCATACCTTTCCTCCCTAAATAGACCAGGGTAGATAATTTTTGAAACGATAGAAAATTATAGTAGGATGAAACCCATTGGAAAAGAAAGAGAATATAGCAAAAATTTAAGGAAAAATAAATTAAGGGCGATCTGAGGTCGGGAAGTGGATGGGGTTGCGATTTAAAGGGTAAAAAAGGGTTTATCTCGATTGCCAGCAAAACTACAAGTCCTACGGAAAAAACCTCAATGGCAAAGTTGTAGGAAATAAAAAGATCTACAACTTTTGTATTTCCACTTTATTCACACAACGTCATAATTAGCCCTTCCCCACTTGTCTATAAAATAACTATTGATGTGCTCAAATTGTCTGTGGGCCACTCAGGTATATACATTATCTTAAAATAGCAATAAATAGGAGTCTACGCTATAATTTAAAGAAGATTCTATAACTTTCTCAAAATATTGTAGATGTCTTATTAAATATTAACTTATTTGGTTGTTAATTTTAGTTGTATATTTCGATTTGCAAGTTCTTTTTTATCAATGTAGCATGGAATTTTACATTTTTCGAGTAATTAAAGTGTTAATTTTAAAAAAATAGCTCAAAATTATACATCATGATTAAAAAAATCGGTTTCGAGGTTGTTTCATTTCTTAGCATTTTCTGAGAACGTTTACCTTAGTAATGTATATTTTATTCACACCATCAGAAAGAAGAGATTTCAACGAACAAAACGCCGAACAATTTAAAAAAAGGAGCTGATATAATGACGTGAGAGTTTTCAATTGAAAATTAGGGTTTTATTTCGATATTAAGTCTAAATAAGGCGTAAAAATAAATATTTTAAATAAAAAACATTAACAGTGTGTTTGTAACATAAAAAGGCAAGTTTTCACCAAATTTCGTGTAAAATAAAAAACTATTGTAAAAGTTAGAGTAGAGCAGCGATAGCCGAGTGGAGACACCGACAGACTGCTACGCAGAGGGTCTCACGTTCGAATCCTCGGCGCGCACCAATGACTTTTCGAAGTTAAGTGCGTATTGAATTGTTAATTATCGCTTGCTAAACGGTGAAGGAAAACATCGTGAGGAAGCCTGCATGTCTGAGAGTTCTCCATAATGTTCTCGAAAGGCATGTGAAGTCTGCCAACCCGCACTTGGCCAGCGTGGTGGACTATGGCCTTACCCTTCTCATAGTGAGAAGAGGCCCGTGCCCAGCAGTGGGACAGTTTAAAGGGCTGATGATGATGATTGTAAAAGTTAAAAATAAAAAACCAAAAACTTGGTTATTTGAATTTTTCACATAAATTGTGTGTGAATAAAGATAAAGATTCACACGTTGTGTGAATAAAGTGTAAATACAAAAGTCGTAGATCTTTTTATTACCTACAACTTTGCCATTGACGTTTTTCCCGTAGGACTTGTAGTTTTGGTGGCAATAGAGATAAACCCTTTTTTACCCTTAAAATCGCAACCCCATCCACTTCCCGACCTCAGATCGCCCGTAATTTATTTTTCCTTTAATGATCGCTATATTCTCTTCCTTTTCCAATGGGTTTCATCCTACTGTAATTTTATTTTACTTTTTACCGTTTTCTAACGTATCTGCACTGGTCTAAAAGCACCATGCATGATTGTTACCATCTCCTGCAACTCCTCCGCTGAAGACGCAAGTATTACCTGATCATCAACATAAAAGAGGTATTTGACAAGTAACTCATTCATAATCCACAGTCACTACGTTTAAAATCTTGCAAACATGTTTTCGTTCACTATGATAAAAATATATGCTTTAATACTGTTATAAAATATAAAGCTATTTGTAAACAAATCCAAAATACTGTTAAAATATTGATACAAAAGATACTATATACTATAATTGAAATCCATCGACTTGATATACGTACACAATACTATCAAACCATATCATAACAGAGACATACATCATCATAACACCCACAGTATCAACAAGTTTTCTAAATAAAAAATAATGTTATCTTTACTTTATCCAGCTTTAAGTAAAAACAGAAAAGATTTACTATACCTTCTCATTTCGTTACGCCTAATTCATCCCGGGTCCTCTGTAAAATAAAGTCGCAAAGATTTAGGAGGCAGACGGGGTCTGTAATCGTAGCTTGCTCGAGTGAAAAAAAAAAGCATTCCTAAATTAATTGGTGTAAATTATGGTCGAGTCTTAAATATATAGTGTGGCATTATGTAGGTACCTAGTATATTTGATATTTTTCGTCTACTGTATATCTTTTGGGTCTGTAATTTTCAGGCCTATTTGTAGAATTTACTTACGTTTCGTTTTAGTAGGATTATAGTTCTAGAATTTTTATTTTGGTAGTGGAATTGTGTAGTGTCTGGCTATTTTTGTTTTTTGTTTGTCACTCAAGCGATTATTTGCTCAGGTATGTTTTTAGTGCTTTTGATCAAATACATTTAAATTGTTTTCAGAATAAAAGAAAACCGCGCTGAAAATAATATGCGGGTGAACAACAGTGTACCACAGTATGCGATTAACGCTTATGCAATAAAACTGTATTACGACTCACATAGTTCGAATGCACGCTTGTGCGACACACTAAAGTCCATACATCCATCCGAAGATTTAAGTCATTAGTTTCTGAAGACTTAAGTCATGAATTTCAAAAGCTAGGGAAGGAAAATAATAACAAAAATCAATAAATACATTCAACCATCCTCGCAGACTTTTACATTTATAATATTAGTAACATAACGTAGTTCTAGAATACTGTAAAATATTTAACTTTTATGCTTATCTTACGTACAAGTAATATAACAAAATACAAGAATATTTTAAAATACTTACATAAATTTTATTTTCAACATGTGCATGTTGCACGGATACAAGATGTACATTACCCGAGAATTTCTCGAACATACATTCTGGAGAAACATAACAATAACACAACATTGTGCAGGTATCCACGAGCAAGGGACCACAAGATATATTTTTACTCGTATGATAATTTATAAACATAAAATAAAAAATATTTGTCGTAGGTGAAAAGACGGGGAAAATGTCGCAAGAAAATAGTTCAAATATACATAAGATACTGTTATGAAAGGGAAAGTGTCCTTTGTATTAATATCTTGATTTCCTGTTCAATCAGAGATTCGTTTACCTCCGCGTAGGATTCAAAGGAACACTAACAAATAGGCCAATATGACTTGTTAGGCCTGTGTTGGTTATTTTTAGCAGAATTTTTGTAGCAGCTTATTTACTGGGAGCGGTATTATATTTCGTTATTATAATTTTTCTTTAAGCTTATGTTTGGCCGACTCTGGTATCGGAGTTCTCAGACCGCCTGAAAGCCTCCGATGGCCTAACGGTTCATGGCCTAAGGCCGGAACCAAGAACTATAGCTTCACGTTCTCTCCGAAGCACGATAACGCTCTGAAGTAAATGCCATACGCAGTGACCCATCCAAGCAGTGACATGTGAAAGCATTGTGAACGCTTTGCTTAACTATGCCGAGTCAGTCTATGAGGGCTTATTATAATTAAGGGCAGCAATAGCCTAGTGCGGTAACCAATAAATTGCTGACCAAAAGCTTTCTGGTTACCAGTTTTACAGGTAGTAGAGCCTTGCTGATTTCAGCATGCATGGGCCGGCTCGACGGGGAAGTACTACCCTCTCACAGAAAATCGGCGTAAAGTAACAGTGCCTAAACTGTTGCGTTTCGTTCGGTGAGTGAGAGTGCCGGAGGCCCCATCCCCTATTCCTTATCCCTCATCCCACTCCTCCTCCTATCTTTTTTCTCAACAACGCACTTGTGACTCCTGTGGTGTTGCTTGTGTCCGTGGGCGGCGGTAATTGCTTACCATCAGGCGATCTGTCAGGTCGTTTGCCGCCTATTACAATAAAAAAACTCGAAACAAAGGCACGTTGTAATAGGTTCTTATGATAATTTCAAACTAATGCAACGCCGAAGGTCTCGGGTAGAAATTCACGGTGCGCACCACTAACTCCACAAAGTGATGTGCGTATTAAAGTGCTAATTTTGATTTTTTTTAAGTTATTAAAAAGACAACTCCCGCATTAGGACTAAATCCTGTGTCGCGGGGATATTACAAACATACAACCAACGGAAACAATGAACACTCAGACTCGAAGAAACTAAAAAAATTGTGAATTACACAAAGTGTTGCCTCGTGTGGGGATCGAACCCACAACACTCGGCGCAGTGTCAAGCGGTAAGGCGGCCGCTTAAACCACTACGCCAACCTTGCAGTCAATTATCGCCTGCTATGGTGAAGAGAAACATCATGAGGGAATGTGCATCGTGCATGTGTACAGTCCATCAAATATTGGCTCCGGCAGAAAGAGCTTTTCATTACGTTCTCGAACGCCCCGACGTGAAGTCAGTCAATCTGTACTTGGCCAATAGCCCTTCGTATAATAAAAATAGGCCTATGCACAGCATTTTAGCGGGATTGACTGTATACCAGACTGATGGTGACATCATTTTAATGTAGGTAAACCTGGCTGTATCACACTTTTGTTTTGGAGTCCGTGTTTCACATCCAGGTTGAACTATAATATCAAATTTTACTCAAAGCCATTACCGCAAGCACAATTTCATAATACAGCATTGAATATAGACTTCTAAAAATGGTTACCCAAAATACAAGCTGAACATTATTCCAAAGTCCTAAGACAAAAAAACTTCTATATTGCTACCCAATACCTCGCTCGCTATAAATCGTGTTTGAACCCAGGAAATCAAAAATATATTTATACCATCTATAATTTTTTAATCGACAGTCCAATAGTTAACATGAAACCGATATCCATGTATAAATCATACTCGCTATCCACCTGGTATCAGTATTGATTTGAACCGGCCTTGGTACGTCACTATTAAAGTTCCTTCACTGAACACTGTTCTAGTACAGTAATTAGTGGTATTTTTAAAATAGGGGTGGGAAGTAGTGATTATGTGGATACCAGACAGTCGGTTGGTCGGTTACGCCTTGGCGTTTAAACCTTGAACTTTATAAACACCTGAAGTGTGTTGGTATTCACGTGTTAGGAAGTTAATTAGTCGAAAGTATTTTTCCCTTACTTAGCTTAGTAACTAGGCTCTTGTACGTAAGTGGCGTTATGAAACATCTGATATTATAAACGTGGAAGTGAGTTTGTTTGTTTGTATTTCTTTCACGTCGCAACGGAAAGATATTATGGTATAATTTTTGGATTTGTTGTGTGTGGAGATATGTAAGAAGCTGGAGAGTGAGATAGGCTACTTTTCACTGCGATAACCAATTCCCACGCGGCTGAAGCCGCAGATGAAATCTAGTACCGAATCGAACCTAAGACACGTGAATCTGCCGTATATATTTATTTATTTAGTTAAGAAAAACCAACAGCTACAGCAAATGAGTATGTAACTATAACTACGCAACATACAGCCAATTACAGGTTTCCACTAATAGTAGTACAATATTTTACAAAATCTTAAGCAAACACTATGTAGCACACAACATTGACAGTAAAAATAGATTTAAATAACAATAGGTATTTATATAGTACGTTATGAAGTGACTAAGATTGTGAACAAAAGAATTTAAGGTTTAGCTGCCTTCTTACCGAACTGCCTTTAGTAATAAATATATCCAACGAGAACTGTTTACAAACTTTATTAATATCATTGCTTGCTCGCACCATGAACGTGTTTTGCCTATAGTTGGAGGAGGAATGAGGAATAGAAATAGGAGGATTAAATCTTATTGATTTCCTTGGAACATTGAAATGCAATTTACTTAATAACTCAGGACAGTCGATTTCATTATTAATTACTTTAAATAAAAATGATATATCAGCTAGACGACGTCGGTCAATAAGTGGTTGAATGTGAAATTGCTTACATAGACTCAAATAGTTCTCAGACTTATAAGGCACTCGTAAACGAAAGCATAAAAATCTAATAAATCGTTTTTGGATATTTTCTATTTTATTTATGTATTTATCGTAGCAAGGGTTCTAAATTAAATATTCAAATCAAATAAATAAATAAATAGTTCCATATCAAATCCTTGCATTACTGACTGACTGATAAACAAGCCACAGCTAAAACTCTTGGGTGCAGGAAGCTGAAATATGGTATGTGTGTTCCTTGGGGACTGCAGGGATTTCTCACGGCATCGAGAACAAATAAGTAAATTAAAAAAAAAGTGCAAGCGTAGCTTCCGTATCCTCTAGTCTACTGTAAAATTGATATCACAAGAGGAATATTCGTTGGAATAAGCCGATTTCAGAGATTAAATGACAATATACCCAATGATGCGTTCCTTCTGTTACAACACATACATATAACGTTCGCAACAGGCAGATTGATTGCTTGATTGATTGAGTGTATCGTAGTCTCTGCTTACCCACTTGTGTAAGTGATGCAATTAGTCGTACAGTCGAATGCCAGTGGCTTGTCTCTAGTATTTCGTCGCTTCGTAACGTTGCACTGTCCTCAGAGAAAATCGAATGAATCGTTTTACAGTTGTAAATCTATTGTAAATTTTAATAGCTTTTATTTTGCGAGTGACTTTTGTTTAGTCGAAAATGCCCCGAGGCTATAATAGGATGGGACCAGTTGCACTCAACAGTTCACTGAAAAAGTTATGCATTTAAATATGTTAAACGTAAAGGCTATAGTCTTTTTTTATAAGATAACTAGCTGTTTTACGCGGTTCCACATGCGTCCTAAGGGAACTACTTCGCGTACCCGGTTAATTTATAGCCTAAGTTACTCTTTGGTACATCAACTATCCGCGAAAGTCCCGACAAAATCGGTCCAGCCGTTCCAGAGATTAGCGAAAACAAACAGACAGACAGACAAAGATTTAAAAAAATGACATTTCGGTATATGTACCGTGTATACATGCATTTAGTAAAAAACGGTTATTTTAATATTACAAACAGACACTCCAATTTTATTTATATGTATAGATGATGTCATTCTAATTATAAGTAGGAAAAAGAAGATTAAGCTCGACTTTGCCCGGGTGATGTTGTTGTACCTGTAAGCTATATCTATATACATCTTGTGTCACAAGATTGCATAATTATGCTGCATTGGGAACCGATTCTGTTTATGTTAAGTTAGTTTTTAGGGTTCCGTACCTAAAAGGTAAAAAACGGGACCCTATTACTTAGCCTCCGCTGTCTGTCTGTCTGTCACCAGGCTGTATCACATAAACCGTGATAGCTAGAAAGCTGAAATTTCACAAATTATGTATTTCGGTTGCCGCTATAACAACAAATACTAAAAATAAAAAACAAAAAAATATTAAGGGGGGGTTCCATAAGATAAAAGTGTTTGTTTCATATTTTTTGCTCAAAATTACTAACGGTAACAGGTAGACACTTGAAATTTTCACAGAATATGTAGTTGTATATTCCTATATGTCCTTTCAAAATAAATAATTAAATAAAAAAAGTAAATAATAAAGGGGGGCTCACATACAACAAACGTAATTTTTAAGCAATTTGTTACTCGATCTTAATGAAAGGTAGAAACTTAAAAAATATTTAGGTATACATACATACAACAAACGTGATTTCCTTTTATAGATGGTACGGAACCCTTAGTGCGCGAGTCCGACTCGCACTTTTCCAATTTTTTAGTTTTTATGTTTATTTCTGTTTCTGTGAAAATATACAGAATAAATTAGTTTTCTTTCTTTCTTTCTACATGACTGCAAAGTTTCATTACAAACCGTTTAGTAGATTTTACGTGAAAAAGTTTCAAATATCCATACAGCCATCATAACATCTTCACAAACTTTCGCATTTATTATAGTAGTAAACATCTCAAACAATTCATCAAAGTACCATCCCTTGAAATCAAAGAACAAGAAGTAAAAAACAATTCTCTAAAATAAAAAATATAAGCAAAGATTAAACCAAAATACCATCCACAAAGGCTTTTTTGAATAACTAAACAAGCTTATCAATTATAAATCATATTCCGTCATAATTCAGTTACAGTCAGGCACAGTGAAATTGCGCCGGTTATCCGGGTGTACCGTCGCAGCCGGGTATACACGGATAACGCGGATAACACGGATAACCCGTCTCCCGTCGGTAATTAACTTAAGAATTTCCTTGAGGCGCGGATCTTGATTTCACAGGCGGCCGCCATCGTCTTTGAAGAATGACAATGAAGACGGGACACACGGTTGTTGAAAGCTCTTTGTAAATTGATTTAATTATAAAATGTGTTCTAAAATGATTTTTTATGGAGCATTCAAAACTTTATTAGTATTAATGATCGGAGTCTTCGTGTGGTTATAAGAGTAAACTCAACCAGCCCTGTATCATCTACTGCTGGATATAGGCCTCTCCTGATTTGTCTGGTAAAGCGATAGCCTAGTGGAGAGACCGACAGACTGCTACGCAGAGGGTCCGGGTTCGAATCCACGGCACGCACCAATGACTTTTCGAAGTTAAGTGCGTATTAAATTGTTAATTATCGCTTGCTTCACGGTGAAGGAAAACATCGTGAGGAAATCTTCATGACTGAGAGTTCTCCATAATGTTCTCTAAATATATGTGAAGTCTGCCACCCGCACTAGGCCAGGGTGGTGGACTATGGCCTTACCCTTCTGATAGTGAGAAGAGGCCCGTGCCCAGCAGTGGGACAGTATATATATACAGGGCTGATGATGATGATGAATTTGTCTGTACCAAGCCAAACGACTTCCTTTTACTTTCTCGTGTATGGGCGCTGTATTATTACTTTTCAATTTCACGAATTATTAAAGGGCAATCAAATCAAAACTGCCTTCAATCCATACCTTGAGTTACGTAAGCGCTTAAGTGTAATCGCCTTCGCTTGAGTAAAAAAAAAATGGAAACACCAATAAGGTTCTCCATGAATATTTTAGACGTTCGTTGTTCAAATCGGCCGTATGTATAAGGTATACATTTTTCCCTAGCATGTTGTTTGAATTCCAAGATTATACCAATTTTGTTTGTACTCTTTCACTATTAGTATTATATTACTCTGGTTTTATTGAAATGAATATCCGATTTGGTGAATAATGCTGGCAATTGGGAATATGTAAGGCGCTTTTTGATTGTATTCGAGTTGTGATTCTGGGTATAAATAGAGGCTGCGGAAACTAATTCAATAATTCAATTGGGTGAAGAAGGATTATAAATGTGAGCAAACATACATTCAAACTGTTTATGACCAAACTACGAAATGATGTTAATAAACGTATACATACTCCTTAGAGAATACCCCATCGCGCGACAGATGGAGTTATCCCTTTCTGTTATTTTTCTAGACAGCGCTATGGTTTGGTTACGGACGTAACCACATAAGGACAACAAAATTCAAATATTGTCAGTCTTCAACAGAAACTCAACCGAATTCCAACGGAGTCCAGTTGTTCATAGATTCCAAAAGAGTCAATAAACACCAGTTCAGATAGCAGTCGTGGTTTTTCTGCACCGTTTATCAAACGATAATTAGGAATTTAATACAGCCTAGTGGAGAGACCGACGGACTGCTACGCAGAGGGTCTCGGTTTCGAATGCACGGCGCGCAACAATGACTTTCCGAAGTTATGCGCGTATGAAATTGTTAATTATCGCTTGCTAAGTGGTGAAGGAAAAACATCGTGAGGAAATCTGCATGTCTGAGAGTTCTCCATAATGTTCTCGAAAGACATGTCAAGTCTGCCAACCCGCACTTGGCCAGCGTGGTGAACTATGGCCTTACCCTTCTCATAGTGAGAAGAGGCCCGTGCCCAGCAGTGGAGACAGTATATATACAGGGCTGATGTCACTATCAAAAATCAGTGATGGACGCGCCATGGGTCCACTCGAGACTCGTTAGGTAGCAGTCCGTTAATCCTAAACTGGGCTTTCACAGCCTCCCTCTTAAAAAATCTTGCTAAACAAACGTTGTTAGCTCTCAAAAAAAATGTTTACGAAAGTCTTGAAATTGGTAAAATATAAATTACAAAAGTTTTGGTCACAACACGTGCCCACAAAAAAACATTGAAAGTGAAAAAAGGGTAGAATGTTCTGGTTTACGTGGCAACATGGGATCTGGGCTGTTTCGTAAGTCTAGGAACAGGAATTATCATATTATATATTATACAAGCCATCTGCTAAGTCTTTCGAAATAAATGAGCTCGAAAATTGAGGATATGGCGTATTGGGAAGTCGGGTGATAAAATATATGATGGTGTTTCTATGATGCAATTAACAAGGCACTCTTTGATGCTAAATGTTTGATGTCAGCCATTTATATGTTTCTTCCACTAAGGCCGCCCTTACATCCGACACACGCCGGGCATCCGCTTGAAGAACGCGAATGCCCAGGTGGAGTGGGAGGTCAGCCTAAATGGTTACTAAATCTATGTAATTAGTATTTATTTTATGCGATAATATTAATAGTCATTACAAAACCGTACACTGTATTAGATGCTTCTCTCCCTATAGGTACAATCTAATAAATAAACTCCCCAAACTGGCAAGCCACATATAATAAAACCACATAATATCTACAGATTTTATCGTTATACTAATCACGAGGTCATATGACCGAACTTATCGCCAGAAAAGGTCTTTCCTACCGCCATTTGGAAGCGGTACAACGTTTATTAACAATTTTCCTTTAGGTCACAATCGAACATGGCAGTAATATAAACTAAAGTACCGTCTATAACAGCGTTTCTCAAACTCTTAGCATCACATACCTCTATGAGGCTCTTGCTTGAGACTAGGCATCACATAACACCAGTTGCATGTACATCACGTCAGAAAGGGACGTCATAACAAAAAAGCTATTTCAATAAAAAATGTAGTATAGTGGGTTTGATTCTTGAGCTAAATGAAATCGAGAAAATGAGTTTAACTTCTATTCTAAACTTCTAGTTTTAATTTTTGGTTTATAAGTAATCATAATTATTTATCCTTGTGTTAAGCTTACTTTGGGTACGCTTTTGATTCTAACCAAATTCGAAATTTCCTATGATGTAGACTACTTTGGCGATATTATTGGTTAAGATCTTTATCATAATTATATTATCTACCACATTTATTACGACCAGTTGTTTCAACGCGTCACGTCGCTTAAGTCACTCACGGTGGTAATCGGTGTACCCCTTGTGGTACAAATAACCCACTTTGAGAAACACTGGCCTATAAAATGTTACAGCAGCCAGTATTATAAGGCAGTAATGTTTTATATTCCGCACTGGACCGTAAATTAATTTTATTGCGAAGATTTGTTGATATGGGCCGGCGCTGCATCTATGTTAGGATGTCGTTTCGTTTTATTTAAACTGATCGTGGACATTTACGTGTTCGATATCTGTACTCAATAATTGTAATATTGGCGATACAATTATTTTAGATTGTACCGAATTTGCGAACATTTGTAATAAAATAAAATGGTGGAAATTTTACCTAATTGTTTGAAACTGCTGACTTGCGAAGTATATTAGTAGTTAAGTTTTTCGAATAATTGACCTGACTGTCAAAATTTGCATACTGATAGCCAAAGACAAGCGATAACCTACTGGATATACCAAAAGAATGACATGCAGATGGTATCGGGTTCATAATCACGGTACGCATCACTGAATTTTCACTGTTATTTATGTTTTAAATTGTCTTTATCAGTATCTTGATTTATTATTGTACAGGTAAAATAAATACATTGTTTACTATTGAAAAAACAACCAATTATTATTAACAATAACTTACACTAACTAAAAGTACAATATTACAAACTAAAACAACTTTAACTTAAAACAAATTCAAAATAACCGACAGTATTTTCAGGGTACAGTCAAATTAAATTTACTCTAAAAATATTATCATTATAATTGAATGTAAATTAAGAATAAATTATTTAAATTTCTACCTCAGTACCGCGAAGTACGGGAATAATTAAGTCTATCGTCCAGTGGCAGCGACAATGGTAGCTTAAGTATGGCTTGAGAGTTCTCCGGACACAAAGCTTGGCACTTGGGTCGGCTCGGCTCTTCGCTATACGTGTAATAGGCATGGCATATACACTGTACGAGTGTACAGCTCACTGTGACTACTGGCCCTTTTAAATATTCTGGTTTGTAGAATATATCTAGGTAGCTTTTATGTATTTCCTGAAGCAGCCTTTGAGAGATAGTTAGTACACGCCTGTTGCCAATATTTAGTCTATTGATGCAAAATATGTCAAATACTGCCTCCGTGGTCCAGTGGATAGTGTATGCGACTGCTGATCGGAGGTCCCGGGTTCGATTCCCGGGTCGGGCAAAAGTGTTACAGGGTTTTTCCGAATACTCAGTAGCAGCCCGGAGTCTGGTGATGTGCCCGGTAACGGCAATAGGCTCGCCCCCTATAACGTGGGACCTCAAAATTCATGGCGAAATGTGGGTGCAATATTTACACCTCTGCCTACGCCTTCCAGGCATGAGACTATAAATAAATAAAAAATATGTCTCCAGTTGCCAAATTCATCGATAGATCGAACATTAGTAAAAAGAAAATACTGTTCGTTGGGACATGTCAATTCAGAACACAGGTGCATCCCAGGAGAGTAAAAGTTTAAAAGTAGCAGGTGCCTTATGGAGGCCATTTTTTGAGGCTGGCGTTTTTCACCAGGTGCTTTGTACATAAATAAATAAATTTGGCTTTAGATGGGAATTATTACTATCAGTGTTATGATGCCAGATTTGAACACAAATATAACTTGTTCTATATTTTTTGGTTCACAATAAATGTATGTTAATATTCTAATCTATCCTATCGAATTAATCCGGTACCATTTGCAAAAACGATTCTAAAGGGAAATAATATTTGTGCCCAACTAAGTTTCCCAAATATAGAACTATTGAACCAAAAAAGCCTATACGTTTCTTAAATCTGCTAAAAAAATTGAAATCAATTTCTGACAATTAGTTATTTAACTCATACGTTAGACTTGACGCTAAGACCCAAAAAAGGGTGGCTTGGAAATAAAGCGAGTTCTTACCTATAATATTAATTAATTCACCCTTTTTAATAGTCTTGCAAGAATTTCTAAGAATATTTACCTACATTTGATTAATGTTTATCCATTGAATGAAGTTAAGCTGTTGCCCTTCTCAATATTTGCCATACAAATAAAATTTACCTTAATTTCTTTTACTAGAAACAAAACACACTTTCTTTTACAAACATATTTGATATATACGAGCTTTTTTAGGCTCTCGGAGTAAGAAACAGAAAGGGAAAGTTTATTGCGAACCAATACATAATACACTAGTTTGGTAAATGTAGGGATGTATTCATCTTATCGCTATCTTCCGTGTATATAAAATATTCATGCGTTCGTCGCAATACGTAGTGGCAGCCCTGATTGAACGCGGGCTCATACACATGCATTATGTGCCGTTTTAATAAAATTCATTCGTTGTAAAGGTGAGCGCGCGTTTGTACTAAATGGAAGGATCTTACAGTCTTATACGACGAAATGAGTGTAGTTACGATAGAATTCCATGTAATATATATGCTGCTGTAAAGACTAAGTTGCAATGCGATATCCTAGAAGATAATTATCTTTAGTATGTATATTTGGTATTACCGAGCTGTGAGAACAACTGAATTTTTATTCTGAAGACATGTTGTTGAGTCTTCGTTGGCAGAATATTTAGCTACACTCTTCGATCATAAGCCATGCTCTATTATTCAATATTTAGTGTTTGGGAACATATATTTTATTTAAATCACGGCACATATGTAAATTTTCAATAAATCACATCAACAGGCTTTGTAAGTTAACGATTAATAGTCAACTAACCAAAGCTTACCGCTGAGTGCAGATGACCTAAAAATAACTAGTACAGAACCCGAATTTGTGCATGATACGATATACACTTGACAGTTTATGACTTTTCGTCATAGGCTGACTACATTTTACAACACATTAAGCAACACTTGACGCAATGAAAATAGGAGACATGAACAATAATGCCACTAAAACATCCATTTACTGAAATCAAAGACATGTATTTTTCTAAAAAATATGAAATATTTATTCGTACATGTTGCAGCACGTTTTAGATGATCGTCATCGAATTCTTGCAACAAAATTATTTTTTCAGCGCCAAGTGCACGTTCACCTTTACGCACGAGACGATAATATCATATTAATTTTGGGGCACCAAACAATTAATTTCGCTCGTAGATAATGAGATTGCTTACGAGGTCTGATTATGTTTTCTATTTTTATCGTTGATGTTAGCTGGAATATAATCTCTTATGATATTTTACTAAGAGCTTAGGGAGCCCACGCTGTCACTTGTAATTATAATTTGTGATGAGTGCGTTTTATATGTAAGTAGAAATACACTTGTACATCTGTGTATACAAGTATAGCTTTATATTTCAGCTTTAATTGCAGATAGTACGTAATGCAAACTGAGCCTTTTGGTATTTACTGAGTAAAATATATATTGATTCAGTAAGTACTGACGACGACCTTAGTCACTAGAACCAGATTGCTATTACTTTCTAAAGTGAAGTGATTTGATACAAACATGAAGCCATAAAGTTGTGCCACACCCAAGCTTGGAACAACTATCTGACAAATTAAGATTTTTGCCAATAATATGAACACTTTTGTGGCGTCGTAAAGCCAATGATATCCTTGTAAAGAAGCGAAAGAATGTCTTGAATTTCATCTTGAGAACCCTAGATCGATGATGATGATTAAGACCTTAGCGGCGTTATATGACTAAATTGCGTAGGTGCCAGAGAATCACTCCCATCGAGGCGTCTTTCAAGCATCAGTAAACCCTCACACATCACGTATTTTATAGACCAATTAGCTTCGTTTTTCTGTGCGCTCACCCTTAGCAACCCATCGCCTTCCCGTTACGGGCGGTTATTAAATGTAAAGAGCCCTTAAGAATATTTCATTTGAGAGCAGAAAGAAATTATTCAATAGTCAAGTGTGCTGCCAAAATGCCGCGGAATTAAGCACCAATTATCTTATATAACAATTCTGTTATATTTAACGAGTCATTTTTGTAAGTATAATTTTATAGAAATAAAAAGAAGTAACTGAGGAATAAATAAAGTATTTTGACAGGTTTTGTACAGAAAACATTTTATTAATTTATGGAGATACTTAGCCTAGTAGCTCAATCCTTTTCTTTAATGGTTTTGGGAAATAACATCGTGATTTATACGGTGACCATTATTTGTTTTTTATTATGGTAATAGGCGGCAAACGAGCTGACGGATCGCCTGATGGTAAGCAATTGCCGCCGCCCATGGACACAAGCAACACCATAGGAGTGAAAAGTGCGTTGCCGCCCCTTGGGGTTGGGAAAAGGGATAGGATAAGGAGTGAGATGAGGGAGAAGGAATACGGGATAGGGCCTCCGGCACTCTCACTCACCGAACGAAACGCAACAGTTTAGGTACTGTTACTTTACGTCGATTTTCTGTGAGAGGGTAGTACTACCCCGGTCGAGCCGGCCCATTCATGCTAAAATCAGCAAGGCTCTACTACCTTGAAAAAATATTAAAAAACCTGCAATATTTTTAGTGCACATACCAAAAATGATATGCAAAATGGTATATCAAGTGAGATGCCATTATTTTGTGGGACCGTCGGGTTGCGTAGGTCAGTAAAATACTCTGTCCATCCTGCTGAAACCAGATAACGGACACCAGGCTCTAAAGCTTGGCATCTTGAATGTAACTGGAATAATACCGGGACGATACATAGGACTTTCAGCGACTGCTACGCCGCTAGGCAGCTGCTGACTAATTTGATTTCAATTTCCACACGGGACAACACTTTGTGATGTCAAAAAATGATTGTTGAATCAGGGTGTTTTTTTTTAAAGACAAGTTCCGCACTAGAAAGAAATTCCTGTGTCGCGGGGGACTTTACAAACATTCAATCAACGACACAAAGAACACCCAGACTCGTTATAGTGTCCGTGTGTTGATTGCTTGTAATAAATTGATAGTTTAAAAAACACTAGAAAACACGCTTTTATAAATGCACGTAAAAACAAAAAATAAATTATGGATCGTTCAAGTTGTCTCTATTTCCGGGCTAAACTATGTGTTTTAACTATAATATTTGATTGTAAAAGCGTGGGGCGCTGGAACAGGACATACTTTCTTGTTAACTAATACTAACTTCCTGGCGGAAGCTGCATGTGGTCGCACAAGAGCATAGCATTTATGCCGCCAAAGGGTTACCAAAGGGAACCAAAGATATCTCGTCCACGAACAAGAACTCTACATTTTGCCACTGTTGACGTATTACCCTTATGTACTTAATTTCCTGAAAGAAGAGGCGTTAAAAATGTCGGTGAGTGTCGTCTTCCTCGCTGATGGCGCATGTTTTGTCTGAGTTCACCAAACTGGTACTTTGAGCAGATTTTTTAATGTAGAGGCACTTACTACTCGTGCTGCAACTCCAGTTAGAGCGCCAATCTGTGTAACCTGCTTCCCGTAACATCTATTCACTTGATATTTCAACAAGTTAAATAACAACGTCTTTCTTTTCCAGCGCCCCACGCTTTTACAATCAAATATTATAGTTAAAACACATAGTTTAGCCCGGAAATAGAGACAACTTGAACGATCCATAATTTATTTTTTGTTTTTACGTGCATTTATAAAAGCGTGTTTTCTAATGTTTTTTAAACTATCAATTTATTTTATACTTTTTAGTCTTTGATAATGAAATATTTTTAACATACATTTATTTTAAGTAGGCAAATCAACCCCCGCATCCTCTCCATCTCCGGCAGTGCGTCTGTATTGCATGGTGTTTAATATGTCAGCTTAGAACAATCTAGCTCTTCAATCTGGAGACCACTAAGCGATTTTACACGGTAGATGCACAACTTAAAATCACTGGGAGTATGCGCCTTTCCACCATACCGTAGCTATACTTGGCCGGGAACTGGATGCCTATAGGCTGAATTAGGTGCTCATCGTCGTTTCCAAAATTAACTTTGATGGACGGTATGTCGGTTTCATACATTTGGTCACGTCTAAAGTGCGGCCCGACGATGTCCGAGATGAATCCGGTGCTGCCATTTACTAGCCCCTTCTCCACGTCTATATTGGATCGCAACATGATTTTAGCTTCTTTGAAAATTTTTAATTTACTCGGTAGTCCACCCGGCTTATTTATATTGCTGGGAATAATGGACTCTATTGTAGTATTTCCAAGGATTCGGGTCGCGTCAATAAGTTGGTCTTGAGCCTTTATGTCGTACATTTGAGTTCGTTTTTGTTCGTAAAATTTAAGAACTTCATGGTTGTGCTTCTATACTTGGTTGTTTGTTGGATAAATACGTTGTGCTTTTTCAAGCGCAAACTCGCCAATAGCATTTGTTGAGACCTTTGTCAGCAACACTGCGAGATGCTCACTGTTCAACTCTCCGACCCTCAAGGCGTTCAAGATGTCGGTGAATGTCGTGTCTCCTCGCTGGCGCATGTTTTGTCTAAGTTCGACTAATGGGAAAAGCCGCCATAAATGAGTAGCTGGTCTCATGTGGTTTGGCTGTTGAAACAGCTGTTTACCACGCACTGGCGGAAGCTGCAAGAGGTCGCCAAAGAGCATAACGTTTATGCCGCCAAAGGATTCATCGTAATTCTTTAGCTGGCGTAAACGAGCGTCTATCATGCACAACATCTCATACGGAACCATAGATATCTCGTCCACGAACAAGAACTCTACATTTTGCCACTGTTGACGCATAATTCTCAAGTAGTTGCCGGAGAGTTGAGGCATGTTCACTAAGACACCGTCTCTTTGAACTAGTAATTTGAGCAAGCTATGCAGTGTAGAGCCACCTACTAGTCGTGGTGCAAATCCAGCCAGAGCGCCAATCTTTGTAACCTGCTTCCCGTAACATCTGTTCACTTGATTATTCAACAAGTTAAACAAGAACGTCTTTCCTGTTCCAACGCCACCAGTTACGAAAAGTTTAAACCTTTGTTGATCGCCCTGTTGTTGCGACTGTATATTTGACGTGATAGTATTGAATAGTTGTCCTTGGTCCATATTCATAGCCTGTCGTGCTGAGTCAAATTGATCATTAGTCATAGTCTGTTCAGGATAGTCTTCATTGTGTTCTATATTATCCAATACTGGAGGCTCTTGAGGATCTGAAATGGGTGCACTTGATTGAATGCAATTTCCAGCTGCCGGTCGCGCTCTCTTTGCCGTTCCATGTGACCGCTAATTGCCATCAACTGCTCTTCCTGAGCTAAGAAAGCCTCTCTTGCACTATAAAACCCTTGTAACAGTTGTACTTCTGAGCGATAAGGCTTATACTGAACCGGCAAACTGTAATAAAAGTTCTCCGGATCAGAGGACGCTATGAAGTATGGTACTCGAACGGCAGCAGGCACAGTTCTTGCGATCATTTTGCTGTTGTCTTTGGTTTTTATGAAATTTGAAAAATATTCATGAATATTTAGCAAATATTTTATTTTATTTTATTCGAAATATTTAAAAAAATCAATGTCCATTACGTGGCCTTTCTCACAAGTGCAAACACGACTATAATACGATATTCCATCATGGAATGCCAGTGCCTATCTTCCGGCTTCATCATCAGACCTTGAAACCTAATTGTAATCAAAGCTCATTACGTGGTCTATCTTACAAGTGCAAATACGACTATGATACGATATTCCATCATGGAATGCCAGTGCCTATCTTCCGGCTTCATCATCAGATCTTGAAACCTAATTGTAGTCAAAGCTCATTACGTGGCCTTTCTCACAAGTGCAAACACGACTATGATACGATATTCCATCATGGAATGCCAGTGCCTATCTTCCGGCTTCATCATCAGACCTTGAAACCTAATTGTAGTCAAAGTTCATTACGTGGCCTTTCACACAAGTGCAAACACGACTATGCTACGATATTCCATCATGAAATGCCAGAGCCTATCTTCCGGTTTCATCATCAGACCTTAAAACCTAATTGTAGTCAAAGTTCATCACAATACTTTTATAAGAAATCCAAAACAGCTATGATACGTTTTTCCATCATGAAGTTCCAGGTCATATCTTCCGGTTCCATCATCAGATCAGTTCGGCAGTACCATATTATTAAATTAACATCAGAACTACATACAGCTGCCAATTTTCATTACGCTACGACCCTTGGAAGATGGTTAAATTAGTTACCTAAGATTCCATTACATAGTTACATACACGACGACCTAATAAAAGCGTGTTAAAAACCCTCTCAATTTCTGTCGTTTTAAAATAGAAAAGAAGCCTAGACTTCATGACAATAGTCTGTATCGATCTTCAGACAATTGTGATTGCGTGTAACATTGCCGTGAACTATGAACTAAATATAGTATATAATAGCCGTACATCACTGACACTAATACTGTTTGGTTTGTAGTAGTTAAACTACAATTATATATGGTGGCCGAAACATTCCATTGAACTTGATTGGTTGCTTTTGGTGTATGAATGATATTTATTATACATGATACAGTATGGCACCATTTAAAATAAAATTCAGCTATTTTTTTTAAGTACATTCCCCTTTTCCTCGGGGCACAGTTTAAAGGTTTAACCCCTTTCTGTAGTTTGACGTAACCACAGCCTTCTCTAATCTAGTACTTACATAATTACTGAGCAACTATACAAATTACTTAATCTTTTATTGTTGAAACAAGTTATAAATCAGCAATAAGAAATGTACCATTAGTGGGTTTAAATTAAAAGCCATTTCTTCCTGGCTGCATTTTTTCTATAGTAATAATATTCTACCACATTAACACAACACCATCTAGTCCCAAACAAGCAGAGCTTGTACTATGACCGTATAAAGAAAGAAAGCTGATTATTTCGTTGATGAGCAAGACCGCTAGAAATCCCATCACCCTTGCTGCTACTGTCAGTATTCTACTCCTTGTCTTGCTTCTCAGTCTAAGTTGAGCAACCCTAAGAGAGATCATCACTTGGATAGGTCATCGCTTGTTACACCACTTCCATCTGAACTCATTGTTCCGGCGGGCATATCAGTCTCAATTATTATTGTGTCAACATAAAAATTGGTTGCCTGTAAAGTCGGTATACGGGCGAAAGTTTTACGTGACAACGACTTTGAGTGGTAAAATAATTTTAATGTGAATATTCATTCGTATAGTAGGAAGAAGGATGAAAGACGCGTGCCTTTCACTTTTTATGTCTGTCTCTCTCGCTTTTAGGCGGGACGCGTGCCTCTCACTCGCTCTCATTGTGAGCGCATAACGTGAGCGGAGCGTAACGCAGTTTCTTGAAGTGTCACCCGGCAAACCAATTTATAAGACGTTGTCACGTCAAAAATTTTAAAAGCCAACGTCGAAGGTCTTTGTATGCAATCAAAATTGCCATTTTTGCGAAACTCCTTTTTGACACAATAGGTTCACTCCCACTGAAATAAAAAGAAGGAAAGATAAAAGCATGAAAGCTTTTTGATATTTTTTTTACATATACTACATCATTCAATATGTTATCGTGAGTGGACTGAATTCTACAAATCCATTTGCCACATTTCGATTGTTTTCATTCAAGTGATGTTCTAGTGCACAAACATGTAATGAACGATAACGAATATCTGTCTATTTTTACACACGAGACATTCAGGAAGGTATGAGTATATTGGAACTTTTCTAAAATTAACTAGAGGACGCCCCCAGCTACAAGGACATCCCGATCCCGTGAGAATTTCAGGAAAACCTCCTTAGTTCACCCTTACGGCTTTCAAATGCTATTTTTACATTAATTAGTTGAGGTTTATGTATAGCAATGGATTTCGAAAGGCAGTATGATGACACAATTAATATCGATTTTCATCTTAACTTTATTCTCTATTGGAATGTTGGTATGAGATGGATTCGATGGATTAATTTCTCCATTATCGGATTAATCTAAGAAGCGGTCTTGTAAAAAGTAATTGATCTTCAGTAAAAGGCTGTACGGATAGCGTAGTGTTTTATGCGATCATCTCGCCGTTTGGTACTGCGCTGAGTGTCGTGGGTTCCAAACCCTACATGTGACAACAATTTTGTGTGATCAACAAATTGCTCATTATGCTTCTCACTAATATTATGTGTAGTTGACAAACAATCCATAAAAATCTTATAAATGCGAAAGTATACTTGTCATTATTTCATGTCACAACGATGTTATGGTTTGATTTTCACGTGCGTGGGATAGGTCAAAAGCTGGAGAGTGACATAGGCTTCTTGTTAAGCCGCGGTTGAAATCTACATTGGTAATAAATACCTTCCACTGTTGACTATTAATTACTACATGAAAGGAAAAAAGGGTTAGATTATACGTCTATCTATTCAATTCAGTGCTAGCCAGGGGTCTGTAAGCACCTATAATGTGAATTGAATAAATAGATGCCTAATAAGTTAACCGAAATTCAAATTCAACCCGTGTCGGTACAAATTAACATAAATAAATCGAATAAGGCTGGATTTCCTACGTATTTCAAAAAATCCTAAAAGATAAAGGTCTGTCTATATATCTAATCTCATTATGGTGATTAGTTTATTGGGAATTTTAGGCTTCACATGATTGATAGAATGAACCGAATGCAACGGAGAAGTCGGTCAAGTTTATTGAGCAGATCTGCATTCAGATCGAGATAACATACATCACCATAGTCGATAAGAGGGAAAATTAAAGTTTGCACAAGCATTTTTTTCGTCTTGATTGGAAGGAAATTCTTAAGGCGATAGAGAGACCGCAGGGAACCCGTGACTTTCTGACTGACACTCGCAATTTGAGAACGCCAGTCAAGAGTAGTATCTAGGTGTAAACCGAGATTTTTCACACTAAGGCTGAAGGGAATGTTAGATCCGTTGAAAGTAATAGGTGGCAGAGAATTTAATTTCACTTTGCACATCATCCTTGAGCTTCCTATCATGATAGCTTAGCATTTAGTTGGATTTACTGATATGCCGAATCTGTCAGACCAATCCTTTAATGTGTTTAAATCTCGGTTGACTTCGTCTATGGCAGTGAAAAGGTTTTCTACTCTTGCCTGGGTGTAGATCTGTAGGTCCTCGGCGTACAGATGATACGCACAGCGAAGGTCATACGTAAGATGATTAATAAATAATGAAAAGAGAAGAGGAGAAATTATACCGCCTTGAGGAACGCCAGAGCCAAGGTCTCGCCAGGTTGATGAAGTTTCATCCACGCGGACTGACTGCTGACGTCCTTGAAGATAGGAAGAGAACCATTCCAAAGCGTCGGAGTAAATCGTAAAGTGGGAAAGGATGGACAAAAGGATATCGTGGTTGACAGCGCCGAAGGCGTTTGAGAAGTCCACCAAGACCATTACTGTGATCTTGGAGTCCTCCACACCCGACCTGACATCACCAGTTACTTTGAGCAGTTCGGAGACAGTGCTATGTCTGGGTCTGAATCCCGATTGTAGTGGTGAAAGAATATTATTTTCGGCAACAAACCCGGACAGTTGTTTGTGGACGCATGCTTCAAGCACCTTCGACAGGAATGGGAGAATAGAAATGGGTCTAAAATGGGAAGGAAGAGAGGGATTGGAAATCTTCGGTAAGTGGCCGAACCGGTTTATCTTTTAGGATTTTTTGAAACACGTAGCAAATCCAGCCTTATTCGATTTATTTATGTTAATTTGTACCGACACGGGTTGAATTTGAATTTCGGTTAACTTATTAGGCATCTATTTATTCAGTTCACATTCTAGGTGCTGACAGACTCCTGGCTAGCACTGAATTGAATAGGTAGACGAATAATATAACCCTTTTTTCCTTCCATGTAGTAATTAATAGTCAATAGTATTTATTACCAATGTAGTTTTCAACCGCGGCTTAACAAGAAGTCTATGTCACTCTCCAGCTTTCGACCTATCCCACGCACGTGAAAATCATACCATAACATCGTTGTGACATGAAATAATGACAAGTATACTTTCGCATTTATAAGATTTTTATGGATTGTTTGTTAACTACACATAATATTAGTGAGAAGCATAATGAGCAATTTGTTGATCACACAAAATTGTTGTCACATGTAGGGTTTGGAACCCACGACACTCAGCGCAGTACCAAACGGCGAGATAATCGCATAAAATACTACGCTATCGGTACAGCCTTTTACTGAAGATCAATTACTTTTTACAAGACCGCTTCTTAGATTAATCCGATAATGGAGAAATTAATCCATCGAATCCATCTCATACCGACATTCCAATAGAGAATAAAGTTAAGATGAAAATCGATATTAATTGTGTCATCATACTGTTTTTCGAAATCCATTGCTATACATAAACCTCACCTAATTAATGTAAAAATAGCATTGTGAGGCAATTAGAGGATTTGGCCTACTCTGCCACACTGGCCAGGCGGGTTGGCATGGGGTTTGATGTTGAGTTTCTGTCCATAAGCGAAGATACTAATATGTTCGTGTATTTCTTTAGTCGCCTATTACGACACCCACGGAAACAGAGTAGTGACACTTTATTTTCTTAAACCGTCACCACACGGACATAATTTTATTGCATGCTTCATTTAATGTAAGTATGATGGTACGAATTTTACCTATCATCTACAAATAATATTACACAAATTACTGACGACTCTGTCACAGGTCACAAACTCTCCATAATAAATTATTGAACGTAATGAACAATATTCGTTCGTAAATGCTTCATTTATTTTGATAAATGGTGTGTTGTCCGATCTCTATCAGTCACGAAAATGTTCACAAAAATAGAGTGGGCAAGTGATTTTTCACACTCCGGTTGCAGTTTGTTTCTTTGAATATTGATTTACTAGTTGAGAAATATGAATATGCTTGCTTTTGGCTGTCTAGTGGAGAGAGAAACAGACTGCTACGTATGTTCTCAAATTCTAACCCACGATGAGCAGCATTGCTGTCAAAATTGAAAATTGGTAATATCGCTGGTCAAACGGTAAAGGGGTTTCCTAAACCCCTCGCGGTGTTTAACTCCTTCATAATGTTCTTGAAAGACATGTGGCACTGCATTTAGTCCGTATGGTGAACTATGGCCTCATGTTTCTCTATGATTAGGAACAAGGCAGATGATGAAGGAACAATATTATGAAGTAATTATTGACGACAAAAGCAAACATTGCCTCCAAGATAAATTAACTGTCCCCGGGACTTCACGAGTGTCCAGACTCGTTGTTTTCAATGTTCGCTGGTGCTCTTCACGAGTGTCAAAACAATATGTAGCCTTAAATTTTCAGCGCTGGTGAATTTGACTGGACAGTTGATATGGCAGTGAGAATCCGAGGACTCGTCCCAAAAATAGTCTGTCTATTAAGGAAGGTGATTGAAATTGAGTTTAGAATCTCGTGAAGTCCCAAGGAAGATGAAACTGTCTTCAAACGTAGGAACCTACAACTGATTTTATCAGATGTATCGGTAGAATTGGAAAACACATCAAATCTGACAATCAAGTATAAACCTTAATAGATTCATATTATATATTGCAGATGACCGTGGTTTAATATAATGTTTCACCGCTATTCTATCGAATGTCACTTCACAGGAAAACACTTTGCACATTGCGGAAATTGAACTTATATCAGCGATCTTGTACATACGAGACGGTTAGTACGACCAGCGAGATACAGTAGCAATGGTATATTGTTTATAAATTTAGATACCTTACGTCGTAGCGTTCATATTATGAATTGTAATTCAAAAGTAACGCAACGTTGGCAGAGATCAGCGTTTGGACGGGCACTCATCACTTTCTTTTGCATTTAAATCAGAGCACTGCGTTGGTGCTCTGATTTAGAAGCCACAGCTTCAGTAGGCACGCAAAGTTCCCAGTCTCGGTTCTTGTTTCAGGACGTTCCTCAAACCATGGACTAGACCATGTTGGAGGCCTTCGTGCTGGCAATTTGCTATAAAACGAGAGTGGGCTATGAAAGAGAATTCGTTTATTTAACTGGTCTGTTGGTTTTGTACTTATGACCCTGGCTTTTAAGCAGGTGGTATTTTATTAATATAGAGAATATTAGAAGGATTGTACTATTAAAATTCTGCAAGAATTTTAAAACCTCTAAATCAATCTATCTGATTATCCTAAATTATTAATAGCGTTAAATTCAAAAAGGAAACAAACGAAAAATAACAGAAACAATCTTAATAAACATATGCCAAAAGATCTTGAAAGCATTTCCAATAATTACTTCATACTCAAAAGTTTACAAAGTTAGCAAAGAACTCCGTAACATTTGTTCTGCAATAAATTCTTCGGCTCGAGTTTTTTAAACAGATATTATACTTTATACATTATGTTTATCTTTGAAAGCCTCATTAATCATCCATCTTAGTGAATGAAAATGTTTGAGTAATTAGTTTCAATTCAGACTGAGTGCATCGTCATATTTTCAATGAATATGAATTCATAATCATTTTGCGCAAATTATATCGGTCTTTATAGAGTAACGTGGCCAAATGGCAAAAATACGAACGGAACCTTTGCAGATTCACCAAGTCCGTCTGTCTGTCCGTCCGTAGGTCATAGCCAGCATTGCGGCTATACGACTGAAACTCTTGAATGAAGTTTTGAGTCGGATTTAATCAAAAGTTTTAGCCATTCTAAACACATTTACCTAACATTCGCGGTGGTGTATTCCATGCTAAAACGTCGGGATATAGTTTTAGTAATCTTCTTCATTAATCTACTGGTTCTAACATCCATACATACATACATACATACATAGACTTACGCCTGTTTCCACGAAGGAGTAGGCAGAGGCATATTAAACGCCCACTTTTCGCCAGTATTTTGATCCCACGTAATAGGTGGCGAGCCTATTGCCGCTTTTCGGGATATTTTGATTGCCAGAGCCTCGTCCGTTGATCGGCAGGTGCACCACTTGCAGGTGAGGTTGGCTTGCGGCCCTAAGTTCTTGGTGGGAACCATATGCACTGGTTCTACCAATAATAACATTCTTTATTAATCTTACTAGTTTTATCTTTCATACTAGAAGTATTTTTGTTGAGAGCGGCGATAGCCTAGTGGTGTATGTGACGGACTGCCGAGACGATGGTCTCCGGTTCGATCCCTAGGTACCCCGGGCACACACCTCTGACTTTTTGAAGTTATGTGTGTATTAAAAAAGTTGATTGTCACTCGCTTAACACTGTGTCCGGTAGGTGGCAATAGGCTCGCCCCCTATTCCTTGAAACCGAACCATAACTAGCGAAGTGTGGGTGTGTAATACACCTCTGCCTACCCCTTCGGGGATAAAGTCGTGAAGTTATGTATGTTTATTATTGTTGCACAAGTGTGTGAGGATGTTTTTTTTTTTTATTTATTTATACATACATACATACATGGACTCACGCCTGTTTCCCCGAAGGGGTAGGCAGATGCATATTAAACGCCCACTTTTCGCCAGTGTTTTGATCCCACGTAATAGGTGGCGAGCCTATTGCCGCTTATCGGGATATTTTGTTTGCCAGAGCCTCGTCCGTTGATCGGCAGGTGCACCACTTGCAGGTGAGGTTGGCTTGGGACCCTAAGATCTTGGTGGGAACCCTATACACCCAAGATATGTAAACACATTTATGAGAATATGCATACTAAGATACTTAATGATATAACAATAACAATAACTTAGATTTTGAGATACATAATGCTGTTAATCTTCAATTTGATCATTAAATATTTGTAACAAGTGTCCTTTTAACTTGTTCTTAAATATGTTTAAGTTTATACAATCTTCTTCAAATATTATTTTATTATATAATCTTGGTATTATAAACATACATGTTCGCTCACCATAGTAATTACATGAAACAGGTTCTTTCTATTTATTTCTTGCAGCTTGTCTGATCATACAATTTGAAACTTTAGGTGTCTTAAACTCTGCTTTATTATATTGTTCGACAGGTAACATATATTGAACTTTTTGATGCACTGGTAATATATGACATATTTTAAACAATTTCTTATAGTAGTTAGATTGATAAATGGACGTTTGTAACCTTCTCACGAAAAAAATATGAACGGATTGGCGACAATTTGCAGTATTATGGCTATCGGAATAGTATATTGGCCTTACCCTGCAATTTTGTTTTGGTATACATACTGACTACACAGTTGGTGTAGTGGTTTAAGCAGCCGCCTCGCCACTTGACACTACATCGAGTGTTGTGTGTTCGATTCCCATACGAGACATTGTGTGAACCATAACTTGTTGTTTTGAGTCTGGGTGTTCATTGTGTCCGTTGGTTGTATGTTTGTAAACTCCCCCGCGACAGAGGATTTATTCCAATTGCGGGAGTTGTCTTTAAAAAAAAAAGATGTATTCTTTTAAATGGGATCACTTTCTGAAAGATATTATTGCAAGCTTGTTTGTCTCTGCCATCGCCAGCGGTGCAAAACTATACGCCTCAGGACACTGAACCCATTAAGTTTCAATTGTATGAGGTATTCTATATATTATTATTAGCAACCAGAATAGCATTTTTAAATCCTCGACGATACGACATAGAAAACAATTTTCAAAAAGCATATAGGTGATAATGTAGTTACATTTACAAAACCCAAATCACTCAAATCAACACGTACAACAACGCCTAGCAAATCCTTTCCATCCCTAACAACCTGTACATTTAAATATACACTCTGAGAGTTATACACCTGACCCTTTCTGAAAGGCTGTAGGGTACTCTCAGATTTGGTCAGTAATACATATATTATGTATGCCTTTCAAGAATCCTTCGGGCTGTCCACCCACTTAGCTATAAAAGAGTGTATTAAGCATTTCTATAGATGTCACATGGACCTTTATGACGGTCGTTATAATCTAGTGGAGGATAAACTTGTGGATTATATATTTCTAGTCGATATTCTTGGACAGAGGGAATAATATTTTAATAGCTATAAATCATACTGAGTGACAAAGGTCATCGATATGTTCATGCACCTATCTTCCAGTGAATGCGTCTTCTTACACAGAAAAATGACTTGTTTATTGAAATGCAATCCCTACCTTTGTTGGCAATTTCACCAGGTTTTTTATAATGTTTAAGGGTAACTCATACTCGGTCCTTTGTTGTCAAACTTGAAGTATTCTTATCATAATGTGGTAGCAAATTTCAAATAAACTTGCTCATCACGCAAAGATCTATTCTAGAAATCAAATCCACTACCCCCCAGATTACCAGAGATCATTGAAGCCTAAAAAACTGAGGCTCCGCAACTTCACGGATAAATGAAAATATTAGAGCAATGTCCCCCTAAGACTTCGTCTTTATATGAAACATAATCGTAACAGTGAATACAAGTACATACTTACCGAAGAATGAAGACCCTTAAAATAAAGTTAGAAAACTTTTCAAAGGAGATAAAGTTTTTAACAAAGCTCCTTAAATGTCATGTATATTGCAAACACTTTATGTCTGGCCCTCTTTTATTGAAACCCTCGTAAGGTGAATGTTATGTTTAGATAGAGACTGTGTATGTAGAAAAGATGAGCGGGTGAGCTGAGCAGGGAGTGAGACCCATTCATGATGTACCAGACAGTTGAGATGAGCGATTAAAACTTGCTCCTATTGTAGTGTAGCAAACTGCATTTTTGAGAACTGTGTTCATTTGACTTATCTTATTTGATTTTTATAGCCTGCCGTTCTTTTTATATTATTTTCAAATACCTAAATATAGCAGTGAGCCAATCAATAGCAAGAAATAATCACAACAGACACACTAGTAAAATACTTTCAATTTTCGATCACTTAAAATTAAGAACAGTTTTGCCGGTCGAACGAAATATATAAATATTGTTCGAGCGGGTAATGTCCCATCGTTTCCTTTCAATCAGCCAGACCGTAAGACCTTATAGTGTCACTGTTTTAAATGTTATGATGTTAAATGTGAGTGTGTAGGTACTAAAAGACATTTTGTAGCTTGGATAAGAATTGGTATAAGCGATACTAGATAAATAAAGTCACAGTCTAATAATCCATACAGTCGTTCGACGAACGCGTCTAGACGGGTCAATCGTGCGGGGGGCAAGAGGTGAGACGCGAGAAGAGCGGTACCTAGTTACGTACATCGCCTTAGTTCGTAACTAGGTACATGTTTTTGGGGGCTGGCACGTGCTTGTTTCTTGTTCGTTACTTATTTATTTGCTTATGAATATTAATTAAGATGGTGCATACGACTTGTGCTGTGAGACATTGAAATTCTTTATGCAGTTTAAAGATATAAATAAATAAGGATTAAAAAAATCTGCGATTTCATCAATTTACTTATACCAAAAAAGAAAATTTCATTAAGTATAATTATTTATATTATTTTGAAATGTATGTACCTATAACCACTTAAAATAATGTGCACGTTCCTACTAATCTACAAACTTTTTACAATATCTCATGTCTGGCCAAATCACAGAATAAATTAGTAATCAGTGTACGTAAACGACATGGCAGACGTAAGTAAATATGCATTGTAAGGTAATATTCGATTTAAGTGTGATTTTAATTTCATGCAATGTGTACCTAGTACCTTCATATTAGTTAAGTACCTATCACATATTATTATGTATCTTGGTAACGCCGCATCCTAGCTCAAAAATAACCATATTTTTGGCCCGCTTTTATAAACTCCACACATGTTCTTCTGAATCTCATAGCCCGGCCACCCATCCATGAAATGACCGTGATGTCTATTGCTTTACCTTAACGAAGTTTGCACGAAAAAAATCTGCAAAATATTTCATATCGATAACATAAGCTCTGCAAGCTGATCCCATGGTTACCCGTCAATTAAACCACCGCTATGTCAATCGCTTTATTTTAACATGGTTTGTACGATAACGATATCTGAAAAATGCTTTATATTCTTAACCGCCTCCCACGAGACCTGCGGGATGAAATAGGCGCTGTCTGACACTTTGTATGCAAATCTATCACCGCACGATAAATAATTTATAATAATTATTTATCGTTAATTATTGTAATATAATAAACTAGCTGTTTCCCACGGTTTCACCCGCGTCCTGAGGGAACTACTACTTCGCGTACCCGGATAATTTGTAGCCTAAGTTACTCCTTGGTACATCATACGCCATCCACCATTCAACGTCTCGTCAAAATCGGTCCAGCCGTTCCAGAGATTAGTGAAAACAAACAGACAGACAGACAGACAAAAATGGCAAAAAAAAATCATTTCGGTATATGTACCGAGTATTCATCCATTACATTTAGTAAAAAGCGGTTATTTTTAAAATTACAAACAGACACTCCAACTTTATTAATGTGTAAAGATGTATTTATATGTATAGATAAGTGATTTACACTATAATATTCATGTAGCATAACAATTGTAATATTTTTCTGAAATAAATAGACAGTGTTTAAATAAGTAGGTATTTTTTACATGTGACAGCCCTAGCCTCCTTACCGTTGTCTAGACGTTGTCGGCTTTTTCTACGAGATCAAAGGCGTCAAACTACTGTGTGTCTTTATATACTGTGATAAAGTCATCTTAGTTATCTCATCATCTAGACACATCTTTGATCAAAACGCAGCTTAATACACTGCCGCCAAAGATTTAGCGAGAAATGTTTTAAACAATTTTGTAGGTATTAAAATTGTTTGGCAAGAATAATATAATCACATATGTGAACGGGGTTTAACGAAGGGTTGCTGAATGGGGTTATAATTAATTATGAGAGAATAATCTTATAGATATTGGAAGACATTTTCGAGTATTATGTATGATGTTTGCATGACTTCTAATTTTTTTTTTGACTTTGGTCGACCGCGAAAGGCTGTACAGGAGGAAGGAGATTGTTTGTATTTTAGGCACCTGCACAAAAAAGACAAATCTATTTTACTTGATTGATTTTAGTTATTTGCCAGACCTCTTTCTTTCCAGTCCCAATTGGAATTGAATTTAAAGTGTATACATCCGACGTGTCACATATATTGAGCGTGCATTTTTTAGATAGCGGAAACGAAGAATATACAAATTATGTACTACAGTAATGAAATGTTTATAAGCACAAATTCGACATCAAAACTTTAAGGAGAAGTTTCATTAAAATAGTTAACTTTTAAGTGACTGCCTCCGTGGTCCAGTTTCTAGTCATCTGGTGGAGGTATCGGGTTCGATTCCCGGGTCGGGCAAAGTTGTTATTGAGTTTTTTCCGAATTCTCAGTAGCAGCACGGAGTCTGGTTATGTGCCCGGTAGCGGCAATAGGCTCGCGTGGGACCTCAATTCATGGCAAAATGTGGATGTAATATTACACCTCTGCCTTACCCTTCGGGGATACAGCATGTTATAGTTTTGTACAGCATGAGTCCAGAAAAAAAAATTAAGTAGGTAAGTTATTAAGCCTTTTTTGCCTAGCTATACTCATCTCTAATTGCTTATAATACAGAAATTGCTTGAAACAATGAAGGACGCTGAACAAATGATTTATGTTTTATGTTATGAATGTGTGAGACAATCAGACATCGATAAATATCTGTAAAATGTAACGCAAATTATTAAAATAACAATCCATTGAAACTCCTAAGTTCAATATTACAATACATTCCAAAACAGCAGTTTCAATCTACACCATAAATGTATATACCCAAAAATCAAATTCATAAATACATTTACATCTATCAAAAATACAATAATATCCCGCGAAAATAAATTTCACTTTCGAGAAAAATATGAGAGTAAAATGGTTTAATAAAAAGCCAGTGGAATCAAAGGCTACTATTAAATGGGCTTAACACCTTTGTAATCTTAAAATCGACGTCCAGAGCTTTGTTATTACAAAACTTTGGGTAGCAGATCATCCTTAGGACGGTCATGCGTAAACCCGGACCTTTTTCATCCCCAATTTTAGCCCATGACTTGCTCCGTGTTGGACCAAATGCTTGGTGTATGTAGCTTATTGGGTGGTCGAAGTGTAAGGCATCGAGCGATATTGCCTCTTCTTAGTATTTTAAGAATGCTTCCTAATATTTATATACCTGTACTGTAACTATTATTTTGACATTCATTAACGTCACAAATGATTTTGTTTATAGGCTAAAAACAGATAAGATGGTGAAAAAGTGTTCACAAATCTTATTTTTATTTACACCATTGCGAGTTTGTCATGTGAAACATCTTCGCAACTAAACTGTTTCAATCATTCCAGAGCTTTAATCTAATGACAAATAACATAACGCATTTTCTTTTTTACTTAGACAGTCCTTTCGAATAATAATAATATTAACAATAATAATAATACTCTCTGACTCACAGATGAATTTTCCCAGACGTTTTATTTATATACCTTCATCTTTTTAAGTTTTATGGTAACACGTATTTACTTAAAGATTTTGATGATAAATAAGGATTAAAATTAAATTTCGCTTTTATAATATTAGGTACTAGACTTTTACCGGTGCTCCGTGAATTATACACCTAAACCTTCCTCAGGAAATAATACAAAAATGCGTTTGACAGTTTTGAGTTTAACGAGTTCATACAGAGAGTGAGGGCAAAAGGGGACTTCATTTTTTAATAAGTATAGATAGTATACACAAACGTGTCTATTTCCTTGTAACTTGTACCACAAACCAAGGGTACGGTACGGTCGTAATACAGAGCCACGGAAATAAGCAACGTATCTCACCAGGTTAGTGCTTGATCTGGTTCCTGGTTATGTCACTTCGTTAACCAAGACACAGCTGTGTTCTCCTTAATGAATTAATATCAAACGTTTATTTAATTAAATAATTCTCTTGTAGCAAAATGTGAGATATTTTTGCTAAGGTCAGGTTAAAATTGAAGGGTTAGGCAGTAATGTTTGCGCGTTATGCTATTTGTGCCCTTCTTGCTGTAATTACAGTGGATTAATTTGGGAAACAATGTATTTGTAGGCCTCTACATACAAAGAAACACCCTTTAGACCTTACTTACAATGCGAAGTAGTGATATAAAAATTATATTTTTCTCGATTTATCCCTTTATTTAACCGGTAGGTCCCTGAGCTTCCATTGAAAACTTCAGCGCTAACAACACCGTTAGTTTTTGGAATAAAATGTTGTGCGTTCGAGTAACTTCAAGTGACGCGCCAGATGCGGGGTCGATGTGCGCGGCTCCGATCGGTAAGTAAACAGGCTAGTGGAGTCTGTGGGACTCCAACGGGATATTAATGTTATAATTTTGATGTATTTACGGTACTGTTATTGTGCAAGTTTTTTGTTTTCAGTTAATATGATGGCATCTGGTAGTACCACAAACGTCCTTGATGAAGGTGCTGAGTCTGTGGTGGACAAATGGCTCGGAAAGCTGAGCGATGCCTACACGGAAGATGAGGATTAACAAAATATAGTGTTGAATCAGCTAGAAGACTAAAGCCTGATGAGGTAGTGTCTGTATCCGAGGATGACTGTCAGCTTTCAGACCACAACTCAGTTTCAGATTGTTCAGCGAAAGACTGCGTATATTTACTATTATTGTGTTAAGCCTGTGTGATTTAGCTGTACAAAAAAATATGCAATGACTATGTCACCAACCGTGACTAGAACTTGCACAGGTCTTGTACGTTTTTATTTTTTGTTTTAACTATGGTCTTTTTTATGTTCTGTTATTTTCATTGACTGATTATGTTATTGTTATGTTCCTTTAAACGTATTTAAGAAAAATGTTTTGTTTTTGAAATGTAGAGCCTAAAAGTTAGGTCTCGTAATTTTGGGATAAAGAGTGCCATATCTTAAAAGTTCCTCAATGGAAGACTGTGATTCCATTATGTTAAGTGAAAACCTATCTAATTGTAAAAGCAAATAAATAATATACAAATTTAACTTGAGTTTTCATTTTAAAACGTTTTTATTTCATGATAAATCTACGATTATATATTCGATTATATATTATGTGTGAAGTCACCGGGTAAATCAGGGGTTATAAAAGGTTTTTTCTTGCAACAAGAACAATAATTCTCGGCACTGTTAGTTATTCTATTTTAGTAGTGGCTCACATTTGCTGTCTAGAAGATTGATAGCATTTGGAATAGACATATTTAGCTGTGTGTAAAAAGCAAATGATGATAGTGAACTCTCTGACCTTCATAAGGCGAAAATCTAAAAAAGGAACCGTCCTTTCTGGTAAAAATATTTGTACAATATAATTTGCTTTTCCATCTTATTAAAGCAACATTATATATTCCACTCGTCCGTGTGGTGACGGATTAAGAATACGCAATGTCGCCACCCCATGTCATCCCATGGGTGTCGTAAGGGCCGACAGAGGGACCATACTATGCAGAGAACAGCACTGCAAGAGAAGGAAAACTTGATACAAACCCTATACCAACCCGTTTGGCCAGCGTGGTATAGTAGGCCAATTCCTCCTTTCAAATGAGAGGCCTAGTCCAGCAGTGGACTGTAAGGGGCTGATGATGATGATATATTCCACTAACATTTTGAAAATTTGTTCCTGATAAAGTTTTTGTTCAATATATTTTCCTTAATTATGTGCAGTGTATTCCGTACTTAATGAAAAGAAAATATCCAAGACATAATATTATTAATTTATTTTGCCGCATCTCTAATAAGGGTCGTAGTTGAGTGGTCAATAATGTTTTAAGGGTAATTATTTCTGTAACTAGAGAGTGCAGCGAAATTATTCAAATTAATGATTTAATTATCTTTTTTATATGAAAATGATAAAGACTTTTATATCATCCTCGCAAATTAACTAACACTTTAATGATACTTACACTAGATTGAAAACTGAGTAAATTGTCAAACTATTTGTCAATGTTGATCTCTATGTGTCAAATTAGAATATAGTGACAACTACTATTCGATTCAATTGAAAATCAAATCGCATTTTGCTTATAGGCATACAGTGCCGGGGACATTAAAATACAAGAATCTTCGGATCGGAAGGTATCACAACCATACTACTCCACAAGGACGGGCGCTAGTTTGTTAAAATTAATAGAGAACTATTAATTTTAACAAACTAGCGCCTATGAATAGAAATTCATCGGGACCAGTTGCAGTTATTGTCGACACAACCACAATTCAACCACACGTTGCATCGATACGACAAAACAAATTTTTGTCTAAGGCCCGCTCCGCATCATTATTGCGACGGCAGCGCAACCACAACAATATTTTGTAGTTATCAGACCAGGCACAAGTGGTGTGGTTGTGGCATGGCTATGTTGTAATGGCATGAATGGCTTCTTATAGTAAAACGAGGAATTCAAGGTCTTTCAGTTTAAATGTTATCACCATCATGAGCCCTGTACATAATGTTATACAAGTAGTGTGGCAGTCTGGCGTCGAAGAAGCTATAAGAAGGCTAAGGCCATAGTGCATCACGCTGGCCAAGTGCGGGTTTGCGGACTTCACATCTGGGGCCCAATTCCGTTAAATAAATTTAGTCGCAATATCATGTCAGTGTCTTACTTACGTCACAAAAAGCGTATTCTTCTAAATTATATGATATTTAAATGAAATTGTAACGAGATCGTATGTGTCAACGACGAACTGTTTATTTTAAATTATACGATAATGACATAAGGTTATCAGAATACCGCTTTTAAATCCATTCAAAATATGATATCAATGTCATATAAAAATAGCAGAATTGGCCCCCTAGTTTAAATAAAGCTCTGTAAAGCCAAAATGGACGGCAATAAAAATCCTAACTAGTATTCAGAGATAAATAAACTTCTTTTATATCTCTCATGTTCGGTAAGTAGGTTCTTATTACCTCCAAATGGGGCGTGTAAGTGACTAATTAGCGCTCTAGGGTAATAATGTAGCTAGAAAAGCCCTAGAGCGGTAAGTTAAAAAAACACTTCTTTCTTTCAAAAAGTTCGCGCACATCTAACCATCATACTGGCACTGGCAATAGACAGCATGCATTCAGCCCAATGACCAAAGAGGTCGCTTTGCTATTCAGCCTTGTCTTCTTGTGAGTATAATAGTCATCAATTTTAAATAACGGTGAAGCTCAACTTCGTTCTTGAAAAAAAATTTAAAAGTTATTTACTTGATTCTTTTTAATGAAAAAAGGTGGGAATAGAAAACTTTTAAATAAATTCCCTTTACTATAAATTTCAACAAATAAAATGTTTTATTCTTCTAATGCCGGTGTTTTTCTACTTAACTCACAATCGAGATGTAAAGCATAATAGTTAGCTCGGGTGTAAAAGCAACAATTGCCTCGCCCCTCGAGCTATAGGCGCCCTCGTTGCGCTCGTGCGCCTAAATATCTCGGGCTGCAATTGATGCATTACAGCCCTTGGCTACTAATCTAGTATAAACCAATATTAAATACAATTTTGTTAGCTTACTGACAAGGAAATTGTAAACTATGGCATTATATATATGCTGATAGTGTTTGCCTACGCTCAATGCTATTTGCAATTGTTATAACTCTTTCACTTTATGAGATACCGAATTTCTTTTATCAAGATTAGTAGAATATTTTCGCTAGATATTCACAGCCTGTCACATGTTGGCGTAACTAACAACTATGACGTGAGAATAATATTTCAGAAAGAGAAAATTTGCAAAGGCGTACGTAGCGCTTATACCGTGACTTGGCTTGCTTCGTAATAGGTCGGCAAAGTTAAGCAACGCTTGCACAGGCCACTACTTGGATGGGCTGCGTGAGACATCTACATCAGAGCGCTACCGTCATTTTCGCAGGTAACGTAAAGCTGTCAAGTCCTGAACATGAATCGTTTGGGCATGTCAGAGGTTCCAGGGCAGTCTCTAAATAAAAATACCAGCGGTGGCCACATACTTAAACAAAAAGAAAAAAGAACTATATAATAAGCTTGACATATAGTTTTTTACTGCTCGTTGCCTTACTGTTTATTACTGCGCTGAACGATTTCAGTTCGATCCTCACGCGAGACAACACTTTGTGTGATTCCTCAAAATTTAAAGCCTTTAAAATATAAAACGTGTTATATATAAACAAACTGTAAGCAACTACCAGTCACCATTTAAGAAATAAATAGACCGTTGTGTTCCCGCACACTAAAGACAATAAAACAGTATATGCGGTGTACGAAAAATTAAAAATAATAAGAATTATTTTATAGCGGAATAGTGTCTTTAGGACCTCCTCATTCCACGTCCTCTTCTATTACTACATATAGCTTATCCGCTAAATCCAATAAATGTAAATGGAATACCCCTCTACCACTTTTTGCACAATAAATTGAATACCACTCTACCTATCCAAAGAACCAAACTTCAAGGGTACATTCAATCAAATTAATGACTCAGCTCAATAACAAGTGAACTAGCAAACCAACCCGTGTCCTACAAAGTGACAAATACCTCTACATTCGTAGTAAAAAGCTGACGAGTCTCTAGAGCATCTACTTCTGAACGTATACAAAAACAACACTAATTGCAAGATCTGTCCCCATTTAAACTTTGTAAAAGCGTGTCGCCGGAAAAGGGTTAGACCAACTTTTGTCAAAATATTTTAGGCCCACGTTACTTTGTGATATATTTTTGAATACTTATTTGTGGCACGTGTACAATGAAGGTTTACGCAATTTATCATGACATACAGGCATCATATTTTTAGTAAACTGTGGAGTTATTAATTATTTTGTCTTATTTATTTATTGAACACTTTAAGAATATCATATCATCAATCAATATCAACTTTTATGAATTTTATATTAAACACAGTACAAAGGGCGGCCTTGTCGATAACAGCGATTTCTACCAAGCAACCTGGAGATATTATTGGTAGGAAAGAAATGGCGTCAGGTACGGATGTATAGTTAACTGTGTCCGCATATCTTCTGTGTTACCTATCATAATTTTGCGGATCTTAAGGTCTAGAAGTACTAGAAGTAGGTCTTTGATCGCAACCGCGCTAGAATGATGATGACGTAAATCAATGGTTTTTGCTTCTGGCAACACTGGCGGTATAACGTAAAACTGTACTTCTCCCAATAATTAATTATTCTTAAATCTATTCAATTAATAATAATGTGCCTAACTTGCTAATTTCTTACGTAATAAGCTGTGATAATTATAATTGTTGTATAATAACAGTGATAAGTGGTGTTTATCAAGTTGTAAGAGTTTTGCAAAGTCAAGTAAGTCAACTGTCAAAGTAACGAACAATTTTATAAGAATTTGCATTATTTTTACAATAAAAGCTAACTTTGAGACAATTTGAGGTGAGTTTACTTGTTATTTGACATTCTTACACCCTACACTAGCGATAATACTAAGTCAGCATACCTCAATCTATACAAAAAACTTTATTGTGTCTAACACAAACCTCAGTGAACCTTTCTTGCTTTGTTTACTTAATTTTGTCAAGATGATGACCAGAAGGGCACGCTTAGATGATGAGAAATTACAGGTGACCCTTGTAGAACTAAAGAAATATAAGGATTTGTGTCAGTCACTACAAAGTGAACATGATGACAATGAGAAAGAAATGCTAGAGATTTTAGGTAAAAACTCTCAGCTCTACTCTACTTACTACTACTCTAATTTTCTCACTACCCTTGATGAACGGGATAGATTACATAAGATTGTAACACAATTTGACAGATGCAGTGATGAGTTTAAGAACGCTCTAAAACGCATCACTGAGTTAGAGGGTCTCCTAAGTGAGGCCAATGATCATATTAACAGATTAGAAAGTGCAAACCGGTCTATAAAATCAGTAACCACACAGTCATTATTTGATGAGCTGGTTGCCAGCGCTCCAGGTATGGTTTCTGCTATCTCCGATGATGACAGTAAGAAAATAGTGACTATTGATTTTACAGATTCTAATTCAACTATTCAGTCATTTAGAAACATAAAAGCTTGTAATAAATTGAAGAAGTATATTAAAATAAATAAATGTATTAGGAAAAAGGAAAAATTATTAAGAATGTACAGGAAATCAAACATAAATCTAGATTATTGCAAAAAATATGTTAATGTAATAGAACAAATGTCAGTATGTCTAACTAAATTAGATTCAAATCTAGTGAAATATGATGCTGATATACATTGTCTGCAGACGGAGATTGATAGTTTACAAGATTCTTTAGCTAATATGACAAAAAAATATAATCTATCACAAAAACAAATTAACGAGCATATCTTGGCAATGGATGAGTTAGTGGACTTGTGTAAGTACAATGAAGAGAGGCTTCAATCTTTGACTAATAATAGTCATGGCAATGAACTTAGCCAGGCGCCACAGAGTCATTCACAGTCAACTACTTTGAATTATTGCTCTGATTTGCTGTCACTCTCTGCTGCAGTGGATGACAGCACCATTAATTCCATTAATTCTTATTGTAATTCTGGCACTTCTTTCTCACCCCCCATTACAAACACCAACAAGCTATTAATGTTTAGCGATGAGATAGGTAAAAACATGAGCCAATTGTTGAGGCAAAGGACAGGTATGACTATTACTAACTTATGTATGCCTGGAGCAAGCTTTTCTCAGATAATGCAATAAATTTTATCTAAATCATACTGTCCTGAATCAACAATAATTATATTTATTGGGAGAAGAGGAAATGCAAATATTAATTTAATAAAGAGATATTTTGACCAATTACTGAATTTAAAAGTTAAAAAAATTCTGTTATTTGCTTTTCCTTACAGTAAGCTATTGCCACAAGCTGAAAATGATTATAGATTTAAGATTAATTCCAAATTACATTCCATGACATGTTATAATAATTTAATTGACATTATTGACTTGAATGCTCTAATTAGAAATTTTTATTTGACATATGATAATTATTATATATCACTATTTTATAAAAGACAAATAGCATCCTCGCTAGCTTATTGTATTAATAACACAGCCAAGGTTTTGGCTAACCACACTGCTTTTATTGAGCAGTCAAATTTGACATGCAATATAAGCTTGGAATCCGTTCCAAATTCTTTAAATTGAATTCTGAGACAATAGAGTCAATCTCTGGCAATATATTTAATAAGACTTTGAATTCTGTACCTAGTTTAAGTGACAAAAATACAACTCCATCAACCTTGCCTACAAAAAATAATTTAAAAAATTGTATCAGCCCGGTGCATCAAAATATACAAGGATTGATGGGTAAGGAGTTAGAATTGGAATTGTTTATGAACTGTAACAATATTGATATTTAATGCATTACAGAACATTGGCTAAGAAGCCACCAGTTCATATTCAATTTCAACAACCACCAGGTTGCAAGCTCGTTCAGTAGAGAAAACTTTATCCATGGTGGCTCGTTAATCATAGTTAGCAAATTTCTAAAATTTAAAGAAAGGACTGACATTGTGAGCCTCTCTGTTGAGCGAGTAGTAGAAATCACATGTGTTGAGTTTGAGCAGTTCATTGTTATGAGTGTATACAAACCTCCATGTGCACCATTTGAAAGTTTTTTAGTTATTATGGAGGATGCCCTTAGCAAAGTTTGTGATTGCCGTAAAACTGTTGCTATTTGTGAAGGTTTTAATGTTAACATATTAGAAAAATGCTCTTCGACTATCAAATTTTTTAATTTATTTAAGTCATACAATTTATGTCATAATTTTTATGAACCAACTAGAGTGACTGCCACAAGTGGTACTTGTATTGATAATATATTTACTAATATAAAACCATTACACAAATCTTTCATTAATATGCTTCAGTCAGATCACAGTGGGCAGTTAATCTGTTGTCCAAGAAAATGCCCGAAAGTCCAGAGAAAAATAATTAAATATATACTAATAAATGAAAATCGACTTAAAACTTTTAAAGACAATTTATCTCGAAAAATGCGTTGGTTGCCTCATCATGACCATCCGGATCAGTTATATAGCTCTTTGTTTGACTTGATTAATAACGAATTTCAGACTGTATTTACATCCAAAAAATTAAATGTAACTGACCGTCTGATGTTTAGTGATTGGGCAACTGAAGGTATTCATAAAAGCCGGATTAGGTTATATGAACTGTATGATGAAAAAACTTAAAATAATAGTCAGAACTTTATTAATTATGTAAAAAAATATTCCAAAATATTTAGACAAGCTTGTAGTACAGCAAAATCTATTTATTTGAGAAATAAAATAAAATTATCAGAAAACACTATAAAGGCTACCTGGAATGTCATCAACAATGAAACTGGCAGAGCCAAAGCACGCAGCCGTGACTTCTTATTAAATATCAATAATGTGAGTGTTGCAGAGGACCTGGAAGTAGCGACAGAATTTGAGAAGTTTTTTTCTAATATACCTATAATAACTACAGGGTCGCTCGACTCATCTTCCATGTCTGCTGAAATGCTTCTTAGGGACTGCGTGCCAGAATGTGGAGCAGCATTTGAATTTACTGTTGTGACTACTAAAGAGGTTATTATTAATTTAAAACTATAAATATGAAAAAGACAATGGATTTATGGGGATTGTCAGTGAAGACTGTTTCATCTATAATTACCATAATAGCTCCACATCTTGCAACAGTGTTCAATGGTTGCGTCGCTTCTGGAATATTTCCTGATTTAATGAAATATAGTAAAGTTGTACCTTTATTTAAATCTGGCGACACATCAGACCCTTCTAATTTTCGACCTATTTCTGTATTGCCAACGCTTAGTAAAATTTTTGAAAAATTAATACTTAGTCAATTGCTTAGTTATTTTAACAGATATAATCTTCTTCACAAGAAACAGTTCGGATTTACGAGGGGTCGTTCAACTACTGACGCAGGAGTAGAGTTACTCAAAAGTATATTTACAGCTTGGGAGAAGTCGCAAGATGCTTTAGGAATTTTTTGCGACTTGTCCAAAGCCTTTGATTGTGTACATCATGATACTCTGGTCAGGAAATTACATCATTATGGCATTAGGAACAAAGCTTTTAATCTCCTGGTTTCTTATTTGGGCAACAGAATCCGGAAGGTTCAGATTAATGATAAGACATCGCCAGGTTCTGCCTTAAAAATGGGCGACCCGCAGGGTTCAATACTCGGACCATTTCTATTTTTGATCTATATCAACGATTTACCCTATTACGTAAAGTACAATCATGAGATTGTGTTGTACGCGGATGACACCTCTTTAATTTTTAATATTAAAAGACAACAGAGTAATTTTGACGAAGTAAACAACGCACTCTCTAAAGTTGTCAATTGGTTTAATGTAAATAATTTATTACTCAATGATAAGAAAACTAAACTCTTAAAATTCTCCATGCCCAATGTTAAACAGATGGAAACCAATGTACAACTGAAGGAAACCAGAATTGAGCCCGTCGGGACAACCTTATTTCTAGGTATTATGCTTGATTCCAAACTTCAATAGGGTCCGCATATAGAAAGACTTTCGGGCAAACTTAGTTCTGCAGCTTATGCGGTTAAGACAATTAGACGCCTCACAGATATAGAAACAGCTAGAATGGTCTATTTCAGCTACTTTCCATAGTATTATGTCATATGGGATTCTTCTCTGGGGGAATGCTGCAGACCTTGACACAATATTCGTTCTGCAGAAAAGAGCAATAAGGGGTATTTACAACCTCGGTCCTCGAGTTTCTCTAAGAGAAAAGTTCAATGAGATGGGCATTCTAACTGTTGCTTCGCAATATATATATACGAGAATCTGTTATATGTCCACAAGAACATTGACACATTTAGTAAAAAAAGTGATCTACACACTGTAAATACTAGACATAAGAATAATCTTATAGTTCATAGCACCCGCTTCCACAAAATAAGTAGCTGTTTTATGGGGCAGTGTATACGCTTTTATAATGAGCTCCCTCTTAATATAAGAAATTTATCTATAAATAAATTCTAAATTATTGTTAAAACTACACTGTGTTTAAAAGCATATTATAAAATTACTGATTATATAGGCGATAAAAATGCTTGGGATTGCGCTGCTCTAATTCAACACAAAATATAAATGATGTATAAACTGAACAATTTTAATTTGACTTTTCGTAAGCACTTTAAAAAAGTTTACAGGAAATAAATAAATAATCATTTCATTTCATTTCATTTCATTTCAATCGTCATTCATTTGAAGATTTATTTAATTTTATTTCAATTAAACTGAAATAAAATTTTGCTTAATTTTATTTCATTTTGCTTTATTTTAATTTGTTTTATTTTATTCCAATTTGTTTCATTTTATTTTAATTCTCTCAATTTTGTTTTGATTTATTTAATTTTTATTCCAATTTGTTTACTTTTATATTTAATCTTAATTTTATTTTATTTTGTATAATCTCATTTATTTTCACAATTTATTCGATTATTCAATATTCTTATATTCTAGTTAGCCCTTAACTACATACTTACCATCGTAACTACAAATGCTGTGCTCAACCGCAATCGGATTTCAAATTTATATGTATACTATCTAATTACTATAACTATTCTATATTGTAATTTGTTTTCTGCAGTTGTGCCTATTATTAAATAAATAAATGACCTATTATAATTTTCATAGATTAATGAAATATCTTTAGCCCAGTTAGTTTCAACCCAATAAGTTTCACTGCAGCGTAAACGACTCCCTATTCTCCTTCTATCTATTTCTGTCTCTAGTCTTTAGGGACCAGTTATTATCAAATAAGTCAACCTCGTCTCAACATCTTTGCCTGGTTCTGCCGGGATCTTGTTTTCCATTTAAAAGGTGGTAACTCGGTGGTTATTTGAACATATTGTTCGTTTGATATGTGATATGGAAATCATTAGAAACGACTCAATTATAAACTTATAAGCTATGTAATGCCACATAAAATTCAATATGGTATCGTCTGGTACTAATGTATCGTTTTAAAATTTAAAACAAAAATAATCTTCGTACGTACCATGTTGAATATTGATTCTACGGGGAATGGCACTCACCCATTTCCATTTTGATTAGTGATAAAGAATTTTTAACAAAAAATAACCGCCTCCCAAAAATCTGGAAAATGTGTGAAAATAGCACTAAAAAGTAAAAAATAAATTCCGTTATTTTTACTTCAGTTTACTTATAAACATCACCTATTCAACTTAATATTACATACTTATACGAGTTATACGTATCTACCACTTAATTCACATACCTGACACAATACATATTTTTATATGACTAACAAACTAAATTAAATACCTATCACCAGAAATCAGATAAGTATATTATATTTTAGGACTAAGTACTTAGAAAAAAATATTTGTTAGGACTATAATATACAATTATACTTTTTTTGGAGTCGGTGCCAGCTGAGATTAAGAATTAAAGATGTTATTAAGTGACCGACCCGAACGCGAGCTGCGAGCAGGGCAGACGCGTGACGGTAGACGTTGTTGACGGTTGTCTCCGATATCCATTTTTTCTATGCGCTTGTATGTAGGTAATTATTGTATTGCAGTGGATTGTGGTTCTTTAGAGTTATTTAACATGAAATCTGTATTCATTGAAATAGGTTTGATTTGGTATTGCTGCATTTTAGTATTGCATCTTTACATAATTCTATTTGTCTTGTTTTTCAAATTTTGAGATCTTTTTGTAAAAACTTCTCAGAATTTGATTTGTACCAATTAGTATCGCTTTAAGTTCTTGTTTTGGTAGATAGGTAATTGTAAAAAGGTATTTAGGTTAATTTGTAACTGGGCTGACGCACCTGTTGCCAGGTTTCGTTGTTTTCTTTATTTTCAAATAGGTTTGGTTAGATCCTACATTGTGGTATTAATGTAACTTTAGGTACTTACATATATTTTGTGTTATGGAAAACTTCCTAAAATTTGATTTATATTTGTTGATTTCAATTCTCATCATTTGTAAATTACTTACAAGTTTAATGAAGTTTTGCTTAATTATCGTATCAATGCAGCTTTTCATATATTTTGTACATTATCAAGAAATTATTTACTAAAACGCTTGGCTGGCACCGACTCCAAAAAAAGTATAATTGTATATTATAGTCCTAACAAATATTTTTTTCTAAGTACTTAGTCCTAAAATATAATATACTTATCTGATTTCTGGTGATAGGTATTTAATTTAGTTTGTTAGTCATATAAAAATATGTATTGTGTCAGGTATGTGAATTAAGTGGTAGATACGTATAACTCGTATAAGTATGTAATATTAAGTTGAATAGGTGATGTTTATAAGTAAACTGAAGTAAAAATAACGGAATTTATTTTTTACTTTTTAGTGCTATTTTCACACATTTTCCAGATTTTTGGGAGGCGGTTATTTTTTGTTAAAAATTCTTTATTTCCTGTTTTTTAGTGAATTTTCCTTTCTGCGGTTATCTGATTTATCGAAATTAAAGATGGGTAGACTTTTTTATTTTTTTACCTGGGGAAACTCTTTTGCCGAGTGCCTCTCCGCGTGGCGGGCAAAGAATGGGACACATGGAACGCGGGTGTGCTGCTCCGTTACGCTTGTCCCGTAAGTAGGGCTCAGTCTCTGGAAGTGTCCTCCCTCACTCGCACAGTACGAGGTAGCGCCTCGTACTGTGCGAGTACAGTGGTTCCTCGGCTCTCCGAGACCGCTGTCTTCTCGGGAACGTTCGTGGTCGTCAGCCAGATTGCCATCTCTGATTGCCCACGGCCCTAAGGAAGAGTCAGGCTAGCGGCCATTGCCACCACCACGACGCCACCTACGTCTGCGAGCGGAATCGGCTCTCTCGCGATCCCGCTCGGCGGCCTCCTCCTGGAGCATAACCGCTTCGCAGAAGGAGACCACAGCATCCCACCGGATGTCTTGCACCAACATGGCCTGGACGACGGCCTGCGGAGAAAGATCGCCTCCGATAACAGAGATCAAGTCTCGCCGCTCGGATTCACATGCAGGACACTCAGAGAGCGTATGCTGCGCAGAGTCCAGGTCACTGCCGCAGTGGTGGCATGCCGGCGTCACCTCGCGGCTGATTCGGTTCAAATACTCGCCGAAACATCCGTGTCCGGTGAGTATCTGAGTCAACCTAAACATGACGCAGCCACTTCTCTCGATCAAAGATGGGTAGCATTGGGTAGACAGCTACTAAACGCGCTGCCCATATGAGACAGCGCCGTTTAAATGAAACTATTTTTTTTATTGCTGCTAATGGCAGACGAGCGAATGGCCCATCTGAAGGTAAACTGACGGTAACCACTGCTCATGGACTTCGCTAATGTCAGGGTATACACAGCAAAGCCGCTGCCTACCGTGAAAGTAATGTTTTCTTTAAACCTCGTTTGAAGAAGGACAAGTCATAGCGCTCGGGAAACACCGCAGCAGGTAGTTCATTCCAGAGCTTACACGTACATGGTAGAAAAGATCGCTGGAAGCGCACCGTACTAGATGAGAACGCTTCCAGGTAGTACGGGTGAACTCTACTGCGTCGGCGAGTGGTACGTTGGTAGAAGGGTGACCATGGTACCAAATTAAACAATTCTTCGGAGCACTCCCCGTGTAAGAGTCGGTAAAATACACAGAGAAAACTAAAGTCTCTCCGCTGCTCCAGCGACTCTAGTCTAGCCGTGAGATCATCGACGATTCGAAAAGCTCGTCTCTGTAGGGAGTCAAGTGGATCAAGCTGATATTTTGGCGCTCCGGGCCAGAGATGTGAGCAGTACTCCACAACTAGCGAAGAAATGGAGAAACGTCTATCTCAAAGTGGGGAATCTCGGTCCAAGGCTATTTCAAGAGAAAGTAGTGAACTGCGTGAAAAGAGGTTATCACAAATGCGGGCTTATAGTGAATAATATTAAATCGTGTAAACATTGAAAAACGTAGCTACTCATCGTCTGCTCTTTGAATTAAACCGTACTACTATTAGTTATTCTGTGATTTAAAATCAAAGTTATTATATGTATAAGCTAGCAGTTGGCGGATTCGCTCGCGCGTAATGACGGACTTTCCATATAAAAATACAACCCCTATTTCCAGAAATGCGTGTATTGATCACATATTTCTAATCAGAAGCTAGTTTATGAAATTTCATTTCGCATATAAACTTTCAACCCCTATTTCACCCAAACGGTAGATTTTAGAAATCGCTAAAACACGTACCTACTTATTTGTTTTATTTCTAACCAGAAGCTTGCACACAAAAGTACATGCTATCTTTTTAAAAATGACGGACCTCCCATATAAACTTTCTACACCTATATAACCCTCTTAGTTGTTAGATTTGAAAAAAAATCTAAATTGCGTGTTTATTTTTTCTAACCAAAAATATGTATAAAAATCCTTCCTTAGTGGGTGCTTACGTCATAATATGCATCGACTGTCAAAATTTCAAGTCTCAAGCCCCTGTGGATTTGGCTCTGCGATGATGAATCAATCAGCCCAAGCAATTTTATATAATGTATATAGATTTACTCTCCAACCTTTCTTCCTCCCGGTTTCATCAATACCTGGTAATGGAGCCCGAAGTAGGTCGGTTGATTGCGACTATTCTAGTGTCCACTGATGAAAAGTCACAGTAAATGCTTAATTTCGTTTACTTGGATGACTTAGTTTTTTGAGTTTTTAATAAAACTATTGGATTTATTTTGATAAAATTTGAGTTTTTTATTAAAATATTGAATTGATTTTGATAAAATTTAAATGGGACCCACCAGAAAGTATATGCTTTCAAACAAAAAAAGAATTTTGGAAATCGGTCGATAAATAACGGAGTTATGAGGTAACAAACATAAAAAAAAAAAAACATACAACCGAATTGAGAACCTCCTCCTCTTTTTGGAGTCGGTTAAAAATCAACTTACCTAAACGCAGTAATACGTACTTATGGCGAATTCACTGCTCATTTCGCTCGAAACATAGAAATAAACCACTAGAGCGATAGCGATCTTACACACTAATTCCTAGAATATGTATAATATGTATATATTTACAAAAAAAAAAGTATATATGTATGTTTATCCATTATCTAGTACCCATAGTACAAGCTTCTGCTTAGTTTGGGACTAGATGGTGTTGTGTGAATGTGGTAGAATATTATTATTATTATTATTATTATTACTTTACTTTATAGAATTGAAACTAATAAACGCGTAGTTCAATGAATTTTCTAACACCTGTAATTTTCGTCAGTAATTACTAGGGATTTACACGTGCCATTAATCATTATCTGGTTATATTAAAGATAGTTTAAATTGCGCGTAGGTCAATGTATTTTCTAACATATGTAATCCTCGTCAGTAATTACTAGGGATTTACACGTGCCATGAAACATTATTTGATTATATTAAAAATAGTTTCAATTGCTATGACTGCACGGTTGGCGTAGTGGTTTAAGCAGCCGCCTCACCGCTTGACACTGTGCCGAAGTGTTGTGGGTTCGATCCCCACACGAGACAACACTTTGTGTGATTCATTAATTCGAATATTAGAAAAGTAATGCAAAGTATTTTAAATTATATAGTTCGTTTGTTTGACAGAGGACTTTGCAAAACTTTTACTATATGTTATTCACCAACATTCACTTCTAATTATGAAATTATAAAGTTAATTATTAATATCACACACTAATAAGAGCTTAAAACACAAATAATACCTAATAAAGTTAATTAAATCAAATAAAATTAAATAAATATTGGGAGAAGCACAGTTTTACGTCTTAATACCAGTGTTGCCAGCAATTGATGCCCAACCTTAGATTGATTAATCAACAACAAAGACCTGTACAACTATTATTTGCATATTTTAGACCAAAATGAAGTATACTTTGACGATTATATTTACGCTTCTTACCTACTGTGGTGTTAGCTGCGAAGTGTCTAAGACCGCGACTTTTGTAAGCGCGTCGACTACCTGCAATGAAAAAATCAATCACCAAAAGTGATTCTAGGAGGAGAAGAGTTGCGAATTGTTAATATCTGACTACTTTATATAAAAATACGAAAGTTTGTGAGCAGAGATTGCTGCATGAAAGTTTGTTACCTTTACACAAAAAATACTGAATAGATTTTCACGAGACTTTTGCATTAATATAGCTTTTGCTTCGAAATGGTTCACGGGCTACCTTTTGTCCCAAGCGAAACGCGGGCAAAGATCAGAAACAATTCTGACATACACATTACAACATTTATAAATTAAATGAATTTTCAAGCCTAGTAGTTTCTGACACTTCTTTCTTTCATCAAATTCGAGACCTTTGTATAGCACCCAAGTGACATCTCATGACTTATCTTTGATCTTCACTTCTCTCATATGAATAAACAACCATTAAAAACTATTCTGAATGTTCTCCAAAACACTCATAATGATCCCACTCACAATAATTAACGTTAAGCCACACAACAGTTAACAATTAAATAATTTTCGTAACACTGACAATGAAAAGTTGCGCAAAAGTAATTAACAAACTGCCACTGACGGATTAAAAAGTCGGCCAACTTTTATCGCGTCATAACAGAGTTATGTCCGACAGACATTGTTTCAAATACACATTTTAATGTCATATAGACGTCCTTTCAACTTTTATGAACCGTAAAGGTGTTGTCGTAAAAATGCGCTTCGGTTGGTAGGCCAGTGTGTAATGTAATTTATCGCCTGCTTTTGCATTTATTAAAGTTTTAGACTAGGGCAACCAATATAACGTGTTAAAATCCGTTAACTGTAGTTTAATTTCAATGTGTAACATTCGCGTAAACCCAAGAAAATATTATAATTAGAATTATTTTTGAAATTTTCTTATATTTTAAACAAATATTAGTCTTAATTAAAAGTACTGCTTAGGCAGCGATTTCTTTTACTTTTGACACATTTTACATTGCTTTTGACCCACAACACTAATACTGACCTTACGTCTCAGAGACACTGCGCAGCTCTACAACCGAATGTGTTACCCCATCGCTAGTGAGCTCTCTACTGAATAATGGACATGTTAGATCCCGAAGGTACAGGGAAGGGCGCCAGGTCAACTTTAGAGGCCTTAAAATAAAACTCATATTTCTTAACTCGGCGTCTGTGAGACACCCACGACAGTACTTAAAGGTTAATCCTTACAAAAACTGTCAAACACACCAGCTCACATTTCCAACACTCTCGTATTTTAGCTTATTATGTCTCACGTAGCATAGCTCTATTAACATTGTAACCCTGTTTGGAAACGGTAGAGGACTTTCTTGTCAGTTAATTAAAGCCTATAAATGGCTTCCATTTATCGTTCATATCTCGGCAATGCCTCGATTAAAAGGTAAGCAAGCCGTTAAAGCCTTAGAACTCGTGCGGTTAGTTTCCATGTAACTGAAGGCTCGTTATTACGAGCCTTTTATTACTTTACCGCACTATTGTACGGTAAAGTAATATAGGTTTGACTCACTTCAAACAGATTAAACTGTTTTATAAAGGATGACATTTTGATAGTTACAAAGACTCGGGTTTGTTTAAATGAAGTTCGCGGTATGAGAAACACTTGACAAGTCATTATAGATATCAGATTCTACTATTCTGATAATAGAGTCTAAATTTTGCAAGCAATGTGTGGTCGTAGCAATTGAGCGGCCTAAGTAAAATCCTTCATGCATGTTATACACTCTGTTGCACACTGAGGTGGTTTTTAATGGGTAGACCGAACTTATAGTATGGAGTTAATTTTGATGTCCATGGACATGTGCTCTCATCGTTTAGAAAAGGGGAATCCGCTCTAAGATTTATTCAAGATTACCGAAAAAATGCTAATTAAAACGGTAGCCGGTATTCCGTTTTATACCGATTGCTTCTTTTACTTTGAGTTTAATCAGTATTTTGAATTATGAGTAAGGGCTTAAAGCAGACCTAAATTTTAAATAAAGGGAAATGAAAGGGATGAAGATGGTAATGTTTGGTAACTGTTAGCAAGCTGTTGTAAGCAATTCATCATATCATACAGCTTTTCGCAAACCACTGCTGGACTTAGGCCTCTTAGGCCTCTCCTAATTTGCGTCGCAATAGCATTGTAGGACAAAAAAAAGAGAATTGGCTATAATACCACGCTGGCGAGATAGGTAGGTTGAGCAGTACGTTTTTAACTCTTTACCACGTAAGTATAACAAAAGCAATTTGAGGTGGTATCATGACGGAAAGACACGTCAGGTCATGGAACATCACTTCATATTTCGAAAATTAGAGAATAGGACGCTGTACCGAATAGGTTATGATAGGTAATAATATTTTTTGCCATCTGTGTACGAAGTCGCGGGAATTAACTAGCAAAAAGTAATTATTGGAATATGTCAGTTAATCCTTGCTTATAAGATATTTCTTAGAACGGAGTATACGTCAGTACATAACGCAGAAAGTTGTGTAATCTCTTATTCATAAACTAGATAGGTACGTAAATTGAAATCAAGATTATCCAAAATTTAACAAGGGTACTGTTTGGTTGTTCCAAACAGGGAACCTCGTTACTACATAGTTAATCAGACATTATTCAGGCGTAACATAGGTCCAGACATACATATCTAATTCTTTACTTGGAATTACAAAAATGTTTTAGTATTTGGCAATTAAGTTTTTCTTTAAGACGTTCTCTCGAAATTTCTATACATGCAAAGTGTTAAATTAATTCCATCGTATACTACAGTTCCTTAAAATCAGGAACAAAAATCTATTACTCAATAGACGGACGAAGCAAAATGAACTCTTTTCAAAACCTTGATAAAATAATGAGAGGCAATGAAGAGAAATGGAGATGAAATTAGATCTATCACTACATTTCTCTACCAACTGGTAAAAACATATTTTTCATTTAATAGTAGCTTATTTAAATTTAATTAAGACGTTTTCCTATTCGGATCTAGTCTCATCCATTATTCCACTACTGTATGTAACTGTTCAGGAGCAGTGACAATAGAAGATTATAGATGTAATTTTAGAACTCGGGAAGGCTCGCTTCAACCCGTGAATTAGTTAGAAGTAGATAGATTAGAGCTGTTATAAATTCATTATTCTGCTTATAATTCATATTCTATTCAATTTGTGTTGATTTTTAGACATTCAAAAATTTATATTTTCAGGAATTAGATTGTTATCATCTACATTTCGTGTAAATCTATCTAAAACGTCGCATTGATGTAGTCAGTGTAAATGTTTCCATGCAAATACTGTTCGTTTCATTTCAATATACAAATAACAATTCTGTTTACAAATATATTATCTGCAAAACAACTGAGTAGACCATAACCAATTCGAAATTGACTTTCCCACTGTGTTTTATCTAATGTTTATAATGGTCGTTCCGATGACTGATTTTCGAACACTAACCAACCATTCAAGAAACAACCTTCGATAAATCAACCGTCATGAGAGCATTCGGACCCAAAGCAACACGTATTAATCTAGCTGTATCTCCGCGTCATGGGGTATTAGCAACCCCATCGGTCATTTGTACCCCAACCATCAATTCGACTAATTCGTAGCCACTTACTTGAATTGGATTCCAAATTATTTCTAAAGACTTGTTACACAACAGTTTGATATAAATTCTTTTGAATTTAAAAAGTAATTGCTTTTTTGTAAAGGATTGTTTCAAAGGCTTTCAGACGGTGTTGAAAAGTGATGAATTGCTTTACTTGTGCGAGCAATGTTAGGACATGGAAGATGTCCAAAGTTGCAGAACAGCTGATACATACGAGGGTCAAAAAGTTTCGAAGGAAACGTTTCTCGTAATGTTCTACAAATTTTTGTGGTTTCTACGGCAAGAAATCTTCCTTTGGTACATATTTATAGTTCGGACCGATATTTTAGGGATGTCTTTTTGATGAATACAACGGCCTTTTTACCCGACTACGCGACGCAAAGGAGGGTAATGTTTTTATCAGTCTATGTATGTATGTATGCATGTATGTTTGTTTCTATGTGGCTTTCTAGAGACCAAATGCGTAGGCCGATTTTGATGATTCTTACGTCAATCGATTCGTCTTAACCTTGCGAGTGTCACTACAGACATGACAGTAAGCAAAATTCACCACAGCAACAACCAAACGCCATATTGTCAAAATGAAAAAAATAAAAGTCGATGAACTATGTCAAGTGGGGTGTCGTTGAATAGGTATTTTAAAATCATTTTTAGGTTCCTTTTATCATTTTTCATTTTTAATAACAGTTTAGGATATATAACGATTTAAAGTTGTTTAACAAAACAATAATTCTTGCTAATTTTCTTACTTATTGATTTAAGTTTTTATTTCACGTATAAACGATATACAAAAAAAAAACAGTGAATCAATGAATAGAAACCAAAAAGTATTAAATAAAAAAAAAATATTTAAAGAAAAACAAAAAACCCGACTGCGTAAAAACGAATTAAAAAAATACGTGAAACTTTTTACTGAAAATTAAACTAAAAAGAAAGAAACAAGCCCAGCAGTTTAGAATTCAACAAAACGACTCACAGTCGGGGCCCCTTGGAAATATTTGATTGGTAAAATTTGAATGGGCCACGTACTATGGGTAAACATACATAAATACTTTTTTTACTTATATATATATGGAATATACTGAGGGGTTGGAAACCGAAACCTATACAGAGGGTGTCGGGTTCAAATCCGTGGCACGCACCCTGAGTGTTCGAAGTTATGTGCGCAATAAATTGTTAATTAATTATTGCTTGTCCCATGCCTCGGAGAGGTACATTGAGCCTTCGGCCCCAGCCCCCGGCTGTAATTAGGGTCTTTGACAGTGACAGTTATGGGGAATCAGTACCCGTAAATATTACTAACACAGTTAAGCAATGTAATGGCTCTGAATTGATAGTTTTGTATGCACCAGCATAATGCTCAGATGATAATGATCTTGTTCTTGTATATTAGCATAATTATACTACTAATAATCTTGTATAAGAGCAACTTCTTCTTGTCTGACCTCCGCAATCGGGACAGCGCTGGGATGATGATGATATCTCCATCATCAATTTGTTGGTTGCGATCTAAAATCGACGCCTTCGAGCCTGGGGTCCGCTCCAAGGTAAGACTAGTACTGCGTGTAACGACTGTAAATCGATCTTTATGACAGCCAGGATCGACGGCTTAGCGTGCTTTCTGAGGCACGTGGCAAGGGATAATTAACAATACGCACATAACTCCGAAAAGTCAGTGGTGCGCGCCGTGGAATCAATTTTATTGTTCAGCAAACAAGAATCACTCTTATCAGCTCTCGTGTAGTCAAGTCCTTAGCGATCCAATGACTATCTACATTATGACTTGTCTTTTACAAACAGTTTTGATTAGTTTTGTGAACGAGCCTGGGAACGGACGTCTTTTAACAAAAGCTTTCACCTTATTAATTGTCTTCCAAATATTTGATTGGAAAATAGGAAGGGCGTTTGGCTTTGACTGTGGACGAATGAATATAATATAATAAAATGTTGCTATGCTGATGTTTTATTTAATTAGGTACTTATGTCTGCCTGCCGTTCCACCCGTGTGATTCGTCGGTTTTGAGAAAATATTATAGCCTATGTGCTATTTTGATGTAAAAGCTATAGTCAGTAAAATCCTTTCATCATAATCTGTTCTGAAATTTTGCAGTGTAACAAACATATAATATGACGACCCGGTGGCGTAGCAGAATTGCAACCCGCCGAAAGTCACGGGTTTGATTCCCGCCCCTGTCAAACATTAGTGGGCGTGAATAGGGATGTTTTCCTAAGTCTGAGTGTTTCTATGTATTTTATTAATGTATCTACAAAAAAATATATAATTATGACATGTTTATATCCATTCTTACGAACTGTGGAACGTTGATGGTCAAGGCATTAATTTCATAAAATTTATTATTAACTATAATTACCTGAATATACGCAATCAGTACACAAGTATTTTATTTGTATGGTACATTTTGGAAACGACGCAGCCACGCGTGACCATTACAGGTACTTAGTGCCCATGACCCAGTGGTGATCGATTCGTTGAGTTAACCGAATCAACAGTGACCATTCTACTTTTATTATAAATAGTTTTGTACAAAAAGTGCTACCTACTGCTCTTTAACTTGTATAGCAAATTGTACGTAAGTATTAAGTATACATAAAATAAATCGTTGTCACATACATCATCATCATTATAGCAGCCGAAAGACGTCCAATGCTGGACTTAGGTCTCCCCCAAGGCTATCCTAGACCACCCGCATCCACCCGCTACCCGCAACCCCAACAAGATGGTCAGTACATCTTGCGGGAGGCCTACATATGCTATGACGTCTGGTGCGTTGCCGGCACTCCAGAAAATTTCTACTCCAACAGCCATTGGTTCTTCTGGCTATGTGCCCTGCTCACTAAAAAATTATAATGCCTATAAGTGCCTCAATTATTCAGTACCTACAGTATAACAATTGACTTCAAATAATATACAAAAACAAGTTCTAAAAACAGTAATTTTGATCCTGTCACTTATTATTTTTGCAGTAAGGATTTGTTTTTGCATGCTATGGTGATACCATGACTTGTCAAAAAAATAATAACCCTCTATTTGTCCTAGTGATCACACCTTTACAATAATTATAGATGATGTGCTAACTAACCAATTAACAATATTGAAACTGGCAAGTGCTCATCATCATCAGCCTATAACAGTCCACTGCTGGACTAGGCCTCTCCTTTGAAAGGAGGAATTGGCCTACTATACCACGCTGGCCAAACGGGTTGGTATAGGGTTTGTATCAAGTCTTCCTTCTCTTACAGTGCTGTTCTCTGCATAATATGCTCCCTCTGTCGGCTCTTACGATACCCATGGGATGATATGGGGTGGTGACATTCCGTATTCTTAATCCATCACCACACGGACTCAAGGCAAGTGCTCATGGGCACTCATTTGTTTTCAAAGATTTTTGCCACGCTGTTCGTTATTGCTTTCTAAATAATCATATAATAAATGTGTAGCAACGTTACTTTTCGCATCTGTATTGATTCAAAAAGTTAAATACGAAATTGTGCTGTATGCTGCTTATAGTATCTGATACAGACTGCCTCGGTGGTCTTGTTATGTAGTATAAAGCCACTGAGAATCATGGGGTTCGATTCCTGTCGAAAAAAATGATATTGGGTTTCCTGTTTTGAATTCGGAGTCAAGGAGTTAGCGTGTGCACCCACGTGCCTCGGCAAGCACGTTAAATATTGGTACTGCGCCCTATCTCTCCACCGGTCGTGAGCTGTGCTTTCCCATTGAACTATGGGAGTGAAGGAATAGCGAGTGCACTTGTGCACTATCTTGCAGATGCAAATGCTTGCATCTCGCGCAGTTGGCTAGTTTCATATTAGACTTAACGTTGTGGCCGAAATTCGGTCTGGAGAAGATTATTATACCTAGTATCTGAAGTATTTTCTAAACTAGCATTTGTCAGCTAAAGTAGAAAATCGACAACATTTAGACATATTAAATTTAAAAGAAGTAAAAAAAAAAAGAAACTAGATCACTTCTCTTTTTTTGTGCTTAAAGTGATGATGAAATCGAGCAGGACGAATGATTGTTTACCTTCTTAGTTAAAGAAAAATAAACACAGCAATTGGTAGCGCCATCTACCTTCCTATCTATAACTAATCGCATCAAGATCAATCGTTCCACGTCTAGTGCGAGCGATACCATATTTCCGTCCCGCTCTATCCCACTCCCTGGAAGAGGCACTGCCTTTCGCCTGATTCGTCGCCGCGATCGTCGACGTGAGTGACAGTCCAGAACATTCCGCTCGCTGAGAACGCCGTCTCGTTCGTATCGCGCCGCATCGCTGTATGTGATTATTACCGCATATATAAACCGCTCGCAAGTGGGAGTGACGGTGAATTGAAGTGAAAACAAGCAGCTGCATCACGAAACCACCAGGAGACTGCCCTACGGAAACGAAGAAGGTTGTATAAGGTAAGTGCCCTCCATCCTTGAAATATCCTATACCCACTCAATCACCCCTTCCCGTAACCATCTCCTAGGCGGCGAAGAACCGCTATCCTCTGTAAGTCGCCTAGAACCCTACCTACGGTTTCGGTGTATCGCCGAACCAGCAATTGTGAGCATAAAAGAAACCCAACAGAAATTCAAGCATCTCACTATCTAAATATTTTCTTCTTCGAAAATTGTTGCTAAGGAACTTTATCTTGATAGGGATCCGTACATCTGCCATGCTCGTTCACAGTTAGGTAATTGGAGAAACGTGTTGCTTATTGTTTTTTACTTCTTTTTGCTAGGAACCTGTAAGATTTCCCACGTATTCAATTACATTACGCACTGTCCGTATATGTCAGTTTATTTGAGCCCCTGAAGCCTTACAATTAGTAAGACATTTTTGGACACGCTCCTTCAAATGAATATCGTATTTTAACAAGATAAAATTCAATGAGTAAGGCCCGGCTACAGCTAAAATTTAATTAATTCAAAGAAAGCAACGAGCAATTGATTGTAATATGTATTTGAGAAATGTGAAAGTTCATTAATTTGATACTGAATGCAGAACAGTTAAAATTATTGATAATTTCTACAAATCTTACGACTGCCATCGGGCACCATTATAAGCTTAGTGTGACATCAAACAGTTTACAAAAAAGATGATTCTCGATAACGGACTCTCATATTATATCCAACTAGAGGACGCCAGCAGCTACGCCTGCATTTTTTTTAATTTACCCGTTTTGGCGGATCCCGTGGGAATTTCGGGAAATCCTCTCTTAGTGCACCCCTACGGTCCCCAAGAAACATACATGCCAAATTTCAGCTTCCTGCGCCCAATAGTTTCGGCTGAAGCGTGTCTGTCAGTCAGTCAGTAACGCAAGGATTTTATATATTAAGATTATGATCGGTGAGTAAGAAGATTAGAAGAAAAAAATATAAAATTACTACAGTAGCTAACTGGAATTATAATCTTCCGTATTTGGTAAACTAATATGTTTACAAAAAAATTGTTATTTTATTAACATAATGGTATTTTTCACTTAAATATTTTGTTTTCGATAATATGGAGAATCCAAATATGCATATTTCCTGCCGGTAGGTTTTTTCAACGATTAGTTCGCGATAATTAACTATTGATAAGTAAAAAAAAAACTAATATTCAGCCAAATCCGGTTAGACTAGTAAGCCCCCAGAAGACCCCAGATTGAAACTAGGATAACGCTAAGAGAAAGAGAAAGAAGAATTAACTATTGATAAGTAATTTTTTTAAATTAAATTAATTTTAATTTAAATTTATCTAATATGTATGGTCCAAAAACCCTCATCTAAACAATATTTTTTATATTAAATACCAGATGTTAAAAAAATACTTGAGTATACAAAATACATTATGATTAAACGTTGTCTTTTTACTAATATGTTACACCAATATACTGTGTACAATTAAATCTATAATGGTGCTAAGCAAAATTGCAGTCAAAACATGCTTTGAATAAAATTAACATGTAAGCAAAGACTTTGTAAATTTCTACCAAAAACTATTCAAGTTCAAGTTGAATGAAAGTTTAAAGGTGGCACATTCTGCAAGCATGGTAACGGCACCGCTCGTTCACCCAGCGATAAACTTGTCCAGATTTACGCGCTTGATGGTACCTTACAACTTCCAAGACAGTGCAGTGCTGATTCTGCACCGTTTCGGTGAGGGTATACTGTGCAAATTCAAATTCAAAATTCAAATTCAAATCATTTATTTGTTCATAGGTTCATTATAATAAACACTTAAACAAAGTCATACTTTTTTTTAAAAATTAAGCTAGATGAGGCCGGTGTTTCCTAACTGACTGCCCTGAGAAGAAACATCCGAAACAAACTCAGAGGTCATAGCCTCTTTTAAAGTCCAGATAATTATTTAAAAGAAAAAAAAATAAGTATACAACATAAAGTATAAATATGTGAGTACAATGTGAGACGACTATACGAGTGAGAGACTAAAAAATAGTTATCTTTTGATAGAATTGCAGCAGCAGTTCAGAGCCGACCAATCCCGGCAGACGGCACCCGTTCACGAGTATGACGTGAGACTCAGCCATAGCTTAGCTCAACCATTTTTTAGGGAACCAAACCACCCGACCCACAACGCCACCGTAAGCAAGACTTTTTAGTGAGCATGACGACCCAGAACTGCATGACAATCATCACGTCAATTAGAAAAAAAAGAGAAAGCGACTACATGGTGCTCACATATTGACAATTTTAAGTTATCTATAGGAATATCATCATGATCTATAATGGTATTACAATAATAATAATTTTACAGTCAATAGCATAATCTAAATTAACAAATGAATGAATAATATCATAATAACAATGAAACATCCATAATAATGGCATTATGACTCAAAAGCATAAATACAGCAAGGTAAAAAAAGAGAATTACATACAATTGTCAGTAAAAATAATATTAAATTTGGATGTCATGTATAAAAACAAATTCAGTATGATAGCAAGATTAACATACAGTCATATAAAAGTACTTAATCAAATGTCAAATTTAATCATGAAAAATAAAAAAAAATCATCTATATTATAATATGTACTGGATGTATAATGTCCAGAGTCAAAATAATCAATATATAAATAATTTATGTATATGATAATAAGACTAACATACGGTCATATAAAAGTAATGAAATGTCAAATTTAATAATAAAAACAACAAATAATATATAATAATATGTACTGGATGTATAATGTCCAGAGTCAAAATAATTAATCTATAAATAATTTAAGTATGTCTAGTGTATACATTGAGCTGGTCAATCCCATGCGTTTTTATCGTTCATATAATCTAGAATTGTATAATATCCATGTCTATATAATTTTGCTTTAACAACGCTTTTGAACGTATTATATTATTATATGGTAGATTTCTTATACCAATAGGTAGTTTATTGTAGAAGCGTATACTTTGCCCCACGAACGAATTGCTGATTCTGTGAAGACGAGTGGCATGCACAGTAAGATTGTGTTTGTTCCTGGTATTCACAGAATGTATGTCAGATTTCTTTTTAAAATAACTAATATTTCTATAAACATACTTTAAGTTTTCAAAAATATATTGAGATGCTACAGTCAGAATATTTATTTCCTTGAATTTTTCTCTGAGGGACACTTTGGGACCGAGATTGTAAATAGCACGAATGGCTCTTTTCTGTAAGATAAAGATGGTGTTGATGTCTGCAGCTGTCCCCCACAGAAGAATTCCGTAAGACATAATGCTATGGAAGTAACTAAAATAAACTATCCTAGCCGTATCTACATCAGTAAAATGTCTTATTTTTTTAACTGCATATGCTGCTGAACTGAGCTTGCCCGATAGCTTTTCAATGTGTGGGCTCCATTGAAGTTTTGAATCTATGGTAATACCTAAAAACACTGTTGTATCAACAAGATCCAATTCTGCGTTATTCAGTTGGACGTTGGTCCTAACGTGTCCGACATTAGGTGTTGAAAACTTTAGACATTTAGTTTTTTTCTCGTTAAGGAGAAGATTATTTGCGCTGAACCAGCGTACAACTTTTGCAAGTGCAATATTGAGTTCGTGAAAGTCTAATAATTTCCTTTTAATTTTAAATATTAAAGAAGTGTCATCAGCAAATAGTACAACATCATGGTTATGGCCTATAAAGTAGGGTAAGTCGTTAATGTAAATAAGAAATAGAAAAGGACCCAGAATTGAACCTTGCGGGACGCCCATGGTTAATGCAGATCCAGGTGATCTCTCACCATTGACGTCTACTCTCTGGACTCTATCACTTAAGTACGATTTCAAAAGATCAAGAGCCTTGCCTCTAATTCCGTAATGATGTAATTTCCCGATCAGGATCTTATGATGAACACAGTCAAATGCCTTGGATAGGTCGCAAAAAATACCTAAAGCGTCATGCGAATCCTCCCAAGCCTCAAAAATGCTTTTTATTAATTCTACCGCAGCATCGATAGTAGAGCGACCTTTTGTGAAACCAAATTGCTTGTTATGCAAAATATTGTATTTATTAAAGTGTGCCAACATTTGCTTTAAAATTAACTTTTCGAATATTTTACTCATTGTAGGTAGTACTGAAATAGGCCGAAAGTTTGTTGGATCTAAAGTACTGCCAGATTTGAATAGCGGTATCACTTTACTATGCTTCATTAGATCAGGAAATTCACCATTTGCAACGCAACAGTTAAACACCTCTGCTAAGTGGGGTGCAATAATAGTAATAACTGACGAGATGGTCTTGACAGAAAGTCTCCAAAGATCCATGGTATTTTTAAGATTTAATGTTTTAAAAACGGATATAATATCTCTTTCATTAACAAAAGTGAATTCAAAAGGTGCGCCACATTTAGGTTCAGGTACACAGTGTTTTATAATATTTTCAGCATCAGCGGGAGATGACTGTAGAGCTTTTGTTGTTATTTGAGGAATATTAGTAAAAAAATGTTCGAACTCCTCTGCCACCTTCAGATCAGTTTTAATATCTACATCATTTATTTTTAAATGGAACTTACGACTACGTACTGTGACTCTTCTAGTTTCACTATTAATTATATTCCAAGTTGTTTTAATTTTATTATTAGATGTTTTTATTTTATTTTTTAAGAAGTTTGATTTAGCTGTGGAACATGCTCGTTTGAAAATTTTTGAATAACTTCTAACATAGTTTATGAACACTTCACTATTATTAAAGGTTCTTTCATTGTTTAATTGAAATTATTTTAATCTACTCTTGTAAATCCCAGGTGTTGCCCATTCACTAAATGTGAAGCGGTCACTGACTGATACTGTCTTGGGTGTAAATATTTTACTAAATTCAGCATTGATCAAATTATGTAGTGAACTATATAACTGGTTAGCATATTTGTGAAATGACAACTCTGGTAATTTACACTCCAATCTACTTTTAAAATGCTTTAGACGGCTTGCATTGACTGGAACAAATTTAATATTTATTTTATTAATGTTATTTTTTCTGTGAAACTTTACCAACTGCCCACAGTGGTCAGAGTTTAGCTCATTAATAATTTTATTTAGCTTTGGTATCTGGTTACAAAAAATATTATCAATGCAAGCAGCACTCAAGTTAGTTATTCTTGTAGGTTCCATAAAAATATGGTACAAATTAAACGATTTAAATAGTGTTATTAACTTATTGGTGGAACATGATTTTTCTAGTACATTAATGTTAAAGTCACCACAGACAACAACTGTTTTATTAGTTTTGGAGCTTTTAAATAAAACATCCTCTAAAATTCTCTCAAAATGATCATATTGAGCACATGGGGGTCTATACACACTTATTACAATATGTTGCTCAAACTCAATGCAAGACAACTCTATAACTCGTTCAACAGAGAGGCTCACAATATTCACTCTTTCTCTAAATTTAATAGCCTTATTAATTAATATTAAGGAGCCACCATGTATCATATTGACTCTGCAGAATGAGCTACCTAACAGGTGATTATTAAAATTAAATATGAGTTGGTGGTTTTGTAACCAATGTTCAGTTAAAGATAAAATATCAATATTATTGCTATTCATAAATAATTCTACCTCTAACTCTTTACTCAATAAACCCTGAATATTTTGATGCACAATTGTAATATTAGTTTCATCATTAATAATATTTCTCTCAGAACTAGATGTGTGCATACTTAGTCTATTGTTTAAACTAGTAACTACATATAGTTCATTGCAAGAGGTTGTCTCTATTGTCTCTTGATTCAGTTTAAATTAGTATCACAAGTTGTAATCAATGTAGGCAACTTGTTGGAATGCTTATCTGAATGAATATGTCTATTAGCCAGATTCTTGGCTAAAGTATCTAAATAATAAGATACCGACATAGCTATTTGTCTTGTATAGAAACTTGAAAGGTAGTAGTTACCTTTTGTCAAATAAAAATGTTTACTAACATAACCACTAGTGTCAATTAATTGAAATTTAGCATTATAATATTGTAAGGAATGTAATACAGTATTTAACTTATGCCTATAATTATTTAACTGTGTGAGTAGGGCAATGTGAACATTACAATATGGTTCACATTTAAGTATGATAGGGTGTCATATACTTCTTTAATTGCCTGCTTATTCATACAACCTCTATTTCCAATTAATATTAATATTGTAGTATCTTGGGTTAAATCAAAATACTTGATTCTATTAATAATATCTATATATGTTAATCCTGGCATACAGTGATTTACAACTGAATAGCACCTACAGCTGTCTGACAACAATTCTCCTAAACCTTTACCCAATTCATCACTAAATATTATAAGCTTATTTTTTAAATTAGGGTATACATGATGAACTATAGGCGAATGTTCATTTGATTTGACTGGAGAACTATTAGTTTCCAGTTGTCGCAAGATAGAATTTGGCACAGAAGGAGCTGGTGAAACCATATTGTTGCCTTGGGTATTAGTGGTCAAAGTCTTAGCATGTTGACAGTTACATGTATTAGAATCCACAAGCTCATTTATCGCCAAAATGTATTCCTTCATTTGTAGCTCTGAACTTTTATATTTATTAGACATACAGTTTAATTTTTCTTGTAGTTTATTTATTTCCAATTCTAAGCTTTCGGTATGCAATTTATAATTTAAAGCATTGTTTTTGCACTTCATTGAATATGAATCTAGTTTGTCAAGTAAGTTTAGTCTCTCACGATTTAATTTAACATTTTTAATTAAGAATTTTTGCCTTTTAACTAGTTTTTGAGTTTTTTTAATAAATTTATTGATTTTTATATACTTTTTGAGTTTGTTTCTGCTGGACTTCACTACCCTGACAGAGTTGGAAAGAGAGTCATTGTCACTTGTAAGATCTATACACATGGTGGGATTTATGTTATGTACAACAGGAACTATCTCTGGAGCCTTGGACACTAATTCATCAAACAGACTATGATTCAACGTGGCGGTGATGTTATGTTGAATATTATCTCTCAATGAAATTTCATTCTTTGCCTCTTGTAACTGTAGTTGTAAATGATTGATACGGTCCAAGGCAAGGTCATACTCTGCCCTACATTCATCAAATCTATCTACAATGAGTTGGAGCCCATCGCGGTCACTGGTGGTCTCAGTGAGTTCATTATGCAACTGAGCCATTTCTAATTTTAAAGTTTTGTTTTGATTTATTATAACTAATAATTCATCCTCACTTTCATCTCTCTCCCTCATCAGTCGATCACACAACTCCTTTGACTCCTTTAATTTATTAAAAGCCAGTTGGAGCTTAGACTCATCCTGGCGAGCAAGGGCTTTACTGCGGGTCATCATGCTGATTATTTAACACGAGAAGATAAATTAACGAAGAAAGCAAGATAAAAGAGAGATGAATGAAGAAATGTGAGATTCTATAAAAGAGAAATAATAAAAGTAAACTTTGAAACTATGACCTGTCAGAAGTTGTGTCAACGACTTTAGAGGTTAAGTACCTAGTTTACCTACAAGATGCGATATCCAAATGCACTATCAGTTAAATGTTTAACGAAAAACAGAATAATTATTTCTGTGATTCTCATCACTTTACAGTAATTAATTATAATTTACCTTTTGTTGGATGACTTTCAAATACAACTTTACGCCGGTTAACTGTCACCGATTTTATTTTTACGAGAAAACACAATAATTACACTTTAAATTAACAAGTTATGTTTTCTACACGATATTAATAATATTAGTAATTGATTTATCAGCCTAGGGATAATTTAAAAGCAATAATTATATTAAATTAACACTTAAAGTTTTAAGAGTAAATCAAACCAGCTGTTCACTATGTGTACTGTGCCATGCACAATACCTGCACTCAGATTTAAAAGGAATGCAACATACTAAATAATGGTCTTCTAACTCACACACTAAACAAAAAGAACTTACATACAATGTGAATCACAAAAACTTGCCAAGCTAACTTTTCCTCTGGCCTTTAAATTTTACGACTATTATCTCTAATACGGCTGTCTGTTCTCTTTGAACTGGCACGTCCTCGCTAAGCCGAAATAATAACAGCCAACAAAAAGTGATCATCGCTTTCGTTCCAACAAGTTGTTTCGATGACATGGCCTACTTCCAAATTGTGTTCCAAAGTAGATTGGACAAGGCGTCGATGTTGTTAGTCGGAAGAAGACACGCAAAGTGTCTTATCTCCTCGATTTTGATGTTTTACGACAGCTGCTTTTACGTCAGAGTTGTTTTTTTATTTATTTAGGATGTCTGCTACATAATTGGTAATTGAATCATAATCAGAACGCCTGCTGGTGCCGATAACCTTTAGGAAATGTTTTTTTTGCCGCCGAATTTTTGTATTAAGAAAGTAGATAGTTTTGGGTCGCTCTGCAAATGGGAAGTATGCTCGTGCGATAAGTAGTAAGTGTAGTGGTAAGTACTACGTGGGATACTGAAGAGACTTGAAGTTCCTTATAACTGAATTTATGACCATGGAAACAAAAACAATTTTGCTTTATTCGAGAAAAGTTCCTAAAGTATTAACGTTTAGAGTTTAAAGAATTATTGTATGATAATTTTATGCAGTTAGATATTATATATAATGTTGCGTTCTAATATTGAATTCCTTTTTAAAAGTACCTATGCTTCTGAACACGAGCATTAAACTCAGAAAGAAATACTTCTAAAAAAATTAAGCAGTCTTTCGCCGAAATTACTACGTAGGTATACGTCTACACTGAGCCTACTATTCTCTTAAAAACGATAACATTAAAAGAAAAGTGCCACTGACAAAGGATCTATAAAAATCAAAGAAGCATACATACCGAAGCCACTAGTACATTTTTATCTCCATATCGGATCAAATATTCCAAAAACCGCACCCAGCGCAACCTTCAATATAAATAATCCAACAGTGCCCTCTAAGTACATGTCCATTTACAATAGGAACCACCTTTTTAGTATTAAGGGCATTATTTAAATCCGTTATGACACAAAAGAGCCCGCATTCCCCAAACAAGGGTAACCGGTCAAGTGGAAACAGCCGTAATGAAAGAGACGCTACAAAAGATTACACGCCTCACTTGCTTGCAATAAAAGTTGGTAATTATGTTAGTAATGATGATTTAAGAGTTAATGACAGGAGTGTCAAAGATCGATTGACTGAGTTTGTAAAGAAATAGAGGGTATTTACAAGTAAGAGGATGCCCGCGGCTACACACGCATTTTATCTATTTAATCTGTTTTTCCGATCCTGTGGAAATTTCGTTTAATTGGTCCGGTCCTCAAAGGACATACATGCCTAATTTCAGCTTCCTGTGCCCAATAATTTTGGCTGTGCGTTATCTGTCTGTCATTCAGTCAGTAATGAAAGAATTTTATATATTCAGCTTATAATTACACTATTTATCCCCTAACATAAATATAAGCATGTATACAAGCAAGCATCGTTGGTTTGTTGTGAATTACCCTATTTTAAATGTCTGCAATACACCATCAGTCGAGAATGTAAACTGCTGACAGGGCTACACGGGCCGTTTCTCGCTTTAAAAAGAGTACGCTGACTAAGTACGGATTAGCAGACTTCCAATGTTTTTCGAGAACAATTAGAATAACCTTCTAGAAGATGTTTTCCTTCATCGTTTAATACGCACATAACTTTTAAGAGTCAGCAGTTCGTGCCCTGCATTTGAATCCGAGACCCCTGCGTATCATTTTTTAGTTACTTCAATAGGCTTTAGTTACGTTCCTTACTTTGCAATCTTTAATACACAACACAATAATATCTTCCTGTAAGCGACGCTTGTAACTAATAATATTATTTATGTTCCATGTCGCCAGGCACATTTTCTTTATATCCAACATGTAATCACTGGTGAATACAGCCGCCGTAGAAAATTGGCTCTACGCATTTCTCACTATATTCACTATGGCGTAAGACACACAGATATATTGTATGTAAGTCGGTTAGCTATCCCTTTCTCACTTCGTAAGAAATATAAAGAAGCATCTTGAGATAGCATGTTAGTTCTAGTCCGCGTTGTACACTTGCGTAACATGTATGGTGGTGTAAAAGCGAATGATATCTAATGCTCAAAAAAAGCTTATGGCGCTTATCAAGTAACACTATACCCGTGTGGTGGCGGATTAAGGATACAAAATGTCACTATCTCGTTTAATTCCTAGGGTGTAGTAAAAGGCGACTAAGGAAAATAGACGAAGCAAATATAGTATCTTTACAAAGAACAACCAACCCGGTCAGAGTGATATACTAGGCCATATCATCCTATTGACTCACAGACCTACTGTGAAGCTAATTGGAAGAGACTGAAGTCCATCAGTTGACTGCAAAAGGCAGTAAACAGGGAATATACCTTTTAATGTTCTTGCAGTGAAAACACACTTTTACTGAAACCTCACTGAAGTCGTGTCCTCGACTTGTAAACGCTACACCAAGATACCCATCGCCAGACGCTATTACTCATATTGTTATACTGTAGGTAAAAAAAATACTAGACTATGCCATAGAGTATTGCTATTCCTTTCGGTTGCGTAGGTTCGCAGTCGCTCCGTGTAAAAGCTAGTATTCTGACATATTTGATTACACTAGAATGCGAACTCTGCTCCCTTTGGCGAAAATCATGGATACAACCGAGATGTCACTAATACGATGATGACGATACTGTAGGAAGTCAATTTTCACATTTTGTATAAAATACCTTTATTATCCACACCAAAAATAGCATGCAAAATGGCTTGGGCGGCGCGAACTAATTGCCTAGAATCTATCCAAGTCTTCACTACATATAATGCCTTTTCGCCGCAATTCAAAGCCACGCTTATGTCATAAAAGTCTAAGCGAACGCATATCCGCCAGTTGGCAGTCACAAATACGTATGCAGACATCCATTTTATCCAGGTTTCCGCTGGTACGAGTTCACTACAATGACAAAACTATGTGCCAGACGATTTCTGTGTGGCTTAAGCCTAAGCTGGATATTTATTGCAGCATAAAGTTCTATTTAAACAATATAAGGTTTCTTCTATATAAATAAAGGAGACTGAGTCATAGGTCGTAAGCTTAGAGCCTTTGCGATCGTTTACGCTTACTTATTGAACGTATATTTGAACAGAATGCTATTGGGCTTTTCTTTTTGGAACTAAATAAGTTTGTCTCAAAAAGTCGCGGGATCTGTTAAAAACGATTTATTGATCTATCAGCGTTCAATTGACTACAAAATTATAAGTGATTGTTCAAAATGACACTATGGACACTAATCTAACCTAATTTCAAAAAAGCATGGTCTAACAGTTAGGTAAGATGATACGAATTGTTTTATTACACGTTTACAATACTTAATAACGTTTAAATCATGAAGTAAAACAGTCAATACTGAACATAATTATCTAAATATATTTTTATGGTACTAGAACAGGAGTCAGCAACCTGCGGCTCGCGAGCCACATGCGGCTCTTTAAATGTGAAAGTGCGGCTCTTTAGAATCATCTTAATATATAAAATCCTTGCGCTACTGACTGACTGACAGACACGCTACAGCCGAAATTACTGGTCGTAAGAAGATGAAATTTATCATGTATGTTCCTTGGGCACCGTAGGGGTGCACTAAGACGGGATTTCCCGAAATTCTTACGGGATCGGGCAAAACGGGAAATTCGAAAATATGTGCGTGCGAAGCCGCTGGCGTCGACTAGTAATCATATAAGAACTGTATCTAAAATCTAATAGTATATGGATAAATCGAATATTAAACCGGCCGTTATAGTTGATATTAGATCTCGAAAAAATTTTTGGCTTTCTAAAAACCTTGACATGTTGTAAATTGTAATTTTTGGCTTTTCCAAAGAAGATTTCACCTAGACGACTACACAATAATGAAGTGTTTAGCTCCCGCACGAAGGCATAGCCTTCAAGACGATGGCGAGAGATGCAAGAAGGACGCCAGTTGCTCTTGCAAGAAAATTTAGCCTTGACTACTACGCTAAAATGAAGCCAGGTATTCTCGAAGGAAGACCAATCCTAGACAAAACTATATAGATTCAGAATCTTCTGCAATTTTGTGCAATTTTACGGTGATATATTAATATGTTCCACGATATGTTCGTTTAAATTGTTGATTCGTGAAAGGGTGCCAAACAAACTTACTATATTACATACGATACCGAAGGTTGACTTAATAATAGGTACAGCCTTAGTATCAAATGTACCCTGTACGTTAAAACTCATTAGGCGGACTCAAGGACGAAATTTAATCTTGCCTTACTCCTTTTATTTTATTACGGTGGCCACAATGTCGACACTATTGAATTTTGTATTTTATTCCTCTACAAGAATATAAAATAAACCCTAAGAAACACATTAGTTATGTTCTTAGGGCTACGTGATGCGCTTTGGAACTCCCTCAAGACGTATTCCAAAAGGCTAAGTTTACTTACTTAGTCAGCATTTAGGTCGTGTTCTGACTAGGTGAAAAGTTTGTGACTGACTATTTGCAATCCAGCAAATAGCCTAGCAGTTATACAGATGAAAAGAAGACAAAAATTATGGCACGTTGTCGTATGTGGTTGTACATTTACGTCGTAACTTATTGGCTGTACATTACGTAATAATCTTAATCTTAGTAAAGAAATCCCTGTGTCATATTGTCGAATAAGAAATAAAATACAAAGCCTATCTTTGGTAACTGCCACCATATTTCAATAATGTAAGATAATCATAAAATTAATAAAGTCTGTAAGTTCAATTAGAAAGAAAAATTTGTATAGGAAACTGTGTTTGTTAAGCTACTATTCCCATATGTCCCTACGTCGCAGATAATAATCCACAAATTATTTGCCATATAAAAATTTGTCCTTTGGCCTTTAAGGTGAGGTTTATCGAACGGAATCCAAGTACAAAGGAGCCTAGTTTTAATGTGACGCTTCAAGGGGAGGCGGGTTTTTTACCCGGCCCTCTCAATATTTTGGACTTTTGATAATAGGCATAGTGAGAACAATGTCATCGAGCCTGTTGAATAAACATGGCTTTGGGAAATAAAATACGTTGAAAATTTTGGCCTTCAAAATAAAAACATCTGGTAATCTATATATTTATAAAAGAAAGTCGTATTAGTTACACTATTTATAACTCAAGAACGGTTGAACCAATTTGGCTGAAAATTGGTGGGGAGGTAGCTTAGAACCGGGAAAAACACATAGGATACAATTTGTTGCAAAAAATAAACTGGGAGGAATTGTAGGGAAAGTCAAAGTTTGTAGGAACAAATTTACCTATTGAAAGGAAGAACACATCGCTGTAATAATTGAGTGCTGCGCATGTGCTATCGTATATCTGTCAGTACTGTCTCATCATACATTTTCATAATTATTGTGCACTGTCATTACATCGCTCGCTTTTACGAGTATGAACTAATAATAAAATTATTGTAACTGCCTTGGCTAATCCCTACCTACTAATATTAGGTATAATGCGAAAGTGTGTACAGAGATATATTAGATCATGGCTTTGACATTTGACTGTATGCAAGGGGATGTTGCTGATTACCTTTCGGTAGTTAATTTCATGGATACTGACCAAGTTCCTTCGTACCCTATACAGTTTCTGAACTCCTTACAATTATTGGAAGTACTATCACGCAACTTGAGACTGAACGTTGGTGTTCCAGTCCTGTTAAAGCGGAATCTTAATTCACCAAAGCTTTGTAATGGCAAACGGCTACAAGAAACACCTAGGACGAAACATTATAAAAGCTATTCGCCATGAAGGGCTCCGTAGTGGAGGTATCCACTTAACATAGCCATTATCTTCGACTAACTATTAATAGTATTTGTATAAACGATAAAGCCATATTTGCGGATTTTAAGATATGCGTTATTTCAAAAACTGCTAACTACATATCGTTCAAACCAATTTTCGTTGGAAGTTTTTATAACGATCTTCAGCATATATATTTTTTAGATTTGTCACTCACTTTAAAAGCTAGAGGGACACACACACCCATTTTGCCACTTTGGATTTTGAACCTTTGAGAAACAACGGTTTTAGGAACCTCAAAGTAATTTTTAACGACCCATTTTCGACATCAGTTCCATGTGTGAAGTTCCTCTTAAAATTCAATATTTTTTAATTTCTATACCATTGTAAAGCGGTTCACAGAATACACCTACCTACCAATTTTCTAATGTGTAAACTAAATAGTTTCGACATAAAGTGGCCATGATATACGGTAGACTGACAGACATAGCGCGTCTATAAGGATTCCGTGTTTTTTGTCCATTTTTGACTACGGAACTCTAAAAATACTGTTTACAGAAAAATGTTTTAAATACTTCTTGCGGTTATATTTCTTATTAGTCCCTATGAACAGAATTAAAACGAAAATTACTATCGAACGATGAAGGAGTTTTGTGTTACCCTGATTTAAACGTGAGCGAAGCCGCGGGCAAAAGCTAGTACATAATAAATAAAAATAAAGAAACGAAAAAGACTAAAGGAGAAATCTTGTTATAAAACGTTACGGAGTGGATTATAACTAGTGTTAAAACTGTTTCGATGGCAAGAGACAAAGTCACGTTCAGCAAAGCATCAGCTTTAATCAACTTGACTAAATATAACACCTATTTTAAGATATGCTACGGAACTATACAGGAATAATATACATCACTAGAGGACGCCAGCAGCTACGCCTGCATTTTTTTTAAATTTACCCGTTTCGGCCGATCCCGTGGGAATTTCGGGAAATCCCTTCTTAGTGCACCCCTACGGTCCCCAAGGAACATACATACCAAATTTCAGCTTCCTGCGCCCAATAGTTTCGGCTGTAGCTTGTCTGTCAGTCAGTCAGTAACGCAAGGATTTTATATATTAAGATTATTACGATATATTATTGTATTTGATTAAGAGATTATGACATGTATCAAATAATTAGTATTTCTGAAGTGTTTAATCCTAAAACGAAAAAGAAGCACGGATTCTTCTACTGAACGTCAAAATTCTCATAATCCTTCCTCGGTAATCATATTTTTGCGACTGCAACAAGTTTAATCCGATTTTTCTGCATTTCATAAAGCTGCGTATCATACAAAGATATGTGCGATAGCTAAGCGCCATGCGAGAAACACACATACAGTACTCCCAAATTAATAATGCGCATGCAGATCTTCGTTAATTGTCGTATTCCCGTAAACACCCGAATCATTGAATTGTAAGAGCCCTAAACAATGCACTTGCATTTTGCACCTTGTTCGAAAGAAATAGGAGTGAATATTATGTGTACACAATCGAAAACAATTCGGGCGGTCGGCGGCGGTCGCCGGTCCGTCAAAGGTCTGTCAGTCGTCTTTATATAATGGTGGTGACTGCACGTGTTCTCTCTGTGTGGAATTATATAGAGCTGCTATTACACACCCTTCTTGGTTTTGTTTTCAAAGGTGAATTTAATTATGTTATTCAAATTTAAATAGTTTATTTTGTAAAATAGGTAAATATACTAACATTTTTCACGGCTTGTTAATATTAAAAAATTAAAAATACCTACTTTAAATACATATTAAGTACTAGAAAAACCATTTTAAAAAGATACACACAATGAACAAAAAGATATAGGAATAAATAATATTATAAAGTATATAAGTACATAATGCAATAATACAACAAATAAATAAAAATATGTCTAACTCTGGCCATACCATTTTCTTTCAGACGTATTCTTCCAGAATGGATAAATTTAATCGTGGAAAGCCACTTAAGTCACAAGCACGGCAAATGGTATTTAATGTGTACCTTTATTTCTTAAATGAAGCCAATGTTTTCAAAAAAGACCATGATGGTTATTTAAAAAAAATTCAGGACCGTGTTACAAAAGCTACAGGAATTTCACGACGAACTTTGACTAATATTTTAAACGAAAAAAAAACAGAATCAATCAATGAAATTTTCCACCCCGAAAAAAGGAAAACCTTAAAGTAGATTTCGGCTGGGACTTGATGATTTCGACTACTGTGTTATTCGTTATATGATATACAATTTTCACTTGACGCTCAAAGAACTCCCAACTGTAAATAATTTGAGAAAAAAGTTGATCGAAGCTATTAATTTCAAAGGCTGTGCAGAGACTTTAAGGCTGACCTTGAAAGAAATGGGGTTTAGGTTTCTGAAAACTGATAATAACAGACGGTTACTTATGGAAAAGCATGATATACGTTTAAAAAGGATCAAATATCTCAGAGAAATACAACAGCTGAGGAATTCTGGTAGAAATATAGTGTTTATGGACGAGTCATACGTGCATACATCACATACTAAGGGTAAAACTTGGCAAGATAGCAGCAAAAAAGGTACCAAACAACCCATTTCCAAAGGAGAGAGAATAATTATTGTACACGCAGGCAATGAAAAAGGCTTCGTCCCAGGGGCTCTAATGTTATATAAATGTGTCGACTCAGAAGGTGATTATCATAAAGAAATAAACGCGGAACGTTATCAAGCTTGGCTACGCAATCAATTGATTCCTAACTTGCCTCCTAATAGTGTGTTGGTAATTGACAACGCCCCATATCATAATAAGCTGTCTGTGAAACCACCAAACTCAAACACACCTAAACCACAAATGATAGCTTGGTTACAACAACACAACATTCCGCATGACCTAAGGAAACTGAAACCCGATTTGTATGAAATTATAAAAAGACATAAAGAGAAATACACAGAATTTGTCATTGACCATATAATGGAGGAACGTGGGCATCAAATTATACGATTGCCACCATATCATCCCGATTTTAACCCCATTGAAAATATTTGGTCCCAAATAAAGCAACACGTAGCCAAAAAAAATATTGCAATGACTGTCACGTCAGTTAAAGATGCTATATTAGAAAAAATCAATAATATAGGACCAGAAGAATTGAAAAAAGTTTGTGATCATGCTGTTAAATGCGAAGATGAATATAGAAAATTTGACCCAAGAATCGATAGTTTTTCTGATGAAATGATTATTTACACAGGTGATAGCAGTGAGGAAAGTGTCAATGAACAAGAGCATAATGAAAGTTCTGATGAATTTACGATGTCAGGAATAGAGATCCTCCCTGATTCTGATAATTTTTTTTGTAATTGTAATATTATTCTGGAATGATCACTGCTGTAAATACTTTTGAACTGAGATGTTATGATTAGATTTCTAAGATTTTAATGTAACCTGTGTTTGAAAACCATTTTTCTTCTTCTAATATAAACCTTGTATTACTTAAACCTTCTTTTCTTCCATCATTACACCAGCTACAGCAAGACACTTAAAAAGTATTATAATCGAAGTAAATCAATTCAACAACAATTGTAGCATATTCTCTATCGTATGGTTTTCTTCACTATTTACTTATATGGAACTATCGAATCAAATTTCTTTACTGATAAATCAATATTTATTTTGTTTAGCACAAAAAAATTATGCACTTAACAACTCTATATACATATCGTCTTCCGACGCTCGGGGAATACGACCGTTGCGGAACAGTGACGAAGATTTCTATGCGCATTATCACTTTGGGAGACCTGTACTCCATTTTCTTTAAAATGACAACACCCACAGCCATAGCAGGAATACATCTTGTATTGTGGAGGAATTTACAAACATCCAATAAACGGTTAAATATCCAGATTTGTGGATCACTCAAAACACTTGACGTAGTGACATGTTTATACCAGAAAGTCATGCGTGTTCTCCAAAAATGAGTGTGGTTGGGAAAGCAAAGCTCATCATCATCATTGCCCTAGCGTTATCTGATTTGTATCCAAAACTTTCGATATAAAATTAAATAAAATAAAAAAAATATTTAATCAAATAAACGTTTTACATTACTTCGTATTCTACCCCCTTAATTTTAAGCAATAATTTGCTTGTGTTAGGGGATATATCTTGAAATTTTTCCTTGCACGGGGTCCAGTTAAACTTCCGCAACTCAAAGGGATAGCGATATTCCTTGGGTTAGACTAGTTCCAGTTTATAAAAGGGTACTGACTCCCTATAACAAATGTCAAAGATCTTCATGATAGCCGGTATCGATGGTTAAACATGCTCTCCGAGGCACAGGGCAATCTAAAATTAACAATTTAAATGCGCACTTAACTTCAAATTGACATCTCCGTAATGCTATCGCTGCTTCAGCCAAGGAAAGCAATACTATTGATTTTTCTCGCACACTGCTCAGCTCAAACTCTATTGGATGTGTAGCCTTACACGGATGGCTAGCAACGTTTGTCGCCTGATCGTTTCGTAGATTGAAAGTTCCGAAAAAGTCAACCTAATGGTATATAATTCCCCGTTAGCACATTGCGTATACTTTGACTGCACGGATGGACAAGAGGTCTGAATCACAGGCTTACCGTTTTATACTCCGCTGAGCGGTGTCAGTTCGGTCACCACTCGGGATGAATTATTTTCTGTTTCTCAAGTTATTGTGTCTAAGTCTGCGAATTAATTACGTCCGTTCTTTTTATCATTCTTTCGCTTACCAATTCCATCAGATTTGACTGAATATTGGCTTTATCACTGATCAGCTGAGTGTAGGCTATAGAATATAAACCGTTCTTTTAAGATACTAAGTTGAAATTAACTAGACTATTTCTTTTTTGTCATCAGAATCTGTTTTTCTTTTATGAATTTTATGGTCACGGGAATAATGCGTCAAAGTTGTATCTATTTAACTGTAAAGATAATATCTACTCAGATCTACATTTCTATAACACATAATAATTGTAACTAAATTAAGCTCACTATAGGATTATAGTGAGCTTAATTTAGTCACAATTATTATGTGTTGTAGAAATGTGCTACTACTGGGTGTATTTATAGGCGGATGCCTATAAACACACCCAGTAATAAATATTACACGCATTAACGCCCAACCAAACCACGTACATTTAATCCTTCAACGTACTACAATAATTTTGCCATACGAAATTGATTCTAATTACTAATGTAATAAGGATAATTCCGAGTTCTTGTCAATCACTTCAGCATTCCTACATTTCAGGCATATGTTCAACCAATTATGCCCTGTGTTTACAAGTAATTATGGTTTATTTTTGTTTGTGGCTACACACACGACATATATAGAGTTAATTTGGCGGACGGTAAGCGAATAGTTGGCTGTTGTACAAATTACGATATAGATAGTACTGCTGAAAGTGTTTCGTGCATTTAATGTTGTGTGTTAGTGTAGGTAATGTCTCAGCGGTATTTAGTTTCGATTTTAGGGTTTTAGTCTTAAGCGGGAAATAGAGTTATAAGGTACGGCTTTTGCGATAGAACATGATCGTATTGCCATGGAAGAGAAGTAAGACCAACTCGTAAATTGTAGGTATGGCTATCACAGACGCTACGTAGGTTTTTTATACCAATTGGCGACGCGACCACTCTCATTTCATGTGACAAATAAGTAAACATAAACGAATAATATGCAGGATAAATCTGCTATTCTTCTTCGTTATTTTATTTGCTATTAGCAGCAGTTTCACTTCCGTATTTATGGTATATTGACAACAGCGCCACCTACTGGTTTTAATTAGCACATTGTATATGTCCTACAAACTCCTCTATCATCATACAATGACCATAAAAAAGGTGATATTCCTCTAATTAAAGAAGCTGATGCCAAGTAATGTTGGGCATTTGGCCATTACATACTCGTACACCGTTCAATATTTGCCAGGTGATTAGATGCAGACGAGTGCCAGAATGACTGAATGCCAAGTGTTTTAATGTTGTCTTGTTAATGGACAATTTGTCTGCAAAGGTATTATTAATTTAGTTGCTTGAAAATATAGTCGTATCGGTATTGTACTAGCCAACTAGCGATAGCCTAGTAGAGGCCAACATACTGTCATGCACAGGGTGTCGGGTTCTAATCCACGGGGCACACCACTGACATTTAAAAGTTATGTCCGTATCAAATTATGAGCATGTTAAGCCGTCCGTACCGGCTGTCGTGAAGATCTTTGGCAGTCTTTATAGGGAGTCGGTACCTCTGAATAAAATGACAATTGTCTAACCTATGAAATATCCCTTTAGGTTGCATAGGCAGGACAGCATTCGCCTTCTGGAAAAGCTAATATTCAGTCAATTTTGGTAAGATAATTAGTGTAACCCGGGATGCAACTGGGATAAATAAATATATAATTCGGCGGTAGGTGCTAAAAACTGATAGACGTCCACGATTTTTTAAATTTCTTATTTAATTATAAAATTACATCGTTACGTAAAAAGTTTACTTTAATTAAGCTTTTAAACATATAAATTACTGGTACTCACAGTTGTACGGTCTATGTAGCATAATATATTGCTAATTTAATTCCACCTGCCAGCACAAGCACTTTCACATATTGAAATCAAAGTTCACACACTATGTCTCAACTCAGTAACATTGAAGCAGCACAGAGGAGCTTGGAAGAAACGTTCACGAGGAGAATGGCTGATTTGGAGAGCCAGATTCAGTCAGCGGGTCCCGCCAAGGACACGGTAGCGAAGGTGGCTGAGGAGTTTCGCTCATTCCGGGAACTCATGTTTGGTTTGCTTGGTCTCCTCCGCAAGCAGATCGATGAGTGCTCCAATATGCTGGATAACATGGAAACGAGGCACAGGCGAAAGGACCTTATATTCCTGGGAGTCCCAGAATCTGAGAAGGAGGACTGCCGCGTGCTGGTCATGGACATCCTCAAAACCAAGATGTCTCTGAAGGATGTAGCCGACACTTCCATCATCAATTGTCACAGGCTCGGGACACCCAGCAAAGAGCATCACAGGCCTATTTTGGTAAGATTTTCCCATATTCATCTCAGGACAGCTGTATGGAGGGCGAAGACGGCGTTAAAGGGCTCAAAAATTTCGGTCAAAGAGTTCTTGACCAAAGCCAGACAGTCGTTATTTGTTAAGGCTCGACAGCATTTTGGGATGCGCTCCTGCTGGACTCTGGATGGGTCTATCGTCGTCAAGGCTCCGGATGGAACGCGCAGTAAGATCACATCCTCTCATGAACTGCAGCAGTTGATGTCTGTGCATCCAAAGGTGACGGGCGACGATTCTTCTGCGTCCAAGAAGATACCGGCCGGCGCCGCCGGTAATGTAAAAACTGTGCCACGTAAAATTTAACTGTTTGTGTAATGTTTTAAGTCACAGTTCATGTTACGCCGTAGTTGTTTGTACTTATGTTTACTTTTGTGTCGGTGACTCATTAAGCTGCGCGTCCACAGCATCGGAATCGGAGCGTACGGAGCGGAAGGATTTGTTGCTTTGTATTAATTTCTATGGAGCTGCGTGCACTGCATCGGCATTTCTGCGCCTGAGACCGGTATTTTTGCTGATGACGTCATCCGCAGTGAACGCATCATTCGGATTCCAAGCGTTTCAAGTTCTGACGTGTTTGCGGCATTAAATTGTAGGCAAAAATACTTATTCACGATGAACGACGATGTTTTAATTACTTTAGTAGAGTCATATGAATGTACCCAAAAATCTATGATATTCATTATTTATGATATTCATCAAATGTATAATATTCTCCGAAACTTAATCTACAACAATATCCTCGTCACTATCCTCCTGCTTTAAAAATACCTAAATTGCCGATGCTGAATCCGAATGTAGTGGACGCACCCCATCGGCATTTTGTAAATGACGACGCTCCGTCCGCTCCGTACGCTCCGATTCCGATCCGGTGGACGCGCAGCTTTAATTTAACTTTGGATTGAAAAATCAAAATTTTACCCGCAGTTTAAAATGTAAAATGTATTCACTCACTTACTTTCACTTCACACTTATGTTGTTTATCTGTCAGAAACGTCATGTCAATCATGTCATTTTATAAAAACGTCATATTGTAAGTCAAAATATTATTTCTCAATGCTACGTTCCATTTCACATAATGATTGCTGTGTAAAATTATGTACTGGGTGAATATTTCCGACTCAAATGTTTAGTGAATTAAACTGTTTCATTGTTTTTATTTTACGGTCCGTCTCTGTTAACTTTTTACTTTTCGAAATCTTTTTTGCAAAGATTTCGAAAAGTTAATTATTTAATTTAATTATGTTATGTTTAGTGATTAGCTTGACTTGATATTACTTATTAGTGATGTATGTATTGTAGCTTTTTTGCTGTCATATGCGTTTAGTTACATTAAACTTTTCTTTTTTTTTACTTTTCGGTACAGGTACAAGCAATCTTATTTTAGTGTTTTAGTGATTAATAATTTTGTTTATCTTTCCCTATAAAATATTTATTTTGTGTGTAAGCTGGCGGGTGGTACAGAGATAAATAGCTTTGTACGGTACGTATATTGCTTCAGTTTTCTTCTTATCTTAAATTTATTTTTAATTGTGTATATAATATATATTATTTTAAATTTTCGTATATATATTTATAATAGTATTCATATTTAGTATATTTTTTATTTTTTTTGCAAATGAGTTCTGATGATGATATATCGTTTTGTTCTGCCAATGAATCATTTAATGAGAGTTTTTGTTCAATGCCCGATAGAACTCTTGGTGAATTTGTGAGTGACACATTTAACGTTAAGTCTAATCAGTCGCAAAATTTTTATGTATGTCATTTAAACGCTCAAAGCGTGCCAAGCCACTATAGCGACCTGTTAGAAGCCTTCAGTAATGTCAATGTTCACGCTGTTCTGATCTCCGAGACTTGGTTTAAGCCACAGCTGCTCTCCACTACTTATCCTCTGCCTGGATTTATTCTTATCCGGAATGATCGGGTTGACAGGAGGGGTGGTGGTGTTGCAATCTACATTCGTAGCGACTTTCCTTTCAAAATTGTTGCTACATCTTCGACCTCCTTCACCTCGATGGAATATCTCTTTTTGGAGGTTATTGTCAAGGGTGTAAAAACTATTTTGGGTGTTGTCTATTTTCCCCCCGCTGTTGACTACTTCTCCAGTTTCGAAGCGATTCTGGAATCTTTAGGGTCGGAATATACACATCACATAATAATGGGTGACTTTAATACCGATCTCCTCACTCCCCACTCTCCTCGTTCACGTAAGCTCGTCCAAATTATTGAATCAGCCAGTCTTCATAATTCACCACTTCAAGCTACCCACCAAAACAACAATGGGGAAGACACCTGGCTTGATTTAATTCTTACCTCCAACCCTTCCCTTATATCTTGTCATGGCCAATATCCTGCTCCCGGTTTTTCCCACCATGATCTCATATTCCTGTCGTATATCCTCAAACCACCCAAACCCAAGCCTAAAGTGTTGCACCTGCGTAACTTTGCCCGGATGGATGTAAATAAGTTGGTTGAAGATGCTTCTCATATTAATTGGGAGCCTTTGCTGGCGGCTGGCACTATAGATGACAAGGTTGAAATCTTCAATAATGTACTAGTCAACTTGTATAATGTCCATGCCCCAGTTAGAAGGGTTAAATTGAAACGCCCTCCAGCCCCGTGGATGACCATAGGGGTAAGAATGGCAATGAGACGCAGGGACCGAGCATTCCGCAAATATAAAAGAGATCGTTCGGACGACAATTGGGCCTCTTTCAAAGCTGCAAGGAATCGGTGTAACCAGATGGTACGTAACGCCAAACGCCGCCATATTCTTGAAAACATTGTCCCCAGCTCTCCAGCTGCTACTTGGAAGTTCCTTGGAACACTTGGCGTCGGCAAACAGCAGCAATTCGACCTTCCGAATAATATCGGCTTGGATGATATTAATTGTCATTTCGCCACTACTCCTTCAATTTGTCATCTAACCCGGGATCGGACGGTCGAATACGTGGCAAATTTGCACCGGGTTAACATAGATCCATTTCAATTTTCTCCAGTTGCACCAGGTGAGATCAAGAAGATTATCCTGTCCATCAAAACAAAGGCTGTGGGATACGATGGCATTGGTCGACAAATGGTTATGCCAATTTTAGACCAACTCTTACCTGCAGTATCCCACATTATTAACTTTTCCTTAAATTCTTGTGTCTTTCCCTCCTTATGGCGTAAAGCCTTTATCCGACCCTTACCTAAGATCCCCAATCCGTCATTACCCAGTCACTTCCGTCCCATTTCCATACTTCCATACCTCTCCAAAGTGCTGGAAGCCTGTATCCATAAACAATTATCTCACTTTGTACATGTCAACAATTTTTTAAGTCCTCTTCAGTCAGGGTTTAGGCCAGGACACAGCACTACCTCTGCCCTGTTAAAAGTGACTGACGATATTAGGGCGGGCGTTGAGGATTCCAAGGTTACTGTGTTAGTCTTGGTTGACTTTTCGAACGCCTTTAATACCGTCAGTCACGATATTCTCCTATCCATCCTCTCCCATCTTATGGTCTCATCTGATGCACTGGATTGGTTTTCCTCTTATCTTCGGGAGCGTCAGCAGGCGGTTCACATTGATGAATCATTATCATCTTGGCGAGTTCTCGACTCTGGCGTTCCACAGGGCGGCATTTTATCTCCTCTTCTTTTTGCTCTTTTCATTAATCTCCTGACCCTTGATCTTCGGTGTACGTATCATTTGTATGCTGATGACTTGCAGTTATACTCTCAGGCCACGGTAGATAATCTAACTGCTGCCATTGACGCTGTGAATAATGATTTGACTGCTATTAAACATTGGTCCGATAGGTTTGGACTTCATGTCAACCCTTCAAAATGCCAGGCTATTATTATAGAAAGTAATCGTATGATGAGCAGAGTTAAGGCACTATCTCTTCCATCGATTTTATTTGATGGAACTGTAATAAAGGTAACTTCGAGTGTCAAAAACCTAGGATTGCATATCGACGAATCTCTTAGTTGGCAAGCTCAAGTCACGAATGTGAGTAAGCGAATTACTGGGTCCCTGCGAACTCTCTATCGCTTAAGACATTTTCTTCCCGTCAGGACAAAGGTAACGCTGGTGCAAACTTTACTCTTTCCGGTCATCGATTATTGTGATGTTTGTTATTTCGACCTGAATGCAGACCTTCTCGATAAACTTGACCGTCTTCTCAAAAAGATCTTCGCTCTTCTAACAATCTCTTACTTTCATGCCCCGCTCACACTTCTTGCCTTATCCACTCTTCCTTCACTGTCCAATCAGTTCATTTTTGGAATTCCCTTCCTCTGGAGATCAGGATGGCTGCTAATCGTTGGACGTTCAAGGTTAAGGCACGCGAGCATATTCGCAAAGAGTTATTGGCACAATCATCATAATTTTTCACATCAATAAAACAGTATATATATATTATATATATTTATTTATTATATTTAGTTGTATATAAGTGATTATTTATATGATTTAAATATATATTTATCTAGAATGTATAGGTATATGTAGTCATATTGTATAAAATATGTATGTATTATATATTATTATATTTATGTTACTTGTCATATACATTTATTAATTTGCTCAACTCTTTAAACTAATTTGTACACCTACCACAATTATCTCTGTATCACCCTATGGTTGACTGGGAGAAAATGCCTCGATGGCATTAAGTCCGCCATTGTACTTACATCGTGTATCGTACATAAAGTTTAAATAAATAAATAAATAAATAAAGACTCTGTCAGCGCTCTTTACTATCGTACAATGATACGTCATCCAGCAGTCGGCAAGTAGCACTATCGATTCATTTAGTGACTGCACTAATGAATGCATCCGACGTATTTATGAGGTACCTTACCTATAATATTTTACTCTCTACCCGATGTTTGAAAAGTGTTAAATAAATACGACGAAAATCTGCAAGAGAAATCTAAGTAGAGGTATACAAAGGACCTTAATTTCAATTATTAGTACCAGCCCATTTTTCTATTAAGTACACATTCAATGTGTCAACCTTTGTATGGTCGTATTTTCTCCGAAATCCTTTTACCTGGTTTATACAATACGTCACTTAAATTTAGCCATTATTCTAACCTTGTTAAGGATCACATTAATCCAATACTTCTATCCACCTAACCCGATTCGATCTGACTTTCTCAATTCTAGTCAAGTGTTCTGTTATATGTGTGTATACAGAGCCGAATGTACGCCAAATACATAATATATGTATACTACCAATAAAAGAATAGTTTCATCTATTAACATTTAGTACAAAGGTAAGGTGCTTTAACGAAATTGGCAGTAGGTTGGATGGGCAATGGACTGAAACGTACCTAGTTAATGAACTATGTGGTATAATAAAGTATTTACTTCATTATATACTTACCGTTTGAAAGGAGTTTGCTTGAGGAAAATAGCGTAATAAAGAAAGGTCTTATAGTTATATGGTAGTGGAAGGTTTATGACTCTGGTCCTTTGTAATAATAGTTATGTGATTTATTTTTTTATTATAGTCTTGAGATGATAGCCTTCTATTTTCGTCTGCTTAAACTATTAAATTAGCGCTGGAACTATTTTAGAGATCGTTAGGTATGATGTGGTTCATATTATGACATTGAAGCATAAAATCTGCTTACTCTGTTTTGTGATATATATTAACCTAAATCTATGAATATACACAATGACGTGACATTGCTGGGTATTCATTGTGTCCGTTAGTTATAAGTTTGTAAGGTCCCCCGCGACACAGGATTAAGCACTAGTGCGGGAGTCGACTTTAAAAAAAAAACACCAAACAAAAATAAATACAATTGGTAGCGAGTTGCAGTTAGATTGGTCCGAGAACTGGCATCAATTTTGGGTAGTTATTTGAAGCAAGCTGAAAACTTGCCTCATATCTCACCTTTTATACCCCAACTTGGAACTGCAGATCTGGCTGGCGAGTAGAGGGGCTATAGAAAATTTCAGCTTGCCTCAAATACCTACCCAAAAGTGATGCAAGCTTTCCTACTAGATCCAGACAGCTCGACTTCGGACTGTGGGAATAACTTTAGTAGGAACCTATGTGTAGACATACAACGACAAGCTGTAATTTTTTTGAAACGTTTTTTTTATGTACCGCGACATTATTATTTCAGCATGGCTTACACTATCTAGTCACGAGATAACTGATCAAAGTTATCACACGTGATTGAGATCCATTGAATAAATATTAGTCATCATCATCATCGCCCTAGCGTTATCCCAGTTGCTTCCAAGACTTACACGTCTTAGAGCCCGTGGTCCGCTTACTAGTCTACCCAGAAATGACAGAAAATCAGCTCTTCCAAAGAGCGACTGCCGTCTGACCTCTGCTATCCAAAGGGACAGCGATATTCCATGGTTTAGACCACTATCAGTTTATTTGTGGGTACTGACTCCCCATAACGACTGTCAAAGATCTTCATGACAACCGGGACCGATGTCTTAACGTGCTCTCCGAGGCACGGGACAAGCGATAATTAACAATTCAATACGCACATAACTCCGAAAAGTCATTCGTGCGCGCCGTGGATTTGAACCCGATACCTTCTGCATGGCAGTCTTTTGGTATCTCCACTAAGCTATCGCTGCCTTTGCATAAATATTAGTAATGATGATCAAAATATATGAAACTCTGCCGTCACTGACTGGCTGACAGACAACGCATACCTAAAATTACTAATATACCATAAAAATTTGAAAAAGTTAGTCTACGAATGATGCCGTGCATCAGTTAACTGACTATATTACAAACCAGCTTGAGAACAAAAACAAGGTTTTAGCCATATTCTTAGATCTGAATAAAGCTTTTGACACGGTCTCTACACCACTCCTACTGAAAAAGATGGAAAAGTTAGGAATAAGAGGTATTTCGTTGGAACTTTTGGTAGTTACCTTACTCACCGTACTCAAAGAGCCAGAGTGGGTGATTGGGTGAGTGACAACCTTGAGGTCCTATATGGAGTTCCGCAAGGAAGTATATTCGGCCCTACATTATTCCTTGCCTTTATAAATGACCTGTGTGATCTTCACCTCAGGAATGGAAGTGTTATTTGTTACGCTGATGACACTGCTCTCTCCAACAATCTTTTGACACTTAATATCAACAAAACTAATTATATGCATATCTCGCTCTCATCTCACAATCGTCCAAATGAAGATCTACAGCGAATCTTTGCTCACCGATATGATTGCGATGCTTATGGCTCCTGCATCTGTCCAAAATTACAATCACAAAGTAGCATAAAATATTTAGGCATTATAATAGACCAAAATCTGAATTTCAGGGACCATATTAACCTCTTAACACCCTGAATTCGTAAAATTATGTACATATTTAAAAATCTTAGACATGTCGCTGACAAAATAATAATAAAAATACGGTATGTAGCACTATGTCAGTCTCTACTGTCATATTGCACAACAGTTTGGAGTGGAACATCTAAAACCATAATCCTGCCGCTCGAACGTGCACAACGAGCCGTACTAAAAGTTGCCTATTTCCTCCCTTTCTATCATCCCACTACACTCCTATATGATGAATGCAAGATATTAACTGTGCGTCAATTATATATATATTAAATACAGTATTTAAAAAACACTCCGATATTCATTTTCACACATTTAAGCCTACTGATCGACGTCGTGATAACAGAATTTGCCCAACCGTCTTATACAAAAATTGTTTGTCTAAAAAAATGTTCTGTTTCTTGGGAAGTCACCTTTATAATAAAATAAATTCAATTTTGTCGATATATCCCTCACTAAAATCAAACGTAAAATGAAAATTACTAAATGGTTGCACTCACTCCCGTACGAGAATACCAAAGATCTCCTCAAAACAGTACGATAGATTTATTACATTTATAATAACACACAATTACACAAACACTTACCCTCACACACACACACACACTTTTTACACCCATAAAATGGTTGTACATACCTACATATTTCTCTTGTTTAATTAGCTACTTTTCTCTTTGCATGTTTATGATAATTATATAAACTAATGTTACCTTCATCATCATCAGCCTTAAACAGTCCACTGCTGGACTAGGCCTCTCCTATGAAAGGAGGAATTGGCCTACTATACCACGCTGGCCAAACGGATTGGTATAGGCTTTTTATCAAGTTTTTCTTCTCTTACAGTGATATTCTCTGCATAATATGCTCCCTCTGTCGGCTCTTACGACACCCATGGGATGATATGGGGTGGTGACGTTCCGTATTCTTAATCCGTCACCACACGGATATATATAATGATAATGTTACCTTAAAAGCATATATATATGAAGCACATTAGTATCCACCTATTCTATGTTATGGGGAGCTGGTATTCTGTCTGACAGGATTCTCCTAGTACAGATACCAGTCTCTCACAAAGGTGCAAGCTGTATATATTTTCTTTTTTTTGAACTTTAATTTATATTGTAAGATTTCATAGCCTTTGTGAAAGAGAATAAACATTTTTATTATTATTATTAAATTTTATTATTATTATTATATAAGGAGACAAAAAAGACGTCAGAGTTGATATAAACATTTCTATTCCCTGAAGCAGTCAAAGCTACGGACAAAAGCTAGTTGAAATTAAACTACAGTTTACGGATTTTATCGCGATGTATTGGTTTCACTAAGTTATTACATTTGAAACTAATGATCTAGAAACTATATTTTTAATTTATTACTAGCCGACGTTTCGAATTCTTTACAGAATTCATGTTCACGGCAGACTGAGGTGATATTTGTCTTTTTCCTGAATGTATAAGTTATCTCAAAGTACCCGAACATTTTTCATCTACTGGTGTTACTATTTACGCAGAATGAGCTCACAGTGTCCTTAGGTCTTCTGGTGACTTTGTCCTTCTTGGGTTTCATTAGCCTTATGACAGGGTCCCAAGCTGGAGGAACATTCCAACCATCTTCCCTATTGAAATTAGGGTGTTTTTTAATTTCAATAGCCTCTCGTATCATCCTTGGAAGAAAACGGTGTTCTTTTGCGAGTATCTGTGGTTCATCAAATCGCAGGTAGTGGTTGGGTCCCTGTTCCACATGTTCACACACAGCAGACTTTGTTGAGCGTTTATGTTTTATGTCAGCTATATGTTCTTTGAGTCGAATGCCTATGCTTCTCTTGGTTTGTCCAATGGATGAGAGCCCACATTCACAGTCAATTTTGTAGACACCGGCCTCTTGCAAGGGTAACTGACACTTGACAGATGGTAATAATTGACTGATCTTCGTTGGCGGCTTGTAGTAAGTTTTGATAGAAGCTCGCTTCAAGATGTAGCCAATTTTGTCGGTCACGCCCTTGATGTATGGGAGGACAGCAGGTTGTCTTTCTACTGTGGCTGGTTTTTCTTTCTTCTGGGATCTGTGACAGTGGCGCGGCGGTCGGAGCTTGTTGTCTTGCAGAACTTGCCTGACATGTTGAAGCTCAGCGTCCAGGTGTTTCTTGTCACAGATCCCGCGGGCTCTCTGAAACAGAGACATTCCTACAGTAGCTAACTGTTTAGGATAGTGGTGAGATTCACCGTTTAAGTACCTATTTGTATGGGTCTTTTTCCTATACACAGTATGGCTTAAGGAGTTGTTTTTATTCCTGATGACAAGTACATCTAAGAAAGCTAAAGAATTGTTTGCCTCTAATTCCATTGTGAATTGTATTTGGTTATTAATAGAATTAAGATGGTTTAGGAAAGCATTAACACTATCTGTTGGTAAAATTGTGAAAGTGTCATCTACATACCGCTTGTAGAACCTCGGTGTGATGGTGGCAGTCTGCAGGGCTCGCGCCTCGAAGTCCTCCATGAAGATGTCAGCGACAACAGGCGATACTGGAGAGCCCATTGCTACACCATCTACTTGTATGTAGTATTTCTTGTCCCATAAGAGATAGCCCGTTGTCAGGCAGTGTTTGAGTATTTCTGCATATTCCTCAGGCATGTTGTTTTCTGTCAGCTTCCTTCTAGTAATTTCTACACAGTCATGTACTGGTATGCATGTGAATAATGACTGTATATCAAAACTAACCATAATTTCCTTGTCAGAGAGATGTAGGTGTTTGATTTCACTGACAAAATGGTAGGAATCTTTCACATGTGCTCTCGTATTGCCTCTGAGCGGTGAGAGAATCTTTGCCATGTGTTGAGCCAGTCTGTAAGTTGGTGCGCCTATCTGACTAACTATCGGGCGCAGAGGAGCGTTTACCTTGTGTATTTTCGGTAGCCCATACATTTGAGGAGGTTCTACACACGATGGTATTAAATATTTCACGTCCAAATTAAGTTTTTCGGACCCTGTCATAAGGCTAATGAAACCCAAGAAGGACAAAGTCACCAGAAGACCTAAGGACACTGTGAGCTCATTCTGCGTAAATAGTAACACCAGTAGATGAAAAATGTTCGGGTACTTTGAAATAACTTATACATTCAGGAAAAAGACAAATATCACCTCAGTCTGCCGTGAACATGAATTCTGTAAAGAATTCGAAACGTCGGCTAGTAATAAATTAAAAATATAGTTTCTAGATCATTAGTTTCAAATGTAATAACTTAGTGAAACCAATACATCGCGATAAAATCCGTAAACTGTAGTTTTAATTAGTAGTCTTGTAGTAATTTCAATGTGTAACATTCGCGTAAACCCAAGAAGATACTACAAAAGCTAGTGTTTATGTTAAACAAATAAATGGTATACATACTTGTCTTTACCGTGTAGTTAAATTCCAGAGCTCCGTGAACACGTGCGCTACTGCATATATTAGTTGTCTCCTGTAAACAAGGGAAATCTACTTAATAAAACTTGTTTATTGTTCACAACTGCGCTTCAAAGGATTCCTGTCGTAACTTCTAACTCTTTACACATGTGGAACGTTCGACTGCGAACCCAAAAAAGATGAGCGAGTGAGCTGAGAGGTAAATCATCATGTCAGCCTAGAGACGTCCACTGCTGGACCTAGGACCTTTGACTGCTGGACATAGGAAAACCTTGGGGGAGGCCTCTGCCTCCCCAAGGTTTTCCACACTCCAACCGCTTTCCGCGATCTTAACCAGATCGTCGGTACACCTTGCGGGAGGCTTACGACTCCGAGAGGTTAGTAATTAGCAAAGTATCACTTGTGGCGATATAATCATTTACACGCCAAGTTACGTGGGGTTTGCATATCTATCAATGAGTTTGGATGTCTCATTTGCTTTAGACTACTTTAGACAAAATAAGATCGTAGTCTCTTATTTTTCCAGCACCGTAGTACCAGCAACTTGAATGTTTGTGAAAATAAAGCTATGGAGAAAAGATAGATATATAGATTATATTCTTTATTGTTCACCAAAATAAAGTACATTTCTAAATTAACTTATAATATATGGCAGATACATTGGTAACGTATCTTTATATTAGGCTGCTGCGTGTAAGATCAAACTCACATACATTTCTTTTGAAAGGTGACTCTTATACGGCGATAAATAATTATAGACAGGCATTTAAAATTATAAAAACACGCATTCAGAGAACACCCATTTTAAATAATTTTATTATTACACTGTATAAAGCCTTCAATATGTTGTACCGCTTGAATCGAAATCATGACATGTAAGGCAGTCACTATAACAGAACTATTGCACCCCTCCTATCATCTTATAGACCAAGCCTGAGTAACTACAACACTCATCTTATAACCAAACCTCACTCTTATCGTGATAGTTTGTATAATATAAAATGATGATCTCTCCATTGTTTTCCTCATAGAAGCATGCCGCGATACCATAAAAACAAATGTAAGTACGTCACTTTCGATTTTTCAAGCTGCGGAAAATATTGCAGTCTCTTTTTATAGCATTGTACAAGTTACACGCAGATACCGTTTGAAATAATAATATGTACTATGATAATAGTGCATTAGATTGTTAATAAACTCAAAAATAATGATTTTAATGCATTTATGTTTGGATGTGCAATTGTGCAGCCGTGAACATGGCGCTTGCAACAGTGCCAAAATATCGGTTACTCGATACAAAGGTACGCGTTATATATCACGAAAGACAACTTTCTACAGATTCACGCCTGTATATCCCCGAAAGGGTAGGCAGATGTGTAATATTACACCCACATTTTGCCATAAATTTTAAGGTCCCACGTAATAGGGAGCGAACGTATTACCGTTACCGGGCACATCAACAGACTCCGTGCGGCTACTGAGAAATCTGAGAATTCGGAAAAACCCAGTAGCACTTTTGCCCGACCCGGGAATCGAACCCGGGACCTCCGATCAGCAGTCGCATACGCTATCCACTAGACCACGGAGCCACGGAGAAAGACAACTTATCTAATATCAAAATGTGGTAACCCATCCAAGAGGTGAACTGTGCAAATGTTGCTTAATATTATCGATGTAAACACGCTTGGAGGGCTACCCAACTAGTATTATACAACTTAAATCAGTATACAGATCCTATAAATATTTCTCATAAACCGCGGAAATACTATAATCGTCTGCGAAAACTGAAATACAATTCAGAGAAAACTCACTCATCTAAACCTGTGAGGCTACTCAACAAAGGAGATATAGCAGCCTTTAACGTTTCATCCAACATTCGAAGGCTTCACAAAATTGGGTCGAGGTTACTTCATACTATTGAACTTGAACTGTTTAACAGATGGAAACCACTCTAGTGATATTGTTAGTAATTTTGTGGATAAGTAGTTGTGAATCTGTTCATTCGTGAGGGTAATAGGTTAAGAGGGATTGTGTGTCGTTGTGTGTGTGTCAAATTGTGATTCAATGAGTTATTATTTTAAATGTTTGGGATTTTCTACTTTTTAGCGTACCTAAAAAGTGTAAAAGCAGATGCCTTATAGGATCGCTTTGTTGTCCGTCTGTCTGTTTGTCAAGACCCTTAATTTAATTTTCTTTTGTTCTGATGGAAACCTTACTGAAGACTGTTCATAGCCCTTCATTGCGGCTATCGGAGTGTGTGTCTCTTCTAGAGTAAACTCTACTACTAGGTTCTCGCATCTACTAACTTATACAACCGCGGAGTCCTTGATGTCCCTTAGAGACGCCCATCCCACTGTTAGTATACGCGATATGTACACCTCATTAAATTTTATTATAAAATCCTAATCATGTGAACTGACTTCTTACTCCCCGGCGTTCGCTCGCTCGGCTTATATTGGTTTTGACCGCGTGTAGTCTAATTATATAAGTCAAATACATTAATTTAACGGAATTAAACTTGGTAAATAAACTTATCTTACAATTTGATACAGCTTTCCACAAATTGTACTTAGCGGAGATTGTAATACATTTTAAACGACCGAGTTATCACTGTGATATATTATGTGCTCAATTTATCAATAATTATTTTATTTCATAATCAATATACGTACTCAGCTTTAAGAGTACGCGATATCTTTTTCAAAATTACAGTCTGCATAATATCTATTTTTCTTTAAAACAGAAAATCTAATAATTCTGATAAATCTTCGGTTTTGTAGAAATCAGTACCACGAGTATAATTATTGTAAGCTAGCAAAATCAGTTGATTTTTAATTTAAAAGCGATGCCTTTCTTGTCACTTTCAGTGTTTATTCTTATATAAATAAATACTTAACTTAATTCCACCACAACCGAAATGTATTAAGAGCTGCCAAAACAAGCGATAACCAGATAAAATATCCCTCATTTTCCTTCTAAAAATACAAAGCTTATGAACAAAAATGTGCGAGAAATTTCTTATCCCACGCAGCAACGAGTAAATCAATTCTTATTAGCACCCGATATCTACATAAAGCCTCAATGGGCATTCCGATCGCTTCGTATCTGACGTCATACCCGAGTGAGCTTATGACGTCGTATCGCTAATTACTTACCGTACCGCGCTGGGAGATAAAGAGTCCCAAGTTTATGGTTTGTTTGGGAAAGATATCGGGCGGCGATTTGGGATATATGACAACGTAAAATATTATTAGGCTGTCAGGGAATTTTGTCATGTTATCGACAAAAACTATAAAAAATAATTGTCGACTGGAGACGCGTTTGCTAATATTGGTCTTATAGGCATTTTAGCTATGACTGCTTTAGCAACATTATTCGTAATAAATTTTATTTGCGTTCGATCCTTGAGGTGTTTCCATCATTACACCAAATAACAACAAGGCCTGAAGTGCGAAGAAAAAGAAATGTTGTGGTTTATTTGCGGGTATTGAAATTTGATTAGCGAATATCTGATGAGCTGTCGTAGTATAAGAACAATTATACCGCACAATTTTGTGTATACACGAATGTTTTTTCTTAGTTAAACTGAATTATATGTATATTTGTATAAGCTAGGACACGCCAATTACGATCTGGGTAACTGCTTGCGATTTAGCTAAGTCATCTACCATTTTATATTACACATATGATGTTGGAAAGATTTATATCTGAAAGAAACTTTTGATGCATGCATCAGAAAATATTTATAGCGCTATTCGGCTCAACTCCAGAAGCGTCAGCTGTGTAACGCTACTAAGTAATGAGATTAATTTATGTTACAATTTCTTTCGCCTAGCAAAAAGGCTTCTAGCTAGACCAGACATCAATGTAAACAAAGCAAAAAATATTTTTACAAATGCTCGAGGGATTATAAATGAGGGTAAAATATTGTTATTTTTATTTATTATTTTACTATAGATTACTTGAGATTACTCATACTGGCATAAATTTTACCGTATCGTTGGTGACATAGCAAACATTAAGCTAATAGACGTAACCTACAATCAGACTCGAAACAATCATTTGTGAATCTTACAAATTATAACAGGCCATCCTAAATTATTGTGCAATAAGGTACTAAGAGAAACAATTATAATAAAGATCCCATCGATATATAATAGACATATCCAAATAATACTCAATTCTGTTTTCAAAACCTCTCAATTATACAAATTGCCTCATGCATATTAAATATTCTCTATCGCATAATACTTGATAACTTTAAATATTTCTTTCAAATTCGACAACAGTATGCAAAATTCATGCCTTTTGGGACTTGAAGAAACTTTTACATAACAATACCAGAACTGGCATTTTACTGAGGGCTACAATAACAAAGTTATGTCTGTAATACTTCGGGAATATTCCCTAAGGAGAGCCAAGTTACCACTGCAAAGGTTTTAAGGGCTCTCGTCTTCGTCTTTTTTACGTTTTTTTGAAGCCATGGTTGATTAGTTCTATTATAGTGTAAGGCTGTCTTGTTTGCTTTATTTATCTTTTGTAAGATATTTTATATTTAAGGAGGGACTTGGAAAAACGATATCTTTTATAGGCACCGCGTAACACAAAACTTTAACTTTTGGTTCCTTATTGCAATTTTAAAATTATTCTTCTGCAGTAAAAAGGTGATTTTATACACTCTTTATGCTGCATGGAATGTTATAGATTGAATGACATTTTATTCAAATTAGTAAAAAATGATTTCGAAAAGATTTTTGAACTAACTAGATCTCTGTAGATGCTTCATCTTCTTCATCTATGATGCGTCATCTTAGCTTTATTCCTGTCGCATCTAAAACTACGACTTAAGTTCTTTAATGGTCTATAGAAAACCTGACATGAATTGAACTATTATTTTTAATCAGTGTGATTTTCTTTTTAAAACCCGGTGACAAAAGTAAAATTTCAAATTGAAGTGGATTGGATAATGGATTACCAAAGATAGTACCCGATTGACACATTTTTCCGAATCATTCCTGTCAAATTTTTATTCATTTGGCATTTGGTAGTAGAGCCTTGCTGATTTCAGCATGAATGGGCCGGCTCGACCGGGGAAGTACTACCCTCTCACAGAAAATCGTCGTAAAGTAACAGTACCTAAGCTGTTGCGTTTCGTTCGGTGAGTGAGAGTTCCGGAGGCCCTATCCCCTATTCCTTCTCCCTCATCCCACTCCTCATTCTATCCCTTTTCCTAATCCCAAGGGGCGGCAACGCACTTGTGACTCCTGTGGTGTTGCTTGTGTCCATGGGCGGCGGTTATTGCTTACCATTAGGTAATCCGTCTGCTCGTTTGCCGCCTATTACTATTAAAAAAAAAATCTTTGTTAAAGCGAATATGTGATAAAATGTTCCATTTAAAAGTAATTGAAGTAGACACTTGTTTAACACGAAAAGTTTCGTTTAAATTTAAATACAGAAACGATTTCAAATACGTGTTGTTTTAGACTGTTTGTATATAGTAGCGAAGTTCAAGAGTTTGTATTGCGTCCATATTGACTCACCTAAAGTTATTAACCCGAAATTGTTCTTCCTAATGATTTGTAATCAGAATGATCACTCTTCCTAAAATTTTTCATCCTAAAGTTTTCATTCATACTATTTGTTGAGCAACCGGCGATGTTTATAACACTCATGTTAACGAAAATTGTAATTAATAATATCATTAATGTAAATATATTTAAACTCCTACTGTTTTTTATCATAACGCTTAATGTAATAATGGTAATTATGTTTATCCCTAAACATAATTACCATAATATTTTTATTAAATAAATAAAAAATAAAACACGACTCATTTACGGTTATGTTTATGGCCTGGGAGTTTATACCGCAGTTAGTTTTTTTTACCAATAACTATAGGACCGATTCGATTCTGGCACTTCGCCGGCCGCTACCGCGGCACGTTCGCTTCGCTCGCTCGGCTCGTGCGTTGTGGTCACAGTTCTAACCTTACCTAAACCAATAATAATTATGAATAGGACCGATTCGTTTCTGGAACTTGACCATTGTACTATTGTGTATTTGTACCATGGTACTATTATTATTTTATGTTATACGTGTTATGTTAAAATAAAGTTACGCAAAATTAATGTATACAGGGTGCCACAAGACCCATCACCAAGCCGAAGGCTACTCGTTGTGGACATTATGCCAAGTAACACTAACAAAAATAATACCTGGGGAACGTTTTTTTAAGTTTTCACATTTTTTAAACCGCAATAAAAAGCGCGCGCATGCAATGCTCGAAACACCTAATTATCCATGGGGTCATAGGTCATCGTATATATTGGCGGGGTAAATGCATCCATTTTGTACCTAATTAGAAAAATTCCATACTAACTTTGAGCCTTAATATCTCCTGAACCAGTAATTTCCCAGCTATGGTGCCGAAGTAAAAATTTGTTCGTAGTGATTGGTACAACATGGGATTTCAGTTTTCGTTAAGGGTCTTTTTACATCCTGTATAATACTGATTATTATGAATAAAAATAAATCTAAACAAAAAAGATATGACTTTGAATAATAGTGTAAAAGATGCTTATGTTCAGAAAATATAGGAAAATAAATAAAAGTATAATATATGTTTATTGCTTCTGACATTATGAAGTTAAATGCTTCGGTATTATGAACTTTAGAGTCAGAGTAGTGAGGAATTGTGATTGTTAGGATGAAAAATGTTAGGAAGAATATTTTCGGATTTCCAATTTGGAGTTTGAAATTTAGGTGAACTTTGGCGCACCCGTTTAAATTAGTAGCAGTGGATCTATTTAGATGTTTTTATGTATGTTACAATAGCCTAGTAGAGAGACTGAATTACTGCTACGCAGAGAGTTTCAGGTTCACCGTTTTCATAGTGAGAAGAAGCCCGTGTCCACCGGTGGGACAGTAAAATGTACAGGGCTGTTGATGATGAACATGATCATGATGTTGTTGGTTGATGTTTCTTTTTTGATGGTGAGTAGTTACGCTTTAACAAACCTGTTCGTCATGGTCATAAAAAGTTATTCGTTCTTTTTAGTTTACATATGTAAGCTCTAAGATAATCTAAGGCAGCGATATCCTAGTGGAGATACCAACGGACTGCCATGCAGAGGGTATCGTGTTTGAATCCACGGCGCTCACCAATGACTTTTCGGAGTTATGTGCGTATTGAATTGTTAATTATCGCTTGTCTCGTGCCTCGGAGAGCACGTTAAGCCGTCGATCCCGGTTGTCATGAAGATCTCTGACAGTCGTTATAGGGCGTCAGTACCTCTAAAATAAACTGACACTAGTTTAAACCATGGAATATAGCTATCCCTTCGGGTTGCGGAGGTCAGATAGGCAGTCGCTCCGTGGAAAAGCTAATATTCAGCCAAATCTGGTTAGACTAGAAAGTGGACCCCGGGTTCAAACTGGGATAACGCTAGGAGTATGACGATATATAAGCTCTAAGAGCTACCTCATAATAATAAGATAATAATCGTCATATCGTTTTAAATATAATTTCAACATAATCAGTCAGAGTAATAACACGATCAACAGATTGCCACGCACAGGGTCTTGGGATCAAAATCCACTACACGCACCACTTACTTTACGAAGTGCATACGAGGGTCAAACTGAAAGTTCTTAGAAAATCAAAAACTGATTACATTAGCCAGTTATTAGTTTTATTATATCTTTTCAAAATATTGTCCATTGACGTCAATACACCGCTGCATGCGATGGAACCACTGGGAAAAGCACTTTGCCCACTCGTCCTTAGGGGTCTCTTCAATGGCATCGCGATACGCAGCCACCGCTTCTTCAGCATTCATAAACCGCTTTCCTTTAAGTTTTTCTTTAATTTTTGGAAATAAATAAAAATCACAAGGCGCGAGGTCGGGGCTATACGGCGGGTGACCCAGTAATTCAACGTTTGATGTCGCCAAATAGTCGATCGTTCGCTTGGCGGTGTGCGACGAGGCGTTGTCGTGGTGAAGGAGGATCCTACTGCGAGGTCGTTTCTCTCGAACTTTTTCCAAGACAAGTGGCAAACAATTGGTAGTGTACCATTCTGCAGAAACTGTTTTTTGATCCTCTAACACAATTGTTGCGAAATGACCTATCCTTCCAAAGAACGAGGCCACCATTTTTTTTCCCGCACTTCGATCTCTCTTCACTTTAGTTGGCAACTCCTCGAAAGGAAACACCCACTGAGCAGATTGTCTTTTGGTTTCAGGATCATAACAGTAAATCCAGCTTTCGTCACCTGTTAGTATGTCGAACACAGCATTTGAGTCACCTCCGTTAAATCTTTCAATCATTTTACGGCACCAATCCACACGATGGAGTTTTTGAGCCTTAGTCAAATTATGAGGTATCCACCGGGCGCAAAGCTTCCTGACCGCTAAATGTTCGTGGAGGATTTTGTGCACTTGACTCATACCGATGCCTAAGCTTGTCCGAATCTGCTGATAGGTCACTCTTTTGTCAGTCTCTATCATACGCCGCACAACACAGATGTTATTTTCAGTCGTCGCCGTAGAAGGCCGTCCCTCACGTACATCATCAGTGAGATTAGTGCGACCACGTTTAAACTCATTAAACCAGTTGTAAACAGTCGCACGAGATGGGGCTTCATCGTGAAAGGCCAATCGTAGTCTATCATAACTTTCTTGTTGACTTAAATGACATCGAAAGTCATAAAAAATCATTGCACGAAAATTTTCTCGTGTTAAATTCATGTTGACGTGACACAGACAATTTTCAATTTGCCGCCAAATCGTAAAACAAATGACAAATGAATGAAATATATACTCAGTAATATTGGCAAAGAGTTCTATTTTCAAATTTTAGAATATTTTTTTTATTATATTGTTTATAAGTGGCCAGTTCTAAGAACTTTCAGTTTGACCCTCGTATTACATTGTTAATTTACCGCTTGCTAAACGATGAAGGAAACTTCTTGAGGGAAATCTGCACGTTTAAGAGTTTTCCATAAAACTCTCAAGAGTCATGAAAATTGGCAACTTTCACGGCACAAATGTGGCGTACCTCATCGTTTTACTCTAATACTTTAATGCCATATTTCAATAGCATTCTATATTTGTTTTTATATTATTAATCACCAGTATATATAGGGATTAAAATAGAACCTTGCCAGTAAAAACGTTTCAGAACTAATAAATTATTATTATCACCAGTTTTCGAATTCAAAGACAAGGAGATAACTTTTAAACGAGTACAAATGTCAGGAGGCTAAAAGTGAAGTTCAGAATCAATAAGTGTTCTGTCTGTAGACACAAAAAATCCTATTTCTCCTGGGTAATTTAATATGTCCTTTATCGAGTTATGCCTTTCTCGCGCTATGTTTTCTTACAAACAAAAAATGATGTTTTGTATACCGAGCCTAAAGTGAAAATATTTATAAAAGCTTCTTTCGAATAGTTACGTAATCGGGTAATGTATGTTTTAGTGTGAATGTAAGACGAATATGCTTTCAAAAGAAATGTATGATTATGATAATTTTATAAAGAACTGAAATATGCATTACGTGTAAGGCATAATACATTTTTATACGAGTTTATATGAAAAGAGCTTCTAATTTCGGCTGGCAAAAATGTCGTCTACATTAGCTCCACTTTTATCTGTTTAAAGAGATGAGCAAGAAAAAACATTACTAAATACCTTGTGTTTTTAAAAACGTAAATCTAATGTTTATTATTTTAGACACTAGCCATTAGGTACTTTTTATAATGGGTACCATTAAACAGTCATCCATATTCCCAGTATTGACGATAGCGACTTTTGACACTCGAGTTGTCCCAGGAAAAATTATAATCCCGGAATTTACAATGATTTTGCTCTGGAGTATATTGGAAGTCTTGAAAAATCAACTATTCTACAGTCTTCTAAAAAATAAGAGGATGCCCGCAGCTACGACCGTGCATTATTTTTAATTTATTCCCATCCTATGGGAATTTCGGATGATGAATCTCTTTTTAGTGCACCCCTATGGTCCTCAAGGAACATGCATGCCAAATTTCAGCTTCTTGCTCCCAATATTTTTTGCTGTGCGTTGTCTGTCGGTCAGTCAGTCAGTCATCATGTCAGCCTAGAAACGTCCACTGCTGGACGTAGGCCTCCGCCAAGGTTCTCCACACAGACCGATTTTGAGCCATCCGTATCTAACCGCTCCCCGCGATCTTAACCAGATCGTCGGTCCACCTTGTGGGAGGCCCACCCCTGCTGTGGGCGTTCGGTACGTGGTCGCCACTCCAGAACCCGCCTGCCCCAACGGCCATCGGTTCTTCGCGCTATGTGTCCTGGCCATTCACTTCAGCCTGGCTATTCAGAGAGCTATGTCGATGACTTTGGTTCTCCTGCGGATTTCCCCATTTCTGATTCGATCTCGCAGGGAAACTCCGAGCATAGCTCTCTCCATCGTCCTCTGAGTGACCCTGAGTTTTCGGATGAGGCTCATAGTTAGCGACCACGTCTCAGCGCCGTTGATCATCACTGGCAACACACACTGGTCCAAGACATTCGTCTTGAGACACTGCGGGATATCAGACGTGAAGCTATGCCGTAACTTTCCGAACGCCGCCCAACCGAGTTGGATTCGACGAATGACCTATTTCTGGAAGTTGGAACTACCCAATTGGATCATTTGTCCCAAGTAGACACACCTGTCGACAACTTCGAGTGTAGATTTCCAACCTGGATAGGAGTAGGTACAATATGGACGTAAGACATGATTTTCTTCTTGTCCATGTTCATCTTAAGACCTACTTGTTGGGAGACTCTACAAAGGTCATCAAGCATTGTGCTGAGGTCTTCCATGGTCTCAGCCATGACTACGATATCGTCAGCAAATCGAAGGTGAGTGGTGTACTCGTACTCGCACCGTTGATGTTGATGCCGAGTCCTTCCCAGTCCAGAAGCTTGAAAACGTCTTCCAGCGCAGTGGTGAAGAGTCAGTCAGTAACGCAAGAATTTTACATAAACAGATAACATTAGTCTATTGTTTATAAAACTATGCTATAGTCCTATAAACAATAAAGCTAACAAACAAGACAAGTAGTTAACAAAACAAGCAATAAACTAGAACGTTTAAGCTTGAACTGATTGCTTGTCATATTGACGAGTGAAAACATTGTACTGATTCTCGCAGCGGCCGCGCTTGGCACGCCGTATTTGTTGTGTCAACATGCAATGTTTGGGCAGAACGAAACCAACTCTATCATTGTTAAACATTATGACACGTATTGTGGCACCTTGGCAATATTACCATATTATTATTTACCCTGAAGCGCGGTTGATATAGTATGTAAAAATGAGGTAAGTATTAAAATTTAGAACGAGATTAAAAGTTCTCAAAGCTTTTTTGGGATACGTATTCGAAAGAGAAAATATATATGGATACACGTAAGACACTTACGTTAGCGGCCACTGCCTATTATTTAGAATGATTTAGGGTAACGTTGAGAAACCCTTTGTATGCACTATTAAATTCAAATGTTTATTGGGAATATACCACGTAACAAACCATTTTTTTTATTACATACATAGACTCACGCCTGTTTCCCGGAGGGGTAGGCAGAGACTACGGAATGCTATTTGCAACGATCCTGACATATCTCTCTTGCTTCATTCACTCCCATCAGATTCCTCATGCATGCTCTTCTGTTCAGGGTACTTCTTACCTGTCCTGTTTTTAGGATGTCTCCAAACTGGTCAGAGAACGTCCGCCTAGGTCTTCCCCTTCGTCCTGTCCCTTCCACACTTGCCTTATATATCTGCTTGGTCAGTCTTTCGTCATCCATCCTCTCCACGTGCCCAAACCATCTTAGCATACCTTTCTCGATGCTTGTCACTACATCTTCTTTTACCCCACAACACTCTCTTATCACACAATTCTTTACTCTGTCAGTCAGAGAGACACCACACATACTTCTCAGTGCTCTCATTTCTACAGCATTTATTCTACTTTCATGACTCTTCTGCCATACCCAACTATCACTACCATACATAAGAGTAGGTACTAACACCCCTCTATGCACAGCCAAACGTGCCTTTTTGGACACGTTTTGGCTATTCATAAACGCCTTCAGAGCTCCATTCACTCTATTACCTGCATTAACTCTTCTTTCAATATCTTCTACATTCTTACGATCTCTTGTAAAAAGCGTACCTAAATTTATTAAGCTCGTTTTATTTAATAAACTTTTGGTTTTCAATAATAATATCATGTAAACTTAAATATGGTTTTTATTTATAATGATAGGAAAGCAGCGATAGCTGAGTGGACAGACCGACGGACTGCTACGCTGAGGGTTTTAATCCACGGCACGCACCAATGACTTTTCGGAGTTAGGTGCGTATTCAATTGTGAAAGACATGTGAAGTTTGCCAACCCGCAGTTGACCAGCGTGGTAGACTATGGCCTTACCCTTCTCAAAGTGAGAAGAGGCCCGTGCCCAGCAGTGGGACAGTATAAAGGGCAGATGACGATGATTTATAATGATTGTGCAATTACCATTTGTCTTCTAAATAATATTGAAAGTATGGAATGAAATTAGGCATAATATTCTTTGGAATATAGGAATATAATAATATAGACGTAATACAATATTCGTGGCTCGTCATATCTCGGCTTTCAACGATATCCAAAATATTAAACAGCAATAAACTATTCTTAACTGTAAGTGGTACCTTCAAAATAATCATTTATTTGGGTGTTAACACGGCATTGCTATTGGCAACGGTATTTATAAGTGATTTGAGTCATAAGTAGCCTAGTATATTTGGTTGTTACTGAGGTATGAATTTGCGCTAAAATCTTCTGCGATTCACTTTCTGCGTTGGGCAACGTATCTTGCTAATTTGCAATGTTAGAAGATGAGATGACGCCGTAAAGTGATATTGAGTGTCGCCTATTGTAAAGTTGACTTGACCATATCAGAACCATCGTCATAGACCTAGCATTATTTCTGAATTCAAGTCATTTGCATTGAGGCCCGCCGCACTAGTCTAAAGAGCTTTTACAAAATATTACCCTTTTACAGAGCGATTGCCGTCTGAGCTCCGCAACCCAAAGGGATAGCGATAACCATGCAACCATAAGATAATAATATTGGAAAACTTAAAAGAGATAAGACATAAACGTTTAGCTGTTTTGACATCTGCTGTGCTGACGAGAGTTTTAACTGAAAGATCGATGCACAGTTTGTTGAGCTTGAGTTCAACTTCTGATTTATTGTAGACCTCTTCTAAGTCACAATTAGTATGATCAAACTGTTACCCTAAATCTTATAAAGACATTAATATCATAATCGGTTCAAGTCTAATTTAAATCAATAACGTCAATCCCTGTCTAACCCTACGTAAGTCTACGTACAAGAATTATATTAAGCTTACCAACAATTCCATTCCGGATTACGGTATCTATATGAGTGACGTCATATATTGCATCCCGACACATTGAGTAAAGACAAGAGCTTCCATTTACCTGTTTTATCACATCATTGACCATGAAAGTGGTTCATGGTCAATGATGTGACTGAAATACTCGGTGCTGTCTAAATGTTTTAGAAGCTGTATTGTGCGTGTTGTTTTTGATGTATTTAATGTGCTGAATGTTTGTATGACCTTGAGTGTGCTGGGCATTGTTTGTTTCGATGCGGAATATGTTGCAATGCGAATAAATATTTTCTAGGGGAAGGGAAGGAGATTGAGACAAAATCTTAAAATTAGGTTTTACCCATGATAAAAAAAAAGATTTCATTCATGTTTATGATAAAATAGAATTATTTTCAGTGCTGGATATTTTGTAACTTTCTACATGTATTGTATACTATACTATTTTGGCAAGCAGGGAGTCTTTCGATCTATAGTGAAATACATGTTGGCGTGACACACAAATTATATTATTCGTTGTATAATGTTGACAAGAAAATGAACTGTAGATGTTCTCAGAACGAGATAATTATAGGTACCTTTATACGCATATGATATACATGTGTGTGTAAGAGTACGCTTTGCCTATCAAATGCAATGTAGGGTTTAAAAAAAATGTAGGAAAGCATTAACAAACTAGCATAATATGAAGTTCGGTCAAGTTTTCCCGTAGTAGCAAAAATATCTAGGAAAACCACAAAACTTTTTCTTGTAATAAAAACAAAAATGGTTATACTTTGCCACATTGTGATCATAGACAGACAGAAGAATAAAAAAAATATTGCATCCTTATTTTGTTGCCAATAATTTTCTTAAAAATATCTAATACAATTTTATCCAGTCTAAATAATTATTTATAGTCTAATCAAGATAGCACTAAGTTAATTAAAATGGCGAAACATTGAAGTCTGTATAGCCGCCTCCGTAAATTATCTGCTAGCCGTCGTTATTAAGGCGGCTATAAATTTTTATTTTTTGTTGAGATAGTTTTAGGCTTTTTCATTGATTTAATGAATAACGAGACTACTATAGTCACTTCTTTGAAGAAAAATGATTTTCTCAACTTTAAATGTGGTGTCAAGTTTGAGATTTTTTGTTGTCATAACGAGGTTTCTGGCTAAATTATCAAGTTGGGTAAAATTTTGGAGAGATTTCCTAAGAGAATTTACCAGAAGCAGTAATTGGAGAGTAATTGGTTCTGCTTAATCTGCTCACGACACGATTTGGCCACTTGAAGCCTGTCGAAATGTGGAGGATATACAGGTATATATTGTATAACAAAATCGTACGAGATTTGCGTCGCATTAGCATATCGTTCAGTTTGATGCAGAGAAAACGCGTACACGCTCATTGAATGCTTGTGTTAAGGTCTCAAAAACCAACTTTAGCTCTCTTTTCCAGTGTTACGAGAGCGGGGGAGTCGCTCCGTCACCCGTCAGAGCTCATTAATTTAATTTTACACAAAAACCTAAAAAAATGTTCATCATTACAAAATATCACCATCTTGTACGAGTATCACAACTTTGCGTAAGTAGCAAATTTAAATACTTCGACGAAGTCCAACAAGTTATTTCCATTTGCTAGTGTCAAGTTGCCAAAGTTATCAAAATTTTCCTAGAGTCTGCGATATTGTTAATCAGAAGATGTATTTGTAAACTTTATGTTAAAATGATAATTATCTATATGACATTATTATATTCGTGAAGAAAATGAATTTGAAACTTTTATTTATGTTTTTTTAATTATTATGTTTGATTTTAGCAATTATTTTATAGCAGACTTCGCTTCCGGCTTCGCTTGCGTGAGTTCTACAATAACTTTCCTCAGGAATTACACTACCTATTGGTGAAAACGGTACAATTTTTTTATCTCGTTCATACAAACAATGAGAATTATATTTTTTTTTTATTTCTGCCGCAAAAATCGACTTCATGCTGCCTGATGTTAAGCAGTCAGTGAAGTCCCATAGTTATGGCCATCATCCCAGCAGCCAGCATTGCATTATGGCATGATGGCTCTCACCTTGACGGCCTTGAGTAAAGCTTTTTCACACCCCGCTTAAAGGACCCAGGACCATAAGTGGAGGGAAACACATGGGCTACTAATGAGTTCCACGTCTTAATGGTACGGCAGAGATAAGAGGCGCCGAACCGTTTGGTGCGTAACGGTATCAGTTCTACCGTGTAAGAGAGGCACCTTAACCCAGCACGTGTCGTTCGGGATAGGAAAGGAGAGGGTGGGATTAGTTGAAAGAGCTCTTCGGAGCACTCACCGTGATAAATGCGATAGAAGACAGCCATTGAGGCCAGGTCTCTGCGTAATTGCAGTGACTCAAGAATCTTAGTGGCCTCTGGATCCCCAATGATACGGACAGCACGCCGCTGCAACCTATCGAGGGCGTCCAATAAGTACTGAGCGGAGCCATTCCAAAGGTGAGAGCAGTATTACATATATACCTGCATACTACCTTCAAGTAAGAAAATTGCCTGTCTTAAGATAAAACCGTATTAGCAGCCGTTTCATCGCATTACGCGGCGGTTGGATTAATACGACTCGTTTCAGTATCCTAATTACAATCAAGGAGGTTACGTAAAGGCTTTATATTACCCCGAGAGTATTATTTTGGAAGGAAACTGCGTCAAATTAGCTGCTGTGAAAGATACCGAAAAATCGGGCTCTTGTATCTGGATAGGTTGATGTGGTGGAAAGCATAAACTGTCTGCAGCCTAAGCTAGTAAAATTCTGCTAGCTTAGGTTCTGTAGCCAAGATAACAATTTTGACTTTGATTATAGCGGTTGCCTCGCCGCTTGTGAGATCCATTTTATGTCTGGGTGTTCATTGTGTACGTTGATTGTATTTTTTTAAAGTCCTCCGTGTCAGAGGGTTTTTTCCTAGTGCGGGACTATACGTTAATGAAAAAATAAACACTACCAGTCGTTAAAAGCACTTGTATAAATCCAATTCCTTTTTTTTAACAATCCTATTCTAGTATACTTCAAACTACCCATCTAGAATGCCGCCGTAATTCTATCGATACTATACTTATTCCGTTCTATAATAACTTTAATTGCCAAAAAACACCCGACACATTAACCTTGCACTGCCATAGTTTTGGATATAAAACTAACAAACGAACTTAGCGAGCCGTCCGGTTCTGATGAAGAGGGTAACTTAATTACGCGCAGGGGCTGCTGCCCCGATGTCATTATCGGCGATTTGTGCTTAGCCTACGGATTATTGCTTGCGTAATAGTGAATGTTGTACTAGCCGCCGAGGGCTTTTGTAAGATACGTGCTAAATTGATAGTTGTTTTGTCAACATTACACTAAATTAAAGCTGAATTAGAAGTGGCTACGCAGTTCTCATAATGGAAGACATTACGTTGTTAATTTGTCACTGACCGGTAGTAACGGATAAGTATTGATTTATACGTTACTAGGCTTAGACTGTATTTTTGTGCACCCTGCACCGAAAATTTCGGCTTCAATATTTTCATTCTTTTAACACATTAAGAACCATTAAAAATGTTCATAAACTAACATTGTAAGAACATATTCTCTAAAAATACTTAAATACCTAATTATTTGAAGATTTTTTTAATCACTCGCGATTTTTGAGAAAATAAATTAACTACACAATACATTCCCTTTTCACAACATAATACTTAACAAATGTTAATCACGTGTTTTAATTTTACCAAAGTAAAAACTTCCTCTGAGAAATATTTTATGATATTATACACCCTTTACATTTTTCTCTGAACCTCATTAGACACGTAGTTTCCACCACACTATTTCCCAAAACAAAGTTCTACACTTTATTACCAAGCTGTTATAGTCATACAAGTTGTAAAAACTAATTCTAGGAAATAGATTAGGTACATTAACACTTGTTGAAGCAACACAGCAACAGGTTGTACAATCGAGACGTCATCTGAATATACTTCGAGTACATATTATACAGTTTTTAAAGTCTTTTATTTCAATTCGTTTTTTAAGTATTGTTTTAATTGCTTGTTTTTGCTAAGCTTAGATAAATAAATAATTGGTCTCGCTGCGCTCTACTAGATAGCGACCTATCTAAGGATAATATATGTAATTGTGAATTCGGCAACTCATTCATTCAGCTTTCATCACTGTTTGTCTGTCCAACACTCGTTCGTGTAGCGTCGGGCACGCCGATCAGTAAGTACACTGGTAGTATCTAGTAGAGTGCAGCGAGACTAATCATTTATCTAAGTTGTTAAGGTTATACTGCGTTGGGAGAAGTTAGCAAATAACGTGGCGAAGTGGCAGGTAGCGCCAAAATATACGTACTAATTTAATAAAGGTGAACATTCTCTCCGTCTATTATGGTTTCACTGTCAAACGGCTGTACCATATTTTGACTGACTGACTTATAACGTGGGCAAACTTTCAAATTTTTTTAAAATTATTTCTTTTGTATTGGGAATGAAAAATTGTATAGAATTAGGATCTATTTGTTGCCTGGTTTTCTATAGTGTATTATGCATTGATAACAAGAACCATGCTAATCTTAATAATATAAAATCCTTGCGTTACTGACTGACTGACAGACACGCTACAGCCGAAACTATTGGGCGCAGGAAGCTGGAATTTGGCATGTATGTTCCTTGGGGACCGTAGGGGTGCACTAAGAAGGGATTTCCCGAAGTTACCACGGGATCGGCCAAAACGGGTAAATTAAAAAAAAATGCAGGCGTAGCTGCTAGCGTCCTCTAGTAACAAAATATACAACGGAGTTTTATATCAAACTTGTTATTAGTAAAAAAAATATCGGTTCGCTATTTATAATTGGGTATTGACCCAATTATAAATAGCGAACCGAGAATTTGCTATTGAGCAATGATAGAAAACTACACAAAAAATGCCGCAGTGAGTAGAGCTTTTTATTTTTCTTTTTCTTTCTCTCTAAAGTCTGAGATAGTTTTGAGAGATTTTATATTTGGAAATTCCCAATAACAAGTCATTGTCAGGAAATGTACTTTCATTTTATCATCGCCAGCTGTTTATGATCTTTTCCACAGCTGGACATAGACCTGTTCACATTATGAGAAAAGCCGCTACGCTAACATACTCGTCTCGCTATTTATAAATGGGTGAAAACAATGATAGAAAACTAAACAATAAAATGCAGCAGTAAGAAGAGTTTTCTTTCTTTCGTTTTTTCTTTCTTTTTAAGCCTGAGATAGTTTTGAGAGATTTTCTGTTAGGAAATTTGCAATAATAACTCCATGTCGAGAAGTGTACCGTAAAGGTAGATATTACAATTCTGCCTACGACAAAACAAAACAGAAGTGTCAAGCTACACTGCAATCACTCACAAGACTGATAGCTCAGTTAACAGTCTATCAAAGCAATAAATATTAATAAATTAGCAAAGCATGCAATTTTCTATTTCGTATCAGCGGTCGTCAACCTTTTCACTATTGCCGTCTCTAAGGGAAAGCTAAGATACTTTTCCTTTCGCCCTTAGCGAAGCGAACTTGCCATAATTACATTCCTTTGAACACACAGATTACACGGAGCGTAAAGAATATTGATAGTATCATTACTTACTAAAAGGTTTCACCAATTTATTCATTACGGTACGGTAGACGGTACGCATGTATATCCCCGGAGGAGTGCAGGGTTTTGATATTATGACAACTTTCTTTTTGATTGGGAAGGTTAGTCTAGTCTTAGAATGGGACGGATTGTTGTCGTCTTTTTTCAGATTTCCAGCATAATACCAAACCTAAATTATAACGTCGTGCAACCCTTTGCAGTTTACTGCTGGAGATAGACCTCTCTTAAATTGCATCACAATATTAAAAACATTGTGATATAGGTGAGTTAATATGAAGATCTGGCCTACTATGTAACGCTAGATAGGGTATAATGTTGACTTTTGCGCTACTTGTCAAAGATACTATTTGCTTCGTTTATTTTTCTTAGTCGCTCCTACGACACCCACTTAAAGTGATGGGATGTGATACTTTGTATTATAAATACGCCATCACACGAAAAAACATCTTGGACAGGTTTTATTTCATTGGCTCTTACGTATCTCCTCGAAAAGAGAGTGATACCGCATCACTGACTTGTAGACTCAACTACGTGGCTACGCCTTATCGTAGTAAGGCGTAGGCGTGCTAACTTTCCACCTTTCACTTGTATACGATATACTGACTACCACTTGCGATCTCTTACGTCTCTCTTTTCGTAAATTTTCAAATAAACTAATCAAAACTGTATCCTTTGATGTGACTTGATCTCACCGCAAGCTGTAAATTGACTACGTGTTTTTTGTAATTAGCAAGCTTGTTGCAACCAAGCTATTTACCATTCAAATGAGCGTGATTAATTTAACCATTAAATTATTTGTGCAACAGGTTTGGAATATGCCTTGGACTTACAAGATTATAAGCACCTGTTTTTTTCTATAGCTCTATAAGTTTTTTGTTTTTTAATAAAGATAGTAAGTGGTCTTAAAACTTATTATAAATATCTACTAATATTGTTAAAATGAAAGTTATTCGTCCTTTTACACGTTTAAACTACTTAACCAATTTTAATATAACTTAGACTTAACTATAACTTTTATGCTGCTGCTACACATCCGTTAGCGTTAGCTTTAATGGCAATGGCCAACGACGCGTTAATTAACGCGTTAAAAATACGCGTTGGAAATTAGTAATTTAACGCGTTAAAACGTTGGCCACATCTACGTAGCGCCTGAATTAACGCGCTAATTGACGCGTTAAGACGCAGGTGTAGCAGGAGCATTACAGTAACAATACTTTTGGTCGCAAAAGCCAGCAGTTACGTGGGTGGAGCCGAGGGCAGAATCTAGCAATAAATATGCTAATTTATACGTGCCTAAGTTTCTAACTCGATCATGCGAGATTCGTCGAATAAACATCATAGTCATCAATGAAATGTGGCTCACGAAGGTAGTCTGTGGTGTGGATTAACATTAAATAGCTTTATTTTTTCGTTACAGCCTTGACTTGGTAAAATCAATAAAAATAATAAGTAAATGAATGAAATTTATTTAGATATTTATGGAATTTATTAAGAAAGAACCTGATAGCCTAGTAGAGATAGACAGACTGCCGCACAGAGTCTATCGGGCGCGAATGCACGCGAGCATAGGTTTGTTAATTATCGCTTGCTCGTTACCTCGGAGACCACGCTAAGCCGTCGGACTCTGCCGTCATTAAGATCTTTGACAGTCGTTATAGGTAGTCAATATCTCTGAATCAACTAACTCTAATTTAAACCATGCATTATCGCTATCGCTTTGGGCTGCGGAGGTCAAACAGGCAGTCGCTCTAAGGCAAAGCTAAGTCAAATCCGCTTAGACTAGTAAACGGAACGTGGGTGTATGTGGGATATCGCTAGAAGGTTGCATGTTATGAAGAAACCGAAACACCAAGAACATTTAGGACCTTTTACACCTACGAGTGGAACGAAATTCCAAAAAAATAATACATTTTCTTAAGCAAACTGCTACATAGTCACTTAATGCTTTTGAGACTTTCTAATGTGTTAAATCCGAAAAATACGAATTCATGCCTAAGTCTGGCAAAAATAATAGCCACTGTCCTTTTTCCCAAAACATAAAATCTTACCACAATATTACACACAGAATACTTAATAGGCTATCACAGTAATAAATACTAATTAATTAGCGAGGCATGCACTTTTCGTATTCGCATCAGCGGTCGTCAACCTTTTCACTATTGCCGTCTCCAACGGAAACGCAAGGAAACTTTTGCTTTTCGTTAGGGTAACTTGCCATAATTACATTCCTTTGAACGTACAGATTACACGGAGCGTAAACAATATTGATAGTATCATTACTTACTAAAAGGTTTCACCAATTTATTCATTGTGTTTTCTGTGTAGATGTTACGCATGTATATCCCCGGAGGAGTGCAAGGTTTTAATCTTCTTAGTCGCTGTCTTCATTGATGAAGGTCGTGTCCAGTAGAAGTGCAATCTTTGATCATTTCTTGGATTACATATTTCCACTTGTTCCGGTCCTCGGCGGTCTTTAACGCTGCAGGTATTGGGAGGCCGGTGAAATGTTTGACTGAGTCTGACCAACGGGTAGGTGAGCGACCGCGTGGTCTTTGCCCGACGAAGGTTTTGATAAGACAACGTTATTTTAGTTTTTTTAGGATTAGTTTTAGGATGAGATAAAATGTTGGCGTCCTTCTTTCACATTTTCAGCATAATACGTAACCTAAATTATTATTATCAACCTGACGTTTGTAGTTTACTGCTGAACATTATTTATTTTTTTATAGTCTCAACCCGCTATAAAAACCCCCTGTAATCATTTTTTCTTATCAGTCGCTCACTAGACGTTGACCTGAACACATCTCTGCAAATTGAAGCCGTCATTTGAAGAAAATTATGGATACAACACCTGAAGAAGCCGCTCAAGTCGTTGCCCTGTTGCAAGAAGGGTTGAACCAGCGAGAAGTCGCTCGTCGGTTGAATATGAGTCAGTCTGCTGTTTCGAGAGTGTACAGGAGGTTTCAAGAGAGTGGTGCCTTCACTCGGCGGCCTAATACTAGCCGACGCCGGTGCACCTCGGAGCGTGACGACCGGTTTTTGGTCTCGACCTCTCTCCGAAATCGACACCTTACCGGCGTGGATGTGCAGCAGGAGCTACGTCAAGTTCGCGGAGTAACTGTCAGTCAGTGGACAGTTAGAAGAACCAACCCTAACCTTACTCCGAAAAGACCCGCTACAGGCCCGAAGTTGACCACAGCCCACCGTCAAGCACGCCTTCACTTTGCTCAAAAGCACTTGGATTGGAGCATAGAGCAATGGCAGTCGGTCCTGTTCACAGATGAGACGAGGATGTGTCTCCATGGCAGCAACAGGAGAGGTCGGGTGTACCGGCGTCCTGGTGAATGGTTTTCACAGTGCTGCTTTGTTGAAACCGTTGCATATGATGGCGGTTCTTGCATGATGTGGGCTGGAATTTCCTTAGAAGCAAAAACGGATCTTGTTTTCGTTCCTGGGGGAGGCCGGGGAGGAGGTCTGACCAGTGATCGTTACATTGAAAATGTTCTACTGGATCAAGTTGTCCCTTATCAAGGCTTTATTGGGGATAATTTCATCTTGATGCATGACAATGCCCGATGTCACACTGCTCGGGCCACACGTGAGTTTCTGAGTGAAGTTGGAATTCACACTATGGATTGGCCAGCGCTCAGCCCCGATTTAAATCCCATTGAGCACATATGGGACGAGCTCAAAAGTAAAGTTAGGGCGAGGAATCCAGCTCCGACAAACATCAATGAGCTCAAGACTGCGTTGGTAGAAGAGTGGGGCCGAATACCACAATCATCAATTAAAAAGTTGTTAAGGTCGATGAAGAATCGCTTGAGAGCAGTGATCAGGGCTAGAGGAGGGAACACCAAATATTGACACGAATAATTTTTTTATCTTATGCACATTTTGTTTCATTTATACCCAATAACCCCATACTGTGAAATTGTATGAATTTTGAAATTTTTTTACAATATCTTTGACATTCACCTTTTTTACTAACCTACTGAATTGATTTTCATGCAACTAACATCATTTTAAAGCTCAATTACTAGGCTTTAATTATGTAAAACATTATATAGAGGTACAATAAGGCATTTTTAAGTTATATCACTTTTTATGCGCACTTGAGGCTTGAGTCGATTTACTTGCACGCGAATGTAGATCGTCGGTCCACCTTGCGGGTGGCCTACCTCTGTTGCGTCGTCCGGTACGTGACCGCCACTGCAGAACCTTTCTGCCGCAACGGCCATCGGTTCTTCGAGCTATGTGCCCTGCCCACTGCCACTTCAGCTTGGCTATCCGGAGAGCTATGTCGACGACTTTGGTTCTACTGCGGATCTCCTCATTTCTGATTCGATCTCGCAGTGAAACTTCAAGCATAGCTCTCTCCATCAGGCTTCAGTATTATCGCAAATTGGATGGACGGCTTGGTACATATAGGAATTAATGTCAATTTTTCCGTGTCTTCCCAAAGTTACTATTTGCTTCGTTTAGTTACCTTAGTCGCCACCTACGATTCCTAGTTGATGAAATGGGGTGGTCAAACTTTGTATTTTTAATCCTCTATGACACGGACAATCATCTAAGATTAGATTATATTTGGCTCTTACGTATAATCTCGAAAACGGATTGGCATTGCGTCGCCGCTCTGTAGACTCAGCTAAGAGGCTACTCCTTATCGTAGTAAGGCGTAGCCGCGCTAACTTTTCAACTTTCACTTTCAAACGATATACGCCTATGTCTCGCTACTTGCAATCAATGTTCTATATATAGATAGACTCACGCCTGTATCCCCGAAGGTGTAGGTAGAGGTGTAATATTACACCCAGATTCGTCGTGAATTTTAGGCCCCACGTAACAGTGGGTGAGCCTATTGGCGTTACCGGGCACATCACCAGACTCCGTGCTGCTACTATGTTCTAAGCAATTTATTAAAATTTTATCCTTTGACTCGATTATCCCAAAATGTTCAAAATTTTCTACGAGTTGTTTGCAATTCTTAGTAATTAACAAGCTTGTTTTGAAGCCAAAACGAGTTTTATTCACCCACCCGTGTTTTATTAACACCGAATGATTTCACAAAATGCTTTCAATTAAAATAAACGTGATTGACCACTACACTGATTTGCCTTACAAATCTACAAATTGTACAAAAACAATTCTGGCACCTGGTTTTATCTTCAATTTAATATGCTAAAAAAGATTTTAGTTAGATCAGTGCTGATCTTTTGTGTCTTCACAAAATTATTTACGATGCGATAGACTGTCCAACTTTGGTGTGTCATAAATACTTTAATACTGGGTTTAGGTCGCGCCACTCTTATTTAAAAAGCTTTTTTTTAATGTGCAACTAAATAATACGTCATTTTACAACCCTATTGTAAGGATGTGCCGTCTACATAATGACTTACTACCTAAACACAGTACCAAATTGGATATATTCAACAATAAATTGTTTACATTTAGTAACAATGTTCAACATGTTATATCTCATGAATCATGACTACTAATACAAGTAGTCAGTTAAGGCATGCAATGTTTTATCTGAATTATTACGTTACATAATTAGTTATTTTTCTAATTTTTCTCATTTCGAATGATTGATCTTGATGTAAACATAATAATACATACCTACTTAGGAATCTAGATTAGTTTTAATTCCATTGCTTATAATATATTCATGTTTGCATCAAAAAACCATAACTACTTATTAATGTGACAGTATGTTTGTTTGTCCTTCTTTTAAACTCAAACTACTAAACGGGTAATACAAGATTATTTAACAATTAAGAAATCAACCGGCTTGCAAGCCAGTTGATTTTATTATATATTACCTTTAAATAAGTCAATTATCGCGACTAAGACCCGCTAAACAATATTGTATGATGTATACAAATCGCTAAAGCTTAAAATCGATTACTAAACGGATTTTGATGTAACTCTGCAGTATCAATACCTTGTGTAAAGCCAGCACCCACGCAGTCGGAGACGCGAGGTGAATGTAGCAATAAATATTTTAATTTACACGTGCCGACGTTTCTTACTCAATCACGCATGAATCGTCGAATAAACACCATAGATATCAATGAAATTTGGCAGGTAGTCTGTGGTGTGGATAACCATTAAACAGCTTTATTTTTATCTTGCAGCCTTTAATATTATATAATTGGTAAAATCAATATAAATCATATGTAAATGGTTAAAATTTATTTCGATATTTAGGGAATATGTTACGATGAAACTTGATAGCCACTAAGCTAGGATATAAACTATTAGACTGGCTGCCATTCCACGGCGCGCACCACGCTAACTTTTCAGGGTTATGTATATTTAAAATTGTAAAATATTGCTTGCCCAATGCCTTGGAGAGCACGCTAAGCCGTCGGTTGCGGCCGTCATTAAGATTTTTGACAGTCGTCATAGGTGGTCAGTACCTCTGACTCTAGCATGCATTACCGCCATCCGTTTGGGTTGTGGAGGTCAAAGAAGCAGTCGTTCTAAGGAAAACCTAATATTGAGTCAAATCCGCTAAGATGAGTAAGCGGAACGCGGGTTGCACCTGGTATAACTCTAAATGTTTCGATGAAACCAAAAACACCAAGAAAACTCAGAATCTTTTATATATATATATGTAAAAGATGTAGTGTATCGTTATAGGTATATACACCACTATTTTTTAATTAGTCCACAAAAATTAATGGGGCACTAAGTATCTTTAACTGATCATATTTATGTAGTTAAAAAATAAAAACACTAAGTCCCAAAACTGTCTCAAAACTATCCACAAAAATACGTAATCATTGGTAAATGCATAATTAAGACTAAGACCGACCCGCGTACTATAGGTAGTATCAGTAGTAAAATCCTCCATTGATAAATTCCCTCCTGTCCCTCTGCGCCCGCGCCGCGCCCCGCTGCGACAAACAGTGCTAAATTGCTAGCGGAACTAAGCGCATCCATTTTTCGCCGCAACGTTTGTCTACGTTTGCCCGACGCGACGGCTTATCAGTTCACATCACGGGAGTATGTAGCTATGCTTCGTGCGTACTCTTTGAGTGGAGGAATCGCGAGTGCAGCTGTGTACCCATGGACTTCTTTTTATGAGTGTACAAAAGTGAGCCGGTTAGTGTCGAACAATTAAAACAGTGCATATTGGACGCTTTTGACGAAGTGAAAAGACAGAAGCGTACTTCTCTCGTTAAAAAACAATTTAATAAAACGTGCCCGTCTGTGTATTGACAACGGTGATGGATATTTCTACGGACGATGGAAATACTTGTAAGTTTAGTAAATAATACCTACTTAAGTAAATAATAATTTGATGCGGGCGGCTCAAAATCGGTCTGTGTGGTGAACCTTGAGGGAGTCCTATGTCTAGCAGTGGACGTCTCTAGCCTGATATGAATATGATAAAATAATATTTGTAAATAGCAGATGATTCTTACTTCATAAATACGCCAAAATTACTCTTTTCTTTATTACAGAATACCTTCTTTTATTTTGATATTTCTTTGCTTTCTAATTACATACCTCCGTTTGTCTAAGGCTACCTACATTATAAGTGCGACGGAAAGAATGCATATGAGTAGAAGGGTAAGTAAGTACTATTAATGAAGTAGTGAATGGATTGTAAAATATGTCTATGATTTAGGTGAGATTTTCTACAAAAAACAAATGATTATAACTTTGCTATTTATAGATATTATGAAATACTTACCTCACATAATTATATGATAATAATGTCGTCGCTAATATCTCTTTAAAGTTTTTGTACTAATTAAAAATAGTGGTGTATATTTATAGTTTATAATAATATTAATAATAAGTCCTGTGGGAATATCAGTGTTGCAGTTCAACTGCAACAAGTGCTGACACCATATTTGTTCTCCACGAATCGACTGTCTGTATGATATTGTTATATTCTTAACTGTATTGTTTTGGAGATACAAATATAATATTTTTCTTTCTTTTTATCTACGAGTAGAATCCAAATTCCAAAAAAGAAGACATTTTCTTTAGCAAGCTGCTACATGTTTTTGCGACTTTATGATATGTTAAATCTGAAGAACAAAGACACACACACCTAAGTCCGCCATAAAATATTAGCAACTGTCACTTCACAATATTACACAACAAAAAAAAACATGGTGAGCAGAACCCCGCTTTGAAAAATAAACTACAAAACGAATAAGGAAATACAAGTTGAGGTGAAAATATAGACGTCGGACAAAGCAATATTTTCTAATTCAAAGGGTATCTGTATTATTGCTTTGCCACAAAATATTATTATAGAGAAACATTTTAACCCGTGCAACCCCGAGGCTCGATGTTCTCGCACCCAGATCTTACGTCATCAAAATCTGTTGTTTATTAAGGGAATACGGTAAAATTCGGGTTTTAATCTTTTAATTTGTAGCCATGCGCCGCGGTTTCACCCGCCGTCCATTAAACTGTCAAATCGTGCCATAAGATCCCTTTCGCGTATTTTTTTTTGGTTCAGCTACATAAAGTAGCAGCGTAATGCTATGGAGCCTTTACCATGAAGTGGCTATCAGATTTCGGAATATTGAAATCCGATTGGCAGTTCCAATAACCGCGCCTTTTGAACGCCCTCAAAACAAAATTTTAAATCTATCTTTTTTATATTATTACTCATGTTAAGTACATATTTCATTTAAAAGCGGCTGTGTAAAATTAATTTTGCGGACTTGACTAATTTTGCGTCATTGTTAGGAGAAAAACAGAACCATTGTGAACAAAACAAGGTATAAAAGATTCGGTTTCGCTTCATATTCTATTGTTAAATGGAATCTTTTTACTTCGTCCTGCGCATTAGAATAATAATGATTTTGCGAAAGTGCTGGCTTAATTAAAAATGAAACGCCGGAATAATTTTGTATTAATTCTAGCTAGGTTTTTAATATTTGTTAGGTGACTGTGAGAGTTGTATAAATCACAATAAAAGTTTTATATATGGTTTTACCGTACATCGCGAGTGTGTACGCTTGCGGGTTTATGTAAACTTAGTTGTATAGTTACTACGTTAAATATAATATTGTTATTTTGTAATTCTATTCACCCCTGAATGTCAACCTCGTGTGGCCTCGTTTATAGATCATTATCACATTTGTTGAAATTTGGTAGTAGGTAGTTTAGGAATTGAAAATCATGCATGCCTCGATATGTTATTAATGTGAACTTTTTTACGATGTTCAGCACTCTTTTACCCAAAAACTCTTTAACGAATTTTGATGAAATTTTGCACTATTATAACTTGAACCTAAAGTTATGCACTTGAAAACAAGAATAGCACGTGTGCTACCGTTTATCACGACGACCGACCACCATGCGGGTGACGCCGCGGGCCAAAGCAAGTACTTTATAGTTTAAAATTCTCAATCTTTATTCACTTTAAACGAACAGCTACCTTTAAAAATTAAACCGCCTCAGTTAAAATGCACAGTAAAACTTACTAACTTAAAACAATGCCGTCACAATACAACTTGACCGTATTATAACCGCACCAAGTTTGAGTCGACTTCTGTACTCAATATATAAGTTGGCGTCGACAAAGTACATCTAAGTCTTAAGTCGTGGCTTGTGGTGATGGTGGAACTATTGTTTTAAGCTCGGCTCCACTAAGCTGTTATTCGCAGGGCTGTCTCTATCGGGTTTTATAGTAAGAGGTGAGAAAATGTGAAGGGAACATTAGTGTTATATTTAGAGGTTGCCCGCAGCTATGTGTCCTTTTTTTATTTAAGCGTTGCTCATGAATTCATGATACTGTAGCAATTTTGGTATATCGCTTCTTAGTGCAACCCTATGCTTCCGAAGGAATGTGCATGCCAATTCAGTTTGTTGGGCCCATTAGTTTTGGCTGTGCGTTATCTGTCAGTCACTTAGTCAGTAATGGAAAAATCTTATACATACAGATGTTGGTTTCTCTTATCACTTCTGAAAACAAATTTCTAAATTTCACTGTGATTCACAAGGTTGTTTGTATCGAGATTTACAGTATTATAGATGTGAATGAAACATTATAATATTATAAGAATTTAAACCGACCGAAACCGACCGACCGGGCATACAGCTTGTGTGACGAGGAACGTTTAGATAATTAAATTTTACATATAAGCGACGTTCTACACAATAACGAGTACAGTAGGCGAATCAGACCACCCAGACATACTAAGAAACACCTGGACTTCAAGGTTGAACGACATCCAGCGTACTTGCCGTACGTCAAAGGAGTGACAGATAAGGTCGCCAATATCCTTAAGAAGGTCTCAGTTAAAAGTATCTTCACTCCTTTTAAGAAACTGTCGCAATATATAAGATCGCCGAAAGACAGTCTTCCCTTAGAAAAGCCAGGTGTATACAAAATTGACTGCAGCTGTGGTAGTTCCTATATAGGACAGACTAAACGCACCATCTCTTGCCGGATAAAGGAACACATAAGGGCAGTCAAAAATAATGAACCACACTAGTCAGCCATAGCTCAACATCTCTTAGACTCGGGTACCGACCGCTGGATTGAGTTACACAACCTTTCGACTGCGGTGCTTTCGACAGAACGCCACTACATACCCCGAATGGTTAGGCAAGCTATTGAAATTAAAAAGTTCAGAAATTTCAATAGAGAGGATGGGTTTCTACTGTCGAGTATCTGGCATCCAGTGGTACGTCTATGTAAAATCCGTGAAAATAAAAAAGTCAAACCGCGAGCTGACGTAGTGAGTGTAGTATGTCGTGATCGGGTACAGTGCGATAGTGAAAACAGTTGCAGTGGTGTTGTACGCAAAAAACGAGTAAGAAAGCGGGTAGACCGTTATACTTGCTCGTAACATTCATCCACCCGCAATACCCTCAGTACATCCGTGAACATGGCGCTTGCAACAGTGCCGAAATATCGGTTACTCCAAACAAAGGTACGTGGTATAAATCCCGAAAGACAATTTAAAATAAGATTATAATATTACTTAAATACTTACAGCGCCGACTGAAAAATTACTTAGACATACTTACATTAGTTTTAAAAATCAATTATTAAGGTTAAATAAAAAAGGTTTATTAACTTTTTCTTGTCATTATTTTTGGCAGTTTAGATTTATTTTTTAAGTTTTGAAGTATAGAATTAAAGTATTTTGCTTGTATGAAGAATAAAATTAAATAACTTAACTAATATGACCATAATTAGCAAAGACAATCTTCTCTTATAGAATAAGATTCCATGGTCGCCAAACCTTTCTAATTTTTGAAGTAAGCAAATGTATGGCATTGTTACAACCATTATAACTTGAATATCGGTTAAGTGTGTATGCATACTAGAATAGTTGCTAGCTTGGCTTGGGCAGCGTATTTACACTAGAATGTAATTAACCGTCCGTGAGATACTGGGTATGGTGACGGATTAAGAATACGGATTGTCACCACCCCATATCATCCCGTGGGTGACGTAAGAGCCGACAGAGGGAGCATATTATGCATAGAACAGCACTGTAAGAGAAGGAAAACTCGATACAAACCCAATACCAACCCGTCTGGCCAGCGTGGTATAGTAGACCAATTCCTTCTTTCGAAGAAGAGGCCTAGTCCAGCAGTGGACTGTTAATGGCTGATAATGATGATGATAACCAACTTTCCTAAAAAAATAATATTCAGCACCGGTAAATCCTGGCTTCTATAACCTTTAGAATCTGGACCATCTCTCGTCAATATCAGTGACCGGTCTTCAATCCAATTCAATAACTAGACCTCGATATTTAGTGGATAGCAATCTGCCAGCCTATATCTGAACTGGATCAAGTTGTCAGGGAGTTTATAGACACTATCCTAGATTGAACACTTCACTATCTAGAGAAGTAGGTTGACCATTAAGCCGTACTGTGTTATAAATGGCTTTTATATCGAGCTGCCTCAGTCTGCAGCGATAGTGAGGCACGTTTTAATAGAAATTTGATACCCGCAATAGCCTTTTGTGAAATGAAGGACATACGATACAATATATAGGATCGGTATTTAATTTTAAGCTTCTGTCACGTTAAAATTCTATAAAATGAAATGGAAGAGAAAGACGTCCTACGCAACATGGTAACTGTAATATGGGAGTATGAGATATATTAATATGGGAACAGGGTAGGCAAAAGAAGGAGGGCTTACAATTTGCTTTAGCTAAAGGTCCTCTGAGGCATAAGGCAAGCGATAATAGACAATGTAATAAGTACTCTTTTGGTATCTCTACTAGGCTATTGCTTCCTCTGCTCATACTGTACCGACAGTATGAGCAGAGTCAAGTTATATCCTTTCAAAATTCTGTGGTCTCTCAATCACTAAACGATGCAAGGTTGCCTATCCTGGCTACATTCTCTGTAGACCTCGTCTGTAGCTTTGTAAAAAATCCTAAGCTTATTATAGCCTCTTGTTCTAATTGTATATGTATTAATATGGGAACAGGGTAGGCAAAAGAAGAAGGGCTTACAGTTAGTTTTAGCTAAAGGCCTAACAACAAGTTTTTTTTCAGATATGCCTAGAAATTAAAATTAATTTTAAGCAGGCTTTGTAAATATACATACACATAGATATAGTTGGGAGCACGTATAATGTCTCTAGAACCATTTTTTATTTTATTTAACTCACTTAAGGATGTATGAAATGCTTAGATATGCATATTCTGAGTTCAAATCTATGTTTATTTTTCCAAGATAATTCTTGAGGTATAAGACAACATTTTATTTATAACGGTATTTAGGACAATAAGAATAAGATAGTGTTTATCATTATAGGGATCTTCTTCAAGGATAAAATAGTCTTTAGCTTAGCTTACTAAAAGGGTGTCAATGAACACCGTTCCTTGGAAATAGGACGTGGCGTAGTATTAGGTCCCGAAGTTACATTTTGTTATCATGTGGCCGGTTCTAGCCTGTGTGTACATGGATTAATTCAATTCGTAAGAAGTTTATTACAAATACGATATCCTTATACAAAAGATATAGTAGATACAATTTTAAAATTCTCTAAGAGTTATTTTTTAAACAGTGTTACACGTAATTTAGTACATATATGAGTCTTCTCTAGTTAATAATGTCAATAAACAACAACAGACCAACGGCAAAATAAAATAACTAAAACATGCTTGCACCGAGCTGTGAAACTAAATGACTCAGTTGGTTTGCCGTATTTATTTGGTTTCAATTTGTTTTAATGTAAATAGAACAACAGCATAATTGTATTAGCCATGGAGGCTGCGCCGCAGTGGACAACCAAAACGGATTTCAACGTACAATATTTTGAAACGTTGTATACCCTGTAAGGAAATCTATCATTACACGATATTGGTCCTGCTTGCGATAAAACTCATAAACACTGAATAATATTGCACCTAATATGTCATATGCCCATGCCCATGGTTACACACAAGTCGCTGCAGTGTGATTCACGTAGTGTTCATATCTCGTCGTCTATAAGAGAGAAATAAAAATCGTTTATTTTGACAACAGAGAGAAAAGAAAGGCAGCAAACCAATGACGAAGGAGACAAAGTGGCTTACAAAGCATCAGAAAAAGAAGTAAAGGAAGAAGGAAAGGCCAACTCGGATAGTGAAAAGTACGTCAATCTCGAAGCAGTCACAAATGACCACGACATTTTTTTTATTTATAGACTCACGCCTGTATCCCCGAAGGGGTAGGCAGAGGTGTAATATAACACCCATATTACCAGACTCCGAGCTGCTACTGAGAATTTCCTAACGGAAAAACCCAATAACACTTTGCCCGACCCGGGAATCGAACCCGAGACCTCCCAATCCCAAGCGCACATGTATGCCGCGAGACCAACGAGACATAATTCAAAATCGCAAAATTCAGAAACAACAACAGCAAGGATTTCAAAGTCATAAAATACATAAAAAATAAGAGTGGACAACTGCTCACGACTAATAAAGAAATCCAGGAAACGTGGAAAGAATACTACTCTCATTTTCTGAACGAAACATATCCGAGCCCAGACCCATGCATACCTCCCCTACCCAGAATAGAGCGTATACCCTGTATAACACGGGAAGAGACGCACAATGATATTCGTGCAATGGCAAATAGTAAGACGACAGTAATCGACAATATTCCCGCAGAATTGTGGAAGATACTGGGTATGGATGGAGTAGTATTTCTAACAAACCTCTTCAATTGAGTTCTGATTGATGGGATACCAGATAACTGGATAATCAATTTATTGGTCCCGTTGAATAAAAATAAAAGACTTTTAGACTATGTTAGAACTACAAGGCAATCAAACATATATTACATTCCCTTAGGATATGGGAAAGAGTTACAAGCAATAGACTGCTCCAGCTTACAGAAGTTTTAGAAAACCAATGCGGTGCGGTCACTGGTAAGTCTACCATAGACGCTATCCACACGGCCAGGACTCTGATGGAATAATATATGGACTACGGGATGGACTTACATAATATGGTGTTTATTGATTTGGAAAAGATTTTTGACCGAGTTCCGAGGCAATTAATATGGGAAGCCATGCGAGCACATAACGTATCAGTAGTCAATATTACATTGATATTGTAGGAGACATGTACAAAACGTCAAAACAAAAGTACGTTGCGCTGCTGTAACGATTGAAGAGTTCGAAGTAAGAGTCGGTGAGCACCAGGGATCGGCACTAAGTCCACTTCTTTTCAACCTGGTTTTGAATCATCTGACCGCCAAACTTCAGCGACTAACACCATGAAACCTCCTCTACGCAGATGACATTGTCCTAACCAGCAAGAACGCCAGTAACTTACAAATCGTGCTGGAAAAATAGAGAACCGCACTAAAATCAGTTGGTTTGCGAATTAGTAGAGCAAAGACCGAATAACTGCATTGTAACTTCAGTGGCGTAAATACATCTGACACCATCCACCTGCAAGGCACCCCATTGAAAAAAGTAGAGTGCTTTAAATACTTAGGCTCTATCATCGCCAGTGACGGATCTATAGATACCGATGAAGCTCATCGAATAAACAAAGAATAAATGAAGTGGAGAGAACTGTCAGGAGCGTTGTGCGATAGCAGAATGCCGGTACACATAAAGGATAAAGTGTACAAAGTTGCAGTTCGCCCAGCTATGATATATGGTACCAAGTGCTGGCTTCTAAAGAAAAAAAAAACAAGAGGACAAACTACACGCTGCATAAATGAGATGTTGCGTTGGGCGGGAGGTGTTACGTTAGTGGACCGCATACTAAATACGTATAAACGTGGCAGCTTCAGAGTAAGACCTATCCGTGAGAAACTGGAAGAAAGCCTGTACTACCCACTACCACAACGACGAGGAAGACCCCAATAAACATGGTTAGCCACTGTAAATAATGACATGAAAAAGGCACAAACATCAGCCAAGTCGACCCAGGATAGACAGTCCTGGCGACGAGTTATTCGGAGAGCCGACCCCAAATAATGGGATAAGGCGAGGAAGAGAGAGAGAGAGAAAGAACATGAAACAATTAGAACAAGAGGCTTTAATAAGCTTAGGATTTTTTTACAAAGCTACAGACGAGGTCTACAGAGAATGTAGCCAGGATAGGCAACCTTACATCTTTAATTGATTGAGAGAGCACAGAATTTTAAAAGGATATAACTTGACTCTGCTCATACTGTCGGTACAGTATGAGCAGAGGAAGCAATAGCCTAGTAGAGATACCAAAAGAGTACTTATTACATTGTTTATTATCGCTTGCCTTATGCCTCAGAGGGCCATCACTCTCGTCTGACATGAAGATCTTTGACAGCCGTTAGAGAGAGTCATTACTCATTACCCCTGAGTGAACTGGTCTAAACCATGGCATACCACCATCCCTTTGGGCCGTGAAGGTCAAATTACTCGCTGAGGAATAGGTAATTTTCCATCCAATCTAGTTAGCTTATAAAGCAGCAAGCGTAAGTCTTAGATGTAACTGGAATAAAGCCATGACGACTGTATCGTATGAGCAATAATTTTATCCACGTTTGTGGCGACACTCAGTTGTACTAAATCTGCATACATGAATACTAAGAGTGATGCCATATAACGAGGTACAGTAACGCCACGTTTTGATTTTGTGGAAATGACTCAGTTGGAATGTATTTAGCGTTAGTGTGTTTGTCATTTTAGCAGATTGTGTAACGTTGAGATTTGAAATGGAATGAAAGCTTTGACTACACGATTACTGGACTGTTTGGTTTAAAGTTCATTATACAATCTTTGGGAGTCCACTGCTGTTAAAGACAAAGGCTGAATGTAAGCTGTAATTTAATAGTAATGAAAAAGTAAGTGCTTTACCTTTAAGAATAGTGTTTATCTTCGTCTGCAATGAGTAGTAATTTTTATGCTTTTTTAGGGAACTCGTGGCAATGAGACACGAACTTCGATGTAAAATTTGTGTAATAAATTTAATGCTTTAGTCGTCCCTCACGACTCAAGAATTATAAAAACTTACCGAAATACTAACAATAAAAAAACAATCAGCCTTGCTTATGAATGAATCGATTGCTGGATTTGAGCATCTTATAAACATCATAAGAGTAGGCCACGCTGGTCAATTGCAGGTCATCTGACTTTCCATGTCTTTCGTGAACATTTTGGAGTACCTAACTCATATATGAAAAAATCGAGTTAAGAAGTTAAAGATATATATATTTTTTTATTTTATTCTGTAGATATCGTAAGGGGCAGAGTGGTACAGTAGACCTTATCCCCCTTTTGACTCACAGTGCAACTGCAAAGCAAATCACATTAATTTTTGTCATGAACTCGTTCGTCTGTATATATCCAATTCTTCTGTTACTGCCCAATAGTTTCGGCTATACAAACAATGTACAGCCGAATTTTAATTGGCTTAGAGGCTTAAATAAATGTGTAAATATTGTAATGTAACGCTGTGAATCTTCCGAATAAAATAAAATAAATGAATATATTGGGCGCAAAAAGCTGAAATTTGGCATGTATATTTCTTGGTGAACTTAGGGATGCACTACTGGAGATCTTCCCAATCCCGGAATTTTCGAAAAGCTTTTCGACATTTCCGGGATTGGGAAGATCTCTAGTTTATAAAATTTGGACTAAGAAAACAATCGTAACGGTGCGTTTGAAGAAACGAGGAAAAACGCAGGGCGTCATGTATCACCTACGTCATAAAAGCAGGTCAAAGAAGATAATATTAATTGTATATATTTAATTCTCAGCTTACGTTACTGCCTGAGTAACAGACAACAAACAGACAAAACTATTGGGCCCAAGAAGCTGCAATTTGGTATCTCTGTTCCTTGGGAACCGTAGAGGTACTAGGAAAGGACTGCCTAGTAGACATATATACATAGACTCACGCCTGTTTCACGGACGGGTAGGCAGAAACTACGGAACGCTATTTGCAACGATCCTGACATACCTCTCTTGCTTCATTCACTCCCATCAAGTTTCTCATGCATGCTTTTCTGTTTAGTGTATTTCTGACCTGTCCTTTTTTTAGGATGTCTCCTATCTGGTCAGAGAACGTCCGCCTAGGTCTTCCCCTTTGTCCTGTCCCATTCACACTTTCCTTATATATCTTCTTAGTCAGTCTTTCGTCATCCATCCTCTCGATGTACCCAAACCTCCTTAATATGCCTTTCTCGATGCTTGACACTACATCTTCATCTTACAGTAGTGTAGTGTACTAGGAAAATTGTCTGTGTACTGTGAAAATTGTAGGTCGGGCAGAAACGGGTGAATAAAAAAAGATGTGCGGGCGTAGCTGCGGTCATTCTGTATTTGTTTAATAGCACAGGACGTGTGCCCCATCGATAGCTTATTGAACCCTGCATGTGCTAAACAAAACTGTGACTTAAGTGACGACGCATTAAATTTCACCGCAAATATATGGCGTTCATTAAGCGGCGCCGGTGGCCAAATAACTGAGGCGTTGAACTTGTACCCAGAGGGCGTAGGTTCAATCTAATAACGCAATATTGATGTGATCACAAAGACTACGCAAGTTTTATAATATAAATATTCCTGTCTTATTATTTTTTCTCAACTCTCGCACTAGGAATAAATGTTTTGCGGGGGATATTACAAATATACAATCAAAGGTCACAATGAACACTTCATTCGAAATAATAATTTATGGATCACACAAAGTGTTGTTTCGTTGATGAGAGACCCAGAACACTCGCCGCAGTATCAGTCGGAAAGGTAAAGCTACTATGCAAACCGTGCAGTCAAATAAGTATAATAATTTAGATCTTTGCGGTCAAATTTAGTAAATATGCTACATGATGATGTTAGTTACAAATTATAAAGTTTTCACAGGCGTTTCAATGTCAGCAGCAGTTTACCGACTTTTATCACTTTCACTTCAAAAGTTTTGAATCTGTGTGGTGACGGATTAAGAATACGGAATGTCACCACCCCATATCTCAGTACCAATTTCGCTTTCCGCTGTGATTATCGGCCATTTTCAATATTCGATCCATACATGGATTTTGAGATTCGAGATTCGTGTTTGACATATTTTGTATGGAACTAAAGACAAAAACGAATCTAAAATCTACAGATCTATCTATAGTTCGAATATAGAATTCCGTGTCGGTTCCCAGTATGTCCGCCAGGTAAGCGTGGTGTTGCCAGTGAGCAGCAACAATATTCTACCATACTGAAATAATATGTTACTTTTATGTTTTTATTTTGTGTTTCTTTGGTTTAATGTTTGTATTATCTTATTTTATTTTTTGTATTGTCTTCATATTAAATTTTTTGTTTAGCTTTTTAATTTATAGTGTGTGCCATTTGTGACAGAAATAGATATTTATCCCGTGGAAGTCGTAAGAGCTGACAAGGAAGCACATTATGCAGAGAACAGCACTGTAAGAGAAGAAAATCTTTATACAAACTCTATACCAACCCGTTTGTCCAGCGTGGTATAGTAGGAAAATTCCTCCTTTCAAAGGAGAGGCCTAGTCCAGCAGTGTAGTATAACAGTCCACTGCTGGACTAGGTTTCTGGGCTAGGCTGATGATGTCTTCAAATTTTAATTACATTCCTACAATAATTTAACGTGATACTAAGCAAGAGGCACATTTCCGGGAATCGCGGCCGACCGCAGCCGAGCGCGGATGCGGCAGAAGATTGACTGCGCACGGCTAATGCACTTAAGACCAATACTTATTTGAAAATAATGTATCTACAATCTATAAGTATACATACGAAATTTTTGGGTTACTGACTGACAGACTACTACTACAACCAAAGCAAAAATAAAAATTGGCATATAAATCCTTAGAGACCGTAGGGGTGCACTAAGATTGGATTTTCCGAATTAAAAATAAAAACTGTACACGTCCTCTAGTATAATATAAAATCGACGAATAATTTGACCTGCTTCCAGTATAATTAACTGCTACAATACACACTCACAGATTGTCAACGGCTTTAATTTTCCTCGGGGAAAAACAATATTTTTGTGCGCCTGTTGAGTGTTTTGCTCTATCTTGATGATAATTGTATCGAACCTGTGACCTTCCATTGATAGTTGGTAAGCCTGTTTAAAAATAATATAAATTATACTAAAAAGCAACGAATATTTATAATATTTAACAAGACATCGCCCGTGGCTCCACCCGCGTCAATTATACGTATAAACCTTCTTTAGGAATCACACTACCTATTGATGAAAACCGGACAAAAATCCGTTCGGTAGAGTTATTGCTTTCATACAGACTGCCTGTCCAACGCGGCGTGGGCTTTAATTTATTATATATACACATGGTGTAGTGATTTCAACGGATGCTGAACGCTGTAGCAAGTGTAGTAGGTTCAGTTTTGACATGAAAAAGAAACTATTTGTGTCTCATAAATTGGTATTCCGAGTCTGGTTGTCACTTGTGTCCGTTCTGTAAATATTTACAAATTCCGATACAGGATGTATTAGCTCGAAATTTTTATGTTTCGTAATGCAAAGGTATACATATTTCAAGCTAAATAATTTTAATAAACGCAGAAATCCATCCTCAGTAGTCAAAATCGACTGCTAACTAACTTAAACTACAGCCAAAACTATTGGGCGTACACGAAAATTCCATAATTTTCGTGTGCTACATTTTATTTTAGACGTCGAACCCAAGACCGTCAGCCACAATGGGCAAACTTATACCATAAGACCACAGAACAGTACTTCTCAGAATAAATTATTAATTAGCTCCCCCATTAAAACGAAACAAACCATATCATTGCTACATTGAGTTACTAAATTACATAATTATTGTTTTCGACAGGTGTCGACTTTGTAACGAATATGTCGCTTGCATTCAAATCATCTGAGAACATAAACATATGTGTAATGTTTACTTTAAATATATTTAAAATATTTATTTTGGGTTTTTTTTTCAAATTTAAGCGATAGCGATTTATTATCGGATACTGCAAATGCCAGCGCCTATAATTTCTACGTAGAAATAGAATTAGAATTAGAAAGAATAGATTGAAGATATCTTTATTGTCATTTTAGATTAAGTAGACAGTGACTATATTCCCAACAGGCAAAGAAATCATCAAATTTCGTTCACAGGCTTTGACGAAAAAACGGAATATACTTAAATGCTTTGGTATTAATATTAGTAGGATGGTATGTATCATCACAATAAAATCATCAGCCTATAACAGTCCACTGCTGGACTAAGCCTCTCCTTTGAAAGGAGAAATCACAATACAATATGTTGACTTTTTACTACGTATCTTTTTCAAACCGAAAAATAGAAAATATGTAATGTGTACCTACCTATTCTATAATTCTAATACTTTCAAAATTCTGTGAATTTATTTATTTACATCATCAGCCTTTAACAGCCCACTGCTGGACTAGGCCTCTCCTTTGAAAGGGGGAATAAGCCTACTTTACCACGCTAGCGAAACGGGTTGGTATAGGGTTTGTATCAAGTTTTCCTTCTCTTACAGTGCTGTTCTCTGCATAATATGCTGCCTCTGTCGGCTCTTACGACACCCATGGGATGATATGGGGTGGTGACATTCCGTATTCTTAATCTGTCACCACACGGACAATTGATTTATTTAAGTAAACATATAAAGACCCTCGCGCCCATACCTACTCAGTGGAGTAATGAATGTAACACAATTGCTAAACACTTAATTATGCTCCACAACCCATACAACACAGTATAGAATACACATAGAACACATCATTATCGGCACACAAGACTCCGTTCAAAAATCACTCGAGTATGAAATGGCAACTGAGACGGACGTCTTTGCGGCTGCCTCAGGAAATGTATTTTCCCCTAAGGTTGTACCCAACGTACCCATTTTATAAGGACAAAGAGGTTAACCTAAGTTAAAGGCCCGAATGCCAGCGACAAAAAAGGTAAGGTAAAGCACTCATGTGGTAAATTAAAGCTACCTTTTTCGGATCTAATTGTTGTCTGTTTTGCTTGTGACTAACGTTGTGTACTTACAAGTATTTTAATGTGGTCGCAATCGTGACTCATACTGTTAAAGGACTTTATGGAACTAGTTTGTTTAAATTTTATTGGAATTATTTAAGGTCACAATTTAACTAATATAATAAATCTGAAGAGTTTGTTCGCTTGGTTGAACGCGATAATCTCAGGAACTTCTGGTTCAATTTAGACTGCACGGTTGGCGTAGTGGTTTAAGCGGCCGCCTCGCTGCTTGACACTGCGCCGTGTGTGACAGTGTTGTGGGTTCGATCCCCACACGAGACAACAATTTGTATGATTCAAATTTTTTGTCTTGAGTCTGGGTGTTAAGTATGTCCGTTAGTGGTATGTTTGTAAAGTCCCCCGCGACACAGGATTTAGTCTGACTGCAAGAGTTGTCCTTTTTAAAAAGAAAAAAATCTATAGTTATTGTTATGTTTTAGCAACCAAATATCGAGAAAGACTATATAACATCACGCTATATATTATAGTTTGTCTATATATATTTAGTCGGTCTGTGTGGAGAACCTTGGGGGAGGCCTATGTCCAGCAGTGGACGTCGTTTGGCTGATATGATGATATATTATAGTTTACAGTGCGGTGCCTTAAATAACGTGAGTGTAATCTAGGGCTGACTAGTGTTGTATTTTATAGATAAAAAACATGTACCATTGTATTTATTATCAAAACAATGTGAACGATTGGGTGCAAACAAACAACAATTTTTCTAAACGGAATATATACCTACAATCATACCCCAGAAAGACTGCAATTCGCCCGAGTTCGACATTAAGGGACCTTGGTGGAAACCTGTCGTTGTTTCTTTTTGTAGTATATACCCAAAGAGATTGGATAATATACATACCCCTTTTTTGTTTATGCATGTTGCGGTGAGAAATACAAACCTTTGTCGTAAGACGCAACGCGGAAAATGAGGCCGTAATTTAAGTTTCCACAGCGAATATTAAAGAAAAGCCACACCCTCGTAAGCAGTTAATTTATTACAGAAACAAGTACAGTTTCAAAATTAATTAATCATCATTCTTGTAGTCGTTTTATTATTTCCTCAATGAAAATGCTTGTTTAAAAATTTTCAAACAAACATTAATTTATTTTTACAGACAATAGTCTTCCGGCGTCCCTTTAACTTATCAAATAAATCTAAAAGTATTAAATTAAGTTCGAGATATATCTGAATCAATCGGTTAAACAAGATACATTATTACGGCTATATACATATGTGACTGAACATGGCATGTTACATTTATGTAGATTGTGGTTTTATTCAAAATTGTGTTGTGGTTGGAGCCTCCTTATTGAGTAATGTAAAATACTTCCTCTTACTGGTCTAGCCAGATATGAGAGGATACGACCTTTTCTGCCGAGCGACTGCCGTCTGACCTCTGCAACTCTAAGGGATGGCGAGATTTCATGATTTAAACCAGTATCAGTTTATTGGAAGGCACTAATTCCCCGGGACAGAACCGACAGTTTAGCGTGCTCTCCTTGTTACGAGAAAAGCGGTCATTTATAATTTAATACGTACATAATTTATGCACATCGATAAATCAGTGGTACGCGCTGTAGAAACAGATAGCCTCTGTATTGCCTGTCATGTGTAAAGAAGAATAATATAACACCTAAGAACAGACGTGTCTATCAGCAATCCATTTCATCAATTTCCATTTCCATTCAGCAGCACAAAACTTTATCGCAGCTCACTAACAATTGTTCAGTAAAAAGTTTAATTGTTTTATAAAAACGCTTTTTTCTAAAATCCACGCCATCAACCATTAAATGTAGTTTTACTTCCGCACTCTTCATTTACATGCTTTATGCGATTGAAAAATAAAATATTTGTATAACGTTACATCTGAACAGGTTTTATGTTTGCTGTGTGATAAAAATAGGCTAACATTTTTGTTTACAGCTTTCCAACTTTTCTAGAACACTAGTCTAAACTGAGACTGCCTCCGTGGTCAAGTGGATAGCGTATGCAACTGCTGATCGGAGGTCCCGGGTTCGATTCCCGGGTCGGGCAAAAGTGCTACTGGGTTTTTACGAATACTCAGTAGCAGCCCGGAGTCTGGTGATGTGCCTGGTAACGGCAATAGGCTCGCCGCCTATTACGTAGGACCTAAAAATTCATTGCGAAACGTGGTTGTTATATGTACACCTCTGCCTACCCCTTCGGGGATACAGGCGTGAGACTATAAATAAAAAATAAAAAAATAGTCAAACTGTTTTCGAAACCAGATGTATAAAAAATACTATTCGTGGCCGTTGACTTTTATTAGGCAGCGATTGTCTAGTCGAAAAAATAACGGCCGGTCAAAATGTCATATCTATCAATGGATTCAGCTACTAGAGCTTCTTCTGTATATATAAAATTCTTGCGTTACTGACTGACAGACAAGCTACAGCAAAACTATTAAGTGCAAGAAGCTCAAATTTGGCATGTCTGTACTTCGTGGACCGTAGAGGTGCATTAAGAAGGTATTGCCGGAAAATCACACGGCGGCGGCGTCGGAAAAATGGTTACATTAAAAAAAACAGACTTCGCATGTCTTTCGAGAACATTATGGAGAACTCTCAGACATGCAGATTTCCTCACGATGTTTTCCTTCGTCGATAAGCAAGCGATAATTATCAATTTAATACGCACTTAACTTCGAAAAGTCATTGGTACGTGCCGTGGATTCGAAGCGATCGAAGATCGAAGAGACCCTCTGCGTAGCAGTCTGTGGGTCTCACCACTCGGCTATCGCTGCTGGATTACTATACGGCGATGAAAATGATAGTACGAAAACCAGTACCTGTATATTTGAGAATTAACTAAAATTTTCTTCAATATTTATGTGAAGTATGCATATGCATCCGCATATGACTGGAATTTGGAAGAAAGATGAAAACATTTCAGCAACAAGCTAAAATAGATAGGAAATATTACCAAACGGTAAACATTGGTGAAGGATGTTCTTCTACGGATAACCTACCAAGTTTATTTTGTGAAAGTATTATACCTATGTTCCAGAACACAATCAAATCTAAACTACTTAGCTGACTATATACTCCCCAAGCAAATACATGACTACCAAACACACAGCTAAATACACACTCATCAAAATTCAACTGAAGACCCTTAACAGCGATCCAAGCAATCTGTCAAACTGACATTAACTCCAAAGATATCATAATTTATTCCGAGTTCAGCACGGCTTTAACATTTAATATATAAAGTCCTTAACACGGTATGTATTTAAAGCTCATTTTATCATTCCTGACAGTTTAACGGCCATCATGATATACCGAATCGTTAATTTGTGCGAAAAACCTCCCTGAAATTGATTTTTTAGGTCCGTTCCAAAGATAATTTTTAAGAGATACTTTTATCGTTATTTTTTCCTGGCATTCGAAACTCCATGGAGTTTAATTATTACGTGAAATTTTATTCACTACGTTATAAATTATTATGTTTGGTGGATATTTTTGCACCTTTTCGTATGAGGAGTCCATTAAGAGTTATTGGAATGGAAGTCTATAAAATGCTTGATTTTTCCGGTGATCTGAATTCGGATTTTGTTTTAATGTAGTGGGAATGGTTCTTAATTGTTGTTGTTCGGTTCATAATTTTTATTATTAGTATTTATTTCATAAGTTTGTATACAAATAACAAATATATTAAAGAGGTAGCCCAGTAACTACGGTAATCATTAATTTTGTGGCAGAAGCAGGTTCAATTTTATAGTACAATAAACGGTATTTGAATGATAGAGAGTGGACCCCGGGTTCTATTGGGATCACGCTAGAAGGATGATGGTATTTCGAAGCACTATCTTTCGATGGCAAGCCATTTGGATATTTTTAATATGCAAACATATCTAGCAACTTACATTATTTATTTAAAGGGTCTAGATCGCGCAATAAGTGATTAGCATGTATACGATAAGTTTTTAGTTTAGTAAAGTTATTTAATACCTGCTTTATTTGTATATTTACATTAATTTATCATATAATTATGTCTTACTTATGGCAATAAACTTATTTCTTAATTTCTTTTTGTTTTTAATATAGATAGATAGAAGGATAGAAAATTATTGTACACCAGATACAATACAAATGCATATATAACGTTATACAATTTTACAAAGGTACAATAGGCGGCCTTATCGCTAAAAGCAATTTCTTCCAGGCAACCTTGTGATGGACTGGAAGAGGTCAGATAAATAAAAACAGTGGTGTAGTCATTAAATGAAGTAAGGATCCATATATACATACACAAGTACATAAATACATCAACACATAAGTAGATAAATACATGCATACATAATATATATTATTATTTATATAGAGATATATTATCCTGAACTTATCTAAAGCCTATATTCCCTAGTTACGGTCTCAAAACCCGCATTGCACGTAATCAGAGGCAGCTAGTACTGTAGATACAATAAAAAAATTACAAACTCACTGCAGTATTCTACGAAAAAAGTAGCTGACCCTTATTTGTTCGAGTTTTAAGTGTTTTGTGTTTTGTACCAGAAGACACGACATACTAAGGACATAATCGTCCATATAAAATTATACATATTTCTTTGTATATACATTATACAATGAAATTAAGTTCACTTGTTGAAAATATTTTAATAAGAAAAGTCAATAGCCAAGGAATACTTCAATATTTTGGCCTATTTTATAAGGAAACCATGGAATATTGGCCATTGGGTTGCCCCGGTCAGACGGCAATTTAGAAAAACCAATATTCACTCAAATCTGGTTAGACTAGTAAGCGGGCTTTAGAATGTGGGTGGGATATCGTTAAGACGATGATCATACATAAAAAAATAAGAGGAACCAAACATTGCGACCCCATCGTTTACTCTGGCCAAGTAAGGTCAAGAAATAAAACACACCGCTTCAATTTTTACAAATAAACCAAGGACTCAATGTAACACACATAATACAACATATGCTTAATCGTACAATACATGAAAAAGTGTGACCATAAAATAGTCGGTTCGATTCCCCGTTTGACAGATTTATTGGTCGTAAACACGGCGAACAATGGCCTATTACAGGACACTCAATTTGTTGCGTTTATATACAATGTTGTATAATTATTCGATGGGTAAGAGAGTTGTGCGCAAACATAGATTTTCTCCGTTTGTTAAATTGAATTAAAAATATTTTTATTTAGGGTGCATAGGGTTCCCACCAAGAACTTAGGGTCCCAAGCCAACCTCACCTGCAAGTGGTGCACCTGCCGATCAACGGACGAGGCTCTGGCAAAAACAAAATATCCCGATAAGCGGCAATAGGCTCGCCACCTATTACGTGGGATCAAAACACTGGCGAAAAGTGGGCGTTTATTATGCCTCTGCCTACCCCTTCGGGGAAACAGGCGTGAGTCTATGTATGTATGTATGTATGTATATTTTTATTCTCTTTTTTGTTTAGTTAAAAGAAAGTTTTGTTTGCTGATCTAGATATTTTCTGACCAAAATTTAAAATAAAATAAGAAGGTAAAGGGGAAGAAAAATAAAACATTAGCACATGAAACAACCTACCATTAATAAAAGTGAAAATGTGTCTAGGATAGTCTGATGACTGTGTGGCACTCTCTTACAAGAAAACAAGTACCTACTCTACTCTATAGTAACCCTAAGTACTTATTTTTATCTTCTATCTGCCATGTGGAATTGCAGGCTAAATCCAATTGCTTTTGTTATCAAAAAAATAAAATAATAATTTTAACAAGTCTGCACTTTACACAGACACACAATACATAAAACCTTTGTTCATACTCGTATATCATTGTCAACCGCGAGTGGTGAAGCATTGCGGTGCCGGATTAGTCTCGGATTTCCTGAACCCAGAAATACTCAGTGACGTAGATCAACCACTGAGGAAGAACGTTGGTTACAATAAAACTTATATTTTAAAGATACTCCTATTATAAATGTGAAGGTGAATGTGTGTATTTGATTTTCTTTCAGTCACGTCTCAACGGAGCGACGTTTTGGGTATAATTTTAGTGTGTGGATATAGTGAGGCGGCTAGAGTGTGACGGTTACTTTTACCGCGAGAGCGAATTGTTTTAATAAATAATTTGGACAATGAATATAAAATACGAATGCACTGAGAGTGAAGGTGTTTATCTGTTTACGGCCGCCATTTAGCACGGCACCGAGTGTTGCAGTTTCACAAGAAACAAAATGTGTTTGATTTAGATTAAAATACCATTCATATTCCTTCTGCTTATACGAAGTTTGTAAAAAAACTTTAATTCATATTTTATTGAACACAGAATGAGTAGTAGTCAATTGATATTAAATGATAACTTTATAATATGTACCATATAGTTAAAATTGTAAATGTTATCAGTAAAGTGATAAATAGGGTTATCTAAATAGCCCTTTGATTCTTGCGCCAACGTGGCGTACTTCGATTGCATGATCTGATATGTTTTAATTAAAATTATTTTATGAATTTTGTAGTAAATAGTAATTTATACAGTAAAATTAAAATCAGTGCCCGGTTGGTCCCATGGTTAAAAATAACAAGGTACACGTCATATTTATTAGTTGGACCAACTTCCAATTATATTTATTCGTAGTCAGTTACTAAATCCTAACCTATTTTTGGTTTGCAAGTTTTTTCTTCTTTTAACCGAGTCAAACGCTAAAATTATATTTTAACTCAATCCAAAAAAAGGCTCTAAAATTAGCATACTTTCCGTAATTTAATTACAAAACCAAGAGTCAGAACATAAGTGTGAGGAACATTACAAAAATGAACACAAAAATAGGCGTTTACTTTATGAATTTAAATATTTGTTAATCGTGTTTCGTTTGCAATGTTTCGTACTAATCTCATAAACTTGTCTTGTGTTTTAATTCAGTTGCTATCTCATTTTGAAGTCTACCTTTTCAGGTGTCTGCTTATTTTTCTAATATATTATGTACAATGGTTTTAATTTGGCGACCGCAAATAATTTAATTAGAAAATAAGTCGATTGTTCAGTTCATTTGTGCGGGAAATGAGTTGTTTTTTTTCGCTTGGGTTCTATTTACGTTGGGCATTAGCGACGCGTGCCAGGCAAGAAATATTTTTTAAACAGCTAAAGAATAGGGCATCAAATATTAATAAAATAGGGTATCGGATAAAATCATATATTAACCATCTAACGTTCTTTCATCCATCCTCTCTGTGAAGATGTATGCATGGTAGAGGAGAATCTATTAATATAGGAGCCGAAAACATTGAATCTGAATTAGAATAGCTGGAATTACAATATAAATCACATACTAGTCATACACGCTACATAGTACTCCTCCTGAAAAAAGAGGCATTAAGCACGTGTAAGTACAATTCGTTAAAGATATCTAAATCCCAACCAATAGAATCGAAAACGTACCGTGGCTATCAAACTTACTGTGTAGTTCGTAATAAGATATGGCAAACCCTACATTTGCCCCATTATGCTTTCAAATACCTACTCATTTATAGCCCCACACTCATTCAAACACAAACTCCCGCACATTAAACAAAAGTACTTTTTAACCACATGAAGGTGAAAATTACGAACTCATATTTTTAAAAGCAAACGACTATTGTTCTCTTTGTAGAAAAAAACCGGCCAAGTGCATGTTGAGTAACGCACATTTTATGGTTCCGTAGTAATCTTTACCTAGTATACTAAGGATGAAAGGAATTGTTCACAATATTCATTTTATCACTTTCAAGTTTTAGGTAATCGACTATTACTAATGAGCCGTTATTATAATTTATGTCACTACTTAGCATAGTTTTCACATATCTAAATATTTCAGTTTAGAATAATGACTGCAGGGGGACACTTTGCAGTCCGTTGTTTTCCCCTAAATATTTCAGAAACGGATCCCTAAATAATAATACGGTTACAGTAAACCTGTAGTATTTTTAAAATATCTATCAAACGATACTCCATGCAGTGATGTATAATAAAAATTGCTTTTTCAGACGGACAGAAGGACGAAATCAGCTACCTTGTTATTTACTACGGTACCCTAAAAACCAGTACTTACGTTTCAGTGTAAGGTTCCACGTAGTATGGTGATTACAAACGACCGCAATTACATGGTACACGGGGTCGCTTCAATGGAAATAATTGATACTAGTCATTTACACTAATGACTATCTTCTTTGGTGTGAGTTTTTATTAAAGTATTTCAAATTGAATTTTTATGTTCTTTGGTATTGATTTTTAATGTGTTTGCTCTTAAGATTGCTGCTGTAAAAATATAATAATGATACCAGACATGAATTTTCTATTTTTGTATCACGCAAATGTGGAAATCGACTGAACTTCAGAATGCTATTCGAGTCGAGGTTGTAGCAATGTGACTGATAAAATGTGAATTCCTTGAATCTATAAATAGTAATAAATGATAAAATTAATTTCAAAAGCCGCGTCTGTCTGTAGAAACGCGATAAACTGTAGAACCATCGAATGGATGGTTCTGCGGAAGGTTTAAGTTTAATTCAGGAGACGTCAGGAGGCGGGCAAAGTCTTGTTATAAATAATGGGGACTTATGGTCGAAGTGAACTGTTGCTAGTACCTTCCAAGTCAATTTTATTCAAGAGCATTGATAAACATTGCACTAATAAATTACGCTGGCAAATTTATCGGGACACATAAGTCTCAAGAATCAGATTTCAAAAATAAATTTGCAATTTACAGTTCAAATATTAAGGCTGGCTTGGCCACATCATTACATCAAGCTATGACTCTTAGGAACCGAGAATGTCACGATGTCATTCCTGTATTTAAAACGTATTTTCTTTATTTAATTAAAAAATAAACTTCAGTCGTTCTGGAGTGCAACTTGAGCGCAAGTGAAGATTCACAAGAACTCAAAATAAATATTGGAGGAGAGAAACTCATCAAACGGTTCAATGGTTTCCGAGATTACAACACTCAGATACACATTCGGTTCATGTTTGTTTAGTTTAAGAGGATTCGTTTATGATGGAAGTAAATTAAGATGAGTATCCTATGGAGATAATTGTTTTTTTACTAGCTGTATTTTTATAGAATTTATGCATGCCAGAAAAATTGGTATGTAATCAATTCAATATTCAAAAAGATTTGAACCAGGTTTTGTGGTAGTCGAATCAGATTGGGCATAGCCAAGGGTGATAACTTGTAAAATGCTTCAGAGAAATGTAACATGAAGCTTCACGGAAAACACCTTCTTTAGTAATCCACATCGTTAAAGGATCCAACTTTCTAAATTTCATGATTGAAGCCTTAGTAGTTTAGGGTTTTTGATTTATGTACTAACATAAATCTTATTATAAATACAAGTGTTTTTATAAATTTAAATCATTATGTACAAATTGCACGATTCTACTATATAGACCAAAGAATACAAGTACAAGTTTACAATGGTTTACAGTATCAGGATACTAAGGCAATGGATCTTTACAAACACACCTGGACAAAAAAGTAATCCCATAAAGGTTACGTTTCCCTTTTAAGTACAATGTAAGGTTGGAGGCTCGACACACTTAATATTTTATAGTTAAAAAGAAATGGACTGAAAAATATTTAATACTGACCCAACCATACCGAAACATAAGTAATTACAGTACTTAAATATATTTTAACACTTACAAAAATAAAAAAGAAACAATGGATGATACTTGTCATCCGCAACCTAATAATATTATATGTACCTACATATTAGGATAATAGGGTTAGGTTGTGTTGTGTTTGCAGAAATAGGACCCCGTTCAGCCTAATACCGAAATTGCTGGAACTGATATTTTAAGGGACCCTGCTAGTGACTCACGAAAAAAAACACTAGTGATAAAACCAGACCTAAACCTTAGTTCAACACGTTTTATAGAAATATTTAAAAGAAGTACATACATGGTTTTAATTTCAATTTGAATTTTGTAGTTTGTATATTTGACAAATAGACACGGATTGTTCCTTAGTGTTTTTTTTCTTACGAGTATTATAATAAATTTGATACAGCAAAAAGATCTCCTAACTTTGACTTTTGTTTAGTTCTTGTTTTGAAATAAGGCCTTTAAAACTTCGGATTCCACCACCTCTTTGTTATCTTGCAGATAAATTCAAATACAGGTTAATTCAAAATAAGAACGACATTTGTAAGTATGCTGTTATCCACCAATTGATTTAACATGCACTTATCGGACAATTATAAATCTGGCTCTTAGTTTCCTTTTTTATTATCTCCCGAAGTGTAACTGAACTCTTTGCGAGTTCGGCTAGTGGATAAATGAAATCGGAACCGAATATACCGTCTATACGTGTGTTTGCGTAGTGTGTGATTACGTTGCTTGGTTGATTGCACATTGTGAGTAGTATTTAATTTCATTGGCAAACGGATTTAATCGACTTTTCGTGGAGAAGTCTCTGCAGTTGATTGGTAGAATTGTGAAAATATTTGGCTGAGACTTTTGTAAGTGGCTTAGTACAGAAGGTAAAAAACGCTTTATGGGATAGGAATTTAACCAGCTACCTTGCCGTTTAGTGCTACGGCAAGTATTAATGGTTCGATCCTGACGTGGGACACCATTTTTTGTTATCCACAAATTGTTGGAGTGTTCAATAATAAACTTTATAATAGGTAGGTTCGGTTAAGATCCTTTAAAAAATTTACTTATTTTTTTATTATTTTGAATACCTGCAACATATTCAAATAAGTAAAACTGTATGGCCAAAAAGATGACATTTATATTGCATAAGACACCACAAATTTAGGCAAAGAAACGACGAAGCGCGAGTCATCAAAAAAAAGTATATATGTATGTTTATCCATTATCTAGTACCCATAGTACAAGCTCTGCTTAGTTTGGGACTAGATGGTGTTGTGTGAATGTGGTAGAATATTATTATTATATTAGCATTGCAAATAAACTTACCTTATGCATGCGATGTTCTAACTGATTTTAGGACAGTTCGCGAGTGCCGAGTGACGTTAGCATAGTTTTCAAGACAGCTTTTGGCTTGCGGCTTGTGTTAACTTGAATTATATTTGTTTGTTAGTTGATTTGTGTCAAAGGGTACGTCCAGACTTGTATCATGTCACTCGTAAATTGTTTTTTGATGGCACAAGTACGATTAGAATAAAAATAATGTTGGTAACCATAAATTGCTTAAATGTTGGTAAGTGTACAAATACCACTGGGTGGGCTAGCGAAAAAGTAAGCAATTCGAGCGACCCTGCTTGTATGGGACGTCGAGGAGACGGCGGTGGTTTTAGTTATTAGGGCTCGACGACCTTTGGGATAGAGCCACATACACTCTTCCATCTGTCCAAACTAGACCCAAAGAGTAATGAGGCGTACTACTCACAATAGAGATTTTGCCGAGAGAACAAAAAGTACAACATTATCACAATATATTTCCTATAAAATTAACACATGTTCTTTAGTTGTGGGTTACAATATACATGTTTTCATTTATAGTAGTTATACAGGTGCTGACATCAATTAAAAAAATATGAGTAAGTGGCCAAATTACTACATAAATAACCAAAATATTTATCGCGATATAAATGATTATTATCTGAATCACGTCATTAATAAAATTGTAACATGAATAACACACACCACAGTTTAAATAATGTACTAAAAACCTTGTAACAAAATTAATGCTCAATTTAATTTTGGCCGCAATTTCGCTTGCATATAAAACAATTTCCCTTCTATATTATCTATTGGATTTAGCGCTTCTAGCGGTACTAGATGTGCCCTTCCATATACATTTATTATATAGCAAATTTTATATTTGCAAAGTAAAGCAACAATTATACGGGTCACTTCTTGGATGGTCGACCACTTGCTATTGACTCCTCATAATAATCGTCGGACTGTGTTGGAATGCATCAGGCGGCCTAAAGATTCCGACTCCAGAGTTAATAGCAGGCGTAATATTATTATCTTTTACACATTTTACCAAATACGAGTATAATTAAAATCTGTGTGAGGGATAATAATAAAGATATTTGTATAGTATGGTATTGTAATGGACTCGCCCAGTACCGGCAGAACACACGGGTGTACGCGAAAGCCTGGCGTCACAAAAATGTATGTTCATAGTTCGTGCGACGTTCGGGGGGTAAATAATGTATCGGTGTGGATGCACCTTTTCGTAGCAGGTAAACAACGCGGTAGTATTCCGTGTAGCGTATTGTCTGAACTAGAAAGCTGACATACTTTGGAGTACTCCGTTAAATATTTCTTTTAGCAAAGCGATGATAGCTACAAAATATGTCTTTTGGCAACGCTACAGGGCGCGGCCTGGCAAAATGCGACTTATAATTTCAATATCAAAAGATACGTAAAAAATTAAAAATAATTATGCATTTTAATTAAGAACTGTATATGATGGAAAAAGCTCTCTAAAGTACTAGTAAGATGCATAGCGAGGCTACATCTTTACGCCGCGCCAAGGGGTCTAACCGATTGCAAATATCTTGGCAGTCGACAATTCGAGCGGCTCTCCGTTGGATGCGGTCCAGAGTGAGAAGCTGGTACGGGGGTGCCCCCGCCCAAAGATGAGAACAGTATTCCATATAATTTCGATATTAGGCTGAACGGGGTCCTATTTCTGCCACAACCTAACCCAGGTTGTGGCAGAAATACTTATTATAATAACTTTGATACAGCAAAAAGATCTCCTAACTATGACTATTGTTTGGTTCTTGTTTTGAAATAAGGCGAATAAAACTTCAGATTCCTCCATCTCTTGGTTCTCTTCCAGATAAATTCAAAATAAGAACGACATTTGTATACTGTTATCCACCAATTAATTTACTTTGAAATTCAATATTCGAATTATAGATAGATCTGTAGATTTTAGATTAGTTTTTGACATAAGCTCAATACAAAATATGTCAAACACGAATTTAAAATCTACAGATCTATCTATAGTTCGAATATTGAAAATGGCCGTTAACAACACTTATCGGACAATAGTAAAACTGGCTCTTAGTTTCCTTTTTTATTATCTCCCGAAGTGTAACTGAACTCTTTGCGAGTTCGGCTAGTGGATAAATGAAATCGGAAGCGAATATCCCGTATATACGTCTGTTTGCGTAGTGCGTGATTACGTTGCTTGGTTGATTACACAGTGTGAGTAGTATTTAATTTCATTGGCAAACGGATTTTGTGGAGAAGTCTCTGCAGTTGATTGATAGGATTGTGAAAATTTTTGGTTGAGACTTTTGTATGTGGCTTAGTACAGATGGTAAAAATTGCTTTATGGGAAATGAGTTTAACCAGCCACCTTGCCGTTTAGCGCTACGGCAAGTGTTGATGGTTGAATCCTGACGTGGGACACCATTTTTTGTCATCCACAAATTTTTGGAGTCTGAGTTTTCTTTGTGTTCAATAATAAACTTTATAATACGTAGGTAATTTTTCTCAGATAAGGATTTCAAGATCCTTTAAAAAATATACATATTTTAAAATTATTTTGAATACCTGCATCATATTTAAATACGTGAAGCTGTGTCGACAAAAAGTTGACATTTATGTTGCATAAGACACTACAAGGCAAAGAAACGACGAAGCGCGAGTCATTAGCATTGCAAATGCACTTACCTTATGCATGCGATGTTCTAACTGGTTTTAGGACAGTTCAAGAGTGCCGAGTGACGTTAGCCTAGTTTTCAAGACAGCTTTTGGCTTGCGGCTTGTGTTAACTTGAATTATATTTGTTTGTTAGTTGATTTGTGTCAAGTGGTGCGTCCAGACTTGTATCATGTTACTTATAAATTGTTTTTGATGGTACAAGTACGATAAGAATAAAAATAATTTTGATAGCCATAAATTGCTCAAATGTTGGTAAGTACATATATAAATACCTTGTATGAGACGTCGCGGACACCGCGGTGGTTTTAGTTATTAGGGCTCGAGGACCTTTATGATAGAGCCACATACACTCTTCCACCTGTCCAAACTAGACCCACAGACAAATGAGGCGTACTACTCACAATAGAGATTTCACCGAGAGAACGAAATGTACAGCATTATCACAATATTTTTCCCATAAAATTAACACAAGTTCTTTAGTTGTGGATTACAACATTCATAATTTTATTTATAGTATAATATGTTTATACACGTGCTGACATCAATAAAAAAATTATGAGTAGGTGGCCAAAATTACTAAATAAATTACCAAAATATTTATCGCGATATAAACGATTATTATCTGAATCCCGTCGGTAATAAAATTGTAACATGAATAACTAACAACTCTGTTTAAATAATGTCATCATATCAGCCCAACGACGTCCACTGCTGGACATAGGCCTCCCCAAGGTTCTCCACACAGACCGGTCTTGAGCCACCCGCATCCAACCGCCTCCCGCGATCTTGACGAGATCGTCGGTCCACCTTGCGGGGGCCTACCTTTGCTGCGTCGTCCGGTACGTGGCCGCCACTCCAGAACTTTTCTGCCCCAACGGCCATCGGTTCTTCGAGCTATGTGCCTTGCCTACTGCCACTTCAGCTTGGCTATCCGGAGAGCTATGTCGGCGACTTTGGTTCTACTGCGGATCTCCTCATTTGCATCCTCATTTCTGATTCGATCTCGCAGGGAAACTCCAAGCATAGCTCTCTCCATCGCCCTCTGAGTGACCTTGAGCCTTCTGATAAGGCCCATAGTGAGCGACCACGTCTCTGATCCGTAAGTCATCACTGGCTACACACACTGGTCAAAGACTTTCGTCTTGAGACACTGTGGGATATCGGACGAGAAGATATGTCGTAGCTTCCCGAAAAATAATGTACTAAATAATATTACCTATTCAGAAAATTGATGCTTAATTTAATGTTGGCCGCAATTTCACGTGCATATAAAACAATTTCCTTTCTAGATTATCTATTGTATTTAGCGCTTCTAGCGGGAGTAGATGTGCCCTTTCATATACAGTGTCAAAGTAAAGCAACGATTGTACAGGTCACTTCTTGGATGGGTGACCACTTTTTGTTTCATTTACGTCAGGGCGCTGCCGTGCTTTGGCAGTTCTAGAGTTTTTGGCTCCTTATAGCAATCCTCGGACCATATTGGAGTCATGAGAGAGATTCCGACTCCAGAGTTGGCAACACACTCACAAGAATAAGAAAATCGTGCAGGTGTAATATTGTTGTCTTTCACACATTTTACTAATCTGTGTAAGGTATAATAATAAAGATATTTGTATAGTATGGTATTGTAATGAACTCGCCCAGTACCGGCAGAACACACGGGTGTACGCGAAAGCCTGGCGTCACACAGATGGAAGTCCGTTGTTCGTACGAAGTTCGGGAGTTATATAAAGTATCGGTGTGGATGCACCTTTTCGTAGCAGGTAAACAACCCGGTAGTATTCCGTGTAGCGTATTGTCTGAACAAGAAAGCTGACATACTTTGGTGTACTCCGTTAAATATTTCTTTTGGCAAAGCGATGGCAGCTACAAAATATGGCTTTTGGCAACACTACAGAGCGCGGCCTAGTAAAGTTCAATATCAAAAGATACGTAGAAAGTTTAAAATGTGCATTTTATTAACAACTGTATAATATGTATATAACGGAATGGTCATCAGTACGGACGTCAATAGACTACGAAACGGAAGTGCATAGATGGCGCGCATCGACAGAGTCTAGTGACGTTTCGCCCAGTTGAAGAGGGGGTGACGGTTGACGTTCAACGGAGCGACACAACAAGGATCACTTCTCTTGGAGACTCCGGGCGAGCAACAAGTACCTAGAAACTGTCACTCGTTTCGTGTTCAGTAATCTTAAAATCTTTGCGTTACTGACTGACTGATAGACACGCTACAGCCGAAACTATTGGCCGCAGGAAGCTGAAATTTGGCATGTATGTTCCTTGAGGACCGTAGGGGTGCACTAAGAAGGGATTTCCCGAAATTCTCACGGGATCGGCCAAAACGGGTAAATTTAAAATAATTGCAGGCGTAGCTGCTGGCGTCCTCTAGTATAAAATAGTTATAGTCAGTTTTGTTAGATTTGATTTGGTGTGAACTTATAACGAACTGTGATGTGAAGTGTTGATACCGGCCAAGAATCAAGCACCCCGCCGTCATCAGAAGTGGCATCATGGACCAGCGCGACCACAAGGCGCGAGCGAGGGCGACTGGTAACACTGCTATGTTGGTGAATCAGCTGAGCTGCCAACTGCAACCGTGGTGACAGGCCGACTTGCAAGTGCGTTTGAGTGAAACGTGCTAGTTATTGTTGTAGTGCAGTTCTGTTGTAATATTGGTTTTAGAACCAACAGCCAGCTTTGGTTGGTTTTCTGCTAAATCTGGAACAATAACTCCGGTCTAGACTGTTCTTCGCAGGGCAGCGGCGCTCAAGTTGGTAAACTAATCGAATCGTACATACTAAGTTCATAGTGTAAGACTGTGCGGAGCTATTGCTTCTGATTTTGTGTAGAACAGCTTGTAGCTTTATTTCTTAAATAGACGTGTGAACTGCGGTGCTGTTTAGAAGAGTGCGGTTGGTTGGTTAGTGTAACCTGACGATAGTCAAAAGATTATTTTATCGACTCGTGGTGTTGATAATACGTAACAGTTTTCGTTTAAACGTGATCAGAGCCTAAATAAAAAGTGGCACTGGTACTCTTTGTAATTCTGAGTTGTACAGACGATCTCGGTATTGCAATTACACCCGCTTCTTTGTGTGCATAAATTTTTAACATGGCACATTAAAATGTTTCTTACTCTGATTATTAGATGGCACCACTAGTAAAATTAAATTCAATTTTAAAGATTTTACGTGTGAAAATTACCTACTGTGTGTTTTTAAAATTCATGGTGGGAATTGTTATCAAGTGCCCCGAGTTATGCTTAGGACGTTTAGGATTGATAGTGTTTCTAGTAGAAGTTGTTAAACTCAATTATTAGACGTAGAAGTTAGTTTCAGAGATTTTAGTTTTCATCGTAGGGAGAACTAGGTAAGTGATCGTTAGTGATGATTGTATGCTTAACCTTATTCTCATTAAATGGGTACTTTGTTAGTCGTTGTTGTGATAATTTTGAGGTACCCACGTTACGGTCAGTGTAGATTTGCATAAACTGGATAAGCCGTTTGTGCGGCTGCATGTTTAGCCATGCGTTGCCATTGGTTGGACCTGTAAAGTGCCTTTCTGGTTAGCCTAGTTTACCCTTGAGCTTTTGTGTTAGTCATAGTCTCAGTTTTTACGAAAACAAGACAGCCGTTAGTGCATTGTCATAGTATCACACCCCTTGTCCATCGTCTTGAACGCGAAAGGTCCGTTTCTGTATCGCTAATAAGGTTAGGATAAGCTTCGTATTTAGACTATTCATGACCAATTATATCGCTGAAAAGACTGGTTGGATACTTGGTAGTAAAGTTAACATCTAGAGTAGCAGCCTAGTATGATTTTCTTATAGTCTACTATGTGATAAGGAAAACCAACACAACATGTTGAACAAACCTAGTTTAAGATTACTTTGTTACGCTCGAAATGATTATCCGGGTGGTGTTGTGTAACCGGATGGAGGTTGAATAGCGTGATGTTGAAGACCCGATGGATGTCAGAGTATGAACAATGCAATATTTTAATGAGTTTCCTATTATTTTAACGAGTATGTGTGTTGTTCAACATGTCACCTTCGAGAGAAAGAGTTAGTTGTGATTTTCATGAAAACCTGTAATGATTTTTCTTTATTCCCACTGACTTGGGTCAGGAATAGCCGAACAACTAGATTTAGTGCTGTGCGATAATGTTCTTTTATTCCTAGAGCGAAGTGCATTAAGGTGTGGTTGTCGATCGCAATCACGGATACCCTGCTACTCAAGTAGGATTTTTGATCGCTAAAATCATCTACCTCTGGTTTCTGTATTGTATGAAAAGAGCGTGTTGCGAGAATCTGAAAGTACTCATAGACTGCCGATTGGTTATCTCAGTCGTTTCCTCTATGTAGCCAAAAGAAATCAGTTTGTCCGAAAGTACCTTATCAGTTCTCGCCATGTTCGTATTTGGTTTTAGTTTTTGTCAGTAGTCAACTGCAGTTTTGACATAGCTCATTAAGAGTATGGACGGGAGTTACGTTCTGTGCAGTTGTAAAATTGTAAATGAATTTGATAATCGCTTAAAATTTACAAAGTGCGGACGTTGAATTAGTCTGAAAGAACGGATACTCTAGTTAGTGCGTATACAATGAGACGAATCTTTGAAATACTAATGGAAGATTTATTTCCTTTTTGGGTAATCCTGGTGGCTAGCGCGGCCTGATGGCCGGCGCGGCCTGGTAGCTGGCGCGGCCTGGTGGCGAGTGTGGCTTGGTGGCCAGCATAGCCTGTGTGGTGCGAGGCCCGTGTGTGGCGCGCGGCCCGTGTGTGGCGCGCGGCCCGTGTGTGTCGCGCGGCCCGTGTGAGGCGCGCGGCCCGTGTGTGGCGCGCGGCCCGTGTGTGGCGCGCGGCCTGTGTGTGGCGCGGGGCCTGTATGAGGTCTGTATGAGGTCTGTACGTGGCTTTGAAGAGCCTGGTAGCTGGTATAGCTAAAGCATATCTGGCCGAAACTGGCAATGAAAGTGAAGGTAGTTTATTAAAGGTTTGAAGATGTAGAGTCCAAAGACCTTAGCTTAAATGTTTTGGTTAACTTGGTTTGAAATATCTTAAAGTATAAAAACCCATTTGAGGTCACAAAAGTTCTTTACGATGATCGTTTTAATCGCAAAGCCCTTAATTCTAAGCGTAACTGTAAGTACGCACTCAACAGGTTGCGAAATATGCCTGAAGGTCAAAGTACAATTGACAAAATTTAGGTAGAACAAAGTAGTTCTGATATTAAAGAAAATGTTTAAGTTTACATGATGATCGGATCGGACCGTACCAGAGGCTGACGTGTAGCCGTAGCTCGGTAGAAATCGGCGTCTGCTTACTTAGTAGTCGGTGAGTAGGCGGTATTGCAGTCAGCTCTGGTGGAGATCGGGTTTCAGTGGCGTTCCCATGTGGGGTTCGCAGAAAGTAGAGTAACTGGAGGTTACTGGGCTATGCATAGCCATGATCACATATAGAGCTTAAATGTTATGGTTTACTTGGTTTGAAATGATATCTTGAGAGATACAGCGATAGTGAAATGTCAGTTTTACTTTGAGTTTCCTGATTATTGATTTTGATACTGAAACTTTGTGCCAGAGGATCAGAGCATAACTGACGATCTTAAAGAGAAAAAAATTGTGAACCTTAATACTGACGAGACGGTAGAAAACTGGACTTACATGTTGATTGGTTGTTTGATTTAATTTCCGAGGTCGGTTTGTAGCCGTAATAGCCGTAAATCAGTACAAATCGGATTTAATACAACTGAGAAGGCAGTTGTCCGTGAGTACACGGTAGGTACGCAGACGACTCCGATGTTTGATTGGCACAGATAAATGGGTGGCAACCGAGTGACTGGTGTAAGGCCTGGTTTAGTAACTGGAGGTTACTGAATGGGGGCAACCGAGTGACTGGTTGAGTGCCTGGTTTAGTAACTGGAGGTTACTGAACGGGTATGAATCACATGTAGAGCGAGTTATTTGATTTGATTATAACGTGAGTCTATGGTAATTGACTGTATTGTCAGTAATGCTCTGAATCCAGCTCCTATAATAGTTAGGAATGTAATGTAGGAGGTAATTTTGTAGAAAATTTGATTGGAATCCTAACACTGTTTTGATTCAACCCTTACCTAGGTTAAGTCAGGAGTGACCGAGCAATGTGATACTGTGCGTGTAATATTTTGTTACAGATTAACACACAGGGACGTGTGTCTTGTAGGATGGCCGTAAACGGAATGGTCATCAGTACGGACGTCAATTGACTACGAAACGGAAGTGCATAGATGGCGCGCTTCGACAGAGTCTAGTGACGTTTCGCCCAGTCAAAGAGGGGGGTGACGGTTGACTTTCAACGGAGCGACACAACAAGGATCACTTCTCTTGGAGACTCCGGGCGGGCAACAAGTACCTAGAAACTGTCACTCGTTTCGTGTTCAGTAATACAAAATAGTTATAGTCAGTTTTGTTAGATTTGATTTGGTGTGAACTTATAACGAACTATGATGTGAAGTGTTGATACCGGCCAAGAATCAAGCACCCCGCCGTCATATATGATAGAAAAAGCTCTCTAAAGTACTTCCAAATTGAATGAACTGAAACTAGTAAAATACCAGTTAGAAAGACTTCACAAAATGGGCATTATTAGTCTTTTGCCCGTTGCTTTGGTTTTAGTCAATATATTACGACGCAAACCTTTTCCCTTCGAACGGACACACTCTTAAATTATTCATTATTCATCATCATCATCAGCCTTTAACAGTCCACTGCTGGACTAGGCCTCTCCTTTGAAAGGAGGAATTGGCCTACTATACCACGCTGGCCAAACGAGTTGGTATAGGGTTTGTATCAAGTTTTCCTTCCCTTATAGTGCTGTTCTCTGCATAATATGCTCCCTCTGTCGGCTCTTACGACACCCATGGGATGATATGGGGTGGTGACATTCCGTATTTTTAATCCGTCACCACACGGTCTATTCATTATTACCTACTGAACATTTCATAACAGAAAAACCCGATAACCCAGCCGACTGACCCTAAAATCGAACCCATATTCTTGAGCATGCATAAAATTGAAACTTATGCCATAAGGTCAATCTATATTTTGTTTACGATAACTGTGTCTGTGGTATCAATGCCATTTGGATGACACAAATTTTATATATTTTATATGTGACATGACATGTCATTGGCGAAGCCACTACCATCATAAAAACTATGGTTTTGAATATCTAAACCATACATACATATGTATATGACAATCTCCAGAAAAATGTACTTAAATCTGAAAAAAATATAGTCTACGTACAGTATAATAACTACTATGAATATAAGGATAATAAACTTCTATGTATTATTAGTCAATACTTTTTTAACACGGCTGAATAATTTTCTTTTTAAGCAAATCGTAAACTAACTAGGTGTATAGGCATAAGTAAGATTTAAACTAACTAGGTGTATAGGCATAAGTAAGATATTAAGTGTCTTCTCTAATGTGATACATAATGATAAGAATAGACCTGCTTGAAATCATTTAAAAACATTCTCTCGTTGATGATTCGATAATATTTCTCACCATAGTCATCACTTTTAAACAGTGATAAATATATTGAGCGTCGTTTTGTAGTCCACCACAGTCATATTTACCTGTAAGCAATAATTTAATCATTAAATTCTGTAATGATCTAAATACATAATCTGCGTAGAATTTATTTTAAAATCCTTTGATGTTACAATTTTAGAACATTATCTTTTGACGCGTCCGGGAAATGTATAGTGATCGAAGAATACGGATGTGATAAAATGAAACATGTGCATTATTTGATATAAAATTGTTTCAAGGTTTAATTGATGGTTGAGTGATTGGCATACAATATGTGAGCTATTGCGAATGGCTCTTTGAGACAGTAATTGGCATAGCTAAACCAATAGATTCTGGGTAAAGAAAATTTATTTTTGTGTGAATAACATTTTGTATTTAATGATAGATGATTTTTAAATACCATTAATACAGCAGATAAAATATCGCCCGTCAGAGCTACTATCTAGACACTAGCCGTAGTCCCGAGGCGTATTGTAAACCTTGATGAAAAGCATAAGAAGACGAAGTTTTCTCAGCTTCCAATCGCAATTTCTTCTCTTTCTTATCCTCTATCTTTACCTTTATAGCATGCACAGATAAGAAATGAAGGAGTTAAATATAAGCTCCCTCACACATCGTATGTGACACATTTTTGGCATACTGGCAAATTTTACATAGATTTATTTACTCTCAGAGGATGGAATTATTCTAGGCGAGCCAGTCCATTCATATTGAAGTTGTGTAAACATTAGATTCGTAAAGGTACTTGTATGGTTATACTATTTTAAGACAAACCAAGAGAGCTTTTAAAAAAACACAAGTTGCCTTGAGACGGTTTATTCCCAACCGATCTTATTATTATACAATATTCTGAAAGCCAAGCGCCCAAGCTTGTAGCTACGGTCTTATCACTAAGGTGTTATATGAATTCGTTCATTATTTTAAACTTATTCTAAGAGCATAACCGAGGTACCTCCTCAAAAATACAATACAACACAATGATAGAAAAACTGAAAAAGTACTAAAGAACAAAATGCTTTTATTTATCTTCATATTTGTTGTAGGTAGGTACTTTACCTCCATGTCCTTCCGTATTTTCATTCTCTATATAAAATTACATCACTCGAAGGTTCATACGGACAAATGTCCATTATCCTTTGTCGTTTTTCCATCCATCATCCATCATCCATCGGCAGGTGACATTTTACAGTCAAGCGTCATTTTGCTGATACCTTTTCGATATTGGCATTTTTCGATAAAGATGCTAAGTTATAGGTACTTATTTATAGAATTTTTATATTTATTCTTATTTATGGTTTATTCATTCATTCTTTTTATATTAGGTACAGCTATTCACTTCTTATAGTCTAAAGTCTAAAATCTGGGTAGACCACTATTATTTTGCAATCAAATACAAGCTTTGTAATCACTAAAATCCAAATTGTATTGATGAAGCGGCACATTCATTTAGAGTGGGGCGTTGGCAGCAAAGTCAAGTGTCTCGACATGAAAAAAAACTAGTGCGATTCACAAATGTTTGTGCCAATTACGTCTATTGTTCGAAAGGCAGAATGTATTTAGAATGCACTGGCTCTCATTTGAATAAAGATACAGACAAAAATGCACAACATTTCGTCAAAAATATAATATCATCTGTATATATGAAATCCTTGCGTTACTGACTGCCTGACAGATAACGCACAGCCAAAATTATTGGTCGCACGAAGTAGAAATTTGGCACGTAACATACATGCTAAATTTTAGCTTGGGTGCAAAGGAGTGTTTGCCCGAAATTGCCACAGGATCGGGCAGAAACTGATAAATAAAAAAAATGTGCGGGCATCCGTAGTAGGTACAATAATTTTATATCGACTAGCCTTGTTACAATCAATGATATTTCTAAATTTAGACTTGATATTCATTTGTATGACCTTGACCCAATAAAAATATCTAAAAGCTTTTTGTGGAAATTATATCAATGTAGTCGCTGGTGGATGATTTATGAAGCAACAGATAACAATTACAATAAATACCGTTTTTATAACACAATGGCGTTCTGTGTTTATTTATAAAATAATAGCATGTTTGTAGACGTTGTCAAGACTACTGCAATATTAAAATCGAAATAGTAAACGCGTGAATTTGTCAATTGTAAGCATTTTTACTATTAGGGTTTGTGCTCGGTAGGCTGTTAGTGTTTATCTTGTACGAAGGTACAGAAATCTGAGTATACGTGTCGAAGAACTGCTGTGAACCTAAGCTATTATGTATTGTAAACACAAACTGGCAAATTACAATCAGGGCCAGAAACCAGCAACCACTTCTTTTAAGAACATAATATGACTGCTGGCTGCAAAGAATCCAGTACACATACATAGAAAAAAATAAAAACAAATCCCACTATGCACGGTAAGTTGCTTGATTGTTGCACTTATGACGTAGAGTTTTAAGTGGTCACCTCATAACTGACTGTTCGTCGCGTGTCATAAATTCCCCACGTGATACCACTTCGTGTGATATACAGTATGCTGCTTTGTCTCAGTTGTTTTAATCCTTGGCGACACGGGAATTGGGCAAAGATAAGAATAATCCTATAGAAAACGCAACCTTTTTCTGAAAAATTTACCAGCTAGATATTTTTGGTATACTGTTCACAGATTGCTTGTTCCTCATCCAATCAAAATATTAGAATCGTGCGCAGTAAATCTCGAAAACAGTAAAAGCAAAGAGGGGAGAATTTAAAATTAGTCTGTGTCATCATCATCATCAGCCCTGTATATAATTATACTGCCCCACTGCTGGGCACGGGCCTCTTCTTACTATGAGAAGGGTAAGGCCATATTCCACCACCCTGGCCAAGTGCGGGTTGGCAGACTCTCAGACATGCAGGTCTCCTCATGATATTATCTTTCACCAAGCTTATTAACAATTTAATACGGACATAACTTCGAAAAGCAAAAGTCATTGGTGCGCGCTGCGTTGCGTTGGATTCGAACCCTCTGCGTAGTGGTCTCACCACTAGGCGATCGCTGGCTTCTTCAAGGTGCCTACGAATTAAAAATTACTGTTAAAAATAAGAATGACAAATAAAATAATGCTAGATTGAACCTTACACTTTTTGTTGCGATATTATTAATATAGATATAGTCTATATACAAGGATTTTTTTATAGATCTGAAACTAACAAATATTTCCACTTTTAGAACCGAATTAACGGAGTTACGAGTAAGTGGCAAAAATTCAATTCCATTTCCAATGTAAGTTTTAAAATCGTTATCTCGCTTAACCATATGATAGTTTACCACGAAGACACCGATAAATGTTAGGCAAATAAAATTAAATCTCACTTCGAATTCCACGTACGTTAAATCGAATTGGTTGAAAAATTTGTTCACCGTTTCTCTCCATTTCAGACCATTCTCAAATCGATGGCATACGAACCGAATTCTTTACTTAAGATAGAATACGTTTATATGCGTTTAAATAAAACACGCGGTATGACTTGTGTTTATACGATTGAAACAGTTATGACTAAAAAACTACTGGAATTATAACGACAAAGTAACCTGTCAATACGCATCATCACAGACAGTGCCTCAGTACTACAAGCTCTCGATGGCAACTGCTTTAACAGCGGCCTAATTATGGAGTGCCACCAAGAGCTGCAGAAAACTGCAGCGAGGAATCGGGTCACGCTCCAGTGGATACGAGGACACAGTGACTTCACGGGCAATGACGCAGCAGACCAACTGGCAAGGAAAGGATCGGACACAACAACTCTGGGACCCGAACCAACTGTTCCGATACCTTTCAACCAACTAAAAACGTGGTTACGCGAGAGAACCCTACAACAACATGAAAAAGAGTGGGCAGAGTTAAAAGAGTGTAGGCAATCTAAAGATGCCTTTCCCCAATTAGATAAACGACTCTCGCAAAAACTGTTGCACTCCAACAGGAAAACACTCAAGCATCTGACTGGCATAATAACCGGCCACTGTTCACTAAACAAGCATCTCTACAATATCGGCGTCACGGATAGCCCACTATGTAGGTGCTGCATGGAGACCGTAGAAACACCCGCTCATGTGATCCTACATTGTACCAGCGTGAACGACCAACGGACGAGGTTCCTGAACAACCCCAGAACCATGAGCGCAGCCATACGCAACACTGGTCAACTCATGGCCTTCTGGAAGGGGCTTGCATGTTATGAGTAGCAGGCGACAACCGTGTCCCTGCTAACGCACAATGGCGCAATTAAGTGGCTAAGTGCGGAAAACACCTGTCCAACTAATTAACTAACTAACTATGCGTTTAAATAAAACACGTGGTATGACTTGTGTCTAGAATTTGGCTAGAAGGAGCTGGGATTAATTGCAGCAGATTTGTGGAAGCGTGACTCTATTCATCAGCCCTTGTCAGCCACAACAAATCTCAGACACAAATGTACTGCGTTGCGCAGCGAATACAAGTATTAAGTAGGTACATGAAAATTTTACCTTATATCTCCTGGTGATGTTCTTGAGTGGAGTCCTGGAGGCAAGCTAGATACACACAAGACTAAAATTGGCCAATATTAGCAAGTGAATTATCTTTACTTTACCAGACTCCAATGCAGCGTCTTCAATGCACGATGCAAGTGGTAGTAGAATTCACAATTTCTCAAAATGTCAGTGTTCCATATATATAATATCACAAATTGATCAACACTGCGGACTGATCAGTGCCGGACAAATCAAAAGCGGCAGTTTTACGAGAGTTTACTCAATTTAGTTCAATTAAACAATTCACACGAAATGCAAAAAGGTGTGCTCACAATCAAGTCTTTTCCGAAAAAAAAAGGGGGGTTGACAGTTCAGTGTGACCATTGTCAGAAATTTTCAATAGACTAAACAAAATGTTACTTAATCGATATAATCGATTTGACTTATAATAAAAACTAATTCTATTTCAAACAACTTGTGTTTTTACGATTGAAACAGTGATGACTAAAAAGCTACTGGAATTTTTAACAACATATTCTACTTAGTTTCTATTCCATTGTCTAGACTAGCGTCAGTTTATGCCGAGGTACTGACTCCTCATTACGATAGTCCCAAACCCCTCAGAGATCTTCATGACAATAGGGACCAACTATTTACATACTGTCCGAGGCACTGGCCAAGTCATATTAACCCTTAAGAGCTATATAACCAACTAAAACTACATATAATGGGTACACCCATTATATGTAGTAAAACACCATAGTTTTAAAAATGATGAAATTATTAATTAATTGAATGAAGTTGTGCATAACTTACTTTTAACAGTTAATTTGGACCTTTGTTAATAATTATATGTAGTTATTTAAACATATTTTTTGTGAAAACCTTAATAAATTTAATTTGGAAATGTGACTTAAACAGCTAACTAAATTAGAGAGTACCATAATATTTTCTTTTTATTCTTCTTCTGTCCCTTATCCCAGTACAGTTGAGGTCGCGTATCCTCACTTTCTTTTTATATAAAAATAAATCCAAATACAAATCAGATGTTTTTGTTTCTGTTAAGTACAGTGTGTATTTAAAAAATATATTTATAAACATCTTCACGGGTGAGATGAAAAAATAACTTAATTTTTTTATACCTTTGGTTTCTTAGTAATATATAAAATTTCTTAGTAATAATAAAATAATTGTTTAAACCTTTAAATGCAAAATTAACACACATTACTTTAAATATATAATTATTATGAGATCTTTAGGTACAATTTTCACATCCTTGGGTACAATTACCACATATAAATAAATGTCCTATTCCAATAAGTCCTCTTCTTCAGGTACTAGTACTAGCTTTAGTTTCAAATTGCGCAGACAACACATGATCTAAAAATAATACGACATTAATAAAAAATCTATTATGCATGCAAAATTCAATAAAAACATATAAAAGATAAACAATTACGTTATTAATCAGTAGCGCACTATGACTATTATGTTATTACACTCGGGAGGCAAGCATGTAGCAAAAACTTGGCGTGCGAACGATCGCTCCCCCTGTGCCTTCAAAGGCTACCGACTACTTAGGTGGATACAAGAAAACACAAAACACTGTGACAAAAATTCAATAGTGTAGCGGCTATAAACCAAATGGAAAACGTAACCTGGCTGTAATAACACCCAGGTCGTTTTTACACCATATAACCTTTAAGGGTAATTAATTCGATAGCTCCGAAAAGTCAGTGGTGCGCGCCAAGAATTCGAACCCTTTGCAGTAGGCTATGTCTGCCTGTCTATCTATTTGTTTATCAATCTGTTTATCCGAGGTAATCTCTGAAACAGCTGAACCGATTTGAATGAACTTTCACTAAAAGAAAAAGGATTTTGTAGGGCAACATTTAAGCTATTTTATTTGACCTAGTAGGTTGCGCTCTTCCCGAGATATGGAATAACACAGGTGAAACCCTGGGGATATGCTAGTACATAATACCATCATACAGTCCATTTATTTTGCTAAACAAACCAGTAGTTTGAATCTGAACACTATAAACAAAACAAATATGCAGAACTATTGGCATAACGTTGGTATTTATTATCTCAGCACAAACATAGTTTTCCACGTGAACATGGACGCTAGAAATATACGACGTCTATAGTAATGTATTCGAATAATGCAATAACAATGTCCATTGCTAGTTTGTAGTAAAATACATTCAAGGTTCTGTTTGCATATGCAGCGTTGGACGATGTTCTCTGTTTCTTCATATTTATAAAGTAAAAGATCTTTCACTCGTGGGTTAAGCACCATAATTCAAAAAGTACTTTATCACTGAAGTAGGGTTTTGGCGGGTATAGGTAGTAAATGACTTTAGTTTAGTAATATAGGTCTATTTTATAGTCGTTAAGCTACTAAGCCTCCGCTGTCTGTCTGTCCGTCTGTCTGTCACCAGGCTGTATCTCATAAACCGTGATAGCGAGAAAGCTGAAAGTTTCACAAATTATGTATTTCCGTTGCCGCTTTAACAACAAATAAATAAAAATTAAAATATTAAGTGGGGTCCCATACAATGAACGTGTTATTTTTCGTATTTTTACTCAATATTACTAACGGTAACAAGTAGAAGCTTAAAATGTTCACAGAAAACATAGTTTTATATTACCTTTCAAAATAAATAAATAAATAGAAATACAATAAATATTTACAGGGGGCTCTCATACAACAAACGTAATTTTAAAGCAATTTTTTACTCGATCTTAATAAACAGGTAGAAACTTAAAAAACATTTAAGTATACATACAACAAACGTGACTTTCTTTTATAGATGATGGTACGGAACCCTTCGTGCGCGAGTAGGGCTCGCACTTGGCCAATTTTTTACCTTACAATTGCTACTAAGATCGCAATGTAAAAGGTTCTCTTTCTTGCTCTATACATTTGTCTCTCGACTAAAAGTCGGGCGAAGTCTAGCATGTTCGATTTACTCAAGGTCCCAAAATTGGAGCCTGATACGGATTTTAGGGATAACAGGTAAACTGCCTCCGTGGTCCAGTGGATAGCGTATGCGACTGCTGATTGGAGGTCCCGGGTTCGATTCCCAGGTTGGGCAAAAGTGTTACTGGGTTTTTCCGATTTCACAGTAGCAGCACGGAGTCTGGTGATGTGCCCGGTAACGGCAATAGGCTCGCTCCTTATTACGTGGGACCTAAAAATTCATGGCGAAATGTGGGTGTAATTTTACACCTCTGCCTACCCCTTCGGGGATACAGGAATGAGTCTATAAAAAATAAATATAATAAAAAAAGGTTAATAACGAAAGATTTTTACAAATCGGACGTAAAAATAATCCCTGTACATGTACAGTGATTGATTATTTTTATTTTGTTTACCTTTCTCCGACAGCCGAATGCTTTCTGTTTGTCGCATTTAGTATTTACAATAGGAATACCTGAAAGTCTAAATATAACTGCGAACCGCAACTAGTACATGTCCAGTGCACAGAACTTCAATTCAACGGTGTGCTTTTGTAGTTAAAATATCACAACAGTAGATTTATCACCTACTTGTTTTTTTAAATAAGTCCGTGTCGTTACCGAAAGTGTTTGTGTAAAGTATTAATAAGTATTTGTCTTTTTTTAAAGACATCAAAATCCTGTGTTGCTTTCTGAGTACTTTACAAACATACAACAAACTGACACAAAGCAAATGTTGTTGGCTAATAGTTGATTCACACATCACCTGAAGATGAGAGAGACAATATCTGGGTGTACTTTGTCCGCTATTTAACTGTTTGTAAAGTGGGGTACCTAATGAATCGAATGTTAAAAAATACATGTAAGTTAAGTAACTTACAACAGAAAATTGTAATCTTTGTCACGGTAATATAATCTAACAGTATTGTCTCCCTGAGTTATATGCCTACAGACGCGCAGTACGCAAACAAGCGATAGGGCTGCTCGCCTTAATTATTTTAAATACATCTACCTACTCGAATGTTTTTTAGGTTTTATAATTGTTCATATTACTTATATTTTTTATTCAAACAAATAAAAATCATGTAGGTATGTAAGCACCCTAGGAAATGACCTGTTGGTTACACTAAGTAGCCTAAGCAGTTACACTGAGCAGATTCATATCGGCTTCAATTCTGAAAATTAACCTGAAGGTACTATTAATCATAGACTTCAATGAAATAATACATTGTCCATAACTCAGATGTTCTGCTAGTATACATTATAACTACAATCATATCAACATATTTTTAAAAATAGCAACGTAGTGATCGATTAAGCTGATCAATTTTCGACTTTATCACATCACGCATAAGTAAAGGATTAAACATTGCAACGTAGTACCTAGTACATTTTGAACGCGGCGCGCCAATGCCAATTTTAACGAAATCTAATACTTATATAAAATTCTCGTGTCACAGTTTTCGTTCCCATACTCCTCCAAAACGGCTTGACCGATTTTGATGAATTTTTTGTGCTTATCCGGTATCTATGAGAATCGGCCAACATCTATTTAAAAAAAAAAAAAAAAATTTGCAAAACAACGTTTGCCGGGTCAGCTAGTTTCTTACTAAATTCACACCAAATGCAGTAAGCCAGCCCCTCTGCCCTAGTAGCTGACTATATGACTTACATTTTGTTTTAATGGAAATTAATTTGTTATACGTATTGTAAATAAGTTGTAACTCAGTAGGAAGGTATGAAAAGTACTATACTAGAACTAGTACTATATCACATCTTCGTAATTTGTAACATAGAAACAGACTGTTGTGTATTATTAGGTGTACTGCGCTCGAGGCGCGTAGCTATAACTCGAGTTTCGTGCGTTTGTATGGAGTTAGAATACTGTTAGATATTATTACCGTGTCTTTGTCTTGTAAAAAAGAAAATGCATGATAAACCGTTACCGAGACGAAAATGATATGTGAGCAGTCATAAAGTATCAAAACAAGGTATGTAACTTTTTCGAAATCTATTAAATATTCATACGATCCATTTGACTACACATTCCTGTTATATATTATTTCAAAACCATAAATTAACTTCGAAAGCCCTCAACTAATATGGTGAAAAAGTTAGGGTGCCACATCTAGCGAATAGTCAGCTTAATCCGATGCGTTACAAGAGTTCAGTAACGTACATATTATGTAATATGTAAAGTACATATTACATCATAGGTACGTTACTAAACTCTTCTATAAAACTCTTCTATAAATTGGATAAATACATGTTTATTTATTCTTTTTATATTTACATTCTATGGGATAAACAATTATATTGTTAAGCAATAAAGTTAAACAAATTGTATCAAAGACTTTAGAGACTATTACAAGTGTACAAAGTGCTTCTAAGACTCGGCACAACTATTTCTGGATTAGTATAACTTAGAGGCAGCGATAGTCGATTGGAGCCACCAACAGATGATACTTTGTAGATGTTGAGAATTGCAGAGGGTTTTGAGATCAAATCCACGGCGCATACTACTGGATTTTCAAAGGGCGTATTAAATTATCTTTTAGAAAAATGGTCAACTTATCGCTTGCCACGGAGAGCATGTGAAGCTGACGTGAAAGATATTTATTTTTAAAAATTTAAGCTAAAATAAGCCGAATTATAAATCTCATTCGTTATTATTCCATAAAATTGCGCAATCTGTTGAAGCGTCACGCGACGCATCATAAGCCAGATGTGACAGCGCCCTTAGGTTATAGTTGACGCAATAATGACTGCTTACGTAGTCAAATCAATTTAAAATAACAGAAAGTAGGTTTATGTTCGTACTAGTTGGAGACACGCGACGAAAGTTGATGACATTCGATTCATTTGTGCTCGAAGGCGAGCTATGTATTTCAATAATATTATATTCTACCAGACAGCGATAGCTGGATAAACCAGCAGACTGCCATGCTGAGCGTATCGGGATCCAATCCATGGCGCGCACCACTGACTTTGGAACTATGTGCGTATTGAATTGTTTATTATCGCTACTCCCGTGACTCGCAGAGCACGTTAAGGCGTTGGCCCCGGATGTCTTAAATATCTTTGAATTTCGCTGTAGGAAATAAGTAACTCTGAATAAATAGATACTGGTCTAAAGGATAGAATATCACTATCCCTTTGGGTTACGGAGGTCAGACAGGCAGTCACTTTGTAGAAAATCTAATACTCAGTCAAATTTATCATCGAAACTGGATTTGAAAAAATAGTTTTTCTACAACCCAAAGATCAAACATACCATGGTCAAGACTAGTGTCATTTAGTTCAGTGATGACCTGTATGAGGCAAGTCCAAATGGCATTCGAGTGGCATTGGAGTTATGGGCCAAATCTATTTAAAGTGTTGCCATCGACACTATAAGTAAGTTAGTTCAGGGGTACGAATTCACCATAACGACTGTCAAATATTCTCATGACAGCCGGCACCAACGGCTTAACGTGCTCTCCGAGGCACGAAATAAACGATAGTTAAAAATTTAATACGTACATAACTTCGAGAAAGCAGTGATGATCACCATGAATTCGAACCCGATACCATACCACTGTGTAGTAGTATATTAGTATCCCTACTAGGTGGTCGCTGCTTTTACAATTCGACTACTATTAAGTAATTAATGCTAAAGTTCTTAAGGATGGATGGATGGATGTGTGTTTCTCTTATACGCAAATACTAAACAAATTTTGGATGATAATTTTCTGTAATATCTGAATAGCAAATATGATTGCCGGAATAATCGACACCTACGCAGCGTAGCCGCAGGCAGAAAATAGTTTATTACAACGTACGTACGAATTATTACACGAACAACGAACGTAAATTATTACACATTAGCACATACAACAATATCGTTTTATCGAACAAAACCAGGTGTTACTCTAATGAGCTACAAACCGTAATTCACTCATAACCGTCGGCTGTAAACACGATGCCTGAGGCTGACTAACATTGAAAATAAAAACATACTTTTTTATCACAGAGAAAATTTATTTCTACGTTCCATTTACGATTATATTATTATCTTTGCGATTTTTGAGTGTAGCAATCAAATTATTTTATGGATGTACTGTTTTTGAAATAAAGCTTTTAAATGGCGGTTTATTTCTCGGAATGTATACATATTATGCGATAGACAGTCTTATGTTTAACAGTATTTTGAGATGAATGATGTAAAATAAGTAGATGATAGATATCATACTTACATGATTAGATATTGCCGACGGGGTTAGTTCGAATAGGAGTATTCTCGTGTCTACATTTTATTATAATTAGGTGTGGTAGTAGAAAAGGGAATTTGTTATCACTACATAGTATAAAACAAAGTCTATATTCTGTCTGTCTGTCGCTATGTATGCTTAAATCTTTAAAACTACGCACTGGATTTTGAAGCGGTTTTTTTTAATAGATAGAGTGATTTAAGAGAAAGGTTTATATGTATAAAAGGTGCATTATAAGCACTGCACCCGTGCGAAGCCGGGGCGGGTCGCTAGTGTATTATCATAGCGGCAGCGTTGTATACCAACTCTTTGTTGATACTGAGTCCACTATAAGTGTTGGCGCACAGGCCCTACAGCGATTATAAATGTAGCTGAATATTGAGACAACGATTTGGGATTCACTGGAGTAAGCGTAAGCACACGGGCCACACGTAACCAGTATAAATGCTGTGATCTGCAAAAATAACTGAAGTTAGGTGATAAGATGGATCGTGATAAGAGACGGAAAACTCGACATCCTATGACATCCCCTTTGACCAGCGTAGTATAATAGACTTGTTAGCCAACAGAAAGGATTTTGCTTACTATGACAAAATCCTGCTGTTGCCTCACAGTGCTATTGTGACGCAAATTAAGAAAGGCGTATATTATGTCCAGAGGAATGTGGAAGGTTGTGAAGATACGAGGTCAGTGATCGAAACGAATAGGGGCAATGTGCATCTGTTTTCGCGATACTGGTACAGATTACGTAGTGACTAGTGTTGCCGTTTGTGTAGACATTTTGTGGTCGATAGCAACCAAGAAATGTGTGACCAACGATGACTCAATAATCTAACGGCCTTCAATATTCTATCTATCCATAGATTCCTAATCTATGGATAGATAGAATTGAGTGAGTGAGATTTGAGTGTTTGAAATAGAAATATTATTTATGATAAGTCAAATCGATTATATCAGATAAGTAGCGTGTTACTTTGTCCATTGTAAATTTCTGACTATGAACTGTCAAATCATTCACTCACTCTGATTCATTGTCGATTTCCCGGTAAAAAATTGTCTTGCGCTCACGCAGTCTTGTAGTTTTGCGTTTTGGAATTGAATTATATTGATCGCCTTTTGAAAAGCACATCCTGGTAGCTTCGCGAATCGTTTTGTGATAAAAGATAAACTTGTAACATATTGAACATTGTAAAACTTGTGTGAATCCGCCCACGTGCATCGTGTTTGGTGCCCGAGGACTTCGTTGAAGAAAACCCTGACCATTGGACCGGTAGCTATAACGATTTGCTTGTTATTTTGGGGAAAATTATGAGTGTAATCTTATAGGACCACTCAAGAACATCACCAGGAGACCTAAGGTAAAATTACACATGTACCTACCTAGTACTATGAATTCATCGCCGTGAAACACAGTACATATGTAGGTGTTTAGATCTTTGCCTTGGCTGGACCAGACTGGATGAATTAATCGCTTCCACTGACCTTTGCAAAACTTTCCTAGCTTTCTAGCCAAACTCTAGATATTGAGATACATATTTATTTGACATTAGCTGCATACAAAAGATATCAAACAGATATCTCAAATCTCCAAGTCCATGGATAGATCGAATAATTAATTTAGTGATAAATCGGCCACAAGCCACAAACATTAAATGCAGCAAGTATATTTTGAAATAAATGGAGATTGCTGTCTCCAGCTCTTTATCTGTATTTTCCGTTCGTCGCTGCCCACACTAATAGACTTCCCGTAAATGTGCACATAATATTCTGTGTATGGTTTTCAAACCGAGACCACACGATTAAAGACCAATTTATATCATGTGCATTGGCTTAGACAATAACATTGTCCACTATACTATTATTTTAAACAGGGATGATGTCCATAACTACCGACCTATCTCTGTGCTCCCAGTAATTTCTAAAATAATCGAGAAGTTATTAAACAGAAGATTGCTAAACTTCCTTAATAAATACAATACCATTGCACCTTCTCAATATGGTTTTCGTACAGGTGTATCCACTGAAGATGCTGTGTCCAATATAAGTTCCTTAATTACCGATAATTTGGACAAAAGCAAGAAATGCTTATCAGTTCATATTGACCTAAAAAGTACATTTGACACTGTCTCTGTTCCCATTCTTATAAACAAGCTTGAAAACATAGGAATACGTGGAAATGCTCTCCTGTTATTTAAAAGCTACCTTACGGAACGTCAGCAACAGGTCAAAATTGATCAGTACATTAGTGAGCCAGATCGCGTCCTTTACGGCGTCCCACAGGGCAGTGTTCTAGGACCTACCCTGTTTCTTATCTATATTAACGATCTGTGTAGGCTAGATATCCCGTCCGGTAACATATTCTCGTATGCCAACGATACAGCCATTGTTTTTACTGTAACTTCTTGGAAGGAAGTTCAAAAATTAGCTGAAGCTGGACTGACTAAGGTAGCTAAATGGCTTAATAGTAATCTACTCACTTTAAATATTACTAAAACTAACTTAATATACTTTTCAATATATAATTCGTCTCAGCCGCCAGTAAACTTTGGAGTCCGGATTCATAACTGCACCAATATTTACTCAACAAATTGTAATTGCCCCATCATCAATAAGGTATGTAATACCAAATACCTTGGTATTATGATTGACCAGAAACTATCTTGGCCCTCACACCTGGAACTTCTCAAAAGTAGGATTAGGAAGTTTATATGGGTTTTCAAAACATTACGTGACGTCGCACCACCCGAAATATTGAACAAAATATATGTTGCATTGGTTCAATCTGTATTATCGTATTGTATACCTTTGTGGGGGGGATCAATAAAAAGTAATTTCATTGAGCTAGAGAGGGCTCAGAGGTCCATTATAAAAGTAATGTACCATAAGCCGTATCGATTTTCTACCGACGAACTGTACAAACAAGCTAGCATCTTATCTGTAAGACAATTATACATTTTCCATATTACCCTTAAGGTACACTCAAAACTAAAATTTGACTCAAAAATAAGAAAAAAACGAAATTATTGTAATGTTGCTCCCACCAGAACGGTCAGTACATCCTTCGCAAGAAGACAATTTGATAGACAGTCCTCATATTTATACACCGCTATTTTTTAATTTGTACAAAAAATTTAACAGGGCACTAAGTATCTTTAACGGATCATAATTATGTAGTTGAAAAATAAAAACACTAAGTCCCAAAACTGTCTCAAAACTGTCCACAAAAATACGTAATAATTGGTAAATGCAATACTAATACTATGACCGACCCGTGTACTATCATATCATTGATAAATTAGCCCCTCCCCGCCCCTCTGCGCCTGCGCCACGCCCCGACGATGTGACAAACAGTACTAAATTACTAGCGAAAGTCAGCGTGTCTAATTTCGTTGCAAAAGTTAATTGTTTGTCTACGATTGCCCGACGCGATGGCCTATCATATCAGTTCATATCACGGGAGTATGTAGCTATGCTTCGTGCGTACTTTTTGAGTGGAAAAATCGCGAGTGCATCTGTGTACCCATGGACATCGTATTATGAGTGTACAAAAGTGACCGGGTCAGTGTCAAACAATTAAAACAGTGCATATTGGATGCTTTTGACAACGGTGGTGGACATTTCGAAGGACAATGGAAATACTTGTAAGTTTAGTAAATAATACGTACTTAAGTAAATAATAATTTGATGCAGGCGCCTCAAAATCGGTCTGTGTTCTCCACACACCTTGAGGAAGGCCTATGTCCAACAGTGGACGTCTCTAGGCTGACATGATGATGATAAAATAATTTGTAAATAGCAGATGATTCTAACTTCATAAATACGCCAAAATTACTCTTTTCTTTTAGTCCAGAACACCATCTTTTATTTTGATATTTGTTTGCTTTCTAATTACATACCTCCGTATTTAATTACTTGTTAAACGATAAATTTTGGAGAGGGTAGAACTAACAAAATTAAAAAATAACTACCTACATTTATTATTTTTCTTCATTTTATTTTCTATTGCTACCTACATCATAAGTGCGACAGAGAGAATGCGAATGAGCAGGATGGAATATTATCAATGAATTAGTGAATGGATTGTAAAATATGACTATGATTTAAGTGAGATTTTCTACAATAAACAAATGATAATAACTTTGCTCTTTATTGATATTATGAAATTCTTACGTCACATATATGATAATAATATCTTCCCTAATCTGTCCTTAAAGTTTTTGTACTAATTAAAAAATAGCGGTGTATAACAAAATAAATAAAATTATCAACATTTACCCAATGACTATTCATGACTGTAAAAAAGCTTTACTGTGTAATGTTAACTAGCTTGTAAGAAAATGAAAATAAACAAATTTTATTTATTTATTTATTTACTATTGCGGTAGGTAATGTTTGTGCGGTTGAAACGGCTCAAGAGTAAGGACTTCTACGCACTACCGGACAGCTAACCGTAATAAAAAAATTGGATGAGAACGATCGGAGCGGTCGGCCGGCAGCTGCATCGCTGTGAGAATTGAAAGTTTCTTATACCAATTTTTGATTGCATTCAGCCGCACGGCTGGCCGCATTCCGGCTAACCGCATAGTGCCCAAGAACCCTTATTGACTCCGTCGCCATTCCAAATACGTTTTAGGGTTCCTACGCACTATGCGATTAGCCGGAATGTGACCTGCCGTGCGGCTGACTGCAATTAAAAAATTGTACGGTGAACATTTTACTGATGGCGGTTGCGCTTGAGGATAGCCGGACGGCTCACTGCATTCCGGCTAACCGCATAGTGCGCAGAAGCCCTTAAATTCTAGCTTGTACTGTTTATACCTCCGACAGCGAATAATAGTTATATGAGTAGCAATATATTAGTGCAATTAGTTGAAAGCCAAAGAGAAAAGCGGGTGCCGATTTATTAGTTGACTTTATTTGGTTCTGCTTGTTTTTTGATTAACTATAGGCAATGAAACGTCGGCTAGTAATAAATTAAAAATATAGTTTCTAAATCAGTCGGTTTAAATGTAATGACTCAGTGAAACCAATACAAGGCGGTAAAATCCGTAAACTGTAGTTTAATTTCAATGTGTAACATTCGGATAAACCCAAGAAGATATTATTATTATGACTATAGCCGTCATTATAGTATCTGTACATATCTAATCTAATACTTAAAAATAAAGCTGAAGAGTTTGTTTGGTCGAACGCGCTAAGCTCAGGAAGTCTTTATCCGAGTTGAAAAATTATTTGAGTGTTAGATAGCCGACTTTTCGAGGAAGGCTTTGAGATATATAACATCACGCTATAAGCCAAGAGAACGGAGCAGTAGCCTTAAATAACGCAGGTATAACCGCGGACTCATCTGATCTATACATACTTATAAATAAAATTGGAGTGTCTGTTTGTAGTATTATAATATAACTGCATTTTACACGGAACATATACCGAAATGACATTATTTACAATTTTGTCGGTCTGTCTGTCGGTCTGTCTGTTTGTCCGTTTGTTCTCGCTAATCTCTGGAACGGCTGGACTGATTTTGACGGGACGTTCACTGGTGGATAGCTGATGTACCAAGGAATAACTTCGGCTATAAATTAACCGGGTATGCGAAGTAGTTCTCTCAGGACGCGGGTGATACCGTGGGATACAGCTAGTTATAAAATAAAGTCCTCGCGGCGTACTCTCTGTCTGTGTGAAAGCGATAAATCCAAAATCTACCGAACGGATCTTTGCACGGTGTATAATTGCGGTTGGAGCCACGAGCAATGTCTAGTATAATAATTATAATATGTATGAAGACATTTGTATTTATTTCTAACGGTTCCCCTTAGGCATTTTGTCTGTATCTTGAAGGTATTTTTGTTATCCCATACAAAAAAGAAACTTTCTTTCACCAAACAATTTTCCTCAAACGACGCCCAAGTTTTAAAAATGCATGATACCAGCTTATTATTTTCATTAAAAGTTTTCATATTAATGAAGGGTAAATGCGAGTTAAAGTTTGGCATATCAACTCAAAATGCTTTGAATTTGTTTGCCGTTATTCAGTTTTTAATGTTGGCTATGGATTTCAGAATTCGTCTTGCCCTGGTCCCAATTTATTTGGGGTCGACGCAGTATGTCCTTCGCTTCCATACTTCTGTGTCACTAATCATGTGATCGTATACCCCATTCTCTTTCATACCCATCCTCACACAGTACATCCATCCACTATAGAGTAGATGTCATAAATTGACTGTAGCTTGAGGTGCTCTGACTCTGACTTACACGACGTCAATTAGTGACTTGATTACCGTCTGTTAAAGTGCAGTCAGACAATCAAGATAACGAATTTTAACAAATTGTCAGGGATTCATAACATTATAATAATAAGGATATGGCAGCATTTGGCATATTTGGCCAAACACAAACTTCTTTGCCCAAATTTCTACTAAAATCGCAGACCTGTGTCTGGCCGTTCACTGGTATGTCCGTACGAACTGGTGGTTTTGTTAAGAAGGCAGCTTCGCTGGTAAGCATTGCGTGGTTTATGAGTTGTCTGTGTTGGACAAAACTACAGGCAAAACTTAGTGGTCCACAAATGGTTGCTTCGAGACTGAGTATTCATTGTCTCGGTTGGTTGAATATTTGTTGGCGAAGGCCCCGCGTATAATTAATTATAATTCCAAATACGGGATGTCATTGTACAATTATTTGTCAAATCTATTTTACATGGTGAAGGCAAAATTAGGCCTGGCCCACCTAACAAAAATAAAACCTAATGCAACTTGGCGTTTGATATTTTTCTCACCTGCGACCAAATTAAGTTGCTTCCTTTACACTTGGTCGACTTATACCGGTGGTATGACCCTACAATGCAAATATTTATCCTTACCAGGTGAGCCGAATTACTGGCAATTTTGTCACGTACTGTCTACCATCACACAGCACAAGACGGAAGATAATCACTATTGATGTTTGCAGTTTGTGTTACATACGGCTGGATCAAATTTATTTTACTTTTTCTTCGGCTTTGATTTAATCCTCCTAGTTGAAGTATTTATTATCGACTAAGGAAGACCTGTTGCACGTAGTGACGGATTAAAAATACAAAGTAACACAACCCTATCTCATTTCGTGGGTGTTGTAAGAGGCGACTGAGGAAATTATTCGAAGCAAAAAGTATCTCTGCGACGAGAAATAAATCTCAATACCAGAACCTATTCCAAACCCTTCTGGTCACTGACGCATAGTCAATTTATCCTATTGGCTCAAAGTTAAAATCACAATACTATATATTATTATCACGCAAATTAGGAGAGGCCTATGCCCAGCAGTAGACTGCAAAAGCCTGTTGTGATATCATTATGATACTTTTATCGCATGCGCCATACCAGCGCAATCTAGGCAGTATAGTAGTCAAAGAAGCAGTAATAAATAAACAACAATAATCTCCACCGCTATATCTTTTTTCATAAAACTGTTATTCACTTCCCTACAATCATATCGTGTTATTGCGCTAATTGACTCAGAGGTCAAGCTAATGAAAACAAAACAATTGATAATACACACATTAAAATTGCACTATTACTGTAATTAGTGCGCTTTGTAGCCGATTAACAGAATACTCGACGATTTATACACCCGTAAATATAATATCATATTATTATTTTAGTTAGTATTAAAATAAAGTATTTTTTCTGATAAATGAAGTATTATAAAATAAAGTATTTTCTGATGAATAAAGTTAAGTATTTATTTGCTCTGTCGTCTGATTGTGAATCAGTAAAAGACGCATTAACATAGATATGTGTCATAGAAAATAAGAGTTTGTCTATTAAAAAATTAACCAGTGTAGACTAGCGTTTTCATCGTGATTAGTCAATCGTATATTGAATCCATTCATTCGTATATTATTACACGATTGAGCTTAAATGGACCATAATCTTCGGCACTTATATTTATACATACAGCGCCATAATTATTTTCTAATATGAACATTTTTAGATTAAATGTAGCTCATGTCGCTCAGATTATGATTAATAATCTCTATATATTGTGCTCTATTTAGTTTCTCATTTGAACTTTCAATAAATAAAGAGCAAGCAATATTTTTATAAGTCTAGGAATTCGAAGAAAACGGTTTTTGAGTTAAGTTTTTCAGAAAAACGTCCACAAGACAATGACAAATGTCTCAATCTCCAGAAAATCTTCCAAAATACTTTTAAATCGTCTTTACCAAGGATTTCATGGATTGAATAAAACTTTGTACAAGTTTTCGCTGTAAGTGACACAAAATTTTGCACTTATTAACTTATAAAAGAGTTCGAAACTTACTTCAAGTTGAAAAAAGTTGGTCGAGAGATACCTTTATTACATATCTAATATCGCAAAGTACACGCTAATTTATGTAATTGGAAGCCTCAATTCAAATAAGTAGCTACTTGGTATACTTATTACATACGGTTCTTAGGAGAACATACTCAAAATATATTAAGAAGAACATATAAATGAAATGTTTCATAAACGCTGTGCTTTTATTTGAAGATGTTTCTAAATAGGATGAAAAGTTCACGGTGTTATAAGCACCGTTAACATATTAAGTCTGCCGTTGATAACTTTTCTTCTCAAGTCTTTTCGTTTTTTAATCAAGTCTCATGAAAAGCTATGGCCCTTTTACATGTTTGAATATTATGATAATGAGTGTCAGTCAAAAGTGATATCAACAGGTTAGTAACATATGTGAAATCTTTAGTTATTACCTTTTTATTTTTCTTGGCCAAGTTTTGAACCGCGGGAAACGTTTATGAACGTTCCAACAAAGGTGTTAAGCACACCCAACGTGATATAGGATTGTTACTCCACCTTGCGGGTTACCTTACTTTAAATACCTACTTAATATTCATACTCAAAATTATATATTGTGACGATATGCGATGTTTATTTGTAAAAATCTCACACATAATTGTGTGTGTGCGTGTTAAAGAAAGTAATTGGTTACTGTGCGTGTCCGCAAATGAATAGAAAGTCATAATGGTCACGTTGATGTAAATTTGATTGGTTTTATGAAATGTACTGTATAGTGTATCACCCTTTTGTATTATGGCGTGAGCATAATACAACATTCTGAAAGCTAGTGTGATAGACATCATATATTTTTTTATTCAAACTAGACTAGCAGAAACGGATTTTTCCTAAGTCGACTCGCGTGGCAATATATCATACTAGAGAATGCCCGCGGTTACACCTGCGTTGTTTAAGGCTAATGCTCTACTCCCGTCGCTCATAGCATAATTTTATATAGCCTATGGCTTTCCTCGATAAATGGGCTATCTAATTCTGAAAAAGATTTTCAAATCGGACCAGCAGTTCCTGAGATAAGCGCGTTCAACCAAACAAACGAACTCTTAAGCTATATATATTAGTACTAGAGGACTACGTGCCAGCAGCTACGCCTGCATTTTTTTTAATTTACCTGTTTTGGCCGATCCCAAAGCAATTTCGGGAAATCCCTTCTTATTGCACCTCTACGCTCCCCAAGGAACATACATGCCAAATTTCAGCTTCCTGCGCCCAATAGTTTCGGATGTAGCGTGTCTGTCAGTCAGTCAGTAACGCAAGGATTTTATATATTAAGAAGATAAGATAATACTCTCACTGGCACAAATATTTATCATATTATTTCTAATATTAAAAAAATATAAATCTGGAAAGGTGTATGCTATGTGTGGAAGAAGAAAAATATTATCAGACATGTGAAACTCAAATGATCTGAAAGGAAAGATATGTGCCTGGTAGTATACAGTTGATAAACGCTGAAATTATTTAACCTATTTTGATAATCATTTCACCATTTTATGGCCATGAACATTTCAAATTGTGAAACCATTAGTAAACGGTAGTAATAATATTAAAGTGAATTATTTCTCTCGCATATGTATGAGCGTATTCTCTGGTTTCTAATCATTGTCAAAATATGTAACCATTCAAATTGCTAATGTCTAAAGACAATACTTTAACCCAGCAACTAGGCCAAAATTTGATATTATTTGCCAGCCAAGATTACGGAAACATTTTGATATAACTCCTCATTTTTTTTCGCGGGTTCTGCGGCTTCGCTCGCGTGGGAGTCGCTTTTTGCGGTTATAAGTAGCCTATGTTATTTTTCTTCTATCTCCGCAAAAAAAACATACGTTGATTTGGCGCCGTAGCGACATAAAAGATGTTAGAAGCGATTTTTTATTTTTAAATCAGTGTTGTGAATGATTAAGAATTCCCCATTTAATTACGTAACAGGTGACTAACAATAGTATCTTGTAGGTGTCAATAGGTGAAGCCAATAGTATCTTGCTGAAAAGACTAACATGCACAACAAGCCCTATGGCAACTCATTTGGCCAGCATGGTATCAAACAATTTTTCTATTGACTTGTCCTGTCAGGGATAATGGTCTACGAAACAGGCTGAAGCAGTAATATCATCAGTCCTGTATATACTGCCCACTGCTGGACACTGGCCTCTTCACACTATGAAAAGGGTAAGGATGACTTTACCCTTTTCATAGTGTGAAGAGGCCAGTGTCCAGCAGTCGACAACGGTGGTCAAGTGTGGGTCGATAGACTTCACATGTCTTTCAAAAACGTAATGGGGAACTTGCCGACATGTTCAAACATGGTTTCCTCACGATGTTTGCCTCTGCGTCTGTCAGTTTATCTGTCAGGCTATCAGTGTCAGCGATTTTGATATACACACAATCAGTTCTTAAAGTATTGATTTGACTTAATAAGTTAGTATAATTGGCTGAATTTATTCCTTTACACGAGCGACGACTCTATGAATAAATAATGACCGAAGACAACCCGATAAGAATGAAATATCTTCTGTAATTTTTTTAGGCAGAATATTTTTCATGAAAATTATCATTTAAAGACTCACAGATGTTCCAGATCGCAATTAATATGATTACTAGCTTCGAGCCGCAGTTTTTTCGTATGCATGAAAGATAATAAATATTATAATTATGATAAAACTAATTATAAAACTATTATTCTTTTGCGCTAGGAATAAATCCCGTCCCGCGGGTGACTTTACAAACACATAATAGAATTCCACCAAAATGAATAGGCAAATCTGCACAAAGATAGTTATCAAACAAATATTACAAATAAAAATAAACCCTCGTTTAAGCCAAACCTAGTTATTCTATTAAGCAACGTTACGGCCCGTTCACGTCCAGCATCGGCGTGAGGCAGCGATTTCGATGTCCATGGCGCGTTCTACTCCATCTCGGCAGCTGTTACGTCAAAGTAAACGCGCCATGGACATCAAAACCGTTACTGCTGTCGCACGCCACTGCTCTTCGTAAATTGATCGTAACGCTTAAAGTATACGCGAAAATAGCAATTAGCTAAATGAAATTACGCATTTGCAGAACGTCCTATCTGATGTCATAAAATACGTTGTCTGGAATTCACACCTTTTTAATTACATTGTGGCGTCAGGTATGTTTGAGTCTCATAGATAGCGATTAGCGAGGAATGATAAGGTAGTTGAATATCTTTTTTAGATCATAGCTGTTATTTTTATACCAAAAATACTTAGTGCTAAGATAGTTACTTATTCTCAATGTAAGCCATATTGACATTAACATACATCATATTTTTTAAAGTACTATAAACCTTTGATATATTAAGATGTTATAAAAAACTAAGTATACTATACTATTATAGTATAAAAAAAACTGAAATTGTGTCAATAATGCAAGTATATAACTTGCATTATTGTCTGACTGACAGATAAGCCACAGCCAAAACTATCCATTAATCTATTCGTTGGCGTTAAGGCGTATGTTATTTTCTTTGAGATCAATCAAATCAAATATTCAATTGTGCCAAATATTTCACAGGCTACTCAAAATAATGAAGCATTCTAACACAAATCCAAGTAACAGATCATATAACCAATACACACACAACTATGTAATAAAACAAACAAACACATGAATAGACATTCAACTATTCATGACAGATTATTCAACGCAAGCAGCGCTATTAATTTCCATGAATGTATTGCCATTGCAGATCTAAATCGTAGCTTATAAAACAGGTAATCGTAGTTTATTCATATCTGTGGCAATAATAGTTTAGACTGTACTGCAATACGGTGGATTACAGATATTGAAAACATGATTAGGGTGAAGCCACTCGTATTTTGGAATTATATCAAGAGTTTGATGCTATTACACTAAACTAGTCGATGTCCAGTTTTATTTCGGAGTTATTGGATTTATTGGGGGACCGTAAGCTGTTGTAAGTAGATTGTAGGTTTGGTAGTGATTTACGAATACCTATCTACGGATCTATTAGGTTAAGAGGTGAATCAATTTTATGAGTTATACTGCGTCATTTATATGTTAATAGGTATGATTATTTATTATTTATATTATAACTATTTTGTTATATTGTTATTGCTTCTAGGTGTAAATAATTAATAATATAATAATAGTCATATTAAAAAACCATGTGACTAAGCAGGGTACTGTTTATAATTGTCAAGCAACGCATAAAAATAATGAAGGTCAAAATAGTAATGGATTTTTTCTCTCTCTTCTTCCCATAAGAAATTGTTATATTTGTCTGATATAATAAAAGTTTATATTGATGTATTACAATTTTGCTTCCAAGCTGCGTTGGCTCACAAGCCCAACAAGTAAACGTCATTTTAATTATGGCTATGGCCATCTGACTTATTTTTGTCTACCTCATTTTGAGGCGTTTTCTTTTTCTGGTCCCTACGGTATTAGGATTGATCAGTATACATATACACCACATTTTTAATTAGTACAAAAAATTACCGGGGCACTAAGTCACACAATCTTTAACGAATTATATTTGTGTAGGTAAAAAATAAAAACACTAAGTCCCAAAACTGTCCACAAAAATACGTAATAAATGGTAAATGCATAACTAAATCAATGACCGACCCGCGTTTTATGTAGTACTACGAGTAGTAAAATATTTCTATTGGCTTGGGTACCTATGCGGCACTGCTCCATTGATAAATTCGGGCAAACTCGAAGCTCGCCACCACCTGGCCCTCTGCGCCCGCTCCGCGACAAACAGTGCTAAATTGTTAGCGGAAGCGAGCGCATCGCATTTTTCGCCTCAACAGTTAATTGTTTGTTTAGTTTTACCGACACGATGGCTTTTCAGTTCACATCACGCGAATGCAGCTGTGATCTTGTACAGGGAAGAGTTTGGAAGCCAGTGGATCGGTCGAGGCGGGCCTGTAGCTTGGCCTCCATGCTCACCTGACCTCACGCCCATGGACTTCTTTTTGTGAGTGTAAAAAAGTAAGCCGGTTAGTGTCGAACAATTAAACCAGCGCATAGGGGACGTTTTTGATGAAGTGAAAAGACAGAAGCGTACTTCTCTCGTTAAAAAACAATTTAATAAAACGTGCCCGTCTGTGTATTGACAATGATGGTGGACATTTCGAAGGACAATTGAAATACTTGTAAGTAAAAATTACCTATCTACGTTACTAATAATTTCACGCTGGCGGCTCAAAATCGTTCTGTGTGGAGAACCTTGGGGAGGCCTATGTCCAGCGGTGGACGTCTCTAGGCTGACATGATGATGATGAAATAATATTTGTAAATAGCAGCTGATTCTAACTTTATAAATACGCCAAAATTTCTATTTTCTTTTAGTCCAGAATACCTTCTTATATTTTGATATTTGTTTGCTTTCTAATTACATACCCACGTATTGAATTACTTGTAAAAAGGTAAATTTTGCCGGTCCTAAGCCCGAATGAAGTATGAAGGAGTGGTTAGAATTTAGAAAATTAATGAAGTAATTAACTACATCACTTATTCTTTTGTTTCATTTTATTGTCTAAGGATACCCACATCATAAGTGCGACAGTGAGAATGCGAATGAACAGGATGGAATGCTATCAATGAATTTGTGAATGGATTGTAAAATATGACTATGATCTATGTGACATTTTCTACAATAAACAAATGATAATAACTTTGCTCTTTATAGATATTATGAAATTCTTACGTCACATATATGATAATAATGTCTTCGTTAATCTGTCCTTAAAGGTTTTGTACTGATTAAAAAATAGTGGTGTATAGATATAGTATTGCCAGTGTAGTTTGGCTCTTTTCATTGCAAATCTTTACGATAACAGGCTATTTTTGAAGCTATCAGCAAAATCACGCAATATAGTTAAATCTACTGTAATCGTATGGTTCTTAACTTCGTTGAGCCTCATTACAACGTACATACATCGAAGTATTATCAATTTAGCACTTTTAAATTATTAAAATGAAATAAATACAAAACTACACGGAAATAAATACAAGACTACAAGATCCTTTATTTTGGTACATAGTCAGTGGATGGCTCTTACAATATAATGTGCAAAACCTGTTGCATTTTATGTCCCTACACTAACTGGAACAAATTAATAGACAGAAAAAATTATTCCTGACATCGACTATCATTTTATCACTGAAGTTTATAGTACTCATCCATTAGTACTATGGTTGACCTACGATGTTAGCTATAAAAACACCAACCTTGCCTCAACAATTACTTTCACATTAACACTGATGGCTCATAAAGTGAACACAGTTAAGTACACTTTAAGGAAACTGAGTGGGCAAAGTTAGATATGATGAACAACCGTATAAAAGGGTGTACACATACATTCTAGGTAGAGACGCCTACGGATTAACAATACTTTCAGACTATTGTGATTTAGACAATTTTCAAAGAGAGAGAGGGGTAGACTATCGCGTAGTTAATTTAGAAATAAAGGGAAAATATCTTCCTTTTAAGGGTTTAACTGATCCAGGTTTCACCTTGCTTAAAATAATTAAACAATACTGTTCTAAAACGCAAACTATAACTTGGCGTGGATTTTAGTTCCCGCACTGCAAGTAAACTGTAAATAAACGTATCCATAAAAAAGCTTCTATGGCATTTAATACCGCTCGATCGGCCGTACATGATCCGATAGAGAAATGTATATGAGATTTAAAATGTTGTCGTTACAAGTTTGTTCTACCTCGCGTTGCTATATATTAAGTCACTTATTCAGCTACAAAATAAGGATTAAAAATTCTGTGATTTGATACAAAATAAACTAAACGAATGATTGACAGAAAATGAAATTTTATATCATAATTTTATCTGTGATATAAAAGTTTGGTTCTTGCATACATTCCAGACCAATAAAAAGTATATTATATTTATCCTATTTTCTTTAACTTCATCATCGTTATCATCAGCCTGACTTATTCCATTCATTTACTGATACCTAATGAAATTGTTTTGACAAAATTTCATCAACTTAAATCTTAACAAGATTTACGTTTGTATTTCAGATTAGCTGGCGTCCCAGCGGGCACCTTTATTCATGAGCAGAGCGACCTGTTGAGGCGTCACACAAGGCGCGCCTTTGGGTCCGGTACTAATCGGACTAACCCGAATAATATACTTAGTTAGGACATTCATATTACATGCCAGTTTATCCTTCCTCTCCCTGCATTGCCCTGCTCTACTACTTCCTTATTAACTTCCTAAAGTAGGAAGTACTGGATGCGTTTTTTTTTCCATAATGATATATATACTTTTAAGTATACAGGAATAGCTAACATTTTTGCTGTTCAATGTTTTTGGTAGCTACTATCCATTAAATAAATTTTAAAATATTGAAGAGTTCACTGATCTTACACAGTGAACCCTAAGAACATAAATAAATTATTAATTCAATATCAGAAATGTATCTAGGGAGAAGCAAAACAAATTTATCTAAACAGTATAAATACAAACAATTAATATAATGAATCGAAATTGTTGTTACTTGGTGGAAGTCAATTGCGAAATTAATTTATTTTAAATGCGGATCACGTGCCGTCACTTTATTTACACTCAACTTATGACAATTGGTAACTTAATGTTAATTAAGTTACCAATTGTCATAAGTTGAGTGCTGAATTAAATAATGTGCGTGTTAGATGCTTCGTGCAATATTTTATGTACCTACATATTTCAACTTTCGTAATTCTTTTTTGCTATAACACATTACCTGTTGCTCTCAAATCTAAAATGCTTGTTTCAAAACTTGGTTTCTCAACCCCTTTGAATCTTAAAAATAGCTTCCGTGAACATCGACCTAAGTCCTAAAAGAAAGTTGCTGTGTAAAATTTTACATTTCTGGATTAAATAGTTTAAGCTTTGCGATGCCATATTAATCGGGACAAGTGATGTAAGATTGATATAAGATAATAAAGGTAAGTAGAAGTCAGCCGCCAGTGTCTCAATCAGGCCTCACTTGCACGTTGAGAGCTCGAGAGAAAGAGAGAAAAAGGTCGCGCAACTTTTTGTTATTCAACTATTGACTATGCTAAACTTTCATTTCATTATCACTCCCTGCTCCTGGACGAAAGACAGAGATGTTGAAAAGGTACGGTTTCTGGTGCTCACACTCGCCGACAGACAAAAACTGTTATTTTAAATAGATCACCTGCAGTAAGATAGTAGTATCCCAGCTTAGTCGTGCTGTATTCAGCATGGCTCAACCACTCTAAACACTTACACTTGCTGAAACAAAGCCTAAGTGCTCTAAACCCCTTAAATACTTTACGATCGTGATCAACACCCTTTAAATATTAGATGATGCCCTAAATTATGTGAAAATTTAATATATTTGCGGATTGGATTTCTATAAGATTAACGTCAATAGCATGATATATTATCTTAATATATAAATTCCTTGCGTTACTGACTGACTGACAGACAAGCTACAGCCGAAACTATTGGGAGCAGGAAGCTGAAATTACTAAGAAGGGATTGCCCGAAATTCCCACGGGATCGGCCAAAACGGGTAAATTAAAAAAAAAATGCTGGTGTAACTGCTGGCGTCCTCTAGTATGAATATAAATAACTACTGCCTCCGTGGTCCAGCGGATAGCATATGCGACTGCTGATCGGAGGTCCCGGGTTTGATTCCCGGGTCGCGCAATAGTGTTACTGGGTTTTTCCGAATTCTCAGTAGCAGCACGAAGTCTGGTGATGTGCCCGGTAACGGCAATAGGCTCGCCCCCTATTACGTGGGACCTAAAATTCACGGCAAAATGTGGGTGTTATATTACACCTCTGCCTACCCCTTAGGGGATACAGGCGTGAGTCTATAAAAAAAATTATAAATATCTTTAATAGATTTACTAGTAGCATTGACCTATTTATCTATTTGTATTTTACATTATTAACTTATCATAATCATTAGTCCACTACTGGACATTAGCCTTTCCTATGGTACCAATACTACTCTATTCATTATTAATTTGCTTTTTGATCCGAATATATCAAGTTTATATTTTTACTCTAAAAGTTGGTTTGCAAAATACAAACTATTTCCTTCAAGTAACATGCCCGCCGAAAGCTATAATTTATTTCCTTTGCCTACATATTGTTCCAAGTTTTCCTTAACCATTTATAGCTAGTGATTTGTTTGCTTTGTTAACCTTTCTTTAGAAACATGGTATCTTTCAATTAGAACAGGTAGGTAAAATACATTTAAAATATCGTTGATATACCCACATCATTATCATGATCTATCCCGGTTACGATCCCTAGCCTTAGATTTAGAGCTCAGTGTTTGCGAACCCATTAATATACCCATAGTTATCAGTATATATAAAATTCCTGCGTTACTAAATCACTGACAGGCAAGCCACAGTCAAAACTTGAGCGCAAGAAGCTGAAATTTGACATGTATGTTCCTAGGGCATTGTAGGGGAGCACTAAGAGGTTTTCCGAAATTCCCGCGGGTTCGGGCAGAAACAGTTAAAAAAAAAGTGCGTTGCTGCGGGCATTCTCTTGTTGAATATAAAAAAGTATTACCAAAAAGAAAGTCAAAAACCAATACAGCAGTAAGCGTATGATCATAAAATGCTTGAACAATTGTTCTGGATTACTTTGTTAATAGAAATCAATAGAACCATAACACGCAATCAAATTGTCTGATTATCGACCGTTCTGCCTAATACAGCTCACAATACTATTATGTACAACATTGCATTTGTATCTGATATACGACCGGTAAATATGAATGTAAATCATTTGTATAAGGCGCATATTATTGCACGTTATTGCTAATTTATTATGATGAGCCGATTTACCTCCACGTGTATAGAAAGCAATACTAGGAATACAGTTAGTAACATCTCATCTCAAGGACGAGGTCAGAAATAGATATTGTTATGTACCTAGTAGATACTGTAAAGATACATTGGTTTACAGTATGAATAAAAAAATAATCTGTTCATAACTAAAATTAGGTTTATGCTGGTGAGGTTGGGCAGAAGTAGTTCATCATCATGCCAGCCTAGAGACGTCCACTGCTAGACATAGGCCTCCCCCTAGGTTCTCCACACTGACCGATTTTGAGCCGCCCGCATCCAACCGCTTCCCGCGATCTTAACCAGATTGTCGGTCCACCTTGCGGGAGGCTTACCCCTGCTGCGTCGTCCGGTACGAAATAGTTAAATAAAAAAAATATTTCCGTAACTCCCGGCTTCTTCTAGTCCTAAATACTGATGAAGCCGCAATAGCCTAGTCGGTTGACCAACGGACTTCTACGCAGAAGTTACGTGCGGATAGAATTGTTCAATATTGCTTGCTAAACAGTGAAGTAAAACAATCTGCGCAAACCTGCGTGTCTTATAGTTCTTCATAATGTTTTAAAAGACAGGTTAATTCTGCCAATCAGCACTTGTCCAGCGTGGTGGACTATTACTTTACCCTAGTTATTATGAGAAGAGGTCTGTAGTCAGTAGTGGGACAGATTATAGATAAGGCTGATGATTGTTGATTGTTGCATTTTAAGGGGTGTCGTTCTATTATCACAAGGAAAAACAGTTTGTGTCGCTCATAAATTGCGTATTGTGATTTGGTATTTCGGTCAACTGTTTGTTGATTTAAATTGAACTTTGAAGACTACTCTCACACAGTTTAATGTATATATGTAGAGGATAAAACCATATGGAATTACTAGTACTCAATCAATCTCTCAATCGATTCCAAAATTGTTCTTAGCTAGTAATCAAGAACTTGATACAAAATCAGAGTTTACATTCCATTAAAGTTTACATTAACGTCCGTTACCATACTGTTACGTAAACAAAGTGATTGACTGACCAATAGACTGGTCAATGTTTAACGCTTATTAAGAAGTCGATCAAGCAATCTATCAGACTGTTAGGTCTACTAATAAACATAATCTGCTCTTAACGATGCGATTTAAAATTTTTCGTGTTTAAACTAAGAGCTTATATGCGGCAAGTAGATGAACTCGTTTTGAATATATTGACTAATGTGGTATCGCGGTGGAAAACCGAAATTGGGAGTTTGGTGGAGCTAGCTAGGGGTCTTTGACTTTCTCTAGTAAAGGACTCATGCGAATCTGCACCTTAGTATGTCGTGTACGACTCTACATTAGCTCCAGACTACAGGTTTGCTATTAATATTTTATTTTAACATCACATTTAAATTTGGTAGGCTACTTATAGCGTATAAGAACTTCAAATTAATATGTAATGCTGTTTTCTTAGCCACAACGCAATATAAACAAAAAAGTAAATAGTCAGATAGTTCACAAGCGCGCTAAAAAAAAGTAAGACAGTGAAAAACAAACATCGAACTAATATGTATATAATCTATTGACTAATCTTAATATATAAAATCCTAGCGTTACTGACTGATTGACAGACACGCTACAGCCGAAACTACTGGTCACAAGAAGATAAAATTTAGCATGTATGTTCATTGGGCACCGTAGGGGTGCACTAAGACGGGATTTCGCGAAATTCCCACGAGATCGGGCAAAACGGGAAATTCGAAAATATGTATGTGTAAAGCCCTAGAATCTATCTTGAATCGGATGTCTAATCATCAATAGACTTTAATTAAACCAAAGCACTAATCGTGTTTGAACGCCAGTTTGAACTAAACAGAGTCCTAGACAAACTCAATGAAAGCCACAACGGTTTTCAAGCATGCTTATATAGCAAAGGCAACGTGTATAAAGCCTTTTCGAATCTATCCAGCCTAGTCACGTCCATCGAAATGCCATCAAAACCGATTTTATTTGACATTTGGAACGTCAAAATGATAATGATCGCAATCGGTACACAGCTTAACGGTATACGAGACAAATCCTTAGAATCAAAGCTCGTAGGAAAAAGATCTTAATGCTTTGATGTGGGCTGAAAATGTTGCTTTAAGAGGCAAAGGGAATAAAAGAAATACATAAAACGTGTGTATCTTGAAGAAGTCTTGTTCGGTAATGTAGGTTAAAGACGTCGATAGTAGTGACGTGACTACTTAGGCCCTTCTCTCACGAAGCGACTCTCAAACGATTTGTGTTTTGTACCCGCATCCTACGCGTGGCTTGTGAGTAGCCGTCATACATATTCAGCTAATTTTGCACACGACGAGACGCTTTGACGACGCGTTTGATGTCAGTCGCACGCTACCGTCTTGCTGGTCGCACGCTACCCGAGTAGTATATGCGTCGCATTACAAAATGGCGGCGGAACAAACTTTTAATATTATTTTTGTGCAGGAGATAGAAAAATTTCCATGTTTGTATAATTATAAGCTGCCAGAGTACGTAAGAAAAGATGTTACATAAAAGGCGTAGATTGACATTTAGAAAAAAATAATATAACAGGTCATTTATAGGTATACACAGACCGGTCTGTGTGGAGAACCTTGGGGAGGCCTATGTCCAGCAGTGGACGTCGTTTGGCTGATATGATGATAGGTATACATTAAATTTATACACAATAATTTTATTGCCAAGGAAGCGAAGCAGTGGGGTTATTATTTAGATAGTTGGCAAGATAATTTCTCAGATAAAGATTCAAATAATAATATGATTCTATTGACATTCTATAAAAATGACGAATCGTCCCTCGACAAATGCCCTACAATTGATATTTTTTCGATATACGGGTGCACCCAGAATCTTCTTTTATATTTTCGTTTATTCTTGTAATATAAATACAGAAGAAAATGGCCTTTATCGCTAGAGTCACTAGACATCGTCGTACGAATGTTGTTCTTCAAATGATAAAAAATAGTCTCATTTGCGTAGCACCGTGTGCGGTAAAGAGCAGCATACCAGTATTCGATCATGGTTTGCATCTCAGTCCCGTAGCATTTGAATAGCTTCGTGAGAGAAGAGCCTTAGTGTGTTTTTAAAAGTAATGCACGGCCTATAGAATACGCACGGTGAATTTGAATTAGTTGGAACATACCCGTATCATTTCCTTTCTTTAGCGGAGGTGAGCTTCTTGACCATCTGATGGGTAACGTAACCCTCAAGGCCGACCTCATATTGAGCGTGCGCGTTCTTCAGGTGAATGCCCGACGTACGTTCGACGTGCACTCTGTAGTACAAAGTATACGTCGGCCGTACGCCGAGCGCACGCTCGACGAACGCGCATCCCCAATTTGAGGGAGGCCCATATTAAGATTGGAAGAAATAAGTGTTTAGTATCTGTATCACCATGTTACTTTTTACACGGTATTATATATTTGTTGATATCAATAAGTAATTGTTAAAATAAAATATTCTTGATGCGTAAATTATTAGTCTTAGTCAAATATTAATTTCCACATTTGCCAAGCCAGAAATCAATACCTAATGCACATGATCGAAAAATAAGTATTCACAGTCATATAACCTCAATCAACGTGACGATCTGTTCTTAAATTTTCTTGATTGATGTTGAACGCATGAACTAAACCCTTAAATCTCAAATAAAATAACAGATTCTACAAAAACAAAGAATACTTGCCTTGAGGCTTATACTCAAGAATGCCACGAAAACGTTTTAAAACGTAAACGCGTTACGCGTTTACGGTCACAACAAATTCGACCAAATTTCTGTACGACATTTACAGTGTTTGCTAAGCAAAAGTAAACTTTATTGTGTTGTTAAGAAGGCCAGTGCCGGGTAAACCAATTAAAGAAATTTATATCTATTTAGAAGGTAAGGGCTGTCAGTCACCACAATGTGAATCTTCACAAATGTAGTCCTCCTGATTAGCGGAAAATAAATTCGTCACTTTGAATTCTTCCTCATTTCGACTTCGCCACCCTTAGTGGGGGAAGCATACATATATAGTATGAGATTTATTACAATAACTTTGCCGCAATAATATTGTGAATGTGCAGTCGAATGTTCTGAATTTTCGATATTCGGACCAGGAATTAGATGCAAACGTGACAAAAAGTGAATTATTTTAAATTGTGATGCTGGACATGCTTAAATGGTTGTGAATATGGTTAAGTCAGCAGAAGGCTAGGACGTGATCCAACAGCCAAATAGTAATAGAATTTAGGATTGTAAATTCCTAAATTAATCTTCAGTCTCTACCTTTATAGTAATATAAACTGAAGTGTAATACAATTTATGTTTTATGTTTATAGCCAGCGATAGCCTAGTGGCTACCAACAGACTATCGTGCAGAGGGTATCGGGTTCGAATCTACGGCGCGCACCAGTGACTTTTCGCAGTTATTTTTTTTTATTTATTTATTTATTAAACTTCATACATACACTATAATGAATATGTATAGGCGGACTTAATGCCTAAGGCATTCTCTACCAGTCTACCTTTTGGGTGGTGCAGAGATTGAACAAAGTAGGTGTAAATTGAAGTTAGTATAAGAAGAGAAGGACAATTCTTTATATTGAATAAAACTAATCAAGGTATTATATAGGTATACATAAAGATAATATGCTAGAAATATATAGACATATAAATATTATTCATAAATAAGAATACACTATATACATACACACACACAAATATATATACATAATATATATATAGAAAAATATATAATAATAACTACAATTAAATAGATATGTGCGTATTGAATTGTTAATTATCGTTTAGGACGTTAAGCCGTCGGTCCCGACTTTCATGAAGATATTTGACAGTCGTTAGAGTTCGTCAGTACCTCTAAATAAAACTGACACAAGTCTTAACCATGAAATATCGCTATTCCTTTGGGTTACGGAGGTCAGACAGGTAGTCACTCTGTGGAAAACCTAATATTCAGCCAAATCCGGTTAGACTATTAAAGTGACCCCAGGTTGAAACTGGGATAACGCTAGGAGAATGAAACTAAAGTGTAATACTATTTAAGTTGCTAGTATCACCTATCCTGTGGACATTGCGTATGTCATCAAAACTGACGAGTAATATTTAAATTCACACTCAGACTCTTGCTCCTATCGATTGATATGAGGTTACCTCAATGCATTTATCTTAGGGAGCAAAACTTTTATATCTCCATTCGTTTCCGATGGCAGAGCATGTTATCATAGAATTGCATCAGATTATTAACCAGACCATTCCAATGTTACACAAACATATACTTACGCTGATATTACATACTAGCAAGAACCCGTGAATTCGTCCGCATAGTAAATCAACATGCAAATTGAATTTAAATGCCCTTCGCGCCCTGACTGCTATTCGTTCCAATAGTTGATGGTTGCCGTAGTAGGTACCTCTAGCTACGGAATAGCGACGATCGTGATTTTGATGTGTTATTTATAATATTTAAGACAGTAGATATTTGTTTTACTATAATTTTGTGTGAAATTGCGGATAGCTTAGAGATCTCGGTATATCTTAATACAAGTTTACGGGTCTCAGTCGCGTAAATTAACTAATTTAAGGTTAAAATACCTCTGTCTATCTCAGCAACGCTGCAATATTTTAGTACGTATTTCCAACAAACTCAATTTTGCACAATTTTTAAAATACGACTAAATGTATTCTTAATTCATGACGTTCATGAGATGTCAATGTAGCTTGACAGTTACGTATCTGTTACACGTTTTATTATTTGCCAATTTGTACTTATTAGCATAAGAAATTTTATAAAATTATTTATTTTCACTTTAGATTAAGCAAAACTGTAATTATTGTGACTATGCGGCGTGTGTGATACAATAAAAGCATTTTGCTTTCTTACTTTCTTTCTAATTATTCCAGTGCAGTGAAACTGCATATACAACTGGTCTACAATATTTAAATTTACTTACTCTTTGTGAAATATTCAACTCACAAAAAATACATTAACAATTAGGCTACATTTTTGGTTTTTACACGATTTGTACACTTATCAACCTAAAACGTCCATTACAAACTGATCTATTAATCTATAGTTAATCAGTTCAATAACAGCTCAAGTTATATTGGTCCAGTGTACTCATTTCTCATTCCTGCGCACTCTGAAAGTAATACAGTTTATTTTTCGACGTTTTATGCGGGTACATAAAATATTTGATTGCGCACGATGCATAATTTCACTTGTATTCAACTGTAGCTTCTTTTATACCAAGTTTACATTTCAAATAAAAAATATCTATGTTTGATTATGAATTGTAATTAGTTCACTCTGTTGTAAGTAAATATGTTTGTTTGAGATCGATGCAGGTAGTTATTTGCAATATTAATTGCTAATGAAAATTATTGGAAAATATATTAATAATTGATTACAGAGACTCTGAAGAAATAAAAGACTAATATGTTAGTGGGTCAGTGGTTTCGGTGTGTAGACTCCATTACTCTGCCGGCACCGTACCATGACCTTACAGAATAAAAAAGAAAAACAAAATAAATATATAATTTTCTCTAAAAACTCTGACCAAACTTTATGTTCACACTTATTAAAATTTACGGTTGACTGTGTTTATTTTCAACGCAAAAAAGCTTATAGAAAGCACAGATATTGTAAACAAACGTAAAATATAGTAAACATTTGTATCACACGGGTATTGCACTATTGACCCTTGGTCTAGAAAAAGATCGTCTAGACTACAAAGTCATAATATTTAACAGACACTGAATACTACTACTATTATTAATTAATATATTATTTTTAAATATCTTTAGCAGGACTTCGCGCGCTGCTCCACCCGCGTGACTACACCTAAACATTCCCCTGGAATTTCATTATATTTTGATGAAAACTGTACAAAAATCCATTCAGTATTTTTTTTGTGGTTATCGCGTCCATACAGACAGACAGGATGCGGACAGCTTTCGCCCGTGCGATAGGATTGCCTGATCGTTCTCTGTTGCTGCTACAGTATTATTTTATCTATAATACTACGCAAAAGTGCCGTATACATTTATTTGTATTTATAATCATGGGTGAATAGATTTTCTTATCCAGTCCATTATTCGATTTTGCGATGCAACAAATAAGGCGAAAGGCAATATTTCAGAGATACTTAAAGAGCTTGATTATTTCTAAGACCTACGATTATCTCTAACCATAACCTTGGTGAATCAAGGTTAGATAAAAAAATTAAGAATACAAAGTTTCACTACCTCATTTTATTCCGTACTGCCTCCGTGGTCCAGTGGATAGCGTATGCGACTGCTGATCCGAGGTCTCGGGTTCGATTCCCGGGTCGGGCAAAAGTGTTACTGGCTTTTTCCGAATACTCAGTAGCAGCCCGGAGTCTGGTGATGTGCCCGGTAACGGCTCGCCCCCTATTACGTGAGACCTAAAAATTCATGGCGAAATGTGGGTGTAACAGTACACCTCTGCCTACCCCTTCGGGGATACAGGCGTGAGACTATAAAAAAATATAAATAAAAATTTTATTCCCTGGGCGACGTAAAATGCGACCATGGAAAATACACGAAGCAAATAGTATCTTTGGGAATAAAGAAAAACCCGGCATCAAGTTCTATAATAACACCTCAGGCCAGCGTGGTATAATAGGTTAAATCCTCAAAGCTGTTTTGACGCAAAATAAAAAAGCTTACATTGAGCAGTTGATTTATTGATGAAAATAAAATTTCTATTGATTGGGCTGAGTTTCTGTAATAAGGTGATAGACTCGCCTTAAATCAATATTTTACCGTACACACAAGTGTAATTTTCTCTTACCTACCCTTATTCCCAAGGGAAGAAGCACCCAAAAACTACACACAATTAACACGAGTATCTTGAAGTCGATGTATGTTCCTAATTGCACTTATACGGTCTTGTTAATAGAACGTTATAGTGTCATCTAAGTGCCCTCATTGAGTTTCGCTCGACTCAAAAGCGGTTAGTGATTGTGCACTAAAACATTTACCTTTTTAGGGTACCGTACCCAAGGGTACCCATGGGACCTTATTAGCAAGCCTCCTTCGGCCAATTGTCCATCAGCGGTCTGTATCTTATGAGGCGTATAGGTAGTGTTCTGATATACATATGGTGTGTATTTCAAATGGTAGAGATAGCATAGTGGAGAGACCAACATACTACTACACAGAGGGTCTCCAGAGTTATGTGCGTATTAAAGCCTCACATTGGTCATGCATGAGCGAGAACTCAAAACGTACTAAAATCGGTTATCATGCAGTTTTTATCGGTGAGCGGAGTGATTATCATCATAAGTAACATGACATACCAGGCCGTCGGAAGTTAGCATTATATAAATTTCAATCGAATAGAGATCCAAAGCCAAGAAATACACACAAAAAATATACTCATTATAAGCGGCAATTGCCCAGTGGTGTACGTAACAGAATGCCGAGAGTGTCTCGGGTTCGATCCCCAAGTATCCCCGGCACACACCTTTTCAAAGTTATGTGTGCATTATAAATTAATTATCGCTCGCTTAATGATGTGCCCGTGCGATGGCAATAGGCTCGCCCTATTGCATCGGGACCGAAACATAAATGGCGAAGTGTGGGTGTTTAATACGAGGTGTATTACTGCCTACCCCTTCGGGGATAAATGCCGTGAAGTTATGTTATGTGTTATGTTATGGTACTCATTATCCAGGCAGAGGCAGAGGTGTAACATCACACCTACATTTCGCCATGTTATCTAGGCCTCACGTAATAAGGGGTGAGAGCCTATTGCCGTTACCGGGCACTTTGGTAGACTCCGTGCTGCTACTGCAAATTCGGAAAAACCCAATAGCACCTTGCCAGACCCGAGAATCGAACTCGAAACCTCCCGATTAGCAAATGCATACGCTATCCATTGAAATGAAATGAAATAAAATTTATTCTGACTTGACACCACGGAGACACATGTATATAAATTTAAATTAAGAAATTAATATTCTAAACATAAAGCTACGCTATATAGTGACGTCATACCCGCATCATTGTCCATTGACAGTGAAACCATAAACCAGCGCCTACCGTGCCAATAGCACATTACTCCGAAGTTATTAACCCAAATATTAAATGAGCTAAGCTGTGAATCATTTCCGTTGCTAAAAAAATTATAAATAGTCAAGCCAAGCCTGTGTTGCTATATTTAGATGTGGGTTACAAATTATATATTATTATTTGCGTTTATTTATTGCCATATTGGCCTGGTGGTTAGTGACTCCAAGCCAGACGTTGTAGGGTTGATTTCCACCAAAGAATTATTTGTGTGATGAACTCAATAGTTTAAAATCTGTCTTCGATACCTATACTTTCGTTGTTATAATGGAAATTTGTTATATGAATATTTAAATTGTTTATCAGTCATCTGATTGAAATAAGAACCACGTACAGACTTTGCCTAGTGCCATAAGACTTATTACAGGTTTTACCTAGTTTGGGATCAGCTGGTCGTGTGTGAATTGCCAAAAACAAATAAGGAAAGGCATGCAAATAATTACACACTTCATGAAAGTAAGCTCGTAATTTGATATTAACATTTCGAGTTGTTACATAAAATGCATTTCCTAGTTTTTTAACGTGCTTTAAATAAGCTCCTGTGCGAATGAGGCCTAAAAGATTGCAGTGCGCCACTTAGCATACTATTAGGTATGTCACGTCTGTCTTCTGCAGAAACACAATGGTTATTGCAAGTTTACTTGTTTTATATAAGGTTGTGCTTTTGCTTGGTTTAATACCTAAAAATTAATTAAATAACCATAGCTTTAATTCTTTAGACTAAATAAACAGGAAATCTATAGTCAATTTAAATATGTCAATATCTACTTAGAAATCATATCACGTCTCCTTGACGCACACTGAAGTCATATTATTTTACGGATCCGGCGCTATATGCATGCCACATGTTTTAGCTCAACTAATGATAAAATCTGGGTGATTCAAATCTTAGTCACCTTTAAATCAAATTCTAAGACATATATTACAATCCGACTCTATGTTATAAGCATCACCTCGTGTTATCATCATCTACTTCTTAGTGTTATTCAGGTTATATCCTTCAAGCCTGAGGTCCGCTTCCTAGGCAAAACAAATATGACAGAACATTACTTGTTTCACAGAGCGGCAGCTATCATTATCGGCCCTGCATATAAAATTGTACCACAGCTGGATATGAGCCTCCTATCACTACTAAGTAACTAGTGAGGCCCTAGTCCACCGCGCTGTCCAGGTGCAGGTTGGCAGACTTTACATACCTTTCGAGAACATGTAGAATTCTCAGAAATGCAGGTTTCCTCACGATATTATAGCAATTTAATATTCACATAACTTGGAAAAATCATTGGCGTGTGCCGTGGATTTGAACATGAGACCCTCTGCGTTGCAGTCTTTCGATCACTCTATTAGTCTATCACTTCAGACCCTAACCTAACCTAATCATCATCGTCCTTGCGTAGTGGGATAACCCGGTTGCACTCAAGACTTACATGCCTTGGAGCCCCGGGTCCACTTACCTAGTCTCATCAGAAATGACGGCAGAATATCAGTTTTTCCACGGAGCAACTACGCTGAGCGGCGCCTATAGGAAAGCTAATTATAATTTTAATCGCACGAATGGTTGAGCGATTAAAAACATGAGTCACTTTTCATTCATTGAACGTATCGCAATATAATAATACCTACGCTTTGATGACGCTTACCTCTTAGCGAGCCATTTCTCCTATGGCACCTTAGTATCATATTATATTTTTATCACATTTAACCCAATTTTATACCGCAATTAATATTTAAGTGATTCAAAATCATACTCATATTTAAGATACATACAAACATATTTATTTATAGAAAGGGGGATAGATCAGGCTATGCACACTCCCCGAAATGTGCATATCCTATGTCCTATAAAAGACTGACAAACTGGCAAAATTACGACGATGCTCCAGTCTTTTAAGTTTTGAGTCAACCAGTTGGTCATCGCCGATGAGTCTCCTGGCTTTCCTTTCAATTGAGTCCAGAATATCTAACTGGTGCTGAATCATCTCAAAGGTGGAAACAGCCCGCCGTACAATTTGACAACTGTTCCCATATCGCCCTTACCTTATAAGTTTGAGTGATAAACAATCTTATATTTTCTTTCGAACTTAACAAAACTCTCCTTTGAACATACATAGAGATAGATAAAGGCTTATAGCAGTAATTATTATCTACGCTGTGAAACTTTACAACACAGCTTCAAATTGGCAGCCACATATATGTATACTATCTTGTAATAAACACCAAATAAGACCAAAATATGTAATTTTGTTCAATTTGACGATTTACTCATTTCAGGTACTCCAATTATTTCAATTTAATAAAAAGTACTGAACCAATTTCGGTTGAGGTAATTAAATTACTGCGGATCCAATCTGAAAGTAAAATCCTTTCAAAGAAAACATAATTACGCCGAGTCGGTGGTAAAACAGGTTACAACAGTTTTGGCAATCGGTTAAAAACTTATCGATTTTTAGGTATAGGTACATAACTATGCTTTCACCTCTCTGTATATATAAAATTCTTGCGTTATCGTCTAACTGACAGCCAACTCACAGCCAAGACTATTGGACACAAGAAGCTGAAATTTAGTACGTATGTTTGTGGACCTTAGGGGTGCAGTAAGAAGGGATTACCCGAAATTCTCACGGGCTCGGAAAGAAACGGCTAAAATAAAACAAATGTGCAAGCGTAGCAGCGGGCAACATCTAGTATCTTTTTAAGTGAATATGTCAATTTCCATCATGAGCATTACATATTGTTTTCTGGCTTGGCAAATGTGGAAATATCCTGAACATTTGTTAATAGATAAATAATTTACGCATCAAGTAAAACATTTTATTGAATTTCATTAGCTATGAAACATCGTATAACGAATCGAGTCAACGAAGAAGTCAATAAGTCTAGACTTCATCAAACATATTGGCATAGCCTGTTTGCAAACGATAAAAATACCTTAGACAGACGTTAGAAATATCCAAACTTTTCCATTATATCACACACTGTTTACCAGGTAAAAAGTAATATGGTAATTCAGCACGACAGGGACGAGGCACTTTTTTCTTCCAATCTTATTATGCTAAGACAAGCTAAGTCTAGTTAAGGCCTCCCTCACATTGGGGATGCGCGTTTCTTGAGCGTACCCTCGGCCCCTCGGCGTGCGCCCGACGTATACTTTGTACTACAGAGTGCACGCCGGGCGCCCAATGTGTTAAGGGCTATGGTACCTATCAGGTGGACAAGAGGCTCATCTACCGCCAATGGAGATAAATAATACGAGTATAATTTGCCTAATTCAAATTCACCGTGCGTAGGAAAGTACTAGGCCGTGCATTACAAACACACCAAGTAGTCACGTCACTACTATCGACGTCTTTAACCTACATTCGAACAAGACTTCTTCAAGATACACACGTTTTATTTATTTCTTTTATCTTTTAAATACTGCATCCAGTGTTTCAGAGCGTGCCCGTTTGTTGGCTGTGGGAGAGTGGGAATCGGGGCTATGGCTTCAAGCACTTCCATCGTCCAACATAGGAACCATGTTGGACGATACAACTTTCCTCATCGCTTATTGCCTACGCTTGGGAGCTGTTTGCGTTTCTCCGCATCGCTGTCACTGTGGTAAAGCCGTCGACAGGCTTGGTACCATGGCTTATCGTGCAGCAGGAGTGCTGGGCGTATTTCCCGACATGCCCACATTAACGACATACTCCGTCGAGCTCTTGTCACCGCCGGAGTACCAGCTCATCTTGAACCAAATGGCTTGGTGCGCGACGATGGGAAGAGACCAGACGGTATGTCCTTATTACCTTGGAAGATGGGCAGGCCTCTGGTATGGGACGCGACATGCGTCGATACCCTTGCGCCATCACATCTTCCAAGTACAGCTGGATCGGCTGGCGCTGCTGCTGCATCAGCGGAGACCCTCAAACGGCGCAAATACGGAAACCTATCTGGTAATTACGTTTTTGAGCCGTTTGGGGTCGAAACGCTGGGGCCAGGGGCCCTAGTGCACACGCTCTTTACAAAGAAATCGCCAAAAGACTGATCGACACTTCCCGTGACCAGAGGGCTGGTTTATATTTCGCAGAAAGATTAAGCATTGCTATTCAACGTGGCAATGCCGCCAGCCTTCTGGGCACGCTAGCAGCTGACAGCGTTGCGGAGGAATTTCTTGAGGCGTCGTAGTCAATTTCCTTTTTTTATTGATTTACTTTTTCTTTTGTTATCATTAATTATTTAGTTTTTATAGTTAAGCTTAGGATAGTTTAGTTATATAAGTAGATTTATTTTGTTTGTATATATGATAGAAAGCTTTTAATTTAGTTATAGCATACTGTTTGTTTTCCTATTAAAATGAAATAAAAGTGTTCTCTTTGCCTCTTAAAGTAACATTATTTTCAGCCCATTTCAAAGTGTTCACTTGAATGTACCAAATTAAGTTGTTTGTTGTGTAGGTATCTATAAACCTACACAATTGCGGATAATTAATGTATAATGGGCTCAATACTTTTATATTAAGCCATATAGACGTTACAAATATATGTGTTTTATAGATAACTATCATCACGCGAAAAAAATATTAGCGGTGGCATTGCTCAATCAGGCAGAAGGACCAGTTGTTTCCAATTTATATTGTGATATCAATGTTGCGGTTACGAGGTTAATGACCTGTACTGTTCAGTGTTTGTTTACGTTTTTAGGGTTCCGTACCTAAAAGGTAAAAAACGGAACCCTATTACTAAGCCTCCGTCGTCTGTCTGTCTGTCTGTCTGTCTGTCTGTCTGTCTGTCTGTCTGTCTGTCTGTCACCAGGCTGTATCTCATAAACCATGATAGCTAGATAGCTGAAATTTTCACAAATTATGTATTTCGGTTGCCGCTATAACAACAAATACTAAAAATAAAAAAAATTAAAAAATTAAGGGGGGGTCCCATACAAAAAACGTGTTTTTTTTCGTATATTTTGCTCAAAATTACTAACTGTTACAGGTAGACGCTTTAAATTTTTACAGAATATGTAGTTGTATATTACCTTTCAAAATAAATAATTAAATTTAAAAAAAGTAAATAATAAAGGGGGGCTCCCATACAACAAACGTAATTTTTAAGCAATTTGTTACTCGATCTTAATAAACAGGTAGAAACTTATAAAGTATTTAAGTATACATACAACGAACGTGATTTTCTTTTAAAGATGATGGTACGGAACCCTTTGTGCGCGAGTCCGACTCGCACTTGCGCAATTTTTTTTATACTCGTATCGAGTTCTTCAATGTGGTGTTGATATCGTTGAGTTTGACGTCAGCACAGCTTTATTATTATAGGATGCATTAAAAAGATGTAATTTTTTTTTATTAGGTTCACTATACTGGCCGTAGCAAGTTACAATACACAATAATTTATATTAACAAAATATACATGGGCAAGTACGACCTTCTCGAAGTGAACACTGCGTGCATATGAAAGTTACATTAACTGCTTGTTAACATAATATTTACACTAACGAACAAGTTAATTAACAAATCAATTTTGTTCATAATATGAAAGCACAGATTACATGAATAATTTACAATTCTGTGTATGAAAGCTTTTTGATTTTTTTAATAGAGGCTTCTGTTTCGTAGAAAATGTCCAACTTATTACAAATTTTGTTGTAAGATGAGAACATGCGGTACATTGGCGAATGTTGACTGTAATTAGTACAATTTTTTTAATGATCCCGAAATCCCAATACTTCTTTTCAACTGCTATGTGAGGTCTGTCTTAGAATACTGCTGTCCTGTTTGGAGCCCTTTGTATGCCGTACATATTAACCGCTTAGAACGTATCCAAAAACAGTTTGTTTATCACTTGGCGTACGCAAACAACCTTTGCCGCAGTTTAAAATCTTACGATTCTAAGCTCTTACATTTCAAAATGATTCCTCTAGAGCAAAGACGAAATTTAGCAGATATACTATTACTACAAAAAATATTAAAAGGGAAAATCGATTTTCCAAAATTATTAGGAAAATGTAACCTTCTTGTCCCAAGGGCCAACAGTCGTCTCCACAATAGAAAAACGTTCAGCCTACCACTCTATATTCGGTAATGCTATGAATACCGTGTGGAGTCGAGGAATTATAGCAGAGAAGCGGAGCCCGGGCTCCGAGGTGATGGCCTTAGATCACAACCGGGATGGTGCTGGGATGATGATGAGTAATACTAGAGTTTGCTCGCGACTTCAACCGCGGGAGTACTCAGCATCCAATTTTCGTTTCGTCACCAATAAGCCTATTGTAGTCCACTGCTGAATATAACTTTGTTTTATAGAGACGTTGAATTCTTAAATATGAAATTTTGAAAGCTAATTCTTATGCTAGCTGTCCACTAGACAGGAGAAGGGTGTAGCGGAGTTTGAAACCAATAGAAATACGACAGTATCCGCAGCATAGTTTTTACGTATTACTATTGGTTGTATTAGACCCAGATTTCTCCAGTGCACAGCCATTCTTAGGGTGTGTCATATTAAATCCATTCATAATAAGTTACATTTCATTTATTTTAACAAATAGGAATACACAAAAGCTCTTATAACCAAATAGACGCCTAATTTTGGGTGTTAACTGAATTGATGAAACAGATCAGAACAGAACAGATGAAAATTTCGACAATATTTGGAGACTCCCTCGAACATTTAAACCTAATATTCAATATTTATTTTATATCTAAATCAAATAATATTGCCGTTTATTATCCAATTTATCCAAGATCACACTGAAGATGATGAAATAAAAAAAGAGAAAATCCATCGGCATTCCGTTCAGGAACAAAATAATCTGGCGCGTTCTGACGAAGGCATTAAGCATGCAAATTTAAATTGGCTGTGGTTCGGAAACCGTCAACCGATCTACTGTCACTTTTTTATAATTGCCATTTTTTCTATAATCATTTATAATGATGTCATGAATTTTATTATAATTATGCATTTTTTTATTATTGCAAATCTCACAGTCATGTTCAACTAAACTAATCCCAACCTAGTCAAGCTCTACGGCAACTAGACAAATGAAAACATATTTTTATGTTTTTAAATGAATCTTAATTTATTTTTAATTTTCTTTAATCATCCCCAGACCAGTAATAATTCCAGCTAGGCGGAGTTTCGAAATACGCGGGCTTGACATGAAGAGCCAAAATTCCAACTATGATGTTATGATGAACATGAATTGATGCGTTCCATTAGCGAAGCCTATATCGATGAAATGACTGTGCAAACTGAAGAAAGTTGGATTAAAGCAAAAAAAAAAACAAATGGAAGGGTGAATAACTCATATGTACTACACATCTCAAACAGCCAAATAAATCAAAGCCACCAATATTATAATGTAGTAAAGTTGAATTAGTTCTGGCAAAAACAGCTTATTCAATAGAAAAGAGATGACTTTGCCAACTATGTTCTTAGTTGACGAAGACTTGCCAAGTGTAATAAATTCATGTACTTTGTATGATAAATGTATGGCATGAATGAATCAATATGTTAGCTAAATCAGTATGTTCACAAGGACTCTCCAACTCCCATTTGGAAGATACTTTTTTAAATATCATTTCGAAATCACATCGATAGCTTTTAATTTATTATTTTATAGCTTTTGCCCGCGGTTTCATCAACTTGGGGGTCGGTTATCAGAACAAAATGTATAAGTCATAACTGTTTTTAATAAAATGAAGTCCCTTTCCCTTTTAGACATTTTGAATTTATTGGGAAGTCGACTGCACGGTTGGCGTAGTGGTATAGACGCAATAAAAGGTAGGTTAAGGTGCATATTTGTAGAGGAACTGCAGCGTATTTGGAATACTAGTTTGTTTTTTGAGGATAAATTTAAAGAGAAACGGGGTGGCTCAATAAAAAGTACATTAAATTATTGGAAAATTATTAAACTTTAATAATAAAAACAATCAAATAGAACAAAAATCAAGAAACCTTGTCAAAATGCCTATCAAACTAAAAACTCCAAAAACGAGATTTGACTTAGGGTGCAGGTAATTTGGAATATAGTATTCCAAATTACATTCACATTTTTCTTTAAAAAATAGTAACACTTTTTATTAGAAACTAATAGATTTCTTATATTTGTTGCAGTTTTATAGTCTTTAAAACACTTTAAACCCTAAAAGGATTTTTTATATTATTTTTTAGAGCTAGTTGATATGCCAAACGGCGCAAATCCATTCTGGTTAGCCCATAAAACTTATTCTCCATAGTTAATATGTACTCCACCAGCAGGTTTTCAATATCTTTACCAAAAACTGGATTTCGACCAATAACTTTATTAATTACCGATTCAATCAGAGAGTCTTTATCATTGACAAATCGGAAAAGAGTTGACCTAGGAACGTTGAAGTGTTTAGCTGCCTTTAAGAATCCCATTCTCTTTTCACGAACAGCGGCAATAGCATTGGCCATTCCCTCCTTTTCCCATCTCTTTCTCTTCTTGTATTTAGGAGATGTTGCCATTCTAAAAAAAAAACAATCATTATTATCTACTCATAAAATGTGCATAAAATTTGGAATATTCCAAATTATGCTCACTGTCAGTATTCCAAATTAACAACATACCATCCTAACCTAAAATTCCATGTCACATTTTTGATTCTAGAAATATTCACAAAATCAAAGTAACATCATAAACTAACAAGAACACTCAACACTTTTAATAATTACAATGAAGATTTAACGTAAAATGATTATCACTGATATCATTCTTACCGAAAAAGTTTTCAAAGCCGGTGTCTCGTTCTCTTGGGGCTTGTAGCCGGAATGTCAAGATGGCGTCCTGTTTTTAATACTCGATGGTTTTGTGTCTCTTATGACGTTATGTTTACGACAAAAAAATACAGATGGCGTTTATATTGATTTAGATATCGAAGTATTCCAAGTTACCTGCAGTATCCTAAATATGCTGCAGTTCCTCTATAATTCACGCGGGTGGAGCAGCGGGTGTAGTCAAGATACTGATTTATCAAAATCGGTACAATGGTTTTGACTGAAAGTATAACAAACATCCATACATCAATCTATCCATTCTCACAAATTATATTATTATTAGTAACCAAAATTAGTTACGTGTTTTTAGATTTTTTTATATTGACATAGGTTTTAGTTTTATTGAGGAATGTGAGGTATTAATTTCAACTTTTGCGCGTGATTTACGCTTTTAGCAAACATCACTTATAAGGACATATTTTAATACTATGACCTCTGAATTAATTTTGAATGTCTTTGATCTCTACGCAGTTCAGTAGAAAACACCGGCCTCATCGAGCTTAATTTTTAGACAATTTTTGTGGCCCTATGAATAAATAAATGATTTGAATTTAGCGATAGCCAGTATAACCTCTCGGGGGTCTCGGGTTTGAATCCGCGGCACGCACCAATGACTTTTCAAAGTTAAGTGCGTATTCAATTGGTAATTATCGCTTGTTTATCGGTGAAGGAAAACATCGTGAGGAAACCTGCATGTCCAATAGTTCTCCATAATGTTCTTGAAAGACATGTGAAGTCTGCCCACCCGCACTTGGCCAGCGTGGTGGACCTGGCCTTACCCTTCTCATAGTGAGATGAGGCCCACGCCCAGCAGTAGGACAGTATAAAGGGCTGATGATGCATGCAGTATAACCTATTTGTAGTATCCTGTTTGGTCTATTGCTTTACACAAAAGACAAATCTTAAGTCATAGTACAAGTCCTACCTAGTTTAGGCAGTGTGTGGGTTCCCCTAAGTTACTATATTGTCAAACATTCTGGATTAAATGAGAATAGTTGGCGCCGTTAGTAGTGCCAAATTAATGGGATTAAAACCACGCCTCTTGCTTGTAGGTCCAAAACCATAGACTACCGCCTCTTGTAGTTTAAATGCAAATTTATTTTCATACATTGTCTGTGATAATTGTGTAAATAGTAGCAAACCAGTGACACTATCTTTTATTTGTCAGGGTTCCGTAACTCGAAAGGAAAAAACGGAACCCTTATGGCTTATAGGATCACTTTGTTGGCCGTCCGTCTGTCTGTCAAGACCCCTTTTTTCAGGAGCCCGGGGAGGTATCAAACTGAAATTTATATAAATAACTAGCTGACCCGGCGAACCGTATCGCTTTTTAAGGTATTTTTTCTCATTCCGTTTTTTTTCCATCCATCCATCCATCCATCCCTACACCAGGGCTTAAGGAATTGACCAAAAAAATAAAAAAAGTAAGTATATATTTAGGTTGACTTATGACTCAGGGGTTAGAAAAATAGATTACGATCAATATTCAGACTTAAAGAATATGCGTACATATAACATTTCATGCAAATCGGTCCAGCCGTTTCAAAGGAGTATTGTGACTAACACTGTGAAACGACTTTTTTAATTCAGTTTGCACTTGTCGGCGACAACTGATCTAGTGATATGATTCAACTACTAATACGGCTATTTAAAATAGGGGTTAGTGTTAAAAGGGGGAATATAAGGGGTTGTTTGTATTATTAATGCCACGGCATAAAGAAATGGAAATAAAAAATTATGTCCAAAAAACTAAAATAAATGTTTGGGTTTGACCATCCTTATGACTTAGGGGTTTAAAAAGTTGATTACGACCGATTATCAGGCCTACCAAATATACATACAAAATTTCATACAAATCGGTCCAGCCGTTTCGGAGGAGTATTTTAACTAACACTGTGACACGAGAATTTTATATATATAGGTTAAGTCTATTGTCCCGACGAGCTGTGAAAAAATCAAACTTCTAAGCCAACACAATTAAAAGATATAGCCGTTTATGCCGCAAATTTCCGCAAACTTTTGAAACTCGTAGGGCAATCAAAACCTATAGAGTATTTCCCGTGAACTCAGAATCTTGAAAGCAACGTAGCAAAGATAAAGTAAAAATTATGAAAACCATACATTTTTAGTTACATCATATTATTATAATACAAAAATAATTATGTACGGAATCCCCGGTGCGTGCGACCGACCCGGACTTGACCGGTTAAAAAAATTAAATACAAGTTAAGATGCTGGTTACATGCATTAGGAGGGCAATAAAAAAAGGGCATTTAAAATCACAAAGACTTAGTTATTGCTGCATTTTAGTTGTTTACAACACATACAAGTCAAAACCCTATTCCAGACGAAGCTGGCTTTTCCTAACTAAATTACCTATTGAGAAGAAAACCCGAAACTAACTCTGCTTTTTTTATTAATATAGATTATTGATATCTCTTCGTTAATGGTTTCGTTATTCGAGGTTACATGGTGAAAAGTTTTTCGTGGTGACGTGCATTTATTGTCAAGTGATGCAATTTGGTGAGTTAAGAGATCTGTTAATTCGAGATCGCATGACTACGGTGTTACGATATTCATTGTACCTAAAGATTTTTCGTTGTCAAGTGCTTCGTGGTAGTAGGTGTTACACTTTCGGTGTCACGTAACACACTCGGTGACGGGATGGCTCTCAACCATTTCGTGACCATGGCTGGAGAGAATATTATATGAGTAAGTAGACTTCATTGACTGATGATCTTGTTGTGATCGCGGGTAGCGGTTGGATGCGGGTGGCACAGGATCGGTCTTTGTGGAGAGCCTTGGGGAAGGCCTATGTCCAGCAGTGGACGTCTTTCGTCTGATATGTTGATGATGATAAACTTGACTTCGCCCGCAGCTCCAACCGCATAAATTATACACTTAAACCTTCCTCAACAATCACACTATCTTTTGGTGAAAACAAAAAGCCATACTCTAGTTTAAGTTCATACGAACAGACAGGCAGGAAAAAGGACTCATTTCATTATAAAGGTACTGTCATTCTAAGTTTGTCTCTCATAGTTTTCCAATTACCACCAACTAATCTGAACTATTACAAGTTCAGAATAAGCCTATTTTCTCTCGAGACTTGTCTTATCTGTTTTAGTTAGTAAAGCAATTTGAAACAATAAAACTGATGACATAGGGATCCTAGACATTAAATTTTCGAAATTATTTTATTCGTTTTGATACAGAGAATTGTATTACGTCAAGCTTAGAAAATGCTTTGTTCAGCCCGGGAATCGATTACGAGAATTCACTATATAAGTGGTCTATTGGCTTTAAAGCTAGTCAGTCTAATTGCAAAGCATGCAGGTCATGGGTTCGATATTGCACCAACTTGACTACAAAATATTCTTATTATGCTTTATAAAAACAACAATGAAGATTAACTAAGTATATTTAATTAAAGTGGGTGTAATATTACACCTCTGCCTCCCCCTTCGGGGATACAGGCGTGAGTCTATAAATAATAAAAATAAAATGTAATCAAAGTTATCTTTCATTTGATAAGGGCACTATCAAAATGCCATATTTAAAAGGGCCTTATCTTTGAAAATTATAAGAGTAACTTTTGCCCTTTAAAAATAGTCACGACAGTGTTTTGAATTATTTTGCACGATAGTGCTTATAATTTCAGTCAATTGTGAAGTGTTAGTTTCTGGGGTCTATGTCCGGGTCTTAAAATTACTATCGCGGTAAAATATTATACAAACTGTGATTCGCGTGCCCTCACCGTTACGGGATATCGACACACACCACGGTGGTTTTATTGGGACGCCTTATTTTTAAGCTACAGTCATACATCCTGCCATGCTTACCCCAAGAGGTGGAGAATGAGCCCGTTATTTGAGTTTCCACCGTAAAGATAAAAAAAGAAAACTAATAATAATATGTATTTCGAAATAGGTTAGTCATGGCGTGGGCATTGAATGATTGAACTAGATTTGAGAAGAACTAAGTATAAACTGCATAATATTCTATCTCACCCGGAATTTGACGCCCCCTACACCAATAAAAACCGAAAGAAAAAGTGTTTACAACCAGATAAAAAAAATCCGTCTGAGAACAGAACCCACATCCACCGCTACAAAACTAGCATAAACCACTGCGCCGCACAGTCAAAACACACGGATACACTGATATAAATGAATGGTATCATTACAGCGAGAATGCCACGATCTATCATAATTTCTTTGCGAGATAAGGAAATTCGTACACAATGACGGATAAGGAACAAGCTTTATTTTAGGAAGTAAGAATATGACGGATGAAAAAAAGTTACCTCTGTATAGGTATATAGACTAGCTTCTGTCTTCGGCTTTGTCCGCGTGCTTGTTGGATATCGAGACAATGGATAGCTCATGTGCTATTTCGGTGTGTGCTATATTACTGTAAAGTTTTATCAAAATCCGCTCCGTAGTTTTTGCGTGAGAGTGTTACAAACCTCCAACAAAATTTAGCCCATGTGTTATTCTGATGAATAAGCTATATTTTTGTAAAGTTTAATCAAGATTAGTGCCATCCAGTCACCGATTCTTACTACTTGTCCATCAATAATATAAATAGTAGCAGGTTACGTACATTCAAAATGCTGATTACATATTATTTCTTTCTTTTTGCAAGATTGTGTGGCCATTTCTGGTGTCGGAATTTAAAGATTGACTGGCCTCCGACCTGGGTTAACGACTCTTGTTTTGAGATTAGAACCAATACCTCCGGACGGTTTAACCAATACCACGTGCCCCTCAAAACACGGTAGGTAGCACTTTTAATTAAACTAACCGATCACCCATCTTATCACAAACGGCTAGTCAAGTCACGCTTTTTAATAACACGCGGTCATCCATCCATGTGATGACCTCTATAAACGATGCTTACCTTACCGATCTTTGATGAACGGCTAATTAATCGTCACCATGAAGGCAATTGATATTATACTCACACATTGTCGGATATAAAGGCAGTAACCAGATAATTAATTATCGTATTTAAATATTGCTAATACATACATACTATTAATAATACATTGAGGCAGCGATAGCCTAGTGGAGATACCAACGGACTGCCATGCAGAGGGTATCGTTCGAGGGGTTCAAATCCACGGCGCGCACCACTCACTTTTCGGAGATATGTGCTTACTGAATTGTTAATTATCGCTTGTCCGGTGCCTCGGAGAGCACGTTAAGCCGTCGGTTCCGGTTGTCATGAAGATCTTTCACAGTCGTTACAGGGCTTCGTACTTTCTAAATAAACTGTCACTAGTATGTCGTAATATTTATGTCGAAATAATAGAAAGAGTAAACAAGATAAATGTAATCAAATTTATGGTTTTCGGGGCCCGGCGGTACGGGTGTCTCGGGGATCGAAGCCTTAGAGAATAACCCATCCATATTCCCACTTCTGTATTACCTGTAAGTACTTATAGCACTTAAATTCAACAGCATTATCATGGAAGACGCCAATTTCTGACACGTGAAATCCCGAGAAAATTAAATTACTAACTGCAACCCGTACGTTTCAGGAGATGGAAAGTTATGAATCCACTTCCTCTTAATTTGTGGTGATGACAAATTATTGGTCCATTCACCTAGCAATACGGGACAAAAAAATTATGAATTTTCCTTAAATGCTTTGAAAAAATAATAAGTACCACTTTCTTTACACCTCAACAGGAAACATACAGACAAATTCAAAATTTCATCGTGTTTGATTTTATTTGCCAAATAAGGTATTTGGAACTTATCAAACAGTGGTAATGGCCCTAGAACTAACAGTCTTTTAGCATAGTTCTACCGAGCAATATTGAGCGGTACGATTCCACTTTTTCAGTGCATCATCACATCTTGACGCAGTTACTGGCATTTTATAGAAGCGAAATATAAAAAAAAAGAAAATCTTTAGTTGAGTACACACGTCATACAGGTTAGTAAAGCTGTAGGTTTTACTTATTTTCTTTTTTAATAGTGAGGTCTTCAGATTCATGTCTTAGGTTGTAAATTATAAATAAAATAAAAATTAGAAGTAATAAAGATTGCCTGTATTTATAAAAAATATATGAGATTATTACTGAAAAGGTTACCAATTTGATAACGGCTTTACAGATATATATGAGGCAGACAGGTACTTACCTCATATTTTACAAGTAAGTAACTGTAGTTCTAAGCAGGTACATTTTAAATAGTAACATAAATCAAATGCAGAAACTATTCATTTAGTACTAAGTATAGTTAAAAACGTGTTTCCATTTAGTATCTACATCGTTAAGTAGACTAATGACGCCTTACTGCATGACCCGCCCTAGAAAGGTTAAGGCCATGGTTCACCACGCTTTGCAAACTACGTACGAGTGAGACAACATGCGGCATTCCTTTTTCAATTTCCTAAAGTCTACATTTAATAAAATGCCTACTTGATTGTCTATGATTGTCAGTATATTTTTTCCTTAATTGAACACAGCAATAAAAAATGTAAGAACAATTAATTGTTGCCGGCCTAAAATGACGACTTGCTTTAATTAAACCTCTTTGGTGGCTTATAGTTGAATGAGCGAGGAACTGGTTATTTTAATTAATTTTTTACGTCAATGTCTAAATAAATATTTGAAATTTGTTTTTCACTAATTTAAATAAAACCCTAAAATATAATATTTTTGGATAGTCACTCTTTTTATATCAATTATTATTATAAGCACATGACACAAGTTATATTTCAATCCAAATAATATTTCAGACCTACTGATTACATTCGTAATTTATTTGCCACATTAAAACTAGTATTTGATTAATTAACGCAACTGTGTACATTAAAATAAGTCAGATATATTATTAATTTAGCAAACGACAAGATAATATATGAAAAGTTACTGAAATCATTAATTTTTTTAAAGTATATTAAAATTAAAAATAATTATTTAATTTACCTTTCAAAACCCCGCGAAATATCGTCACACAAATCACAGCACACAAAAAAAACAAATTTAAAACAGAACACACTGGCCGAAAAAGTACGCGTCTTCACTCACTTAAAAAAAAACTCAAGTTTTGAATATTCGATTTGCGTTCCGAAAGTTTATTTGCACGCGATATTATTCCCGTCAGTGCTGCGACGCGCGCAATGCTCATCGCTCGCTTGCCCTCACTGAACGCGAAGAGACTTCTCACGCTTGCGCATTAAGGAATATACAGAAACACCAAATACTTTATTTTTAGTGTTTCGCTTTTACCTGTGCTTTCAATTACGGGTGCATTGTGTTTGTTATATTTTTTATATTGTTTTGTCATTTTATTTTACTTTTATCTGAACATCTGAGAAGCTCTTTGTAATATTTTGTTCATGCGGCCAGCATTGTCACGATGTTATTTTCCTTTGGAAAATCTAAAAATAGAACGCAATGTCGTTTTCATTTTGGAAGGGAAATTGTTTTAGAACATTTTCGGTATAATAAGTTTAGTGTTCGATTCACTCATAAATGATAAAATATATAAACGTGTGTGTGCGAAAGATAAACTATCTCGTAACTTAGTGGAATTACTTAGTGCTTATGTATACTGGGCTTGCGTAGATTTGATTTCTGAGTAAGGCAAAGTTCATATGATACGATAGTTTTTTTAATAGTTTATTCGATTCGTCATTACTGTTCCAATTGTAATAAGTATTATTATCGAGCTAATATACTCTTATATTTGTAGGTATGAAAAAGAAAAGTCCTTTTTTTTATTTTCGTGAGATAAGAACCAGCTCTCTGGTATAAATAACGTTCAAGCGATCACCCATCCACGTGACGTCCTCGGTTAAGTTGCTTAACGTTGCCGATACTTCACGAACGTCACAGGCAATATATAAGCTCTACAGATAGTATCTGTTCATTCACTCAGTGTAGAGTATGACGCATCAATACGTACTCGTGGACTCAGTGACGTAGTGATTCATTCGTTTGTCGTAGAAATAGATACGTCGTACTATTACAGTTGCGTTGTTTGACTACACTTCGCTCGTGATTTTGCTCGCGTGGGTATTGGTTATTGCGGCAAAAGGTAGCTTATGTGTTTTTTCTATATATATAAGCGCTACAGCCAGTATCTGTTCATTCAATCAGTGAAGCGTATGACGCATCAATACGTACTCGTGGACTCAGTGACGTAGTGATTCATTGGCTTGTCGTAGCAATGCGTCGTGGGTATTGTTGCGTTGTGTTTTACTAGACTTCATCCGCGGCTTCACCCGCGTGGGTGTTGATTAACATGGCAGAATGTCGTCTATGTGTTGTACTTTCGTAATATATAAGCTACTTATATAACTGTATAGTTTCATAAAAATCCGTTCAGTAGCTTTTGCGTGAAATTGTTAAAAATTGCTATCTATCAATTCTCATAACTTACTTACTCACTTAAATACTCAGCTGCAAATGAAAACCAGTAACAATTACGAAATACAGGCATCATCAGCTGTCTCAACTGCCTGCCAGATTGAATATAGTAATTATTATAATCTATTATAATATTTATTAAACATGTAAAATGTGACCGTGAGAGAAAGATTGAATAAACAGAATAATAATAAACTTTCCGTCTCTTAACAAAGATATTATTTGCTGCGTGTATTTTATTTTGTCGCATCTTACGTCATCATTCGGAAAGTTTAAAATATCAGTAGGATAGGATTCTCGCTGCCACGCAGATAGTATAAGTTCATTCAGGCATCTAAGACTAGATAGAGTAAGATCCCAGGGCCATCAGACCTTATTTATTTTCTCAGAAACGAAATGTTTAGAATAATGTAGTGTTAGTATGTGCTATGAGTAACTGCATACCTACTAGCTTGAATCTAGGGCCAATTTTTAGGTATAAGGGGCTTAAGGTCGACGGGAACAATTCCCATACATTTTCTAGATGCAAATGCGCCCTCCCGGTCTCTACCAATCGCTAGACACCAATTATTATTTTGGAAGCTATAAAGCGTCTGCTAAAAGTTACTGCCGCCTAAATGAGCCCAGCAGTATTATTTATGAATTTTTAATAATATTTTCTGAATCATACATAAAAATCTGCACTGAGAATTTAAGAAAAGTTAGTATTATTTTTACTTAACTTTAGCACCTCGTATCTAAAAATTGGCTGTCGATACAAGCTAGCAAGTATGTATACACTCATAGCACATACTAACATTGCTGGATTCAGTTGCGTCATCCTTTTTATTGATGTGGGTCCGTTTTGTTGACTGTATCTGATTCTGATTGTGTCGATATTTTATATTTTTGGTGTTGAAATGGTTTATAATTTAATCTATTACTATTTAGGGAACTGAATGGGAGTTATTAGTCCTGTTGTATTTTTAATTCTTTTTACGCAGCTGATTGATTTTAATACTTATCTGTCTCCTTGTAAACATATAAACTGTTAAGAACCGTATTTACTCTTTAAAGTGGGTCTTTAGTCCTCGAATTAAAACTGTGCTGTGTATAAGATTTCTAATTGATGCCTCATATTAAAACAAGGCTCTGCTCACTCTACTTACGAGCCTGATAGGTCATTAAAACTGGTCATCTATCTACACCAGGGTTTAGTAACCTTTCATTAACATAGGTCATTTGCAAAATTGTTATCATCATGTACGGGCTATAAAAATCTGGCATTATATAAACGCCTTACCAACTTATGCAAGTTCTTAATTTCAAAATTTAACTACACCTCTTTTAGTAAGAATAAATATTGTGTTTCGGGAGATTTTACCAATATTCAGTCAACGGATACACCCAGATTCAAATCCTGCCTCACCCAGATCCAAAAATGACTTTGTTTAAGTGTTTCTGTAAACCTGTGAACAAATAAATTATTTGACTTTAAAAAACAAATATCAAATTGTGGCTCGCATAAAGTGTTGCCTCGTTTGGTAATGCAACCCACAACATAAGACGCAGTGCTAAATGGTGAAGCGAACGCTTAAACTACTACTCCATAATATATGAGCAGTAAATTTTGTTATGATATGTATAATAATAATATTGTTAAAGTACGTCTTCTTAAGGCACAAACAAGATTTTTAGTTTTTTTTTACTGACCGTACAGCTACCCTCACCACACCCATGAATCCCATGGATCTCTGCTCTACACTCTGTAAATAATCACTCACTACAGTAAATTGCTTGTATTACCAGAAGAAACCACTTACTAAGTAACAAAGCTTACGTCAACATTTTATTTATAACTAGTTCAAAGGAGTTAAGTTGTTCAATGAAGTTCGAGTCGCAATAAATACAACAAATGACAGTTTGTTCCGTAATGTTTTGCAGGAAAGAAATGTAGCTGAGCATCGAACTTACTATACAACTGTATGAGGTTATACAATTGCATGTCTTCGCTATCCAGGTGCGTTTGTAAGAGGGAGGCAACAGATGAATTGTCCTACCCTGACCCGGCGACGAATATTTTTAAGTCTTCTTACTTTACTACGTTTTTTTTGTCTGCGCCTGTATCCCTGAAGGGGTAGGCAGAGGTGTAAATATTACATCTACATTTTGCCATGAATTTTTAGGTCCCACGTAATAGGGGGCGAGTCTATTGCCGTTATCGGGCACATCACCAGACTCCAGGCTGCTATTGAGGATTCGGAAAAACCCAGTTACACTTTTACCCGACCCGGAAATCGAACCCGGGACCTCCGATCAGCAGTCGCATACACTATCCACTGGACCACGGAGGCAGTTACTACCTATTTAGTTGCTTTTATGAAGAAACTCTATTATAAGCATATTCGAAGGAACCTCAATCCTGTATCCGCACCTGTCGCTTTATATTACTAGAGGATGCTCCAGCTACGCCCACATATTTTATTTGAATTTAACCGTTTCTTCGAAGTCCCGTAGGGATTTCGGGGTCTTTTCTTAGTACACCCCTACTGTATGTTCCTTAGGGACCCCTGAGAAACATATGTACATGCAAAATTCTAGATTTTTGCAGTGACGTAGTAGCTGACGTGCTCGTCCCTACTACTCTTGACTGGCCGCTTCCAGCAACCTATATATACCGTGGCGCAGGAGTGATCGGCCCTCTTTCCGGCTGTGCGGCGATCCAAGCTAAGTCTTCTCTCTTCCCTGAGCGACGTAAGAAATATGTTTCTACAGGACATCACCTTCAAATTTCGCGACCCTCTTCAAATTGTTTAAAATCAGTTTTCTTTTCGTTTTTGCTAAAAGCTGTATAGATTCTTTTTACAGAAATATACATACTGTTATTGTTCCGATATATTGATATTTTATTTAACTAAATAGCGTTGACCACGTGCAACGTTACATTGCATCTAATAGTGTTGGCTGTGCGTTATCTATCTGTCAGTCAATAATGCAAGAATTTTATAAATATTGATAATATTAAAAGGAGTATCATATAGCTGCGGGCATCCTCTAGATTCCTATAAAAATAGAACAGCATATTGGTAAATGTCATACAAGTAGCAACATTACTAGACCACAAAAGAAGATATATTACGTACTACAACTATAATCGTTGTGTGATAAATTTCTAGAATGTCTTACATGTGGCAGAGTAGTAAAACTGCAAAATTCTATAAAAATAACGTATCATAAACGTTACCTACATAGAATATTTTTCAAAATACATTCGTTTTACAAAAATTGCTTTCTTTTTTTTGTAAGTGTTATAATAATATGGACAATTTGGCTAGCTCTAATGTCGGCGTATATAGGCCGCCTGAAAGCCTCCGACATGGATTTTTGTACTCACACAAGCAACGGGACTAACGGCGTTATATATACATCTGAAGCACGATAGCGCTCTGATGTAAGTGCCACAACAAGTGATCACCCATCCTAGTGGTGACCTCTGCAAACCTTGCTTTACTTTGATGATTTCTTAAGAACAGTTACAACATAAAATTCGGTTGTAGATCATACTATATTGATGCTAAGAGTAAGTAATTTAAGTCACAAATTGCAAAACGATATCACAGAAAGGGCTTTAAAACGCGAACTTAGAATGTAACCTGATGTTTGGATAATGCTAAGATTTTGCTCAAATATTGCTCGTCACGATAAGCGCAAATTCATGTCACCAATACAAAAAGGTCATCGGACATTTAGCATTTTATAATTAACTCTTCCTGGTCATTATTACTTCCTTCTACAAAACCGTAGACTTCCTGCATACGCCATCTTAATTTAAAAGCCTTATCGGCTGTGACTGAAAAAGCCACGAAGCCTCCGGGCTTATGCATATTTAAAAGCAATACAGACACTTAAAGCTGATTGTCTGGTTTGCTTTTTTGGAAGTAAGCAGGTACATGTATCGTATTGCCAAAACCTGTTGCAAGGGCTTGCTCACGTCAGAGTTTTTAACGATTTTATTCAAGAATTTCTTAATTTTAAAGACAATTCTTGCACGATTTTCCTTTTTTTACCACATACACACAACACCGTCTAGTCCCAAACTAAGCGGAGCGTATACTATGGATACTAGACGATGGAGAAACATACATATTGTATACTTTGTTTTAGTAAATACATACATATTATACTTACATAGAAACACCCAGACCAGGACAAAAATCCATGTTCACGCAATCAAATGTTTGACTTGAGCGAAAAACTAACTTAGAACCTTCGACGTTGCAGTCGTTTACAGGTATTTAAAATTATATATCACTAGACTGCCTCGGTCGACGGTCCTCGGTCTAGACGGTCTCGCGGCATAAATGTGCGCGTGGGATTCGGGCAAAGTGTTATTGGGTTTTCCGTTAGGAAATTCTCAGTAGCAGCACGGAGTCTGGTAATGTGCCCGGTACGGCAATAGGCTCGCCCCCTATTACGTGGGATCTAAAAATTCGGCGAAATGTAGGTGTAATATTATACCTCTACCTACCCCTTCGGGGATACAGGCGTGAGTCTATAGATAAAAATAAAAAATATCACTAGAGGATGTACGCAGCTACGCCCGCATATTCTTTTTAATTTTACTGTTTCTGTCGGATCCCGTGAGAATTTCAGGAAATCCCTTCTTAGTGAACCCCTACGGTCCTCAAAGAACATACATGGCAAATTTCAGCTTCCTGTGCCTTATAGTTTTGGCTGTAGCTTGTCTGTCAGTCAGTCAGTAACGCAAGGATTTTATATAAAAAGATAATCATAATCATTCATAATCACTGAACCTGTATAACATATAAACTGTCCCACTGAAATTTAATTTGTAACCAACCAAATTAAACCTTAAAAAATATAATGAAAAATTTGGAAAGGAGCAAGTTGGTTGGTTGGCAGCTAGTAAGTCTTCTTGAATAATATGTCACAAAACTTTTTTAAAGAAAAATTGGTATAGATCGCAACCCTGAACTTGAACGCTAGGCATTAAAGTTCGTGTTTGGATGTCTACACAAGCACGCAATAACTGCTTACTGTAACAAAAACCTTATCAGCAATAATTAGTTAATTATAGTGTTATACACTGATGTATTGTACAGCAGTGAATAATTATTTTTACAAACTCTCACGTTAAACAACTTCCAGTCAAACGGAGCGAGTTTTAGTGAAGTTTACTCGAACAACTTCTATAGCCTAGTCAAAATAAGACACAACCTAGACATCATTCGCATAGAGCTGAAAATTGGCAGAGACGTTAAATACATCATTATAAATAAAATGTCAAAAGTCCCCATCGAACCTACTTCTGCACTTTTTTAATTCAAGGTCAAACATACGAAATTAAGGTTGTTTTTTTATTTTTACTCGAAAACGATGAATATTATCATACAATTTTGTACCGAAATGGTCTCGAAACTTTTCTCGTACGACTCACCATTCGTGAGATATCGCGGTTTTAACAATTACAAAATACATATTTTACATACGATGCACACATTCCCGCTATTGATTGAAAGAATGGTAATATTGCTAACGATTGAAGTGGAATAGGTTATAGGCAGCGATAGCCTAGTGACAACACCATTCCCACCCGCACGCAAAATACACGCCAGTACATGGAGTTACGGAAACAGCCCATGCTACCAAGTACCAAGATAATTGATAATGTCTAATTCTTCTTCAACAATTATTTGTTTATCTTAATTTTCTTCTTTTTGCAGAATTTCTGTTCTCTGTTCTAAGAAAAGGTATGCATCAATTGTCTCTTCATTAACATCACAAATATTTCATCTGTTGTATTTGCTTCAATAGTAGAAAGGCAGGAGCAGATGTGGGAGATAAACATGACAACCAAACTGATTTATTGTTCAACTCTTGTAACGGGGCAATCGATAATTAACAATTTAATACGCACATAACTTTGAAAAGTTTGTATTGCGCGCCGTGGATTCAAACCTGATGCCCTCTGCATAGCAGTCCGTTGGTATCTCCACTAGGCTATCGCTGCCTGTGACCTATTCCACTTTAATCATTAGCAATATTACCATTCTTTCAACCAATAGCGGAAATGTGTGCATTTATGTAAAATATGAATTTTGTAAGCGTTAAAACCACGATATCTCACGAATAGTGAGTCATACGAGATAAGTGTCAGACCATTTTTGTACAAAATTGTTTGGACTACAACTTTGTCTAACTTATTTTTAGGATAAAATTCACCATGTCTATTTTGATTGGATTATAAGCGTGAGCGCCTAAGATTCGATATCTGTGTGCAATTATATCCTCAACTCATCTCATCTCCCTGCCACGCCTGTCTCCCATTGAGGTAGGCAGATACTATGAAACGTTCCGGTTCAAATACACCTCTTCACTTCGTAGACAATCAATAATATCCTCTGGTTGACAATTTTGATCAAAAGATGTAAATAGTAATTTTTGTAAAACAAGGATTCAAAGTTATCCGAATTTTACTAGTAAAGTAAATTCATTTTATGAAACATGTGAAAGTTAAAAATGCCCTAGGACAAGTGTATGTGATAGCAAGTATTATAAAATCAAATTAAAGAAATATTGACGTTCTTAACAAAATAATATTATAATTTAATATTTATAGAGAGATTATGTTAACTACTTCAATATGAATACGAACAAAAAAACAATAACAATGCCTAACGCAAAAGTCAGACATAGGAACCCGCGATAAACTTACCTACCTACACATAGAAAAACAAAAAACTTTTAAGTAAATAAAGACAATCTGCTAAATATCCCTTTCAATTACTATAAACGCCCATCATCGCTAGTCCACAGACTACAACTATTTCATAATGGACATCGAAAAGCAACATAATATTTGAAATATAATTTACACAACCCGCAAATGTTCACAATATTAAATTAATTACTGTTGTAGACCCATTCACATCTAATTTTAGGTTAATGAAAATTTAATATATAATCTCTTTGAAAATGCCGAGCTTCGAATAAGGCAACAAGTTGTTGGGATTCGTTTGTATAATGTCTGAATTATTAGAAAATATGATGTTGAATGAATGGTTCAATAGAGACGCGGCTATTCAATGTCGATGACTTGAAATAAGGCGACGGCGGACAAAGCGAGAACGAAGAAAGGCTTAATTGTAAGACAATAAGGGATAAGATTGATTGATCTGAAGACTACATATCCTTTTATTTCTGTTTACGAAGTATTGTGACGGACTTTCTATTCATTTAGTTAACTGCGCAGAGAATAGGTTATATTATAACCTACAGTTGAAACAACAATTTTTTGCATTAAACATAGAAACTGGTAAGATCAAAACGATTTTAAACGGCGCTGAGCACACACCAGTCCCCTCCGTGCTACGACTGTTGAAATTCGGTTGAAACAAAGGAAAATACCTAAATAAACTTGTATAATATACATACCTAATATCGCACCTAATTATCAAGTGTGCGCCAACCAATAAGTGGCGAGGCAGCTACTTAAACCAGTGCAGAGCATTCAATTGTTAACTGCAGCGCTAGCTAGTTATACAATGTTTAGATTGGCTCAATCAGGAAAGTAAAATGCGATCTTTTTAAAGAATCTAATTATCGTGACAGTTACCTAATGTCTTTGCAAAAACACTGCAAAATAGTAATTGCCGTGACTATAGAACTTTTTTTTACAAAAGGGTTATGGTAGCGCCATCTACCTTTCCATCGAGAACTAATCACATCAACGTCAATGGTTCGTCGCTGCTCGGCCAATCCGAGCGATCCTTTCCATGAATCCCCTCCCAAAAACTCCTCGCTATTGGCCGCCCTGCTCAACGGCGACGAAAAAAAAAATGGAATATTCGAGAAGCTCGGGATCTCATGTCCGCCGCACCGTACCGCACTGAACCGCACCGCCATATATAATTATTACCGCTTATACAAAACTCAACATAACCGCTCGCGAGTGAAAGTGATTTGTGTAGTGGAGTGATTCAAGCAGCTTCAATATACTTGAAGACACCAGGAGGCTGCCATTTGCAAGGTAAGAGGCTCCTATTCACATCACCTTTTCCGCTTCCTCATTTCCTAGTCGCCGAAGAACCGCCATGCTACAGTCCACAATATTCATCCTTCTCCAAATCGACTAGGAACATACGGTTTCGGTGTAACGCCGAACCATTTTTTTGGTCCGAGCTGGATTCATTTACGTTTTATACGTAAAACCTCGTTATATCTATATACCTAGGCAGTTATAGCACCTAGCTATACTCCTAGTCCATTCAAATAACCGTCACATGGTTGTTTTCGCACGCATCAGTAGGTAATATACTTTTATGTAGCTACCTACTTACCCAATTATTATTTCTGGAACTATCATAGTTGTCTTGTAAATCTCATATTTCAAGCAACTTTTAATTCCACCGCTTTAAAGTGTTGCCTAGGTACTTAGGTAAAATAATAGGTACTTTAGATATTCTTAATTTGTTTCGGTCTCATTAGCTTATACTTACGTAAGCATGTCCTACAAAAGAAGTCACGCGTGTCGGAAGACAAAGAGATGACAATCTTAGAAGCAAAACGTAATATTTTATTTGAGCGCATTCAAAACATTTACGAGCGTTCAAAGACCGCAGCCGTTTCTGATAGTAATAGGGAATCATTCCTTAGTTATTGTATGATAGTAGATAATATTCGAACAGATTTTCATAAGTTGTTAGACGAATATAACACAAGATTACTTTCTATCAATCCTGATGAACAACCGAATTATCAGGCGTACACCTCATTCGAAGATCTTTATTGTATTATTAATCGTATACAATCGCAATTGGAGGGTTAATATTCGGCACAGCCCGTTGCAGCGGCCCGCAAACCGAGATAACCGCCAATCGAGATTATGTCGTTTGACGGAGATATACGAAATTGGCCGTTATTCTATGCGAGTTTTAAGTCCACAGTGCACGATAATGGTTCCCTGACAGATGCTGACAGGTTGTACTATTTAATAGTTAAACTGTCACCGAAGTCCCAGTCCGTATTTGCAGGTGCCACACGCAGTGCTGAAAATTATCAGGTCATATTTCAGTCTCTTCTTGATTGATATCAAGACACGCGCGTCTTAGCGTCTACCTACTTTGACCAAGCTTTAAATCTTAAACTGTCCGGTGCCGCATCTGTCTCACATTTTCAGCTGTTTATAGATAACTTCGTAACCGCAGTTAATTCTCTTAGGAACTTAAAATTGGAAGATCTTTCCGACTTTATGTTGCTTCAACTCGCTTTAAAAAAGTTTGACACTGAAACAATTCGTGCTTTCGAGATGACGGAACGCAATAATAAAATACCTACACTAGATAGTTTTATTTCGTTCATCAAAGATCAGTGTCGAATATTTCATAATACGCAGTCTAGTTCACCTAGCCCGTCTAACTTTAACAGCAGCAAACAAAGGTCGAATAAAGCGCGAAATAGTAACAATAACTCGGTCCCTAATCCACAATCTTACGTAACATGTTCGGAATCTAATGGTAATAATTCACAGAAGTGTTCGTGCAGTAATATAGAGCACAACCATTTCTACAAGTGTCCCGCCTTCAATTGTTTAAATCCGACTGTTCGTTTCAAGTGCGTGAAGGACAACAGAGCTTGCATTAATTGCTTAAGTATAAAGCATAAAACTAGTGATTGTTCTAGTAAGACGAGATGTCGTTCATGTAATCAACGACACCACTCATTGTTGCACTTTGATAAAAGTAGTCCGTTGTCAAGCCAAGCCGCTAACCTTGACACACTTACGTCGCAGGTGCAGGCTATCTGATAACTGCGCCTCCTACGATTCAGAATGAAATATCGTTGTGTATGACATCAATCGCGCGGGCGACGCGCACGCGAGGACGGCACTCGCGCATCTATAATGATCCGCGCAGGGCCAAAACGCAGTGTACGGCGTCTAAAACGGTACTTTTGGCAACAGCACAAGTTATCGTTTATGATGTTAATGGGTCGCCGCACATGGTACGTTGTCTACTCGATAGCGCGTCTCAGACCAATCTAATAACATTGGAATGTTTCAAACGCCTTGGATGGTGGAATAACTTTAGAAATACTAGTTGAGTGGTCAAAGGAATCGGCGGGTCAGAAAAACATTGCAAGGGTTCCGTAGATATTAAAATACATTCGCGTTTTGATAGGGAGATTAATTTTAACATTTCTTCGCTTATTGTGGAGCGTATTACGGACGCATTGCCAAACGCTAATGTGGACGCATCACTACTCACACACCTCGAGTCATTGCCGCTGGCAGACTCGGAGTTTGCGAATCCGGCAGACATTGATGTTTTGATCGGAGCTGCATTATTCCCGCACTTGCTACTAACTGACGTGGTACGTAGTGAGCAATATAACTTACCGCCCGCTATTGAGACGGTATTTGGTTATGTGATTATGGGTGCCGTACCTACGTTACATACTTCTCAATACATTACGTCTTGCTGTTGTTCTGTTCTTCAAGAAAATAATATTGATTCTCTTCTCAAGCGATTTTGGAAGCTTGAAGAGGTTACCGCACCGCCCTCGATGAGCCGTAAAGATCTCGAGTGTGAAGAACATTTCCGTGCTACCACTGTTCGTGACGACAGTGGCAGATACGTTGTGGCGTTGCCATTCTATGGTGACCCTTATTCGTTAGGCGACTCGTACGCTGCTGCGCTTAGACGTTTCCATTGTTTGGAACGTAAACTTGATGCATCGCTTAAGTTACGCAGCGCCTATAATGACGTCATTCGTGACTACATAGATAAAGGCTTTTTTAGTGTAGTTGTAAACAACGAGGGCAACTCTCTTCCCTCATATTATATCCCGCATCACGCCGTAGTTCGCGAAGATAAAACCTCTACTAAACTTCGTGTAGTTTTAGATGCTAGTTGTAAGACTACATCGGGTCAGTCGATTAATGACATTTTGCATGCCAGCCCCAATCTGCAGGGTGATTTATTTAACATCATAATAAAGTTTCGTGTTTTCCAAATCGCTCTGTCAGCTTATTGCTGCCAAATGTTCCTCAATATCGGCGTTTGCGAGTCTGACTGTAGATTTTTTATCGTTTTAAAAACAAGGAACCTTTATCTGTGTATCAGTTCAATCGTGTTTGTTTTGGACTCAAGTCTAGCCCATATCACGCGTTACGAGTTGTTCGCCAGTTGGTCGCTGATGAAGGCGATCACTTTCCCGCCGCAGCAGCTGTTGCTACTTCCGCTTTGTATATGGATGACATTGCCTGTAGTGTCATATCCACTCCGCTAGCAATTTCGCTTTGTGAAGAGCTTATTCAGCTTTCGGTTATCAGCTATAGTTTTCGGTTTGACGTCTCACCACCAGATGATAAGTGCACCAAACGCACTATGCTGTCCACAGTGGCTCGACTATGGGACATAATGGGTTTTGTGGCTCCCACAATTTTGTACGCCAAGCTCTTGATCAAAGAACTTTGGCTATCAAAGTGTGAGTGGGATGAAACACCCCCTGACCATAGTGTCACCGCTTGGCGCCAGTTTTGTATTGAGCTTACCGCGCTCAATCAAATTACTATTCCGCGTCATCTTGGGTTGGTAGATGGATTTACCATCAACTTAATAGGTTTCTTTGTATATCTATACAGGAGGGTACGTTGGTCGTCATAATACATGATAATGCTCCGCCGCTTTCATGGCCGTTAGCCATTGTAGAGAAACTGCATACTTCCAAGGACGGTACAACCCGCGTTGTTACCGTGAAAACCGCGAAGGGGAGCTACGTGCGCCCTGTTGTACGTCTCTGTCCGCTTCCAACTCAGTGAGATCTAGCCTGAAGTTGGACCTACCTCTTAGTTTAAGTATTTAGTTTGTAGTTTTCGCTAAAGTTATTTTTGATTAATTTTATTATCATATCGCTGTCTTAGCCTATTGATGGGTTATGCGGTAGTATACCCAACATAGCTAAGTTCAATTCTATTTCTTTTAAAGGCAACCCTTTAGGACCGGGGGGATATGGTAGCGCCATCTACCTTTCCATCGAGAACTAATCACATCAACGTCAATGGTTCGTCGCTGCTCGGCCAATCCGAGCGATCCTTTCCATGAATCCCCTCCCAAAAACGCCTCGCTAGTGGCCGCCCTGCTCAACGGCGACGAAAGAAAAAATGGAATATTCGAGAAGCTCGGGATCTCATGTCCGCCGCACCGTACCGCACTGAACCGCACCGCCATATATAATTATTACCGCTTATACAAAACTCAACAAAACCGCTCGCGAGTGAAAGTGATTTGTGTAGTGGAGTGATTCAAGCAGCTTCAATATACTTGAAGACACCAGGAAGCTGCCATTTGCAAGGTAAGAGGCTCCTATTCACATCACCTTTTCCGCTTCCTCATTTCCTAGTCGCCTAAGAACCGCCATCCTACAGTCCACAATATTAATCCTTCTCCAAATCGACTAGGAACATACGGTTTCGGTGTAACGCCGAACCAGGTTATTACACTGTTAAGGAATTTTTAAGTGATAAGACACCGTAGGGATAGGCTTAGGCTTGTTTAACTCACGATTATTTTATTTTCTGACCGTGTAATAGGATTGTTATAAAAATCTGTTAAATTCTAGTTTGGATAAGTGACATTTTAAGTGGAGGTGCCTCCTGAACACATGATTTTTGCAGGATTTGGATATTATTATGATTTTTTGAATGTAGTTTAACATTATTTATCCCTGATCATATCGTTGTTCACTTGTCACCTTCACAAAATTCTTTCTACATTTGCATTTCTTCACGCGTTCCACTAATTTATGTTAATAATAACGATCTGGAAAATGGAGGTAAATGGCGGTCATGGTCAGTATACTAATAGATTGTTTCTTACTGCCGGTTCGTATACCGTTATCGTCATGCTCACTAAAATGTCATTTCTTGTGGTGGCATCGTGTGTCGGGTCATCCCTGTCCCTCTAATACGGCGAGAGGGATGATGGCTGGCACATGCGTCATACTCGTGAACGGGTGCTACTTGCGATGACTGGTCGATGACGGTCTTGCGGGCTGGTATTAGATTTTAATATTTAACTGCATCATTTCCATCATGGGTCTGATCACTTTCGCGGATTACCTGCATTATTAGGTATATATAATGTAAGTGGATGCTCCTGTTTTACCATGTCTATTCTGAGGAGGCTAACCAAATGAACATCAAAAGTATTATGCTTGAGTATTATTATGTACAGTAAATATATACAAGTGATATAGAAGGTGTAACAGTTGCAGCACCTTACAAAATGTAAATTATGTGTATTATGCAAAACCTGGCGATGAAAAAGAGTGACCGTGAGTTTTATTGCCCGTTCTTTCTCATGGTTCTACTTATTGCTTTGCGAACGTGGCAGTAAATGTTAATGTAGTCCTTAAGTAATTATTTTATAAATTTACTATTTTGACGTTCATAAGCGTCACATTGTGACCCAAATGAATAAAGGATTTTGAATTTGAATTTGAATTTGATATAGAATTTCTGTGAAGAAACGTGCTATTTATTGCATTGTGTTTCGCACTGAACATTAATATTTATTAACTTTTTCAAAAGTTTTTTTGTAAATACAATTACGAGTAGGTACAACCTTACAATTTCAGCAATCAAATCAGTAACAACAGAATACTGCCTATTATTTTTATTGCATCGATTTACAAAGGTTTTCTTTCTCACACGCATTCGTGATACTTATCCATATTTTATAATATACCAGTACCAAAATCTCCCACATATAATTACATTACCATTGCGTATCTCACTTAATAACCCTAAAAAAAATGATGAAAGATCTCATCGGTCATACGAAACTCAGTATAATTACAAGTAAGCGGCATAATCTCAACTCTCATAATATCATTCAAAGGTCGTGTTCGCAAGAGCACTGAGATATAAGATATAATCAATCATCTTTGTTTCTAAGAATACAAGTCGAGGAAAATGATAAGCAGTAAGGCTACGTATCTACAGACAATTATTTTATATAATTAAGGCTACATGAAAACAAGCTACACCCCGAATTTTAAAGACTAATGTCAGGTCCGCTCGAAATAAAGTCCAGTTTCGTGAGAGAATTCTACAAACATTCAATCAACGGTCACAAATAAGACATTATTCAAAATAACAATTTGGAAAAGATCACCCAAATTGTTGTTTTGTGTGGAGATCAAAACCATGAAACTGAGCTTAATAATAAACTGAGTGGCAACCGCATAAAGCACTACGCCATCTATCCTGTACAGACCGTTTGATGTTTAACAGCTAGCTTCGATCCATAAATGCTAGTGTTGCTAACCAGGCATTTGTCCGAAGCCAACGTTAAAGAGAGACAAAAAAAAAAATTTATCACCTTCTCTAAATCTTTTGCTTTCTTCTTTCTCTCCCATCATCTGCTGACAAATGGATATTAGACAGGATGTAGGAGAATCTTGGGCTGCTTAGATTTATAGTTCACTTACTTGCGAAGCTTGGCTGAAGTGATATTGTTTGCTGATCTACGTGCGGTGAGAAGGCTTTATATTCCTAATTTTGCTTAACTCAACTGACGCTATTGATCGATGCTGTATTTCTTGTTCTTATTTAAGTGCATACATAACTATAATAATTTTCAAACCATCAGCTCAATAAGTGACTGCTGCTAAGAAAAAGTTTAAGTAGTGAGTACATAATTTCTGATGCAGTCACTTCTTTACTTAGTGTATTTTTATTTTTGTGACTCCAACCCTGGCCTGACTTTTGGAGTTTATAGACGTGCCCGTACCAACGATATGAACTAACGATTCATGTTCTGCGGCAAATTAGAACCAACGGCATTACGTGAACGCCGTAGCACGGTATCGCCAGTGGAAATACCGATAGAATGCCATACTAAGGGTATCGAGTATGAATCCAATCACTTTTCGGAGTTATGAGCATTTTGTGTGTATTGAGTTGGTAACTATTGCCTGCCCTGTGCCTCGGAGAGCACGTTTATCCGTCGGTTCTGGCTGTCATGAAGATGTTTGACAAGCGCTGTAGCGGCCGATTTCAATATTCGATGCATCCATGGATTGGAAGATTAGAGCTAAATGTTTGACATATTTTTTATGGAACTTATGTCAAATACATATTTATGGATATACCGAATATTGACAGCGGCAGTTAATAAGCCGGTACTAATCTAAGCTATGAAATATCGCTCTACCTTTGGGTTGCGGCGGTCAGACAGACAGTCGCTCTGTGGAAAAGCTGATATTCAGTCAAATCTAGTTAAACTAGTCAGCAGACACCAGGTTACAAATAGTATAACGCTTGGAGGATAAAGCGGTGGTCGCCCATCCAGGTGACCTCTACGAACATTTCAATTTTGCCTTTCGTATAAGTCTATTTCCAGTAATAATATCCAACTACACCTACCTACCTTTACCTGAAAACCAAACTCAAGCTTCAAGTTTTCATAAAAAAATACAACCTTATACTACAATGCCAACAGAGCATTACAGATAACAAAATGTTTAATTCCTCCTGTTTTATGCACAGTTTTCTTACAAAGTATTATACTTGCTAAGACAAAGGATATAAGAAAAGAAGGAAGACTTTAGCGTACCTTACTGTGCTGAGTCTGTTAATTAATCATTGAGTACTATTTTGCTACGGCAAATAAGCTTGAGTTAATTTAAATTGTATATAAAATTACTGTATTTGTATACAATGTAGTGCATTGTTTAGAGAGTGTATTACAGCTTAATTGAGTGTTTGGCGTAGTGACTTGAAAACCCACGTGCCTTTGTTGGTCACTTTGGTATTACCGGAGTATATTACAAATAATATAGGAATATAAGTACTCATAGTATATAGTGATACTTGTGAACTTTGCTATTTATAGCAGATCATATGAGATTGGTATATATAAAAGTTTCGCTATGGCTCGTTTGGTTGGTTGGCAACTGGTTCCTTTCTTGCATAATATGTACAAAACCTGCTAGAAAGAAGTTGGTATTGGTCACAACCCTGAACTTGAATGCTAGACATTAAAGTTGCGTGTTTAAATGTTAACACAAGCATACAGTTTTGGCAAGCAAATTAGAAACAAAAGAACACTGCCTATTATACTCGTATTTACATAATAATATAGTATTGATCTACAAAGGTTTTCTCACACGCTATCATTATACTTATCTGTCTTTTATATACTAGTACCAAGAACTCCCACATATAATTACAGTTCTAGTACGAATTTCGCTTAATAGCCCTAAAAGAAATTGCTCCAAGATCTCATCAGTCATACGATACTCGGTATAATTACAAGTTAGCGGCATAAAACTCTCATAATATCATTCAAAAAGAAAAGGTCGTGTTTGCAAGAGCACTGAGTTATATGTATCAATCATTTTTGTTTCCAAGAAAAATCTAACAAAAACTAGAGAACCCGTGCTGCTCCACAGCATATTTTAATATTATAAAAAAGGCTCTTACATGTAGGTATGATGAGTACATTGTAGCCTTATCTAATAAGTAAAAAGATGATATTCTAACAAAAAATAGATAGGTATATCACAAAACTTCTTTTCTCACAACATTGGCTTTGCGTTGCACCTAGGTATCGTGAAATTTTCACGTTGGCATTACTGAATGGTTTGCCGCGCAATAGGGATTTAAATAATATGTATAACTGAACATTGAAGAAAGAAAGTTCTTCAATATGATTGTGCTGCCCTACCATTCTTTCCATTAGGACACTGTAATGTCCTTCGTCCAGGTGCCCAGAAAATAGCAAGTTATGAACAATTTCGCCAGTACCATAGTCAGTAATTGTATTACTGTTTTCAAGGTGAAGTCCGAATTGACCCTGGGGATATAGCTCACATACACTCTTAAGTTCAGCATGCCCTGCGTACTGTCCATTGGCACCCATCACACGTTTGTAATCTGTTGCATTTGTAATGGTCTGGCCATATGCTTCGTCCCCAACAATGAAGTTACTATATATACATCCCACTTATTGACTACGTTATCAACAGTGACCAAACGAATTTCATAATGTTTATTCTCACTTCCATATAATCAATAAGAAATTGCGCGGAATAAGCAATTACCGTCACCAAGAATGGAAATCACTTGAAAATAAAATTGTTGAAGGTAGAATTAATCAAATATGACCCCGTGGCCACCCGTATTTTTTTAGCAGTAGAGAGGACCATCAGGTACCAAATCTCCAACAGGGCCGTCATTGACCAAGATTCTTTGTTCAAACTTTCTCTGAGCATTTTTCAATTTCCTTCCAAGAACCATCATTATAATTGAAAACCCAACTACTCACAAAAAATACGCTATTAAATCAGAAACTTAAGTAACTAACTTACGCTAACTTCACTTTTTTCTTTATCTGTCAAAATTAAAAATTTAGAAAAACTACTTTTTTATAAGTAAGAAAATAGGTTTTATTTCTGTTATCCAGCTAAATATGTCTGTGAGAAGCACTACTTATTTTGTTTTGTGTATGGGTGTGATTAATCCATCATAATTTAGAAATGTAATAATGACGTTTATAATTTTGGTCGAAATTGTAGTTTTGGTAGGAATGGTAGCTTTGGTAGCAATCGTAAGTAAAATTGCTACCAAAACTACAATATATGCTAAAAATACCATTTCTGCCAAAACTACTATTCCTACCGAAAATTTTTTTCCTATCAAAACTACTATTCGACTAACACTATCATATCAACCATTTTTTTAACTACCATTTCTACCAAAACCGCCGGTGTTGTCAAAAGTACCTACCTTTGCTCTCAAAACTACTATTCTTACCAAAACTACAATTTCTACCATAACTACCACTTGTAATAATATAATTATATGACAATAGTACTATAAACCGCTGTAATATGTTCCAAATAAAAAAATGAAGATGCCCGAAGAAAGTCCGTAATTTAAAAACACGAAAAATCTGTTCACCCAACATTAAGGGTTAACTTGTAACATTCGGGGAATATTACCTGCCATCAGCGATAATTAACTATAGTGATAATTTGATCACCATCGGATATAATTTTACACACCACCACACTCAAAGGAGGCATAACGTTTTTTCCTGGCAGTTACCGCAAGGAACTTATTAGATGCCATAAAAATATTTTTGAATTTAGAACCGCCCATGTAGAGAGAAAGCAATGGAATCTTAAGAAATTTATAGGAAAATATTGAAAAATAAGTTCAATGTCCACACCTATCTTCCTTCAAACTTACCCAATTTAAATGAGCATACCATCAAATGAAAGAGCTCTTTTCAGCGCGTGTTTTAGGCCTATAACGAAACGCCAAGCTCAATGCGAACCAGATATATAGAAGCAGACAGTCATTGACTACGACTATGAAAACGTAAAAAATGTATGGGAGAAAACTGTTTTTGCATGTAACTTGATGAAAGTGCAACTTGCACTTTCATCAGAAATCATCACAAGTTAGGTAATTTCTTATGCTTGATGACAAATCTATGCAGCGAGAGCTTTCATTTAAAAAAAAATCATGCGAATCGGTTGCGTAGAACGGGCTGGCCGACTCGTATTACAAAACACAATTTTTTTTAATATATAGATGAGTGAGATAGCTTTATTATTAGACAAGCTACAGCGCCTCTGATGGTTAAAAGCCTAAGCTTTTAGATGCCAATGTTGCCAACCAGGCATCACATGTCTAAAGACAGCCTTATAGAGGGAAACTATATATTACCTTCGTCTCCTATTCTCTTCCCCTGCAGGCAGAAGGGATAGTATGCTAAGAGAAGCTTAAAACTCTAGTTCGCTTACTCGCGACACTCGACTGCAGGTATACTGTTTCTTTATGTCGGTATCCGGTGAGAAGGAATTATATGTATACTTAACTTCACCCACCGCCAAGCAACGCTATTGATCGATGCTGAAATAAAATGTCTTTATCTGAAACAAAAGGTCACCCATCCAGGCTATGACTTGTGCAATCATTACTTAATTTTACAGTTCTTAGCAAGTTCATTTACAAAATTTTACCAACTACGCTTAGGTTCCTTAGCCTGAAAACCAAACTCAGGGCTTCGAGTTTTAATAAAAAATACAATCTTATTACACAAGGCAAACAGAGCATTACAGCTAAACAAAATATTTAATTCCTCGTGTTTTATGCACTGTTTTCTTACAAAGTATTATACTTGCTAAGACAAAGGATATAAGAAAAGAAGAAGGCTTTAGCGTAGCTTACTATGCTGAGTCTGTTAATTAATCATTGAATACTTTTCTACGGTAAATACGCTTAAGTTTATGCAAATTGTATATAAAATAACTGTATTTGTTTATTTTTTTTTTTTTTTTAAATTTCAATGCGATGCATTGTTTAGAGAGTGTATTACAGCATGTTTGGCGTAGTGGCTTTAAGGTGAGTGCAAATATGTAATTCAAGCATTCATTGTGCATAGTGATACTTGTGAACTTTGCTATTTATAGCAGATCATATGAGATTGATTCTTTATGGGACTAGTCCCAACCTCATTCCCACTACAGTGTCACCTGTGTAGCCAGGTTCAGCAGCAGTGACCATTGATGACAACGAGTTTTGACACCCGTGAAGTCCCGCTATATGAGATTTATATCAAAAGGAAAAAAAAAACTCAAAGTATTCTGTCGTTTCTGGTTGGAGTAATAAAGGGACCGAGCTCCAAGACGTTAGTCGTGTACGCCAAGATGCAACCGGGATAACGCTAAGACGATGATTGGTATCACTTTGGACAAGAATCGTGAGAGTGTAAAGCTTTCAGAAGAATGATAAACACGGAGAGCAGAGCTGAAAAATCACACGACAAAATTAAGAATGGTATCAAAAGTATATTGGCGATTTTATTTCCTTCAGAAAGATTCTCAATATAAATTAGGCTTCCATATTTAAGGAGCCTTTACTTCTAGGCCATCTAACGGACTAACTAGGATGAAAAGTACCGGTACCCTAAAAAATCTTGTTTCATGCTCTAGACCATCTTAAAATCATTCCTTTACCGATAAAGGTCTTTCAATATTGACTTATAGTTCCGTAAGTAATCTCAAATAGATTGCTAGCTTTTTGGCCGAAAGCCGATACTTCGGACAAGTTAATTTTATGGACCTAGTCGCGTTAATTAATTCAAGGAGCTAACGAAAAGAAAAATAACGAAAAGAGAACCTAAAGAAAAATAAATAAAACTAAGCATGTTTCATGTATACTGAAATGCATAAAACTAGGTGAAGAATGAATTCAGTCAGATATACACTTTCAAACTATTCCGGGTGCTTTACGTATACATACTTGAACTTGGTGGATTTTCTCGACAAGATATTAATCAAAGCAAAATATTTATAGAAATATTGCAGAGGTTTACTTCAAGCTGCGATTGAGACCGTCTACAACCGGCGCGCCGTGGCGTGTTCGCTGCGTTTTCGTCCGCCTAGGCGGACCGAAACGCAGCGGGGTTTCGTACTTCTGTACACGCCATACCACACTGTGACAGAATTGCACATCCCCCAAATAAGGTTCCTCTAAATCACTGCTGTGTTTTCAATGCGTTGTTCGTTCCCTCTCAGAATTGATTCTTACACTGTCATGCTAAACATCGAAATTAACTTCGCCCAGAAAAACCCAGAGGCAACAAAGCTTTTTTCTTTACTCCAATATCTCACTTATATAAATTTTGACAAAAATTAACCATTAATAAACTGTATCTCAATCTCACGTTCACCGCATGACTTCCATTTACAAATGTAAACAGAGAATTATTACGAAAGATTCGTGTTTAATCATCCCGAGAGCTGAGTTACATATCGATCAGAGCCTTACCATTTTTTCCATCGGATTCTACAGTAATTCGACACAGTGGCTGAAGACCTGGTATTATCAAACTTTCTTTGAGATTAATTAAGTTCTTTAACCATTTTTTCTAATATTTGTACCTTTGCAACGGTCTCTTTATGTATGAGATACTACTGACGTCGTAGGGTTTATCTCAGTTCATACCATTGTGCAATAATGCTTGTATTTATTTTGACTAGGCTTTTGCATCAGACATCAACCTTGATGTTATAATTTTTGACAGCGCTTTATTAATACCTATTAATAAAGCGCTGTCAAAAATTATAACCGAAATAATTATGTAAAACTTTATAAGTTCACTTTGCTATCTCTTTTTAGAAGTCAGAAAATCAGAGTACAGAAAGAGACATCATGCCAAATTACCCTTCTTTTCACTTTCTACAAAATGGTAAAATTGCGCATATTATGCAGTTAAGTAGGAGCGGAAAAGTCAAAATTTCACCGCTCGATCATTTCGAGTTGTAGCAAAACCGTGGTAGTCCCCAGGTAAGTGATTAGTTAAGTACCGAGTTTGATAAGAAGTTTGTTTTGTTGAACATTTAACGAATTCAGATGGAGAAAATTTTCGAATTCATGTTTTCATACCGATTGCTGTCCGCAGCAAAAATGGAAATTAATACTAACCCTGTTCATAATATTGTTCATTACAATAGTAGGACTGTTTCTAGAGAATAAGCAAATATGGAACAAATTAAGTGAAAAATAATAACAAAAGACAAGCAAGCAAGAATGGCCAATATAAAGGTGTTGAAAAACTGTTAGTTTTGACTGCAAGTGCTGCGTTATAACTGCCACTAAAATAGAAAGAAAAGGACGATTGCAGATCTTGACTCATCGAAAGTTTGCAATCCACCGGTATGACTACTATCAAGTTTGCTTACACTGTTGGGATGGAGGAACTTATTTATTTATTTATTTATAATACAGTTACTCACAACACTTACTAACCTAACCCAACACGTGCTGAGAGTCACGCTAAGCTTAGTTTACATTTTTACAATTATAATCCTATTTGTTAATTAAAATTTGAAAATTGCAAGTAATATAATTCATAATAATTTGCCAATTAATACAATGATGCTAAGTAAGTAATGCAAAGTCTAATAATAGATATATCATTCAATAAATTCAAATAATAATAATGTCCAAAAATACAGTAATGTCAAATAGTAATAAAATAATATTTAAAAAAAAATTGAATAATAAAAAAATACATTTGACCACTTATAACTAAACTTATACGTCAGAGATAATTATTTAAAACATTTGACAATGTCTGGCAAATTCGGTCCTATTATTAAAAAATATGTCAGCATCTGGTTGTTGAGCGACCAAAGCATTGAGCAGAGATATGGCCTAACTGGTAGGCGCGAACTGTGCGGTGTTTGTGCGTACTGATGGTGCCGCGAGCAAGCGGCGCGACCGTAGCCGTGAATATTGTTTCGGCGCAGACAGTCCGCAAGGAGACAATGCCTCAGGATTATCAATTTTACCACTTAGCAACAAGAAGTAATGTACTATAAAGCAGGACTTACGTCTCAGTTCGAGAGTGTCAGTACCCACCATACCTAACACAAACTGCCTTGTATTGGAGGAAGAACAACCTCCAAGTATTGTTTGGGGCTAGTCCCATACGTGTTCCCACTGTCCACTGCTACACTTTATTTACTATTATTTTTTGTTTCAAGATGGAAAACTCTAGTTGCGGTTCTCTCTCCACAATTCAGAGTGTGTGGACAAACTCAGCTGTAGCGACACTCGTGAATTTCTGGGGCAAGTTAAACTCTACTGGAAACCACAAGGAAACCAACATTGTATATTATACCCTGTACAAGTTAGCTTGATCTTTTTGACAGATGTAAATTTTCCTGATCGACATAACTTTGCAATGACGAACATATTATTTTCTTAATTTAATGATTTTAAAATTTTAAAAATCTATACTATAATAAAACTGTAGAGGTAAAAAAGTCTGTACATTAAAGAATTTTTGACGAAAATTAGCTAAAACATCTAGGAAAATGCTAAAAAGCAATACTTGATGTTTTTTGGAATTTATGTCTGTCTGTCTTTCCATATGCTGTTAAAGATCTCTAAAATGGCGGAATTTATTTCAATAAAACTTACACTCATGTACAAAGGATACTCAAACCTATAAATTAGTATATGTTACATCACAATCAGTTGAGTGGTTTTCGGTGTACAGCTTGACCTCTCCTTTGTACGTAGTCCCAAACAAAATCGGGATCATCCAAAATTGGTTGTATATAATATGGTGCCATCTATGATCATTATAAGTTTGTTAGTAAAAGTATACTTACTCTAAATAGGTACCTTCAAAGTGTTTTATGGCTACTTACCGATCCATAGATGTCACTCACTTCAAATAATTTTCTAGCAAAATAAATGTTTCTTGCAAAAAAAGACAATAATTATGTGACGGTAATATTATATTTCTGTTATTAAAAAATTATAGAGTATAATATTCGGCAATTTCATAAACAAAAAGTCTCTGTGTCAAAATTTATTATAATGTCCACTTAATTTAATCGGTCAATCTCATTTATTTCAAATTATTATGTTTATATAATAGTTATATAATCATTCCATTATTATTTATTTTAAATGATAAATACAATGACTAGATCCTTTTTTCAATAAATTGTCGATTACTCCATAATTATTATTTTCTATCTCGGTCGGTTTGTATATGTAAACATAGATGGCGTTGATAAATGACGTCATTTTCTGAATGGTGGTGTTAAGATTCTCCGAGGATTGATCAGGTTCTCGGATAATTTGCTTTCATCGTCGTTGGAATACTTAGATTGGATATTTGACGTTACTTATGAGTTTATGATTGTTGAATGTTATCAAGTTTCTTTGATTTCTTTCGTTCGTTCGTGTTCTGTTCTTATACAGGTCTGTCTCAATATTCCCAATTTCCCACTCCTCACGTCACGTACGTGGGAATTTCTGAGTGGGAGACTGCGCCCTGAATTCAGATACCTCTTGAATTACTCAACGGGGCTATCTTACTTTCGGCAGGGCTGGATAGTCGTAGTATTGTGTGTATTTTCTAAATAAATCACAGGGACAGACACTTGAAACAGCTGGAATCGACATCCGAACATGTTGCTTTTCACATGATCGGTAAAAATAATTTACATGTTCTGTGTATGGTAATGAAAGTTGGGTATGGCAGAAGAGTCATGAAAGTAGAATAAATGCTGTAGAAATGAGAGCACTGAGAAGTATGTGTGGTGTGTCTATGATCGACAGAGTAAAGAATTGTGTGGTACGAGAGTGGTGTGCGGTAAAAGAAGATGTAGTGACAAGCATCGGGAAAGGCATTGTCTGTAGTATATATGCCTAACTTCGGATGACGTCGAAGCGTCGCGTCGTAGCGAGTCGCGGCGCGCAATGTAGGGTCGTTGTTCGTTTTGTATCAGCTGTGTGGAATTCAAAGCATGTGTAAAAATTGCGGAACTTAAAATCGATATTGTGGCTAAACTACTGCACCGATTTAATTGATTTTTGGTACAAGGCTTCAGAATGTTGTACGCTATGCCTCTGTTCAAAAAGTGCCCCTATGGTAGCGCCACCCTGTATAAGGCAAGTGTTAATGAGACAGGACGAAGGGGAAGACCTAGGCGGACGTTCTCTGATCAGATTGGAGACATCCTAAAAAAAGTACAGGTCAGAAGTACCCTAAACAGAAGAGGATGCATGAGAAACTTGATGGGAGTGAATGAAGCAAGAGAGGTATGTCAGGATCGTTGCAAATGGCGTTCCATGGTCTATGCCTACACCTCCGGGAAACAGGCGTGAGTCTATGTATATATGTATGTTCTATGTGAAGGTGGTAAAACAGTTAATGTTGTGTAAGTATAAAGATATTCTCTAAAGATAGGTATATATTAGGTATATAATATACATATAAAAGTTATAAATAATATATACTCTTAGCATAAATGTCATGCTAATTAAATTCCAACATTTACGCGAACCAAGTCGCGGGCACAGCTAGTATTAAATAAATACATATAACACAAAAGCCCCTAAAGATTCAAGCGTTATACGACAATTTTAAGAGTTTTTATTGCATCAAAGTAAAATTTAAATAGGAACACTGAAAGTAATAGACGCTTGTACAATATTACATCGGTCGGACGTGTTCGGACGGATGGGACACGAATAACAAAATAACAAAGATCATTGTTAAGTTATTGTTGCGAACGGGGGTCCTTTTGGTTGGGGTCTCTTTGGCTAGTGGTTGGGGTCTCTTTAGCCGGTATAACTCTTTTTAGAAAAATAAAGTAAAAATAAATATTGAATTCTAATTTGAATTAGGTTCACATTTCATCGTTCTATCGACTGACCATATAAGCCGAACTTCGGGAACACTTGGGGTCGGTAGTGTGGAGTAAGGTTAAGAGGAAAGAAGAGGTTAAAGGAAGAAGTTAAGAGGAAGCAAGACTACCTGCCCGTAACAGTATTATTGTTGAATTTAAGTTTTTGTTTAGGACTTTTGTTTTTTTTTGTTACTGTCAACCACTAGCCAAAGAGACCCCAACCAAAAGGACCCCCGTTCGCAACAATAACTTAACAATGATCTTTAATTATGATTTTTGTTATTTTGTTATTCGTGTCCCATCCGTCCGAATACGTCCCACCGATGTAATATTGTACAAGCGTCTATTACTTTCAGTGTTCCTATTTAAATTTTACTTTGATGCAATAAAAACTCTTAAAATTTTCGTATAACGCTTGAATCTTTAGGGGCTTTTGTGTTATATGTATTTATTTAATACTAGCTGTGCCCGCGACTTGGTTCGCGTAAATGTTGGAATTTCATTAGCATGACATTTATGCTAAAAGTATATATTATTTATAACTTTTGTATGTATATTATATACCTATCTTTAGAGAATATCTTTATACTTACACAACATTAACTGTTTTACCACCTTCACATAGAACATACATACATACATAGACTCACGCCTGTTTCCCCGAGGGGTAGGCATAGAGCATGGAACGCCAATTGCAACGATCCTGACATACCTCTCTTGCTTCATTCACTCCCGTCAAGTTTCTCATGCATGCTCTTCTGTTTAGGGTACTTCTGACCTGTACTTTTTTTAGGATGTCTCCAATCTGATCAGAGAACGTCCGCCTAGGTCTTCCCCTTCGTCCTGTCCCATTAACACTTGCCTTATATATCTTCTTTGTCAGTCTTTCGTCATTCATCCTCTCCATGTGTCCAAACCATCTCAACATGCCTGTACAGTTTACCTGTACAAAATGCTTACTCGGCATTTACATTATATGCGCGACACCGTTGCATCGGTGTAGTACCTATCATTTTATTACGAATAATAAAAGTCAAGTTGAGGAGAGGACCTTGCGGCCGCACACCTTGCCCAGACGCAGCCGTGCCGCGGGAGGCATGCTGCGAGGCAGGCGTGCCCCTCTACAGCAGTACAAGAAAAGTGATAAGTAGTGCAATTTGTGAAACTGTGAATGAAGTGATTAGGCCAATAGAGTGCGTACCAAGTGAAATCAAAAGATCAGTGTTAAGTGTAGACGTGGGGACCTCCCCTACTCCTCTTAGGTCGCGATTTAATGAACTTTAAACATACTCGTAGCTATAAGTACTAACAATATAAATTGTTCGTTATGATTCTATGTATCATCTAATTTCAATATTATATCATTCAGTGTAAGAATTCATTTTATTTTCCATTGTTTTTATAGATTCTGTATCATTATACTGTTATCATCTTTTGAATGGGCAGGATGTACAGTTTACCTACCTGTACAAAATGCTTTCTCGGCATTTACATTATATGCGCAACACCGTTGCATCGGTGTAGTACTTATCATTTTATTACGAATAAATCAGTGCACTTACAGCATTCAGCTCGGGCGGTTTCATTTATCATTCCTGATCGACCCTATATCATTTATATCATTTTTATATCATTATCATATCATTACCATACATGTCAGCAGTATACGTATATACTACAGACAATGCCTTTCCCGATGCTTGTCACTACATCTTCTTTTACCGCACACCACTCTCGTATCACACAATTCTTTACTCTGTCGATCATAGACACACCACACATACTTCTCAGTGCTCTCATTTCTACAGCATTTATTCTACTTTCATGACTCTTCTGCCATACCCAACTTTCATTACCATATTCAAGAGGTATCTGAATTCAGGGCGCAGTCTCCCGCTCAGAAATGCCCACGTACGTGACGTGAGGAGTGGGAAATTGGGAATATTGAGACAGACCTGTATAAGAACAGAACACGAACGAACGAAAGAAATCAAAGAAACTCGATAACATTCAACAATCATAAACTCATAAGTAACGTCAAATATCCAATCCAAGTATTCCAACGACGATGAAAACAAATTATCCGAGAACCTGATCAATCCTCGGAGAATCTTAACACCACCATTCAGAAAATGACGTCATTTATCAACGCCATCTATGTTTACATATACAAACCGACCGAGATAGAAAATAATAATTATGGAGTAATCGACAATTTATTGAAAAAAGGATCTAGTCATTGTATTTGTCATTTAAAATAAATAATAATGGAATGATTATATAACTATTATATAAACATAATAATTTGAAATAAATGAGATTGACCGATTAAATTAAGTGGACATTATAATAAATTTTGACACAGAGACTTTTTGTTTATGAAATTGCCGAATATTATACTCTATATTTTTTTAATAATAGAAATATATTAACGTCACATAATTATTGTCTTTTTTGCAAGAAACATTTATTTTGCTAGAAAATTATTTGAAGTGAGTGACATCTATCGATCGGTAAGTAGCCATAAAACACTTTGAAGGTACCTATTTAGAGTAAGTATATATGGGCGCAGTGATATGGTTTGTTATATTGTAGAGGCATAAACGTAGAGCAGAGCCATCTAGATGACTAAATGATAACTAAACGATACCTAAACCCGGAAGTTAATATTATTTTAATGTAATGTTAAGTAAATAACAAGTAAAATATTAATTGCATTTGCTTGTAATTAATATTATATAAATTGTGTTACATTTCTGTATTTACATATATTTCTTAACGCAGTATTGGTTGATATCGTCTTTAATAGTTTGATTTAGCTTTGTCGCCCGCCAATACATTTCGGTAATTTAATCACTAATTAAATTGATCAAGATGTATTTCGACGCTTTAGCTAAAGTAACTGGAATTCTATATTGTTTCTTAATTATAAAGAATAATTGAAATTTCATATATACGATACTTTAATTAACGTAATTAAAAGTATAATGTTTTGATACTGAGTAAGTAAAGTTGATGCGACGGCGGGCGGCCATGACACTTTTCATCGCAGTTTCGTATAGTGAATGAAGAATTCAAGATTAAAATGCAGTTTTCAGTAAATTTGTGTGGTTTAATTTGTGGATCCTCTGGGGGTGTCCTGATGATGGTGCCACGGCGCCGAAAGCAGCGGTGGGATCAGCGCCCCCTAAGAGACATCGAGAAATACATTTGGCGCGAAAGTAATGGATCTCTTGGCTTGGCCGCCAATACCAATGAAGACCTGAAGACAGATGCGACAAGTGCTTGGAAGCCGTGTTTGGCGCTTGTCAACCCTGATCGGAGACGGCACGGTGTGTCGGACTGTCGGAGATTTGGCGAGCACGTCTACACTTGCACGTGAGGCCACATACGGGCGAGAGCGACTACGCCGGTCACCGGGGTGTGCTGTGGCGCGAACGCTGTTCTGCTTTGAGTTCTACCAGAGATTGGAGATGGGGGTTGTTGATGCACTGACAGAGGTATTTATCCAGAGCTGATATGATTAGAGTTTTTGAGATACATCCTTTAACATTTTTTAAATTATGGTGCTGTTTGTTTACATGATTACCTATTGCCCCAGTAAGGATTACCAGATAAACATACAGTAAAAATTAAGTAACTGTTGTTTATCCACGTTTGATACTTAACAGTGCTACTGTGCTTATAGTCATGTTATGCCGTCGACCATGTCGGAAAGTTTCTGTATAACTCGACATCAGAGATGGTCACACACTTAAGTTATTACCTACACAAGAAAGAGAAAATAACTTTGTTGTTATGTGGTTCTACTAATGTAATTATTAGTAAAGAACAGTATAACTGCCCTTTTCAAGTTGAAGCTCTGATATAGATCCATTGTATAAATTACCTGATTGGCTTTCAGTTTAAATAAGCTAATTGATGCGCTAAATATGCATTTAATTGTTAGTCAATAGGTTATCTCAATGGTAAAACATTAAAACTAATATTTGTAAAGTTACAAAATAGGTTTTACTATATATTTGTGGACTCTTTAGGTGCCTACATGATTTCCTTTTAACATAATGTTGAAATTGTAATGTCAACTTGGAGCTCAAGTTAAGGTAATATAATAACAGACAATGGAACCCAACATAATTACCTATCTAAATATCTTTTGCTTAATTTTATACCTATATAGAATGATTTGCCCCAACAATGATGATAAGTCCTTGCTTAAGGCGAGGTTGCAGTACTTTTTAAGATTTTTGAACGTCTGAAAGTCCCATGAACTATGATATTTTTAATGAAGAAAAATTAAAGTATAAAAGTTGAACATATCTTCTAGTAAATCGTAAAGACAGAAACACGATTTGGAATGATTGGCTCGATAAAAAAAAATGTCAAACATGGCACTAAATCACAATTTTAAACGTGTACTGCTTAGAGATTCCATAATGAATTTATATGAAAGTGTTATCAATAGAAACAGCTCTTTATTTTAAAATATATGGTAAAAGCAGATTTCGTAATTTCGTTATCATTATTCTCCAAGAAAACAAATAGTCAAAATGTTGGCATTATATTGCTCGCCGGCCGTTCATCAGTGCCTGTCTAGGCGTGATTGAGGGCGGACGTACGTCGTTGCTCCGCAAAATCCCCCTCCGCCCCCGGATTTACGTTTTCGCAAAAATACAAAGAAATTCGTATTCCAAACTCAATCCTTCAAACCATAGACATACTAGTAAGAAACCGTAGACAGGTTACTGACAAGGTAACCGGCGCTTACGAGTGGCACAGATCGCGAAAAGCGTACGCACAATAATATAAATATGTCAAAACGACACACTAAGAATTAGATAAGAAGTGTAAGTAAGATAGCACATCTAATCGCAAGCGCGAAAAAGAGATAAACATATACTCTCTGTACCGACGCGCATTGTGACATAATGCTAACCGTTTCACAAACAATAATTTGACTCAGATGCGACATGATCACTTTGTCTGTCTTGAGTAAATTCAATTCACCTCAAAGTAAATTTGATTAATTCATTTAAGGTAGGGAAATAAAAAATTGATGTGATTTATTTATAACATTTATAAAAATAGTACATTTTATTCTTCTCATTTCATTCAATGGAAACCTAAAACAGTAAGTTAATATAAAAACTGTGCGCTGCGGACCCACCGTAGCCATGGCAATACCCCTGGGGGTATGGTGGGTCTTTTAAAGCTTAACCGTACTCCTGGCTGAAATGCTCGTAGTGTTATACCAACGTGCTACGTGGACATTAAACTGAACAGTGTTATCTCTCGTATGATAATGACTTACTACTTACGTTTTTTGTATTTTTAGACAAGCGAAGACAAGCGCTAGTACGATGATATAGTACAACAAGGAGATAAATTAGAGAATAAAACGTTTAGGTATTACTGCTAATGGTTATAATGCTTTGTATATTATAGGTATAATCTGTGGTACTGTTGAAAACCCGTCATCATCATCATCCTAGCGCTGTCGGATCATTCCCACTAGTTCTATTGAATAGTGCTATGATAGAACTAGTGATACTTTTTTTCCCACTAGTTCTATTAGCACAACTTGATGAGAAGAATACAACTAATGGGAAACAGTTATAGGAAATTTCCCACTAGTTCTATGTATGTTTTACAAGGGTAGTGTCACAACATCGCGCTCACATATCCGAATAAATATGTATGTATAAAAATGTGTTAAACGAATGAACGTCTACAAAACAATTGAACGTCTACAAAACAAATGAACGTCTACAAAACAAATGACTAATGTCAATTAGGTTGAAAATCGCATGCACCTGTTTCGATAGCTGATCACTTTCTGTAAGTCATTTGTTTTGTAGACGTTCATTTGTTTTGTAGGCGTTCATTTGTTTTGTAGACGTTCATTTGTTTTACACCTTAAACAAATGAACGTCTACAAAACATATTCATTCGGATATATGAGCGCGATGTCGTGATTATACGGATATACGGATCGTGATTATACGGATCATTTCCAGTAGTTCTATTGAATACCCTTGTAAAAACATACGTAGAACTAGACTGGGACGTTTCCTATTACTTATCCCATTAGTTCTATTCTCCTCATCAAGTTGTGCTAATAGAATTAGGACAGTTCTATCATAGAACTGTACAATAGGGCTACTGGGAATGATTCCACAAAATAGTAGAACTTGAAATTAACGAACTGAAATTAATAAACTTATTACACAACAATATTATCTGGGAGTACAGTTAAGCTTTGAAAGACCCACCATACCCCCAGGAGTACTGCCAGGGGTATGGTGGGTCGGCAGCGAAAACTGTGCATAGTTGTTTAATACTAAAAGGAGCAAAACAAGAACAAGTGAATGGACTTTGATCATCCGTCAATGTTTGTAACTTACGTATGATTTTGTATTTCTATAATAATAATATTATATTGTGTTGATTCAGCCTCAAATCACTTTTATTACTTGACAAAAACACACATCAGTATTTTATTATTACGAATGTCCCATCTGGATACTTTGTTTATTAGTCTTTGAACACGCACAATACTGCTTCTCTTTTACACTCGCTAAATGCCAATTTTTTTATTCACTCTATTATTTGTGATACTGAATTTATTATAAATTGTAAATAAAACGTTGTAATATTGTAATACTCATGAATGAGAAGTGATTCCATAACTTTTAGTCATTTTCCTACTATAGTTTGTGCAAAATCTCATTACACACGACGGCATTTTCAAATGTAACGTACACACACGCGAGTAAAAGAGCGAGCGTTTCCGACCGCAGCGCGTACGCGACTAAAGCCAAATGAGACATTTAGCCTGTTTTTAATGTGCCACTTTTGAAGTTCGCATAACTCATCTACGGTTTTTTTACGCTGCGCTGTGGTACACGCACACACAAAACCTACCCCCCCTCCCCCTCCCGCTCACTCGCTGACGCCACCGCCGTGTTTTTGTTTTTGCGGGGGGTGAGGTCGAGCTACGCACTGTACTGCAACCTCGCCTTAACCCAAACTACTGAAGCTAGAAACAGACAGTAGATTACTTTATGGACATCTGCACTCACTTAGGTTCTATAATTGTCCACCTCTGAGCATTTTAGGTAGAAAGTCTTAAGGCAGGTAACTGCTAATCTTAATATATAAAATCCTTGCGTTACTGACTGACTGACAGACACGCTACAGCCAAAACCATTGGGCGCAGGAAGCTGAAATTTGGCATGTATGTTCCTTGGGAACCGTAGGGGTGCACTAAGAAGGGATTTCCCGAAATTTCCACGGGATCGTCCAAAACAGGTAAATTTAAAAAAATTGCAGCCGTAGCAGCTGGCGTCGTCTAGTCTTTTATAAATACCAAGCCTTAGTGTTATACTTGGTAAATACAATTAATTTTATTTGTGAGTTCATTTGCAAAGATAGTGGCATATCTACAGATATTCAAGATGACAATCAGTGATAAACTGATAAACCAATAAAATTAAGTGCCAACCTTATTGCTTAGCTTTTGTGGGATACAAGACAGTTAGGAACTTAGACTTTACTTTATGGTTAGGAATATGATTATTACCATAATGATAAGTGGGTTTAAAGAACATGATGTGAAAATCCATGTCTTTTTTCCCATTTAGCAGTATCTATTCTTAGCAAATAAAAGTAACTGTATGGACTACTCATGCTTTATTTCCAAGTCAGTTATGATTAGAGTCAGTTTGAGTTTATTTATTCAGATAAACAATTATTAATTGTGTATGAATGAATAAGAATTACATTAACATCACATATTATCAATTTAAAATAAATATTAACATTATTTAGAAAAATCTCCTTAAATATAATGTCAAATAGATATAAACTCACCACTATATTTACTATACACATTAATAATAAAACAGTACATAAAATTAAAGTTGAATTACCTAATGAAAGAGTTAATGTGTAGAGAAATCATAAATAAAAACATTTATTTCAGAAAAGAAAGGTTCATTTATATAAACAAATAAAATGTTGAATTCATTATAAAATACCAACATTTGAATGTCTTTATTAACTTTTATATTATGGTTTATTATAGTAAATTCCTTAACTGAGTGGAATCATAAAAAGACATAAGAAAGCACAAATCTTGCTCTGAAATACCGGTAGCTTGTAAATTTCTCTTTTATGGCTCAAATTGAGCCAATTGAGCCGCTCAACTGGCAAACAGTTCAAAAATATCACAGCTTGCACTGTGGCTTAAAATATTCAATATTGGATTCAACTTGTTCTTACATGAGTAATAATTATGCACTAGTACTTTCGAAGTCCTTGAATCTGCAACATGGTTTGAAATCATTACATATTTATGATCATCATCCACAGTACGACTGCTCACGGCTGAACATAGGCCACTCCTTGTTCTTGCCATTTTGTTTTCTTGTTTGATATGGATAAAACTTATTTTGAATATATTAAGTCAAAACTACAAATGGGTATCCTGATAACTTTAATATTTGATTATCTAAAATGGCACTGTCACACAGAACCTGAGAAAATTCAATGTCTACTGTCTTTTGTATTTTACCTTAGGTGTAAAATATGGCCTCCAACACTATTGTAGCAAAGCTAACTTACAGACCAATGCACAGGTTGAACATGCCTGATATATAGATAAAGCTTAATAGGCCACACCACTTTGCAAGATTAGAAGTTTATTTCATCTACAGTTACAAAGGTTCATGGAACTAATACTTGGGTGGGAAATGTTGCCCACCACCTGCCTTTTGAGTGTTACAGGTTGAAGATGACATCCTGACAGATGACCTGGGTCCTGGACTTAGCGTGAAGAGAGGATGGACGAGCGGTCCTTTACTGATTAATATGTATGGATAATGGTGGCCCACCCCTTTAACGTCGGTGGTTTCGTCTGTGGGCTACGCGCACACATGCCGCATGAGCGCTGTACTAAGCTGGACTCCAGCATTGTTTGCTAACCTTTGTTGCTGATCAACATCAACAACTGACTGAGCAGTCGACCGTATGGGCGTATAATGACTAAACTGTCTTTTTATGTAACTGTGTTTTATATAAGTTACTGAGTTTTATATAACTGTGCTCTATATCACCTTGTTTTTCTATAACTGTGGTTTCTATAAATGTGTTTTATATAAATGTTTTTATATAAATGTTTTTTATATAAATGTTTTATAGAACTGTGTTCTCCGTAACTGTGTTTTTGAAACTGATTTTATGACAGTATTATTGTATTTGTGTTATTTTTCTGTGCTCTTTTAATTGTGATATTTTCATTTTGTTGAGGGCTATATCCCAGAATGGGTGATGCCTGTTGTTTGAAGGGCTAGATCCCGTGATGGGTGATGCCGTGTGTTGGCTAGATCCCGTGATGGGTGATGCCGTGTGTTGGCTAGATCCCGTGATGGGTGATGCCGTGTGTTGGCTAGATCCCGTAATGGGTGATGCCGTTTTTGGGCTAGATCCCTATGTCGGTGATGCCACGAGTTGGCTTAGCCATGGGAGATGCCTGATGTTTGGGTGGCTGAACCCAGGATGGGTGATGCCTGTAGTTTGTAAGGCTAGATCCGAGGTGGATGATGCCTGTAGTTTGGAAGGCTAGACTCGAGATGAGCGATTGCCTGTTATTAATGTTGTAAACTATTTGTTTGAATTGTATGTTTATTAATGTGAGAATCTGTTTGAGCTAATGGAAGGAAAGAGGAACCCACCACGCACCCTCGGATTGACTACCCCAACTATTGCAATAGAAAAAGGTTGACAATACCGAACTTAAAGATAAAGATAAAGAAATATTTATTTTTCGCTACACACAAATTTTAATCTATGTAGGTACACATAAATACACGAAATGTGAAAAAAAAAAACAAAACAAAATTGACAAATAGGATAGAACTAAGTAAAGAAAACAAAAATAATAAACAAAAAAAGAAAACAAGAATAATACATAACAAAAAAAATAGGCAGGATAGAAGTAGTAAAGATATTTGCGTGCAGCCAAAAAAAGGACCTAATTCGACATTATGCTAGGCAAAAGCCTGGCGCCGATTTTCAATCAGGCCCTCTTGTGACTCACGCATGTGATATCAGATACTATAGGTAATAATAATATAATTATAATAACAATAAACATAAGCATAGAAATTGTTATAGATAGACTAAATAAATAACTATGTAACGTATTTAATTCATAATTGAAAAAAGAAAAAATTGTACTTATACATATACATAAATATTTAATAAATTATGGACTTATAAAACATTAAATATATTAGGCACCGAAGGCGAAGGCACAGTGCGCGCGCGATGATCTATCGGCGCCAGAAGGGCGGGGTGGCGGCGGGAGGCGCGAGGCGTGTTGTAATGGTAAACAAAGCCTGCGTCACCCGCCAGTCGCCGCATCACCACCGGCGAAGCTGTTTGTACCGTTCGCGTTCCCAAAGAATGGGGCGAACTCGCATTACATACGCCGAGCGTCCAGTAACTTCACACGGTGCCATTATATATAAGTATATATTATGAATGTTATGCTAGCAGTTATACAGTAACGTCATTGAGAAAGAAAACTAACAGCGAACTATGGTAAGTGCAGGCACAGCGCGATGTATAATATGATAATATAACTGAAGATTCTTACAATACTTTTACTTCTTGTGATTATGACATTTCAGATTCACACGGAAAAAGGACCAGTTCGAGTGATATAGGAAGTCAAGGCAATAGAATACGGTATTTATACAACAACAACACAAGCTCGAACGCCAGGCGGCCGCCCTACTAAAGGTAAGATGAAATGCTCACCATATCTTATACTAATATATAAAGCTGAAGAGTTTGTTTGTTTGTTTGGTTGAACGCGCTAATCTCAGGAACCACCGGTCCGACTTGAAAAATTCTTTCAGTGTTAAATTGCCCATTTATCGAAGAGGAAGGCTATAGGCTACATAACATCACGCTATGAGCGACGGGAGCAGAGTAGTAGCCTTAAATAACGCGGTTGTGACCGCGGGCATCGTCCAGTGTTGTGTATACATCTATTAAGGTTACCTACAGACAGCGAGACTTGAGAGCGGAAAGATATGCATTACTAAAGTAATTGATTTGTTTCAGGTTTAATCTACGGTTTGATCGCACAGCGTATGCTCAGGCTAACCGTTAATAACATCAATGACGCCTACAACAGAATACGAACCTTATAGACATGGAATAATGCTGCTAAGCTTAACAGTAAGTTATAAACAATCAATTACAATAATAGCTATGACTAGGTACACAATCATACGATACATTCATAATAATTAGGAACTTAAATTTAGTATAGGTATAAAAATTGTTTTGTAAATTTAATCAAATCAATACATTTGTCAAAAATAAAATCGTATTATTAATAAAATAATTATATGGTTAAATAATAATAATGTCATAAGGTACTGAATAATTACAATAATAAGATCATGTACAGAATCATAAATGTCATTCCCGATTAAAATTAATATTATATAGCCTAAGTGAAAATAAAATTGTAATATGATTTATAGAAATCAAATGAATTGTTACGAACTATTATATATATTATAACAGTCGCAGTTATATTAATTATAAAATTATTTTAATATACTAAATAGGTGATAGTTAATGCTTATTACTTTGTATCTGATTTTAATTTTAAATTAAGGAGGCGTTTATATTGATATTACCTAATTTATGCTGCTCTTCCATAAGAAACTTTTTCAATTTTTTCCTGAATGAGTGTAATGATGTGAGATTTCGCAATGGAGGGGGGATATTATTCCAACATTTCGAAGCAGCATAGCGAAAGCTGCCTCTAAATGCCTCTGTGCGATGTAGACCAATAGATAATTGTTTAGAGCACTGTCTGTTTCGTTCATTGCTATTTGCTACCCACTTCAGTTTGTCATACAAATATTGCGGTTGTTTTAACTTAATTACACCAAACATAAGACAAGCCAAATGCAGTTTTCTGCGTGATTTCATTTTTAAGATCGAGTTCTTATTCAAATATGGCGTTACATGACATCTAAATGGCACTGAAAAACAGAAGCGAGCGCATGCATTCTGCACCCTCTGTATCTGTCTCTCTGTACGCGCTAAGAGTCTAGGACCATACACGGCATCCGCATAATTTAATTTACTTAGTATCAGGGAGTCAACTAGCTGAACCCGTAATTCTTCCGAAAGATAGGGACGCATTTTATATAACAATCTTAGCCTGTAAAAACAGTTCTGTACCGCATCACATATATGCTTCTCAAATCGAAGGTCCGAATCCACTATTAGTCCAAGATTCCGGGCCTCAGACACTCGCTCTATTGGGCTCCCTCTTAGATGAAGGCTAGCTGGCGAATGCAACAAACTCAAATTCTTTTTGGTGCCGAATACCATGTATTTCGTCTTTGATGGATTCAACAACAAGCAGTTACTCTCGGACCATGTGACCAGTCGCTCAAGGTCTTCATTCAAATCTTGTATAGCCTTTCCGAAATCACCGACCTTAAAGGACAAATAAACCTGCACATCATCCGCATAAATATGATAATTACAGTTTTTAATTGACTGCTTGATGTCCGCACAGTACAAGCTGAAAAGTGTCGGTCCTAAAATTGAGCCCTGCGGCACACCTCTCGTTAGAGAGGCAAGTGACGAGGTCAAAGTGGCTCCACCTGAAGTATTCAGCTCCACAAATTGCATTCTATTACTCAGGTAGCTATGGAACCACATTAGTGTGCTGTTGTCGAATCCATAAAAGCGCAGCTTAGATATTAGTAAATTTACGTTTATGGCATCAAACACGCGGGAGTAGTCCAACAGGACCAAAATAGTACACATTCCCTTATCCTGGGCAGCCAGAATGTTATGTCCAAGACCTTAGACAGACATGGCAAAATGCTTATAGGCCGCAAGTCATGTACGCTAGTTGGGTTCGGTATTTTAGGTATCGGTCTAACACTAGCTATCTTCCATATATCAGGCACTGTAGATGTCATAATTGAGCGATTAATTATTTCTGTTATAGCTTGTAGTGTGTGTGCTAACGTCATTTTAATCATTAACAAATTAATTCTATCGAATCCCTCAGCGTTTGACTTGAGACCATGTATAATACGAGAGACGACATCTTGGTCTACAGTTGCCAAACTAAATGTTGCGTCACAGAATCTATGATATTCATGAAAAGTTAGATAAGAAATGTTAGTGTTTGTATTACCAGGCACAGTCAAGAAAGTACTATTTATTGTTTCTGGATCATTAAAATGCGGAGGAATATCAGCCACCTTTTTGGGCGGTAATATTGTATTTTTTAAGTTTTTCCATAAAATTTTTGGATTTTTAATTTGATTATTAATATTATATTTATAGTACGCAACTTTTTCATGAAATAACGCGGCAGTAACTGTAGACTTTAACTGTTTATAGTAATTTTTACTGGTTTCTGTCTTAAGTCGCCGAAATTTAGTCAACGCATCGTCCCTACGCCTCATCATTAGTCTGATCGTGTCAGTTACCCATGGGTAAGAATGACTCCTCACAGCGCAAACACTTACAGGAGCGTGGATATCAAAAACCATAATTAGCCATTCATTCAAAGCACTCACCATATCATTCACATTGTCCAGTCCAGATATAAGATCCCATCGTATTTTATCCAAATGACCAATTAAAGTTTCACTGCAGATGTTTGAAAATGGACGTCCTCTATACATCTGCGGCAGAGGTTTGTGCTTCCTAATACTAAGCTCGCAACTTATAAAAGAATGGCTGTTAATTAACTTAAATGGTTCGATCCTAACATATCTCGCACTTAGGTCCGTGTACACCAGATCAATTAAAGTCTCACTGTCCTCGGTAAAGTGTGTAGGAGACGACACAAGCTGAGCGAGACCTACGCAGCCAAAAAATTCGTTAATCTTCTTAGCTTTAGTGTCATTACTATTTTGAATGTTAACGTTAAAGTCTCCCAATAAAATGAAGTGATCGCAGTGTCCTAAGGCACTTAACGTAAGACTGATAGCATCGATAAATAAATCTAAATTTAGCCACGGAGGACGATAAGCCGTGCCGATTGCGATTTGCTTTCCGTGCAACGTAAGTGTAAGCCACATCTGTTCCACGGAATCGAACCTGGGATCGCCTGTACCCGTCCACGTACGCGCACTAATGCCGTGTTTTATGTAGAACCCTACGCCACCGCCGCGACCGCCGCGAACATTCGCTGGCCGCGGAGTGTGCCGGAAGCGATATCCTGACAATATAGGCCCCCGTGCCTCTTCTCCTCGTCTCAGCCATGTTTCATTTATTGCTAAAATGTCGACCGGATCACGTTCAACCATTGCCACAAAGTCCTCGTGGTTCGTACCAAGAGAACCCGCGTTCAGCAATCCAATTCTTAGGTATTTATTAGTGACTGCCATTATAATTACGTATTTCATTGCACCGCACTACATACAGTAAAAGATCAGCTGTGCTATTGCATACTATAAATAAATATCCATCGCTAGCATCGTCAATTGAAAAACTTATTGAATGAAGAAGCCAACACAACGCATAAATGTACACACCGCTTTGTAATCTGTTTGTAATATCTGTGTTTATTATAATTATTAAGTTTAAGGAGTAAATAAATGTGTAAGAAGTAATATGTAAATATGTTATATAAAGGATATAATATATAGCAATATATAGTAATACTGGATAAATTATGTAACTATAATCGGAAAGATTTTTATGTGTAATGATAGTATGATTGCAATATTGGTCAATAAAGAAACGAATAATTTCATAGACATTATAAGATAACAATTTAAATAATAATAAAAACAAATTATGTGAGTATCCTGTGTAAACTATAATCAAACTTGTCATTAGGCAAAAAATTTGTTTATATCGTTATCACTAAATATACGATATGTAGGCGCCCCATCTTCTCTCTTGGCGAACACCTTCCCATCCCTCGACCACACATATCTCCACTGCCGACGGCGCCCAGCCTCAAAAGCCCGGCGAAACAGCTGATGATTAGCGTGAGTCAGGCGTTCGTTTACATAAATGCGACGTTGCGAGCCCGTCACACCGATGTCAGTTGTTGTGAGTACTCGCCGCACGCGTGCCGCCTTTAGTAAGGTGTCGCGAGTTGCGCGTCGCGCTAGGCGTACAGCAAGCACTGCAGTATCCCGCTGTATGCGCCGACTATTCTTCGACACGTGTTTCGCCTCTGCACGAGGCATCCTCAGGAGCGATGGGCAACGACTGAGCCTCAGTCGGCGCATACAGCGGGATACTGCAAGTCAGGTATCTTCCTGGAACCCATACCATTCCTATATCCCTTATCCTTTTAGAGGAGTTCGGTATTGTCAACCTTTTTCTATTGCAATAGTTGGGGTAGTCATTCCGAGGGTGCGTGGTGGGTTCCTCTTTCCTTCCATTAGGTTACAATGGAGTTCCGCCAAGTAACGCCTGATTCAATCAACTAAATCTGTTTGAGAATTGAACTGTCCCTTGTGGTTCAGTTGTTACCATCTCTGTTTGTTAATTTTATGCAAGCTATAATTTTTAACTTTCATTATTATGTGTGTGTAAACATGTAATTGCAACTGAGATAACTGTTTGATAATATTGTACTGTCTGCTGATGATAAAATTGTTTACATTTTGTTTATAAAGTACTTTGTTAAAGCTGCAATACTTTACTTGTTTATTGTGATCACTATATTAACTTGGAAGTTTACTGTTTAAATCTAGAGAACTATTGCTGATTTTGTATTGTTTACTGATACCACATTGGTAACTGCCAGTAACTGTCTGCTGATAACAGTTCACTGATAATAACTGTGTGTTGATGTCTAAACTGTTTACTTTTTCGTTTATTCTATACTTTTGTACTAATCTGTAATTCATTTTTGTATTGTCATTGTATGAGGTTGTTATTGGGATAGTAACTTGTTGCTTGCTCTAGCATGATGTGACTGGATAAGATTATATTGTGATAGTAACTTGGTGCTTGCTCTAGCATGTGACTGGTTAAGATTATAACTACACATCTTAAATACGCACACCAGTAATTTATCAATTACCCACCTGAATGTAGAGTCATAAAAACTTTATAATTTGTAATTTTCAAGCGCAGAGAGCGCGCTTGTTGTCAGTATGGCCGTATGGGCGCAGTGATATGGTTTGTTATATTGTAGAGGCATAAACGTAGAGCAGAGCCATCTAGATGACTAAATGATAACTAAACGATACCTTAACCCGGAAGTTAATATTATTTTAATATAATGTTAAGTAAATAACCAGTAAAGTATTAATTGCATTTGCTTGTAATTATTATTATATAAATTGTGTTACATTTCTGTATTTACATATATTTCTTAACGCAGTATTGGTTGATATCGTCTTCAATAGTTTGATGCTTTGTCGCCCGCCAATACATTTCGGTAATTTCATCACTAATTAAATTGATCAAGATGTATTTCGACGCTTTAGCTAAAGTAACTGGAATTCTATATTGTTTCTTAATTATAAAGAATAATTGAAAGTTCATACATACGATACTTTAATTAACGTAATTAAAAGTATAATGTTTTGATACTGAGTAAGAAAAGTTGATGCGACGGCGGGCGGCCGGGACTTTTCATCGCAGTTTCGTATGGTGAATGAAGAATTCAAGATTAAATGAAGTTTTCAGTAAATTTGTGTGGTTTAATTTGTGGATCCTCTGGGGGTGTCCTGATGATGGTGCCACGGCGCCGAAATATACTTTTACTAACAAACTTATAATGATCATAGATGGCACCATATTATATATAACCAGTTTTGGATGATCCCGGTTTTGTTTGGGACTACGTACAAAGGAGAGGTCAAGCTGTACACCGAAAACCACTCAACCGATTGTACATACATACATACATAGACTCACGCCTGTTTCCCCGAAGGGGTAGGCAGAGGCATATTAAACGCCCACTTTTCGCCAGTGTTTTGATCCCACGTAATAGGTGGCGAGTTTATTGCCGCTTATTGGGACATTTTGTTTGCCAGAGCCTCGTTCGTTGATCGGCAGGTGCACCACTTGGTTGGCTTGGGACCCTAAGTTCTTGGTGGGAACCCTATGCAACCGATTGTGATGTAACATATACTAATTTATAGGTTTGAGTATCCTTTGTACATGAGTGTAAGTTTTATTGAAATCAATTCCGCCATTTTAGAGATCTTTAGCAACATAGGGAAAGACAGACAGACTTCTAAAAAACATCAAGTATTGCTTTTTAGCATTTTCCTAGATGTTTTAGCAAATTTTCGTCAAAAATTCTTTAATGTACAGACTTTTTCACCTCTACAGTTTTATTATAGTATAGATTTTTACAATTTTAAAATCATTAAATTAAGAAAATAATATGTTCGTCATTGCAAAGTTATGTCGATCAGGAAAATTTACATCTGTCAAAAAGATCAAGCTAACTTGTACAGGGTATAATATACAATGTTGGTTTCCTTGTGGTTTCCAGTAGAGTTTAACTTGCCCCAGAAATTCACGAGTGTCGCTACAGCTGAGTTTGTCCACACACTCTGAATTGTGGAGAGAGAACCGCAACTAGAGTTTTCCATCTTGAAACAAAAAATAATAGTAAGTAAAGTGTAGCAGTGGACAGTGGAAACACGTATGGGACTAGCCCCAAAAAATACTTGGAGGTTGTTCTTCCTCCAATACAAGGCAGTTTGTGTTAGGTATGGTGGGTACTGACACTCTCGAGCTGAGACGTAAGTCCTGCTTTATAGTACATTACTTCTTGTTGCTAAGTGGTAAAATTGATAATCCTGAGGCATTGTCTCCTTGCGGACTGTCTGCGCCGAAACAATATTCACGGCTACGGTCGCGCCGCTTGCTCGCGGCACCATCAGTACGCACAAACACCGCACAGTTCGCGCCTACCAGTTAGGCCATATCTCTGCTCAAGGCTTTGGTCGCTCAACAACCAGATGCTGACATATTTTTTAATAATAGGACCGAATTCGCCAGACATTGTCAAATGTTTTAAATAATTATCTCTGACGTATAAGTTTAGTTATAAGTGGTCAAATGTATTTTTCTATTTGTCAATTTTTTTTTTAATATTATTTTATTACTATTTGAAATTACTATATTTTTGGACATTATCATTATTTGAATTAATTGAATTATAAATCTATTATTAGACTTTGCATTACTTACTTAACATCATTGTATTAATTGGCAAATTATTATGAATTATATTACTTGCAATTTTCAAATTTTAATTAACAAATAGGATTATAATTGTAAAATTGTAAAAAGGGGGCCAATTCTGCTATTTTTATATGATATTGATATTATATTTTGAATGGATTTAAAAGCGGTATTCTGATAACCTAATGTCATTATCGTATAATTTAAAATAAACAGTTCGTCGTTGACACATACGATCTCGTTACAATTTGATTCAAATATCATATAATTTAGAAGAATACGCTTTTTGTGACGTAAGTATGACACTGACATGATATCGCGACTATATTTTTTTAGCGAAATTGGGCTCCAGATCGACATAACTTTGCAATGACGAACATATTATTTTCTTAATTTAATGATTTTAAAATTGCAAACATATTAAATAAATACATATAACACAAAAGCCCCTAAAGATTCAAGCGTTATACGAAAATTTTAAGAGTTTTTATTGCATCAAAGTAAAATTTAAATAGGAACACTGAAAGTAATAGACGCTTGTACAATATTACATCGGTCGGACGTGTTCGGACGGATGGGACACGAATAACAGGCAGTAACTGATACAAATATCGATTACAAAAATTCATTATTAAAAATCATTGTTAAGTTATTGTTGCGAACGGGGGTCCTTTTGGTTGGGGTCTCTTTGGCTAGTGGTTGGGGTCTCTTTAGCTGGTATAACTCTTTTTAGGAAAATAAAGTAAAAATAAATATTGAATTCTAATTTGAATTAGGTACACATTCCATCGTTCTATCGACTGACCATATAAGCCGAACTTCGGGAACACTCGGGATCGGTAGTGTGGAGTAAGGTCAAGAGGAAAGAAGAGGTTAAAGGAAGAAGTTAAGAGGAAGCAAGACTACCTGCCCGTAACAGTATTATTGTTGAATTTAAGTTTTTGTTTAGGACTTTTGTTTTTTTTTTTTGTTACTTTACAGTTTTTTCACCCTTTTAGGCATGTGCCTAAAAAGGCGAAATAAACTGTACTCAACAGTAAAACTCGTGAGTTTGTGATTCGCTTACGCGATTATTTTGAGCGTAAGTCACAAAATGGGGGACCATTATTGCCATTGTCTCAACTGCGGCAACGTGTAGCTGACGCTTTGGGAATTGGATTAGCTAGTGTGACACGAATCTTTACGATAAAATATGATAAAGAAGGTGATGAAGAGAATAAACTGTCATCTCCTCTAAAAAACCTAGGCGTATCCAACCTACCGTCAATATTGATGATTTTCAATATGCGGCCGTACGGAACCACATTTATGGTTATTATTCAAGAAAAGAATTGCACATACTTGACGAGTTGCTGGTGACACTAAGAGAAGCTGATTTATATGACGGCGGTTGAACTTTGCTGTCAAAACTATTGCGTAGAATTGGATTTCATTACCAAAAATCCAACATCCGCAAGATTCTTATGGAAAGGAATGACATTGCCCTTAAACGAGTTGATTTCTTAAGAAAAACCCAAAATATTACCGATTGGAAAAAAGTTGTGTTTTTGGATGAAACTTGGTTGAATGCCAATCACACTGTTAAAAAAACATGGAACGACGATACTGCCCAATCGGCTACAAAAGTACCAGAAGGAAAAGGGGAGAGACTGATAATTTGCCAAGCAGGTAATGCCCAAGGTTTTGTGTCAAACTGTTTACTGGCATTTAAATCCAAAAAAACGAATGAGTATCACGAAGAGATGAACTTCGAATCTATTTCGGAATGATTTTATAAAATGATGGACAACCTGGATGGTCCTCATATAACAATAATGGATAATGCTTCCTATCACCGCAACTTTACAAGGCTCCGACGACGGCAAACAAAAAAGCCGATATAATAAAGTGACTCATAAACAAGGGCGTAGTTTTACATAAAGGGTTATTTTTGGCCTTCCCATAGAAAAAAAGTGAAAAAAATTCGATCCTCCCTTAGAAAACTGCTCGATCACGTGGTCGATTTCGTATGGAAGGTCTGAATTTTATTTTTCACTTTACGACCCGTGTTTTTTGGGAAAGTTGTTTACCTACTTTCATGGTCTGAACCACCTATTTAAATTTAGCGGGAGGTCCAAAAATAACCATGTAATATTAAAAAGGTACTTATTATGAATATTGACCCACCGTCACCTATCTACCCAATGTTTTATTTATAAGTCTAGTGCAATAAAGAATTTCACACATAATACACCCTCACCATCTCGTCACAGTTACGAGTATTTTAAAACGCTATTTTATGGACTACAAGATATTTTCTGTTTCCCATCACTAGCCCGTCTGTCAAAAAGATCAAACTAACTTGGTAGCGCCATCTACCTTTCTATCGAGAATTAATTACATCAACGTCAATCGTTCTTCGCTTGCTTGTCTGCGAGCGATCCTTTGTCTCCTTCGCTCCCCTCCCAAGGCACGCCTACCAAACACCGAACAGTCTAGAATAATCCGTGTCGCGCAGAGCACATGTACCGCACCGCCATATTTTTTACCGCTTTATATCAAAAACGCAACAATCCGCCCGCGAGTGAAGTGCAGTGAAATTGTATAATTCTGGGTTGGATCCAGATGGAGTGATCAGCTTACAGCCCGATTCTGGAAGGAACCGACGACAGCCATCTTGTCGAGCCGAGAGAACGAAGGTAAGGTGTGCTCCCATAACCCCGTTTCTTATTCCTCCCATGAACCCATTTTCATTCACTTTCCTTTCCCAGGCGATAAAAACTCACATCCTACAGTCCACAATATAAATAATTTTTCCAAATCGCCTAGGAACATACCGGTTTCGGTGTAAAGCCGAACCATTTTTTTTTTTGGTCCTTCGAGCCGGATTCATTTGCATTTTATACGTAACCCCTCGCTTACTTCGCTCGCAGTTATAGCACCTAGCTATACTCCTAATCAATTTTACATGGTTATTTCCGCACGCATCAGTAGTACTTTTATGTAGCTACCTACTTACCCAATTATTATTTCTGGAACTATCATAGTTGTCATACTATCTTCTTGGGTTTACGCGAATGTTACACATTTAAATTAAACTACAGTTTACGGATTTTATCACGTTGTATTGGTTTCACTAAGTTATTACATTTGAAACTAAAGATCTAGAAACTATATTAACTAAACCATCTTAATTCTATTAATAACCAAATACAATTCACAATGGAATTAGAGGCAAACAAGTCTTTAGCTTTCTTAGATGTACTTGTCATCAGGAATAAAAACAACTCCTTAAGCCATACTGTGTATAGGAAAAAGACCCATACAAATTAAAACTTAAACGGTGAATCTCACCACCATCCTAAACAGTTAGCTACTGTAGGAATGTCTCTGTTTCAGAGAGCCCGCGGGATCTGTGACAAGAAACACCTGGACGCTGAGCTTCAACATGTCAGGCAAGTTCTGCAAGACAACAAGCTCCGACCGCCGCGCCACTGTCACAGATCCCAGAAGAAAGAAAAACCAGCTACAGTAGAAAGACAACCTGCTGTCCTCTCATACATCAAGGGCGTGATCGACAAAATTGGCTACATCTTGAAGCGAGCTTCTATCAAAACTTACTACAAGCCGCCAACGAAGATCAGTCAATTATTACCATCTGTCAAGTGTCAGTTACCCTTGCAAGAGGCCGGTGTCTACAAAATTGACTGTGAATATGGGCTCTCATACATTGGACAAACCAAGAGAAGCATAGGCATTCAACTCAAAGAACATATAGCTGACATAAAACATAAACGCTCAACAAAGTCTGTTGTGCGTGAACATGTGGAACAAGGACCCAACCACTACCTGCGATTTGATGAACCACAGATACTCGCAAAAGAACATCGTTTTCTTCCAAGGATGATACGAGAGGCTATTGAAATTAAAAAACACCCTAATTTCAATAGGGAAGATGGTTGGCATGTTCCTCCAGCTTGGGACCCTGTCATAAGGCTAATGAAACCCAAGAAGGACAAAGTCACCAGAAGACCTAAGGACACTGTGAGCTCATTCTGCGTAAATAGTAACACCAGTAGTTGAAAAATGTTCGGGTACTTTGAGATCACTCATACATTCAAGAAAAAGACAAATATCACCTCAGTCTGCCGTGAACATGAATTCTGTAAAGAATTCGAAACGTCGGCTAGTAATAAATTAAAAATATAGTTTCTAGATCTTTAATTTCAAATGTAATAACTTAGTGAAACCAATACAACGCGATAAAATCCGTAAACTGTAGTTTAATTTCAATATCATAGTTGTCTTGTAAATCTCATATTTCAAGCACCTTTTAATTCCACCGCCTTAAAGTGTTGCCTACTTAGGTAAAATAATAGGTACTTTAGGTATTCTTATTTTGATTCGGTCTCATTAGCTTATACTTACGTAAGCATGGCACAATAAAAGAAGCCACGCGTGTCGGAAGACAGAGAGCTGACAATCTTAGAAGCAAAACGCAATATTTTATTTGAGCGTATTCAAAACATTTACGAGCGCTCAAAGACCGCCGCCGCTTCTGATATTGATAGAGAGTTATTTCTTAGTTATTGTATGACAGTAGATAGTATTCGAACAGATTTTCATAAGTTGTTAGACGATTATAACGCAAGATTGCATTCTATTAATCCCGATGAAAAGCCGAATTATCAGGCGTAGGCCTCATTCGAGGATTTTTGTTGTATCATCAAGCGAATACAATCACAATTGGAGGGTAAATATTCAGCACAGCCCGTTTCTGCAGTTCGGACGCCGAGATTACCGCCAATTGAGCTCATGTCATTCGATGGCGATATACGAAATTGGCCGTTATTCTATGCGAGTTTTAAGTCTACAGTGCACGATAATGGTTCTCTGACAGATGCTGACAGGTTGTACTATTTAATAGGTAAACTGTCACCGAAGGCCCAGTCCGTATTTGCAGGTGTCACACCCAGTGCTGAGAATTATCAGGTCATATTTCAGTCACTACTTGATAGATATCAAGATACTCGTGTTCTAGCGTCTACTTACTTTGATCAAGCTTTAAATCTTAAACTGTCCGGTGCCGCGTCTGTCTCGAATTGCCAGCTGTTTATAGACAATTTTGTTACCGCAGTTTTTTTTTAAAAACCTTTCTATTCTCTTAAAAACTTAAAATTAGAAGATCATTCCGACTTTATGTTTCTTCAACTCGCTTTAAAAAAGTTTGACACTGAAACAATTCGCGCATTTGAGATGACGGAACGCAACAATAAAATACCTACATTAGATAGTTTTATTTCTTTCATCAAATATCAGTGTTGAATATTTCATAATACGCAGTCTATTTCATCTAGCTCGTCTAATAATAACAATAGCAAACAAAGGTCGAATAAAGCGCGAAATAGTAATAATAATTCGGTCCCTAATCCGCAATCATACGTAACATGCTAGGAATCTAATAATAATAATTCACAGAAGTGTCTGTGCAGTAATATAGTGCACGACCATTTCTATAAGTGTCCCGCCTTCAATGGCTTAAATCCGACTGCTCGTTTCAAGTGCGTAAAAGACAACAAAGCTTGCATTAATTGCTTAAGTATAAAGCATAAAACGAGTGATTGTTCTAGTAAGACGAGATGTCGTTCATGTAGTCAGCGACACCACTTATTGTTGCACTTCGATAAAAGTAGTCCGTTGTCGAGCCAAGCCGGTAACCTTGACACACTTACGTCGCAAGTGCAGGCCACGATAACTGCGCCTTCCACGTCTCAGAATGAAATATCGTTGTGTACGACATCCATCGCGCGGGCGACGCGCACGCGCGGACGGCCCTCGCGCATCTATAATGATCAGCGTGGGGCCAAGCCGCAGTGTATGGCGTCCAAGACGGTTCTGTTAGCGACAGCGCAAGTTATCGTTTATGATATTAATGGATCGCCGCACATGGTACGTTGTCTGCACGATAGCGCATCTCAGAGCAATTTCATAACTTCGGATTGTTTCAAACGCCTTGGATTGTGGAATAACTTTAAAAATACTGACTAAGTAGTCAAAGGGATCGGCGGTTCAGAAAAACATTGCAAGGATTCCGTAGATGTTAAAATACATTCGCGTTTTGATAGGAATATTAATTTTAACATTTCTTCGCTTATCGTGGAGCGTATTACGGTCGCATTGCCAAACGCTAATGTGGACGCATCACTACTCACACACCTCGAGTCATTGCCGCTGGCAGATTCGGAGTTTGCGAATCCGGCAGACATTGATGTTTTGATCGGAGCTGCATTATTCCCGCACTTGCTACTAACTGACGTGGTACGTAGTGAGCAATATAACTTACCGCCCGCTATTGAGACGGTATTTGGGTATGTGATTATGGGTGCCGTACCTACGTTACATACTTCTCAATACATTACGTCTTGCTTTATATGATATATAATTTTAGACATTCCTCCATCTAGGTAATTAAGTATTGTGTAATGAAAATGAAAAATGGATTATTTGTGTATGAATTATTTGTGTAATGAATTATATGTGTAATGAATTTGTTGACATTGGTAGAATATCATTTATAGTAATTATTATTTTTTCTCTATTTTGTGATAATTTTGATTAATTTTATGTACTTAGTTAATTTTATAATGTATAAATATTTTTCAACACAATGTACTTATGTTATGAAAATAAATGACTTGACTTGACTTGCTGTTGTTCTGTTCTTCAAGAAAATAATATTGATTCTCTTCTCAAGCGATTTTGGGAGCTTGAAGAGGTAACCGCACCGCCCTCGATGAGCCGTAAAGATCTCGAGTGTGAAGAACATTTCCGTGCTACCACTGTTCGTGACGACAGTGGCAGATACGTTGTGGCGTTGCCATTCTATGGTGACCCTTATTCGTTAGGCGACTCGTACGCTGCTGCGCTTAGACGTTTCCATTGTTTGGAACGTAAACTTGATGCATCGTTTAAGTTACGCAGCGCCTATGACGTCATTCGTGACTACATAGATAAAGATTTTTTTAGTGTAGTTGTAAACAACGAGGGCAACTCTCTTCCCTCATATTATATCCCGCATCACGGCGTAGTTCGCGAAGATAAAACCTCTACTAAACTTCGTGTGGTTTTAGATGCTAGTTGTAAGACTGATCAAAGCGTAATTATTATACATAGATTGAAATAGGATTTGCGGTCGAGTCTCTTCCACAAATTAATATTTGCTTCAAAAAAACAGTTTTTCATGACTCCGTATCAAGTAAGTAACTGTCACCGCATGCAAAAACATAGTAGTTCTGAAATTACTGTCGCAGGCACTTTAATTTTATTTATATATCTACTCAATTTCGCGTGTAGGACTTTAAATAGAGTTTAGGACATTATGTAAAATGAAATAAATGATGATGTTAAAAATATTGGTTTAAAATAAATAGAGATGCAATCACTGCGTAGATTGTGCGGGGTGGGACTGATTGATAGAATTCCGAATGCAGTAATACGAGAGCGATGTGGCCTGAAAGAAGATGTTGTGACAAGGATTGAGAAAGGAATGCTGAAATGGTTTGGACACGTGGAGCGAATGAGTGAAGAAAGATTGACGAATCAAATATATATGGCAGAGGTGTATGGGCAAGCCGGTTGCGGCAGACCTCGTAAGACGTTCATCGACCAAATTGGGGACGTCTTAAAAAACGGAAAAGTCCGAAGCACCCGTAACCGGCAAGCATGTATAAAAAGAGCAATGAATGTAGAGGAAGCGCGTGAGGTTTGCAAGGATAGAAGTCCTACCCCGACGGGAAAACGTGAGCATATGTTTGTATATATGTATGTAATAAATAGAAACATGCGAAGTATTATTAAACCAAGGAATATTTCAGAAAAAGAAACAAATCTCTACCAAGAACTGGACTACTATAAGTGCTTCTAAAATCTTTTATAATTGCTCAGCGCTCTCTCAGAGGGGCTTAAGGAATTCCATTTAAATTAAATGCATTTTATTTCTATTTCGAGGGGGTATTTTGGTCTAACGATAAGATTTATTTTGTTAATAGTTAGACTTTATTTTGATTACATTTATTGTAACATCTCGACTCCATTAAAAATTTGTACACTAAAGGCTGTCGTAAATCTTATAACGTGTGTGTTTTATACTCTACGAAGAAAACTACGATTCATGGATTGGTGACGTTACTTTATACTATGCTAGTATATTTTTTGAATACTCATATACTCGTACATTACTGTGCAGAATGCCAGCGTTTGCCTAGTGTTGACACCAACATTACAGACTGCTACGCATAAGGTCTCGTGTTCATTCACACCCATGTTCCACACTGTGTTGTGTACATAGCCTTTGCTCGCAGCTGCTCCCGCGTTGAAGTCGCTTATCCATCTAAAATCCTTTTTATGTCTATGAAACTCCCTGATCTTTCAATTATTCTGACACACAAAAATCATACCATAACATCGCTACGTAGTAACCTGAAAGACGACAAACTAGTACTTTTATTATTACCAGTATGAACTTACGAATTTATATTTTAATTTTAGAAATTAAGCCGCTGCACTGGAAACTACGCGGTGTCAACATAAACGGCAAAGCACCTCTCACACTTGAGATTTGTAGACGATATAGTCATTGTGGCTGAAACCTCGCAAGACTTGCAGTATATGCTGAGCAGCTTGGCTGATTCTTCTGCTCGCATCGGTCTCCGAATGAACTTGGATAAAACCAAGATGATATTCAATGAACATGTATCTCCGGAACCGATGATCCTAAATGGGGTCCCTCTCTAAGTTGTTCAAGAGTACATCTACCTTGGGCAAACCTTTCAGTTGGGTAGAAACAACTTCAAGAAGGAGGCTGGCAGAAGAGTACGGCTCAGCTGGGCAGCATAAAGGAAACTCCGTTAAGTCTTTTCGTCACTCCTACTGCAAAGCCTTAAGACAAAGGTCTTCAACGAGTACGTCCTACCCTTTATGACTTACGGAGCCGAGACGTGGGCCCTGACGGTGCGACTGGTCCACCAATTTAAGGTCACTCAGCAAGCTACGGAGAGGGCTATGTTCGGAGTTTCTCTGAAGAATTCGTAATGAAGTGAACTGGGTAATCAACATAGCTCTAGGAATTAGCAAGCTGAAGTGGCAGTGGGCGGGTCACATTTGTCGAAGAACCGTTGGAGTATGTTAGCGTGTTCTAGAGTGGAGAACGCGCCTTGGCAAATGCATTGTAGGACGTCCTCTTTCTAGGTGGGGTGACGATATTCGCAAAGTGGCTGGCAGCGGTTGGACACAAAAAGCCGAAAATCGGGCTCCGTGGCCTATATTCAGCAGTGGACTATAGCAGGCTGATGCTGATGATGAATTTAATTGTTAATTATCGCTTGCTCAATTTTACCGGCATTGTGAGAAAACTTGCATATCTGAAATAAAAGAAAAAATATTTTATCAAACCACAATCCTTTGCTCACCGTAGTCACCTTTGAATTCTCACAGAAAAAGTTCCACGACAGGTAGCTGAATAGTTCTTGAAAATAATAGTCAGAATTCGACGAAATTAGATGCTCTCAAGCCTAACTATAAGCCATCCAGACTTACAAAAGGCTGTCTACGAATCTTAGGCCAGCAGTCAATGTGTTAACTTTTCCCTGGTTGGGGTTTTCGGACATTAATAGTCTAACTAAATTCTGTTTTAAAATTGTAGAATATGAATATTTTTTGTTAGTTTATTTTATATTTTACAACGGACTAATTGCTTGGCAACTGTGATTTTCTTTAGAATTGGGCAAAACAGAATGTTTATGATAAAACAGGATAGATATTAATAAGGTAATCTATAACTGTAATATACTTTTCAATCCTTCAAAATATTATAAATATTGTAAGTACCCAACCGCAATCAAAAGCTTTATATCAGCTTTCATTGTGTAATTATTATTTGTTTATTTAATATCTATGTCACCGGAAAATAACAAGAACCGTAGATCAAATAGTAAGTAAATTGATAAACTTTCGTAGGTTTCTAAACTAGAGATAAATTGTATCATTTTACGCCCATATTTTCGTAAACTGATAAACTTACCGAATTCATTCGTAAAATAATACGTAAGCAATAACCAAACGCCACGTGCGCTCGTATTGGTTAAATAAGTCACGTGTTCAATTTCTTTCCGCACCACCGCCATTCTTCGCCAGTTTTACGAATAAACCGGAGATTTAGCGATGTTAATGAGGCTAAGTTGACGGAGCCCTGCTTCACAGGGCTCCTATTTTTGTGTTCAGGGTCACAAGAAAACCTAACATAACTTAATGTTGAACTGATGCTAACCTTCATTATCACCGTCCGACCAATCAGAGAGCAGTATGTGATTTGCCGTATTTTAAAGAAGCGTAATTTTAAACCCTCTTCTGTGATTGGTCGAACCGTATAGAATGTTACGAATGGATTTCCGTCAATTTATACATTTACGACGAGACGATGCAAAATGATAAATTTACGGAAATGTTTGCGTAAAGTAATAAAATTTATCTCTCGCTTAGATTCCTACGAAAGTTTTAAATTTCCCAGGAAATTTATAAATTTATGGTTCTTATTATTTTCCGGTGATATCTATAAGTAGGTATAAGGTAGGTATAAAGCAAATCGACGCAGCTTTGTATTCCCAAGAATTGAAAAACACAAAACACTATTTAATACATAACGTTCATAAATAGCAGAATAAAGAATGAAGCAAAAAGCTAAAATAATAAAGAATGAAGCAGCGATAGCTGAGAGAAAAGACCGAAAGACTGCTATGCAAAGGGTCTCGGGTTCGAATCCACGCCACGCACCAATGATATCGTTGCTAATCGGTGAAGGAAAACATCGTTAGGAAACCTGCATGTCTGAGTGTTCTCCATAATGTTTTCGAAAGACATGTGAAGTCTGCCAACCCGCACTTGGCCCGCTTGGTGGCCTATGGCCTTACCCTTCTCATAGTAAGGAGAAGCCCGGGCCCAGCAGTGGGACAGTATAAAGGGCTGATGATGATGATACATAAGTATCACCATCATACATACACTTACAAAGAAAATTCAACGCGAGCAAAGCCAAGTCGAAAATGTAATTAATTGTACATGACCGGTTAATTTCTCAGTTTTCTTACTTAACATAATTTTCTTCCACGTTTAAACAAATTAATCATTATTTAATTAAGAATAAGCAATTTTCACGTCAAAAGCTATTTGTTATCTCGTAGCGAAACGGAATAATAATCAACTCAGAGATGAGTAATTCGTTCCCCGCCCCTTTGAAACTGTAAAGGTATTTAGCCTATTGTCAATTCATTAAATGTTTCCATGATTAAATAAATGCTACTTTGGTAAATTAAATTTATGGAGATTAGGCTTTTAATATGTGTTGTAGCTAAGTTATTTTTATTTAGCTTTGAAATCAAACATTGCAATCAAACTATGGTTTACGGATTCTACTGCGATATATTGGTTGTAGTTAAATTAGATTTAAACCGAATGATCTAGAATTACATTTTGTTATTATTACTTGCCGACGTTTCAGATTCTTTACAGGAACCGTGGTCACGGCAGACTGAGCTTTATTTAATGATATCATCACAGTCAACAAAACTGTTTTGTAATTGTGGATTATAGACACATTTTTTATTATTTAGCCATCCATTAATTGCGTCACACGGTTTTCGTGTCTTTTCGACCCCTTCCTCTTCCTTGTCACAGTTGGTCGCATATATTCTCATCTCATTCTTCATACAGTGTTACACTTCATCGACCCCCTACCCTCCCTTTATACAGGGTGTAAAAAGGCCCTTAACGAAAATATAAATCCCATGCTGTACCAATCACTACGAACATTTTTTACTTCAGCACCATACCTGGGAAATTACTGGTTCAGGATATATTGAGGCTCAAAGTTAGTAATGGATTTTTTCTAATTAGGTACAAAATCGATGCATTTACCCCGACAATATGTTCTTTAGATGCCCTATGACCGCACGTGCAATGCTTGAAATACCTACCTGGATAGGTAGGTATTTTGAGCGATTTAATTGCGTTTTAAAAACAGTGAAAACTTTAAAAAAATCGTTTCCCAGGTATTGTTTTTGATTAATATGACTTGGCATGATGTCCAAAACGAGTAGAATTCGGCTTGGTGATGGGTCTTGTGACACCCTGTATGTGTGAAGTAATTTGTGGATGGCCCCTTATGTGGAAAATGTCTTCGGATCTCTGGCTTTACGGGGAGCAAGAGTATGTGGTGTGTGTGACATAAAAATGTCATCAATATCTATCCAGCGGCTTAGAAGAATTGCAGTGACGTAAGCTCGTTCAGAAGAACTTTTTAAATAAATACCTAACAGCAAAATATGGTCAATTTTTTTAATTGCTTGTTACAAGCTAAAACACATTTTAAATGCAGTGTTGTCAACATTGACGTTTTTTGCTGCAGGTGAAGGTGAGAAGCTAATTAAGGTTGTGTATGTAAGGCTTTTCAGCTCTTACTTCCAGAGAATACTGTTCAAACAAGCAAAAAATTATGCAGCTTTATTACATTAGGTGTAGATTCTCACTACTTTGTCCAATTATATTATTCCGGTAAATTGATGTTTAACGTTTTTCACAAGGATTTCTTCCGATACCGTTTCTTGGTTTACTGAATTCGCTCCTAGTGTTCACCAAGTAATCCGGAAATGTTCGTTGAATTTGAGGACAAATTGCGCAGCGTAGTGTTTCCTGAATGTAAGTCTGGATGGCTTATAGTTAGGCTTGAGAGCATCTAATTTCGTCGAATTCTGACTATTATTTTCAAGAACTATTCAGCTACCTGTCGTGGAACTTTTTTCTATGAGAATTCATAGGTGACTACGGTGAGCAAAGGATTGTGGTTTGATAAAATATATTTTTTTTTATTTCAGATATGCAAGTTTTCTCACAATGCCGGTAAAATTGAGCAAGCGATAATTAACAATTAAATTCATCATCAGCATTAGCCTGCTATAGTCCACTGCTGAATATAGGCCACGGAGCCCGATTTTCGGCTTTTTGTGTCCAACCGCTGCCAGCCACTTTGCGAATATCGTCACCCCACCTAGACAGAGGACGTCCTACAATGCGTTTGCCAAGGCGCGTTCTCCACTCTAGAACACGCTAACATACTCCAACGGTTCTTCGACAAATGTGACCCGCCCACTGCCACTTCAGCTTGCTAATTCCTAGAGCTATGTTGATTACCCAGTTCACTTCATTACGAATTCTTCAGAGAAACTCCGAACATAGCCCTCTCCGTAGCTTGCTGAGTGACCTTAAATTGGTGGACCAGTCGCACCGTCAGGGCCCACGTCTCGGCTCCGTAAGTCATAAAGGGTAGGACGTACTCGTTGAAGACCTTTGTCTTAAGGCTTTGCAGGAAATTCCGTTAAGTCTTTTCGTCACTCCTACAGTGACGAAAAGACTTAACGGAATTTCCTTTATGCTGCCCAGCTGAGCCGTACTCTTCTGCCAGCCTCCTTCTTGAAGTTGTTTCTACCCAACTGAAAGGTTTGCCCAAGGTAGATGTACTCTTCAACAACTTAGAGAGGGACCCCATTTAGGATAATCGGTTCCGGAGATACATGTTCATTGAATATCATCTTGGTTTTATCCAAGTTCATTCGGAGACCGATGCGAGCAGAAGAATCAGCCAAGCTGCTCAGCATATACTGCAAGTCTTGCGAGGTTTCAGCCACAATGACTATATCGTCTACAAATCTCAAGTGTGAGAGGTGCTTTGCCGTTTATGTTGATACCGCGTAGTTTCCAGTGCAACGGCTTAATTTCTTAAATTAAAATATAAATTCGTAAGTTCATACTGGTAATAATAAAAGTACTAGTTTGTCGTCTTTCAGGTTACTACGTAGCGAAGTTATGGTATGATTTTTGTGTGTCAGAATAATTGAAAGATCAGGGAGTTTCATAGACATAAAAAGGATTTTAGATGGATAAGCGACTTCAACGCGGGAGCAGCTGCGAGCAAAGGCTATGTACACAACACAGTGCGGAACATGGGTGTGAATGAACACGAGACCTTATGCGTAGCAGTCTGTAATGTTGGTGTCAACACTAGGCAAACGCTTGCATTCTGCACAATAATGTACGAGTATATGAGTATTCAAAAAATATACTAACATAGTATAAAGTAACGTCATCAATCCATGGATCGTAGTTTTCTTCGTAGAGTATAAAACACACACGTTATAAGATTTACGACAGCCTTTAGTGTACAAATATTAATGGAGTCGAGATGTTACAAGAAATGTAATCAAAATAAAGTCTAACTATTAACAAAATAAATCTTATCGTTAGACCAAAATACCCCCTCGAAATAGAAATAAAATACATTTAATTTAAATGGAATTCCTTAAGCCCCTCTGAGAGAGCGCTGAGCAATTATAAAAGATTTTAGAAGCACTTATAGTAGTCCAGTTCTTGGTAGAGATTTGTTTCTTTTTCTGAAATATTACAGTTTTTCTTTCTTTACGGAAAGGTCACGTTCGGAAGGAATCTTTTAAGTGTATGGTTTCTTGATTTCTATTTTTTGTATAATTTGGTCGAATAATTGAAAACGCTGAAGAAAATGGAGTTGAAAAATAATGATGTACATTTTCCTTGGTTTAATAATACTTCGCATGTTTCTATTTATTACATACATATATACAAACATATGCTCACGTTTTCCCATTGGGGTAGGCAGGGACAACAGACTTCTATCCTTGCAAACCTCACGCGCTTCCTCTACATTCATTGCTCTTTTTATACATGCTTGCCGGTTACGGGTGCTTCGGACTTTTCCGTTTTTCAAGACGTCCCCAATTTGGTCGATGAACGTCTGACGAGGTCTGCCGCAACCGGCTTGCCCATACACCTCTGCCATATATATTTGATTCGTCAATCTTTCTTCACTCATTCGCTCCGCGTGTCCAAACCATTTCAGCATTCCTTTCTCAATCCTTGTCACAACATCTTCTTTCAGGCCACATCGCTCTCGTATTACTGCATTCGGAATTCTATCAATCAGTCCCACCCCGCACAATCTACGCAGTGATTGCATCTCTATTTATTTTAAACCAATATTTTTAACATCATCATTTATTTCATTTTACATAATGTCCTAAACTCTATTTAAAGTCCTACACGCGAAATTGAGTAGATATATAAATAAAATTAAAGTGCCTGCGACAGTAATTTCAGAACTACTATGTTTTTGCATGCGGTGACAGTTATTTACTTGATACGGAGTCATGAAAAACTGTTTTTTTGAAGCAAATATTAATTTGTGGAAGAGACTCGACCGCAAATCCTATTTCAATCTATGTATAATAATTATGTATGTATTTACAAAAAAATATATATATGTATGTATATCCATTCTCTAGTACCCATTGTACAAGCTTCTGCTTAGTTTGGGACTAGATGGTCTCCTGTGAATCCATAAGGCCATATCTTTCAATTGCCTTACAATGCTACCTATTGTGACTACAAAAGGCTGGTAAAAAAGGATTTTAATGAGAATTTCACTGCAAAACAAAGAAATTTACGAGGTATTATTTAGTAGTATTCATTAAAATGCATAACGCGGCGCCAACAGCTAGTTATAACTACTTTAAAATATTTACCACTACTTGACATAAACCACTACTTGACTATAAATGCCTAAATAGTAATAAAAATTTACAAAGCAGGACTTATTCTAAGCCCTATACTTATTTTCACTGACCCTGCCATTTTTTAAGACTTAGTCACAAATCGTCATTAATAATATCGCAACAAAAAAGTGTAAGGTTAAATCTAGCATTATTTTCATTTGTCATTTTTATTTCTGACAGTAATTTATTATTGATAGGCACCTTGAAGAAGGTAGCGATAGCCTAGTGGATATACCAACAGTCTGCCATGCAGAGGGTATCGAATTTGAATTCACGGCCCTAACCAATGACTTTTCGGAGTTACCCAAAGGTACGGGTACTCCGAGGTCGGAGAGCAAGGTAAGCCCTCGGTCGCAGCTGTCATGAAGATTTTGAGACGTCATAGGGAGTCAGTACCTTCTTAATAAACTAACCATGGAATATATGTAGCTGCGGAGATCTGACAGGCAGTCACTCTGTTGAAAAGCTAGTATTCAGCCAAATCCGGTTAGGCTAGTAAGCGAACCCCAGGTTGGAACTAGGATAACGCCAGGAGGATGAGGCACCTTGAACGTTATGTCAATTAAAAAACAGTTAAATAACAAAGGAAAAAGCAGTAATGACTGTCAAATTTTTGGGCGGTAGGTGTTAAAAAGTATAACAGCTTTCAAATTTTTTAAATTTAAATTTAATTAATTTTAATCAGCTAAATCATAATAGGATTGTTGAAGTGAGAGTATAACATTATAAATAGCCTTTACTCACGTTTGTACATGTAAAAAAATTGTTTGAGCTACATCACCACCTGTCAGCTGATTACTGCACATTAGTACTTGCAATTTACAAGTCCAAGGCACTTGAAATCACTTTGTCGCAATTATTAGAGATTCAAGTAGCACAGAAGAGCCTTGAAGACTGCTTTGCCAAGCGGATGGACGAGTTGGAGGCCCAAATACAAAGTAGTGAGCCCGCCAAGGATGCCGTCGCTAAGGTAGCTGAAATGTTCAGGGCCTTCAGGGAACTTGCTTTCAGTATGCTTGGCATACCAAGAAAACAAATCTGAGAGTGTGTCGAGATGTGTGTCACAATGGAGACGAGGCATCGAAGAAAGGCACTTGTCTTGTCTGGTTGCAACGAGGCTGCCAGAGAGGACTGCGCAGCTCTTATTGCTGGGAGCCTACACAGTACATTGGGTCTGAAGAACTTCACCGCAGCTTCCATCAAGACTTGCCACAGGCTCGTTAGCCCGAGTAAGGACCGTACCCGTCCCATTTTGGTAAGTTTCAACAGTGTTGAGGATAAAATGGCTGTCTGACGGGCGAAGAAAGTTTTCAAGGGCTCATCAGTTTCCATCACGGAGTTCCTAACTAAGCCGCGACAGTCAGTGTTCGGCCGTGCTCGTCAGCATTTCGGCATGCGGTCCTGTTGGACACAAGCCAGCATCATATTCATAAAAACTCCGGATGGCAACCGTTCAAAAATCAACAGCATGGACGAGTTGAATCCCTTGATGGCCAAATATCCGAAACGTACAGACGGATCTTCGACTGCGACCACAAGTGGTGCCGGGAGTGCCAGTTCTACAGGCGCATCAGGCAAGAACGTTTCTCGTAAGAATTGAGGTATTATTTAACAGCGTATTTCTTCACATTCATAACTTTATTGCGTTACTCAAGTTTTATTGCTTTGTTTGTTATTTGTAGATTGATTACAACTGGACTTAACATTGTTTACTAGTATGCACTAACTTTTATTTACCCACATATTATTAATATCTAAATTTTATTATTTTCATTTCATCCGCTACCTTGTTTTTGTACTTGTCAAACTCATAAACACCTGTCATTAGTGTCATTGCTATCAATTTGTACGCGTTCTAAGTTAACTTTAATTCTTAACAATGTAACATTGTCATACATTTTATACCAAAACCTTTCAAGTTTTTGCCGTTGAAAAATATCGATGTGATTTCAGGGCCTGTGTTTCTTTTCTGTTTTATATGTTTTTTATGCTAATTGTAGGTAAAATTGTGTAGATTCTGCTGGCGCGTGGTGCAGTGATGATATTGCCTTTTTGTGTAGACTCAGGTAAATAATTAAGTTGAAATATTTTTATTTTATTTTATTGATATATTTATATTATATTTATTCATATATATTGTGACGGCCGGTGTCATGTCAAGCTGACATCACTACGGTTGCCAAGGACTACTGACGTCTACACGACAAACTAGCCGGTCGTCAAACACAATAATAAGCAAATAGGTTTGAAGACTATTTTATCATTTGGAAATTACAGTTTTTAGTTATATGACGTATACATTCTGTCAAGTTTTCGCCAAATTCACCAGTCATTGACAACAAGGCGATGGCCGTGCGGATAACACATCCCATTCACGTTCTGAGGGCGTGAGTTCAAATCCCAGTCATAACAGTTATGTGGATTTAGGTTTTTATGAAATTTGCAAAATGTTTATGAATATTTGGCAAATATAAAAAAAAAAAAATTAAATATTTCGAATAAAAATTTGAAAATTCTGGAAAGTTCAGGAAGGAATGGAAAGGTTAATAGAGAGACAAGTTATTTAAATATTTCGAATAAAAATTAGAAAATTCTAGAAAGTTCAGGAAGGAATGGAAAGGTTAAAAAGAGACAGGAGATAAAAAAACAATTGAATTATGAAATGACAATCGAAATTAGTGGAACTAGAACATTCCTAGGGGTATATAAGGCGGTGTAGACGCGCTGAGCGCCAGTTTAAGTTGAGAAGTGGTAAAGTGGAGAATAAAAGGAAGCAGTAAAAGGAAGGAAGAAGTAGTAGTGAAATAAAGTGAAGTGAAAGTATAGTGCAGTGAAGTGCAGTGCAATAGACATTAGTGTTGGTGCTGTCCGCGTTGAAATGTTGAAATTGAACGACGCGTCGTGTGTGTGAAGTCGAATAAAGTGTCATCAGTGCTACTCGGTGTTTCCTTCCAATCCCGTTACCCCGTCCGTAACAATATGTCTACTGAAGATGATTAATTTATATCTGCTAATAGTTCTTTAGTTTCATCTGCTGATAACAGTTTTTCTTCAATTACCGATGTATCGCTAGGTGAATTTGTCCGTAATACATTTAATCACAGTCAAAATAAATTACCGAACGCGTGTCACATTAATGCTCAAATCGTGGCAAGTCACTACAGTGATCTCCTTGAAACATTCTCTGACGTAGATGTTCACGCCATCCTAATTTCAGAGAGCTGGCTTAAACCTCAACTTCTTTCAACTAGTTACTCTCTGCCAGGATATATTCTAATTCGAAGCGATCGTATAGGTAAACGGGGTGGTGGTGTCGCAATTTATTTGCGAAGCGACTACTCCTATAAAATTCTAGCCCCTTCTAGTAACACTGTAAGTTCTGCTGAATTTTTTTCCTTAGAGGTTTGTGTCAGGAGGACTAAGATTGTCATTGGAGTAGTGTATTGTCCCCCTGCTCTTGATTATTTCACCGACTTAGAAATGATATTAGAATCTTTAGGGTCTGAGTACGAGCACCATGTCATTATGGGTGATTTCAACACCAACCTCCTATCTATCCAGTCTCCTCGCAGTCAAAAACTCCTCCACATCCTGAAGTCAGCTAACCTCAATGTTTTACCACTTCAAACTACTCACCATAACATCAATGGTCATGATACCTGGCTGGACTTGATGATAACCTCCAATCCCTCTCTAGTTGTTTCCCATAGTCAATATCTCGCTACCGGCTTTTCCCACCACGACCTCATTTTCCTTGCATACGCCCTTAAAACCCCTAAACCCCTACCTTAGGGTGTTGCACACGCGTTGCTTTGGTAGGCTGAATGTGGACAGGCTCCTCTCAGATGCTTCATCCATCGATTGGGAACCTTTGATGGCGGCAGTTACCATAGATGATAAAGTTAACATGTTCAATAATGCTGTTATACAGCTTAACGACAACCACGTCCCCATAAGAAAAATCAGAGTGAAACGACCACCAGCACCGTGGATGTCCAGTTTGGTTCTGATGGCGATGAGGAGTAGAGATCGTGCTTGCCGAATATTTAAAAGACATCGTTCGGATGACAACTGGTCCTGCTACAAGGCTGCAAGAAATCGCTGTAATCAGATGATACGTAATGCCAAACGCCGACATATCGTTAGTAATATTGACTCCGGGTCACCAGGTGATATCTGGAGATTTCTGGGGACTCTAGGGATATGTAGGTCTAAACACTGCAATATTCCGCCGACTTTTGGGTTAGACGATATAAATAAACATTTCATCACCTCAAATACTTTAGATCGTCTAACCCTGCGTCAAACGCTTGATTTCATTGCGCGATTGCCTTCCCTCAATGTAAATTCATTTAACTTTTCTCCCGTAACCTCAGATGAAGTTAAACAATCAATCCTATCCATAAAGTCAAAGGCAGTGGGCTAGGATAAGATCAGTCGTCGCATGGTTACCACTGTCCTCGACCAGCTCCTTCTCGCTATATCCCATATCATAAACTTTTCCTTATCTTCCTGCTAATATCTCAACATGTGGCGTTGGTGTGATCTGGTTGCTGGGGTTCCACAAGGCGGAATTCTCTCTCCACTTCTATTTTCATTGTTTATTAATCTCTTAATTCATGAACTTCAGTGTGCGTATCACCTATATGCAGACGACTTGCAGCTTTACTCTCAGGCACGGGTGGACAAGTTGTCAGATGCAATCGACAAAGTTATCCAGGATTTACAAGCGATAAAGATATGGTCTGATCGATTCAGTCTCACCGTGAATCCATCCAAATGCCAGGCTATCGTTGTGGGAAGTTCACGCATGATTTCGAGAGTAGACGTCACAAGTCTGCCATCTGTCACTTTCAATGGATGTGTAATACCATTTGCCACAACCATGAAAAATCTTGGTTTACACATAGATGCCACTCTTGACTGGCGGGCTCAGATTTCAGCAGTTAGCCAGAAAGTTTTCGGGACTCTTCGCTCATTTTATCGTCTGAAGAACTTTCTCCCTTCAAAAACTCTAGTGCAAACTCTAATCTTCCCCATAATTGACTATGGTGATGTGTGTTATCTCGACCTGAATGCAGATCTGATCAATAAACTTGACCGACTTCTCAATTATTGCATTCGATTCGTTTTTTATCTCCGTAAGTTCGACCACGTCTCAAAATTCCGTACTGAATTAAAATGATTACCAATTCGTCAACGATGAAATTTGCGGACGTTGACGACCTTATACTCACTTCTCCACTCCGCTAATGCTAAATCTTATCAAACGCCTTGTTTCCAATACCTCTCCTCTAACCACGATCGCAAGTTCTTAACTTGCGATCGTCTAATAACCTTCTTCTTCTTTGTCCATCCCACACTTCTAATCTAGTTAGTTCTTCTTTTCATATCCAGCTTATCCTTCTTTGTAATGTTCTCCCTCCTTTTTATTTTTGTTTTTTTTTCTTTTTTTACGAGGTGGAAAATCCCTTCGGATCTCCGACTCTTGGGGGAAATAAGAGCCACAGTATGTGGTGTTTCCACTAAAAACCACCTCGACTTTCTCATGTACCCGTGTGTCGGAGGGTAGGGCATCGCCGAAGCATTCGTCGCCACCCTCCGACGGGCATTGGCTCGCCACATGGTTAGGCGGGTCCCGAACAAAACCCCCTTGGCGGCGGATTAAGGTGTTGGGCTCCGCCGCCAAAACACCCAGCGGCCGCAGAGGATAGGGAGGACGGCAACGCAACACCGCATATCCTCATCCTCTGCGGCCCCACCGCGACGCATCGAATGGTGCGCCCACATTTGGTCGCGGGAGATAGGGCGCGCGGCAACGCAACACCGACACGCCTCTCTTCCTGCGACCGCACCCGGCTGCGAGGGACAGACAGAACTGTCCCTCGCACCCGTACCATTGGACGAATCCTGCGCAGGCCCCGTCAAGCCCACGCGGAGCGTCCCCTCTTGGATCTCTCTTAGCTTCACCGCGGGTAACCAATCCACAGTTACTGAGCCCCCCCACCACGACAAGGTGGAGATCCCACGGGGTGGGGGAATGGTCTCCCTCCTGAAATTAGGATGTAGGATGGCCACTACTCTCCAGCCAGTACTCACTTATAACCTATTAGCACTTTTCATTAATGGAATACATTTTTTATTTTCACTCAATTTGATTTAATTATACATATATGTATATATAATTAAATCAAATATATAATATATATACAGGGTGTAAAAACATCCCTTAACGAAAACTGAAACCCCATATAGTACCAATTATTACGATCATTTTTTACTTCGGCACCATACCTGGGAAATTACTGGTTCAGGAGATATTGAGGCTCAAAGTCACGAATTTTTTTTCGAATTATTCCAAAATCGTGTTTAGAATGATAAATGTACACTTTCTGCCAAATAAACATAAACAAAATTTTCAATATTTCCCTAAAATAAACGGCTTTAAAGTTCCTGACGCGTAGTGTAACGCTAAAGCCGTATACAGACTTTGCGAGGCATGCGCTGTGCGCCGTGCGCAGCGCATGCCTCGCAATGTCTGTATCCACCTTAACAGCACTCAGCTGCGAGGTCATTCCCCTCGGCCTCGCGACTACGTGATCATAAACTGCCGCCACCGCAGCGCACGGTGTAGGTAGATACGGCCGGCGTAGGTACGATGTCTGATTTTTTTTAAGCTTAAGAAATTTTTTTGTTTCCCAGATATTATTTTCGCGTAGTATGACTTGGCATGATGTGTAAAACGAGTAGACTTCGGCTTGGTGATGGGTCTTGTGACACCCTGTATATATATATATATATATATATATATATAAATCAAACTGAGTTCTTAAAAATATTTCATATTAAAGAGGACCAGTATGACGCCACTACTACCTTAAAAATAACGAGTATGCATTGCTGTTCGTCATAAGTCGGCAAAGTTAAGCAACGCTTGTACAGATCGCCACGGCATTTACATTAGAACGCTACCGTGCTTCGGAGGGCACGTAAGCTGTCCGTTACGCTTCTTGTCTCAGCACAAGAATTGTTAGGCCATGGCCACAGCGAATTTCGAGTTAAAAAAAAATATCGACAAAGCGTGCAATAATTTTCCCATGCAAATTCATAAAGATTAAGAGATTTATTTTTCTATTTTGGTAGTTTACAACTCTCTACAAGTTAAAGTCCCCATTACAGATGATACCGGCTTCAGCTAGCTAAATGACTTCTTGAGAAGAAAAAGCGAATCAAATTCAGGCTCATTTGCTTTCTTTTCTTTCGATTAATTATCTTTATATTTTTATATACTGATAAAAAGATTTGTAGTATGCGTATAGAATGTACGATATCCTCTCGCGCTTATGGTCAGTGAGTCAGTTTCATACTTCAATTTCAAAGTGGCATCGTTCAAAATTTGTGATGCAAATTTCTCTATACAGAAGCCGGTAAATAATTTTCTTAAGGTAAAGGTTACATTAAAGAGGTTAGTTTTTCTGGTTAGTAGTTCTGCAAGGTGAACAAGGGATCAGGTTAAAACGGCTAAAAGGACTCATTATCGGCCCTTTTGGAAAACCTTGAGGGAAAGGAGGTTCCTTGCTAAGTAGTTGGCGTCTTTTGGCTGAAATGTCAAAAGTTCACTTAGCTCACAAAGAAAAATAAATCAGATCGCGCTGTTTACCATGAGCCCATATTCGAAGAACGCGCTTCATTTCCATCGAATCAGAACAAAACCTAGTCTGAAAAGGAGACTAAATGGTGAAAAAATATGATTCCGAACTATTGAAGCATTTTAACTTGCCAGCATTTCAGGAGGATTTTCTTTGCTTGACGAGATTATACGTTCACACAGAACCTTTGTGTTGGCATTCATTACATAATCGCCTTAGTTCCGAGCCTATTTTCAGTATTGTTTTAGAAGCAGAAAATACATTCTAACTAGGTACTCATAACGATCAATATCTGAAGGCAAATGTTCTACGGAGCACAAACAACTTCGACTTTCGTCGTAATGGATTCGTTTACAACTAAAGATGGAACCATTCACTGATTAAATGCAAATTTTGTAGTTAAGGCTACACAGTCGACATCTGACGTGAGAACTCGTTGTACAAATTACCTACCTAGTAAAATAAAGGACTTAAAGGTTTCCTCTTTGGTGTGAATATATGTATTGTCGAAGTTTGAAAACTGCCCGAAGACCACGGACGTGGAGTATACATGTTTGTCCTGAGACAACTACCAAGGTCATCTTTACGTGCAAACCGAAACACGTTACATTCGGTTAGCGTAGAAAGTTGATAGCCTTCTTCTTTTTTCTACAGCCATTCAAAATCCACTACTGGACATAGGTATCTCGTAATTCGCTTTACATTACTATTGTAAGTCAAAATAAGGACTTGCCCTACGATATCACGTATGCTAGACGAGTTGGCACAAGCTGTGATCAAGTCAAAGTCAAAGTCAAAATCATTTATTCATATAGGCCACAAAGTGACGCTAATGAACGTCAAAATTTCATTTAATTACTTAATGATTCTACATTTACATTCACTGCCAAGTTCGCAATGCAATAGGTAGAACCACGAGAAAGAACGGGCAATAAAACTCATGGCCACTCTTTTCAATGAAATATAATGGTTGTACATTTTATTTTGTAAGGAGCTGCAACTGTTTCACATTGTAAGATATCTACTAGTAAATTTTTTAGTAACTATTGATATCATACTTAAGCAGTAAATGATGTTCATTTGGTAAGCCTCCCAAAGCAAATATGGTGAAACAGGAGCATCCACTTACGTCTCTTTAATGTAGGCAACTCGCGAACATGGTCAGAACTATGGTGAAAGTGAAAGTATCAGAAAGTAACGGTATATGAAACCAAAGTAATTGATAATCTATAAGTTAGCCCATGACCACGAGTTACCCACATTTTACAAATCCGCCAAGTTATAATGAAAGTGTGGAACATGAAGGCAAAATATAGTAAGAAATGATAATATGGTAATTAACTACACTATACAATAAAACTACTTACCTATTTATTGACCTAGTCAAAAAGCGAACAACTACTTCCAACCGCACCTGTCATCAAAATAATACTTCAAACTATAATATGCCTTATTTATAAGATTATTTTTAACTTCTGCCTAAAACGAACTTAAAGGCAAGTCTAAAATATACGTCGGTATTTTATTGTATATGCGTATACTCAGCCCAATAAAAGAGCTATTCCTTTTGTGCAAACGAAAATACGGAACACATAATTTATGATATCAAGTTTTCCGTCTCTTTGCAAATATTCTAACTATATACTTCATGTAATTTCCTCAGTCACCTCTTACGATATCCATTAAATGAAACGGGGTAGAGAAATGATGAAAATGCCTGCTTGCACATATTGCTTGAGATTCTAACGTCAAGACTAAATTTAAACGGTGGTCCTGTTCTATTCGACGAAACTTAAAAGTGATGGAAACTAAATAGATTGTTGAAGTAAAACCATTTCGTCAAGGTTGCTGGGAATTAATTTGTGGCAATTCCAGCGATATCTTAGGACAAGAATAACTAGGTACTGTTAGGGGTCTTTATGTGATCAATAATCTCTGAGGGAGCTCACAAGACACTATTTTACTGGTTGACCCAAAACTTTCTCTATAAAGACAGTAGGACACAAGACAGAGACATGAGAGAGGTCCACACACTCACACAAGAAAAGATGAAGAAACATGTGGGTATGCGGTAGGTATAACTACATGACTTTCTCTCTTTTTTTGTCTTGACCTAAGTATACCTCATCTTTTCCCACTCTCATATGTAGCAATTTTCATTCTCTAACCCGGACATATATAAACTACAAACAAGCACCTATCTCCTTAGAAAACCTCGTTACCTCACGCTACGACAAGGCAACATGAATAGTTTAAACTGAAGTACCACGCTCCGCCACTATTTCGCGCACGCGTGTCGGATGAATTGGCTCCCATCGAGTAATTAAACAGTGCTGGAGCATACGATATTGGATTAATGTGTGTTGAAGTTGTATGGAATGTTAATGAGTGTATTATTATGTAAACTGCTAAATAATGAAAATCAAAGATATTCTAAATCTTAAGGTCTTAATCAGACAATTTGACAAAAAGAGGATTATAAGCACCTTCAGATATTAAACTGCTTTTTCTTAAGACAGCTCCCACTTAGCAATAAATAATGTAGTTGAAGTTAATAATGACTAATGTGTTTCAAAAATATTAAATCAATGTACACAACAGGACACCAAGATTTGAAACAACGATTTTTCATTAATCAATAAAATGGTTGCATCGTGTAAAGATCGAACCTACCACACAGTGTCAAATGGCAAGGTAAACGCCAGTACGCCAAATGAGCAGCAGTATAAATAAATATTTAAGAAATGTTCCAACAAAACACTATTTATGTAACACTCTCAAACAACTCAAATAACATGTCTCCCAAAACATTATCTGCTCATCTCATTTTCATATTACGTACTTGAAACGTTTCAGTCTTTACCTCAACTATGTGGTAATCAGGGGAAGCCAACGTCAGCTGCCGCCGACACAGGTGTTGTCTACGTGCTTAGAATTTATGACTTCTGACGTGTCTGAACTTGATTATAAATTTAGATTGTCTCAGTTTCTAGCGGTAGATATTACGTAGAACACATAGTTTGGCAAGTACTTGAGGTATTGTGTTTTGGGATTACATTGAGTACTTATTTGGTAGGATCCCGTATAACTTTTGTATGCGTGAAATATTGGTGATTGTTTTCAAAACTAAAAGCTTGGATAACTGGTGATTATTTTCAAAACTAAAAGCTTGGATAACTGAGGTCTGTGTCGTCAATCATATTAATTAGTATGATTTGCTGATTTACGTTTGTGTTTTCAATTATAATATGTATGAGAAACTCACTTAAAAATAATTATTATTTTGTAAGTGCAAATCCAGTAGTATAAAATTGTCATGGAAACAAAAACAGGTTGTCAGAGTTTGTATGAAACTTTTGATTCCATCAATGGATTAACTTCTAGCTTTGTATATTGATTCCTCAATTCTTACCCTAAGTGGATAAAAAGTGCAGTCAGAATTCGTTTCAAACCCTTTTAATACTTTAAGATTAACTTCATACTTTGTTTATTGGACCCGAAAATGACGTTAGCGAACACAAAGACATTTATCTTGTAAATATTTCCCCTAAGAGGGTTGAAAATTGAGTCAGACTTAGTGTTAAACCTTTCATTTTTCAATCGAATCACTCTCATCTGTATTCTGTATACATAAAATCCTTGCGTTACTGACTGACTGTCAGACACGCTACAGCTGAAACTACTGAGCGCAAGTAGGTGAAATTTGGCATGTGTGTTCCTTGATTATGATTATGCACAAATTCCCCTACACTCCGTAGGGGAATTTGTGCATAACATTTTATCGAAGCAAATTTTACGCGTGTGAAGCACGGGCAAAAGCTAGTCTTATAATAATACTTAAGCCAATTTCATAACGAACCATACAATTAATATCTATTATACTTTCATTAAGGGTAAAGACTGCCTCCGTGGTCCAGTGGATAGCGTATGCGACTGCTGATCGGAGGTCCCGGGTTCGATTCCCGGGTCGGGCAAAAGTGTTACTGGGTTTTTTCCAAATTCTCAGTAGCAGCACGGAGTCTGGCAATGTGCCCGGTAACGGCAACTGGCTCGCCCCGTATTACGTGGGACTTAAAAATTCACGGCGAAATATGGGTGTAATATTACCCCTCTGCCTACCTCTTCGGGGATACAGGCGTGAGTCTATAAATAACAAAAAAAGGATATGTTTTTACAAGGGAGTTAGCTACTTCAAAATCGTTCATTGTTATTTTTCTTTATGAACGGAACCGTCTCACTAATCTTTTGTGCGGATTTCACAAAACCATTTGCTAGGACTAAACCTTAAAGTAGTGGAATCAGAATCGTACTCGAATTTTATCTTTCAGAAAAAAATATATCCGATTTTAATCTCGACGAGGAATGTGAGAAATCAGGAACCGATTTGGTGCCGCTGTGTTTGTATATCTAAATATCGTTTTGTTACAAGAAAAAATATTTTAATTTGAGTCTGATAGATAATAACGCATTTTGAAACAATTGGTACAGACACATTCACTAGATGAGTTTTCATTAAGCAGTCAATTTTGATCGAACATGATATTACCTTCCCTCATGTTGGTTTTCACAGATAATTAATCAAAAATGCCTAGTATATTTTATTGAAATTGGGACTCATACATAATATCACCAAATGGGTAGGCACTGTAGGCAAAAGCACAAAGAGTTTGAACCCGAAACCATTTGCGTCGTAGTCTGTTAACCATTCCACTCGGCTATCGCAATCTAATTTAAATAAAACCTTAATTGAGCCGATAAAAGCATGATTAAAACAGACGAAATTTATTCACAGAAAGCAACTCATTCTCTCCTATAAGGGTTTTATTGGTAATAAGCAGAAACATTTACATTCTAACTGGTGGCAACCGATTAAGAGGAAAGGTTCTACGATATTAACAATGTAAATTATTCAGGACGTTATAACGAACCTACAGAATTAACATTAACATCTATCTATCTATCTATATCATCACGCCTGTCTCCCATTGGGGTAGGCAGATACTATAGAACGCCACATGCTTCGGTCCAAACATACCCATTTCGCTTCCTCGACATTCATTAACCTCATCATGCATGCGCGTCGGTTATGGGTACTTTTAATTTGGCCCTTTTTCAGTACGTCACCTATTTGGTCGGCGTACGTCCACCTAGGGCGTCCCCTACCGACACTTCCATTCATTCTCGCACGATACACTCCTTTCGTATTTCTTCTTTCAACCATCCGTTCCAAATGTCCAAACCAACGCAACATTCCTTTTTCAATCTTTGTCACTATATTTTCTTTTAGACCACAGTTCTCTCGTATCACACTGTTTTTCACTTTATCTATCAGCCTTACTCCGCACATACTCCTCAAAGCTCTCATCTCCACAGCATTGATTCTACTTTCATGCTTCTTCTGCCATACCCATGATTCATTACCATACATCAGTGTTGGCGCCAAAACTCCCTGCAGTATAGCAAGGCGAGCTTGCTTTGGGATAATATTTTTGCTGATGATGGACTGTAAAGCGCCATTCACACTATTTCCTGCTGTCACTCTCCTTTCAATATCACCCTCACATTTTCCATCTCTCGTAAACAAAGACCCTAAATACACAAACTCGTTCACTTGCTCCAATTTTTCATCTCCTATCATTACGTCACATTCAGTTACACTATCATCTCTCTCTATGACCATGCCTTTGGTTTTGTTAACATTTACTTTCATAACTTTCTTCTTATACGCCTCATTCATCGTGGTGACCATCTGCTGCAAATCCGACGCTGACGATGCAAATAGAACCTGATCGTCAGCGTATAGCAGGGCCTTAAACACTGACTCACCCATGCTTAATCCACATTCAGACTCTTTCAGATTGGCCAAACAACTGTCCATGAACAGATTGAACAGCAAGGAGACGCTACACATCCCTGTCTAACACCACGATCAATGTTAAACCAGTCCGTCTAGGCCACGGTTATTATGACACAGGCACTTGAATCCCTATATAAGGATTCATGTGCCCGTATCAGACTGCTGCTCACTCCATACACAGAAAGTGTTGACCACAGTTCATCCCTCACCACTCGATCGTAAGCCTTTTCCAGGTCAATAAAGGCGCAGAAAACCTTCTGGTGTTTACTTAAGACTTTCTCTGCAATGCACCTTAAGGAAAAGACTTGATCCGTACATCCCATTCCCTTTCTGAATCCCGCTTGCATATCCTAAATTTTACTGTCCGTTTCAGAAATCACTCTTTCAATCAGTATCTTTGCATACAATTTGCCAACAACACTCAGGAGGCTGATACCGCGATATTTTTTGCATTCCTGCTGTGACCCTTTGCCCTTGTACAGTGGCACAATAACGGCTTTGTTCCAGTCACCTGGTACACGACCGGACAGCCAACATTTATTTAACAGTAGGTACAGCAGGCTTGCAGTGACGCCTTCGCCTACCTTGGGCATTTCAGCAGATATCCTGTCATATCCTGCAGCTTTACCCGCCTTTATACTTTTCAATGCATATCGTATCTCTTCCATACTTATCCCACTTTCACAATTATCTTCCTCATTCGTTACTATATTCCTATTGTCGCTCCCTCCTCGTTCAAACAAATTCTCAAAATATACCTTCCACTGATTCAGAACTTTCCCATGCTCCCTAATAATACTTCTATTTATATCCCTCATCACACCAACTTTCGAAACCTCTGATTTGCCTCGGGGTGTTTTGACCAAGTGCCAGAATAATTTGATATTGGCCTGAAAATGTTGGGCAAATTTTCTATCAAATTTATCCTTGCATTCTTCTTTCTTTCTTCTCACTATCTCTTTTACTTTATATTTCAACCTGTCATACTTTACTTTTACAATACTTTCATTGTCACTCACACCACCTTGTACTCTTTTGTTGGCTCTTATGGCCAGCAAGTCCATCCAAGCTTTGCGCTTTTCCGCAACCACACCGCTTACTTCTTCATCCCACCATTCATTACAAATTTTCTTAACGTTCTTCCTCTTGCTTACGCCACATACTTGAGTGGCTGTCTCAATCATTCCATTCTTAAACTCTTTCCAAAATTCATCTATTTCGCACTCTTCTTTCTCAAACAAATCTTTTAACCTCACTTCCAATAACTCTTTATACTGATCGCGTATATCCTCTTCTGCCAGTCTTTCAACTTTCACTCTTTCTATGGCAGGTGAGTGTATGCGAGGACGATGGCGCCATTTAGTTGTTAGTCCCGCTAAACGACTAACTACCAAAAAATTGACAGTACCCACATTCAAGCCTCGGTACACTCTGGTATTTTTCACTTTTCCTTTTAAACGTTAATCTACCACAACAAAATCTATCATACTTCGTTCTGTCTGCCTTTGCCATGTATACAAATGAATCATCTTGTGACTAAGCAAAGTGTTAGGCACAACAAATTTTCTCTCCATACAAATGTCCAGCAAACATTCACCATTTTCATTCACTCTCTCGTCACCAAATCGCCCTAGAACCCTTTCACATCCGTCACGAGACACACCTACCCAGCCAGTAAAGTCGCCTAACATAATTATTTTTTTCATTATTCTCACACCTAGCAAGCACATCTCTGACCTTGTCCCAGAATTCCTCTCTGACATTCAATGGTTTGGACATGTCCGGAGCATAAACACACACAACAAAAACTTTCATTAAGCCAATCTTTAATCGCATCCAAAGAAGCCTGGAGTTGACATATTCATATTCTTTCACACACTCATTCATTCTATCCGACAGAATCATTCCAACTCCTCAGCTAGCTCTTTCAGACTCAACAACTCCAGACCAGTATGCACTATATCGGCCATGAGTAGTTGTTGAGCAACCTTTCTTCTTAGTTTCACTCACTCCTATAGTATTTTCGCTATGTAATGATATGCATGACAGTTCATGACTGACAATTATAGTGATGTAACCTAAGGAAATTTAAGCGATTATTTATAAATATCGAATGAATTGGCAAACGACATGCAATCGTACGTAGTTACCGATTTTACATCTTCGAAATAAATTCACATTAAAAGTGTTTTGGCAAATACATTCACAAAATATATTAACATGAGGTTTGTAACATAAATAAAATATATTAAAAATACTTTTAATATAAGTATTTTTTTATTACTCGTCACTGTCACTCGAAATAAAACCTCATATCTTCTCCGACTGAGATAATTAATTGCTGATCTCATCATCTCAAATTCGTTCGAGGTGGACACATTTATCCCAGTCTGTAAATATTGTCGATTGTGTTATTTCTACGACTGATTAATTTTATCAATGTAGGGATTTCGTATTGCCACCACATCGGAACTGTCTATGTCAGTTATTGAAGCTTTACGCTCACGTTTCTTCGGAGTGGACAGCTTCTTGTCTTCAAAACTAGTTTCTCCATATGTTTCTTTGGTTATTCGAGAAACTGAAGCCTTGCCGATGTCCAGAGCTGCCGCAACTCTGTACACAACACTGTGGATCGGTATTACCGGGCCCCTGTTTACACAGTCTCGTTCAAAGAAGGTGCTCAAACGAAGCACTAACTAACGGCTTTGAGAGTTTAAAACTATCTTTTTTGGTTGTTTTTGGCATTGTACGTACCAAATAAAACACAAAAAAAAAAAAAAATAACACGCCAAAGTTTGGCCTGTTTAACAGGCAGAATCACAAACCGCATATAAGGCGCTCGTACTGACGTATTCGATCACAAGATGGTTGCTCCTATTCATCGATTTGATGTCGATTCACTGGTGTCAATCTCGGTGACAGAGGGTTCGTTTCATGGATCTGACATTTTGAGGATTATATTTTATTATATTTAAACCATTTATTTACTGTTAATAATAATTATAAAAATAGAGAGAGACATACTAGTATCAATTTACTTTGTAATTTTTAATAGATATTTTTTTAATAATTGTTTTTTTTTTTGCCAATTTATTTTCATAAGTTGAAAGTAGTATGCGTGATATGTAAAATGAGAAGTGTCATGCATATCATCATACAGCGAAAATACTATAGTATATCAATATTCCTTACATCCATCGTATCACACAATTCATCGATCTTACTATCCACTCCTCCACAAACACTCACCGTTGCAAACAGGCATTCCCTACAACATTAACATTATGAATTCAATTTCATAATGACACTTGAGTATGCAATTATAAGACAGAAGTTGCGCTTGTAATAAATAGCGAATGCTTAATTCCGAATGAAATGATACAATGAGTGTTGCATACCTATAAATACTTTGTAAACATCGCAATGTTTCATATCCATTGCTTGTTTTATTCCGCTCGACGATTTTATTTTTCTTACCTAACCAGCGGGTGATTTTGAAGATATTTATGTTATCGTTTCATGTTTGTTGATGAATTTCTAGGCACGAGGCCATTATGAAATGAGACCTCATTGCCAATTTTGGAAGCGCGTCTCTTTGCAAAAAACATGTGTTATTCGTTCTGCAAATTTTTTTTTCTCGCCGTCTGTATTAATGTTGCGTAGGTAAACTCACGGCCGGTTTCTGAATTGAGAATTTCGCGTTGAGAACAATTTAAACACTAATTATATACTTATTAATCAATTTTCTGTTTCACAAAAAAATGTTGACCACATTTTGAGTATTTGTGCTTGTAAAATCTAAAATTTGACACAACATATGATCAACTAATGATCAACTCCATATCAACTCTATATTCGCGTTTCTGAAAACATTTGACATTTGTTAAACCTCCCTTAGCAGTGATAAATTGAGAAAAATTTAATTATACAACTTTGGCCTTTTAACCCGTGATCACGAGTAATATGACAGCCAGTATGTAAAGCTGTCCACACTACGGTTGCAATGCAGCGGTTACGTCATACTGACGTCTACACAACAAGAAGGTCGTCAAACAGAATTTATAGAAAAAAGGTTCAAAGACTATTCAATATTTGGAACAAATCGATTACAAAATTATTAGAAACAAATAGAATAGATAGAATATATATATATAGAGATTTCCGTGTTAAATCAATCCAAATAATTTCGCTGTGGCCTCCATGGAGGTATAATTCTATATACCTCCATGGTGACCACCATGGAGGTATATAGAATTATACCACAAATATACCTGGCCACAAATATTTTGTATTAAAAATAAAACAAACTGACTTTGACATAGCATACACGTTCCGTTTTCACTATAACACACACTATAGCGAATAGAACAAATTCAACAAACTGTTCATTAAAATTAAATAATCGTTGAAATAATTTTAAATACAACTTTATTTCGACTTTTTATTTGTTTCCGTATAAAAATAATTAACTGACAAGTGTGCTTCTTTGTAAAATGTTAATTAATACGAATTTATGGTTAGTACCGGTTTTTTTACTTGTATCGGAACGTGCTAGTGTTGTTCGGTTTGAGTTATTCATGATTTGAAGAAAATCAGTTGAAAGTGCTTTGAAAAAATATCACTCTGACCTGTGAAACAGAAAAAACTTAAGTTGACTTCAACTAGTTCAGAAATTTTCAACGGATGAAAGCTGAAATTCTCAATTCAGAAACCGGCCGTCACTCATCTAAAATATTAACTTCTTAAGATTATAATTATAATTGTTTGTGAGTTCGGTCATGATGCGTTGTTGTTCACGGGATTTAGGAATGCGCTTCGTATTTAATGCGTCCGTGCATTAATGTACATTTTATTTTATAAGGCATTATTTTAATAACTTGAATTTTATTCAAATGGATATATGGATGCAGAAGACGCAATTTAAACAAAGCTATAAATTACACATAATTTTTTGATATTACAACACAACAAGCCTTAGTTGAGAGCCTTTCCGCAGCTGATAGATGTGTTTTACTTTACATATTAAAATATATAAAGTAAAACACATTAAAAAAATTACCGTTAAAAAAGTATCAAACTTCACTTAAGCATAAAATGTAGACACAACTGTTTGAAACAAAGGTTGTGAAGCCCTGAATGTGAAGTCTATCTTCTCGTGGCACCAACTATATTAGCTTTACTTTGCTTATGTCAAATCTGGAGTTCGTGCTGCCATTTTAGGCTTATTTGTTAGAAAACTCGATACATTTACATAATATTGTGACGGACGATGTCATGTCAAACCGTCGTCACGAAACACAATAATTAGCAAAGAGGTTTGAAGACTATTTTATTATTTGGAAATGAGTTTTTAATGCGATGACGTATACATTTTGTCAAGTGTTCGCCAAATTCAGCATCCGTTGACAACAAGGCGATGGCCGTGCGGATAACGCATCCCGTTCACGTTCTGATGGCGTGGGTTCAAATCCCAGTCATAACAGTTATGTGGATTTGGGTTTTTATGAAATTTGGAAAATGTTTATAAATATTTGGCAAATATTTAAAAAAATAGATTATTTAAATATTTCGAATAAAAATTAGAAAATTCTAGAAAGTTCAGGAAGGAATGGAAAGGTTAAAAAGAGACAGGAGATAGAAAAACAATTGAATAACGAAAAATGTACTTCCAGGCCCATCAATATCTTCACAATCTGGATCAGGAGACACACACCAAATTCCTTTTTGGCATACTTTATCTAAATTAAAACATTCGGTTCCGATTATTAAAAGAGTTCCCCGTGGGGCAAGACCATCAGTGTCCAAAAAATTGGCTGAATGTATAGGTCTTGTCGTAAGGGAGAACTCAACAACGGCCTGGGAGCAATTATTAACATTCCCTTATAGGATTTTACATGTTGATAAAAATCAGGCAGCTCAAAATTCATTAACATCCCAAATTAAGTATAATTGTCAAATTTCGGCCAACACTTTAGACCCTAAATTCACGTCATACAAGCATAAATCGCTCTATCAATATGTAGAATCCAAATTAAGGGATGGTGACATACGGGGCGCATCTAGACTATTATTCAGTAGTGATGTGGTGGCGCCTTGCTCTCCAGAGACGCTTGCGGGTCTGAAGAGCAAGCATCCAGCGCCCATTAATGATCTCTCCTTTCCTGAAGCTCCCGACAGTGAATCAGAACATCTGATCACCACGGCCAAGGACGTGTTAGCAGCAGTTTGCTCCTTCCGGAGTGGCTCGGCAGGCGGCCTCGATGCCTTGACACCACAGCATCTAAAAGATCTTGTGTGTGCAAGTGCTGGGGTGGCTGGCGATACACTTCTGAAGGAGTTGACTGCCCTAGTAAATATGATGCTCTCCGGTAATGTGGACGATGCCATCATTGACATCTTGTATGGGGCGAATCTATGTGCCCTTAACAAGAGGGATGGTGGCATTCGTCCCATTGCCGTGGGTTGCACATATCGGCGTATAGCAGCCAAGATATGCTGTAAATTTTACAGCAGGGAGCTATCAGAAAAATTCCAACCCCTACAACTAGGTTTTGGTTCCAAAGGGGGTTGTGAGGCTGCTATACATGCCCTTTCCACGTACCTTGGAAGTGGTGATGGAGAGGTCATTTTGAAGGTTGACTTGAAAAACGCCTTCAATTCAGTGAATAGGGACACTTTGTTGACACAAGCAAAATTAGAAACCCCCAAAATTTTTAAATTTCTTTGGCAATGTTACAGGTATCCCACAAAATTACTATATCAGGACAATCTTTTGGAATCTGCAGTTGGATGCCAACAAGGTGACCCTCTTGGACCAGTCATTTTTAGTTTAGCTATACAACCCATTATTCGGCAAATAAATTCTAAATTTAATGCATGGTTTTTAGATGACGGGACCCTAGGGGGCGCTGCAGACATTGTATTACAAGATTTAGCTTTTATTAAAAATAAATTCGCATCTATTGGCTTGGAACTAAATTCTAGTAAGTGTGAATTGTTTATAAATACAACAGACTCCACAAAAAAACATTCGATAATATCAAAATTTAATAATTTGGCATCAAACATCAAAATTATTGATAAGACTTCTCTTCGCCTCCTAGGTTCACCAGTATTTGAAGAATCTTTCGGTTCTTTCTTAGACGAAAAGATACAAAATTTTTGTGAAATTTCAGATCGCCTATTCAAAATTAATATTCATTCGGCCTATACTATTATTCGTTATTGTCTTTTCGTCCCAAAATTCACACACGCCTTAAGATCTTCCCAACTTTGGAAAAAAAAATCACTTTTAGAACAAATCGACCAAATTATCCTAATTACTTTAAAGAGAATTTTAAATGTGGACTTGGACGACCGAGCCTGGCTACAAGCGTCTTTGCCCATACGTTTGGGTGGGCTCGGCGTTCGCAAAATTTCCAGTGTTAGTTTACCGGCGTTTCTGTCTTCGGTTCACAGCACGGAAGAGTTAACTAGGAAAATTTTATCACCTACACTAGTTAACTCAGAAGTGTTGTGCAAAACCGAAGCTATAAACGCCTGGAAAATGGCTTGTCCAAGCACTGATTTGCCTACCAACCTATTCTCCCAAAGACTGTGGGACGCGCCGCTTTGTAACATAGTAAGAAAAAATCTTTTAGATACTTCTTTAAATGTTGCAGAGCGTGCTCGCTTACTGGCTGTGGGAGAATGGGAATCCGGTCTATGGCTTCAGGCACTACCATCGTCCAACACTGGAACCATGTTGGACAATGAGACATTCCGTATTGCCATTTGTCTTCGTTTAGGTGCTCCGTGTGTTTCTCCGCATCGATGTCATTGTGGAGAAGACGTCGATAGCCTCGGCCACCATGGGCTATCTTGCAGCAGAAGCGCTGGTAGAATTCCTCGTCATGCCCATCTGAATGATATAATCCGTCGTGCTCTTGTCGCGTCTGGCGTACCAGCTGTACTTGAACCAAATGGTTTGGTACGTGACGACGGTAAGAGACCTGATGGTATGTCATTGTTGCCTTGGAACATGGGTAGGCCTTTGGTGTGGGACGCAACCTGCGTAGACACCCTCGCGCCATCACACGTTCCAAGCACGGGAGGCCATGCTGGCGCTGCTGCTGCAACTGCGGAAACCCTCAAACGGCGCAAATACAGTAATTTAGTAAGTAATTACGTGTTTGAGCCGTTTGGGGTGGAAACGCTCATGGGGTCCGAGCGCTCGTTCTCTATTCCGGGAAATTTCGAAACGGTTAATCGACGTCTCACGTGACCAGAAGGCTGGTTTATTCTTTGCTCAGAGAATCAGCATTGCCATCCAGCGTGGCAATGCTGCCAGCCTTCTGGGCACGTTACCCGATGACATTGATGCGGAGGCATTTTACGACGCCTAAACCATGTAAATATTTTCAGTTTCTAAATTTGTTTTTAAGGTTTTTGTATTAGATTAGATTACATTAAGCTTCTTATAAATTATGTTACTTAATACAAAATAACGAAAAGACAATCAAAATTAGTAGATCTGGAACATTCCTAGGGGTATATAAGGCGGTGTAGACGTGCTAAGCGCCAGTTTAAGTTAAAAAGTGGTAAAGTGAAGAAGAAAAGGAAGAAGTAAAGGAAGAAAGAAGAAGTAGTAAAAAAGTGAAGTGAAAGTATAGTGCAGTAAAGTGCAGTGAAGTGCAGTGAAAAGTGCAGTGCAAAAGACGCTAATATTGGTGCTGTCTGCGTCGGAATTAGACGGCGTGTCGTGTGTCAAGTCGAATAAAGTGTCATCAGTGCTACTCGGTGTTTCCTTCCAACCCCGTTACCCCGTCCGTAACAATTGGTGTCAGAAGTGGGATTGGAAGGACTAAAGATGCCAGTCATGCCAAGGGCCTACGACACGTGCGAGGGCTGCCGCTCAAGAACAAGGCGACTCTGACCCGGAAGTTGTAGGCAGGGAAGCTCCTTCGCAAGGAGGCGGATCCGAAGGAGGGGTATCTACGTCCGCATGTGCAGCTCACCCGCTATCTCTCGCAGACCTCGCGGCAATATTCCAGCAAATCTCGCAGCGACTTGAATCTCGACTCGAGCAAAACTCGCAGCAGCTACAATCTCGACTCGAGCAAAACTCGCAGCAGCTCAAATCCGAACTCCAGCAAAACTCGCAGCAGCTCAAATCCGAACTCCAGCAAAACTCGCAGCAGCTCAAATCCGAACTGCAGCAAAACTCGCAGCAACTCAGCGAGATAAAGGAGAGCCAGGATGAGATTCGCCGTTATATATCTGAGAACGCTCGTAAGATTGCCGAGATGTGTATCGGTGAAGTGCAATCTCGCGTGACTACTATTGAGGAAGAGATGCAGACCCGCATGGCGTCAGTAGTATCGGAAGAGGTGCGGTCCCGCATGGCGTCAGTATCAGAAGAGATACATACCCGTATAGCTACGATAGAGGAGGAGTTAAAGAAGATGAAGTCCAACAGCCCTTTGGTCTCTATCAACTCATCAAGTTCTGGTGGTTATTTAAAATTACCATTATTCGATGGTAACACTTCCTGGGAGGTCTACAGAATACAGTTCGAAGCCGCTTCTATTAGCAACGGTTGGGATGTCGACCAGGCCAAGTTTGCACTCATCCTGGCATTGCGTGGAGAAGCATTATCGGTGCTTGAGGCCGTAGGAAGGGACGCTACTTACGCACAGCTGTTTGAGGCTCTAGAATTCAGGTTTGGAGACGAGCACTTAAAATATGTGTTCCGAGCCAAGTTACGCAACCGCCGTCAGTATCCGAACGAATCCTTGCAGCAGTGGGCGATGGAAGTGACGAAGATGGTGCGAAAAGCTTATCAGTCGACACCCGCGGAACAAGTTCAAAGCATGCGACTCCAGGCGTTCATCGACGGAATTTATGACGATGAAGTTAGAGCTGCCGAGCGCCTGAAACACCACAACAATGTTAAAGACGCGTTAGCACATGCACTAGAAGTGGAGGCTTTTCGACAAGAAATTACGAGTGATCGAGACAGGGTTATTGCAGCGGAAGTAGAGAGAACTGGTCGCAGATCTTTTGTCCTAAAGTGTTATAACTGTAGAGAGCCCGGACATTTAAGGCGTAGCTGTCCGAAACATGTAGCAGAAAGGCGTAAGATTGACGCTAGTGTTCAAGTGTTGAAAGATGATCAGGAAGCAATTACAACCAAGACTTCGATGCAAGCGCTGATCAGAAGACGGAAAGCTCCGAAAGTTCGTATTCGACAACGCACGGATGGAAATGGTTTAACTATTGATGAAGCAGTCAATGGCGTTATATGTTCGCTGACCCTGGACACCGGTGCGACACGAACGGTTATAGGAACTCGTTTGACAAGAAAGAATGGAAAGATTCTAACACCGTCAACTTCACCTCGACTGACTACGGCTACCGGTCAGTACATCCCAGTTAAAGGCGAACAGGTGGTGGCTATAAAAATCTGTGACAACCTTTACTGGCAACGAGCGATGATTGCAGACATCGTAGACGATTGTATAGTTGGGCTGGATTTCTTTAGAGAACATCAGTGCAGATTAGACATTAAAGGTGGTATACTTAAGTGTGGAGATGTAGAAATTCCAATGAAAGGTGGTAGCATGGGGAAAGTTTTGTGCCTCAAAGAAAGCAAACTTACACATAAATCACTGGCTTTTATAGCTGCGAAGTTTAATGATTTGGTCCATGTCAATAGGAGAGCGGTGTATTATGTGTTTAAGGATGCGCGGGACGCGCATGTCTTAGAGGGGGGTAGTGTGACGGCCGATGTCATGTCAAACCGTCGTCACGAAACACAATAATTAGCAAAGAGGTTTGAAGACTATTTTATTATTTGGAAATGAGTTTTTAATTCGATGACGTATACATTTTGTCAAGTGTTCGCCAAATTCAGCAACCGTTGACAACAAGGCGATGGCCATGCGGATAACGCATCCCGTTCACGTTCTGATGGCGTGGGTTCAAATCCCAGTCATAACAGTTATGTGGATTTTGGTTTTTATGAAATTTGGAAAATGTTTATAAATATTTGGCAAATATTTAAAAAAATAGATTATTTAAATATTTCGAATAAAAATAAGAAAATTCTAGAAAGTTCAGGAACGAATGGAAAGGTTAAAAAGAGACAGGAGATAGAAAAACAATTGAATAACGAAAAGACAATCAAAGTTAGTAGATCTAGAACATTCCTAGGGGTATATAAGGCGGTGTAGACGTGCTAAGCGCCAGTTTACGTTGAAAAGTGGTAAAGTGAAGAAGAAAAGGAAGAAGTAAAGGAAGAAAGAAGAAGTAGTAAAAAAGTGAAGTGAAAGTATAGTGCAGTAAAGTGCAGTGAAGTGCAGTGCAAAATACGCTAGTATTGGTGCTGTCTGCGTCGGAATTAAACGGCGTGTCGTGTGTCAAGTCGAATAAAGTGTCATCAGTGCTACTCGGTGTTTCCTTCCAACCCCGTTACCCCGTCCGTAACAATATTTACATGACATTTACCGCAGGAAAGTCGTCGAAAGTAGTTTGTGCTGCCAATATTAGTTGCATCTTACGCACGATAGGGGTAACGCTGTACCATTGTCATACAAATTTTGACATTTACGATACGAATACTTTCTCGAGAGGGGGTATCCGGTCCGCTATTGATCGGTGCTGAAATAAAATGTCTTTATCTGAAACAAACGGCCACCCATCCAGGCTGTGACTTGTGCAATCATTATTTAATTTTACAGACCCTTAGCAAATCCATTTACAAAATTTTACCAAATACGCTTAGGTTCCTTAGCCTGAAAACCAAACTCAAGGCATCGAGTTTTAATAAAAAAATACAATGTTGGCCACAAGGCCAACAGAGCATTACAGCTATACAAAATGTTTAATTCACCGTGTTTTATGCACTGTTTTCTTAAAAAGTATTAAACTTGCTTACAAAGGATATAAGAAAAGAAGGAAGGCTTTAGCGTGGCTTACTGAGCTGAGTCTGTTGATTAATCATTGAATACTTTTCTACGGTAAATACGCTTAAGTTTATTCAAATTGTATATAAAATAACTGTATTCGTATACAATGCGATACATTGTTTAGAGAGTGTATTACAGCTTAACTGCATGTTTGGCGTAGTGGCTTTAAGGTGAGTCCAAATATGTAATTCAGGCATTCATAGTGCATAGTGATTCTTTTGAACTTTGCTATTTATAGCAGGTCATATGAGATTGATATCAAAAGGAAACAAAAAAGTCAAAGTCAAAGTATTCTGTCGTTTCTGGTTGGAGTATTAAGGGAACCGGACTCCAAAACGTTAGTCATGTATGCCAAGATGCAACCGGAATAATGCTAAGACGATGATTGGTTTCACTTTGCACGAGAATCGTGACAGCGTAAAGTTTTCAGAAGAGTGATAAACACGGAGAGTAGAGCTGAAAAATCACACGACAATAATATGAAGAATGATATCAAAAGATTGATGGCGATGTTATTTCCTTCAGAATGATTCGCAATATAAATTAGGGTTTCATATATAAAGAGCCTTTACTTCTAGGTCACTTACGGACTAGCTACGATGAAAAGTACCAGTACCCTAAAACATCTTATTTCATACTCCAGACCCTCTTAAAATCATTCCTTTACCGATAAGGGTCTCTTAATATTGACTTATAGTTGCGTAAGTAACCTCAAATTGATTGCTAGCTTTTTGGCCGAAAGCCGATACTTCGTACAAATTAATTTTACGGACCTAATCGTGTTAATTTAGTCAAGGAACCTAAGAGCCTAAAGTAGAATAAATAAAAATTAGCATGTTTCATGTATACTGAAATGCATAAAACTAGGTGAAGAAGGAATTCAGTCATAAATACATTTTAAGTTAATTAGTTCATCAAAGCACAATATTTATAGAAATATTGTGTACAGTAGGTTTACTTCAAGCTGCGACTGAGCACCATCTGCAACCAGCGTGCCGTGGCGTGCCCGCTGCGTTTCCGTCCGCCTAAGCGGACTGAAATGCAGCGGGTTTACGTACGCACACGCCATACCACACTGTGTCAGAATTGCGCAACCCCCAAATAAGGTTCCTCTAAAACACTGCTGTGTTTTCAGTGCGTTGTTCGTTTCCTCTCAGGTTTGATTCTTACACTGTCATGCTAAACACCGAAATTAATTTCGCCCAGAAAAACCCAGAGGCAACAAAGCTTTATTCTTTACTCCAATATCTCACTTATGAGTAAGACAAAAATGGACCAATAAAAAATCTGTACACACCGAACAAATTGATCTCAATCTCACGTTCGCCGCATGACATCCATTTACAAATGTAAACAGAGAGCGATTACGAAAGATTCGTGTTTAATCATCCTGAGAGCCGAGTTACATATCGATCAGGGCCTTACCATTTTTCTATCTACGGGCTCACCTCGATTCGATCGTCTACCGGATTCTACAATAATTCGACACAGTTGGCAGAAGACGTGTGTATTATCAAACTTTATTTTAAATCAATTAAGTTTTTAACCCTTTTTCTAATATTTGTACGTTTGCAACGGTATCTTTATGTATGGGTACTTACGTCATAGGGTTTGTCTCAGTTCATGCCATTGTACAAAAATTATTTTTTTGACTAGGATTTTGTACCAGACATCAAGGTATTGATAGAGCCTAGAAAGCTGTCCAAAAACTATAACCGAAATATGTAAAAGAGTTAGGTACTTTATAAGTTCACTTTGCTATCTCTTTTTATAATTCAGAAAATCAGAGTCCAAAAAGTGACATTATGCCCAGTTATTCTTTTTTTCTCTTTCTACAAAATGGTCATAAATTGAGCATCTTACACACTTAATGTCTTTACGTAGGAGTGGAAAAGTCAAAATTTCACCGCTCGATCACTTCGAGTTGAAGCTAAATCGTGGTAGTCCCCAGGTAAGTGATTTGTTAAGTACCGAGTTTGATGCGAAGTTTGTTTTGTTGAACTTTTGAAGAATTCGGATGGAGAATGTTTTCGGATTCATGTTTTCATACCGATTGCTGTCCGGAGCAAGAATGGAAATTAATATTAGACCCGTACACAATATTGTCCATGACAATAGCAGGATTGTTTCTAGAGAATAAGCAAATATGGGACAAAATCAAGTGAAAAATAATAACAAATCAAAAGACCAGCATGTAGGAATGGCCGCTATAAAGGTGTTGAAAACGATTGGTTTTGCCTGCAAGTGCTGCGTTATACCTGCCACCTATCGCACTCTAAATTGGTATCATCATAAGAACAACTGCAGTTAAAATAAAAAGAAAAGGAAGATTGCAGATTTTGACTCATCGAAAGTTTACAATCTAACGGTATGAATACTACCAGGTATGCTTACAGTGTTGGGATGGAGGAACTGCCTTTTATTGAAAAAAGAACAACCTGCAAGTATTTTTTGGGGCTAGTCCCATACGTACTCCCACTCTCCACTGTTACACCTTATTTATTATTATTTTTTGTTTCACGATGGACAACTCTAGCTGTAGATCTCTTCCATAATTCAGAGTGTGTATACAAACTCAGCTATAGCGACACTCGTGAATTTCTGGGGCAAGTTAAACTCTACTAGAAACCACAAGGAAACCAAAATTGTACCTATACCAGTATGGATTTGTAGACCTAATCCAGCTATTTTAGAATACTAGGTACGTCTGCGCATTACTAAAGATTACCTAATGAAAACCAGTGTTCCGCTTGCCTATTAAATACTGTGATGGTGACCTTTCGAGGGTGCGTAAAGCAATCCAGATATCTTTGTAACATGTGTGGCTTATTATTGGTTTTATTGTGTATCATACATACTTACATACATAGACCCACACCTGTTTCCCGGAGGGGCAAGCAGAAACTACGGAACGCCATTTGCAACGATCCTGACATATCTCTCTTGCTTCATTCACTCTCATCAAATTTCTCATGCATGCTCTTCTGTTAAGGGTAATTCTGACCTGTTATTCTTTTAGTATGTCTCCAATCTGGTCAGAGAACGTCCGCCTAGGTTTTGTGTATCATGTGTACTCAATTTGTATTGCTTTTTGTGTTTCTTTCTTCAAAGAGTTAAATCAGAAGTAAATTGATACTTCCCGTACAGTACTTTAAAATATCATACTGTTTTTCGCAGTCCACTGCACACATGCCTCTTCCAACTTGCGTCACAAAAGTGTTGTGACTCAATATAAAAATTTTGACTGCTATACACACAAATATACTACCTATTTAAATTTGCTTCGTATGTTTGCCATAGTCACTTCTAAATACCACGAAACGAAATAGTGACATTTTGTATTCTCCCTCCATCACACGGTTAGTATGCTAATAATTTTAAAACATAACCTTGAAAACGTGTAAATAAGCAACGTTATAAGAACAATGAGAGTAATTGCTTAGAAACGTAAGCTAGATTATCAAACGGAACAGACGCTGTCAATGGCTGAGTTAATTTCATTGAGTGCTGTAAGGGCGGTTTCAGATTAGCGTATTTTTCTGCGCGTATTTGGTCGTTTCAGTATAAGCGCTTACACGCGCGCTACTTTACGCGCTTCGAAAAACCAGACTCGCGTAAACGGGCATAGTTTGGCGTGTTTGCTCGAAATGGTAGTGATATCGCCTCGTGGCTCGCGCTTATACGAGCTTAGAAGCGCGTCAAGGCTCGTTCGAGTTACGCGTCTGCAAAAGGGTGCGCTTATACACGCCTACATGCGCTTCCGAAAACGAACTTATACACGCGTATAAAACGCTAGTCTGAAACCACCCTAAGATCGTTTTAATGCTGAACAATATTTATCTTAGACGGTCTTATTATCGAACCAGTTGATTTAGATTTACATTTCGTTTAGGAAGACATTCGATACGGCAATTGCTGTGGAGCGAGCGTAAATGTTTATTTTTCGGTAATATTTATGAAACGGACCCATCGTGAAATTATTTCAAAAATAATGGTGATATTCTTTTATTTGCTGGCGATCGCGATCGCATAGTGGAGACATCAACAGACTGTTATGAAGATAGTGTCGTGTTCGAATCTACGGCATGCTTTTCAGAGTTATTTATTTTGCGTACTGAATTGTTAATGATTACTTGCCCCGTGCCTCGGGCTTATCCAATAATGCGGAGTCGGTGATAATGGCTCCGTAAATATCATAAAAATATTGAAGTAGGGATAGACCACGATTACCTGTCGTTTCGACTTCTTTTTCATATAGATACCTAAAAACCCTGCTCACTGTTGGCACATTTCAAGGCAATCTTTTGAGGATATGTACATACACGTTTTGTGGATGTGTGTGTGTGTAGAGGCCTCTACAATCGATCCGAATGAAACGCTATATGCTGCACGTGATAATCTTGTTCAACGTACATACATACATAGACTCACGCCTGTTTCCCGGAGGGGTAGGCAGAGACTACGGAACGCCATTTGCAACGATCGTGACATATCTCTCTTGCTTCAATCACTCCCATCAGATTCCTCATGCATGCTCTTCTGTTCAGGGTACTTCTCACCTGTCCTGTTTTAAGGATGTCTCCAATCTGGTCAGAGAACGTCCGCCTAGGTCTTCCCCTTCGTCCTGTCCCTGCCTCACTTGCCTTATATATATGCTTGGTTAGTCTTTCGTCATCCATCCTCTCCACGTGCCCAAACCATCTTAGCATACCTTTCTCGATGCTTGTCACTACATCTTTTTTACCCCACAACACTCTCTTATCACACAATTCTTTACTCTGTCAGTCAGAGAGACACCGCACATACTTCTCAGTGCTCTCATTTCTACAGCATTTAGTCTACTTTCATGACTCTTCTGCCATACCCATTTATCACTACCATACATAAGAGTAGGTACTAACACCCCTCTATGCACAGCCAAACGTGCCTTTTTGGACACCTTTTGGCTATTCATAAACGCTTTCAGAGCTCTATTCACTCCATTACCTGCATTAACTCTTATTTCAATATCTTCTACATTCTTACCATCTCTTGTAAACAGCGTACCTAAATATACAAGTTCATTCACTTGCTCCACTCGCTGTCCATTGATCATAACATTACAAGCCGTAACGCATTTCTCCTTTTCAAAAACCATAACTTTCGTTTTACTTACATTCACTTTCATTCCTTTCCTCTCTAACGCACCATGCATGATTGTTACCATCTCCTGCAACTCTTCCGCTGAAGACGCAATTATAACCTGAACTGTGCCTGATTTTTTTTCAATACGTATACGAATACTGAAATTTTTAGTGTTAATTCACACAAAAAAGAAACAAATAGCAAACTTGTAAATTTTACTCACTGTTAAAATTTTAAATTAATATTTTAAAGTAGCTGGGATTTGCAGCTGTTGTTTCAGTACAAAAGCCACACAATGTTCGATATTTTAAATATTTTGTATAATAATTTCATTCAGTCATTATAATAAGTAGATTACGCAGCTTTTGCAGAGAACTAGCTGAAAAATAAATTGAGATATTTTATGGTTTCAGTCGGACGATATTAAGTTTTGATATGCTCTGCTTCTACGGCGATGATAACCAATGTACTTATATAAAAGGCAGCGGTAGCCGATTCGAGAGACCGATAGACTGTACGCCGAGGATGTCGGGTTCGAATGTAGATTCGAACCCGACATTGGAGCGCACCAAAGACTTTTCGTGTTATGTGCGTATTAAATTGTTCATTATCGCTTGCTAAACGGTGAAGAAAAACATCGTGTAGAAACCTGCATGTCTGAGAGATCTCCACAATGTTCTGGAAAGACATAATATGTAGTCTACTAACCCGGACTTGGTCAGCGTAGTGTACTATGGCCCTTTCCTTCTCATACATACATATATTCACACCTTTTTCCCGTCGAGGTAGGCAGATCCAACAGAACGCCACTTGCTTCTATCCTTACAAAGCTCACGCGCTTCCTCTACACTCATTACTCTTTTCATACATGCTCGCCAGTTTCGGGTACTTTGGATGTCCCTTCTCATAGTGAGAAAAGGCCCGTGTCCAGCCGTATGACAGTTTATATACAGAGACTATGATGATGATACTTGTTGTCAGGAAAATCAACACACATTCAGACAAAGCCGCGAGCGAAGTGTAGTATCTATATTATATACTCTTCGTTAGTGATGTGACCCTCTCTCCCGCTAACCGCTTTATCTTACAGTGGGTGTAGCATTAAACGTGTACTTTAAGTGTTAAGATCTTGAGTCAGGTGTTTGAAATAAGGGAGATAATATTATGTAGTTGCTAGAGGGTCTGTGTAAATGGATATGATGGTTGACAGCTTTGAAGATTTAATGGTTTTTACGTTAAGTGCATCTATCTAACTTCCGTGTACATAAAATTGTGCGTTACGTTAGCCAAAATTACCGGGTGCAAGAAGATTTAGTATATGTGTACTTTGGAAAGTGTAGAGTATTAGTCAGATTCGGAAAGTAAGCGTGCTGGTGACTATTCATTAATCGCTCGTAAAAAAAATTATACTTCTATCCCTCGCAAGAAACGTAAAGCTGAGGCCTGTCCGGTTATTTGTTAATATCGCGACTCATCTGCGTCACCTACCGTGCTAAACTTTGTGTTGAACACGTTCGTAATGTTTTTCAAATCTGCTTCGACACACTTGAATGAGCTGAAATTACATCGGCCGTTATTCCATTTCTGATAAATGCTGATTCATTTCATAATAATGACTGTTCAGCACGTTTAGCGTGTCATGCCTACTAGATATTCCAACCGATGATTCAGTCAACGAAGTTTCGGCGCCGAACTCTCAGCAGGTGTGTTGCTACGCTTAGATGTATGAAATGTAGACTTAAAATATGCGCAAATTTATTTAAACATGGATTATGGCCATAGGTATTATATATCTCTGGCATGCGGTGACTACCATGATATTGCGAATACTTCAAGGCATATACGCAATAACATGGTGGTTCAAGGGTTCAAACTTAGAAGCCCATAACTTAGAAGTGCCTTTCATCTGTGTCCAGAACCTCGCATAATAGGTGGTTCATAATTGGATTCTAAAGAAGAACTTAATAATTTAAAGAAATATTTACCTCTTGACAAGATAATAAGTCCTCATATAAATAAAATAGGCGTTCAGCTAGAACAAATCAAAGAAGCTTTAATAATGATAAATGATTAAAAATTCAATATCTTTCTCAGATTCTTTCTCCAAGTATCATTGCAAACGGTCTATAGGTTGTCATTTTTTTTGTCTTTTCGAAGATAGTAGGTACATCTTTGAAAAGGCAAGGCTGCCTCCATGGTCCAGTGGATAGCGTATGCGTCTGCTGATCGGAGGTCCCGGGTCGGGCAAAAGGGTTATTGGGTTTTTCCGAATTCTCAGTAGCAGCACGGAGTCTGGTGATGTGCCTGGTAACGGCAATAGGCTCGCCCCCTATTACGTGGGAACTAAAAATCCATGGCGAAATGTGCGTGTTATAATACACCTCTGCCTACGCCTTCGGGGATACAGGTGTGAGTCTATTTATAGAGCCGAACATAGTGAAAAATAATGAACGAATTATTGAAGTGGATAACCATTTGCTGCATAATAAACGTAGCAGGATTTAATTTTGTGGTTTTAAAATTACGTTATTTTCAATTATTTGATAAACTGCAATCGAATTTAATCGAAATGTAATTGATGGATTATGTAAATTTGATTTCAAATTAAATGTTTTCAAATACTCTAAAAAGCTATCACAATCTTAGCTAGGGCATTAAAATTTGATTATTAGTAAATGTCCGAGCGCTCGTTCTCTATTCCGGGAAATTTTTAAACGGTTAATCGACGTCGATTAACGTGACCAGAAGGCTGGTTTATTCTTTGCTCAAAGAATCAGCATTGCCATCCAGCGTGCTGCCTGCCTTCTGGGAACGTTACCCGATGACATTGATGCGGAGGCATTTTACGACGCCTAAATCATGTAAATATTTTCACTTTCTAAATTTGTTTTTATGGTTTTTGTATTAGAATAGATTATATTAAGCTTCACTTATATACTACTTATAAAATATATAACTTTAATGTTGTAACTTAAATTAAAAAAGTATCTTGGCGTGTAAATTAAAATAAATTAATAAAAGATAGTACTGATTCATTTTCAAATTTTAGTACTGAAATTGATTTGTAGTAAAGTATTAATCTTGTGACGGTAAGTCCAAACAACTATGGCTACCCGTCGTAAAGGTGGAAACATCATATATATCGATGGGTGGAAACTACTCACATTAGCGACATCCATTGGACACCGATGAAACTAGATCCTGGATCGCATTATTAAAGTTTTCGAACGATTTCAAATCATTCATATTAAAAAATTTCAGCAACTATGTGGCAAATGAAACAAGATTATTTTCTTAAAGTAAATTTGTCATAGGGAATCATACTTGTTTATAGCTCTTCCTAGTTTTATCAAACGTAACAAAGAGCGATTATTTCGTATAATCTAATATATTGTTATTATTTACCAAGTATACCATAACAATTATTCTGCCATGGCCTTCAGTTATAATTATACTTACTTGCAATATTTTGAAAAAATTATATTATCAGTAAAATTGAAGATCTGTATAATAAAAGATGACGTCAAATGGCTTTCGAATCATTCCACCACGTTGAACTGTACTTGACCGTTGCCCATCGCTCCTGAGGATGCCTCGTGCAGAGGCGAAACACGTGTCGAAGAAGTTAGCGTATACAGCGAGATACTGCAAGTTAGGTATCTGCCTGGAACCCATACCATTCCTATCTCCCTTATCCTTTTAGAAGTGTTCGGTATTGTCAACCTTTTTCTATTGCAAGTTGGGGTGGTCAATCCGAGAGTGCGTGATGGATTCCTCTTTCCTTCCACTACTTTACCAGGACGTCAAAATGTTTCTTATGTTACTGCTACACCTGCATCTTAAAGCGTCAATTAGCGCGTTAATTTAGGCGCTACGTATGACAATGGCCAGCAACGCGTTAACTAACGCGTTAAAACTTCGCGTTGACATTTGTAATTTAACGCGTTTAAGCGTTGGCCACATCTACTTCTTCTTCTTCTTTCCTTCGCCTAATCCTATCATCCGGGGTGAGCTCTCCTTGTATGTCTTCTCCATTTTGCTCTGTCTTGTGCGGTCGTAACATCAACATTTGACCACCAAAAACGTTGGCCACATCTACGTCGCGCCTAAATTAACGCGCTAGTTTATGCATGAAGACGCAGGTGTAGCAGGAGCATTACAGTCGATTATTATGCAATCATACTTTTTATTATAATCAGCTGTAAAGTCACTGAAATATTTAAACGACAAAATTGTGTCGTTCTGAATAACTTGAAGCGAACTCCTTCGAATATTGCATCGATTGTGCATAACCTTTTTTCAGCTTTTTAATAATTACACTGTTTACATATCGCATTCCGCAACGCTTCAAATACTAGTAATGAATGCGGAGGCATTAATGTTTCGATTACAGTATTAATAGCCAGAGACACCACATGTTATGTTTTAGTAGTAGACTGCACGGTTGGCGTAGTAGTTTAAGAGACCGCCGCGCCGTTTAACACTGTGCCAAATGTTGTGAGTTCGATTGCCGAATTTAGATTCCCACCACGAGACAACACAAGTGTTCATTGTGTCTGGGTATGATTATAAAATCCCCCATGACACAGAATTTGTTCCTAGTCCGGAAGATGCCTTAATTTTTTTTTTTATTATTCTTGCCATATCTTGGTCATTTATTTATATTTTTTATTTTATTTTATAACTTTATGCACAAAAGTTGTACAAAAGCGGGCTTAATGCCGTAGGCATTATCTACCAGCCAACCATTGGGTGATGCAGAGAAACATGTAATAGGTGTAGTTCTTAAATTAAAATGAAAGAAAAAGACAGAAACCTACTTATTAATATAAAATGATATATATATATATATATATATATATATATATATATATACATACTTACATATCATAAATATATATTCATTATAAAATACACAAAGATATATTTATTATAAACTACATAAATATACATACATTTTATAATTCCAGTACATATATACATTAATATATAAAATAAATAAAGGATAAAAACCTATGTCGATCCAGTTAGTGCGTCTAAGTAATACTGCCGAACTCTAGTTTTGAACGTAAAACGGTTAGTGGACATCCTGACCTCACGAGGGAGAGCATTCCAGAGAAGGATAGATTGTATATTAAAGGATGAATGTACCAGAACTGTGAGAAGGACAAAGAAGCAGAAGATTATTAGAGGAACGAAGATTTTTCTCATGAGTATTACAGAGAAATTGAAAGTGGGAACTTAAATAGACGGGCGCACAAGGAGAGTGCAGTAATGAATGAAGAGAACACAAAGTACGCAAGCTACGCCGTTGACGAATGGGTAGCCATCGTAACTTTGATCGGTACTCAGAAATATGATCAAATTTGCGAAGATTGAAAACGAATCTAATATAATTATTGAGAAGACGATCGAGCTTATTGAGAAGATCTGCATTAAGGTCGAGATAGCACACATCACCATAATCGATGATGGGAAATATTAAAGACTGTACTAGCATTGTCTTAGTCCTGAATGGCAGAAAGTTCTTCAGGCGATAAAGCGAACACAAGGTGCCAGTGACTGTACGACTCACACTCGCTACCTGCGTCCGCCAGTTAAGTTTGGCGTCAATAAATAAGCCAAGATCCTTGACACTTGAACTGAACGGAATGATAGATCCATCAAAAATGACAGCAGGCAGCGACTGCAAGTCAACCTTGTTTAAAATACGCGAACTACCAAGGAGCATAGCCTGACATTTAGCAGGGTTCACAGATAGGCCAAACCGTTCCGACCAGACCTTTATAGTGTTCAAATCTTGGTTAATTTCTGCTATTGCTGTATTTAGATTTTCTAAATTGGACTGTGAATAAAGCTGTAGGTCATCAGCATACAGATGATACGCACAATGAAGTTCATGAGTAAGAAAATTAATAAATAATGCAAACAGAAGTGGAGAAAGTATTCCGCCTTGAGGAACACCAGAGTTTAAATCACGCCATGTTGATGAAGTTTCATCGACACGTACCGACTGCTGGCATCCTCGAAGATAAGAGGAGAACCATTCCAGTGACATAGGTGAGATCATTAGACAGGATAGAACTGAAAGGAGAAGGTCATGACTGACGTTGTTAAAGGCGTTTGAGAAGTCCACCAAGACCAAAAGTGTAAGTCTGGTGTCCTCCACCCCCGCCCTCACATCGCCAGTCACCTTGAGCAATGCGGTGACAGTACTATGTCCAGGTCTGAATCCAGATTGAAAGGGTGACAGGATGTTGTTTTGGTAAACAAACCCAGACAACTGTCTCTGAACGCATGACTCAAGTACCTTGGATAGAAAGGGCAGAATGAATATGGGACGGTAATGTGTCAGGAGAGTGGGATTCAAAATTTTGGGTAAAGGACGCACATAGGCTTTACGCCATATGTAGGGAAATTGACCAGTGTCAAGGGAAAAGTTTAGGATATGGGTAATGACAGGTAGAATTTTTTCAAGGATAACCGTGATCATGCGGCGACTAATGTCATCGCATCCCACGGCTTTAGACTTAATTGATAGGATAATCTTTTTAATCTCACCTGATGATAAAGGAGAAAAAGAGAAAGAATTAATGTTCAGGCGAGGTAAGCCCGCCAAATAGGCTGTGGTTTGACTTTTAGTTTGGTCGTCCAAAGTGAGTGTAGTTGTAAAATGACGATTAATGTCATCCAAACTAATAGTCACCGGTAGAACCACTTGGCTATGAGGTTTCCCAATGCCAAGTGTCTTTAAAAACTGCCATATATCAGCAGGGGATAAGTTGGTAACATTTTCGAAGATATGTCGGCGTTTAGCGTTGCGTACCATCTGGTTGCATCTGTTCCTAGCTATCTTGAAAAGAAACCAATTGTCGTCGCACCGATCCTTTTTATATTTGCGGAAAGCCCGGTCCCTACGTCGCATCGCCATCCGAATACCCTCTGGACGTTTCAATTAAATTTTTTTGATGGGAGCATGCACGTCGAACAACCTCGTAACCGTGTTGTTAAAAAGATCTACTTTGTCGTCGATAGAGATGGCTGTCATCAGCGGTTCCCAGTCAATATTCGCAGCATCTGTCCTCAACTTTTCAACGTCCATTCCACCATAACAACGCAAATACAGTACTTTAGGACAAGGTTTAGGAGGCTTCAGGAAATACGACAGGAAGACAAGGTCATGACGGGAGAAGCCAGGAGCAGGATGCTGACCATGAGAGCGGACTAAGGTGGGGTTAGAGGTGAGGATTAACCTCTTGTATGCCGGAATACCAGACACAATTAAAAAGCTATTGTGTCTCGCGTAGATCTGCGTTCCGGTAGACAAGGGGTTAAGTCTAACCAGGTATCCTCCCCGTTAGGGTTGTGGTGAGTGGAATTAAGAGGCAAAACGTGGAGGCTGGCAGACTCGATGATATGGAAAAGTTTGAGGGAGCGAGGTAAATGAGGGGATAAAAGGTCAGTGTTAAAATCACCCATGATGATATGATGTTCATACTCAAAACCCAACGATTCTAAAACCGACTCCAAATCAGTGAAGTAGTTGACCGAAGGAGGACAGTATACTACTCCGAGAACCAATTCGGTTCCCCTGACCCAAACCTCGAGAAAAAGATACTCCGCAGAAGTAGAGTGTTGGGAGGAGGAAGATAGAATTTTATAATAATAATAATCATAATAATAAAATCGTTTATTCAGGTAGGTAGATAACATTTTTAACAAAATAGTTAACCCTGCCAAACTGTATAACAGTTTGTTGGCAGATGTAGCCCCCGTTTTCACACATATGTAATAACTTAATAATAATATACCTATATAATAACTTAAAAACATAATATATATATATATATATATATATATATATATATATATATATATATATATATATATATATATATTCTGCACATCATTTATAAAATTATGGTCAATTTATTAGCGTACCACATAAGTAACTAACTAGCCTGTGGCAGTCCATTGCTGGACGTAGGCCCTTATATAAAAGAGGTTAACATTTTTATTAAAATTGGATTGTTTTTACACATTATCCAGTCTACACACATATTAAATGAAGTAAATATTTGAATTAAGTTTTGTCTGATATTGATTTTGTAAAGTTTTCTAGTAACAACTTGTGCATTTTATTTTTAAAAGAGTATTTTGTCTTACTATCATTTTTTATTTGATCTGGTATTTCATTGAACACTTTTGGAACAAGATATTTCCTAGTCCTTTGACCAAAGTAGTTGTTACAAGAGGGAACTTCTAAAGTGTTATTATGATTTCTACACGATCTGGTACATTTTGTATAGATTTTAGATTCATCATTACAGTAATGTTCAAGTGCAATCATTAATTTGACATTATCATGAACTGGCAGCATGTTACATTCCACAAACAGCTCTTCATAATCACTAGCCTTACATTTATTTTTAATATTCTTATTTACTAATAATTTCATAAACCTTATTTGTATAGATTTCAATCTATCCAGGTAAGTTTTAAATGTAAGACCGTAGCTGGCCAAGCCATAACAAAGCAATGAATCCACCAGCGCATAGTAGACCATATACAAAGTTGCCCTACTTAATATACGGCTAAGGTGGTGAAACTTTACAAGAACTGATCTTAGCTTGTCACACAGACTAGAGATATGTATTTTCCAAGGGAATCTTGAATCTATGACTAATCTCAAGTACCTGTATTGTTTCACCACCTCAATCGCCTCGCACGCGCACCGCTCATGCTCGCGAGAAGCGCATGCGAGCCCCGCGGCGCCGTGCAGACATTCGTAGCTATGACCCACTATGCGCGGTGAGCTGCCTACAGTTTTTAGATACGGAGAATGAATATGAATACATTTAGTTTTATTTATATTGATTATAATGCCATTATCATGTGCCCATTTTATTATGTTAGTAAAATCTTGTTGTATCTTATTTTCGATTACATTTAAGTCTTTGTCTGCATATAATAAACATGTGTCATCAGCATACATGTATATATTACAATTTTGTACTACATTGCACATACTATTCACATGCATGATGTATCCCACGGGTCTGAACACGGAGCCGGTCGGCACACCACATCTAATTGGCGTAGGCTCACTACTTACGCCGTCAATGACGGTCTGCAGTGTTCTGTCGGTCAGGTATGCGTGGAGCCACCTATTCAGTGGTCCCGCGATTCCACACTCTTCTAAGGCATGTAATAATTGCTGATGTTCCAGGGTATCAAATGCTTTTTTGAAGTCTATGAAGACCACCACGACCTGCTTTCTTTGATTCAGACTGTCATTGACGGCATCAGAGAACTGAGCCAGGGCCGTCCCGGTGCTACGTCCTCTGCGGAAGCCATGCTGTGCATTTGTTAATATTATGAGTTTCAAGAAAGCTACTGATTTGATACACTATGAACTTTTCTACAATTTTATTAATTACAGATAATATAGCTATTGGCCTATAATTAGAATACTCAGTATGTGAACCATGCTTAAATATTGGTCGAATTAATGCTGACTTTAATTTGCTTGGATACACTCCTTTTTCAACACATAAATTTATAAATAATGCTATTACAGGGCTTAACTCAGTCTTAAACCTTTTTATTTCTTTTATCCGTATTAAATCTATACCTTGAGATTTATCACAGCTAAACTAAGCTGTTTATAATTTTTTCTACATCCTTAGGAAAAGCCTTTTGAAACCTTTGATACGTCGCAGCTTTTAACATAGTTCGATCTATCCAAAAACTTGAAATCACATATATGTTTTATATCTAAAATTTCCTTTGTAAACGTATTTGAAAATTTGTTACATATATTACTTATACACTCGGATTTACCCAGGTATTTTACAATAGTTTTATCTACATTATTTTTCTCTTCTAATCAAATCTTTTTGACATCTTTATTACACTTTAATATCTCTTCTTGTTTATGTTTATTTTTAGCCTTGTAAATATATTTATTCACTATATTTATATATTTATTATACTGTAAACGCAAGTTCATATCATTAGGCTTATTTTTCCATAATCTAAATAATCTATCTCTATAAGTAATCATATTTTTAAGTGTGTCAGAAATCCAAGGCTTCGTTTTTCTTTTATTACAAACAGTTAATTGTATTTTCGATTCATTGTACATTTGAAGAAACGATGCACATAATTTATCATACATATCTAAAGGACACTTACAGTTCATTAACTCGGACCAAGACACTTTTTTAAAGTTTTCTAAAATCTTTTTATCACTAATTACAGTTATATTAGATCGCTTACCACTTTGTAAACTGCTCGAGCCGGTAATGATGCACACGCCTATAAGATAGTGATCAGATAGCTTACTCGTTAACACATACGCCGACGTACTACACTGGGTTCGAACCCACACATGATCGATGCACGACCGCGTCACTAGACCACCGTACACCTCCTCTCTGGTTATATCACTGATAGCGCATTCCATGCCTATTTCACTCATATTATTTGTATACTGACTATTGACGCTGCTAGAACCGGTTCCGTACAGAATGTCTATGTTTGTATCGCCGATCATTATCAGTTCGCAACTCCTCGGAATTTTAGATAATAAGCTGTGCACCTCCTGCACAAATCCATGTTTATTTGTCTTCGGCGGTCTATATGTAACAACTACATGAATCTTTCTCTTTCCACTTTGTACAAGCTGCCCGTGTATCGTTTCGGAGTAACTAGTGTTTATTACGTTCGCCGTGAAGTTGTGATTATTTTTAACATATAACAGTATGCCGCCGCCCCTAGTTATTTCTCTCGTATGTAAATATGTATCATAGCCTTCTAACTTGTACAAACATAACTCCTGCCTTCTTATATTTATCTCAGTAAGTGCAATAAGATCCAACTTTTCTTCGCAACCGCTTATTAATGTTTCAAATTGTGCAAAATTCTTTCTCATTGACCTGATATTTAGGTGAATAATATTAAAACTTTCCTCTCGAGAATGTATCAGCTGTTCTTGCCATTTATCTCTGTTCGTGTATTTGTTGTATTTAATACTAGGTGTAATGTGCAAAGTATGTTCATTGAATGTTATCTATAAAAGTAACCTGAATATATGTAATAATGTACCTAAACTAATACACTATATAGTTCACTTAGCGTTTGCGTACATATTGATGTCACTCAGAGTGCGGATGACCTTGATTTTTGTGTCATTGGGATCATCTTTTTTTATAAGCAGCTTACCACTCTGGATCCAGATATATTTATAAATTGGTTTTAACTCGTTTTGCGCTGTCCAGAATAAGTTGCGCATATACTTGGTGAGATCCTCGTTCACATAAATTCGCTGCTTATTTCCGCTGGCATATACATAATCATTAGTTAGCTTATTCGTTTTTCTACTTGCTATCCACTGATCGCGGGCGGTACGCGTCGCCAAAGTGATAATCACCGGCCTCGGCTTCTTATCACGCATCTGGTTAGTGGCGGAGACTGCGCCCACAGCTGCTTGGTTTTCTTCGCCTACCCTCTTAGCTTCACATATCTGGCGTTCGTCTAATCCCAATTTAATTGCTAAACATTTGATTTTGCTATCTAACGGTTCTTTTTTATCCTCTTCCAGTCCTTTTCTTTCTCTCGGTTTTCCAAATATACAATTCTTTCTTCGAGTGCTTTATTGCTGGTTTCTAAGTGAAATTTTTTGTGTTCTAATGCCTTTATCTTATTATCAGTTTTCACTTTTTCTTCTATAAGTTCCTGGTATTTCTCTGCATAAAAACCGATCTCGTCAGCCATAGTCTCCAACGTTTTTTTCATGTCGAATACTATGACCAGTTTTTCATTGACCTCGGCCAGTATTTTTTCTGGTGTTGTGGTTGACAAATCTAGTGGATTTGTCAACCACAACACCAGAAAAATTCAAAAAAATCTGGTGTTGTGGTTGACAAATCTAGTGGGTTGACAAATCCACTACGATGGACGGTCTTCTCTTAGGGGTGACTTGACATTCATCACACATGCCTGTGTCGGCAAATGCCTTTATTTTCACAGCACATTTCTTGTGAAAAGCACCCTCGCAAGCACCATTACAACGCAAGATACTATCATTTTTCACCCTCGCCAAAGTCAACTTACATAATTTGCACTGAACCATAGTTTATGGCAAACTAAATTACGATATCGAAATATGTAGGTACAGTCAGCATCAAAAGTCGATGACCACATTCAGATTCTCAAAATCAATGAACATAATATCACCCATAAATCGCTTAACAAGAAGGGCGCCAGTATTGAATGAACATCATTAAAGTTCAAAACTAACTGAACACTACTTGTCAAAGGTCACTGAACACCATTTTGTCAAAAATTGCTGATCGTTATAATATCCGAAAACATTTAGAATCATCAGTTTGAATTTATACCGTCGACGTAATTATAGATTTTTTAGTTCGATTGAATTGTAACCTTATTCGTAAAGCAATAAGACTGTTTTTTTTAAAATCACGCAGATTCCGTTCAAATTCATGCCGTCGACTTAGTTTATGATTTTTATAGTTACGATTGAATTAGAACCCAATCCGAGGGTCTAGTACGAAAGAAGAATGGCAAAATCAGTGTCGCTTATTTATGAACGCGAGTATGAATGAATTTATATACATTTTATAGAATGCTAGCTGTAGTTTATTTTATTAGTTATTATTCTTTTTTATTCAATGGGATAAAACAAATATCTAATAAAGAAATATTTTGTTACATCTGAAATGCACATAGCAATAACTAAACGTCAAAAGCGAGATTTTAAAAGTATAATTAAATCCTCTTTTATGAAATCGTTCGAAACCTTAAAAAAAAAACGACGAATCGCGTGAATTTCTTGTCATCTGTCATTGATACAGTTGTCACAGATATTATGAAATAATGTCTGTATTATATTTATTTCACGCATTTTCGCATTGTTTTGTTAACTTTTCTTAGCTTTGCTTTCGTTTCTGCTTTCAGTTAAGCTTTTGCATCCTGAGTGTTGAATACCTACTTATGGTGTTACACAATTATGTTGTTGTGATTCTGGACATACCTTTGAGACAAAAATCTAATACGTATTGTTATTTTGAACAGATTTTTTATTTGTGTAGAATGGGATTTGATGTTTATACATTATGTGCATTGTATGATATCTGGTATATATTTGTCGTCAAGCTATTATTCTGTCACCAGTTCAGTTTTTCGAAGAAGTCGGAGGCATAATAAAATGGTTCAAATGTAAATAAATGCTTTGTTACCAAACATATTTTATTTTCACTTAATTACTATTTTATGATACAAAAATAGGGCTGATGAAACGCCAAATCAGTAAATTACCCCTAAATGCTAAATAGCGCGAGAGTTTGCAAAGTATAATAATTAGTGTAAGTTTGCTGGATAGAATATAGAGCAACATAATTACAGCGAAGTGTGATGTACCTATATAATTATAAAGAAAATCTTAGAAGTAAGTGTTGGTAAAGGTACCATTCCAATCACAGTTCTGTTATGCTCATGATACCTACGTATTAGGAAAGAGCTCAAATATTTACATAGGTAGCTCCTTGAAACGTCACCTCATCGTCACCTGACGTTAGTCATTAGCGTTCTGCGCAATGTACGTTTATTCACTGTACTGCACATACGTGAACTTATCACTGTGACAACTGTGACATTAGTGACCACAGATGATATACTATAACCATATTAGTGACTAACTTCAGACCTGCCCACACTAAATGCGCGAGGTGTAACTTACAACTCTTTAACTTCATTTTCTATTAAAATCCCATAACATAAAAATATTCTGTAATTACATTTTACTTAATAGGCCTTAGATCTATCGTTTTAAAGTATTTGTACTAATGCTCGCGAAGTCTTAATGCGACACTGATAATGTACGGTGGTTTGCCATTGTTCTTTACACGGTGATGATAGGCTAGTCGACGGGAACAATTTTCATCATCATTCTCTTAGCGTTATCCCAGTTTCAATCTGGGGTCCGCTTACTAGTCTAATCGGATTTGGCTGAATATTGGCTTTTCCACAGAGCGACTGCCTGTCTGACCTCCGTAACCCGAAGGGATAGCGATATTCCATGGTGTAGACCAGTGTCAGTTTATTTAGAAGGTACTGACGCCCTGTAACGGCTGTCAAAGATCTTCATGACAACCGGGACCGACGGCTTAACGTGCTCTCCGAGGCACGGGACAAGCGATAATTAACAATTCAATACGCACATAACTCCGAAAAGTCATTGGTGCGCGCCGTGGATTCGAATCCGAAAGCCTCTGCATGGCAGTCTGTTGGTATCTCCACTCGCCTATCGCTGCCTTTTGACGGGAACAATTTTCATACATTTCCTTAATGCGCCCTCTACCGATCGCTACTATCCGATAAGGGCGCTTTTAGAAAATCTATGGAAATAGGGTTGTTTCCAACTAGTCAAATCAAGCACTTTTAATTAAATGTCAAAAACGACCTTTGTCAGGGGTTTTGTATGAAATATGATATAGTGACGTCATTGTGTTTTGCTGTCAAGTAGAATACTTATTATCAATAAATTGACGATAAGAAATGTTAAATTAAGTTTTAACATTAATTGATGTATGAAACTACTATTATTTTGACATGTTTCACTATATAAAAATACTTGTATAATTTATTTCACATGCAGGAAACTTCCGTGACGATCGCGTGCAAAACTCGTGGTTTGTTTGAAAAACAAATTCTTGGTAGACCCCCTATATACCTACATATAAGACTCATTTTCAAAATTCACACAAATTCTTTTTTAATTCAATTCTTTGTAAAACAGTTTACCCTTGAATGTAAAATAATATTTCTACTTAATTATCACTTTGTATCGAATGTAGACCATTGCGGTTGCAATTATTTATCATCTTTAAAATATTGTATTAGCTTAAAAAACTATAGTATTATATAAAATTATTTACTTCATAATACTTTAATAATAATTTATTTAATCACATTAGTTTATCAAATGTAACGACCTTCTTTATTTAGTTCTCGGACGTCACTGGCCGTACTGGCCGAATGACTGGTGACGTGGTGTTATGCTTTTTTTACCATAACTTTGGTTAGCTACTTTTGAAAAATCATGGTCACCTACTTATGCCCTTTTAAGATAATCATTCATTTCTGGCGCTTGTCATGTTGAGCAATTTAGGTGTATTATGGTGTACAGCGATATTGAAAATCTAAATGTGGTCATCAACTTTTGATGCTGACTGTACCAAACAATTACTGTGATTTCACACGCGTAGCAACACGGATCACGTTCGCACAGTGGAAGCGCTCGAAACGAAGTAAGGTAAATTGCTTCGGAGATAAATAGCAACGCTTCCGCCGCGTCTGTCAACCCGATCGTTCCGGATTAGGACGAAGCCAGCAAGAGGGTATGAGGTAGAAAGCAGGTGAGGTTTGAGCCAGCTCTCAGAGATCAGGATGGCATGAACGTTGGTGTCGGTAAATGCTTCTACAAGTTCGCCAAAATGACTTGGCACGCTTTGCGCATTTATTTAGATTAAATTGCTGGTGTAGAATGTCATTTAGAGACTGACTGTCATTAATTGAGCAGAAACTGTCATCGGCAGACAAAATAACTGAATCGTTCGCTGAAAGAAAAGAATTATCGTCAGAAATAGACATATATAAATAAAAAATACAAAAATAAACGTGCTAATAATAAATAAATAATAATACTATAATTATGCACAATATTGGCTGTCAATTAAATGTTTAACTCTGCACCACCCGCCAACTGACAGCACTAGAAAATAATAAATTCTGTTATTTTAATGTAACAGTTACAGTCTAAAACAAATACACATAAATCAAAACTTAAGATCACTAAAATTAATAACTCACAAGATTAATTATATATTACTTTTATAATAAATCCTGAATCGTTTCTGAACGCACCCTAAGGGTCAAGCAAGCGTCATATGTCAGTTTGACAGAAACATAAAATAAAAATATACAGCAAAACACCTACATTATAAATAAACATTTGCACTGTTATAAATAATTGTGAAAGAAAAAAGTGGGTGATCAATTACATATAATACATCAAATACATCGTAATGTTATGAAAACATACTGGTGATGGTGGCTCGATAAGAATAATAAAAAATGTAAACATACCCAAAATGTAACATGATGATAAAAAGAAAACGCAAGACACTCCAGGATGCGCAAGCAATGGAAATTAAGCATTAAAAAGATCAGCTAGAAGAACCTGATGAAGTTATCCTTGGACCTTTCTGTAGTAACGGCATCAACTCATCTTCGGATGTTACTTTGACACGACTTCCATCTGGGCACTTAACGATCACAATGCCGTCTTGGGTCCAGCATCCACGCATGCCGAAATGTTGCCTCGCCTTAATAAAAACAGCCTGCCGCGCCTTGGTTAAGAACTCCCTGACGGATATAGAAGTGCCTTTTAACTTGGTCTTCGCTCTCCAAGCTGCGGCCTTTACCTCCAAGCTAGTAAACTTCACCACAATGGGCCGGTGATGTTCTTTGCCATTGCTCCCAAGACGATGGCAAGTCTCTATGGATTTATCGGAAACATCCTTCATGGCCAGTTTAGAACGCAGAATATCAAGAATGATGGCCGCACAGTTTTCCTTGTTGTGTTCAGGAATGCCGGAAAATAGCAAGTTCTTCCTCCGATGTCTTGTATCAATGTTATCGACAACCTGTGCACATGCAGCAATCTGCTTTCTCAGCAATCCGAGCATAGAGAAGGTCAGCTCCCGAAAGGTTCGGAACTCCTCAGCGACCTTAGCTGCAGTATCTTTGGCTGATCCACATTGAAGCTGTGCCTGTAGCTCTTCCATTTTCCTTGTTACACTCTTTCCCAGGCTCCTCTGTGCTTGTACTTTGCCTGAGTATTGTGACATGTTTAAGTGTAACTTACAGAATTTGAAGTGTAAGATGTGGTGAAACAGTTAATCAGTTGGCAGGTGGTATTTATGCAGTGTTCTCAAGTGTCACATACGGGACTACTAACACTTGTGCTTATAAATGTATGTATTTTAGTTATAATTACTACAAAATTGATGCTGTATATATAGTTAAACTATTTAAAATATTTTTCCGATTTTCAAAAGCGTAGTAACTTTATTTGCACCTACCGCCGAAAAAATTAACCAATTTCAAAAAAAATTTTTGTTTCGTCGAGCCAAATTGAAAACCATTTTCCTTTTTAGCTTATATTTAATAAAATGTACTGCAAATATAGCTGCAGGCATCCTTTATATGTACATGTTGTTTGTAAATAGAAAGTTTTCACGTAGATATAATTATCTCAAAATTGAGGATGAAATTTGCTCAAAAAATTTTAATATCAGACGCTGATATACGAAATATATTTTAATAAGTTTACTTAGTTGTTCGATTCTGAAACGCTTATTATTTGAGAGGCCATAATAAAACGTGCCCTACGAATAATGTTAAAGGATAATGTTTATTTGTGTTTATTTTTTTATGTAATTGCATTTGTAAACGAGCAGGCGCATCGCCTGATAGTAAGCGATGTCCATGAGCCCGAGCAACACCAGAGGATTCACAATTGCGTTGCCGCCCTTTGGGTTGGGAGAAGGAATAGGGGATGGGGACTACGGTACTAACTCTCACCCCACGAAACGCTACAGTATAGGTACTGTTACTTTACGTCAATTTTCTGTAAGAGGGGAGCTCTTCTGCAGTCGAGCCGATTCATGTCAAAATGAGCAATGCTACCTGTGTATTTTTTATCATTTAAACTGTCTAGTACCTTTGCCTATATTTATATTATGCTAGTCAGTGTTACAAAACAAACCAGTAAGTAAAGAATAAGTGTATGCGCGGTTTACTAAGCATAAGGTTTATTGTAAGGACGCAAATATTCTCTGACAAATTAATGCCACGTTCTCTGAGAATGAAATAGTAGGCTGGTGTTCGGGGTGCAGCCGGCGCGCGTTTACTTTGTACTACTGACTAAACGCCGAGCGCACGCTGAGTGCACGCAGGCCGCCCGCTCGAGGAACGCGCTCGCTCAATGTAAAGTCAATAACCCAACAGCCAACCCCGCAAAACTAGTCATAAACACCACACAACATAAAAACATTGATCTGACTTCCTATTTAATACCTTAAAGTATAATAAAACAATCACAAACACCGTTTATCAAAACATCTAATTTACAACCACAAATCAATTCGACGCAAAGGAAAACGAGCGAAGCTTTTCAATATGAGATAATTCTATAAAGCAAGCGAAACTAGATTAGTCTGGAAATCGTCGTGAGTGCCTGTAAATTACGTTACACGGCTCCCTAAAGCCGAATGTGACCGAATTAGGCCGAATCAATCTGCATAGAACCCACGTAGAAACGGTAAAAAGACCTGCATTTTATTTGTATCCCGGAGCTTTTAAGACCGTATTTAAACGTGAATAGCTGATGAATATAAATAGGGAGCGTTGTGTTTGTTTGTCGTTAGTTTTTTGATCGGGAATTGGTTGGTTGATGGTGTGTTTTGTTTTGTATTTCTATGCATAGAAGTGTACTGTAACGTGTTTAGAAAATTGTGACTTTTTAATATATTTTACATACATGTTAAAACGCCTAAGCCGATGGCATCAGCTAAACAGCAAAAAATACGTAAAGTTTTTAAGATCTTCGGTAAAAAATAGCTTCGACTTATCGCACTATATACCGACATTAGTATGAGTTGGTAGACCGAGACCCTTCACATACATAAATAATACTACTCGTATATCGTCAGTAAAATTCGATCATATTTTATTATATAAGTTTACCTATAAGATCAATTCTGACACGATGAGTCTCATTTTTAGCCTGTTGATACAATTCAATAACTATAATAGTATTTTTATATTTCTATTCATATGTTTATTTGGATGAAAAACGATTTGAACACGAGGAGAGGAGGAGGGACCTACGTCCAGTAGATGACTGATACAGGCTGATAATGATGATTTTAACACTAGGAGGGAATTTAATGTCACAGCAGACATTACAAACATCTATCTCAATCTCAATCAGCCTATCGTAGTCCACTGCTGGACATAGGCCTCTCCCAACACGGTCACAGTACACGGTCCTCAGCTCTCCGCATTCAGTCTGTCCCAGCCACCCTTTTTGGGTCGTCGGTCCACCTAGCCGGGGGCCGCCCTACCTTACGCTTACCGAGTCGTGGTCTCCATTATACACAGACATTAAGAAAACCGTAATTTGTAGACACGTGTGTTGTCTCGCGTGGTACTTTAACCCACGCTCCGGCAATAGTAAAGCAATCATTTAAACTAATATGCCACACATGCTAATGTTTCTTTCAAATACTCTTACATTTGATTATATACACGGTGTAAAACGACCCTTTACGAAAATTAAAATCTCATATTTTACTAATCATTACGAACATTTTTTACCTTGGCACCATACCTGGGAATTTACTGCTTCAGGAGATATTGAAGATAAGTTATTTGGCCCGCCCTATGACTCACTTAGAGAAATAACATACTTTATCGTCGGCTCCATTAGCCCTTATTTATAACATTTGTTGTGATACCTTGGGCTCGGTTATTGAATCAATTACACCCATAAATACGTTAGGAACGATGTTATAGTTATAAACGTTTGGCGTCGATACGGAACATGCTTACCCATGAATTTTATATACTCGCAACTCTTTGGAGAAAATTGTGGGCTTTTGAGAGAGTTAAGTGATTGAGTGAAGGAAAAGAACAACACACATACATATACTCACACCTTTGTCCCGTCGGGGTATGCAGAGACAACGTAACGCCACTTACTTCTATCCTTGCAAACCTCACGCGCTTCCTCTACATTCATTACTCTTTTCATACATGCTCGCCGGTTCCGGGTGCTTTGGACCTTTTCGTTTTTCAGAACGTCACCAATTTGGTCGACGAATGTCCTACGAGATCGCCCGCGACCGGTCTGCCCAAATGCCCATACACGTTTGCCTCATATATTTGGTTCGTCATTCTTTCTTCACTCTTTCGCTCGAAAAGAACAACTTATCGCTTATTGTTTTATTTTTATTTGTATTCTTTTTAAGTCCTTGTGCAGAGCCCCAAGGCTCTAACCCAATTTAGCCTATGTCCAGCAGTGGACATCTATCGGCTGATATGATGATGATATAAGTCCTAAGAATTAGCAATTAAAAACTTTAAGTGCACAAATTGCTTGGAGAGCACTTAAGCTATCGGTTCCAATTGACGTCAAGATTTTTGATCTTTATGTGGAATCAGAAGGTACTCTTGAATATACTGAGACCTGGTCTAGCATCAGCAAGGTTTCAACTTGAATAATACATATTTCTACATAATTATATAAAATTGTGTGGGTAGGAAAATTTCAATTCTTTTTGACTTTTTTCTTTTTTGGTTCCGAAGGAACTGCAAGATCGCTGCTAAAACGGTATTTTCTTCATAGACAGACAAAAAGAGTCATTTAAAAAAATAGTTTTTGGGCATCGGGTATGGAGCAATAAACAACATAACAGATACCGTTTCGTATTATTGGCCCATCCTTCAAGCAAACTATGTCCCATATTAAACGCTAACGGATAGCTTAATTTGAAGCATAGCCCTGCTCAGCTCCATAAAACATTTTGGTTTTATTACATAGATAATAGAGGTCATTATCGTATAACACTTTAAAAGAGGCTTAAAATCTTTTTGTCGACAGTAAATTAGTGTAATCTTTCATCGGAACGCTTTACGGCCGCTAAAGAATTTATTCAACATCAGGTGTAGCGCAGTTGTCTATAAATTACCATTGATACTGCATAATCCCCATTTCAGGGTGTTTTATGGTGTCACGTCTTAAGTGCTGGGTCGTGGAGGAATATTGTTACTGAAGGGATACTACGTACCCGCCCTTACTATATGATGATAGGCTTTGGGGATAATGTGCCAATATTAAACCTAACTACCTAACATAAGGACTGAGAAATCATTAAACCGCATTATCTTCATCTCCGAGAGCTTCATGGTGTAAAAATCTTTTATGAAACTACTTAAAAAAATGAGAAAGTTTGCGTTCTTCGTTTTTTTCATTAAAGGGCTCTGATTAACCGATGAAGAAATTATTTTTTTATCTATTGTGTGTGTTTCAGCTCTAGCGTCTTATAGGGGGGAGTCAGAGGCAGTTACGTAAGGGAGTTTTTATTTTACTTTGATTCTTTACCATAGTTCGCAAGGACTACATTATGTAAAGTCAGCTTTCCTTATTGGCATACTCTCAAGTTGGCTTATCGCCACGTGTTTGCCAGTCCGTAGTATTCATAAAAATGATAGGCATTTATCACTGTCACATCTAAGAAAGAAAGAATAAACTTAAAGGAATATTGTTGCCAAATCCACCGTCAGCCATTGCGGCTTTATCTGCTTTACCATAAAATACTGCCAGGAGTTTTGTTGAAAAAGCATTACTCATGAATTCGTCTGGACTGTATTAACTTTTTCCCTGGTTGGGGTTTTCGGACATTAATAATCGGACAATATAGTAACTAAATTCTCTTTTAAAATTGTAGAATATGAATATTTTTTCTTAGTTCATTATTATTTTAATTTTACAACGGTCTTATTGCTTGGCAACTGTGATTTTCATTAGAATTAGGCAAAACAGAATGTTTATGATAAAACAGGATAGGTATTATGTAATCTACAGGGTGTTTGGCGCATTGACCAACACAATTTTTGGGGGTTTTAGAATTTCATATTTTGCACTCATTACTTAATTTTTTTGAGTTTTGAAGCTCGACAATTACTTTTCTTGCATTTATTCCTAACAATTTATGTTTTTTTAAGAATAATAATACATAAGGCCATTAGGGCATCCAATAAAACTTATCTAGTGCATATATGACTACAAATTAAAAAGTTATATCGTTTTTAATGTGAGATTCAGAAAAAAAATAAAAAATGATAAAAAAATCGTATCTTGAGTACAGGTACACTTTTAATTTTTTTCACTTTTGTGAAAAGTAGGATATGCCCTCCCCTAACCTCCAAAAAATTGTGTCGGTCTATGCGCCAAATACCCTGTTTAACTGTAATATAAATTTTAATCCTTAAAAATATTATAAATATTGTAAGTACCCAACCTCAATCAAAAAGCTTTAATTGCGTAATCATTTGTTTAATTAATATCTATGTCACCGGAAAATAACAAGCACCGTAAAGGAGAATGACCAAAACTGGGCTATTTTATGGCACGTTTGCTTCTAAACCATTCATGACTGGAAAATCTTCTTTTATTTTATAATTTTATATATAATAATTTTAATTTAAAGCGAAACAGGGATTTTTAATTCAAAATGAAAAGTATCTGCGTTGTTCCGGTCGTGACATCGCCATTTCATATTCAAAACTCATTTTGCATCTTTCGGCAAATGTTTACAGTTTCTCGCAAACTCATTTTAATAGGGAAACATTAGATTCATAGTGAAAACAGGGTGACATAATAAAAGTTCTAATAAGCAAAATAACACCAAAATCTTATGTTATTTTGAAAAATGTATTGTGGTGAAATATTTTCTATAAATAATATGTTAATCCTTTTTGCAACATATTACCTACGAAATAATATTTTGTAGGTAGGTACTTATTAACAATATTGTATCTTACGTCAGTTATTTTGACATGAAAACAGTCAAATTCATAGACTAATAAGTCAAATTGCTTTTTCACCTATGCTAATATCTCTTTATTGGAAAATAAGTAATTTACTGTCGTTTATATTGACTTGAATAATCCTTTGTGCAGCAAACAAGTTTATTTCGAGTTATCAAGACTCGTGGGTTGACTAAAGTGTGAGACAGTCTTTATTGGCAACATTAGTATGTCGTCTGGACTTAGAACAACTAGCCGTGATGAGGATTGCGGTTATGTTAACTCTTCCTTTGCGGTACCTCGGCAGCAACACGTCCGTTCTTTGGACAAGCTATCTGATTCGGCGCTCAATATTTTGACATCATGGATAGCGCCAGCCTGTGTAAGTGTTGTTTACTTCACTTCTCAATTCCTACAATTCTCTCATGCTCTCCTCACCGAATATTCAAACGACGTTGTTTGTTTCAGGAATTGAACGGAGTCTTATGTTTAGAATGCTACACATTTATTGCAGCTGTTGTAACTTCTGAGGTCATACCTGCACCACATTATGGTAGGTATACGATATACAAGCTCCTGCTTCATTTTGAGGTGATTTATTTGAAGATAATTTATAATAACAAATAAAATTAAGAATAACATAAAAACTATGTTTCATTTACCTATTCAGCATAAAACAGTGTAGTTTTAATGCCAACTTTGTAATAAGGTCCTATGGAATAAGCTTATCTTTTGCGAACCAGCCTCACTGAAATTCTCATTAATTGTACCACATGGTATTGAGCATGGTATTAATGTACAAGCGTTTGTTTCGTAGCTCCACTTCTTTTTACAGCTATTTTCTTTATTGTATAATATACATAGAGGCTTCTAATAAATTCTAGTAACATGATTAAATCATATCTGGTAGCGCCATCTACCTTCCTATATATAACTAATCGCATCAACATGAATCGTTCCACGCTTGTCTAGTGCGAGCGATATCATATTTCCGTCCCTCTCTTTCCCACTCCCTGGAAGAGGCACTGCCTTCCGCCAGATTCGTCGCCGCGATCGTGAACGCGACAGACAGTCTCGAACATTCCGCTCGCTAAGAACGCCGTCTCGATACCGCTCCGCGCCGCGCCGCTGTAGGTGATTTACCGCTTCCACCAAGGAAAACCCGCTCGTGAGTGCTAGTGAAAACAAGCAGCTGCATCGCGAAACCACCAGGAGGACAAGAAACGAAGAAGGCTGAATAAGGTAGGTGCCTTCCATCCTTGAAGTATCCTATGCCCACTCAATCACCTCCTTCCGCAACCATCTCCTCTTCCCTTAATTCCTTTCCAGGCGGCGAAGAACCGCTATCCTCCTAATACAGTCCATTTCCTTTTCCAAGTCGCCTAGAACCCTACCCCACGGTTTCGGCACCACGCCATACCAATATCATCATCGTCCTAGCGTTATGTCGGTTGCATCCAAGACTTCAACGCCTAGGGTCCGCTTACTAGTCTAACCAGATATGACAGAATATTAGCTTTTCCATAGTCTGACCGCCATAACCCAATGGGATAGCGATATTGTATGGTTTAGACCAGTAGGTATCGGTTTATTGGAGGGCACTGACTCCCCGTAACGACGTGCGAAGGTGAAAGATCTTCATGACAACTGGGACCGACGGCTTAACGTAAGTACTCTTCGAAGCACGGGCGATAATTTACTAATTTACTACTAATAATATGATTAAATCATGTAACTATCACAATACTTAACCTCAAAATATTTGAAATCTTTAATGTCCGATAGCTAAGAACTGCCGCTTAATATCGTATTCATTTTTTCCTAATTTAACTAGGAGTATATTTGCTATGTATTACTGGGCAAATCATCGAGAAGCAAACTTAGCCCATCTGCCATACAAATTTGGTCATTCTCCTTTAATAGTAAGTAAATTATTAAACTTACGTAGGTTTCCAAACGAGAGATAAATAAAATTGTATTATTTTCGGCTCATATTTTTGTAAACTGAAAATCTTACCGAATTCATTCGTTAAATAATACGTAAGAAAAACCAAACGCCATGAGCGCTCTGAATGGTTGAATAAGTCACGTGTTCCATTTCCTTCCACACCACAGCTATTCTTTGCCACTTTTACGAATAAACCGGAACTTTAGCGATGTTAATGAGGCTAAGTTGTCGGAGCCCTGCTTCACAGGGCTCCTATTTTTGTGTTCAGGGTCTCAAGAAAACCTAACATAACCTATTAAGTTGAACTGATGCCGACCTTCATTATCAACGAGCGGCCAATCAGGGAGCAGTATGTGATTAGCCGTAGTTAAAAGAAGCGTAAAATAAAACGCTCTTCTGTGATTGGTCGAACCGTGTAGAATCTTACGAATGGATTTCCATCAGTTTATACATTTACGACGAGACGTCGCAAATTGATAAATTTACGGAAATGTTTGCGTTAAGAAATTCAATTTATCTCTCGTTTAGAATCCTACGAAAATTTTAAATTTCCTAGAAAATATATAAATTTACTGTTCTTATTATTTTCCAGTGACATCTATAAGTATAAGATAGGTATAAAGCAAATTGACGCAACTTCGTATTTCCAAGAATTGAAAAAAAACCATTTAAAATATAACATTCATAAGTAGCATAATAAAGAATGAAGCAAAGCTAAAATAATAATGAATGAAGCAGCGATAGCTGAGTGGAGAGACCAACAGACTGCTATGCAACAGGTTTTGGGTTCGAATCCACGGCACGGACCAGTGACTTTTCGGAGTTAAGTGCGTATTAAATTGTTAATTATCGTTGCTAATCGGTGAAGGAAAACATCGTGAAGAAACCTGCATGTCTGAGAGTCCTCCATAATATTCTCGAAAGACATGTGAAGTCTGCCAACCCGCACTTGACCAGCGTGGTGGACTATGGCCTTACCCTTCTCATAGTGAGAAGAGGCCCATGCCCAGCAGTGCGACAATATAAAGGGCTGATGATGATGATTCATAATTATCACCATAATACATACACTTCACTACTACAAACAAAATTCAACGCGAGCAAAGCCAAGTCGAAAATGTACTTAATTATACATGACCGATTAATTTCTCAGTTTTCTTACTTAACATAATTTTCTTCCACGTTTAAACAAATTAATCATTATTTAACTAAGAATAAGCAATTTTCACGTCAAAAGCTATTTGTTATATCGTAGCGAAACGGAATAATAATCAACTCAGAGATAAGTAATTCGTTCCCCACCCCTTTGAAACTGTAAAGGTATTTAGCCTATTGTCAATTCATTAAATGTTGCCATGATAAAATAAATGCTGCTTTGGTAAATTAAATTTATGGAGCTTAGGCGTTTCATTTTGTGTTGTAGTAATACTTATCTAGCTAGTTTTTTTATTTCTGCTATATCGTAACAGTCAACAGAACAGTTTTAAAATTGTGAATTAGAACCACCTTTTTATTGTTAGGTGGAAAATTTCTGCCAATCTCCGGCTCTACGGGGCAAGAGTAGGTGGTGTGACCACTAAAAACCATCCCGATTGCCAACTAAAGTCGCCCTACGGGGGGAATTAGAACCACCTAGGGTTGATACTGAAACACATTAGCATGTCATTATTATCGATCTCGCTGTTTAAAAGAAGTACAGTAACGTAAACTCGTTCAGAAGAATTATTTAAATAAAGACGTAACAGTAAAATATGGTCTACTTTTTGAATTGCTTGTTAAAAGCTAAAAGTCAAAAGTCAAAATTATTTATTCATCTAGGTCACAAGGTGACGTTTATGAACGTCAAATTTTAAAGTAAATTACTTAATGATTCTACATTTACATTTACTGCCTCGTTTGCAAAGCAATAGGTAGAACCACGAGAAAGAACGGGCAATAAAACTCGTGGCCACTCTTTTTAATCACCAGTGTTATGGTACATATTTAGTTTTTGTAAGGAGCTGCAACTGTTTCACATTATGATAAATTACTTGTAAATACCTAGTAATTAGGAACATACATAATACTAAACTAATTAATGCAGTTACCAAATTAAGTGCTGTAGTAGCCTTCCAGTGCGAATCTTGTGTAACAGGAGCATCCACTTACGTCTTTTAATGTAGGCAACTCGCGATCATGTTCAGAACTATGATGGAAATGTACGTTACAGAAAGTGACGGTAGGTATATGAATACACCAAATTTACAAAGATGTTAGTGTACAGCCCATGATCACGAGTTATCTTCATCTAACACAGTAGCAATTTTTTAAAATTAAATTAGTGGAACAACAATGCAAATATAAATGTAGTAAGTTGAATGACCTAATAATACATGGATAGTTATTTAAAAGAACTAGAGATATTATACAAAAAAAAACTAAAAAGCAAGGTATCTATATAAATTCTGAATAAGTACAAAGATCAAGAGTTGGCTAGTGTAATTGACCATCTATCCTTATCACTGAAATAATCATTAATGCTATTTTAACCTTTCCTAATAAGGCAGTCTTTTATTTTACTTTTAAACGTACTAAATGGTAATTCTAAAAGACTAATTGGTATTTTATTGTATATACGAATACCTAGCCCTACAAAAAAACACACACAACATACGATTTTTTCGATGCCGTGCTGGCAATATTATACATTTTATTGCTGATCTCACATTTTTGCAGCAGGTGAAGATGAAAAGTTAATCAAGGTCGTGTATGTAAGACTTTTCAAATCCAACTAGTATTTCAGCGAAAAGCTATCGAAAAAATAAAAAGAATATTTAACTTTATTATACTTACTAGGTGTAGATCCACTGAATAGCGTATGTTTCTGCTGATGCTGCAAAAATGGTACTAAGTTTTTCCGAATTCTCAGTTGCAGCACGGATTCTGGCAATATACTCGGTAAGTAACAACAACAGGCTTGGCCCCTCTTACGTGGGAACTAAAATTCACAAAATCGTAAAATGTGGGTGTAATAATATGACACCTCTGCCTTTCCCCTTCAGGCATACAAGCGTTCTCTTACTACAAGTCTTCTCTCACTACTTCGTCCAATTATATAATGCCAATAAATTTATAATTATATAACATCTTACACGAGGTTTGCTTACTATCCTGTTTCTCGGTATTACGAATACGCCATTAGTGTTCGCCAAATCATCCGGAAATGTTCGTTGAATTTGAGGAAAACTTGCGGAGCATAGTGTTTCCTGAATGTGTGTCTGGATTGCTTACAGTTAGGTTTGAGAGTGGCTGATTTGAGAATGCCTGTATCGTTTAGCAAGGAATAATTTACCATTGAATTAATACTAAGAATAAAAATGCAAAAGTGCTAGTTTGTCCTCTTTTCATGTCTCAACGGAGCAATGTTATGGTTTGATTTTTGTACGTGGGACACTCAGAAAGTTTTACAAACTAAAAAAAATGTTCTATAAGTAAATATATTTTTATAACATATTTTCAAAGTACTCTCCACCAGCCGCTATACAAAGTTTCATGCGTCTGAACAAGTTTTCGAAACACTTTTTCCAGTACGCCGCAGACACCTCGTTTACAGTCGTTTAATTGCCTGCTTGAGAAGCTGAACGCTGAGAGCGCATCATCCGGCGACGAAAATTGTACCCCTTTGAGCTTATTATATTTTTTTATTTTTTTGGGAATAAGAAGAAGTCACACGGTACTAGGTCAGGGCTGTAAGGAGGATGACCCAGGAGTTTGACCGGTGTGCTGTCTAGGAAGTCCCTCGTTTGAATTGCGGTGTGGGCGGGCGCATTATCGTGGTGGAGCAGTAGCCCGCAGAGCCCTGTGTTTGCTCGCTTCTTGGTGACAACAGAGAAAACTTCAGCCTAGCATTTGGTAGTATACCATTCGGCGTTAATGCTTCTTTGGTTTCGTAATAGAATTGACACCAAGTAGCCGGTCAAATTGAAAAAGCTCGCGATCAAAATCTTCCTCCCCGCTTCTAGGTCGTTTTTCTTTGGTAGGCGTTGATTCGTTTTGAAACACCCAAGCTGTCGACTGGAGCTTTGTTTCTGGATTGTATTGATAAATCCAGGATTCATCACCTGTAACGATGTCGTAAACACACCGAAACGACCCTGCTTCAAAGTTGTCTATCATATCATGGCACCATTCCACCCTTGCCTGCTTCTGAACATCGGTTGTGCGGCACCCAGCGTGAAACTATCCTCCATACCCGTGTAGTATGTAGATGCACGTGTAGAATTTCGTGAAGGCTTCCTGATCCAATCTGCAGTATATGCTGAATTTTTTGGTATGTAACTCGTCTATTGTCTTGGTCAAAATTTTTCACTGCTAGCACGTTTTCTTCCACGTTTCCGTAACCGCCGTCAAAGAGCGACCACGAAATCGTATTCTTCTAAATTATCTGATATTGAATGAAATTGTAACGAGATCGTAAATTAAAATAAGTGTCAAAATATGTGTCAACGCTACTCATGTGTCAACGACAAACTGTTTATTTCAAATTATACGATAATGACATTAGGCTATCAGAATACCGCTTCTGATACAATTTAAAATATAATTTCAATGTCATATAAAAATACGAGAATTGGCCTGCTGGTATGTGCAGATAGTTAATTTTTAGCGTGTCAAGTGACTGCCACGCGGGCGCAGCCGCGGGCAAAGGCTATACACACAACACTTTAAAGAGTCGGTGCGGAACATGGGTATGAATGAACACAAGACCTTATGCGTAGCAGTCTGTAATGTTGTTGTCCCCACTAGGCAATCGCTGCCATTCTGCACAGTAATGTACTAAGTCAAAGTCAAAGTCAAAAATCATTTATTCATCTAGGTCACAACGTGACGCTTATGAACGTTAAATTTTTAAAGTAAATTAATAATGCTTCTACATTTACATTTACTACCCATTCGCAAAGCAATAGGTAGAACCACGAGAAAGAACGGGCAATAAAACTCGTGGCCACTCTTTTTAATCGACAGTGTTATGGTACATATTTTGTTTTTGTAAGGAGCTGCAACTGTTTCACATTGTAATTATTATTATTGTACGAGTATATGAGTATTCAAAAAAATATACCAGCACAGCATAAAGTAATGTCATCAATCCATGAATCTCAGTTTACTTCGTAGAGTATAAAAAACACACGTTATATAATTTACGACAGCCTTAAACAACTTTAGTGTAGAAATATTAATGGAGTCGAGATACCACAATAAATGTAATCACAATAAAGTCCAACAAATAACAAAATAAATCTTATTGTTAGACCCAATACCCCTTCGAAATAGAAATAAAATAAATTTTAAATGGAATTCCTTAAGCCCCTCTGAGAGAGCGCTGAGCAATTATAAAAGATTTTAGAAGCACTTATAGTAGCGCAGTTCTTCGTAAAGATTTGTTTCTTTTTCTGAAATATTACAGGTTTTCTTTCTTTAAGGAAAGGTCACGTTCGGATGGAATCTTTTAAGAATATGGTTTCTTGATTTCTATTATTTGTATATTTTGGACGAATAATTGAAAACGCTGAAGAAAATGGAGTTGGAAAAATATACTATTTTTTTTATAGACTCACACCCGTATCCCCGAAGGGGTAGGCAGAGGTGTAATATTACACCCAGATTTTGCCATGAATTTTTAGGTCCCACGTAATAGGGGGCGAGCCTATTGCCGTACCGGGCACATTACCAGACTCCGAGCTGCTACTGAGAATTTCCTAACGGAAAAACTCAATAACACTTTGCCCGACCCGGGAATCGAACCCGAGACCTCCCAATCCCACGCGCATATTTATGGCGCGAGACCAACGAGGCAGTCCGAGACCAACGAGGTAGTCAAAAATAATTATGTACATTTTGCTTGGTTTCATCGTATTTCACATATTTTTATTTATTTTAAACCAATTTTTGTAACTTCATAATTTATTTCATTTTACATAATGTCCTAAAATCTAAAGCCCTGCACGCGAAATTGAGTATATACATACATATATAAATAAAATTTAAGTGCCAGTGACTATGATTTCACAACTACTATGTTTTTGGACGCGGTGACAGTTATTTACTTGATACGAAGTCATAAAATACTGTTTTATTGGAGCAAATATTACCTTGCGGAGGAGACTCGACAGCAAATCTTATTTCTATATATAATATGTGTATTTACAAAAAAAGTATATAAATATGTATGTCTATCCATTTGTCTAGTACCCATTGTACAAGCTTCTGCTTAGTTTGGGACTAGATGGTCTTCTGTGAATCCATAAGGCCATATCTTTCAATTGCCTTACAATGCTACCTATTGTGACTACAAAACGCTAGTAAAAAAAGGATTTTAATGAGAATTTCACTGCAAAACAAATAATTTTACGAAGTATTATTTAGTAGTATTCATTAAAACGCATAACGCGGCGCCAACAGCTAGTTATAACTACTTTAAAATATTTACCAATACTTGAGATAAACCACTACTTGACTATAAATGACAAAATAGTAATAAAAATGTACAAAGTAGGACTTACGCTAAGTCCTATATTTATCTTCACTGACCTTGCCATATTTTAAGACTTAGTCACAAATCGTTATTAATAATATCACAACAAAAAAGTGTAAGGTTAAATCTAGCATTATTATCATTTGTCATTCTTATTTTTGACAGTAATTAATAGCTATGTATATGTAGTAGACAGTAACTTATAGATAGTCACTAGGCTATCCCTGCCTTCTGCATGGCATGGGTATCGGATTCGAATCCACGGCGCAAACCAATGACTTTTTGGAGTTCTGCGCGTGTCATGAACATTTTGACAGTCGTCATAGGAAGTCAGTACCTTCTTAATAAACTGACCATGGAATATATTGTTACGGACGGGGTAACGGAATTGGAAGGAAACACCGAGTAGCACTGATGACACTTTATTCCACTTCACACACGACACGCCGTTTAATTTCGACGCAGACAGCACCAACACTAGCATCTTTTGCACTGCACTTTTCACTGCACTTCACTGCACTTCACTGCACTTTACTGCACTATACTTTCACTTTTCACTTTTTACTACTTCTTCTTTCTTCCTTCTACTTCTTCCTTCTTCTTCTTCACTTTACCACTTTTCAACTTAAACTGGCGCTTAGCGCGTCTACACCGCCTTATATACCCCTAAGAATGTTCTAGATCTACTAATTTCGATTGTCTTTTCGTTATTCAATTGTTTTTCCATCTCCTGTCTCTTTTTAACCTTTCCATTCCTTCTTGAAGTTTCTAGAATTTTCTAATCTTTATTCGAAATATTTAAATTTGTGTTTCGTGACGACGGTTTGACATGACACCGGCCGTCACACTACCCCCCTCTAAGACATGCGCGTCCCGCGCATCCTTAGACCTATAATACACCGCTCTCCTATCGACATGGACCAAATGATTAAACTTCGTAGCTATAGAAGCTTGTGATCTATGTGTAAATTTGCTTTCTTTGAGGCACAAAACTTTCCCCATGCTACCACCTTTCATTGGAATTTCCACATCTCCACACTTAAGTATACCACCTTTAATGTCTAATCTGCACTGATGATCTCGAAAGAAATCCAGCCCAACAATACAATCGTCTACGATGTCTGCAATCACCGCTCGTTGCCAGTATAGGTTGTCACCGATTTTTATAGCCACCATCTGTTCGCCTTTAACTGGGATATACTGGCCGGTAGCCGTTGTCAATCGAGGTGTAGTTGACGGTGTTAGAATTTTGCCGTTCTTTCTTACCAAACGAGTTCCTATAACCGTTCGTGTCGCACCGGTGTCCAGGGTCAGCAAACAGGTAACGCCATTGACTGTTCCATCGATAGTTAAACCGTTTCCATCCGTGCGTTGTCGAATACGAACTTTCGGAGCTTTCCGTCTTCTGATCAGCGCTTGCATCGAAGTCCTGGATGTAATCGCTTCCTGATCATCTTTCAACACTTGAACACTAGCGTCAATCTGACGCCTTTCTGCTACATGTTTCGGACAACTACGCCTTAAATGTCCGGGCTCTCTACAGTTATAACACTTTAGGACAAAAGATCTTCGACCAGTTATTTCTTCTGCTGCAATAACTCTATCTCGATCACTCGTCACTTCTTGTTGAACAGCCTCGACTTCTAAAGCATGTGCTAATGCGTCTTTAATGTTGCTGTGGTGTTTCAAGCGCACAGCAGCTCTGACCTCATCGTCATAAATTCCGTCGATAAACGCCTGGAGTCGCATGCTTTGAACTTGTTCCAGGGGTGCCGACTGATAAGCTTTTCGTACCATCTTCGTCACTTCCATCGCCCACTGCTGCAAGGATTCGTTCGGATACTGACGGCGGTTGCGTAACTTGGCTCGAAACACATATTCTAAGTGCTCGTCTCCAAATCTGGATTCTAGAGCCTCAAACAGCTGAACGTAAGTAGCGTCCTTTCCCACGGCCTCAAGCACCGACAATGCTTCTCCACGCAACGCCAGGATGAGTGCAAACTTGGCCTGATCGATATCCCAACCGTTGCTTATAGAGGCGGCTTCGAACTGTATTCTGTAGGCCTCCCAGGAAGTGTTTCCATCGAATAATGGTACTTTTAAATAACCACCAGAACTTGATGAGTTGATAGAAACCGAAGGGCTGTTGGACTTCATCTTCTTTAACTCCTCCTCTATCGTAGCTATGCGGGTGTGTATCTCTTCTGATACTGACGCCATGCGGGACTGCACCTCTTCCTCTATAGTAACCACGCGAGATTGCACTTCACCGATACGCATCTCCATCTCGGCGATCTTACGTTCGTTCTCGGATATATAACGGCGTATCTCATTCTGGCTCTCCATCATCTCGCTAAGCTGAGATTGTAGCTGCTGCGAGTTTTGCTCGAGTTGAGATTCGAGTCGCTGCGAGTTTTGCTGGAGCTGCTGCGAGTTTTCGTCGAGTCGAGATTCGAGTCGCTGCGAGTTTTCCTGAAGCTGCTGCGAGTTTTCGTCGAGTCGAGATTCGAGTCGCTGCGAGTTTTCCTGAAGCGACTGTTGGAATAGTGCAGCAAGGTCTGCCAGAGATAGCGGGTTAGCTGCGCTTGCGGACGTAAATACCCCTCCTTCGTAGCCACCTCCTTGCGAAGGAGCTTCCCTGCCCACAACTTCTGGATTAGAGTCGCCTTGTTCTTGAGCGGCAGCCCTCGCACGTGTCGTAGGCCCTTCCCTTGGCATGACTGGCATCCTTAATCCTTCCAATCCCACTTCTGACACCAATTGTTACGGACGGGGTAACGGAATTGGAAGGAAACACCGAGTAGCACTGATGACACTTTATTCCACTTCACACACGACACGCCGTTTAATTTCGACGCAGACAGCACCAACACTAGCGTCTTTTGCACTGCACTTTTCACTGCACTTCACTGCACTTCACTGCACTTTACTGCACTATACTTTCACTTTTCACTTTTTACTACTTCTTCTTTCTTCCTTCTACTTCTTCCTTCTTCTTCTTCACTTTACCACTTTTCAACTTAAACTGGCGCTTAGCGCGTCTACACCGCCTTATATACCCCTAAGAATATTCTAGATCTACTAATTTCGATTGTCTTTTCGTTATTCAATTGTTTTTCCATCTCCTGTCTCTTTTTAACCTTTCCATTCCTTCTTGAAGTTTCTAGAATTTTCTAATCTTTATTCGAAATATTTAAATTTGTGTTTCGTGACGACGGTTTGACATGACACCGGCCGTCACAATATGTAGTTGCGGAGGTCAGACAGGCAGTCACTCTGTGGAAAAGCTAGTATTCAGCCAAATCTGGTTAGACTAGTAAGCGAACCCCAGGTTGAAACTAGGATAACGACAGGAGGATGAGGCACCTTGAATGTTATGTCAATTAAAAAACAGTTAAATAACAAAGGGAAAAAAAGTAATGACTGTCAAATTGAGTTCTTAAAAATATTTCATATTTTAATATAATTAAGACAAAATGGACCAGTATGACGCCACCGCCCTTAAAGGTAGTATAACCTTTAAAATAATGAGCATGCATTGCTGTTTGTCATAAGTCGGCAAAGTTAAGCAATGCTTGTACAGATCGCCACTTGGATGGGTCATCGTGAAATGCCACAGCATTTACATCAGAACGCTACCGTGCTTCGGAGGGCACGTAAGCTGTCCGTTCCGCTTCTTGTCTCAGCACAAGAATTGTTAGGCCATGGCCACCGCGAATTTCGAGCAAAATAAATTTATCGACAAAGCGTGCAATAATTTTCCCAAGCAAATTCATAAAGATTAAGAGATTTATTTTTGTATTTTGGTAGTTTACAACTCTCTACAATATAAAGTCCTCATCATAGATGATACCGGCTTTACCTAGCTAAATGTCTTCTTGAGAAGAAAAGGCGAATCAAATTCAGGCTCATTTGCCTTCTTTTGATTAATTTTCTTTATATTTTAATACTGATGAAAACGTTTCTAGTATACGTGTAAAATGTATTATTTCCTCTGACACTTACGGCCTGTGAGTCAGTTTTATACTTCAATTTCAAAGTGGCATCGTTTCTTTATACAAAAACCGGTAAATAATTTTCTGTAGGTAAAGTTTACATTGAGGAATCAGGTGAAAATCGAGGGCAGCAATTGGTTCTGTGTAGAAAACCTTGGGAGGAAGGGGGTTCCTTGCTTAGTAGTTGGCGTGTTTTGGCTGAAATATAAACGCTCACTTAGCTCACAAAGGAAAATATCATACTGTTTACCGTAAGCCCATATTAGAAGAGCGCGCTCTATTTCCTAAGAATCAGAATAAAACCTCGACTGAAAAATAGACTAAATGGGTAATAAAAAACATATAATTCCGAATTATTTAAGCATTTTTCCTTTGCCAGCATTTTAGGAGGATTTTCTTCGCTTGACGTGATTATACGTTCATACAGAACCTTTGTGTTGGCATTCAATTCAAACATAATCTCCTTAGTTCCGAGTCTATTTTCAGTATTGTTTTGGAAGCAGACAATACATTCTAACTAGGTACTCATAACGATCAATATCTGAAGGCAAATGTTCAACGGAGCACGAACATCTTTGACTTTCGTCGTGATGGATTCGTTTACAACTGAAGATGGAACCATTCACTGATTAAATGCAAATGTTGTAGTTAAACTTGGTATACAGTCGACGTCTGATGTGAGAACCCGTTCTACAAATTAACTATTAAAATAACAGGACTTTTCTAGTAACTAGTAAAGCGAAGGTTTTCCTCTTTAGTATGAGCGTATAACAAACTTTGGTGTCAGATTTTGTAGACCTCTCGTAGGCCTCGCATGTCGAACAACGATTTTTGTCGAGTAACAACTACCGTCTCCTAATATCTCGCTAATATCAATCTCAATAATAATCTCGCTTTGCAGTTCTATCATGCGTCAATAGGAAGTTTTGGTCTACGATAACACGCTGGCCAACCGGGTTGGTACAAGGATTGATATCGATTTTTACTTCTATTAGCAAAGATACTATTTCATGTAATTTCCTTAGTCATCTCTTACAACACCAACAGAATCCAATGGGTGGTGACATTTTGCATCCTTAAACCATCATCATGTGGACAAAAACACGTTAGCACTCTGATGTTAATGTCACAAGAAGCAGACATCCTCTAAATGGTGACCTCAGCAAGCATTGATTTCCTTTGTCAATCTATTATATATGTCAAGGCAAGACGAAATTTTACATAGGGTATGCTATGGTATAAATCCTTTTGCCAAATATTTTGTATTTCATCATAAATCGTCGTAAAGTTATTAGGTATCACGTGTTGACAAGTCACGCCTGTAATATACTGGGCTTCATCAATCAAGCCGTAGCCATAACTGTAGCCGTCAATATTGATAGATGAGACATGTATAAAAAATAGAACTTTCTCGCGCTCTGCCTGTAATGTCTTTGACGAAACTAAAATGGAATGGAAAACGAAAGATTTCAGATACAACACCATCTAGTCCCAAACTAAGCAGAGCTTGTACTACGGGTACTAGACAATGGATAAACATACTTATATACTTTTTTTAAATACATACATAACATAGAAACACCCAGACCAAGACAAAAATCCATGTTCATGCACACAAATGTTCGACTTGTGCGGAAATCGAACCCGCGACCTTCGGCTTAGCAGTCTATAATTATGACAGAATTTAGCTTTCTCACTGAGCAACAGACGTTCATTTCCCTGTCATATTAAATACTCTTAAAATAGCATGCAGAGTGTGACTTCTCTTGGGTTCATAATAGATTGAAAAGTAAAGTTGCGTTTGTCAAGATAACCACTTGGATGAGTGATCGCTTGTTGTGGCAATTAAATCTGAGCGCTACTAGAGTCCTTCAGCACATAAACACATAAGTCCATCCTTGTTCCTGTATAAAGACAGGCATCGTTTAGTAATCAGTTAGTAGATTTGATATTATATCATCTTATCCGCAAGATGGCGACACCACAATGACACACACGCACAAAAAACATAGACAGATATGTATACCTTGTCAATTTGCAATCTTTAACGTGTATTCTTATACAAACTACAAACAAGCATCTCCCTCCTATGAAAACGTCGTTACGTCACGCTTCCACAAGGCAACATGAATAATTTAAACTAAAGTACCATTCATGCCACGGCGCTATTTCGCGCACGCGTGTCGGATGAATCGGCTCCTATCGAGTAATTAAACAGTGCTGGAGCACGCTATACTTGATTGATGTGTGCCGAAATTGTATGAAATGTTAATGAGTGTGAGGATATTCTGAATCTTAAGGAGAAGCTACCAGCATTTTTTTTGTTAGTTTTAATAATTTGAATATAAAATAAATAAATTAATATATATGTAACGGATCTTTGCAAAAAACATGTTATCTCCAGATATGCATCTATCGACGGCTACCGCACTGGCAGCAAATCCTCGTCAAGGAGTACGCACATTCAAAATTTACAAACATTCAATCAATGGACACGGAGTACATATAATTATCCAGACTCAAAAAACAATTAATGGATCAAAGTGTTGTTTCATTTGGGGATCAAACCTACCACACAGAGCGCAGTGTCAAACCACAAGTTGGCCGGTTTGGTGTCGTCGTTACATAAAAAAATTTTAGTAGTTTCGACTGCACGGTTGGCGTAGTGGCTTAAGCAGCCGCCTCACCGCTTGACACTGTGCCGAAGTGTTTTGGGTTCGATCCCCACACGAGACAACACTTTGTGCGATTCATAAATTGTTGTTTCGAGTCTGGGTGTTCATTGTGTCCGTTAGTGTGTTTGTAAAGTTCCCTGCGACACAGGATTTAGTCCTAATGCGGGAGTTGTCTTTTTCAATAAAAAAATTATAAAAAAAATTTAAGACATTTTGCAACAAAAAGCTTATTTATACAATACTCTCAAACAACTCAAATCATTTCTGCCTTCCAAAACATTATCTGCTCATCATATTTTCATATTAGGTACTTGAAGCGTTTCAGTCTTTACCTCAACTATATGGTAATCAGGGGAAGTCAACGTCAGCTGCCGCCAACACAGGTGTTGTCTACGTGCTTAGAATTTATGACTTCTGACGTGTCTGAACTTGATTATAAATTTAGATTATCTCAGTTTCCTTCGGTAGATATAACGTAGAACACATAGTTTGGAAAGTACTTGAGGTGTTGTATTTTGGGATTACATTGAGTACTTGTTTGGTAGGATCCTGGAAAACTTTTGTATGTGTAGTGAATTTGATGATTGTTTTCAAAACTAAGAACTTGGATAACTGGGGTCTGTGTTGTCAATCATAATACTCGAAATTAGTATGATTTGCTGATTTACGTTTGTGTTTTCAATTATGATATGTATGAGAAACCCACTTTAAAATAATTATTATTTTGTTAGTGCAAATCCAGTACTATAAAATTGTCACGGGAATAAAAAATATAAAAAAAAAAAAACATTTTTGTACGCAAATATATTTTACAAGAATAAATCATCGACGTAAAATACAAAAATAGTACAAATTGCGGCTTTAGATCTAATAAGCTACAGAAAAATCTTACAAGCATTATTTGCGAAATTATTATAAAAATATCTTCTAGGTACCTACAAAAAAAAAATATTGCGGGATCAGATACACCAATATGAATAGGAAAATATCTTATAATAATACTTAAGCTAAATTACAAAATGAACCATACAAATATATAATTATATCTATTACGCTTCCATTTAGGGTATGTTCAGAAATTCCTTTTACAAGGGAGTTAGCTGATTCAAGTTCGTTCATTGTTATTTTTCTTTATTTAAGGAACCGTCTCACTAATCTGTTGTGCGTTTCACAAAACCATTAGCTAGGACTAAGCCTTAATGTAGTGGAAACAGGATCGTACTCGAGTTTTATCTTTCAGAAAAAAATATATTCAATTTTAATCTCGACGAAGAATGCGCGAAATCAGGAACCGATTGGGCAACTGTGTTTATGTAAATAACGTTTTGTTTGGAAGGAAAAATATATTTTTGCTTTTTGCTGTAATAGATTTTATAAGCATGTAAGGTAATAGGTACTAGAAAATATGGTAGATGAATAAGCTCGGACTTAATTTGAATAGAACTTTTTTGTCAGTAGTTGAAGGAATGACTGAAACCACACCAATTTTCAATGAAATTTCACGATCAATCTCCAAATAACTACGCGCTGTATACCCATTATATAAATATTACTATCCATGATGATATACGTAACTTATGCAACGAAACAACCAAAACTGTTAATTACGCTGAATCATCATCATAAACCTCGCTAAAGTCAGTCCCACTGCTGGGCACAGGTCTTTTCTCAATATGAGAAGGTTCAAGCCATAGAGCATCAGCAGACTAGGTACGTATCGTGGTATCATACCAGAATAGTAAACGCAGATATAACTCTTAGACATGTAGGTTTCTTCGCGATGTTTGTCATCACCGTTTACCGAGTGATAATTAATAATTTGGACATAACTTCGATAAGTTTAGTCATGATGCGCACTATTGGTTTGAACCACAACCCTTTGCGTAGAAGTCTGTTCGCTACTCCTCTAGGCTATCGCGGCCTTATAAATAATTTAATAACAAACCTCAATATAGCCGATAAAAGCATGAATAAAACAGATGAAATTTATTCACAGAAAGCAACTCATTCCCTCCTGGAAGGGTTAATGGGTAGTAAGCAGAAACATTTACATTCTAACTGGCGGCAACCGATTAAGAGGAAAGGTTCTACGATATTAACAATATAAATTCTTGAGGACGTTATAACGAACCTACAGAATTAACATTAAGATTATGATATCAATTTCATAATTACACTTGCGTATGCAATTATAATACAGAAGTTGCGCTTGTAATAAATAGCGAATGCTTAATTCCGAATGAAATGATACAATGATTATTGCATCCCTATAAATACTTTGTAAACATCGCAATGTTTCATATCCATTGCTTGTTTTATTCCGCTCGACGATTTTATTTCACTTACCTAACCAGCGGGTGATTTTGAAAATATTTATGTTATCGTTTCCTGTTTGTTGATGAGTTTCTAGGCACGAGGCCATTATGAAATGAAACCTCTTTGCTAATGTTGCAAGCGAGTCTTTTTGCAAAAAGTATGTGTTATTCGTTCTGCATAATTTTTTTTTTCGACGTCTGTATTAATATTGCGTAGGAAAACTCAATCAACTGAAATATTTCATTAATTTGACTTTGTGATAACTGATATTTCTTTGTCATGTTAAGTAAAGAATCCTGTAAGCGATCAATCTCTGTCTGCAGGCAATGAATATCAGTATCATATTTTAAGAGATTATTATCTAGTCGAGTCATACAAATAGACATGTCTTCCTTTAGAGCTATATACTTGCGGCAATAATTGACATTTGATTTTGAACCTCTAAATTTTTCTCAACAACTTTTCCTTTTTCCTAATTTGTTTATTCAACTTTACATACTTTTTCAGTTTATTTGATGAGTTTATGGTTTTACTTGATTGAACAATTGAATTGTCATTAGTTAAGTCAATTGTAATAACTTTGTTACCTTCTATGTTTGAGTTGGCAGAAACCATAGATGGAGCGCTACCAACCAGCTCATCAAACAGTGATTGTGAAGTTGTTGCTTTGATGGACCGGTCTGCACACTCCAATCTATTAATATGATTACTAGCCTCACTTACGAGGCCCTCTAACTGGGTGATGCGCTTGAGAGCGGTCTCAAACTCATTACTACAACTGTCAAAATTTTTCACTATTGATTGTAACCTATCGCGTTCATCTAAAGATGTAATTAAATGAGAATGGATTTCTACCATCTCAGTTATTAGCTGAGAGTTTTCTCTAAAATCTATAACATCTCCCTCTCATTGTCATCATGCTCATTTTGTAGTGTCTCACACAAATCCTTGTATTTCTTAAGTTCTAAAAGCGTTAGTTGAAATTTTTCCTCTTCTTGACGCGCCCTCCTGGTAATCATCTTGTTATTAGATTAAAAAGAACGCAAGAAACTCAAGAACAACAGACTTAAAAAATTATAATTACTTATTGCTATTGAATGACACTTAGGTTTGTGTAAGGCACCAACCAAGATGAGCGGGGTAATCGAGATATGTTCACTAGGTATTTATTACTTGTGAAAATAGTTTAAATATTCGATATTACGTAAACTTAGCGCAACTGCTCGAATATAAGAAAGGTAATGCAAAGTATTTTAAAATTAAACAGTTCTTTTGTTTGACAGATGACTTTGCAAAACTTTTACTATGTGTTATTCACCAACATTCACTTCTAATTATGATATTATACAGTTAATTATTATTATTACACACTAATAAGCACTTAAAACACAAATAATACCTAATAAAATGTATTAAATCAAATAAAGTAAAATAAATATTGGGAGAAGCACAGTTTTACGTCTCACTATCAGTGTTGCCAGAGACCTTCTGTTCTGTCATGAGTTAATAGGAACAAATAATCCAGTGTAAGCTGTTAATGATATTAACAACTTTTTTGCTAACATTGGAAAAATCCTGGCTGTAAATATTATCAGAAGCCACATACCACATAGGGAGTCGGTTAACATGAATATTAGTAAAAAAACATTTGTTCTTTTACCTTCGGACTGTGACGAGGTTAGGTCGTTGATTCAGGATCTCAGAATTTATAGTGCAGTTGGATTAGATATGATTTTGGCAAATATTTTGAAAACATATAAAGCAGTTTTAATACCGCCAATTACATACGTCTGTAACCTATCGCTATCTACTGGAGTGTTTCCAACAGTATTAAAAAAATCGCGGATTTGTCCAATACACAAGAGTCAGGGGGGCAGGGACTGTGTTATTAACTATCGGCCAATTTCTATCCTGCCAACGCTCTCTTAATTACTGGAACGACTTTTGAATAAAAGATTAGTACGATTTTTAGAAAGCTTCAACTTACTATCAAACGCACAATATGGATTTCGTACTAAAAAATTAACTGAAGACGCTGTTCATGAGCTGAGAAACACAAAAGTAACAAATTTGGACAAAAATCAAAAAGTCATAGCAATTTTCTTAGATCTGGCTAAGGCTTTTGATACAGCCTCTGTCCCGCTGCTGTTAAAATGCTTGAGAACCTTGGAATAAGGGGTATGCCCTTAAATCTTCTTAAAGACTACCTTAGTGACCGTACACAATTAGTGAGCATTGAAAACTACACTAGCAACGAAATCCCTATATGTTTTGGTGTCCCCCAAGGCAGCATATTAGGTCCAACTCATTTCTGGCCTATATAAATGATTCATGTTCTCTGAAAGTTTCCCGGTATATACGGTAAGATAATCACATTTGCAGATGACACTGCTCTGCTTTTCTGGGGTGAAAGTTGGACTCAAGCTCTTGCATGCGCCCAGGATGGTTTTAATAGGGTAAATAGACGGCTTCAAAATAATATTTAGACGTTAAATGTTGAGAAAACTAAACTTTAAATGCAATTTAAACTTCTTATAGCTTTCGCTATAAGAAGTTTAAATTGCATTGTTGACTCGTTCAATATCTACTCACACACGTGTCTTGATCCCACTGATGGTACTTGCTTCTGTCCTACCCTGGAGAAAACAGATACCATTAAGTATTTAGGAGTTGTTATTGACAATAAGTTGACTTTTCAGGGCCATATTCACCTGCTATCAGGTAGAATTCGAAAGCTATAGTATATTGTATAACCTCTTGGGGCGGCACATCTAAGACACACCTTATGATTGAAAAAGCGCAAAGAGCTATTCTGAAAGTGAGTTCTTTTTTACCTTTCCAACACCCTACCGCCGATCTCTACATTCAATCTGATGTACTAACAGTCCGTCAGCTTTATATTTTGCATACAGTAATCAAGAAGCACTCTCTTAGTGTTTTTGATCCTGAAAATCATCTTTCCAAACGTAGAAATGATATAGTTTGTAGTATACAGAAATTCAACACAAGTTTTTCACATATTTTTTTCTGTTACCAGGGCGCCAACCTTTATAACAAACTCAATAGAGTATTTTCGTTACATAATCTTACTAAATTAGCCTGTAAATCGCTAGTAGTAAAATGGTAAAAAGAACTGGATAATATAACTACAAAAACTTTACTTTATAATCTTTAGCACTAATCTTCACTGCTCTAAACTAATTCAAAAAATTAATCTCACATGCATTCACACACGCACGCACACGCATCCACATGCGCGATCGCACACACAACACACACACCCGCGCGTACACACACACTCACACACACACCCACACACGCGCGTACACATACACTCACACACTCACCCACACACGCCCGTACACACACACTCATACACATATGTACTTTTAGCATGTAATTAATGTATTGTAATTATTTTTCATAATTTTAAGTCTTAACCTTATCATGTAAGGAACTATTATATTATCAAGAGAGGGCGTTGGTAACTGCGACACAGTTCAATACTTTTGCAGTTACCATCGCATATTATTTCTTGTATTGTATGTGTTTTTAGTTCCAATAAACATTATTATTATTATTATTTATCTTCAAAGCCTACCCGACGATCAAAAAACAGGCATACTTTCAAACATCTTACACAATACACAATCTACACATAAAGACGCGTGCACTGCACTACAAACAACTACTCTTTCATTCACTGACGAACACACACACACACACACTTACAAACGCGCACAAATTTAGTTTTATTTCGAGGCATTTCGATATGTATATAATTAAAGGTTTAGTATTTTCTCTTCTTTTATATTAGTTAATTCTATATTGTTATTATTAAGTACATAAATGGTTGAATTTGTCGCCAAGTATCCGGATGTTGCTGGGTGAGTTCCTGGTGATCTGTGATACAGGTTCACGCCTACTTCAGACACCAGTCCTCACACAATTATAAAAGTGTTTACTGTAATAGTACAATGTAAACTTGTTTGTATGTTGTGAGGAGAATAAATAAATAAAAAATAATATAGTAAACATGGTCTTGTCCTGTAGAGAGAGAAACTCTTTAATTGTTAAAACTTACAATGCAGATCGTCACACCGCCGTTATTACTAGTCCATTTTCAGATCAGCTTACTTACTCTGTCAGGTATGGTTAACTATTTTTTTTTCTTTATTTAAAGAGTTTTAGTTGTAACGTATGTTACTCCTAAGGCGGGCGGTATTGTAACGTATGTCCGGTACTTACCGCGTTGCGTCACAGTACCGCCCATACGCTCGGCCAATCAGAGAAAGCCATCGTCCGCACTCGCAAAGCCTGACCAAATATGGTCATAAACGGACTCTCAGCCTGATGGAGGGCCCGGTATATAAAGGGGCCGACAGAGAGGCCGGCACCGCTACTCTAACGTCGCTTCTACTATAACTAAGCGTACCTACTGACCCTACGTCGTATTTACGTGTATCCTGGTCCCAGCTACGGGTTCCAGGTTTACCTTAAGCTCCGGGCTACACTACCTAGACCGCTACACCTGCTGCATCGCCTTCGGCGTCGCCTCTGCCGAAGAGTCTGGCCTGCGAGTATCTGCCGCTACGCGCAGCCCTTCGAGCAACCTGCCCTGCACACTACCGGAGGGAACAGCGTGGGAGACTGCAGCCCTTAGTGTTCAGGCCAGTGTTGTGTTGTTATTATAATAACGACACGTTGGCACCAGACCTAGCTTACAGTCACAAACCTAATAACCGAGCGCGTAATAATTCCTACAATAATTATCACGTTGCTACTATAGAGGGTACGTCCGAATACACTGTGAACAACGAACCTAGCAAACCTAAGTCTAAACCTAGCTCTGTCGCTCTAGTCACGTCCAAGTACTGCCCGCGCTGCCGAATCAATGATCACAGTTTGAATGAATGCAAACGCGACCGCTTCGCAATTTGCTTCAAGTGCGGCTGTAGGGATGTGACATTCCCTAACTGCCCGAACTGTAAATCGACGAAACCAAAAAACTAGTTGGTCAGGGTCGGGGCGTGTCAAAATCTAAATTAGGTTCTACAACCTATTCAACCAATTTTGACAAAGATGATTGGAGAAATTGGCTAAACACTCTAAAAGTGTATTTCTCTAGTTATTCCGTCGCCTCGATCCTGGATAATAAACCTAAAAATGACCTACGGCCCTATGTTAACGTAACGATTAACAGTTTACCTATTTGTGGATTGCTCGATTCCGGTTCAGCCGTTACAATTCTAGGTAACAACTCCCATCTGGAGGTAATTACTAAAACCGGGTTAGAAATACAGCAGTGTCACAACACTAATTCCATTCGGTCCGCGGGTGGAAATATATTGTTGCCGCGCGGTTTTATCAACTTACCCACTACTTTTAATAATCAAACCCACTTATTGAAAGCTTATATTATTCCAGAAGTTACAAGTAATTTAATTTTAGGCATCGATTTCTGGAAACTATTTAAATTACTGCCTAACCATATCGCATCCGTATGCATGTCTAAAACATTGCCGTGTAGTGTGATAGGTGAAAATAAGCTAAGTAACACGAACGTATTGCAATCTTTTAGTGAGTTGAGTGAGTCACAACAGACAACGGCTAAGTTAATTATAAAGCAATACGAGTCGATTTCTACTGAAAAAACCGGTTTAGGACGAACTCACTTAATAGAACATGCAATAGACACTGGCGATTCTGCGCCGATACGCCAAAGATATTATAGGTTACCGCCGGCGAAATTAAAAATAATTATTGACGAATTAGACGAAATGCTTGCATTGGGAGTGGTAGAAAAATGCGAAAGTCCGTGGTCGTCACCGATTTTACTAACGCCTAAGAAAGACGGTAAACTAAGGTTTTGTTTAGATAGTCGGAAACTTAATTCTATTACTAAAAAAGACGCGTACAAACTACCTTACGTATCCGAAATTTTAGACAACCTTAGGAACGCTAGATATCTAAGTAGTATAGACTTATCTAAGTCCTTTTGGCAGACGCCTCTTCGCGAATGTGATCGTGATAAGACTGCGTTCTATGTGCCTACTAGAGGAACATTTAGATTTGTGACTATGCCGTTTGGTTTAACGAATGCGCCTGCGACACAACAGCGTTTGGTGGATCACTTGTTTACGAACAGTCCTGAGTTCGAAAACTCTGTATTCGTTTTTTTAGATGATATCGTGCTTATATCGCCATCCTTTAATGCTCATGTGTCACTATTAAATAAAGTATACGAAAAATTAAAATCGGCCAACCTTACCATCAACTTGGAAAAATCTAAATTCTTCCGTGATGAATTGAAGTACTTGGGCTACGTAGTAAACTCTAAAGGATTACAAGTAGACCCATGTAAGGTGGAAACCATTCTTCAATATGCTACGCCTAAGAATAAAAAAGAAGTCAAAAGGTTCTTAGGCATTGCATCATGGTATCGGCGATTTATACCTAATTTTAGTACTATTGCCGGTCCTCTGAACAAACTTACCTCTACCGGTAAGAAAGCCGCACCATTTCAGTGGTCGGTGGAAGCTGATGACTCGTTTTGTAAACTAAAACAATTGTTAAGCTCCGCACCAATATTATCGTGTCCCGATTACGAGAAACCTTTTCAAGTTCATACAGATGCGAGTGCGAGCGGCATCGGTGGGTTACTTACACAAGAAATAGATGGCGTGGAACTACCTATCGCTTACATGAGTAGGTCACTAAATGCACAGGAACAAAACTACAGTATAACAGAACGGGAGACATTAGCAGTTCTAACAGCCCTCGAATATTGGCGCTGTTATTATTTAGATAACGGGTTAAAGTTTGTTGTGTATACTGACCATTCCGCACTGAAATGGTTCCTAAACTTGAGCAACCCGACTGGTAGATTAGCTCGGTGGTCGGTTCGTCTGTCAGCCTTCAACTTCGAAATAAAGCATCGGCGCGGTGCGGATAATATTATAGCCGATGCGTTATCACGATCCCTACCTGTAAATATAATTAACGTGAATAATAATAACGTGAATGACCCTAATGTTAACACTGATCAATGGTATTCAGCCACCTACAAAGGTTGTTTATCTTCGCCTAATGACTATGCAGACTATTCTATTAAAAATAATAAATTATATCGTTTGATTAAATCTAGGTGTATGCTAAGTAAGGAGTTCGAATGGAAAGAAGTACTACCTTCTTCTGATCGAAATAATGCCATATTAGAAAACCATGCCGAACCCACTTCGGGGCATTTCGGTATATTTAAAACTTACAAGCGCTTAGCACTGCGTTACTATTGGCCCAAAATGCGCGATGACGTAGTTAAGTTCATAAATTCTTGCGACACTTGTATCGCGCACAAACATCAGAACCACGCACCATTGGGAACCATGGGACGACCCAAAGTGTGTTCACGACCCTTCCAAACCATTAGTGTAGATTTGATGGGGCCACTACCCGTCACAAGAAAACAAAACGCCTACATCTTCGTAGTAACTTGTTGTTTTAGTAAATACTGTCTACTTTTTCCTATCAGGCGCGCAACTGCTGAAATAATAACTAATATTTTGGAAGAAAAAATATTTTTAGTTCATGGTATACCATCTACAATTATATTGGACAATGGTAAACAGTTTGTCAGTGCTACTTTAAAAGCTATGTTGCGCAAGTACAAAATCCCTAATCTTCATTATACTCCTAAATATTCCCCACATGTCAATACGGTCGAACGCTATAATAAAACCATTGGTTCTACCTTAGCGGCGTTTGTAGGAAATGACCAGAGATTATGGGACACTCTCGTACCTAAGGTGCAGTTTGCATTAAATACTGCAGTTAATGAAGTCACGGGCTATACACCTAGTTTTTTAGTCTATGGACGTGAACTAGTTCCATGCGGCTCACACTATGTCGACACAGACGCTGATGATATAGTATACATACCTAGGGACGATTACGCAGAAAACATAGGTCACTTATCAGGCATATTTGACAAAGTTCAGGCACTCCTCATTCAAGCTCATGCTAGGAATTCCCAAACGTATAATTTACGCCGTAAACCAGCTGAGTTTAATGTGGGAGACACTGTATGGAAACGGACTTTTTATCAGAGCGACAAGGATAAGTCCTTCTGTAAGAAACTAGCCCCTAAATTCGTGAAGTGCACAGTGATTAATAAAAAGTCGCCTCTCGTTTACGAGTTGTCGGACGCGTCTGGAAATTCTATTGGGTTTTGGCACATTAAGGACCTAAAACTTATACACTATGGTGCCTAACTATTTGTTACAAACCGTAGAAGACTTTCCCTTCCTTCTCTCTATATGCCGTCTTAGCTTGGACAGTAGCGGACTCATAGACCTAACGCAGCTAGTCGGATTTTCCTTGTTAGCCACGTAAAATCCTCTCCTAAGGCGGGCGGTATTGTAACGTATGTCCGGTACTTACCGCGTTGCGTCACAGTACCGCCCATACGCTCGGCCAATCAGAGAAAGCCATCGTCCGCACTCGCAAAGCCTGACCAAATATGGTCATAAACGGACTCTCAGCCTGATGGAGGGCCCGGTATATAAAGGGGCCGACAGAGAGGCCGGCACCGCTACTCTAACGTCGCTTCTACTATAACTAAGCGTACCTACTGACCCTACGTCGTATTTACGTGTATCCTGGTCCCAGCTACGGGTTCCAGGTTTACCTTAAGCTCCGGGCTACGCTACCTAGACCGCTACACCTGCTGCATCGTCTTCGGCGTCGCCTCTGCCGAAGAGTCTGGCCTGCGAGGATCTGCCGCTACGCGCAGCCCTTCGAGCAACCTGCCCTGCACACTACCGGAGGGAACAGCGTGGGAGACTGCAGCCCTTAGTGTTCAGGCCAGTGTCGTGTTGTTGGTCGGTCACACTCGTTGCAAGGGAAGTGAGACAATACTCTGCAATAAACGCATCTAAAACCTCTACCGCGTTTTTACTACCAGAACCCGTTACATAGTCACTTAGGACTACGACACTCCATTGGTCTAGCAACATATACATAACAGCAGTACTTAAGAAATAGTTTAAATCTTACTCATACTAGGGTTAATGAGCGTCGCCGCATACCACAAAAACAATTTTATATAATGCAATAGCAGCCTCAGATAAGGGATAAGCTAGTATACGATTACAATTTCCAAACTCTCTTAAATTGCCAGTGGCGTATATCATTTCGTTTCTTATATCTTCGTTCCGCACACATTCCACCATAATATGTATCGCATCATCTAATATGCCACACTCAATACAAAGAGGAGATAAGACCTTCGTCATCAAATAAGCGAACTTATTAAGTGGAACGTGTCCGGAACGTAATCTAAAAGCTGTTACTAATAATTGCCTATTTAGAGTACAGTCCTCAAACCATGGAGATTTCCAGGGATCATCCTGAAGTGTTTTGTACCATATGTCTTTTTCCACTGATCGCTCATTAAAATTAATCTTCCAAATGTTGTAACAGTGTTCTCGAATTAAATGAATGCAATCAGTGAAAAAAGGCAATGAATTTATAGGTATGCCCTCGTCAGACGCCTGTTTTGAAAAGGTATCTACTTTTTAATTACCTTCTAGACCGATGTGGGAAGGGATCCACTGTAGGATCACCTCCCTTGAATTGGACGCTAATTCGAATATAATTCTGATTATTTCGTAGGCTATCGGTGTTCCTTTTAAATAAGAGGTACAACGAGCCATATGTTGAAGCGCACTTTTAGAGTCACAAAAAATAACAACTCTATTGATATCTATAAATTGTATGTATGTTAAGGCTTTAAAAATAGCAATCAATTCAAGGGAAGTGGTACACATGCTGTGAGATATCTTATACTTAAAATTTTCATTAGTTTGCGGATTAAATATGGCGATACCCATACGAAGGTTAATGTCCTTGGACGCATCAGTATATATTTAATAATAACTATGATACTTACTGTTAATAAACAGAGAAAATTTTTCGTGAAGTACTCCAGGTAGAATGAGATATCCCTTCGATATTAGCTTTAAGGCGCTGTTATACCTCAGAAGCCATGAAACAACTAATTTTTCGTCGCGCATCTAGCCATAACGGTACATATTACAAACTAGCAAAAAATAGAGCTTAAAGTAAAAAGTCTGAACAAAAGACTTTTGAAATAATTTTGTATGTATGTAAAATAGAATCACGGTAAAAAAATCACAAAATCGAGGCAGAAAATAATCTTTCGTCTCACTGTTTGCAATATTTTGATCGTAAGCTGTCATATTTTATTTGATAATATTGTAGGAAATCTAATGAACTAAAGAATTACCCTATTTATTTTCATATTATACGTGTATATTTTGTAAAATTAAATAAAATCTGCCAAACGTCTATGATTTTGACGCTCGGTAGATCCCATCAATATCAAATGCTTCAGCAATTTAAAGCTTATTAGCATAAGCGGTGTACTGAGTGTCAGTTGCTACTTTACGCCCCGCCCAGACCTCATCATTCGGCTATGAGCCCTGTGAGAGATATGTCATGTCGCTTGCATCTCCGCTGCACGAAATTTTACGTAAACCTGTTTGTTATTATAATACGCATTTGAGTTCGTAATTTCATGTTTTATGTTATAGACTGAATACTATGAATCAAATAGGCTTTTCATGTAACTATGAGCACATATAATAAGGACCTAAGTTTATACTCTTGTTGCGTTTAATGTGTTATTGTTTCTGTGCTTATAAATATATAATTAGAAGAATAAAATACGGACAATTAGAGAAATGAAGTTCTACGAAGGATTTGTACAAGAAAGCGTCGTAATAAAATAGAAATTCATCCATGGCCAAGTGATTATGAAATATGTAACATTTTTACACAAATTATTTTCATAAGAGTCTTTTATGACTAACTATGTTATAGATTATCGATTATGCATAATATAATTATATAAATTATTCTCAAAATACATAGCTGCCACAGTTTTCAATTTTTGCAAGAGTAATAACATAAAATCGAATCATTTTATGTACCTATATTGCAAATTCATTAGCTTGTCAGAGCGCCTGGAGCGCTAAGATGCCGTCACGGCGAACAATAAACAGCGCTAATATGGCGCTCCGCAATCCGCACACAAGCGGTAACGAATGTTGTATTATTGTGTTGTTAGGTACATCGAGTAAAACTTTAATTATTCATAAACTATTAGGTATGTCTCAGTACATCTTATATCTTTTTAATTTCTAAAATCAATCATTTATAAGTAAGAAGGTGACTTCTCTGTTCGCTATAACACAAGATACCTATAGTATTTTTTTAATAATAAAGTACGTAACTAATTATCTTTATTGTAATTACAGTGAAGTTAAATATAACAGTTCTGCAACGTCTTACACACATTTGACTGCAGTCATTCCTAACACGATCTATTCAAGAGCTAGCCAAGAAATGCCAAACAATTTTTTTAACAATTTTGACTCAAATTCCGCAGTGATAAGCAAAAAGTACAAGAGGGATAGCAGTGACTGGTTCGAATTGCGTAAGAATATGTTGACAGATTGAAATTTTGGTATAGTGGTAAAAAGAAGAGATAACAGCAGTAAAGCCAACTTAGTAAAAAATATTTTGTACAAATAAAATATTTGCAATGTAAAATCAGTTGCGCATGGAATCTAAAATGAACAACTGGCTTTGCAACAACTGGCGAAGCAAGAAAATGTAACAATTGAGCCTTGTGGATTATCCGTTTATTGGTGCCACGCCAGATGGATTAATAGGTCCAAACACGATTGTGGAAATTTAATGTTCTATTGTTGCCTATAAGAATGGCCTGAAGAATAGTATAAGAGCAAATAAAATACAAATATGGAAACATGATAAAAAAGTGAACTGACTAGTCTAAACAAATATTGTAATTGTTATTACCAAATTCAGGGGCAACGCCGCGTTACACGCAAACAAAAGTGTTTATTTGCTGTGTGGAGTGGCGTTTTTTGGGAGAAAAAAGCTTGTGGCGTTTTATATGAATTGGCAGTTGCCTGAAATTGTTGATTCTCGTCAAGCTCAAGGGATGGCATTGCGAGATCACGAAGAGGAAAATGTTTCATCAGTGCTTGAAATTTCTACAATACCAAGCCGTAAAAGGAAAGTAAATGAAACTGTGCCTCGTGAACAACAGCAAATAATAAGTATTGAAGCCTTATCACCTCACACACTGCCTTTAACATTCGATGAGAATAAAAAAAACCTGCCGGGTTGTAGCAGACAGCTAACTTTTGATGAGCTGTAAACTCTGTATTTCGTTAATAAATGATAAATGAATATAAATAAATATCTTTTAATATTTATTTTCTTTGAAACAACACATATTTGAAGCGAAAGAAATTTTTTATATTTTTCCATACAAACATGTATGAGGAGAGCTAACGAAAAAGCAGTAACTCAAATTCTAATTCTATAATTTTCTAAGCGACATAGCAGTATCTGATGAATAAGGTATATCCACATATTATATTTTTGATGTTTCATCTATTTTGAAAAATAATAATGGGTTGGGTTTCGAAACGAGTCGCCTGAATTTGAGGGTATTGGTAGTGTAGGGGGCGTAAGGGAGTTCGATTTAATCCCCTAAAAGTAATTTTGGCTGCCGGAGTTGCGTCTAAATATTTTTAAACAATTTCCAAAATTTCATAAATACTTCGGCAATTATGCAAAACGGAACTTAGTTTTTATACTTTAGTACAGTTTTACTGTAGCGGCCCGCAACGTAACAGGATCGTTTTGCTGAGGTGTTAAAGTAGGCTCCCCTGTTACGTTGCGTCGCCAAGCCGCCACAGTCGGTTTACCTCTGCCGTTCTATCGTAACGTGTCGTACTGTACTATATATATATGTATTCAAAATTGTAATTGTCGAGACAATATATTAATATTCGTTTACTGAAGTTCCTTGAGTTTTACTGAAGAAGTCCTTAACAACCTTCTGAGGAGTCAGTGGATTGTGGCGCAATAGAGAACACCCACCCAATTATCGCCAAAGTGGAAACCCCGACGAAATATCATTTTTAGGTTTTTTGTGAAAAACGTGAAACGAAACGCAAAACTGCCATCTTGGAATGGTCATATTGACAGCTAATGTCAAATTTGTGCGTCATTGCTTTCGAGTGCCTATGGTTAGGTGCGACTGTAATAAGTAACTAAATAGGTTATGTTAGGTTCTCTTTTGACCCTTAATCCGAAAATAGGAGCCCTTCGCAGGGCTCCGTCAACCTTAGTTTATTAAACTAGTGTGATGAATGTGGAAGTTGGCAGTGCCATACACACCGATGTTTGGAGATTTTTTTTCAGAGGAAGCCAAGTATTTCCGGCAAATGAAAATGGTGAGGGGGGTTTCAAGACCTCCGCTCCTCCCTCTCCAATCACTCACAACCCCTAAAAACGGCGACGTATTTCGAAACCTTTACCATAATAATTATACCCATAATAACAATAAACATCCATAAATAAATAAAAGAAATCAACTTTTACTAAACTTCAATTATCTCGTAACTCGCTCTAGTTGAGATACGGCTTTTGCGTTTAGTAGAGGAGTATTGTGTTTTTCAGGGTACCGTTGCCAAAAATTGTAAAAATTTAACCCTTATAGATTCGCAATGTCTGTCTGTCTGTCTGTCCGCTCGTATGTCACAGCCAATTTATTGCAAAACAGATTTGAAAACTGGCAGGAATGGAATTAGATGTAGGTATTCTATGAACTGCTTCACTATTTTTATACAAAAACAAAACAAACATAATAATGGCATAGTAAAAACAGAATAGTAAGATAGCTTCATACAAATCGGCCGCCGCGCTGCTGCGCTGGTTTGAATGTACGCGTGAGTCGCCGGCGCCGTGTACGCATGCACTTTTCACGCACACAATCTCACGAGCGCGGCAAGCTCGGCGCGGATTCAGTACGGGATGCATCGCGCGTCTGATCGAGCGCATTCATGTAGGTACTACACTGCTCGCCCGCTTGAATTGTTTATATACATTCAGTTTTGTAATAAACGTTATTAATAATATAAAATGTGTTAAACGACAGTAAATTTAACTTGTTACTTTTTCTCATTAAAAAAGGCATTTAGATAGTTATATAACGCTTAGGTAGTCAGTAGGTATTTGAGAAAAAATAAATTCAAGCTTAAATTGTGAAGTATTCAGCGCGATCACTTAAAAAAGCGGCGAAAAAGCGCGAGCGCCGACAAAGCCGGCGCCACGGTGTAAACAAGTGACAACCCGTGCGTCAACGCAAGAGTAGGCAATTAACTCGCCAAGTGGCCTTAGCTAACCTACTATTCTGTTTTTTCTATGATAATGGCCTCTCCATACATGGAACTGACTTAATTATTTTTATCCTCTTACGGCACGTAGGTATTTACCTACTTTTGTCAACTATTAATACCTATAACGTCTAATGTAAACCAGTTTTGCTCATGGCTGCACTGAAAACAAAAATTGCGCTATGCCTATATTGTACAAGCAGATTGATGTATGTAATATAAATTTTAATATCAGTATCTCAATTCAATATGCTAAAACGTTTTGCTTGCGATTTTGAAATATTGGAATACGGATGTCGCCAGAATACGGCCGCACGCGACGAGAATGAAGGGGGGCGCCCCGCAGTAGACGGAGCTAGGCTCCCTTCACCTCCCCTGCTTCACCCCCTCATTTACCAAAACAGTCGCTTAGGACAGCGCCTTAACTATAGCGCTTAAGTTATAAAAACTACTCCAGCGGTCCAACGAGAACGTACTCACACACGGTTGGGAATCTATATTGATATCTTTGAATTTTAAATGTATTTCAATGAGAATAGGAATATTTTTACGTCTCCAATATCTACGTGAAGTGAGCAAACTTAATTCTTTAATAACAGTGATCGTAATATTGTTAGACAATGACATCGATTTAAGCCAAAATTTGCTGGCGAGAAATAATCTACGAATATGTAAAGGAGTAATACAAAGCTCACTCTCCATCACGTGTATGGGAATGCTTTTAACAAAACCACCGATTATACGCATAGCTGCGTTCTGAACTTTTTCCAACTTATATAACTTAGATTTGCAAGCAGTATCAAAAAGAAATCCACCGTAATCCAAACGACTCCTAATTATTGAAATATATAAGCGTCTTAGATGCTTAGGGTGTACACCCCATCCTGGACCAGCCAATACTTTAAGAATGTTTAGAAATGAGTGTGCTTTCTCATACAATTCGTTAATGTCTTTAGACCATCTCAGAGAGCGGTCTAACCACATACCTAAATATTTTATATTTGCTACTTCTTGCAATGGTGTAGAATTTATTGTAATACAACAGTTATCTCTGTTAATTCCTTTTTTAAATATGCACATTTTACTTTGTATAGGTGAAACAGTTAAGCCTAAATTTTCTAATATTTTCACTAAGATGTTTAAAGAACCCTGGAGGGAATTACGAGCGTCATTCAAGAACCTGCTTGAAGAGTACAATGCAAAATCATCCGCATATTGAGATATGAATACATTGTTTATAGAATTACAAATATTGTATGTGGCGATATTGAACAGTAGCGGAGAAGGCGGATCGCCTTGTGCTAGACCCTGATTAGTAGTTCGGCTGATAAAAGTATTATTGTATTTAATCTTTAAATTTCGTAAGCTAAGGTAATTCCACAAATAATTACACACTTTAGCACCTACACCAATTTGATTTAAAATGGCTAATAATGAAGTTAAGTTTATATTGTTATACGCATTATCAATATCGAGGAAGCATGCAAGAGTAACTAAATCATTTGAAAATCCTGACTGGATCCTTGTAATTAACCGCGTAAGACTATCCAAGCTAGATCTCGATTTTCTGAATCCTACTGTCTCCTCTGAAAACAATTACTTTTTCTCAAAAAACCACTCTAGTCGTCTGTTCAAAATTGAATGAAATATTTTACAGACACACGAAATCAAACTAATAGGACGAAGAGATGAAATGAGCGAGGGGTCGCGTCCTGGCTTTTGAATTGGAATTACGCTAATGTCCCGCCACTGAGATGGAATGAAGCCTGTTGATAAAAAAATATTGTATAAGGCAAGCAATATTTTCTTGCCGGCAACAGGTTAATTTTTTATCATTGAGAATGATATATCATCACACCCTGGCGCCGTGTCACTTTGCTTGATACAAGTTTCTAGTTCCTGTAACGTAATTACGCTTTCTAATATATTATTGCTGGACATGAAGTTAGGTTTAGATGGCAGAACATATGCAGGACATAAACTTATTAATAATAATTCACTTTTATTTTGTTCCATAAATGATCTGCGGGATGCGTTTCCCTTCGCCCATTTCATCCTCTTCCACATTTCACCTGCAGAAATATTAGAGTTTACATTGTCACAAAATTGATGCCAATGGTTCCTAGCAGCCATTTTAATCAATCTTTGAGACTCCTTCACACACTCAGTAAGAATAGTTAAATTACATGGAGTAGGATTTTTTCAAAATTTTGATAGTGCAAGTCTCCTTTTAGCTACTGAATGTGACAATTGTGGCGTCCAGTATGGTTTTGGAACGAATTTAGATGTTGGGTTTAAGTTATGTTTTTTAAAGGGTATAAATTCGTCTGCTGTTTGATTAATATGGTTAATAAAATTATCATATAAACGCTGAGGTTCACCCGTAATAGCAAAATCAGAAAATTTATTATCCAGGCAAGTTTTATATGATAACCAATCGGATAGTTTAAAGTTACGAAGTTTAGCAAAATGTGGACTATAAGAAGATACACTAGAAATGTAAATTATGAGGTGGTCGCTACCCAAGGATTCATTACTTACTCGCCAGTTAAAGTTACATGCAATATCCGTAGAGGCTAAAGAGATATCAGGCAAGCTTTGTTGTACTGAATCGGCCACCAGTTTGACACGCGTATGACTGCCATCATTCAAGGGTACTAACGAGCAATCATTAATGGATTCATAATTATATTTGAGATCCTCTAGCATTAGATTTACATGACCAGGTAAAATGATGAGCATTTAGGTCTCCTAGAATTAAAGATTTTCTATTATATTGTGAGAAGAGAGAATCCCAGTCCTGTCGACGAGTAGACACCCATTGTGGGCAATATACAGCTATTACATTTTCTATACTTTTGCAGTTAAAAATGTTAACGTGAAGGATCTGTATGTCCTCATTCGAATGAACAATACGGCATGACTGATTGAATTATGAGTTATTATACATATCCCGCCATATCCATCTGCTCTGTCAGCCCTAAAAATCCTATAGTTATTTAATTTAAAATTGCTTACCGGATCCAGCCAGGTCTCACTAACGGCAGCGATATGAATTTTATCTTGTATTAATAATTGTTCGAACTCCAAACATTTAGGTCTAACACTCTGCGCATTCCACTGCAAAATATTAACCGTGATATTAGCCATTTTTACAATTTAGTAACATATCAAACATGTTTTTTATTATAGACATGTCCGTGATATTCTTAACAAAAGTAGATAAGCACCATTCTATAGATATATTGATTACAGATTAAATTTTTCCTCTCCAGTTATACCTCTCAGAAAATATTATTGCTTGGATTCTATCAAGTAATGATTTGAATGACTCATTTGTATTCGGCGAGACATCTGGCACGGATTGTTTACTACATGCATCGCTTTCCGATATATTCATGTGTGGGTCACTTGCATGCGCTAAGCTTGCTTTAACTGGTTTTGCGTATGAAGTAACTGTATTGTGTCGGCGGCGCGGGTGCTGGCGGCCGCGGCGGCGGCGGCTCGATCGCGGCCGGTTCTCACTGGCTGTGTGTTCGTCAGCCGAAGCGCTCGCGGAAGCCCCCTCCTTCAAATCAATCTCTGACTCCGATAGTGATGAATTCAATTGAAATGTAATCTGCTCCAATGAATTGCGATGTTTTCTCTTAGGTGGTTGCTGTTTAGTGGTTTCTTTTGTAGCATTTGTGTATTTATGTGAGTTCGCAGTAATTTCCGCATATGTTGCAACATTTGGTGACGAATGTTGGGACGTGACAGGTCTGTTATTAGAACTGTTAGGCTTATTTGATGCATATTCTGTGTTAGGTCCTGGTGAGAAGGGAGGCACGTACATATTTAAAGCGCGACGATATGTACAGTTGTAGCTTGACATTATATTTCTTTTTTTTTTTATCTTCGATAAATACGAATTTAGTACTGTTTATCAATAAAAACACATTCCACCTTTGTAACTGTGATAGGCCCGTATTGTAGGAACTTTTCGAGCTACAACTCATAACATCGAATGATTTCCCTATTAAAGACAAGGAAATAGGATGGACTAAGTGGAAGAAATATAACTCTAAAACTTACTCTGAGGAATTTTCTATTCAGATTCATTTATTCATAAAGAAATAAGCTTGCAGTCTAAACAACCAAATCGCTTATATCTATACTAAACATTTAACACACAATATATACATAAAATCAATCTAGGTGAAATATTAAATATACACTAAAATTATAATTATTACACAAATTAATATGTATTTACTGAAATGGCATGGTTCTGAACCATAGAACATATTATGCTAAACGCTATTATTATATTGAAATACATTATTTGATTATTGTAGGCCTAACTTAATATTTTATTCAAAAAAAGTGACACGTTTTGATATATTATACTAGGTTTGTCAAAAAATATATCTGCTTCTGGATTGGCCTTCTGAAAACTGTTTATTAGTGTAATGGCTCTAGAAGTGGGGCTGTGAGCCGCGTGTGGGGAGCGCCACTCAGGCGGACAGGCGAGGAGTTTGTGCCGTCGTCTACCAATGCCTCACAGGTATTGATTTGGTACGTAGAGATGTATGGTCTCACGAACTGCAGGGTTATCTATTTTGTCCGTCATCAATAAATAATAATGTACAATGTGTGCAAGTTGCCGCCTGTACTGTAGGGTATCTAGACCAACCATGCCTAATACAAACATTGATTGGTACAAAAATGGGTAGAATCCATATTGACGCTTGTACAAATATCTAGCAAACCTACGTTGGATCTTTTCTACCATCATTGAGTACAAAGTTTCTCGAGGGTTCCATACTATAGAATTATATTCCATCTTACTACGCACATACGCATTGTACAACAGTTTTATAAGATGGACATTTTTAAACTGAGACGAAGTTCTTATTATGAAACCTAGACTTTTACTCGCTTCTTTACACGTTTTGACTATATGGTCATGAAAATTTAAAGAGCTATCCATAATTAAACCTAGATCCCGAATTACAGAAACGCATTCAAGTGGAGTACCCACGAGATGGTATGCCACTGTGATTGGTGTGCGTGACCGAGAAAAAGTTATTGTCTTACACTTTGAATTATTAAAGAACAATTTGTTTTTAACACTCCATGCGACCACTGAGTCAATGTCACGCTGTAGTGCTACACAATCTTCGACCCGGCTTACTGTATGGAAAAGTTTTAAATCATCAGCGAACATTAAGCAATTTGCCGTTGAGATAATATCGGGTAGATCGTTAATCATTATCAAAAATAAAGTAGGACCGAGCGTGCTACCTTGGCTCACACCAGAGCGTGTGTAATATTCTTTGGATCTATAACCTCCTAGTTTTACAAATTGCCTACGGTCTCTAAGATAATCTGCCATAAATTTTAAAAGTTTAGTAGAGAATCCAAGTAAGGCGAATTTCCTTAAAATTACATCATTGTCAACAAGTTTGACCTTGTTAAAATCAAAGTAGGCTGCGTCGACCTGACAACCAGACTTAACCCGTGTGAAGACTTAACTCCCAATTTGTGTATATATGGATTTATTTATAATAGATTTAAACACCTTGGCAAATACTGACAATACTGCGATAGGCCTGAAGTTTGTTATTTCAACGAATGAACTACCTTTCGGTACAGGAGTTACCCTGGAGAGCTTCCATGCATTGGGATATATACATAGCCGAAATGAGAGATTGTAAATATACAGTAATGGATCCTCTAAGACTGACATACAGTCCTTTATTAGAAACGCAGGTATGTTATCCGGACCATAAGCTGACGATGTCTTGAGACGACGCATTGCCCATCGCAGATCTGAGGGCTCAATAATATTAATACTGACATTCGTTGGAATCTCTGCGTACAATGCATCACGCTCCGCGCTCTTAGCATTCAGTATAGGAGTATCAGGTTGAAAAACTGAGCTGAAATACTGGGCAAACGCATCAGTAGCATTTTGTCCTTCTATAGCTTTATTATTATACACATATTGCTTAGTATGTTGTCTATTTTTTCTTTTATCTTTAACGTATTTCCAAAAATTTGAAGGTTCGCGTGCTATATTATTTTCAATTATTTCAATGTAATTTTTATATGCTATATTTATAAGTTCTTTTACTTTGGTTCGGTAATATTTAAATAATTCCTTATTAAATTCTAAGCCACGAGCTTTAAACATTTTTAAATTAAAATATTTAAATTTTATGTAGCTTATGATTTCATTAGTATACCATTTCGGATATATATACTTATGATTCGTAGTTAAAGTTTTAAAGGGGACTCGTCTACTGATTACTTCGTTAAGCTTATTATACAATATCTCAACAGCTACATTTACGTCTTGTTGATGCATTAGGTCCGTCCAGTCCAAGTCACGTATATCTGTGTATAATCCGCAGAGATCTGCTTTGCGGAAATTCCACTCTGTGCGTAGGTTCTGGCCTGGAGGAGTTGGTATGTTTATTTCAGCTTTTGTGGGTATTTTAACAACGATCTCTAATGGCGGGTGATAGGCATCAATAGGTACCAATGTCTCTACTTCGGATGACACAGTACAACTTCCGTAGTCCAGATTAGTTAATACCAGATCCAAGATGCATCCATATTTATTACAAACATTATTACATTGCTGTAATTTGCAGTAATTTAGGAAATCATGAAATTGAGTTTGAACTCATTTGTTACATGACTTTAAGTTGAAATCGCCAACTATCAATACTTTACATTTAGAATACGTGGTCATAGCATTTTCTATACAGCTTAACACATCAAGATATTGCTTCTCATTGTAGTTGGGTGGTAAATACGCAACACAAATTAAAAAAAATATATTTTTCGACGTTAACATGACAAACAACAACTCTTTATCATCAGTTAAACCATCTATATTTTAATACTTTTAACATTAAAACAATTTTTTACAGCAAGAAGAACACCACCCCACCCTACATTACCTACACGATCCTTTCTAATTACAATATACTCGGGAGGGAACAGTTCAGAGTCATATACAGAATCATTCAGAAAAGTTTCAGTAAGGATGATAAGATCGCTTGATATTGAAGAGACATTATTATGGAAAGTTACAGTTTTTGTGCGTAGACCTCGAACATTTTGGTAGTACAATAGTAATCTTTTTGATCGAACTTTATTCTTAAATTTATTCTTTTTTTTGTGGCTTATTCTGGTCGAGAAAAAACTTGGTACAATTAAGTTCTGAATTACTCATTCGAGAGGTGAATAATGGGTGACCATAGAAGTAATAATCCATATTAATATTATTGAGAATATCTTTATAAATATGCTGGATGCCCTTTTTATTTATTTTTCCAGTTATAAAAGAGAACATGTCAAATGAAGTCAAGAGATTGGAATCATAAAAGTGTGCATAATTATTGTTTTGTAATTCTAAATACAGAATATTATTAGACAGTTCTACTTTATGGTTATATATAAGTGATCCACATACGTATGTGGGAGTACATAAAATTATATTTGTGTGAGTAATATGGTGTATTGCTTGCCTTATAGTTTTGACTATCTCCACACAATCACATGTACTCTTAAAATCTCTGTCACCTATCATAACAATACAATAGTCCCACATATCATATTCATGCAATTTTTTGTCGATATTCTGAAGCAAATATTTAATACTACTATTTGGTGAGAAATACCGAATGGAGTCGAACTGGGTACTAAATGTAGCATCAACCGCTGACAGCGTGCCCGAGGATGGACTGTTCGCGAGGATACACAATTTGGGCCTCTTACTTTCATTAATTGCTGACTCTACGTTATTAAAATCTTTAATTAGCGTAGGATTTTCATATTTTTTATCTTGAAAAGCCATTTGAAGGGTAGTGATTTGATGATTAAGTTCTGCTATTTCATTTTTGGCTGACTTCAGTTGTAAGTCCAGATCTTGAAGGTTTTGCTGTAGGTTTAGGATATTTCTGCTGGAGTGTTTGTCTATATTGTTGTCACTGGTTATCCTGGGTGGTGTGGCTAATATATTTATATCTGAATGTTGTAAGGATGTTCTATTTGTCTTTTTCATACTACAGATTAATTTGCTTTCCCTTGATGGCCTTTCAGATAAAAAAGACTTTATTGTGTTATTTTCTTTGCTAAGGTTGGTTACTTTTGAACGGAGGTCGTTGTTATCAAGAATAACGTTTTCAAGTTCGTTCTGTGTAGTGGCTAAGTCCATTCTTAGCTTTTCAATGATATCTCTCATGTCCTGAATAGATACAGCTTCCGTCATTGAGTAATCCATACTTTTTGATAGCAATGTTTCATCAGTGGTTGGATAATCCGATAAAATGTCTATGTCTGTATTTTCAGATTCTGTGCTAATTGGAGTAGATACCGAAGTGATCTCCTGAGCAGTATCAGACGAGACAATAGTAAGTTTCTTGTGGACAGACATCTTTTTTCTCATTGTTACGTTGCACATTTCTGTGGTGAGTGCAGTTTGTCCAGCCCTCTTTGTAACACATGATTCGCATTGCCATTTACTGACCTTGTCTGGATTGCCTACACAGGAAAATTCAAAATTGTTTTTGCATAGGGCGCATACAATAGTGGTTTTGTTATCAACTCGGCTTTTACATTTAAAACAAGTAACTAGTAGTGCCCTCTTGTGCTCGTTGTTGCTATTACGCCCTATCCTGCTCGACATCGTTAAATGACTGATATATACCAAATTTCTCACGACAGCCACTAGATGTCTCTGGGTCGCTCTGAATTGCGATGAATGTTCACTTTTGTTTAATTTATATTTATTCTGTTAGCAACACAGCTGTCTCTGATTTATAGTTTATATCGTATCATTCACTCAATCACTCCACAAATGTCAAATTAGTCATCGTATTCTCATTTTGAAAGACGAATACAAATTTTTTCATAACGGTTTTATTATAATAGTTTTGTGACTAAAATGTGTCCTGTGTGTTGTTTTCACGATGACTGATTGAGGATGTTAGTGGATGATCAGTACACAATAAGTACTCATGGTTTTGAGTCCAGAATAAACAGTTTAGGCCACTACATGACTGTCGGCACTTGGAAGGAAAGTTAATCTCGTTTGTTTAGTTTTTAGAATACACTTCTACAAACGTTTTTTCACTTATATATTGGCACTTTAGCTATGTTTTATAACTAATTCAGGTAGAATAATTAATAAAAAATTGCCAAAAATGTAATTTTTTATTTACCTACATATATAAAAAATTTACATTTTTAGCAATTTTAATAAGAAATTGCCTTCAAGCAAATTTCAAGATTCTAAGTTACCTACATATATTAAAAATTTACATATTTAGCAATTTTAATAAGAAATTGCCTTCAAGCAAATTTAAGATTCTAAGTTCACGGGAAGTACCCTGTAGGTATTGATTCCTCCGATTTGTGAGTTTAGAAAATTTGCGAGAATTTGCGGCATAAATAGCTGCATCTTTCGATTGCATTGACTTAGAAATTTGATTTTGTTACAGTTTAAAGATATTATAGACCCGAATGTTTGATATGAATTTCAATTTAATACCTCTACGCGTCCATAAGGAAAGTGCTAGTAACTTTAAAATTATTATTATTATATGATGTAACAAAAAATTTGCGGTTTTCGTAATTTTTCCTTTATCTGTGCAATAAGACGTTGGTTCATACCAAATTTCAAGAATCTGAGTTAGCGGGAATTACCCTGTAGGTTTTGATTCCCTTGCGAGTTTAGAAAATTTGCGGAAATTTAAAGCTTAAACAGTTGTATCCTTTGATTGCGTTGGTTTAGAAGCTTGATTTTTTCACAGCTTTATGGGACAGTAGCCTTAACTATTTGGCATTTTTTTCAGTTTGATACCTTCACTCATTTCTGAAAAAAAGGGTCTGGACCGACGTACAAAGTGATCCTATAATGGTTCCATTATTTAATTTCGAGGTACGGAACCCTAAAAATGAAAGAAGACAAAGACTACACGCCTCTCATAGGTTAAATGTTTTATTGTCATCGAGTAATTGGTTGAATAAGAAACGGTTTGTTTGTATGGTAAACGCAATTTCAGCGTCCTATCCATCAACGTCGTTCGTTATGTTTCATAATGGATAATAAATAACCATGTTTTTCGGTGCATCGATATCATGGTCCCGAAACCGTCTAGTAAATATGAGTTTTATATATATACATAACAAACACACTTCAAAATATTCAATTACATGAACCAGGATTTTTTTGACATACAAAAGAGCTCCTTTATTATTATAGTCAACTATCACATCAAACAACATAAGCTTATTATGTGACACACATGTTTTTACTTACAAAAATGATAAGCTTATTAAGTTTTCAGACACGCCATCAATCGATCTATACATCATCATCATCAGCCTTTAACAGTCCACTACTGGACTAGGCTTCTCCTTTGAAAGGAGGAATTGGCCTACTATACCACGCTGGCCAAACGGGTTGGTATAGGGCTTGTATCAAGTTTTCCTTCCCTTACAGTGCTGTTCTCTGTATAATATTCTCCCTCTGTCGGCTCTTACGACACCTATAGGATGATATGGGGTGGTGACATTCTGTATTCTTAATCCGTTACCACACGCACAGATCTATACATACCTACGTATTAATACTTTGCAGCACGTTCTGTCCCTAGCTGATACTGCTGTGTGTTAGGTCAAGCAGTTAAGGTCGACTTCTTAAAGCTGCGATTACTTAGTAAAGTTATTCTATTCCATGATTGGAATACTACTCCTTTCTTATAAAAATTGTTCAAGTCGGGGATATAAAGTTCCCAAAAGCAAAATTAGAAATGATGGAAGCTCGGAAAAGATTCTTGTCTAATTATGTACAGATTTACCCTGTCGTCAAGTAGGTGGAAATACGAAGCTACATTCGTAGATGTAATGTAGATAAGTAGCCTCGATCCGTTCCATTAAAAGTGTTGTCATTCAACATGCTTTCGACAATAGAAAACTCGGAAATGACTCTCTCTGAATGACAATGAAGCGTTCTATCTGTTTCTATGTATACCTTTGTGTTACGCAGTTACATGACTTGTGTAAGGTAAAAACATATAAATATACTCAGAAGAGAGGCTAATGGACTACCATGCATATGATATAGTGTTCGAAACTGCAGCGAGAACCTCAGTCTTTCAAACTTGTTAAATTGTTAATAATTTTTACTCCATGCCAAAGCAAGCCTGTCAAACGCTGGTCGCGGCTTCTATGAAGTTTTTTTGTCAGTCGTAATAAAGTGTTCTCTGGCATTGACCTTCAGATCTATAGAATGTTGCTTTATATTTATCTTAATATATAAAATCCTTTCGTTACTGACTGACTGACAGACACGCTACAGCCGAAACTATTGTGCGCAGGAAGCTGAAATTTGGCATGTATGTTCCTTGGGGACCGTAGGGGTGCACTAAGAAGGGATTTCCCGAAATTCCCACGGGATCGGCCAAAACGGGTAAATTTAAAAAAAATGCAGGCGTAGCTGCTGGCTTCCTCTAGTTTATTTATAAATGTTAAACTACAGGTGTCTGTCAAAAAGCTAAAATTTTTATCCCGTGAGAATTTCGGGCAATCCCTTTTTATTGTACCCTTACACTCCCATAGGAAAGCATATTATGTCAAACTTCAGCTGTTTGCTGCCTATAGTTTCGGTTGTAGCTTGTCTGTCAGTCAGTGAATAATATAATAATTTTGCATATACAGACATATAATAAATGCTTTAAAATACAAACTGCACGTAAACCAAGATTGTTTCTCACAAGGACTCATTACAGAAATAAAATACTTTATGATTATAAAGCGTCATTTAAATCACGAATTGTATGCCAAATCCAAACATTTTACAGCATCGTAAACCAAATTAGTTGCTACACGGCGTAAGTGGGACCCCATATTTAGAAACAACATGCAATACATGACTCTATTGGACTTTATCAGTCCTGCAAATCGCACAAGTATAAAGGTTATTATGGGAACTTGCCGTAATAGGTTACGGATAATTCTATTGTCTCTAAAAAACTGAGTTGACCGAGTGCGTGTTGTCATGAGACAAGTCTTATTGTTGTAATGAAATGATTATATTTGGAATGAGATCGATGACTGATGCGTTTATTTTTGAAATGCTTTTGTAAAATTTTTACCTTGTTGTATTATAGTGTAAGTGCATGCGTAGGCTATGGAGGAAGAAAGCTGAACACCCAGCACATTGTCGTTGTAGGAGTGTGTTTCCTTATGTGTACAGTCACTGTATATTGTTCTGGGTGAATGTATGGGATTCCGGTGTCGAGAGGAGTTACCTGCCGACCCCAAATTATAACACGATTACTGATAAACTAATATATATATTTTATAAACGTATCGAGTGGTCCGTACATAGTACAACAGGTAACTGGCGAACCCAAGTCGCCTCCAACCGTTTACATGACACCTTATACATATGTATGCACGTCGTATATCATAAGCGTGTGTGCATATAATATGCGCCTACATCGTGCCTATATGAGAAACCTACGTCCAGCAGTGGACTAGTAACAGCTCGCGGCGTGATTGTTTTGGCATTGGTTAATAGGTGGGCAAAGAAAAGCAATGTTTTGCATAGGTAATCATTTGGACAGCTCATCGCTCGTGTGGAATTTGCATCAATCAGAGCGCTATCGTGCATCGGTGAGTACGTATAGCTATCGGTCGTGCCTCAAGTCGACGTAATTTGTCTGCGGCGTATAAACGCCAACACCAGACTCTTACACCCACAGACACGAAACAAAAGATGAATTAATTCTAATTTGTATAGGTTATCTTTTATTCTACGACTAGCTGACCCGGCGAACTTCGTACCCCTATATATTTATGTATTATAGAATTTTCTGCTGCCATCTTCGATTTCCCATTTGCCATCTTTGATGGCGAAATAGATGTTGTATTTGCATTCCTCATAGCTTAAAACATCGGAGAGGATACAGAAAGAAAGAAAGCAGAAAGAAATTTTACTTTTAAAGTTTTCCATCCGCCATCTTTGATTTCCCATCCCGCATCTTTGATCACGAAACAGATGTTGGATTTGGATTCCCCATCCCTTTAAATATCGGTGACGATACCCATATTGATTTTTAAGAAATTTCCCATCTGCCATCTTTGATCACGAAATAGATGGTGTTTTTGAATTCCCCATTCCTTAAAATATCGGAGACGATACCCATATCGACTTAAAAAATCCCGTCCGCCATCTTTGATTTCCTATCCACCATCTTTGATCACGAAATAGATGTTCTATTTAGATTCTCCATCCCTTAAATCATCAGAGATGATATCCATATTGATATTGAAAAAAATCCCATCCGCCATCTTTGATTTCCCATCCACCATTTTGAATCACGAAGCAGATGTTGTATTTGGATTCCCCATCCCTTTTAACATCGCAGGCGACAGCAATATTGTTTTTTTTTAATTTTCCCATCCGCCATCTTCGATCAGGAAATATTTGTTGTATTTCGATTCCCCACCCCTTAAAATATCTTTGATTTCCCGTCCGCCATCTTGGATCACTAAATAAATTTCATATTATTAATCAACGTCCCGAAAATCTCGAAATGATACCCATATAGATTGTATCCTATTCGTTTAGTCTTTTTTTGCCTTTGACCCAACCCTCCCCTTCTCGTTTGACCATTTTATTATTTTTGTCTGGCCCCTAAAAGTTGTGGCATAATTTTATATAGCCTTTCGGAATAATTGGGCTATCATAGGCAATAACAATTTTGAAAATCCGACTACTAGTTCCAGAGATTAGCCGACATTATCTTTTAGCCTTTTGCCCGGCCCCAAAGGGTCGAAGCGTTATGTTATATAGGCTTCAAATAACAATAACGCTTCGACCCTTTTTGTATAGCCCAGTTATTCCAGACGGCTACAGCCTTCCGGAATAACTGGGCTATCGTATATAAAAATATTTTTTCAGATCCGACCGGTAGTTCCTGAGATTAGCGCGTTCAAACAAACTCTTCCGCTTTATTATATTAGTATCGATGATGGTAAGTCTAACTGGTATAGGTTTTTATTTATAACTATTTTTTGCACGCGGCTTCGCTCGCGTTAAGAAGTATTATTATTAATTAGGTATATTTTTTTCGGCTTTGCTTTTGTTTAACGCGGTAAATATTAGAAAAATTACAAAACTTCTTTGTACGCAATATTCTTAACTAATCTGTCATAAGGCGCTAAAACTATCAAGCTATTGCGTGATATAGTCGTTAGATCTAGATTTCGTATATATGAGACCGTTTCTCTAAACTTCAAACTTACATGGGAATATTAATCCTGCTGCTATTAACTCACAAAGTCCGCAATAAGTAGCATTTTCCATCATATCAGCAAAAGATTCGTCAGGTGTTAAGTAGTTATAACCTTTCCTGTCCTGGGTCATAATTGAAAACTTGCTCCAGTCATTAACCACATATCTAACAATGTCTGAACGCACCTCCATCGCTCTATCTTGTGTTCCGTACATTAACCCTAGTCAACTAATCATTCGTCGACTCGACGACGCACTTAGTGCGAATGAGTGATTTGCAAACTTGCCCGAGCCCCCCGCGTTTTTCTATTCGTATACCTTAATAATAGTCAAAAACAGTGCAGCACGTGCAGCAATGGTCTACACACGCCTATTAGGAAGTTACTTACACGCATCGCGTCGCCCGCTCGACGAAAGTTTAGGTACTACGCAACTTTTCTGCAAAGGTATGTTATTTATATTTTCGCCACTTTTTCGTTTTAGGGTTATTAGTGGAATTATTATTTGTATTATTAGTAAGAATAATGTTTATTTAAATGTATTTCTACATACATACATACATATACTCACGCCTTTTTCCCGTCGAGGTAGGCAGAGACAACAGAACGCCACTTGCTCCTATCCTTACAAACCTCACGCGCTTCCTCTACACTCATTACTCTTTTCATACATGCTCGCCGGTTGCGGGTACTTCGGACCTTTCCGTTTCTTAGGATGTCTCCAATTTGGTCGAAGAATGTCCGCCGAGGTCTGCCGTAACTGACTTGCCCACACACATTTGCCTTATATATCTGATTCGTCATTCTTTCTTCACTCATTCGCTCCACGTGTCCAAACCACCTAAGCATTCCTTTCTCAATCCTTGTCACCACATCTTCTTTCAGTCCACTGCTCTTTCGTATAGTTGTATTCGGAATTCTATCAATCAGTCTCACCCCACACATACTACGCAGTGATCGCATCTCAACTGCGTTAATTCTACTTTCATGCTTTTTCTGCCAAACCCAGCTCTCACTTCCATACATCAACGTGGGGACAAGCACTCCATTGTGAACCGCCAATCGTGCCTCTTTTGGCACCGTCTGACCGTTCATAAACGCCCACAGTACTCCATTTACACGATTGCCCGCAGTCACTCTCCTTTCAATGTCTCCCTCACATCTTCCGTCCCTTGTAAATACGCTACCCAAATATACAAATTCCTTTACTTGCTCTACAATTTCACCTCCAATCGTAATATTACACTCAGTCACACTTTCATCTATTTCAAACACAATCGCTTTCGTCTTTCGTGCATTAATTTTCATACCTTTCGCTTTAAAGCTCTTGTTCATGCAGTCCATCATGTCTTGCAACTCATTCGCCGATGATGCAAGAATGACTTGATCATCGGCATATAAGAGGCACTTAACACGCACTCCTACCATATCGATCCCGCATTCAGTTTCTCTCATATCATTCATACAGCTATCCATGAATACGTTGAACAACCAGGGCGAGGCTGCACACCCTTGTCTGACACCTTGGGAGATGTCAAACCAGTCCGAATAGGCACCATTGATTCGGACACAGGCTCTAGAACCCCAAATTTTCATTAGAATGTATTTCTAATGAAATTATAACAATAAAGTAACTAAATAGATACGTTTGCTTCAATAAATGTTATTTTTTTTCATTGTTGTAGTATTTTCACGAATTATTTATTTGATTATATTATTATTATTCTTATTATATAAATACTCTTACGGGATTTGAGAAGTCAATAGGAGCAAATAAGCCTATGAGAAAGAAAAGAATGGCGAGTGTGAAGACGAATCTCAACAGTCCGTATCGGAAATAGAGGATAATTTGTTGGAGGAAACACATCAAGATACAGATTATCTTCAGTGAATTAGATTTTTGGACTAAATTATCGAACTCTGACGAAGATCATAAACGACCTAGTAAAAGACAAAGAACTCAGATAATAGACTCTGATAACAAGTGAGAACTATATATTACTAATGTTCAATCCTCAAACAAACTGTGCTTTATTATGAGTACAAACAGTAAGACTAAAAGGTGGCCATTATGTATTTTCTATAATATGCTGAATCTGTGAGCTATCAATATTTATGTCTCTAATTAGGTTAGAAACAAAAATAAACCTGATCTTGGCGAGATTTTATCATGAAGATGGAAGACCAACTCATAGAGCCCTGGCTACGGCAAAGATTCCAGACAGTGACTTTGAGACGGGAAAAAACCAAGATGATGCAGGATATTTTAGGTGAATCATCAAATGAAGGATAACCTGTTCAGTCTACATGGAATGTACGCAAAATATGCTAATTATATCCGTCATAAGCTCGCCTAATGCCTAAACACTATTGTGTTAAATGTAAAAAAGCAAGCTGCGGCCGTCATAATGTTAACATGTGAACCAAATGTGTATTAAAATTTATCATAATTTTGTATCTTAATTAATCCCTATTAACTCATACCATTGTAGCATGTAACAAGTTACTATATTAAATAAACAATTTTGAATATAATGCCGACTTTTAATGCGTAGTCCGTTCGACGAATGATTAGTTATTACGTTCCTGTAAAACTAGTTTAGTTATCTAGGGTTAAATAAGAGAGAGCACGAAACAAACATGCACCGTCACCAACAATAGGGATGACAGTACATTCTTCAACTTCTCCATTAAAGTTCAGATTTCCTTTAGCCATTTTAAAAAAGTCGAATCGACAAAACCTATGCTTAACCCAAACGAAAATAAAACAAATGCCAAATACAAAGCCGAGTCTATAACCAAAACCACTAAACCGAAACAAAGCAAATGCAATCCAAAATATGCCAAGAAAAACACAGCCAAAATCGTCAAATATATCCAAATCCAGCAACCAAAACAATTTAACAACCAACAACATCCAACCAACTGCGTACAACTAACCTACCTGACGACGAAAGTTAAATAATAACTGGAGAGTTCATCCGCGGAAAATCTTAACACCGCGATAATTGCATATATCTATTGTCAACATTTAGAACTAAAATTATTTTGTTCGTCTTAATGAATTCGTTCCATTAGCTATTGATATTTCAAACTAATATATTTACATCCTCCATCATCCCTTATTTTAACCCCATGAGGGTTGAATTTATCAAAATCCTATTTAAGCGGACGGCTTCATCATAGTAGCTCCAATCTTTAATTTCAGTTCAATCAGTCGAAAATCTAAGAAGATTTATACAAACTTTCATCCCCTATTTTATCCCCTTAGGGGTGGAATTTATTGCCCTACCCTATTGTTGGTGACGGTGCATGTTTGTTTCGTGCTCTCTCTTATTTAATGTACGGAACACAAGATAGAGCGATGGAGGTGCGTTCAGACATTGTCAGATATGTGGTTAATGACTGGAGCAAGTTTTAAATTATGACCCACGACAGGAAAGGTAATAACTACTTAACACCTGACGAATCTTTTGCTGATATGATGAAAAATGCTACTTATTGCGGACTTTGTGAGTTAATAGCAGCAGGATTAATATTCCCATGTAAGTTTGAAGTTTATAGAAACGGTCTCATATATACGAAATCTGGATCTAACGACTATTCACGCAATAGCTTGATAGTTTTAGCGCCTTATGACAGATTAGTTAAGAATATTGTGTACAAAGAAGTTTTGTAATTTTTCTAATATTTACCGCGTTAAACAAAAGCAAAGCCGAAAAAAATATACCTAAATAATAATAATACTTCTTAACGCGAGCGAAGCCGCGGGCAAAAGCTAGTAATATATACAATACGCGAGTAGATATACAAACTGCATCCGTGGTCCAGTGGATAGTGAATGCGACTGCTGATCGGAGGTCCCGGGTTCGATTCCCGGGTCGGCCAAAAGTGTTACTGGGTTTTCCGAATTCTCAGTAGCAGCACGGATTCTGGTGATGTGCCCGGTAACGGCAATAGGCTCGCCCCCTATTTGGTGAGACCTAAAAATTAATGGCGAAATGTGGGTGTAATATTACACCTCTGCCTAACCCTTCAGGGCTGACGGGCTAGACGTGAATCTATAAAAAAATATAAAAAAAGATATACATTGTTACGGACATGCTAAGCCCAAATAGTATCCATAATCATACTCACTGATACTTAAACTTAAATGATAATGAAGATATTATGCAAATAAATATACTAAAATTTGGAAACTTAAGCTACGAGACTATTAAGTCACTTTGAACATCGAACAAACAGCTTTTAATTAAAATTAGGAGCATGGACGCTCCAAGACGTCCATGCAAACTCTCAAGATACGATCTTTATTAGGCTTAAGTTACCTTTAGGGTTCCTTCCCATTGCATTGTACCATATCATGACCGTGTCAGCTACGGAAAGTCACAACAACTATCAAATCTACATACAACTGGCTTCAATTGACTGTTATTACCAATGATCGGAGTAGGTAGATTGATTTTTGGTACTTGTATCATAAATGCACACAGAAAGAATAATATGGATAAGCCATTTTTCTGGAAAGTAATTCCGGTATTTCCGGATTCAATTAAATATTGTTAATTTTGGTAGTGATATTATAACTGAGAAGTTATTAATTCAAAATTTTAAGGAAGGAACAAAATAATTCATTTTTTAATCTGTTGAATCATAAAAAACCAATCGAAAGGCGATCGAGCTTTAATATTTTTTAATTTTAGCCTTTATACGGCCACAACTTTTTATAATTTATAGTTGCACTTTTTCAAATTTCAATATTTTCAAAGTGGACATGGTAATTTACAAGTGTAGAATAAATAAAAATAAAAATCAACATTGTTTATTGTTAAATATGTACCTACATATTTTTTATCAAAAATAAAATTCATATTTTTTATCTTCATTGATTACAATGTTACTATCCTGGTAATCTTGATCTTTACAATTAAAATATATACTTTACTACGAGTTCCTCTATATTTTATATTTTCAACCTTAATTTCTTTTAACATCTTAAGTCCATTTATAAATGGAAAAAGAGTCTTCTACATCTGACGATGCCAAAGGAGCAAATTTAAAAAAGGTATTAAATTATGTGCTTATTTTTTTTCAATAGCCTCACTTTATTCTCTAACTACGGAATTCAATATTCGATCTATAGATAGATCTGTAGATTTTAGATTCGTTTTTGACATAAGCTCCATACAACATATGTCAAACACGAATCTCGAATCTAAAAAGCCATGTATGGATCGAATATTGAAAATGGCCGTGTGTCTAAAGCTGAATTGCGTTTCATAAATAATCGTGACTGTGTGCCGTTAAAAAAAAGAGAATATAATTGCTCATTTTAATACAATTCTTACCTATTTCTTTGTAAGGAAGGGAAATCATCAAATGACTCCTTCTACTCTGGGCGGAGCTGAAGGGTGTGTCAGACTCTTGCTGACTAAAACCCACCTGTGCTCCATCAAGTAACCTTTGCATTCCAGGGCCGCGGTAACTCTTCGTAAATGCCACAACCGTTGCAAAATACAATTCCTACCTAAGTTCCGATTTTTTAAATAATCAACCATTTTCAGAGGAATATCCATATTAATATATACATTTCGCATCAATGACGTCATTTCAATCTACCTACTCCGATCACTGGTTATTACATAATATGTGATGAAGTGCGTCGTGGCATAGTAAAGGTCATGGCACGTCACGTGCGCATCGCAACGGCAACGCTCCAACCCAGAGATTACTCCTTTCGGTTCGATTTCGAAGAATCTACATCTTGGTAACGAGCTTACTTAGGTCTAGTTGGAATTACTATACATAGACTATGAACTTAAGTGAGTCCGAGGAAGTGCAAACGAACCCGATCTGAACGCATCAGAAACTCTGTGTGAGTGTAGCACTGCCTGACGAAATGATCCACCTGCTATTGTGTAATATTTACTCAGATTCATGTTCACTGATAATGTAGCTAAGGTGGTTTCATCAACATCCTAATTTAATACGAGGAAGAAGCGTTCTGCTATGCCTTGTCATTTTTACGAAAGAACGAACAAGAAGAGAATCGCTCGAATGGCATTGATGACGTCTCGGTCGCATGATACGTGGTACCGAGCAGGAACCTTAAGATGTATCACTTATGCTCTAATCTCAAAGCTATCTCAGTGAGAAAACACGCACAAACACACATGGTTTACTCAAAAAACTTGCAGGATATTGTACGCTTGATATCGCTCTGTTTTGTTTTCATTGGCTTAGTGACAATGGAGCCTTTGTTAGGCTGATGTTAGGAATTACGCTGTCTGGTACCGTTAAGTCAATACTGGCATTTTTTATAGGAGGTTTGTGGTTGGTATAAATGAGAGTGAAAAAGTTTGTACCAGTTTCTTGTTTTGTCATTTTTATAAGTTACAAAATAAACTGGCTTATCTAAATGAAACAATAAAGAAAAAAATTACTACAAAGTGCCATGCTAATTTAAACCGGTATATCCTATCATCGCCTTGGAGACCATGGTCTGTGTTTTTAGTCTTAAGAGAATCGTAAGAATATTATCTGTAAAGAACAATTTAACAGTTGTATATACTTAGTGCTTTTAGTATTATACCGGTGTACATGTTTTCATAGTATTTAGAAGAGAGTCAAGTTCCCAAAAACCCGAAGAGTTATTCATCTCAAACAATTTTAGAAATAGATTGAGTAAGTGTCAATGTGTAGGTTCAAACGGGAATAAAATAAAACACCAAAGATCTATGGCATTCCAAACAAAACGTGACCATAAGATTTATAGCGGCAGGTACAAAAGCTGCAATTTAAAGCTGACAACGTCCGGCGTAAAATTGTTCAGGAAAATTGAAATTGAGACAACTTTTAAAAGGTCCTAGTGCATATCACTTGACTACACGAAAGGACTTATACAAGGATCATTATTGATACGCGATTTATCTAGTTTGTCAAAGCAAGCAATCTCAAAATCAAAGCTTTTACAGGTCTTAGTTTATTTTTGTGTGAGTCTGTAGCGTACCTGGATATTAGAGTAAATATAGACCGGTCAAAGGTATTGGACTTTTCCCTGTGATAAGAACCGGCACTGCCGTCCTACGAAACACGGTAGCACTCTGATGCAAATGCCACAACTGTGCCAATATTTTAAGATGCGAGACAAGTCATGCTTTGGGCGCTCAGACCATTACAGTTTGTGCAAGGCTGCTACATAGTCTTTACTGTAGAGGTAAACATCTAGTACAATATTACGCCTAATGCGTGACAAAAATTCTCATCGCTGAGAAACATATCAGGATAAGATAAAAAACGAAAACAGTTATTAATATTATGGCGAAATGTGGGTGTAATACTACACCTCTGCCTACCCCTTCGGGAATAAAGGCAAAGTCTATAAAATATAAAAAAATCCAGGACAATTTCATCACCTTCACACTCCGTTCAATCCAAGAAATAACCTATACATTATTTATGATCTTTTTGTGTGTCAGAATAAGGGATATCACCATTGATATATAATTATTTATTTATTTATTTATACACTGATCTGTGTACAGGTTGACTTAATGCCATGGGCATTTTCCGCCAGTCTACCTTTGAGCGGTGCTGAGAAACGTAGTAGGTGTATTAAATACTTATAACGCAGGTACAATAATATAATTCTTAAATAAATATACATACATACACTATAAATACATACATACATATATATAAGTATATCATATTACATATTATAATTATACTACCTATATAAGATATATATGCAATAAATGATACATACAATATGAGAAATAAAGGAAAAATACATAAAGCCATACAGTAGCTCCGTAATAATAAATAACGTGAATAGAAATTACGGTACAAATCCTAAGACACATCCGCTGGTCTTGCCAACAAGAGTTCCTTTACTTTCGCCTTAAATTTGAACTTGGTTTTGCACGTCCTGATTTCTAGAGGGAGGGCATTTCAGAGGAGAATAGACTGGACGAGAAAGGAAGAGTGAATAAGAGATGTGTTATGAGAAGGGACAGTAAAAAGGAGATTATTAGACGATCGCAAATTGCAGTCGTGGTTGGAACACAGATATTGATATTGACAAGTTAAATAATTTGGGGATGAAGGAGACATAAGAATAGAATAGAGGGTAGTGAGAGCACGCAAACTGCGACGAAGACGGATAGGAAGCCATTTCAATTGCGAAAGGTAAGTAGACACATGGTCATACTTGCGAAGATTAAAAACGAATCGAATGCAGTTATTGAGAAGACGGTCGAGTTTGTTGAGAAGGTCTGCATTCAGGTCATAGTAGCATACATCACCATAGTCGATCAACGGAAAGATCAAGGTCTGCACAAGCATTGTCTTGGTCCTGGATGGGAGCAAGTTCTTGAGGCGGTAAAGAGTCCGTAGGGTGCTGGTGACCTTTTGACTCACCTGGGTCACTTGAGTTCGCCAATTAAGTGCGGCATCTATATGCAACTCTAGATTTTTAACGACAGGATACCAATCTATGGCCGTGCCGTTGTATGTGATCGTTGGAAAATAGGTTGCGTCAAATTTTCTTGATAAGCCCTGGCTGCCCAAAACAATGGCCTGACTTTTATTAGGATTTACAGTCAGCCCGAACCTTGTAGTCCAATTATGTATCTCAACCAGATCCCTGTTAATCATGTCGATTGCCGTAGACAGCGACTCTACATTTACCTGGGTATATATCTGCAAGTCGTCGGCATACAAATGGTGAGAACACTGAAGATTTTTAGTTATGAGATTTATAAAAATGGAAAATAACAAGGGAGAGAGAATACCGCCTTGAGGGACACCAGCTTCAATGTCAGCCCATCTTGAGTATGAGTCATCAAGGTGTACAGACTTCTGACGCCCTCGAAGATATTATGTTGAGAACCAATCCAAAGCCCCAGGTGAAACCTTAAGATAGGAGAGGACGGATAAAAGGAGGTCGTGACTGACGGTATTGAAGGCATTGGAGAAATCAATTAAAACCAAAACCGTAACTTTAGAGTTTTCAATGCCGTCTCGAATATCGCCAGTCACTTTGAGGAGAGTGGAAGTAGTGCTATGGCCAGGTCTGAATCCAAATTGATATGGACTCAACAGGTTATGACAATGTATAAACCGACTCAACTGTTTATGGACACAGGCTTCTAGCACTTTAGAAAGGAAAGGAAGAATGGATATGGGTCGAAAGTGGTTGGGAAGTGAAGGATTGGAGGTCTTAGCAAGAGGGATAACGTGGGCTTTGTCCCACAAGGACGGAAAGGAACCAGACTCAAGGGAAAAAATAATGACGTGGGAGATCACCGGAAGGAGTTGGTCCAAGATGGTAATGACCATGCGGCGACTGATGTTGTCATACCCACGGCATTAGATTTTATGGAAAGGATTATCTTTTTGATATCATCTGAGGACTCTGGAGAAAATTTGAAAGATTCAATATCAAGTTGGGGTAAGTTGTTTAAGTAGTTAACTGTCAGACACTTGGTCTGGTGATCCAATGGAGTGGAGGTGGTGAAATATTGGTTAATATCATCCAAACCAAGTGTCAGACGGAAGTCACACCGTTGCTGCTTGCCAATACCGAGAGTTCCAAGGAACTTCCAAATATTGGCAGGCGATGTAGAAGTAATATTGTTAAGAATGTGTCGGCGTTTGGCATTTCGCACCATTTGATTACACCGATTCCTTGCAGATTTGAAAAGTACCCAGTTTTCCTCGCACCGGTCCCGTTTATATCTCCTAAACGCTCGATCCCTACGGCGCATTGCCATTCGAACACCCTCCGTCAGCCAGGGTGCTGGCGGATGGTTTAGTTTCACCCGCCTCACCGGGGCATGGACATCGTATAGATGACAAATAGTGCTGTTGAAAACATTTACTTTTTCATCTACAGTGGAGGCTGAAAACATGTTGTCCCAATTTAGCGTAGAAGCATCCTGACCGAGTTTAGTAACATCCATACGACCAAAACAACGCATGTACCGGACTTTAGGAGGGGATTTAGGAGGTTTTAAGCGGTAAGTAAGGAAAATAAGGTCATGACGGGAAAAACCAGGAGCAGGATATTGGCCGTGAGATGACACTAGGGAAGGATTAGAAGTAAGGATCAAGTCAAGCCACGTGTCCACCCCATTGCAATTGTGATGGGTGGCCTGCAATGGCATAACGTGAAGGCTGGCTGACTCGATAATGTCCAGAAGTTTACTGGAACGACTAGAGGTGGGAGAAAGGAGATCGGTGTTAAAATCGCCCATGATGATGTGATGTTCATACTGTGACCCTATAGATTCCAGAATCGGTTCGACACTGGAGAAATAATCGACAGTAGGAGGACAATAGACGACGCCAAGAATAGCTTTCGCTCCCCTGACGTCAACCTCAAGGAATAAGTACTCCGCAGGCGAAGAGACAGGATTAGAAGATTCGAGGATTTTAAATGGAAAATAACTGCAGAGATAGATTGCAACCCCACCCCCTCTCCTCCCAACTCGGTCATTCCGTATTAGAATGAAGCCGGGGAGAGAGAAAGAAGTTGAAAGAAGAAGTGGTTTGAGCCAACTCTCCGAAATCAGGACGGCATGTACATTGACATCTGCCTCAAGATCCAGTAAGTCATTGAAATGGCTCGGTATGCTTTGAGCATTTCGGTTACAAATGTTCAACGCCACTCGAGAATTTTGGGCAAACGAGACTCGTAAACAATCACTCAAGGCACCGTCAGCAGAAGCGAAACTGTCATTGTCGGAAGAAGCAGGTAAATCATCGGCAGACCAGTATGTATCATCAATGGCATTCATACATAAAATATTATATTATATATGTGGAAGCGTCAGGAGGGCTCTCGGAGCAGTCTTCGTAGGTTTTCTCCATCGTGGGCGCAATGGCGGCAATAGATTCAAAATAAAAGCACCACTTTACTTGTACACACTGTATTATTCGAATTTATAACAATTTGGCACGAAATACAATAAAATATGGAGGATGAAACACGATTATGAATTTGTGAGCCAATAGTTTAGCACGTGTCCGCCCGGTGCAACAGCTGTCCGAGTAACGGACGACTGTCACCGCGTTTGGCGCCACCTACTACTCTATTCGGGGTTACCCGCTCTTAATTTTATTTTATTACTAATCGAGTAATCGATTACAACCATCGGTAAATTAAGTAACAATTTCTAAGGACAACTTTATGGTTAAATTAAACCTAAAAATCATTCTTAAATAATCAGCGCGCCGTCACGGCCGTCCTGCGTTTTCACACGTCCTCGTGTGTAACGTTCTCGCTTGTGAACAACAGACACAGTGATTTACAACACACTTGTCTTGGCCTTCTTGACCACGTAATTATGATTAACTATTCGTTTCACACGGAATACATTTTACATGTCAAATTTAATTTCGTTGAATGTATCATCAAACAATACACACACACTGAAAGGACAAAATCATTTACGTCGGTTAACGTCTACCACCGAGGCGATGTCACAAAGACTTGTTAGTGCCACACAGGTCAGTCAATGTCACACAGGCCAGTCAGTCAGTGCCACACAGGCCAGTCAGTCAATGTCACACAGGCCAGTCAGTCAGTGCCACACAGGCCAGTCAGTCAATGCCACACAGGCCAGTCAGTCAATGCCACACAGGCCAGTCAGTCAATGCCACACGCCAGTCAATGCCACACAGGCTTGTCGGTGCCACACAGGCTTGTCGGTGCCACACAGGCTTGTCGGTGCCACACAGGCTTGTCGGTGCCACACAGGCTCGTTGGTGCTACACAGGCTCGTTTGTGCCACACAGGCTCGTTGGTGCCACACAGGCTCGTTGGTGCCACACAGGCTCGTGGGTGCCACACAGGCTCGTTGGCGCCACACAGGCTCGTTGGTGCCACACAGGCTTGTCGGTCAAGTCACGTCAATTAATTGTTAGCTGCTTATTGTTTACACTTACACAAAATAGAAATCAAATTACTCACGTGCGCCGTCATCGGCACATTCTACTTTTGGTTCTAGTGCGCCAATTAACTCTAATGGAACGTAACATTCGGGCATATTATGAACACGATCATGTGCATACTTATAAGTTCTATTAGAGTTAAAGCTAAAAGAGCCTTAAGCAGGTACCTATCACCATCCAACAGCTCAACTATCTTATAGGGGTCCTTAACAAAGTAATCTTAAACCAGGTTTGTCTAACACTTTGCTCTCTTCAAGATCGTCAGTAATGTTCTGATCCTCTGGCACAAAGTTTTAGTATAAAAATCAATAATCAGAAAACTCAAAGTAAAAATGACATTTCACTATCGCGGTATCTCTTAAGATATAATTTCAAACAAAGTAAACCAAAACATTTAAGCTAAGGTCTTAGGACTCTACATCTTCTAACCAAATTCATTTAATAAACTACTTTCACTTTCATTGCCAGTTTCGGCCAGATAGGCTTTAGCTATACCAATTACCAGGCTTCTCAAAGCCACATACAGGCCTCACACAGGCCCCGCGCCACACAAAGGCCCCGCGCCACACACGGGCCGCGCGCCACACACGGGCCGCGTGCCACACACGGGCCGCGCGCCACAAACGGGCCGCGCGCCACACACGGGCCGCGCGCCACACACCACACAGCGCCGGCCTCCAGGCCGCGCCATCCACCAGGCCGCACCGGCCACCATGCCGCGCCAGCCACCATGCCGCGCCGGCCACCATGCCGCGCCAGCCACCATGCCGCGCCAGCCACCATGCCGCGCCGGCCACCATGCCGCGCCGGCCACCATGCCGCGCCGGCCTCCAGGCCGCGCCGGCCTCCAGGCCGCGCCGGCAACTAGGCCACGCCGGCCACCAGGACGCGCCAGCTACCAGGCCGCGCTAGCCACCAGGATTACCCAAAAAGGAAATAAATCTACCATTAGTATTTCAAAGATTCGCCTCATTGTATACCCACTAAATAGAGTATCCGTTCTTTCAGACTAATTCAACGTCCGCACTTCGTAAATTTTAAGCGATTATCAAATTCATTTACAACTTCACAACTGCACAGAACGTAACCCCCGTCCATACTCCCAATGAGCTATGTCAAAACTGGATTTGACCACTGACAAAAACTAAAACCTAATGCGAAAATGGCGAGAACTAATAAGCTACTTTCGGACAAACTGATTTCCTTTGGCTACATAGAGGCAACGACTACAGTTCTGAGATAATCAATCGACAGTCTATGAGTACTCTCAGATTCTCGCAACACGCTCTTGTCATACGACACAGAAACCAGAGGTATCTAACAATTTTAGTGAACATATATCAAAGCAGAGCTACTTGAGTAGCAGGGTATCCATGATTGCGATCAACAACCATACTTTAATGTACTTCGCTCTAGGAATAAAAGAAAATAATCGCACAGCACTCATTCTAGACGTTCGGCTATTCCTGACACAAGTCGGTGGGGAATAAAGGTACTCTGATCAAAATCATTACAGGTTTTAATGAAAATCACAACTCTTTCTCTCGAAGCTGACATGTTGAACAACACGCATGCTCGTTAAAATAATAGGAAACTCATTAAAATATTGCATTGCTCATACTCTGACATTCATCTGGTCTTCAACATCACGCTATGCAACCTCCCTCCGGCTACACAACACCACCCGGATAATCATTTCGAGCGTTTAACAAAGTAATCTTAATCTAGGTTTGTTCAACATGTTGCTTTGTTTTCCTTATCACACAGCAGACTATAAGAAAATTTTACTAGGCTGATACTCTAGAAGTTAAGTTTACTACCAAGTATCCAACGTCTTTTCGGTTTTATAATTTTGTCATAGATAGTCTAAATACGAAGCTTATCCTAACCTAATCATTAGCGATACAGCAACGCACCTTTCGCGTTCAAGACGATGGACAACGTTTGTGATACTATGACAAATGAAATAACGGCAGTCTTGTTTTCACGCCAACGGAGACTATGACTAACACAAAAGCTCCAGCGTAAACTAGGCTAACCAGAAAGGTACTTTACCGGTCCAACCAATGGCAACGCATGGCTTAACATGCAGCCGCACAAACGGCTTATCCAGTTTATGCAAATGTACACTGACGGTAACGTGGGTACCACAAAATTATCACAACAACGACTAACAAAATACCGATTTAATGAGAATAAGGTTAAGCATACAATCATCACTAATGATCACTAACCTAGTTCTAACTATAATGAAAATTAAAATCTCTGAAACTGATTATCGCAACGCACTACGATGATAACTCAATTATTTTCTTCTACGTCTGATAATCGAGTTTAACAGCTTCTACTAGAAACACTTTCACTCCTAAACATCCTAAGCATAACTTGGAATTGGCCATAGAACTCGGGGCACTTGATAAAAATTCCCAGCGTATCACATGAATTTTAAAAACACACAGTGGGTAATTTTCACTCGTAAAATCTTAAAATTTAATTTAATTTTACTAGTGGTGCCATCTAATAATCAGAGTAAGAAACATTTTAATGTGCCATGTTAAGAGTTTATGCACACAAAGAAGCAGGTGTAATTGCAATACCGAGATCGTCTGTACAACTCAGAATTACAATGAGTAACAGTGCCACTTTTTACTTAGGCTCTGATCACGTTTAATCGAAAACAGTTAGGTATTATCAACACCACGATTCGATAAAATAATAGCGCTAGTAACATCTTTCGATTATGGCCAGGTTACACTAACCAACCAACCGCACTTGTCTGGAATATTGCAAGTTGGCCTGTACGCTCACTCTCGTTACTGATACAGTCCATAAAGTAAGAACGAGACAAGATAATCTATTTGCAAGCAAGCATAATATGATCACAAGGTTCGTGAGTGCAAGCCACCCTCGCATGTAGAAATAAAAATAATCGTTTTCTTTTTAACCGGCGTATCAAACTCAAAACCTCCGTTCGATATCTACGCTATAGATAGGTCACTGCGGTAGTCAGACAACCATACGCTAGCATAAAATACGGCAAAGGTCAAATGGTTCCACATTTCAGTTTCTCGTGTAGGAATCGAACCTACAACACTCGGTACGATGTGATGGCGATATCACCACAATGATTACGACATTTCCAAGATTAAACGCGTAATGTTTCACAAGTACCATTAAAAAAAGAATCAGACAAAATACGCTCACCAGGGTTGCAGTTGCAGGCTCAGTCGATTCACCAACATAGCAGCGATACGCATTTGTGCGACCACAAGCGAGGCGCAATGCGGGTTTTGATCTTCAATCACAGTCTGCAGTCGTCACCCAAGCACGTGCATCCATATCTTGTTGTTCAGGATCGAAGTCCAGTAAACAAAAGCCATACGACGATGTAGTAGGTATTTTTATGGCTTGCATCAGCGTCAGAAAATTGCGATTTTGTAGTTCCAACAGGCCCAGAAATTTTTCGTTACTAGCGTCTTCATTTTGAACACGTGGGTCGTTGTGGTCCCATCCCAATTCTGATGTGGAAGCGTCAGGAGGGCTCTCGGAGCAGTCTTCGTAGGTTTTCTCCATCGTGGGCGCAATGGCGGCAATAGATTCAAAATAAAAGCACCACTTTACTTGTACACACTGTATTATTCGAATTTATAACAATTTGGCACGAAATACAATAAAATATGGAGGATGAAACACGATTATGAATTTGTGAGCCAATAGTTTAGCACGTGTCCGCCCGGTGCAACAGCTGTCCGAGTAACGGACGACTGTCAGCGCGTTTGGCGCCACCTACTACTCTATTCGGGGTTACCCGCTCTTAATTTTATTTTACTACTAATCGAGTAATCGATTACAACCATCGGTAAATTAAGTAACAATTTCTAAGGACAACTTTATGGTTAAATTAAACCTAAAAATCATTCTTAAATAATCAGCGCGCCGTCATATATTATAAAATTATTATAAAAATAAATATATTAATATTATAAAATTTAAGTTAAAGTTAAACTACCTTAATAATAAACTCAAATAAAATGCAATACGAGTAACCCAGCACCACCCGCCAGCTTACAAAAATTAACCAAGATAAGAAAAAGTTAAAGTTGTTAGATGCAGTTTCCGAACGCAACAGTGAATAATTTGACATTAATAATAATTGACAACGTCACTTTGACAGCTAATAGTTGATCGTGCGGTGAAATAATAATATATAATGGTGACGTCTAATTAACAAATAACAAAGAAACAAGAATTATAGGAAGTGGGTAACAGTAATAATACATATGTGGAAACAGCATAATAAACTACACTTCATAGCAGATATAAAGAAGAGAGGAGGAAGTCTCAAGATGGTAGTTACAAACACTAGAACAAATCTATTTACGTGATTTGTGACCTGTGCTAGACGAACCGGCTGTCACCGCGCCATTCTTGCCCAGAGATGAGGAACCACTTGCAGCCTTAGCGTGCTTCAGGGTCAGAGATTTCAGTTCCTCTAAGTTGACCACTTTGTGTCGAACTCCATCCGGCGCCTTCACTATAATCACGCCGTCCTGCGTCCAGCAAGCCCGCATACCAAAGTGCTGTCTAGCTTTGGCGAAAACGGCCTGTCTAGTTTTTGTCAGGAATTCCTTGACTGAGACGGATGTACCTTTTAATTTGGCCTTAGCTCTCCAAACTGCTGATCTTTGGTTCGCTCCTGCAAACCACACTAAAATAGGCCGGTGGTGACTGTCACTAGACGACCCAATCCGATGACGGGAAAGTATTGAGTCCATGGCTATGGTCGGCAGCTCCATCTTCTGAACGATCTTAATCACGGATGTCCTGCAGTCTTCCTTCTCAGCTTCAGGAATGCCAAGAAACAAGAGAGCTTTGCGCCTGTGCCGTGTCTCCATTGCATCAATGGTGTGAGAGCACTCGTCGATTTGTTTGCGTAGCAAGCTAAGCATTGCAAACATTAGCTCTCTGAACGAGCGAAACTCTTCGGCAACCTTTGCAACGGTGTCTTTGGCTGGGCCTCCCTACAGCTGCGCCTCCAGCTCCGCCATCCGTTTGGAAAAGGATTCCTCGAGGTTGTCTTGTGCCATCTTTATGTCAGCCAACTAAGACATTCTGTTAGTGCTATGCTTGTGCGGTGTAAAACTTCAAGTGAGTGTGTAGCGCTGGTAGGTGGTGTTACTTGCAGAATTTCAGTTACATACAAGTAGGTATGTATAGCTTGTACCAACGTTAGTGCAGACTATTTGAGCTTTGGGAAGCTTGGTGTGATAGCATAAAATGTTAAAATATGTTTTAAAACAATTAAATCAAAACTTTATAATTCAACCTATGTGTTATCTTTTTTTACACCTACCGCCGAAAAAAAAAATGTACTAGATGTAGTATTCAGAACATTTACTTTGTTCAAATGCTTTAGACGGATATACCAGCAAAGCAATCTAGTGTCACTTTGACTTTCCTGCGGTGTGGGTCCGCTTCGTTTATTGACTGTGTGGCGACGATATATCGATTAATTTGAATCAGAAGTTGTATCTATAGTAGCGTTAGTCAATATTTTTTATTATTTATGTAAATAAAAGAGTTGAATGTATCATAATACCACATTAAAATGTATTTCTTTATTTTTATGTGACGTAATTTACGATATCATAGACTACATAACTACTATGCAGACATACATTGCAAGTGATTGTAGGTAAAAATATATGACTAAGACCAGACTTCGTGAAGGTTTTAAGAGTTTTAGTTTGATGAATGTTATAAAAACAATATCATATTGTATAACACTAATTCTGAGTTATTTTTATTTTTTGGTATATTGATCGTAATAACTATATTAAGGAATAAGTATTTCAACACTTCATCATAGTACACATTTGCAGTTTTTTTTTTTTTTTTTATTAGGTTCACCAACAACTATTACACTTGTATTTAACACATTATGTTACATGCACATACTTAAATAAATAGCATAATAGTCACTTATAGGTAAACACAGCATATGAAATACAAATTAAGAATTTATGAGATCAAATAACACAAAAACATAAACTTAGAGCAAAAGATAACATAATACCAGATAATACCTAGTACAATAAATAATTTAGAAATGCATCATACAACTGGGTTACAGAACAAAAAAAAGGGTTCAAAATTGAGTAAGCAAAAAAAGATAATAAGATTAAGTTAAATATAGCCCTGTTCACAAACAATAAGTTTTGAGAAAATATTTTTTTGCTTACAGGGTGTGTCCGAGTGCACATCAACTTTATCGCTAACACTATTTATTACTCTACAGAGCCTCGCACATGGTGAATTAAAAACTACAGTTGTTCTTCTCAGTGGTGGACAGAGTGGTGTGATAGAAGCACGTGGTATTCTAGAGGGAACACGCAATTTAAAAAGTGCCAGTAGCTTTGGAGACTCAATTTTGTGTGTGAAGATTTTACTCGCGAAAATGGCATCAATAAGTTGTCTGCGATAAGCTAAGGATTTTATACCAAAGTGTTCCAATCTACTCTTGTAGGAATTCAGTTTCTTCGTCAGGCCATTTGAGAATGCTAAATGCCAATGCAGACGTTTTTGAACTCGCTCAAGACGCAGTGAGTGTGTCGCATAGTGGGGTCGCCACACCATACTACAGTTTTCTAATGTGCTGCGAACAAGGCTGTTGTAAAGTAAATTTTTTGATTTATGACTACTGAAATTTCTACAAGTTCTTAGTACAAAACCAAGCATTCTGGATGCTCTTTTTGATACATTATCGATATGCGGTATGAAAGTCAATTTTTTGTCGAAAATTACACCCAGATCTCTGACCGTATCGACTTCAACAATAGTGTCTTTATTAATTGAGTATTTAAATTTTATTAAATTACTCGGAGATTTTCTAGAAAAAGTTATCTGGTAACACTTACTTGCATTCAGTGTCATTTTTTTGTATTGACACCATTGAACTAGCCTATCAAGGTCGGTCTGTAGAAGCTTTGCATCCTCATAACAAGAAATGACTTTGACTGCCTTTAAGTCATCAGCATACATAAACACTTCCGAATGTTGAAAACAGTGCGTAATATCGTTAATAAAGTAGTTAAATAAAACTGGACCCAAATGTGAACCCTGTGGGACACCGGAAGTTATAATTTTATGTATGGACTGATTGCCATTAACTACGACGAATAAATGACGGTCCTTAAGGTATGAATCCAACCATTCAAACGCTAATCTAGAGATGCCGTAAGAGCGCAATTTAGCAAGAAGTATTTTGTGTGAGATTTTGTCGAAGGCTTTACTGAAGTCTGTGTAAACTACATCATACTGTAGACCTCAGTCTATTGGACTTGTTAACATTTCAGTAAAAGGTATCAAATTAGTATTCGTGGATCGTCGTGCAACAAATCCATGTTGATCATCGCTAAGATAAAGCTTTAGATGGTTTTGCACATAGGGACATAATAAAGACTCAAATATTTTTGCAAACACTGATAAAATGGATATAGGCCTATAATTTGAGATGGTTTCCTTGTTTTCTGATTTATGTATTGGAACTATTTTTGCTATTTTCCATTTCGATGGGAATATACCAGTGGACAGTGACATGTTGTATATTAATATTAGCGGACGGGCCAAGACACTCGCACAGTTAGAAATAAATATAGGAGGTATACCGTCTGGCCCTGCACCTTTACTCACATCTATACCTTTTAATTTATTTAGTAAGCTTTCGTAATTTATACAGAAATTAGTTAAAGGCAAGCTATAATTTTCTAAGTTTTGCAAAAATATCGAGTTATGTTCACTAACATGATCATGATCCGGGCTAAAGACAGAAGAAAAGTACTGAGCAAACAATTCACATATCACTGTGCCGTCAGACGAACTGATGCTGCCGTCTGTCATCGTTGTAGGGAAAGCGCTAGATCCTCCACGTTTAGTTTTGACATACGTCCAAAACATTTTAGGATTTTTATCAAGCTTGTGCTCAACAAACTTAACATAATCATTGTAACATTTAGTAGCTAGATTATCGCAGAGTTTGCCAATGTGTTTCAGCTCTATCGCATCTAAAGGGTTTTTATACTTTTTATAGCGTAACCTAATTTTATTTTTTCTATTCAACATTTTAATGAGACAGCGATTAAACCAATGCGGAAATCGTTGAGATTTTGGTAATCGAAAGGGTATAAATTTATTAATAGCTGTGCTCAAGGTGTCATAGAATATTCCAAGCACTTTATTCACATCACTCTGACCCTTAAAGAAATCATCCCAGTTTAGCTTGCCCAGAAAATCTCGAATAGACTCGTAGTCACCTTTATAATAATTGGGTTTGGCATTGGTATTATTGTAGGGTAATCCACATTCAAAGTTTAGCGGCATAGTAACGTTTAACGGCGGGTGATATTTATCCACGATGCTTAAAGGATTCATACATTCATTTACAATAAGCCTATTAGTTGAGAGAACTAGATCTAGTACACGGCCACCATTATTGGTTACGGCGTTAAATTGGCTTAGTTTATTTATTTATTTATTTATTCATAAGCACACCAACAGTTTAATCACTAGATGTAATACAAGAATATCTTATAAATAGGTACCTATTTAGCGATTAACAGGTAATAGGTATGCATGGCATTTAATCATAGCTTCAGAAGTGAGACTTTAACTTTACTATACAAGGGTAATTACAAAACATAAAAAAACAACATCTAAAATAAATAAAAAATTTCAAAAGTGAGTACATACCTTACCTTACCTTATATATCAATCATAAGGTTTATGCAAATAATGATTTATTAGAGAGCGTCTGTATGATACAAATTTCATTGAAAATACGTCAATGGTATTGTCAAAGTTCTTGTATCTTTTGTATCAATAAAGTATTATTATTATTATTATTATTATTTATTGTATCGCTCCACTCATTATACAGCCTTGCCATACGCGTTATGGGACTATTAAAGGTTACGTCCAGAGTCGACATTGGTATATCGAAGATGCGATGATGACGCATTATTCGTGTGCCAACTCTAAAGTTAAAATATTTAATCAATGGTGAATCTATACAACCATTAATAATTTTGTGTAAAATTAATAAACTAGAGCAGCTTCGCCTTTCTTGTAAGCTCAACATGTGGAAGTGCTTTAGTCTATCACTATAATTTGGGATATTTTTACGTAGACCATTTTTGATACATAAATACCTAACCAAACGCACCTGAACCGATTCCACACTATCTATATGAGTCGCATAATATGGAGCCCATATCACTGAGCAGTACTCTAAGGAGCTTCTCACCAATGCATTATATATCAAAATAATGCTTCTATTGTGCCGGAATGGTTTTGAGATTCGGATTATAAATCCTAGTGTTTTCTTAGCCCTCGTAGTTATGCTGTCTATATGTTCGCGAAAAGTTAGTGCAGAATCTAGCAGTACTCCTAGGTCCCGAATTACTGAAACTCTATTCAGGTAACGCCCGTCGACATGATAATTAAATTTTATATAATTGTTTTTTTTTTGTAAAAGTTATAAACTGGCACTTTCCTACATTGAGTGACATATTATTGTCTACACACCATTGGCTCAGGGTATTTAAATCCTGTTGTAATTTAAGACAATCTCCTAATGAATTTATTCTACAGTATATTTTCAAATCGTCTGCATAAGCAAGACACTGACATTTTAACAATTCTAATAGATCATTTATAAATATTAAGAAGAGCAAAGGGCTGAGTTAAGAACCCTGTGGAATACCAGAAGTTGGAGAAAATGGTGCCGATTCGTAGCCAGCTAGTGTAACCAATTGAGAACGATTACAAATGTAACTCTCAAACCATCTGAGTAACGATCCATGAATTCCGACATGATTTAGCTTCAAGCCAAGAATTGAATGGTCCACGCGATCAAACGCTTTCGCAAAATCTGTATAAATAGCATCAACTTGTCCCCTAGATTCAAAAGCGTTTGTTATAAAGTGTGTATAAATTAATAAATTAGACAACGTAGAACGGTTGGCTACAAACCCATGCTGCCTTTCACTAATCACATGACGCAGATGATGGAACACAATGTTGTATATAAGACCCTCAAAAATTTTAGCAAATTGTGATATAATAGAAATTGGTCTATAATTAGTTACATTATTTCTATCACCAGATTTATAAACAGGTATAATACTTGCAATTTTCCATAAGTCTGGGAATGTACCCTCTCTAAGAGATTTATTATATATGATCTGTAGCGGTTTGATCAGAGCATCACTACACATACGAATGAAAATAGGCGGCAGACCATCAGGACTAGATCCTTAATTAAGATTAAAATTTTTTATACTTTTTTTAATATCATTCTCTGTGACATATATAGATGAGAGGCAACAGTTGGATATTGATGAAGGGAGGGTATAATTAATTGGTTTCTGACTACTATTGTACACCGAGCTAAAATATGTCGCAAACAGTTCGGCAACACCTAATCCTTCCTCCCGTAACTGATCGCCGTAATAAACTTGATTAGGAATACCTGTGAAGGATTTTTTGGATTTAGTATATCGCCAGAATGCCTTTACATTTGTTGTAATATCATTTTCTATTTTTTGTATATAGTTTCTGAAACAGTCTTTTAAAGTAGCATTTGCGCGGGCGCGTAAGCAAGTAAACGTGTCGTAGTCTCTGGGATTTTGATATTTTTATATCTTATTCTATATTTATGTTTTTCTCTAAGCATTTTAATTAGCGAATGGGAGAACCATACTGGATAACTACTATTTTTATGCTTTCTTATGGGAGTGTATGTAGCAATTTTTTCCCACAATTTATTATAGAACAATAGCACAAATTCATTGCAATTTAAACTGTGATATTCCTCCCAATTAATTAGTAATAGGTCCGCTATACAGGCATATACTTAGTGGACATAGTATTCTGTCTCAAGTTGGAATATGAAGCTTTATGAAATACCAGCTCTAGTGGCGGATGGTGCACATCACTCTTACTCAAAGGTGAAGCTTTTGAGACAGATAAATTACAGCTTTCATCCACAAGAACTAGGTCCAGAATATTCCCCGAATCATTACAAATATTATTTATTTGCTTAAAGCTAGTTATATTAATAAAATCCTTAAATGCTAGAGATTTAGCTTCGTTAGCCCCTAGAAACGGATCGCTGGACTGAAGCCACTTTATGTTTGGTAGATTAAAATCACCGATAATTAATGTAGTGCGATCAGTATATAGAAAACATACTTCCTCAACTTTAGTTAAAAATGTTTCGAGCGCATGGCAAGGTATATAAGATGGCAAATAGACTAGACAAAGGTTTATACAGACACTACCCGTACTAATAGTTACCCATAGGTCTTCTATTGAGGTTTGCCACTCGGGTTTATGCACTAAATTTAACTTATTACTAATAGCTATTAATATCCCACCACCATAAGCTTTTGAATACATTTGTTTGAATAGGTCGTCTCTATCACGACGTATTACAGTATATCTTTGATCAAAGTATTCTGATGAAAAAAAGGAGTCATTTAACCACGTTTCTGTTAAACATATTATATCGTAATCCGAGTTAAGAACTGACAAACATATTTCTTGAGACTTTGTTTTCATACCTCTAACGTTTTGATAAAATATCGATATACCATCCATTTTAAAGTTGATTATATCTTAAACGTGGCCTATTTAAATCTATACTATAATAAAACTGTAGAGGTGAAAAAGTCTGTATATTAAAGATATTTTGACAAAAATTAGCTAAAAAATCCAGGAAAATGCTAAAAAGCAATACTTGATAATTTTTAGAATTTATGTCTGTCTGTCTGTCCGACATCTTTCCCTATGTTGCTAAAGATCTCTAAAATTGCGAAATTGATTTCAATACAACTTACACTCATGTACAAAGTATACTCAAATCTATAAAATAGTATATGTTACATCACAATCGGTTGAGTGGTTTTCGGTGTACAGCTTGACCTCTCCTTTGTACGTGGTCCAAAACAAAACAGGGATCATCCAAAACTGGTTATATATGTGGTGCCATCTATAATCGTTATAAGCTTGTTAGTAAAAGTATAGTAAGTCTAAATAGGTACCTTCAAAGTGTTTTATGGCTATTTACCCGACTTTAAAAAAGGAGGCGATTCTTAATTTCGTCAGTATATTTTTATGTATTTTCGATAAATAAATTACTGGAACCGAACATATATAGTCATCCTTCCGATAGATGTCACAATTTTCAAATAATTTTCTGGATAAATAAGTGTTTCTTGCAAAAAAGACAATAATTATGTATCGGGTATCTTTCTGTTATTAAAAAAATAATAGAGAATAATATTCGGCACTTTCATAAACAAAAAGTCTGTGTCAAAATTTATTACAATGTCTACTTAATTTAAACGGTCAATCTCATATATTTCAAATTATTATGTTTATATAATAGTTATATAATCGTTTCATTTTATTTTAAATCTTAAAAATCTTTTTTCAATAAATTGTCGATTAATCCATATTATTTTCTATCGCAGTCGGTTTGTATATGTAAACATAGATGGCGTTTTTTGAATGGCGGTGTTAAGATTCGCCGTGGAATGATGAGGTTCTCGGTTAATTTTCTTTCGTTTTCGTCGGATTGGTGTCTTAGTCGTTTCTTTTGAATATTGAATGTGGATGTGTTTCTTTGATTTCTTTCGTTCGTTCGTGTTCTGTACTTATACAGGTGTCTTATTATTCCCAAATTCCCACACCTCACGTACGTGGGAATCCGTGGTGGGTGAGATTAAGGCCTGAATTTAGATACCTCTTGAGTAACTCAACGGGGCTATCTTACTTTCGGCAGGGCTGGATATTCGTAGCCCTGAGTGTATTTTCAAAATAAATCGCAGGGACAGACTTGAAACAGCTGGAATCGACCCCCGAACATGTTGTTTTTCACATGGTCAGTTATATGTGGCATGTTCACGAGTAAGCGGTAAAAATAATTTACATGTTCTGTATGAAGGTGGTTAAACAGTTAGATAATGTTGTGTATAAAGAAAGTCTCTAATGATATCCCTACTATCCCTACTTCCCAACTTCCTACTAATATTATAAATGCGAAAGTTTGTGAAGATGGATGATATGTATGGATGTTTGTTACTCTTTCACGCAAAAACTACTGAACGGATTTCGATGAAACTTTACAGTAATATAGTTTATACATCAGAATAACACATAGGCTACAATTTATAAATATTTTATGTAAAGTTGCCCTAATATAAGGTAAATTATCAATTAAGTCAGTAAATATCCTAAGCTCTGAAACCTATCTTCGCGTGCGTTGCCTAAGCCGTTGAAGTTACATGAAGGTAATGTACGGTGATATTGTTTAACATAAAAAGTTCTAAATAAAAGTCCGCGGCAGCATGTACCTACCTTTTATGTAGAAGCCAATATAAAATATTCTAAAAAGTGGTCCGTAAAATAATTAAATTTGATACTTTTTAACAAAGCTTATTCTAGAGTAGTTATCAAATTGTTTTCAAAATTGATAAATTTATTGTCTTCAGTATTTAATGTAGATGAACGTTGTCTTTTACAGTAAGTAGTTTGGGTGAATAGTTTAAAAGTTATCACGATATAATTGACCTATGCGCAGCGTTATTAAAAGCGCTTACTATGAGTTGGCGCGCTTAAGCGCAGCGGGACGGAGGAGGCGGTCTGATTATGTACTTTGTGGTAGTGTTTTCAGTTTTTATTTTTGCTGCTATTCTCTTCAGTAGGTATGTAAGCTCTTCAATAACTTTAATAATATACTTACATACTAATCTTTACCTGAAGTTTGACGACTCATCATTGTCTTGCCCTGGTCCCAATTTATTTGGGGTCGGCGCAGTATGTTCTTCGCTTCAATACTTCTCTGTCACCAGTCATCCGATCGTTTACCCCTTTCTTTTTCATATCCATCCTTACACAGTCCATCCATCTTTTCCTTGGCCGTCCTCTCCCTTTTCGTCCTTCTACGTGCATATTCATCACTGTTTTAACTACATACATAAATCATCTCTCCGCATAACATGTCCATACCAGGCCAGTCGACTCCCTTTTACCTTTTCATCAATGTAAAACAAACCTTTGTAACCAACAATGTCAACCTTTCATACTACCTCTAACGTAATCATTCCTTAATTTTAAGTACTATCTGTTTATATGTATGCTAAACGGCTAATGTGCAGATCCGATTGTGATGAAATTTGATATGGATAGTCTGAAACCTGGGGAAGTACAAAGGCTACTCTTTATTAAAATTTCATGCGGGCGAAGCCGCGGGCGAAAGCTAGTGATTTAATATAAATTTAAACAATTTTATCTAAACTTTGTTCATCTTTAATAAGTATACTGCCCGAATGTTCGTTTTTGCAAACAAATATTTTTCCGTAGCGAACCCAAACAAACTTGTAAGATTTTTCTTTAGCTTTAAGTCGTGCAGCGGCATGCAATGCTTTATACGTCGGAGAAAGGTGTTCCGATACATAAATAGGCTGGGTGACCCCTGCGTAGCCCAGAAGAGATGTGTTCAGCTTACAGTCAGGGTGAGCTTTGTTGTACTTGGTGACCGCTGAGTATAATTCGTCCCGGCATCTTGGACTACGCAACTTCACTATCACGGAGCGTGGGCGCGATTTGTTGTTATTCATACTGGCTACTCTCACGCATTTCATTATATCACTTTCATTAAGCGAATACGACACAACCGTAGACATTTGTTTGACAATTTGCGGTAGTACTTCAGCTTTGCTCTCAGGTAAGCCATGTATTTCAAGATTCGCGTCACGCGCATTTTGATCCAGGGTGTTTAGTTGCGACTTAAATGGTGCCATAGTTCTATGCAAGGCTGCGTTTTGTGTTCGAAGTTCGGTATTTTCCTGTTTTATTTGTTGAATCTCCGTTTTCAAATCATTAACCTGAGCCATGTCAAATGAACTTGATGATTTTAATTCTTCTAATTGTGTACGTATATCATCCAGCTCAGATCTAATCTCACGAATCATAACTTTGACTTCTAGGCGCATTGTGCGCCTAATCTCTTCTCTTATAATACGCTTGATGTCATTGTCCTTAAGTTCATCATCGGAGCTATCTGCCACTGCATCTGTAGACTTAATATGCTGCTTAGGTAAACAACTCGGGCAGTTCCAAGTCGAACGTGCAATTTTATTCATTCTTTTGAATGATGTAGCACTCAAATTGACACACAAATAGTGATAAACTTTGCTACATTTCACACAAACAATCTTTTCGATTTGTTTGATTGTCAGTCTACATATATCGCACTCCGACATTGTTACTAGTAACAACGTATGTAGAAATACTTCAAAAAGACGTCTGCGGGTCCTCGTGGGTTTGAACTTGCGACACTCTACGCAATGATACAGAGTCGCACACCTTACGCGTTCCGCCACTCAGCGCTTACGAAAGTTCGTGAAATTGTCAATATGTTGGGTGAATGTCACAAAGCTAAACCGTGGGTAGGATTTATGCAAGGATTTATGTTTGAGTTCGATGAGTGTCAGTAATTGATAAAATAAAAATGAAAGCTTTTAAAAGTACCGCCTCACTTCACTTTAGATTTTAAATTTAACACAAGAAAAACACTGCAACTGGTCTAAAAGTTATGTAAATTGCTTCTATAAAGTGTCATTATTTAGAGTCTAGGTAATATATCACAAATTGACAACTTTTTACTACACTTTTTGATATTAAAACGGAGAAAAGTTGTAACGTGACCACACTGTTATAAGTCTCAATGACGTATTAACGACGTTTATTAACGTTAACAAAATCAACAAAAATATCGTTTATATTAGACGAACCACTGGTGTCAGTTAGGTTTCCTGATGATTGCCAGTCTACATTACCCATGTTAAAATCCCCAATTAAACAGATGTGAAAGTCATTTAACTGCTCAATGACAGCGCTGCAATTATCCATAAATAATTCCAGCGAAGGCCGGCGTATCGGAGGTGGTAGATATACAGCACAGAGAGCTATTCGACGCACAGCGTGTGTGCCGGGCAAGTCTATAATTATCCACAAGTCCTCGCAGGTACTTTCCCAGGATTTAACGCGTTTAGATTTTAATTTATTCTTTACCGCAATAAGTACTCCACCACCTTCTTTATGTTGCTGAGTACCTGAAGTTTCTCTGTCTCGCCTATAGACCACGGACCTGTCGTCGAACAGCTCTCCGTCCAGCACAGAGTTATTAAGCCATGTTTCTGTGAGAACTATAATATCAAAGTTGTTGCAACATATATTTCGGTAGAATGAGTGAGTTTTTGTTCTTAGTCCCGAGTATTCTGGTAATATATATTTAAATTATTGAATGTTGATAAGAAAATAATCACCAAGACATGCTTTAAAGCGAGGATAAAGAAAATACAGAACTTAATTAAACCAACTTGCTAAGATTTTGCAAGTCCCTGATAAGAATGTAGTCTGATTCGTCATCCTTCCTGACAAAGATCCTACCACTTCTCACCCACACGTACTTGTATCCCATTTGCTTTGCCTTAATACTTGTGGCCGCATGAAGGGCCTTATTTGCTGCAGATAAATGCTCGATGACGTAAACTGGGGTTTTGGTGCCGCCTATGCCGAGATGAGAGCTGTTGAGTTTGTTATCCTTGTGCTTCTTGTTATAATTTATCACGGCTGCCAAAAGTTGGTCGCGTGTCCTTGGAGAGACTAGCTTCACTACCACGGATCTTGGACGGGGGTTTGACGTGTTTAGTTTAGCAATGCGAGTTGCCTGTAAGATGACACTCTCCTTTAGGTCACATCCAACCACCGACCCTAGCTGTTTGGTTACGGTGTATAGGTTTTCTTGTTTGAGTTCTGGTAAACACTGAAGCTCTATATTATTCGACCGAGCTTGCTGTTCAAAACTATTTAGTTTTTGGCTGAGATCGGTGATTGTGGTTTTCAATTGCATGTTTTCGTTATTTAATGCTTTGATTGTGTTTTTTACCGTAGTATGTTCAGTCTGCAACTCATCAAAGTGTGCAGTATGAAATGTGAACGAATCCTTCAATTCCTGTATATCCTTCTCTAAGGGGGCCAGCTCAGTATCAATAAGACTAATTATAGTGCTCCTGAACTCTTGGAGTATGGTATCACACTGCGCTTTAACCACGTCTTCGACAATAGATCGCACTTCTGCTGCAGTAACACTTTTAGCGTCGGGAGGGGAGTTTATGACTGGCGTGGTGTTACCTCTCGTGGACCTCGTAGTGGTGACGTTTCGTATCGGAGTGCTGTCCTTTCTTGGCGATTTAGGCTGGCGAATCGTACAGTCAACAGCAAAAGTAGATGATCAAAATCAGAAATTCAATACTAATGAACGGAGTTCGCGTCAGAACTATGTGGCGTCGAAGTGATTCAAAAGTATCTGATTGTAAATTATACCAATCATTTACTGGTAGTACAGCTGCCATATATTCGTGATCATCGAAATTCATCAATATTGTATTCTAAATTCAAATTTATATATTGTACGTGACAGCCGAATTACAGATTGACATTAAAGAGTTTCGATACTTGGATTTTTGCACTATTCCAACAGAACTCTTGCTAACAGTGTGACAAAAGCGCGAAGTCAATATAAATAATGCCCTAAAGATCATCAGAAAATTATCAATCTACCTTCCGGTTTTTATACCTATAGAAAAACTATTTATTTGTCACAGACACAGAAAAAGTACAACATAAAAAAAAGAAACAAAACGCAAGGCATAGCATTAGTCTGTGAGGGTGCTTGTACACGGCGCATGTAGCTTGAGCATGTTGAGGCACTTGCGCGGGTTACATGCACCGTAAACATATCGTTTAAAACAATGTGCGGGTCCAGCGACTCGAGCATGTACCAAAGCGAGCCACCCGCGCAAGTAATTTGCGTGCTCTGCGACGCGCGCGGGTCACTCGCGCATGTTATCTGTTAAAATTACATAAAAATGTAATTTTAACATATGATTTTAAAATAATTTTTGTTCGTCGAGACATTTGACGCGATTCAAGTCATAAAGCTACCGCGCGAATAGCATGCACATGTAGCTCTTGACCACGAACAAATAACTTGTACATAGGTACAGCTTGCGCAAGTAGCCCGCGTCTTTACTTGCTCCAGTTATTTGCACCATGTACAAGTACAAGCGAGTAACTTGATCAAGTAGCTTGCGCATATTACCCACGCGTGTAACCCGCACCTTTACTTGCTCCAGCTACATGCACCGTGTAGAAGCACCCTGACAGATAGGTAGGCAAAAGCAAGCATTGACTTATAATTTTGTATCGCATCAGCTACTTTTGAACATTGTCATAAATGCACAAAAATGCAAAGATAGTAATATTTATTGAATTATGGTTTTGTACCACATCAGTTACTTTTAAACATTTGACAGAAGTTACAAAAAACAAAATACATGAGAGATGAAATTTGGTAAAATTATATTAAATATTATACAAAGATTGCCTCTGTGGACCAGTGACTGCCTCCGTGGTCCGGTGGATAGCGTATGCGTCTGCTGATCGGAAGTCTCGGGTTCGTTTCCCGGGTCACGCAAAAGTATTACAGGGTTTTTCCAAATTCTCAGTAGCAGCACGGAGTCTGGTGATGTGCCCGGTAGCAATTCATCTGCTTTTCCGTAAAACATAACAAATTAAATTACTGGGGTAATTCAAAAAGAAGTCATCATCCTCTTAGCGTTATCCCAGTTTCAATCTAGGGTCCGCTTGCTAGTCTAACCGAATTTGGCTGAATATTAGCTTTTCCACGGAGCGACTGCCTTCCAGACCTCCGCAACCCGAAGGGATAGCGATATTCCATGGTTTAGACTAGTGTTAGTTTATTAGAAGGTTCTGACGCCCTGTAACGATTGTCAAAGATCTTCATGACAATCGGAACCGATGGCTTAACGTGCTCTCCGAGGCACGGGACAAGCGATAATTAACATTTCAATACGCACATAACTCCGAAAAGTCATTGGTGTGCGCCGTGGATTCGAACCCGATACCCTCTGCATGGCAGTCTGTTGGTATATCCACTCGGCTATCGCCACCTTTTCCGTAAAACATAACAAATTAAATTACTGGGGTAATTAAAAAATAAGTATGAATAAATTATTTGCCTCATGATTACGTGGCCTCAGTTTCATCATTTATATTTGACTAGCTGTTTCCCGCGGTTTCACCCGCGTCCTGAGGGAACTACTTCGCGTACCCGAAAAACCCAAATATCTTACGGACCCCTTCTTTTTCTAAAATAAAATATAGCCTATGTTACTCGCAGATAATGTAGCTTTCTAATGGTGAAAGAATTTTTAAAATCGGTCCAGTAGTTTTTGAGTTTATCCATTACAAACAAAAATAAAAAAAAACCTCTTTATAATATTATAATATATTAGTGTAGATTTTAACTTTTCAGTAGTTTTGACATTTTTTTTCACTTCTTAGGTCTGATGCGAATTGAGTTTATAACTTTTGGAGTCAAAACTGATCACGAATTTATGGCAGCTGTACTAGTAGTTAATTATTGGTATAATTTACAATCACATACTTTTGAATCACTTCGACGCCACACAGTTCTGACGCGAATTCCGTTCATTAGTATTGAATTTCTGATTTTGATCATCTACTTTTGCTGTTGACTGTACATGCTGGACACTTCCATTTGCGATATTCACGTGAGTCGTGTTCAATTGGCGGTATAGTCAAGCAATGAAAATGAAAGTATTTTTTACATTTATCGCAGACAATATAGTGTTCATTTTCTTCTGCAATCTCATTAGAACAACAACCCCAAGAGTTTTTAGTTGAAGTCATTATTAAATTTATCGTTTAACAGGCGTCAAACGTTTATGCATAAAATAATTGTAAACCAATGTTGTAAACAAACTTTTTCGCTTAGTAGTGATCGATGGCGACCGCGAGAAGAACGTCGCAAGCGCCGTGAAATGCGCGTCACTTACGCGTTAATGTGCGATGCTTTGCAGAGTTGCTTTGTTACGGTGAATTGATGTTTAAATTTTTTTCACTGTCGTTTATTATTCCTTAATGAACACTTTAAACAAATTCACTACAGTATATTCCGACTGTCACTAGGTTCAAGTGTCACAGTTTCACAAGATATTGTCTCGAAACTTTCTTTGAACACATAAATTCTTATAAACAATGACGAGCAAATTTACTAGATGTTTTTAGCGCGGTACTCGAAAAAACGGTATGCTGTTATAGAACAATACGCAAAAATAATATTGAACCATGATGCCAAAACAGATCCTGATTTCCATTACCCGACCAATAGACAATAAACCACAAAATAAATTATGTTTGGTGGCAATTGAATAGTTATAAAAATATATTTTAGAGTATTTCTTGCTAGGCTAAATTTAATTGCAATTTATTTTAAGCTATAAAAAAAGTGTTGAGGTAGGACTTCAACCCACGACCACGACAAACCGTGTCAATACTATACCGACTAAGCTACTCAGGTAGGTTTTATCATAGAATGTTTTTTTCTAATAGTTGGCTTCCTTATGGTAGCGCATAGTGCCATCTGCCACAATGTGTAGGTTTAACTAAGTGGTCAGCAAGGGCATATTTACAGATTGACAAACAATCCTGCCTTAAATATTAGGATATGTTTAAGCAATTCTCATAGTAAGATAAATTTAATGTTTAAAAAATTAGAATTATTCGTGAGTCAAGTCGAGCGAGTCTTGAACATACACGAATACATTTTTCTATTTTGTAATAAAAACAACGGAATACGTTTATAAATTCTATTATTTTATTTAAATTAACCCACAACAATTAATACCTTTTATTTTCATAAATAAACTATTCTTATTATGTTGATGAAATATTGTAAGTAGAAAACATCTCTTGTGTGATGTAAATAGTCTTTGCAAATGCCAATAAGCAGCCAGTAGCATTAGAGAACTATTGGCTACTCATTGGTAAGATGCCAGGACTGGTTGTTGTTGATTGGCTATAATAATAACTAGACACTGTAAGTCATTGGCGCTGCGCTGCTTGCGCCTACGTGTTGCGCTAGTAGGTACGATTAGACGTCGTACGTTTTGTACAATTTGAACAAAATATTTATAGGGAATGTTCCGTCTATCGTTAGAGTATATAACATATACTTTAACGATAGACGGAACATTCCCTATACATGGATTATATATTTTTCCCTATCTATAGATTATATGGATATCACTTTCTATTTTTTATCATTAGTTGGTCAGCTGCAGCGCTTATTTAACTTGTGCTGGAGCACCGGCCGAGTAGCTGATGACTGGGCCACAGCGGTGGTTGTGCCTTTTTATAAGGGAAAAGGCTCGCAACAAGACTCTCAGCATTGTTGGCAAATTGTATGCGAAGGTACTGATTGAAAGAGTTATGGAAGCAACCGACAAGAAAATATGGGATGTACAAGCAGGATTCCGAAAGGTGGTATGGGGTGCACGGATCAAGTCTTTTCCTTGCGGTGCATAGCCAAAAAATTCTTGGCCAAAGGTCAAAAGGTCTATTGCGCATTCGTGGATTTGGAAAAGGCTTACGATAAAGTGGTGAGGAATGGAATGCGGTCGGTACTGTCGATGTATGGAGTGAACAGCAGCCTAATACGAGCTCTGAAATCCCTTTATGAAGGTTCTAGAGCTTGTGTGAGAATAAATGCGTCGTACACGGATTGTTTTAGCATCGAGACAGGTGTGACAGTGGAAATAAGAGAAATAACATCTTAAAAATCGCAGAACAAAACTTCGAAGACATGGAAATTTGTCACTACCTCTCACCCAGTTGTGGTACCAAACATTTAATTAATAATCTGCATTCAAAACTTGAAAACTATTCTAAAAATGACTATTGTGTTATCCTTATTGGTGACGAGGACTTCCGTAAAACGAACAACTACTTCGATGTAATTTCTAGCCTAAGAAAAACACTAGAAATTATTCAAAATACAAATATAATAATCTGCTTACCTACTTATAGAAGCCATAAATACTCTGTTTGGTTTAACTGTAGAGTAGAAACCTTCAATAATTTGTTATATATGGATGTACAAACCCATAAATATGCTACACTTCTTGACTCAAATAGGAACCTTGAATGCGATGTTAAAACCTTCTCACAGTATAATGGTTCCATAACTGACTATGGCATAAATATTATTTTTCAGGAACTATCTGTAATCGTGCACTCAATATCCTATGACAGTCATATAGAGATAAAAGATGGGTTATCTGAAACCATTGCATTAGAAGGAAATGTCACCTCAAAGTCAAATTCTAAGCAAACAGGTACTCCTAATGGATTACATATTTGTCAGTCATTTCGATACTAAAGTACATATAATTTTTCAAAACATTCAAAGTATAGGCAATAAACTTCATTTAATTGAACATTTTCTATCAGATTCTAATATTGATTTAATGTTCTTCTCAGAGATATGGAAGAACAAACATTTTTGTGATTCTATTATGATAGGATTATGAAGCATTCACTACACATAGAGCCAACTTCAAAGAAATGTGCGGTAAATGCTTCTCTAAGTACATAAGTTCGGTGGAAGACAGCCTACACGCAAATCTCAAACACTTCTGGACATATGTGTCAAACAGAAAAGACAAACCGTGCATTCCAGCAAAAGTACATTACAAAGACACCACAGCCACTGAACCTGAAGTTATCTGCGATATTTTTTCGAATTTCTTCCACTCTGTTTACGAACCCGCCTCACCACTCTTATCGCAATGGCAACCACCCACGGAAACTTCCTCAGCTTGTGATATAATGTCTACTTTATGCTTTAATGAAGAACAGATCCTAAGAGAGCTAAGATCACTGGACCCTGCTAAAGGTCCAGGACCTGACGGTATACCTGCATATTTTCTACGCCGCACTGCCGATCACATCTGTAAACCTTTAGCTATAATCTATAATAAGTGCATAACTGAGGGAGTATTTCCAAAAGAGTGGAAACGTGCAAACATCACACCTGTGCACAAGGGTGGCTCGAAGGGTAACGTGGAGAATTACCGCCCAATCTCACTTCTGTCCACTTTGTCAAAGGTTTTTGAAAAACTTGTCCACAATGAAGTGTATCCGGTTCTACACAATGTCATTATACGACAGCAGCACGGCTTCGTTAAACAACGATCTACCACTACGAACCTCCTGTCTTTCATTAGTTTTTTATTTGATAGTTTGGACAACGGACTGCAAGTAGACGCTGTATACACAGACTTTTGCAAGGCCTTTGACAAAGTGGATCACGAGCTGCTGCTTAATAAAATAGCTTTCAATGGGATTCGAGGCAATTTGTTACGGTGGTTTGCCTCTTATATCTTGAACCGTTGTCAAAGAGTAGTAATCAATGGATACAGTTCAAGGGTCATCGAGGTTACATCGGGCGTCCCACAAGGCTCTATCCTTGGGCCATTATTATTTAACGTATTCGTTAACGATATTGGTGACTGTTTTCGTCACACAAAGTTTTTAATGTACGCCGACGATCTGAAGATCTACAAACCCATAAAAACTGTTAACGACTCTATTTTATTTCAACAAGACCTGGACAGACTAACTGACTACTGCCATAGAAATAAACTCAAGCTTAGTCTACCGAAATGCAACTTCCTCACATTTACTAAAAACAAACACATAATTAAGTACACCTACACCCTTTGTCATGAGCCTTTATTTCAACTAAATTCAGTTCGCGATCTCGGTGTTATACTTGACACCAAACTATGCCTAGACTCACACATTAACAAAATAGTCAGCAAAGCTTTCCAACTTTTCGGATTTATCATGCGGTCCACCCTTGACTTTAAAAAAACCACATCGTATTTATGTTTGTATAAAGCCCTTGTTCGTTCACAACTGGAGTATGCAGTTTCGGTATGGAATCCTTTCTACAAAAAATATGCTGAAATGGTGGAGAATGTTCAGTACAAGTTTTTGCGTGCTATGCATTATAGATGCCATAAATCTTATCTACCGTACCCTGTTTTACTCAGTAAATATAAGCTCCTTCCCCTTAGCTCTCGAAGGAAATACCTTGAAGCGACAGTCTTATACAATATAGTCAGAAACAAATTTAACTGTACAACCCTGAACAACATGATATGCTATGCTGTACCTAGAACCGTCCATAGGCGACAGGTACGCGCAGGTACCCTTTTTGCACTGAACACCTGTCGAACTAATTCAGGCCTGCGTTCACCTATCCGCCGTATGGTTGACACATATAACGTTACCTTTGTTAACATAGATATATTTAATTGCAGCATAAATAAGTTCAAAAGCCTCCTTCTTAGTTCCCTATTTAATACTCAAACTACTTTATTACAGTAATTTCTTCTACTATCTGTTTAGTATCTTTAAACTCCTATATATAAGTACACACATAATGTTCAGTCATGTTATAACATTCTTACTATTTGTTACGCGTACTGCTATCAATGTTCCTAGCGTTTACAACTCGTCTTTTTTAAATTTGTATGTCTACCTGTGGACAGCGTTGTGGGTTACATTATGACCACAACATACAATTGTTAAACTAGTTGTAAGTCTTTATAATGTATCTGTTTGCTGTTCCTCAAAAAAAAAAAAAAAAAAAAAAATGATGCCTGATTATAAAATTGTTTCTATTTATTGCCGAGAAACACATAATGGAGGCGGCGTCTGTGCTATGGTAAAAAACAATATAGAGTGTATTGAGAGAAAAGACCTAAATAATTTCTCCAAAGAATTTATAATAGAAATAAGTGCAATAGAAATACCAAAAATGAATTGTATAATTATAGGGTTATATAGGCCAGATCGTAATATAAACATATTTTATGAACAGATAGAAAAGCTTGACTCTACCCTTGACTGGCGCACTCAGGTAGCGAGTGTTAGTCAGAAAGTCACGAGTACACTGCGTTCTCTCTATCGCCTAAAGAACTTCCTCCCGACTAAGACGAAAACAATGCTTGTGCAAACCCTAATTTTCCCAGTCATCGACTATGGTGATGTATGTTATCTCGACTTGAATGCAGATCTGCTCAATAAACTGGACCGACTTCTCAACAATTGCATTCGATTCATTTTCAATCTCCGTAAATATGACCACATATCCGTTCATCGTTCACAATTGCGATGGTTGCCTATCCGTCAACGACGTAATCTGCGGACGCTGACTACTCTCTATTCTCTTTTAAATTCTTCAAACGCTCCCACTTATCTTACACCTCAATTCCAATATCTATGCAGCAGTCATAATAGGGACCTTCGCTCTACCAATAATCTCCTTCTACTTTGTCCGTCCCATAGCTCTACTCTTGTTCATTCCTCCTTCAATATACAGTCAATCCTTCTCTGGAATGCACTCCCTCTTGAAATCAGGATGTCTTCTTCTCGTGAACTTTTCAAGGCCAGAGTCCGTCGGCAGTATATTGAACAGTTGGCAGAATGTTCATAGTGTATTTGTATAATCGTAATTACTAGGTATATACATTTATGAATATCTATACGTATATATATTTTTATTGTTATTATTAGAATATTATATTCACATACTTATATTTTTATATATAAGTATTAATATGTATTATATTATATTATATAGGTATATATTAATATATATATATATATTGTGATATTTAGGTATATATTATATTTTCAGTTATTATTCACTTCATGTTTAGTAATAGCTATATGTGGTTTTGCTCTCGGATTACGGCTCTCTTACGCACCTACCTTGAATTCTCTCTGCACCACCCAAAGGTTGACTGGCAGAGAATGCCACAGGCATTAAGTCCGCCTTTGTGCATTATTTTGTAATATTGTGCAAGAAGTTTTAAAATAAAATAAAATAAAAATAAAAAGCTTTTATATAAGATAAACACAAATAAGGTACATAAATACTTAATAATAGGTGGTGACTTCAACATAAATATATTACAAAAAAATAAACAATCAAAGGAGCTCATAGACTTTATGAGCTCTCATAACCTGAAACAATTTATAAACATGCCAACTAGGGTTACGAGTATGTCTTCCACTTGTATAGATCTGCTTTTTACAAATTATGAACCTCTAATAAACAATTATCATGTGAAAGACTATGGCCTCTCCGACCATAAGGCTATTAGAATCGGCATTAATACGGAGAGTATAGGCTCTTACAATAAAAAAATGTGCTATGTCCACAAAAGAATATTTACGAATAACAAAATTTTGGAATTCAAAAAGTCACTAACCGATATAAAATGGCATGAAATTATAAATGAAACCGAAATTATAGATTATAATTATAAAATGTTCATTGCTATTATAACAGATCTACTAAATAAATATATACCAATACAAAAAATAAAAATAAAAATGAGACCAAAGAAATCTTGGCTAACAAGGGGTCTAAAAATATCGTGTAAACACAAAAGAATATTGAAAACTATTCTCAATACAACAAAAAATGATATTATCAAAAAATACTACAAGAAATATAGCCAAACACTTAAACGAAGCGTGGTTATCTCCAAAAGGAATGAATTTATCAAACAAATGAAAAGCTCAGATAATAAAACAAAAACTATGTGGAATATTATAAATAAAAAAACAGGTAAAAATATACACAAAAGACCCATAAAAATATATCACTAAAAATTAATAATGAGACTATTGAGTGTCCTACTAGAATCTCCAACATATTCAATGATTACTTCGCCACCGTTGGCTTAGACTCTAAAAATAGTGATACAAGTAGCGTGGTTGGACGACCAGTAGTGAACCCTCCAACGTGTTCCATGTACCTACGGCCAGTGGACCTTAAAGAAACGATAGATATAATTCGAACAATTAAAAATAAACACAGTTGTGGCATAGACGACATTCCGCCACTATTGCTTAAACAATGTGCGGAAATCTTCTCAATTCCTTTAACGTTTTTACTCAATCAAAGCTTCAAAGAGGGAAGGTCCCGGATCAGCTTAAAATTTCATTGGTGAAACCGATACATAAGAAAGGAGATACAAAAACCCCAAGCAATTACAGACCCATAGCAATATTACCCACGTTCTCAAAAGTCTTCGAAAAAGCAATGTGCAACAGATTATATAGCTTTTTAGAAAAATATAATATTCTAGATGATTGCCAAAACGGATTTAGAAAGTCGAGATCTACCACCCTAGCGGTATATAAATATGTGCAAACGGCTCTCCAACATCTAAATGATAAAAAACATGTATTAGGTATTTTACTCGACATGACAAATGCATATGATAAGGTTCTATATAATATTCTACTTAATAAATTATACGGTTCAGGCATTCGTGGCCCGTCCTACTCATGGTTTAAGTCTTATTTAGAAAACAGATCTCAAATAGTGCAAATAGAAAATTATGACATAGTGACAAAAGAAATAAAAACAGTACGATCTCAAACAAGAAAACTGTCGTGTTCAATACCACAAGGCAGCGTGCTGGGATGTGTATTATTTCTACTATATATAAACGATTTACCAAAGATTCTAAATAAAGAAGTTGCATTACCCGTTTTATTTGCTGATGATATATCGATATTAATTAAATATAATAAAATTAACAACTCCGAACCCATACTTCAGGAAACTCTTCAAAATGTAACACACTGGCTAAACGACCATAACTTAGAAATAAATTAAAATAAAACAAAGACCATTCAATTCAGATCTTACAAAACCCCACCGTTAAATATAGACACAACTTTTCAAAATATAACCCTAGAATCAGTAGAAACATTTAATCTACTAGGCATAAATATAGATACCCATATAAACTGGAAGACTCATATAGGACACGTGAAATCAAAACTCTCAAAATTTTCATATGCCCTTTTCCAACTGAAATGCAGCACAAACGCTGAAGCAGCATTATCGGCATACTATGCTTATGCTTACTCATGGCTGAGATATGGTATCATGTTGTGGGGGAATAGTGTAAATATTAACGATGTATTTGTCCTTCCAAAAAAATGCGTAAGAATAATTGCACAAATAGACAACCAGGAAAGCTGCAGACCCTTTTTCATTAAATTTATTTTGTTGACACTACCATCAATATATATACATGACATAAGTTTATTTGTATTCAAGAATAGGTCACATTTTCCACAGGTGAAAGATACCCATAATATAAATACACGCCATAGAGATAGGTTATACTTACCACCATCTAGAATTAAAATGCTGAACCAGAGCCCGTATTACATGGCAGTCAAGATATTTAATCATTTACCTAAAAACATTAAAAAAGAGAGCAAACTGACAACATTCAATAAAAAATTAAAAGAATTCTTAGTCCAGAAATGCTTTTATTCAACTAATGAATTTTTTGAAAATAAATTTTAGATATTAATGTATAATATAAGTAGTAGGTATTAATGTTATTAATAATCATTATTATAAAATATTAATAATTCCAATGTTTACTGCCTGCCTAACATTATGAAACAATACAATGTTAATCTTATTTCTTTTTATGTTGTATATTTTATTCTTATGTCTTAGTGAAAGTGTAAGATGTCTAAAATGTTTGTTAATTATTTCTTTGTAAATTTTAGATATAAGTACCATGTGCAATGTCTGTAAAAGACAACTAAGTTGACACTAATGTAACATACCATAAGACCTATTTATACACTTGGTTTGCAATAAAGATTGATTTGATTTGATTTGATGTGTTAGACAGGGATTTGTAGCGTCGCCGTGGCTGTTCAACCTCTTCATGGACATTTGTTTGCAAGATTTGAAAAATAGTGACTGTGGATTAAGGATGAATGAGTTACTTGTCAAATGTCTCCTTTATGCTGATAATCAAGTTATACTTGCGTCTTCAGCGGAGGAGTTGCAAGAGATGGTAACAATCATGCATGGTGCGTTAGAGAGGAAAGGAATGAAAGTGAATGTAAGTAAAACGAAAATTATGTTTTTTGCAAAGGAGGAATGCGTTACGGCTTGTAATGTTATGATGGTCTTGCAATGCAAACATCACAGTTTCAGTTCGATAATCTATATAATAGCTATAGGTCTTAGACTTACCCAGCTAATAAAAATACCTATCTTACCTTGCATCTGACAATCCGCGTTTGCTCTGAAAACAGACTGAAAGTGGCAAAACACCCCTTTTTGTAGGGCGATATCGAAAGCGAATACACTGAAATTCAAATGAAGGCACGTTTCACGTTATTTCAGACTGTTTGACGTGATCTCTGACGATTAATCCAAAACGCGATAACAAACCTTATCACCGATAGAAAAGGTCGGATTTAGCTTGACCAAAAGTATTTATTTTAGCAGTTAAATTATCTTAGGGTAGTAATTCACAATCTTTCTCAGTCCTGTACAGAGGAGTTTGAATTTTGTAAAAAAAAGTAAAGGCTTATGGCCAAGTAAAATATTTCATTCAGCCTGTATAAGTGTTGAATATTTTTGTAAGATGATTTTGTTTTACTTTTGTTCGTGGATTGTTTTTCCTTTATTTCTTCTTTTATCAACGGATTAAGTTGCTTTATTACTGTATAATGATTTATGTTGTTATCTGCGAGTGAAGTGAAATGCGTCGGACATTAATTATGATCAGAAAAGATTTATTGGCGGTATTTATTAGGATATTGACCTAAATAGTATCTACATTGTCTCCCCTGTCTGAAGGACAAGATTAATATAGGTACATTCCTCAACACCTCAAGTCACACTAAGATTGTGACTTCAGGTGGAAAGAGTTGGATTGATACTTCAGTAAATAACAACGTAAACTTTGTAGCCCTGCGTCGCCTGGTTTTGATAATCATAAAAGTTTCTTCAACGGGTCTAAATAGCACTAATTAACACGAGTTAGTGCTATTTAGACCCGTTAAATAAACAACTATTTAAGGTATGAATATGGCTGTTTCCTAAAGTTTTGACTGAAATAAACTGACTTAGTTGTAGGTGGAGTGATTATTACTCTAAAGTTTTCTCTCTTCTTTCAATACTTTCTCAGCTTTAAATCAATTCTTCTCTTCTTCAGATTCGACAATCAAATCCAACGTAAACGACAAGATAAACCAAGTAATCACAATTTCAATAACAAACAGCCTCAACTGTACCCTTTGTTAAAAAAAAAACCCTTCACAAAGAATGCCAATGACTCAGCCCCTTTCAACAATCCCTCATAGTCCTCACACAAAGTTTATACATAGTATTACTTGTGAAGTCAATACAAAAGGGCATTATAAAAAGTTTTAGGGTCATCCGATCGCCGGTAAGTTTTACTGTTAGCAGTTTATTTCATTGATAGTGGACTTTTAGGGGTCTGTTGAAAATAACGAGCCATTATGGAAAATAATGGCCTCATCTATCGGGGCCGTAGTAAAAAAGCAATGTTTTGGACTTGGCTTTTGGCTTTTGAGAAAAAGTAATCTGATTGATAAATGGTGAGTTTAAAGATTTTTTCTAGTCAGTTTGAACCGAGCAAGCTTGTATTTGATAATAATATTTGAATAATAAAGATTTAATATAATCCTACCTTAAAAATTATAAGTGTAGAATATTTCCTTATAGAGTTTTTTTTTTATTTAAGTCATCTAATTTTACTTATTTTTTCTCGTAATAGCCATTTTAGTTGGCATGAGGTGCTTTACAAACGTAAAGAAATAGACACTGAACACCCATACTGGGAGCAAAAGTTTGTGGTTTTCACGCAGTGTAGTTATCGAATCTGTGACAGGCGACGCACTTAGCAAAGGTGAAGGGAAACTGATTCTAGTACACAATAAGTACAGTCAGATCAGTCAATATTATAAAGATTTTTCCAGATAGCATATGATATAAACCTAGAAAAGAAGCATTAAATCTATTAAATTAGAGTTTAAATTTGTATTAAATATTCGTATCTAATTCCATTAATTTAGATACGAACCTGCAAAGCAAATTTAAACCCTAATTAAACAGATATAAAGCTACTTATTAACGTTTATATAATATACATAACAGACCCACAAATATAACAGCAACAGTTTTTGCAATTTATAATATTAAAACGGATTTTCAAGTGACAAATTTTGTTACGGTACAAAATTTTCCACGGTAAAGCAGACTAATTACCGTCAATTTCTAGTAATTATTCAATTATCTAATAATAATATATCAAAATTTCACCATAAAATGATGTAGTATCAAACTATTAATTGCCACCTGTTAAACAATTTTGTCTAATTACAATTATTCATAATTTAGTAAACTGAGAACCGTAATTATATTTCTAGCGATGTTAAACTTGATCTACACAAAGGACACAAAATATCAATAAAAATAGCATATTACAACTTTCTACTTATTCCAAACCTGCCGAAAAGAAATATTTCTAACTTTATTACACAATATATCTTTAACTTTATAACACACTATATATCTGTAATGCTACAGATTGCTACAGATTACAGCGGTTGCTGTATGAGGTCCGTTCAGTCCAAAACTTCTTAAAGACATTCTCTTCTCTCATAGGGGAAACTTTAAGCTACGCATTTACTGTAAATAGTTATTGAGTTAGTATCTTCTTGGGTTTATGCGAATGTTACACATTGAAATTAAACTACAGTTTACGGATTTTATCGCGTTGTATTGGTTTCACTAAGTTATTACATTTGAAACTAAAGATCTAGAAACTATATTTTTAATTTATTACTAGCCGACATTTCGAAGTTTTCTGTAAAGAATTCACACCTTATTCACCCTAAAGCCGTACAGTTTCCGGCAAATTTCAATTACGGGACAGCTGAAAGAAGGAAGTTGTTGAACTTTAATTTTGTCTTCCACTGTCCACAAAATGCTAGGTGGCATAGTAAACCACGCAGTTGTATATTTAGGCTCAAAATTGTTTGAGGAAGGACAAGCATACGTAGGTCTGAGTCGAGAGCAGTCTTTGGAAGGGTTGTGTATTGAAGAGTTAGACTACAACACATTGTCAAGAAACAAACCATGTAATAATGAGGCATTACATCAACTCAATAGAATGAGAAGTATCTACTAACAACAAAACTAAAACCTTGAAAATAGAATAAAATATTTTAAACGTCTGTTTCTAGTAAGAATTTTCTATTAACAATAATTCTTCTTCATCTGTATTGTATTTGACAAACATTGTACACTGCACCCGTGGACGCGCCGCGCGCTTCACTGCGGACACGTGAAAACGGGCCGCCCCGCAAAACGCTCTACCACTCTGGCCAAGCAAGTCTATTTTTTAGCAGTGGTCCCCTTTCAGCTTAGGTGTGAAGAACAAGATTTCTACAGTCAATTCTGGTAAGCAAAAATGTTGTGAAATGTTTTTATTCTGTGTTCTGTAGTGAATATAACAACTGGTTTACCAGGTGTGAGTTGAAATAATATTGCTTTGAGTTGGCAAATTACTTCGTATTCGATTAGACCACCAGGAACAGTAAAAAAATACAATTTCCTTAAATATTCTACATTAAGGCTTTTCTTAATGAAATATCTCCTTATAACGCAAGAAACGGAAAATCGCTTTAATCTCAAGCAGAAATTTAACGTTAGCCTTAACCTCAAATCAAAACAGGCATAAATCATTACGCAGCAAAACTTAAACTGCTTAACTTAAAATTAGATCAGTAGAAAATTTCTAAACTGCTCATTAGGAGAACTTTCAGTTTAATAAAATCCGCCCACATGATTTCAGAAATTTAAGAGTGAAAGCCTTGGGGCAATGCTGCAATGTCGAGAAGACTCGTGTTTTTCAAACGATTGTGCCTATTAACTTACAGTCATATTTCCTTTTATTTTGTACAAAAAATGTATTACTTTCCATAGTATCAGATAGAGATGTTATTTGGTTTGGCTTTTGAACTATGTCGGTAGTATTTTCGTCTGATGTTTTCCCTATTTAGTTTTAAACGACTGATTTGAAGTGTGGCGTCAATTTGTATTCTTATTTTTAACAATATAGTGTGTATATTGTTAAAAAATAGGTATATATATAAGTAACTGTAATACTTAGATAGGCACTTTTATAAATATTCGCATGAAGCCTCCATTTAGCCATCCTCTGATTTTTTTGGTTTAGATTAAGCTTCAGGATGAAATGTTTTTCATTTCCAACCATACTTTTTAGTAGCACAACCTATACAATCCCATAAAATATTATTCTTATGCTTTTCTAATATAAAATATTGTTTATTTGAAAGGAAAGATAAATGTCAATACATTAGCAAAAACTTGGGCAATTTATTGTAGTATAAACAAAACTCTATTTCACAAAAAAATTTACACAATAACCTTAAAATAATAGCCTTGTCTGTAAAACACCTTAACATTTTTGGCTACAAAAATATCGCTATTTTCTTATGGTAAAATTTATTACAGCAATCTATTAAGTCGACCTATACTTTTAACATTGACATTGGGCCAACTGTCTGTCCTTCCTATGGAGATGCGACTTCACTTATCATTAGACGTCTAGGCGCCGTCTCGGGACGCGGCGGCAATGCGTATATTTATCAGTGACGTCAGTGGTATGCCGTTGTATTTCGTTCTAGTTACAGGACAATATTTTTGAGGTGTCTGAGGAAATATTATTTTTGTAAGTTTTTTTTAAATTCTAATAAATTGCCTGTCCTTATCTTATATCTTTCCTTATTTTTTATACCCACTAGTTGTGTAGTGATATTTTTCTTTCTTATTAATATTGTAGGCGTGAGCCTATGAATGTAAGTATGTATATTAATATTGTTAACCTTTAAGCATGGATGTGTGGCCCTAATGATGTGTGTATGTTCCTAAATATTTAATTACCAATGTAAATTATATTTTCACGTATTTTCATTATAACTAACCCATACTTCAAGTTTAATATAATTTTGAACCCTTTTGCATTATCTTGTTAAAAATAACACTAGGAAGTGCAGCCTGTGAGATTGCACGTCCACGGTAATGTTATAAAAATATGACGTCCATACTTAAAGGTTAAAGAAACTCCAAAGTCGTGCATCTGGCTGTCTATCTGTCTGTTGTTATCTAGTAACTACAAAAGCTAACAACATACTGACAGATAGAAAGACGGATGAAAGGATCAATGGACAGCAAAGTTATCCTACAAGGATTCCACGTTCGCAAAGAATCTTTCTAGAGAAATTTGTGTGATCCACGGCTTAAAACATATTTAGGGTACTTTGTATCCATTGTTATCCTGCGATATTTTATACCTGTTAATAAAAAAATAAAATATGTTTTCTTTTTTAAGAGGCCTATAACTAACGGTACCTATGATTGACCTCGCGCCCTTACACTAAAAATAGTCTACTTATTCAAGTTTTAATATACCGGACGGTCGGTCCCGATTAGAAAAATGTATTATGGTCCCAACATCTTAGGTATGAAGTTGGCTTAGCGCTCCACATAATAATGATTAAGCTCCAATGTTGCGATTCAAGGATTTTCATGAATAGGCGGGTCCACACAGAGCGAGCAGCCTCGCAAGGAATTTGCCGCGCGAGGAAACGGTCCCCGAACGAGCGCTGCCATAGAATAAAGCTGCGTTCACATTTATCTGACGTGATCTCTCGTGAACGGTAAGTAATTACGACAGAGACTGTCGTAATTACTTACCGTTCACATTTGTCTGTCGCCATCTGTCGCGATCTGACGCAATTATGAATCAGCTCTGTCTTGACTCTCGGGTCCACACTTTCGCAATGTTTTTCATGAATTACCCGATTCAGATTAAGTATATATCCAATGATATCCATCAATTATTTAAGTACATAGGATTATATTATTTCGCATTAAATCAAATTACAATTAGCTCATGTATAGATACTGTATAAGAATAATATTATAAAAAGGAAGTCAATTAGTTCGTCGTCCATTGCGCACAATTGCATACGCGCGTCTGACGCTTTACGACAGACAGTGGCGCGTCCACATTAGTTTGACGAGTTGTGTCTCGCGAGTTTACTGTACGGAACCCACCAAATTATCTAGATAATCTTATTGCCATCTAAGCATTAATTTATTATAAATACCTTTGTAGATCTAACATTAGCGCTTACTTTTTTATATTTTAAATAAACTGTTAAGCTGTTATAATTAAACTAGAGGACGCCAGCAGCTACGCGCAATTTTTTTTAATTTACCCGTTTTGGCCGATCCCGTGAAAATTTCGGGAAATCCCTTCTTAGTGCACCCCTATGGTCCCCAACGAAGATACATACCAAATTTCAGCTTCCTGCGCCTAATAGTTTCGGCTGCAGCGTGTCTGTCAGTCAGTCAGTAACGCAAGGATTTTATATATTAAGATAAAGTATTTTTTTTTACAATTAATCTGAGTCCAATCTCTTAATTCGCGCTGTACCGTCCCCACACCCACTCTGTCGCAGACCGGGATATTGTCTGTCGCGACACGACAGACGCCATCACGACAGATTACATCAGATAAATGTGAATGCGGCCTAGAGCGCGGCAGCCTCGGCGCGTAGGAAAAACAAAATCGTAGTTGTCATAAAGTTTGAATTCAGAACATGAAAATATAGTTGAAAATCAATGAAAAAATATAGTTAATAATACATTTATTGCGCATGTATCAAATTGTCGACTTGTGAATTAGAGTGAAATAGTACATTTGCCATCTATCGGTCTACGTATCAATGTGAGATCGTTGGTCGATCGTTTTCTCCTCTCTCTTATTTTTAAATTTTGTTTATAAATATAGTACTTGGAAATGGTCATACTGCAATGGGGTTGTGGCATGTGTTTTTACTAGCCGGCTGCCTGACTGACGCCAATTGCTGTACCTACTTTGGGTACTAGACAATGGTAATAATGGGCCATAACATACATATTCACTTATACTTACTTTTTTTGTAAATATATTCATAGAAACTCCCAGACCAAGACAAACATTCATGTTCATGCACACAAATGTTTGAGATGAGCGGGAATCGAACCCGCGACCTTCGGCGTTGCAGTCGCTTACACTCCCGCTTTGCCAACCGGTCGTCGATTATTGTTATACCTAAAGGATGGAATAGGTAGACATGGAAAAAAATATAGAATGAATTATAGGAAATGAATGTCTGTAGGCAAGGATACTGTAACCGAAGCACAGACTGAAGGATTATTATTGGTACAATAAATAGCGTGAAAGATGAGAATGTTATGATGAATGTATCCACCGTTATTCAGTGACCAGTGGATGGGGTATGCGACTGCTGATCGGAGGTCCCGGGTTCGATTCCCCGGTCGGGCAAAAGTGTTACTGGGTTTTCCCGAATTCTCAGAAGCAGCACGGAGTCTGCTGATGTGCCCGTTAACGGCAATAGGCTCGTCCCCTATTACGTGGGGCCTAAACATTTCATGGTGAAATGTGGATGTAATAATATTACAACTCTGCCTATCCTTATGCGGATACAGACATGAGTCTATAAAAAAAATGTCCAACATACAAACACACTTGCGAATTTATATTATTAGTAGGAATTACTATGTTCGAGCGAGGCACGAAACAGCGTCCAGACCGCGGCAAAACAAAAAACCGAACTCGATGGCTCGGCCGCTCGGTCGCTCGCCCGCGGCGGCACACGCGCTTGTCTCGGCCGGGGCACGTCCACACAGAGCGCGCAGCCTCGCGCGCTAATTCCTCGCGAGGCTGCGCGCTCTGTGTGGACGTGTCTAATTCGGTAGCTCGGGCGCACGGTAAGCTGGCCGCAGCGGCACATGCGTTTTCCTCGACCGAGCCACGTCCACACAGACCGAGCAGCCTCGCGAAGCATTTTCCTCGCGAGGCTGCTCGGTCTGTGTGGACCCGCCTATTGACCAAGCAAAAGCGTTATTTTCCTCATATTTTGTATTTGTGTTCTCACGAAGAATTTTGGTATGATGCCAGTTTTGGTAAAACTGCTCATACGTAAAATTGAGTTACAAATATTTTACTCAGCCAATCGACGAGGAGAGACATATTTTCGGTTTATCTAGAAAAGTGTATGTATTTTATTTAAAATGTATCCCTATGTTGACCATTGGCAACATTAATTTATTTTTTTTGTTATGTTTTTCATTATACGCGGCAACACTAATGTGTAAAGTCAGTTGTCAAATAACCCTAATGTAATGTGCGCACGCTCCTCAATCTGTTTACTTTTCGTTTCAATATTACCAAGGGCATGCCCGTTTATGGTCCCTTTTCCATAAAACATTTTCCCGTTCATGGCCCTTCGACCAGCGTGAAGATTAGCGAAACCAACGAACAGGTTGAAGAAAACAGCAACTCGACAGGCGAGTCCATTTTTCCCTCGTCGAGGCGAGCGAGCGAGACGGCGAAGGGCGTGTCACCGTGCAAGTTCAAACGCGCGATCCTGATTGGCTGCCGGGCAGCGAGACTACGCGTCAAGAAAGCGTCGAAATTCAAACGCGTGGCTCCGATTCGTCGTTTGGTTAGTCACGTCAGCGCGAGAACCCCGTGGGAACGTCAAATCGTTGCAGGGGTTTGTACTTTGTTGCCACGAGGCATCGTCATTGTCATTTGCAACGAGCTAAGAAGGTTTTCATATTGTGTGTGTTAGTCGTGTGTGTTGACAGTAGGTTAAATCTTGACCAACACATAGATGCCATAACAAAAAACGCGTATCGTTTATATGGATTTGTAATCAGGTCCGCAACTGAATTTACTTCGGCTAGCACTTATTTTCACCTTTACAAATCTTTGATAAGATCTTAGCTGGAGTATGCCGTAACAATATGGAACCCATATCGATTTCGCCTCTCGGCCTCTCGCCTTCCGGCCAAAAGGGGGTAAGCGAAATTTTTTGCGAAATCGACTTATATATATGGTTAGAATCGGCTTTTTTTTCTGCGTCTAATGGTCTAAGTTTCGTGGCTCTAGGACAAACTTTTTGTCGCTTAGGCGGTAAAGGAATTAAGGTTCTAACACTAAGTTTTTTGTCATAAACGACAGTTATTTTTGGTGTATTTTGCATTATGGTGGTTGGATAAAAATAATATTTCAAAACTGTGACATAAGCAATTTTGGCTTTGAATATTTTTTCTTTACTTGAACGTTAAGTAGTTTGGGCTGTAAATACTATGTTGTAAAAAATACATTAATCAAATTTGACTTGATTCTTTGTGTACCAAACTTTCGGTTAGGATATTAGGGCAGTTTCTTTGGATAAATATATGTCATTTATTACATTTAGGTCTCATTTCCGTGACTTTATTTGGCGCTTATTTTTATTTTCCCTAGTCACCAAATCAATCATCGAAGGCACTTCAAGATTAAAATTATTAAATTTCTATTTTAAACTTGATTTTAACATTTAACATTGACTATTTACTATTACTTCCTTTGTTTATTATTATATTATGACATTATGTGTTCTTTTTATTTAATTTGGTATTATTGTTAACTTATTAGTGAATGAAGCGTAGACAATTCTTGTATAATATATTTGTATGTCTTTAAGGCTAAACACAGCGCACTTGAAATTGTAAACACACAAGACCGAAAATTGTAATGTTACCTGTGTTTGACAAATAAATGATTATTATTATTATACCTTAGTCGGTTACCCAGTTTAAGAACTTATAAAAGTCCAATGTATGCATGTAAGTATGTATGTATTATTTTATAAGAATTAATCACAATGTGCTTTCGCGTTGTATAAAAGAGCTTATTGTATTTTTTATAGATAGTTAACTTATTACAATTTCCTTGTTCTTCTGCCATTAGCCAATAGCCGGTTATGTCATATTGGCTCCACTTGATGAACAGAAAAAGCACAGGTATGCTCTTTTTCTTCAAAAGAAAAAAAATAAATGGCGAAGTTTAATCATTTGGGTTGGAACTCATTAATTGATTTGTTTTCATTTACGACGTTTTTTCCTGTTAGTATAATTAGGACCATTTGAGGGTAAGCGACAGTAAATAGTGTTAGGAGTGTGATTTGTTTTAATTAACAATGTAATTTTGTAGAGACCTATTCAAAAACTATATGGTTAAATTTTGAAACTTTTGGAACGTACAGAAAATTTTCTATGATTTTTTTCACTTATTTTGAACTTTAAACTACTCTCCTGTAAAGTTTGTAATGTGGCGGTAAGCCTTTTTTGGCCGTAAGGCATCGATATTATAAAAAATATGTCGGTATTTTAGAATCAGTGCAACGTAAGTCCCTTAAATCGATGCATTACAGATCTTAAGAGCTAATTAACACTTACAAACTGATGAGCCTTAAGTCCAGACGTATGTTTCTAGAAGCGATGTTTTTATTTGATACTAGAGGACGTCAGCAGCTACGCCTGCATTTTTTTTAAATTTACCCGCTTTGGCCGATCCCGTGGGAATTTTGGGAAATCCCTTCTTAGTGCACCCCTATGGTCCCCAAGGAACATACATGCCAAATTTCAGCTTCCTGCGCCCAATAGTTTCGGCTGTAGCCTGTCTGTCAGTCAGTCAGTAACGCAAGGATTTTATATATTAAGATTTGTAATAATAGATATAACTGCCCTGACATCACCAACAAATTGTGTTATGTTGTACCAAGAACTGTCATTCGGCGGGAGGTGCGTGCACATCCTTTTTTTTTTTTTTTTTTTTGGTGTCGGGTTAACTTCCCTCCGCCCCGGGGGAAGGACGAAGGGGACTGTCAGACTCTTACTGACTAAAAACCAACCCGTTTTCCTCATGTACCCGTGTGTCGGAGGGTAGGGATTCGCATAAGCATTCATCGCTACCCCCCGACGGGTATTGGCCCGCCAGATGGTCAGGCGGGCCCCGAACAAAACCCCCTTGGCGGCGGATTAAGGTGTTGGGCTCCGCCGCCAAAACACTCAGCGGCCGCAGAGGATAGGGAGGACGGCAACGCAACACCGCATCTCCTCTTCCTCTGCGGCCCCACCGCGACGCATCGAATGGTGCGCCCCCATTTGGTCGCGGGAGATAGGGCGCGCGGCAACGCAACACCGACACGCCTCTCCTCCCACGACCGCACCCGACTGCGAGGGACAGACAGAACTGTCTCCCGCACCCGCACCGTTGGACGCATCCTGCGCAGGCCCCTCCAAGCCCACGCGGAGCGTCCCCTCCCGGATCCCTCTTAGCTTCTCCGCAGATGCCCAATCCACGGTTACTGAGACCCCCACCACGACAAGGCAAGGTGGAGATCCTACGGGGGGGGGGGGTGCGTGCACATCCTGTCTTTATCGTTACATCTTGTCGCACTAACGCTGGAGTTCGCGCACCTCTTCGTCGTTTGTGTTATAACTGTAATATTTTTTTACAGATTTTGATTTGTTTGCATTACTTGTTAAAAAATTTCGTAATGGTCTCCTAACTATTATAGTAATCGTAACTATTGATAGCTTCGTTGAGTAAAATTTGTATTTATATCAGTAATTTAAATTGTATAAATAATTAAGTTTTTGAAATTAAATTGGCAATATGTAATAAAATAATTAAATTTAATTGATAGTTCACTATTAAGTAACCTGTGAATAACAGTGTGAGTGCAAATTTGCTTAAATGTAAATAATATGCAAATTTGTATTATATACTTATTGTGTAACTGTTAGTTATTCCAAATAAATAAAAAAATATTTTTCCCTGAGATAAGATTGAAAAAATATTAAATCATTTCTAGCGAGGTAAAATTTTGGGCTCATCAAAACGTGTATATCAAAGTGCTTTATATTGTGAAATCAACACATTCAACACGTAGCGTGTTCTGTTAATCCCGCACACACTTTGTGTGCTTGAATCCCGAAGCTTCTGTAACTTCGCTAACTGTCTTACGAATTGGTGATTTTTCGCGCGCGTATTTCTTAAATAAAAATAAGAATACGGAATACGGATGTTGAGGGAATAAGAAATAATGATGAAATGATGTTTATACAAAATCTTAATATATAAAATCCTTGCGTTACTGACTGACTGACAGACACGCTACAGCCGAAACTATTGGGCGCAGGAAGCTGAAATTTGGCATGTATGTTCCTTGGGGACCGTAGGGGTGCACTAAGAAGGGATTTCCCGAAATTCCCACGGGATCGGCCAAAACGGGTAAATTAAAAAAAAAATGCAGGCATAGCTGCTGGCGTCCTCTAGTATGAAAATATAATCCAAGACGGGTGGTTGTTGCAAGCAAAAAGATGGCCAAAAATACACGATAATAAATGCATGCAAAAACATAGCAAAACAGTAGCTACGAAAACGTTTACACCAATCTCGATTTAATGAATCCGTTAACATTCGATCATAATAAGCCCGCTTGTAAAACTGCTATCAAAATTGAGGTCAGATCACCGAACAAAATGAAATCATTAGCCCAAACGTTAGAGATCAATATACCCTTTGCATATTACAGTCATTAATCATTTACCCCGCGAGTGAACGACAGTGAAGTATCAGTTGTAGACAAGGTTAAAAATGAGATATCGAATTAGGACGACCATAATAATATAGACGATGTAGAAAGAATATTGACTTAGAGTAAAATAGACTTTGGAGAATAAAATATTTATGTTTTAGCCACATCGTAAAACTATATAAAGATTTGCAACGAAAACAACATAAAACAATAGTTGTCGATCGACCGTTCTTTGCTGAAAGCCAAATAAACATGTGGTGGATACCAAATGGAAAATCATGTATTTGAACCATACAATTATAACAGCAATAATTATTTTATTAATATTTCTCGTTGGCTTCTTCTAAATGGATATTGATAAAGATTTGAATATTATAAAATTAAATTACATGAAGCTTGGCTTTGTTGACCTAATTTTACACATTTTTGTACTCGCTAGACACATAAATTTAATTATTATTGTATAAGTTGCCGTGTGGTGACGGATTAAGAATACGGATTGTCACCACCCCATATCATCCCATGGGTGTCGTAAGAGCTGACAGAGTGAGCATATTATGCTGAGAACAGCGCTGTAAGAGAAGGAAAACTTGATACAAACCCTATACCAACCCGTTTGGCCAGCGTGGTATAGATGGCCAATTCCTCCTTTCAAAGGAGACGCCTAGTCCAGCAGTGGACCGTTAACCCTAGAAGCCTAATCTACGCCTGTGAGGCGCACACATAAACAAAAATTTATAAAATTTTTGTAACGGTTGAAGCTAGCGCATTGTGCTCTTTCGCCAACTCGGTAGCCACTAGGAGCTAACGATCGGTATCCATTTCGCTAAGGTAAGTCCCACCAGTTTTGAGTTATCGAAGATTAGAACGCCTGCGAGGCGTATGTTTAGGCTTTGTGTAACTTTTAAGTAAGTTTTATTTGGTTTAAATATTGTTAATTTTTCTTTTTTTCTTCGTCCTTGACTTTATTTCAGCAAAATTAATCATGTCACACTCAAGAAAATTTGTCAGTGACAATATTTTGGCATTTTTAAACGAGAAAAATAATCTTTCTTCGCAAGTTCAGCTTCTGAGGTTGATGATGACAAAGTTAGTGTTATCGACAATATTCAAAGCGAAGATGAGAATAATTATGTTACTATTTTTATCAGAAGAACAACCCAAGCCTATAACACGCAAATAATACACTTTTTACAACTACAAAAAAAGATAATGTCAAAATTAGTGTGATATAAATACAAAAAATCTATGTATTGCTAGAACAAAGTTCATACAAGTGTAGACTGCTTCTAAACATTACCTAATTGTTAAAAGTTTGATTGTTTTTAAGGTTAGAGGCCTAAGAATATAATAAAATACTTTTAAAATATTAGTATTTCTTTTTTAACTTTATTTTTTTCGGTTGATTAATAAGTACTTATTTTTATGGGCTAAAATTATGTTTCTTTTTCGATCTAATAATCAACGGAAATTGTAGCTTTAATTGATAATGGTATGTTTTATTATTAGTTTATATCCCACCCTAAGAATATCCTTAAATAATAGTACCTACTGAAATAAGTATATTTGAGCACACAGGTTGTCATTTATATGTGTACGCCTCTGAGACGTATGTTTAGGCTTTGTGCACCTCTAAAATAGATTAGGCTTCTAGGGTTAAAGACTGATGATGATGATGTTTAAGTTTCAGTACAGTTTTGTTTGTTATTTGATTATCGCTATTCGTATTTTATCACGTATTCTTATTTTGTACTCCGTACTAAGACTTAAAAAGTATACTTACTCCAATTGAATGGGTTTTTGGTCCAATTTTTGTCGACAGTATTTTAAATAATTATTTCTTTGTTACATTAGATTAAAACTACTAGATTTAAATCTATAATGCTGTCTTAAATATCAAATGGTATCAAAAAATGTTTATCTTCTTCTAATCACGCTCTAAGTCCTGAAGCGATACGGTACAAAGTTTCAGGCTTATGGCTATTAAATAATCTGAAATTGCAATCTCCTTGCATAACTCCAAGGGATTCACCATCCAAAACAACACCTTTAATTTCATCATTATCTTTTACAACCACATCGTCAGCATCTATTGCATTCTATGTTTTTCTAATAACGCTGATGTCATTGTAATTTCAATACGAAACCCGTGAAACTCTGTCACACTATAAACCACTTCAATCAATGAACATGAAGATTTAATGATGGCCTGAAACAGCTCAATCTCGGATACGCCTTGATATTTGGGTCATATAATTATGGTTAAATTGCCCTTTGTTTTGTTACAATTCAGTTTTGGGCACGAGTTAGAATTTTTTATAAGTTGAGATCGTATGATAATTGCTTTGTTTGACACGTGGTAAAAAAATAAATACCGTTTTTTAAATGTTCATGTAGGTTGGATATTTTTAACCGACTTCAAAAAATGAGGGTCTCAATTTACCTGTAAAAAGTTAGATATTTTTTGTATAATTCTTAAGGCAGTGATAGCCTAGTGGAGAGACTAACAGATTGCCACGCAGAGGCTCTCAAGTTCATACCCGCTTGGTGAGCCACTAACTGTTCCTAGATAAGCGTGTATAAAATAGCTAATTATAGCTTGCTATACTGTGAAGGCAAATATCGTGTGAATACCTGGACGTTCTCTGAAAAGATTGGAGACATCCTAAAAAAGACAGGTAGAAGTACTCTTAACCGAAGAGTAAGTGTGAAAAATTTTATGAGAGAGAATGAAGCAAGAGAGATGTGCCAGGATCGTTGCAAATAGCGTTCCGTAGTATCTGCCTACCCCTTCGGAAAAAAGACGTGAGTCTATGTATGTATGTAGAATAACGGTAGACATTTCCAGATTTATTTTCATTCTTTGGATTTTTTCAAATACAACACTCATATAACCCCTATTATATGACAGAAGATCTTTTGCTAAATCGGCTTTAAGTACCTATAAACATTCCAAGTGTAACATTTGTCATGTTTTAAGCTTATTATATATTATATCTATCGGAGTCAAATGGAACATAAGATAATGGTGGCATCCCTAATGGAGAAACAGTTCAACTGTCACAAAGAGGACTAGAAACCAATTATTCGGCGATCCCTAAGCATAATGGGTTCGATTGTACTCTGTAGGTACTAACCACATAAACAATAGGGACAGAAAGGATAGGACTGCATAATTATATAGATAGCTATACACCATATAAGTATTTAAAATGTTTATTCTACTTGCTTAACGTAGCCTAGTGGAGAGATTTGTTAAAGATAAAGATATTTATTAGTCAGAACATGGTACAATTTAAAGTTGTCATCATCGTAGTACAGACCAAGATAGATAGATTATACTTTATTGAACACCAAAACAAACAAAGTATTAACATAAGTATATAACTTAAAACTAGAGTGCAATTGGTGGCCTTATCTCTAATAGAGCGATCTCTTCCAGGCAACCGCAGATGGACAGAAATGATGTAGGTTAACAGTGATGTTCATTGATGGTGTAGCGTCAGTAATCTATAATATTCATAAATAAGTACCTAAATTATACTATACATACTATATTATACTACTATAACATACATAAGTATATGTACTATATGATACAATACATATTATAAATAAAATATGATTATTTATATACGGAAACAGTGAACAGAACAATTGTAGAACGACAGCTATACAATATTTATGATAAATTAACAATACTTATAATGATTGGCGTTAGATTGAAAGGTAGTGTTTTTTTAGGGTTTCGGACCTAAAAGGTAAAACACTGAACCCTATTACTAAGCCTCCGCTGTCTGTCTGTCTGTCTGTCTGTCCGTCTGTCTATCACCAGGCTGTATCTCATAAACCGTGATAGCTAGAGAGCTGAAATTTAAACAAATTATGTATTGCGGTTGCCGCTAAAACAACAAATTATAAAAATATTAAGGGGGGGTCCCATACAATAAACGTCTTTTTTTTGTTTTTTTTGCTCAAAATTACTAATGGTAACACGTAGACGCTTAAAATTTTCACAAAATATGTAGTTGTATATTACCTTTCAAAATAAAGAATTAAATTAAAAAAGTAAATAATAAAGGGAGGCTCCCATACAACAAACGTAATTTTTAAGCAATTTGTTACTCGATCTTAATAAACAGGTGGAAACTTAAAAAATATTTACGTATACATACAACAAACGTGATTTTTTTTAATAGATGATGATACGGAACTCTTCATGCGCGAGTCCGACTCGCACTTGCGCAATTTTTTAACATACACTTAAATATGCTAAGCGATTTAGCTTTACGGATTTCTAGTGGCAATCCATTCCACAGGCGTGCAGCTTGAACTGTAAAGGATTTTCCATAGTAATAGCTAGAATGGATTGGCATCGCCAGAGTCAAATTCTCAGACGACCTCAAGGACCTTATATTATGTGTGTCATAAAGGAACTTAAAACGTTCTTTGAGATAAAGGGAGTACTGGGATTAAATAAGGTTTTATTATATTTTTTTTTGGCCACTGGTCCCAAACTAGGCTAGGCCTTATCTTGGGAACCATGATACTTAGCACATTGATTATTTAGTACAAAAATACTGTCAAATTTAATTACAATTGTCTTAATTATATTGTACATGTACATAGAGGTGTCTTAGTGCCTACCCTTATGTATGGTAGTGAAAGTTGGGTATGGCAAAAGAGATTTGAAAGTATAATAATTGCTGTAGAAATGAGAGCACTGATAAGTATGTGTGGTGTGTCTTTGACCGACAGAGTAAAGAATTGTGTGATACGAGAGTGGTGTGGGGTAAAAGAAGATGTAGTGACAAGCATTGAGAAAGGCATGTTAAGATGGTTTGGGCACATGGAGAGGATGGATGACGATAGACTGACAAAGAAGATATATAAAGCAAGTGTGAATGGAACAGGACAAAGGGGAAGACCTAGGCGGACGTTCTCTGACCAGATTGGAGACATCCTGAAAAAAGGACAAGTCAGAAGTACCCTTAACAGAAGAGCATGCATGAGAAACTTGATGGGAGTGAGTGAAGCAAGTGTCAGGATCGTTTCAAATGGCGTTCCGTAGTCTCTACCTACCCCTCCGGGAAACAGGCGTGAGTCTATGTATGTATGATGTATGTAATTATATTGTTATTGAGATAAAATTTAATTAATTAAAAATAAAATTAAAAATTAATAATGAAAACAAAATCAATTAGACAAAATAATAATAATAATAATATGTCAAAAAGGGTTAAAAATAAGTTATTTATTCATTCGATGTCAATATTTAATTAGTACAGTTTGTCCTATTAAAAGTAATAATTATAATAAATAGGTATTCAATGAAATGCACCTGTTAATGCCTCATATACGTGTATAAATACGTGTATAATGTGTTTTGTGTGAGTGAGTTTAAGTAATGTAAGAATGTTAGTATTCCTGCGAAGACGAATTGGGAGCCACCGGAGTCTGTTGCGAAATTCTGAGATATGGTCATATTTGCGTAATCCAAATATAAATCGTATACAGAAGTTTTGAAGTCGCTCAAGTTTGTCTAGCTGCTCTTCCGTGGGGTCAAGATAGCTGAAATCAGCGTAGTCGAGAATAGGCAACCGCAGCGATTGTGCAAGCGCAATTTTAGTAGCAGTCGGCAGAAAGTTGCGTAGTTTACGCAAAGATCCGGCTGATGCAAATAGTCTGCGACTCACCTCCTGTATTTGAGGTACCCAGGATAGATTCTCATCAAGGTAGATCCCCAGATTCTTAACCTTCTTAGTATAAAGGAGGTCTTTTCCGTCAAAACTAATTAGTGGTAGATCAGACCAGTTATATTTTGCAGTCACTCTTGGGCTCCCAATAATAATTAATTGCGTTTTATCAGGATTTACCGTCAGTCCATATTTCTTGATCCAGTCGCAGATCCTAAGAGGTAACTCATCTAGGGGGCTTGCGTGTAAATCTGTAAATCATCTGCGTAAAGGTGGTAGGATGAAAGTAGTTGGTTAGAGATAGAATTAATGAATATCGTGAAGAGTAACGGAGATAGCACGCCAGCCTGTGGTATTCGTGTTAGACCAAGTGGAATAAGATTCTTCAATGTTTATACGTTGCCGGCGACCAAACAGGTAACTATGAAACCAGTCAATTGCCGTTTGAGATATGTTAAGAGAGCGGAGAATGCCGAGTAAGATGGAAAAATCCACGTCGTTAAAAGCTTTGCTGAAATCGAGCAAGGACATAACCGTTAGATTTCCACAATCCTTACCTCTCCGAATGTCATCAGTGACGTGTACCAATGCAGTGACGGTACTGTGGACGGGACGGCAACTAGATTGGTATGGATTAACGAGCGAATTTTTATGGAGAAAGGAACTGAGTTGAGTGTGGATTAGGCGTTCAAGGACTTTCGACAGGAAAGGTAGTAAGGATATGGGACGGTAATCTGAATAGGAACAAGGTTTAGGTTTTTTTAGGTAGGGGAATTATAAGTGAATCTTTCCACGCTGACGGAAAGATGCTATGGATAATGGACTGGTTTAAAATGTTGCATAGGATTGGAAGGATTATATCTAGAATGGGAAGGATCATTTCCTGCTGATACAGTCATCACCGACTGCATTGGACGCAATTGCCATAATACTCTTCTTAACATCACAATCGGTGAATTGTGAGAAGACAAAAGGGGAATAATCTGGGTTTGGTAAGGATGAAAGATATTGTAATGTGTTATTTTTAACATTTTCATCAAATTTGGGCAAAGAAGTGAAATGAGCATTGAGAGAATCGAGATTTATATTGTTTGGGATAGATTGGTGCCTGGTCTTACCAAAACCTAAAGTGTTGAGAAATTTCCAGACCTTTGCTGGATCACGGTTTTCAACGGATTTATGTATATGTTGGCGTTGTGCTTTCCTACACACCTTGTTGCAGTGATTTCTTATAGTCACATAATTTCTCATGTTTGAAGGAGTTGGCCTGTGCTTTACTTTTGTCTTCACTGCAGCTTTATTTGTCTTAAACTTCTTGATGTCCTCAGTAAACCATGGTGCGGGCAAATGTTTTAATTTTATAGCGCGAATTGGGGTATGAACGTCATATAGCTTAACGAGATTGGTTGTCAGAATGTGCACCTTAGTGTCCACGCACTCGGAGGACAACAGTGGTTCCCAGTCTATTTTGGCAGCATCCTCACGCAGTTCGTCAAGCACCATGCCACCAAAATTGCACTGCAAAACTATCGTCGGCTTCGCTTTAGGTGGGCGTATTTAGTAAAAGAGATAGATAAGGTCATGGTAGGAAAATGCATCGGCAGAGCATTGACCATGCCTGTAAACGAAATGAGGAGAAGAAACTAAGATGAGGTCTAGTAGAGAAGTAACAGAATTAGGAAAGTGATGTGTCGCATTAAGTTTTATTATAGTCATATTACAGGATTCTGTAACACGACGAAAAGAGGTAGTTCGAGAATCACGTTTAAGGAGACAGTTATTTAAATCTTCCATAATAATGGAATGATCATAAGATGGAGTAAGATTTTCCAGGATTTGCTCGCAGGAAGAAAATAAATTTATACGACACGAAGGAGAATAATATACGCCAAGCAACACTTTTGTATGATGGAGTTCCACTTCTAAGAAGAGATGCTCGCCAGCATTCGACAGTGGCGGCTGCGATGGCATAGTGACTATATGATACGGAATGTGAGCATGTAAATATATGGCAACGCTGCCACCACCACCAAACGCACGATCTTTCCTAATTAGTTGGAAACCTGGAAGAGAATAAGAAGTCGATAAGAGACACGGTTTCAACCATGACTCAGAGATAAGAATTGCATGTATGTTTTTGCAATCAAAATTGGCCAGCATATCTGGGAAATGGGCTGGAATACTCTGTGCCTTTAAATGGACTAGATTAAAGTTCTTAGGTACGTCTGAAAACTGTGATTGGAGAGTGTCTCCCGGGGACGGTATACTAGTAAAGCTATCATCAAAGCTCGTAGCTGTTAGAAAACTGTAATCGTCGCTAATTGAGTCTATAACTGACATATAAATATAAAATAATAATAATAAAATAGTACTTATATAGGCTATATCAATAAATAATTTAATAGGTACACAATAAAAATGTTACTACGTTAAGCGTATTCATTTTGTCCACCCGCCAGTTAAATGTATTATCGAAGAAAGATAACAAATCTGAAGAGATACATTTAAAACTAACAAATATAACAATAAAATTAAGGTCAAATAATACACCAAAACAACAAAATTACTCAGAGTAGGCATTAACATTATTTTAAATTCGTACATTTCCAAATCTAAAAACTACTTAAAAATATCTTATTTTTTTATTAGAAACGGAACGTTACGTGACATAATTGACAACTGACAATTATGACAGGTTAGTTTTCCTATAAGCAATGAATACAGATGATTTACATTAAAGAAGCTTATTTCTTAAGGATGTCATGTGCCGATTAAAGTTGGCGTATTGACGGTTGTCATTAGTGTAGTTCGTAGTTGGCGCCGTTGGCGGCGCTAGCGTCTTTCGCCATCTGTCTTGCATTGCTTTGGCGTAAGAAATAGACAGCTGTTGCACTGACACTCACGCGACTGTTACGCCGCCAAGTGGCAATTTGGGACGCAGAAAGATTGTCTTAAAAGCGGCAATATGAAAAACATCTCTATAAATAAATATCTATGCTCTGTGCTATAACATTCATTGTTGACATGACATATCAAAAATAAAAATAGTGAGATTAAAGTGGTACGGTGGTTAAATAAAAATACATAAACTATGACAGTGAGGGTGAAATAACAATAAGTATAACGTTAATTACCTACGGATGGATGAATATTATGAAAAAGGCCTACTTCTTCGTGGCGGCTGCTCGCTTGGTCTTGGGGGCAAGTGGTTTGGCTGCGGGCTTCTCCTCGTCTGCAAGTTTAATCCTGCCTAGATCGCCGACGCTTGTAATGCGATGGTGGTTGCCGTCGGGGCCCAAGATGTAAATGTAGCTCTCCCGTGTCCAGCACTTCGCAACGCCGAACTTCGCCCGTGCAGCCATAAAAGCGTTGTGCCGCGAGCGTGTCAGGAACTCGGAGAGCGTGATTTCCGTTCCCCTCAGCTTCGTCTTGGTGAACCACATGTTGTCCCGCACCGCAAGAGACTCGAATTTTATGAGAATGGGCTTTGACTTGCCGCTGGAGGTCTAACGCCCTATCCTTTGACAGCGGCGTATATCATCAAATGAGAAGGTGTCCATCTTAAGACGCTGCTTGACAGTCTCCACCACCACCTGAGTTGTCACCTCATCTTTGCATTCCTCGACACCATGAAGCAATATGTACGGAGTACAGTGAATTTTGTACGTTTGCACTAAAAGGCACGCGCGCACAGTCAGCATTTACGCACATAATGACTGACTGCAAGATTTCTTATAACATTGTAAAATATTAGTCTTCAGATTACTATCGGCCGTCATCCGCGCCGCGTGTCTCACTTCATTATCATAAAGTTTGCGATTGCTTACCATAATAAGCCTTCGCGTTCTCGCACCTTAGTTTTAAATATTTGTTTAGTTAACTAGTTAATATACTTTATTTAGTAAATTCAGTGTATTTCATTTTATAATTATTTTGTCGAGACACCTCGTACAAATTGGTCCTTTCGAATCCTCCGAAAGGTGGGACCTGTCACGTTATAGCAGTATTACGTACTCGACGTGTTGGAACTACCTCTCGGCGTAATCAGGGACAAGACCAGGCCCGCGTCTAGAACACAGCAGCATCCAGACCACATCAGCGTCCAGAGCACACCTGCGTCCAGACCACGCCTGTAACCAGCTACTGCCTAGTAAGATCTTTCCAGTTTATTATACACTCACCGCTACCATGACTACCGCTGCCCAGCCATTCGCTGCTTAAAAGGAGATCATAGAGAGCATGGATAAGTTGTATGTTAACTTCAAGAAAGAGGGCAGGATGCTGCGAACCTCTGATAGCATTAGCCACCGTTTACAGACACTTGAAGCATCATGGGAAAAGTTTTCGCGTACCCATGATATGATAGTCGGTATGTGTGACGCATCGGTAGATAACGAATACATAAGCGACAATTCTTACATTAGCAGAAGATTTGAAAGCTCTCTTGGTACGAACGCTCGGTGAAACCCATTCTCCTACACCAGCACGATCACTGAATGTACTAGAGCCCGGTCCATCTGCATCTGATGTCCCATCGTCAGATAACAGTGTCAAAAACGTTTTACTCAGTTTTGTTTTCCACGAAATCGATAGGCCCAGCAAAATCGAGGAGATGATAAGAAAGCAAAACAGTATTTTTTTTCGCACCATATCCCAGATCAATTTGAATTTATTGAATGAGAAGTGGGAATTCCAGGACGTTTTAAGAATGATCGAATCGCGCTGGAATGCTATTGATTCCCTTCACTGGGAAATCGATAGCCATTTAGATGTAGAAGACAACAAGTACAGCGAGCTATTTACTAGATATGAATAGGAATACTTCGACATGAGAAAGTCTCTCAACAGTAAAATGAGCGAGGTTAGCCATAGAGAAAAATGCACTCCAAAGTTAGATACCATCTGAATGTTGGAGCTTTGTAAAATCCGAAGAAAATCCTGCTGATTGTGCTAGTCGAGGAATAGCAGCTGCGCAACTTATTAATCATCCAATTTTGTGGCATGGTCCAAAATGGCTTCCAAGGTTCAAAGAAGCAAAACTTGCAGATAAACCAAAATATTCCACTCATGTAGAAACCAAAATACCAAGTCAAATAAACGTAGTAACAAGCAATACATATGATAATGATGTCATAAGCAAGTTGTTATGCAAAAACAGCAATTACTCACGAACGTGTCGAATTCTCGCGTGGATATTACGTGCGTGCTCACGTGACAAAAACAAGCCGGCGTACTTAACAATTGGCGAATTAAAACGAGCTACCAGCAAATTAGTAAAATATTGCACATATTTTACTAATTTGCTGACAGACTGAATTTTTCGAAGAAATTACCAATCTCAAAAATCAGGCTAATTTGAACTTGAAAAGCCGTTTATTACCATTACGTCCGTATTTAGATTTGGAAGATGTTTTACGAGTAGGTAGCAGGATAAAGCACGCTGATCTCCATTACAAAATGAAACATCCGATGATACTTCCAGCTAATAATCGTTCGACAGATATGATTATAGATCATACTCACAAAATAACATTCCATGGAGGCCCTCGGCTGACTTTGGCTTGGTTAAGGAGGAAATTTTGGATATTATACTATGTGCGCTGTAGCAAGGTGCGGGTGGCAGTTTCAGTAACGTTTCATTTCACTTTCGAAAGTTGCCGCAATTTACAAGTTATGACTTAGTATTTCAGTTGTTCCATATTGGTAATATTTAAAATCATTAATTACTGTGGTACATTAAATTATACCCAACCACAAATAAAATCTAATGGAAAGAAAAATTAAGCAGTGTTATGCGCATTACATAACGCCATAGACGTATTTAGTGATGAGATGTACTGTTACTATGGATATTCGATGATCGATTCGATTTTTATAATAAAACAACGTATATTGGGCGTACTTCAAATCATATTTTAAAAAGTCTATAATTATATTAATGAAACAACAGAACATATATATAGAATAGATTTCATTCGTCTAAACTCATATCAGAGTCAGCAACATCTAAACTGTCACTAAATCCATCATCTGTGTCTGTGACGGATATAATCAACGATGACTCCATTTATATATATATATATATATATATTGTCAATGTGGATGTCACGATCCCAATCAGACATAATGTCCCTCTTTGTTTTATTCACAACCTTCGACCAGTCTTCAGGTTGAACATTGTTGATGGCCGCTTGCAATAGGACCAACATTTTATTTGCCGTAAATGGCGGCGAAGTATTATTTCTTGCGGCGTGACCTTTTATTTGGCCCCAAATCATCTCAATAGCGTTATACTGGCAATGGTAGGGTGGTAGTCGAAGGACCTGGTAGCCTTTTTCTTTTGCCATTTCGTCCAGAGCATAGGTAGGAGTTGGTGGCTTATGACGCCGTACTAAGGCAAAAAGCTCTGCCTTTAACATTTTTATATCTGCTGTAACTCCGTTTTCATTCAACCACTTCACCAACTCGCTTTTGCGGTTGGATTGGTTTGGGGGTTTATTAATTTGTACCGAATGGTAGGGTGCGTTATCCATTATTATGGTTATAGGCTCTTTTAAATTATTTAATAGACCTATGAACCAATCTTTAAATTTTTCGTAGTTCATCTCCTCATGATACTCTGTAGTTTTTTTTGACTTAAAAGCCAGCAAACAATTAGGAACGAATCCACTTGCTGTACCCGCATGACAAATAATAAGGCGTTCGCCTTTGCCCTCAGGCACTTTGGTACACGATTGTGCTGTATCGTCCGTCCAACTTTTACCCACTGTATGGTTGGCGTTTAGCCACGTTTCATCCAAAAATACAACTTTGCTCCAATCACTTATGTTTTTTTGCCTTTCTTAAAAATAAACATCTTGCTAGGGCAATGTCAGTCCTCTCCATAATAATCTTCCTTTTATTAACTTTTTTGTAGACAAAGCCAATAGCTTTTATAACTTGCCGCAATGAAGTAATACCGCCTTTGAACAGGTCAGCTTCTTTTAATGATTTTATAAGCTTGCGTAGTGTTGGTAGCTCCATCCTTTTTTAATAATCATTAATATGATTTCTAATAGCAACCTTAGCAAAATCATCTATATCTGTGATTGGCTTCACCTTGGTCCGCTTTTTGTTGGGTGACGATAATTTATTTTCAGACATCCCATCTTGGCCAATTTTCTCACGTGTTATACGCGAAACAGTATTACGACCAATATCAAGAGCTTCGGCTACTTGTTATACAATTTGCTTCAATGGTAACAACAGTCCATTATTTTGTTGTTCTCTTTCAAAGTAATCTCGGAGGCGAACAACGAACTCCCTGGCCTGACTACCCAAAACAGTTCTTTTTGTATGCTTAGGCATGGTAATAACAACAAACTTAAACAAATAATAATTTGACAAAATTGAAAATACTTGTCACATACAAGGCGCTAGCACTCGTACTGACAATATCACATGATTACTCAAAATGGCCGCCGCGCCGATGCGTCATAGAGCAAATATTTTGTCACATAAAAAAAGCAAATTACATAATAGACAGACTTTTCAATATTTAAAATATTGAAAAGTCTGTCTATGATTTCAAAAAAGCTATGGTTTTTCTAGTGCATATAGTTAGGTACACGGGTTTAAGTCCCAAATAACCTTTTTTAAGATTTTTATCTGTCTGTCTATCTTTCTGTTTGTCCACGGTAATCTCTGGAATGGCAGAACCGATTTTTATGGGACTTTCACTGTAAGGTAGAGGACTTTATAGCGCTTCATATAGGCCGGTATAAAATTTGACCCGCTGGTGGCGTCATGATATTTATCTATGTGTAATAATATATAAAAGCAAATAGTCAGTCGTCATGAAATCTGGAAAATCACCGGCCGTATAAAGGTTAGATTTGGCAGCGAAAATCATTAAATGTTACTTTTATCCGCGTGCGAAGCCGCGGGTACCAGCTAGTTTTATACAAGTACAAAGATATTATTATGTAACCTTAAAATATATATATTGACAAGTTTATACACGTAGTTACACTGCAAAACCGAATAACACTCAAATTTTGATAACACTATTAATGTGAACTAGATTTATGCTGTGAGTATCGTCAGATCGATAAAAATGAATTGCATAACGTCACATCCCTAGTCATGTGGTACTGACGGATGTCAACGTCATATAGGCAACTATCATCCGCACCATGGTACAGCGCACAGGGTAAAGGTGGAAATAATGCAGTTAAGAAACGTTTACGTACTTGTGTAATATGCCGTCGCGCTAAATTTGAAAACCAAACCCAGCTGATGGCTGATTTGCCCGCTGCACGAGAGGACAAGACCCGACCCTTCTACTATACGGGTGTAAACTTTACCGGCTACGTGGACGTAAAGAGTAACAAAGGCCGCGGAATAAAGTGCAGTAAGGGATACATAGCTGTTTTTGTATGTCTAGCAACAAAAGCTGTGCATCTTGAGCTGGTTTCTGATCTAACATCATCGACATTTATAGCAGCACTGTGACAAATGTCTGCGCAGCGAGGAACACCAGGGCACATGTACAGCGATAACGGAACGAATTTTGTGAGCGCTAAGAATACCATAGAAAACGAATATTTTAAGTTGGTACAGACCATGGGTGAAGATTTCTACAATCACCTGGCGGAGATGCAGATAGATTCACATTTCAACGCACCATCCTGGCCAAGCGCAGGCGGAATCTGGGAGTCATCGGTCAAGAGTCTGAAGTACCATCTGCGTAGAGTGCTCGACGAACAAAAGCTCACCTACGAAGAATTTTCAACTCTGCTGACACTATTAGAGGGTTGTTTGAATTCCCGACCGTTGTGTGCCATTTCGGAGGATCCAGAGGATTTAGATTTTTTGACACCATCGCACTTTCTTACTAGTGGCCCTTTATTGACCATAATAGAGACAGAGAAAGATCAGCGAACTAGATGGCAGCTAGTCCAAAAAAATTACCAAGATATTTGAAAACGTTGGCAATCTGAGTATCTGACGCAATTAACCTCACGCTAAAAGTGGCGTCAAACTCATAACAACATCAAGGTTAACGTTGTAGTGATTATTCAGGACGTACACGTGTCGCCGGGAAGATGGGATCTCGGGTGAGTTCTAGAAATTCACCCTGGCAGTGATGGTCTTGTGCGAGTAGTTACTCTGAAAACCAAAGGAGGTGTATTAAAAAGGCCTGTAACTAAACTGTCCATTCTTCCAATTCACGAAGAGGAGAACCTATCAAGTTCGTCAGAAAATAATCAAGACCAATCCACGAACCAACGAATACGCAAACGAACCAGCAAGCCCAGGTCATGCTACTGGATAAACATGGCAATTATGTTCCTTGCGATGTTACGAGTAATAGCGCCATCACAGTGTACTTATCAAAAACCAAATTATGGGATAACCAGACTATTTACTTCGATAAGGTCAGTGATATGAAATTGATTTGAGACGAGTGGAAACTCATAGTATTTTACGATATGAAAGCATATTCGTAAGGTATGACGTTAGCAGGAAAGTACGTAAACCACCTGGATACTTTATGCCAGAAAATACAAACTGCGTCCCACTGCGAACTGATTTTGCTTCACCTACACCATAACCTAGATGAACTAGAACATTATAACTCTATTTTGACTAATCATGGACAGTTACCAGTAAACAACTATCGCCGTCGCCGTGGCCTCGTAAATGCCGTGGGGTCCATTGACCACACTTTGTTTGGAGTGACTCGACGATAACTTCGCTCAACAGTACCAACAGGATCTGACAAGGTTAAGAAGTAACCAGAAATACTTCAACCACTTATTAAAAAACCAAACATCCATAATTGAGTCTGAGTTTAATGTCATAAAGAGGATGGAGAAAAAAGTGAGGCAACAACATAAGTTGTTAAACCGACATTTGAATCGATTAGAAAACTTAACCAATAGCATGCAGAACTACATACTAGAAAATGCCAATACCAATGAGTTTACGCTGTCATCTACCACAGCAAATGGCATAATTTTGAATTTGAAGAACGTTCAGCAAATGCCATTGAATACTGTAATTGACATTTTCCATGGTCAATTCAACGTACATCTACTGCAACCAGAGGAAATAATTCAAGAACTGCATATCATCTCGAATCATATTTCCAAAGGACTATCGTTACCAATCGATAATATTCAAGCTGTTTTATCCAAGATTTACCACTTGCTGACTGTTAAAACCAGATTTACAGACGAATCTTTTATTTTTGAAATTAAAATACTGCTAGTAGGGAGAGATAACTTTGAAATGTACCAATCAATACTAATACCCTTGCAAATTGAAAACAAAATGCACGAAGTGCGTGCAATTTCTGACCTATTAGCCACTAATATTCAAAAAGATCTACAAATACAATTCTCAAATTTACAATTGCAGCAATGTATTAGATATCATTCAGATGTTTTGTTCTGTGCCCATCAAATGCCAATTTTAGTAACAAAACAGAACAGCATTACTGCGTTACAAAAAACGAATCATTAACTTGCATACGCAGAAATACTTGGGTGCAATTACATAAAATAAACAGCTACCTTTATTCATGTTGTGGTCAATGTTCTATAAAAATTATATGCGACGATCATATTACACTCGAACGATTAACAAAGGTTGGCTTAATCGCAGTGTCAAATGGATGCGTCATCAAAGACGATGCCATTACCCTACTGACACACAAAGAATTGTCGAATGACATAACATTGAAACCCGATATCGTTCATATTGAAATACCGGCTATTAATAACATGCTGAATGTTACGTTTCAATTGTCTGATGTCGAAATCAATCAAACGGATTTTCAACAGGAGTTGAAAAGGATAGGCAACAAAATAGAAGAGGTCAAAAATTATACCAAATCGGAGATAGAGGACGGTGCATCCCTGGACTACCATGATGTCCATCACTACATCGGAATCTACCTACTTCTAAGCGCGGGTATAGTAGCCAGTTTTGCATTCAGCGTGAGGCGAATCTGCGCGCGGAGGCGGCGGCGAGCGGTCGCGGCGCTGCCGACGACGCCGCCACCGCCGCCGCCGCCGCCACAGATGCGCCATGCAAGACAACAGCAGTGCGCTAGTGCAGTGAACAAATGTTTTAGTGATAGTGAACCTGTGCCTGTTGTGAATTTTCCAAACTCTTTCACTTTCAGTGTAGTGGAATAGCGACTATAATGATTTAAACCATAAGTTGCACCAATTTAATTGTCATCATCCTTCTACCACATTGCAACCTCGTTGCACCTTTTTCCCTCGAGAATATGAACGGAGTACAGTGAATTTTGTACGTTTGCACTAAAAGGCACGCGCGCATCAGCATTTATCCACATAATGACTGACTGCAAGATTTCTTATAACACTTTTTTTCTTTTTAAGAATAATAATAACGTTTATTGTACATTTAAAACAAGTCATTCATTCATTCATCATCAGCCTTTAAAACTGCTGGACTAGGCCTCTCCTTGGAAAGGAGGAATTGGCCTACTATACCACGATGGCCAAATGGGTTGGTATAGGGTTTGTATCAAGTTTTCCTTCTCTTACAGTGCTGTTCTCTGCATAATATGCTCCCTCTGTCGGCTCTTACGACACCCATGGGATGATATGGGGTGGTGACAATCCGTATTCTTAATCCGTCACCACACGGACCAACAAGTATCAGACAAAAATAGAAATACATAGACAAATAAGTTGTACAAACAATTAATCAATACGAAATGGACAGCTGACCCCAAAACTAAGTAAAAATATACTTGTATCTCAGGGGCCACATTGTAAAAGATTAGTCTTCAGATTACTATAGGCCGTCATCCGCGCCGCGTGTCTCACTTCATTATCATAGAGTTTGCGATTGCTTACCATAATTATCCTTCGCGTTCTCGCACCTTAGTTTTAACTATTTGTTTAGTTAACTAGTTAATATACTTTATTTAGTAAATTCAGTATATTTCATTTTATAATTCTTTTGTCGAGACACCTCGTACACAATAATGTCTTCCGGCGGTTCCTCATTTCTAATTTGTCCACCCCACGACCCACAACTTCAAGCTGCTGCGAGAATGTCTTCAGGGACTGCAACACGAAAGCTTTGAACACATGGCAAAGTCATCTGCCAAGCTTCCCGAGCTTTGTTGAGGTTTCTTTTGAAGCTCTGCCTGAAAACGAGCCATACGCTCCTCAAAATATGTATGTGTATCAAATCCATCCATTGTGTGTGATTCTGTGTGTATCTGTCAGTTTTTGGAGATAATACTTAACATGCAGGTATTTACTGTTAGCTATTTATTTTGTTCATTAAATTTATTATAAACTTAAAATAAACTGTTCTTTTTTATGTAGAGTTATTTCAAATTGTACTTGCTGTCACAACTACCCACCATAGATAATCATCCTTAGCGGACATGCAGGATTTAAAAAAGCTCTGAGATTCAGACCTATAGTGTGAATCATTGAATTTTCGAAGATAATTCCGTAGAGGTATTATAGTGCAAATTATCGCTCAAAACGAAAATAGCATTAGAAAACTTTCATATCTGAGAGTTCGCCATAATGTTCTCGAAAGACAATATAAAGTCTGCCAGCCCGCACTTGGCCAGTGGTGGTGGACCATAGTCTTACCGCCTTACCCTACTCAATGTGAGAAAAGTGCATAGTGGGACAGTATACATACAGTGTTGATGATGCTACGGATGATATCAGGTAACGTACATACATTGATGTACATGTAGTTCCACGGGCGGCATCTTTAGAATTCCAAATGCAAGCACACTTTGTATTTCTATTATAGCCTTTTTTTGTGATCGCTGATTGAATGTATGTAAAAATCCCTGCATATTGCAGCGATTTATGCCTAGGGCGGTAGTCTTATAAGAAACAAATAAACAAAATTGATGTACTTCTTCCGATATCAACAACTGAGTACTGATAATGCTCTCTTGTTCATCACAAGATAAAATCAAAACAAATATTTCACACGAAAACATGTCAGTCAACAAGCTCATGAATTGTAAATAGGTACGGCAAGTGAGGCAAGGAAAGTCGTGTTATCTGCTTTGTATATATATTTACGTAATAGGTACCTTTTTGGTTATAACGCCATATAATCACTGCGGTGCGTTAATTGAATAATATTTCAACTTAGGAAAAGGTGGTATAAATTGCAAAAACAAACTTGTATCGTGGTAACATTACAAGGAATGAGGATGAGGGTCAAGGTTTTCTGTCATATATTTTCTTCATTAAGAGTAAAAATGCTGTTCAGAAACCGATTGTTTTGTGGTCAGCGTCTCGTTTGCAAACACAATACATGGCGCACACCACAGAATTCGTGAAGTATTTATTTTTATTCGACGCTTCCAACGTTCTTCATGAACAGTCGTTACTGCGATCTAATACCCTCGAATATCATTTTACTCATCTACATCTCAGTGAAATATATTCTATCAAATCTTTTTTTGGGTTAGACTAGAAAGCGATCTACGAAAGCGAGCTTCAAGGCAAATGTCTGGAATCTTGGATTACGATTATGATAATAAAAGTCTTATGCCATGCTTCGATACTATTTCGTTTTAGGAAACATACTCAGCCTTATACATAATACGTGCAGTCGTAAAATTATAAGTTTACAAGCTAAACTAGCAATTGCCAAATAAAATGAAAGCTCTCATAAAAATGTACTGCACTTGTCTATAATATGGCGTCCATTTTTCACCAAATCTGCATCTCGGAAACTCGGAGTCCTTAAAAAGGTGAGGAGGTTTTTCACGCCGGAGCAGTAGTGTCTGTTATACAAGACCCAGGTTCGCTCCTGCGTGGAATACTGCTCTCACCTTTGGAATGGCTCCGCTCAGTACTTATTCGACGCCCTCGATAGGTTGCAGCGGCGTGCTGTCCGTATCATCGGGGATCCAGAGGCCACTAAGACTCTTGAGTCACTGCAATTACGCAGAGACGTGGCCTCAATGGCTGTCTTCTACCGCATCTATCACGGTGAGTGCTCCGAAGAGCTCTTTCAACTAATCCTACCCTCTCCTTTCCTATCCCGAACGACACGTGCTGGGTTGAGGTGCCACTCTTACACGGTAGAACAGATACCGTCACGCACCAAACAAACGGTTCGGCGCCTCTTATCTCTGCCGTACCATTAAGATGTGGAACTCTTTACCAGTCCACGTGTTTCCCTCCACCTATGATCCCGGGTCCTTTAAGAGAGGCGTGAAAAAGCTTTACTCAAGGCCGTCAAGGTGAGGGCCATCATGCCATAATGCCATGCTGGCTGCTAGGATGATGTCCATCACTATGGGACTTCACTGACTGCTTAACATCAGGCAGCATGGAGTCAATTTGTTCGGCAGAAAAAAAAATGGACATCGTGTACCTCTAACAAAGAAGGATATAAATCAACAACACTACAAAGGTGAAAAAATGTCACATTTTACACTATTCAACTCAAACTGGCTGAGAGCGTTTATTATGTACTCTACGAACTCTTTTATAAGTGCTACTTATATGTATTTTTGATTAAAAAATTTGAATATAAAAAGTCGTCACGTATGTGTCAACACCTTAGAGTCCTTAGACTATATGTCAACACGCACGTCAGATACCGTAGTCGCTATTTCCTTTATGAGCAATAAATGTAAATAAATACATACATACATATGCTCAGGCCTTTTTCCCGTCGAGGTAGGAAGGGACAACAGAACGCCACTTGCTTCTAACCTTACAAACCTCACGCGCTTCCTCTACATTCACAATAAATGTTATTCATGTAAATGAATAAGCCTTGCCAATTTTCAGCTAACTTTGTCATTATGGTTTCCGAATAAATTTAATTTCAAAAGCACTGACAAATGGACGGAACGAATTTTACTATGGACCTCTAAAAAGCATTATTATTTGTATGTTTAATAAGCAAGAACAAAGTTATACCAATTTAGTACAACATTATTTTCAATAATGTTCTGCTGTTTAAGAAATTAAAGTTTCATCAAAATCTGTGTTTTTATTTCCGACTTAAAGCTCATAAATGTTTGTATGAACACGCTTACCGAATAAACGCTCTTTAAGATGACATGAGAAAACACACGTTTATTTTTTGCAGGTCATTTGTAATAAGGTTACACATGATACCACCTTCCGTTGAGATTGATGGCATAAAAATATAAAACCTCAAAAGAAATACCGCAGAACGTTTTGATAACGATAGTAGATCTGGAGGGCGATTCAGAATCGTTCGATATCTCATTTGACATTCGATTCCGTTAATTGTCAAACGGGCCACCTCATTTTTTGTCAAAACTATCGCATTTCCTATAAATTTTATGCATTCAGTATGAATTAAGTTCATAAATAAACTGAATTCAATGAATATTTGTTCAAACTATCTCTGATAGGCGGCTAAAAGACGAGGACAATAATGTGACATATCGTACGATTACTTGTCGTGACATTCTGAATCGGCCTGCAGATCTATCACAATGGGAGAGTCTGTCAATTTATTGTTACTCCGGATTTACTTTAAGATGAATGTATAGTCTTGATATAGATTTTTCGGTAGATATTTTATCAGAGAATTTGCCAGTTATATGTCTAAACTATTACTTTCAAATTCATCTGCAAATTTTGTTCTCATTGTGATTTATTTTGGATCTCAGTCATCACGTTTAGATGGAAAGGAAAGGTCTAGGATAAATTTTTTCGTACGTCTAATATTCTTAGTTTTTTCTTTAAGGTGTGTCTCACTTTGTAAAGTAATATTTCCATAAGTAGATATTACTTTCATTAGAAAATTGACATTTAAACGTTTTAATATGTTTTATGAGATGAAAATAATATACATAAAAATAACGAGTTCTAAAAAAGTCATTTAAATACCTGCCTGTCAAAAAAATACTAAAACTGAATCTATATTCATTCGTAGTTCATTTCATACAAGTTTTTAATGTCGTATTGCTCTTTTGATAGAAATATGTATTATTACACAAATATTCATCGTTATTATTGTAGTTTGTAAAATACTCTTACAGAGAGCGTAGGAGTATGTTGCAAACTACAATAATAACGGTGAATGTTTGTCTGCCAGTTCATTCAATAAAAGCTTGTTTTCGTACTACAAAAACATATTTGTAGAAAAACAAATTGAATCATCCTTGAACCTAAAGGTACTGCATATATTCTGTTGTCTCGTTCGTTTTAAAGGAATGTACATACAAACATACATACATACATACATAGACTCGCGCCTGTTTCCCGCAGGGGTAGGCAGAGACTACGGAACGCCATTTGCAACGATCCTGACATATCTCTCTTGCTTCATTAACTCCCATCAGATTCCTCATGCATGCTCTTTTGTTCAGGGTACTTCTCACCTGTCCTGTTTTAAGGACGTCTCCACTCTGGTCAGAGAACGTCCGCCTAGGTCTACCCCTTCGTCCTGTCCCTTCCACACTTGCCTTATATATCTGCTTGGTCAGTCTTTCGTCATCCATCCTCTCCACGTGCCCAAACCATCTTAGCATACCTTTCTTGATGCTTGTCACTACATCTTCTTTTACCCCACAACACTCTCTTATCACACAATTCTTTACTTTGTCAGTCAGGGAACCACCACACGTACTTCTCAGTGCTCTCATTTCTACAGCATTTATTCTACTTTCATGACTCTTCTGCCATACCCAACTATCACTACCATACATAAGAGTAGGTACTAACACCCCTCTATGCACAGCCAAACGTGCCTTTTTAGACACGTTTTGGCTATTCATAAACGCCTTCAGAGCTCCATTTACTCCATTATCTGCATTAACTCTTCTTTCAATATCTTCTAAATTCTTACCATCTCTTGTAAACAACGTACCTACGTATAGAAACTCATTCTACTCGCTCTACTCGTTGTCCATCGATCAAAACATTACAAGCCGTAACGCACTCCTCCTTTTCAAAAACCATAACCTTCGTTTTAATTACATTCACTTTCATTCCTTTCCTCTATAACACACCATGCATGATTGTAACCATCTCCTGGAATTCCTCCGCTGAAGACGCAAATATTACCTGATCATCAGCATAAAGGAGGCATTTGACAAGTAATCCATTTATCCTTAATCCGCCATCATTATGTTTTAGATCTTGCAAACAACTGTCCATGAAGAGGTTAAACAGCCACGGCGACGCTACACATTCCTGTTTAACACCTTTTTTCGATGGTAAACCAGTCAGTGTATGCCCCGTTTAGCCTCACACAAGCTCTAGAATCCTCATAAAGGGATTTCAGAGCTCGAATGAGGCTGCTGTCCACCCTATTCATTGACAGCACCAACCACATTTCATTCCTCACCACTCTATCGAAAGCCTTTTCCAAATCCACGAATGCGCAATAGACCTTTTGACTTTTGGCCAAAAACTTTTCAGCTATGCTTCGCAAAGAAAAAAACCTGATCCGTACATCCAATACCTTTCTTTTGTTTTTTTTTGTTTTATGAGGTGGAAAAGCCCTTCGGATCTCCGACTCTTGGGATAAGTAAGAGCCAGAGTATGTGGTGTTTCCACTAAAAACCACCTTGACTTTCTCCATGTACCCGTGTGTCGGAGGGTAGGGCATCGCCGAAGCACTCGTCGCTACCCTCCGACAGGTATTGGCCCGCCAGATGGTCAGGCGGGCCCCGAACAAGACCCCCTTGGCGGCGGATTAAGGTGTTGGACTCCGCCGCCAAAACACCCAGCGGCCGCAGAGGATAGGGAGGACGGCAACGCAACACCGCATCTCCTCTTCCTCTGCGGCCCCACCGCGGCGCATCGAAAGGTGCGCCCCCTTTTGGTCGCGGGAGATAGGGCGCGCGGCAACGCAACACCGACACGCCTCTCTTCCCGCAACTGCGCCCGACTGCGAGGGACAGAAAGAACTGTCCCCCACACCCGCACCGTTGGACGCATCCTGCACAGGCCCCTCCAAGCCCACGCGGAGCGTCCCCTCCTGGATCCCTCTTAGCTTCACCGCGGGTGACCAATCCACGGTTACTGAGCCCCCCCCACCACGACAAGGTGGAGATCTCACGGGATGGTTACATCCCATACCCTTTCTCTCTCTCTCCCCTTTCCCTCTCTATCTCAAAATAATTATACGAAAAGTAAAAAAGAATAATTTGTATAACATATTTCTTTTGTATCTGAATAAATTAAAATAACGTTAAATATTAAAATATTCAATAATTATCATACTTCCGTTAAAAAAAAACTAGTCGAATAGTTTTTGAAACTTTATATAACATACAAAATAATTAAGCGGGTCTTAATCGCGTTAACTTATTTAAGGTATAAATACCTATTTATTTCCGACGTTTCGCTCATCTTGCATCGAGCGTGGTCGCGGAGAGACTGATGAGAGCTCAGCGCCGTCTTGTGGAAGTGCGGGTTTTGGAACCTACCCTCACTTGGTATTTATTTAAGTTCGCAATGTCGGTACTTCGACACACTACACTAATGACGTCTACACACTGTTGAGATTTATCACTGCGGCGGTGTTTACACTTGCTGATGACTGGATTCCAAGTAGCCGATAATCTATATCCATCCTCCCGGTTGAAATTGTTATATTTCTTGATTTCTACCGCTTCACGTACTATCCTGGAGTAATAGTGACAATCGGTGGATAAGACTTGTGGTTGATGCAGTTCTATCCAGTGGTTTGGTCCAGACTCCAACAAATGCTCAGCTATCACCAACTTATTAATATGTCGGTTTTTTACAGCTGCGATATGTTCTTTTACTCTTTCAGCGATTGTACGCTTAGTCTGCCCGATATATGAACTACCGCAGCTGCAATCAACTTTGTAGACGCCAGGTGTTTGGCGAGGAATGACGTCGTTTGGGGTAAGCAGATTGTGTGCTATCTTAGAGAGCGGACTGTATACAGTCTTGATTGAGTATTTCTTGAGTACTGTTCCAACTTTGTCCGTCACTCCCTTTAGATACGGCATGTAAGCGGGCACTCTGCTTACTTCAGGTTTACGATCGTTCCTCTTCCGACGGAGTATGTTTTTCTTGTATCCGTTGCGCCTAAGTACCTCCCAAACATGTGACACTATTTAATTGTTCAGGGTCATATAGGTCATACGCTCTGTTCACTAATGAGGACACAACGGAATCCAAGTGCCGCGGATGGTAGTGTGAGTTTGCGTTGAGATACCTGTCGGTGTGTGTCGGTTTCCTGTACACAGTGTGGCCAAGGGTACCATTATCTCTCACTGTCACTTTAACGTCAAGAAAGGGTAACGATCCGTCTACCTCCATTTCGAATGTGAATCGGATGTTCGGATGTATGGAGTTCAATTTGTCTGCGAATTGTTCTACGTCCTGCTTGTTACCCTTCATGATGCAGAAGATATCATCGACATACCTTTTCCATAGTTTCACATTTGACGCCTGCATGTCTATGGATTCCTCAAAGTGCTCCATCCAAGGAGGAGGAACGAGCGTAAACCTGAAGCAAGCAGAGTGCCCGCTTACATGCCGTATCTAAAGGGAGTGACGGACAAAGTTGGAACAGTACTCAAGAAATACTCCATCAAGACTGTATACAGTCCCCTCTCTAAGATAGTACACAATCTGCGTACCCCAAAGGACGTCATTCCTCTCCAAACAACAGGCGTCTACAAAGTCGATTGCAGCTGTGGTAGTTCATATATTAGGCAGACTAAGCGTTAAATCGCTGAAAGAGTAAAAGAACATATCGCAGCTGTAAAAAACCGACATATTAATGAGTCGGCGATAGCTGAGCATTTATTTATTTATTTATTTATTTGTTTATTGTTCTTTGGGAAACAAACAGATATATTACATAGCAAATAGACTATAAGATACAAATAAAACATTATTCAGAGCAGTTTCCACAACATTGCTTTACACTTTGTGACGGACATATAAATTGTAATATGTGAGTAAAGAATAAAATTACAGCAAGAAAGTAGGGAAAATACTTGGCAAAAAATACAATATGATAAACATTATAGTTCATAATTTATATCACACTGCATTCCTTGAAAATTTGGAAATTTATATGATACGAGGGTCAAACTGAAAGTTCTTAGAAAATCAAAAACTGATTACATTAGCCAGTTATTAGTTTTATTATATCTTTTCAAAATATTGTCCATTGACGTCAATACACCGCTGCATGCGATGGAACCACTGGGAAAAGCAATTTGCCCACTCGTCCTTAGGGGTCTCTTCAATGGCATCGCGATACGCAGCCACCGCTTCTTCAGCATTCATAAACCGCTTTCCTTTAAGTTTTTCTTTAATTTTTGGAAATAAATAAAAATCACAAGGCGCGAGGTCGGGGCTATACGGCGGGTGACCCAGTAATTCAACGTTTGATGTCGCCAAATAGTCGATCGTTCGCTTGGCGGTGTGCGACGAGGCGTTGTCGTGGTGAAGGAGGATCCTACTGCGAGGTCGTTTCTCTCGAACTTTTTCCAAGACAAGTGGCAAACAATTGGTAGTGTACCATTCTGCAGAAACTGTTTTTTGATCCTCTAACACAATTGTTGCGAAATGACCTATCCTTCCAAAGAACGAGGCCACCATTTTTTTTTCCCGCACTTCGATCTCTCTTCACTTTAGTTGGCAACTCCTCGAAAGGAAACACCCACTGAGCAGATTGTCTTTTGGTTTCAGGATCATAACAGTAAATCCAGCTTTCGTCACCTGTTAGTATGTCGAACACAGCATTTGAGTCACCTCCGTTAAATCTTTCAATCATTTTACGGCACCAGTCCACACGATGGAGTTTTTGAGCCTTAGTCAAATTATGAGGTATCCACCGGGCGCAAAGCTTCCTGACCGCTAAATGTTCGTGGAGGATTTTGTGCACTTGACTCATGCCGATGCCTAAGCTTGTCCGAATCTGCTGATAGGTCACTCTTTTGTCAGTCTCTATCATACGCCGCACAACACAGATGTTATTTTCAGTCGTCGCCGTAGAAGGCCGTCCCTCACGTACATCATCAGTGAGATTAGTGCGACCACGTTTAAACTCATTAAACCAGTTGTAAACAGTCGCACGAGATGGGGCTTCATCGTGAAAGGCCAATCGTAGTCTATCATAACTTTCTTGTTGACTTAAATGACATCGAAAGTCATAAAAAATCATTGCACGAAAATTTTCTCGTGTTAAATTCATGTTGACGTGACACAGACAATTTTCAATTTGCCGCCAAATCGTAAAACAAATGACAAATGAATGAAATATATACTCAGTAATATTGGCAAAGAGTTCTATTTTAAAATTTTAGAATATTTTTTTTATTATATTGTTTATAAGTGGCCAGTTCTAAGAACTTTCAGTTTGACCCTCGTATACATTATCAACTATTAAGGTTGTTATAATTGGTAAGCGATCTTTTAAATTTAGCCAGAGATATATGAAATATATCCATGTCATCATAACTTTCTTCAATTTGGTTGTTGTAAGTGCGACAAGATTTTCGGGTAAAAGTATTCATAGCGTAATTGCCATTGGTCTTAGCTACGGGAATGTGAAAGACAGACTTCTTTCTTGCACTTAGTCGTGGGCATCCAAAACTTATTTTATTCAAAAGATAAAGGGAGTCCACATGATTGTTTATTATCTTATAAAGGAAAACCAAATCATGTTTCATGCGTCCAGATTCTAGGGTGGGCAAATTCACCGCAAATGGTTCATTATCAACATTTTTTTATTTATTTTTTTTATAGTTAAAGGCGGCAAACGAGCAGAAGGATCGCCTGATGGTAAGCAATTACCGTCGCCCATGGACACAAGCAACACCACAGGAGTCACAAGTACGTTGCCGCCCCTTGGGGTTAGGAAAAAGGAGTGGGATGAGGGAGAAAGAATAGGGGATAGGGCCTCCGGCACTGTCACTCACCGAACGAAACGCAACAGTTGCACACAATGCGATGTAATTAATTTTTTTTCACATCGCCAAGTGATGTGTCTCATAAATTTATTTTGAATCCTTTCTATTTGTTCAATATATACCTTATATTGGGGATTCCACACAACAGACGCATACTCCAGTATTGGCAGGACACTGGTTTTATAAAGTAGTAATAAGGTGGTCAGTTGTTTAAAATCCTTTGTTATTCTTAATACAAAGCATACGAAACGCTTTATTGGTGACGGATGCGACATGTTGATCGAGAATAAGCTTACTATCTAGCAGTACCCCCAGGTCTCTCACCTCGGACACTCTCTTAATAGGTTCTTTGTTAAGCAAGTAATTGTATTCCATGATTTTCTTTTTTCTAGTAAATGTAATAACATTACATTTCTTGACGTTAAGATAGAGTTGATTATTTTTACAATATTTAATTTGTTGGAGTCTGGACCAAACCACTGGATAGAACTGCATCAACCACAAGTTTTATCCACCGATCGTCACTATTACTCCAGGATAGTACGTGAAGCGATAGAAATCAAGAAATATAACAATTTCAACCGGGAGGATGGATATAGATTATCGGCTACTTGGAATCCAGTCATCAGCAAGTGTAAACACCGCCGCAGTGATAAATCTCAACAGTGTGTAGACGTCATTAGTGTAGTGTGTCGGAGTACCGACATTGCGAACTTAAATAAAGACCAAGTGAGAGTAGGTGCCGAAACCCGCACTTCCACAAGACTGCGCTGAGCTCTCATCAGTCTCTCCGCGACCACGCTCAGTGCAAGACGAGCGAAGCTTCGAAAACAAATAGGTATTTATACCTTAAATAAGTTAACGCGATTAAGACCCGCTTAATTATTTTGTATGTTATATAAGGTTTCAAAAACTATTCGACTAGTTTTTTTTTAACGGAAGTATGATAATTATTGAATATTTTAATATTTAAGGTTATTTTAATTTATTCAGATACAAAAGAAATATGTTATACAAATTATTCTTTTTTACTTTTCGTATAATTATTTTGAGACAGAGAGAGAAAGGGGAGAGAGAGAGAGAAAGGGTATGGGATGTAACCGCCCCGTGAGATCTCCACCTTGTCGTGGTGGGGGGGCTCAGTAACCGTGGATTGGTCACCCGCGGTGAAGCTAAGAGGGATCCAGAGGGGGACCCTCCGCGTGGGCTTGGAGGGGCCTGCGCAGGATACGTCCAACGGTGTGGGTGCGGGGGATAGTTCTGTCTGTCCCTCGCAGTCGGGCGCAGTTGCGGGAAGAGAGGCGTGTCGATGTTGCGTTGCCGCGCGCCCTATCTCCCACGACCAAAAGGGGGCGCACCATTCGATGCGTCGCAGTGGGGCCGCTGAGGAAGAGGAGATGCGGTGTTGCGTTGCCGTCCTCCCTATTCTCTGCGGCCGCTGGGTGTTTTGGCGGCGGAGTCCAACACCTTAATCCGCCGCCAAGGGAGTTTTGTTCGGGGCCCGCCTGACTATCTGGCGGGCCAATACCTGTCGGAGGGTAGCGACGAGTGCTTCGGCGATGCCCTACCCTCCGACACACGGGTACATGGAGAAAGTCGAGGTGGTTTTTAGTGGAAACACCACATACTCCGGCTCTTACTTACCCCAAGAGTCGGAGATCTGAAGGGATTTTCCACCTCATAAAACAAAAAAAAAAAAAGTTATGGGATGTACGGATCAGGTTTTTTTCTTTGCGAAACATAGCTAAAAAGTTTTTGGCCAAAGGTCAAAAGGTCTAATGCGCATTCGTGGATTTGGAAAAGGCTTTCGATAGAGTGGTGAGGAATGAAATGTGGTCGGTGCTGTCAATGCATAAGGTGGACAGCAGCCTCATTCGAGCTCTGAAATCCCTTTCTGAGGATTCTAGAGCTTGTGTGAGGATAATCGGGGCATACACTGACTGGTTTACCATCGAGAAAGGTGTTAGACAGGGATGTGTAGCGTCGCCGTGGCTGTTTAACCTCTTCATGGACAGTTGTTTGCAAGATCTAAAATAATATAGTGATTGCGGATTAAGGATAAATGGGTTACTTGTCAAATGCCTCCTTTATGCTGATGATCAGGTAATATTTGCGTCTTCAGCGGAGGAATTGCAGGAGATGTTAACAATCATGCATGGTGCGTTAGAGAGGAAAGGAATGAAAGTGAATGTAAGTAAAAGGAAGGGTTATGGTTTTTGAAAAGGAGAAATGCGTTACGGCTTGTAATGTTTTGATCGATGGACAACGAGTAGAGCAAGTGAATGAGTTTGTATACTTAGGTACGCTGTTTACAAGAGATAGTAAGAATTAAGAAGATATTGAAAGAAGAGTTAATGCAGATAATGGAGTGAATGGAGCTCTGAAGGCGTTTATGAATAGCCAAAACGTGTCCAAAAAGGCACGTTCGGCTGTGCATAGGGGATATTAGTGCCTACCCTTATGTACAGTTGTGAAAGTTGGATATGGCTGAAGAGATTTGAAAGTAGAATAAATGCTGTAGAAATGAGAGCACTGAGAAGTATGTGCGGTGTGTCTTTGACCGACAGAGTAAAGAATTGTGTGATTCGAGATTGGTGTGTGGTAAAAGAACATGTAGTGACAAGCATTGAGAAAGGCATGTTAAGATGGTTTGGGCACATGGAGAGGATGGATGACAATAGACTGACAAACAAGATATATAAGGCATGTGTTAATGGGAGAGGATAAAGCGGAAGACCTAGACGGACGTTCTTTGACTAGATTGTAGACATCCTAAGAAAAGGACAGGTCAGAAGTACCCTTAACAGAAGTGCTTGCATGTGAAACTTGATGGGAGTGAGTGAAGCAAGAGAGGTATGTCAGGATCGTTGCAAATGGCGTTCCGTAGTCTCTGCCTGCCTGTCCGGGAAACAGGCGTGAGTCTATGTATGTATGTATTTTGAGACGTAGCTACCTACCTACTGCGTCTAAGTCGAACAATAATTATAATAGGCTTTTCAGGGTGCATAGGGTGCCCACCTAGAACTTAGGGTCCCAAGCCAACCTCACCTGCAAGTGGTGCACCTGCCGATCAACGGACGAGGCTCTGGCAAACAAAATGTCCCAATAAGCGGCAATAGGCTCGCCACCTATTACGTGGGATCAAAACACTGGCGAAAAGAGGGCGTTTAATATGCCTCTGCCTACCCCTTCGGGGAAACAGGCGTGAGTCTATGTAAGTGTATGTATGTAGGCTTTTCACAAAAACGCAGTGGACATCAAAATGCTCTATATTTTAAAAAAATATGATGATGATGAGAAAAGCCAAGCTTAAACTAGTTTTCTAATAACACCTAAACATCAAACTAACTATTTAGCCTTCACATTTTAGTTAGGAATATAAATTAAATTCCACAAAGCCTTAATGTTTTTCTAGACGCAACTTGTTTGGGAGTTATAACATTGGGAATAAAAACAAACTGCTATCTCATCAAACTCACCAAAGTAACTAAAGTTAATTAAGAACACCACAGTGTTTGGACTTTCTATATAATAATCATTATCATCAGGTCTAGGCCTCTCCTTTGAAAGGAGGAATTGGCCTACTAAACCACGCTGGCCAAACGGGTTGGTATAGGGTTTGTATCAAGTTTTCCTTCTCTTACAGTGCTGTTCTTTGCATAATATGCTCCCTCTGTCGGCTCTTACGACACCCATGGGTTGATATGGGGTGGTGAAATTCCGTGGTGGATACTATAATATAAAATATTGTGAAAATAAAGAATTTGTTTGTTTAAACTTTCGTGAACTCTCAATTTACATTAAAATGTTTATCAGGTATTTTTTTTATATTTATTCTGATTACTTATTACAATTAAAATACATTCTTATCGGGATATCCACCACGTACCATCATCTATCCAGTATACGAAAAAGTCGCGTTCTTCTTACAAAAGACTGCCTATCCCAAAAGGCAATTTAAAAATTAAATTTTATGACTACAAAAGCTCAAATTTCTTTAAAGAAGCAACGAAACCTTAATTCGAATGATTAAAACTTACCTATTTGACCACCATGATACTATATCTCTATAATGAAGCCCGTAAGCGGGGCAGAAAAATGAATACCCACGTTTCAAAGTTTCAAAGATACCGTGATTCTGAAGGAACTTCTTAATATCCCCGCGCAACAGTTCAAACTGTTCCCTCTTATTTCTCTCCGAGAGCCACATGACGCCAATTACGTCTACTTTTGTTAAAAAGGCAGGTACGGAAATCTTTAAAAATGTTCTACGTTGGCAACTCTTTGAATTTCAACCAGTGATACGGTATCGCGGTTCGCTGCATTAGACTAAAGTCCGATATTTTCTCTTGGAAATAAATGGTCAAATAAGTATAGGAAGATTTATGGAACTGGCTCGTTTACACTAGTTTTTTTGTTTTCATATTTCGAATGCAGCTAGTACATGTTACAACACAGTGACATATTTAATGAAAATGTAATTGTCATTTCTTTCATTGATAAAATAAATGTTATATTCAATGTGTTATAAAGCACGTGCAATTGGCAGGATATTTTAAATAGCCTTTGATGTTGAATTGCTTCAAATATAAAAGAAGTATAAAATTGTATCCTCATGAGTTTTTACTAATGCCATAGACATTTTTCAGCAGCGTAATTATCTGTATGAGTCTGGCTGTCTTAAGCGATATACCACAATATAAATGAATCGGTTAATATATGACCAAATTATTTAGATGTCTATTATTATAAATAACATCATTTAACAAGCGACTATATCTAATGTGAACATAAGACATAGTCTAAGCCGACAGACCACAACGTTCACCATCGATATTTTAAAAGCACAAACTTCAACAACTATAAACCTAAGCTAGCCAAGGCTCAGTAACAAAAAAAAACATAAAATTTACAATGTCATCCTTAAACCCCTTTATTCCCGTAACCGACACTCCCAGTGATTTATTCTCTAAACATTTTTCAATTAACTTGGGTACACTCAATTTTAAAAAGATCGTTAAATCATTATGATATATCGTTCTACCGTTTGTGTGTCATTTAGTGGCCACAAATTTTCCAGAATATTCTGTATCACGGAGAATACGTCAAAAAAGTGTCCACTCAAATAGATATATGAGAGCTCCTTTAATTAGGATTTTGGATTAGGGGTTTCGAAAGAGGACGTGTTTTACGTGATGAATAAAGTATTACAAAGAAAATAATTAACATGAAATTGTGTCTATATAGTTATAATGAGGGTGAAGTCCCTGACAAATCACTGAGATAATGGTTGAATAGACATCATTTATCATCCTTCTCGGATTCTAAAGGTGAATGATAAAAATCATCAAACATAGAAATCATTTATCGTGCGTTGAATAATTATTAAACATAATATAGTAGCTTCAATACAGCTGAACAAAAAGAAGGGCAGTGTTTACCGGTTTAGATGTAGAGTATTCTATTTATGGACTTAACAAAATATCCTATAATTCTTTAAAAATGCATTAAAAACTGCCCAAGACTCTATTAATAATATAATTATACATACTTACGTATGATAAACACGAGCACAGAGATCAAGAGAAACTCTAGTCTCAACTGTTCCGGTCAAACTTTTAACAGTGAAACCGGTTAAGTTTCTACCGGTATCCGAGATCTCTTAATGTATTTAGTTGTTCACCAAAACGTCGGCTAAGTAAACACTTCCTGGAAAACACACGGTTGATAAGGGAATTAAGTAAGTAAGGAGACAACCCATTAAACATTTAGTGACCGCTTAAATTTATATTGCTTAGAAGTGCCACACCGCAGGCCATATATATTAAATAACAAGACAATACGTAGGTGTATATGGGTTCATATAAAATGATGTAGCCAGTTGGTGTAATCTGAGCCTTCGTTGTATAAACATAGCTCTAAGTTAGTTTACCTACGTTTTTTAGACTTGTCAAGTAAAAATAAAGTTTAAAAACTGTAACCTGACTACTTAATATAGAAATGTAAACTTACGTGGCCATAAAAACAAATTTGGAAACCGAGTAGACCGCTTTACTTGCTCGTAACATTCATCTACCCGCAATACTTCAGTACATCCGTGAACATGTTGCCTAAAACAGTGCCAAAATATCGGTTACTCCAAACAAAGGAACGTGGTATATATCCTGAGTACTTAAACTAGACACAGCCAGTTTGAATTTTTGCATTACCACGACATTAAACACGAGACCCCGTGATGGTAGTCGCTACTGTTACGGCACCGCTGAAATCAATCTTTGTAATTGCTTCCAAGCTAGCTCTTCTTATATTGGCTATGTATAGCGAAAGTTGTTTTCGTGTACCTGCGTACCTACCGTTTTTTAAGTTAATTTTTAAATTGTAAGTAGTTGTTGAATTTTAAATGTTTCACATTGGAACCGACCGACTGGTCTACCATCGCAGTGTCCAATCTGTAGTGTTTGTATCTGTGCAATAGATACAATACATTGTCTCATGTACACCAATAGAGGAAGTAGCGTCACTTGGCACTTGTCACTAGTATATCTGTATAGTCTGTGGCTGTCACTGTCACTACGGACATTCAGTCGGTAGATAGACACGGTGCACGAAGGACGTGCTCTCTCGGATCTGTGTGTAGTGGTGAGCCAGTGTTACATCGATTCATGTAGTGGTTATATTTGCTGTGATAGAAAATACTACAAAATCTATATTAATAATTTCATCAAGGGGTAGGGTAGACTCAATCGAAACCGTAACTGAATAATAAAACATTAAAAAGAAAAGATTTCGAGTCGACAACATATGTACATCCGCAAAATTCGGAGTGTCGAGTATTTTGTTAAATTCTAATGGTTTTGACAGAAAAATCGCAGTCGCCATATTGGCCACTCTATCGAAACATCATTGATACCGGGTAACATTTTTGTCTCCTTGCATTTTATAGTCTAAGCATTTTGAAGACTACTAAGTCTTAGTAATAAGTACCTAGTTTGTATGTGTAAATACTTTTTGCAGTTATATTTCTTAAATAGTTAAACCGACAATTGTAGAAGTATCCGCCCAATAAAGGAAATTTTTGCTACCCCGAACATAGATGATATACGAGCGGCACTGAAAATTTCGGGAATCAAGGAAGTGACACAACATTACTATTTAAAAATGTATTTATTGCTTTTCAAAGTATTCTCCGCGAAATTTGACACATTTTTCCATACGATGGAACCAATCATTGAAGCAACCATTCCATTCAGAAGTTGGGGTCTCCAAAATGGCCGTTTTGTAGGAGTCCACAGCTTCTTCAGGTGATGAAAATCTCTGTCCACGCAATTTATTCTTTATTTTAGGGAAAGTATAGAAATCACTAGGGCTTAGGTCGGGGCTGTATGGAGGATGGTCTAATAATTCTATGTTTTCTTGCTCTAAAAACTGATTTGTTCTGTGCGCGGTGTGAGAACTCGCATTGTCGTGATGGAGGATGATGCGGCGGTTGCAGTTCTCTTTACGGAGTTCAGAAACGACCTGTGGCACGACATTTTGCATTAACCGTTCTTTGTCCCTCAAAAGGAATAGTCGTAACATGGCCGGTTTTGGAGACAAACGTGTTTTGTTGGCTTTAACTCATTTTCGAACACCCAAACTCGTGACAGGTTTTTTGTTTCGGGTTCGTACGCCTATATCAAGGATTCATCACCTGATACAATGTTGTATACAGCATTTGAGGATCCTGCATGGAATCTTTCGAGAGTTCTGACGCACCAAGTAACGCGAGCCGCTTTTTGCGTTTCACAGAGCGCCTGCGGTATCCATAGGGAAAACAACTTTCTTACACCTAATTGTTCATGCAAGATTATTTGTATGTGACTCATGCCAATGTCTAAAGTTGTCTGAATTTCGCGGTATGTCACATGTCGATCTTCCTTAATCAGCTTACGCAGACTGCAGTTTTTGGACGACCTCGACGGGGATCATCACTGAGCTTGACACGTCCACGTTGAAATTCAGCAAACCAGCGATAAATTGTGGTTTTTGATGGGGCTTCATCACCAAATGCAGAAATTATCCGGTCAACACACTGCTTTTGTGTTAAACCAATTCGAAAGTCATAATAAATCATCGCTCTTGAATTTTCTCGAGTCAATTACATTTTCTCAACGACTAAACAAGTTTGACAAAACCTTGTGACAGGACCGAGAATCTTTTTTAAAATAAGAAAATGGTATTCGATTTTTAAAACCAAGGAGTTTTCAATTAAAAAGATTTAAATATGACAGGAACAGTGGAAATATTCCATTTCCGATACTTTTAGTGCAGCCTATGTACTATAACTAAAGAACCCCGAATTTGCGCGAGCGAAGCTGCGGGCAAAAGCTAGTATTTTATAAAACGCAGGCTTCATGACCTAAGGTATATGTAATTCGAAGTTCAAGCATTGCTTAATCTTTGGAAAAAAAATCATGAAATCGTTCGAACAAATCTTAAATTGAAATAAGCAATGTCCGTGTGGTGACGGATTAAGAATACGGATTGTCACCACCCCATATCATCCCATGGGTGTCGTGAGAGCCGACAGAAGGAGCATATTATGCATAAAACAGCACTGTAAAAGAAGGTAAATTTGATACAAACCCTATACCAACTCGTATGGCCAGCTTGGTATAGTAGGCCGATTCCTCCTTTCAAAGGCTCTCCTTTGAATTGAGGATTCGGCCTAGTCCAGCAGTAGACTGTTAAAGGAAGTATGATGAACTGTCTGACTGCTGGGCACGGGCCTCTTCTCATTATGAAAAGTGTAAGGCCACGACGCTAGCCTATTATTGGGTTGTAGACTTCAGATGGTCTGTGTAAATCTAAGATTAAGCCTAATGTCATACTCGTATTTTTACTCCTCATTCTGTAATAAAGTTGTCCCTAGTGCAATGGCATAGTTCAAACATACATTAAAATGACGATTTTTTATGCAGTTTTAAACATCTCTCACAAGATGAACTAATGATACAAACTCTGCATTGTAACCACAACATTACTTACATTTCCTTGCCGTACCAGATATGTTAATATCACTATCATGAATGGACATGGATTGAGAATAAAGGGCGAGCTCCGTCATTTTTGCAAAGACATTAATGAAACTGAATCTTCAACCATTGGAAATGTCTGGCTTCCCCTTAACCATATATTATGCTAAAATATGAACGAAACTGTGAATCTTTAACCGTTATATCCATTTGTAATATCTGTCTTTCCCTTAATCCAGTTGACTAATATTCTCTTTCTTAGAGTGTGTCGGTACATGCAGTCGTATTCGATAATTTCTATACAACAGTGGAAATTCTTTTAAGTATAGGTTACAGGTTACTGGCGTTATCACAAAAGACAATTCCCGCACTAGGAATTAATCATATATCACGAGGCATTACAAACATTCAATCAAAGCATACAAAGTACACCCAGGCTCGAAACAATAATACGTGGATCACACAAAGTGCTGTCATGGGGATCGAAAGCACAAAACCCGGCGGGGTTCTAAACAGCGGAGCAATCGCTTAAATCACTACGCCATACTACAAGCAAACACGACAAGCAACCCAATCAGGTAAGGCTATAGTTCTGTAGATGACTTAGCCTAAGGCCACACTTGTGGAAACAACTGCGCTGTTTTCATTATTTCCTATACCTAAATCAGCCACCTAACCAGGCGGTTGTAATCCCAAGTGCAGCCATAATGTTCTAAAAAGCCGTGTGATATCTGCCGAAACAAATCCGGCGTTGTGAACTATGCCATCGCCCTTCCCACAGTGAAACTTTTCTAACCCCGCTGGAGGGACATTTGAAACAAGACTGATGATGAGCTTTCTAGAGGATCACGTAACATAAACTCTTGATACATGCAAATATAAAATAAACATCAACAGAGAAACATCTTTCAGTTAACATTTTATTCGACAGCGGTATAAAATTTTATAAACATACATATTTTATCGGTCCATTCAACTTTAAAGCGCATCTGTTTATTCCTTCTCAACAACTACTGATGGTATGTTTATGAGAATCGTTTTCGGAAGTACATTAAAAATGTATTAAATATCACGTTTAGTGAAAATATATTATTATGTTCTCATTTATTAAAAGTTAACTATCGCTTTTTAATTGGCCCACCGAGCCGGATAAAAAGTACTTGTGTATTTTTTTTTCGTGTTTATGCTTTCGGGGTTCGGGAATTGATTCTGGGTGCGTTGATATGGTATTCGGTCTTTTTAGTAGTAGCAAGGCAAGTGTTTTCAAGGCTTGAAAAGGCATTGCCGCGGTTATATCATGGTAAAATAATAATAATAGCGGCAATAGGCTCGCCACCTATTACGTGGGATCAAAACACTGGCGAAAAGTGGGCGTTTAATATGCCTCTGCTTACCCCTTCGCGGAAACAGGCGTGAGTCTATGTATGTATGAATGTATGTAAAATAATAATATTAACCGTCTCCCTGCAATCCACGTTGCTCTTTTTTGACTGATGATGAAATTGGTTAGACTAGTCAAAACAAGCCCAATTTCACACATTGGATTTACTGTAGCCTCTAAATAATTCATATGTAGGCGTATTATATAAGCACAATGCCTAAATGATTCTACTGCGCCAATAACTTAATACCCAAAAACCGTTACCATGTTTACCCGAAGTCCGATAACATCGGTTATAGAACATTCTCATATCAGCCCGCTATCACTTATTGAAACGGTATAGCGGAAATATCGCTGATCGTAAATCTCGGTCAACAAGTTAGGTAGTAAAACATTTGCTTCATACACTTCCAATTTTATCGGAAGAGGAATTTATCGGGCTACCGGGTTGACCACGAACATGTTGGTGCCGTGAAAACAAGCCAATCAATTTTAATGCCAAGTGTAAATTATTTAGAGTCCTACGCTTCCATACTTTTCTGCCGATCATCATCTAATAATTGCACTTTCCTTCTCCTTTCATCCTCTCACCGTCCAAGTATTTTTCTCCTTTTCCCTTTTCAGCCGTGACTGTGACTGACTCGCACGTACATACTAGGTATTTTAATTGCTTTAGTATCTTGGAGACCAAAATAAATATGTAATCTCACATACTTTTTTTACATGAACTGTTTATTCGCACCTTTAATTTTATTTAAATTCGTTTATTTAAGCAACGCATTTACTGTAAATAGTTATTGAGCTACTTTATGGGACACATGTCAGTGTACCACGGATATGGCGTATCCTCCTCGCACGTTTCGTCTCTCTTCACTAAAGTAGTAGCCGAGCCGTAAATCGTAAAATATTTGGATTGCAGATAGTGCCCTATCTACATTTTCTGTTTTATATACAAGATTGACTTCCGGTTTATACGGTTATAGAACTATGGTATATTTATTTAACGTAAAAACAATCTGTAGCAAGCAGATCAGATTTTATTATGGTTTCCATAAAAATGTACCGACATATAAATAAAACAATAGAATATATTTTTATATAAATAGATTAGACCTACCTACATCAACATAACACTAGCCATTGCTACATTTCAGCAGTGATAGGTACAATGCGGAAAGAAAATTTCAAGTTCTAGGATATTTAAATATTCTGAAGACGTTTTAATAATAGTTCAACGACCGACAAGTCAAACAACTTGAAATTAGTCCCCACATTAATAATCTACCTACCGCAATTTCTTTCATTTCTCAATAAGAGAATAAAGTTTCTTCTTACAATATGGAGGCCACCGAATTTCTTTTTGAAGAAAATATTTTCATGTTCGGAAACTTAAGCATAACTGGAAAGTTTTGTGTCTCGAAAAGTTACACTTAAGATCAGTTATAAAGTCGTTTGTTATTTTCATTTTTGATCAGACTTTGTGGTAAAACTTGGGACTGATAAAGCTTAAAATTTATACATTTTTCGCCTGGGAGTGGTATAATAATTTATATCAGTTGTGGAAATATATTTCTAATCTGTCATCTGTTTCAAATATTTATCTGATGTCGCATAGGTACCTACTATGTGAACGCCGAGCTCTAATGACCGGTGTCAATAATCGATCTATCCATTTTTTTGGGATTTTAGATACCAATAATTACGCGTTGAATTCAGCGTTAAAACGATGTTATTGGAATACGTGATAACGTTGATGACGACGCTTTTAAAGCAGGTTTGCAACCTTATTCTGGTCACCAATATTTTCTTTCTAGAACGTGCCAATTTCTTTAGGTGCCCTCCGTTGCGAGGCTATTAAAGCTAGGTATCTACTATATACTGCTTCTTCGTATATTTACTGTAAAAAAATAAACAATATATGTTGGGATAAAATTTGAATCAGCTTACGTATCTCGGAGACTCGGACCACTACCTGGGCAAAATAGCTAAGAAGATTTCTCACAATTTCGGTATAACACTTTATCATTCACATAATACAATTATAGCGCAAATTCTCTTACAGTTTTCCCCAAAAAATAAGTAACCAATCCACTAGACCGAGCCATGATATATATTCTTTACCTTTGAAAGAAAACATTTCTCCAGCTATCTTAAATTTTCTTTGGGCCTCCAATAAACAAAGGAATGCTATAAATATAGAGACACACAGCTGTGTCAAAGTTACACTGAGGTTTGATTAATCTGTGCCCCTGCGTGTGTGGTGCTTAGTAAAGTGTGCCACACAATAGAGGCAGGTGTATTGTGTGGATATTTTGGTCATTCTACTGTTGTTGGACGAACGGTGATTGTTTTGATGCTCGTTGCTAAGACAACTACTGAAAGGATCAAGAAATAAACATCAATCGCAAGCATGGTCGTATGGTGGCGAAATAAATAATATTCTTTCTTTCTATCTATCAGGCAAATAGAATATTTTTAAGATACATAAAAAATTGCCTGTAATTTTTTCTATTGTTTTACAAAATATAACTGTTTTTTTTACTGTCGAGTTACGACTAACTATGGCAGGTTTATTATTACCATGGGGTCCCAATACGAACATTTTATTTTTAGTTTTGAAAAATGATCACAGATGGCGTTACGGGTAATGAATTTTGATCGATGGTCAATAAACATAAGATTTGAGTAAAATTTGAGCAAACAAAATTAAACATATTCTACTACTATTCATACTAATTTTTGTCTCGTTAGTAATATTTGACACTGTTTCTTTGCATTAGTAGATATTTTGAATTGGTCCAAATTTTACATGCTCAGCAGCGCCAAACACAACCACATGAACCACAATAATTAGCCATCTAGCTTCCCATTCAACAAACACTAGATGGCACTAATTAAAATTAAATTCGACTGAAATAACATCTTTATTATAGAAAATTAATATCGAAAATTGTATATTTTTGGACTTATTATACCCTAAGATAATAATTATATTCTACCTTATACACACATCACCATCTAGTCCCAAACTAAGCAGAGCTTGTACTATGGATACAAGACAATGGATAAACAAAAATATACACTTTTTTTTTATAAATACATACATATTATACATAGAAACACCCAGACCAAGACAAACATCCATATTCATGCACACAAATGTTTGACTTCATGATTTGAGCGGGAATCGAACACGTGACCATTGGCGTAGCACTCACTTACATTCCCGCTGCGCCAACTGGTCGTCAAAATAAGATAAAAGGGTATTTTGGACTGTTGTATTTTGTAGATAAATAAGAACGATAATTATTAATGTTGACACATGCACACATAAGTAATATACAATACTAGCACGAGCTTGTTTTGAAGTTTGTTGTTGTTGTTACGTAATATTTTCTTTTCGCTCTGTTCGCTATTTGGGTTGTGTTCTTGTGTTCCACTGTTTGCTTTTTTATCAATTTCCAAAAATCTGGGCGTAAAATAATACAATTTATCTCTAGTTTAGAATCCTACGAATGTTTATACATTTCCTAGGAAATTTTTAACGGTTCTTATTATTTTCCGGTGACATAATATATATAAATTAAGTATAAAATAGTGAAACATTTTAACATATATCATACAATTAAATGTATACTTCCGGTATCGCGGTCAAATTTGACCCCAGCCGTGTACATACCATTCTCAGTTATAGCAGTTAAGTGACGCGCTTCCGTCAGCCGCCGCACTAAGTGACGTAATTAGATTACCTCGATGCGCAAAAGTGTAGGTACCATAGATATACTTACATTTCTATGGTAGGTACATTAACTGAAAAAGTTTGATTGAAAATATGAAGCTTTGGGTCAATTTTCACCCCGATATCAGTTAAGGGTTAAGGCCCGGCGCTCACTATCGGTGGGCATCGGTGCGGCTCGGTACAGCTTGGGCGCCTTACGGCGGCTTCGGGTTGTTCGCAAATTTATGACGAGACGTCGCAAATTGATAAATTTCCGAAAATGTTCGCGTAAAATAAAACAATTTATCTCCCGTTTATAATCCTACGAAAGTTTATAAATTTCCTAGGAAATTTATTTTACGGTTCTTATGATTTTATATAATTTTTTAACGTGACGGTGACATTTCATAACTTATGGAAGACGAAGACGAAGAATCTGGCTCCAAAATAATTCAGGATCCCAGAATACCTGCTTGTCACCAGAAAACTATCAGCGATTGTGAGAAACAAATACATAGATAAATTGTTTTATATTGTAATTTTTTTATTATTTGTGATCTCACAGGAAGTACCTATTTTTTGTTATATTCGTTATCAACAAAAACCTAAAGCCTACCTAAAGTAGAGTCTTAGCAAATAAAAGGATACTACCTTTTTTAATTATTAAACATGTGATCTCTTGTTAAAACAAGATAAAAATTTAATAAAACATTACCTACATTATAAGTCCTTTTTTCCTAAATAAAAAAAGAATAATGTACAGTTGTATCATTTTTATAATTTTGCACAACAATCTGGGGTCCATTTTGACCCCCTACACCACTTACGCTGCCTTTTATAGCGATACCAGCTAAGGGTTAAAACAGCAGTGGATATCCACATCCTCCAGCCTACAACATCTGCTCTTAAAAGAACGAGGCAAGCGAAAATCCACAATGTAATACGCACATTACTTCGAAATGTTCCTAAGAAGTAAGAATAAGAACCCTCTACGTGGCAGTCTGATGGTGTCTACACTAAGCTTAAAGTAACATACAGTTCAGAACGTAAATTGATCAAAATTATACATTTATTTTTCTGTATACTGCTATGTAGCGATTAGTTCTAATTTAATAATTTAATTTGAAGTTGAGCAACATTTTCGTGGAACCCCTAGAAAAGCTTCAGGGAACTCTAAAGCTCCACGGAACACACTTTGGGAATGGCTGACCTACACGAACCAACTACGTACTTAGACGTATCTACATAATCAACGAACTATGTAGGTAATAAATATACAAAAAGCTTATAAAAATCACGGTAGTGCAGTGCAGTACCTAACAAAATGAAAATACTAGAATGAAGGTATATCTACCGCGCGTGGCCCGACATGCACTTGATCAATCAATCAAATTAGTTTCTTTGCCAGAATACAATAAATTAAGATTAGATTAGATAATTTTATTCTTTATTGTACACCACACGTCACATTACAGAATTGGAAGAGAAAAAGAAGAAGTTTACAAATAGTTACAATGCACAATGGGCCGCCTTATCGCTAAAAGCGATTTCTTCCAGGCAACCTTTAGATGTCATAACAAGTTTGGTACATTTGTATTCAGCATTTGCATGCGAGCGTGTAAATATCTTAAAATTATTTTACAATTCTATACCATAGTACAAAAGAATAGTAGGATAGCTTCATACAAATCGGCCGCCACCGCGCTGGTTTGAATGTACGCGTGAGTCACCGGCGCTGTGTACGCACGGATTTTTCACGCGCACAATCACATAGAAGAGCGCGGCCCGGCGCGGCCCAACGTGGCCTCAGTACGGGATGCGCCGCGCGTAGGTAGGACGCAAGAGTAGGCAATTAACTCGCCGATCGGCCTTAGGTAACCTACTATTCTTTTTTTACTTTGCCAATACAATGTCAATTTTAATAATAATAAAAAATATTAAGTAGGCACTCTTTCAAAGTAGTAATCTTAATAATTATCAAAATCCCAATGCCAATGTCAAAACGATAAATACGGTAGGTACCTACGTAGTCAAATAATACAAATATTCCTTAACAGTATAATAATTAATAACATCACAGAGTACCTTTATAAAGTTTTGAACATTTGCCAGTTGACCGATTTTTATCATCGTTTCAAATTTGTTCAAATACCTACCCGCGAGTCTATCACATTATATTTAATAATAACTAACTGTTTCCCGCGGTTTCACCCGCGTCCTGAGGGAACTAATTCACGTACCCAGTTAATTTAGCCTAAAGTTACTCCTTGGTACATCCGCTATCCGCCAGAGAAAGTCCCGTCAAAATCGGTCCAGCCGTTACAGAGATTAGCGAGAACAAAGAGACAGTCAGATAGACGGACAAACAGACCGACAGACAGACAAAAATGGTAAAAAATGTCATTTCGGTATATGCACCGTGTATACATCCATAATTATGCATTTAGTAAAAAGCGGTTATATTAATATTACAAACAGACACGCCAATTTTATTTATATGTATACTTAGATAATACCTAATCATAACATCATAAGTCATAAATATTTAGTTTTTCATGTCCTTTATACAATTTTTTTTAATATCAAGCCTAAGTATAGCTAACGCTTGATATACCTATTAAAATAATTAGGCACATCGATACGAACGAAATGGGAAAATGCATTAAAAGTTACGGATCTTTGAATGGCATAGCACCAGTACCTACTAAGCTACTAGTAGTCGCATGAATTGCGCCTTGTCCAAGGCCTCTCTGCAAGGTCAAGTCAGTCACCTCTAGCGCAGATATATAATACTATAGGTAGGTACTTGAACCTCTAGCGCAGCATTGTTTTTATTTTAAGCGCCATCTACCGGTATTTTTGCGTAGCAACTAACGAAATGTCGGCGTTTGCTCTGCGTCCACTGTCCCCATCTAGTACAGATTTGACGAAAACCAAATAGCTCTCGGCATAGCCAAAATTAGGCAGGTCGCAGATTTTTGTTCGTCATCGTGTATCTGTACTAGCATAGTATTATATTATCTGTGTTATTACATACAACATAAAAATGATCTACCGATAAGGTAGCCAGTAGAATTTAGCTAATAATGTTATCGCCAATACATAGATAGCAGCGATAGCCTAGTGGAGAGACCGACGTATTGCCACGCGCAGGGTCTCAGGTTAGAATGCACGGCGCGCACCAATGACTTTTCGAAGTTATGTGCATATTAAATTGTTAATTATCGCTTGCAAAACGGTGAAGGAAAACATCGTGAGGAATTCTGCATGTCTGAGTGTTCTCCATAATGTTCTCGAAATACATGTGAAGTCTGCGAAACTGCACTTGGCCAGCGTGGTGGACTATGGCCCCTTCTCATAGTGAGGAGAGGCCCGTGCCCTGCATTGGTACAGTTTATATAAAGGGCCGATGAAAAGTGCGGCTTAAAGTGCGCTATGGTTTAGCTTGTTTAATCTATACTTAAGCGAAACCATAAAAGATCTCGCTTTAAAAAGTATTATTCTTTATAAAGCGAGATCTTTTATTATTATTATTTAAGTATATTTTTTATTTAAAAGATGCACCATTCATTATTATAACTTGTTGAACAACCTCATGAACATACTAGGTCATAAATGTAAAACTGGAGGGCAATATTTGCGTTATAAAGATGTCCTCAAAAGACATCTTAAAAACTGCAACATACCGATACAACATTGGGAAGGGCTCACTGCTAACCGGCTTGAGTGGCGACGACGGATAAGAAAAGGTGTTGATGCATTTGAACTGTCGCGTCTCCAACATCTTGACGCTAAACGCCATCTACGTAAAACCCAGCCGAGGCCAACATATAACTACACTCGCAATGAAAGCGGACAGCTTTACTGCGCTGTCTGTGACCGCACATTTCAGAACAAGTTTGGTTTTGCAAGTCACATCCGAGCACATCAAAGAAGATGAACCATGGGGTCGCCGTCGACGGACACGTCGAGGAGGACATCATCATCATCATCATCAGGTCATAAATAAATTGTTAATTAAAATGTAAACAACTTGGCGAATGAAAAGAGAGCCTATTGGATTTTCTATTTGTTTTTATAACAGTTCTTCTTCTTAAACATTGATTTTTATGCTCAGTTCTTTAAAATATTATATACGTTATATTTAAGACAATGCGTGGTTTTGTGATAATAGTAGATAGTAAATGTATTTGCGATTGAAGTAATCAAAGCAATTAATATGCACTGACGCAATAACGGCCTTCTGAAATCGTAACAAGGTAACCATTATAATGGACACCGGCAGTTTTAGTCTCAAATGATAGATAATGACACTTACAATTACTCCTTACACGTCACGTGCAATTTATTAAGAGCACCATAAATTCTTGCAAGCAGCTGTTTGAAAGCTGTATAAAATATTATGCATTTTCTCCTTGCAGATGTAAACGGGTAAAATTAATCATTAGCGAAGGATATTTTTATTAATTAAACGCTTAAGTCAGGAAGTAAACGAAACGTTTTGTTACAATAAAATTTCGTTTTACGCCTTAACACTTATATGTTATATAAAATACTTTGTTTCGTTAAAATGAAATTAACATTTTTTCTGCAGCGATTTGGCTGTGAATCTTTGGTTGTGAAATATAATTATCTAAAAATATTGACTAAAAAGAAAAATGTATAACAAAAGTTACTAAGTTAGAAGGGTACTTAAATACATATGCTTCAAAACTGTTTTTGACTGCGGGTTAGTTTTCATTAATATTGATTGAGTAAAATGATAAATCTGAGTATCTGGGTTACGTAGTAGACTAAAAAGTGCTACGACCTAAACAAAAACTTCTAAAATGATTGCAAACTACTAAATTATTATTTTTGTTTTTGTATATGGGTTTATTACTTTTGGTTTAGGCAGTCCTTTTGTTTACTGGGCATAATTTCGATTTATGTATATTGTAGAAAATATACGTAAATCGAAATTATAAACTAGTTTTTACTATGCATTCAACCTCAACTAAATAATACATAGTTGTGGTTGAATACATAGTAAAAACTAGTTTTTAGACTAGGAATTTGTTTTTCTTACTTTAGTGTTTTTACTATTTCATTCCAACTATCTATATTATATTCTTGAAAAAGAAAGTACTATGTGAAAAGTAATTGAAGACAACCCGCTGCTCATTCGAAACATTTTACTATCTATATTCAAACAAAACGTTTTAGCGTTTATAAATGTATTTGCGGCATAAAATTATTATTATTCATATTGTGTACAATCACCTTTAGTTTATTTATCTTAAAACTTGTCTAGTTTCAACCGAATGAGTTTTCATGACGCAAACGTTCAAGGTTTGCCTCGGGTCACAGGAGGCATTGTACAAAATCTCAATGTCAAATGTAACTTTAGATTTTGAGCGAAATAATTAGAAGCCATGGTAGCGATAATTAAATAGTTTCTTATTAAATTATTAATTTATATGGATTTTTTGAAATTTAGTGTTTTAGGGTTGCTGTTTTTAGGTAGCACTAAATGTTTGATATAATAGGAGTAAAACTATTAATAACCTTTTTATTTTGTCTTGCAATACTGTATAACTAGTGCAACCGAGCTTCTGCGTGTGCAAATATAACAGACGTCATATATAATCATAATTATAGTTGCTTGTCGATAACAGAAACATAATAAAGAAATTGACTGCACATACGGCGTAAAAGAGTAAACAGTAGCCACGTCGTTTAATAATGAGTAGCTGAGTAGTGTGGATATCTCCATACTTTTTGAGGTCCACAAATTGTTCTTTATAGTCTGTGTGTTTTCTTTTTCTTTTTGTATGTCTCTAGCGTGGGTGTTGCCATTTTAAATTAATAAAGTAGTTATCGAATCGATGCACAATACCACTGTACCCAAAATTCTAAGTACCTAATTGGACTTTATTGAGGTTTGTCTTCGGTCACGAACGATGTGAGCTGTAAGCAATATCGGGGCAAGAGAAGATATTATAAATTTATTAAATGCTCTTGAAGCACCTTTAATAAATTTCGTGTAATAAATACGGCGCTGGTTTACAATTTCCTAGTAGGTACATAGTAAATTAAAAAAAAGGATAAATACTTTTTTTTATAAGTTACCATATTAAAGTTTTTTAAATGAAATAACTCGCTATAACCCATGAAACTGAAAATCGCTTTCCTTTAATCACAAGCCGAAACTTTAAGTTAGTCTCAACCTCAAATCAAATAAGGCATAAATCATTACTCACCAAAACTAAAACTGCTTAACTTAAAATTTGATCGGTAGAAAATTTCCAAACTGCTCATTAGGAGAACTTTCAGTTAAATAAAATCCGCCCACATGATTTCAGAAGTTTAAGAGTGAATGCCTTGGGGCAATGTCGAGAAGGCTCGTGTTTTCAAGCGATTGTGCCTATTAACTTACCTTATATTTCCTTTTATTTTGTACAAAAAAGTGCCCTACTTACCATAGATAGAGATGTTCAATTATTTGGATTTGTTGGTCTTTTGAACTATGTTTCTTGTACTTTGATTTGATCTTGATTTTCTCTATAAAGTTTTAAAGGCCTGATTGAAGAGTAAGTAATTTGCATTCATTTTTTTACAATATAATAACCGTAATAGTTAAAAAGGCACTTTCATAAATATTCTCATGAAGCCTGCATTTAGCCTTCTCCTGATTTTTTTGGTGTAGATTGTGTTTTAGGATGTTATTTTTCTTTTCCAATCATAATTTTATTAGCATGTTATACAATCACCTAATATAATTAATCATTCTTATGCTTTCCAAAATGAAAGTTTGTATATTTCAAAGGAAATTTATCCGTCAATACATTAACAGACATTCATGTTATTTATAACAGTAAAAACAAAACTATATTTCACACAAAATTTTACACAGTAACCTTGAAATAATAGCCTTGTCTGTGGAATACATAAACATTTTTGGCTACAAAAATATCGCTATTTTCTTATAGTAAAATTTATTACAGTAATGTATTAAGCCTACTAGCAACTACTTCATCATTGACATTGGGCCAACTGTCTGTTCTTCCTAAGGGGATGCGACTTGCCAAATGTATCTCCCCTGCCTATATCATTAGGCTTATAGGCGCCGTCTCGGCCACGGCGGCAATGCGTAATTATATATTTTTTATCAATGACGTCAATGGTATGCCTTTGTATTTTGTTCTAGTTAAGGGAAATAATCTTTTCGAGATACCTGGTGGAATATTATGTTTGTAAGTTTTATTAATTTTAATACACAACACTTTGCCCGACCCGGGTTCGATTCCCGGGTCGGGCAAAGCGTTATTGGGTTTTTCCGTTAGGAAATTCTCAGTAGCAGCACGGAGTCTGGTAATGTGCCCAGTACGGCAATAGGCTCGCCCCCTATTACGTGGGACCTAAAAATTAATAGCGAAATGTGGGTGTAATAATACACCTCTGCCTACCCCTTGGGGGATACAGGCGTGAGTCTATAATAAATAAATAGCGAGCCCTTATTTTTCCTTCTTTTTTATTAGTATTTATATGAAACTTTCTGAGCTCATGAATTTAAATCAAGACTGTGCCACTGTCTGATCTGGCTGTCTATCTGTATGTTGTTACCTAGTGACTATAAAAGATAATAATTCACTGACAGATAGAAAGACGGATGAAAGGACAAATGAATGACATTTTACTTTTTGAGGTACGACAAGGTTGTTTAAATTAAGAGCACTGACATTATTTATGTCAATTTTTCAAACAATTTTTGATAAAATATTTAAGTACATGTTTCTATTTCAAATGGCGTATTATTACCAACGACACTAACAATAGGGTATTTGACTAAAAAAATCGAATTAGTCCGTCAGATAGATTTCCAAAAAATATTGGACACATATATTTTCTTTAGTCACGTAAACAAAAAATGAAGCGACAAACTTCGCTGAAAACTCGTGTGACGTCACTTGCCAGTACACTTTTTACTGGCAAGTGACGTTACAAGCCCCCACTCTTAGGCGTTTCTCCATCTTTGATGCGCTTTATCTTCGTATTTTTTTACTGATTTGATAAAACAAAAAATACGTATCCAATATTTTTCGATAATCTAACTGACGGACTAATTCGATTTTTTAGTCAAATACCCTATTGACCTGTATGTCGCTCTTACACCAAAAATAATCTTGTTATTGAAGCCTTTTGTATACAGGACCAACCCGATTAGAAAAATGTATTATGGTCCTAACATTTCAGATATGAAATTGGCTTAGCCGTTCCATGTTATAAGGATTAAGATCCAATGTTGCGATTCAAGGATTTTCATGAATGACCAAGCAAAAGCGTTATTTTCCTCATATTTTTGTATTTGTGTTCTCCCAAATAATTTTGGTATGATGCCAGTTTGTTAAAACTGCTCATACGTAAACTTGAGTTACAAATATTTTACTCAGCCAATCGACAAGTATAGACATATTTTCAGTTTATCTGTTTTTTTGATCTGACATAAAGATATAACGCGCGCGATAACTAAATTGCCCATATCAGAAATTTAGATATCGCGCTCTTTATGTTTTTACCTTTTTTGTAGGATTCCATAGCCTGTTGAATGCGGGCCGTCAGTGGGCCGAGTCAGTCAAAAGCGTCAGACGATATTCTGCATTGTACTTATATACTAATCCCGTTTTTGTCTGGAAGATCACGAAAAAACTAAAGAAATTGAAGTGACAAAAAAAAAACAATGACTCTGAGGTCGTTTCGGCCTTTCTTCTCAAGAAGTAATTTAGCTACGAAAAGTCGGCAAAGTCTAGAATAGGGTTTTGACTTGTATAAGTGTTCTAAACAACCAAAATGCAGAAATAAATATGCCTTTATGTCTAATGGCAAAAAACAAAACACTTGTACATTCGCCCTGTCTGTCTGTCCATCAGTAGGCCACAGCCACTTAATTCCAAAACTATTGAGATAAAACATCTGAAACCTATATATGTATGTATTCCTTGAACTGCTTCACAATTTTCATACAAGACTAAAAGAAAAAGAAAATTAACAGGGGGCTCTTCATAGATGGAATTTAGTTCTTTTTCTTTAGGTGATAGTGGTATTTTTGTTTGGTAAAGATAATGGATACATTAAGTATACTATACCTGTAATAAGAAACCCTTCATGGACGAGTCCGACTCGCCCTTGAGTTAATTATTTTAATAAGTAATTTTGTTTCTTAAATAGGATATTTTTATCTTTAAAAAATCTCTTAATGTATGTGAAAAAAAAAACAAACGTGACTAAGAGAGATCCAAGTGCCATAACCAGGATCGTAGCATCTACTCAACGATACCTTTAATACGGAAGGCATTAAACACTCCCCCCCCCGTGGGATCTCCACCTTGTCGTGGTGGGGGGGCTCAGTAACCGTGGGTTAGAAGCCACCCACGGTGAAGCTAAGCGGGATCCCGGGAGGGGACGCTCCACGTGGGCTTGGTAGTAGTCGGGTGCGGTCGCGGGAGGAGAGGCGTGTGGGTGTTGCGTTGCCCCGCGCCCTATCTCCCGCGACCAAATGGGGGCGCACCATCGTTGCGTCGCGGTGGGGCCGCAGAGGAAGAGGAGATGCGGTGTTGCGTTGCCGTCCTCCCTATCCTCTGCGGCCGCTGGGTGTTTTGGCGGCGGAGCCCAACACCTTCATCCGCCGCCAAGGGGGTTTCGTTCGGGGCCCGCCTGACCATCTGGCGGGACAATACCCGTCGGGGGGTAGCGAGGAATGCTTTGGTGAAACCCTACCCTCCGACACATGGGTACATGAGGAGAACGGGTTGGTTTTTAGTCAGTAAGAGTCTGACAGTCCCCTTCGTCCTTCCCCCCCGGGGCGGAGGGACTCCATGAGGATTTTCCAACCCGATACCAAAAAAAAAAGGCATTAAACACTCCGTTCTTCTATTCCAAGTTTTCATTAAACAGTTGATAGAGAATAAACCGATAAAACCAAGGCACTAGTATTCTTAGTAAAGCACTAGTATTTTTATTCTAGGTTTTCTTGCAGAAAACTGAATTGAGAGGTTATAAAACTAAAACATTTTATATTTAATTCTAGACTTCTTTACAAAGTTATGAAAGGAAAAACAAATTTGCGGAGATAAACTTTTACTTCAATCCAGATATTTAAAAACCTCAAGCCTACAATACGAAGAATATTCAGAATATAGCGATAAGCTTTACCGCGTAGATAATATAAACAAATAATACTACTTTCGCTGAAACAGTTCCAAACATAACCAGTAAAGATACGTACGGTCGGAAGTAACGTAACTGTAAGTTATTCTAGTAACTTTTGTATGAAAACGAGAAGCTGGGTAGAAAAGAGATATGAGCTAAGCAAGAGACGGTTTCTGAGATATCGAGATTTAAGGACTTTTAAAAAATTTTCACCTTGTTTTAAAAAAAACTGAAATTAAAACAAACTGTTCACTGTTTAGCTCTAAATTGTAACTTTTTGGAAAACTTGTTAACTAGCAATAGATCGAAACAAGAAATCGGTAAAATATTTCAAGATTTAAAAAATAGAGCGTCGTAAGTGACGAGATTAAATTAAATATTTGGATGATTTTGATTACAAGTTGGAAAAAAAACTTGATATCTTAGAAACCGTTAATTTTGGACCCCCAGTTTGCGTGGCTCAATTTGTTGCAAATGACCTCAAATATAACCCCTTTTAAGGAATTGGTAGAATTATCAAACAACCTGTATCAATCAATCAATCGATCAATGAAGATCTATGACTTTTGATATGAGAAGTATCCATGAATATACAAACACCAATCTTAGCCAGTTATGGAGATCTAACGGCAGTCACTCTGTGTAAAAGGAAATCCCATAAAAAACAATACTGGTCAAAAATAACTTATCTCGCAACTCAGTTCTTCTACCGTAAAAAGTTGTGATATCCATGTAAAACCAAGTCGGATATTAATTTAACGTTTTAAATAAATAGATTGACTTGGCAATCGCACTATATGCGAAATATGCATATAATGCGGAATAGTTAAAACTGCTTTTCAGTCATCATCAGCTTCATCAACCCTTTATATATACTGCCCGGTCACTGGGCACGGGCCTCTTTTCACTATGAGAAGGGTAAGGCCATAGGCCACCACACTGCCCAAGAGCGGGTTGGCAGACTTTAAATGTCTTCCAAAAACATTAAAGAGACGTGTTTTCCTTCACCGCTTTTCCAATCCCTCACAATTTATCGCTTGCTTATAAGCGATAAATTAACAATTTCATACACACTTAACTTTGAAAAGTCAATGGTGTGCGTGGCAGTCTGTCGGTTTCTCCACTCGGCTATCGCTGCCTTTGCAGTTTTCAAATTTAAATTCAGCTTTTTTTTCGACACGACATTTTGACACCTAAAGAACGTTGATTTTAAGACAAATTCAAAAATTTGGTCAGTCCACATTTTCGTTAGAAATGTTAAAGAAAGTGTCTCAAATTTCATACGTTTCATTTTTCCTAAAAATACTTGAAATATCAAAGTCAGGGTTTCTCAAGTATAATGTAATATTCGCCTAAACATTTACTTACCTTTAATGATGTTGTGTTAGCTCGTTGGATAAAAGGAGGAGCTTTCTAAAAAGGCCAAACGAAGTAATATTGCAAATCATATTTTCTCTTACTTTCACCGAACCTGGGACTTTCGTCAATCATTGTTAGTCTACGCGATAATATACTCGAGATCTTTTTTAATTAAATTTATGTGTAATCTATATGCGGGATAGCTTCTTCGTATTATTTGGTACAACTTTGGAATGTGAGAAAAATGCGTCTTGATTAAAGATAGTGAGATGATAGAGAAAATGTAAATAGCACTCGACAACACGACTCGTATTAAGTTATGTCACAAAAAACGGTTAACATCGCTGTTTTAGTATAGTTACAATGTAAGTATTTTTGACAAAGTTTAAGTTTACAGGTGTGACATCGTTGATAATAATACTGAACTAATAAATTGAACTGTTCTAAAAGACGAAATATTTTGATATAAGGCAGCAATGAGGCCGTTTGACTCATTACGCCTTTTGCGCAGTAAGATTAGCTGTGGCTATTATTGATATATTTGTAACACGATATAAACCGCCATAAAATTCGGCAACAATGGCCTTATACCTATAAGTTGAAGGATCTTGAACGAAAATAGTATTTGAAATTCAGTCACTACAGATCGAGGTGTCAATGCCCTTGCAATCTGATACACGCACAAATTCAAAAATAAAGAACATTTTATTTCTTTTCATCTTAAAACGGTCTAAAAAGATCAATAAAATCTTCAGTTTTTTCCACCTTGAACTGCTGGCTTGGAAGTCTGCTTAAAACAACCTTCGTAAGGTCGTATACCAACCGTAGTAATAATTAATAAATCATCTTTTATAGATATCTGTCGTGATCTTCCAAGATATTGTTTTTGTATTCGCGCCCTTATATAGTATGTTAATAGAGTCTTGTCTGGTTAGAATACGGTGGCATAACTCAACGTAATGGGTTTCCATTCCCAGCTTATTTGAATGCTTTATGTAAGATAGTTGTGGTGCAAATTTGCGTGCAGTTCAATTGCTTTTGTGGTGCTCTGTTTGTTTTGCTGGTTCATAGTTTGAAGAAATTTTCGTCGTAAATCCGAAGTTTGTGTAAGCATAATATAACTAAAGAAAGCACGCAGCTACGCACGCATTTTACTTTTTATAATTTAACGGTTTTTTCCAATCCTGAGGGTATTTCGAGCAACCTTTTTTTAGTTCCCCTACGCTCCCCACGGCATATATGGCTGCTCTAAAAAGGGTAGGTGTAGGTATGGTGTAGTAATTTCAGCTGTGCTTTGTCTGTCAGGCAGTTACGAACGGAATAGTTGTTATTGGTATCAAAGAAATATAAATAAGGAGAGAAGTGCCAAGGGGGCGTGTCAGAAAGATGCCCAAAGTGGTCACATCGCAAGCAAATGGCCGTTTATATGTTATTATTGTTTACAAATATCACAACGACTGTATAATTTTCAATAAATATATTGCTCTCTAACTACTACCTAAATTTGTCGCGAAGTAACTGGACAAGCAATGAAATTATGATCAAACGATGCTTTATTAAGGGAATGGCTGGCCCATGCGTCGTACTCGTGAACGGGTGCTACTTGCGATGACTGGTCTATGACGGTCTTGCGGCTGGTATTAAATTTTAATATTTAACTACATCCTTTCCATCATGGTTCTGATCACTTTCGCGGATTTCCTGCATTATTAGGTATATATAATGTAAGTATATGCTCCTGTTTCACCATGTCTATTCTGAGGAGGCTAACTAAATGAACATCAAAATTAAAATTAAGTAGGTATTATGCTTGAGTATTATTATGTTCAGTAAATATATACAAGTGACTGAGAAGGTGTAACAGTTGCAGCACCTTAGAATATGTAAATTATTTGATATTATGCAAAACCTGGCGATGAAAAAGAGTGACCGTGAGTTTTATTGCCCGTTCTTTCTCATGGTTCTAGGCCCTTGCTTTGCGAACGTGGCAGTAAATGTAAATGTAGAGTCATTAAGTAATTATTTTATAAATTAACTAGAGGACGCCAGCAGCTACGCCTGCATTTTTTTTAAATTTACCCGCTTTGGCCGATCCCGTGGGAATTTCGGGAAATCCCTTCTTAGTGCATCCCTACGGTCCCCAAGGAACATACATGCCAAATTTCAGCTTCCTGCGCCCAATTGTTTCGGCTGTAGCGTGTCTGTCAGTCAGTCAGTAACGCAAGGATTTTATATATTAAGATTATTTTGATGTTCATAAGCGTCACATTGTGACCCAAATGAATAAAGGATTTTGACTTTGACTTTAAATTTGAATGGATCTCGTAGTATAGCCGCTGCTTTTTGCAACGAATAGCACAACGATAGTGGCCGATGTTTTTGTGTAAGTTGAACGTTGCTTGGTAAATACACGCTATGTTCGATAGAATAAGGCTTATAATTGAGTTTTTGGAACTTTTGATTTAAAAAATGCGAGTTATTGCTTTTAGTGAACTGCATGTGTAGTAATAGCCGCGTGGAAAGAGCAAACTGGCGACACAGGTATCTGATACATTTTCGTCTACAGGGCATATCTCCTTGTTTATTATATCTATGATTGGAATGATTAAGAATGACTGACCTAAGTTTTGACTATTTAGCAGTTAACTTGGTAAAATAGGATAAATGATTCTAATAAAACCCAGATGACATACACGCTCTTTCATGGATTGATAAATGCACCCAGTCACTACGTTTACATGGGCCTTTAAACTCCTTTTAATATCCAAATAAAATTCAGTAATACGTAATCTTATCTGCACATTATTTAAATATAACAGCTGCTTAAATCTGGATAGTACAGTTAAAAACGGCATTTCAAACTAGCGAAATGGTCAGAGTCAGAGTACAGTAAGACCCTAGAAAACTATTTGATACAAACTATTGTTTCAAGAAATGTACAATCCTTGTATTATAACTTTATAGAACAATTGAATATGGCTGTGAATGAACATATACCTTTTAATAAAATTATTTTTTTATAAATTAATTGAGAAACTTAGATCTGGTTCTAAGTGGTCTACCAAATTGAGTCAGTATGCACAAGATAACTGTAAATTAAATAAAGAGTGTGAGTCTCTTTTATTAAAGCTTGAGGAAACAAATGAAGAATTAGTTTCTGGTAAGTTGTTATATGAACAACACACAAGTAAGTTGCAAGCACAAATATCAAATCTACAAACTCAACTCACTAGAACTATAATGGAACACCAGAATGAGACTCATGAATACATCTTAAAATATGAAGAAATTTCAAGAGTTGGTCGAGAAAATTTAAAACAACTTATCTCATTATCCTACTCTAATAATTACTGTTCCAGTTGTACAACTAAGTGTGCGACTACACCTGCTGAATCAATAGAATTGAATGCACATGGATGTCAGTATAATACACAAAACAAAATGCATCCAGTAAAGACTGACAGTAAGAATATAATAATTTTTTCAGACCAACTGGGAGTGGGTTTAGGGAGCTTAATTGATCATTACATTGAGCGACCAGTACAGAACTTTTGTTCACCTGGAGCTCAGTCTTGTACCCTAGTTGATAAGATTAAGAATGCCGACTTGAATGCACAAACTACTGTCATCATGTTGTATGGTGACAGCTCATTAGTCTCCAAAAACAGTCTCATAGAATTAACAGACTTAATTATAGATGTTAGCACAAAAATAGGACGTAGCTTTATTATTTGTGCATTGCCTTATTCATATGCTCTCACAGATGTCCAAAACAGGCAGATGGGCAAATTAAATTTATTATTGTACAATAGGACATGTCATAGTGATAGTATTTTATTTTTTGACACTAATATTTTTATTAGTAATTTCTTTTTAACAAAAGATACTATGTATCTTTCTTATGTACATAGGCAACAACTTGCTAAATTATTAGCATTTAATTTATATACTGACAGGAGTACTACTAGAGTACTTAGGAATTTGGTAGATAATAGTTATACCAATAGTAGTATTGACACATCTTTTAGTTTAAACTATTAGATGAGACAACAGATAGGCATTCATGTGTTTTAAACTTAGTTCATCAAAACATACAAGGCCTATCTGGCAAAGAATTAGAAATAGATTTATTTTTAAATAAACATAAGATTGATATCTTATGTATTACGGAACATTGGTTGCGAGGTGACCAATTAATATTTAACAATCAACATTACTCAGTTATAAGTGCATTCGTAAGAAAGAAGGCTATTCGTGGTGGCTCTCTAATATATGTATGTAATAGTTTGAAATGTAAAGAACGTAAGGATATAGCTAAACTTTCTATCGAGCGCACTGCTGAGATTTAGGGCGGTCTTATCGCAAAATGCGATCTCTTCCAGACAACCTAGTTTGGAAAAGGTATATAATAAAAATACAATTGTGTGGGTTACGGTGTACTTAGTGGAATAGTGTCTTAGTGGGTAGATAAAAGAATCGGACAAATTATGTCAATACAATTATACATATGAGTATAAAATATGGAATACGTAATAAAACATAAAAACATAGAATACGTAATAAATTGTACATACAATACAAAATAATAAGTTATAACAAACCAATACTTATGTATAATAAATAAATAAACTAGATATTTTACATATATATACAAATAAACTATAATATATACATATGTTATATGATCTCAAGCACCTTGAATGTGTGTCGTGAAGATATTCGAACCGTCGTTTAAGATAAAAGGGAAATGATGGATTGAATAATATATTATAAAGAAGGCAAAGGATGTGAGTATTCCGTCGAAGGCGGATAGGCAGCCATTTGAGCTTGTTACGAAATTCAGAAATGTGGTCATATTTACGTAAGCCATATATGAACCTTATGCAGAAGTTTTAGAGGCGCTCAAGTTTATCTAGCTGGTCCTCATTGAGATCTAGATAGCTAACATCGGCATAGTCAAGAATGGGAAGAAGAATAGATTGCACAAGTGCAATTTTGTAGGTATGGGAAGGAAATTACGTAATCTTGTCAGTGACTCAGTGGCAGCAAAAATTTGTCGACTGATATTCTGTAGCTGCACAGACCAGGATAACGTTTTATCAAAGATAATCCCCAGATTCCTCACTTCTTTACTCACAGGAATTGAAACGCCAACAAAAGATATCTGGGGAAGCAAAGACCAAGGAACTTTTGACATCAGTCTAGAACTGCCGATAATTGTGATCTGGGTTTTCTTTGGATTTATCATAAGTCCGTACCTATTAGTCCAATCTGATATTTTAGCCAGATCTCTATTAATCGTGGAGATAGCTGACGACAAATGTTCATATTTTGCTTGAATGTAAATTTGCATATCATCAGCATAAAGTTGGTAGGAAGAAGCATAAAGGTGGTAGGAAGAAGAAATATGATTGGATATAGAATTAATAAAAATTGAGAAGAGTAGAGGAGATAAGACGCCGCCCTCTGGAACACCAGCAGAATTTTCGCACCAGGACGAGTAAGTTTCATCCAGATGGACACGCTGCCGGCGGCCAAACAGGTAACTATGAAACCAGTCGATTACTGATGGAGATATGTTAAGAGAGCTTAAAATGGCGAGCAGAACATCAAAGTCGACAGTATTGAACGCATTGCTAAAGTCTAGCAAACAGAGAATTGTTAGCTTGCCATTATCCATACCTGACCTGATATCATCCGTTATGTTGATAAGCGCAGTAGTGGTACTATCACCTGTACTGAAACCTGATTGGAAGGGATTGAGGATGTCATTTCGAGAAAGGAAAGAGTTAAGCTGGTTATAGATAAGACGTTCAAGGACTTAGGAAAGGAAGGGTAAAATAAATATAGGACGATATTCATTGAAGGATTCAGGATTAGATTTCTTAGGTAGGGGAACTACGTGGGCATCTTTCCAAGAAGTTGGAAAGATGCCACTTGAAATTGAGTAATTAAGTAGGTGGGAAATAATGGGAAGGATTTCATCAAGGATGGGGAGCAACATATTACGGGTGATACCATCGCTGCCAACTGCGTTGGATGTTATGGATAAAATGTTCTTCTTAACATCACATGCAGCAAACTGACTAAAGACAAAAGGCGGGTGATCAGGGGTTGAAAGCGACGAAAGATAATGTATTAATTTTTACTGTCCTATCAAAATTGGACGAAGCAGAGAAGTGCTGGTTGAGCAAATTGATATCTATATTGAGGGATTTTGTGTTCTGACTTTGCTTTCCAACCCCCAATGATCTAAGGAATTTCCAAACTTTAGCTGGATCTCCGTTTTGAACAGAATTATGGATATGCCGGCGTTGTGCATCCCTACACACATTATTGCAATGGTTTCTAACCTTGATATACTTTTCTTTATTAACCTCAGTGGGCTTTGATTTGTACTTTGATTTGGCAGCTGTTTTTTTCTGTATGAGTAAACTTATATCTTTAGTAAGCCAAGGTGAAGGTGCATATTTTAGTTTTATGGCTCGGAAAGGTGCATGAAACAATCGACTGTACTCAGTTTAAAAGCATTATAGAGGATGTCTTTAAACACATAATTTCTAGTAGGAAGTCTATAACCGTATGTAGCGATTTTAATGTCAATTTGTTAGAAAAATCACCAAGTTGTACTAGGTTAGTAAGCTTATTTAGGTCATTAAATTTAAATGTTTTGTTCTCTGAACCAACCAGAATAACCTCACATTCGTTTATATGCTTAGATAATGTATGATAATTTTTTTTGCAATTGTCTTTATTTAAGTAAGGCTGTTTTAACTGACTTGACTTCGGATCACTGCAGGCAAAAGGTTGTAATTCCAACTAATACAACCCCTAAAGTACAAGAAATTACATGTAGGCCCATTGGCCTTTCTAAAGTGTTTGAGGCGAGCAAAGGTCATTACCTCTGCTCGCCTCAAACACTTCAGTAATGATGTTGCTGCCAAGATCGCCAGTATTGACTGAACCGTTGATGATCCTGATGAACTATATAAATGTTTATTTAAAATTGTTAATGATGAGTACAATATTTTTTTTAAACTGAAGACGTTTGCAAGGAGCATTAAAGTAAATTTTTGTGACCGGGCAACAGTAGGTATATACAAAAGTAGAGCTAGGTTGTATGATCTATATGGTATAAAGAAATACAATTTTAATCCTGAATTTATTCAATATGTTAGAAATTATTCAAAGGTTTTTAAGAGGACATGTGCTTTAGCCAAATCCTTATATTTAAGCAATAAAATCAAAGAATCCAAGAACAAAATTAAAACTACTTGGAACATTGTTAACAATGAGACTGGTCGAGCTAAATTGGTAGATAACAATTATGAATTAAAATTTAATGGTGAAACTATTACTAGGAAAACTGATGTTGCTCAGACATTTAACAATGTCTTCATAAACATACCAGTGAACACAACCAGCTGTCTAGATTCATGTCCAAGCAAAGCAGAAATGTTGGTTAGGAGCAATGTGAATGAGTGTGATGTGCTTTTTAATTTTAAATATATTGACACCAATGACATACTGAAGGTATTCAAGACGCTCAATAATAAAAAAGCTGTTGACTTATGGGGCATTACTGTTAAACTTGTGCGACAAATTATTTCTAGCATATTTAGCTGCAATATTCAACAGATGCGTAGATACAGGAGTATTTCCTGATCGAATGAAACACAGTAAAGTAATACCATTATTAAAAAAGGGATCAAAGAGCGACCCTAGTAATTTTCGGCCAATTTCTATCTTGCCTGCTATTAGTAAAATTTTTAAAAAGATTATTTTGCATCAACTAGAGAGCCACTTTCACACAAATAATTTATTTCACAGTGAACAGTATGCCTTTACTAAGGGTCGCTCCACCGTTGATGCCGGTGTAACTTTGTTAAAGTATATTTTTAATGCTTGGGAAAACTCGAAGAATGCCATTGGTGTTTTTTGTGACCTATCTAAGGCCTTTGACTGTGTGGAACATAATACACTTTTACTTAAATTGAAACTTTATGGTATTAGTGATACCGCACTCAATCTTGTTGCCAGCTACCTTAGTGATAGAATCCAGTATGTAGATGTTAATGTGAGTAGGTCTCTAGGTTTGCCAGTAGGAATGGGCGTTCCACAGGGCTTTATTCTCGGTCCATTTTTTTTTTTAATATATATTAATGATTTGCCGTTCTTTGTACAAAATTTATGTGATATTGTTTTGTTTGCCGACGATACGTCACTATTTTTTAAAGTTGATCGTAATTTAAGTAACTTTGATACCGTCAATAACACTCTTGCACAAGTATTGGATTGGTTTTCGACAAATAATTTGGTACTCAACTCAAGCAAAACCAAATGTGTTAAATTCTCTTTGCGTTATGTCAAAAGTGTTCCTACTAATATAATTTTAAATAAGGAAACAATTCAACTAGTCGAATCAACCGTATTCTTAGGTGTAACTTTAGATTGTAAGCTTCAGTGGGGCGCCCAAATATCCTGTCTCGCAGTAAAACTTAGTTCTGCAGCGTTTGCAGTTAGAAAAGTTAGGGAATTCACAGATATAGATACTGCTAGACTAGTTTACTTTAGTTATTTTCACAGCGTAATGTCTTTCGGAATAATGTTATGGGGTACAGCTGCTGATATACAGACTATTTTTATCATTCAAAAGAGGGCCATACGTGCAATTTATAAGTTAGGTGCTAGCTAGCTAGCTAGCTAGACAGACCGTTTAACCTCAGTTTACTCTCGACCACATCAAGGCAGTCTTGAATTGGAACGCTTGTGAATAGTGACTCGACATCAAAGCTCACCATCACTTCATCGGGTTCTACTTTCATGCTCTTGATGACGTCTACAAAATGGCGAGAATCCTTTACAAACGACGATGTCTTACCTACTAATGGTTGCAGTACCGCTGCAATGTGTTTCGCTAGGTCGTAAGTGGGTGAATTGATCTGACTTACGATCGGGCGTACACTACATCGGCCCCAGGTTCTCTCCACAGACCGTCACTATTTTTCAAGAATAGCACGGGAAGCGGTTGAAATCAAAAAGCACGCAAATTTCAACCGGGAGGATGGTTACCGTTTATCGACATCTTGGAATCCTGTCATCAGCAAATGTAGACACCGACGAGGTGACATTACGCGCCAGTGTGTAGATACCATTAGTGTTGTGTGTCGAAGTACCGACAGTTCCAAACATATAAATGCTAGTAATTGTGAAGACCAAGTGAGGGTAGTTTCCAAAACTTGCACTTCTCGGAGGCAGCGCTGATGAACATCAGTCATCCCGTGACCACGGCTGGTGTAACCCATGCCAAAACGTCGGGACGAATAGAAAGGTATTTCATCTTTCTTTTCGTTCATTAACACGATTCAGACCCGTTACATAATATTTAGTATGTGTGCAAATCGTGGTAGTTTAAAAGTGGTTATGTTTTATTGCGGCCTGTCTATTTATAGATCGATAGATCAAATATTGGAAACGAAAGTCAAAAACGTCGTACGTCGTCGTTACGTCCGCGAAGGAAAAATATCCTGTATCAACGACGACAATGACCATGAAAATCAAACCCATAATACTCAGGGCAGTGCCAAACGACAGCTGCAATCGCTTACGCTTGAAGTCGTAAAACTCTGTTATACATAATATTATCTTACTATCTTTGTATGTTTTTAAGTCAAACCAAGAACACATTTGTGTTAGCAGCCGTTGTCGCATACATCAAGCAAATGGATCCGTGAATGCGATAGTGGAACTCGGGTTATGTCTGTGTTACGTTGCTTTTAGCTCTAACTAGAATACTCAGATTCCCTTTTAAAGTCTTAAAGTAATATCGCTAAATAATAAATTCGGTATAATGTGGCCGGATTTTGGGAGGGGTTGTTTTTCGTGCATTAGTATCTTTAATATGAAAATTACTTTGTCTGTACTTTTTTAGACGGCTTTTAAAGACTGAAGGACATTCTGAAACGGAAAAGACCTAGTTACAAAGTAAAACTTATGTTTCAGTCACATGGTACCATCTAAAATCTCGCATGACTATTTGCGTTTCGTCTAGTATTTCAATTTCCAATATGAGGCTACCATTGGTCATATAACGTCGCAGGTAAGATACTGCATGCTGTAAATGACACGTTATTTCATAACCTTTCCAACTACACCTATGTACCGATGTGTGTGTATTCAACACTACTAAATATTAATACAACATGTCGAACTCCCGCATCATAATAAGTAGCCTATGACTGTTGGGATGATGTAAAGATTGTAATGGACCCCATACCACCCCATACTTTCGAGTTGGTTCAAGTATTTAGAAGATATTTTAATTAATATCAAACAATGGTCAACTTTTTTTTTGACGACCGTTTGCGCAGCGAGAGTTTAAGCGACTGTTACGCCGAAGGTCGCGGGTTCTATTCCCGCTCAAGTCTTACATTTGTGTGCATGAACATGCATGTTTGTCTTGGTCTGGTTGATCTTATGTATATATTTACAATAAAAAAGTATATATGTATGTTTATCCATTATTTAGTACCAATAGTAAAAGCTCTAACTCAAACTCAAACTTGTTTATTTCCATAAAAATGATTAAATTTTTTGGACACGTCAGAAAGTCGTGCAAGTAACTTTAAATGCATATTAACATACTTGAGCATTGAAAAAAATGCCTGTTCAGAAAGTAGATCCTCGTGAGAAGAATCAGGCAAGAAACTCCGGGCCACTCTTTTCTACGTCTTGATTCTATACAATTTAAAAACTTAGTAACTACATTGAAATGTTCATAGGTATATGAGCTGGTGTGTCTATAATGTTGTTGTCAATTAAAAAGGCTTTTTTAATAATAATATAAAAGTACTAAACTAGCATAATATCGACACAATAACTCACACTCACATGAAACTTAACACTAATCAAAAATAAGTAGCCTTTGGGACCGAGCAAATTAATCCCAAGCATTTTTATCTTCAATATAATCTAGCACTGAATAGTACCCTTTTTGACAAAGTTTACGTTTTATTATCTTTTTGAATTTATTATAACTTAAATTTTGAATATTGCTTGGCACTTTATTGTTAAAGCGCACACATTGGCCTTGAAAAGATTTTTTGATTTTCTCTAGCCGGGTAGCCGGCACTACTAGCTTACTCTTATTTCTAGTATTCAAATTGTGGATATCACTTTTCTTTGAGTATGAGGCCTTGTTTTGGAATAAATATATTAGGTTGGAACAAATGTATTGGCTTGCAACTGTTAAAATGTTTATTTCCTTGAATTTATTCCTTCACGAAGCCCCATAATCCAAATTATAAATTGCTCGAATAGCTCTTTTCTGCAGAACAAAGATGGTCTGAATGTCGGCAGCATTTTCCCGCAGGAGAATACCGTATGACATTATACTATGAAAATAGCTATGATATACAAGCCTGGCAGTGTCAATGTCAGTTAACTGGCGAATTTTCCTGACTGCGTATGGTGCAGAGCTGAGTCTATTCGACAATTTACTAATATGTGGTCCCCGTTGCAGCTTAGAATCTAGTGTAATGCCTAAAAATTTGGTGTCATTCGCAAGATCCAACACATCATCCTTAACCTTTACTGAGGTGTTCACTTGTTTGACGTTAGGCATCAAAAATCGAATACATTTAGTTTTAAGTCTATTTAAAAGCAGGTTGTTACCCTCAAACCAGCGAACCACCTTTGAGATAGCAATGTTTACATCGTCCATATCAATTTGCTGTCGTTTTAATTTAAATAAAAGTGAGGTATCATCAGCAAACAGTACTATCCCGTGCTTGTCGTTAATGAACTCTGCTTCATCATGTCATCCTTGAGACGTCCACTGCTGGACATAGGCCTCCCGCAAGGTTCTCCAGACAGACCGATTTTGAGCCGCCCGCATCCAACCGCTTCCCGCGATTTTAACCAGATCGTCGGTCCACCTTGCCTACCCCTGCTGCGTCGTCCAGTAAGTAGTCGCCACTCCAGAACCCGCCTGCCCCAGCGGCCTTCGGTTCTTCGCGCTATGTGCCCTTCCCATTGCCATTCCAGCCTGGCTATTCGAAGAGTTATGTTGGTTACTTTGGTTCCCCTGTGGATCTCCTCATTACTGATTCGATCTCGCAGGAAAACTCCGAGCATAGCTATCTCCATCACCCTCTGAGTCACCCTGAACTTTCGGATAAGGGCCATAGTTAGCAACCACGTCTCAGCGCCGTAGATCATCACTGGCAACACACACTGCTCTCGAGACTCAAGACTTTCGTCTTGAGACACTGGTGGATATCGGACGTCAAGATATGCCGTAACTTCCCGAATGCCGCCCAACCGAGTTGGATTCGATTAATAATTTATCAGCTTAACGCCTTCTTAATTATTTAACACATGATTTTTATAAAACACTGGATGATACCGCAGCTATGCCCTCAAATTTTATTTAAATTTAACTGTTTCCGCCCAATCCCATGGCCATTTCAGGCAATCCTTTCGTAACTCCATTTTTACACTTCCATCCCTACTGTCCCCAATGTATGTGATGTACTGTATGTTTCATACATGCCAAATTTCAGTTTTCCAGCACCCAACAGTTTTGGCTGTGCCTTGTCTCTCAATTAGTCAGTAACGCAAGAATTTTCTATAAATACAGATTCAAATGTCAAGCTAATAGGAGCATATTGATAAAGCTAATACACTGTACAAATGTTTACAGACATGTTCCCTTTGTATTCATTAACGGAGAGTCAACATGATATAGGTCTCGTTATGACGACTCTAGATAATGACCGGTCTTTATACATCCTATATTTACTCAACCAGCATATAAATGTATTTTTTAAATCTTGGAACTGACTGAATGTACTTATTCCATATTGGAACTTCTTAGAAAAGTTCTGCAGACTCATTAAACTTCGTAGCATTATAAGGTGCGTAGGTTTATTAATTCTTCAATAAGTGAGGAGGTGATTTTGAGTGTGTAGGTGGATGTCAAACTTGATGTGTTATTTTATTTAAGTTTTCTCAGTTTCTCTCTCACCAGGTTTTCCTCCTACTTGAAAAAAATGTAAGTGACATTTATTTTATGTAATGGTTTAGATTTTATTGTTCCTTATTTTTTTATTAAATATATTTTGTTTTACTTTAGTTCTATTGAAGACTGCCCAAACTAGAACGGAATGGAAGTTGTTAAAGGAGGCCAAATCCAAAATGTCCGAGAATGGCTAAAGGATATTAGTTAACTTCAATAAAACGAAATCAGTGTAGTACCACATTATTACCTTGATACATCTGTGGCGGAACAAGACAAAATAAAATAAAAGAAACATTCATTCGTGTCCAGCAGTTAAAAATAAAATTAAAATAAAATCTGCAAAGCAAATAAAATATCCATGTTTACATACTTTTTTTCACCTTCATAATATATTTCTTGAATCTGTAACGTTTTACTTTAGGTTTTCTCCAACGACACACATGAAGATATTTTATGCTCGCATCTTTTGCTTGGCAAAGATTTTAAATGTACATATTGTTGTTTACTGCTTTCGCTATGAATTTATTTTGTTTTATTCTTCTAAGAAGATCGGATTGTTTATCTCTTTAAAAATGTCTAGGCTCTCTCTCTATTTTATTTCTATTGTGTGTCATGTTTTATCAGATTTTCTAGTCAAATAAATTGTGAGTAGTTGTAGCTTCTGACATCTGGAAATATGTTTGGTAAGTTACAATTGTACTATGAAATATAATTAAAAATTAGTCCATTCGGAACAAAACGGTACTACTAATTACTGCTCAAATTAATAATCCGGAAAGCTTTACTATGTTTTCATTACAAAAAAATACATAATGCATGTATACATTTGATATTACAAGTGTCAAAGTTAATAATGTATAGCTGTTTCGATATTTAGATGAGTGGATGTTTGAGCCTTGTTCAAAACGGTTAAATTGATAAAAATAAAATTTCGTAAATCGGATTAGAAATATGCCATTATAGCAATTTCTTAATTGCAAGAATAAAATCTTTGGTTAATTTTAGACCTGACGACCTGCTCACTTGTCTTAAAATAATATAATTGATCTAAAACCTGTGAAGATCAAGTTAGAACCAGAATTGAACCAAAGCCTCCTCAAAACCCAGCAATATATTTCAAGATAAGAACAGATGCTAGGATAGTCAGTTTTTAGACGGCTCTATGACTTTAGAAGCTTTATACACATAAAACAAAGAATTCAGAACTTGGAACATAATGTTATGGATATTTTTAACTATTGTTTTGCCCTGGTTACAAAGAAATCGTGTATAAATCGCAAATCAAACTGCATCGGGTGGATTTTTTATTATTCTACATTTGTTTAAGCGAGTAGCATTTATTAATTTAGCATTTACCCTCATTCACCAACCGCTAAACGTTTTTAAAACGTATTCATAAATCTTAGCATAAAATATCAGCCGTATTCAACGTTTCCATTTTAAAAGTGAAACCATTTAATTCAATTGTCGGCCAAGTGTATTGAAGTGTGCTATTAATAATTCATGGGCAGGCTGCCAAAGGTTTCAACGGTTAAAAGCCAAGATAAAAGTTTATCTTTTATTCTGTAAGTTTTTACATCAATTAGGATAGTGAATGAAACAGGCAAGTTGGACAGTGTCAGTTTTTAAATGATTTTAGAGTCTTAAGTTTAGTAACATTTTTTTACAAGTCGTTAGCCACTTTTAGTTTATATATACATACTAGCTTTTGCCGTTGGTTTCGCCCTGGTCTCAGCCTCGTTTATTGTGATTATATTTTGATGTATTACTGAAAAGTTGCATCAATATCCATTCAGCATGTAAATGGAAATATTATAAGAGAGCATGGGAAAGTTTTAGATCAGTGTAGAGTGTATTTTGAGAGCAGGATTGAACGAGGAGAAAGTGACACAAGGAATATAGTACGGCAGAGGAAGATAGTTGTGAAAGTAATATAGGTATGTAAGAGATACAGTATGCAATAAAAAGTATGAAAATGGGTTAAGCTGCGGGATATGACAGGATATCTGATGAAATGCTCAAGGTAGGTGAAGGCGTCACCGCAAGTCTGCTGTACCTACTTTTCAATAAATGTTGGCGGTCCGCTCGAGTACTAGGTGACTGGAACAAGGCTGTAATTGTGCCACTGTACAAGGGAAAAGGGTCACAGCTGGAATGCAAAAATTATCGCGGTATAAGCATCCTGAGTGTTGTTGGCAAATTATATGCAAAGATACTGATTGAAAGAGTGATCTCTGAATCGGACAGTAAAATTTGGGATGTGCAAGCGGGATTCAAAAAGGGAATGGGATGTACGGGTCAAGTCTTTTCCTTAAGGTGCATTTCAGAGAAAATCTTAAGTAAACTCCAAAAGGTTTTCTGTGCCTTTATTGACCTGGAAAAGGCCTACGATCGAGTGGTGAGGGATGAACTTTGGTCAACACTATCTGTGTATGGAGTGAGCAGTCTGATACGTGCACTTGAATCCTTATATAGAAATTCAAGTGCTTGTATCAGAATAAACAGGGCCTACGCGGACTGGTTTAACATTGATCGTGGTGTTAGACAGGGATGTATAGCGTCTCCTTGGCTATTCAATCTATTCATGGACAGTTGTTTGACTGATCTGAAAGAGTCTGAATGTGGATTAAGAATGGGTGATTTTTTTTTAAGACGCTGCTATACACTGATGATCAGGTTCTTTTTGTGTCATCAGCGTCTGATATACAGCAGTTGGTCTCTGTAATAAAGAAGGCGTATACGAAGAAGGGCATGAAATTGAATGTAAACAAGACTAAGGTCATGGTCATAGAGAGGAAGGACGGCATAACTGAATGTAATATAATGATGGGAAATGAAAAAATGGAACTAGGGAATGAGTTTGTGCATTTAGGGTCTTTGTTTACGAGAGATGGAAAATGTGAGGAAGATGTTGAAAGGAGAGAGAAAGCAGGAAATAGTGTGAATTGCGCCATACAGTCAATCATCAGTAACGAAATTATTCTAAGTAAGGCTCACCTTGCTGTACTGAAGAGAGTTTTGGCGCCACCCAGCCAACACATAAGCCAGATAGTAGCGAAAATATACCACAATAAGCAGTGTCAAGCTTTATTACTTTTGTATTACAGCTGATGTTATGGCTTTATTTTGAATAAGAGAGTTCTTAAATTAAAATAATGTTGTAAGCTTACTAAATTCTGTATAAAGTTCGCGGTATTTTTTTAAGCTGAATAGTAATCAAGAGTAGAATCTGCTAAACAAGCGATATTCAAATAAAAGTAATTGAAACAGCTATTATCTGCACAGTAGCTGAAGTTTTTGCATTGTCCTGTATAACATATTTAAGCAAAGAAGTTAAACAGCAAAACGCTGAATATTAGACGAAATATTTTCTTTAAGCTGCATAGTGTACGAAATGGTACTAATTTATTCAGATGCTGAATATTTTAGATTTTTTCTTCTTTACACAGCTGACTTCTGCATAATTGAAAATAAACTCCTTGTTTTACCTAACTTATAGCGCTATAAGCGTACAATTGTCTTTATGTTCAGCTTAAAACAATATCAGTTACAAATGTGGGTATTTTAAGCAGCAAATAACTGATTAGTTGAAGATATCGTATGTTTATATCCAGATATTTCACCATTTTGTGACAAAACTGATAAATGCTTCAACAACAATATGCCTCGTCAGAAAAATAATAACAAAAGCGTAAATGATTCATGGAAAAAAATAAAGAGAACGAGAGGAATAAAAAAATAGTTTCCGTGCAGTAATAGAAAAGGGTTTGACAACTGATACAAATAAGCCCGGGTCAAGTGCGACCAATACAGTTGAAGAGGGTTCTATACACGATGATTGTGCATCAACATCAGGATTAGTGATTCAAAGAAATAGACCGGGTCCAAATTTAGGAGCAGATAACGAGAGTTATATGTGTGATAACTTTGCATCTCAATCACAGACTGTACAATTTGATAGTGATTCAAGTTCTACTGATTTGGAAGAAAACAATTTTTTTGACATCGAATTAGAATCTTTATTTTGTGAAATAAGAGAAGATGTATTAACGCGTAGATCTTGTTGTTGTTCGTAATCCGTATTTTCCGTATCAGTTCTATTCAACATTTGACATAATTCTTCCTCAGCTTCTTCAAAAGTTTTGAAATGATTGCGTTTTAATGTACAGTTGTAGGTGTTCCAGTCAGGCTGTGGTAGGATTGCAGGGTTCTTGCAAAGTAGCTTGCCATTTTTTTTGGCCAGTATAACTTTCCATTGTTCTCCCAAGAAGCGGGCACTGTTGATAATTCAATTCGGTCTTTTTTACGAGTCGAAACGATTTTGAACATGTTTCTGAAAAAAAATTATAACTTTTCTATAACACTTCAAAAATACTACAACACTATTAAAAACAACAACAACACTATTATAAATAATAACTTTATATAAAAAATCTCGATGTTTACGTTTGTATCTTACTTATAGACTACACGAGCGCGACAAGGAAGCTACGATAACGGGGACCTCTCTACTTAAAGTTACAATTTGAAATGAGCAACAACGCAGCGAGCGTGGCCGAGCGCAAACCGATCGTAAGCAGAGTTTAGCCGAGCGCGCATTTGAACCGTTGTGGTGGGAAAGAAAGCGCGATACTTTTGGTTGCGACTACCTACAATGAGCTGTGTGTTTATAATTATATATATTTTAGTTGATAATATAAACAATTGTCAAACAACTAAATATTACGCAATGCGTCATTAATAGTAGTGCTGTAGATAACTTTAAATACCTAATAGTGGGTCCTACCTACCTACATTAGTATAGGTCCCATCAACCTCAAATATTCATGGATTTATTTTCTATAAAAAAGAACCCTACAAAGCTGAATAAGAGTATACTGCATTATGTAATTTAAGACTTTTCTCTGCGAAATGTATAATTATTGTACTTTAAACCAAATAATTTCATATCCAGATATGTAGTCGTATGTGAACTATTATGCGGAAATAAGCAAAATAATCACTGAAATAGACACTTTTATTCAAATTGGCCGTCCGCCATTAACTAACGTTCGACATAACCTCTTTTTGTAAAAATCCTCAACATTTATCATAAGAAACACTTTGTTTAGTGAGTAGGAAACATTAGCAGTTATACAAAATTTGATTCTCATTATTTGCTGGGACTGAAATTTGACAAAAAGTAAAAATAATTTAATTTAAATATTATTTCACATTTGTTTACCTTTTAAATTGTAGCTTTATCTTAAGGCGCTCAAAAAATGTACAATAATCATATTGATATTTCACAGTGCCATGCGTTTATATAAATTCACCTTAAAATTACTTAAAATGTATGAAACAATTTACTTCCAAATTTTTGAAGACGTACAATTTTTGAACTAAGTAACACAAAATAATTTCGTCACAGTGAAAAATACATTTATACTATTTTTACTTGCATAATTTCTTTGTAAAACTACTCCTGAGATCGGAATTTTGAATATTATTTGAATATCTGAACTCACAAATTAACAACTGCATAAAATATGTATAATTTCTGGACTAAAGAAAAATCAGAATTTATGCAGAAGATATGCAGTGTATTGTACATTTATTCAGCTGCTATGTGGCTGTTAATCAAATGTTATCCAAATTGAAGCAAGATATTTTGTGCCCAAATTGCTTGAATATCATCTGCATAAGCGCTTACACAGAAGTTTTACAATTACTTTATCCAGCTTGAAGTCAAAAGAATTGCTTTTACGCAAAATTTATTCAGCTAATCTGTGTTGGCTGGGCAGTACCGATATATGGTAGCGAATCATGGGTATGGCAGAATAGGCATGAAAGTAGAATCAATGCTGTGGAGATGAGAGCTTTGAGGAGTATATGCGGAGTGAGGCTGATAGATAAAGTGAAAAACAGTGTGATACGAGAGAAGTGTGATCTAAAAGAAGATGTAGTGACAAAGATTGAAAAAGGAATGTTGCTATGGTTTGGAAATTTGGAACGGATGGATGAAAGAAGAAATACGAAAGAAGTGTATCGTGTAAGAATTAATGAGGTTGGTAGGGGACGCCCAAGACGGACGTACGCCGACCAAATAGGTGACGTACTAAAAAGGGCAAAATTAAAAGTACCCATAACCGGCGAGCATGTATGATGAGGTTAATCAATGTCGAGGAAGCGAAAGAGGTGTGTTTGAACCAGAGCATTTGGCGTTCCATAGTCTCTGCCTACCCCAATGGGAGACTAGTGTGACGATAGATAGATAGATATACGTTCAGTAGTTTTCAGGTAAAAGAGTTACAAGTATGCATATATATCGATCCATGATAAAAAACTTTTTATATTATTAAACAGCGTTTATATTAGCAGTAAAGTAATGAAAAATAAGAGCTGTCTTTCCCAGAGATTGTTGTTGTAGTTACATGCGTAATAAAATTATTAATTGTCACTTGCTCCGTAGCTTGGAGAGAACGTTAATCCGTCGTCATGGATCACTCGAGTAATATTAATATTTCAAAGAATTCATTAGGCGATATTGATTTTTATTCCACGGTGTATCTACCGAATAGTAGTGGAAAGATCAACAGACTTGCGGAGTAACACGGTGCTTCGGAGGGCATGTAAAGCTGTCGGTCCCGGTTCTTTTTTCAGGACAAGAATGGTAAAAATCGGAGGCCTTCGAGTATCTGAAAACACTGATACCAGAATTAGCCACACTCTCATAAGTAAAAGAAAGAAATTACATACGACAATATCGCGTACGAATTTAATCAATTATCTAGAATTTCTCTTCTCTAGGTGCGGGATATCTGCCACCGGAGACCTATGATGACAGACGGACTGCGGGTAGGAATCAGATATGTTGGAGATGGTTTTCTGACGGCCAACTCAACAGACTCATCGAGCTGATCGGTATTGATGGCTAAAGGTGTCTTGGCCACCGTCAGAGGTGTGGGAAGGGTATTGAGTCAAAGTCGGATTAAACTTGTAACTGGTTTATTTCTTATTCTACATGATCTTATATACTAAACTTATTCTATGTACACACACACACACACACAACTTTACATTTGTGTGCTGTGTGTGAAAGGTGCTATCTCAGCGGTATATGCCTTAGGTGAATACGTGGTTTTTTCTTAATTTATTAAAAATCACGAACAATCTGTGTTGCGGTAAATACTCACGTAGGATTATATCGCTGAAATGGCATGTTCATGTGTGATGTTGAATGTTATAAATTGAATTTTGTACAGCCAAGGTCTACTGCTGGATTCAATCCTCTTCTAATGTCCTTTTCAGAAGCACTATGAGTCAATAAGAAAATTTAGCTACTATGCCCCGCTGGTCAGACGGGTTGATATATTATTTAAAATTATGTCGAGTATTCCATCTCTTCGGATCCTATTAGTGATCGCCCACATATTCTTATCCTTAAATTTTGAACGGGTAATCTAAATTTGATGTTGGTAAATATTCGAGGTAAACCGTGGTAAAACTAGTGGTACCATGTGCAAGGTACCTAAGTGGGGAGATTAAAAATAAAATTTTAGGATCCAGCTAGCAGGTTCACTAAAAATAAAAGGGTTTTGTGGCTTTTCCGTACAAGCACATTGTTACTTTGTAAGCGTTACTATACTCGCGTAAGCGTACACGTCTACTCTTTGAAATATCCACTTTTTCGTAACATTATCTTCTAAAGGTTTTTCTTCCAACTTGAATTTCCATCCATACTGATATTATAGATGAGGAAGTGTGTTTTTTTTGTTCTTCTTTCAAGTCACTATGAAGAAATGTAATGGCATGATATAATTATGTAGGTGAAGACTTATTGCCTTAGATTATCACAGATGATCATAGAAGTTAGAGAGTGATATAGGCACGTGTTTAGCGTGATGATCTATTCTTACGCGGGCAGAGCCATGCGGGATCTAGTAGCGAAACAAGGCACGTTTTAAGTACTAACAAAGTCAGGTTATTAAGTGTACACATATAAATACGGACGTTGATTAAACATTGAATACAGTTTGGCATTAATTACAAAAGTAATTTCATATTTAGTTACCCAAACAACGTTATAATTAGACGGAGAAATAGATACAGGCAGAGTAAACTTTGTTTGCAACGTAACGTCATGAAAGACAAAATTATTTGTTTGTATATTTCCCTAAGGTGTACAGGAATATATGTAGCGTAAGAAAATGAGATACTTAGAGACGGCCTGTTGGCCTTGCGGGTTAGTCATTACTCATAATCGAAAAAGATCGAATAATATGATTTGTTGCTCTGGTGTACATGATCGGAAGTGATGTTTTGTTTTACACGCTTAACAAACATTTAAGCGATGAACACATATAACACTTAGACTAGAAACATAAATAATTCGATCACAAAATCATCATCAGCCCTGTTTGATGACCTGTCCCACTGCTGGGCATATGCGTCTTCTCATAATGAGAAGCGTAAAATAAATAAATAAGTAAAGGCAAAATGTACGCTGTTTATAAAATACTCCATAAGTAATGTTTTTATTTAAGAAATACTTCTTATACCTCCGATCCGAGCTTCTAAAATTTTGCCTACCAGCATATAAATGTATTTTTAAATCTTGGAACTGACTGAATGTACTTAATCCATATTGGAACTTCTTAGAAAAGTTCTGCAGACTCATTAAACTTCGTAGCATTATAAGGTGCGTAGGTTTATTAATTCTTCAATAAGTGAGGAGGTGATTTTGAGTGTGTAGGTGGATGTCAAACTTGATGTGTTATTTTATTTAAGTTTTCTCAGTTTCTCTCTCACCAGGTTTTCCTCCTACTTGAAAAAAATGTAAGTGACATTTATTTTATGTAATGGTTTAGATTTTATTGTTCCTTATTTTTTTATTAAATATATTTTGTTTTACTTTAGTTCTATTGAAGACTGCCCAAACTAGAACGGAATGGAAGTTGTTAAAGGAGGCCAAATCCAAAATGTCCGAGAATGGCTAAAGGATATTAGTTAACTTCAATAAAACGAAATCAGTGTAGTACCACATTATTACCTTGATACATCTGTGGCGGAACAAGACAAAATAAAATAAAAGAAACATTCATTCGTGTCCAGCAGTTAAAAATAAAATTAAAATAAAATCTGCAAAGCAAATAAAATATCCATGTTTACATACTTTTTTTCACCTTCATAATATATTTCTTGAATCTGTAACGTTTTACTTTAGGTTTTCTCCAACGACACACATGAAGATATTTTATGCTCGCATCTTTTGCTTGGCAAAGATTTTAAATGTACATATTGTTGTTTACTGCTTTCGCTATGAATTTATTTTGTTTTATTCTTCTAAGAAGATCGGATTGTTTATCTCTTTAAAAATGTCTAGGCTCTCTCTCTATTTTATTTCTATTGTGTGTCATGTTTTATCAGATTTTCTAGTCAAATAAATTGTGAGTAGTTGTAGCTTCTGACATCTGGAAATATGTTTGGTAAGTTACAATTGTACTATGAAATATAATTAAAAATTAGTCCATTCGGAACAAAACGGTACTACTAATTACTGCTCAAATTAATAATCCGGAAAGCTTTACTATGTTTTCATTACAAAAAAATACATAATGCATGTATACATTTGATATTACAAGTGTCAAAGTTAATAATGTATAGCTGTTTCGATATTTAGATGAGTGGATGTTTGAGCCTTGTTCAAAACGGTTAAATTGATAAAAATAAAATTTCGTAAATCGGATTAGAAATATGCCATTATAGCAATTTCTTAATTGCAAGAATAAAATCTTTGGTTAATTTTAGACCTGACGACCTGCTCACTTGTCTTAAAATAATATAATTGATCTAAAACCTGTGAAGATCAAGTTAGAACCAGAATTGAACCAAAGCCTCCTCAAAACCCAGCAATATATTTCAAGATAAGAACAGATGCTAGGATAGTCAGTTTTTAGACGGCTCTATGACTTTAGAAGCTTTATACACATAAAACAAAGAATTCAGAACTTGGAACATAATGTTATGGATATTTTTAACTATTGTTTTGCCCTGGTTACAAAGAAATCGTGTATAAATCGCAAATCAAACTGCATCGGGTGGATTTTTTATTATTCTACATTTGTTTAAGCGAGTAGCATTTATTAATTTAGCATTTACCCTCATTCACCAACCGCTAAACGTTTTTAAAACGTATTCATAAATCTTAGCATAAAATATCAGCCGTATTCAACGTTTCCATTTTAAAAGTGAAACCATTTAATTCAATTGTCGGCCAAGTGTATTGAAGTGTGCTATTAATAATTAATGGGCAGGCTGCCAAGGGTTTCAACGGTTAAAAGCCAAGATAAAAGTTTATCTTTAATTCTGTAAGTTTTTACATCAATTAGGATAGTGAATGAAACTGGCAAGTTGGTCAGTGTCAGTTTTTAAATGATTTTAGAGTCTTAAGTTAAGTAACATTTTTTGACAAGTCGTTAGCCACTTTTAGTTTATATATACATACTAGCTTTTGCCGTTGGTTCCGCCCAGGTCTCAGCCTCGTTTATTTTTATTTTATTTTGATGTATTACTGAAAAGTTGCATCAATATCCATTCAGCATGTAAATGGAAATATTATAAGAGAGCATGGGAAAGTTTTAGATCAGTGTAGAGTGTATTTTGAGAGCAGGATTGAACGAGGAGAAAGTGACACTAGGAATATAGTACGGCAGAGGAAGATAGTTGTGAAAGTAATATAGGTATGTAAGAGATACAGTATGCAATAAAAAGTATGAAAATGGGTTAAGCTGCGGGATATGACAGGATATCTGATGAAATGCTCAAGGTAGGTAAAGGCGTCACCGCAAGTCTGCTGTACCTACTTTTCAATAAATGTTGGCGGTCCGCTCGAGTACCAGGTGACTGGAACAAGGCTGTAATTGTGCCACTGTACAAGGGAAAAGGGTCACAGCTGTAATGCAAAAATTATCGCGGTATAAGCATCCTGAGTGTTGCTGGCAAATTGTATGCAAAGATACTGATTGAAAGAGTGATCTCTGAATCGGACAGTAAAATTTGGGATGTGCAAGCGGGATTCAAAAAGGGAATGGGATGTACGGGTCGTCTTTTCCTTAAGGTGCATTTCAGAGAAAATCTTAAGTAAACTCCAAAAGGTTTTCTGCGCCTTTATTGACCTGGAAAAGGCCTACGATCGAGTGGTGAGGGATGAACTTTGGTCAACACTATCTGTGTATGGAGTGAGCAGTCTGATACGTGCACTTGAATCCTTATATAGGGATTCAAGTGCTTGTATCAGAATAAACAGGGCCTACACGGACTGGTTTAACATTGATCGTGGTGTTAGACAGAGATGTGAAGCGTCTCCTTGGCTATTCAATCTATTCATGGACAGTTATTTGACTGATCTGAAAGAGTCTGAATGTGGATTAAGAATGGGTGAATTTTTGTTTAAGACGCTGCTATACACTGATGGTCAGGTTCTTTTTGTGCCATCAGCGTCTGATATACAGCAGTTGGTCTTTGTAATAAAGAAGGCGTATACGAAGAAGGGCATGAAATTGAATGTAAACAAGACTAAGGTCATGCTCATAGAGAGGAAGGACGGCATAACTGAATGTAATATAATGATGGGAAATGAAAAAGTGGAACTAGGGAATGAGTTTGTGTATTTAGGGTCTTTGTTTACGAGAGATGGAAAATGTGAGGAAGATGTTGAAAGGAGCGAGAAAGCAGGAAATAGTGTGAATGGCGCCATACAGTCAATCATCAGTAACGAAATTATTCTAAGTAAGGCTCACCTTGCTGTACTGTAGAGAGTTTTGGCGCCAGTACTGATATATGGTAGCGAATCATGGGTATGGCAGAAGAGGCGTGAAAGTAGAATCAATGCTGTGGAGATGAGAGCTTTGAGGAGTATGTGCGGAGTGAGGCTGGTAGATAAAGTGAAAAACAGTGTGATACGAGAGAAGTGTGATCTAAAAGAAGATGTAGTGACAAAGATTGAAAAAGGAATGTTGCTATGGTTTGGACATTTGGAACGGATGGATGAAAGAAGAAATACGAAAGAAGTGTATCGTGTAAGAATTAAGGAGGTTGGTAGGGAACGCCCAAGATGGACGTACGCCGACCAAATAGGTGACGTACTAAAAAGGGCAAAATTAAAAGTACCCATAACCGGCGAGCATGTATGATGAGGTTAATCAATGTCGAGGAAGCGAAAGAGGTGTGTTTGAACCAGAGCATTTGGCGTTCCATAGTCTCTGCCTACCCCAATGGGAGACAAGTGTGACGATAGATAGATAGATATACGTTCAGTAGTTTTCAGGTAAAAGAGTTACAAGTATGCATATATATCGATCCATGATAAAAAACTTTTTATATTATTAAACAGCGTTTATATTAGCAGTAAAGTAATGAAAAATAAGAGCTGTCTTTCCCAGAGATTGCTGTTGTAGTTAAATGCGTAATAAAATTATTAATTGTCACTTGCTCCGTAGCTTGGAGAGCACGTTAATCCGTCGTCATGGATCACTCGAGTAATATTAATCTTTCAAAGAATTCATTAGGCGATATTGATTTTTATTCCACGGTGTATCTACCGAATAGTAGTGGAAAGACCAACAGACTTGCGGAGTAACACGGTGCTTCGGAGGGCATGTAAAGCTGTCGGTCCCGGTTCTTTTTTCAGGACAAGAATGGTAAAAATCGGAGGCCTTCGGGTATCTGAAAACACTAGTACCAGAATTAGCCACACTCTCATAAGTAAAAGAAAGAAATTACATACGACAATATCGCGTACGAATTTAATCAATTCTCTAGAATTTCAATTCAAATGAAAACGAAAATATTTTGCATGACACATACTATAATATTATTGAGTAGCATATTGCGAAGAAAATTGTCTGAAAAGTCATACATACGAACGAGGTACATCCGTCAATATCAATACATATATTTTTTATGACAAAGTTGTTTCTTTTTATAGAGACACAATAAATAAAGCCATGTCGACGTGCGTATCTCTCTCTCTCACTCTGATGCACGTCGGAGGAAAGTAAAATTGGAACATAAAGAATATGGTAAGTAAACATAACAAAAAGATGAGTTACTGTTATTCGAAGTATAAGTAGGGTCGTCGAAGTCGTGGTGAACTATGAGATTGCAAGTGAAAAACAATTTGGTGTTTTCTGACACTTTTTATTGTATGGTTTGTTTTTACATACATTAGAGTAACTTAGAATAGTTTTCCTCCGTGTGTTGACGGATATCGCTACTCCCTTTCATTCCGTATGTGTAGTGAGGACTAAAGAAAATATAGACACATCGAACATTATAATCGATATCAAACCCTATACCAGTCCATTTAGGTCAGTGTGGTATATTAGCCTATAACCTCCTATTGACTCACACTACTATTGTGACACAAATTAGGAGAGTTCTATATCCGGCAATGAACTGAAAATGGTTATAAAAGGATTTTTAGCTGTTGCGATGTTATGGCAAAATTTAACCTTTAAGTACCGACGTGCTTTTTAGGGTTCCGTACCTAAAAGGTAAAAACGGGATCCCATACAACAAAGGTAATTTTTAAGAATTTTTTTACTCGATCTTAACAAACAGATAGACACTTAAATCATATCAGTAGGTTATTAGGTATACATAAAACAAACGTGATTTTCTTTCATAGATGATGGTACGGAACCCTTCGTGCGCGAGTCCGACTCGCACTTGGCCAATTTTTAGCTATAAAAGTACCGACGTGAGGTCTGGCAGACCACCATTGCTTTTATGACTAAAAACATTAAGATGTTTCATATTTTTCTAAAAAAAAGCGTTCATATGTATTGTTTATATATTTAGTTATTGTATAAATAAATGAATATGGTATAATAATAATTACTAATTATAAAGTTTCACATTACAGCCTCTAATTCTTTGAAAGAAAATTTACTTTCACTTTAATAATTATTATTTATCAACTAAGCAATATTTATTCTAAACAATACTGTTTTTCTTACTGTCTTACTAATAAAAAATATTACTCACACGTTTAACGTATGAATACTTACACAGCGTATAACGTCTGTATAGGAGTTATACAGGGTTTACACAACATCGCTACTAATAAACGCAAAGACAAGCTTGTGTAACTACTCATGCTGTGTAGTCTGTGTACACACATCCCCTTCTCCTCGGACCGCGAAAGCGTTTAGAGGTGCAATCTGTAATTTTTTCATTAAATAATTTAATTATTTCGAAAATTAATACTTATGTGATATGCCACTTAGTACTAGGCGCGCATAAAGTACAACAGCGCGTGGAGCACTGGAGGAAACGAGACAGCAACAGCCAGGACGAGCGAAGTCGGTCGCGCGTACGCACTACGCAGCGTCTACGTCACTGTTATCAGCTGCCACAATACATAAGCGGTAGCGATTTGCGGCTTGTCTTACGACTAGCGGTTTTATCATGTTTAAGACACCGCCTAAAACTTCACCAAGCCAACCCTCATCACGTTCTGAATCTGATATCCGGATGTTAACTGCAGACGAAGACCTAGTTGGAAACATCACCCAGAGAGCCAAACGCAGATGTGTCTCGGATGAAGTTATGCGTGATGACCTTGAGACCTTCAAACAGGACATTCAGAAAATGATTAATGATATGATGCGTACTGTTCTCGAAAAAGCCATGACATCTATCTCTGATCAACTGCAGTCACTTGAAAACAATATCACAAAACTAGAAAGAGAACGTGGCTCCGTGACAATTCAGTTAACTACACTTGAGGGCAGGATAGAAGCTATCGACCGCAATCTCGTCAAAACATCTATTGAATTGCGCAATGTACCTAAGAGGCAAAACGAGACCAAAGTTATGCTGTACGATGCCATAACACACCTTTCTTAACACCTCAACCTGAATACAGAACCTGGTAGTATCCGTGATATCACAAGACAACCCTCAAAAAAGGAATATTTAACATCGGGTATCACCGTAGAGTTCTCGAACACACTGACCAAAGCGAAATTTATAGCTGCTGTTAGAGACTACAACAAACATAATCCTAGTGATAAAATAAAATCAACGCATCTAAACATAAAATCTGCACAGGAAACTCCTATTTACATCGGCGAACTTTTATCAGTACATGCCAAGAAGCTTTTTTACCACGCCAGAAACTATGCCAAGCAGCACCAATTCAAGTTCTGCTGGACGTCGAATGGAAAAGTTATGCTCAAGAAGGATCCCGATAGTGAAACTATTTTTATGAAAAGCGAAGAACAACTGAAGCAACTGGCGCCAGCAAATCATGCATGACTACCGATTTCCAAGTATTGCTTTTCTTATATTAAATTTATATTTTTTAGTTTTAGTATACATAATTTTTCCTATAGTTTTATCAAATCCCAAAATATCAAACAATCAAATATACACATTTTTTTTGAAACAGTACAGCACAACACACTGACATTCACGCACCTCATAGCCATCACACACTACAATTGCTCACCTACATCCCTCATATCTCTTACACATACTGGCTTCCATCACTACTGTCGTTTCTTTTTACCCCGACTACGGCGAAACAAAAAGGAAGGGTAATGTTTTTGGCAGTCTATGTATATATGTTTGTATGTTCCACCGTAGCGCCTAAACTACTAACCCGATTTTAATAAATTGGGTGTCAATAGATTCGTTATAATGGCCCGGGTGACATAGGCTATACAAATTTTATCAAAATTTTATATTACGGAATTTATACCCCAGATATCTAACGCAAAAAGAATTAATCTGAGGTAATCATTACGTGCTTAGTATCAAAAGAAAGGTATTGGTGAGCACATTACAAATATGTACATATATTATACTGTTTGAGTCAAAAAATAAGTTTAAAACACACTTACAATTCGCGCGGTTCAGACGTTTTGAGCTACTTAGTTTTCTTTCTTTAAATGTGACTATGTAAATGTCGGTCGGTTAGTTTATATGCCCCATCGGAATACGGAAAAGGATTAAATAAAAAAATAAGTTTAAAAACTATAACCCGACTACGTAAAAAGGGGGTCTAAAAAGGACGAAACAAGAAAATAGCTCAGAGCCGTGGTCGCACCTATTATAGGTTTGCTAGTGTAGGTACATCACATGACATCGACATTAAGTACCTAAGATACAATAGGTGCGACCACGGCTCTGAGCTATTTTCTTGTTTCGTCCTTTTTAGACCCCCTTTTTACGTAGTCGGGTTACAGTTTTTAAACTTATTTTTATATTTAGATACAGCGTAATAATGCTTACCCATTTAACTTATACATTACCGCGACTTATAAGATCCCAATTCATTCCTAAATATTATAAAAATAAATATCCTCTATATACCTTCCATTATACCCTTAGCTACTCCAAAAATGACTTATAATATTAATGATCTAATTAATAGTATCGATGAACTATCTGTATCAACTAGTCATGCATGCTCACCTGAGGAAACTCTTTCTATTGTAAAGCATCCTAGTAACTACATAAAACTCTTGACACAAAACATACGGTCAATAAATCGCAACTTCTTAAACTTGGAAACACTTTTGCATTGTATTTCTGTGGAATGCGACTTGATTTTGCTATCGGAATGCTGGCTGCCTTGCTCTAGCAATAATAATTTACCAATTCTTACTAATTATAACGCGTTTATGACCACCAAACACATTAACCAAAGCAATGGAGTTGTAGTGTACTCCAAATCCCATCTTAATGTTACTTGTGAGGAACCAGACTTCAACCAATCAGCATCTGGCTTAATTATAAAAATAAATACTGATCTTGCCATTATTTGTATTTATCGATCACCATCGACGGACAATTTGAACAGTTTTCTTGCAGTTCTTAACAACATTCTCCCATTGCTGAGCAGGTTTAAGTCCGTTGTCATAACAGGTGACCTGAATATAGACATCAAACCTACTACTTCCGACGTGCGCTCCCATGAATATTTAAATTGCCTAGCTTTTCATGGTCATCTTCCTGCGCATACGCTTCCTACACGAGGTGACAGCTGTTTGGATCATATCATTCTTAAAACGAATTCCCCCACCATCACACTTGTTTTGAGCTCCACAGTAACCGATCACTACTCCACCTTGCTATGCATTCGTGAAAAGTGCTCAAGGGTAGCTGCCAGCTCCTTTATAACAAAAATTGACTATGAAGGGCTCGATAAATCAATGTCACGTATCGACTTCAGTCAAGTTTTCAGTAAAGAGGATGTAAACACGGCGACCAATAAACTTTTTGATTTAATAAAGGTATGCATCGATGAGAATACCACAAATAAAAAAATATCATCTAAGAAAAGAATACTTAAACCGTGGATTACACCCGGTTTACTTAGATGCATAAGGAACAGGGATGCTTTACACAAGAAAGTCAAGAAACTTTCCGAAAACGATGTAATACATATAACGTATAAACGATACAGAATTTTTTGTATTAAAATTCTTAAAAAAAGCAAAGAGGACCTATGATACTGAGTAGCTCAAAGAGCTTGGAATATCTCCATGTTTCCTTAAGAGATATTCATCTATTCTGGCACCCATCCTACGCCATATAATATTTAACCTCTGTTTCGAAACAGCTGTTTTTCCCTCTTCATTTAAAAAGGCGATTATTCATCCAATCTTCAAGGGAGGCGACGGGCACTTACCGAATAATTATCGACCTATAGCCGTTCTGAGTGCCTTATCTAAAGTACTCGAACGTCTTATTAATAAAAGGCTAATCCACTATTTAGAGCATTACCAACTATTATTATCACATCAATTTGGTTTTCGCAGGAACAAGTCGACATGTGATGCTGTTCAGGCCTTAACCCAGAACATAGTACAAAACCTGAACGCCAACAAAAAGGTTCTGACAATATTTTTAGACCTAGCTAAGGCATTCGATACAGTCCCCGTGCGTACTCTCTTACTCAAACTTGAAAATATGGGTGTCAGGGGAATACAATTGGATATCTTTAAAAGTTATCTGACAAACCGCTCTCAATCTGTCGTCATTGATAATTATAACAGCAACGAGCTTCCCATCTATTAGTGTGTTCCTCAAGGAAGCATATTGGGTCCTACTCTGTTTCTGGTTTTCATAAACGATCTATGTAAACTCAATATCCCAAACGCTAAGATCACATCGTTTGCTGACGATACGGCTATAACTATTGTCGCTGACACATGGCCTGAACTCGAACGTGAAGCACAGTATGGTTTTAGTGTAGTGTTAAACTGGCTTTTTTCCCACAAACTTACACTTAATACGTCCAAAACCAAATACGTCACCTACTGTATAAGTTCTGTCGAATATACCAATATCACTGAAAGCACATACGTATGTACACATATATCCCAAACTGATCAAATTAAATACCTGGGTATAATACTAGATCTATCTAGACTGGCCGAGTTCGCAAACTAACATATATATTTTTAAAATCTTAAGAAGTATTGCAAATCTCATAGTTATACGCAGTGTCTATTTTGCTTTGTGCCAATCAATTGTTACTTACTGTATTTCTTGTTGGGGTGGTGCTGCAAAAACAATTATTAGACCATTGAAAATTACACACCGAGGCATTCTGAAAGTTGCTACCTTTCGACCGATTATGTTTCTAACGAACCAACTGTACAAAGATTATAACGTCCTTAACGAGCGGCAACATTTTATTCTGCAAACGATTTTGTTGCAACATCGTATAACTCCGTATAAAGAAATCCAGAAAAACCGTAAAGATAAAATATGTACTCCTCCACAAACACGGCTAACTTTTACAAAACGGTTTTTTTTTCTTGGGACCATCCCTCCATAACAAAATAAACAAAAACATTCCAATATATAATTTATCCTACCATAATTGCAAAAAAGCTCTCCACTCCTTTCTTCAAAATACATCATACGACAAAACGGAAATATTTTTAAGTTAATCAATGATAAGCCTATACATTGTACCACACGACACACAGTCCATTCACTTTACACTTCGCATACATCACGCGTATGCATAGGTACACACACACACACACACACACCGGCGGCGCGGGCGGCGGCGGACCGATCGGAAGGCTCGCCCGCCACACAGCACGCTCCGTACAAACTTACACGCACACACACATATACATTTACACACATTTCCAAACACATCTTTGTTTGTTATTTTCTTTCAATCTCATTTTATTGTCTATTTTTAATAATTATTAGTTATTTTGTTTTTGATTTATATTAAAATAGTGTAGTTTAGTTTAGTACTTGTATAAATTATAGCTTGCATATTTTCTCTATTTGGATTATGTACAACAATAACACTATTAGAGGGGTTCGGGACTGTCACTCCTTAATACAGGCTATATTCTAGCCTAGCTAGGAGAACAGCGCTTCACCCACCTGATTGAATATGTACCTACCCACATTGAACATTTATGTTTTTTTATAGGTAATACAAATGTCACATGTATATAATATCAATCTGTTTTATAAATAAAGTTTTATTATTATTATTAAAACACAAAGTATCGCTACTCCCTTTCATTCCGTATGTGTAGTGAGGACTAAAGAAAATATAGACACATCGAACATTATAATCGATACCAAACCCTATACCAGTCCATTTAGGTCAGTGTGGTATATTAGCCTATAACCTCCTATTGACTCACACTACTATTGTGACACAAATTAGGAGAGTTCTATGTCCGGCAATGAACTGAAAATGGTTATAAGAGGATTTTTAGCTGTTGTGATGTTTTGGCAAAATTTAACCTTTAAGTACCGACGTGCTTTTTAGGGTTCCGTACCTAAAAGGTAAAAACGGGATCCCATACAACAAAGGTTATTTTTAAGAAATTTTTTACTCGGTCTTAACAAAGAGATAGACACTTAAAAACATATAAGTAGGTTGTTAGGTATACATAAAACAAACGTGATTCTCTTTCATAGATGATGGTACGGAACCCTTCGTGCGCGAGTCCGACTCGCACTTGGCCAATTTTTAGTTATAAAAGTACTGACGTGAGGTCTGGCAGACCACCATTGCTTTTATGAGTAAAAACATTAAGATGTTTCATATTTTTCTAAAAAAAGCGTTCATATGTATTGTTTATATATTTAGTTATTGTATAAGTAAATGAACATGGTATAAAAATAAATACTAATTATAAAGTTTCACATTACGGCCTCTAATTCTTTGAGAGAAAATTTACTTTCACTTTAATAATTATTATTTATCATATTTATTCTAAACAATACTGTTTTTCTATGTATGTCTTTCTAATGTTTAATAATTACGTAACCCATAAAAAATACAATCTAGCACATAATCAGCCGTTTTTTAGAAAATCGCAAGGTACCAATATGTGTGTACTATCAAAGTTTATAATCACTCTTCGAGATAGGTTTGCTGCATTGTAGGGCACACACGTTTCACCCTCAGACCCTTCCTGTTTAGATGTTTAATCATAGTCACTCTCCAAGGCAATCAAATTTGGGTCGATATCGTTACAGTCGGACTCTGAGCTGCTATATAGCCATTCCGTTGAAATTTCTTCATGACCTTTATTTTGAAGCTTTGTTTGAAATTTATTACTGGCATTTTTGTTTTTGGTTACCAATTTTACACCCAATGTATCTAGTTTATTCAATTTTATACCATTCATATAATATATAATAAATCGTATCGAATAAAAGTCACATGAGTACCGATGCGTGGTCTGACAGACCACCCGCAATCTTATAAAAACAAAACTCGCCATAGCCACTCCCCATAAACGCTACCGAGCGACTGTTCAAGGGGTAGAGAAAAGCACAAGGGGACGTCTTTGCTAACATATGAAACTCGAACTTTCAAACTCTGAAAGTGTATGTCAGGCCACACGTCGGTAATTAAAGGTTAAGGGATAATATTATATCCACTTTCATCCTGTTTCCATAAAGAAATATTAATCTTTATACATAATGGAATTTAAGTCTGTAAGTTGATTCAGTACTTATAGCTCAACAAACACTAAAGAACATCTTTTATTCCATTAAATAAACCCTCTAAATAATCCTCTCCAGTCTTCAGATCTCACCTAAGTCACTCGAATGGTTCTCAAAATATCTCATGGGACGTCAGCAGTTCGTTCGCCATAATGAGTCTTCATCATTGTGGTGTGACTTACAGTCTGCCGTTCCTCAAGGCGGCATTCTTTCTCCATTATTATTCTCTATTTTTATAAATCCCCTGGCCCAAAATCTTCAGTGTTCGTATCACTTGTACGCCGACGACTTGCAGCTATACGTACAAACTGACATTGACAGTATCGGTTCGGCCATCGAAGAAGTTAACCAAAGCCTGTCCGCCATACACGACTGGTCAGAAAAATTTGGTGTTACCGTGAACCCTGCAAAATGCTAAGCCATAATTATAGGAAGCCAGCGTATCATAAACAGGTTAGATTTTGCAACACTGCCGGCAGTCATATTTAATCAGATTTGGATACCCTTCAGCCCTGTTGTGAAAAATGTTGGCATTCACATGGATAGCCATCTCAACTGGCGGGCTCACGTGACATCCATAAGTCAAAAAGTTACGAGAGCCTTACGCTCATTATATCGGCTAAAAAACTTTCTTCCTAGTAATACCAAGGTAATGCTCATGCAGACTTTAATCTTTCCGATTATCGACTATGGTGATGTGTGCTGTTTTGACCTGAATGCACACCTTCTCAATAAACTAGACCGGCTTCTTAATAACTGTATTCGATTTGTTTATAATCTTCGCAAATATGATCATGTATCTAAATATCGCTCTCAACTTAAATGGTTACCTATTCGCCAACGCTGTAGCTTACGTGCGCTGACCACACTATTTTCGTTTTTTAACTCTCCCTCTCTTCCCTCTTATCTTAGTCACTATCTTCAATATTTAAGCTCCAATCATGACAAGCATTTAAGATCATCAAATAACCATCTCCTTTTGTGTCCCTCTCATACTTCAGGGTTTGTCAACTCTTCCTTCTTCGTTCAATCTGTCCAGTTATGGAATGCGCTCCCTCTCGAAATCAGGATGTGCAATAATCGGTTCACCTTTAAGCTGAAGGTTCGCAATCATTTATTGTGTAAATTGGCAGAATCATCTCAAATTTAACTGATTATATATATATAATGTATGTTTTTGTATCTATTATTATTACATGTATTTATTCATAATTATATAATTACCTAGATATTTATGTACCTTTATAAATATACAGTATTTATTTACACTTATACCTTGTATTTATTAAAATATTATTCTAATATCATTACTCATTTTCTAATGTCGCACCTACTGTTATGTTATCTCTGCACCAGCCTAGGTTGAGTGGTAGAGAATGCCTAAGGCATTAAGTCCGCCTATGTACCACATTTTTGTAGTGCAAGAAGTTAAATAATAAAAAAAAACAAATCAAAAGTAATGGCAGCAATAGGCCGTTGAAGGTTAACTATGTCTGAAAGTAATTTCTGTACTGTAGTGGAGTTCTGATAGTTTCTTATCATATTATATTCTAAACATTTTCAGGGTTTTGAATACTACAAGTTGAATGGAACGCTTATAACGTAAATTTGTGGACCGACCGTCTGTCCGTCCGTCATCATAATTGAGTCTATGACTTCGAGGTGCTATAAAAATATATTTCATTTTGTAAAACAAAATACAAAAATATAGAGATTTCTACGGCAGTATCGTGTCTTTATTAAAATGTCCCGTACATTTAGATTACAGATTATCAATAAAAACGTAACAATACGACATAACTTGTAACGGTTCGATATTTTTTTCATTTTTTCTTCAAGAAAAACGTTACATATCTGTTTGTTTTGCAATCATGCATTTTTTTTACAAGAATAACGCAACAACGAGGACCCTTTTTTAAATAAATAATCATAATAAATTTAATAACTGACTTAAAGGTCTGAATGCAATTTTATCCTAAAAACGTAAACCTTGAAGGTGTGTTGCATTGAGCTGAATACTCTAAACATAATAATTTAAAAGTTACAGCAATTTTAAACTTTCAAATGCGTTTTATCACAAATTGAGATTTTTACTTTGTCACGTTCTTGTCGCAAATGAGCGATATATTCCTGTACACCTTAGGGAAATATACAAACAAATAATTTTGTCTTTCATGACGTTACGTTGCAAACAAAGTTTACTCTGCCTGTATCTATTTCTCCGTCTATTTATAACGTTGTTTGGGTAACTAAATATGAAGTTACTTTTGTAATTAATGCCAAACTGTATTCAATGTTTAATCAACGTCCGTATTTATATGTGTACACTTAATAACCTGACTTTGTTAGTGCTTAAAACGTGTCTTGTTTCGCTACTAGATCCCACATGGCTCTGCCCGCGTAATAATAGATCATAACGCTAAACACGTGCCTATATCACTCTCTAACTTCTTTATTGTCTTCACCTACATAATTATATCATGCCATTACATCTCTTCATAGTGACTTGAAAGAAGAACAAAAAAACACACTTCCTCATCTATAATATCAGTATGGATGGAAATTCAAGTTGGAAGTAAAACCTTTAGAAGATAATGTTACGAAAAAGTGGATATTTCAAACATTAGACGTGTATGCTTACGCGAGTATAGTAACGCTTACAAAGTAAAAATGTGCTTGTACGGAAAAGCCACAAAACCCTTTTATTTTTAGTGAACCTGCTAGCTGGATCCTAAAATTTTATTTTTAATCTCCCCATTTAGGTATCTTGCACATGGTACCACTAGTTTTACCACGGTTTACCTCGAATATTTACCAACATCAAATTTAGATTACCCGTTCAAAATTTAAGGATAAGAATATGTGGGCGATCACTAATAGGATCCGAAGAGATGGAATACTCGACATAATTTTAAATAATATATCAACCCGTCTGACCAGCGGGGCATAGTAGCTAAATTTTCTTATTGACTCATAGTGCTTCTGAAAAGGACATTAGAAGAGGATTGAATCCAGCAGTAGACCCTGGCTGTACAAAATTCAATTTATAACATTCAACATCACACATGAACATGCCATTTCAGCGATATAATCCTACGTGAGTATTTACCGCAACACAGATTGTTCGTGATTTTTAATAAATTAAGAAAAAATCACGTATTCACCTAAGGCATATACCGCTGAGATAGCACCTTTCACACACAGCACACAAATGTAAAGTTGTGTGTGTGTGTGTGTGTGTGTGTGTGTACATAGAATAAGTTTATTATATGAGATCATGTAGAATAAGAAATAAACCAGTCACAAGTTTAATCCGACTTTGACTCAATACCCTTCCCACACCTCTGACGGTGGCCAAGACACCTTTAGCCATCAATACCGATCAGCTCGATGAGTCTGTTGAGTTGGCCTTCAGAAAACCATCTCCAACATATCTGATTCCTATCCGCAGTCCGTCTGTCATCATAGGTCTCCGGTGGCAGATATCCCGCACTTATCTATATAAGTATATATAAATACGTATAGTAGGGCTAGGATCTAGGGATTGTAGGGACAAATAGGATTACGTTCTTAGGCGCGTACAAATCGTAGGTCTGTATCACAGCATACCACAGGAGTACCACGATAGTACGTGCCCTAGGTTAAGGGCCTAGTAGTAGGTGCGTATAAATGCTGGTCTGTTTTACAGAATACCACAGAGCACCAAGTCTATGCGCATTATACGCTAGGTACAAGTTAGGATAGGTTTAGGATACATATAGGTATAAGGATTAGGATAACTAGGATATGATATAATAAGTGATAGGCTACGACTCTAGGATAGTGTAGGTTAACAGGTTAGATTAATCCCTTATTATTTAAACACTCCTGTACAGTAGGGTTACTAGCGTAGGGCTGTTATCCCGCTGTACATTTTGATCATTCGACCCACTGTTTAACATTTTATCTCTTACATTTTTATTTTGCAACGAAAAGTACCTACTCTATATTTATTATGATTGGCATGTTCTACCCAAAATATCGTAAACATTCCCATTACATTTTATTAAAGTGAGGTAGAAATTTGATATTTTTATAGCACCTCGAAGTCATAGACTCAATTATGATGACGGACGGACAGACGGTCGGTCCACAAATTTACGTTATAAGCGTTCCATTCAACTTGTAGTATTCAAAACCCTGAAAATGTTTAGAATATAATATGATAAGAAACTATCAGAACTCCACTACAGTACAGAAATTACTTTCAGACATAGTTAACCTTCAACGGCCTATTGCTGCCATTACTTTTGATTTGTTTTTTTTTATTATTTAACTTCTTGCACTACAAAAATGTGGTACATAGGCGGACTTAATGCCTTAGGCATTCTCTACCACTCAACCTAGGCTGGTGCAGAGATAACATAACAGTAGGTGCGACATTAGAAAATGAGTAATGATATTAGAATAATATTTTAATAAATACAAGGAATAAGTGTAAATAAATACTGTATATCTATAAAGGTACATAAATATCTAGGTAATTATATAATTATGAATAAATACATGTAATAATAATAGATACAAAAACATACATTATATATATATATATATATATATATACAGTATTTATTTACACTTATTCCTTGTATTTATTAAAATATTATTCTAATATCATTACTCATTTTCTAATGTCGCACCTACTGTTATGTTATCTCTGCACCAGCCTAGGTTGAGTGGTAGAGAATGCCTAAGGCATTAAGTCCGCCTATGTACCACATTTTTGTAGTGCAAGAAGTTAAATAATAAAAAATAAAAAAATCAAAAGTAATGGCAGCAATAGGCCGTTGAAGGTTAACTATGTCTGAAAGTAATTTCTGTACTGTAGTGGAGCTCTGATAGTTTCTTATCATATTATATTCTAAACATTTTCAGGGTTTTGAATACTACAAGTTGAATGGAACGCTTATAACGTAAATTTGTGGACCGACCGTCTGTCCGTCCGTCATCATAATTGAGTCTATGACTTCGAGGTGCTATAAAAATATCAAATTTCTACCTCACTTCAATAAAATGTAATGGGAATGTTTACGATATTTTGGGTAGAACATGCCAATCATAATAAATATAGAGTAGGTACTTTTCGTTGCAAAATAAAAATGTAAGAGATAAAATGTTAAACAGTGGGTCGAATGATCAAAATGTACAGCGGGATAACAGCCCTACGCTAGTAACCCTACTGTACAGGAGTGTTTAAATAATAAGGGATTAATCTAACCTGTTAACCTACACTATCCTAGAGTCGTAGCCTATCACTTATTATATCATATCCTAGTTATCCTAATCCTTATACCTATATGTATCCTAAACCTATCCTAACTTGTACCTAGCGTATAATGCGCATAGACTTGGTGCTCTGTGGTATTCTGTAAAACAGACCAGCATTTATACGCACCTACTACTAGGCCCTTAACCTAGGGCACGTACTATCGTGGTACTCCTGTGGTATGCTGTGATACAGACCTACGATTTGTACGCGCCTAAGAACGTAATCCTATTTGTCCCTACAATCCCTAGATCCTAGCCCTACTATACGTATTTATATATACTTATATAGATAAGTGCGGGATATCTGCCACCGGAGACCTATGATGACAGACGGACTGCGGATAGGAATCAGATATGTTGGAGATGGTTTTCTGACGGCCAACTCAACAGACTCATCGAGCTGATCGGTATTGATGGCTAAAGGTGTCTTGGCCACCGTCAGAGGTGTGGGAAGGGTATTGAGTCAAAGTCGGATTAAACTTGTGACTGGTTTATTTCTTATTCTACATGATCTCATATAATAAACTTATTCTATGTACACACACACACACACACACACAACTTTACATTTGTGTGCTGTGTGTGAAAGGTGCTATCTCAGCGGTATATGCCTTAGGTGAATACGTGATTTTTTCTTAATTTATTAAAAATCACGAACAATCTGTGTTGCGGTAAATACTCACGTAGGATTATATCGCTGAAATGGCATGTTCATGTGTGATGTTGAATGTTATAAATTGAATTTTGTACAGCCAGGGTCTACTGCTGGATTCAATCCTCTTCTAATGTCCTTTTCAGAAGCACTATGAGTCAATAAGAAAATTTAGCTACTATGCCCCGCTGGTCAGACGGGTTGATATATTATTTAAAATTATGTCGAGTATTCCATCTCTTCGGATCCTATTAGTGATCGCCCACATATTCTTATCCTTAAATTTTAAACGGGTAATCTAAATTTGATGTTGGTAAATATTCGAGGTAAACCGTGGTAAAATTAGTGGTACCATGTGCAAGATACCTAAATGGGGAGATTAAAAATAAAATTTTAGGATCCAGCTAGCAGGTTCACTAAAAATAAAAGGGTTTTGTGGCTTTTCCGTACAAGCACATTTTTACTTTGTAAGCGTTACTATACTCGCGTAAGCATACACGTCTAATGTTTGAAATATCCACTTTTTCGTAACATTATCTTCTAAAGGTTTTACTTCCAACTTGAATTTCCATCCATACTGATATTATAGATGAGGAAGTGTGTTTTTTTTGTTCTTCTTTCAAGTCACTATGAAGAGATGTAATGGCATGATATAATTATGTAGGTGAAGACAATAAAGAAGTTAGAGAGTGATATAGGCACGTGTTTAGCGTTATGATCTATTATTACGCGGGCAGAGCCATGTGGGATCTAGTAGCGAAACAAGACACGTTTTAAGCACTAACAAAGTCAGGTTATTAAGTGTACACATATAAATACGGACGTTGATTAAACATTGAATACAGTTTGGCATTAATTACAAAAGTAACTTCATATTTAGTTACCCAAACAACGTTATAATTAGACGGAGAAATAGATACAGGCAGAGTAAACTTTGTTTGCAACGTAACGTCATGAAAGACAAAATTATTTGTTTGTATATTTCCCTAAGGTGTACAGGAATATAATTATGTAGCGTAAGAAAATGAGATACTTAGAGACGGCCTGTTGGCCTTGCGGGTTATTATTTTCATGGTTTATTTTTTACATTTTGACTACGAATAAAAAAGCACCAGAATAAGGTCTAGCCTTGCGAGGAGACCAACAGATTGCTGCGCAGAGAGTATAAGGAATAAATCCACGGCGCGTTGTCTTTTCAAAGTTATGTGCTTTTTAAATTGTAAATTATCGCTTGCAAAAACATTTTGCGGAACTCTCTATGTTTGAGGGTCGTCATTAATACGGCAGGTGAAATCTGCCAATTCTTGGTCAGGGTGAAAGACTATCCTCTGGTGAGAAGGATAGTTGATGTTATAAAAAAACAAATATTTATTTTTCTGACAAACGAGGCAACCAGAAACGACACTATAAACTTCCACATCACCAGCACAAAAGTGTATGAAGTGTGTAGTGTGTGTTTTGTGTCTGCTTTGTTACGCAATCAGTTCGGTGGCGCCAGTGGGGCAACGACTGCTATGGAAAGAGCAATTTAGCGTCTCGAGTTTTCGACCACCAGTTGCGCTGACATCCCTTCTCGATGATATCATTAGTCCCCTATTTCCATTTTAATGCGACACTGATTTCTTTGGGAGTTCTCTGGTGCCCCGCTTTATGATGATGATGGGTGCTTAAGTGCACTGAAATAGGATTTTCACGCACCCATCTTCATCATCACCCTTGCTTCATCCCGGTTGCAGCTTGTCAGCCGGGAGTCAGATTACTGGTCAAACCAGATATGACTGAAAATCGATTTTACCACAGTGCGACTGCCGTCCAACCTTTGCATCTAATAAGAATAGTGAGCCAGTGTTATTGTATTCGTAGCTACTGATACTCCACAACACTTGTCAAAGATCTTCATAATAGCTGGAACCGAAGTTTTAAGCAAGAAGAACTGGAAAAGAATGTCTACGAGTACCCAATGACTACGGTTACCGTAAACATTGCATGAGTAGATAACACTTTACTCTTATTTTTTAACTGAGTTGCTGATCAGGTTGTGAATGACACTAACTTTGAGGCAGAGAATTACGGTTTCGATTCACACAAGTGTGCATTTAGACTATGGTGAATCGCAGCATTGTTTTGTCGCACAAGCGTTAATCGCACTTCCATTTGTAAAACTCACGTGGTACTGTTTTGACGTGAAGGAATAACAAACCAACAAACAAATACTTTTGCATTTATAAAATAAGTAGATTATTAGTGAGACGGTGTCTTTTGCAGTAATTAGCCATTCCGTGTTTCCAATTTTACTACTAAGGATATTGCTGCGTCACCTATCATGAAAATATTTTTTCACCAAATGGGAACTCGTTACACAGAAAACAGATTATAAAACGAGCAACTGTCGAACTCTAAAACTACGGTTACAAGTGAAGTTGAAGCAATATTTTTTTTATTTCAATCGCCGGATGCGCGGTAAATTCTGATCATTAGACGTGTTCAAACTGTTTATTCTATTGCGGGAGTTTGGCCAGCTGTTGACAGTTACCTTTATATTGTTTCGTAATAAAAATAAAAATGTTTTTGTATTGGCTAATATAAATCACATTTTCTACTGTCCTATGTTACAAATTTATAGAACAAGAAAATGATTGCGGATAGATGAAGCGTTGATGGGGTTTCACAAAAATAAACCGGTCAAGTGCGAGTCGGTCTCGCGCACCGAGGGTTCCGTACAAACCTGTAGGTATATACAGTTATTTAAAAAAATATATGCTATTTAACTAGGTTTTCGAACTTTTTCTTATGTGCTATTAAACGATGCTTTATGCAAAATTTCAAGATTCTAGATAGACTGGAATAACCCTTTAGTTTTGACTTGAGCATTTGCTATGAATTTCAATTTTATACCTCTACGGGTTCATGGGGAAAGCGATAGTAACTTTAAAACTATTAAAAATATTTTTAATTATATGATAACTAAAAATTTACGGTTTTTGCAATTTTCCCTTTATCTGTACTTTAAGACGTTGCTTCGTACCAAATTTCAAGATTCTGAGTTCACGGGAAGTACCCTGTAGGTTTTGATGCCCTTGCGAGTAGTTGCGAATTTGAAAATATAGTAAAATTGCTGTATCTTTTGATTGCGTTGAGATAGAAGTCTGATTTTGTTACAGCTTAAAAGTATTATAAACCCGAGTATTTGATATGAATTTCATTTTAATAACTTAACGCGTTCATGAGGAAAGGGGTAGTAACTTTTAAATTAATAAAACATTTTTTTTATATGATGTAACTAAAAATTTACTGTTTCAGCAATTTTTCCTTTATTTGTGCTATAAGACATTGCTTCATACCAAATTTGAAGATTCTGAGTTCATGGGAAGTACCCTGTAGGTTTTGAGTTCCTTGCGAGTTACGTATAAGACAATATGGGCAAAAATGTATGGGACCTGGGACCACCCTCCAATAGTAATAAGGTGTATGTCATTAGATAGGCATTTTTAATAGAAACAACTTTTTAAAGACACTTTTGTTGTAACAGTTGTCCGTTCCATGATATATGACATACAAGTTTCGATAAAAGTATGTTGAAAAAAGCGTTTATTGTAGTGCTTAGTACTATATAATGCTTTATTTTGCAAACTGACTCGTCCTCGTGCCTGCCCAAGCGCTTAGGAACAGTGCGGGGTGCCCCCCTTCCCCTCACAACCGGTTACTTGGAGCTGCGCCGAGCGACGCCCGCCGTGCGGTGGTAGTTATAGAATTGGGACATAAGTATATATTTTAGTATTATGACGTTCGAAAAGAGCTTAGATTTATATCTTTAATATTTTTATCTTTATCTTATCTTTATCTTTCAACTAACTACTCACAAAACATAATTACATAATATTGCTTTGTTGTGACGTGAAGGGCGGACAAACAAACAGACTTTCGCATATTAGTATTGATAACCCTTTAGTTTCCTAAAAGTTGTACCCCGCACCGTACCAACCGCTTGGAAGACGCAAGGATAAGTCAGTTTGCAAAATAAAGCATAATAATAAAATAAAAGACGTACCGGACGACGCAGCAGAGGTAGGCGTAGGCCCCCCGCAAGGTGGACCGACGATCTTATCAAGATCGCGGGAGGAGGTTGGATGCGGGCGGCTCAAGACCGGTCTGTGTGGAGAACCTTGGGGGAGGTCTATGTCCAGCAGTGGACGTCGTTTGGCTGATATGATGAATAAAATAAAAGTACTCATCATCCTCAGCCTTTAAAAGTCCACTGCTGGACTAGGCCTCTCCTTTGTAAGGAGGCATTGGTCTACTATACCACGCTGGCCAAACGGGTTGGTATAGGGTTTGTTTCAAGTTTTACTTCTCTTACAGTGCTGTACTCTGCATAATATGCTCCCTCTGTCGGCTCTTACGACACCCATGGGATGATATGGGGTGGTGACATTCCGTATTCTTAATCCGTCACCACGCGGATGGTAATAAAAGTACTAAGCACCATAAAAAGAAACCTTTTTTCAACATATTTTTATCGAAACTTGTATGTCATATATCTTGGAACGGACAACTGTGACAACAAAGCCGTCATAATAAAAGTTGTTTCTATTAAAAAGACCTATCCAATGACATAAATCTTATTGCTATTGGAAGGTGGTCCCAATCTGCCCGTCCTCCTTTGCAGAAATTTGCAGCATAAACGGCTGTATCTTTTGATTGCGTTCGCCTAGAAGATTGATTTTTTCACAGCTTCAAGGGACAGTAGATTTGACTATTTGATATAAATTTCAGTTTGATACCTGCACGCGTTTCTGAGAAAAAGGGTCTTGACAGACGGACGGACAACAAAGTGATCCTATAAGGGTTCCTTTTTTCATTTCGAGGTACGGAACCCTAAAAACCTAACAGACTATTCTGAAACTCTGCAGTAATACAAAGCTTATAGACTACTAGCTTTTGCCCGCGGCTTCGCTCACGTTAAATTCGGGATAACACAAAACTCCTTCATCGTTCGATAGTAATTTTCGTTTTAATTCTATTCACAGGAACTAATAAGAAATAGAACCGCTAGAAGTATTTAAAACATTTTTGTAAACAGTATTTTTAGAGCTCCGTAGTCAAAAATGGCTAAACATGGAATCCTAATGAAATCCTTATTGACGCGCTATGTCTGTCAGTCTATCCGTATATCATAGCCACTTTATGCCGAAACTATTCAGTTTACACATTTGAAAATTGGTAGCTAGATGTATTCTGTGAACCGCTTTACGACGTTATAGAAAATAAAAAATATTGAATATTAAGGCTTTACATACATGGAACTGATGTAGAAAATGGGTTGTTAAAAATTATTTTGAGGTTCCTAAAACCATTGTTTCTCGAAGTCAATCGTTTGAAAGATAATACGGTTCCAAAGTGGTAAAATGGGTGTGTGTGACTAACCCCTCTAACTTTTAAAGTAAGAGAAGGACAAATCTAAAAAAAATACATGCTGTAGATCGTTATAAAAACCTCCAACGAAATTTTTTAATTTATAATAAATAAGCAGTTTTTGAAATAAAGCACATCTTAAAAACCGCAAATATAGCTTTATCGTTTATACAAATACTATAAATATTTAGTCAAAGATAATGGCTATGGTAAGTGGATACCTCCACTACGGAAGCCTTCATAGCGAATAGCTTTTATAATGTTTCCTCCTAGGTGTTACTCGTAGCCGTTTGCCATTACAAAGCTTTGGTGCATTAAGATTCCGCATTAACAGGACTGGAACACCAACGATCAGTCTCAAGTTGCGTGAAGGTACTCCATACTCCTGATAATTGTAAGGAGGTCAGACACTCTATGGGGAGCGAAGAAACTTGGCCAGTATTCATGACATTATCTACCGAAATACAGGCAAATGTCAAAGCCATGGTCCGATATATCTCTATATACACTTTCGCATTTATGAGTAGAGAATATTGGTTCAGCCGGTTTAGCGTGAAATTGGTACATTTTCGCATTTGTACCTTATATTAGTAGGTATTAGCCAAGGCTTTTTCAATAACTATTAGTTTATATAAGTAAGCGAACGAAGTAATGACAGTGCGCCATATGCCAATGTATAGTGACAGTACTGACAGATAGCACATGCGCAGTAGTCAATTATAACAGCGCATGCGTTCTTACTGTCAATAGATAGGAGATTTGTGCCTACAAACTTCGACCCTCTCCAAAATCCCTCCCAGATTATGTTTTGCATTTTATTGTATTCTATGTGTTTTTCCTGGTTTTGAGCTACCTACCCACCAATTTTAAGCCAAATCGGTTCAGCCGTTCTTGAGTTATAAATAGTGTAACTAACACGACTTTCTTATATATATAGATTAGTAGGGATAGTAGGGATATCATTAGAGACTTTCTTTATACACAACATTATCTAACTGTTTTACCACCTTCATATAGAACATGTAAATTATTTTTACCGCTTACTTGTGAACATGCCACATATAACTGACCATGTGAAAGAACAACATGTTCGGGGGTCGATTCCAGCTGTGTCAAGTCTGTCCCTGCGATTTATTTAGAAAATACACACAGGGCTACGAATATCCAGCCCTGTCGAAAGTAAGATAGCCCCATTGAGTTACTCAAGAGGTATCTGAATTCAGGCCTCAGTCTCCCACCCACGGATTCCCACGTACGTGAGGTGTTGGAATTTGGGAATAATGAGACACCTGTATAAGTACAGAACACGAACGAACTAAAGAAATCAAAGAAACACATCCACATTCATTATTCAAAAGAAACGACTAAGACACCAATCCGACGAAAACAAAAGAAAATTAACCGAGAACCTCATCAATCCACGGAGAATCTTAACACCGCCATTCAGAAAACGCCATCTATGTTTACACATACAAACCGACCGAGATAAAAAATAATATGGACTAATCGACAATTTATTGAAAAAAGGATCTATAGTAATTGTTTTTATCATTTAAAATAAAATGAAATGATTATATAACTATTATATAAACATAATAATTTGAAATAAATGAGATTGACCGTTTAAATTAAGTGGACATTGTAATAAATTTTGACACAGATACTTTTTGTTTATGAAAGTGCCGAATATTATACTCTATTATTTTTTTAATAACAGAAAGATACCCGAAACATAATTATTGCCTTTTTTGCAAGGAAGATTTATTTTGCTAGGAAATTATTTGAAAATAGTGACATCTATCAGTCGGTAAATAGCCTAAAAAACACTTTGAAGGTACCTATTTAGACTAACTATACTTTTACTAACAAACTTCTAATGATCATACATGGCACCACATATATAACCAGTTTTGGATGATCCCTGTTTTGTTTGGGACTACGTACAAAGGAGAGGTCAAGCTGTGCACCGAAAACCACTCAACCGATTGTGATGTAACATATATTATTTTATAGGTTTGAGTATCCTTTGTACATGAATGTAAGTTTTTTTTAAATCAATTTCGCCATTTCAGAGATCTTTAGCAACATAGGGAAAGACATCGGACAGACAGACAGACATAAATTCTAAAAATTATCAAGTATTGCTTTTTAGCATTTTCCTAGAATTTTTAGCTAATTTTGGTCAAAATATCTTTAATGTACAGACTTTTTCACCTCTACAGTTTTATTATAGTATAGATTGCCTCTTTATTATCGCAGGTAAAATTTACATCTTAAGTGAGATATCGACTTACCGCCGGATTCAATATCCGATCTCTCCATGGACTCAAAGATTAGAGATGCATATTTGACATAAGCTCCATACAAAATATGTAGGCAGTATTTTAAGGAACAGTGTAATTTCAATACTGATCTTTAAAATATAGTGATAAAAACAGGCTTATGTGGATAGCCATGTTGACCCATTTTGTTCAAATTTTTTAAACTTACAGCAAGATGGTTCACGTAATGTTTTTAAACAACGACTTGAGTTACCATTCAAGAAAGATTTAAGTTTTGATAACATGAATTTTGCTTTATATTTTCGTGATTTTTTGATCTACCACATCTGCAGTAAGCTCGCAGTAAAACTTAAAATCATTTACAAGTAAACACACACACAAGTAAAACTTAATATCATTTATTCATTTCATCTCCCGTAAGATACAATGTGATGCTTTGGAAGGTCAATTTTACAAATTAGTTTCATAATCATTAGTGTTCACGTTCGCAATCAATGCAACAAAGATAATTGACTGCACGGTTGGCGTAGTGGCTTAAGCGGCCGCCTCACCGATTGACGTTGCGCCGAGTGTTGTGGGTTCGATTCCCACACGAGATAACACTTTGTGTGATCCACAAATTGTAGTTTCGAGTCTCGGTGTTCATTGTGTCCGTTAGTTGTATGTTTGTCAAGTCCCCCGCGACACAGGAATTAGTCCTAATGCGGGCGTTATCTTTAAATAATATATTATCGCGCTGCTGAATATCATACTTTTAAGACTTCACTTTATAGTGGAACTTCAAGAAATTCTAATCGATATATTGTTATATTACAAAAAAATTAGGTTTTAAGTTTATACTACAAGATTTATAGGTACAACGGTTTGTCTTCGGAAATACACTAAATATTTTTAGGGACTATCTTTCTGAGCGAATGCAATGCACTAAGATCGAGTGCCTCGTGAGTAATGATACGGCAATCACTTGCGGAGTCCCCCAAGGCTCAATTCTTGGTCCAACTTTATTCTTGCTCTACATAAATGACTCATGTAACCTTAGCATTCCCAATACTAAAATTTACACCTACGCCGATGATACCGCATTAATTATAAATGGTAACTCATGGTCAGTCATGCACTCATGCCAGCGCCGAATGAGCACTCGCCACAGTTTCTTCTTGGCTCAATTCTAACAAACTGACCTTAAATATGGATAAAACCCACTTTATATCTTTCGGCACCAAAGTAAATCACTTACCACTAACAAACGATTTAAAAATAAAAAAATTATACGTGTCATGGATCTACGGCTACGTCTAACTGCTCCTGTCCTTCAATAACCAGAACTAAACTCATGAAATATCTTGGCATTCTGATCGATGAAACTCTATCTTGGTCCGCCCATATAAATCACCTTACTTCCAGAGTTAGAAAACTAATGCCCATATTTAAAAAAATATAGTTTACTTCGCTCTTTGTCAGTCCATTGTCAAGTACTGTTTGTGTTTATGGGGTGGATCTCCTAAGTCAGTTTTGATTTTGAAGCTTGAGAGAGCCCAAAGATCAGCACTTAAGGTCTTAGCTTCGAAACTTAGAAGATACCCTACCACACAGCTCTATTTCGAATGCCAGGTTTTATCAGTACGTCGACTTTATTTATTAATTATGATAAAGCGTTTACATCAGACCATCCATACTGGTAAATATACTTTCCTAAATAGCTCTCGGCGAACATCAAACCTATTGCGCTTGGAAAAGCACAATACAACTCTAGCCAAGAGACAATTTAGAATTATGGGAATTCATATTTACAACATAGCTCATAAAAAAGTAAACATCTATCAATGTAATAAATACAACTGCAAAACAATCGTCACTCAATGGTTGCTTAAAATGACATATGAGGAAGCTGAGTTCATTGTCAGTTGTGTATTTTGATAGGAGTGCTCTACAACACACACACACAAATATACACACACGAGTACACCCACACAAACACACACACACACACGTGCACACACACATGCAGACTCCCACACACATATACACACCCATTTTCCGAACAAATCATTCCTGCTTTGACTTTCTTGTTATCCGTTGCTTTTATTTTATAAAGTTATAAGCCATCATAATCTTTACTTATTTTGTTCATACAGAATTTAACTGTGTAACCAGAGTTCACTCCTTGACCTTCATATTACAAGTATTCTGCTTAGTTTGAAGGTCATGAGTTCTAAACAATGATTATCTTTGTTTTTGTGCCAATAAAGATTTTTTTTTCTTGCCATGACGCCTCTGACTGGCCGTGGTAAACAAGGTGGACCTAAGAAATGTTGCCTTGTCAATCGATGTCCAATGGGACAGGACGAAGGGGTAGACCTAGGCGGACGTTTTCTGACCAGATAGGAGACATCCTAAAAAAGGACAGGTAAGAAATACCCTAAACAGAAGAACATGCATGAGAAACTTGATGAGAGTGAATGAAGCAAGAGAGGTATGTCAGGATCGTTTCAAATGGCGTGTCTACCCCTCCGGGAAACAGGCGTGAGTCTATGTATGTATGTATGTCGATGTATAAGTTTAAATCGATGTGCGGTCCAAAGTAAGGTAGGACTCTCACCTTAATGGTAGCATCGCCCATCCAAGCCGTGACCTGTGTAAGCATTGCTTAACTTTGCCAACGTAATACAATTGGCTAGCCAAGTCACCCGGTAGAGCTCACTCTACAACACTAGAATGATCATGATATTTGTAGGTACAACGGAGGAATGTGGGTGTAACATACCTTTGCCAGACTGCAGATGTAAGGTAGGTACACATGCGAAAAAATAGACTAGGTAAGGAAATTGTACCTCAAAAAAACTGACACTAGTCTAAACCATGAAATAGCGCTATCCCAGACAGGCAGTCGCTCTATGGAAATGCAAATATTTTGCCCAATCCGGTTAGACTAGTAAGCGGACCCCAGGTTGAAACTGGAATAATGCTAGGAGGATGATGAAATCAGTAAAGTTTGTATAAAAGTTAGTTTGAATGGTTCTAACTGTCCATTTCGTAATTCTCGCAACAAAGTATAGAATGCCGAATTCATCATCAACATCCTCCTAGCGTTATCCCATTTGCAAACTGTGATCTTCCTACTAGTCTAACCGGATTTAGCTGAAAATTAGCTTTTTAACAGAACCACTGTCCGACCGCCGCAACCTAAAGGAATAGCAATATTGCGTGGTTTAAACTAGTGTCAGTTTATGACTCGCTAAAAAGTCGACCAAGTGTGTGTAGCTATTGAAAAGCCTCCTACGATACTATATCGGATAAAAATTGAAGTATATTTGATTATAATGTGCTTAGTTATGAATAAACATAATATCATAACATACATGACTTCACGCCTTTTATCCCCGAAGGGGTAGACAGAGGTACATTAAACACACACATTTCACCAGTTATGTTTCGGTCCCAAAGTAATAAGGGGCGAGCCTATTGCCATCTACCGGTAACATCATTAAGCAAACGATAATTAATATATTAATAAACTAGTATGCAGAATAGAATACACAAATGTTCCTTAGCTGTAAAATTTGAATCTAATGGTTACTTAGGATTATTTGATAGGTAAAAGAACCAACCGGCGAATAAAAACATAAAAATTATTATCTATACTAATGTGTCTAAAGCTGAAGTTGTTTAGTTCAGTTGAACGCGGTAATCTCAGCAAGTATTGGTTCGATTTGAATAATTATTTTTGTATACAATAACCCATTTATAGATGAAAGCAATGTAATATCAAGCTATGAACCACGGGTGACGAGCAGTAGCCCAAAATAAAGCGGGTGTAACCACGGCCTCAGCTAATCGTTTATACAATTACTAGCTTTTGCCCGCGGCTCCGCTCGCGTTGAGAAGTATTACTATTAATTAGGTATATTTTTGCGGCTTTACTTTTGTTAAGCGTGTGTAAAAAATGAGGGTCTACAAAACTTATTTGTACACTATATTCTTAACTAATCTGTCATTAGGCGCTAAAACTGTCAAGCTATTGGGTAAAATAACTCGCGAGCACGCAACATAAAACTGTCCATGAAAGAAGCAATGTTCTCTCAAGTCAATAACCGCAAATTTAAGACCTTGCCCCTGAGACGTATTTATTGTCATGGCAAAGCAGACTTTTAGGGGAAACTGTAATCGTTTAAATTCGAACGGGATATCATTCGGTAATAATGGGATTCGTGGTATATATATAGTTTCCCCTTTCGCACATGCAGTTAATATAGTGGCTTCAACTATATTGCGATGTAACGCTTTCACTTGCAGTCTCGTACTGTTACAAGGTTTGGTGGTTTTAGATTTCGCAACAACATAATTGGAGTGCCCACACGCAGAATAAGCTTAAGATAAGGCAAACCTGGCGGTTTCAATGAATTTAAAAATTCTACAGGGTAATTAGTAGCGTCATCTGTATTAACCACAGTATTAATCGAATTATAGACCTTTTCTTTATTCAAACTTGCATCCCCTATTTTATCCCCTTAGGGGTGGAATTTATCAAAATCCTTTCTCAGGGGATGCCTACGTCATAGTAGCTATAGCTATGCATGCAAAGTCTCAGCCCGATCGGTTTAAAAACAAACTAACATCCCCTATCTTATCCCCTTGGGAGTAGGATTTATCAAAATACTTTCTTAGGGGATGCCTACGTCATAGTAGCTATATGCATGCAAAGTCTCGGCCCGATCGGTTTAAAATTGACATAATTTTATACAAACTTTCATCCCCTACTTTATCCCCTTGCAGGTAGAATTGATCAAAATCCTTTCTTAGCGGATGCCTACGTCATAACATCTACCTGCATGCCAAATTTCAGTCTGATCCCTCCAGTGGTTTGGGCTGTGCGTTGATAGATCACTAAGTCAGTCAGTCACCTTTGAGTTTTATATAATACTAGCTTTTGCCCGCGGCTTCACTCGCGTTTAGAAGTATTATTATTAATTAGGTATTTTTTTGCGGCTTTGCTTTTGTTTAGCGTGTGTAAAAAATGAGGGCCTACAAAGCTTCTTTGTACACAATATTCTTAAATAATCTGTCATAAGGCGCTAAAACTATCAAGCTATTGGGAGAATAGTCGTTAGATCCAGATTCCGTATAATGAACGTTTCTATAAACTTCAAATTTAAATGGGAATATTAATCCTGCCGCTATTAACTCACAAAGACCACCATAAGTAGCATTTTTCATCATATCAGCAAAATATTCGTCAGGTGTTAAGTAGTTATAAGTGTTATTACCTTTCCTGTCGTGGGTCATAATTAAAAACTTGCTCCAGTCATTAACCACATATCTGGCAATGTCTGAACGCACCTCCATCACTCTATTTTGTGTTCCGTTCATTAGATAAGAGAGAGCACGAAACAAACATGCGCTGTCATCATCAATAGGGACGACAGTACATTCTTCAACATATCCATAAACGTTCAGATTTTATTTAGCCATTTTAAAAATGTCGAACCGACAAAACCTATGCTTAAACCAAACGAAAATAAAACAAATGCCAAATACAAAGCCGAGTCTATAACTAAAACTAGTAATCCGAAACAAAGCAAATGCTATCCAAAATATGCCAAGAAAATAACAGCCAAAATCGTCAAATATAATCCGCTAGAAATATTAAGGTATAGTATGAACTATACAAAAACCAAGACAATATTTTAACGACAAACAACATCCAACCAACTGCGTACAACTAACCTACCTGACCTTACCTTAAATAATAATTGGAGAGGGTCCGCGGAAAATCTTAATGGCTGCTACACACAGTGCCGGCGGCATGGGCCGCCGGCTTTTGTCACGCGGCTCAAGCCGGCTTTTGGCGGGCGCCGGTGCCGCCCGCATCGGCCGCAGAAAGCCGCCGGGCATCATTCCAGTTGTATAGAACGTAGGGTTGCCAACTTCTTTTGCCAAATTTTTCTATCTTTAATTGTTTCATAGCTTGTTTGAAAACAAAAATAAAAAAATAAACAGTTCGTTTTTAATTACGTTAATTATTGACGTTCTATTTCTTTCTTGTCGCCACTTTGGATTCATCACTCTCTCTCTCTCATGAACTCTTTAATTCTGAACTTCTGAAATGGCGAGGACGGAGATATGATTTTAAGTAAAAATTGCCTCCGTGGTCCAGTGGATAGTGTATGCGACTGCTGATCGGAGGTCCTTTGTTCGGTTCCCGGGTTGGGCAAATGTGTTACTGGGTTCTTCGAAATTCTCAGTAGTAGCACGCAGTCTGGTGATGTGCCCGGTAACGGCAATAGGCTCGCCCCCTATTACGTGGGACCTAAAACTTCATGGCGAAATGTGAGTGTAATATTACACCTCTGCCTACCCCTTCGGGGATACAGGCGTGAGTCTATACTATTGCCAATTGCCTTTTTCTGTAAAAAAATATTTACCATCAGTGGTGAATTTCTTTTAGATCTCTTTGAGCCTTAATAGTTCCCATGATCCATTTAACTTATATGTGACGTTACATAGATAAGTATTCATAATTAGTGTTTGGTTTTACACGTCACGGTAAGGGTAGGAAGTAAAGTATTTTAATATACTTTAATTGTATACAAAAGTAAAAAGTATAATTGCCAAAAATAAAGTAGGATACGTTTTGTATAGTATGGTTGACAACCCTAATAGAACGACCACACACAAGTAGCAAGTTGCAACCCGCGGCCGGCCGGCGGCCTACTCGCGCGGCCATGCCGGCGGCTCATTCGTGCGGCCAGCCCGTCCAGCATACGCACCACGAGAAAATTATCTCTACACGTTTACTCGTGTTTATGACGATTATCTCTATTAACTCACTGACTCTAACATGGTTACACACACGAATCGACTCGTTATGTCAAATGTAGCTATAATAGTCGTTTTTACTTATCTGTGGCATTTTTCTCGACGAATCCTAACATGACGGCCCAATATTACTCGATTATGACAAATTTTGACAACTAAAATAGTAATAATAGTCGTCATGCTTTCAAACGACGAGAACTACACGAGTAACTAAAAATATTTCTTTAAAACAACAAAGAAAATGGCAGTCCCTTATTATAATTATTTAATAACCTTATATGAAGAGCGCCACGCGAGAAAAGTTCAAAGAAAGCGAATTAGGGATCTCTGTGACCCTTTTACGTTGAACGACAGAGAATTCCAGTGGCTTTGGCGTATATCAAAACCAATGGCTCTGTTTCTCATAGAAAGGCTTGCCACGGATCTCGAGCCTCATTCAGATGGCCTGCCTGTCTTTTTAAAGATAAGTTAATATCATTATTATTGAAGCTGCGCATGGGACCTCATTCTTATTCAACACGGTAACAATTGTTAATACTTTGTAGGTATTGACATCAGTTTCGAATTAAAACAAATCAACTTTTGAATTAAACAATACATACAAATGTCAAATAGTACATAATATGATAAACTATAGAGGTGGATACAAGTCTTTTGAGCCATTTGAGCACAAATTGAATGAACTAAACCGGTGTGGTTACATTAATAAATGCCGTAATTGACATTCTATGTTTCAAAGGGCAACATCGGTTACTCGTGCAACGAGAGCGAATTCTTCGACGTGAAGCTTGTCTATCGTAGCGCGCATATTAAAGAAAACAAGATATTAACCGATAACGACAATATTTCTTCATTCACGCGTGTGATATCTCGTGGTGCGTATCCTAGGCCGGCAGGCTTTATGTGCCGCCGGGCGCACGCGGCTCGGCCAGGCCGCCGGCCATGCCGCCGGCACTGTGTGTAGCAGCCTTTACACCGAGATTCAGAAAAATGACGTAATTGCACAACGCCATCAACATTTAGAACTAAAATTATTTTGTTAGTCTTAATTTATTCGTGCCATTAGGTACTTATAGTTCAAACTAATACATTTACATCCTCCATCATCCCTTATTTTATCCCCATGGGGGTTGAATTTATCAAAATCCTGTTTAAGCGGAAAGCTTCATCATAGTATCTTTAATTTCAGTTCAATCAGTCGAAAATCTAAGAAGATTTATACAAAATTTCATCCCCTATTTTAATTTTATTCCCTTAGGGGTGGAATTTATCAAAATCCTTTGTTAGGGGATGCCTACGTCATAGTAGCCATATGCATGCAAAGTCTCAGCCCGATCGGTTTAAAATTGACAAAGTTTCATACATTCTTTCATCCCCTATTTTATCCCCTTAGGGGTAGAATTTATCAAAATCCTTTCTTAGGGTATGCTTAAGTCATAGGAGCTTTATGCAAGCAAAGTCTCAGCCCAACCGGTTTAAAATTGACAAAGTTTCATACAAACTTTCATCCCCTATTTTATCCCCTTGGGGGTAGAATTTATCAAAATCTCTTCTTAGCGGATGCCTACGTCATTACATCTACCTGGATGCCAAAGTACAATGCCCATTTTCTTAGAGACGCCGGCCCAGGTGTGGACCGTCAAAAATCGTAGTAATTATTATTGTATTCGATAAAAGAGTGTTATACTAGAATTTTGAGATTAATTAGAGGTCCACCCCATTCATAGTTTTATAACAAGAAGTACTTTTTTATGCTAAAAAAACATTAGGTTTTGTACGTACTTTTATTAGGATAGTTACAGTATTTCGTAGTTTTGAGTAGAAAGGAATGAATTAATCGTTTGGTAAGGTTAGCAATCCGAAGAAAAAGCCAGAAGTCGTACAAGATCCACAAACATTCGCAATGCGCATGAGTAAAACAAATAACAAACAAAATAAATTGATTATGACATTTTTGACATTTACTAAGAGTCATAAATGTGTTGCCATTTTACAGTTTTTAAATGATAATTATTAATCGATATAGATTTCAAATTTCAATAGAAAGTGTGTATGTATGTATGTTCCGTTTTCACGCGAAAACGGCTAAACCGATCATAATCATTTATTCATTCATTGCATTTTGGGTATTACATGCTCACACATTATTAAATTGTTTCACCAAAATGTGCCTAAATAGGCGTATGAATATATTGAACTTGCAGAAAAAATAAAATATACATTACAATGTCAAACCTGATCAGATATAAAACAAAAATAATCTAATTTGGTAATAAAGCAATAACAATGTCAAAAATTCATGTCAGTAACCAAGTAAAATGTAAAATAAAAATGTCAATCGTAGTTCATGTCAGTAAGTAAATGGAGTTATTAAATTAAAATAATAGAATAAAAAGTATAATCAAATGTATGTCACCGTTTAAGTTTTAAAATTAATAAATAAAAAGAAGATATAAGAAATAACATCAATTTAAAATATTATAACTAACTAGCTTTCGCCCACGGCTTCGCCCGCATGAAATTTTAATAAAGAGTAGCCTTTGTACTTCCCCAGGTTTCAGACTATCCATATCAAATTTCATCACAATCGGATCTGCACATTAGCCGTGTAGCATACATATAAACAGATAGTACTTAAAATTAAGGAATGATTACGTTAGAGGTAGTATGAAAGTGGCGCCCATTGATGAAAAGGTAAAAGGGAGTCGACTGGCCTGGTATGGACATGTTATGCGGAGAGATGATTTATGTATGTAGTAAAAACAGTGATGAATATGCACGTAGAAGGACGAAAAGGGAGAGGACGGCCAAGGAAAAGATGGATGGACTGTGTAAGGATGGATATGAAAAAGAAAGGGGTTAACGATCGGATGACTGGTGACAGAGAAGTATTGAAGCGAAGAACATACTGCGCCGACCCCAAATAAATTGGGACTAGGGCAAGACAATGATGAGTCGTCAAACTTCAGGTAAAGATTAGTATGTAAGTATATTATTAAAGTTATTGAAGAGCTTATATACCTACTGAAGAGAATAGCAGCAAAAATAAAAACTGAAAACACTACCAAAAAGTACATAATCAGACCGCCTCCTCCGTCCCGCTGCGCTTAAGCGCGCCAACTCATAGTAAGCGCTCTTAATAACGCTGCGCATAGGTCAATTATATCGTGATAACTTTTAAAATATTCACCCAAACTACTTACTGTAAAAGACAACGTTCATCTACATTAAATACTGAAGACAATAAATTTATCAATTTTGAAAACAATTTGATAACTACTCTAGTATAAGCTTTGTTAAAAAGTATCAATCAAATTTAATTATTTTACGGACCACTTTTTAGTATATATTGGCTTCTACATAAAAGGTAGGTACATGCTGCCGCGGACTTTTATTTAGAACTTTTTATGTTAAACAATATCACCGTACATTATCTTCATGTAACTTCAACGGCTTAGGCAACGCACGCGAAGATAAGTAGGTTTCAGAGCTTAGGATATTTACTGACTTAATTGATAATTTTCCTTATACTATGGCAACTTTACATAAAATATTTATAAATTGTAGTCTATGTGTTATTCTGATGTATAAACTATATTACTGTAAAGTTTCATCGAAATCCGTTCGGTAGTTTTTGCGTGAAAGAGTAACAAACATCCATACATACATCTTCACAAACTTTCGCATTTATAATATTAGTAGGAAGTTGGGAAGTAGGGATAGTAGGGATATCATTAGAGACTTTCTTTATACACAACATTATCTAACTGTTTAACCACCTTCATACAGAACATGTAAATTATTTTTACCGCTTACTCGTGAACATGCCACATATAACTGACCATGTGAAAAACAACATGTTCGGGGGTCGATTCCAGCTGTTTCAAGTCTGTCCCTGCGATTTATTTTGAAAATACACTCAGGGCTACGAATATCCAGCCCTGCCGAAAGTAAGATAGCCCCGTTGAGTTACTCAAGAGGTATCTGAATTCAGGCCTTAGTCTCACCCACCACGGATTCCCACGTACGTGAGGTGTGGGAATTTGGGAATAATAAGACACCTGTATAAGTACAGAACACGAACGAACGACAGAAATCAAAGAAACACATCCACATTCAATATTCAAAAGAAACGACTAAGACACCAATCCGGCGAAAACGAAAGAAAATTAACCGAGAACCTCATCAATCCACGGAGAATCTTAACACCGCCATTCAAAAAACGCCATCGATGTTTACATATACAAACCGACTGCGATAGAAAATAATATGGACTAATCGACAATTTATTGAAAAAAGGTTTTTAAGATTTAAAATAAAATGAAACGATTATATAACTATTATATAAACATAATAATTTGAAATATATGAGATTGACCGTTTAAATTAAGTAGACATTGTAATAAATTTTGACACAGAGTCTTTTTGTTTATGAAAGTGCCGAATATTATACTCTATTATTTTTTTAATAACAGAAAGATACATAATTATTGTCTTTTTTGCAAGAAACACTTATTTTTCCAGAAAATTATTTGAAAATTGTGACATCTATCGGAAGATGACTATAAATATGTTCGGTTCCAGTAATTTATTTATCGAAAATACATAAAAATATACTGACGAAATTAAGAATCGCCTCCTTTTTTAAAGTCGGGTAAATAGCCATAAAACACTTTGAAGGTACCTATTTAGACTAACTATACTTTTACTAACAAACTTATAATGATTATAGATGGCACCACATATATAACCAGTTTTGGATGATCCCTGTTTTGTTTGGGACCACGTACAAAGGAGAGGTCAAGCTGTACACCGAAAACCACTCAACCGATTGTGATGTAACATATACTATTTTATAGGTTTGAGTATACTTTGTACATGAGTGTAAGTTTTATTGAAATCAATTTCGCAATTTTAGAGATCTTTAGCAACATAGGGAAAGATGTCGGACAGGCAGACAGACAAAAATTATCAAGTATTGCTTTTTAGCATTTTCCTGGATTTTTTAGCTAATTTTTGTCAAAATATCTTTAATGTACAGACTTTTTCACCTCTACAGTTTTATTATAGTATAGATTGAGACGGTGGGTCTCAGGTAGGATGTCGGGGTTCGAGAGAAACACTGCTAGGCTGAACAGGTTCTTTATTATGTCTCACTACCGCTTACATACAGTATGACCGAACTAGGTAAGCACTGGCCTGAGCTGGCTGGAGTGTAGACTCCTGCTGCTCTCCGACGCTCGCAGGGTAGCTGCTCGAAGGGTCGCCGATGAGCTGGCCAAGGTGCGCTGCGCAGGCAGCTCTGTGGTCGATGTTCAGGCTGAGCGGGTCTCAGGCGGTGCAGCCGATGTGGGTCGAGCGGTCAGGCTCAGGCGTCCGTGGCCTGGCTGTAGGAGCTCGTAGGCAGGAACGGAGGCTTGGGTGGCAGCTGGCTAGTAGCGGCACGGCGCCAGCAGCTCGTGGCTTGTAGCCCGTAGGAAGAACGTCAGCCCGTAGGAAGAACGTCAGGTGCAGTGAGCTCGTAGGGTGAACTGGAAACAGCATAGAGAATACACAACAACCGGTCAGGAACAGGCGGTCCCTAGATCGGCTGTTATGCTTAGGAGACACAGATACTACAGACAGAACATATAGGCACACAGACAACTAGAATATGCTTACCCCCAGCGGGACAGTAGATAGGGAGTAGAATGTAGAATAATCGCGAGGTGTAGCGGCAGCGTTCCGATGTCTAGGGAAAGTGACCATTCTACAACGCGCACCCATCTTATATAGATGTAGCCTATGACTCACAACTGCCTTTGGCTAGTGAATATGACCATATTTGGTAATATTGCGAACGATGTCTGGCTAAGCTGGCGTTAAGCGCCTGCGAGATATTATAACGCAATACGTGTAGTATTACGTTACAAGATTAAAATCCATTTTTATCATCCAAGAACTCATTGACAGTATAATAGCATTTTTGTATTAATATCTGTTTTAATTTATTTTTAAACATTCCTTTTCCATAAAGCTTTATCTGACATGGTATTTTATTATAAATTTTTGGCGCTATACATAGTAAGCTTTTGCTCATCAGGCTTGTTTTCGCGCTATGTAGACATAGTCTGTTGTTATTACGCCTATTTCGCTTGACAACATCAGATATGCGTTGGAATAAATGAGGGTTAGCGTGTACAAATAATGCTACCTCCAGTATATATAAAGACGGAAGTGTCAGGATGCTGTATCTGATAAAGTACGGTTTACAACTGTCTGTTGACTGCAATCCAAACATCGCTCGTACGCAACGCTTCTGAGCTTTGAAGACCATTATACTATGTGTAGAGTTCCCCCAAAATATTACACCATAACGTAATATTGAGGCGGCAAGACTATGATACGTAGTTAGGACAGCTTCGATATTAACTATTGTTGATATTTTATGAAGAGCATATGCAGAACTGCTAACCCTCTTACATAATTCGGCAACGTGATTCTTCCAATTCAGTTGTTTGTCAACTACTATGCCCAAGAACTTTGCAGAGTCTACTTCACGTATGTAATTATTATTATAACTGACATTTATACTATTATTGTCTTGCGGCCTTTGACTGAAATGCATGACGAGTGCTTTAGTCAGATTTATTTTCAAGTTATTGTTGTCTAACCAGCTAATAATTGAGGATAGACAACTATTGATCTCATTTTGATATTGTCCGATTAAGTTGAAATTTTATATAGAGATATATTGGACCATGGAGACGGACATAGGCTACCACAATTTGCAAAAAATAAACTGGGAGGGAATGTAGGGAGGATAGAAGTTAGTACGGCAGAAATTTTCCTCTTGGAAGTAAGAACGCATGCGCGAATAATTGAGTGCTGCGCATGTGCTATCTGTCAGTACTGTCACATCATACGTATTGTCATATTGTACACGGTGATTACATTGTTCGCATTTGAGACTATAAGTATATTATCTCCTTACTATAAGGTTCGCATATCTAAACTAATAATTATACACCACGCTCAAACGGCTGAAACGATTTTCTCTACCTACTAAAATTATAAACGCGAAAGTGTTTATAGATATATATTGAACATGTTATTGTATTGAAACATGGCTTTGACATTTCTCATGGATACTGACCGATTTACTTTGTACCCTATAGAACTTCTGACTCTTTAGAATAATCAGGAGTGTCTTCACACAACTTGAGACTGAAAGTAGATATGTGTTACCCCGAATTTAACGCGCGCGAAGCCGCGGGCAAAAGCTAGTAGGTTATATATCTATATTTTTGATTTAAAATCGAACTTATTTGTAGTTAATCGCATATATACCTTAAAAATACACATATTAAAAATGTTTAAGGACCAAGTAAAGATTTGCTAGCCACTAAAATTGTTTTAAGTAGAGAAAATGTGAAATCGATTAAGATAATCGATTTAATATTATGATTTCTTTACTGGCAATTTTTGATCTATTATGTGTTGGCTATTTAGACGTTAACACACCTTTTTAAACCTATTTATTGAATAAGTTTCTCGGCACACTTTTAGTAACGCCTATAAATTAAGTTATAAATAAAAAGGATAATCGCTGTTCATCTGTTCATGAGTTCCAAACTGGGCCGGCTGGAAACCAGAAATGGGCATTGTTCTTCAGCCCCTCCTGCCCCTCCAGTGGTTTGGTCTGTGTGTTGATAGATCACCATGTCAGTCAGTCACCTTTGAGTTTTATATATATAGATATATATATATATATATATCCCCTTCATCACAATGTTGATCAAGCGTGCCATATAAGTAGTTTTTGTTTGATCCGTTTTCACTTGTTGATCCGGCCATGATTTCTTGATCCATTGCGAGCGCCCAATTCTCATGTGGTTCCCTTCGGATCAACTAACGCCAACGTCGTTGCTAATAATAATTACGCCATTTTTATACAAATCCACACTTTAGATATTTTAGATTTACTTGATCCGATTCAAATGGGCCAATCGCAGCGGAGTATTCCTCACGGAGCGCAGTCATTGGTTCTTGGTCACTTTTATGTATTATTATTCTGTATTTCTTATCAATTCTCATAACTTGCGAATTTATTACATTAACTTGGTTTCTATGTCCATTTTCCAGCAGATTTTTGTTACTTCGGAATTTTTGGTTAAATATTTGTAGTAGGTAGGTACATTACCTACCAGACAAAGTGGCGACCACTAAAATCTTTCGAAAATTCGCGAGGTAAAACGCGTTCGTCACCGTCTGATTTATAGATGGCTCATCATCATCATCCTCCAAGCGTTATCCCGGTTGCATCCAGGCCTTTGCCTTGGAGCCCGGGCTCCGCTTTCTAGTCTAACCACATTTGACTGAATATTAGTTTTCCACAGAGCGACTGTTTTCTTACTATAACATGTATTACCACTTAATTTAGGGCACGGCGGGTGTGACTTTTTGTGGCTGGTCACCCATCTGTAAACCAGACGGTGACGAACGGCTTAACCTTGTTAATCGATAGATTCGAGCGGTTGCCACTTTGCCACGGGCCGCTCACTTTATACGCCACATGTCCGTACTTATTTGAATCCAAAACTTTATAATATACACCTGCTGGTCAATATTATGTGGCTCCAGGATTATGTTACTTGAGTATTTTTGTTTGAATATTTTAGCTTACTATTTAACGCATAATTGTATACCTGTCTCGTTGGTCTCGCGGCATAAATGTGCGCGTGGTATTGGGAGGTCTCGGGTTCGATTCCCGGGTCGGGCAAAGTGTTATTGGGTTTTTCCGTCAGGAAATTCTCAGTAGCAGCTCGGAGTCTGGTAATGTGCCCGGTACGGCAATAGGCTCACCTCTATTACGTGGGACCTAAAAATTCATGGCAAAATGTGGGTGTTATATCACACCTCTTCCTACCCCTTCGGGGATACAGGCGTGAGCCTATAAATAAATAAATAATAAATAAAATTGTATACCATAATCTATATATTTATTTGGCTCCTTTAAGACATATATACAACGTGTAATGGAAATAACGCACATCCTCAGACACCCTTGAATTAGAAAACCTTGTTACAATCATAATGCATGCATTGAAATATTTTTTTTATTTGCGTAAATAATGTTTTTTAAACAAAGTATTAACTCAATTAAAAGTGAAAATCGTGGTCACTCTAAATCTGCGCACGCACACAAACGAAACGGTTGCTTTGGTAAACAAACAACAGCGATCTGATAGGAACGAAACACGATACGATATAACAAAATGTATGAAATGCAGTCTGTAAACCACACTCTAATAGAGTGGGTTTACAAAAATGATGTTTGAACAATTTGTCGGCTACTGTTGATATTACCAAAGATATTATGAGTATTTCTTTCCATCACACTTTTAAGCTATGGTGTGGACAGTCGAATCATTTATTGTTTGTTATTAATATGCACGATCTATTGTTTCTTAACATCGTAAGTGACTATTGTGACTATCTTAACTTAATCAGATAAAATAAAAGAATATCAATGAGAGAAATAAACAAGAACGGCGTGTTTAAAGTTGTCTTGTGAATCTAAATACTTACAATAATAGAATAATAAAATAACTTACAGGCTTAAATCACATTTCTTTCGTCCACGTAGCACTTCAGTATTTCCTCACAAATCACATCTTTTCACTGTTTCAAAAGCAGCTAGTATCTTAATTAATTAACTACTCGGCACTTTTTCTGTCGTCACAATAAACTGGTGATTTAATATTTCTCCACAATGAGAAAGTCCATGGGTGACAAGTCAACATCAAGATGATGTTGAACTTTTCACTTTGTTGTTGAATTATAAAATTAAACACCATTGCACATTTTGTAAACAAGTGAACTCTTAAAAAGGTTTTCACAGCACTCCCTGATAGAATCAGATAGATATTCCCGGTTGTACTTGTCATAACATGTCTAAGCGCATCGCCCGCTGCGCTTGTCATGCGCCAGCGCGAGCGAGACATTACGTCTCGCTCTTTCCCGTTGTTTATTACCTACGTTAGTGAAAGATAGATGATAGACATTTTGGTGGTCAATTGTGTGCTATTGTCTTTTGCCGTCTATTGTGTTGTATTAATGTGTGCGTTTGTGTAAGTCAACGTGAAACCATATAACAAATGCATTTAAAAATAAGCCGTTCTGCTTTGATTTAAGGTTTATTTTCGAATAGCTCAATATTTTTTTAAATTGTGTTGTTTTAATGTGTGCGTTTGTGTAAGTCAACGTGGAACCATTTAACAAATGCATTTAAAAATAAGCCGTTCTGCTTTGATTTAAGGTTTATTTTCGAATAGCTCAATTTTAAAAAAATGAGTGGCTACAATTTATGTTATTTCAATTATTTTAAGACTAAAAATAAACAATATTAAAAATGACGGAAATGGATTCAGTTGCCGATTCTGAACAAAGTACTTTCAAGATGTGCATTAAACTTGTTACATGTTGTATACCCGTCAATCAATACTTAATGGTTTCACATTACAATTATTAAATTCTAGTTTTCCATACATAGGATGATCCAGTGAATTTATATTAATTACGTCCATGCATTGTCAAATCCGAAAGCATACTATATTAATCCGCTTTAAATATGAACTGATACTGATAATCTTATGCACAATAGCTTATATGAATATTATGTGGCTCCATTACGTATGTACGCCACGCCATATCTGCGTACTTATATGAATTTGGATTGTTTGGCTGATATGAAATATCATCATCATATCAGCCAAACGATGTCCACTGCTGGACATAGGGTAACCGGCCACAAAAGATCACATCCCTTCGTTCCTCGTAAAGCACGTAAAACCATCGGTGTCGGTTATCATCTTTGACAGTCGTTAGGTTAATCAGTGCCCTCAACTATCTGGTTTAAACCATAAAATATGCCTACGCCTTCGAGTTGTAGATGTAGAGGTCAGACGGCAGTCGTTCTGTGAAAAAGTTAATATTCTGTCAAGTCTATTATGAAAATGTTTCTGAAACTTTCGAAACATAATACCCACGATGGAGTTCCTTCCGACATCTTTTTTTATTAACGTGAAACCTTTACAGAATAGAAAATAATAGTTTATTTGTTTGGAGTACTGTTTACAAAGTTGTTTACTATTTTTACTTTTTTTGTTATTTTGCCGTCACCGGCGTACAAATGATCTTTTTACATTAAATTTAATCTTAAATACTATAGTGCTATTACATAAGTCTTACTGTTCATCACACTGTATGACACATTTTAAATTAAAGGTCAACATTAATAAAATTTGCACGTCATAAGTTCTTTTGAATAATATAGATAAAGTACTAATAATATCATTTAAAAGTGATAGGAATTAAGTATTTGGTAGAAAATTGTGACTGGCAGAACTTGTAGCTTTGGTAGAAAATTTGGCAGAATCTGTGGTAGAAAATGATTACTTTGAAATAAATGGTAGTTTTGGAAGATATGGTTGTTTTTGTATGAATAGTAGTTTTGGTGTAAATGGTAGTTTTGGTAGAAATTGTAGTTTTGGTAGCAATAGTTGCTATCGCACAAATGGGTGGTTTGAGGTAATTGTAGATTTGGTAGAAATTTGAGAAATAACACAAATTGTAGAAATGGTAGGTTTGGTAATTTTGAAAGAAATTGTTTTTTGGTAGAAAACGGTAATAGTAGTCAACCAAAACTACCATATTACCGGAATAACATTCTGAGAATGATGATTGGTAGTAGGTGCTTTATTATTATTACAATGCCCGCTATTGTATATAAACTTCTTTGGTGTCTAAATGTTGATCTGATAGTGTAGGCAGGTGGTCACAATAAATTGATGATGCCTTTTGCAGTCCACGACAGGACTTAAGCCTCTCCACATGGTGGTTTTGGTAGTAGGACAGTAGTAGATAAAACAAAGCGCTTATAATATCTAGTTGGTATTATTAGTATTACATGGTTATGATTAGTTGCTTACTATCAGGCGCGCGCTTTTGCCACACTTGTAGTATGAATACTTCATTCATATCATTCAAGACCTGCGGATCATGAGCAAATGTATTGTATGACCTATTACTGGAGCCAATTAGGTAAACAGAATGTGGCATATAATTTAGTAGTAGTTAGTACGATTGTAATAATAGTTTTAAATAGAAAATAGTTTACCATACTACTAATAATCATGCAATTAATTAACTTAATCCTGGAGCTTCATAGTATTGATCGGTTGGTTAGCTGGTAGTAATATGACTGGATTTAAATAAGTATAAATATATGGCATGTAAAGTATAATGTGGAGCCACATCACATTGATTTGTTTTTATATAAGTTTACTGGATTCAAATAAGTACGTACGATGCAGCATGTAATCAGCGTTAAATAATACGTAAATCAACAACATAATGCTAGCAAATAACTCCATGGCTGCTATAATTTCACTCGTGGATCTAACAATGCATGGTTATAAAAAATATAAATCCTCTGGATCAACTTATGTATAGAAAATAGATAAGGATTTCATCTAATGATATTAAATATCTATGGGCCTTATCCGTAGACGCAACGTCACTCAGAGGGCGATGGAGAGAGGTATTCTTGGAGGTTTCCTGTGCGAGATCGAATCAGAAATGAGGAGATCCGCAGGAGAACCAAAGACAGCTCTCCGGATAGTCAAGCTGAAGTGGTAGTTGGTCAGGGCACATATCTCGAAGTTGAGGCCGTGGAGGCAGAAAGGTTCTGAAGTGGTGGCCACATACCGGATGACGCCGCAGAGGAAAGCCCCCCGTAAGGTGGATCGACGATCTCGTTAAGAACGCGGGAAGCGGTTGGATGCGGGCGGCTCAAGACCGGTATGTGTGAAGAACCTTGGGGAAGGCCTATGTCTAGCAGTGGACGTCGTTTGGCTGATATGATGATGAATTGATGATATTTCATCATACCAGCCAAACGACCCAAATTCATATAAGCACGCAGATATGGCGCGGCGTGTATAGTAATGTAGCCACATAATATCCATAAGCTTGTGTGCATAAGATTATCAGTATCAGTTTATAATATTCAAAGCGGATCAAAATAGTATGCTTTCGGATTTGACAATGTATGGACGTAATGAATATATATTCAATAGATCATCTTATGAATGGCAAACTAAAATTTAAATAATTGTAATGTGAAACCATTAAGTATTGATTGACGAATATATGTATGTCTTAAAGGAGCCAAATAAATATACAGATTATAGTATACAATTATGCGTTAAATAGTAAAATAAAATATTCAAACAAAAATACTCAACTAACATAATCCCGGAGCCACATAATATTAACCAGCAGGTCTAATATAATATATAATTTTGGATTCAAATAAGTACGCACATGTGGCGTATAAAGTAAGCGTCCCGTGGCAAAGTGGCGACCGCTCAAATCTATCGATTCGCAAGGTTAAGCGGGTTCGTCACCGTCTGGTTTATAGATGGGTGACCGGCCACAAAAAGTCACATCCTCCTTCGGCGAGCACGTTAAGCCGTCGGTCCCAGCATTCATCAAAAAGATCCTTGACAGTCGTTACGAGGAATTAGTACCCGCGAACATCCTAACTCTGGTCTAAGCCATAGAATATGGCTATCCCTTCGGGTTGTGGAGGTCAGACGGCAGTCGCTCTGTGGAAAAGCTAATATTCTGTTAAATCTGGTTAGACTAGAAAGTGGAGCCCGGGCTCCAAGGCAAAGGCCTTGATGCAACTGGCATAACGCTCGGAGGATGGTGATGATTTGGCATAATTATTATACAGTATAAATGGAGCCAAATAGTATGCAAGAAATGGAAAATATCGGACTTAAATAGTATTTAAATTATCAAATAGAAATAAGATCATTATAGTGCTGGTAAGAACGTATAAAATTGTTATATCATATCCAGTCACGTGGCGCTACTTGCATGCTGCCACCCCCCGCGTCTGGCGGGCCCTGCGCGCGGGGTAACCCGCGACGGGGGGGGCCGCTCCATTCTATTGTTGATTACTCGGTGATTTTTATGAATTTCTGCTAACATATATATATATTTAGATTCTTCATAAAGTTTCCTACAGATTGGTATATAAATATCCTTACGTAATTATACATTTTAATCATAAAACTGCTGAAAATATAGAAGGAAAAAAAAATTCAAATATAACGATCGACCGGTTTCCGGTCTCTCGCCAGTCAGGCACTTTTTTGACGCGGCCGATTCCCGGCCTCTCACCAGTCAAGTAGCTAAATTATTATTATTATACGGAGCAAGTACTGAAGTAAGTGAAAAAACTTGTCCCTGGAACCACATCTTTATAATTGTCACGTTTGGATTCAAATAAGGACGCACGCATGGCATATAATTTGGAGCCAAAAAGTTGTCTGAGATATATGGCCGTTACGGATCCAGTTTTGTTCGGAACTTCAGCCAAATTCATCACGAATACATCTAAATTTTATTGAATATGTTTGGCAACGTCTTGCCATGAATGACAACATAGTGAAAAATCAAAAATATATTCCATAGAGCAAATGTTATTCCAGTGCAAAGGTGGATCAAGTAAGGAACGGCAACACCGCGTGATCAACCAAGTCCGCAAAGAGTCGTTTGTATATATATATATATATATATATATATATATATATATATATATATATATATATATACATATATATATATGTAATCAGACGGCCAATTCTCGTACATACTGTTCATTTTACGATCTAGGCACAATATCATTCCAATAGCATTCAAATGCTATTGGAATGATATTGTGCCTAGATCGTATCGAATTTAGGAGAATACCATTTGTGACATGAGTGTGGCACTGACATTAGTTATTTTTTATGGTAGTAGGCGGCAAACGGGCAGACGGATTGCCTGATGGTAAGCAATTGCCGCCGCCCATGGACACAAGCAACACCACAGGAGTCACATGTGCGTTGCCGCCCCTTGGGGTTGGGAAAAGGAATAGGATGAGGAGTGGGATCAGGGATAGGATGAGGAGTGGGATCAGGGAGAAGGAAAAGAGGATAGGGCCTCCGGCACTCTCACTCACTGAACGAAACGCAACAGTTTAGGTACTGTTACTTTACGTCAATTTTCTGTGAGAGGGTAGTACTTCCCCGGTCGAGCCGGCCCATTCATGCTGAAATCAGCAAGGCTCTACTACCTTGATAAAATTAGTTCGAAACTGCTTTGAACAAATATAATTAGGAGAATTGGGCCTCTGATTTTACAGTTGGACCAACGAGACATCGAAATCTAAAACAGTAGCCATAACTTTAAAGTCCGTCTCAGATATATGCAAAGTCTCTTTTATGTGCTGAACGTTTAATTTTGGCAGCCCGGAATAAGTTTTCTACTTATTATTTACTTGAAACATGTATGTGAGCAATAACTTGAATATTTAAGTTTGCGCTTTAAAACTTCTTTAAAAAGAAGTTTCACTGAGATAAGACGACACAGCCCCATAGAGATAATAGATAGATAGAGCAGACGAGCTATAATCTCGTATGTAACTAAATGTGGCGCGTTGTTAGAACGAAAAAGAACATGTACGAGGGTCAAACTGAAAGTTCTTAGAACTGGCCACTTATAAACAATATAATAAAAAAAATATTCTAAAATTTGAAAATAGAACTCTTTGCCAATATTACTGAGTATATATTTCATTCATTTGTCATTTGTTTTACGATTTGGCGGCAAATTGAAAATTGTCTGTGTCACGTCAACATGAATTTAACACGAGAAAATTTTCGTGCAATGATTTTTTATGACTTTCGATGTCATTTAAGTCAACAAGAAAGTTATGATAGACTACGATTGGCCTTTCACGATGAAGCCCCATCTCGTGCGACTGTTTACAACTGGTTTAATGAGTTTAAACGTGGTCGCACTAATCTCACTGATGATGTACGTGAGGGACGGCCTTCTACGGCGACGACTGAAAATAACATCTGTGTTGTGCGGCGTATAATAGAGACTGACAAAAGAGTGACCTATCAGCAGATTCGGACAAGCTTAGGCATCGGTATGAGTCAAGTGCACAAAATCCTCCACGAACATTTAGCGGTCAGGAAGCTTTGCGCCCGGTGGATACCTCATAATTTGACTAAGGCTCAAAAACTCCATCGTGTGGATTGGTGCCGTAAAATGATTGAAAGATTTAACGGAGGTGACTCAAATGCTGTGTTCGACATACTAACAGGTGACGAAAGCTGGATTTACTGTTATGATCCTGAAACCAAAAGACAATCTGCTCAGTGGGTGTTTCCTTTCGAGGAGTTGCCAACTAAAGTGAAGAGAGATCGAAGTGCAGGAAAAAAAATGGTGGCCTCGTTCTTTGGAAGGATAGGTCATTTCGCAACAATTGTGTTAGAGGATCAAAAAACAATTTCTGCAGAATGGTACACTACCAATTGTTTGCCACTTGTCTTGGAAAAAGTTCGAGAGAAACGACCTCGCAGTAGGATCCTCCTTCACCACGACAACGCCTCGTCGCACACCGCCAAGCGAACGATCGACTATTTGGCGACATCAAACGTTGAATTACTGGGTCACCCGCCGTATAGCCCCGACCTCGCGCCTTGTGATTTTTATTTATTTCCAAAAATTAAAGAAAAACTTAAAGGAAAGCGATTTATGAATGCTGAAGAAGCGGTGGCTGCGTATCGCGATGCCATTGAAGAGACCCCTAAGGACGAGTGGGCAAAGTGCTTTTCCCAGTGGTTCCATCGCATGCAGCGGTGTATTGACGTCAATGGACAATATTTTGAAAAGATATAATAAAACTAATAACTGGCTAATGTAATCAGTTTTTGATTTTCTAAGAACTTTCAGTTTGACCCTCGTATTTGGTATACGTGATTCTCTTATACCCTATAGCTTTATCTGATTGGCTTCTCTTCTTCCGTAATTTACCCACGAAGCAGCTAGTAAATAAACAGAAACGAATACAAAATATATTTTTTTCCCTTCTCACTATTGACGATTTTTGACTTGACTAGTCTGCTCTATGTAAATATTACTTCTGTGAGCTTACGATATTTATTCAGCAGGAAGGCTATTTATAAGGTACACGAGGTTTTATGAATACTGTAACTTTATATTTGAAAAGTAAAAAAGTTCATAAATGATGCGTCCATATATTTTATGAAGGCTTACAACCAATATTCAGTTTTCAAGAGAGAGAAACATTAATTGGATAAAGTTTTATTTGTTCAGTTAAAGACGTTTATACAGCGACAAATATTCAAGTTTTCCTTCTTATTGGGACCTAAGCGTAGCGACACATCTGCTGAAAGTTGCACGCTAAACCTTCAGCGACTGAACTATCGGTCGTAGAATTCGGTTGGCATGACACATCAAACGCGCCGAACAGTCAACATTACGTAACGGCGGCTTACATTCAGTCGCGTAACGTTCCACGCGATATGAGGCTCGACGGAAGATTCAGCGCCTTGTCGAACGTAACATATTTTCAGCTTATATGCTGTAGGAGATTTGAAAACACTACAAGCGTACTCAACCGAATGTTCCGCGTACGTGACGCAGATGTATCGCTATTTTAGCCAGTTTTAGAAATAATATGAATATTCTACCACATTCACACAACACCATCTAGTCCCAAACTAAGCAGGCTTGTACTATGGGTACTAGACAATATATGTATAAGAAATAATATTAATATGATTATTTCTTATGTTTATTTTGGCTTCATAATAAAAGTTTACATACCGTTGTCACTGATAATACTCCGCTACTGTTGTACCTCTACTACGTTAGTCATGTTCCGGAAAATATTTCGAAATTTTCGTCTTTCGCAGGTTCGTACAAAATTACTCAAGCAATAAAATGGCAAAATAAAAACCAAGATAAAACGCTCCCAAATATCTCCGTAAAATTGTCTTTCCCCCGCGTTACTTCAATGAAAGCAGGTGACTTATTAATAATGTATACAGAAACATGTGTCCCGCAAATAAATGGAGTAGTTTACAAATACTTTTTATTTCTTTAGTGTGTTCGCCAAAATTAAGAGGCTTTTTTGGATTAATATTTTAGTTCTACGGTTGCTTGAGTTTTTAGAGATATATTTTGCCTACCAATATTTTTTGCTACTTTATTGGTACAAATATTTTAATATTACACACCCATCCAAGTGGTGATCAGTGTAAAGGTTGCTTAACTTTGCCGAACTATTATGAACTTCAAGTCAAGTCACGCTATAGTGCTACCATTGTAAGTAAGACAGTACTTTAGGGTGCAGCTTTTACAAAAATAGTTACTTGATACTTGATGGCACGGGCTGTTTCCGCAACTCCACGTCTTGGCGTGTATTTTGCGTGCGGGTGGGAATGGTGTCGTCATTCCAGCCACCCCAGCTCTTCGAGGAAGGCCAGCAGACTCTTGATGTGGCCCACTGCTTCCCTCAGGGTGCTGTGTCTTGTCAGGTACAACTGCCTGTACTGTGCGACCTCAGGGCAGTCGAGGAGCAGGTGGGCTGCCGTCTCGTCTGCTGCCATACAGGCCCTGCACAGCGGGCTGTCGGTGATACCTATAGTAAATAGGTGTTTATTAAGGAATCCGTGTCCTGTGTAGGCGGCCGTGACTGTCCGCAGTTGTTGTTTGGACAGCCGGAGGATTTATTTAGCTATCTTACCGTCTACTGCGGGATTAAATACCAATCCAGGACTGGTTGTGTTGGGTCCTGGTCCTATTTCTTACCAGGTTGCGATAAAATCCAGAAGGGAGGGAAATAATGGGCTCGGGTCCCACCACCTCTAAAGTGGCCCCTCTTCTGGCAAGTACGTCGGCTGCGTCATTCCCTCTAGAGCCACTGTGGCCCTTGATCCATTGCAGTGTTAATTTGTTTTGTTTACCTACCTCTGTTAGTTTCTGGTGGCATTCAAGCGTGAGCGCCGAGGTGATAGTATGGCTTTTGAGGGCTGAGAGGACTGCCTTACTATCTGAGAGGATCCTAATGGATCGTTCCCTTACCTCACGTGCCATGATTGCTATGGCAGCTAGGATTATGCCAAAACATTCGGCTTGGTAGACCGTGTTGTAGGCTCCCAGCGGTGCTGCGATGTTGATGTTTAGGTCCTCGGAGAATACTCCTGAACCCGTACCTATATCCGTCTTAGACCCATCTGTGAAGATCGTGAGCTCGTTGTGATTAACCGCTCCTTCGTGTAGATCCTCGTACAGTTGGATTTTGTATTTCTTGTCAAACACAAATTGTTTCGGTATTTGGTTGCCAATGGCTTGTGTGAGAGGAACTTCTTTAAAGAGTGTATTTAAGTTGCTAGTGTGCGGTGTGTTGGTGTCTTTCCAGAGCTTCAGAGCTCTTTGCCGGACCGCCGACATCGTTGCTTCTTGTTTTATAAACAGGTGCAATGGGGGCAGGCCCAGCAACACTTCGAGTGCCGCTGTAGGTGTAGTTTTCATGCAGCCCGTGGCCGCTAGGCATGCAAGTCTTTGTAGCTTTTGAAGCTTGTTGGTGGCCGTTATTAGGTTGGTCCGAGGCCACCACACTACTGCGCCGTAGCTTATCATCGGACGTATTATTGTCTTATAGAGCCATAAGACAATTTTGGAGGATAGGCTCCAGCGTTTGCCTATCATCTTGCACTGCCAGAAGACAATGCTTGCTTTGTTGAGCTTATTTTCCATGTGGCTGTTCCATGTCAATTTGCTGTCGAGAATGACACCCAGATACTTGATCTCGGTAGACAGCTTAAACTCTGTGTTAAATAACCTGGACAGTCGGTAAGTGCCCAGCGCGCGTTTGTGTGTGAACATAACTAGTTCGGTCTTGGTCGGGTTTACAGATAATTCGTACTCATTACACCACCACTCTACTATGCGTAGCGCTTGTTGGGTTAGGTCGTACACTGTACTGGTTACCTTACCTGGGGTGAGTATGGTTAGATCATCTGCATAACCTATTGTGTAGAAGTCTCTCGCGTTGAGTTTGTCTATGAGTTCATTGATGACTAAGTTCCACAATAGCGGGGAGAGTACACCTCCCTGCGGGCACCCTTTAGTTATCAAGGCTGTCTGAGTGTCGCCGTGTAGGTGCACTACACTTTTGCTGAGCATGTTTTGTATCCACTGTATGAGCATCTGATCCACACCATGTTTGGCTAGGGCTTTGCTTATGCTGGAGAAGTTTGTCTTGTCGAAGGCTCCTTCTATGTCGATGAAGGTGCCCAGGCAGATGCTTTTTTGTTGTATAGCAGCTTCTATCTGGTTCACGACCTGATGTAAGGCCGATTCCGTCGATTTCCCTGAGCTGTATGCATGTTGGTTGGCATGTAGGGGTAAGTGCTTAAGAGCCCCACTTCTTAGTTCCCTCTCGGAAAGCCTTTCCAAGGCTTTAAGCATGAAGGAGGTCAGGCTTATTGGTCTGAAGGACTTTGCATTGGTATAGTCTGTTTTGCTTGGTTTTGGTATGAAGATTAATTTGACTTCCCTCCATTTCTTCGGTACATATCTGAGGGCCAGGCTAGCCCTCATGATTGCCAGGAGTCTTTTAAGGACAGGTTCCCCTCCCCATTGTAATAACCCTGGGAAGATGCTGTCCAGTCCGGCTGCTTTGAAGGATGGAAGCTATCGATGGCCCATCGGAGTTTTTCTTCTGTGACCACGTTGTTTGCGTGTCTCCATTCGTGTTCGGTCGCCACTGTTGGTGTATTGTGCCACGTTATTACCGGGGTGAGGACGCAGCCTGGGAAATGTGTTTCGAGTAGGACGCGTCTTGTCTCCTCCTCCGATGTGGTGTATGTGTCATCCGGTTTACGGAGAGTACCTGGTGCAACTGTTGGTTGCTGAGCCAGTAGTTTCCTTACCCGGTTTGCTTGTTGGCAGGATTCAATGCTCCCACAGAATTTCCTCCATCCCATGGTGCGTCTGAATCTGAGGCATTTCCTGTAGTCTGATTTGGCCGCTTTATAAGCGTCCCAATCAGCGTCCGCGCTTGTGTTCATTGCCCTATTTAGAGCCTTTCTTACCTTCTTGCGCTTGCGTTCAAGCTCAGCGCCCCACCAGGGTTGTTTCCCCGGGGTTGAAGGCGGAGTGGTTTCCGGGCAAGCTGCATGATAGCTGTCTAGCATCGACTGCGTCAGTGTGCATACCTGCTCGTCGATCTGTTCAGTGTCACCCAGTACCGTCGGCGTAGCGGTAAGGGTAAGTTTATCTCTAAGTAATAGGACATACTTTGATTTGACCGTGTTGTGTGGTTTCCTGCGGGGCTGTGTGGGCTGTATATCGACTTTCATGGAGAAGCTGATCCATCTGTGGTCTGAGCATGATGCCTCCTTTGAGACGTGCCATCCCTTGATGCGTTCAGCCGGTCCTTCTGTTGCGAGAGTTAAGTCGATAATTGTCTGACTACGTTTTGTGACGAAGATTGGCTCCGTACCTGTTTTTAATAGGGTAAGATTAGTGGTGAATAGGTATTCAACCAGTGACTTACCTCTGTTATTGTTGCAGTCCATGCCCCACATTTGGTGGTGGGCATTGGAGTCCGTCCCTATTACGACCTCCGTATTGGTTCTCTCGCACTGGTTAACCATACGCGTGAGGTCGAACGGAGGCGGGTCTTCAGGCTCGGGCATGTAGACTGATGCGAAAACGACCGCTATACTCCTTGGCTGCTGTATTATTTCAATTTGTATCACTGTGATGTCTGTGGAACAGAACTCCATTAAAGCTTGGGCTCTAATGTTTTTAGTTGTAAGTATACAGGTTCTTGGATGTGTGTGGCCAGTAGAAGAGTAAATCCCACCTTCCAGGCTGGAGAGGCCTCTAATGAGGCCACCTCTTATCCAAGGTTCCTGGATGAGCACGATGGCTGAATGTTGGACCTCCATCCATTTGCGCAGTTGCGCAGTGGCCGTTTGGCTATGATGGAGGTTGATTTGCAGGCAGCTGACGTCACTAGGCAGAGGGTTCATCTGTGGGTGATGTCCCCTCCTCCCCGACCTTCAGCTGCGTTAAGCCAGCCAGGATGTCGCCGGCCCCCACCCCGTCGTCCCGCCGCATCGGACTCAGGAGCAGGCCCTCATCTTCTGAGTTACCCTCGGCTGACGGGCCAGCCCCCAAGCCAGATGCGGCCGGCTCTGACGGGCCGGGTTCCGCGGAACACGCTGGCTGGGTGTCTGATGCTTGATGTGGTTGTGTGGAGTTGTCGCATTCCGGAGGATGGTCGACATACTTGCCTGTTGAGTCCCGGAACCGGACGTAGACTGCACCCAGCCCCAACGCGAGGCGGCGCTCGTTCTGCACCAGGACCGGGACTTGTTCCTTCGGGACGCCCACGACCAGGAAGCACCCACCTGACTGTCTTTCTGAGTGCAGCAGTGACCATTTGTCGACCGCCAACCAGGGGTTCTGGAATTCCAGAGCCCGACCCACGTCGCGCACGTCGTCCCAGACTCCCTGTTCGTTGGGAACGACAATGCCGCACCGCACTCTCTTCCGGGCCTCTTCCTGGCCCCTGACCTCCAGTTCGAAGCCCGGTGGTGAGACCAGGAGAGAGACCGCCTCCGTCAGCCAGGTACGCGTTGCCTCGTCGGCGCACCAGGAACCCGTCCGCGTACATAGGTTTCCCGGTGAACGCAGGAGCGGGGCGTTTGGGGGTTTTAGTCGACCAGGCCTCACTCAGGATCTTCCTTTGAATCTCCGTGAGTATCCGGTCCACGAACTCCTTCGGCAAGTTCCCTGTGCGTTTGCATGTTACTGCAACGCCCATGGACGCCTTGGAGGCCTGTGCATAGGACTTACCTTGTGTCCTGGAGGAGTCGAGGCGGGGCTTCTTGTGCTCCCCTCGCTCGAGGCGAGCTGGTCTCGTTGAGAGCACGTTTGGCCTAACCTCTTTACTTGTTTCCGGCAGTTTTACCTGCCGTGTTTCCCGGTGGTGCTGGGGCTGGATGCCGTCCAGGGTGGCCAGCCCGCCGCTTGGCGGCAGGCGGCTTCCACGTACTGCCTCCGGCCTTCGTGCACCCCCACTGCTGAGCGCGGGCTGCGCGCTGGTCACATTACTGAGACCTGCGACAGCGGCCTGCTCCGCTGTTTATGTAGAGGCAGCACCGGCGGTGGCAGCGGTTTGTGCAGCCTTACGCCTTATTGCCAGGCGCTGCCTCTTGTTTTTACTCTCCCTCTTCTTCTTCGCAGAGCTGGTAGCAGCGGGGCCACTCGGTTGTGTGGTTGGCGGGTGTCGAACAGGACCGGTGGTGTTGCCCTTACCCTTGCCCTTGTGGTGACTCACCACTTGCCAGCCCGCGAAGGAGGAGTCGTCTTCCCGCTTTATCTCAAATGGGCTGACGATTGTAAGGACGGGACCAGTACTAGCGTTAGCCAGCGCTGAAGTCACGTCCTTGGGGGATGGTGTGACACCTGCATCCGGGGCCACGGCGTCGACCATCTGTATGGTTGTGGTTGTGGCGGCGGGAACAGCTTTCGCCGTCCCCGTCGCGGTTGGGGTGATAAATGGGATTTCGGTATCCATGCAAGTTTACTAAGACTTCATCCCTCTGGCTTCCCACCCTCCATGGAGCGCGCATTTGGGAACGTCATACCGGACGTTAGGATTACCAGAGGGATATAGGAACGCGGGGCTGATTTACAGCACGACTTCGGGCGCCCGCTCGGGTCAACGGCCTGAGCCGAGTTACCAACTCTAGCCGTTATCCTTCGCTTGCGCCCTCCGTATAGCCTTCACCTACCACATCAACAGCCGAAATAAATTCCAACTGCTGATGTGGACCCTACGTCCCTAGCCTGTGGCCCTCTGACGGGACACGGTGGCCATTTTCCCCGCTGCGGCTCACAGCGGGGGCTACCGTTTAGCGTGAAATCGGGACCAAAGAGGGCGTGTTGCCTCACGGTCACATTACCGCCAGCGCCGCTCGGCTCAACCCCCCAGGACTCCGTCACCCCCGCGTACGGCACTCGACTGCGCAGGTCCTAGCGCAGGTGGTCAACTTCTCTCACCCGTGACTTTTTACTACGAGCCCGCGCCCACCCGACCACGCGGGGGCGTGGTGAAGAGATGTGTTCCTGGATGTGGATGTGTGCGCGCATGTGTATACGTGTGTGTGTGTGTGCATGTGTAAAGTGTCTGTTGTTTGTGTTTCGGCTGGAGGTTTTGGTTGCATCCATTTCTGAAGGAACTGGACCAAGAACGGGCGGCAACCTCGGGGAGGATAGTCCACCAGCCGTGCCTAAGGGGATCTTCGCGACCTGCGCTACCCCTGAGGCCATTCGCCACTCCCTGCACCGGACTCAGGTGTAGGGAGTAGAAGTCAGTGCAGTTCAGAGGTGTTAAGTATGAGTTGACCTGCACGGGCTGCCGCCCTACAACAATACTTAGAAAGAAATTGTGAGGTTTGCTCCATATCATCATCATCGTCCTAAAGTTATACCAGTTGCATTCCAAAAGTTTTCGCCTTGGAGCCCGTGGTCTGCTTTACTTACCAAATTTCACAGAGTATAAGCTTTTCCACAGAAGTATTACCTCCGTAACCCAAAGGGATAGCCATATTCCATGGTTTAGACTAGCGTCAGTTTATTCAAGGGTAGGTAGTGACTCCCCCTAGCGACGGTAACGCTCATAGCCTCACCTTAGCTGGCCGTTCACGCGTTCACACACAGGTCATCATTTCGGTGAGTGACCGCGTGTGGCATTTACATCAGAGTGCTATCGTGCTTCGAAGGGCAACAATCGTTAGAATATTGTGGAGGTCTTTAGGCGGTCTACTCACAAAGTAAAAAACATTAGCTTGCCCCAAATATTGTATTAAAATGTTCCTCCAACACCCGTAACGATTTAAGCATCAAATTCTAAGAAACTCGTCTATAATACCGTGCATGAGAGACAATTCGTTCCTTCGTTCCAATAAGTTCACCATTTGGTGCGCCATTAAAAATCGTTCAGATTGTAAATGTTCCGTCGAGCTTGCATTAGGTGCGCTCGCAAAATATAATTTCTCCAGAGACCAGAAAGTCTGAAAGATTTTTGTCTTCAGTGTTTTCAGTGTCTTGTCTTCATTGCTCGGATTTTAGGGTGGTGTTTGCCTTTCTTTTATTTATTTTTATGTTCTTTGTGTCTGTTGTGTCGTTGCAAAGTTAATCGCGGTAAAGGATTTTACCATAGTGCGATAGATATTGCTGAACTGAGAGTAAATGGATGAATGGTTTTCATTTATGAATTATTGGTATTAACGAAAAGTTGTTGTTACAGTCTAAAATATAAAATAAGCTAAAGCATTTTTGAAGTTATATGCGCATTAAATAGTTAATGATCTCTTGTATTCGGCCTCGGTGAGTAAGTTATGCCGTCGGTTTCGGCTGTCGTAAAGATCTTTGACAATCAATATGGAGAGTCGTACTGACTCTCCATAACCTTGAATGTACTGAAACTATGCTATGCACGGAAGTCCCATAGCAGTTGGTTTGTGAAGAAGCTAAATATTCTGCCAAATTTAGTTGGCCTAAAGAGTGGATCCGAGACGTTCGTCTTAAATGTTAGGTAGATAATGATTCAAGATACTTGAGAAGTTCTAGACACATCTAAGAAAATAATAAATGCAGCAGTCTCAAATATACACACTAGACACTAGACACACTTTACGCAATACATAATTATATGTATTTTAATACAGTTTATTAACTAAACTGCTCCTGCCCTCTCCTAATAGTGCTGTGCCCATTATGGTCCATAATTGTTTTTTAATTCTAAGTCTACCATCAGTAAATGTACATTATGAAATGCAATAAATTGATTTGAATTTATGAATCGTGATAGTGAACTATGTGTTACATATGACAGCTGTTAAAAGACGACCATGTTTACAGACATATTTGCGAACTTAGGCATGTTAGTAAGTGTAAAGTGTACGGACAGATAGGCGGCGGGCTACTAAACTAGCGAGTCCCTCATCAGTATAAGCCTTTGGAAATCCAGTGCTGGACATTGGTTTCTCCTGATTTTCGTCATAATAGCGTTGTGCGAAATATGGGGATTTGGCCTAGCACGTAGGTATAGCACGTCAGGTATAGCACGCTGGTCAGATGGGCTTTATTGGATTTGACGTCTTATACTCCGTCTCTTCCTTAAGATATTATTTACTTCGTGTATATGCATATTTTCATAACGCTTGCTTCACTGGAGCTTCAAAAAAACTATCAATACTTCTTATACCACCAAAATTCATTAAAAATCATTCCACTTCTGTGCCTCCTGTCCTAACTAGAGATATAAAGAACTCGAGTCTTTTGAGTCCTAAATTTTAGGCTCAGCTGACAAATTGCACAACTCGACGTTACAACAAGACCCCCAGACTAGAACTTTTTTACATAGCGACTCGAACGCAACATGGCGCTCAGGTCTTGATTCGAGCTCGAGTCGTCTTACATGACGAGTCACGCTCAAGTTCTTTTCCATTTGGAGTTCCTTTATAAATAAACAGGTGATAAAATATAAGTCGGAATACAAATAATATGGGAATATAATATAGGAAGAATATAATATAGAATAATAATAATATAGAAGTAAAAATATAATATAGAAGAATCTAATATAGGACCAACCTTGATACACTCAAGACTCGATACACGAGCTCTTTTTAAGACTCGAGTTATTTTTAAGACGTGAGCTTCTTTTTAAGAGTCGAGCTCTTTTTGAAATACAAGTTCAATTTGGCGCTCGAGTTTTCGAGAAAGGACTGGAGCTCGGCTAGACTCAAGGCTCTGAGTTTTGTTAGTACACCGAGTCTTGTAAAATTGAGCCGAGTCTATCGAATTAACACTCAAAGACTCGAGTTCTTTACATCTCTAGTCCTTACCTCAAGAACTCTCTCCTAACCTCAAAAAGGTTCAAGCATCAGTAGTTTAGGCTATGTGATGGCGATATGTCCAATGGTGACTTCCGCTCAGTAGTTCTTGAGTTTATCGCGATCATACAGACAGGACGCGGCAGGGAATTCATTTTATTAAAAGTATAGATGAGGATCATCAGAACGACTTTTTGGCCATAACCGCCAGTCTCATCAACTTTTAGCTATCACGACCATTGGAATTAATGGACCTGCTCCTCAGGACCTTTTGTATTGCAGTATGTTAATAGTATCTCAAGTCTATCGCTGCCTAAATATATAGTAGATAGTGAATCATTTTATTCATTTACGTGTATCTACGATTCCACAATTTAAATCGTTTTTGTTATGGCCACTATCTAACGAAATTGTGTCTGTTTGTTGCTAACTCAATATAAGTTAAAACAGTGTTATATTTTTGTTATTGTGTACACACCTTTAGTTAGCACGACTGAAATTGAGTGAGAGATGGCATGGGAGAGGTTTCGATTGAGTTACAATATGACCTATATGGCGTAGTTTCCTATGACTTACACTGCTCAAATATGAAAAAGTACTTTCAAACTGTCGGTATTCTAATTACCTTTTATTAAATAAAATTACAAAATATGCTAAAACTCTCATTAACCATTATATCCAAGTTCTTAAAATGATGTATCTATACACTATATACTAATTTGGCACCAAACAATCTTCATATATATTTTTTAAATCAGCTATTGAGCAACCAATCATCCCTTATTTTAGTATCCTTTGCGTGACTGCTTTTTATTTGAGACCAAAACCTCTATACTATAATAAAACGTATCAAAATCGGGCTTATCTCTAAAAAAGTATATGTTATATTTAAAAATATTTCCCGCCGACCTACTCCGTTTTACCTTTGGTAAAAAAATAAAAGCTGAAACGCGTCCTATTCACCCCGACGTTTCTCCAGTCATATGGGATACTACAGTCTCACCTTCTCTTCTTCTTGCGGTTGCGATGCATGACACACGACCTGTGGTTGCATTGTCACTAGTGGTCGTCGCATCGACTCAACGTTGTGGTTGTAACGTGCAACGAGCCTGAAAAATGAGGTGCGTGTGAAATAAGCTATGAATTGTCATACCAATTAGCGTCCGCTCACGCTGTTTAGTTGCGGTGTAATGTGTTTGTGGTACTTGTAAATAGCATTAAACCAGATTTTACAGAATATTTATTAGTTTTACGGGAAATAACTAGGCTCACTGCATTCATGACACTGAGTTGAAGTCTGCGAATGATGTAGGTATAATATGTGTGAGTATGAAAGGAATGAACCAAAGGTAACCTTCGAGTCAGCTGAGCGGCGTACGGGGTTTTATCATATTTTTTTTATTTATTAAACTTCCTGCAATACAATTTGCTCAATGCGGACTTAATGCCGAGGGCATCTTCTATCAGTCAACCTTAGGGGGATGCAGAGATGATAGTGGCAAGTGTGTTTTAGAGACTAAAACAAGAAAACTTAATATAACGATAGAATATAATACAAGGTAATACATACTTACGAATATAAACGCCCTATATATAATACAACATACATACATGCATATGAATAAATATACACGTTTAAATATATATTAATTATATATAAATAAATAAATATATACATATACATAACTATAATATCTACATACATAAACATAAATATTCCATAAATGAAAACTGCTAATAGGTAATAAGTGAGTGCTGCTACTGACAAGCTTCCGACAATCCACGATATAACTGACGAACCTTGAACTTTAATGTGTCTCGAGTAGTGGCCATCCTAATTTCAGGAGGGAGAGCATTCCAGAGTAGGATATATTGGATATGAAAAGAAGAATGAACTAGATTAGAAGTGTGAGATGGACAAAGAAGAAGAAGGTTATTAGATGATCGCAAGTTCTTAAGATGGTTGGAACAGAGATTTCAGAAACTAGACATTAGATAAGGGGCATTAGGGGGGTGGAGAAGTGAGTACCTATAAGGTCATCAACGTACGCAAGTTCCGTCGCTGACGAATGGGCAAGCATTTTAAATCAGTATGGAATATCGAGAGGTGGTCGAACTTACGAAGATTGAAAACTAATCGAATACAATAATTTGAGAAGTCGGTCAAGTTTATTGAGCAGGTCTGCATTCAGGTCGAGATAACAAACATCACCACAGTAAATTATGGGGAAGATTAAAGATTGCACAAGCATTGCTTTAGTTTTTGAAGGGAGAAAGTTCTTCAGAGCAAAGAGTACCGAAAACTTTCTGGCAATCTGAGCCCACCAGTCAGGAGTGGCATCTATGTGTAAACCAAGATTTTTCACGGTTGCAAAGCAAATGGTATTACACATCCATTAAAAGTGACAGATGGCAGGCTTGTGAAGTCTACTCTAGAAATCATGCTCGAACTTCCCACAACGATAGCCTGGCATTTAAATGGATTGACGCAAAGACCGCATCATGGTAACTTTCTATTTATTACGATCCCGAACCTTTGCATTGGTTTTTTTTGTATTTTATTTATTATCAAAATTGTTCTCATTTTAAATAATGTCCATGAGACGGGGTCTCAGATAGGATTCTCGGGGTTCGATGAAAATACTGCTAGACTGAACAGGTTTTTTATTACGTCTCACTACCGCCTACATACAGTATGGGCGAACTAGGTAAGCACTGGCCTGAAGGCTGGAATATAGACTCCTGCTGCTCTCCGACTCTCGCAGGGTAGCTGCTCGTAGGGTCGCCGGTGAGCTGGCCGAAGTGCACGCTGGGCAGGCGGCTCGGTATTATAACGCAGTACGTAGTATTACGTTACATCCAAAATAAATTTACAAAACTTTTCAACACGCACGCACACACACAAACAACTATTATGTGATAACCTTCTTCAATAATAGGGCCTATCCAATGTAACCCAACACATAAAGAAATATTCAAATCGAACTAGTTGTTCCAGAAATTAGCGCGTTTAACCAAACTAAGAAACACTTTCAGCTTTATAATATTAAGTATATATTTGAAAATAGGTGTAGGTATATTTTCACTCGCACAGCTGCCTAGCTCATCTTCCCTAGCCGCACAGCTTTAAGCTAGCTGGAGCGCTGCATTCGCGATTACGTATCCTCACGGGGTGTTAAAATAAACCAGTTTGACGCTAAGCTTTGACAAATTGTTACGCAAACACTTCGATGTAAATAAACACTGTTTGAAATAGCTTCGGATTCACACAAGTGGATTAAATGGGCATTCTCATTGACTACAGTCTACTAGTTTTGTGTATACGGTAGCGGTTAGCACCTAGTTTTTCACCCTTCTAGGAGTAAAATAGGATTTTGAAGCAAGTAGGTATTAATCTTAATTTTTTTTTCACACACACATGTGTGTGTGTGGAAAAAAAAAGACTTGGGACTAGATGGTGATCCATCTAGTCCCAAGCTAAGCACAGCTTGTGTTATGGGTACTAAATAATGGATAAACATACATAATTATATACTTTTTTTTTGTAAATACATACATATTATACATAGAAACACCCAGACCAAGACAAACATCCATGTTCATGCATACAAATGTATGACTTGAGCGGGAATCGAACCCGCGACCTTCGGCGTAGCAGTCGCTTACACTACCGCTGCGCCAAACGGTCGTCAATATATCCGCTTTATTCTAAAGTCAATACCAGTGTCATGACATTGAGAGCCCTGGCTTGCCGAAATGACTAACACAAAAATTATCATGACAACCGAGGCAGATATTCTTATAATTTTCACATATTGCACTTTCATAGCTTCCGAGCGTTAAAATATGAGTTTGGAGTTCAAATTGCGGAGGTCTGTCAGTACTTTCTCTTGAGAAAAGCTTAATATTCAGTCAAATCAAGTAAAATTAAAAAAAGCAAACTGCATTTTACAATGATACCGCTATTTCGAGCAGAAATCTTATTTAATCTTCGCATAAGAATATTATAATAACTAAGCAAGCAGCGATAGCCTAGTGGAGAGACCGACAGACTGCTACGCAGAGGGTCCAGGTTCGAATCCACGGCGCGCACCGAAGACTTTTCGGAGTCATGTGCGTATTAAATTGTTAATTATCGCTTGCTAAATGGTGAAGGTAAACATCTTGAGGAAACCTGTATGTCTGAGAGTTCTCGATAATGTTCTCAAAAGACATGTGAAGTCTGCCAACCCGCAATTGGCCAGCGTGGTGGCCTTACCCTTCTCATAATGGGAAGAGGCCCGTGCCCGGTAGTGGGACAGTATAAAGGGCTGATGATGATGACTATACTTAGACTTAGTGAATTAGTTTCATCAAAATATTGTAAAGTTAGTAGTTAGTCACAATACAGAAGTTGAACACAGAAATTCTATAGTGTACCATTTCGTTATTATCACCAAGTTGTTCGTTGTCATTTCGCAATTGTGTCGCGTTCTCAATCTCATTCAAATGTAAATTTGGCCATGTATGTACAGTTTGGCTTTTTTATTTCATTAAGAGTGCAATGCGATTGTTTGCAGTGCAGTTTTTTTTGTTCCACTGTTGTTTCGATGGAGAGAATTGTAACCATATTGTTATTTAAGGTGTAGAAAATGTCATGTAATTTAAAAATGTAAGTTTTCTGTAGGCACTTGTGTTGTCAGTCAGTGGTGATCAGTTTATTGCACATTATAATGTGTTGAAAGTGTTAAACCCAGTTTCACCATTTCTGGATCCATATCTGTACTATATTATTATAAAGTTAAAGAGTTTGTTTGTTAAGTGGAACGCGCTAAATATCAGGAACTAACTACTAGTCAGCTTTTGATATTTAGTGTTGGATAGCCCATTTATCGAGGAAGGCTATAAGTTATATAACATCACGCCATGAGGGACAATTGACGAGAAGTAACTCAAAATAATACAAGTGTAATCGCGGGCTCATACAGTGATTTACAACAGCTTGAGTTCAAACTTACTGTTACTTACAGCTGTACAACAGCAATGGCTAATCATCAGGCAGTTTGTAAGCATCTGCAACTTAGTAAAACACACTAATATTTAGCAGTTGGTAGTTCGCCTAATTAACAAATGTGAAATGTAACATTTTATTTTAAAATGTTACTTTTTATTAACTTGTAAATGTTACCATCATTAATATAGTGCAGAAATAAGGTCAGTTCCAGAGATGTTACGTACACGCCAACGCTTTTAAGTAATTAAAAAAACTATCCATTCACCGTTTTCTGTCTTTAGTACACTCTTAGAGGAATTAATTATGTATTTTTATTACGTTTTAGATAGTAGGTTTATGTTCCGATTTATAAATACTGTCTACATTTCTGAGGAATGAGTGAAATGAGTTTTAAGTAATTTTTGTCTTCAATTATGTAATGAAATATTATAAGAACTATATTTTCTGTAGTTTATAAACTATTTTTATTGTGAGATCTGCTAATAACTAAATGGAATATTTATATTTCGAAATGGTAAGACTAAGACATCGTAGTAAAGACTTCTTGGCAATACGTACAAAAATGGCAATACGTTGCAGTTGTGGTAGTTCCTATATCGGACAGACCAAACGAACGATCGCTGAAAGGGTCAAAGAACATATCACAGCTGTCAAAAATGGACAAATTAATAAATCTGCCATAGCTGAGCATTTTCTGGAATCTGGACCAAACCACTGGATAGAATTACATCAACCACGAGTCTTATCCACCGATCGCCACTATTACTCCAGGATAGTACGTCAAGCGGTTGAAATCAAAAAACATAGAAAATTCAACCGGGAGGACGGATACAGACTATCAACCACTTGGAACCCAGTTATCAACAAATGCAAACAACGCCGCAGTAACACAACTCATCAGTGTGTAGACGTCATAAATGTAGTGTGTCGAAGTACCGACAGTGCGGATAGAACTAAAAATATCAAAAATACAAAACAAGTGAGGGTAGCTGCCGAAACCCGCGCTTCACAAGGACGGCGCTGAGCTGACATCAGTCCCTCCGCGACCACAACCGTTGCAAGCCGGTAGAAACGTAGGAGAATAACAGAGGTATTTATGCCTTGAAATAAATAAATTATCGCGACTAAGACCCGCTAAATAATATTGTATGACGTAAAAAAAGGTAGTGTCCACTTATAGAATGTAATAATAGACAATTCTCATTGTTGTTTGATGAGGACTTGCCACAAAAGGCTAAACAGATCTTGAAATAATTGACAAGTTTCTTACCACCCCCCTGGTGGCGAGAATCTTGTCCATTGCTTATTAAAGGTGACAGAAACATGATGAAACCTTTGTACTTACATAACTAGGAGTTCATCATTATGTTTTTGAAAGACATGTGTAGTGTGCCAATCCGCACTTAGGCAGCGTGGTGGACTACCTTACCCATCATTAGAAGAAAAGGCTCGTGCCCAATAGTAGAACAGTTTATATACGGGGCGATGATAATAAAAAAGGTTTAGCCTCGGCTTTGTTTGAAATCTTTACAAACTTTCAATGAACGGCGTTAGTACACACAGACTCGAAACGCCTTATGAGATCGAACCACAACACTCGGCACATATCTTAACGACAAGACGTCTAACAGACAAGGTGTTAAAACTACTACGCCATACATGTAATCATTATAATGCCTTGCAATTTCGTCCTCATCTAAGATGGTTTATCTTTTGTCCAACGTTGTGAGCTAACAGTGAATACCAACTAAAGCGCAGAGTGTTTTACAAGCATTAGAAATCTCACAGTGAAAGCTTGCACAGAGTTTGTGTGCATCACGGTATTCTTTTGTGTGCCGCAAGTGGAGACGAGTGCAGAAATAGACTTTCGTCCACAATGCGCGCTGCGAAACCCATTCACATATAAACATGTGTATGCGGCGACAAAAGTGCTTGCTAATATTTTTTTAAAGGTAGGTAGGTACTAAAACATTCTTGCCCCGTGCCTCGTAGAACACGTTAAGCCGTCGGTCCCAGCTGTCATGAAGGTCTTTGACATTCGCTATAGGGAGTCAGTACCTATGAGTAAACTGATCACTAGTCTAAACCATGGAATATAGCTTGTGGGTTTTGGAAGTCAGACAGACAGTCGCTCTGTGGAAAAGCTAATATTAAGTCAAATCTGGTTAAACTAGATAGCAGAACCTGGGTTCAGACTGGGATAACGCTAGGAGGATGATGATGAGCTAGAGAGCCAATCCTCTGACTAGGTTAGATGATCGTAACTAGTGCAGTTTGGTCTGACGGGAGTTGTCGAATACTTGTATATAATATTTTGATGTATTGTATGTAGTCGTCTTATCTTGAAACCTATATTGTTTTGGCTTTAATTATTTGCGCAAGACCTGGTGACAAATATCGATCCACGTTTTTAAGACTCAATTAATTAAAGAAACGGTATTTGAACTGTTGCGTTTTGGCCGTAAGTGGAAGAGCCTCAGTTCTTATCCCCTCCATATTTATTATACCATTCGTTTAACCCTCTGCCTCTTCTCCCTCAGCAGTAGCAGCGTGTGTCGGCAGAGACTTGCACATGTTTCTAAAGTATTGCTTCTTGCTTACAGACCACAGTTATAAGTGAGGCAAGGTTGCCACACACACTACGTGAAATAGTAGTTTGCCACCACCGGTGAAACAAATAATCTGAATGCCTCCATTATTCGTCGGGATACCATATTATTTCTTCACCAAAAGAATTCTACTAATCACACAAAACGGTACTGTTCCATATTTAAAATCTTTGATTTCACTAGCATAAATGTTATATCATATTTGAACCAAGTTCGTAGTTTGGATCTTATTTCACGTTTTTGGTAAAACAATCACACTTTTTATACATTGGTAAAAAGAAAATCAGATAGCGTTTTCTCAAATAAATAGCGGCAAAAACAAGAACAAATGAAATATGAGCTAATAACAGCTAAAGAAATGATTTGTGTAATCCAATTCATCATATTAATTTCTTTTTGCTGAATGCATTGTTCTCATTCGTGTTTACGAGTATTTATGGAGCATACTCTGATGAATTTTGTAATTTTATGCATATTTTCCGTTGGAGTATAGCCAGAACCATAAAAGCTAGTGTACTAATGGAGCATTTTATGTTATAATAAAATAAGATTATGTGTTAATAGTTCTTGTTTCCGTCTGTTTCGTTCGTATGGAAGTTGTGGCAATTTCGAATGTCACTGGAGGGCGGAGAGCGGGCAAATATCTGTGTAGATTGTATGTACGCGTTGTTGACGCATGGTGTCACTGTGAGCATCAAACCATGCACTAGCTCTCAAAATTAGATACTTCAAATTGGCATTTAATATAGGCAGGATTGTAATTTGTAAGACATAGTTATAGTGTAGACTGCCTCCGTGGTCCAGTGGATAGCGTATGCGACTGCTGATCGGAGGTCCCAGGTTTGATTCCCGGGTCGGGCAAAAGTATTACTGGGTTTATCCGAATTCTCAGTAGTAGCATGGAGTTTGATGATGTGCCCGGTAACGGCAATAGGCTCGCCCCCTATTACGTGGGACCTAGAAATTCATGGCGAAATGTGGGTGTAATATAACACCTCTGCCTACCCCTTCGGGGATACAGGCTTGAGACTCTAAAAAAAAGTAATAGTGTAGTAGTCGCTACAGCTACGGAAAAGAGTGTAACACAGTTTATTCGAGCAGGTCACATCCCATTGAGTAGGGCTAGTAGTCACTCATGTAGGTAAAGCGGTAAAAGTTGTGTCTTTGCCTTATTAAAAATTAAATCCTATGGAGAAAAGCCTTGGTGATTTTAGCATGAATGGATTGGATCGACCAGGAAGTACTACTGTTTCACAGAATATCGACGTACAGTATAAGTATTATTGCGCTTCATTCGGTGAGTGAGAGCGCTTGAGGCCCTTTTTCAAATTCAAATTCAAATTCATTTATTATTCGTGAACACAGGGTACAATGATCTTATAATTATACATGTAAGTGGTCCAGCCCATGTTCCGCCAAAAGGCATACAAAATAGTTCTGCTATGATCATATTAAATTAATTGTAAAAAAAGAGAATGTCAGCAAATAAAAAATGTCAAAACTTAAATAAAATAGTACAAAAAAAAATGTCAGCAATATTACATTTGTCAAAATAATTAAAATAATCCAAATGTATAAAAAACATATAAAATGTCAGCAAAAAAATAAAATTATAAAAAATTACTAACTGTAATACATATTTCATTTACATTTGCATTATAATAAAATTAAATTAAATGATGACACAATAATAATTCCATAATTTACATTAAATAGATTTGTCATTCAGAAACTGGTCTAATGTGTAATAGCATTTTTCAAGTAACAGCTTCTGTAGAGTGTTTCTGAACTTTTGTACTGGCATGCATTTAATTACATCAGGCACTTTATTATAAACTTGGGGAGCAATACCAAATAAACTTTTCTTCATCAGTGCAGTTTTACATTTAACATGGCATAATGTGTTCATATATTGAGTAGGTACGTATGGGTAATTTCTTGACTGTGGCCATTTTTTGAATAAGTGGGGATTATTTTTTACAAACAAACAAGTTTCCAAGATATACAAAGCAGGAAAGGTTAAAATATTGTATTTTTTTAAATATTGAATGCAACTGTCAGTCCTTTTTAAAACAAACATCGATCGTAGGCATCTCTTTTGCATTTTAAAAACAAGTTCTCGATTTGTTGACTGTCCCCAAAAAAACAACACCATAACGCAAAACCGAGGACACCAATCCATGATACGCCGTTAAGAGTGTTTCAGTATTTACTTTTTTTGTCAGTTGAAATAGAAGATACGCTGATCTGCTTAACTGTTTGCAAACTTCTTCCAGGTGTGGTTTCCAGGTCAGTTTGCTGTCTATAGAAATACCCAAGAATTTTGAAATTCTAGCCTCTTCTATTTTTGACTGATTATATGTGACATTAACTGGAGTACTTACAAGCCGTTGGTGAAAATGCATAATTTTAGTTTTATTTAGATTTATTACAAGATTATTGTCACTAAGCCAGTTAATTATTTTCGAGAGAGTGTCATTAATATCCTGTTCATAATTATTAGGATTGTTGCATTTTATAACAACTGTGCTATCATCAGCAAAAAGTACCATTTTGTGCCCTGTTATTTTCGGTAAGTCATTAATATATATAAAAAATAACAGGGGTCCCAATACGCTGCCCTGAGGCACTCCATATTTGATCAACCTAGCTTCCGAGGTATATGTTTTTTGCAACTTAGTCACCGGACAAATTCTTGTGACTTCTGTGCATTGCAATCTATCACTTAGGTAGGATTCTATAAGTTTAAGAATATTCCCTCTAATGCCATAGCTATATAGTTTTTGTAGTAAAATTTTATGATCAACAAAATCAAATGCCTTTGTCATGTCTGTATAAATAGCGCAAACCCTGTTTTTCTTATCGACAGATGCTAGGACACTTGATAGTAAGTCAAAAAGCGCCATGTTTATATTAATATTTTTCCTAAATCCTTTGTGTTCACTGCAAAATAGTTTAAATTTTTCAAAATAGGTATATATACTGTTATAGATTACTTTCTCGATGATTTGTGAAAATATAGGAATTTTTGCAACTTGTCTATAATTCTTTAATTCAGTTCTGTCCTCTTTTTTGAATAGGGGCTTAATAATTACTTTTTTTAGACGAGTTGGAAACGTACCATCAGAAACACAAAGATTTATTATATGCGAAAGTAGCGGCGCTATTATCTCCTTAACTTCTTTAATAACCTTAGTTGATATGTTATCAAATCCAACGGTATTTGTATTTTTGAGGCTGTTAATAATTTTGATTATATCATCGCATGTGACTGGTGACATGAATAAAGACTGACATGAAACGTTGTCCTTTAGGTGTTGCTTATTTTTTGAATTGTCATTTGTTTGAATATTATTTTCGATAACTTCTATAAAATATTTATTAAACTCATTAGCGATGTCAAGTGGGTGTGAATATGTCAAATTATTATTATTAATACATAAAATAGGTTCTTGTGGTAAATTATATTTTGGTTTGTTTATTACTTGCCAAGCTGCTTTGGATTTATTTTGTGCAGTATTTACGTGATAATTATTTTGCGTTTTTTGAGTTAGTTTTATAATTCGCCTGTAAAGTTTTGAATATTTGTTAAAAATAAGTTTATTTTTCAAATTAGGCTTCAACCTATATTCCCAAAGTAGTTGTCTCTGTTTTTTACTACAAAGTTTTATACCACGGGACAACCATTTTGTTTTCTTATTGGTATTAATCTTCACAATTTTAACTGGAAAGCATAAGTGGTAGAAAAGCAAAAATTCTACTATAAAATTGTCATACGCTACATTTGCATCTTTTGCTTTATAAACTTGCGAAAAAGATATATTTTATATATTTTCCATATTTTTATATTTTTTCCATTTGCCATATCCTGCTCCGCCTAATATTTCTCTATCTCTCTCCTATCCAGGTCGGAAACTGTGTGACTCACTTGTTGTAACTCATCTGGGGTACCGGGCGCCCATGGGCAGCGGTAATCGCTCACTATCAGGTGATCAGGCTGCTCGTTTGACTCCAATATGGTATACAAATCTTATATTAACATTTATCATCATCAGCTCTATATACTACTATCCCACTGTTGGGCAGGGACCTCTTCTCACTATGAGAAGGGTAAGGCCATAGTCCACCAAGCTGGCCAAGTGCGGGTGGGCAGACTTCACATGTCTTTCGAAAATATTTTGGAGAACTCTCAGACATGCAGGTTTTCTCACGAGGTTTTTTCTTCACCTTTATTACACAACATTGAAGACTTGAAATAAAAAATATGCTTTGATTATGAGATTATGTATTTGAGCCGTTTGGAGTTGAAACGTTGGGACCATGGGGTCCAAGTGCTAAATCTCTTTTTAGAGATCTTTCAAAGAGACTTGTTGACGCCTCGCGTGACCAGAATGCTGGCCTGTATTTGGCACAAAAGATCAGCATTGCCATACAACGTGGCAATGCTGCCAGCATTTTGGGCACGCTTCCAATTGATGGCGATGTGGAGGATTTTCATGACGCCCTTTAAATTTTGCTTTTACTTTTTTATGTATTGCCTTTTATTAGTTAGTTATTTAAGTATAGGAATAATTATTGCTTTGATACAAATTATACTTATCTCTTTCTCATTCTATATGATTCCTTTCCTTTTGATTTAAAAAAAGTGGATCTGTGAACCATTAATAAACTTTATATTTAGACTAGAAGATGCAGATGACCCGCCATATAAATACGCCCAATAGTTCTGACTGTTCGTTGTAGTCAGTAACGCAAGAATTCTATTTATACAGGTAAGAATGAAATACTGTGTAGGTATAAAACATTACGTCTTTAAATTGTACGTCGATGTTATGGGTACCTACAGAAGCTAACGTCTTACGCCTATACATGGCGATTTTAGTAAACGCAATAAATATTACGTCAGTTAAGCCTCATACGGCCGGTTTCTGAATTGAGAATTTCGCGGTGAGAACAATTTAAACACTAATTATATACTAATTATCAATTTTCTGTTTCACAAAAAATTTTTTTGACACATTTTGAGAATTTGTGCTTGTAAAATCTAAAATTTGACACAACATATAATCAACTCATGATCAACTCCATATCAACTCTATATTCGCGTTTCTGAAAACATTTGACATTTGTCAAACCTTACTTAGCACTGATAAATTGAGAAAAAAATAATTATACAACTTTGGCCTTTTAACCCGTGATCACGAGTAATATGACAGCCAGTATGTCAAACTGTCCACACTACGGTTGCCAAGCAGCAGTTACGTCATACTGACGTCTACACAACAAGAAGGTCGTTAAACAGAATTTATAGAAAAAAGGTTCAAAGACTATTCAATATTTGGAACAAATAGATTACAACATTATTAGGAACAAATCAAAGGGATAGAAAATATAAATAAGAGATTTCCGTGTTAAATCAATCCAAATAATTACGCTGTGGCCTCTATGGAGGTATAATTCCTCCATGGTGGCCACCAAATATACCTGGCCACAAATATTTTGTATTAAAAATAAAACAAACTGACTTTGACATAACATACACGTTCCGTTTTCACTAAGATACCGAACTGAACAAATTCAACAAACTGTTCATTAAAATAAAATAATCGTTGAAATAATTTTAAATACAACTTTATTTCGACTTTTTATTTGTTTCCGTGTAAAAATAATTAACTGCCAAGTGTACTTCTTTGCAAAATGTTAATTAATACGAATTTATGGTTAGTACCGGTTTTTTTACTTGTATCGAAACGTACTAGTGTTGTTCGGTTTAAGTTATTCATGATTTGAAGAAAACTCAGTTGAAAGTGCTTTGAAAAAATATCATTCTGACCTGTAAAACAGTAAAAACTTAAGTTGACTTCAACTAGTTCAGAAATTTTCAACTGATGAAAGCTGAAATTCTCAATTCAGAAACCGGCCGTTAGAATGCCATTTCACGTTGTAATCTCATATTTCAATCGTAATGAGAATAATAAATAGACATGAGTATAACCTTAACTATACTTGTGTAACTAAAACAGTTACCATTTTCTGGAAACCTGTTTACATTCTTACGTAACAAATAGCGCACTTTTATTTTCTAGGAGCCTGTTCATATTATTATAGCATAAAACCCCTAGATAGCGCTGTTTTGCCGCGATAACTGACCGCGAAGGCTCGATAAAATTATAGATACAATATTTGCCGCTCCAGTATTTTTCTCTCCGCTTGTACAGTCGTCCACACAGGTTATTCAGTGTCACAAAGCGTTCGTCTACATACTTCGAGTCTAAATCTGCCGTGTGCACCAGCGAAGAAACGTGAATGTATATGTTAAGAATTTGGTGTCCGTTTTTGTGATGTCTACTGACATATACATTGTAACTGGCATAATGTTAGCTGTTTAATTTGGTAAGTAATTATTACTACAAACAGTACAATAAATCAATCGAGATTTAATGAAATTAAAAAATATGTTTAGTTACAAGTAGGTAAGCACAAATATAAAATAAACCGAAAAACTACTCTTCTTCTAAATAAACTAAGTAGGTATTCTTTAGAATGACAAACAGACCGCAATTACATCGATGGTGATTATTTTTATATTCATATATATTAAACTCTGCATCTTATACTGTACTTATATATATCAAACATTATCATCATACAGGCTTTAGCAACAATCCATGCTGGACATAAAATAATTTCACAATTTATACTACGCTGGCCAGACGGATTTGTATACGTTTGCATGTCTAGTTTTTCGTCTGTTGCCAAAGATACTAATGGCTTCGTGTATTTTCCTTAGCCGCATTTCACGACGACCACTTAGCGAATTAAATGGGGTAGTGACACATTGTATCCTTAATCCGTCACTATACGGGAGCTTGTGAACAACTGCATTATTAATAATTTGAAAAAAAATATCATAAAACAAATCTAAAAAGTCTGACCTCTACTGGAGTAATCCAGTCTATTGACTGTACTTAAACGTTCTCCATTTATCCACAGCGTAATTAAAATGAGAAAAATACTCGAGCCTCTACGGGCGGTTATAAAAAGGCTCTGTAACGAACGAAATAATCCAGTTTGTGGCAATTAGGCGAAATTACGGGCACTTTTAAGTCTCCGTCACTCTGTCACCGTAGACATAATACAGTGAAAGTTTAATGTGGACCGAATTAGAATTACGATTGTGAAATGTATATTGTGGTACTGCTGCAGGAGTTGCGGAGTTTTTTGGGTTTATATACTTGTGATAGTATTGTAGTGGCTATAAATGGTTTTTCTTGTATTTTGGCGCAATGAATGAATCAATAAATAAGTGGGTCTAATTTAATTTAAGTCGTAGCCACTCTTTCTCTTTGGTATGAGAATGCCGAAGTATAATCTAAAGAGGCCTAGCTGACATTTTTTACTGTCCCCGTGGACGCACCGGTTACACGATAATTGATACAGTCAATATTTCAAGCAATTTTTAAACCAACAGTTTTTAACCTACTTCATCGAATGATTGTATATAATATTAGAACTCAATCATAACTCCGTTTTACAAGAGGAAGACATAAATTTTATGTCAGACAAAATTGTATTTTACGCCTTTTTATCTTCGTATTTCTTACGAAGATAAAAATATGTAAGATACTAGATTTTCCGATCCTTTAATAAGGGTACATTCATTATGACTGGCAAGCGCTAGATCTGAGCAAATTGAATAAATCATTAGTTAACTCTGTATAAACAAAAAGAAGATTCTCTTAGGAAATACGTGCGCGGCGTATAAATGAACTATTGTCCTTTACTGAATAATATTATCATGGAATTAACTTATTTGTTACTTGGTAACAAAATTGACTGAAAATAATGCTTAGTTATAGGAATTACCAGCCTTTAAAAATGTTCTAGGAATTGTTTTAAATCACCGCACGGTTATACAATAATATATGATCTATGTGTTATTCGAGTTGCATTCAAAACTTTCGCCTCAGATATTGGTCTACACTTTCTAGTGTATTCAGATTTGATAGAATATTAAATGTCCTACAGAGCGACTCGCTTCTTTGCTGCCGAATTTAATATGAATTATAGTCTTTTCTTGGGTTTATGCGAATTTAACACATTGAAATTAAACTACAGTAAACGGATTTTATCGCGATATACTGGTTTTACTGAGATTACATTTAAATAGAATGATCTATAAACCACATTATTTTACAAGCCAGTCGTTTTGCAAGACACCATTATCGTCACACATATGTACATACATACGTAATAAATTAAAAGTTATTTTAAAAGAATAAAAATTTAAATGTCTGGGAGTACATGAGATTTACATACATTTATAATATGGGTCTTCACACTGTCACTTAGGTGTTGCTATTTTCTACAATACTAACGTTTATTTCGTGATAATTGTTTGAGACTACAATAAATTGAACAGCCACTCCGTTTACGATATTTTGCTCGTCAAAAATAAAGTCGATACTCAGTTTAAGCATCCGTGAGTGTGATTGTATTTCACTACAAAAACGTTGAACTCAACATAACAAACATAATATATGGTTTTAATAAATATAACAATGGTCGTAATAATAGCACACTTAATGTTTGGATATTGAGTTTGAGTTGAGATGATCCTTCGGCGTAGCAAGACTTAATTCCTGAGTCAAGCAAATATTTCATCTATGTTCTTTATAATATTCTTTCAATATTGAGTGGTGGAGAGAAATAATATTTTCAATATTTTCTACACCATTTTTAAATACAATACGTTTGATTTGGCTACTAGTACTACTACGTGTAGCCAAATTCATTAGAGTGTCAGAAACAGGCGTAAGGCAAATAAACGAGCGTAAGGATTTGCAGTGATTCGTTTCAAACGCGCAGTAAATCTCTACAATAAATAAATTGTAGCAAATAAATTCCGGACTCTCATAAGGTGGATTGCAGGCACTAGGTATGCTAAAGTGGATTCAGTCATACCTAAATGACTGTAATTTTTTTGTTGTCGTTAATGGCTTCCAATCTGTTTGTCAAACTATAACATCCGGTGTGCCACAGGGGTCAAATATTGGCCCTGTTTTGTTTAATGTCTTCATAAATGACCTTCCCACATGTTTTCGCCCTTCTAAAAATTGTATGTACGCAGATGACTTAAAGTTTGGGAGAGTAGTCGAATCTGTTGAAGACACCTTATTGCTTCAGGAAGACATTTGTAGACTATCAAAATGGTGTGAACAAAATGCAACTAAATACCCAAAAATGTTTCCATATTAAATTCTCTCGGAAGATAAACCTATTTGGCAACCACTATTATATAGGCAATGAACAGATACAAGAGGTAGATCAGATAACAGATCTGGGCGTGTTATTTGACAGGAAATTAACTTTTCTTCCACACATAGAAAATACTATAAAGAAGGCGTCTAAGATGCTAGGGTTTGTGATCCGTAATGCTAAGGTATTTCGCAGTAGTAAGCCTAATATCTTAATATATAAAATCCTTCATAGGCTAAAAGGACATCATATGTCAAAAAACTCGAGCTATTTGAAATTATCTCCTTGACAAATCGTAGGGATCTCATTGATAATGTCTTCATGTATAAAATTTTACATCACATATTTGATTATCCCTACTTACTTGCTGAAATCAATATCCGTGTGCCAACAAGATACCCTCGTAATCGCATCACTCCATTCCACGCGCCACTACGTAGGACAGTTTTTGGAGCAAACTCACCTATCTCGCGATTTCCTCGATTGGCAAACCAATGTAGTGACGTAACTGATATAATTATTTGCGGATTCACTCAGCAGGTTTCGATCCACACTGCTGCGTTACTATAGGGATAAGTCAGTCAAGGGTCTGTAGGATAACGCTGTCAATTCAGTATTATATCCTTGTTTGTAATTTGTTTTAACAACTAAATACAAAACTTCAAAAAGTCGTGTGCGTGTCGAAGATTCGAACACGATACGCATTGTGTATTCTGGTGGTATCTCCACTAGGCTATCGTTGTTTATGTCAATGGTACCATGAAAATAACTGTCTGCAACTGAGAACACATATGTATATCTTGTACATAGATAGACGCTTTAATTTTTTTTATACGTACAGTGTATTTGATACTTTTAAACTACAAAATAAGGAGGTCGGTTTTGAAAATGTTTCTCTGAAAATAGAATGAACTTTTAATATAATGTCCCTTTTCTTCAATAGTGCGTCGGCGTTACTGTGTACTTCTTCTAAAAGGTCACACGTGTTGTATACGCAAACACAATGGTAGTGAAAAATATTTCCTTTATTATGTAGATTTTGTTATTATTTTGTAATGCACACATGTAATGTAACAAAATCAGTAAGTCTATGGTCCTTGTCTGTAGGTAGATATGTATGACTTTTATTCATAAAAGAAATAAAATAATTAGTAAAAAGCAAAGTTTCATCATTGGTTTTGTGATAATAATGTCATCGAACTACCTAGCTAACGTGCCAAGGTTGAAAGGGCGCGATAATTACGACGATTGGTGTTTTGCGGCGCAAAATGTATTGGTGTTAGAAGGAATGGCGGCGTGTAGAAAACAAAAACCATCGGCAACGGCTTCGACAGCAGAATTGGCTAACGATGCAAAGGCTAATTACGAAGTTCAATATTCGAACTATAGATAGATCTGTAGATTTAAGATTCATTTTTCACATAAACTCCATACAAAATATGTCAAACATGAATCTCGAATCTCAAAATCCATGTATGGATCGAATATTGAAAATGGCCGTAAAGCGAAGCTTGTATTAACCATCGATCCATCACTTTACGTGCACATCAAGCAAGCAATAACAGCGTACGAATTATGGAGTACTTTGAGAACAATGTTCGATGATTCCGGCTACACACGAAAGATAAGTCTACTACGAAATCTCATCAATATAAGGCTGGAAAACTGCGAGTCGATGACACAGTATGTGACTCAGATCGTCAAAACGGGTCAGCGGCAAAAAGACACAGGATTTAAAATAACCGATGAATGGATTGGTGCTCTGATGTTAGCAGGATTACCCGAGAAATATGCACCCATGATCATGGCCATTGAGCATTTAGGTTAGTGCAGACGTCATAAAAACAAAATTGATGGACATGTGTTTGGAGGTTGGTGTTACTTCAGGCTCCGAGAGTGCATTTGTTGCGAAAGGAACGCATGCAAAAATGGTAACTAAAGAGCCGGCCATAGTCAAAATCATTCACAAACTCATTCGTCAGAAATGTCATCAGTGTCAAAGAAGGCGCTAAAATGTTTTCGTTGTAAACAAGGCGGACATTATAAAAATCAGTGCCCGCAGGCTGAACCAGTGAAAAGAAAACAGATGAATGCGTTTAATGCAATTTTTATTACTGGAAAGTTCAATCGAGATAGCTGGTACATAGATACCGGAGCAAGCAAACACATGACAGCATGTAAAAATAACCTCGTAAATGTTTCGGAAATACCTGAAACCAAAGAAATTGTTATCGCAAACCAGACGAAAGTTCCCGTGCAGTGTTCTGGTGACGTAAACATCGTTACAGAAGTGAACAAAGTGGAATATGACGTCGTAGTGAGAGATGTTTTGTATATACCAGAGTTGACCACCAACTTGCTATCTATGAGTCAGTTGATTGACCATGGCAACAGTGTAATTTTCAAGGAAAATGTTTGCTACATATATAATCAAAAGAAGGAACTCGTTGGGCAAGCAGAATTAGTTGATGGGGTGAATAAGTTAAGAACATTACAGTCACAGACAGAACAAACGTTGGCAGCCACAGCAGCACACATATAAATAGTGACAGTTTCAACAAAATGAAGAATGGTGCTGTAGAAGGTATATAATTCGCAGAAAAAGCAAACATAAGTAAATCTTCATGTGTGGCGGCGATAGCCGAGTGGATATACCAACAGACTGCCATGCAGAGGGTATCGGATTCAAATTCAAATTTTCAAATTCAAATATTTTTTTATTTCAAGTTGGTAATTTACATACTCTTTTGAAACGTCACTGACTCTAGTTAGATTCGAATCCACGGCGCGCACCAATGACTTTTCGGAGTTATGTGCGTATTAGATTGTTAATTATCGCTTGTCCCGTGCCTCGGAGAGCACGTTAAGCCGTCGGTCCCGGTTGTCACGAAGATCTTTGACAATCGGTACAGGGCGTCAGTACCTTCTAAATAAAACTGACACTAGTCTAAACCATGGAATATCGCTATCCCTTCGGGTTGCGGAGGTCAGACAGGCAGTCGCTCCGTGGAAAAGCTAATATTCAGTCAAATCCGGTTAGACTAGAAAGCGAACCCCAGATTGAAACTGGGATAACGCTAAGAGAAAGAAGAAGAAGTAAACCTTCATGTACTATTTGTTGTGAAGGCAAGCGAGCCAGACTACCGTTCCAGCATAGTACTGACGTACTAAGACTGTGGATGTACTGGAGGTGATTCACACAGATGTGGGAATTCCTATGGAAAAGCCATCCATCGGAGGATCCAGATATTATGTTTTGTTTGTGGATGATTACAGCAAGATGGCATATGTGTATTTTATGAAAGAGAAAAGTGTTAAAATATTTTAAAGAGTGCCAGACTATGACACCAAAACAGAAAGATAAAAAGATTAAAATTCTAAGGACAGATAATAGAGGTGAATTCTGTAATCTAGAATTTGAGAAGTATTTGAAAGAGAGAGGAATTGTTCACCAGAAGACAAATCCATACACGCCCGAACAAAATGGTCAGTGTGAAAGGTTGAACAGGTCAGTAGTAGAAATGGCCAGGTGTTTGATCTTTGATGCCAATTTGAACAAAAAGTTTTGGGCAGAAGCCATCAATACTTCAGTATATTTAAGGAATCGATCTGTTGTCAAGGGACTGAATAACAAAACTCCTTAGCAAGTGTGGACAGGCCAGAAACCCGACATAAACCATCTACGTATATTTGGTAGTAAAGTGATAGTGTACATCCCGAAACAGACACTTTTAAAATGGGACAAGAAGTCTAAACAGCTGATTTAAGTGGGATATGCAGAGAATGTGAAGGGATACAGGGTTTTTGATCCAAGGACTAATTCTGTAACGACTAGCAGAGACATTATCATCATGGAGGCTACAAGTGATCCGGAAATGGTTCAAATACCTATAGAATACAAGGCTACAGCGGAGGACAATGAGTCTGAGAAAGAATGTTGCATCTCAGAGGAAGATGAAGAAGAAAATAGAAAAGATGAGACATATGTGCCAGATATAGGAGCTTATTTGAGTGTGAAGACTGCAATGGCAAAGAAATAATACTCGCAGAAGCTATAAATGGACCAGAAAGTGAATTATGGAGAGCAGCGATGAAGGAGGAGTTGGACTCTTTTGAAGAAAATGAAGCCTGGGAGCTTGTAGACCTCAGGACAGTTCGGTGATTCAGTGGGTATTTATAATAATGTGTGTTACCGAGCGAGATTAGTGGCGAAAGGTTCCTCCCAGATACCAGGTGTTGACTTTCATGAGACCTTCTCCCCTGTGCTTCGGTATTCAACATTAAGATATCATTTTATTAGAGAAGCTGTGAGTTCTAATAATAATAATAATAATATATAATAATGTATATTTATCAGAAAAACACAAGTGTACAAAAAATATACTCATACATAATTAAACTTAAGGCTACAGTTTTCCTATTGATTGGGAAGAACACCAGTCTCCTGTACTAGTTAGAAAACTGTATCACAGGAGATTGGGTCTCTCATTCAAAATTATTTGTAGGTAGGTAAGTATATTAAAGAGATGCAATATTAGTACAGTATTCAAAAGTAAACAATATAATTAAATTAAGGTAAGATATTAAGCTTAGTTTCTAATTTATATATAAACAATAAAATTGATCATTATAATCGCTTGCTAATAATTTTATGAAAGAAGCAAGTCGGCGGAATTGCTAATAGTGTCAATGTTATTGGATTTAGCAATATAATTATTAATTACGTTTATAACATCTATGTATGCATTTTATAAAACTAAGTGTATTCACAATACCTATTACAATGTTAGTAGGTCACTATGCTAATGGAATGATGTTAAGTACATAAAATAACTATTATGATTGAACAGAAAGATGAATATTAAAAGCAAATTAATTACGTAGGATGATTAAATCACATATATAATAATAGTATAAAGCTATGTTTCGGCGCTCCTAGGCGCCTTCGTAGTCTATGGTATTAATATACCTGATTTCGGCAGCCTTTCTAGCCGGGCAGTCGACGTCACCCGTAGAGTGATTGCTCTGTTTGTTGAAGCGCAGGCACGTTGCACATTTAGGTGCTTGTGATTTTTTATTGCAGTCCTGGATCGAATGTCCTTCTTCAGCACAATGTCCGCATGTAGAGGTCGCATTCTTGCAAGTCTTAGCCGCATGACCGTACTGCTGACATTTATAGCACCTGGTCACAAGTGTGAAGTCCCTTACCGGACAGGAGGTCCAGTTGATGAATATTCTATTCTGTGTGATCAGGGCTTTACGGATTACGGCTGTTACCTCTAATATAAGATTGCAGAATTCAGAGTCTCTCTTGCCCGATTTGTGGCTCAGTTTGATATTAGACAAAAATGTATCCTGGGTCATACCTGGTAACTTATCAGCGATGTTCTGCTCAAAAATACATTTAAAGACCTCATTTTCGCGCATTGCTGTCGGGACTCCTATTATAATAATGCGCGGTTTACGCTTGTATGGTTCATCGATCTTTAAGCCTGATGCAGCGAGTTGGACTGATTGCTTCAATTTTTCTATATCAGTTTTCGTTTCCGTGCTTATTATTACACCTCCATTCCTGGTCTTTCGGACACCGCGAACTTGTAGTTTCATTTCTTCAGGCCTTATGATTTTCTGAACCATGCTTTTTGTGTCCTCGGTTGTTTTTGAAGTATCACTAGGGTAAATAGCTACCGAGCTTAGACTATTTGGACGAATAAAGCTGTTGGCTCCCTTTTTCACCATATCTGCAAACGATGTACTGGCTGGAGCTTGTTTGGCGCTCGAATCCTGGATGGTCTGCTTTATCTGGGCTAACTCCTCCATAAGGTCTTGCTTTTCTGTCAAAGCTGAAAGGGCTTGGTGGTTTTGCAATGCTTTTAGCTTTAATGACTGGTATTGAATTATCATTCTGGACACACCCTGTGCAACATTGCGGCAGTTGGTATTGATCTTCAACTTCATTAAGACTCTGCTCAATAGTTCCTAACCAGTTCTGTAACTCCGGTGTTGATATCATTTCTCTTCTCTCTTCATGGTCTTGTCTCTGATGTTGAGAGGTCTTCGGTGCCGGGGTCGGTGGTGGAGAGCGGAGTGTTCTATCACTCCTACTAAAGGGACTATCCATGTTGATGAAGTTACTTGTATTTTATTTGTAACTGTTCATTATGTAAACAAACTGCTTTATTGTAATGACAAAGCGCCTACCACATCAAAAAACGCAATAGATCTAGGTCAACGTAAATTTATATTATTGTTATAGAGCACACGTCTGTACGCAACGGCGACTAATGTACATACATATACAGTTATAATTATATAAAGATTAGTTATTTGCAAACTGCTGCAATTCCAGCTGACATTCTAACAAAAAGTTGGGGTGTTGTGAAACATTGCTATTTCATGAAAAAGTTAGGTATTTTGCTAATGTATAAATATAAGTTTATTTTTTGATTTTGTTAAGCGGAAGTGTTAGTATTTTGTAATGGTAACAAAATCAGTAAGTCTATGGTCCTTGTCTGTAGGTAGATATGTATGACTTTTATTCATAAAAGAAATAAAACGTTCTGTTCGTCACGTCAACCGTTGTTTGAATTACAGATTTTACCTCCAGTTCCTTATTAAGCGCGTTATTAATATACCTGTATTTTTATTTTCTGTAGCAACTCGTAGCTTTTGTAATATTAAGCAGTAACTAACCATAGCTTACAGAGATGTCTGTATTCTTTCGATTTAAGAAAGCAATGCTATAGTCAGCATATTGTTGTTATTTGACACTTGAATATTTAATATGTCATATTCTAAAAAAAGCGCTGTATAAACTGTCATATTACACTACAGATGATGGGAATCTTCTCACGCAATATTGGAAAGTGTAAAGTCATAACCGACCACTCAGACCATTAGTTTACACTACAGGTGACCGGAATCTTCTCACGCAATATTGGAAAGTAGACTCACGCCTGTATCCCCGAAGGGGTAGGCAGAGGTGTAATATTACACCCACATTTCGCCAGGAATTTTAGGTCCCACGTAATAGGGGGCGAGCCTATTGCCGTACCGGGCACATTACCAGACTCCGTGCTGCTACTGAGAATTTCCTAACGAAAAAACCCAATAACACTTTGCCCGACCCGGAAATCGAACCCGAGACCTCCCAATCCCACGCGCACATTTATGGATAATATTGGAAGGTGTAAAGTCATAATCGACCACTCAGACCATTAGTTTACATTACAGATGACGGGAATCTTCTCACGTAATATTGGTAAGTGCAAAGTCATAATCGACCACTCAGACCATTGGCAGACTTTACAAGTATTTTGTGAATCTTATGGAGAACTCTCTTACGATTGAGCGAAGGTTTCCGATGTTCTCCTCCAGTAAACAAAACGCCATTGGTGCACGGCGATTATTTGAACCATAGAAATATAAACAAGAGGAGAAGTGCCAAGGGGGCGTGTCGGTGTCCTAAAAACTACTCAGTTCAGGTACCTAGGATCCGTACTACATGAGTCCGGCAATATTGACCACTCTGTCCAAGCTCGTACTAGCGCAGCATGGGCAAAATGGCGCGAAGTGACAGGTGTGATATGCGATCCTCACATGCCCCCTATACTCAAAGGACTGATATACAAATGTATAACTCGGCCTGTACTCCATTGCCATAAAGGTATGGCAGCGAGAGCTGGCCAGCCCTGGACAAACGCAATCAGGAGCTCCACGTCACCGAAATGAAGATGCTGCGATGGATGAACGGCGTTACAAGAGCCGACCGTATTCACAACGTCTACGTCCGCGGTAGCCTTGGCGTCCATGACGTGGCGGATAAGCTCCAGGAGAACCGCCTGAGATGGTATGGCCATCTAATGAGCAGACCGGAGGAGTATATAGGTCGAAAATGTCTAGAGTGGGAAGTCGGCCTCGTAAATCGGCCCCGAGGACGACCCAAGAAGCGCTGGATCGACATTGTGAGAAGTGACCTGAGTGCCAACGGATTGACTTTGGAGGATGTAAAAGACCGGGCAAAATGGAGAGATTTGAGTAGGAAGGCGGACTCTGGTATAGACCGGGATTAATAATCGCCAGGCAGAAGAAGAAGAAGACTTTATTAAGGGAATGCATCGTGTAGTACGGCCGCTGCTTCTTGCAACGAATTAGTGTACAGTACTTTTGTACAGCACAACGTTAGTGGCCAATGGTTTTGTGTGAGTTAGTTGAACGTTGCTTGGTAAATACACGCTACGTTCGACAGGATAAGCTTTAAAATAGATTTTTTGTAAGTTTTGATTTAAAAATGCAAGTGTGTGCACGAATGCGTGTTTATAATGAACTGAACTGAATGTGCAGTAGTACCTGCGTGGTAAGGGCAAAATGGCGACACAGGTATCCGATACATTTTCGTCTACATGGCATATCTCCTTGTTTATTATATATATATATATATATAATTCGAACTCAAGACCCTTTGCGTAGCAGTTTGACAGTATCTTCACAAGGTTCCGCTACTGAATTAAATATACTTTCATATAAAATTGTTCCGTTACTGACAGACAACGCCCAGCCAAAACAATTATGTACATATGTTCCTTGGAACCCGTTGGACATTGGTGCACTAAGGAGAGATTTCCAGAAATACCCACGGAAACAGGCAGAAAAGGTAAAATTTGTAAAAATGTGCGGGCGAAGCTGCGGTCATCTTCTAGAACTTTCATACAAATTGAGGAAAAAAAAAAACGATTTCAACTTAAGACACACCGCTAAGCAAAATCGTGTCAGTTCTATTTAATTTGATTGTGCCCGGACGGACGTGAGCTGGTTGGTAAGGTGCGAAACGGTTCGCCCTTGTGACCAGAAGGCATGTGACGCGCCGCCGTTAATTGGACTACTCGCTTACAAAGACACCGGGATTCTTTGAAAAATGTTGCTGTAAGACATTTTGGTTAGCCAAAAATTATACATGAGAGTTTTTTGCAGACAGATGGTTAGTTTCCTTCGATGCCTGTGACGAGTCTTTTCTAGCTAAACAAACCCAGGTTTAAACGAGTTCAGTAATGAAACTATTATAAGTCATGATCACGGAAATTGGGTGATATAAAGGCGAAAACAGTGCCGGTAATATATTTGAAAGCTTTCTTTTCGCATCATCGTTTCAGTCAGCGCGTTGCTATTTACTATGTTTTACATGCCACTCATCAGTCGTTATAAAGTGAGCTCTATATCCGCAGTAGGACATCAGATATATAATCTTTACTTTAGAGAACAACCAAAATTCACAATCAATGTCGATCGAATCATAAATCAAAAGTCTCACCTTTTGATTTATAATTCGATTGCCATCATCAACATCATCGCTACATCCATCGTTAAACACATCGAAATCCGATCGAGTATCACCCAAATTGGATGACCAATATAAAATTCAGAGATATCTCAATAAACGAACAGCCAGTATGGAATAAAACAGTTAATAAAATGCGTTCACTGATCATATAAATTCATTTATATTTCATGTAATGTTTTCGCAGAATCAGGTATATGTTAATCTTTTTATATCGTCCTTCATATATTATAAAAATATGAGCAAATACGAAAAAAAACGTAACGTCGAGTCACGTACGTGTCTTATATTTTATGTCAATCCGGTTTTTTTACGTTGAATAACTGGAATATGAAGTGAATGAGCAATGTTTTTGAATGGAAATTTGATTAATATATAAGAAAGCATTTTCTCTTTTCTTTTATATTCGAAGTGCTCAGATAGTGTAGTGATAAAAGCCCTCGCAGCTCATAACCAAGCAATAAATTTTGAAAACTTATACCACGCTTATACGTTACCTGATTTCAAACTATAAGGCCTGTACATACGTACTTACACTAATTGGACCTAAATATATAAAGCTACAACAATAAAATTGGACTGAAGAAAATCCTCAAATGTCCGCAATGAATCATGACAGAATCGTTTATAAAACTCAGCAGAGATCGTTCCCATATTATATCTTATGCGCTGTTGCATAATATATGGATATATAAATGGAGCGTGATGTATTGATACGAAACGTTTTACTGCGTCGAAATAAAATTGCATATTGGAATGTATTTTCGTTTATCAATATTATATAAGGCCACGGCATAGTGGTTACCGGACTGAGCCATCGATTTGTGAGGTAAAGCGTCTGGTTTATTGATGGGTGACCGGGTCTCATAAAGTTACATGCCTCTTGCTTCAAATAGCGGATTTTAGTCGGCTTCACTACGAGCGAATAGAGCCAGACTTGCAAATGTATTTCAGTTAATGTAAATAAAAAATAATATGAAAATTAAAATCTATTTTACAGAAATATCTCTCGTCTCGATCACGTAAAACGAGAATTACTATTTAATTAAGCATACAATTTTCCCAAACTTTAAAAATTAATAATACCTATTAAGTAATTTGAAAGCTTCATTAATCCACCTCCATTTTTAAAAACATGTTGATTTATTTAAACCGAAAAGACGAATGGCCGGAGAAAAGTTTCTCAATAATTTGTGTCTCTGAAACAAACATTTATCAATGCGATTTAATTAATATATCACTGTAAATTACAGATGTTCTTGCTGAATTGCAAAGTTAATACCCTTCTGACTGTTAATTGCTAAAGCATCGAATATATTATGCTACTGTTGCATAATGGTAATGCGTGATTTGATTCGCTATTTGAAATAGAACGTTTGAAGAGATCAAGCTTTAGACAGGTGACAAATATTTGTGGTCTTTTAATCAAATGACTGCTTCCGTGGTCCAGTAACTAGCGTATGCGTCTGCTGATTGTAGGTACTGGATTCGATTCCCAGGTCGGGCAAAAAGTGTAACTGAGTTTTTCTGAATTCTCAGTATCAGCACGGAGTCTGGTGACGTGCTATTACTTGGGACCTTAATAGGTATTCATGGCCAAATCTAATGTGAGTGTAATATTACACCTCTCCGAATCCCTTCGGGGATACAGGCATGAATCTACAAACAAAAGAAAATTATAATCGAAGTGTTTTTGATTGTTACATCGGTTTTGGTTCCTGTTTTACGACAGTCATCATTAGGTCACTCAAGCCTTTCAGGTTGCCTATAAATTCCAACGCCAATGTCCGACCTCATACTTATAGAAATGAAAGAAAAATGTTGTTTTATTGAATAACATTTCATTTCTTTTTTCTTTTTCATTTGTGTGGCCAACTCTAGTGACGGAGTTTTCAGACCATCTTAAGGCCTACGATATCACCTAAAGATTCATATCCTGAGAAAAAGACCAGGAACCACTGGCTTTACGTGCCCTCCGCACTCACCCATCCAAGTAGTGACTTGTGCAAGCGTTGCTGTCTTTGCTGACCTAATACAAACAGTCATCTAAGTTACGCTATGAGCGCTACGTGTATTTTCTTTTTTATCTTTAAACAGCGTATACAAAAGCATAAAATTAAACGACCAATCATAATTTTAATGAGAACATACTCTACAAAGTTTAAGTCATAATACGTAAACCCCAAGAATTTTATTATAAATCCGTCCATGCGGGCTAAGGAAACATTTTATTCAGCCTTGTTGCAAATGTTTGAGCAAATTAAGCATTTCTGTATAATCTATGTCGCAGAATTTTCAGATGGTGTCTTGGACAAGTTGTGGCAAGGTTAAGTAGCTTAAGACTTAGGTCCATTCTTATTGGACGAGGGATAGGGATGCAGAGTATTTGTCTCTTAGTAAGTAAGTTTATTGGTTGGTATTTATAGGACTGTCAACTTTGTATTGCATAATTTATTGCATTTATTCATACTGGCTTTTACATTCACAAGTATTCGGTTTAATCGTTAAATTGGGATCTTATTATACTTGGGAGTATAACGATATCGATATGGAAAATCATGATTCCAATTGTTTCTAAAGTCAGGCATTCCAAATCAAAAGGGATAAACTTAAATATTTTTTTAATTTTTTTATAGACTCACGCCTGTATCCCTGACGGGTAGGTGTAATACAACACCCTCATTTCGCCATGATTTTTATAGGTCCCACGTAATAGGGGTCCAGCCTATTGCCGTACCGGTCGCATTACCAGACTCCGTGCTGCTACTGAGAATTTCCTAACGGCAAAACCCAATAACACTTTGCCCGACCTGGGAATCGAACCCGAGACTTCCCAATCCCACGCGATCATTTATACCGCGAGACCAACGAGGAGAACTTAGATATTATTATACATGATATAAACGAAATAAATACCAATAATTTATAAGTCTTCTAAAATCTAAACAATGCTTTGAGAATATTGAGCTCAAACTTCTGAAAAATATCTCTTCGAAATTATTACTTGTTTTCAAGTAATATCAAAGCCTCAGTTAGAATGCATAATGGAATTTTCGAAATGTAATAAAGTCTATCATATAGCTAGAAATTAAAAGTTAGTGTGCATTACCTGTGCCCTATAAATAGTTTTTAAAATTCAAAAGTTATCTATATAAGACAAGCTGAAATAGAGGGTGAGAGCATATCATCATCAGCTTTTTATAAGTATAATCTATCACAACGCTGCCTTAGTGCGGGTTCTCTGCCTTCTCATTTCGTTTAAGAACATTACAGAAAACGATCAGATATGCAGGTGTCCTCGCGACGTTATCCTTCAGCGTTTGGCAAGTGACGTTTACCAATTTAATATGCGTTTACCAGCAAAAAGTCAGTTATGCGCACCTTAGGTTGGAACTCGAGACCATTTGTCTAGCGGTTTGTAAATTCCATAACAGTTATTAAGAAGGAACTATTATTTCTTAAGGTGGGAGTGAAAATATGGTTTTCTATTTGTCGTCCTTAGTATTATACAAGCCATTACTTTTCGTTATCAGAAAAGGAGCAGAGAGTCTTATATAAAGCTTAAAATTGTGAGCTGGCATTGCGAAACATCATAATATATTCTCAAGTGTGGGCAGACTTATATATTACGTCCGTAAATTTAAATTTCTACACCCCTATTTTTTAATTAGTGCAAAAACTTAAAGGACAGATTAACGAAGACATTATTATTGGGTATCATTTAAGCTATCGGCAATTTAATTAAAGGTTCGGCGTTACACCGAAACCGAAGGTTCCTAGGCGATTTGAGAAAAAATGGACTGTATTTAAAGGATGGCGAGTTCTGATCGCCTAGGATTGGAGAGGGAGAGAAAGTATGGTGTAGAAAGGAACCTCTTACCTTGCACGGCAATCTTCTTCTTCTCTGAAGGGCAGTCTCCTGGTGTTTTCGAAATGAAGCTGCTTGAATCACTACACTACACTATTCGTTTCACTTTCACTCGCGAGCGGGTTTGTTAGGTTTTCTTTGGTTGTAAGCGGTAATAATTATATGTGGCGGTGCTGTGCGGTGCGGTACGGTATGGCGGACACATTCTCAGCGTCTCGAATCTTCTGTCGCCGTTGATCAGGGCGGCCAATAGCGAGGCGTTTCGGGAGGGGATTTATGAAAAGGATCGCTTGGATTGGCCAAGCAGCGACGAACCATTGACATTGACGTGATTAGTTCTCGATGGAAAGGTAGATGGCGCTACCAATTAGTTTTGTGTTTCTTAAATAATATGATTTGTCCGCAAAATAGAAGATTTGCCACCAAAATGTAGTCACCAAACAATATAAAATCAATTCCACAATAAATCACCTAAAATCATGCTTATATAGGGTCTAGTACCAAATAAATGTTTTTGTATGTATTATAATAGGTTTTTCCTAATAAGTATTTAAGCAAAGTAATAAAGAGATCACCAATAAATCATATATTATGTCACTAGAAAAATTCATAAAGTTCCATCTAAACTAACTGGTAAAAAATCTAACTGGTAAAAAATACACTAAGTTGACGGCACTAAGAAGAGGACGGACCAAAATAGGAGCCCTGCATCGCAGGGCTCCTATTTTGGCGTTTAGGTAATTGAGGGGGTGAAGCAGAGGAGGTGAAGCGCACTGCTGCGAGGCGCCCCCCTGCATTCTCGTCGCGTGCGGACGTATTCTGGCGACATCCGTATTACAATATGTCAAAAACGCAAGCAAAACGTTTTAGCATATTGAATTGAGATATTGATATTTAAATTTATATATCATATTATTTCTAAACTATTATAATGAAAATCAATCTATTTGTACAATACAGGCATAGCGCAATTTTTATTCTCATATTTCATGAAAGTAGGTAAATACCTACGTCAACGTTATTTGGTTAAATAAAATACCAAGAGTTCGGTGACAAATAACAATTTGTTTATTTCTATAAAAGAATCTATACAACCTTTAGCAAGTTACAGAAAATAACACTGACTCTAAACAATTTTAACTCTAAACAAAATTGAAGAGGGTCATGAAATTCGAATGTCTTAATGGAACGTGTTTCCGGCGTCACTCAGGGAAGAGAGACCACTTATCTTCGATGCGGCACAGCCAGTGAGAGCGACCGGTCACTTCTGCGCCACGTTATATATAGGTTGCTGGGTGGAGGACGAGCGGCCAGACGAGAGTAGTGGCGGACGGCGTCAGCGACGACGTCACATAATTTTAAACCTGTGCCCACCCCATCCGGTATAAAGCTGGGGGACTATGTATGAATATTATATTAAGTAAAACACGATATAAAGGGCAAACAATATATTTATTTATAATTTACTAACGAAATACAGAGTTTACAGCTCATCAAAAGGTAGCTGTCTGCTACCACCCGGCAGGTTTTCTTTATTCTCATCGAATGTTAAAGACAGTTTGTGAGGTGATGAGGCTTCAATACTTATCTATTATTTGCTGTTGTTCACGAGGCACATTTTTATTTAATTTCCTTTTACGGCTTGGTATCAAAGAAACTTCAAGAACTGATGAAACATTTTCCTCTCCATGATCGCGCAATGCCATCCCTCGAGCTTGACGAGAATCAACAATTACAGGCGTTTTATATGAATTGCCTGCTCCAATTCATATAAAACGCCACAAGCTTTTCTTTTATTTTCGTCTCCCAGAAAACATAATCTCTTTCTATAATTTATATTTTTAATGGTATACTTTCGCAACCCCACACAGTAAATAAACATGTTTGTTTGCGTGTAACGCCCCTGAATTTGGTAATACCAATTACAATTTTTGTTTAGACTAGTCAGTTCACTTTCTTTCGCATGTTTCCATATTTGTATTTTATTTGCTCTTATACTATTTTCTAGGCCATTCTTATAGGCAACTATAGGACATTTAATTTCCACAATCGTGTTTGGACCTATTAATCCATTTGGCGTGGCATCAATAAACGGATAATCATTGTCCACGAATAATCCGCAAGGCTCGATTGTTACATGTTCTTGCTTCGCCAGTTGTTGCAAAGCCAGCCGTTTATTTTCTGCTCCTTCGCAACTCCTGTTACATTGCAAATATTTGATTTGTACATTATATTTTTAACTAAGTTGGCTTTACTGCTATTATCTCTTTTTTTGCCAATATACCAAAATTTTAAGCTGTCAACATATGCTTAAGCAATTCGAAACAGTCACTGCTATCCCACTATCCGTCAGCAAAAGCGGCATCACGTTCAGGTATTGCAGCTTTTTCCATAGATGAATTGCAGAAATTGAATGGCAGCTACTTCCCATTTTTCATAGACAGTGTCCTGAAGTTTGATATAAGTTAGTGCAGAAAAAATTGGTATATCCATGCAAGCAGTTATTTCTTAGAATTGCGAATATCCAATGCCCAATGAAGTGATTCCTGTGACCGCAGCTATATTTACATTAACACTATGTCTCTCTACATAATCTTCATTTGCGATAACAAATTCTTGTTTAAACATATTACATATAAATTTATATTTTGATGATAAACCATTTCTAGTTTCTCCTATCAGAGACATGTCTTTAAAATTACAGTTAAATTAAGAACTATGGCTGGATATATTTTGAAGATGCTGGATAAAGTATGGTATGTTTACGACTCTTCGGCCTTGTATTGGTTCAGGTCGTACATCTTCTTAGGCTTCGATATAGTATGAGTCGCCTACAATTTTTTTCTCTGAAAAAGAAAAGAAATGAGCAAGCGTATAATTATTACATTTATTTTAGGCACCATAGTTTTTACAAGGTTCTAAATTATACACCAGAGGAGTCATAAGTGAGTTTACCGCCTAGATAGGAAATGGAGTTGGAGGAGAAGCGGGCCAATAACGCTTCTCCTTCTTTTTATTAGAAATTAAATAAAGATTGGATGTACTGAGACATAACTAATAGTATATGAATAATCGAAGTTTTACACGATGTACCTAAGAGGTTTATGTTCACAACACAATAATATAATATAAGTTCCCGCTTGTGTATGGACTGCGGAGCGCCATTTTAGCGCTGTTTATTGTTCGTCGTGGCGACATCTTAAGGCGCTGATACACTTGAGCATTCACTTGTAACAGAACAGCGAGCATTCGCCGGTTTTTTGTTTTGGCGAACCGAACAACGAACAGAGCCGAACATATAGCCAAACATCGCTACGAACATTTTCACGAGCATTCTAGCGAATGCTCGCGACGATGCTCGCCAAAACATTGTCACAAGTCACAAAGATGTCAGATCTGACAGTGGCGTGTGCTACATCATAGACTAATATCAGAGAGGTTGAACTAGGATAAGGTTATATTTATTTCACCAATATATTATAATAATTGGAAATGCTACATTTTTATTTATCGGTTATATTAATAAAAAGAAAAGGAAAAGTAAAAGTCGGTGGCAAGCCAATCTGTTTCGACTTAGAAATGGAAGTGGAGGTCTACAATTAGTAGCAGTATTAAAACAACAAGAAATAAGCGGACACTTTAGAAATTTTCAGTTACGTCATCAGGGGATTTCGAAATTTTGTTAAACATGATTAGTCCGAAAATAACATCTTTGCGTAGAGACGGAAAACTCGACATCAAACCCTATACGATTGCCTCGTTGGTCTCGCGGCATAAATGTGCTCGTGGGATCGGGAGGTCCCGGGTTCGATTCCTGGGTCGGGCAGTGTTATTGGGTTTTTCTGTCACGAAATTCTCAGTAGCCGCACGGAGTCTGGAAATGTGCCCGGTACGGCAATAGGCTCGCCCCTTATTACGTGGGACTAAAGTATATCTGGCGAAAAGTGGGTGTAGAAATACACCTCTGCCTACCCCTTCGGGGATAAAAGGCGTGACGTTATGTATGTATGTATGTATGATTAGTCCTAAAATAGCCAAACAGGACACAAGGTTTAGAGCTGCAATCACGATAACAGAAAGGTTAGCAGTAACTCTCCGTTTTTAGCTACGGGAGATAGTTATGTAAGCTTACAGTATCTTTTTAAATTGTCAAGACATGCCATTAGATATATAATACCAGAAGTATGTAAAGCAATATCTGAGTTATTGGAAGAAAACATCAAAGTGAGTGCAAACAGTTTATTTTCATAAAAGTAAAGGCTCAATGTGATTTGCTTTAGCCCTATTCCTCTAGTATTTATGAATTCGTTAATTGGCTCATTTTGCACAAATCGGTAAGACTGCCATCATAAGCATTTCCGTCCTGTTGGCTTGCATTTTGTACAGCAGCAGAAGTAGACGCATTTGATAGAGAAGACTGCTCTGTGCCATAGCCCCGAAAACTCCCATACATATCTGTATCGTAGCTATCAAGTTCTCCTTTATCAGCGCTATATAGTTAATTAGATATCATCTGTTGGACATGGTTTTTTGTCTTCTCAGTATATTTTCTTATTTGCTACGAACATCCCAAAGGTACCGAACTCATCATTCAGGGTGTTAAGAGAATTTGTTGAATTTTGTAGTGTATCAAATGCTGATCGCATCATCATGTCAGCATCCGTCTTCCGTTTTCTTTTATTACGTTGACGTTGAGGTTTATTAAAATTAAATAATTCGCGCTGATACGAACCTCATTTAAAAGTTTGAGACTTTTTTCATAGACATTTTGATATTTTATCCATAGAGATTGTATTGATATTCGTATTAATGCTGTAATAATATCAATAACAAACTTTACAGACTAGCTTCAACTCGCGGCATCGCCGACATGGTTGTCAGTTATCGGAAAAGAAGGTAGCTTAATGTGATGTATAGCTGCTATTCCGCAATAGTTAATCAAATATGAATTTACTTAAAAGGGTAACAAAAATCTATCAATCATCACAAGCTTTGGCAATAATAATAGTTTATGTGCGATATGCAACCACAAAATGCCTGTGAAATTAAAGGGCCGCATGTATAAGGCGGTTATAATTCCTGTCGTACTATATGGAGCTGAGTGTTGGGCTACAAAGAAGATGGATGAGAAACGATAGCATGTGGCAGAGATGAGTATGTTACGATGGATGTGTGGAGTGACAAGAATCGACAGAATTAGGAATGATTACGTAAGAGGTAGTATGAAAGTGGCGCCCATTGATGAAAATATAAAAGGGAGTCGATTGGCCTGGTATGGACATGTTATGCGGAGAGATGTGATGTATGTACGTAAAAAAGGGATGAATATGCATGTAGAAGGACGAAAAGGGAGAGGACGGCCAAGGAAAAGATGGATGGACTGTGTGAGGATGGATATGAAAGCGAAAAGGGTAAATGATCGGATGACTGGTGACAGAGAAGTATGGAAGAGAAGGACATACTGCGCCGACCCCAGATAAATTGGGACCAGGGCAAGACAATGATGATATATAAAATCATCTGCGGCAAACAGGATGTTTAGATTGTCGCTAAAGGATGTTGAGTCATTTTGGTTTAATCCCTCAACAACATTGGATGTGATACCAAATGATCGGTTATGGGGTACACTTTATTTCGTATCATTAAGCCCAAGTCAATATCCAACCCGAACATAGTGTAACCCGATGTCCTCTGCTGGTAAACAGACTGCCAAGGTATAAATTCACACACATACGGTTTGGCGAAACACATAAGCAAGGTACTACAACCGTTAGCAGGCAAGACACACTCTTTCGTGAAGGACTCTCACCACTTTATAGAAATTATCAAGAGCACGAAAAAGGAACCAGACGAGGTGATGGTGAATTTTGATGTTGAGTCACTATTCACCAATGTTCCTGTTCAAGATTGCTTTGAGTTCGTACAGAGGAAATTAAGGTAAAACGGTCTGTCTGATGATTACACAGTTCTACTTAAGAATTGCTTGGATGGTAACTACTTCTTATATCGTGGACAACACTACCTCCAGATCGATGGAGTGGCTATGGGTAGCCCTATAGCACCGGTAATGGCCAATATCTCGATGGAGCACTTCGAAGAATCCATAGACATGCAGGCATCAAATGTGAACCTATGGAAGAGGTATGTGGACGATATCTTCTGCATCATGAAGGGGAACCAGCAAGACGTGGAACAATTCGCAGACAAATTGAACTCCATACATCCAAACATCCGATTCACATACGAAATGGAGGTAGACGGATCGTTACCCTTCCTCGTCATTAAAGTGACAGTGAGAGATAATGGTACTCTTGGACACACTCTATATAGGAAAGCGACACACACCGACAGGTATCTTAACGCCAACTTGCACCAGCATCCGCGGCATTTGGATTCCGTCGTGTCCTCGTTAGTGAACAGAGCGTATGACCTGTGTGACCCTGAACAGTTAAATAGTGAGCTGTCACATTCTATCGACATTCATTCTGAGAAAGCCCATCACTAACATAACAGAAACACTAATGACAGAAGCTCGGTTCGGCGAAAAGCTCGTAACGAATTTACTGTCCATTCGCGAGAATGCTCGCCAGATCGTTCGTAAGAATGCTCGCTGAAAACACACTCGTTTGTTTTTCTGCCTTGTAACATTCGCGAGAATGCTCATTACAGGTGATTGCTCAAGTGTATCAGCGCCTTTAGGCGTTCTGACAAGCCAAAGAATTTGCAATGATAGGTACATAAAATGATTCAATTTTATGATATTACTATTTCAAATATTGAAAACTGTGGCAGCTGTGTAGTGTGAGAATAATTTATATAATTATATTATGGATAATCGATAATCTATAACATAGTCAGTCATATAAGAGTCTTATGAATATGACTAATTTGTGTAAAAATTTTACATATTTTATACCCACTTGGCCAAGGATGTGTTTTTATTACGACGTTTTCTCATACAAATGCTTCGTAGTACTTTATTTCTCTTATCGCCCATTTTTATTCTTCTAATTATATAGTTATTATAAGCACAGAAACAATAACACATGAAACACAACAAGAATATAAAATTAGGTCCTAATTATTTGTGTCCATAGTCACATGAAAAGTCTATTTGATTCAAAGTATTCAGTCTATAACATAAAATTACGAACTCAAACCGGCGTATTACAATAACAAATAGGTTTACGTAAAATTTCGTGCAGCGGAGACGCAAGCGACATGACCTATCTCTTACAGGGCTCATAGCCGAATGATGAAGTCTGGGCGGGGCGTAAACTAGCAACCAACACTCAGTGCACCGCTTATGCTAATAAGGTTTAAATTGCCGAGGCGTTTGACATTGATGGGATCTACCGAGCGTCAAAATCATAGACGTTTTTTCAGATGTTATTGAATTTAAAAAAATATACACTAATAATATGAAAATGAATAGGGTAATTCTTTAGTTCATTAGGTTTCCTACTACAATATTATTAAATAAAATAGTTCATAATATTTTCTTGGGTTTACGCGAATGTTACACATTGAAATTAAACTACAGTTTACGGATTTTATCGCGTTATATTGGTTTCACTTGTTATTACATTTAAACCGAATGACTAGAAGAACAAGCCAGCCATAGTAGACAGACAACCTGCTGTCCTCCCATACATCAAGGGCGTGGCCGACAAGATTGGCTACATCTTGAAGCGAGCTTCAATCAAAACTTTCTACAAGCCGCCAACGAAGATAAGCCGATTATTACCATCTGTCAAGAGTCAGTTACCCTTACAAGAGGCCGGGGTTTACAAGATAGACTGTGAGTGTGGGCTCTCATACATTGGACAAACCAAGAGAAGCATAGGCATTCGACTAAAGGAACATATAGCTGACATTAAACACAAACGCTCGACGAAGTCTGCTGTGTGTGAACATGTAGAACAAGGAACCAACCATTACCTGCGATTTGATAAACCACAGATACTCGCAAAAGAACACCGCTTTATTCCAAGAATGATACGAGAAGCTATTGAAATTAAAAAACATCCTAATTTCAATAGGGAAGATGGTTGGAATGTTTCTCCAGCTTGGGACCCTGTTATCAGGCTAATGAAATCCAAGAAGGACAAAGTCACCAGAAGACATCAAGACACAGTGAGCACATTCTGCGTAGATAGTAACACCAATAGTTGAAAAATGTTCGGGTACTTTGAGATAACTTTTAAATTCAAGACAAAGACAAATACCACCTCAGTCTGCCGTGAACATGAATCCTGTAAAGAATTTGAAACGTCGGCTAGTAATAAAAATGTAGTTTCTAGATCATTCGGTTTAAATGTAATAACAAGTGAAACCAATATAACGCGATAAAATCCGTAAACTGTAGTTTAATTTCAATAAACTAGTACAGTTTACGATCAAAATAATGCAAACAGTGAGACGAAAGATTATTTTCTGCCTCGTTTTTGTGATTTTTTTACCGTGATTCTATTTTACATACATGAAATATTTTTTAAAAGCCTCTTGTTCAGACTTTTGACTTTAAGCTCTATTTTTTGCTAGCTTGTAATATGTACCGTTATGGCTAGTTGGGCGACGAAAAATTAGGCGTTTCACTGTTTCTGAGGTGTAACAGCGCCTTAAGGGTCACAAGAGAACCTAACATAACCTTTTCTTTTTTTTTTTTTTATTAGAAAGAACCTGTCAAATTGACTTCACGCTGCCTGATGGTAAGCTGACAGTGAAGTCCTACTTACTTGATTTACAGTCTCACCTAACCTTACAGGCATACGTTGATTTTTAAGCTTTAGTTACATACGACCTATCGTTGAACATATTTTCGTTAAAATTATAAATTGATGTATTAAATTGGTAACGAATACTATTATTTTAATAACTGAACGAAATAAAATTTAACTACTGTATTGGTGACAAAATAACAAATAAAAAGGAGTCGCAGTCAGGGATCGATAAATAATCGATTTATTTGGTGACAGATCTACCATTCTGAGCACAAAGCTATTATTTAAGTAATACAACTATTATTATAAGAACGAAGTTTATATTCATCTAATGCACCACAATTTTATTGGTAATCCATCTCTTATTTTACACATATATTAACATGTAACATTAATAGTATGTATTTATGTATGTATGTTAAAATTAATTTGATAATTCATACCTGGGAACACTTTTTGTTTATCTGAGAACGAAAATATTTCGTGGCGATAGATCTATTTATTTGGTGATACAACTTGATGACAAATATAAATTTTGGTGACAAGAAATATAGTCCCCATTATTATCATATATGTGACGTAAGAATTTCATAATATCAACAAAGAGCAAAGTTATTATCATTTGTTTATTGTAGAAAATCTCACTTAAATCATAGTCATATTTTACAATCCATTCACTAATTCATTGATAATATTCCATCCTGCTCATTCGCATTCTCTCTGTCGCACTTATGATGTAGGTAGCCATAGAAAATAAAATTAAGAAAAATAATAAATGTAGGTAGTTATTTTTTAATTTTGTTAATTCTACCCTCTCCTTAATACTTCATTCGGGCTTAGGACCGGTAAAATTTATCATTTTACAAGTAATTAAATACGGAGGTATGTAATTAGAAAGCAAACTATCATAGCCAATCTTGCCCACGGAAGCCATGGCAATGAGAGCAGCGCGATGAAAATCAAGGCAAAAACATCAAGTAACCAAAAATCTATTAACAATTCACAGTATCTAATTAACACGTCACAAACAAACATAAGATAAATGGCATTCTATCGAATGCTTAATCAAAAGGACAAACTTATTCAAATATAAGTTAGACCTATCTACGGCGATGAAAGAAAAAATGTCCAGTAATATAAAAATCGAATATTTAAGTTTATGGCGCAAAAACGCAGGCACGTATACACGTCGTTCCACGTCGAGCACCAAGCGACACTATTATGCAACGTTTAGCGCACAGGGTTGGAGGACGCAAGTCCTTAGACAAAACAATATTCTTAAATATATTTAGGAAACGGCGATGAAAGGTAGTTCTAGGACAAATGCATTTTTATTAACCATTCGTTGTTTTGTTTAAATCTTTATATATTTCTTGTGTGCGAGTGTATGTTACTGAACTCCTCCTAAACGACTGGACCGATCTTGATGAAGTTTTTTGTGTGTGTTCAAGGGGACTTGAGAATGGTTTAGATTCACAATTTAGTCCACTGGAAAATGTTTTTTTACTTAATTTTTAATTTGTAAGTAGTTGTGGATTTTGGAATGTTTCACATTGGAACCGACGGACTACGCTGCTATCGCAGTGTCAAATCTTATAATAATTATTTCGTCAAGGAGTACATCGAAACCTTACCTGAATAATAAAACATTAAAAAATAAAGATATCGAGTCGACAACATATATCCGCAAAATTTTGATTGTCGAGTATTTTGTTAAATTCTAATGGTTCTGACAGACAAATCACAGTCGCCATATTGGCCGATCTAGCGAAACGTCACAGATATCGGATACCACAGTCTTTACTAAGTAGTTTGTATGTGTAAATACTTTTTGCAGTTATATTTCTTAAACAGTTAAAACGACAACTTTTATGGAAGTATCTGCCCAATAAAGGAGATTTGTATCAAATATAAAAAAAATATTAAAATATCTTTACTAATATAATAAAGCGGAAGAGTTTGTTTGAACGCGCTAATCTCAGAAACTACCGGTCGGATCTGAAAACATTATTTTTGTATACGATAGCCCAGTTATTCCGGAAAGCTATAGGCTATATAACATAACGCTTCGACCCTTTGGGTCCGGGAAAAAGGCTAAAAAGGCTAAAAGATAATGTTGGCTAATCAGGAACTAGCAGTCGGATTTTAAAAATTGTTATTGCCTATGATAGCCCAATTATTCCGAAAGGCTATATAAAATTGCGCTACAACTTTTAGGGCCCAGACAAAAATAATAAAATGGTCAAACCAGAAGGGGGAGGTTAGGGTCAAAGGCAAAAAAAGGTTAAACGAATAGGACAAAATCTATATGGGTATAGTTTTCGAGATTTTCGGGACGTTGATTAATAATATGAAATTTATTTAGTGATCCAAGATGGCCGACGGGAAATCAAAGATGGCGGATGAGAAAATTTTAAAAATCAATATGGGTATCGCCTTCGATATTTTAAGGGGTGGGGAATCGAAATACATCATCTATTTCGTGATCAAAGATGGCGGATGGGAAATCAAAGATGGCGGATGGGAAAATTTGAAAAAAGTCAATGTTGGTATTCTTCTTTTCAATTTAAGAGCTGTGCTCTTGTCGGTGGAGTGTACGCCATATATTTCAGTCTTCGGCCAATACCTTGACCTCTTTATACGACATGACCTTTGCTTTTTCTTTCATTTGATCCGTGTATGCCCGTCTGGGTCGACCTCTTCCTCTCTTTCCTTCTATTTTGCCTTCCAATATGAAAGGCAAAATAGAAGGAAAGAATATGTTGAAAGGAATGGGGAATCCAAATACAACATCTGTTTCGTGATTCAAGATGGTGGATGGGAAATCAAAGATGGCGGTTGGGAAAAATTTAAAAATCAATATGGGTATCTGATGATTTAGGGGTTGAAAAATCCAAATACAACATCTATTTCGTGATCAAAGATGGCGGATGGGAAATTTAAAAAACAACAATATGGGTGTCGTCTCCGATGTTTAAAAGGATGGGAAATCCAAATATAACACTATTTCGTGATCCAAGAGGGCGGATGGAAAAATTAAAAAATGAATATGGGTATCGTCTCTGATGATTTAAGTGATGGTGAATTCAAATACAACAACAATCCAAATACAACATCTATTTCGTGACAAAGATGGCGGATAGGAAATCAAAGATGGCGGACGGGTTTTTTTTTAAAAGTCGATATGGGTATCGTCTCCGATATTTTAAGGAATGGGGAATTCAATATTATATAAAAATCTATGTCCATTTATAGACTCTGAAATGATAAGAGATTAAGCGCTAAGTCAATGGTAACTTTGGAAAAGGGGCTTGTAAAAAAGGGAATTCAATAAAAACTCTTAAAAAGGCGAAACAGAGTTCGCTGGGTCAGCTAGTATATGAATGAATGTATTCCGTAACAATACTTTAACTATCCACGTATCAAATAAAACTAGGTTTTTATATAAATAACCAATAGATTTTTATCAATAAAACATCAAGGTGATGTGTGAACAAACACGGCAATGAAATATTTCGAGGTTTAGTAGTTTTTTTTTTGAGTATCTATTAATCCTATTTAATTAAATATTTAGTGCTACACATAGATTACTATTTCACCTAACCAGTAAAAAAATTTGAACATTATAACTATGTTTTATAGTACCGATTTCATTGATGCCACGTAATTTTTGTTCCCAGGAAATTCACCCTTTCACGATTATAATAGTAGTGCAATTATAAAGTGTAAAAGCTCAGTAGGTTAAATTGCGTCTGAAGACAAAACATGAATCTAAGCTATAAATTTTACTAACTGTAACCTATAGCACAAAGATGTGGACATTCATGATGGCCATATTACGTACACTAAACGTCACTGCAGGCTTTAGACCAAGTAATAATGAGGTTTACTTGAAAGGCAAACTTATAGAGCAGTTTACTCATTGAGCATTGAAAGTTATGGCATAGCATATAGAAGGTAGGTTAATTAGCTTAAATGGTAGTTTATTACGATGAACTTATACTTTCACCGTGTATGTAATTATCTATACATACATGTACATAATAATTATATAACGAAGAGGACTTCATTATATAATAATTTTCCTATTTTTGGGAGCAGGGTCACAAGAGAACCTAACATAACCTATTAAGTTTTCTGAGTGGATAACTTTCCCGAGCGGACGAAACTTTTCATATCAAATGATATTTTGTAAAAAGATCATCATATTTGGTGTACAAATAGTATTTTAGTGTGCAAGTCAGTATTTTAGTGAAATAATAAAGTTTTTTTGCGTAACTCACTTTAGTATGGCAGAAACGCCTAAATGCACGGAAATTCGTCCTACTTGCCACAAAATCCGTAAAGTATACTCCAGAAGTTACATCTAATTCATTAAGCATGATATTACGTTCGATTTGACAAAGACTATACTCCCATAGAAATCGAACGTAATAGTGCTTACTTAGGGAGTTGGTCAAAATAGTGAAAAGATCATTCTTCTGTGTATTCCATAAACCGCTTTTTTTATGTGGAGTAATCCTCTTATTGGACTTCCACTGCGCAGAGATCACCAGAGGGGTGTGCCGGACTTCTACCAGCTAAACCTGAACTGTGTTCTTTTTTGCTTATGGCCGGGGGCGTGGGATCGATCAAGCATTCACCGCTCCCATTCCATTAACCCCTTGACCCTCGATAGACAAGCAACGTTGGACAATGAAGCAACAAGTGATAGTATTTCAGAATCTGACTCCACGTTTGGCGTAGTGGTTAAAGCCTTGTCGCCTTACCGCTTGACACTGCGCCGCGTATAAAGCCGTGTGGAGATCCCACTATTGTGGGTTCGATCTCCACAGAAAACAATATGTACTTTCTTTACTGATCAATTGTTGTATTGAGTTCACTGTGTCCGTTGATTGTATGTTTGTAAACTTGTAAAGTCGTTCGCGACACTGGATTTATTCCTAGCGTGGGAGTTGTCGATAGAAAGAAACAAAAAAGAATCGCAACTCTCAACTCCTCGGTGAAACTGTCAGCTTAGCGTACAATCATAATGTATACAATACAATATGAACAGTAGCGGCTCGTTCAAAGGAGCGCTGGAGCAATGAACTCCCAAAATTATAAAATTATACAACTCATATAAACTTATTCTATAAACATGCTCAATATTTTTAACCGACTTCAAAAAAAAGGAGGTTCTCAGTTTGACCTGTATGTATGTATGTATGTTTGTTTGTCCGCGATTATCTCGCGTTTGCCTGAACCGATTTTGATGCGGTTTTCAGAAAAGTATTTGTTTCACTTAGGAGAAGGTTTTAGGCCCTTAACCGACTTCAAAAAAAGAAGGTTCTGAGTTTGAGCCGTATATATGTAAGTTTGCCCACGATTAACTCGAGTTTGGATGAACTGATTTTTATTCAGTTTTCAGCAAAAAGTATTTGTTACACTTAGGAGAAGGTTTTAGGCCGTTAACCGACTTCAAAAAAAGAAAGTTCTGAGTTTGACCCGTATTTATATGTAAGTTTGCCCACGATTAACTCGAGTTTGGCTGAACCGATTTTTATGCAGTTTTCAAAAAAAGTATTTGTTACAGTTAGGAGAAAGTTTTAGTATTTTAACCGACTTCAAAAAAAAAAGGTTTTCCGTTTGACCCGTATACATATATTGGTTCTTAGTATGTTTGTATGTATTACGTGTGTGTGCGCGCACGCGCGTATGTGTATTTGTATGTGTACCTACGTGTGTGTGTGTGTACGTGTGTAGGTGTCTATGTCTCTGCGATTAACAAAAAACAAAGAAAGTCGGTGAAAAAATCAAATGCGAGAGCATATTTCTCATTCTTGTCATTTCGGATAAGGCTCTGTTGCCGTGGGGATGGTTGAGTAATTTGTTTGAGTCAATATCACTTAAAGCCATGCCTTTTCGGGATTTGACCCGACTCAAGGCAACAAAGCATTGGCCTTTAGCAAAGATTTTAGGCCCTAGGTCGATTACTGCGGAACTAAGTGTACATTCTTGCAACTTAATTGTGGACCGTCACAGCCCAACTCAATTTGACTGGCACCATCCGCCTCTCGATATCACCATAACCGCGATTGCTTGATAGGTCGCCGTCACTGGAGCTATGGAAATGTATCCATCATCATCTTTAAGACGCAATGCTATTGATGGATCATCAAATAATATCAAAATGGCATCAGGCAGTTCAGCTGGCTCAAGTTGATCTCTTCGTAGTGCCGACCATTTAAATCCTTTAGGAACACCGATTGCCCCGTTCGCTAAGCCATCCGTTATTGGCATATTTCTCCGGAGCATAATACGAGAGCTCATAGCCAATTCAATAGTATGTACAAGTCCGCCGCATTTGTTTGGATCAGCCGGAGCAGCATTTGCGGAGGGCGTCCTTCCGTATGTAGCTGATTCCCTAGACTCATCTCTCTCTTGCAGCATCAAGCCTAAGCCCATAGGCACACAGAATAAAAGAAGGTACCTATGTTAAAGTCATGATTACAGACTGATACTAGCAGAAAACTTATCACTAATATAATTGATGAATCTAACTATAAACAAACTATTAATTAGCCCAAAACTTAAAGTAAATGGAGTACCTATCACTAAAAAGTATGAAATAAAAAAAAAACGAAAATGAAAACTTAAAAATCGCAACAAAAATGTTAACTAGGTAATCAGTTTCTTTTTAAAAAAAAGAGAACCGCCTTCAAAAAATCGACCCACTGAAAAGTACGAAATAAATTTTACATACGCTAACCCTAATCCTCTCAAATTTCCTTTCGAATTTCTCCCAAAAACTATTTACTAAATTTAACTAAATACTTAGTTTTTGAAGTCGGTGCCAAACCAACATAAACAAAAAAGAATACTGGCAAACAGAGAAAATAATACGACGAATGTATCAAATCAATAAAGCCTCAAAAAATATCTGAACAAATAAAATTTAAAATAATCCACCTATATACTCTAAAAAGCAATAAATATATAAAAAGTATGAAATAAATGCTTAATTATAAAATAACTATACTTCTTAGCTATTTTGGGCTGTAAGGTACCTATGTAGATTAAATGCGCTGGTTTGGAAAGGATGACGCCAAACAATAGGCTTTTAGTGGGATTTGGTTTGGCACCGACTTCAAAAACTAAGTATTTAGTTAAATTTAGTAAATAGTTTTTGGGAGAAATTCGAAAGGAAATTTGAGAGGATTAGGGTTAGCGTATGTAAAATTTATTTCGTACTTTTCAGTGGGTCGATTTTTTGAAGGCGGTTCTCTTTTTTTTAAAAAGAAACTGATTACCTAGTTAACATTTTTGTTGCGATTTTTAAGTTTTCATTTTCGTTTTTTTTTTTTAATACACACCTATTCTCTTTTCTATAATGCATATCTACAAATAAGTATTTGACTACTAAACTTCATCATAATTTTGTGATTTGTCAACACTTTTGAAACATACGTAGGTATTTTTGTTGAGTGGAGCGCTCATAACAGCGCTCTTAGTTGACGAAAGCTTAGTACAACGCTTAATGCTGAAACGTAATGAGTGCGAAAGAGAGAGCGTTCTATGCGCTGGGCGCGTGAGATAAAAGATTTGTATGAGAAATAAGGCAAATACGGAGCGGCGCTCCTGGCTAGCTTGACGAGGTGCGCGTGCGCGAATATATTACCCGACTAAATTACATGACCATTTACCACGAAGAAAAATTAAAACGTGTGCGCCGTTTTTTTTTTAATAGTGTTTTGCCGGATCATTTGAATGTAAACAAAAGCAAAACATTTCTCTGCAAACTTTGGTATAATTAGAAAAGGATTGGTGTTTAAAATATTGTTAATTGTATGTTTGATCGTGTATATAATATATGTTTAAGTAAAAGACAGTTAAATTTTGTAACTAATATGGAATATAACAGCATAAACTTTATAAAAAACTGTGAAAAAACTTTTAAAAACGACCAATATGATAAAACGCTTTGGTTATGTGGTTGCGAAAATGCGAAGGAAGTAAGAAGCGGTTTTGTTTTCCGTGTATTTTGTTTAGTGGCGCCGGAGTTGATACTGCGTGGACGGTTCAGGTAGGTACCTATCGATGACTTAGCACATCTTACTATTAATTGTAAAAGCATTCACAAAATAAATTGTAAGCAGTTTCATCTTCTTTTTTTGTGAACACCCAATATAATCTTTCACGAGCCGCCTCTGAATATGAATGTACGCATTACCTTGTACATGAAAGATTGACATATGGCACGTAAAATACACTCATTCATAAGTTCAAATATAAATACAATTATCATTAGTGCAAAACGATTTCCGGTAAAGACACCGCGTGTTTACGATCATGGCTAGTGACGTCACTTTCGTCTTTCAAACGTTTTGTACACACAGCGCCAAGTCGTGTAAACAGTTGCAGTACGATTTTGATACCTATTTGCTACACCATAAGAACGGTACAAATGTCAAAGTGTCTAGCTTGACGAGTAGCTGTCTGTACAACAATAAAACAATGTAATGAGGAGAGCCACACCCGTGTTAAATAGTTTGTGATTCTTATTTAAATACTGGTAACTGAACTGACACTATAAAGTTAATTAGGTGTGCGCCAATTGTAATTACATATACTGCTGTTCGCCTGCTGCAGGCTTAACAAAAATGATGATATACAAATAGTACAAGACTCCAGATAGTTGTTAAAACTTTTTTATTGCTGTGGTTGGAGGCTTTAGTACGGACATTCCTTTCCCTAGGTACTCTTTTCTTTCTTCTTCTTTCTCATATGAGTGTGTGCCCATCTCTGGTGTCGCAGTCTTCAGACTACCCGAAATCCTTCAAAGTGGCCCATTTTTCTTGACCTGAGACAAGAACGACGACGACGGCTTCACGTGTCTCCGAAGCACGATAGCGCTTTGATTTAAATGCCAGACCCATTAAGTGTCACCCATCAAAGTGTCCAAGTGGAGGCCCGTGTAAGCGTTGCTTAACTTTGCCAAACTTTTACGAACAGCAAGCCAAGTCATGTCATGAGCGATACACTACCGTATTCACAGTAACCAGGGTTGGAGGTGTGTGTAAACTGTATGGTCATTTCAAGCATTATACACATACCATATACCACGATATCTTCCATTTCCCTTGTTACCGAGGTTACAAGAACACCTCTCACACGAATTTTCGATGAGATTTGGGCGAAACAGACCAGAACAAAATTTTATTTTACCCATGAAGCCACATGTGGATGGTACGTTAAGCGTAGTTAATAAGAACGAAAATAAATAACAAAGTTGTTGTTACAAAATGATATTATCAACAGATTTAAATTCATCGAACAGCCTTCAAATATAAATGCAATTTACTGACAGAAAAGCTATGAAAAGAAATCAGTAGCACTACCAGAATTTCAACTCAAATATAAAACACAAAAACCGGATAGTGAAAAACTACAATTTGTTTTAGCCGACATCTATTGAGAGCAAACATACCGAATGTGCAGGACATTTCAACGTGAAATTTACGCTCGAATAAAATCTCAAAAATCTGTAGTCATCATCATCCTCTTAGCGTTATCCCAGTTTCAATCTGGGGTCCTGTTACTAGTCTAACCGGATTTGGCTGAATATTAGCTTTTCCACGGAGCGACTGCCTCCGCAACCCGAAGGGATAGCGATATTCCATGGTTTAGACTAGTGTCAGTTTATAAGAAGGTTGTGACGCCCTGTAACGATTGTCAAAGATCTTCATGACAACCGGGACCGACGGCTTAACGTGCTCTCGAGGCAAGGGACAAGCGATAATTAACAATTCAATACGCACATAACGCTGAAAAGTCATTTGTGCGCGCCGTGGATTCGAACCCTCTGCATGGCAGTCTGTTGGTATCTCCACTAGGCTATCGCTCAAAAATCTGTAGTGACGCTCATAATTTTACACAGTCATACTGGTATGTATGAACCGGCTGTATTTTATACACAGGTATAAAAGATAAAAAAGCTTATATAAACAAGCTCCAATACCAAAATAAAATTATCTGGAGCTTATTAATTTCTTGTCTTCTTACCGTTCGAAGCCTAAAGTCATACTCACACATTTACATAAAGAAAAATATTATACTCTAGCATGCTTTCATTTTAAAATTTTCATATATTTAATCAATTTGATTTTTAAATCTATCGTTCCTAACTACACTATCATCATATTTTGTTAAAGTCGATGGAAGGCGCTGGCATCTGCAATACAGTGTTTCTCATTAGTACAGATAGCGATGATACATTATACTAGCTATGAACCCTTTTTTTTTTTTTGGTATCGGGTTGGAGAATCCTCATGGAGTCCCTCCGCCCCGGGGGGGAAGGACGAAGGGGACTGTCAGACTCTTACTGACTAAAAACCAACCCGTGCTCCTCATGTACCCATGTGTCGGAGGGTAGGGTTTCAGCAAAGCATTCCTCGCTACCCCCCGACGGGTATTGGCCCGCCAGATGGTCAGGCGGGCCCCGAACGAAACCCCCTTGGCGGCGGATGAAGGTGTTGGGCTCCGCCGCCAAAACACCCAGCGGCCGCAGAGGATAGGGAGGACGGCAACGCAACACCGCATCTCCCCTTCCTCTGCGGCCCCACCGCGACGCAACGATGGTGCGCCCCCATTTGGTCGCGGGAGATAGGGCGCGGGGCAACGCAACACCCACACGCCTCTCCTCCCGCGACCGCACCCGACTGCGAGGGACAGACAGAACTGTCCCCGCACCCGCACCATGGGACGCATCCTACGCAGGCCTCTACCAAGCCCACGTGGAGCGTCCCCTCCCGGGATCCCGCTTAGCTTCACCGTGGGTGGCTTCTAGCCCACGGTTACTGAGCCCGCCCACCACGACAAGGTGGAGATCCCACGGGGGGGAGCTATGAACCCTAAAATTGTTTATATCTGTTTGTACCAAAATTGTTAACCAAAAAGTGAAGGGAATAAATTATAAAAAAGTATTAAATTATTATTGAATTATGAAAGCTTCATTTTCCAATCATTTGTCGCTGGTTCTTTTGTATCAAATAAGTCATAAAAATATGTTTTTTTTTTCACCTAGGTCCGATGTCTATTTATAGACTACCAAGTATACCTAGGGAGCTCGTGACCAGGATTTGGTGCTATGATTCAGTGGAACAAATGTCGGATTGAAGAAAATAGCATTTGTCTTTAAAAGGCAAAAGTCGCTGATTAAATTATGTGACGAAGTCTTTTGTATTTAGATTTTTCGGACTTACATATGAATAAGATTTTTTACGCGTGCAATCGTGAAAGTATTTAATTTAAAAATCTAAACAGAACCTAATAATGTCTCATCTTATGAAACTTCTTACAAACGAAAAATTTATCGTAGAAGATTTTACAATCAAGTTTAAAAACCAAACCAGTTATAACGATAAAGAAATACTTAGGACTATCGTTCCGTCATTATATTATCTAAAAAAAATTATAAAATCTCGATGCTACAGGTAAAACGATTTCAATAAATGACGCGTGTTAAAATTTATAGAAAGTTAATTTGAATAAGGAAAAAGGAATAAAAAATGGGAGGTATCTTAATAATAGACAAGCGTTTAGAAATTATATTGAAACTCATCGATGCGCAACCGATAATTGCTTGATAAAATCAAGTTTTTGATTTGAGAATTATTTCAAATAATTCACAGTTGATGCTGCTTCAATATCACGGAAACCAGAAATACGGTGACTGGTCACATTCCGGTAAGAATTGCGGAGGCTAGCCTCTTGCAAGCTGGGTTGTTGCTCAAGGTCTAGGTAGGGACGAAGGACTTCACGAGTGTCAAAACTCGTTGTCATCTAAATATATAAAATCCTTGCGTTACTGACTGACTGACAGACACGCTACAGCCGAAACTATTGGGCGCAGGAAGCTGAAATTTGGCATGTATGTTCCTTGGGGACCGAAGGGAGAAAGAAGGGATTTCCCGAAATTCCCACGGGATCGGCCAAAACGGTTAATTTCAAAAAAATGCAGGCGTAGCTGCTGGCGCCCTCTAGTCAACATATAAGATTTTGATACTGGGTTCGGTGCTATGACACTTTTCATAGCACCGAACCCAACTGGGAACTGCTGTCGTGGGTTAAAATAGTCCAGTCAAACCCATTTTACTGACTGAATGGTGCCCAGCATTTCTTTCTTTTTCATATTATCAACGCTATTCATTTTTGGACATACTTTTTGGACTAGCTTACATATAAGCTAGACCAAAAAGTATGAAATCGCCTCACGTCAAACATACGATTTGTAATGTACAGTCGCGGTCTGAAAGTGTTTACCACCTTAAGGCTTATAATTGCATGAACACATCAATGACACAAGGAGGACGATATTGTACTAGGACTACTAGGCAACCAATCTATGATAACATGCGTTGCGTAGCAACTGGTGTCAATAACAATTTATTATTCCACATTTATGATATACGTTCATTTAATTACAAGCGTGATATTTACACTGAAACTAAAATATTTGTAGTCTTTAAATAATGTAATTTTAAACTTGCTATTTACGATTTTGGTATTTGTAATTAATAAGTTTATCAAATGACTTTTAGGGGCGGCACATATCTGACGGAAGATCCGTCGAACGTATCTTCGGTCGCGTATATTCCGTCAAATGATTCGGTACACACCTGACGGAAAATGCGTCGAGCGTATCTGCACACATTTGCTAAAAGCGTGGCTATTATGCACACATACAAGTTTGTTCGTGCAGGGCCGTACTCAGGGCAGCTCAATATTTTACTGTCATATTCTTTTACCTAATCATTTTTCGTGTTCCCTGATGTTATGTAGTCACTGAAGACCGGTAGTTATTTATATTGTAATTCGAGTTTGACTATTAAAAATATGTCGGACTTAAGAGATTTTTATAGTAGCCAACAAGCGTTATTTCAATATATTTCCTATATAGGTATGAAGGTTCAAAATTAAAAGACGATGATACGATTTGGTTACGGTTTTTAAGAAAATTTATACAAATGATATAGAAGGGGTTACAGTTGCAGCGCATGACACAAAATGTTTTCTATGTAGGTATTTTAATATATAAAGTTTGGAAATTAAAAGGCGTAGCCGTGAGATTTATTGCTTGTTCTTTCTCATGGTTCTAACTTCTACGCCTCTACGTCGCATTAACTGTAAATGTAGAATCTTTGGTAAAAGAGGATTTTGGTTACAAATCGTGTTCTTCATGTTTTATATTCTATATTTTTTTTGTTTAATAAGACAACTCCCGCACTAGGAATAAATCCTGTGTCGCGGGGGACTTTACAAACATACAACTAACGGACAATGAACACTCAGACTCAGACAAATTCTCAGTGCTGGTTTTTAGGTATTTTTTAGAAAATGTTATTAAAATCATAAATAATTCTACCAGACTCATTACGACGGTAGTAATTCCCGTAGACCTTTAGAACCTCATACCTAAAAATTGGCCCACGATCCAGGCTAGCAAGTATGCGTACACTCATAGCACATACTAACACTATATTATTCTACACATTTCGTTTCTAAAAAAATAAGTATGGTCTGGCGGCCCTGGAATCTTACTCTACTACGCGTCACTCAAAATCACCGATCTGGGAATGACATGGATATGGCATGTCCAATATCTACGAATTTAGCGTGCCTACCTACGAAATTAGCGTGCATACCTACGAAATGTTGGGCAATTTAAAATGGCTGCGATTTAGGTTGTACTCCAGAATATAATCGATATCGATATGGAACCGGTCAGAGGAAACCTAGACATTTTGGTAGTAACTTACTTTAGTTAGTTTAAATCTTTTGCCAGATTAGTTTATTTCATAATGCAAATGTGGGCGAACATGGCAAAGTGAAGAACGACCCTTGTATCAAACATGTAACAAAATATTCTCTGAGAGCCAATATCAATACTGTGTCGCTGAGAAAGTACCGGACATGAATGGCACCATACATACGGTAATGAAACACACAGCCTGAAGCACTGATTTATCTGGTTTTTAGACATATTTATGCACAAAAACAAAATTATTATTAGATTTCACAGCAGACGTACCACAAACCTTGGCAAAAAATATGGCGACAGTGGCACGAATGACATTTCTAATAAAATCAGTAAACTAGGGCTATCTCCTTTTTTCTGACAGAGATATCCCTAAGACAAAACGAGACAACACTATGTTTGGTGGCTTTATGTCGATTTCGTATATATGTGTATAAAAAAAATCATGGTGAAATGTGGGTGTAATATTACACCTCTGCCTACGGGGATACAGGCGTGAGTCTATAAAAAAAAAAAATATATGATTATATGTATATAATGTAATTTTTCTATATGTACCTACTATTTGCCCTCTCCATGTATATTCCTTGCTCAATGGTCAAAATTCACGTAGTGCGTGGTGCGCGCGACGTCGACGGATAATCCGTCAGTACGCTCGACGTACTAACGGATCTTCGGTCAGGTGTGAATGGTTGAACGTTTTTCTATACATTTGTATGTATTGGCGTTACGCGACCGATAAAACGCGACGGATCTTCCGTCAGGTATGTGCCGGCCCTTACATTGACAGATTATAATGAAAGGGATGGCGAAAATACGACATCCTGAATATAAAACCTTTTTGAAAAAAATACAATATTTATATTGTCTAGCGTAAGACTGCCTCGTTGGTCTAGCGGTAGTGCATACGACAGCTGATCATGAGGTCTCGGGTTCGATTTGCGGGCCGAGCTCGGAAAATGTTGCTAAGGTTTTCTGTTAAGAATTTCTTAGTGACAAATTATTAGGAATTTCTGTCAAGAAATTCTTAATAATTAGCCCGAAGTTGGCGGTGTTTCACCCCCGTGCATCAGAAAGTACGTTAAGCAGTCCCGGCTGTCATGATCTATGGCAGTCATTAGTGGGAAGTCAGTGCCCTCTAATATACCTACTGACTACTGGTCTAACCTTCGAATGATGTAAGATGGCAGTCGCTCCGTGTAAAAATCTGCTATTCAGTCAAATCTCGGTAGACCAGTAATAGCAGGTCCCTGGGCTCGGAAGCGCAAGCTTGGGATGCAACTAAGAAAATGCTAGGGTGATGATGATGATGATATCGTCTAGCGAAAATCAGAGCGCGGTCAGACTGTGAGCTATAACGATAGTGGATGGTATGCTAGTCACGTTAAAGCGCATGCTGATCACATAAGTGAGCTTTCGTTTAGATAGTACCATTTTATTACAATAAGTTAGTGTTTTTATAATAATATTAAAATACGGAACTTTTTCAGCAAAATAAATGCAATTCTGTCATTATGTCAGAATATTTCATCGACCTAAAAATATTCATACTCTTTTTGTTGGAATCGATGACTTAACAATGATAGAAAAGTAATAAGTACTCAGATATAGCATTTTAGACCTTGCTGAACCCAGCGTGACAAAGAATGTAATTTGAAAAGTGGTAAACATTTTAAGACCGCGACCGTACAGTGTAAACTGTAACTGTGTCTCGTCAAACTTTGTGAGCGCTAGTTGTTGTTATGCTGGCGGAAGCGCGGCCTGTTTGCAATAAAAGAGCAATACCGCTCCACACTACCAGATATTTGGCACCATATTTGGCAGGGTTAAGAAATCATAGAGTTCGCAATAGTTATTCTATTTTTTACAGTATTGAAATTTAGAAATATTACTTACTTTGGTTAGTTATAAATAACTGGGTTTATTTTTTCTGTACTCGTTAAGGTGGATACAGACTTTGCGAGGCATGCGCTACGAACGGCGCACAACGAATGCCTCTGTTTGAGACGTGCGTGTTGAATAACCATACCATCATATGCTCGGGTCGAGCCATCGCGTACCAAGCAAACGCCTCGTTTGTCTGTCTTCATGTTTGTTGCGAGGCATGTGCTACGCACAGACGCTCGCGTGCGAGCCGCGCGTGTGTGCCGGCTCATTGCGAGCAGTGCGTTGCGTTTGGACGGTTGTGTCCGCGTCGCTGTGATGTTCGCACGCATTATGGACGACAAAGAAATTTTATTACAGCTTCTTTCCGTATTCATAACGCAGGCGGAAGAACTTTTTAACCCACCAATGAACACGACTTTTTTCTTTACTTTTTTTTTATCAATAATTGAATTAATAATTATAAAAGCAGCAGCGGATACGCGCACGCGATGCAAAGCCCGAGCATGCGCTGCTCGCTGTTTGGCCCGAACAAACGCAGTTTCATTTTCGCAGTCGAGGCGTTCGTGGTTATTGTACGCGGTGCACACCTCGAACGTGCATGCGCGGCACCGTCCACAACTAATGTAATGCTCGCACTGAGGCACTTTGATCTTGTAGCATTTGCCGACATTCGTTGGCTCGCCCTCGCACGTGCGTAGCACATGCTTCGCCACGAATATAAGGTTACACACCTTGCGAGGCATGCGCTGTGCGCCGTGCGCAGCGCATGCCTCGCAAAGTCTGTATACGGCTTTACATGTAAGCGTTTAAGAATAAACGAGTATATATTTATCAGTTATCTGGTTGACATGCAAAGGATGCTTAGTTTGCGATCAAATGACCGTGTAAAAATAGAAAGATTTGCCCGATACTGACCACGAGACGGAAAATATCTACGAGTATATCTTTTGCAATTTGAATGGTTACGACATGCTGGTTACAACGCCAGGCTGCTTTTCCTGTTACAGTCACCAAAGATCGAAGTAACGTAGTAGTATTCCTATTGTTGCATTTCGTTTAGTGCTTCAAGACACTGAGCGACTTATTTTCCTTTCTTATCCTTTCTTATGAGCTCTCACTTTCATTTTTAAGGGAGTCTGTGTGTGTAGGATCGCTTCTCGTAAGACCGCATTTCGCCTGCCATACTAAGAACAGTTTTTTGTGTATATGTCATAACTAGTATCTGTTATTTTTTCTTGGGCGACTTTAAATCATTACGAAGTCTACGCGCTAACGGCATTGAGACGAGTGATTGTTGCAATATTGAAAACTTTGCATTTGGACGGACCTCGTCGCATGTTGGGTTTTTTATTCGGAGACGAGTTCCCTTGTTTCGTTTTGTGCGCTGATTGCTAAAAATAACACGTAGGTACCTGTCGTTGATATCCCTTTTTGTACAGATTTGTGTGTTTTAATTAAAAGAGAAGTGGCAGTTTTAACTTTTTATAGACGAATTCAGTCTTATGTTTAAAAACTGATTGTGAAGTGCCTGGTGCATCGTGTGACAGATTTTTATTGGTTTTTAATATATTTATCGGAATATTATAATTCAGTTCTGCAATGATCATAACGAAAAAAACAGATATTCTAAAATAATAATAATATGTAACCGGACCCTGGGCTACAAGGTGAAAGTCTACGATGCATCCGGGATAAAGCTAGAATGATGAAGATGATCCAAGATCATACAGGCTGCAATAGAGCCGAAATAAAAAAGACTTCAAACAGAGGTACCTAATCCCCAAAAGCAATTTTATTTGAACTGTATATTTCAGCTTTAATAAAGAATTCATAAAGTCTACGGACAAACTTATTAATACCCATTTTGGACGTATGTCATGAGGTTGTTCTAGCTGTTTCTAAATCCTCATGAGTAACCAAGTTAATCTCAATTTCTTTCTTTCAAAAGGCTAGTCGAGACCAATATATTAGTAAAACTAAACAACACAGTTCAAATATCGTAAACAGTAAGACTATTTATAATCCAATAAGTTAATGTCCCAATTCCAAATAAATAAACTCAATCTTGAAGTAATTTATTTATGAGTTGTTTCTGAAAGGGCGTCACTGCATACCAATCAGGCAGCATCTGTCAAGTCAGTGAACTCTCATGTGATAACTGATTTCCAAGATAAGTTTGAAGGGCCTGTTATGAATGATTCAACGTTGATTTAGTAAAATGTTGCTGTGTAAATTTATATAACTATTTTAACAAGATAAAGTTGAAAATTTTAAGATTGTACGGTGAAGGAAAACTTCGTGAGGAAACCTGCATGTCTGAGAGTTCTCTATAATGTTCTTGAAGCGCATGTGAATTTTGTAACTTTTAATGACTTAGTTAAGACCTATGTTAACTGTACAGGTTAATATTATTTTATATATGTAATTACCGCGCCGCAGTGCGCGTCAGCACTTTTATATTGTAATTTTATAGCGTAGTGACAATAAAGCATCGGTCGCAAAAGGTTGTGTGTGTTTTATCATTCCTATTACGCAACCTGCCTATCATATCATCGACCTTCGTCACTATCATCTACTATCACCTACTCTTAGGGTAGCAGCCCTTAACATCGTGGTCCTTCGTTCGTTTAACCGGCCTATTTCGGTTTGTGAACCAGTGAAATAGTGTATCAATATCATTTTGTGTTTGGTAGATTTCTAGTACGATAGCGAATCGGTTCGCTGGCCTCCCACAAGCGGGTCTCACCAGTAGAATTGAGAAGGCGCACATATCGTGCTAGAGATTACAGGCACACATCAATAGCGTAAGCAATCGTTTTATCAAGCATCGGAGATCATTTCTTCGTCAACATCAATATCAACTTAACCCCAGGTATTTATTATCTTGTGTTTTAATTTATCACTAGCATCAGTTATCATGGAGGGATTACAATCCGTTTTGGAACGCCAGAGCATCCTGACAAAGGAAATTGAGCGAGTCAATGTCAACTTCCGTAAGGATAGTGCGAGTAGGAAGACGTCTGAGTACCTTCTCAGCCGATTAGCCGCGCTCGATAAATGGTGGAAGGAGTTTGAAGAAAATCATAACCAGCTAATAGTCTTCGAGGACGATCAATACGAATATTTCAGCAAAAATATCTATGGGTACATGAAGGATTATTACATCAAAACAAAGGAAATGATATCATCGTACAAGGAGCCCAAATTTCTGACATTTTCTTTGCCTACTTTTGAGGATTATTCTTGTCTTGGGGACGACCTACTTAGCCAGCAGGAAACTAATTTTAGAGCGTTAGATCGGTTGATCAATAGAATCAATATTGAAGATTTAGAGGAGAAATGGGAGCTGTCAGACGAATTAAACAATCTTCAAAATCTTTGGAAGGTTATTGACACCATTCATCTGCGTCTCGACAATCAATTAAAAGGAAGCAATCACGCATACCAAGACAAGTTTTTGGATATTGAGGAACGTTACCTTGCCATCAAGAAGGAGTTAAACCGGAAATTGAACTCTACTGCCCACCTTGAACAAGCCACACCCAAACTGGAGGTCCCCACCTTTTTTGGCAAATACACCCAGTGGCCAACCTTCTTTGATTTGTTTGTGGAGACGATACACAATAACAAATGTCTTAGTAAGGCGCAGAAGATGCAACATCTCAAGGGAAAGGTCAAGGGTGAGGCAGAGGGTTTAATTCAACACCTTAATATATCAGCCGAAATGCACCGTTATAACAACCCTCAGATTTTATTTTCAACGCAGATGGATATATTTCTAAACCAGCCACCGATCAATAAACAATCATCTTATCATGCATTTAAGAAGCTCCATGATACAACAACCCAGTGTGTCAACAGCATCAAAAACCTAGGCATTGACATCGCTACCTGGGATCCAATACTAGTTCATCTCTTGACGAAAAAGTTAGACGAGGAGACGCGTACTGACTTCATGGAATCACGAGAATCGCCTCGAGACCTTGCATCATATTCGGAGCTAATCCGTTTTCTTGAGAACAAGTTTATGGCTCGAGAGCCTGTATGCAAGAAGTCACCATCAGACTCGTATAAATCGAACCCAGGTCATTCCAAACCCACCAACTACAATACGTCGTCAAAAAACACTTCTTTTTACAAGAAATATCAGTCTAACGCTACAAACAACAGGCGATTTTGTCCCGTGTGTAAAGCTATACGGCGGACACGAAAATGAAGACGCTATCAAAACATAATATTTGTCGTAATTGTCTCTACAAACATTATGACAATAAATGCCTATCAACAAAAAGGTGCAAGGAATGCAATGGCGATCATAATTCATTAATTCATGACGCAATATCAGCGATGCAATGTGACGCACATGATCAACCTCGATCCCAGTCATCTCGAGCACCACTGGATTCGGCGTCGACGTCACAGAACAGTCACAACGTCAACTACGTGGCGAGTGATAATGAAGAGGTACTTTTAACTACCGTAGCATTGAATATCAAGGCCTCAGACGGTACCTATATGCAGTTTAGAGCCCTATTAGATCAAGGGTCCCAAATATCCCTTATATCAGAAAACGCCGCTCAATTATTGGGATTAAAACGACAATATTGCCGAGCAGCGGTATCGGGCATTGGATCGACACAAAAACAAAGCAAGGGTCTAGTATCACTCGAATGTGTATCAATTTACGACGATTATCACTTTACTACGGAGGCTCTAGTCGTAACACGAGTCATAAATAACTTACCTAATGCTTCGTTTAAGAAACAAATTTGGCCACACTTATCACATACAAGACTGGCAGATCCCGAATATAACATTTCGAAGCCAATTGACTTGCTATTGGATGCTAGTGTCTATTCAGATATCATCATGAGTGGTCTAATCAAAGGTCCTGTCCAAGCCCCCATAGCTCAGCAGACGAAGCTTGGATGGATACTATCAGGCAATGTGTAGACGTTCGCTTGCCATGTTGTAATCCATGATGTAGATAGCATCTCCAAGTTCTGGGAAGTAGAAGATATACACGATACCTCTACGTCACTATCGTCGGTGGACTTATAAGTCTAATAAGACTGATAATAATCCTCACAATATATTGTGAGGATTATTATCATTCTACAACGAGGAGATTAAGCTCGGGCCAGTATGAAGTAGCATTACCTATGAAACCCAGCTTCGAACAAGAAATGGGCGCATCTAGATCAAAGGCTGTCGCTCAATTTATTCAGCAAGAAAAGAAGATGATCAAAGATCCATCACTGGCTGAAGGTTATCGCAAGTTCATGCGGGAGTATGAAGAATTAGGTCATATGCGTAAAGTTAGTCAACAAGATCACACAGCATGCTACTTATCTCATCACGGCGTGCAAAAGTTGGACTCCACGACGACAGCTCTCCGTGTTGTGTTCAATGCCTCGTCTAAGATGTCATCTGGGCGCAGTTTAAACGACTTAATGTATAGCGGACCTAATCTTCAACAAGATCTTCAAGATCTTATATTAAGATGGCGACAATATAAGTACGTTGTCACAGCAGATGTGGAAAAAATGTTCCGAGCCATACTTTTAAGACCTGAAGATCAGCCGCTTCAATCAATATTATGGAGAAGTTGTCCTCACGAAGCCCTCCAAGAATATCATTTAACTACCGTTACTTACGGTACGAGAGCAGCCCCCTTCTTGGCGATGAGAACGCTGAAACAAATTGGCATCGATCACGCAGATCAATATCCATCAGTTGCTGCTGCTCTGGAGTCATCCTTTTACATGGATGACTATTTAGGAGGAAATAATACCATCCAAAATGCTAGACAACTACAACAAGAATTAATAGAAGTGTTTAAAGGCGCTGGCATGAACCTGAGAAAATGGTCAAGCAATGAACCCCAACTCATCGAAAATCTACAGCCAGAACAAATGAACGCTCCATTCGAGTTCAAGGACACCGAGTCTCGAAAAACGTTGCTTGCGATGGATTGCTACAAGCGACATGTTTATGTTTGACACAAGAATCGAACCTTTACTCAGCGACAAGCCGTACACAAAACGTCAACTATTGTCGGATATTTCAAAAATATTTGACCCGCTCGGCTGGCTATCACCGCTCACTATCAGGGCAAAGATTTTGTTCCAGACCACCTGGACGACACCCCTAATGTGGGATGAAAACTTGCCCCCAAACATATCATTAGAATGGCAAAAGTTGCGAGAAGACCTAAGAAATATTAACATATTTTCCATACCTCGCTATATTGGTCAAATAGAACAATCAATAAAAGTACACGGATTTTGTGACGCTTCGGAGAAGGCTTACGCGTGTGCAATTTACGCGGTCACAACTGATCATAAGGGCATGAACACATCAAAACTAGTTATTGCGAAAACGAAAGTTGCACCATTGAACAAAGCAATTACATTACCAAGATTGGAGTTACTAGGTGCACTATTACTATCACAATTGATGAAGAAATTTCTGCAAACCCTTTCTTCAGAGCAAATAGAGATCTTCGCCTGGACTGACTCGATGGTTGTACTAGGTTGGTTACATGGAGACTTATCAAAATGGCAGCAATTTGTAGCAAATCGTGTGCAGAAAATTACTACAGTTATTCCAGCATCAAATTGGCGACACGTGAAGTCTTGTGACAATGCAGCTGACTGTGCCACACGAGGACTGACATCGGCAAACTTATCCCGAGATCACTTATGGTGGGAAGGGCCAGATTGGCTTATAAACTGCGACTACAATACCATTACTACAAGTGAATATCATAGTCCTATATTAGAAAGGAAAAAACACACTGTGCATACAGCTTTATGTGAAACACAAATATCATTTATAATTGAATTATTAAATAAATTCAATTCATTAACTAAGGTTGTACGTACAGTGGCCTGGGTCTCGCGTTACATTACTTGCCTACGCAACAAGAACTCACGTGCAGCGAGAGGTGCATTGACCGGTGTCGAAATACAAAGCGCACTATATTTCATTATAAAAGAAGTACAAAGTATTGATTTTAATGAAGATATAAATCATTTGAAGAAAAAGGGATTCGTTCGAAGCAAAAGCAAGCTATCCTGTCTGCAACCATTCCTAGATGATCACGGAATACTGAGAGTCGGCGGACGCCTTGGACAATCGAATCTAACATATGCTGCTAAGTATCCCATCATAATATCACCAAGAAGTCGCTTATCAGTGCTAATTATTCAGCAAGCTCACATGCATACGTTGCACGGCGGGCCGCGACTCACTTTATCACATATTCGGGAGAAATATTGGTTGCTCAGTGACATCAATAGCGTTAAAAAACAGCTCCGATTGTGCGTCAAGTGTCGAAGATACAGTCAGGAATCCTATCAACAGCTAATGGCGGATCTGCCTAAGCCAAGAATCACTCCCTCACGCCCCTTCACCAACGTGGGTGTTGATTTCACGGGACACGTTGATATAAAGGCCAACAAGGGAAGAGGTATAAAAACAAGCAAAGGATACGTTGCAGTATTTGTCTGCCTAGCCACCAAGGCCGTGCATTTCGAATTGGTGTCGGACCTCAGCACAGCATCCTTCCTGGCAGCATTAAGAAGAATGTGTTCCAGACGCGGAGTACCAAAAAATATTTATAGCGATAATGGCACTAATTTTGTGGGCACTTCACGTCTTCTTAAGCAAGAGTACAGAGAGATCATGGCTACAATCAATCCAGATTAGGGGTCGCAATATCGGCCCACTTTCTCAATATCGGTATTTTCGATATTGAACATTTTATAATTCCGGAATTCGATATTTTCGATATTCTCGATACTAGAAATCCGACGAATCAAAAGCGATGAAAAATGGGAAATAGGGTCTCTAAATTCAATTTAAAAAAATATTGAGATCAAATAAGTAAATTACTATTACGACTACACGTACGTACACCTGTTACTACTTCAGCCACTGACCCTAGAGCTGGATTGACCCGACTCCATACCGAAGATATCCCGGACGTCAGCATGCACGAGATTAGTGTAGCCCTAGAACAACTAAAAACAACAAGGCGCCGGGTGATGACGGAAGAACTACTGAGCTTCTGAAAGCTGGCGGCGCACCTGCCGTGGAAATGCTCCGGAAGCTATTCAATTCCGTCATTCTCCAGGGCAAAACGCCACAGGCATGGCACAGAAGTGTGATGGTGCTTTTCTTCAAGAAGGGTGACAAAACCCCTTTGAAGCACTACAGACCCATCTCACTTCTGCGTCACATCTATAAGTTGTTTTCTAGGGTCAGCACAAATCGTCTCGAAAGCAAGCTAGACGACTTCCAGCCTCCCGAACAAGCCGGATTCCGTAAAGGCTATAGTACCCTAGACCACATACATACGCTGCGGCAGGTTATACAGAAGTTCGAGGAGTATAACCAGCCTGTATGTTTGGCGTTTGTGGACTTTGAGAAAGCCTTTGATTCGATCGAAACCTGGGCAGTGCTGCAGTCTCTCCAACGGTGCCAAATTGACTATCGATATGTCGAAGTGCTGAAGTGTTAGTACGAAAACGCCACCATGTCAGTCCCCCTCCAGGACCAGAGCTCAAAAACTATTCGGCTACAGTGAGGGGTGAGGCAGAGAGTTGTTATATCTCTGAATCTCTTCACCGCTGCGCTGGAAGACGTTTTCAAGCTTCTGGACTGGGAAGGACTCAGCATCAACATCAACGGCGAGTCACCTTCGATTTGTTGATAATATCGTAGTCATGGCTGAGACCATGGAAGACCTCAGCACAATGCTCGGTGGCCTCTGTAGAGTCTCCCAACAAGTAGGTCTTAAGATAAACATGGACAAGACGAAAATCATGTCTAACGTTCATGTCGTAACTACTCCTATCCAGGTTGGAAACTCCACACTCGAAGTTGTTGGCAACTACGTCTACCTGGGACAAATGATCCAATTGGGTAGAGCCAATTTCGAGAAAGAGGTCATTCGTCGAATACAACTCGGTTAGGCGGCGTTCGGGAAGTTACGGCATATTTTCACGTCCGATATCCCGTAGCGTCTCAAGACGAAAGTCTTTGACCCGTGTGTGTTGCCACCCAGATAACAACGAAATTGCAGCAAGTTTAAATCAAACTTCCTAGTTTCACTGTGACAAACTTGCATCAAACTTACATGAAGTTTGTTTTCCAAAGGATTTGGATGACGACGAGCACAGGTTGGTGGTCCGACAACAGCTGGTCGTCGAGCACATCCTGTTGTATCTAGGAGGTCGACCGACCACCAACCTGTGCTCGTCGTCTACCAAATCCTTTGAAAAACCAACTTCATGTACGTTTGTCACAGTGAAACTAGCAAGTTTGATTTAAACTTGCTGCAAGTTTGGAAAGTTTACATTGTTATCTGGGCAGTGATAATCTACGGCGCTGGGAAGAGGTTGCTAACTATGGGCCTCATCCGAAAACTCAGGGTCACTCAGAGGGCGATGGAGAGAGCTATGCTCGGAGTTTCCCTGCGAGATCGAATCAGAAATGAGGAGATGCGCAGGAGAACCAAATTCACCGACATAGTTATCCGAATAGCCAGGCTGAAGTGGCAATGGGCAGGACACATAGCGCAAAGAATCGATGGCCGTTGGGGCAGGCGGGTTCTGGAGTGGCGACCACATTCCGGACGACGCAGCAGGGGTAGGCCTTCCGCAAGGTGGACCCACAATCTGGTTAAGATCGCGGGGAGCTGTTGGATGCGGGTTGCTCAAAATCGGTCTGTGTGGAGAACCTTTGGGGAGGCCTATGTCCAGCAGTGGATGTCTCTAGGCTGACATGATGAGGTAAATTAAGAAGGCATGTCTATTATGAAATGAAATAAAACTATATAACAAAAAGTACTAGTTACGGATCAATATCGGTAGATAATTACTGGTACAATAGTAGCGACGAATACTCGCAATATTACCATATTTGGCGCGCTAGACGCACTCAACGCAATACCACAGTCTACTATTATTTATTGTTCTTAATACGTTCGCATGCACATGTAATAGTACCTAACGCGCCTACCCGTAGGTAGGCGCGTTAGGTACTATTACCTCTCTATTACTTCTTCAAAATCAATAATTCGAGGCGTACCTCGAATGATTGATTTTGAAGAAGTAATATAAATTAAATTCATTGGTAATGATTATTTGAAGCAATGTCATAAATATCGAAAATTCCGATTTTCACAAATCTAATATCGATATTTTCTGGCACAATATTTTGTCCGATATTCCGATATTTTCGATATTCGATATTCCGATATTCATGCCCTAATCCAGATGCTATTAATGACGTCACCAATATGGATATACATTGGCACTTTAACGCTCCCGTTTGGCCAAACGCAGGCAGCTTGTGGGAGGCAGCGGTGAAGAGTTTGAAATATCACTTGAAGCGTATTCTGGGTGCTCAAAAATTTACATATGAAGAATTCTCTACACTGCTCTGTCAAATAGAAGCCTGTCTCAACTCCAGGCCCCTCTGTGCACTCACAGAAAATCCAGACGACACGTACCTCACTCCTTGGCACTTCCTGGTTGGTGGTTCCCTGTTATCACGACCCCAGACAGATCCAGACCATATCAATTTAAATACGCGTTGGCAGCTGATTCAATCAATGAACAAACAATTCTGGAAACGGTGGTCTATAGAGTACCTTCAGCAATTACAGTTGAGAACAAAATGGCGTATAGCAAAAAAAAATCTGAGAGTCGACGATGTTGTTCTTATCAAAGAAGATAATATGCCACCTGGCAAATGGGCGATGGCGCGTGTACAAGCTTTGCATCCTGGTCAAGACGGGTGCGTAAGAGTTGTGACTCTCAAGACTGCTGACAGTAGCATCAAGCGCCCGGTTAACAAACTTATCCCTTTGCCGGTACGGGAAGATGACACTCCAAAAGAAGACATCTCGAACATATCTTGTCACGGGTCGACCTCCAAACGTCCCAATAAGCCAAAATTCTCCTTGACAACATTATTGATGTCTGTGTTTCTCCTGTTGATGATGACTATATCACCCAGTCTGCAGCAAACATCAGTAAATTACAATATCACGGCGCTCGACAGTGGAAACCATCTATTTTTTGATAAGATATCGGAACTGCAGCATATAAAGGATGAGTGGAAGCTAATAGTTTATTACAACATGTCTACATATTGGTATGGATACTCTGAATTAGAAACCTATATTCGGCATTTGAATAAATTGGGTCAAAACACGTCTTCACAAACACAATCAAGAATGTCCTACGGAGCAATATTACTACAACTGCAGCATGAGTTGAACGAACTCCAACATTATAACTCGTTACTGCGGAACCCTAACAAAAGACACAGGAGGGGACTAGTTAACGGCGTTGGTAATTTGGCTAGCTATTTATTTGGAGTTTTGGACGACAAGTTTGCCGAGCAATACAAGAGCAAGACATTGAGAAAATCTCCATGAACGAAAACCATATTCAGAACCTTATCAAAAATCAAACCCTTATCATAGAATCGGAATCGAACGTTATACGAAGAAATGAAGCTATTATGAATCAACAATTCACATATATGAATAAACAAATGAAGTTATTACGACAAGACGTAAACACTGTGCAATTAGAAACCACTCAAGGCCTTTTGTTAACGTCCTCGGCGTTATCAGCGTATGTCGTCCTATCAAACCTACGAAGTATGCAGCAAACACTAATAGATGTGATCACAGATGTTCATCATGGGCGCATAGATACTCACTTATTCTCGCCTGAAGAATTAGAATCTCAAATTCATATCATAATGCGTGAGATCCTGTATCTCACGCATTATGATATGAATTTGAGATTCTGATCTAAATGTTCCAATGGAAAGGTCGGGTATCAAGAGCTTATACAAGTTGCTGCGAGTGTTTACTCGTGTATACGATGACTATCTGATTATGGAGATTAAAATTCCTTTGGTCACTACGGAGAAGTACGAATTGGATAAAGTTATTCCTCTGCAAGCAAGCGAATCCAACTCCAACTATGAAGTTACATCATCATACCCATATTTGGCATTCAATTTGAGAAAGGACTTGGTCTTATTCTTCACCGAAAATGATTTACAACTGTGTCTTCATGCAAATCCCGAGAAGATATTATGTACCATTGACAAGCCGATATATAAAATTCTGGAACAACAATCAATTTGCGATGTTAAAGTCAATGACATAATAACATCAGCCTGTACATACAAACGATCTAAGTGCCGCGTGAACAAGTGGATCAAGTTACGACGCCCGAACGACTGGCTGTATCAATGTTGTCAACAATGCACTGTGCGTATTTTTAGCACACAGGCCACGGAAGTGAAGACTTTATCAGGCAATGGCATAATCACTTTATGCCCAGGATGCACGCTAAAGGCAGAGTCATTTCAGATTTACTCTCACAAGAACTTTATAAATCACGTGGATCACCATACAGAGGGGATTGAGCTCCCACAGATATCTGTGGTGAATGATATTGTCAATACAAGTATGTCTTCTATTGAATCCTTTCGACCAGAAGATCATCATGACGTGTGGGCCCAGCTGAGGTCTGAACTAGAACATCTTAAGCAACAATCAACTCAAACACTCAGCGTCCACGACGTGCATCAGTACAGCGTGCTCTACTCGCTGGTGGGAGGAGCCATCCTAACGGGCCTCGTTCTCACTATCATTTGGATTAGACGAAGACGGACGCAGCAGCCGCCCATGGAATCGGGATTGAAGTTAGCTGAAGTTGAGACTGTTCCCGAGCCGCAGCCTATCCCTCGACCTAGGAAGATCAACGAGAGCACATCAACGCCCAACTTATATAATTTAAAGTTCGATATTCCATTAAGTGAGAGCGATTAAGTAGTTAATTTTAATGTATTTTATTTATAACTTTTCATTTTATTTGATATCAAGTTTGTAATTTTATATTTATAATCAGTTCGTTGCCCTCTTTTCTGCCCTCGGCAGCATGTACAGACAACTGTACAGGTTAATATTATTTTATATATGTAATTACCGCGCCGCAGTGCGCGTCAGCACTTTTATATTGTAATTTTATTGCGTAGTGACCATAAAGCATCGGTCGCAAAAGGTTGTGTGTGTTTTATCATTCCTATTACGCAACCTGTCTATCATATCATCGACCTTCGTCACTATCATCTACTATCACCTACTGTTAGGGTAGCAGCCCTTAACAGCCAGGATGGCTTACCAACCCACCGTGTATCCTCACGTTGTCGTCGTGGTGGGCTTGCGTGTCTCAATGACCTTTGGAGCTATGCCGGTAGAGCTACTCATGCCGGAAAGGTCCAAAGCGAGAGGCCGGACGAAGAAGGATACGAGACGGAGTTCAAAGAGAACTGCCGTGGAGAGAGTGAGCCTGTAAGGATGTTATAATCATATATTTAGCCTATTACCAATTTACCTATGTAGCCATCTATGTACCTATAATGTAACGTGTATCCAGTAATGTTTTATATATCGTATGTACTCCTAAAAATAAATCAGTCTATAATCTGCATCTAATAGTTTCACTTCTCTCCCGTTAAAGCCTACCTTTGCATGGCGACCGTGATTTAAGTTATGCGAACCTGACCCGGCCGCGCCGTATAAGGATTGTACTTCATAAACATTGCGCTCTCGGGACGACTTTAAGATGTTTTTAACGACGCATGTTATAAAACTAACAACGTTTGATGACATTATTTTCGTACACGGTGAATACGATAATAAGAAAAATGGGCAAAACGCAGTCTAAAGACGAAACAGTAATTGTTCAAAACGCGGCTGGTGGCGTAAATAGTGCTGGAGTGGAAGAAATAAAATCTCATTTATCTTCGACCAATATTCTCATGACTATCATAGTACTACTCATGGGTCTTGGTGTCTTGTATTTGGCATTTCGTATCTACAGAAAATGCCATTTGAATTGGATACGGAACGAGTTTGAGTCAAGTGCCAATAGAAGGTCACTTTACAGGCGTCATCGAGTTAATCCTGACGTAAAGGTTCAGGATTCGATTGTGTGAACAGTGTACAATTTTCGTGAATAATAAGTGTTTATACTGCGTCTATGGTAAAGTGCTTACAGAGTATACACATATAACTACATACATCTCTTCGGATCGCGCAATCAAGGTCATTAGTTCTCGTTTGATTCTCATATCTGCATATTAAAGTGGCGTGCTCTTTAGCAGAAATAAAAGTGTCTTTATAATGAGTCGTTTGCAAAGTGTATCAATATAATAACAAACTGCATAGAGATGGTTTCGTAATCAAGGTAATTTGTGCTCGTATAATATGGTGAATATAGACATGAACAGTATGTTTAGAAATATATCGTGTTAAATAATTATAAAGTAAAATATTGATGCATTTAAATTCATAGTAATGTAATGTAGTACAATATCTACATAATAAATTACACTGCACACTTTGTGGGTCCGGGCCTTGATGTATGAAATAAATAGGTAACAAAATTATGATCAATTACAATTTATGGCGGAGTATTTAAAAAGCTTGTATGAAGAATTATGTGAAGTTAGAAAGTATCTGATAAAGATTGGCCCATCACGACGGGAAGGAAAAATTATAGAAATAAAGTTAAGTGAAGCAAAATTAGTATTTGAACAATATAATTCTTATTTAGAAAATATTAGAAGAGTGAAAAGGTTTGATGAATCGGAAGATATTTTGATAAATGAGTATTGTAAAAATATAAAAGATATTTATTCCGAAATTTTAAAATTGTGTAAGCGAAGCGAATTGGTAAAAAAAAAAACAAACATGGATAAATTTGATGTTAAAGTGGCGTTAAATTTGTTACCGGTTATGACGGACAATGAAATAAATACGAAGCAATTAATAGATGGAATAGAATACTACGAATCAATTTTGGAAAATAGTTCTAAGCCAAAGCTAATATCTTTTGTTTTGAAAAGTCGGCTTTCTCAGAGAGCTAAACTACAATTACGGTCTAATTATGATAGCGTTAATGATATGGTACAAGACATGAAATTACATTTGTTGCCCAAAAAATCTGCAGTGGCGTTACAAAGTAAACTATTAACGGTAAAACAACACGATAAAACTATATCCGAATTTGGGGAAGAGGTTTCTGAGTTATTTGTCAATCTTACGATTTCGCAGTCCGAAGCCGACAATGAAAGTTTTCAGGCTTTAAAAAAACATAATGAGAGAGTAGCTATTAGACGGTTTGCGGACGGATTGAGAAATCGAAGATTGAGCACAATTATCGCAGCAAGAAATTATAATTCCTTGAAAGATGCAGTCCAAGGAGCTGTAGACGAAGAAATTTTGGCACCATCTACTTCTGCGGATGTTCTAGCTATGAATCGTAATCATGATAATTTTTATAATTATAGAGGTCAAAGGACATGGTTTCAGACTAACAGGTTTCCCCGTACAAGAGGTGAATATAGAGGTGGCAGGCAACAACGAGGCCGGAACGACGTGCAACGCAGAGGTGCTTGGCAAGGTAGCCGAGGGGCTCAAGGTTTTCAGTCAAATCAGCCGTATCAAGCAGGTAGGTCTTATAATACTCAATATATGAATGCAGAGAGGACTGCTGCTAACGATCATACTGTTCGAGTGATGGCCGAAGCGGGCAATAATAACGGTAATAATGACAGTGATAATTTACAATTAGATGAGTCTTTTCGTGCCTAACGAATACATATTTTCGTATAATGGTTGTTTACGTGTCTCGCTAAACATAAAAGGTAAAGAGTACACTTGGTTACTCGACACTGGTGCGTCCATTTCAGTTGTAGCTCTTGATGTTGTTACAAGTTTAAATATTCCAATACATAGTTGCAATGTTACCATAAATGGTATAGGTGGCAAAGTACAAGCTGTCGGATATAGTTGGTTACGATTGAAAACAAATGAAACAGTATTTGACCATAAATTTTTTGTGTTTAATAAATTGCCGTGCAAGACACATGGTATTTTAGGATTGGATTTTTTAAATAGATATGAAGGAAATATAGATTTAGTAAACATGACTGTAACGTTACGTTCAGAAAATAATTCAGGAATTGTATTAGATTTATTCAAAAATAATAATGATAGTAGTGGTTTATTCGTTATTCCAGCCAGATCAGAGAGTGTTCATTACGTAAACACCTTATATAATGAAGAATGCGTAGTGTGCGCAACCGAATTAAGTGAAGGTGTTTTCATGGCCAGCGCTTTAGTATCTCCCAAAAAGGGTCGAATTCCGATTCGAATATTAAACACTACTGAAAATGAGATAACATTGAACAAAATAAAAACACGCATATACCCCGGTAGTGATTTTCATATCTGTAATTTCGATCAAATAGATGTAAATGCAAATAGAATAAAGAAACTATTTTCAAAGCTATCATTATCTCATTTAAATTTGGAAGAACAAAGGACAATAAAAAGCTTATGTGCTAAATATTCCGATGTATTTTGCCTCCCTGGGGACAAATTAACTACTACTAACATTTACAAACATACAATCAATTTAAAGCCAGATACAAAACCTATATTTTCAAAACAATACCGATTACCCCATTTTCAGAAATCTGAAATAACAAAACAAATAAATGAAATGTTAGAGCAAGGTATAATAGAACCTACAACGAGTGAATGGTCTAGTCCCGTTCTTTTAGTACCAAAAAAGCCAGACAGCCAAGGTAATAAAAAATTCAGATTAGTCATAGATTACAGAAAGATTAATGATTCCATACAAGATGATAAGTTCCCCCTTCCAAATATTACTGAGATATTAGACTCTCTATCAGAATGCATCTATTTTTCACATTTAGATTTGCAGCAAGGATATTTTAACGTAAAATTAGACCCAAATAGTAGAAAATATACAGCATTCCACTCAGGTCAATATCAGATGACCAGAATGCCCATGGGATTAAAAACTAGTCCAAACTCATTCTCAAGAATGATGACCATGGCTATGGCAGGTTTAACTTACGAAAAATGCTTTGTTTACTTGGATGATCTGATAGTATTTGGAAAATCGCTCACGCAGCATAATAGAAATTTACAGGATGTTTTTATTCGCTTAAGAAAAGTTAATTTAAAACTTAACCCTGAAAAATGCGATTTTCTGAAAAAGGAAATCCTTTATTTAGGTCATATGGTTACTAACAAAGGAGTACTGCCAGATCCTGAAAAAACAAAAATAATGGAACAATATCCCATTCCCAAAAATAGTGATGAGGTAAAAAGATTTGTGGCATTCGCGAATTATTATCGAAAATTTATTAAAGATTTTTCTGGAATTGCTAGACCCCTGAATAACTTATGTAAAAAGCACGTTAAATTTGAATGGAATTCTGCTTGTCAAAGTTCGTTTAATAAGCTTAAAGAAAGTCTCATAGCTCCGCCAGTTTTACAGTACCCTGACTTTTCAAGCAGTAATAGGTTTATTCTACAAACAGATGCTTCAGGATATGCCATCGGCGCTGTTCTAACAAATCAAGATTCCAGACCAGTAGCATATGCAAGTAGATGCCTTAATCGTTCTGAAATTAACTATCCCACAGTTGAAAAAGAACTACTTGCGATTGTGTGGGCTATAAAGCACTTTCGACCCTATTTATACGGACGCAAATTTATTATCAAAACAGACCACAAACCTCTCATTTATTTATTTAACATGAAAGATCCATCCAGTAGATTGATGAAATTTAGAATTGCATTAGAAGAATATGACTTTATTGTTGAATATATTAAAGGTGCTGATAATCCTGTTGCAGATGCTTTGTCAAGAGTAGTAGTGACATCTGAGGATCTTAAGGATATGACTGAAAATATATTAAATGTTATGACAAGATCAAAATATAAAAATATTAATAATGATATTTCACAACCAGGTAATTCTGGTGACCAATTCTCTGTTTTACCAAAAGTTATAGAAACATGTAATAAATCTAAGGGATCGGTAGAAATGAGATATGTAAGTGAAAAAGATATAAATAAATTACGTAAAAATAAGGAGATAAGCAATGAAAATAGGCTTTTTTTGTATGTGCCTTCGAGATTAACAATATATATTAATCCAATTTCTCGAGCACAAGTGTCACCAAGTGAGTTTGTGCGAGACATGGAAACATTTTGTAAAATAATTATGGTTGATGAGATATATTTAATAAAAGATAGAAATAACAAGTTATTTATACAAGAAGTTTGTAAGGCAGTTAAGAATTGTGAAAATTGGTCAGGGCCACGCCTATGCGTATTAAATGACATTGAAAGAATTTGTGATAAAGATGATAGACGTGTTATACTTAATGACTTCCATCTTTTACCTACGAGTGGACATGCAGGTATAAAAAGGATGTTAAACAACATAAAAAGGTATTACTTTTGGCCAGGTATGGATCGTGATGTAATTGACTTTGTAAAACACTGTAAACAGTGCCAAAAACAGAAATATTCTGTTTATGTTAAAGAACCTATGTCTATAACCACAACAGCAACTTCTGCTTTTCAAAAGTTATATTTAGATATAGTAGGACCGTTAGATAGGGATGCAAATAACTGTTCTTACATTTTAACCATCCAATGTGAACTTTCAAAGTATATAGAAGCATATCCACTCGTAAGCAAAAGTAGTATAGAAGTAGCCAAAGCTTTTGTTAATAATTTTATATTACGGCATGGCATTCCAGACGCAATTACGACAGACCGAGGCGCGGAATTTATCTCTGCAACGTTTAAAGAGGTTTGCGCTTTATTGCATATTAATAAATTAAGTAGTACTGCTTATCATCATGAAACCATTGGTAGTTTAGAAAATACACACAAACATTTAGGTGCGTTTTTACGGATTCAATGTGAGAATCGACCGGATACGTGGAGTACTTGGTTGCCATATTGGACATTCTCTTTTAATACGTCAGTTCACAGTGAAACCAACTATACACCTTTTGAGTTGGTGTATGGGAAAAAGTGTATATTGCCCAGCAACTTGGTAAGGGAAGTTGAACCGTTATATAACTATGAGAATTATCCACTAGAACTAAAATATAGACTGCAAAAGTCACAGTATGACGCTCGACAAAATTTGATTAAAACCAAATTGATTCGGAAAGAAAAATATGATAAATCTATTAATCCTGTTATATATAAAGAAAATGATATGATTTTAGTAAAGAATGAAACCGGTAACAAACTTTCGCCACTGTATTTAGGGCCTTATAGGGTGATACAAGATTTATCCCCAAATGTTAAGATAATGAAAGATGGAAAAATCGATATTGTGCATAAGAACAGAACAAGATTGTATCATACAAAATGAAATAATATTTACTTTGAATATTTAAATTAAAGAATGTAATAAGAAAAAAAAAAACAAACAACAGATCAATAAAATAACTGTACCTTATTTTATTCAGGTATTATAATTATCTAGTTTATGTGTATACTTCAAATTATGCTTTATAATAGCAATGTATTAATTAACCATATGTTATTCATCATGTAATAAAAAAGAGTTGTTATTCATAAAAATAAAATAAAAATATCAATTTTATTTTATTTTTACCCTTACGAAGGGAGATGTAAGGATGTTATAATCATATATTTAGCCTATTACCAATTTACCTATGTAGCCATCTATGTACCTATAATGTAACGTGTATCCAGTAATGTTTTATATATCGTATGTACTCCTAAAAATAAATCAGTCTATAATCTGCATCTAATAGTTTCACTTCTCTCCCGTTAAAGCCTACCTTTGCAAGCCATCCGAGTAATTGGGTGGTTCGCTATTCACTTCTTGTCGTCTACAAGGAGTGAAGTTGGGTAAGTTTGGGTTAGCGGAGGAGTCGCTCCCGAGCCCCCCCGTGGGATCTCCACCTTGTCGTGGTGGGGGGGCTCAGTAACCGTGGATTGGTCACCCGCGGTGAAGCTAAGAGGGATCCAGGAGGGGACGCTCCGCGTGGGCTTGGAGGGGCCTGCGCAGGATGCGTCCAACGGTGCGGGTGCGGGGGACAGTTCTGTCTGTCCCTCGCAGTCGGGTGCGGTCGCGGGAGGAGAGGCGTGTCGGTGTTGCGTTGCCGCGCGCCCTATCTCACGCGACCAAATGGGGGCGCACCATTCGATGCGTCGCGGTGGGGCCGCAGAGGAAGAGGAGATGCGGTGTTGCGTTGCCGTCCTCCCTATCCTCTGCGGCCGCTGGGCGTTTTGGCGGCGGAGTCCAACACCTTAATCCGTCGCCAAGGGGGCTTAGTTCGGGGCCCGCCTGACCATCTGGCGGGCCAATACCCGTCGGAGGCAGAGAGAAGCAGCAAGAGAGAGCAGCGCAAAGCCGTCACGGCCGACGAAGTGTCGGAAATGGCCCGACGCGCTCGTGAGTGAAGAGCTGCTCTGGCGGCGGAAGGGGGAGAGCCATCTGCGGTGGCCTTGAGCCAACTGGCTCTGGATGGGGTGGACTTAGTCCTGAAGGTTGCCACAAAATCTGGCAGCCTGAAAGGCACGTTCATCCGAGGCTTAAAAGAGGCTGCCGCGGATATCAGGGAGGCGGTTGGTATCCTCCTCAACAGGACGGCCTCTGACGAGGTCGCTAAGTTACAGGAGGAAAACAGCTGCCTTCGAAATGACCTTGAGGACCTCCGGCGGCAAGTCGCTGCACTAAGCGAGCACCAGCAGCGACGCACGTCCACTGATGCCGCACCTGTAGTGGCTCCGACTCCAGCACCGTGACCGGCAAGCCCTCGTACCGATGAAGAGGTCGAGCGCATTGTCCAGACCTGCATGCTCCGGTGCGGGAGCGTGAATGACGCTCCGCTGGAGGCAATTTCTCAGCGCCTCCCGGCGGAAATCCCCCGTCCGCCTCTAGCAGCTGACACACGGAGGACTGAGGAGCCACCGAGACTTGCGCCTCAAAGGGGAAAGCCCGCAGAGGGTAACAAAAAGCCCACGGAGAGAGCTCCTCTGAGCGATCAGCCCACAACTGCCGGGTCTAAGGGTGAGACCTGGGCGAAAGTCGTGGGCCGCAAGAAGGCCCGCAAAGCCACCAAGAAGGCCGCAGCAGCTCCATGCGCCCCCGGTGGAAGCGCAAAGACGGTTGCACAACCTGCGCGGCGGACTGCCAAAGGCGGTCGCAAGGGACCGACGATACATGCCCCGCGTTCCGAGGCTGTGACGCTCACGTTACAGCCCGGAGCTGCGGAGCGCGGCGTAACATACCAGTCGGTCATTGCCGAGGCCAAGGCCAAGATCAAATTATCAGATCTTGGCCTCCAGTCCGTCACCCTCAGGCAAGCTGCCACGGGTGCGCGGCTGTTCGAGGTGGCTGGTGCTGCTAGCGGCAGTGCCGAAAAGGCGGACGCTCTGGCCGCCAGGATGATGGAGGTTCTCAGCCCTGAGGACGTCCGGGTCTCCAGGCCAGTGAAAACCGCAGAGGTGCGGATTGCTGGTCTGGACGACTCCGTGACCTCTGAGGAGGTGGTGGCGGCCGTTGCCCGAAGCGGAGAGTGTCCGCCGGACAAGGTGCGGGCCGGCAATATACGCATCGACGCAACTGGACTTCGTGTAGTCTGGGTTCGGTGCCCTGTAGCGTCGGCGAAGAAGATCGCCGATAGCGGCAGATTGTTGGTTGGCTGGATTGCAGCGAGGGTAACACTCCTGCAGCCCCGGGCTTTGCGGTGCTTCCGGTGCCTGGAGAAGGGACACGTACGGGCAAAGTGCACCGCCGAGATTGACCGTAGTGATCTTTGTTATCGCTGCGGTCAGCCCGACCACAAGGCGGCCCAGTGTTCCGCGGCGCCCAACTGCAGCTTATGTTCGGCTGCGAGGAAGCCAGCGGGACACAAAGTGGGTGGAGGGGCCTGTGGCGCGCCTGCCAGCAAGGCCAAGAAAACAAAGAAGAGGAGCTCTAAACCTGCCGGGGAAACCTCGCCACCCCCGCAGGCTAGTAGCTCCGCGGCCGACTCCCGGCCCAGGACCGTTGCCGAGGGAATGGAGTGTCAATAATGGCACAACTCCATTTTCTCCAGGGCAACATCAACCACTGTGCCAGAGCCCAGAGCTCAAGATCTCCTACTCCAGAGCATGGCAGAGTGGTCGATTCACGTGGCTGTGGTCGCCGAACCGTACTTCATTCCCGCCCGTGACAACTAGCTGGGATGCGCTGACGGTTTGGTGACCATTATTGGCGAGACTCTAATTGACCCGTCTCGGGGCCGCGGGTGGGTTGCTGCAGTCTCGGGCGGCATTGTCATTGTGGGGGCGTATTTCTCCCCCAACAGGAGTCTCGCCAACTTTGAGGGTTTCCTTGTCGAGTTGGGCGCCGTCTCCCGTTTCCCCAGGCGGAGGTAGTCCATGAGAATTTCCCCCCGCAAAAAAAAAGGATGGCTTACCAAGTTTAGTTAGGACTGAATTCAGTAGAAACTATACTTGGTAAATGTTAGCTGCAATGCGATCAAATCAAACATGCAATCAGATATGTTTATATATAATTTAAATATGTTTCGTTTTTGCTTCTTATTTATTTCTTTATATATTATTATAATTCTTTATTTATATAGTAAAATTATTTATTCAGCAATCGGCGATTTATAGCATGAATCACCTAATTAATACTAAAAAAAATCAATAATCTCCTTCTCTACTGTCCTTCGCATAGCTCTAGCCTAGTTCATTCTTCCTTTTACATCCAATCTATACTTCTCTGGAATGCACTCCCTCTCGAAATCAGGATGTCCACTAACCGTCTTGCGTTTAAGACTAGAGTCCGTCAGACTTACATGGCTACGTTGGCTGGATCATCATTTATCTTATAAATCTTTATGTTCATTTGTATATATATATATATACAAATGAACATAAAGTAATGAACATAAAATATGTATAATTATAAATTTTATATATATATATATATATATATATATATATATATATATATATATATATATATATATATATATACACCGCTATTTTTTAATTAGTACAAAATCTTTAAGGACAGATTAGCGAAGATATTATTATCATATATGTGACGTAAGAATTTCATATTATCAATAAAGAGCAAAGTTATTATCATTTGTTTATTGTAGAAAATTTCACTTAAATCATAGTCATATTTTACAATCCATTCACTAATTCATTGATAATATTCCATCCTGCTCATTCGCATTCTCTCTGTTGCACTTATGATGTAGGTAGCAATAGAAAATAAAATTAAGAAAAATAATAAATGTAGGTAGTTATTTTTTAATTTTGTTAGTTCAACCTTCTCCTTCATACTTCATTCGGACGTAGGACCGGTAAAATTTATCGTTTAACAAGTAATTAAATACGGAGGTATGTAATAAAACAAATATCAAAATAAAAGATGGTGTTCTGGACTAAAAGAAAAGAGTAATTTTGGCGTATTTATGAAGTTAGAATCATCTGCTATTTACAAATTATTTTATCGTCATCATGTCAGCCTAGAGACGTCCACTGTTGGACATAGGCCTTCCTCAAGGTGTGTGGAGAACACAGACCGATTTTGAGGCGCCTGCATCAAATTATTATTTACTTAAGTACGTATTATTTACTAAACTTACAAGTATTTCCATTGTCCTTCGAAATGTCCACCACCGTTGTCAAAAGCATCCAATATGCACTGTTTTAATTGTTAGACACTGACCCGGTCACTTTTGTACACTCACAATACGATGTCCATGGGTACACAGCTGCACTTGCGATTTTCCCACTCAAAAAGTACGCACGAAGCATAGCTGCATACTCCCGTGATATGAACTGATATGATAGGCCATCGCGTCGGGCAAACGTAGACAAACAATTCAGTTTTGCAACGAAATTAGATACGCTGACTTTCGCTAGTAATTTAGTACTGTTTGTCGCATCGTCGGGGCGTGGCGCAGGCGCAGTGGGGCGAGGGGGGGTTAATTTATCTATGGTATGATAGTACACGGGTCGGTCATAGTATTAGTATTGCATTTACCAATTATCACGTATTTTTGTGGACAGTTTTGGGATTTAGTGTTTTTATTTTTCAACTACATAATTATGATCAGTTAAAGATACTTCGTGCCCTGTTAAATTTTTTGTACTAATTAAAAAATAGCGGTGTATAATTTAGTATATTAGTATGTATTTACATTGTATAGATATAATAAAATATTTATGTAATCTTAATTTGATGTACAAAATTAAATAGCTAAATATCCCTTAACAGTAATTGCACCTAGCTCATTTTATCTCTGCACCACCCAAAGGTTGACTGGGAGAAAATGCCTACGGCATTAAGTCCACCTCTGCACAGATATTTTGTGCATAAAGTTTTAAATAAATAAAAATAAATAAATAAATAATACTATTCAATATGTCATTTGGATTATTACGCGGTATTAAAATCATCACTACAACTAGCTATCGCGACATATATTTTGAGTGTTGACCTAGTAAATAGATTTCAATCTTATTGCATTTCATCTTAAATCCAAGTAATCTTGGCAAGACATACCTAATGTTACAAACACTTAAGTGACAAATTTTATAATAATTAGTCTGGATTAAGGACAAAGTTGTTGCGAGTTTGCCTCCAAATATGCAGCGAGAATACGATGTTTAATCTTGAGCAAATTTTGGAGTTAAAGAGGGAGGATTTCAAACATTTACATTTTCTTCGTATAGCGCTGGCCTTATCTCTGCAAAGAAATGCTCTGCAGAGATTTACAGACTGCTATGCAGAGGGTCGCGACGGGTGCACGGGGCGCTACCAAGTTCTTCGGGGTCCAAGCCAACCTCCCCTGCAAGTCGGTGCACCTGCTGAATGACGAACGAGGCTCTGGCGCAAGCCTTCCCTAGGGGTTGGGAGGTCAGACGGCAGTCGCTCCCGTAAAGGCAAACAGTCAAATCAAATGGAAAGCAACAGAATTAGAAACAGTGTTTCGGGTAGAGCACTGCTGCAAAACGGTGCGCAGGAGCCTCGCCCGACTCTTGTGGCAAGTGGGCAAGGGCTACCGTGTCGGGGGTGGACACGGCCAAAGAAGTTAGCCCCAACCCGGAAGATCCGCTTCGCATCTTGGAACATTGGCACGCTAACCGGACGCATGAGAGAGCTGGCCGATATACTCTCCAGGCGGAGGGAAGCCGTAGCGTTCTTGCAGGAGACTTGGTGGAAAGGCAGCAGATCCCGGTTCATTGGGTGTGGCTACAAGCTGATCTACACGGGTGGAACTGGCGGGGAGAGCGGGGTAGCGGTTGTGCTCGCCGAGGAGTTTCAGGACTAGATCTTGGAGGTGAAGCGTTACAGCGACTGGCTTATGGCTGTAGGCGTGCTTATTGAAGGGGTTGTGACCCATTTAATAAGCGCCTATGCACCACAGGCAGGTTGCAGCGACGCCGTCAAGATGTCGTTCTGGGATCAACTCGGCGAAGTTCTTCGTGAAATCCCGCTCTCACAGGGAATCATTCTGGGTGGTGATCTGAATGGTCATGTGGGTGAGGGGTGTGAGGAATTTGAGCGTGTTCACGGTGGCTTTGGCTACGGTGGCCGTAATGAGGGAGGGAAGTATATCCTCCGAACTTGCGCGGCTGCCGACCTTGCCATTGTGAACACGTACTTCAAAAAGAAAGCCGAATACCTTGTCACCTACAAGAGCAGGAAGCACGCGACCCAGATTGATTTCCTACTTACCAGGAGACACCATATCAGCAAATTAGCCAACTGCAAGGTCATACCCGGTGAGAGTCTCACAGCACAACACCGCCTCCTTGTCATGGACCTCCGCGTGAAGCCCAAAGGCAAGCACGCCGACCGCTGTCAACGTCAAATTCGGTGGTGGCTGCTCAAGGATGCCAAATCCCTGGAGTTTGTCTCAGCTATCGGTGACAAGTGCGCTGCTACTGAAGGCGAACCAACTCAGAGCCCGTGGGATAGAATCCAGGCGGTCATCACTGGAGCGGCGAAGGCAGTGCTGGGCATGTCTAAGGGCGGACGCAAGTGTGACAAGGAGACTTGGTGGTGGATTGACACAGTCCAGAGGGAGACAAGGGTGAAGAACGCCCTCTTTAAAGCGTGGCAAGACCACTTGGAACCGCTTTATACCAAGCTGGAATCGTCTAAGGGGTAGAAGCTCTTATACAAGTTGGCACGCTCCAGGGTCAAAGCGGCACAGGACATTGCTAAGTGTCGCTGTGTTAAAGACCCTGAGGACAACCTATTATGCGCGTCAAGCGCGGTGAAGGAGAGATGGCGTTCGTACTTCCACGAGCTGCTTAACAAGCAGCATAAAGAGGTGCAGCCACCGGAACTCCCTCAGAACCAAGGACTAGTGCCGCTGATAACGCCTGAAGAAGTCCAGAGGGCCCTTCGCCACATGAAGAATCGGAAAGCTGTCGGAACTGATGGAACTGATGGCCCCATTGAGGCCTGGAAGGCAATGGGCCTGCGGGGTGTGGGCACCCTTACTAATCTATTTAACCGCATACTCCTTACCGGAAAAATCCCGAACCAATGGAGACTGAGTATCATCACTCCAGTCTTTAAAGGCAAGGGATCGGTACAAGAGTGCAGTAGCTATCGCGGTGTTAAGGTGATGTACCATACCTCAAAGCTCTTTGAGCGAATCATCGACTCCCGGATCCGACAGGAGACCACAGTCTCGGAGTGTCAATATGGGTTTCGCCCTGGTCACGGCACCATGGACCCAAGTTTCGCCCTCAGGATCGTCATGGAGCGGTACAAGTCGAAGAACACGCCTCTGCATCTTCTGTTTCTAGACATGCAGAAGGCCTTCGACTGTGTGCCGCGACAGATGATCTGGTGGGTGCTAAGATCCAAAGGTGTACCAGAAGCATATATTGACATCATCCGAGACATGTACTCCAATACCGATTCCGTAGTTCGGACTGCTGTTGGCGACACAAGAACCTTTCCCATCACCGTCGGGGTCCACCAGGGTTCCGTCCTTAGTCCGTACCTATTCAGTGGCATATTAGGCGTACTGTCAGACAGCGTCAGATACTCACATGAGCAGCCCCCGTGGCTGCTCATGTATGCTGATGATATCGCGCTGGCGGATGCGGACAGGGGACGCTTGGTGCGGTGTGTGAATGCGTGGAAGGAGTCGCTTGAGAACGGCGGTCTGAAAATAAACGTGGCGAAGACCGAGTACTTGGCCTGCAACAGTACTGATCCCGCGTCAATTCGTATAGGCGGAGACTTTGCCCAGCGAAAGGACCTGGTCAAGTACCTGTTATCAGTACTGCACGAGTCTGGTGACATCGATTGCAACGTCAAGGCACGAATTTCGGCAGCCTGGGCCAAATGGCGTGAGGTGAGCGGTGTCATTTGTGACCCCAAAATGCCGGTTAAGCTCAAAGGACAGGTCTATAAATCCATCATTAGACCTATCCTGTTATATGGCAGTGAGACGTGGCCTGTGCTTGAGCGACACAAGCAGAGTCTAGGTATCACGGAGATGAACATGCTGCGCTGGATGTGTGGTGTCACGCAGAAGGACCGCGTTAGGAACTCCCGCATCCGGGGTAGCCTTCATGTCCGTGACATTGCTGACAAACTGCAAGAGTGTCGTCTACGCTGGTATGGCCACGTCTTACGTCAACCGGCATCTTACGTGGGTAACAAATGTCTTGCCATACTACCTCCACCGGGCCCCGGTAAACGGGGAAGGCCAAAGAAATGCTGGCTTGACGTCGTAAGGGATGATATGCGTGCCAACCAACCAACCACCAGGGATGCTGAAGACCGTGCGAAGTCGAGGAGACATAGCCGGAAAGCGGACCCCGGGCTCCAAGGCGTGGGTTTTGGAGCGCAACCGGGACAGCGCTAGGATGATGATGATGATGCAGAGGGTCGCGAGTTCAAATCCACGTGCACCACTAACGTTTTGATGGTGTCGTATTAAATTTTCAACAATTAAAAAAAAAACAAAATTCAAAACTTATTTATACATATAGGTAACAAAAGCAACACTTATGAACGTCAATTCTTTTTTCACAGCCAGGTTCGGGATAGTAGGGCTATTAGAAGAGGAAGAAACTCATGCCACTCTTTTTTAAGTCAGAACTTCACTTAACATGTCACTAATTAAGAAGTGAGATTATTAAAAATATTATACAGTCATAGAAAGAATAATAATAGTGAATTTACAAAAAGCAGTCTTGTCATCTAGAAATACTTTAATAGTGTAATAACCCCTTTGTAAAAGAAAATTCCTAACAGTGATTTTAAATTTGTGAGGTTAGTTCATTATTTTAAGAGGCAATTTGTTGAAGAATTGTACATACCGAGTCCCGCAAATGTGTTATGAACCTTATATAGACGGTAGTTAGTGCCCACTAGTTTATGCTTATTACTTGTGTTCACTTTGTGCAAATCACTATTTTTACGGTAAAGAGTTACTTAGTTTCTCTTAACGTACATTAAGTAAGCAAAGAACAATGCCCATTTTTCTTAGAGAGGCCGGCCCAGATGTGGACAGTCAAAAATCGTAGTAGTTGTTATTGCATTCGATAAAAGAGTGTTAAACTAGAATTTTGAGATAAATTAGAGGTCCATCACATTAATAGTTTTATTACGAGAAGTACTTATATGCTCACAAAACATTAGGTGTGTACCCACTTTTATTAGGATAGTTAAAGTATTTTGTAGTTTTGAGTAGAAAGGAATGAATTAATCATTAGGTAAGGGTAGAAATCCGAAAGGAAAAGCCAGAAGTCGTAAAAGATCCAAAAACATAAAAAGCATTCACAATGTGCACCAGCAAAACAAATAGGTAACAAACAAAATAAACTGAATATGACATTATTGACATTTACTTAAGAGTCAAAAAAGTGTTGCCATTTTACAGTTTTTAAATGATATTGATTAATCGATATGGATTTCGGACATAGGTTATGGATATATTTGGTTTAAAATCGAACTTATTTGTAGTTAATCACATATACACCTTAAAAATACACACATTTTAAATGTTTAAGGATCAAGTAGAGATTTGCTATTAAATCAAATCATTTTGAGTAGAGAAAATGTAAAATCGATAAAGAAGAAGTGATCATCGATTTAATATTATGATTTCTTTACTGGCAATTTCTGATCTATTACTTGTTGGCTATTTAGACGTTAACACATCTTTTTAAACCTATTTATTGAATAAGTTTCTCGGCACACCTTTAGTAATGCCTATAAATTAAGTTATAAATAAAAAGGATTATTCAACAACTAATTGAAACTTTATTGTGCTGTTCATGAGTTCCAAACTGGGCCAGAAATGGGCATTGTTCTTTATACTGCGATGCAACTGTCAATATATATTCTACTTCTTTAAATATATCTCGTAAAGGATCTCTAGCAACTAACTTATATTTTGCACGTATGGCCCTCTTTTGAATAACAAATATTGTCTATATATCGGTTGTATATAATGATCACTTGCAAAATGATGAAGGAAAACATTGCGAGAAAATCTGCATGTCCGAGACCACTGCATAATGTTCTCTAAAGCGTTTAAAAAGGTATACCAGCCAGCACTGTGAACTCTGACCTAATACTTTTCATAATAAGTAGACAAGTGTCTAGCGAAGTCGCTCTGATGTTGATGATATTGTTACGAATTGGAAATAACGCCATCTATCAGTGAATGGGAGAACTACATGAGATTAGATGTATCGGTTGTTTAAGGCTGTTTCATCTATCCTCTAATAGATGGCGTAGGTGTAAATAGAACATTTACGCAATTCTAGAAACACCTTAAACGTTTCCAGAAATATCGTGAGTCGTCTCGAAAAGCCTAGTGATGTTATCCGGCCAGTATAAATAGAGCGGGAGCGAACGGACCGGACACAGTAACAATTGAATACCGAAGCGATCAATAAGAAGCGAAGAAAGTAATTCGGAAGTGTTTAGTGTTGTACTAGTGGTGTGAATAGTGTGTTTTATTAGTGTTGGAAAATTAAGTGTGTGTATCTAGTGTTATTGTGTTAGTGAATAAAGTTCAGTTTAAGTGGAATAGTGAGTTATAATTTATCGTCGAACCCCAGCTCGTAACAAATTGGTGTCAGAAGAAAGGGATAAATTATGCCGGTTATGCCGAAGGAAGAAACTGACGGAGTGCGTACCAGGAACCAGCGCCAGCAAGACCTGGACCAGAGACGCTTCGGAGACGTTCCTTCTCCATCGTCTGGTGGATCAGGCGACTCCGCGGCTGCAGTGGAGCCTGCAAGCGCACACTCCATGGCGGTGCCCGACATCGCGGCTCTGATGGCGTTCATGCAGGAGCAGGCGCGCCGCATGGAAGAACAGCGACAGCGCGACAAGGAGGAGCAGGCCCGCCGCCAAGAGGAGCAGGACCGCCGTCAACAGGAGCAGGCTCGCCGTCAAGAGGAACACGCGCGCCGTCAGGAGGAGCAGGCTCGCCGTCAAGAGGAGCATGCGCGCCGCCTGGAGGAACAGCTTCAGCGCGACAAGGAGGAGCAGGCTCGCCGTCAAGAGGAGCACGCGCGCCGCCTAGAACAACAGCTCCAGCGTGACAAGGAGGAGCACGCGCGCCACCTAGAAGAGCAGGTGGTGCTTATGAAGGACCTCAGCGCCGCTGTAGGGAAGGACTTGAAGGCGGTCAAGGAGGAACTTCAGCAGCATGAGGCCCGTATCAGCGACGTAGAGAAGCGTGTACACGACCACCACGAGACCTGTGTTGCTGAAGTGGAGAAGAAGTTGCGTGGGCTCGAAGTGACATCAGCGGCTGTAGCGCCCTCACCTCGTGGATTTAAGGTTCCACCATTTGATGGCTCGTCATCATGGTCTGCATACAAGATCCAGTTCGAGGCCGTGATGCGATCGAATGGGTGGACCAAAGAACAGGCCTTAACCGCCCTAACCTTGGGCCTTCGCGGCACTCGGGCAAGACGTCACCTACGAAAAGCTCCTGGAGGCGCTGGAGGCGAGATACGGTGACGCGCACCTTGAACACGTTTATCGTGCTCAGCTGAAGGACAGGACACAACGCAACGGAGAAACTCTGCAGCAGTGGGCTCTAGAGGTGGAAAAGCTGGTCAGGAAGGCATACCAGTCGTCTCCTGCGCTTATTGACGGGAACCTCGTACAGGCGTTTACGGATGGGATCCGGGACCTGGAGGTAAGAGCAGCAGTTAGGCTTGGGCACTTCAAGGACCTCAAGGACGCCTTAGCCCACGCTCTGGAGGTGGAAGCAGTGCGACGCGACGACCGAGGTCACCGCATCAGGGAAGTCTTGTCGTCACCTCGGTGCTACAACTGCGGAGAAAGAGGCCATATCCGTTTGAGCTGCCCAAAGCGTAGGCAGCCTGGTGACACCCTGTGTCCACCAAAGGGGTCGCCTGATGTGCCTGCCAGGCAGCGAGAGCAGGGAAACGAGTAGAAGCCAGGACTGCGGGGCGGGTGCTGGCTGGTAATGGAAGAGCCCCAAGTATCTCGATCTCGCAATCATGCGACGGGAACAGCCTGATCATCGAAGGCGAAATTAACAGAACACCATGCAAGCTGACATTGGACACGGGTGCTTCTCGGACAGTCGTCGGTTTCCATCTGGCAAGACGGGTTCTTCGGGGCTGCTTCAGGAACAATGAATGTGTGAATCTGAGAACAGCTACCGGTCAGCACATAACCGTCCGAGGTGAAATGGAGGTGGATCTGAAGCTAGGCAACAAAATTTACCGTCACAAAGTCATCGTGGCCGATATAGTGGACGACTGCATCTTGGGCCTGGACTTCATGCGGAAGTATCGCTGCGAGATCGATGTTAACCAGGGAGTGTTGAAGTGTGGCTCGGAAGAAGTCTTCATGGAAGGTGCAACTTCAGGAAAAGTGTACTGCCTGAAGAATGTCATTCTTCACCCGCGGTCGGAAACTGTTGTACCAGTTTGTTTACCAGGGAATTCTGGTCGAGGGAACCGCTGCGTACTAATCGAAGGTCTAGAGAAAGAGGCCTCCTGGAAGATTGCACGAACCTTGGTAAGGGGTACAAAAGTTTCATCAGTACGCGCACTGAATGCAAGTGACAAGGAAGTGTCGCTCAAGAAAGGGACGGAATTGGGCACCTATGAAGGAGCGGCTTGGATGCGTAGATGTCAAGAGCAACCTACCAGCGCCAAGGTTCAGGGTGCACGATTCGACGTGTCTACTCTTTTAGAGGACTGCGAAAGTACCCTGTCGGAGGAAGAGAAGACCGAGGCTCAGAAGATGTTGAACCGGTTCGCGGATATTTTCTCGACCAGTGATGCCGACATAGGGAAGACAGCACTAGTCCAGCACAAAATAAACACGGGAAGTGAAGCACCGATTCGCCAGCGACCAAGACGTGTGCCAGTAGCACGGGAACGTGAAGTGGAAGCTATGATCGACGGTATGGTGAACGAAGGCGTAATCGAGCCTTCGTCCAGCCCGTGGTGCTCTCCGGTTGTCCTAGTTAAGAAGAAGGATGGCAGCATGCGCTTCTGTGTAGACTACCGCCGATTGAATGACATCACGAAGAAGGACAGCTACCCGCTGCCAAGGATCGATGACACACTAGATACGCTGACGGGGATGAAGTGGTTTTCTACCTTAGACCTAAAAAGTGGCTACTGGCAGGTGGAAATAGATCCTCGAGACAAAGAGAAGACGGCATTCTCCACAGGCAAAGGACTGTGGCAATTTAACGTCATGCCCTTTGGATTGTGCAACGCTCCGGCTACTTTTGAGAGACTGATGGAGCGAGTGCTTATGGGACTGATTGGAGACGCCTGCTTGGTCTACCTGGATGACATCATCATCGTGGGGCGCACCTTCCAGGATCACCTTCGAAACTTGGAGCAAGTGCTGTCAAAAATACGAGGTGCTAATTTGAAGCTGAGTCCGAAGAAATGCGCGTTATTCAGACGGCAAGTGAACTTTCTAGGACATGTGGTCTCGGAGAACGGTATTCAAACTGACCCGGATAAGATCATTGCCGTGAAGGAGTGGCCAGTTCCAGAGAACAAAACGCAGGTCAGAGCATTCCTCGGATTATGCTCCTACTATCGACGGTTTGTGAAGAACTTTGCTGACATTGCTCGACCTCTTCATAAGCTCACCGAAGACAGAGTGCAGTTCTGTTGGAATGAGAGCTGTGACGTTGCATTCCAGAAGCTTAAGGAACATCTGTGTACTGCACCTATTCTAGGCTACCCTGACAATGAGCATGAATTCATAGTTGACACAGATGCCAGTAACACCGGAATTGGCGGCGTGCTGTCACAGAAGAAGGGTGATCAAGAAGTTGTTATAGCATACTTCAGCAAGACCTTATCCAAACCCGAAAGAAACTACTGCGTCACCAGGCGGGAACTCTTGGCTGTAGTAAAGACGTTGCAGCATTTCAACAAATACTTGTTGGCCCGTAAATTCCACCTGCGAACCGACCATGCAGCGCTGAAATGGCTACTTCAATTTAAGGACCCAGAAGGACAAGTAGCTAGATGGATTGAACTACTGCAAGAGTTTGATTTTGTAATACAACATCGCAGCGGCAAGTCCCATGGTAACGCAGATGCCCTATCGCGTAGGCCGTGTCCCGACCAGTGCAAGCACTGTAGCCGACAGGAAGCAAAGCAGGCAGCGCTAGTGAGGATGTTAAAGACGGATCTAAGCGACGAATGGAGAGAAGCTTTGCAGAGTGCTCAGCGAGATGACAAGGATGTACAGCCGATTCTTGAATGGAAGAAATCAGATGCGCCTAGGCCCAAATGGAGTGATATCGCAGCAGTGAGCCCCATCACCAAGAGTTATTGGGCACAGTGGGAAAGCTTGGTCGTCCAGGATGGAGTTCTGTGCCGCAAATGGGAAAACGCTCGCGGTAACCAGTGCCATTTGCAAATGGTAGTGCCCAAAACTAAGGTGCCGGAAGTCTTGCAGCTCTATCACAATGGTGCTTCGGGAGGTCACATGGGAGTTAAGAAGACCCTTACTAAGATCCGGGAGCGGTTTTATTGGCTCCACTGTCGAGATGACGTCGAGAATTGGTGCCGCAAATGCACAAGTTGTGCGGCTGTCAAGGGGCCACATACTCGAAGCAGAGGTGCATTAAAGGTGTACAATGTGGGAGCTCCATGGGAGCGCATAGCGTTGGATGTCGCTGGGCCGTTTCCTGAGAGCCAGGACGGAAACAAATACTTCTTGGTTGTGATGGATTACTTCACGAAGTGGCCTGAAGTGTTTGCAATCCCAAATCAAGAAGCTACCACAGTGGCTGATAAGCTGGTGCATGAAGTCTTTTGTCGGTTCGGGGTGCCCTTGGAAATCCACAGCGATCAAGGCCGGAACTTCGAATCTGAGGTGTTCAAGGAGACTTGTCGCGTAATGGGTGCACATAAAACCAGGACCACGGCTTATCATCCGCAATCAGATGGCATGGTTGAACGGTTTAACCAATCACTGGAAAGGTACCTGGCGAAGGTCGTGGAGAGCAAACAAAGAGATTGGGACAAGCACATCCAACCATTTCTCCTGTCATATCGCAGTGCGGTCCACGAAACTACAGGAGTAACACCAGCTTTTGCCAATTTCGGTAGAGAACTCCGTTTACCTGCAGACCTTATCACCGGTATTCCACCAGAATCTCCACGCAATATAACGGATTACGCAACCGAGCTACGCAACAGGATGAACGACGTATACGAGCACATCAGGGAATCTGGACAACAGATGTCTGAGAAGATGAAGACTCGCTACGACCGGAAGGCAAACAACAAAGGCTTCGATGAGGGATCATTGGTGTGGCTTCATAACCCAGTACGAAGCAAAGGAAAATCGCCTAAGTTACAAGCCAGATGGGACGGGCCATATCGCATAATTACCAGGATGAACGACGTCACCTATCGAATCCAGAAGGGGTCGCGAGGTGCACCGAAGATAGTTCATGTGGACCGGTTGGCTCGTTACTATGGGTCTAACAATGTTCGAGACGAACACGTTTAAGAGGGAGGCCGTGTTACGAATTGAAAATAACGCCATCTATCAGTGAATGGGAGAACTACATGAGATTAGATGTATCGGTTGTTTAAGGCTGTTTCATCTATCCTCTAATAGATGGCGTAGGTGTAAATAGAACATTTACGCAATTCTAGAAACACCTTAAACGTTTCCAGAAATATCGTGAGTCGTCTCGAAAAGCCTAGTGATGTTATCCGGCCAGTATAAATAGAGCGGGAGCGAACGGACCGGACACAGTAACAATTGAATACCGAAGCGATCAACAAGAAGCGAAGAAAGTAATTCGGAAGTGTTTAGTGTTGTACTAGTGGTGTGAATAGTGTGTTTTATTAGTGTTGGAAAATTAAGTGTGTGTATCTAGTGTTATTGTGTTAGTGAATTAAGTTCAGTTTAAGTGGCATAGTGAGTTATAATTTATCGTCGAACCCCAGCTCGTAACAATATGTAGAGAACAGTACAAAAAGACAGGCTGTAAAAACCTTAAACATACTAAACTATTGTCACATAAAGTTACTATACAAAACGAACCTTACCATAAAACAGCATAACTTGTAGAAGTACCTACATTGCACAGGTTCACGTATACCGACGATATGCTTCTGAAAATACGAAATACCTGTTGCGTCAGCATTTTCTTGCAGAATGCAGGAGTTTAATACCTCGTTAACAAGTGAGCGCTCGTTGATTTTCACGCGGTTTGAAGAACATTGCATAGTATTTTCAAATAGGTATGCTGCTTAAGTGGTTGTATTTTCCTACTTTCAATATAAATGCGAAAGTCGTTGAGGGTGGATGAATGTTTCTTACACTTTTTGTAACTGCTAATATACTGGACGGGTTTTGATGAAACATTTCAGGAATATGGCTTATCCGTCAGAACAACACATAGGTTAGCTTTTGTTGCAAGAACCGATACCTTCTTTTGGTCAAACACTTTTACTTTTGACAACGATAAGAGACATACTTTTGTATTAACGAGTAATGTAAATAGACTCGTTTGAACATAATGCATCTTAATTCCTATCTTCGAAGAGGTGTAAATATTACACCCACATTTCGCCAAATTTATTTTGCTACCACGTAATAGGGGGCGAGTCTATTGCCGTTACCGGGCACATCACCAGACTCCGGGCTGCTACTGAGTATTCGGAAAAACCCAGTTACACTTTTGCCCAACCCGGGAATCGAATCCGAGACCTCCCAATCCCATGCGCACATTTATGCCGCGAGACCAACGAGGCAGTCAGTTCATCGACGTTCATTATTAAGATAAGTACCATATCGAATCAATAAAGAGAGATTGTTGAATCCATGTCAGTTAAAATCATTGTCCTTTTTTGCGTTTACTATTTTCTGACTTGAAAATAAAACCTCCATTTCTAATTTTCTCCCTGCAGAATTTGAGCATTAATTCTATCACTCGATCTAATTTATCGTCAGCAATTAGGCTGACAAATAGGCCTGTACCGAGGCGTTTATGACTAGGCACTAATTGAGCTGTAACTCCTCTAGCGTAAGGTAAACAAACCAACTGTCGGCTCCTAACGAATTATAAAAGGAATGCAGGAGCATTTTGACGTTTTGTCACAGAATAATTAATAGTACTAACGTACAGAAGCTTCACTTTTCAAACCAATTTATTGAAATTGCGACTCTTGGTACTAAGCAAGAAAGTTCAATTCAGCTCGCATAAGCACTCAGTGCCTAATGCGATATTTACCTAACAGTTTCCGTTCTTTTCTAACACATAACGCTGTCGCTGTCTGGCGCGGAGTGGCGCGCTAGGGTTGTCGACTTGGCGCTGCTACTATATTTATTCATCGTCTATCTACCTACTTGACCACGTACCTAATAATAAATATTTATCCTATAAGTATCCTATCCTACTATTTGAGCTAGTAGAACAAAAGCACAAAAATTCTGGTCGTTTACATTTTTACTATAAGTACAAATTCTTAATTATTTCCTAAACGCGTGGACCGATTTACATGATTCAAAAAGATAAAATGGTTTTTCAACTAGATCTTTAATTTGACACCATAATCGTTGAGATATCTCAACAAACAAAAAATCAAGTTTTCAAGTTGCTCTTGTAATATAAATAAAATCAAATTTTCAAGTCGCTTTCGACACACAGTTAATTAAGCAATACTTTGCATTAGACTTGTGATGATACATTTTTGTTGTTAAAGGCGCTTAAGTATACATATAATTTGAACAGTGTATAAACACGGCGCGTGAGCATACGGAGCCACGGTAATATAATCTAACAGTATTGTAACTCGGCCATCTTCGTGAGTTATATACCTACCAGACGCGCCGCATGCGAGCTGCGGCACGATAACGGCTGCGGGTACTGTAGGTACAGTCCGCCCAGTCTAATGGGTACTCTGCTCGCGGCGCGTAGGTATAACTCGAGTTTCGTGCGTTTGTATGGAGTTACAATACTGTTATGCCGCGTTTCCACGCTTGCCAAGCCTCGACAAGCTTCCACAAGCTCCAAGCGTCCACAAATCTCGCTTGGCGTTTGGGAGCCGTTTACACGCTTGTGAATGCGTCAGTATGCTACGTACATCCAAGCATGGCGGACACCGAACTTGTATCGACTATCACCTTTGGTTTAACCTACTTTTATTTGAAATACACTTAAAGAGAAGCAAAACCAATTATTTTGTATGATGTAGATTGCCAGGGCCTCTTCCTTACCCTCTATGGAAAACCTTATACCTACATAGCCTCGAAATATTACTGGTGCCATATAGGTTACGGTATTAGGTATGTCAATACATCTGCATATTATTAATATGTTCCCTCGTGACATTCCTCTGGGAGCGATATAGTGCATAATCATACAAACAAGCAAAAGAAGTTCGACCAGCCACTCATTTTGAGACAGAACTAGACATGCGTTCGTTTCGAGATCACAGCGACTACTAAGCACGCGCCAACGTGTGAACGCGTAGCAAGCGCTTGCCGCAAGCGCCCTTTGATCTGTGTCCAAAAACCGACACTAGACCGGATCCTGTACAAGCGTCCACAAGCTCACGCAAGCCAAGCCAAACGGCCTGTTTACACGCTTGTGCTTGTGGAAGCTTGTCAAGGCTTGGCAAGCGTGGAAACGCGGCATTAGATTTTATTACCGTGACGGAGCGGTCGCACTCGCACTCGTTGCGTGACGTCTAATGTGAGCGGCGTGCGGCAACGGGCAACCTACTAAATCCAACCATGTCAACATGGTCGGCCGAGGTACTTGTAAGTTTGTACCTAAAATGCGAAGTGCGCCCGGCCTGGTTTTGTTTAATGTATATGTTGAGAAATGTAAGTAATTTGTCGTCAAATATGTGCTGGGAGTGTTATTGCTTGCTAGGAATTTGACTTGAGAAGGTTCGCATTCGATTTTGAGTCCTATTGTTATTAGACATAAGGTTAATATTCCACAAAGCTTGGGTTGCCGAGTAAGATGAGTTATGAAATGGGTTTAGTACCTACCTATAATTTACAGCTTGTTATTTTTTGGTATCAGTTGCCTTCATTTCGTAGAAACAAAAACTATTTTAAAATGTGTGGACTCTACATAAAAAGATTTCCCTGGTACAGATGTTATATTTTTCTCTGACTTTCTTAGTCTTAATAATTAAATTGGTAATGATTGTAATACTATATTTTCAATAACGCCCAAAGCGTCTGTTATTTTTTTGTTTACAGATATCTGCCGTGTTTAGATTTAGTTTTGAAGTTAAATGTACCTTTTGATATTGGTACAAAGCTTGGAATTAATCCCTTGATGCAGTCGCAAAGTACGTACAACTACTGCTAACCAGAGGCCCGATTCTCCTAAATAATAACAGTTTAGATATAATGTCAGTGTTATACTAACGTCACAAAACGCGTATTCTTCTAAATTATCTGATATTTGAATGAAATAGTAACGAGATCGTAATTGAAAAAGTGACAAAATATGTTTATATGTGTGAACGACGAACTGTTTATTTAAAATTATACGATAATGACATTAGGTTATCAGAATATCGCTTCTGAGGACATTCAAAATATAATATCAATGTCATAATAAAAAAAGGAGAATTGGCCCCCTGATACATAAAGAGCTATGGCAGATTTTTAGTTCAGTGCACTAAAAGCATCTTAAAAACTCATTACAACCAAAATTCATGAAATATTTTAATACGATTTTCTATATTTTAGTCTAATTTAGATAAGGCTAGGTAAAAAAGTATAAAATTAAAAATAGCTGTTATGTTAATTGATTGCCGGCTTTTCGTAATGGCTATTTCTTTGGTTTGTCAGAAAGCACATCCAATCTCAAAGAACTATAACCTTTCCAATCTCTTTGTCAGAAAGCCACAAGGTTGCCAGAGTAAATAATTATTTTTCTAAGATAGAATCATGAATGTTTTTTATAGATTACGATATTTAAATAGTTAATTAATAATACTATTTTTTTGCTTGTTACGTTTATTTCTATGTGGATTTTAAATAAAGTACAGTATTAATAACTTCTTTCGACATTTAAAGTAAAACTGGGCGCTGGCTAAAAGATGGCCATTCAGAGCTATAAAAAAAATACAACATGACATTTGACATTTCGGTTTTTTTTACATCATCTCGCTGTCGCCCGCGCTTGTTTGCTTGTGTTCTGAGTGTTTTCGCTGCTTTTCCCCTGTTTTCAGTATTCTTTTTGACCCGGATTGCCCAAGGACTCTGTTTTCGCTTCTTGTTATATGACTCAAACTGTTTATGGACCCTGATATTGCCTCTTTGTGACTTGTGCGTGCTTAAGGATTCCGATACTGCCCTGTTTCTTGGATATTGTTTTGTACCCGGTTTCTACAGCCAAAATGAGAGTTCGTGGTCGTGGCCACGGCAGTTGAAGTCCGTAGGGAACATAATATAGAAACAACTGAATATAATCTCAGAGGCAGTGATGACGCTATTTTAATAATAGGTAGAATAAAATCAAGACACATAGGTCGGAAACAATATTATGTTTATGTTTTGATTGAAAATATATACCTGGACGAATAGGAATCACTGAATATTGCTGTAGTTGCCTCGTTGGTCGGCGTACGCTAGGATGTTGCGCTCATGTAAAATCATTTGGTATTTGGGATGGGCTAGACATCAACAAAATATCTTTGCACCAGCTGCCTTTTTCTATGATGTGCTAGTTATAGAGGATGATAATTAAAAAAATATTGTAAAATGAAATCTTGTGTTTTTACTATTCACCACACCTTTTTCATACATTAGGGAACCTGAAACATCTTTTTATCCTTGGTAATCCTATGTAAGTAACACGTTAAGAAACCGTCGTCGGCTCACTATGTTACACGACTGCCCAAAAAAGTAGTGTGTGTATTGTTTTTTTTTTTATAATTATAAATCATATTTCATTTATTCATGCACCATGAAATAAAAATATACATACGGTTATCCGCAATAGGCTTCGTCAAAATGTCACAGAGAATTGCAATATGAAATGTATGTGAGTTTCTTTATTCCGCCATAACTTCTAAATGGCTGAACCGATTTCGGTGAGGGGGCTATTGTTGGAATCCTCACGTGACATAGGCTATATATTTTTTGGGAAATCAGTCGTGTTTTATTTTTCTTTGAAAAAACGTTCAGTATGTAAATAAATAGTCAATATTGATAGCATATGTTTAAAGCTGCATAAGAACCAACGACTGATATCTAAATATGTCATGATAACAGACTGGTCTCTCTATGCATAGAGGAGCTTAAAACAAATCCAAGTGGTGCCCACACCTGGGGTTGCTTAACTTACGTAATCGTTAATAATGTTTACTAGTGGGCATAAACAGTATTATGCTATCGAGCTCCTTCAGTTTTATATACCAATTTGTTCACACCTGAACATAAGAACTTTCTAGAGCCTGCCCCGGAGAGACGCTAGAATGTTCACGCCGGAACATGACCTTCCTGAATCCTATCCCGGAGAGACGCCAGAATTTTCAAACATGAACATGACATTCTTGGCATTCCAACACACATCCAACTTATCACCGAGGAAGATGCGTGATATTTTAAGATCATGTAATTTATCACGTACGGCGGTCGGCTCAGACATGCTGCATCGGCACAATACACCGACGGCACACAACTAAATACGTGTATATGTGTACATAGAATAAGTTTAGTATATAAGATTATAGTTTTAAGAAATAAACCAGTCACAAGTTCACTCCCGGCTTGGACTCATACCCTACCCCACACCTCTCACTGCGGCCAAGACACCCTTAGCCGTCACCATGATCGGTCTTGTGAGTCTGCTCGACCGGCAGTGAGAAAACCCACTTCACTACACCCTAAATCCTACCCACTTTCCGTCTGTCGCCTTAGGTCTCCCGGCGACAGATATCCCAGCCGAGGGATCCCAGGGACTGCTAGGGAACTAGGGATTAGGGTTGTATACGCGACAGTCTGTGTGACCACAGTGTACACGGCCTCGCTATACACTATACCTAAAAGGGCTAGGGTAGACTAGGGAGTTAGGTTAGAGTTAGATCTAAAATAGGGATAGGTATATCATAAGATAGGTTAGGCTAGATATAGGAACCAGTAGGCTTAAATTAGGATAAGTCTAGGTTTAGGTACGTGCAAGCTTAGGGCTATACTTAAGAGCTATCGAAGGTTAGGCCCTAACTTGTACACAATTAATTATTATTTGATGCAGCAATATACTAAATAGATGGTTATTAATGACATAACCTATAAAACTTCTAAGCATAATAACTCAAAAACCTGGCATCCTACAGTTACGATTTTTTACCTTTTGAATCAGCAATATATATTCTATCAAACAAGGTATATTTCATGTATAGATGCTAAATTTGGTCATTAACTAAAATGATGTATGGGAAGCTGCCATAGCTCTTTGTTCGAAATGCAGTTTCGATATAATGTCAGTGTCATACTTATGACATAAATGGTATTATCCTAAATCAACTGATATTTGAATGATATCGCGACTAGATCGTAAATTGAACGATGTGTCAAAATGTGTGTCAACGACGACCTATTAGACAATAATGACATTCATTTAACAGAATACCAATTGTGAGTCAATTAACACTGTTAATACTAGACATAAGAATAATTTCATAGTTCATAGCACCCGCCTCCACATAATAAGTGGCTGTTTTATGGGGCAGTGTATACTCTTTTATAACAAGCTCCCTCTTAATATAAGAAATTTATCTATAAATAAATTCAAAATGATTGTTAAAACTACACTGTGTTTAAAAGCATAATATAAAATTTCAGTATAAGAGTTCCTATAGGCGATAAAAATGCGTGGAATTGAGCTGCTCTAATTCAACACAAAAATATAAATCTTAATATATAAAATCCTTGCGTTACTGACTGACTGACAGACACGTTACAGCCGAAACTATTGGGCGCAGGAAGCTGAAATTTAGCATGTATGTTCCTTGGAGACCGTAGGGGTGCTCTAAGAAGGGCTTTCCCGAAATTCCCACGGGATCGGCCAAAACGGGTAAATCTAAAAAAAAATGCAGGCGTAGCTGCTGGCGTCCTCTAGTTATGTATAAACTGAACAATTTTAATTTGACTTTTCGTAAGCACTTTAATCTTAGAGACAACGTGCTTGTCGTCATTTGTTTTTTCAGTTGTGTGCAAGAATCTTCATCAGCAAAAAATTTCTTCAAATACGATGGCTCTAATAGAAAAGCTGATTGTAAGAGATGATTATGCCACTTGGAAGTTGTCAGAACAAACATACTTCAAGCATGGAGAACTATGGGATTGCGTTGAATCTTCAGATAAAGTTGATTTAAAAAAGGACACTAAATCTCAATAATCTTAAATAATTTTATTAGTTGATACATACATAGACTCGCGCCTGTTGCCCCGAAGGGGTAGACAGAGGCATATTAAACGCCCACTTTTTGCCAGTGTTTCGGTCCCACGTAATAGGTGGCGAGCCTATTGCCGCTTATTGGGATATTTTGTTTGCCAAAGCCTCGTCCGTTGATCGGCAGGTGCACCACTTACAGGTGAGGTTGACTTGGGACCCTAAGTTTTTGGTGGGAACCCTATGCACCCACATTAGTTGATACTGTTAATTATATACACATACAACAAGCTAAAACCGCAAAAGAAGGGTGGGATAATTTGGCGAAAGCTTTTGACGACAGAGGACTGATCCGTCGAGTCGGGCTGTTGAGAGATCTGATCACAACTACCTTAGATGGATCCCAAAACATCGAAGACTATGTAAACAGAATAATGTCAACTGGCCATAAATAAAGACACATTGGTTTTATTGTTAATGATGAATGGTTGGGAACCTTTCTACTGGCATGATTGCCAGATGTTTATCAACCCATGATAATGGCTTAAGAAAGTTCGGGTTTGGCAATAACATCTCATCCTCCTTGCGTTATCCCAGTCTCAACCTGTGGTCCACTTTTTAGTCTAACCGGAGTTGGCGGAATATTGGCTTTTCCGCGGAACGACTGCCTGTCTGACCTTAGAGGCACTGACTCCCTATAACGACTGTCAAAGATCTTTATGACAGCCGGTACCGACGGCTTAACGTGCTCTCCGAGGCACGAGACAAGCAATAATTAACAATTCAATACGCACATAACTCCGAAAAGTCAGTGCGCGCCGTGGATTCGAACCCGATAACCTCTGCATGACAGTCCGTTGGTATCTCCACTAGGCTATCGCTGCCTTTAAATTGGCAATAACATCTGATTTAGTGAAAACTAAACTTATTCAAGACATAAAATAATCAGAGATTGCGCTGTATGTTAAGGCGCTGTTATACCTCAGAAGCCGTGAAACACCTAATTTTTCGTCGCGCATCTAGCCATAATGGTACATATTACAAACTTGCAAAAAATAGAGCTTATAGTCAAAAGTCTGAACAAAAGACTTTTGAAAGAATTTTTCATGTATGTAAAATAGAATCACGGTAAAAAATCACAAACTCGAGGCAGAAAATAATCTTTCGTCTCACTGTTTGCAATATTTTGATCGTAAGCTGTCATATTTTATTTGATAATATTGTAGGAAATCTAATGAACTAAAGAATCACCCTATTTATTTTCATATTATACGTGTATATTTTGTAAAATTAAATAAAATCTGCCAAACGTCTATGATTTTGTTGCTCGGTAGATCCCATCAATATCAAACGCTTCAGCAATTTAAACCTTATTAGCATAAGCGGTGTACTGAGTGTCAGTTGCTAGTTTACGCCCCGCCCAGACCTCATCATTCGGCTATGAGCCCTGTGAGAGGTAAGTCATGTCGCTTGCGTCTCCGCTGCACGAAATTTTACGTAAATCTGTTTGTTAATATAATACGCCGATTTGAGTTCGTAATTTCATGTTTTATGTTATAGACTGAATACTTTGAATCAAATAGGCTTTTCATGTAACTATGGGCACATAATATAATTAGGACCTAAAGGTAGAATTCCGTGCATCGCGATCGATCGTAGCCGCGCGCGGCCTACGACTGTCGTCGATCGCTCGCGACAATAGTCAAAGTATGAAAATGTATGGCGCCGCTGCCGAGGCCCGCGACTGACGCGCGCGGCCGACGAATGTCGTAAGCCGCGCGCGGCAGTGTCTTAAAATTAGTAGATGTTGTTCGTCAGTTCCCTCTAGACGTGTGTCTAGCGAAGTCAAAATCATGGTCGAAATGCTAATTGACATCCTTGAAGAAGAAGAGGAGAATGACGAGCTGCTGTTGCTATATTATGAAACTAGAGTACCAATCGACCCTATCTTTAAAAGCAGAAATGATAAAGGATACTAGCAATATTGATTCAAAAGCAATTATATTGTACCTAATGAAAAAAAAATGTTGGAAGTTTGGAACGATAATACAAAATTGAATTGTTTTTATACATAGTGTCACAAGACCTATCACCAAGCCGAAGTCTACTCGTTGTAAAAAATACTAACCAAAAATAATACCTGGGAAACGTTTTATTTTTTTAAAGTTTTCTCATTTTTTAAACCGCAATTAAAAGCGCGCGCGTGCAATGCTCGAAAAACCTACTTATCCATGGGCTTACAGGGCATCTAAAGAACATATTGGCGGGGTAAATGCATCGATTTTGTACCGAATTAGAAAAATTCCATACTAACTTTGAGCTTCCATATCTTCTGAACCAGTAATTTCCCTGGTATGGTGCCGAAGTAGAAAATGTTCGTAGTGATTGGTACAACAAGGGATTTCAGTTTTCGTTAAGGGTCTTTTTACAACCTGTATAGTCGGCAAAACTTCCGAATTTTTTTTTCATTACTACTAATTTCAAGACACTGCCGCGCGCGGCTCACGACATTCGTCGGCCGCGCGCGTCAGTCGCGGGCCTCGGCAGCGGTGCCATACATTTTCATACTTTGACTATCGTCGCGAGCGATCGACGACAGTCGTAGACCGCGCGCGGCTGCGATCGATCGCGATGCACGGAATTCTAACTTAAATTAATATTCTTGTTGCGTTTAATGTGTTATTGTTTCTGTGCTTATAAATATATAATTAGAAGAATAAAATATGGACAATTAGAGAAATGAAGTTCTACGAAGGATTTGTACAAGAAAGCGTCGTAATAAAATAGAAATTCATCCATGGTCAAGTGATCATGAAATATGTAATATTTTTACACAAATTATTTTCATAAGAGTCTTTTATGACTAACTAGGTAACGTATATTATATTATCGATTATGCATAATATAATTATACAAATTATTCTCACAATACATAGCTGCCACAGTTTTCAATATTTGAAAGAGTAATAACATAAAATCGAATCATTTTATGTACCTATATAGCAAATTCATTAGCTTGTCAGAGCGCCTAGAGCGCTAAGATGCCGCCACGGCGAACAATAATGATGACAGCGCTAATATGGCGCTCCGCAATCCGCACACAAGCGGTAACGTATGTTGTATTATTGTGTTGTGAACATAAACCTTTTTAGGTACATCGGGTAAAACTTTGATTATCCATAAACTATTAGGTATGTCTCAGTACATCTAATATATTTTTAATTTCTTAAATCAATCATTTATAAGTAAGAAGGTGACTTCTCTGTTTGCTATAACACAAGATATAGTATATTTTAATAATAAAGTACGTCACTAATTATCATTATTGTAATTACAGTGAAGTTAAAGATAACAGTTCTGCAACGTCTTATACACATTTGACTGCAGTCATTCCTAACACGATCTGTTCAAGAGCTAGCCAAGAAATGCCAATCAATTCTTTTAACAAATTTGACTCAAATTCCGTAGTGATAAGCAAAAATTACAAGAGGGATAGCAGTGACTGGTTCGAATTGCGTAAGAATATGTTGACAGATTGAAATTTTGGTATAGTGGTAAAAAGAAGAGATAGCAGCAGTAAAGCCAACTTAGTAAAAAATATTTTGTACAAATAAAATATTTGCAATGTAAAATCAGTTGCGCATGGAATCTAAAATGAACAACTGGCTTTGCAACAACTGGCGAAGCAAGAAAATGTAACAATCGAGCCTTGTGGATTATCCGATTATTGGTGCCACGCCAGATGGATTAATAGGTCCAAAGTAGTTGCCTATAAGAATGGCCTGGACAATAGTATAAGAGCAAATAAAATACAAATATGGAAACATGATAAAAAAGTGACCTGACTAGTCTAAACTGTAATTGTTATTACCAAATTCAGGGGCAACGCCACGTTACACGCAAACAAAAGTGTTTATTTGCTGTGTGGAGTGGCGAAAGTATACCACTAAAAATAGAAATTATAGAAAGAGATGATGTTTTCTGGGAGAAGAAAAGCTTGTGGCGTTTTATATGAATTGGCAGTTGCCTGAAATTGTTGATTCTCGTCAAGCTCAAGGGATGGCATTGCGAGATCACGGAGAGGAAAATGTTTCATCAGTGCTTGAAATTTCTCCAACACAAAGCCGTAAAAGGAAAGTAAATGAAACAGTGCCTCGTGAACAACAGCAAATAATAAGTATTGAAGCCTTATCACCTCACATACTGCCTTTAACATTCGATGAGAATAAAGAAAACCTGCCGGGTTGAAGCAGACAGCTAACTTTTGATGAGCTGTAAACTCTGTATTTCGTTAATAAATGATAAATGAATATAAATAAATATCTTTTAATATTTATTTTCTTTGAAACAACACATATTTGAAGCGAAATAATTTTTTTATATTTTTCCATACAAACATGTATGAGGAGAGCTAACGAAAAAGCAGTACCTAACTCAAATTCTAATTCTATAATTTTCTAAGCGACATAGAAGTATCTCATGAATAAGGTATATCCACATATATTTTTGATGTTTCATCTATTTTGAAAAATAATAATGGGTTGAGTTTCGAAACGAGTCGCCTGAATTTGAGGGTATTGATAGTGTAGGGGGCTTAAGGTAGTTCGTTTTAATCCCCTAAAAGTAATTTTGGCTTGCGTTGAGTTTTTAGGAGTTGCGTCTAAATATTTTTTAGCAATTTCCAAAATTTCATAAATACTTCGGCAATTATGCAAAACTTAACATAGTGTTTATACTTTAGTACAGTTTTACAAATGTCATTTTTAGGTTTTATGTGAAAAACGTGAAACGAAACTTGGAATGATCATATTGACAGACATTTGTGCGTCATTGCTTTCGAGTGCCTTGAGTTAGGTGCGACTGTAATAAGTCAATAAATAGGTTATGTTAGGTTCTCTTTTGACACTTAATCCGAAAATAGGAGCCCTTCGCAGGGCTCCGACAACCTTAGTTTATTAATCTAGTGTGATGAATGTGGAAGTTGGCAGTGCCATACACACCGATGTTTAGAGTTTTATTTTTCAGAGGAAACCAAGTATTTCCGGCAAGTGAAAATGGTGAGGTGGGTTTCAAGACCTCCCCTCCCCCCTCTCCAATCACTCACAACCCCTAAAAACGGCGACGTATTTCGAAACCTTTACCATAATAATTATACCTATAATAACAATAAAAATCCATAAATAAATAAAAGAAATCAACTTTTACTAAACTTCAATTATCTCGTAACTCGCTTTAGTTGAGATACGGCTTTTGCGCTTAGTATAGCAGTATTGTGTTTTTTAGGGTACCGTAGCCAAAAATTGTAAAAACGGAACCCTTAGAGATTCGTAATGTCTGTCTGTCTGTCCGCCCGTATGTCACAGCCAATTTATTGCAAAACATATTTGAAAACTGGCAGGAATGGAATTAGATGTAGGTATTCTATGAACTGCTTCACTATTTTTATACAAAAACAAAACAAACATAATAATGGCCTCTCCATACACGGAACTGACTTAATTATTTTTATCATCTTACGGCACGTAGGTATTTACCTACTTTCGTCAACTATTAATACCTATAACGTCTAATGTAAACCTGTTTTGCTCACGGCTGCACTGAGAACAAAAATTGCGCTATGCCTATATTGTACAAACAGATTGATGTATGTAATACAAATTTTAATATCAGTATCTCAATTCAATATGCTAAAACGTTTTGCTTGCGATTTTGAAATATTGGAATACGGATGTCGCCAGAATACGGCTGCACGCAACGAGAATGAAGGGGGGCGCCCCGCAGTAGACGGAGCTAAGCTCCCTTCACCTCCCCTGCTTCACCTCCTCATTTACCAAAACAGTCGCTTAGGACAGCGCCTTAACAAAAGTAAAATTAACTCGCAGATTGTCAAACAAACTTCAGACAAAACTAATAAAGCAAACAAAGGTCCAAGATGTTTTGTATGCAATAATTATAGGTATATTAATAAAAATTGTAAAAACAAGAAAAAAGAACAGAAGTATAATGAGAAATTTTCATTAGACAGCTGTAGCAGTGGCAGTATAAAAAAAAGGGAAAAATTATATAAAACTAGAAATTAACGGTAGCGTCGTAACCAACGCCATACAAATAGCCAACTACTTCAGTAATTTCTTTGCTTCAATTGGTGAAAACTCGACTATCACATCAAACATAGAACCAAAGAGCGCTCCCCTAAGCTAATTTATAGAAAATACTATGTTTCTCACTCCAATTGAAGGGTACGAAGTCTTTGAAATATTAAAAAACCTAAAAAATGAGCGCTGTTATGGCATAGATGAATTACCACCTGCCTTATTTAAATTTTGTGCTGAAGAGCTTACTTTACCTCTTTATCTTCTAATCAATCAATCATTTGAAGAAGGAACCTTCCCCAACAAATTAAAACAGTCAATCATTAAACCAATACACAAAAAGAATACAAAACAGACCCAAACAATTATCGTCCAATAGCACTTTTACCTACCGCATCAAAGATCTTTGAAAAAGCAATGAGCAACAAAATCTACTCGTTTTGTGAAAAATATAATATATTTAATGCATCCCAAAACAGTTTTCGCAGAAACAAATCAACAACACTTGCTATTTACAAATTCATACAAGAAGCCCTTAATATTCTTAATAATAAACAGTATGCAGTTGGCATATTACTTGATATGACCAAAGCTTATGACAAAGTGCAATATAAAATATTATTAAACAAATTATACAAAATAGGGATACGCGGAAACGCTCATAAATGGCAAATAAGCAGGCAACAATAAGTTCAAATAGAGTATTTCAATGAAGTATCAAACGAAATAGAAGCATTTCACTCCATCAACAAAGAAATTCATGCATCAATCCTCAGGGTAGTGTGATTGGATGCTTACTATTCCTCATTTAGAATAAAACTAGCTTTCGCCCGCGGCTTCGCCCGCGGCTTCGCCCGCATAAAATTTTAATAAAGAGTAGCCTTTGTACTTCCCCAGGATTCAGACTATCCATAATAATATCAAATTTCATTACAAACGGATCTGCACATTAGCCGTGTAGCATACATATATTATAAACAGATAATAAGTACTTAAAATTACTTTTGTTTTTATAGTCGTCAAACTACAGGTAAAGATTATTATGTAGTGTATATTATTAAATAATAATAATAATAATAACAAAAACTTACAGTAAAATCACAAAGGTTAGCTAGATATATAAAAGCACTGCAAAGAAAAGAAAACAATAAATTATTTATGTCAAATGAAAAGGGTTTCTACAGGATGTTTAGGCAAGATAATACCCAAGTCTCACGAGAAATGCCTAATTCAGAAGACCTTAAAAGCTACTGGTCCGATCTCTGGAAAAAGCAACACGATCATAATGATACCGATAGATGGATACAAGATGAAGAATGTAGAATGATGAATGTGGAGAGTATGGAATTAGGTGATATTACAGGAGATGATATAGAGAGAGCAACGAGACGAATAAAAAACTGGAAAGCAGCAGGTACAGATAAATTACATAATTTTTGGTACAAAAAGTTCCATGCCCTACATATTGTTTTAGCTAGGAATATTTCAGATATAATCAATGGTCAACAAGAAATACCTAAATTCATTACAAAAGGCATAACCTACATGTTACCCAAAAGCAGCGACACTCTGAACCCTTCACAATATCGTCCGATTACGTGTCTTCCAACTATTTATAAGCTTATCACATCATTAATTACACACAAAATCAACAAACATTTAGAACACAACAACATTATATCCGAAGAACAAAAAGGCTGTAGGCAGGGACATCGAGGATGTAAAGAACAATTAGTTGTTGACTCTACAATTTTAAAACATGCGCATAACAATAAAAGAAACCTACATATTTCATACATTGATTATAAAAAGGCCTTCGACAGTGTGCCTCACTCATGGTTAATCCGAGTCCTTCAGATATACAAAATCAATCCCGTCATAATCAACTTTCTGAAAAATGCTATGTCTGACTTGAGAACTTCATTGCACTTATCCAACGGCATAGATACGATCACCACAGACGAAATAAGCATCGGAAATGGCATTTTCCAGGGAGACTCACTTAGTCCACTGTAGTTCTGCCTCGCTTTGAATCCTTTGTCTAATCTCCTCAACAGTACTACTCATGGGTATAAATTAAATTCTGTGACATCCATTACACACTTAATGTATATGGATGATATTAAATTATTTTCTAAAACTGAAAAATACCTTGATCATCTTATAAATACTACAACCCAATTTAGCAGCGATATAAATATGTCATTTGGTTTAGACAAGTGCCGTACACTACATATACGAAAAGGAAAAATAACTAACACCCAAAATCACACTATCGATACCAACTTGTTTAATACAATGCAACCATCAGATACATATAAATACTTAAGAATACACCAATCCAACATCATAAACCACACTCAGATTAAGGAACAACTAGTATCAGAATACACCAAGAGATTAAATTTAGTATGTAAAAAGCAGCTACACTCAAAAAAATTATTTAAAGCTATAAACACATTTGCCATACCCGTATTAACATATTCATTTGGATTAATAAAATGGACACGAACTGACATAAACAGATTAGAAATTAAGACAAGAACAACACTGACGAAACATAACTATGCTCACCCTAAAGCTGCAATAGAGAGAATTACTGTAAGTAGGCAAAAGGGTGGTAGAGGTCTAATCGACCTCACTATGTTGTGGGAAGGGCAAATACGAAAACTTAGAGATTTTTTTTATCATAAAGCCGACAGTAGTCAAATTCACTCATCAATCATAGAAATAGACACTAACTTTACACCTTTAAACCTAACCAATCGAGACATTACTTTTAAAAGTTTAGATGAGCACAGGCAAGAAAAAATCTGTAGATGGCGAACAAAGGAATTACATGGCAGACATCTACACGATTTGGAACAGCAGCATGTAGATTCAGAAAGTTCTAATAAGTGGCTTAAATTAGGATCACTCTTCCCTGAAACGGAAGGGTTTATGTTAGCAATTCAAGATCAGGTTATTAATACTAAAAACTACAGTAAATTTATTCTTAAAGACACAAATACACAAAACGATAAATGCAGAAAATGCCATCGAGCATCTGAAACAATTCAACATATTACTGGCGCCTGCTCAACCCTGGCTCAAACAGATTACACCCATAGGCACAATCAAATCGCTAATATTGTCCACCAAAAACTAGCCATCAAATTTAAATTTATCACAAAGCCCGTCCCGTACTACCAATACACCCCTAAACCAGTGCTGGAGAACCGCAACCACCAAATATACTTTGATTGAGCAATTCTTACTGACAAAACTATGCATTACAATAGACCGGACATAACTGTAATAGATAAACCTAACAAAGTCGTACATTTTATTGACATAGCAGTTCCAAATACCCATAATCTACAGAAAACAATCACCGAAAAAATCCATAAATACACAGAGTTGAAAGAAGAAGTAACTAGAATCTGGGAAATGAACAAAGTATATATTGTGCCACTGGTACTCTCGAGCACTGGTGTCATACCGAAACACCTACCACATTATTTGCGACAAATAGAATTACCCACAAACCTTTACATTACTATGCAGAAAGCAGCCATACTAAACACCTGTCGTATAGTACGTAAGTTTTTGCAGGACGAACCCCTTCTAACATATAATGTCCCAAATGAACTCCACTTGGCCTAGGCCCGTAGTTTTCATTAAATACCGATATTTTCGAGAATAAAAAAATTTAAAGAACAAAAATAATAATATTTATTTGCCTTAAGTGTTGTACAGAAGGGGATCTTATAGGTAACTAGTCATGTTTCAAACACTTAGTCAAAAAAATAGACATGCAAATATCTGGTAGGTAAAGTCATTATAGATTATAAATGATTATAAAGTTATTGAAGAGCTTATATACCTACTGAATAGAATTGCAGCAAAAATAAAAACTGAAAGCATTACCAGAAAGTACAAAATTAGACCGCCCCTCCTCCCCACTGCGCTTCAGCGCACCAACTCATACTCTCGCGCTTTTAATAACGCTGCGCTTAGGTCAATTATATCGTAAGCTCTATTCTGCCAATCAAGCCCTTTCATTTGATACCCATATTGGGGTATTTGTGGAAAATATGTCATTTTATATCGACAGCCATCTTAGATTTTTCATAGTGAGCCCTATTCTACCAATCAAGCCCTTTTATTCGATACCCATATTAAGTATTTGTGGAAAAATGTAGTACGCAATTTTGCGGCGACAGCCATCTTCGATTTTTCATAGTGAGCTCTATTCTACGAATCAAGCCCTTTCATTAAATACCCATATTGAGGTATTTGTGGAAAATAAGTAATTCACCTTTTTGTGGTGGCGGCCATCTTGGATTTTTCATAGTGAGCTCCATTCTACCAATCAAGCCCTTTCATTCGATACCCATATTAAGTATTTGTGGAAAAATGTAATACGCAATTTTGCGGCGACAGCCATCTTCGATTTTTCATAGTGAGCTCTATTCTACGAATCAAGCCCTTTCATTAAATACCCATATTGAGGTATTTGTGGAAAATAAGTAATTCACCTTTTTGTGGTGGCGGCCATCTTGGATTTTTCATAGTGAGCTCCATTCTACTAATCAAACCCTTTCATTAGATACCCATATTGAGGTATTTGTGGAAATATGTAATCCGCCAGTTTGTGGCGGCAGCCATCTTGGATTTTTTATATTGAGCCCTATTCTACCAATCAAGTCCTTTCATTCGATACCCATATTGAGTTATTTGTGAAAAATATGTAATCCGCCATTTTGCGGTGACAGCCATCTTGGATTTTTCATAGTGAGCTCTATTCTACGAATCAAGCCCTTTCATTTGATACCCATATTGAGGTATTTGTGGAAAATAAGTAATTCGCCTTTTTGTGGCAGCAGCCATCTTGGATTTTTCATAGTGAGCTGCATTCTACCAATCAAACCCTTTCATTTGTTACCCATATTGAGTTATTTGTGGAAAATATTCAAAATATGTAATCCGCCATTTTGCTGCGACAGCCATCTTGGATTTTTCATAGTGAGCTCTATTCTACGAATCAAGCCCTTTCATTTGATACCCATATCGAGGTATTTGTGGAAAATAAATAATACGCCATTTTGTGGCAGCGGCCATCTTAGATTTTTCATAGTGAGCTCCATTCTACCAATCAAACCCTTTCATTTGATACACATATTGAGGTGGTTGTGAAGTAATATGTAATTCGCCATTTTGTATCGGTGGCCATTTTGGATTTACAATCATTTAAATATTAAGTATCATTTAATCTCGATGACAATATGAGTGTATACCAAATATCAGATCAATCATCAGGAAGGGGGTAAAATTCCAATTACTAAATTTAACCCAAGCAAACAAATAAAGATAATACAGGATTTTCGCCGACTTAGTTGATACTTTGCCTTATAGTATGGCAACATTATACATTTTTTCATAAATTGTAGCCTATCTATGTGTTATTCCGATGTATAAACTATATTACTGTAAAGTTTCATCCAAATCCGTTCCTACTGGAGGGTCTTAAGACATAAACAGATTAGAAATTAAGACAAGAACAACACTGACGAAACATAACTATGCTCACCCTAAAGCTGCAATAGAGAGAATTACTGTAAGTAGGCAAAAGGGTGGTAGAGGTCTAATCGACCTCACTATGTTGTGGGAAGGGCAAATACGAAAACTTAGAGATTTTTTTTATCATAAAGCCGACAGTAGTCAAATTCACTCATCAATCATAGAAATAGACACTAACTTTACACCTTTAAACCTAACCAATCGAGACATTACTTTTAAAAGTTTAGATGAGCACAGGCAAGAAAAAATCTGTAGATGGCGAACAAAGGAATTACATGGCAGACATCTACACGATTTGGAACAGCAGCATGTAGATTCAGAAAGTTCTAATAAGTGGCTTAAATTAGGATCACTCTTCCCTGAAACGGAAGGGTTTATGTTAGCAATTCAAGATCAGGTTATTAATACTAAAAACTACAGTAAATTTATTCTTAAAGACACAAATACACAAAACGATAAATGCAGAAAATGCCATCGAGCATCTGAAACAATTCAACATATTACTGGCGCCTGCTCAACCCTGGCTCAAACAGATTACACCCATAGGCACAATCAAATCGCTAATATTGTCCACCAAAAACTAGCCATCAAATTTAAATTTATCACAAAGCCCGTCCCGTACTACCAATACACCCCTAAACCAGTGCTGGAGAACCGCAACCACCAAATATACTTTGATTGAGCAATTCTTACTGACAAAACTATGCATTACAATAGACCGGACATAACTGTAATAGATAAACCTAACAAAGTCGTACATTTTATTGACATAGCAGTTCCAAATACCCATAATCTACAGAAAACAATCACCGAAAAAATCCATAAATACACAGAGTTGAAAGAAGAAGTAACTAGAATCTGGGAAATGAACAAAGTATATATTGTGCCACTGGTACTCTCGAGCACTGGTGTCATACCGAAACACCTACCACATTATTTGCGACAAATAGAATTACCCACAAACCTTTACATTACTATGCAGAAAGCAGCCATACTAAACACCTGTCGTATAGTACGTAAGTTTTTGCAGGACGAACCCCTTCTAACATATAATGTCCCAAATGAACTCCACTTGGCCTAGGCCCGTAGTTTTCATTAAATACCGATATTTTCGAGAATAAAAAAATTTAAAGAACAAAAATAATAATATTTATTTGCCTTAAGTGTTGTACAGAAGGGGATCTTATAGGTAACTAGTCATGTTTCAAACACTTAGTCAAAAAAATAGACATGCAAATATCTGGTAGGTAAAGTCATTATAGATTATAAATGATTATAAAGTTATTGAAGAGCTTATATACCTACTGAATAGAATTGCAGCAAAAATAAAAACTGAAAGCATTACCAGAAAGTACAAAATTAGACCGCCCCTCCTCCCCACTGCGCTTCAGCGCACCAACTCATACTCTCGCGCTTTTAATAACGCTGCGCTTAGGTCAATTATATCGTAAGCTCTATTCTGCCAATCAAGCCCTTTCATTTGATACCCATATTGGGGTATTTGTGGAAAATATGTCATTTTATATCGACAGCCATCTTAGATTTTTCATAGTGAGCCCTATTCTACCAATCAAGCCCTTTTATTCGATACCCATATTAAGTATTTGTGGAAAAATGTAGTACGCAATTTTGCGGCGACAGCCATCTTCGATTTTTCATAGTGAGCTCTATTCTACGAATCAAGCCCTTTCATTAAATACCCATATTGAGGTATTTGTGGAAAATAAGTAATTCACCTTTTTGTGGTGGCGGCCATCTTGGATTTTTCATAGTGAGCTCCATTCTACCAATCAAGCCCTTTCATTCGATACCCATATTAAGTATTTGTGGAAAAATGTAATACGCAATTTTGCGGCGACAGCCATCTTCGATTTTTCATAGTGAGCTCTATTCTACGAATCAAGCCCTTTCATTAAATACCCATATTGAGGTATTTGTGGAAAATAAGTAATTCACCTTTTTGTGGTGGCGGCCATCTTGGATTTTTCATAGTGAGCTCCATTCTACTAATCAAACCCTTTCATTAGATACCCATATTGAGGTATTTGTGGAAATATGTAATCCGCCAGTTTGTGGCGGCAGCCATCTTGGATTTTTTATATTGAGCCCTATTCTACCAATCAAGTCCTTTCATTCGATACCCATATTGAGTTATTTGTGAAAAATATGTAATCCGCCATTTTGCGGTGACAGCCATCTTGGATTTTTCATAGTGAGCTCTATTCTACGAATCAAGCCCTTTCATTTGATACCCATATTGAGGTATTTGTGGAAAATAAGTAATTCGCCTTTTTGTGGCAGCAGCCATCTTGGATTTTTCATAGTGAGCTGCATTCTACCAATCAAACCCTTTCATTTGTTACCCATATTGAGTTATTTGTGGAAAATATTCAAAATATGTAATCCGCCATTTTGCTGCGACAGCCATCTTGGATTTTTCATAGTGAGCTCTATTCTACGAATCAAGCCCTTTCATTTGATACCCATATCGAGGTATTTGTGGAAAATAAATAATACGCCATTTTGTGGCAGCGGCCATCTTAGATTTTTCATAGTGAGCTCCATTCTACCAATCAAACCCTTTCATTTGATACACATATTGAGGTGGTTGTGAAGTAATATGTAATTCGCCATTTTGTATCGGTGGCCATTTTGGATTTACAATCATTTAAATATTAAGTATCATTTAATCTCGATGACAATATGAGTGTATACCAAATATCAGATCAATCATCAGGAAGGGGGTAAAATTCCAATTACTAAATTTAACCCAAGCAAACAAATAAAGATAATACAGGATTTTCGCCGACTTAGTTGATACTTTGCCTTATAGTATGGCAACATTATACATTTTTTCATAAATTGTAGCCTATCTATGTGTTATTCCGATGTATAAACTATATTACTGTAAAGTTTCATCCAAATCCGTTCAGTAGTTTTTGCGTGAAAGAGTAACAAACATCCATCCATCCATCCATCTATCCATCTATACATACATCTTCACAAACTTTCACATTTATAATATTAGTAGGATATAGAATATATAGAAGGACCTTGTGTTGTTTGCAGATGATATCTTTTTGCTTATGTCATGCAAAAACAATTTAAAGTTAAATGACAAAATACACTCAATTCTCACCAAAACAACAGACTGGATGACAGACCGTAATTTAGAAATTAATTACCAAAAAACGAAAATATCACCTTTTTACCGACATCAAAAGACACCATTAAATATCAATTTCAGCTTCAAAAGACTCCAATTAGAAACTGTCAATGAATTTAACTTGCTTGGAGTAACACCAGATACCCATATCAATTGGAAACAACATATAAGAAAAGTGAGAGCAAAGCTTTCAAAATTTTCATACGCATTGCGCGAGGTAAAAAAGACCACAGACTTATCTACTGCACTTGCTACATATTACGCGTAAGCTCATTCTTTTCTGAGCTATTGCATAATCCTTTGGGGAAACAGTACAGAAGCACCCACTATATTTACTTTATAAAAAAACGAATTAAGATAATAATCTATAACTTAAATGAAACAGATTCCTGCAAACCCTACTTCCAAGACCACAACATTTTAACTCTGCCAAGTATTTACATTTTAAAAATTTGTAAATTCGTTAAGAGATATCCGGAATACTATAGTACAAGAGAAAATATTTAAACACATTTTATACTCAGACATAGAAAGTTAGAAATAGACTGAACCTACCAACTTCACAACTAACAATGCACTCCACCAGCCCACTGGTTATGTCCATTAAAATATTTAACAAACTATCACAATCTATCAAAAACGAAGAAAAAGCTCATTTATTTACTAGAAAATTAAAAGAATTTCTGTTACAAAAAAGTTATTATAGTTTAAAAGAATACATAGACGAAAAAAAATTAAGTTAAAACATAAAGCTATCTTATGATACCATAAAAACGCATAATAATAAAATAAGTTACATCATCATCATCATCATCATCAGCCTTTGATAGTCCACTGCTGGACTAGGCCCTCTCCTTTGAAAGGAGGAATTGGCCTACTATACCACGCTGGCCAAGCGGGTTGGTATAGGGTTTGTATCAAGTTTTCCTTCTCTTACAGTGCTGTTCTCTGCATACTATGCTCCCTCTGTCGGTTCTTACGACACCCATGGGATGATATGGGGTGGTGACAATTCGTATTCTTAATCCGTTACCACACGGACATAATCATAAGTTAAATATTCATAATGAAATAAACATAAAATACATTTATATTTAAATAATTTACCCACCAATTTATAAAATTTAATTTGAATAATGAATAACATTTTTTTGCTACAATAATATTTTACCACACTAATAATACTCTATTATCAAATAATAATGGATTTATAGGTACTACATACAAGACATACACCAAATGATTTAATTAATAATGTATTTGTAATAAAGAATAATGTGAGAATTAGGTACTATTAGGCACCTAATTTATAGTAATATTAAATATGATAAATATGTTATAATATTCAGAACTTATATATTCTATTAAAATTTTAATTTACATAGATATTGTAATTTAAAGTATAATTTGAATACATTATATTTATTAAAATAATCTAGCTTCGTCTCTCCTAATAAAATAAACTAGCTGTGCCCGACTGGGTCTATAATTGTAACATATATATTTTAAGTACCACCTAAGCAAACATTGTGGAAAGCAATAAAAATATTGATTATTTTCTGCATCCACGAGTAATGACGATGGCTGGTATGTGGACTCAGGGGCATCAATGCATCTAAAACATCGCACTGTGACTGGCTTTTTGATGAAATACCCCCTCTGGTTGATACTATTAAAGTGGCTGTCAACAAGAAACTTATTTTGAAAGCATGTGGTAAGGTAAATCTACATGTTAGTGACAGAAATGGTAAGTCTGAAGTGATGGAAGTACCTAATGTTCTCTATGTTCCTGAATTGGCCACCAAAATAAAAGAAAAGTATATGTTATGTATGTTTATCCATTATCTAGTTCCCATAGTACAAGCTCTGCTTAGTTTGTGACTAGATAACGATGTGTGTATGTGGTAGAATATTATTATTTCTATTTATTATTCAGTATTCACATAATCGAATTTTACATTAAATTTAACTATATAAAATGGGACCACGGAAACCCACCGGTGTCGGGGTACAGGGACCAAGCCACCGGTGGTTAGGGCCTCAGAGAAAGGAACTTCCTCACAATGCGTGCCGTATCGAGAAGAACCGCCTTCTGAATCAAGGCCTTGATCCAGCTGCCCAGTGTGAGCCTCTTAAGATGTTGGTCGAGGCTCTTAGCGATCAATCCATTCACTGAAACGACAATCGGAACAATGATTGCTGAATCTACATCCCACATGTTGACAATCTCGTGAGCTAGATCTAAATATTTAATCTTTTTATCATTTTCCGCCTTCACGAGATTAGCGTCATGCGGTATGGTGATATCAACAATCATTGCAAAACGCTCTGCTCGGTCTATCACTACAATATCAGGCTTATTGGCTACAATAGTCCTGTCTGTAATGATAGATCGATCCCAGTACAACAGTGCACGACCATTTTCGAGAACTGGGTCGGGCACATATCTGTAGTACGGTACCTCAGAACCAATGAGTTCATATTTAAGGGCTAGTTGCTGATGGACAATCCTAGCCACTTGGTTATGTCTGTGCAAATACTGACCATTGGCAAGACTCGAACAACCGGACACAATATGCCTGAGAGATTCCCCGGGCTGGTGACACGCCCGACATATGTCAACAGTACCGTCCCTCAGGATATACTTGCGGTAGTTATTTGTCATGACAACTTCATCCATAATTGCACAGACAAAACCTTCGGTTTCTCCGAAAAGATCACCGAAGCGCAGCCAGGAAACGGATGCCTTAAAATCTATATCAGACCCGTGTAAGGCCTTATAGAAGCATCCATGTAGCTCCTTGCCCTTCCATACTTCTCTCCGGTCCTCAATGCTAAGTACTGCAGGTTTGTGCCAGTTCTCTTTAGCCAAAGCGAGCGGGGTAAGTCCAGTATCCACTGCAACTACATCCCGATGCATATCCACACTCATTTGCAGAAAATATTCTCTGAGGTTATACAGCTCGCGGTTATGGAGGGTCTTAAGACATAAAAATCCTCGACCACCACATTTCCGCGGGATGTATAGCCTCATTACCGACGAGCGTGGATGATGCATCCGAGATGCAGTCAGCATTGAACGGACTTTTCTGTCCAGGGCGTCAAGTTCAGTCTGAGTCCACCTGAGTATGCCGAAGGAATACATAAGGACTGGCATGGCCCATCCGTTGCAGGCTCGCACCTTGTTACCACCTGATAAAAGACTAGTAGAATATTATTATTATTATTGGCCACCAATCTGCTTTCAGTAAGCCAAATAATAAAGAATGGCTGTCATGTACAATTTGACTAAGAAGGTTGCAGAATATTTAACAAAATGAATAAACAAATGGCAGATGCTAAACTGACAAAAATATGTACCGGCTCAATACACGCAGTGTTCCAGCAAACATGTTTACAATTGAAAGTAATGATGCTTCCTTATGGCATCAAAGGATGGCGCATGTGAACTTTGAAGACCTATTTAAACTTTCAGAAAGTACAGGGGTAAAAATTTAAAACAAAGACAAAGTTGTATGCATTTCATGTTCGGAGGGCAAGCGGTCAAGAAATCCATTTCCTTCTGAAGGTTCCAGAGCAAAAGGATTGCTTGAACTTATACACTCAGATGTCTGCGATCCCATGGAAGTCTAATGACTTGGAGGAGCACATTATTTTGTTACCTTTATTGATGACTTTTCCAGAAAAATATTTGTGTATTTAATAAAAAACAAGTCAGATGTATTTGATAAATTCATAGAATATAAAGCCATGGCTGAAAAACAACTTAATTTATCAATAAAAATTCTTCGCGCTGATAATGGCAGAGAATAATATGTAAACAATGAATACAAACTCCAGCATACACACTCCAGCAAAATGGGTTAGCAGAAAAAATGAACCGCACATTACTAGAACAAGCTCAGTATATGCTATTTAATGCTAAATTACAAAATCAGTATTGGGCAGAAACAGTATCTACAGCAGCCTATCTATCAAACCACCTGCCCAACTAAAGCACTGTCATTTCTATCACCTGAAGAAATCTAGACAGGCAAAAAGCCTGATATTGCCCATTTAAAGGTCTTTGGACGTGAAGCAATGGTTCATGTATCTAAAGAAAAAGCAAAAAAATTGGATTCAAAGGTAACTAAAATGGTATTCATTGGATACAGTGAACAGACCAAAGGTTACAGGCTCTTTGATCCTAAAATAAGGAAGGTGTTCATTAGCAGAGATGTCATACTCTTGGAAAATTCAGTGATGAGAAATTATGCTAAACTACCACAGTCAGAATTACAAATCTGAATCAGATAATAGTGAATTAACATTTGAAAAATCAGAACAAAGTACTACAAGTGATGAGTCATTTCACTCAGACGAGGGATCTTTATATGGACTAGAAGAAACGCATACATAATACATTAAACGTTTATTGTGTAAATTTAATATGCAGAATGCTAATTTTAGTAATGTAATTCCAATAGATCCTCACACGATGTAAGAAAATAATTTAACTGCTCCAGACAAGAATATACCATACAGGGAAGCTGTTGGCTCATTGATGCAACTTGCTATAGCAAGCAGATCTGATATAATGTACGGTGTCAGTTTGGTGAGTAGATATCTTAATTGTTATGATCACACACACTGGACTGCTGTCAAGAATATTATGAAATATCTAAAAGAAACACAAAACTATGGTCTCTGTTACAAATCATCACATAGTAATTACACATTAGTACAGGTTTATAGTAACGCCGACTACGCTAAAGATATATGCACACGACCGTCTTTGACTGGATAATAATGTTTTTATGAAGAGTGGAGCTGCTGTAACTTGGGCAACTCAGCGACAACAAAGTGTTGCTCTATCAACTATAGAGGCCGAGTTCATGGCAGCATGTGCTGTTACAAAAGAGGCTTTGTGGTTGAAAAGACTATTAATTGATATTAAGTCATTTTATCAAGATTCAGTGACTTTACATATAGACAATCAAAGTGCAATTTGTTTAATTTAAAATGTGGACTATCACAAAAGGTGTAAACATATAGAAGTTAAATATAATTTCATTAAGGAAAAGTTTACTGATAAACAAATTGATTTAAAGTATGTGTGAACCAAAGAGCAATGTGGTGATATATTCACAAAGGCTTTACCTAGAGATCAGTTTCAGTATTTAAGAAGGAAGATAGAAGTGTTGTGAATGGTGCGTGTGAAACTTAGTTAATTGTTCTCCTGCTAATATTGTTTAACATATATTTTGTTTGTTAGTAACGTCATTATTTGGTAAGAGTTAGTAGCTAAGAATATTTTGTGCCTAATATTTAATTGTTATATTTCTTGATTTAAAAGAAGTCCTGCAATTTGGTAAGATTGTTGTAATATAAAAATGTGGCCTTCTTTACTAATTGGCACATCTCTATACTTACTATGTAATAGACATCACTATCCAACCGAGTATCTATGGTAGAATCTCTGAAATTAAACATGTTGACCTAAAGTTACTTCTAATATCAAATCCATCAGGTTTAATCAACTTGAGGTCACGGTGTAATACCGGCAATCCATTGTGACCATATCTGGTGTAATTTGCGCCGAAACGTCAGAGGCTTTCACGATCAGAATTTACTGATATTAGCTGTTCATTTAGGTATTCTCTGCTATCGCTGTAAGACATCGATTGATCGATTTTGCTTTAAAGGTCTCCAAAACTTTAAAGTTTCCAAAAGCCATCTAAAATACCTACCATTATCTGACTGTCAGTCTGTGTCAACGCTTATCGAAACTGGAACAAAGTGACATCGGCAAATTCGTTTCTAATTCTTCTGCAACATTACCTGTTGGGTCCTGCGTCCCTTAGATTTATGTTATTACTCTAAATTACTTTCGAACCCGCTAGCAATTTTTGGGCAACCTCTATTTTTGTGCTGGTTTTAACTAATAGCCCATAATAATATATTATATTTTTAATATAAATCAAGTTGTAAATCAGTCTTGTGGTGGGATTTGAGGTAGGCCTATGTGCAGCTAGACGCCTTTAGGCTGCAATTATGAAAACTATATATTTTAATCACATGGGTTAAGAATACATAGTTTCACTATCCTAATTCATTCCATGTGTATCGTAAGAGCTGATTTAGGAAAATACATGAAGCTAACAGTTTCGTTTCATTCGATAAAATAATGTTGTCAATGGTAGATGATAGATTAAATTAGTGAATTCATTTATTTATGTTGTTCCAAGAAATTTTAAAATACGTAGCCAATTTATTATCATCTACCAATTAATTAGTGCATCTACCAATAAATAAGTCCGTGTGGTGACGGATTAAGAATACGGATTGTCAGCACCCCATATCATCCCATGGGGTTCGTAAGAGCCCCCCCTCCCGTAGGATCTCTACCTTGTCGTGGTGGGGGGGCTCAGTAACCGTGGGTGAGGTCCAACACCCACGGTGAAGCTAAGCGGGATCCCGGGAGGGGATGCTCCACGTGGGCTTGCGTGGGGCCTGCGTAGGATGCGTCCCAGGGTGCGGGTGCGGGGGACAGTTCTGTCTGTCCCTCGCAGTCGGGTGCGGTCGTGGAAGGAGAGGTGTGTCGGTGTTGCGTTGCCGCGCGCCCTATCTCCTGCGACCAAATGGGGACACACCATCGTTGCTTCGCGGTGGGGCCGCAGAGGAAGAGGAGATGCGACCGCTGGGTGTTTTGGCGGCGGAGCCCAACACCTTCATCCGCTGCCAAGGGGGTTTCGTTCGGGGCCCGCCTGACCATCTGGCGGGCCAATACCCGTCGAGGGGTAGCGAGGAATGCTTCGATGAAACGCTACCCTCCGACAAATGGGTACATGAGGAGCACGGGTTGGTTTTTAGTCAGTAAGAGTCTGACAGTCCCCTTCGTCCTTCCCCCCCAGGGCGGAGGGACTCCAAGAGGATTTTCCAACCCGATACCAAAAAAAAAAAAAAATAGTGGGTATCGTAAGGGCCGACAGAGGGAGCATATTATGAGCATATTACAGCACTGTAAGAGAAGGACACCTTGATACAAACCCTATACCAACCCGTTTGGCCAGCGTGGTCCAGCAGTGGACTGTTAAAGGCTGATGTTGATGATATTGAAAAATATCATATTACCTGTAGCATTGCAGTTGCTGAATGAGGATACCGGTCTCTTTCAATATAGTGATAAATATTTCTTTTTGGAATAAGTAAACAGTTGTATCATGTCATTTTTATTGATCGTTAGTGTCCATAGTGTAGGTCAAGTATAACATCGCTAGCAATATAATTACGCTTCTTAGTTTACTACGTTATTAATTGTAATTAGACAAAACATCGTTGTTTAACAGCTGATAATTAATAGTTTGATACTATATCACTTTGTAATGAAATTTTTTATATTAGACAATTGAATAATTACCAGAAATTGACGGTAATTAGTCTGCTTTACCGTGGGAAACTTTGTACTGTAACAAAACTTGTCGCTTGAAAATGTATTTAAATATTATGAATGGAATAAACTGTCACTATAATATTTGTTATATTATATTATGCATGTTAAATACGCAGACAAAAGCGTTATATCTATTTAATTACAGTGAAGTTTGCCTAGAGATTAGTATCTAAATTGATGGCATACGAATATCTAATGCAGTGTTGAATTTTGTCACGTTGACATTCGTCTGGTTGGCTTGGTCGACTAGTATATATTATTATTTCACCGCACGATCAACTATTAGCTGTCAAAGTGACGTTGTCAATTATTATTAATGTCAAATTATTCACTGTTGCGTTCGGAAACTGCATCTAACAACTTTTACTTTTTCCTCTCTTGGTTAATTTTTGTAAGCTGGCGGGTGGTGCTGGGTTACCCGTATTGCATTTTATTTGAGTTTATTATTAAGGTAGTTTAACTTTAACTTAAATTTTATAATATTAATACATTTATTTTTATAATAATTTTATAATATATAATATAATATTTTATGTATGAATGCCATTGATGATACATACTGGTCTGCCGATGATTCACCTGCTTCTTCCGACAATGACAGTTTCGCTTCTGCTGACGGTGCCTTGAGTGATTGTTTACGAGTCTCGTTTGCCCAAAATTCTCGAGTGGCGTTGAACATTTGTCACCTAAATGCTCAAAGCATACCGAGCCATTTCAATGACTTACTGGATCTTGTGGCAGATGTCAATGTACATGCCGTCCTGATTTCGGAGAGTTGGCTCAAACCACTTCTTCTTTCAACTTCTTTCTCTCTCCCCGGTTTCATTCTAATACGGAATGACCGAGTTGGGAGGAGAGGGGGTGGGGTTGCAATCTATCTCCGCAGTTCTTTTCCATTTAAAATCCTCGAATCTTCTAATCCTGTCTCTTCGCCTGCGGAGTACTTATTCCTTGAGGTTGACGTCAGGGGAGCGAAAGCTATTCTTAGCGTCGTCTATTGTCCCCCTACTGTCGATTATTTCTCCAGTCTCGAACCGATTCTGGAATCTATAGGGTCACAGTATGAACATCACATCATCATGGGCGATTTTAACACCGATCTCCTTTCTCCCACCTCTAGTCGTTCCAGTAAACTTCTGGACATTATCGAGTCAGCCAGCCTTCACGTTATGCCATTGCAGGCCACCCATCACAATAGCAATGGGGTGGACACGTGGCTTGACTTGATCCTTACTTCTAATCCTTCCCTAGTGTCATCTCACGGCCAACATCCTGCTCCTGGTTTTTCCCGTCATGACCTTATTTTCCTTATTTACCGCTTAAAACCTCCTAAATCCCCTCCTAAAGTCCGGTACATGCGTTGTTTTGGTCGTATGGATGTTACTAAACTTGGTCAGGATGCTTCTACGCTAAATTGGGACAACATGTTTTCAGCCTCCACTGTAGATGAAAAAGTAAATGTTTTCAACAGCACTATTTGTCATCTATACGATGTCCATGCCCCGGTGAGGCGGGTGAAACTAAAGCATCCGCCAACACCCTGGCTGACGGAGGGTGTTCGAATGGCAATGCGCCGTAGGGATCGAGCGTTTAGGAGATATAAACGGGACTGGTGCGAGGAAAACTGGGTGCTTTTCAAATCTGCAAGGATTCGGTGTAATCAAATGGTGCGAAATGCCAAACGCCGACACATTCTTAACAATATTACTTCTACATCGCCTGCCAATATTTGGAAGTTCCTTGGAACTCTCGGTATTGGCAAGCAGCAACGGTGTGACTGCGGTCTGACACTTGGTTTGGATGATATTAACCAATATTTCACCACCTCCACTCCATTGGATCACCAGACCAAGTGTCTGACAGTTAACTACTTAAACAACTTACCCCAACTTGATATTGAATCTTTCCAATTTTCTCCAGAGTCCTCAGATGATATCAAAAAGATAATCCTGTCCATAAAATCTAATGCCGTGGGGTATGACAACATCAGTCGCCGCATGGTCATTACCATCTTGGACCAACTCCTTCCGGCGATCTCCCACGTCATTAATTTTTCCCTTGAGTCTGGTTCCTTTCCGTCTTTGTGGGGCAAAGCCCACGTTATCCCTCTTGCCAAGACCTCCAATCCTTCACTTCCCAACCACTTTCGACCCATATCCATTCTTCCTTTCCTTTCTAAAGTGCTAGAAGCCTGTGTCCATAAACAATTGAGTCGGTTTATACACCGTCATAACCTGTTGAGTCAATATCAATCTGGATTCAGACCTGGCCATAGCACTATTTCCACTCTCCTCAAAGTGACTGGCGATATTCGAGAGGGCATTGAAAACTCTAAAGTTACGGTTTTGGTTTTAATTGATTTCTCCAATGCCTTCAATACCGTCAGTCACGACCTCCTTTTATCCGTCCTCTCCTATCTTAAGGTTTCACCTGGGTCTTTGGATTGGTTCTCAACATATCTTCGAGGGCGTCAGCAGTCGGTACACCTTGATGACTCATACTCAAGATGGGCTGACATTGAAGCTGGTGTCCCTCAAGGCGGTATTCTCTCTCCCTTGTTATTTTCCATTTTTATAAATCTCATAACTAAAAATCTTCAGTGTTCTCACCATTTGTATGCCGACGACTTGCAGATATATACCCAGGTAAATGTAGAGTCGCTGTCTACGGCAATCGACATGATTAACAGGGATCTGGCTGAGATACATAATTGGACTACAAGGTTCGGGCTGACTGTAAATCCTAATAAAAGTCAGGCCATTGTTTTGTGCAGCCAGGGCTTATTAAGAAAATCTGACGCAACCTATTTTCCAACGATCACATACAACGGCACGGCCATAGATTGGTATCCTGTCGTTAAAAATCTAGGGTTGCATATGGATGCCGCACTTAATTGGCGAACTCAAGTGACCCAGGTGAGTCAAAAGGTCACCAGCACCCTACGGACTCTTTACCGCCTCAAGAACTTGCTCCCATCCAGGACCAAGACAATGCTTGTGCAGACCTTGATTTTTCCGTTGATCGACTATGGTGATGTATGCTACTATGACCTGAATGCAGACCTTCTCAACAAACTCGACCGTCTTCTCAATAACTGCATTCGATTCGTTTTTAATCTTCGCAAGTATGACCATGTGTCTACTTACCGTTCGCAATTGAAATGGCTTCCTATCCGTCTTCGTCGCAGTTTGCGTGCTCTCACTACCCTCTATTCTATTCTTATGTCTCCTTCATCCCCAAATTATTTAACTTGTCAATATCAATATCTGTGTTCCAACCACGACCGCAATTTGCGATCGTCTAATAATCTCCTTCTTACTGTCCCTTCTCATAACACATCTCTTATTCACTCTTCCTTTCTCGTCCAGTCTATTCTCCTCTGGAATGCCCTCCCTCTAGAAATCAGGACGTGCAAAACCAAGTTCAAATTTAAGGCGAAAGTAAAGGAACTCTTGTTGGCAAGACCAGCGGATGTGTCTTAGGATTTGTACCGTAATTTCTATTCACGTTATTTATTATTACGGAGCTACTGTATGGCTTTATGTATTCTTCCTTTATTTCTCATATTGTATGAATCATTCATTGCATATATATCTTATATAGGTAGTATAATTATAATATGTAATATGATATACTTATATATATGTATGTATGTATTTATAGTGTATGTATGTATATTTATTTAAGAATTATATTATTGTACCTGCATTATAAGTATTTAATACACCTACTACGTTTCTCAGCACCGCTCAAAGGTAGACTGGCGGAAAATGCCCATGGCATTAAGTCAACCTGTACACAGATCAGTGTATAAATAAATAAATTAAATAAAATAAATAAAATAAAATAAATTTGAACATCTAATCAAATTGACATAATACTTCGTTTTAGGGTTCATATCATATGCCAAAGGCGGAATCGTCCCCACCCATCAACAGAAATGAAATGTAGCTCAATTTGTACATCTTGCCAAAATGATTTTTTTTACTATGGGGACGTTGTCCAAATGCATGGGGTTGTCATATTAATTGGCATTTAAACAAATATTTCGTTTACGTATTATTGACGATTAATTGTAAAACACCTACTCATTTATCTATTATAAAAGTTGTGCACATATTATATCGATTGTATGGTACATGGGAATAGGTCGTCATATAGATTTTAATCTGCCAGCGCAGCTGTTAAACAGTGTTATAATAGACCAGTAATATTAATATTCACTTTTGCTGTTTGCCTAGTCACGGTAATAATATCTAACAGTATTGTAACTCCATACAAACGCACGAAACTCGAGTTATACCTACGCGCCTCCTCGCCGGTACCCAATGGGTACCCAGTCTAATAGACTGTGCCAGTACGCACAGCCGCGATCGTGCCGCAGCTCGCAGTGACGAACAGACGGTGACGATTTTTGTACCAGTGTTTTGTTATTCAAATAATTATTATGGCGAAGATGTATAGATTATATTGTGCAGTTTATGGTTGTTTAAATTCTTTGATAACTCACCAATTATATATATTTTTTAATTACCTGTAAACTCCGAAAGATAAAACTATTTATACAATGCTTTTTTTGTTTCAAATTACGAAGGTTCTTGCTAGTTCTAGTATTATACTATTACCTACCTTATTTTAAATGATAACTACGTTTTTCACACCTACCTTCTGACACGGTAATTAACTTTAGCGTGATAAAGTCGTAATTTGATAAGCTTAATCTATTATTATGTTTATTATTTTTAAAACATATTGCGGTTATATTATAATATATACTAGCAGGACACTTTTACCTGCGTTATGGACAATGTATTATTTCATTGTTGTCTATGATTAGTACTACCTACAAGGTAATTTTCAAAATGGAAGCCAATGGGAATCTGCTTATTACATAACCAATAGGTAATTTCTTAGGGTACTTACTTAACTAAGTACATAATTTTTCGCTTAATTTTAAAGCACCCTGAGTTATAGGTTTTTGGAAATACATATTGAATTAAACGTAATATCGTTATGAAATTATAATGATAAGGTGGATGGTATGTAGTGTTATCGAACAAGTTGGCAATGATTAGATATTACTGTAAGTAGCGCATACACAATTAGATGGTTGACGTTAAGTAACGTTCAAAGCGGTTGGACATCGGATGGGTGACCAAATAACTGTTATTTCAAGTTGCTCTGTGCTGATAGTAATAGGGACGTTAATTTACGAAATGAAAAAGTTATTATTATACTCGTCAGTTATTAAGGACGAAGGTACTTGCATTTTGGCTCAGAAGGTAGGTGTTGAAGTAAAAATTTAAGTTTTGTAACCTTCGGCAACTGCAGTTTACTATTTCATTCATTCGATTTTCATTTGTTTGCATAAAAATATAAGTAATATGAACAATCACAAAACCAAAAAAAAAACGTCAAGTAGGTAGCTGTAATTAACCCGCTATTTGTGACCTGTATGTCTGTGAGACCGGGTGGATCGAAAAAGTCGAATAACTTTTTTACCCGTTAGCCAATTGGTTTGAATATTCGTGTACTCTCCTGATTTCGCGTACCCTACCGTCAGTACACCCCGCATCGGTGAGGCAGGCGCACGTTTTTGAGTTTTGGCGTCAACCCGGTGCGTGAGACCGGGGTCACAGATTACGTAATTAAAATAGTCATAGTTAAATATGTTAATATTTTTTATTTATTTTTTATTTTTTTATCTTTCCTATTGTAATGAAACTGTAAGAGGTTGATTTAGTTAGAAAAAAATATTTTTGTTAAAAATTTTGATATTTTAGAAGAGCATTAAAAATAACTTGGTTATTTTTAATGTTTTAACGATGTAAGCTTAAAGGTAAATAAATGATAATTTATTTAAGATATAACATTGTATTATTATAAAAAAATCATAGCTTTTCAATATTTTAATAAGTAGAAACTCTATGGAGTAAAACCATTTAGGGAATCTCAATTTGAAAAACCCGGTCTATAAGACCGGCGTCACAAACCACGTAAGTCAAAGTGACGTCACAAATGGCGGGTTAAAATGTGGGCAGCCCTACCGCTGGTTTGCGTACGGCGCATCTGTAGGTATATAACTCACGAAGACGGCCGAGTTACAATACTGTTAGATTATATTACCGTGGCCTAGTATGAGCATTGTAGGAACGAATAATTAGAAGTCAATGAATTTAAATGATTCATTCATTTATATCCGTTATTGTCTCATTTTTTTATTCTTTAGCCTGTACTGTCTAACTGCTGGGCAAAGGGCACCCCCAAATCTTTCCACGCTCACTTGTCGCCTGCAATCAATCTCAAGCCAACTACTGTGGTAGGCGTCTAGGTCATCTCGCTACCGTTTTCGGGGCCGACCTCGGCGACGACGACCATTTTCTGGCACCCACAGTGTCGAGATTTTCACCCAACGATCCTCAAGTACACGGATGATATGGCCCGCTCAGTTCCATTTAAAGCTAGCAGCCTTTTTTCCCACATCTTCAACTTTAGTTCTTTTTATTTATATTTTTTTATTTTATAATTATTCATTCATACATACATAGTCTCACGCCTATAACCCCGAAGAGGTAGGCAGAGGTGTATTTCTACACCCACTTTTTGCCAGATATACTTTAGTCCCACGTAATAAGGGGCGAGCCTATTGCCGTACCGGGCACATTTCCAGACCCCGTGCTGCTACTGAGAATTTCGTGACAAAAAAACCCAATAACACTGCCTGACCCAGGAATCGAACCCGGGACCTCCCGATCCCACGCGCACATTTATACCGCGAGACCAACGTGGCAGTCGTATAGGATTACAAAGATGGTATTTGCATCGTGTTATCCCTTAGTCGCCTCTTACGACACCCACGGGAAGATAGGTGGTGGTGACACTAGTATTCTATGCCGTCAACCACACGGCTACTATATTCTTCATTTTCTTATTCATTCATAATCATTAAAATGTTTAAAAGTGCATTATTTTTTATTTGGTATAGTTACTAAATCATGCTTTGTACTTTAATATAAGCATAATGTTAAAATAATTTACAAGTGTAAAATGAAAGTATAGGTTAATTAATAATAATAAATTGTTTTTATTGATATATGCCACGGATTTAAGTGAAAAAGGGATTTTAATCAAGTAGCGGATACTTAAAGTACACATTGGCATCAGTTCCATGTGTGTTGGTATATGGGGACGGAGACCATTCATTTTTGCCCATAGTCCTTTTTTTCGGAAAATCTATAATAGGGAAATACAGTTTTTTTTATTGCCTTCTAAGGGAGAATTATGTAATTATCACTGTTATTCAAATAACATTCAAAAGCAAGCTTACTAGGCTGAAATTGACTAGAAAGCAAATGATTTTAAAGTCACCATTATTTTATCCATCAGATTACTTTTTCTCAAAAGGCCAGAAGCCAAATCCAAAACATTTCTTTTTTAGTAAGGCCCCGCTAGATGAGGCCATTATTTTCCATAATGGCTCGTTATTTAACAGACCCCTAAAAGTCCACTATCAATGAGATAAACTGCTAACGGTAAAACTTACCGGCGATCGGATGACCCTAAAACTTTTTATAATGCCCTTTTGTATTGCCTCCACAAGTAATACTATCTATAAACTATGTGTGAAGACTATGATGGACTGCTGAAAGGGGCTGAGTCGTTGGGATTCTTTGTGAAGGGTTTTCTACGACAAAAGATTGAAGCTGTTTGTTATTGAAATTGCGATTGTTTGGTTTATTTTGAATCTGAGGAAGAGAAGAATCGATTTAAAGCTCAGAAGGTATTGAAAAGAGAATGCTTAAAAGTAATCAATTGCAAATCTCGCCATCCGCATTAATGTCAGTTTTAAGCGTCGATCATTGGCAAAAGCAGACGTATTTATACCTGAAATAGTCAAGGAAATGCAATTTAGAACTAGAAGACGCATTGTTCTCTACTAAAGGATCAATCGGAGTCTTTTAACCTCAAGGTACAATCTTAGTGTGACTTCAGGTGTTGATGAGTGTATATTATTCTGACTTTTCAGACAAGAGTGACATTGTAGATACTATTTAGGTCAATAACGTAATAAATATCGCCAAAAATCATTTCCGATCACAATAAATGTCAGACAAGTACGTTTTACTTCACTCGCATATAACAACATAAATATTATACAGTAATAAAGCAACTTAATCCGTTAATAAAAGAAGAATGGAAGGAAAAGCAATCCACGAACAAAAATAAAAAAATCGCCTTACAAAAATATTCAACACTTATACAGGCCGAATGAAATATTTTCCTTGACCATAAGCCTTAACTTTTTTATTCAAAAAATTCAAACTCCTCTGTACAGGACCCAGAAAGATTGTGAATTACTACCCTACCCTATAATTTAATTCCTAATATAAATACTTTTAGTCGAGCTAAAACCGACCTTTGTCTTTTGGGATAAGGTTCGTTATCGCGTGTTGGATGATTCTTTAGAGATCACGTCAAACAGTTTGAAATAACGTGAAACGTGCCTTCATTTGAATTTCAGTGTATTCGCTTTCGATATCGACCTACAAAAAGGATTCTTTCGCCGCTTTCAGCCTGTTTTGAGAATAAACGCGAATTGTCAGCCGCAAGGTAAGATACTTGGATTAGCTGGGTAAGCCAAAGAAATATAGATATGTATTATGGATTATTTCGTCCTGTGACTGTGATATTTTATTACAAGACCCGGGTTGGTCTACTAGTTGATACTTCCACTTTATTAATGTTTATGACAGCAGTGGAATCTTAGCTTAATATAATGTTTTCAACGCACGGGGTTGAAATATCGCTGAATTCCAAATAGTTCCTTATAATATCATAAATTACTGAGTAGCCTGTTAGTCATTTGTAACGAAAATAAAAATCTTTTTTGCCAGAACACGACGATTTTTTCTGCTTAGATGTAATTTATTTAGAATGAAAAAAATATATAATTACATACATAACGTCACGCCTTTTATCCCCGAAGGGGTAGGCAGAGGTGTATTTCTACACCCACTTTTCGCCAGATATACTTTAGTCCCACGTAATAAGGGGCGAGCCTATTGCCGTACCGGGCACATTTCCAGACTCCGTGCTGCTACTGAGAATTTCGTGACAGAAAAACCCAATAACACTGCCCGACCCAGGAATCGAACCCGGGACCTCCCGATCCCACGCGCACATTTATGCCGCGAGACCAACGAGGCAGTCGTATAGGATTACAAAGATGGTATTTGCATCGTGTTATCCCTTAGTCGCCTCTTACGACACCCACGGGAAGATAGGTGGTGGTGACACTTGTATTCTATGCCGTCAACCACACGGCATAAATATATAATTAATAATGTATATATATTATTTGTTGGATTGAACCGAGTGTGAAGATGTTGCAGTCGTCCTGGGATATTATTAACTTTTTTTCTTTTTATATCTTATCCTGATATGTTTATCAGCGATGAGAATTTTTGTCACGCAGGAGATGTAACATTGTACTAGATATTTACCTCGATATTAAAGACTAAGTAGCGGACATGCACAGACCGTAATAGTCTGAGCGCCCACAGCATGACTAGCCTTGCAGTTCAATGGCAAAGTGTGGCATTTGCATCAGAGCTACCGTGTTTCGTAGGACGTCAGTGCCGGTTCTTATCACAGGGAAAAGTTTATTACTTTTGAGCGGTCTATATACTTCAATACCCAGGTTCGCTACACACTCACACAAAAAAGAAACTAAGACGTGGACAAAATATCGCCTGCTTTGACAAACTAGATTAATCGCGTATCAATAATGATCCTTGTATTAGTCCTTTTCAATTGTTGTCAATCGATATGCACTGGCTCCTTTAAAAGTTTATCTCGATTTCAATTTTCCTGAATAAATTCACGCCGGTCGTTGCCAGCTTTAAATTGCAGCTTTGAAAAAGCCGCTATAAATCTAGTGGTCACGTTTTGTTTGGAATGCCATAGATTTTTGGTGTTTTATTTTATTCCCGTTTGGATCTTAATATTGACACCTGCTCAATCCTTTTTAGGGTTCCGTAGTCCACAAGGAACCCTTATAGTTTCGTCATGTCCGTCCGTCTGTCCGTCCGCAGCCTAGCTCAAAGACGCCTGGTGCTAGAAAGCTGATATCTGACATGAATATAGACATAAGATATGGTAACAAAACTGTAGAATAAAATTTAGGGAAATGTTTTTTTTTAAGGGTAGCTCCCCTACATAATATATAGTGGTGTAGAATTTTTTTTTGGTTGAGTACCCCATCATGTGGGGTAACATTGGATAGGTTTTAAAAAAATGTTATTAGTTTGCTCAAATCATTTTTCGATCAAGTTATTGGTTTGTCAAATATCAAGCTTGGAAGTGAAAAATATTGTTAGACTCAAGTGCCCCCCCCCCCCCTCTGCCGGCTAAACTATTAATTTGGAAGAGGTGAAAAAAATCACAAATGTAGTAAATATAACGAATTTAAAAGGAAAACTATCACGGCTCAGTAGATATCACTAGTCTACGAGTAATCGTCGGTTAACTTATAAATACCTATTTCTGTGAGTTTACATTGGGCACGCTGGCTTAATCTTAAAGATATACGTACTTTGGTATGTAATGTACTACGATACTACGTATGTATAGTAGTAGTATATCTTGGAAACCACATTTTATGTTTACAATACATAACTGGATACATAACTAGTATTTTTCTAAACAAAACTTAGGTTCTTATAATAGTGTTATTAAAATTATTTTTGCAGCAAAATAAACAGTCGGATTTGATATTTGCGATATATGGGTATTACAAATATTATCAGTTGTTACAGTTGGAGTAGTTAGGTATATTCATATTTCAACCAGTTAGCCTTAACCTTGCAAAATGTTACTTAATTGTACAAAATACAACTTTTCTATTTATACATAATATAAAATAGTAGTCCATGTAGGAGAAAAGCGGTATAATATGTCTATATTATATTATCATTGAATTAAAATTCAGTTGACTATATCTCAAGAAGTGAATATTTTATAATAAAATTACAATAATAACTAAACAGAAATTATATTAAAAGCAAATATAATGTATTTATTATGTTATACTTATATGTCAAGCCTATGGCTTTGTTAAATAAATATTTAATTCCGGGTTCGATTCCTGGGTCGGGCAGTGTTATTGGGTTTTTCTGTCACGAAATTCTCAGTAGCAGCACGGATTCTGGCAATGTGTAGCCCGGTACCGCAATAGGCTCGCCCCTTATTACGTGGGACTAAAGTATATCTGGCGAAAAGTGGGTGTAGAGATACACCTCTGCCTACCTCTACGGGGTTATAGGCGTGAGACTATGTATGTATTTAATTAAATTTATATTATAGTTATAAAGGAGTTTTAAATTATATTATCAATAATGATAATTTATAAGATATGTCAAACTTAATAAATTATTCGTACAATTTTGTCGCTTGAATATTCATTGACCGAGTAGTAACACTTATTTAGCAATAATAATCTTATTCTATTTTTTTATGCCTTATATTCAGAAATTTGAAGAATAGATTTGGGTAAATTATTGTAAATACGTGACATACACAATATACTTTTGACGACCGGTTGGCGCAGCGGGAGTGTAAGCGACTGCTACGCCGAAGGTTGCGGGTTCGATTCCCGCTCAAGTCAAACATTTGTGTGCATGAACATGGATGTTTGTCTTGGTCTGGGTGATTCTATGTATAATATGTATGTATTTACAAAAAAATAAGTATATAATATGTATGTTTATCCATTATCTAGTACCCATAACACAAGCTCTACTTAGCTTGGGACTAGATGGTGATGTGTGTATGTGGTAGAATATTATTATTATTATTTAATAAAACTGTCTTATTTGGTGGCATAGTTATAGCTAAATTGTGTCTTTTACTATTTAGTTTTGTGAACACCTGAATGTTTTTCTTACATACAAAATCACTTCTACTATATACAAACATGGTAGTGTTAATTACATTCAGCTGTGCAAAAAAAGGTTTACAGCTTTCTGTAGGTTTCAGATGACATATTGACCTCATACACCTTTTCTGTGCGACAAAAACAGCTTCTTAATCAGTTGAGTTGCCCCAAAACATTATACCATATCTATGATATTATGCAGTCAACACAGTTGTTTGACTTGCTGATTTTCTTAGCAATGCATATGAAAACTTATTGACTCTATTGCAAAGCATTTCGATGTGGGTTTTCCAATTTAAAGAATTATCAATACACATCCCCAAAAATTTCGTCGTAGGTATCTACTTCGGCAATTTTTTTATTTAAACAAGTAATGTCAATGTTTGAGATCTTATTTACCCTATTCCCAAATGTCATAAAATTTGTTTTGTCTATGTTTAGATTTAAATTATTTAATGTCAACCAAGCTATAATATTATTTATCTTACACAAGTCATGTAACTGCGTAACACAAAGGTATAAATAGAAAAGACAGAACGCTTCATTGTCATTCAGAGAGAGAGAGAGGCATTTCCGAGTTTTCTATTGTCGAAAGCACGTTGAATGACAACACTTTTTATGGAAAGGATCGAGGCTACTTACTTAAATAACATCAACGAATGTAATTATGTATTTTCACCTGCTTTACAGCAGGGTAAGTCTGTTCAGCATTTGATATTAATCTCTTTCTAGCTTTTTTCATTTCTGTTTTCGCTTTTGGAGACTTATAAACTACTTATAAAAATAGGTTCAAGCCGGTTGGCTTGAACCTATTTTTATTGGAAAATAATAATTGTAACGACATTCCTATCATAGAATACAATAAATTTACGTAGTAAGCAAGAATGAACTCAACTGCTTCAATACGGCAGCAAAATTTTGAGACAGAACATGCTACGCAATTATTACGAATGTGTAGAACGAATGATGCCGATGATTTTTAGTGTGAGCCTTTTTACTAATATAAATCTGTGCCTCCGGTAAAAACTGATACTGCAATTTAAAGTTTTATTTATTTTCTATTTCATATAAAAATATTGTTATCAATAATTTTACAAAAAAAACTTAATGTGAAATAAAAGTTGCATCGTTATTCTTTAATAGTACAGGATTCTGTAACATTTTATTACAAAATCAGGAAAATATTACGGAAAACCTGTCAACTACATCAAAGTGCACCAACATGATGTCTGTGTAAACTAATATATGTTAAGTTATATCAACTTACACCACACATGCAATTCTCGTGAACACTGATATGATAACATATGTTTTAGTATAAACACTGATATTAATTGATTCAAGAAAAATATTGTAGAACAAAACTAATATAACTTTTTGTTAAAAATCAGTCTAGAAGCTTAAAATTTTCCTAATTTAATATTTATTGAGACATATCACTTATATTTTTTGTGTATAATGCTATAAGTTCACTTATATATTCAACATTTTTGTGTAAAGTGATATTTGTAACTAATTTTATTTTAAGCTCTTGGTATTTATAAAATAAAACACACATATTTAAAATAAAATAAAATTCCTGAATCAAACAAAAATAAATTAAACTTAAATTTCTAAAAAAACAAATAAAATTCTTCTCTCCTTAATTAGCACAACAGTATTCAATCAATAACCTGTGCCCCTTTTGTCGTAACAAGCAAGTGACAAATATTCATTAAAAATTTTCTGCAACACTGTCTTTGGAATCTTTTCTCTACATTTTAATCTACAATCCTGTAAATCTTTGTGTTCTTTTGGTCTTTTAAATTTCCCACTTTTTGTGACATAAGCTTGCCCTTGGTTGCGTTAGATTGTCCTCTCACTTCTTTGACTTCTTCGTTCCAAGTAAGCACTCCTGATCTTTCTTTTACGACCTTCTCTAGAAATGTTCTTATCATCCCAAAATACAAACGACGGCCCTGGATTTTGGTTAAATTCCTCAGAGAATAGATGGTCTAGAATGCTATCATTATAATCTCCACGCACAAATAACTAATATAACATCACATCTATTTTCGGCTGTAGAACCAGATTTACTATATTCATCGTATGCATCAATCAACGTTGAAGGCTGTGACGACCTTAATAAAGCGCGATGTTTTAGTAACTTGTTCTTTTTACGATAATAGGTACTAGTGTCACTACTATCACTTTCATCAGTACCGGGGATATAATCATCACTGCTCGACGAACCAAAATCGCCATCATTTAAAATTGCTCATCGTCAATTACTTGGTTCAATATTATATCATTCTGAGGAATTGATGTACGTACAGGAAGCTCGCTATTATACATAATTTCCTCATTATTATCAGCATGAAATGGTGATTGAGGACTAAGGTATTCGACGTCCTTATTTAACATACTTAGCATACGTTTTAGCATACGTTTTGTACGTTCTGAAAATTGCTGAAACAATAAAAATACCTAGGTTCTATAAAGTAGTAATGATCAAACTATACAATGTGCTAAAATAAACTCTGTCCGATCCAAAAGGGGCAAAATAATACAGGAATTCTAAAGGCATTCAAAGCAATAAATACAAACATGGATATTCGTAGAAATAAAAAAGTTATTAAATTTCAAAATGCATGTTAGTAAATACTAATGACCCTAAAATTTTACATTTGCCAAAAATATGGCAACACTCTCGCCGGCGGTATTACTTTGGCGGCACTTATATAGCGTCTTTTAACTCACCGCCCGAGCTGGCAAGTTACGCGTGTCGCAGTGTATCGGTACATTGTCAAAGGATTCTTCCAACTGAACTAGAGATACACAATTTTCAATGTCGATGTTTATTATTGCATTTTATAACAAGTTTGCGCTAAAATCGCTTCCGAATGGTTGTTGCATGGTTCTAATTATTCCAATAGTTCTTATTGTGTACAGTAAAATATCATATTTCGATCCAGAGTATTCTTATATGTTAATAAAATTTTATTTATAATAGGTACTAGGTAAGGTCCAAAAGTTTCCGGCCTGAACCACAAAATAAAGGATAAATCTCAAACAGCTTTTATAATTTTTCAATATAGTCTTCTTTTATTTCAATACACTTCACACATCGCCTTATTACCAATCAATACTATTCAATACTATTAAAAAAATTGTCCGAAGTTTTATCCTCAAAATGTTCCAAAACCGAAGACATCACTTCTTCATATGTATTTTTTTTCGCTCGTAAATCAGATTTCAATTTTGAAGGCCAAGTCAAGACTATAGAGTGGATGGTCGAGTTGAGTCAATGGAACTGCATTCTTTGTGGCAGCCTTGGAGAACTCAGCACTTCACATGTTCTTGTTTCTGAACAGCGGAAAGAAGTTTTGGGACCCACCTTGCACTGACCTTATTCTTACCCAAATGTTCATGTACGATTCTAAACACAGTAGGTAGCTGCTAATTATTTTGCCTTCAATCGAGTATCCTTCAGTACTTTCTGTTCAAAAAATTTAATGTTGGGATTCGTAATGGCCTCAGAAAGACGTCCTGGGCGGAGTTCCTTTTCAATCGATTGCCTTCCTAAACGAAATTGTTTCGACCATTATTTTATGGTGGAATACGACGGGGAGAGTTTGCCATATACAGCATCCAAACGTTGTTTGATATCGCCCGGCATCTTCCACTTTTATGTCAAATATTTGTCGACTCTCTGATTAAAAAAGATTATAACTTTTTATATAAATGAAATATACTAATACTTTTAACTGTGGATAGGTCACTAAAAGTGTGGTAATTCAATGATATGCTTCTTTGGTATAATTGATTAACTCAAGTTGGGTCGGCTGGAAACTTTTGGACCTTACTACGTAAACTCCTGAAAGTTATTATAATACATTATGTAAAATGATATAACTAGAACGGTAGTTTAGTGTTAGATGCTATAATAACTTAATAAAAACTTTTTACAATAACAGCTTTGTGTAAAATGATACATGTAATACGTACGTTGTAAGCCATAGCGCCGATTCCCTCCAAATGCTTTCTCGCCATTGACCCCGCGTGGTTCGCATATCCCCCGTTAATGCCGCCACTATACACATTTGTTATTGCGTATTTTGAGTACTATTTACGTGTGTAATAATATAACTTCATTTGTATCATTTGAAACAAACAATTCTTTACTTTTGTCTTTGTGTTAACTGATATATCTGAAGTTGTACCAGTAAATTACGCACAATATCTTCGTGTACAAAAATATAAGTGAATTTATATCATTAATCACATTTATTGAAAGTAAAGTTTACAAATGTATTGTAATACCTATAACTTCAAATATATTTTTTTTTACACAGAACACTATCAAACTATTCTAATATATGTAACGATTTATGTGGAGTAAAATTATTTTACACGTCATTAACTCTTAACACGTATTTTTTTTGGCCTACATGTATCATACTATCTCTGGAAATATGAGTCGTATCAAAATGTCGATTAGACAGAAATGTAGAGATTTTTTTACTGATACAAGTGCATTTAAAAAGTAAATTTTGATATAACTCCAGTTATATCAGTTTTCACCGGAGGCACAGAAATTTACAAGAAATTGAGCACATAATAGACTTGAGTTGTTAGATGTAATCTGTATTTATGAAATTCTTGCCTTACTGACTGACAGACAACGCACAGCTACAACTATTGGGCGCAAGCAACTGAAATTTGGCATCCATGACTTGGAAATTTTCTTGAAAGCGGGAATTTCAATTAGAATTAGAAATTCAATCGTGACCAAAGAAATATGCCGTCGTAGCTGCGGGCATCCTCTAATAGTACACATTATTATAATAATAGGTGGTATGTTCTGTGTGTATCTTAAGGTAAGCTGAATAAAAAGAAACCGGCGTGTAAATCCAGCAATTTCTGTTACCTATAGCAATAATTTAATAGAAGAGGTCACCAATCATAAGTTTTCGGTATATACATAGATAATAACCTGAATTGGAAACTCCACATAGAAAATTTATGTAAGCGATTTAATAAATCTGCCTTCCTACTTTTCCAATTAGGTATCAAAAAAAGTTAACATGGTGAGACTGTTAACAGCGTATCATGGACTTGTTGGTTCGGTTTTACAATATGGTGTTGTTTTTTGGGGACAATCCATTGATAGAGAGATTTTATTCACGATGCAAAAGCGTTGCATTAGATCCATGTTCGGTGTTAAGATTACTGATAGTTGCTTACCATATTTTAAGTCACTGAATTTGTTAACAGTACCAGCATATATATTTATTTTATATCTATATATTTTAGAAACTGCACTGTTTGTATGACATGACATACATTTATTTTCTATATACTCTTCTATAAAAGGAAATCTAATGCGAGCTCAATATTTACCCAAAATATGCAATCAAGAAAGTAAAACCTCTCTGATGTACAAGAACTTCTTTGGTGTAGCTCCTAGAATCTATAATAAAATTCCTAACTCAATCAAAACAATGCCATTACAAAAAATTAAATCAGAATAAAAAGAAATTAATTGAAAAATGTTATTATGTTATTGACGAGTTTTAAACGATGAATTGTAATAATGTATACGTATATAATTCTCATGCTCATTGTTATTTATCAGTAATTCAAAATTGTATATTAGTTATTCTAATCTGTATTTAAATTGGCATTTTTATTTTAATTATTGTAATCTGTTTTTAAATTGACATTTTTATTTTGAGTATTGTAATATGTATTTTAATTGACAATGTTGTTTTTTGATAATTTCTTATTTCATTAATTTGATCTTTACTCAATATTTGTATGTCTAAATGACAAAACATAGCGTACTCCATTATTTACTTATAACCAACAATTGTAAACCTATGTTTCACAAATAAAATATGATTTGATTCTAGTTGTCCAAACCACCAATAGCTAGAATATTGGGAACGGGCGTTGGTCATCTCTGAAAAACTCTAGTAAAATAGGAAAAGTTATGTTGATTAGCTTTTTTTTTAGGTTGTTTACCAGTGGTAGCAATAAAACAAAGCATCGTCTCCGGCATAGTCAAGGCAACAAGAAACCACCAGTGTGTAAATCACGAAATAAGCTACTCTGTACGAAATCAAATCTCCCCTCCAATCCGATGGGCGACGAATTCGTCAACTCGATTATGTAAATCCACGAAACTTGTAATCAACGAACAAAACTTTGGATCAAATCTTAATTTAAAGATAACTTCTAAAACTGGCGCCCTGTTTCAATTTCTAAGGTGCTACGGCGAAAATTACCTTAGTTTCATATTCTCAATTCAACAAAAAATATATTTGGAAGTGATATCAAAATTCCTATGCTGATTAATCATTTATTGTACTTTATATTTCATTGTAATGTTCCTGGAATTTAGATTAATTAGGAGCTTTTCTTAAGTTTGGTGGAGCCGGAGATCTGAGTTTAATATTTCAAGAAGAAAATTATTTACCTTGCTTTACCTGTTTCAAATCTTCTGAAGTTTGGATGCTATTTTCAGACCAAGAATAGTTTTTTGTTGTTCTTTGAAATTTATATTCGGTGGCATATGTGTAGCTATAGTTTCTTCTAGTGTTATGATATGATACTGCAGCTATGCCGCTATGTTTTCAATTGCCATGTATAAAAATATCTATCAGAAAATAATAACACAATTTTCAATGTGCCGCAATGCATATTTTTATGTGATAGCACCGTGTAACAACAATAAATCTGGGAATATACATTTTCAATACTAAAATAAGAATAACCCCTAGTATAGCACGACGATTTACGCGAAACATTAACGTTTTTAACAGCATTCTGGTGTATGAGACGATAGTCAGATAGTTCGACGAAACATATCAAATCTAGTGCCTGCACTTCTAGCGATGCATTTAGTACTTAACTTACATAAACTGTAATTTGACTGTTAGTACGATCGCTATTCAAAATTTCTGTATGACGCGGCTCTATTACTGTTATGTCAGTTAGGTACTTGTAGGTACTTAATTTTAAATACCAAGTGCGTAACAATCTAAAAGTAATGTCATACCAACAAGCAAAACTTTTTAATATTATTATGTTTGCATTTAAATTAATATCCACTTTTCCCGCTCTTAATATCATTTAGCGTTTTATCCCCACGGCTTACTATCGACTCTTTGCTATCTAAATGTACATTTGCTTTTTCGTCTATGCCAGCTACGATGCAAAATAGTAGATTGAATGACAAGGGAGCAAAATGGTATTTTTACGGCGAGTGCGCTATTTTGAACCACGAGCGAAGCGAAGGATTCTAGAATAGAATCACAAGCGTAGTGAGAGATTCTAACGCAGAATCCTGAGCGCACCGAGGGGTTCAATTCAAAATACATTGCCCGAGGGAAAAATAATTTACTCTACCTTTCATCCTCTTTATATGAGAAAGTTCTAAGCAGTGTGACGTCGTGCCCCTCCGTCTGAACTGTGACGTCGAACGAAGGTGGGAGCACCTCTGCCCGCGCGCCCCGCACGCCATATATAAGCGTGCGACGCTGCTCAATCTTCCCTTTGCTCCAGCTCACGGCCATCAGTTAAGTCTTCTTCCTATCAAGACCCTGGCCTTCGGAACACCAGTGAACACCAGCTTTACTTGTCGGACCACGCCCTGAATTTACTCATGTTCTCAATAAGTAAATCTTAGTTTTAAAGTAGCTGCATTGTATCTACCTATATATATAGGCAATTATATCGTGAAGTGTACTATTCTAAAAGTGTTTTCATTTGTAAGATATAATTGCCTATATATATGTAGGTAGATACATCGTGAAGTTTACTATTCTAAAAGTGTTTTCATTTGTAAGTAAAACCTGTTTTTTTCCTTTTTTTGATCGGCGAGTGATTGAGTCTGGCTCACCACCTACAAACCAATCACCCATGCGACAACAGAAAATTAATAAATTTACGAGAACAGAGTCGTACTTCGCGCGTTTTTTTTCCCGTGCAGCCAACACGTACCAGCCAGTTATTCATACAATTTGCGTTCGATTTCTATGAATGATATACGTTCCAAATTCAAATCACTTTTCCGCCCGCTAAAAAGTTCTTAACCGAAAAGAGCTATTTTGCTCCGGCTAAAAGAGGAACCAAGCGACACTTTTCGAATAAAAGGGATGAAATAGTACATTGTTCACCGAGGGAGGAAAGGAACCGATTACTAGTGACGGAGCAGTTTGTTGCCCGAAGGCGCAGCCTAGGGCCACAATACTCCCGAGGTAGGAATGGGACTTTCACCCGAGTGCTACACAGTGCTTTATACTACACCTGTGAGGAACATTTAAAGACTTGTATTGTAGAAAGTATTTAATAATATGAAATAAAAATTTATTACAAAGAACATGACTAACCTAATTAAAAGTTATGTTACAATTTGTGCAATTATTTAAAGTAACGTAATTTTAACATCACTTTCACTGCTAGAAGTCGACATTTTACTTTATTTTTAAAATAAAATCAAAACGTAAGACACCATGTAAGACACAATTTAGCTTAGAATTTGACCGATATTTCGCGCTTCTTTTGTTTTTTTATTCTTCACAAAAGGATGTCAGTGGCACGGAGATTCCATATTTAAATTATATGAAAGCTCCTTGGGCAGGCGCGCGCCATAGATAAGATAACACGTGAGAAATGAAAATTCATACAACTTTCTCTCCCGCTAAAACACGTAAGATATGGATTTTCATACATTTTTCCTCCCGCTTATTCATCATCATATCAGCCAAACGACGTCCACTGCTGGACATAGGCCTCCCCCAAGGTTCTCCACACAGATCGGTCTTGAGCCGCCCGCATCCAACCGCCTCCCGCGATCTTGACAAGATCGTCGGTCCACCTTGCGGGGGGCCTACCTCTGCTGCGTCGTCCGGTACGTGGCCGCTACTCCAGAACCTTTCTGCCCCAACGGCCATCGGTTCTTCGAGCTATGTGCCCTGCCCACTGCCACTTCAGCTTGGCTATCCGGAGAGCTATGTCGGCGACTTTGGTTCTACTGCGGATCTCCTCATTTCTGATTCGATCTCGCAGGGAAACTCCAAGCATAGCTCTCTCCATCGCCCTCTGAGTGACCTTGAGCCTTCTGATAAGGCCCATAGTGAGCGACCACGTCTCTGATCCGTAAGTCATCACTGGCAACACACACTGGTCAAAGACTTTTGTCTTGAGACACTGCGGGATATCGGACGAGAAGATATGTCGTAGCTTCCCGAACGCTGCCCAACCGAGTTGGATTCGACGATTGACCTCCTTCTCGAAGTTGGACCTACCTAATTGGACTACTTGTCCCAGGTAGATATACTTGTCGACAACTTCAAGCGTAGAGTTCCCAACCTGAATAGGAGCAGGTACAACATGGACGTTCGACATGATTTTCGTCTTGTCCATGTTCATCTTAAGACCTACTTGTTGGGAGACTCTACAGAGGCCATCGAGCATTGTGCCTAGGTCTTCCATGGTCTCAGCCATGACTACGATATCGTCTGCGAATCGAAGGTGAGTGATGTACTCGCCGTTGATGTTGATGCCGAGTCCATTCCAGTTCAGAAGCTTGAAAACATCCTCCAGCGCAGTGGTAAACAGTTTCGGGGATATGACATCCCCCTGTCACCCCTCACTGGAGTTGAGTAGGTTTCGAACTCTGGTTCTGGAGGCGGACTGACATAGTGGCGTTTTCATACAAACACTTCAGCACTTCGATATATCGGTAGTCAATCCGGCAGCGTTGGAGAGACTGTTGCACCGCCCAGGTTTTGATCGAATCGAAGGCTTTCTCATAGTCCACAAGGCCAAGCATAGGGACTGGTTATACTCCTCGGACTTCTGTATAACCTGCCGCAGCGTATGTATGTGGTCTATGGTACCTTTATTTGTTGTACCGTATGCCTTTACGGAAACCGGATTGTTCGGGAGGCTGGAAGTCGTCTAGCTTGCTCTCGAGACGATTCGTGATGACCCTCGAAAACAGCTTGTAGACGTGGCCACAGAATAGATAGTTCTTACGAACAGAAGCACCACTTCGCAAAAAAATTTAAAGAAATGGCGACTCTTGCTACTAAGCAAGAAAGTGCAATTCAGCTCGCATGAGCATTCAGTACCTAACGCGATATTGACCTAACTGTTCCCGCTCTTTTCTAACACATAACGCTGTCGCTGTCTGGCGCGGTCTGCTAGGGTTGTCGACTTGCCGCTGCTACTATAATATTTATTCATCGTCTATCTACCTACTTGACCACGTACCTAATAATAAATATTTATACTATAAGTATACTACCCCACTATTTGAGCTCGTAGAACGAAAACCACAAAAATTCTGGTGGTTTACTTTTTGACTATACTAATTCTTAGTTATTTCCTAAACGCGTAGACCAATTTACATGACTCAAACAGATAAAATGGTTTTTGAACTACACCTTTAATTTGACACCATAATCGTTGAGATATTTCAACAAATAAAAAGTACAATTTTCAAGTTGCTGTCGTAAAATAAATAAAATCAAAATTTCAGGTTGCTTCCGACACACATCCGTTAAATGAGCAATACTTCGCACCAGACTTGTGATGATAACATTTTTGTTGTTCACTATTAAAATTCACGTTATTAGCTAGCCCTGCGCGCGAGCGGTGACGACGCGGCGTGGAAGCCGCGCCAAAGTGTAGGCACTTATCGCTGTTGGTACGGCCGAGTGAAGGAGGCCTGACGTGGCTCAGAAGTGTGATGGGTCTGTAGTTCTTTAAGAGGGTTTTATCCCCTTTCTTAAAGAAAACCACCACCACACCACTGTGCCACGCCTGTGGCGTTTTACCCTCGAGAATGACGGAATTAAATAGCTTCCGGAGGGCTTCTCTAGCGGGTGCACCACCAGCCATCAGAAGCTCGCTCGTAATTCCGTCATCACCCGGCGCCTTGTTGTTTTTGAGCTGTTTGAGAGCCACACTAATCTCGTGCATGCTGACGTCCGGGATATCTTCGGTATAGTGTCGGGTCAATCCAGCTCTAGGGTCTGACGCTGGAGTGCTTGCGGGTTGTTCTGGTCAAGGAAAAGCCTAACGTTCTCTTTTCATTTTCAGGGAATATTGACTACTGTTCCGATCAGGTGTAGTATAAAAAATACTCCGGTTCTGGTCACCTTAATGGAAATTTACTCTTGTAAAAATATTTTATATTTTTTACCTCTTTAAGTTATTTAATACGAGACAAAAGCTGTTGATATTCTACAAAGTCACTCAGATTATACAGTCTTTTATTTTAATTGCAACTATACTTCGCACACGGCTTTGCCCACGTGGGACTTTTGCACTCTTATTGGAGGAATGTCTTAAAATTCTTCTTAGTGCACTGCTACGGTCCCTAAGAACCATACATGCCATATTTCAGCTCCTTGCGCCTAATAGATTTGGCTGTGCGTTGTCTGTCAGTCAGTCAGTAACGCAAGGATTTTATATATACAGATTAGTATTGACTGCCTCTGTGGTCCAGTGGATGTGAATAGCATATGCGCATGTTGATCGGATGGGACGGGTTCGATTCCCGGGCCGGGCAAAGTATTAGTGAGTTTTTCCAAATTCTCAGTAGTAGCGCGGAGACTGGCAATGTGCCCGATGACGGCAATAGGCTCGCCCCACATGTGGGTCTACTAATAATACACCGTCCTCTGCCTACCCCTATGGGGTTGAAAGGCGTAAGCCTGCAAGAAAATACAGATTAGTATTAAGTTATTTATTATAAAAACGCCCGTCTGTTTGCTCAATAAACCAGTTCGACTAAGAAATTTCCTACAAAAACCTGTAACTTTATAAATCTTAGCCTACTGTTTCAACGGCAAACCGCCTAAATTAAATTTCATAGATTTTTCTTTGTAACATCGTTTGAAGTTTCAGTTTCTCTCTCTCTCTCAATATTGGCAGAAGGATTTTATGAATTTTAACTAATACGGTGTAATAGATTTTGTGAGAATTTCACAAGAAAGAACGAAGAAAAGGTAGGCAGAAAATTAATTAATTATAAGAAAGATATTATGCTAAGCAATATCCCTGCTGACGGCGGGCTGGGTACATATTTATTGTAAACAAATTAGACGAAGTGGTATTTGCTATCTTAAAGTCAGATTAGCCTTCCGCGTGGTGTGGTTTAAGAATAACGAGTGTCACTACCTCATTTCATTCCGTGGTATTGAAAGAGGTGACTTAAGAAAATACAAAAAAACAAGTAGTATCCTCATGAAGAGACGCAAAGCTCGACATAAAATTCTATCAGTCTTATAAATAAACTAGATGAGCCTGCGGTTCATCATCATCATCAGCCTTTAATAGTCCACTGCTGAACTAGGCCTCTCCTTTGGAAGGAGAAATTGGCCTACTATACCACGCTGGCCAAACGGGTTGGTGTAGCGTTTGATCAAGTTTTCCTTCTCTTACAGTGCTGTTCTCTGCATAATATTCTCCCTCTGTCGGCTCTTACGACACCCAGGGGATGAAGTGGGGTGGTGACATTCCGTATTCTTAATCCGTCACCACATGGACAACACTGCAACAGCTTGCGGTTACACTTGCGTTATTTAAGGCTACTGCTCCGCTCCCGTGGCTCATAGCGTGATATTATATATCCTATAGCCTTCCTCGATAAATGGGCTATCTCACACTGAAATAATTTTGAAATCAGTCTAGTAATTCCTGAGATTAGCGCGTTCAACCAAACAAACAAACAAACACTTCAGCTTTATATATTAGTATAAGATGCTTTAGTCCATCAGAGGACTGTAAAGTTCAAATTTATGTGTTTAGTATGTGTGCCCATGAAACAAATTTAAGATTTTACTTTTATTAAAACACAGACATACGAAGTAAAACGATTTATTGATTACATCGAATATATGACACCTAAAATTATACGATTTATTCACACAAAAGAATACAAATGAAAACGTCAAATTGATCCCGTAACAGTAAACCAAAACCAAAACCCATTAGAAAAACGACGTCATAAAAAAAAACAAACAAATAAAAAAGCTATGAATGAATGTTTGTAAAGTTCCCCGCGACACAGGATTTTGTCTTAATGCGGGAGTTGACTTAAAAAAAAAAGAAGATCAGTCAAAGTCAAAGTCAAAAGTCAAAATCCTTTATTAATTTAAATCACAAAGTGACACTTATGAACGTCAATTAAAAAAAAAATACTTAAAGCTTCTACATTTACATTTACTGCCACGTTTGCAAAGGAAGGGCGTAGAACCATGAGAAAGAACGGGCAATAAAACTCAAGGTCACTCTTTTTCATCGCCAGGTTTTGAATAATACATAAAAATTTAAATTTTGTAAGGTGCTGCAACTGTTACACCTTTTATGTCATTTGTATATATTTACTCTACTTAATACTCAAGCATAATGTAGTAAAATTTTTATGTTCATTTAATTAGCCTCCTGAAAATTGACATGGTGAAACAGGAGCATCCACTTACATTAAGTACCTAATAATGCAGGCAATCCGCGCAAATGTTTAGAACCATGATAGAAATGATACAGTTTAATATTAAAAATGTAATACCAGCCCGTAAGACCGACATCGACCAGTCATCGCAAGTAGCACCCGTTCACGAGTATGACGCATGGGCCAGCCATCATCCCTCTCCCCATATCAGAGGGACAGGGATGACCCGACAAACGACGCCACCACAAGAAATGACATTTTAGTGAGCATGACGACAACGGTACACGAACCGGCAGTAATTAACAATCTGTTGGTATACTGACCATGAACACAAATTAGCTGCATTTTCCAGATCGTTAATATTATCATAAATATGTGGAACGCGTGCAAAATGCAAATGTAGTACCTATATTTGATTGACATGATACTTTTTGAAATATACCCACCGATCGAACTGATTGGCTACACGATTATCATACATTATAAAAAAAAATAACAAATAAAAAGTATCTTACGAGATGAGTGACATTTAGTAATGTGGCGGCGATTCCAAAAACTATCATTTACATGATTTTAATTGGAATGGAATAATATTTAATTACATGTCAAGAAAGTTATCATCTACCTATTTACTATATAATATATGAATTATGAAACATTATTTCCAAGCGCATTTGTCATTCAGATATTCATTTAAATTATAATATGCCTTTTGCATTAGGTCATTTTTAATCTTTATCTGAAATGCGTTAAAAGGCAAGTTCAAAATACTTATCGGTATCTTGTTGTAGATACGTATACTAAGTCCTATAAAAGAACTATGAGTTTTGCACAAACGAAAATACGGAACACATAACTTATGTCTATTTCTTGTATTTATAGAGTGTATATTACTATTCCTTGAATAGGATTTTATATTTTTACGTACATGCATAACACTAGCATAAATATACTGAGACGCTACTGTTAGAATACCGATTTCCTTGAATCTTTCTTTGAGCGAAACTCTTGTTCGTAATTGGTAAATGGCCCGAACTGCCCTTTTTTGCAATATAAAAATACTTTCGATATCAGCAGCTCTACCCCAAAGTAATATGCTATTTAAGACATAACACTATGAAAATAGCCAAAATATACCAATCTAGCCGTATCGACATCTGTTAAATTGCGCACCTTCTTAATGGCATAAGCAGCCGAACTAAGTTTCGCTGACAGATATTGTGAGATATTGTGTATACAGTGGAGCATTCATCGACCTCATTAATGGAAGACATGTCTGGTGATAACGACGAGACAATTTATTACTAGCAGTGCTACTATCTATGATATATTCACGGTAACACTTTGTACTTTGAGTAGACTAGTTGCGTTATCTGCTTCTAGAATTGGCCCTCAGCTGCACCCTAGTTTTTACCCTGTTAGGGTGGGAATACTAAAGCCTATTTCACGGGTCTTAGTCAAAGTCAAAATCAAATCATTTATTTGTTCATAGGTTCATTACAAACACTTAAGGCGCTTACAACCGCTACTGAGTTGAGCTGTTGCTGTCACTGTCGGATTGTATACATAAGAAAGAGAAGCGCGATGACAACGGGACGTTCAGAAATTTTTACAAACCATAAAATAAATTAATTACAGGATTAAAAAAATAAAACAGTATTTCGTTAGTATGTTGCTTGTTGAATAATTTGTCAAACAAACAGAATGATTGTATGTATTTTAATATGGTTTTTAGTCGTTAAAATATATTTTTAGAGGTATTTTTGTGACTATTTTCTATCGATTAAAGTTAGTTGTATTATGTTTTTAACACACTACTTAACTAGATTACATCTTGAAGAATATCATATATTTTTCTGATTGTGTTAACTGCATGGAATCATATACTTTAAAGCTTTATAAAACTCGCGTTTAGTTCTTGTAGTCCCCTTCAACAAAGTCATATATTTTTTTAAATTAAGCTAGATGAGGCCGGTGTTTCCTAACTGACTGCCCTGAGAAGAAACATCCGAAACAAACTCAGAGGTCATAGTCTCTTTTAAAGTCAAGACAATATAATTAAAAACAATAATATATAAAACTGCCTCGTTGGTCTCGCGGCATAAATGTGCGCGTGAGATTGGGAGGTCTCGGGTTCGATTCCCGGGTCGGGCAAAGTGTTATTGGGTTTTTCCGTTAGGAAATTCTCAGTAGCAGCACGGAGTCTTGTAATGTGCTCGGTACGACAATAGGCTCGCCCCCTATTACGTGGGACCTAAAAATTCATGGCGAAATGTGGGGGTAATATTACACCTCTGCCTACCCCTTCGGGGATACAGGCGTGAGTCTATAATAAAAAAAATATACATAAAATAAAGTACAAATATGTGAGTACAATGTAAGACGACAAAACTTGTTTGTTCCTGTCTTGTACCGGTTGTGATCGCAGAGGGACTGGCTCTCGATAGTCGTAGCCAAATACATGGATAGATCAAATATTGTGACCGGCCGTTAGTGAAACTCATTTGAACTAACTATAAAATATAGAACGAAGTTTACATCTTACTAAGAGGCTACAACCCACATTGTACCCAAAAATAAACGTAGATTAATACAATATTTAGCATCCGCTTTATAAATAAATTGCAGTAAATGGTCCAAAAAGGTGTAGACCTTGGCCTTAGAATGATATTATAATTACTCCTTGCTTTGTAATAAGGTCCATCAAATTTTCTTCTAATTATGTTAAAATAACTAACATTTTGGATACGATGTTTCATAAAATGACGGGTTGAGGTTTGATTAATACCAATTCATGGCAAAGAACATTCCATAAGACATGCTGCGGTTTTCCCTTTGAACCATACCCAAATTGAAAACTTCGCTGCCGAATCCTTCAAACTCTTGTTACCCTTCGATCCTAGTTAGTTGCTAAAACGCAGCGAAAACTTAAAGTACACGAACTTCCTAAAGTTCCACCGACAGCCGCCGCGTGTAGCGAAACCATGAGTTATGAAGTTACGATATTGCAACATTATTGCTTGTTTTCATTTGCTATCCAATAAGCCTTACCTTCAGAGCCATAAAGCTTATTTTTGTCTGTCTTATGTGAGGTAATATGTTTGTTAGTTGTTATAACCCTCAAAATGCGCAATGCAGGTGGGCTGGTTACATTTGGTGTATGCCGCTGTTATTCTTTATTTTTCAATTTTATTGAGTCGAACGCTTGCTCTGATGCAGAATTATTGTTCGACATGCAATATGAATTCTCAATAGGAAAGTTGGATTTCAAGCGAACTTTACTACTTTGTATTGTTGGTTTGGAATTTGCAATGACATTCGCAAAGTTTTGATGTTCTACAAACTCGAATGTTTCTTGGTTTTGCATTATAATTTGTAAGCCTTATACTTTAGCTTGAAATTAACAATATTTTAGATCACTTTACTCTGGTTTATCAAGATGAATACCAGTTTAGTTACTTTTGAGAATTTTATTCAAAGCTATTTATGCGCTGTGCTTGATTAAGAAATTAGATACGATGTCACCTGGTTGTCGAAATTTGAGACCCTTTGTAACAAGATTTTCTTTATTTCGTTATCCAAATTATGAGTACAATATCAGCTTAGTCAGTATTTTGAAAGCTTGTATTTAAAACTAGATTTGGCCCGCAGCCCCGTTCACATGGGTATCGGTTACCACGACAAAATAGCCTTTAAGATTTACCTGTAAAGTCTAACCAGTTTTGACAGACGATTGTACAAAAATTGAATTTTAAAGAAGATAAGTCGTAGATGCATGCGGAATAACATTAAGATGATAATTACCTATAAATAATGATGTACTAAAGTCTTCAATTCAACACCAATCCACTTCCAAAATTCATAACAAGAACATTTCCGCAGCCAATAACGAAGTTAATAAACAATCAATCCCAGAATCAAATACTAAACTTTCAAGTGTAGGCCTCCCTCACATTGGTCACGAGCGTTCCTCAAGCATACGTTCGGCGTCCGTTCGGCCTGCGCCTTCACTTTGCACTACAGAGTGAACGCCGAGCGCACGCTGGGCGTAGACTCGAGGAACGCTGACGCCCAATGTTCGGCTGGTCTAACAGTTTCAGTTTCTTAGTACTAAAACATCTATACAAGTAAGTTCCAAGCAATGAACTAGCTTCTTAGAGTCTATATCAACATGAAAGTTTGGTATCGTTGACAGAAGCGTAAATGCCACTGGAGTTCCGTTGCTGCGAAACCATTGGAATTTATGATGCTGAAGAAGCAAAAGTTTGTTGTAGTTTTACGTGCGCCGTAATTCTAGTACTTAAAGATGTGCTGTTTCCCGTTAAAAGTTCTTTGTCTTCAGATAAAATAGTGTGTACCTACTTAAAACGTAGGTATTCTGTACTGATATCGATTTAAAAGGTCTCTAGTGCCTAGTTATTAAAAGATACAGGCGATGTACAATTCACCCATTCCAACATACAATTCAACGTTTCGGCACTATCTACCTACTAGATTTTCATAGTTGTTTCACTAATTTTACTGAACTGAGATGAGAGCAGCCCGTGGTCATGGACTGTGTAAACAACTTGCAAGAATACAATATTTATATATTACACTAAGTTCTTTGAAAATAGTGGCCACCACATCAGGCCACAACCACGAGCAAGAACTGGCGTTCTTTTTCGTGGTTCATAAGCCTTTGCGAAGGTGGCATTAAATGTGAATGTACTTTTAAAAATTGACTTGGACTTTGAGCACCACATTGGTTATACCAGCCGGAGCCAAGTAACACCGGCTGGTGTAACCAATGCCGTGCTAAAATAAAAATCAATATAATATTATTAAAAAAGAAAAATATATATAATATAAAAAATATGAATAAGTTATGTGATTGCCACCAGAGGTCTGTTTAGCTTGGGATCAGATGGCCCTGCATATTTTTTGCTCCTATATTTCGTAATATCAACGTCACACCCTTTCTACCCATATTCTATTCTTCACATTACAAAAACGTGTACCTAACACAGCGGGTCTGAAATAATGTTGCTTATAATGCGAGAGATTAATGAAGTCAATAAATACTTGTATGTTCCAGCCGTCGTCGACGAGGGACGGCATTACCGCTGAGAATTCAACACCTAGCTTACTAAGCGATTCTCCACGTAGTAAATTTGAGGTAAGTAATAAACAAGAGCTATAGTCTTAGCAAATTCTTTTTTTTATTTTTATATACTCACGCCTGTTTACCCGAAGGGGTAGGCAGTAGTGTTATACACCCACATTTCGCCATGTTAGAACGTGCGCCCGAATGAACGTCCTATTACGTGGGGCTATAGGTCCCGAGCCTAGTCGTCTGCCCTGTCGTTATCGGGCATATTGCTTGACCCCGTGCTGCTACTGAGAAATTGGAAATACCCAGTAACAGTTTTGCCCGACCAGGGAGGGCAGGGAGTCGAACCCGAGACCTCCTAATTACCAGACGCATCCGATGTCCACTGGACCACGGAGGAAGCTTTCTTCCTTTTATTTCAAAAAACTCTCTTTATTTCTAAAGTTTTAGAATTTTTACTTTCTCCAACTTTCACCTCAACAGAGCTATTTATTTTCTTTCTAGGTATAGTAGTAAATAATTATAGGTATGTACTGGCTTGGTGCCAAAAGTGTTTAATTAAATAATAGGTATGTTTGGTTTTGATAGTCGTGTACTGTCGCGGCTGTTTGTGGGGATTGAGATTGATTCCCTACTAGACAGTGTTCAAATTGAAGCAGTGTGGAGGATAAAGAAAGGTGTCGGTGTGGTCGTGTTCCTCCAACTAGAGGGAGGATCCTCTAACGAGGCTGGGTGATCGTGCCTGGTGGACTGTCAGTCCGACGGACGTATTTGAGAAGATCTATTTAATTATAATCAACTGCGTGTGCGAACTCTGCTTGCGCGATTCAGCACCTTGTTTTTCCGTGGTATCGTGTCCGATAGATGTTGCCGTATTGTTGTTGTTGAGACTTCGTCGTCGCTCGCTAGATGGCCTCCGTTGTATGTAGCTTCTGCTACAGTGGTATGCAAAATCGGGGAGCTAACTATTTCAGCATGCATTTACGTACGAACACAGATATTAATACTTTACTATTAGTACGGGATTTGTTTAACAAATGTCAATTTATTTTGCTAACCACTATTTAAACAACGAAATAATGCGGTTACTTTATAACATAAATCAAAAGCTATAACAGCTTTAATATTCCCTAGTAAATCATAAATTATGTTTCAACAGTTAACAGTAGCATAAGCATCATGAGCAGCATCACTACTATGTCTTAGAGCAGTTTGGGGAGCGGTACCTGCTGGACTAATCTGAGTACTTCAGCGGCAAGAAGACCTTGCTTTACTTAGCACTACCACTCATCGTGTCATGGATAATGGTTGCTTCAAGGCAAGTATTTATTCTAACTTTCATTTATAACTGTGCGGCGTAGTTTCTAGGCGATCGATATCGTCGCATGCTTTCAACAAATTTGAAAATATATTAAAGTCAAGTTCAGTTACAGCCCATGGTTCTTAATAATGATTAGCTATGCATATAATACAGTCACACTACTGGGCACGCGCTTTTTCTCACCATGAGAACGGTAATGCCATAGTCCACCACGCTAGCCAAGTGCACGTTGGCGGACTTCATATGCCTCACGAGATAATTAAGAAGAGCTCTAATACAAGCAGGTTTCCATACAATAGTCACAATGTTTTCCTCCAGGGTTAAGCAAGCGCTAATTAACAATTTAAACCTAACGTCGCACGGTTTTTTAAAACGTTTTACTCATATTTACAAAATAATGAGTCACCAAGATACACTTATATTAAAATTTGTTCCTAATAAGGGACGGATATCGCGATAATACAAGAACATTATTATAAAAAGTTATGAATATTTGTTACCTCCAAGCCTTTCAAAACAATTCATTTTATTCTTTTTGAGCGTTTTTAGATTATTAAATCAAACTTATCAATTTAAAAGCTTATTTACTATTACTTTTCCAGACATCGTAATCTCTTAACATTACAAATGTTTTTCGCTAGCTAATCAGTATTCAGAATTTAGATTAGTCTGAAATTAAGAGTACATACATACATAGACTTACGCCTATTTCCCGGAGGGGTTGGCAAAGACTACAGAACGCCATTTGCAACAATCTTGACATATCTCTCTTGCTTCATTCACTTCCATCATATTCCTCATGCATGCTCTTCTGTTCAGGGTACTTCTAATCTTTCCTGTTTTAGGATGTCTCCAATCTGGTCAGAGAACGTCCACTTAGGTCTTCCCCTTCATCCTGTACCATTCACACTTGCCTTATATATAACTTAAGAATCTTTGAATTTTTTTTTCTTTTATACCAGTTTCAGAGAAAGCCGGCGCTTTTATTTATTAATATTCTTATACGCTCTTACTATACGACGTAGGAGTTCTTTACATAAGAAATTGTATTGAGGGACTAGTAGCTAACTTTCAGACGCACGAATGAATCCAAGGTCAAGCAACCATTTGGTTTATCGATGGGTGGCGGTCTCTTCGTGCCTCATAGCGCGCTAAGCAATTGAACCTGTTGTTGTAAACGTCTAAGATAGATGCTAGTAAAGCAGACATACACGTTTTACCATGAGCTCAAGTCTTAAATAACCTTCTGAAAAACCTTTCTAATCTAAAATTTATCATTTAAAATAGTTGTTATAACCAAAACAAAAGATATTGCAGCACTGATTTAGGGCAATAATTTATATATATTGCCCTTTGAGTTGCATATTGTAACGTAGTATCACCGTTGGGTGTGTTTAAATGAGAAACGTGATTGCTGTTACAATAAAAAATAATTTTATTCATTAAATAATTTTACACATCCTTTAGCGAAACATTTTACTTGCGAAAAATTACAAAAAAAAAAAATTATCGTGAGTTAAACAAGCCTAAGCCTATCCCCACGGTGTCTTATCACTTAAAAATTCCTTAATAGTGTAATAACCCCTTTGTAAAAGAAAGTTCCTAATTGTCCGTTTGTATTTGTGCATGGGTAAATTCATTATTTGAAGAGGCAATTTGTTGAGAAATCGTATACCAATCCCCGCAAATGAGTTCTAAACTTTATGTAGACGGTAGTTAGTGCCCACCAGTTTATTCTTATTCCTTGTGTTCACTTTGTGCAAATCACTATTTTTGCGGTATAGAATTAAGTTTTTCTTAATTAGTGTCAAAAAATAAAATACTGTCACTATGACATGTCCTATTGTACAATAATAAATTTAATTTGCCTATCTGCCTGTTTTGGTCATCTGTGAGAGCATATGAATAAGGCAATGCACAAATAATAAAGCTACATCCTATTTTTGTGCTAACATCTGTCATTAAGTCTGTTAATTTTATGAGATTGTTTTTTGGAGACTAATGAGCTGCCACCATACAATATGATGACAGTAGTTTGTGCATTCAAGTCGGCATTCTTAATCTTATCAACTAGGGTATAAGACTGAGCTCCAGCTGAACAAAAGTTCTGTACTGGTTGCTCAGTGTAATGATCAATTAAGCTCCCTAAACCCACTCCCAGTTGGTCTGAAAAAATTATTACATTCTTACTGTCAGTCTTTACTGGATGCAGTTTGTTTTGTGTATTATACTGACATCCATGTGCATTCAATTCTATTGATTCAGCAGGTGTAGTCACACACTTAGATGTACAACTGGAACAGTAATTATTAGAGTTGGATAATGAGATAAGTTGTTTTAAATTTTCTCGACCAACTCTTGAAATTTCTTCATATTTTAATATGTATTCATGAGTCTCATTCTGGTGTTCCATTATAGTTCTAGTGAGTTGAGCTTGTAGATTTGATATTTGTGCTTGCAACTCACTTGTGTGTTGTTCATATAACAACCTACCAGAAACTAATTCTTCATTTGTTTCCTCAAGCTTTAATAAAAGAGACTCACACTCTTTATTTAATTAACAGTTATCCTGTGCATACTGACTCAATTTGGTAGACCACTTAGAACCAGATCTAAGTTTCTTAATTAATTTATTTAACTTAAACAATTTTCTAAATTTATTCTTACTAAGACATTTTTTGAAATAGTTACATTTAAGAGCTTTTAGCACATTAATTTTGTCACCCAGGAGCTCAGAGAATAAGTTGTGAGTAGCAGTACTGTCTGTCCGCAATTGTGTTTTCTAGAGTTGAAATTCTGCCATAAGCCTCATTGAGACTTGCTTCTAACTCTGCATTGCGGCTAAGTTATCTGGAGTAAATTTCGTCGCAGCTGCTGAAACACCTAACTTCTTCTCGTAGTCTGTCCTGTTGATCCAAGACATCCATATGCTCTATATGCAGCTCCGTGAGTTGTGTCTTCAGCTCAGATATACGGTCATTCACAATTTTAATTTCTTCTTCACAGAAAACGCGTTCCCTTAATAGTTGACTGTTGTCATCCTTGTACTTCTTTAACTCGAGCAGCGTAATTCTAAATTTATTTTCCGCCTCCTTGGCCGTTGCCTTCCGAGTCATCATATGGGTAGACATTGCCAATGATTACAAATTACCTAAAAAATAAGAAAACAGCTGAGCAAAGTCAAAGAAGAGTGTGATGGGTTTTGAGTATTATTGTAAAGAAAAAATAAGAAAAGTTACAAAAGAAAAGGGGGGTATATGAATAAAAAATATATTAAATTAATTAAGTCAAGAATATCTTAATAAATTTATGATTTATAATATTAAATTAAATAAGTAGCTCAGATTGATGCAACTAATGCCATAGTAAATGAGAGCCATAGATGAATACAGTCTGCTATATTTCGTTTGTGTCCGCCATGGGTATGGTTTCCATACTAAGGTGCCCATTTACCTTTATTTGGATACAATAAAGACGATTACTACTACTAATATATTGGCCACTGCGGGGCGCGGGCCTCTTTTCACTATAAGAAGTGTAAGTCTATAGTTCACTTCGCTTGCAAAGTACGGGTTGGCAGACATGTACCTACGCTTACTCACGATGTTATCCTTCACCGTTAATCAGGCGATAATTACATACATACATACATAGACTCACGCCTGTTTCCCGGAGTGGTAGGCAGAGACTACGGAACGCCATCTGCAACGATCCTGACATACCTCTCTTGCTTCATTCACTCCCATCAAGTTTCTCATGCATGCTTTTCTGTTTAGTGTACTTCTGACCTGTCCTTTTTTTAGGATGTCTCCAATCTGGTCAGAGAACGTCCGCCTAGGTCTTCCCTCTCGTCCTGTCCCATTCACAATTGCCTTGTATATTTTCTTTGTCAGTCCTTCGTCATCCATCCTTTCCATGTGCCCAAACCATCTTAACATGCCTTTCTAGATGCTTGTCACTACAGGCGATAATTATCAATTTAATAAGCCATTGGTGCGTGCCGTAAGTTATATCCCAGAACAGATCGGGATCCCTTCTTTTCTCATAATGTTCTTTGTCCTAATATACTTCGGCATAACGATTTTGGTACAATTTGTTTTGGCATAATAATACTTCGGCATAATTTTCTTCGGCATACATTTTGTGTTGGCATAATCATCTTAAAGACTAATTTGTTTTGGCATAAATTTGATTCGCATAACGTTAGTAGGCCTAATGACTATTATCATAACGTTAGTAGGTCTAATGACTGTTAGCATAATATTTATATATTTAACTTGTAAAAATTTTATATGCTGTGCAACAAAAGTTAGTGACCGACTCCACGTAGTCTTGTTTGTCCTACCCCTAGAGTGTTATTTAAAATCGCGTAGGCGCGTAGGGGCGAGGCGGCCCGTGGGTTGAGGAGCAGGCGGCTGTGAGCGAGACGCCGCGGCTGATGCTGGCCGGCGAAGCTGGCCAGCAAGCCGAAGCTGAGGTGGTGAGCGAAAGCCGTCTGCGACGATTAGCACGCGTGGGACCGCCGGAGGCCCGCAGCGCCGGAGCCGGGGTATTCCTGAAAGCGCAACTATTTTTAAGCGCAACTAAAAAAGCGCAACTACTTTATTCCATAAAGCGCAACCACGTCGAAAAATAGTGAAGGGGCATAACAGATTCTTAAAGGACTATTTACTATCGATAGGATTTGTAACGTCTGCCCATTTTTTATTTATAATATTATGGTGATCGTTTTTAAAAGTACCAGGATAACAGAAATGAACGGAGGTTAGAAGTGTTTATGGAATCTGGTAACAAGTATCAATCAGTAAAATGTTTTGAAAAGTTCCAGGGTAACATAAATGAACAGAAGTTAGTAGCCTAATAAAACCTGGTTTTAGGGTCATGAATCAGAAATAAAGCACTGGATGGAATAGGTAAAACTCAGGCGTACAACAACAGCTAAAGTATACTAAAATGTCTTGTCTTATCAATTATCGATATTTTCCGTTTGTTATTAACCAGCACTATTGCATCTTGATATTTAGTTGCGCTTTGTGGAATAAAGTAGTTGCGCTTTTTTAGTTGCGCTCAAAAACAGTTGCGCTTTCAGGAATACCCCCCGGAGCCGTGACAGAAACCCTGCCTGCTGCATGTTGCATGCTTGCTTGCATGCTGCATGCTTGCTTGCATGCTGCATGCTTGCTTGCATGCTGCATGCTTGCTTGCATGCTGAATGCTTGCTTGCATGCTGCATGCTTGCTTGCATGCTTCATGCTTCCTACAGCGAAAAATATGCCAAAGATACATTGCCAAAGATATTATATCCAATTTGTATTGTTATCATTATGCGTAAATAAATTTATGCTTTAGAATATTATGCTTAAAAAAGTTATGCTTTAGAACTTTATACTTAATAAATTTATGATTTACAATATTATGCTTAATCATTATTATGGTTAGAGAAATTATGTACAAAAAAATTATGCGTAAGCTGTTATGCGTAATTATATTCTGCGAAAATATAATTATGCTAAACAAAATTATGCTATGTTATATTAGGTCTAAAAATTTTATGCAAATGGTCAGGGAACCGAACAGATCGGGTGGATTCGATCGTGGATGGTGAAATATTCACACTTAGTCTTACAAGATTCTTCGTGTGACAAATTAAGAATACAAAGTACCACTATTACATTTCACTGCGAGAGAGTCGGAAGAAGTGGTTATAGCATATTTTGGATGGAAACGTCGACATCAAACCCTATACCAACCCATCTCGCCAGCAGGATATAATAGGCCAACCTCCTATTGAAACACAATGCTGTTGTGGCGTAAATTAAGAGGGGGCTATGTCCAGCTGCGAAAGGCTGTATGTTGTTGTCAGCATGCCCCTTATCAAATTCAAATTCAAATTCAAAATCGTTTATTCATTTGGGTCACAATGTGACGCTTATGAACGTCAAAATGATAAATTTATAAAATAATTACTTATAGACTCTACATTTACATTTACTGCCACGTTCGCAAAGCAATAGGTAGAACCATGAGAAAGAACGGGCAATAAAACTCACGGTCACTCTTTTTCTTCGCCAGGTTTTGCATAATACACATAATTTACATTTTGTAAGGTGCTGCAACTGTTACACCTTCTATATCACTTGTATATATTTACTGTACATAATAATACTCAAGCATAATACTTTTGATGTTCATTTGGTTAGTCTCCTCAGAATAGACATGGTGAAACAGGAGCATCCACTTACATTATATATACCTAATAATGCAGGCAATCCGCGAAAGTGATCAGACCCATGATGGAAATGATGCAGTTAAATATTAAAATCTAATACCAGCCCGCAAGACCGTCATCGACCAGTCATCGCAAGTAGCACCCGTTCACGAATATGACGCATGTGCCAGCCATCATCCCTCTTGCCATATTAGAGGGACAGGGATGACCCGACACACGACGCCACCACAAGAAATGACATTTTAGTGAGCATGACGATAACGGTATACGAACCGGCAGTAAGAAACAATCTATTGGTATACTGACCATGACCGCCAATTACCTCCATTTCCCAGATCGTTATTATTAACATAAATCAGTGGACCGCGTGAAGGAATGCAAATGTAGAAAGAATTTTGTGAAGGTGAAAAGTGAACAACGATATGATCAGGAATAAATAATGTTAAACTACATTCAACAAATCATAATAATATCCAAATCCTGCAAAAATCATGTGTTCACGAGGCACCTCCACTTAACATGTTACTAATTAAGAAGAGAGTATTTTACACAGTCATAAAAATAACAATAATGGTGAATTTAAAAAAAGCAATAAGACCCATGATGTCTTGTCATCTAGAAATTCTTTAATAGTGTAATAGCCGTGTGGTTGACGGCATAGAATACAAGTGTCACCACCCCCTATCTTCCCGTGGGTGTCGTAAGAGGCGACTAAGGGATAACACGATGCAAATACCATCTTTGCGTAGAGACGGAAAACTCGACATCAAACCCTATAGGACTGCCTCGTTGATCTTGCGGCATAAATGTGCGCGTGGGATCGGGAGGTCCCGGGTTCGATTCCTGGGTCGGGCAGTGTTATTGGGTTTTTCTCTCACGAAATTCTCAGTAGCAGCACGGAGTCTGGAAATGTGCCCGGTACGGCAATAGGCTCGCCCCTTATTACGTGGGACTAAAAACTATATCTGGCGAAAAGTGGGTGTAGAAATACACCTCTGCCTACCCCTTCGGGGATAAAAGGCGTGACGATATGTATGTATGTATGTATGTAATAACCCCTTTTTAAAAGAAAATTCCTAGTAGTGGTTTAAAATTTGTGCAGAGGTAAATTCATTATTTCCAGAGGTTATTTGTTGAAGAATTGTATACCGAGTCCCGCAAATGAGTTATGAACTTTATGTAGACGGTAGTTAGTGCCCACTAGTTTATGCTTATTTCTTGTATTCACTTTGTGCAAGTCACTATTTTTACGGTAAAGAGTTAAGTTTTTCTTAACGTACATTAAATTAGCAAATATATACTGCGATGCAACTGTAAATATTTCTACTTCTTTAAATTTATCTCGTAAAGAATCTCTAGCACCTAACTTATATATTGCACGTATGGCCCTCTTTTGAATAACAAAAATTGTCTGAATATCGGCCGCCGTACCCCATAATAGTATCCCGTAAGGCATTACACTATGAAAGTAACTAAAGTAAACCAGTCTAGCAGTATCTACGTCTGTGAATTGGCGAACTTTCCTAACTGCAAATGCTGCAGAACTAAGTTTGACTGCCAGACAGGATATTTGGGCACCCCACTGAAGCTTACAATCTAAAGTTAAATCTTAAAATACAGTTGAATCAACTAGGTTAATTGTTTCGTTATTTAAAATTATATTAGTAAGAACATTTTTGACATTCGGCAAAGTGAATTTCACACATTTTGTTTTGCCAGAGTTGAGTAGCAAATTATTTGTCGTGAACCAATGTAGTACTTGCGCAAGAGAATTATTTACGCTGTCAATGTTACTTGTATTACGATCAACTTTAAAAATAAGTGAAGTATCGTCAGCAAAAAGAACAATATCACATAGATTTCTAACAAAGAATGGCAAGTCATTAATATATATTAAAAAAAGAAACGGACCAAGAATAGAGCCCTGTGGAACGCCCATTCCCACTGGCAAACCTTGAGACCTACTTCCACTAACATCTACATACTGAACTCTATCTCTAAGGTAACTGGCAACAAGATTGAGTGCGCTATCTCGAATACCATAATGGTTGAGTTTACGTAAAAGTGTATCATGTTCAACACAATCAAAAGCCTTTGACAAGTCGCAAAAAACACCAATGGCATCCTTCGAATTTTCCCAAGCGTTAAAGATATGTTTTAATAGAGTTACACCGGCATCAACGGTGGAGCGACCCTTAGTGAAGCCATACTGCTCACTGTGCAATAAATTATTTGTGAGAAAGTGGCTCTCTAACTAATGCAAAATAACCTTTTCAAAAATTTTACTGATTGCAGGCAAGATAGAAATTGGCCGAATGTTACTAGGGTCGCTCTTGGATCCTTTTTTGAAAAGTGGTATCACCTTGCTGTGTTTCATTAAATCAGGAAATACCCCTTTATCCACGCATCTATTAAATATTGCAGCTAAATATGGAGCTATGCTAAAAATGATTTGGCGAACAAGACTAACTGAAATACCCCATAAGTCAATAGATTTCTTAATATTGATGGTCTTGAATGTCTTGAGGATGTCATTGGTGTCAATGTATTTAAAATTAAACAGCACATCACACTCATTCACATTGCCCCTAACTAACATCTCTGCTTTGCTTGGGCATGAGTCTAAACACTTGGTTGTTTTCACTGGTATGTTTATGAAGAAGTTGTTAAAAGTCTGAGCAACATCAATTTTCTTTGTAACTATTTCTCCATGACATTTTAATTCATAGCTATTATCTACTAACTTAGCTCGACCAGTCTCACTGTTAATAATGTTCCAAGTTGTTTTTATTTTGTTCTTGGATTCTTTAATTTTATTACTTATAAATATAGACTTAGCTGAAGCACATGCTCTCTTGAAAACTTTTGAGTAATTTCTTACATATTCAATAAATGAAGGATTAAAATTGTATTGCTTCATACCATACAGATCATACAACCTAGATCTACTTTTGTATATTCCTACTGTTGCCCAATCGCAAAATTTAACTTTAGAGCTCTTGGCAAATGTCTTCTGCTTAAAAATTTTATTGTACTCATTTTTAATAACATCAAATAACCACTTGTATAATTCATCTGGATCATCGTGAGTTAAGTCAATGCTGGCTATCTTAGCAGCAACATCATCACTAAAGCGATTAAGGCGAGCAGAGGTCATAGGTCTACATGTGATTTTTTGTACTGTAGGGGTTGTATTAGTTGGAATTACAACCTTTTGTCCACAGTGATCCGATATCAAGTCACTCAAAACAGCTTTACTTAAGTACAAACAATTGCAAAAAATATTATCTAAGCATGTAGAAGAATGTGAGGTAGTTCTGGTTGGTTCAGAAAATAAAACATTCAAATTAAATGACATAAATAAACTAACTAACCTAGTACAAGTTGGTGATTGTTCTAACAAGTTAACATTAAAATCACCACATACGATTATTGACTTCCTGCTGGAACTTAAGTGTTTTAAGACGTCCTCCATGATGCTTTCAAATTGGCTAAAGTCACTTTGCGGTGGTCGGTATACACAGACTATGACGTGTTGCTCAAGTTCAACACAAGATATCTCAGCGGTGCGCTCGGTAGAAAGTTCGGCTATGTCCTTTCGTTCTTTACATTTAATACTATTACAAACATATATGAGAGAGCCACCACGAATAGCGTTCTTTCTTACGAATGCACTAATCACTGTATAAAATTCATTATTGAATATTAATTGGTCACCTCTTAACCAATGTTCCGTAATGCATAATACATGCAACTTATGTTGCTTTAAAAATAAATCTATCTCTAATTCTTTGCTAGATAGGCCTTGTATGTTTTGATGAGCTAAGTTTAAAACACATGAATGCCTATCTGTTGTCTCATCTAGTAGTTTAAACTAATAGATTTGTCAATACTACTATTGGTATAACTAGTATCTACCAAATTCCTAAGTACTCTAGTAGTACTACGTTCACTATGTAAATTAAATGCTAATAATTTAGCAAGTTGTCGCCTATATATAAAAGAGAGATACATAGAATCTTTTGTTAAAAAGAAATTACTAATAAAAATATTAGAGTCAAAAAATAAAATATGGTCACTATGACTACAAGTGCTATTATATAATAATAGATTCAATTTACCTATCTGGTTATTTTCTTTATAAGATAAGTTATTGGAATATGGTAATGCACAGACAATAAAGTTGCACCCCACTTTAGAACTTTGTTCTATCATAATATATAATAAAGCTAATATTTCTTTCTTGGTAACTAGTAGGCTATCCCCATATAAAATTATAACTGTAGAATGTTTATTTAGTCTAGCATACTTTAATTTATTAATTAACATAGACATTCCTTGTCCTGGTGAACAAATATTTTGTATTGACCGATCAGTATAACTATTAATCAGGCTACCCATACCAATTCCTAATTGGTCAGAAAAAATTAAAACATTGTTATCTAAAACCTTATTATTTTCATTATGTAACAATGTGTCAGAACCTGAACCATGACATGTTTTCGAAGGATATTTATCTTGAAAGTCACTATATAACTTGGTTGTACAATTAGGTGAAGCCTCTAACTTATGATTTGAACAATTTAAACAGTTACCGTTGTTGGTCATAGAGAGCAGTTGTTTTAGATTTTCTCTACCAACTCTGCTAATTTCATCATATTTCAATATATATTCCTGTGTTTCACTTTGATGATCTATTATCAATTTGTTGAGCTGTGCATTTAATGATGTGATTTGTGTTTGCAGCTCACATGTGTGTTGTTCATATTGTAATCGGCTACAGGCTAATTGCTCACTACTATCCTTAAGCTTAGAAACTAATAACTCACTCTCTTTAACTAAATCATGGTTAATTTGTGTTAAATCTACAATTTTCTTTGACCTTTTATAGCCTAACTCAAGTCGCTTTATTAATTTATTTAATTTTGTCAATTTCCTAAATTTACCATTTGACACCTTATATGTAAAGTTACAATTACATTTTACAGATTTAAAAATATTTGCCTTTCCACCAATGACTTCAGAGAACAGGTCCTGGTTTGCTGCGCTGCTTAGTGACTGAATGGAATTCTCCAAGGTTGTTATTTTGGATTGAGCTTCACTCAAGCTTGTTTCCAACTCCATGATGCGACTGAGCTGCCTCATATATGTATCATCGCAGCTACTATATGATCTGACTTCTTCCTGCAGTCTGTCCCGCTGGTCCAGAATGTCCATATGTTCTATGTGGAGTTCCGTCAATTGTGCTTTCAGTTGTGAGACTTTGTCATTAACATACTTAATTTCCTCTTCACTGTCAATTCGTTCCTTCAACAGTTGACTATGATCTTCCTTATATTTCTTGAGTTCCAGTAGTGCAATCTTCAACTTGTGCTCCGTTTCCTTTGCCAATGCCTTACGGGTCATCAAAGTGTGTGTAGACATATTTTGTACCCAAATTACCTTAAAAGAAGAAAACTAAAACAGCTGAATTATTTGAAAAATATTATAGGGTATGGGGAAAGGGATGTTAATATATAAATATAACAAATACTCAGAAAAAGTTGAAAGACAGAAATATTTTAAGACAGTACAGTGATGTAGGTATGTTACAAAAAGAAAATAATAAGAAAAGTTATACAAATTGAACAGAAAAAGAATAACAAAGGAACTAGAAAGGTAATTTGATTACTAGATACCCATATTACTTATAATATCTTAGTTACTTGGACAATCTTAAGTACACTAGGTAAGATAGCTGTAGGCTGTAGCTTTTATTATACTAGGTACTAATTATATTCAAATAAATCAACTGGAAATTGATGCATATACACTTAAAATAATAATTGTGAAGTGTGATTAGTGTAGTGGGTGTTTGTATGGGGCATTTGTTCAGTCCTCGATTTTGCTTCCACTTTTGTCAAGCAAAAGGAGACAGAAACTGTGCCAGTGTGTGATGGACGAAGCTCACGTTATGTGAGCCGAGTAAATATGTGATGAGGAGTGTAAGTTAATAAGTAAAATACTCCCCGGGTTTCAGGATGATGATTTAATCCGTCCGTTGACACTGGGTAGTTGATCTGTCCGCCAAGAACTGTCGGCAGCGAGGTTTCAATCCTTTTCAAACACCAAACTCAATGTCTTTCACACTTCTTTTGGCATAAATACAACTTTAGTGAAACATAAACGTTTAATATTGATTTAAACTTTATTAAAAATTTTAAAAAGCACGGACCTACGTAATTTTACGTCTAATTATCGATGTGGTTCCGCGGTTTCTGACTCTCATAAAAAAGCGGTTCTGACATGTGTCTGTCTGAATCGGAGCAATACAACCACTATGTCAAGGAGTGTACGATTAGGATGCTATTACCGCAAGTATTCATTAGTTTTTGACATTGGTTGTGACGAAATTGTAACAGAAATTTGGTGGATTGGAGATCTGGTTAGATGGTATAGATTTTTGTCACTACTGATCTCATTGAGACGTTTTTCTCTATTGTTCAAAATAAGAGATAAATCTGTAAGCAAAATGAGCTTAATTCTTGAATGAAATTCTTTAGAAAAATAAACACCTACCTTTTAAAAGCGTCATGTGCCATACGTACACTGGTCTGGCTATTTTATTAAGAAAAAAATATTTGTGGGCAATTCTCTGAATCCGTGTATCACGATACATAGCACACACGTACAAAAAAGATGTTATGAAATCCTCTCCGCCTTGGTATTATTCCACCAAATCGCTTTGACTGCGAATAACTTATGCGATTTATCATAAAAACATGTCACCGGCATCGGTTTATTAACATTAAGAATGGCGTTTGTATTTCAGACTACGTTGCTTTCATGACAACTCAAATGTAGAAGAATGATATGTTTATAAATATAACAAGATTTCGCCCTGTTTATAAAAAAATCGTTACTAAATGAGCAGAGGCAGCGATAGCTAGGTGGAGATACTTGGAGAATTGTAAATTGTCACGTACCCTGTTTTCCTCGGAGAGCGCGTTGAGCCGGCGATGCCGGCTGCTATGAAGTTCTTTGACAGTCGTTATAGGGAGTCAGTAACTCAGTACCTCTAAATCAACTGACTCTAGTCTTAACCATGAAACATCGCAATCCCTTTGGGCTGCAGAGTTTAGACAGGCAGTCGCTCTGTGGAAAAGCTAAGCTCTACGATGCTGTCGGTATCTAAATGTTTAAGGAAATACCGCCATTCACCATCACTACGAGTATATGATACTGTTTATTGAAATATTTCAATATATACATATGTATAACTTAGGCATAAGTCAATGAACAGAACATAAGACATATATAAAACCCTTACTGAAGTGAATCGCTCACCCGACTCATTGCACAGTTTTTATTTACAACTCAAAATATCCCTATCATTCCTGTAAGTACATTGCCATCTCAAATTGTACTTTAAATGTTAGAAATTAGGTTTATTTTAAAAATTCTAATCATTTAGACTTTCTATATCAAACGGATTGGGAATGATAATAGAAAATTGAGTCTTAGCTTCTTAAACATAAAAATAGTTTTCATTTATCGCTTGGTTTCTGTAACTGGCCATGTTTGCTTCACTAGTATAAGTTCGACGATCGATTGGGCTCTCAGTACAGATTTTCTATTTGGACTTGGGAAACTACATGTTTATTGAGCTTCGAGTTGCGCTCGAATTCACTTTTCGCAATTTAAATAATTATTTTAGTATCAACTTTCCTGCTCAATAAATTATTCTGAGAAAGTATTTTTTTAATTTTAATGATATTTAAGGCTTTTAACGAAAGTTTACTAGAGTTTAGGTTTGAAATTGTTTTTATTTTAAAAATAAATCTTGATGTTGGTGATTCGAATATCTGATAAAAATGTAGTCGAGTAAAATGGTGTACGATGATTTTTATATTTCTAAAATAATATGATCATTAAGGTTTCACAAGAAGCTCTCCATTTCATTTCTGAGAACTTCTCGCCAATTAAATCACCTTTATTGATGTAAAAGGCGACTGATAGACAACGCACAGCCGATACTACAGGGCGCAAGGAGCTGAAATTTAGAATGTGTGTTCATTGGGGAGCGTAAGAGTGCAAAAGAAATTTCTCGAAGTTTCTACGGAATCGAATAGAGACTAATAAATTTAAATATTATGTGCGGGCGCAGCTGAGGTAAAACTTTAGTAATAATATAAAACCCTTAATATTGGGCAAATATGAAATGAGATTAATCGTGACAGTTATAAAAGGAAATCCGCTTTAAGTCATGAATATATTTAGCAAGACTTGGCTTGCCGTTCGTTATAGGTAAAAGAATAAAGGAAAGCTAAGCAATGTTTGCACAGGTCGGTGACTGCGTATGGCATTTATGTATATCAGAGCGCTACCGTGCTTTGGAAGGCACGTAAAGTTGTCGGTCCGGTTCTTAGTTGCAGGACAAGAATCTTTAGGCCAATCGGAGAACCTCGGGCGGTGTATCATATTTTAAAACGGCTTACATTTATTTTCAATTCATTTTCTACAGAATATGATTCCTATAAGATTATGATTCCGAAACATAAAATTAACTTATTCGAAAACGATAATATGTGGCCGGAAGGGGTGTACTTTAGGCGGTACTTTGTGTTTAAAACAAGGAATATGGGAGGCACGGATAATCTTACGGCACAAAAATGATTCAAGATACAGATATAAGACGAGATTGCAAGCTTGTAAGCTTTAATTGTAAATCTATTAAGAGATCCGTGGATTGCGTAAGACAGTTATGCCTAACGGCAGATGTGGTTGCTCTGCAGGAGACATGGCTACTCTCGCATGATTTAGCATACCTAAACAGTATAAGTCCCGGGTTTGGTGTTACGGGCGTGTCGGCTGTGGAATCGTCTGAGGGATTACGTGGCAGAGCGCACGGTGGCATCACCTTTTTATGGAGGTATAGTGGGTTTACAGTGTTTCGGGGGTGTTTCTGTTTTTTGGGGAAATCGAAATATTCTTATCTTTTCAGTGTATATGCCAGTGTATCACAGTGGTAATCTAAGTGAATTTACGGAATGTTTGGCCGAAATAAATGCGATTGTGGTCTGTAATATCGAGAATGTTTATGTGCTTGGAGACTACAACGCGCATCCGGGTGAGTTATTTTGAACTGAATTAATACAGTTTTGTTCCGATTATCAATTCATTTGTGCAGACATTGAATTACTTGGTATAAATTCTGACACCTATACGTACCTGAGTGACTCACACGGATGCGTTCGTTGGTTGGACCATTGTTTAGTGACTAGTATATATTAATGTTCTATTGTACAAATTAATGTAATTATCGATGTATCTTGGTCAGACCATTTGCCCTTAGAAATAATTTGTAATTTTAAAGTATTAGTGCCAAAATGTAATAATATAAATAAAGTTATAAATAAAGGACGCAAATATTTATTAAAGTAACAAATAACATATATACAACAGAATAAAACTACTTATGCAACTAAACTATCCTAAACAAAACCAATAAAACTAAATAAATGAAAATAACAAAATAGACGAGGAAAAACAAAAAACCCAAACTACGCGGCGTCAAAAAATTCCTCCGCAACGCTGTCGGCTGGTAGCGTGCCCAGAAGGCTGGCAGCATTGCCACGTTGTACCTATGGCAATGCTTATTCTGTCTGCAAAATATAAACCAGCCCTCTGGTCACGGGAAGCGTCGATCAGCCTTTTAGCGATTTCTTTGTACAGAGCGCGTGCACTAGGCCCCCATGGCCCCAGCGTTTCGACCCCAAACGGCTCAAAAACGTAATTACTAGATAGGTTTCTGTATTTGCGCCGTTTGAGGGTCTCCGCTGATGCAGCAGCAGCGCCAGCCGATCCAGCTGTGCTTGGAAGATGTGATGGCGCAAGGGTATCGCCCACATACTTCACATGCTAATACATAGTAAAATACATGTTGTAAACATTATGTAAAAATAATTAAAATTTAAACAATAAAATGTCATATATTTAAATGTCAGAAAATATTATTGAATGTCAATTTAAGAATGTCTAAAAAATAAAATAATAATATATTACTTCAGTAATTTTAAATGTCAAAAGAAAATAAATAAAATAACAATGTCAAATCAAACAATGTAAAAACAAAATAAATAAAATTACAAATGTTAAATAAAAAATGTCAGAATGTAAAGATATAAGTACTACAAATATAAATAAAAATATAATGCGGTCAACTACTGAAGAGAGAGAAGTGATTTGTTTTTATTTTAGCTAAAATTTCCCGATGTTAATAGGAAAATCTATAAATCAATACCTATTTGTCATTGTAAATTGACTCAAAAAAAGCAAAAAATCATCTTACATTTTTCTTCTATTTTGCTCGCATACGTGTGTCTTAATATGTGGCAATAAGGTTCGTTTTATTTAGCCACTGAATGAATAAATTCAATAGTCGTACTAAAGATATTTGAATAGAGCTAAATAAGTTAATAAATAAATTTGCCGCTTTGCGTGACGCAGTATAAGCAATTCTGTGCTGTAATTTATACAGTGCCACAATGACAACCACATCAAACCAATAATGGAAACGTTGGAATTTTTATTGAGATGCAGTTGAGGCAATATATTGCTGGCGAGAGAGGCTGATTCGACGGTGGGCCTCAATGCCGGCCTCCGCTAACATACTGGCCGCCGCGTCGGCCCCGACCCGCCGCCACGGAAAAGAAAAATTGTCTGTTGTCAAACGTCATAATTTTTAATACTATTGTTATTGTATTTTATTGTATATAAGTTTTTAGTGTATATATTAAGTTTTTATGTCGAATAACGGTGGCAAAAGTGGTGAGGAAACAGGTGCCAGTCAACCTGGCACATCGACTACCCTGGTGCGCTGCCCCATTTGTTCCCAGGCGCGTTTCTTTAAAGGTGAGCGGGGCCTAAAAGTACATTTTGGTAAAATACACAAAAACCAGAATGTAATTTCTGGCCCCAATATATCAACACACAACACCACACAAAATACGCAAACAGTCCCAAATGAAATTCCTTTTTGGCAATATTTAAGTAAATTAAAAAATTCAATTCCGATCATCAAACGAATTCCCCGGGGTGCAAGGCCTTCAGTGGCCCAAAATCTGGCACATTGCGTAGGTCTTGTGGTCCGGGAGAATTCTTTGACGGCTTGGGAACAACTTCTCACCTTCCCTTATAGAATATTACACGCACAAGAAGACCGGCTAACTAAAAAATCTCTTACAGCAAAAATTAAGGAAAATTGTACCTTTTCGGCATCCAAATTAAACTACAATTCATCTAAAATATATCGTAATAATTCTATCTACCACCACGTAGAAACAAAACTGAGGGAAGGTGATATTAGGGGAGCGTCCAGGCTCTTATTTAGTAGCGATGTGGTGGCGCCTTGCTCTGCCGACACACTCGCGAGTCTGCAGAGCAAGCATCCAGCGCCAGGGGATAACCTCTCTTTCCCTGATCCACCTAACATGGATTCTGATTTTCTCAGCATTACAGCCAAGGACGTGGTTGGTGCCGTTTGCTCCTTCCAAAGTGGTCCCGCTGGTGGTCTCGACGGCTTGACACCACAACATCTGAAGGATCTTGTGTGTTCAAGCGCCGGGGCGGCCGGCGACACGCTTTTGAGGGAGCTTACGGCCTTAATCAACCTAATGCTCTCCGGCAATGTGAACGGTGACATCGTCGATATTTTGTATGGTGCTAATTTATGTGCCTTACAGAAGAAAGACGGTGGCATTCGTCCCATTGCCGTTGGGAGTACATACAGGCGTATGGCAGCCAAGATATGCTGCCGACATTATAAATCTACCTTGGCAAGTAAATTTCAGCCCCTGCAGCTTGGCTTCGGTTCTAAGGGGGGCTGCGAGGCTGCCATACATGCCCTGTCTACGTACCTTGGCTGTAATGGAGGTGAGGTTATCCTGAAGGTTGATTTGAAAAATGCCTTTAACTCGGTGAACAGGGACACCTTGTTGACACAAGTTAAATTAGAAACACCCAAAATTTATAACTTTATTTGGCAGTGTTACAGATACCCTTCTAAATTAATATATAAAGAAAATCTTTTGGAATCCGCTGTTGGCTGTCAACAAGGTGACCCTCTTGGACCACTAATTTTCAGTTTAGCTATTCATCCAACCATCAACCAGTTAAATTCAAAATTTAATGTCTGGTACCTGGACGATGGAACCCTCGCGGGGCGGGTTGAGACAGTTTATGAGGATCTAGCACTCCTGAAATCAAAATTCTTGTCAATCGGTTTAGAACTCAACCCAAGCAAATGCGAAATTTTTATTAACAACAGTTTAGACAAATCTGCCATACTGTCAAAATTCCAAAATCTGGCGCCGAATATTACCCACATCGAAAAAAGTTCTCTTCGCCTCCTTGGGTCCCCAATTTTAGACGAAGGTTTTGATTCATTTTTACACGAAAAAATTCAAAATTTTAGTGAAATTTCAGATAGATTACTCAAAATTAATATTCACTCGGCTTTCACTATTATTAGATATTGTCTTTTTGTGCCTAAATTTACACATGCTATTCGATCTTCACCATTTTGGAAAAACCCATCATCACTCTTTCAAATTGACAATATTATAAAAAATACCTTAAGCAAAATTCTAAATGTGGCCTTGAACGACCGAGTGTGGCTACAGGCGTCCTTACCTGTACGCCTGGGCGGCCTCGGCGTTCGCAAAATTTCCGATGTGAGCTTACCAGCATTCCTGTCCTCGGTCCACGGCACTGCAGAATTGACCAGGAAAATCTTAGCACCTACACTGGTCGATTCTGAGGTGCCGTGTGTGATCGATGCCGTGAATGCTTGGAGAATGGCTTGTCCAAACACCGAGTTACCCCGAGACTTATCCTCTCAGAGGCAGTGGGACGGGCCGCTTTGCAGCGCAGTACGAGAAAATCTCCTAAGTACATCGTCCAATGCTGCAGAGCGTGCCCGTTTGCTGGCTGTGGGAGAATGGGAATCGGGTCTCTGGCTTCAGGCACTGCCATCGTCCAACATAGGTACCATGTTGGACGATACCACTTTCCGCATCGCTGCTTGCCTCCGTTTGGGTGCGTCATGTGTTTCTCCACATCGCTGTCACTGTGGGGAGGCTGTCGACAGCCTTGGTCACCATGGCTTATCATGCAGCAGGAGCGCAGGTCGTATATCACGACACGGCAATCTAAATGACATACTTCGCCGGGCTCTTGTCACCGCTGGCGTTCCAGCCCAACTTGAACCGCAGGGGCTGGCACGTGACGATGGCAAAAGACCGGATGGTATGTCTTTACTCCCATGGAAGTTGGGTAGGCCTTTGGTGTGGGACGCAACGTGTGTCGATACCCTCGCGCCATCTCATCTTCCTGGCACAGCGGGTTGTGCGGGCGCTGCTGCTGCTACAGCGGAGACCTTCAAACGGCGCAAATACGCAAACCTAGTAGGGGATTACGTATTTGAGCCGTTTGGGGTCGAAACGTTGGGGCCATGGGGTCCAAGTGCAAGATCTCTTTTTAAAGATCTCGCAAAGAGACTGGTCGACGCCTCGTGTGACCAGAAGGCTGGGTTGTACTTGGCCCAAAAATTTAGCATTGCCATTCAACGTGGCAATGCTGCCAGCGTTCTGGGCACGCTCCCGGTCGACGGCGATGTGGAGGACTTTTATGACGCACTCTAAATTATTCTTTTTTTTCTTTTTTCGTTTTGTTTGTTTTGTATATACATATTTCGTAGGATAGTATTTTAACATTTAAGTTATGTTTAATTAAATAGGTATTTAGTGATATCTAAATAATATTATGTTAGTACTTAGCTACATTGTTATGAAAATGAATAAATGATTAGATATTACATCCTTAATAAAAATATTATGTCACTAATTTCAAAATGTCAAAATTCATTATGTCAATTCATAATTTAATTTTTAAATTCATAATTTTTAAACTCAATTCCAGGCGTTTTTGTCTGCTAAATAATCTTTAACTGTGTAATAAGCTTTTGAACACAAGCCCTTTTTTAAAAACACTTTGAATTTATTAATACTTAGTTCCTGAATATTGCTTGAAATTTTGTTGTTATAACGTATGCTTTGACACTTGTATGAGTTACTTATTTTTTGTAGTCTAGTTGAAGGTAGAACAATTTTGTTTTTCTTTCGTGTATTTAATTTATGAATGTCGCTGAATTTAGAAAACATATTTATATTTTTCCTGACACATAACAAGTTCTCATAAATGTATTGAAATGCGACAGTCATTATCTTAATTTCTTTAAATTTTTCCCTCAGTGAATGCCTTGAACCAAGACTGTAGATTGCACGAATAGCCCGCCTCTGCAGTACAAACACAGTTTGAATGTCAGCTGCGTTGCCCCATAATAAAATGCCAAACGACATTATGCTGTGGAAATAACTCAAATATACTAGTATGGCCGTATCTATATCAGTTAACTGACGAATTGTATAAACCGCGTACGCTGCAGAGCTAAGTCTATTCGACAACTGACCTATATGTGGGCTCCACTGTAGCTTAGAATCTAAGGTTATGCCTAAGAATACGGTGTTATCTATAATACCCAACTCTTCTCCATTCAAATATATGTTAGGTTTAACTTGTTTTACATTCGGTCTTGAAAATCGTATACATTTTGTTTTTCTTTCATTTAACAGTAAATTGTTAGCAGTAAACCATTGAACTACTTTAGAGAGAGCGTTATTTACGTCGTCATTATTTGATTGTTCTCGTCTAAGTTTAAAAATAAGTGATGTATCATCAGCAAATAACATTATCTCTTCATTATTTTGCATAATATATGGCAAATCATTAATATATACAAGGAAAAGGAATAGACCAAGAATTGAACCTTGCGGCACTCCCATTGTGACCACTGAACCCATAGAAACTTTTCCATTTACCTCATTTCTCTGTATCCTATTACTCAAATATGATGCTAGGAGATCCAAAGCAGTGTTCTTAACTCCATAGTAACGTAATTTCCTTCAATGTTTCATGAAAAACGCAATCAAAAGCCTTAGATAAGTCACACAAGACTCCTAGAGTATCATGCGACTCCTCCCAGGCATCAAAATACTATCTAAAAGCTCAACTCCAGCATCGGTAGTTGAGCGACCCCTAGTAAAACCAAATTGTTTTTCATGTAACAGCTTATTGTTATTAAAATGAGTTTGAAGCTGGCCTAGAATTTATTTTTCAAAAAATTTACTAAACGTGGGTAGCACAGATATTGGCCTATAATTTGTGGGGTCAGATGTGCTACCTGATTTAAATAACGGAAGTACTTTACTACTTTACATTTGATCAGGAAACACACCACAGTCAATGCATCTATTGAAAATCATTGCCAGTTCAGGTGCTACTGTGTTGATTATGGATTTCGTAATCACAACAGCCCAAAGATCACAAGTCTTCTTCAAATTAAGGGTATTAAAAGTTTTTTAAATATCTCTGTCAGTGACATAACTAAATCTAAATTCAATGTTACACCTATTGACATTTCTTTTTAATACAGATTCTGCGTCATTGGGGGATGATTTCAGGGATTTAGTGGTTGACACTGGAATGTCTGTGAAGAAGTTTTCAAATGCTGTGGCAACCTTAAAATCTGATTTTAATATTTTTTTATTTACTTGAAGCGTGTAATCGTTACTTTTAATCTTGACCCTTCCAGTATCATTGTTTATAATATTCCACGTTGCTTTTATTTTATTGTCACTGTTTTTAAATTTTGATTTTAAGTAAAGTGTTTTAGCTTCACAACAAATCTTTTTAAATAACTTAAAATAATTTCTTACGTATTGACAAAATTGTTCATCATTTTTATTAGAGTTCCGTACTGCCGTGCCAATCCAAGAGACTGTAAGTCGACTTACAGTGTTTTTGCTTAACAGGGCCCAATCAATTCCCTTAAGTCTGTTTAGTACCCGTGATCAATCATTGTTTCATTTCAATGGTTATTTTGCAAGATATAGCATACAAAAAAACACTGTATTACGTTTAAAATGAGGTGTAAACACGTAAAAAAACTGTATTGAAGAATACAGTATTTTGCCTAAACAAACTACGTGCGTATGCGCGTTGCAAGATAAATACAGTGTTTTGAACTACGCAACCAGCGTAAGCCGAGTCGAACACATTATTACTATCTCTCTCTTTCCTGCACCATTATTACTTGTGTTCCTTGTTTATCCCGTTGAAGACAGTTCGGTTTATTGTAGTCATGTGCTGCGCCAAATATATATGGGACCACAGAAACCCACCAGTGTTGGGAACAGGGACCAAGCCATCGGTGGTTAGGGCCTCAGAGAGAGGAACTTTTACACGATGCGCGCCGTGTCGAGAAGAACCACCTTCTGAATCAAAGACTTGATCCAGCTGCAAAGTGCGAGCCTCTTTAGATGCTGGTCGAGGTTCTTGGCGATTTATAATTCATTTACCGATACAACTATCGGCACAATAATCGCCGAATTCACATTCCACATGTTAACAATCTCGTGAGCTAAGCCCAAATATTTGATCTCGTTCTCTTTTCTGCTCTCACCAGATTGTCGTCATGCGGTATGGTGATATCGACTATCATTGCGAGTCGCTCTGCTCGGTGAATCACTACAATATCAGGCTTATTGGCTACAATGGTCCTGTCTGTAATGATAGGCCGATCCCAGTACAACAATGCACGACCATTCTGGGTTGGACACATATTTGTAGTACGGTACCTCTGAACCAACGAGATTATATTTAAGGGCTAGTTGCTGATGGATTATCCTGGCAACTTGGTTGTCTGTGCAAATAGATGCTGATCGTTGGCAAGACTCGAACAACCGGACACTTTATGCCTGATGGATTCCCCGGGTTGGTGACATGCCCGACCCACTTCAATCGTCCCATCCCTCAGAATATACTTCCGGTAGTTGTTTGTCATGACAACTTCGTTCATAATTGCAAAGACAAAACCTTCGGTTTCTCCAAAGAGTTCACCAAATCGTAGCCAGCTTTAAAATTTACATCTTCTCCATATAAGGCTCTGTAAAATCGTCCATGCAGCTCCTTGCCCCTCCATACTTCCCGTCGGTCCTCAGTACTAAGTACTGCGATTCGTGCCAGTTCTCTTTAGCCAGAGTGCGGGTAGTTAGCGAGGTAAGTCTGGTATCAACTGCGACTACATCGCGATTCACATCCACACTCATCTGCAGAAAATATCCTCTGAGGTTGCACAGCTCGCGGTTATGGAGGTTCTTTGCACATAAAGGGCCCCGACCCCCATATTTCCGCGGGATGTACAGCCTCATCACCGACGAGCGTGGATGATGATACAAGATGCAGTCAGCATTGAACGGACTTTTCTATCCAGGGCATTTAGTTCAGTTTGGGTCCACCTGAGTATGCCGAAGGAATACATTAAGACTGGCATGGCCCATCGGTCGCAGGCCCGCACCTTGTTGCCACCTGATAAAAGACTGTTGAGTTCTTATTTCAGGCGGCCAAAGAAACGAACCTGCAACTTCTGTTTCATGCCAGTCTCCGAAATATTCAAAGACTGCGCCATACCTAGGTATTTCTAGGTTTCGGTCAGGGAGAGGGATCTAAGTTGTATGGAATCTGAGAGTTGTATCCCTGCAGATTCCATAATCCTGCTTCTCCTCATATGCATGACCACACATTTATCCACACCAAATTCCATTCTGATAGAATTACTAAAGGTTTCGGTCACCTCAAGTAACGCAGTCACTTAGAAATTGTTGGGGGCAAATAACTTCAGGTCATCCATGAAAAGGATGTAACATGACCTCCTCTCCTTAACCGATAGCCTAGCTCTGAAGCCTCTATCAAGGTACTTAGGGAGTTCAGGGTCAAGCAAACCACAAAGGATTCAGGCTGTGGCCCTGGAATATAGCTCGCTTGATCCTTATTGGAGCACCGCAGCCCAAGGTCGATCGACACCCTGAATAGCGCAATACAGTCCTCCATTGCCCCATACACGCCCCTAAGAAGGTGCATACGTACAAAAATCATATCGATATGAAAGATATACTCTTAACAAGTATCTTTTTGAAAAACTATATGCTTTATACAGGGATAAATGGCATATTGAGAGACAAGAGATTAGACAAGGACAAACACTGTATTCTTTTTTACAGTGTTTTACCTTGTTAGGAATATATAAAAGTTCAATATATTGTCTTGTTCATACAAGTTAGTGGCAATATCCTATTTCTATAATAAAATTAATAAAAAAATATTACTTGGCTATATACTAGAGGTGTACACCTAATTAATAAATGCATAACATTGCAAAATATTGACAAATTACCTGAAAAACAGGCTAATATCAATAAAAACATAATTTGTCAAATATCTCAAAACCGGTTTTTGAAAGTTACAGTGTGTTGGCTTGGTAGGGCAGCGTACCTAAAAGGTAAAAAACGGAACCCTATTACTAAGCCTCCGCTGTCTGTCTGTCTGTCTGTCCGTCTGTCCGTTTTTCTGTCACCAGGCTGTATCTCATAAACCATGAAAGCTAGAAAGCTGAAATGTTCACAAATTATGTATTTCGGTTGCCGCTATAACAACAAATACTAAAAATACAAAATTGAAAATATTAAGGTGGGGTCCCATACAAAAAACGTGTTTTTTTTTCGTATTTTTTGCTCAAAATTACTAACTGTAACAGGTAGACGCTTTAAATTTTCACAGAATATGTAGTTGTATATTACCTTTAAAACTAAATAATTAAATTTAAAAAAAGTAAATAATAAAGGTGGGCTCCCATACAACAAACGTAATTTTTAAGCAATTTGTTACTCGATCTTAATAAACAGGTAGAAACTCATAAAGTGTTTAAGTATACATACAACGAACGTGATTTTCTTTTATAGATGATGGTACGGAACCCTTCGTGCGCGAGTCCGACTCGCACTTGCCCAATTTTTAATTATTTTTTGTTCTTATACTTCGTAAAGCTTATTTCTACTTTTATAAATTCCAGTGGTTGCCCATTCACTGAAGGATGTAGTACCAGCAACTGAGATCCTCTTAGGGACAAATATAGAACTGAATATAGTACAGTACATGTCAAAGGAAGAATTCTACAACTTATTGGGATCGTTATTATAGCAAGTTTGGTAGTGTACTTGTGAGTTTATCCTTAAGTCCCTTCAGACGACGCAAAGTTTTTGGCACCACACTAAATTCCTTTCTACCTACTTTTTTAGACTGCATAGCAAATGTATAACATTGTCCACAATGATCTGATGTTAATTTGTTAATTATTTGCTTTCTAACTGGTACAATATCTGTAAATATATTGTCTATACAAGTAGATGTCGTGGAAGTTATCCTGGTGGGTTCCAAAAATAAGCATGCAAGATTATATGACTTGAACAAATTCTTAATTGTGTCGCAACTCAGAGAATCTTCTAGTAAATTTATATTAAAATCGCCACCTACTATTATAGATTTATTTTGTTGGCATAGCTTCCGTAACACATCATCCATGACACTTTCAAAATTATCATAGAAGGACGACGGTGGCTTATACACACTAAACACAACAAGTTGGTCCAACTCCACACAGGCTATTTCAACTGTCCGTTCAACAGAGAAACTAACAATGTTACTACGATTCTTAAATTTAAGCAGCTTGTTAACTAAAATCAACGATCCACCATGTATTGCATTTTGTCTGCTGAAAGAACTACCAACTAGATGGTTATTCAAATTGCACATGATTTGGTGATCTTTAAGCCAATTTTCTGTTATACACAAAATATCAACGCATTCACCGTTCAAGAACAACTCCACTTCTAAATCTTTATTTGACATACCTTGTATATTTTGATGTTTGTATTTAGTTTTATTACTTGCGAATTTATAAATGTATTATTAGTTGAATTGGGCTTATTCGTCCATACCAGCCCATTATTAATGAAAGTGTCATTGCAAAAGGTATTCTCTATTGTCGAACTATTTAATTTAAATTAATAGAAATGTCAGACTGTGTAGCCAAAATATTGGCTGAATCATTATAAATGTCATTTTGTTGCTGTATAGGGGCAACATGTTTATTAACCAAATTCTTGGCTGAAATGTCAAAACAAAATGCTAGTGACTCAGCTTGTCTTTTATAATAAGAATTCAGATAATAAGTATCTTGCGTCAAATGTAAAGCTTTACTAACATAAATGTTAGAGTCAAAAACATGAAATTGATCGTTATTGTATGACCAACTACACAAATTTATATTAAGACTATGTCTAATATTATTTTCTTTCTGTGGCAACCCATTACTGAAAGGTAAAGTGAGCATAATAATTTGATTTAAATTTAATTCACATAATTTCCTGTAATAATAGAATAAAATTCTTTTATTTAAAGATCCTCTTTTACCAAGTAGAATCAATAAAGTTGTATCCTGGTCAAAATTGAAGTTTATAATTTTATCTAAAATAGCAATGGAACTTAACCCAGGCAAACAGTAGTTCATCACTAACCCTTCACTATATGTGTTTGCCAACAACTGACCTATCCCTTTTCCAATCTCGTCACTAAATATTATCACTTTATTTTTATTTTGTAATATAGTTTTACTGTCTAGTTTGTTATTTTGTAATTTATTTACAGTGTGTTTAATATTTGATTTTGTATTGTTTATAGAACTATTTAGCAAAACCGAGTTACATGTTGGCAATGAGCAAGCTGGCGAGTGTTGGAGGTTGAACGGGATGTCATTGTTCAATGGTATTGAGCATTCGTTACTATTTGATGCCACTAACTCATTCATTGCCAATATGTACTCTTTCATTTGCAGTTCAGAGCTTTTATTTTATTTGTCAACCGTCTGGTCTCTTCCCATCGTCGCGCACCAAACCATTAGGTTCAAGATGAGCTTGTACTCCAGCGGTGACAAGAGCTCGACGGATTCTGTCGTTAATGTGGTCATGTCGGGAAATACGCCCAGCACTCTTGCTGCACGATAAGCCATGGTGGCCAAGACTGTCGACGGCTTCACCACAGTGACAGTGACGCGGAGAATTGCAAACAGCTCCCAAGCGTAGGCAAGAAGCGATGCGGAAAGTTGTATTGTCCAACATAGTTCCTATGTTGGTCGATGGAAGTGCTTGAAGCCAGAGCCCCGATTCCCACTCTCCCACAGCCAACAAACGGGCGCGCTCTGCAACACTGGACGCAGTACTTAAAATATATTATCTCATCTTGCTACAGAACGGTCCGTCCCATTGCCACTGAGGGGATAGATATCGGGGTAAGTCAGAGCTCGGGCAAGCCATTTTCCAAGCGTTAATGGCATCAGTCTTGCATGGCACCTCAAAATTAACCAGTGTGGGTTCTAGAATTTTCCTGGTCAATTTCTCAGTGTCGTGGACCGAGGCCAAAAGCGCTGGTAGGCTTATATCGGTAATTTTGCGAACGCCGAGGCCGCCCAAACGAACTGGTAAAGTCGCTTGAAGCCACACACATAAATAAAGTCATTTGGGGAACTAGGAATTCTGAACAAATACAACACTACTCTGAACTTTCTCACAAGGCACTCTGTGATATTGATTTTCCTAGTGAGTTAATTGAATATAGTGATAAATTATGTAATAATCACCATCATAGGCTATTGATTGAATATGTATAAGCCGATTGTTTCTGTACTGCAAACGGCTGCCACTGCCAGTCATAACACATATGTTAAGAAAAAGAATCGACATGTACCTGGGTAGAACAAATATGTAAAGGAGGCTCACGCTTCGGCTCGGCTGAATTTTCAAAGGTGGGTTTTACATGGAAAACCTAGTGCGGGTGATATTTACACAAAAATTAAAACATCGAGGCAACGATTTAAAAACAAGCTAAAATGGTGTCGAAATAATGAAAACCAAATAAAAATGGACAATATTGCTTTACTTCACAACGAGAAAAAAATTGGATCGTTCTGGAAGCAAACTAACTCTTTGAATCCTCAGGCGAGTTTGCCTGCGAGTGTGGATGGTCTATCAAATAATAATGATATAGCCAACATCTTCATGAACAATTTCAAGGTCTCACCGCTTGTTACAAACTCCACTGTGTACGACACTCGGACCCTACATGAGGGCGATTCTCATGTAAGTTTTTCCAACAAGGAAGTGAAATTAGTGTTAGATAACATGAAGCGAGGCACCAGGTCATGACGGTCTGAGTGTCGAGCACTTAAGATATGCTGGTGTGCATGTACCTAGAATACTCACCATATTATTTAATTTGTGTATAGTTCACTCTTACCTGCTCCAGGGACTTACTAGTACCATTGTTGTTCCCGTTGTCAAAAATAAAACAGGGGATCCATCTGACAAAAATAATTATAGACCTATTTCCTTAGCGACGTTCATTGGCAAGGTACTGGACAGTTTGCTTGAGAGACAGCTAAAATTGCACATTAAATTAAACTACGCGGACGCGCAGTTTGGTTTTAGAACCGGTTTGTCCACTGAGAGTGCAATCCTGTGCCTGAAGCAGACTGTAAAGTACTACACAAACAGGAAGACACCAGTTTATGTTTGCTTCCTTGATCTTTTACGTGCTTTTGATCTTGTCAATTATGATATATTGTGGCAAAAATTAAAAAAACCCACTGAGCTTAATTATATCTTAAAATACTGGTATAATAACCAGAAAATTTGTGTAAAGTGGGCAGATACGCAGAGTATGCAGTATGGGCTAAAATGTGGAGTAAGACAGGGAGGGTTAACGTCACCCATTTTGTTTAATTAATATGTATATCAGCTGATTGGTGAGCTAAGCAGCACTAAAGCCGGTTGTTCAATCGGCGGCAAGATGATTAATAATATCAGTTACGCTGATGATTTAGTACTAGTGGCACCATCTTACTGCGCCTTAAAAAATTGCTTGACATCTATGAGAAATATGCGGAGTCCCATGGCTGAAAATATAATACAGCTAAAAGCGAAGTTATAGTTTTTAAACCTCACCACAAAACACCGTATAATATTCCACCTATTAAGTTAATGGGAAAAACCTTACAGCTGGTCTCACAATTTAAATACCTAGGTCATGTGGTCACCGATACACTCACCGATGATCAGGATATTGACAGGGAGCGCAGAGCGTTGGCAGCTCGTTGTAATATGCTTGCCCGCAGGTTTGCACGGTGTACAAGGGAGGTGAACGTAACTCTCTTTCGGGCTTATTTCCAGTCTTTTTACTCGTGCAGCCTGTGAGGTATACGCAGGGGGCTTACAGCGCTCTGCGCGTTCAGTACAATAACGCGCTTAGAATGTTGTTGGGGCTGCCTCGTTTTTGTGGCGCATCGGGCATGTTTGCAGATGCCAGACTTGACGACTTTTATGCAGTCATGCGCAAGCGATGCGCGTCGATGCTGCAGCGTTTCCGGGGCAGTTCGAACAACATCCTCGCGACGTTGCTGGAAAAATAGATGGGCCGTTTATAAAATTCTGGGCCAGTAGACATGTGCGCCTAGAGATCAATGTGCCTAATTAGGTTAAAGTGTATCTTTTTAAAATTTGTGTACTAACAATAGGCTAAGGAACTACTAACACTATGGATCTTTGGTCTGAAATAAATTATATATTATTATAAACGCTGTTCACTGAACAGACAGAACAGCCTGAACAGTGGTCAAGCTGTCTAAATGAATCTAAAGGGAATGAACAGTTTAATCGACTTTTAAAAATACCTACGCAAATTGAATCCACGATTCAGAATCATCAACCAGTATACTAACAATTAGTTTGAGTAAAACCTTTCAAGAAAAATAATATGCAAGAATATATTAAATTCAACTGTACACTCAGCGACTGGTTGGTACAGCTGTACACCAGTGCGATTTGGATATTATTCTACGTCATGAACGGTACAATGGTCAAAGTGTCTAACTTTTTTTTGTTCACTACGCTGGAAACTCTCCTTATGAGCCATCTCAATTCGACGCCAACCCGGCCAGAGTGTGATGGACCGGTCTTGAAACTGTCGGAGGAGGTGTGTGGAGGCTCTCCCCTAAACGCGGACATACCGACTAAAACCACCGCGGTGTCCCTACGGATACCGTGTAGTGGCGGGGTCACGCGATTCGCGGATAGCATACTTTTCCATGAACCCGCCCGGGATTGGCCCTGTTGGTGTTGGCGGGCCCCGTCTCGTTATGAGTTGGGAGGCGGTGCGGACACTATGTCGCCTCCTTACCTTTTGGCGGACGGGGAGAAGCCCCAGCGCTCGCCATCCACTATTCTATAATTTTGTTTGTTTTGTAGAGTAGGCTTTGTTAGGTATACTAAATAAATTTTAAATGCCTATAACTTTTTTTTAAATGTTAATATTTTATTACAATGATTACAAGTTAAGCTCTTTATATTGAAAGAGTATACGAAACATGCATAATGCATTTTTGTAACATCTTTGTGTATATCCATATAATATGTTAAATCAATTAAAAAGTTTACACATAAACTACTAACTTATCTTGCCCAGTTTACGCAAATAACTCAGGTAGAAAAGCTCAGGTAGAAGTTTTAAAACACCAACTTTTCTGTATGCAATAGACAACCAGTTAACAACTCTAAAAGCGGTGGAGCTAAACATACCTTTAAACTAAATTAATTGTAACATAAAGTCTAGTCTGAAAACTGGAGCGAGCTAGTGCTATATGTACAGCGGTAAGTAGGAGTTGGAACACCTACAATTGCAGAACATGTTTCAACTCACGGTTAGAGTGAGGCCATACAGATGTTGCTAGTGCGTTGAGTTGTCGCAACAGCAGCTAAGATAAATAAAAAATAATTAGAATAAAATTTGTATCATAAAGAATATTATGGGAATGCCGATTATGTTTAAAATATAATAGGAAAAAGCGCTTGGGATTGTGCTGCTAGAAATAAGCTCCCAAAACTTAACTTGTATCATCATCGAAATTAAACTACAGTTTACGAATTTTATCGCGTTATATTGGTTAGTGAAACCAAAAGTTATTACATTGAAACCGAATGATCTAGAAACTACATTTTTAATGTATTACTTAATTATCGACTTAATTATTGCTTGCTAAACGGTGGAGGATCCACCGTTTAGCAAGCAATAATTAACATCACTGGCGCCTCGCAAGGATCGTGTGTCGTCACTCTGACATTGTAGGAATCGTTCACGTTCCATAGTGTTGCTTACAGCGAAGATTTCTTTGCACGTACGCGCACTGTCTAGAATAACTAAAGTGGCACTTTGCCTAATGTCTTACTTGCACTGCTTCGTTCTATATACATTAAGATTTACTTTTCTTTGCTCGAGTAACAAATGACGAGGAATAAAAGATCTATTTAAAAATAAATGTTAAGTTATTTGCATTCACAAATACCTACTTGTATGTGTAATATGTTTTGGCAACCCTTTCAAATTCTTAATCAAAATAACCAAGCTGATGTCTATTAGTAAAAGTAAAGTTTCATTTAATTCATAGTGTGACTTGACTTGCCGTTCTTAATTGATAGCAAAGTTAACCAACGCTTGCATAGGCCACCATTTCGATGTGTGTGTGTGTGTGGCATTTATATCAAAGTGCTACCTTGCTTTAGAGGGCACGTAGAGCTGCCGGTAGCGGTTCTTGTCAGAAGACAAGAACTGTTAGGCCACATCGGCGTCGTTGGGGCGGCCTGAAATCGTCTGACACAAGAGTTGGCCTAAGACTCACACGAAAAAGAAGAAAAAAGGTGTACACAAATATTTCACTAACTTTCGCGTTTGTTATAAGTAGTAATAAAATAAAGATACTGAATATAATGCCATATATCTACTATTACCATATTTATGAGGGCACACTAGTTACACTGCACAAGGAATGCCCAGACATTTCCAATAATACGCGGTTGGTTAGCCAGTTAGTTAGCTCCTCCGACGCGCGGTTTAGCGGTTAATACCACGCCGCATTATATACGTACGTTGGTTATCCGCGATTGCATATATCATTTGTATTATTGTGCTCTAGACTTTAACCGCGGTTTCACCCGCGAGCGTTTAAGTGATTGCATATAGGTATGTATATTTTACATATCTATATTGATAAAATATACCTATGTATATTTTATCAATATAGCAAATATTTTATCTATATTTCCGTCATTGTATTTACTCCAAAACCGTAAGAGTAAGAAGAATTTTGACGATACAGTTATAGTTATAGTTGGTCGTGGGTTTTCCGCACTTAGCCACTTATTTGCGCCATTGTGCGTGTGTGGCGACTTCATTGACGCCGACTACTCATACCACCTTAGTTCCTTCCAGAAAGCCATTAGTTGGCTGGTGTCGCTTAAAGCTTCACTCATGGTTCTGGGGTTGTTCAGCAGCTTTGCCCGTTGATCGCTCACACTTGCACAGTGCAGAATGACGTGAGCGGGTGTTTCTTCGGTTTCCATGCAGCCCCTGCACAGTGGGTTGTCCGTAACGCCTATGTTGAATAGGTGCTTGTTGAGTGGATAGTGGCCGGTTATTATGCCCGTCAGATGCTTTAGTGTTTTCCTATTAGAATGCAGCAGCTTGTGTGAGAGTCGCTTGTTCAAGCAGGGGATGGCATCTTTTGTTTGTCTGCATTCTTTTATGTTTGCCCACTGTTTTTCGTGTTCATGTGCGGTTCTCTCACGTAACCACGTTTTGATTTGGCTTGCTGGTATCGGTACAATCGGCTCGGGTCCCATTATCATTGTGTCCGATCCTTGCCGTGCCAGTTGGTCTGCGGCGTCATTGCCTGCGGAGTTGCTGTGGCCTTTAATCCATTGCAGCGTAACCCGATTCTTCTCTGCAATCTTTTGCAGCTCTAGGTGGCATTCCATGATGAGGCCGCTGTTAAAGCAGTTGCTGCCGAGAGCTTGTAGTACAGAGGCACTGTCCGTGATAATGCGTATAGCCAGGTCACTTACGTTCCTAGACGCAATTGCTGTTGCGGCTCTTGTTATCCCAACACACTCGGCTTGGAATATGGTGTTATGGGTGCCAAGGGATGTTGAGATGTTGATATTTAAGTCATGGGAGAATACGCCCGCACCCGTCCCATACTTCGTTTTTGAGCCGTCTGTGTATACTCTGACTTCGTGTATACCAGAGCAGTCTTTGTGTTCCTCCTGCAATTGGATGCGATATTTTTTGTCAAAGACAAAAGTTTTAGGGATGAGATCGCAAGCGGCCTCTAGCATCGGGATCTCTTTGGTTAAGGTCCCTTTTAGGCGTGCGTGAGTAATTCAATCATCCTTTCTCCATAGCCCGAGCTTGTCTAGACGGATTGCTGCAGCGCCAGCTTCCTGCTGGATCATTAGGTGCAGCGGTCTTAGGTCCAGTAGTATCTCCAAGGCGGCTGTTGGGGTGCTCTTCATGCAGCCTGTTGTGGCCAAGCAGGCTGGTTGAAGGCTCTGTAGCTTTTTTGTGATTGTGCTTAGTTGCGTGCGTGGCCACCACACTACTGCACCATATGTAAGCATGGGGCGTATAATGGCAGTGTAGATCCACAGGGTAATTGATGGTTTGAGACCCCATTTTTTGCCTATGATTCTCCGACATTGCCAGAAGATTGTGCATGCTTTTGTTGTTTTTGTGCTGATGTGCTTGAGCCAGTTTAGCTTATGGTCAAGTATTACGCCCAAGTACTTGACATCATTCGATAGGGTAAGCTCCGTTCCAAAGAGTTTTGGTGTTTTGCACATATGGGTTTTCCTTTTGTTGGTGAAAAGTACTAGCTCCGTTTTGTTGGGGTTAACCGTCAGTTCATGTTGGTTGCACCATTCCTCCATGATCCTGATGGCTGCTTGCATCCGATTTCGGATCGTGTCTTCTGAGTCACCTTTGATCAGGATGGTGATGTCGTCTGCATAGCCGACCGTGAAGAATCATCTGTCGTTTAAGTTCCGTAACAGATCGTCCACCACAATGTTCCAGAACAGGGGTGAGAGTACACCTCCCTGAGGGCAGCCTTTTGCAACTATGCCCCTTGTGGTGGAGTTTACCGTGAATTGTATTGCCCTCTGTTTCAGCAGTTGATCCATCCAGCCACTAAGGGTTTGCTCAACTCCGAACTTTTCGAGGGCCCGGCTGATACTGTTGAACTTAGTTTTGTCGAAGGCACCTTCTATGTCAATGAAGGCCCCCAGTGTCATTAACTTGTTGGTAAGCGCTGTTTCAATGGTTCCCACAACGGAATGCAGCGCCGATTCAGTTGACCTGCCACTTCTGTAGGCGTGTTGATGTGGGTGTAGTAGATTGCGCAGTAATGCGCCCTCACGGAGGTATCGGTCCGTAAATCTCTCCAGCGTTTTCAATAAGAAGGAGGTCAAGCTGATGGGTCTATATGCTTTCGCTTGTGAGTAGTCAGTTTTGCCAGGTTTTGGGAGGAATATGACTTTAACTTCCCTCCACCTGCAAGGTATGTATCTGTGCGCTATTGAGGCCCTGTAGATGTCGAGCAGGTGCGGCACAATCGTTGTGCATCCCCACTGTAGGAATGCTGGTATGATTTCATCCGGGCCTGCGGATTTGAATGCCTGGAAGCTGTCTATTGCCCATTTCAGCCGGTCTGTGGTGACCACATTTTCGGCTACCAGCCAGTCTGTTTGGGTCGGTGGTCTGTAGTCTGACTCGTCCCACAGACGGTCATTGGTTACTTCACAACCTGGGAAGTGAGTTTCAATTAGCACTTGGCTAATTTCAGCGTCCGTAGTTGCGTAGGTTCCATCTTGCTTTTTAATGGCGCCAAGGGTTTTGTTGCCGTCCTGAGACAAGATCTTTTTCACCCTGGCTGCTTCGTTTGTGGTGTTTATACCGCTGCAGAAACGCCGCCAGGACTCGCCTCTGCGGAATCTTATGCGTTTCTTGTAGTGTGACTGGGCTTCTTTGTATTTGAGCCAGTCTGCTTCCATTCTCGTGTTTTTAGCCCTGTTAAAGAGTTTCCTCAGGTTTTGCCTGAGTCCCTCTAGTTCTCTTCCCCACCACTGGGTTTTGCTAGACGACTTTGGGAGTGTGGGTGCACAGGCTTGCTGATAACTTGTTTGTATACATTCTGTTAGTAAGTTGGTGTTATGTTCTATGTTGTCAGTGCTGGTCGACATGTCCTTAAAATAGGATTTGTCTACCTGTGATACGAGAATCGTCTTGTATTTCGCGATGTTGGTTCTGCGAGGGTTGCTTCTAGGTTGTTGGACGTTCTCTTGCACTCGTATGTCATAGCTGATTCGTCTGTGGTCTGCGAAGGATGGCTCAGTGGACACATGCCAGTTTGTGACAAGTTCCGCGGCCCCATCCGATGCTAGCGTTATGTCTACTATGGTTTGATATCTGGAGCTAACAAAGGTGGGCTCCGAACCGTTGTTAACTACAGATAGATTTTTTGAAAAGATGTATTCAGTCAAGATCTCACCTCGTCTGTTTGCGTCGGGGCTTCCCCACAGCGGATGGTGCGCGTTTGCATCCGCCGAGATGATTACCTTCCAGCCGTGGTCCTCACAGTGCTGCACCAGCTCGGCCAGCTCTTTTGATGGGATGTCCTCATCGCCAGGCATGTAGACCGAAGCTAGTACTAACATCTGTTTGTTGGGCTCTGTTTGGAGTCCTACGGCAGTGAGGTCTCTAGAACAGAAGTTGGTTAGCAACAGTGCTGGTATTGTTCGGGGAATGTATATGCATGTTCTCGGTTTAGTGACCGAGCAGTTGTGCAGTAGCTTACCTCCGATGTTGTTTAGACCACATATGTTGTCGCCTCTAATCCACGGCTCCTGGATTAGGGCTATTGTCTGTTGATTAACCTCCAGCAGCCTGCGTAGGGTAGCCGTTGCAATTTGTTTATGCTGGAGGTTAGTTTGTATGACTCTAGTCTGACGAAGAATCGAGGACATTGCTGTCCATAGACTCCCCGTCAGACGAGTCGTGCTCGTCTTTTGCGTCCGTCGCAGCGGTGGGTTGTTGTATAGTCGCTGCGGGCGCCGGTGTAATACGGGCTATGCCCGAGGTGCTTGGGATGGCTGGTACAGCTCGTCCCGTTGTGTCCTTACCTTCACTCGGCGTCTCCTTGGGCCGCCGAGCTCTCCCCCCCGCTGGAAGCGAGGAACATTAGGTACACGCTGCCAGCGAAGAAGGAAACCCGACGACCGCGTCCCGTGATCTTGGGGATCTCGGGTTCCGGGATGCCCAAGGTAAGGTACACGCCGTGCTCCTGCAAGGATGCGCCGTACAATTGCCACTTTTGTACGGCGTACCAGGGGTTTTGGGCAATGAGGAGATGGTGGATCTTAGGTAGCTCCATGGTGATTGTCCTCGGCAGCCACAGCGCTGCGCGTACGCGCTTCGCTAAGTCTGACTGCCTAATGACGACCAGCCTGGTCCCCTCAATCGGCGATCTTAGTTTGGCTACTGCGTTTTTGAGCCACGTCAGTGAGTTTTCGTTCTCGCACCATAACTTCAGGACACCCTCCACTGCGAGAGGTTTGCCCCTAAAGGAAGGTGCGAATGCCGGCCCATTATTCGGCGGTGTGGCGAAGGCAAATTCAACTATACTCTCTTCAATTGAGAGTTCGAGCTGCTTCGCCTGTTCCACCGTCAGGTCTGTGGCGGGGGTGGTAGCGATGGCTACCATCAGCTGCGAGTTTGTCGCGTCTGCGTAGCTCTTACCGCTCTTGGGTGTGGCGTCTGTTTTCGCCCGTTTCGACCCGGTGCTGGGTGGTGTAGAGTCCTCAGGGCGATCCCTCTTCGTGCTTGGTGTCGGAGTGGGAGGTCCTGGTGGCGCCGGATCGCGTCTTTTTGGGCCGCGTTTGTGGCGCGGCTCCTTGTTTCTACACGATGGCTGCGCAGCGTTACTAATCCCCACCGGAGGAGCGCGGTGGGGCGCCCCGGGAGCAGCCGTAGTTGGTGCGCCGCGCGCAGGCGGGAGTGCGCTGTCTGTTATTACAGTCGCGCCTCCCGCCGTCAGCGGCGCAACACAACCGTCCGGCTGCGTCGTCCGGGGTGGAACGTCCGCTCCACCAGACGAGGTTTGGTCGCCACGCTGGTTGTTTTTACCAGCCGCCGTGGTCGTAGGCGGGAGTGCGCTAGCCGATTTATTCGATGCGCTAACACCCGACTGTGTTGTTTGCTTACGTGAGCGTTTGTAACGGCGGTAGCGTTTACCGCCTCGTCTACGACTACCTGGATTCGCAGTCGACGCGGAGTCAACGTCCGCCTTTTGGCGTGCGTTTGCTCAACGCGGAGCGATGTTCCAGGTAGTGGACGAAGTGTGGGTTGCACGAGGCATGGCGTTGGCTAGGTCGTGCAGATTTAGTGTGTCTCTGTCTCGGCATTGTGAAACATTGCCCCCCCCAGAATACGTGGGGCAGCCTGCACACGATGGTGCAGAGAGGGATTCTCCAGCGTCACGGACGCTGGTACCCTCCTGGGGTACGATACTGTTTTGTTTCACCTCCATGATAATTTTGTTGGTATGAGTCTGTGTTGAGTATGTGTTTGTATATGTGTGTGAGTGTTTGAAGTGGTGTTTAGATGCGTGCGTGTGTGCGTCCATGTAAGAGTGTGTAGGGGTGTGTATGTGTGTTATTGTGCGTGTATAAGTGTGTGGGTATAGGTGAATGTGTCTGCTTGCGCGCGTGTTTTTGAGTGTGTCTGCACGCTGTATGTGTGTGGCGGCTGGAGGTTTTGGTTACGTCTGTTTCTTATGGAACCAGACCAACAACGGGCGGCAACCTCGGGAAGGATAGTCCACCAGCCTTGTCCTAGGGATCTGCACGACCTGCGCTACACCTATGACCATTCGCCAAACTCTGTTGATGAAAGTTATATTGGAATTTACCCCAGTATGTTACGAGTATAATATGATGTTTTGAAAGTTTTTATAGCCTGCATAGTTTTTTTTTTTTAGGTGGCCTTTACAAATATACAACCAATGACATAATTATAATAAATATTTCAAATAACTATAATAAATATTTCCATAATATAGATATATATTTGCACTTACTCCAAGTAAATTTAAATTCCATAATATAGATATATTTGCACTTACTCCAAGTAAATTTAAACAAAATATTCTTTTATGTCTTAATAACTCTGATAGTGTTTAATACTTTGTTTCACCTGATACAGAACTCTCGATATTTATTTATGTGAGGAAATTGTATTTTTTTTTAAATTTATTTATAATTTTTTTTAGTTTACATTGTACCTATTAATATTTTTTAAGGTTAAAAGTACTTTGATAGTCTTGCATGCTCTTCTTTCTTTTTTGTCATTTTGATTACTAGATGTATAATAAAATTGTATAACGTACGATGAATAATATAAGTTTGTATTTTAAATTGTAATTTGTGGAAAATGTAATTGGTCACACATTTACTTACACAATTTCTTTTTAGTTTTAATTCGATATAACATATAATGTGTGTATACTGTTTATTTTCCCTAAGAAATAAAATAAAAATAAAATAATTAACACCCAAATTCGAAACAACAATTTATCACACAAAGTGTTAAAGTGTAGTACCTAGTAGATAAAAGTGTAGTTGAGTTAGGTACCTACTTAGTTTGAATTAGCTATAGTTCAACAAGTACTTTTTATAAAACAAGGCTTAAGGACGCGTTTACAAAATTAGTAGGTACAAAATCGCGTCACTACAGCGACACGGCGGCAACGGTACGTACTACGTACGGTAACTTGCGGAAATGTAGTTCAACTAGATTGGAACGGAGCTGTCATGGCGCTCACATACTATATTTATTGGTTTCAATAATTGAAAAATGTATAAGATTTACCCAAACGACACTATCGGAATCAAAATAAATAAGAACAATAAATAATTTTGTTTACTTTGTGATATTCAATAATATAGAAATATACGAAGAACATGTAATTTGTTATGTCATTATATATGGCGCACCCCACAACGCCTTCAGATTCTCATCGTGTCACGGTCACACGGCGCTAGCAACAGTGCCGAACAATACCGCATATCACCAAAAAGAAGCTATACGCCGCCGCCGTCGACAATAAACAAATTGTTTATACCATATAAAAAGCAGTGCAAGTGACATTGACAGTTACGAGCTTTTGTATATGTTATTAATTTTTACTGCGTTATTTTTGTAAATATAGTGTAAATACTACTTATGCAAGACGACAATGGCTCTGGCAATGCGGAAGTGAGTGTGAGTCAACCTGCCGCATCGCTATCTGGTCTGGTGCGTTGCCCACAATGTTCCCAGGATCGTTTTTTTAAAGGTAAGCGGGGCCTGAAAGTGCATTTTGGTAGAGTTCACAAATCCCAAAATGCATTTCCTGGCCCTCCAATATCTACACAATCTACACAATCTGCATCAGAAGACATCACCCAAATTCCTTTTTGGCAAACCCTAACAAAATTGAAACATTCGATTCCGGTTCTAAAAAGAGTGGGGCAATACCTGCAGTTTCAAAAAAATTAGCAGAATGAAGGTCTTGTCGTAAGGGAGAACTCGATAACGGCCTGGGAGCAATTATTGACCTTCCCATATAGGATTTTACATGTTGACAAAAGTCAGGCAGCCCAAATTACATTAACATCCCAAATTAAATATAACTGTCACGTTTCGGCCAACTCTTTGGATTCTAAATTCACTTTTAACAAGCAGAAATCGCTTAGTCAATATGTAGAATCCAAATTAACCCTTTGACGACCAAGGGTCACATATGTCTCTAGCCCATAATTAGAAAATATATTAATAATTAAGAAACCTATTACCAATTATGAATGTTTTGTTTGTTATTAAACATATTATTAATATTATTTTCATTGACGGTACAATCTACGTATAGTTCGTGCCACGAGAACATAGACTTTTTGTAAACAAAGAATTTCTACTAAGTGACTTAGCGATAGTTCTGTCAAAAACAAATAATGTCAAATACAATGAACGCAATGGTACATAGATACGTGTCATTGGAAACTAATATGTCAATGGATCGGGTTTTTATTGATATTATGTGCTGTCAACAGGATTTTTTAATATTTTGAGGTACTGGCGCCTAGAATGTCCACATTTGGCGTTAGTTCATTGATATGTTACATTCTTGAGTTTAACATGCATTTATCAGAGGACAAAATATTTTTTTAGTTATCAAGAAGGGGTAAATGTAAAGTTAAATACAAGTTTATAGGATCGCAACGCTCTTCCCGCTGCCGGCATCTCGAAAAAGCGGGTGAGAATAGCAGATGGCAGAAAATTATTTATACCTAAAAAAGAAATTGCGTTTTCAGACTACCATCACTTTTAATGGATTTTGTTTAAGTTCATTCTGACGATTTCATTCACAGACAACGTAAAATCTCCATGCCTAGAAATTTTTATGCAATGTACTAGCTAATTATCTGTAACATTATTCATTGTTGGTCAATAATTTAATATTTTAGGATAGGTATGCTACATTGAGCAAATGATTTATTGTCTATGTTTTTAAAATATCGTATCAATGATAGAGTAACATGTATGTACTCTATCATTAACATATATGGTACTCTATTTTTCCTTAATTAACATAATAAATTACGTGTAAAACGACAAAAAATTGACAAATTTATGAACATTCGACCATTCAAACACAAAATCAAATATTTTTATTTCTGTAAAATTTAAAGATAAAGATAAATTTATTTGCTTTAAACATGTGTTGTATATACAGGATATATCCTTTACATAAGTTGTTTTATTATTAGCGCATGTATCAACATGTTTTGCCAGGACGGCGTACAAATATATTTAATGAAGTTATTATGTTAAATATAAGAACTATAATGCAAGCAATTGTAAGGATTCATTCAAATATTAATAAAAAAAGAAATAGTTAACAGTCATAAATTCATTACATTAAAAGTCAACAATTAAAATTCTTACTAAATTAAATGCTAAATTATGTCAGTTAATGAAATGTCAAAAAAATAATGTCCGGATATATAAAATGTCAATAATAATTAAAATAATAATAATACAATCAAAAGTCACCAGTGTAATAATAATTTAATTAAAAAGTGTCATCTAAAAAGTCATTAATACTATAGTAACACTTTTTTGCCAACATTTCCTTGACTTTTTTCCTAAATATTTTTAAATTTAAAGATTTGTATTCATTTGGGAGCTTATTAAAAATTTTCGGTGCCATACAAAATATACTGTTACGCAAATGAGTAGTTTTGGCGCAATGTATTCGCAACCGATCATTGTCTCGTCTGTTGCGTTGGACAGAGTCTGATAGTTTTGGAAATAGCGACGGATTAGTTTTTACAAAAATACATGTTTCTAGGATGTATAACGATGGCAGTGTTATGATGTTATAATTTTTGAAGTATGGTTGACAACTGTCAGTGAATTGCAAGCCAAACATAGCGCGGATACATCGCTTTTGGAGTTTAAATATTATATTTTTGTCATTAGAGTTGCCCCAGAAAATTACTCCATATCTTAAAATGGAACCTACTAGGCCATGATATGCCGTAAGAAGTGTATCTATATTAACCGTCGGAGCTAGTTTATATAGGGCGTAGGAGGTTCTACTCAATCTATTACTGAGATTATCAATGTGAGCTTTCCAGTTCAATTTTTTGTCTATAATCAGCCCTAGAAATTTTGTACTGTCTACTTGGTTTATTAATGTATTATCATAGCATATCTTCATTGGTAATGGAGCTTCTATTCGCTGGCTAAAATGCATTATGTTAGTTTTCAATAAATTAATTTTTAAATTATTATTATTTAACCATGAAATAATTGATGTCACGCTATTATTAATGTCTTTTTCATATGAGTATAGATTTTTGCAGGATATTGTCAATGTACTGTCGTCAGCAAATAGAGTCATTGGATGATTAGTGGAGTTAGGTAGGTCATTTATAAATATATTGAAAAGAAGACTTCCCATTACACTGCCTTGTGGGACACCAAACTTGATTTGGGGCATGTTTGAATTATATGATACCTCCATTTTGTCTCTACTATCCAATCTCGAAATAACGGTAATTTGTTTCCTATTTGCTAAATAAGATTCTATTAGATTTAAGATATTACCTCTTATACCGTAGCACTCTAACTTGTTTATCAATATATTATGATCTAAATAGTCAAAGGCCTGGGTCATATCACAGTATATAGCACATACAGGTGTCCGTTTATCAATATTTGTCATTATGTTATTAAGAAAGTCGTATATAGCCATATTAGTTGTCATATTCTTCCTGAAACCTTTTTGTTGCTGGCATAGTAGGGAATTTGATTCGAAATATGTATATATTTGATTGTAAATATATTTTTCAAAGATTTTTGATATAACTGACAGCAGTGCAATAGGTCTATAGTTTTTCATTAGATCCTTATTTTCTTTCTTATGTATTGGTATAATTATGGATGTTTTTAGGCTTTCAGGGAATACACCATCATTTATACACAAGTTCAAGATATAACTTAGGTGGTGACATATCAAGTGCCCCACAGCTTTGACTATCCCTGTTGCAATTTCGTCCTGACCAACGCTTTTCGAATTTTTAAGATTTTTTATTATATTTAAAATGTCCATAGGTGTGCTTGGAAGCATAAACATTGAGTTTGTCCTACTATTTATAAGAGACGTGACTTTGGTTCCATAATTTTGTAATGGTACAACTTTGTCAATGAAGTAATTATTGAAAGCATTTGCTATCATTGTGGGGTCAGTAATATAACAATTATCAAGTTTTATTTTATCTATGTCATTTTTAGGTAAATTATATTTTTTATTATTAATGATTTGCCATGTCGTCTTGATTTTATTGTCAGATGTTTTTATTTTGTAACAATTTTGAGCCAATTTAGTCAAAGATATAATTTTTTTAAACAGTCTATTGTATTTCCTATATTTCTCGTAATTATTTTTTGTACGTTTGTATCGATAAGTCCATAACAGTTTGCGTTTCTTTTTACTGCATAGTTTGATTCCCTGTGAAATCCACCTTTGTTTGCTGTTAACATTTATAGTGATTGTGCGAATGGGGAAGCAGAGATCGTAGAATAGTTTAAATTGTTCTATGAATATTTGATAGGCTTTATTTACATCATATACTTCATAAATTTCCGCAAATGATAAGCTTTGTATATAATCTTTAAATTTTCGGATGTTTTCATTTGAATAGTCACGCTTTCTCTTACGGTAATATTTAAGTAAACATCTATTTTTTACTGGGCATTTTATTAATTGAGCTGTGTGGTCTGATAGGGCAAACTCTATGATTTCAGTTTTGCACGATTTAACAAAATTATGAGCTATGTTGTCAATGCAGGTTTGGCTTTTTATCCTAGTCGGTTGATCAAAAGCTAGTTTTAAATTAAAGTTTGAGAGGAGACATTTAAATTCCAATGTAGTATAATTCTTGATCATAATATTGATATTGTAATCTCCCGCTAGCACAATATTTTCATATTTTTTTTTACTTATTTTTGACAATAACTGCTCCAATTTTTTAAAAAACAAATTAAGGTTTCCTGTTTTCGGTGTTCTGTAAATACAAATAATCGCTATTTTATATTCCAGTAGTTCTACCGCACAGCATTCAAAAATACTCATTTGTGTAAATTCGGCAATTTCTGTTATTTCCTTATTTGACAGCCCCATTTTTAACAGAATACAAGCTCCACCTCTTTTACTTTTATTCCTGCTGTAACAGGCAGCCAAGTAATAATTTGGTATATCAAGATGGCTCTCATAACCGGACATCATAAAATGTTCGGTGACGCAAATTACATCTACGGATTTGTTTACACTTAATAGTTCATTGAGACAAACAGAGAGGGCGTCTGATTTAGAGAGAAGGCCGGCAATATTCTGGTGTAATATATATAAATATTTACAGACGAAAAAGACTATCACTATTTACATGTTCAATATTGTCATAATATTTGTTGCTCCTTAAATTAATATTATTACAGCCAGTTATAGTGATGTCATCAGAGTCATATACATAAAATTTTAAATTGTCAAAAATATTTTTCATTCCATAGTTATTAATGTGGCCATTAGATTTTGAAAACATGGTGTAGTCATACAATAAGTCTAAATTGGAATCAAGTACAGTGGCGTATTAATGGGTGTGTAAGTCAAGATATAATAGGTTGTTGAAAGTTTCCACTCTCCAATTAAACATTACACTATAGTTATTTAGTTTAAATGTAGGTAGACATAATATTATATTAGTGTGTTGAAGGCTTGTTAATGTTTCATGAATTTTTAGTACAATGTCAAAATAACTATTTGTTTTTTGGAAATCATCGTCCCCAATCATTATAATACAGTAGTCATCCGAGGTATAATTGATAAGTTTTAGGTGGAGATTTTCAATGAGATTTTGTATGCCACGATTCGGATACATATAATGACATATCTCCATATTGGGAAATGTATTTTCAGCAATAGACAGTATCTTATTTCTCTTGTTACTACTCAATATACACATTTTATGTTTACGTTGTGGTTTATATTGTTTTGATAAGCCAGGTCTTTGTTGATATGTATTCGTATTCTTCTTTGTTGTGCAGTACGGTGGTTCTATATCATCCTTATATCATCCTTCCTTTTAACAATATAAATTTAAAAACATAGTGGCATAATTAGACCTTGAGAAAAAAAAGACTGTTCAAAAAGTATAAAATCTAAAACACAACTGTTTGAAAACAGGTTGCGAAGCCCTGAATGTTTGTTTACAAAAAGTCTATCTTCTCGTGGCACCAACTATAGTACGATATATGTTCCATAAAAATTGTAATATGACTGTTCGCTAAGCGGGCACTTATCCTATTTCTCAAAAGTTTTTACGAACTTCAAAATGTTTTATATTGTTTTTTGTTGTGCTATAATAATTGCTTGGTAAGTTAATTTATATAATATTCAGTAAAAAAACTGTTATTGATGTTTTTTATAGTTATAAGACATCATAAACAGAAAGGGACACCAGTGTCCCAGTGGTCTGGAAGGGACACTATTTGTAATAAATTGTTAACTTACTCAACTGATGAATTTGTGAATTTATCTTCATTTTTACTAATATTGTGGTAGATTATCTTAGCTATTTGAATTCAAGGATGATGTAGGTACTTCTATATATTTTGATGGATGATAATAGTGATGAAGAAGATGATTTACACTTTGACGAAAAAGGTCAAAGGAGTTTGACACAGGATCAAGGGATTACTGATGTTTCTGATGATGAAATTGAAGATGTGTTTGTTCAATTTCAGTAATCAAGAAGTCTGGCACCTGTACCATCGACGTCTACAACTCTTTTACCTATCACTAGATCACAAAGTAATCAAAAACCAGTTTTCAAGTGGAACTAAGGAACATATGTGCCAAATAATTTTCGTGATTTTTGTTATGTGAAATATAATGGCTGCGAAGTACAGATTTTTCAAATAGTTGATGCTGATGTATTGACTCTCTTTGGCATATGGAATTGTTCGAGCAAATCGAAAACATCTGCCGAAAACAGCATTCACATAAGCAGAGGGACATGTACACCACTAGTTTTGGGGCATATCGTGCGGAAAGTTGATGGAGAATAAAGGAACATACTTATTGATCTTCTTTCTGAAACCTTTAGATATATACACTGGAAGCAAACCTGGATCAGCAAAAAAAGTGAAATGCCCTTAAATTGTATCACATATAACAAAAATATGGGAGGAATAGATTATATAAGTGTTGATCTCATCTCTCTTCAATTTAAGAGCCAAGCTCTTGTCGGTGGAGTTCCTTCCATAATATCCTGTCTTCAGCCAGTGCTTTGACTTCTTGATACGACGTGACTTTAACCTTTTCCTTCACTTGATCTATGAACGTCCTTCTTGGCCTTCCTCTACCCCTTCTGCCTTCTATTTTTCCTTCCAAGATGTTTGTTATAAAAGTGTCATGTCGTATCAAGTGGCCCAACATTTTTCCTCTTCTGTTCTCAATTGTTTCTAAAATATGTCTCTTTTCCTTTACCATATTTAGAACTTCCTCATTTGTCTTTCTTTCCGTCCAACTTATTCTTCCCATCCTACGCCAACACCACATTTCAAACGCTTCCAATCTCTCTCTGTCCCTTTGTGTCAATGTCCATGTCTCTGATCCATACAGTGCTATACTCCAGATATAGGATTTAATGAATCGTTTCTTGATCTCAGTTGATCTCATAGTGTTATGAAATATATTGCTGATTGAAAATAAAATACTATCTTCGATAATTTTTTAATCTCTTAGATATCTCAGTGAATAATGCGCATTTTGTCTACTCAAAGCTTCACGATGAAATCAAAACTAGCCTGCAGTTCAGACAAGTTCAAGTTGGAAAAACGGTTTCTCTGTGAGGCAGCATGATGTTCCTACTTCAAAATCAAGTTCAGTTCCCAGATCTGTCAGACGAAGAAAGTTTCCAACGCACTTCATTGATAACAAAACTTCTGGAAGAGATGTATCAGTTTATTCAATGTATAATAGAAAAAATAGTAATTGTGTTGCAAAGTACACCTTTTCTAGACTAATGAATGGAAATGTTTCACTGGATTCTACCTAATTACTACTAGCTTATTACTTTAAATTTTATACCTATCGATAAACAAACAATTCTTCTGTAATAAATTTGCAGTTTTGTATATAAGATACCTCAAAAACTGATAAAATCTCCAAAACTCATAATATAATTTACTCGAACAAAAAGTACCACCAACGACCATAGGGACATATGTGTCCCAAAGAATTCCAAAAAATCCAAAACATTTTATTATATTTTAAGTTAAAATTAAGTTTATTTGATGCCTAATTAACTATTTCGTATAGTTTTTATCATAATATATAGTCCCATATCCTTATGGTCCTGAAAGGGTTAAGGGAGGGTGATATTCGGGGCGCATCTAGACTGTTATTTAGTAGTGATGTGGTGGCGCCTTGCTCTCCAGACACGCTTGCGGGTCTGAAGAGCAAGCATCCAGCGCCTATCGATGATCTCTCCTTCCCTGAAGCTCCCGACAGGGAATCAGAACATCTGATCACTACGGCCAAGGATGTATTAGCAGCAGTTTTCTCCTTCCGAAGTGGCTCGGCAGGTGGCCTTGATGCCTTGACACCGCAGCACCTAAAAGACTTAGTATGTGCAAGTGCTGGAGTGGCCGGCGAGACCCTTCTGAAGGAGCTAACTGCGCTAATTAATATGATGCTCTCCGGTCATGTGGACGATGCGATCATTGAAATCTTGTATGGGGCAAACTTGTGCGCCCTAAACAAGAAGGATGGTGGCATTCGTCCCATTGCCGTGGGCAGCACATATCGGCGTATAGCAGCTAAGATATGCTGTAAATTTTACAGCAGAGAGCTATCCGAAAAGTTCCAACCCCTCCAACTAGGTTTTGGTTCCAAGGGGTGTTGTGAGGCTGCTATACATGCCCTTTCTACATACCTTGGAAGTAGTGATGGAGGGGTCATCCTTAAGGTTGACGTGAAAAACGCCTTCAATTCAGTGAATAGGGACACTTTGTTGGCACAGGCAAAATTAGAAACACCTAAAATTTTTAAATCTCTTTGGCAATGTTACAGATATCCCACAAAATTACTTTACAAGGACAATGTTTTGGATTCAGCAGTTGGATGCCAACAAGGTGACCCTCTTGGACCAGTCATTTTTAGTTTAGCCATACACCCCATTATTCGGCAAATAAATTCAAAATTTAATGTGTGGTTTTTAGATGATGGAACCCTGGGAGGCGATCTAGACATTGTATTACAAGACATGGCTTTTCTAAAAAATAAATTCAACTCCATTGGCTTAGAACTAAATTATAGTAAATGTGAACTTTTTATAAATACAACAAACTCAATGAACAAACATTTGGCAATATCGAAATTTAATAATTTGGCACCAAATATCAAAATTGTTGAAAAAACTTCTCTTCGCCTCCTAGGTTCACCAATTTTTGAAGAAGCTTTTGAATCTTTCGTAGAAGAAAAGATACAAAATTTTAGTGATATTTCAGATCGCCTATTAAATATTAATATTCATTCAGCTTACACAATTATTCGATATTGCCTTTTCGTCCCTAAATTTACTCATACTTTAAGATCGTCACAACTTTGGAAGAAAAATGCACTTTTAGGAAAAATTGATCAAATTATTCAAACAACCTTAAGAAAGATATTAAATGTGGACATGGACGACCGAGCCTGGCTACAAGCGTCATTACCTATACGTCTGGGTGGGCTCGGCGTTCGCAAAATTTCCAGTGTCAGTTTACCGGCGTTTTTGTCTTCGGTTCACAGCACGGAAGAGTTAACTAGGAAAATTTTAACACCTACACTAGTTGATTCGGAAGTGCTGTGCAAAACCGAGGCTTTAAACGCCTGGAAAATGGCTTGTCCAAACACTGAATTGCCTACCAACCTTTTCTCCCAGAGACAGTGGGACTTGCCGCTCTGTAACTTAGTAAGAAAAAATATTTTGTCAACAGCTTCTAATGATGCAGAGCGTGCTCGCTTGCTGGCTGTGGGGGAATGGGAGTCCGGTCTTTGGCTACAAGCACTACCATCTTCCAACACAGGAACCATGTTGGACGATGAGACGTTCCATATTGCCACTTGCCTACGTTTGGGTGCTCCTTGTGTTTCTCCGCATCGGTGCCATTGTGGAGAAGACGTCGATAGCCTCGGACATCATGGGCTTTCTTGCAGCAGAAGCGCAGGTAGAATTCCACGACATGCTAATTTGAATGACATAATTCGTCGTACTCTTGCCGCGTCTGGCGTACCAGTTGTACTCTAACCAAATGGTTTGGTACGAGACGACGGGAAGAGACCTGACGGTATGTCATTGTTGCCATGGAAAATGGGTAGGCCTTTGGTGTGGGACGCAACGTGCGTAGATACCCTTGCGCCATCACATATTCCAAACACAGCAGGTCATGCTGGCGCTGCTGCTGCAACGGCGGAAACCCTCAAACGGCGCAAATACGGAAATTTAGTCGGCAATTACATATTTGAGCCGTTTGGGGTAGAAACGTTGGGCCCATGGGGTCCGAGCGCTCGTATTTTGTACCGAGAAATTTCGAAACGCTTGATCGGCGTCTCACGTGACCAGAAGGCTGGTTTATTCTTTGCTCAAAGAATCAGCATTGCCATCCAGCGTGGCAATGGTGCCAGCCTTCTGGGCACGTTACCCCATGACATTGATGCGGAGGTATACTACGACGCCTAAACGCCTCGTGCCTTGCGTTTTGTATAAATATATTATTTTATTTTCTTTTTAATTTAGTTATAGGTTTATAAGTATAGTTTTAGCTGTAAATAGTAATTAAGTAATAGTTAATAAAAATGTAATTAGTTGTAAAATAATTGAATTGAAATAAATTACACTTATAATTTAAAAAAAAATAAAATAAAAAAAGTTCAACTAAATAACTTTGAGACTTTAGATTGTTTTTGTGATATGTATCTATGTTATAGGCCTGGAATATTGTTAATATTTTGTCGGGTCGTATGAATGTAATGATGGTAACACGCGATAGACTTCGTTGACTGTTGTTGACAATATTACTTTGTAGACAAGTAGAAGAGACCCTACCGCTGGAACTTATGAAGTAACCTTCCAAGGGTTATTCGATGACTCTTGCTGGTACTCATATATGAGTAGAGCTAGGCATGCCGAGTTTGGGCTCATTTTGTTTGTACATAAGAGACTCTACTACTGGAACTTATGAAGTAACCTTCCAGGGTTATTCGATGACTCTTGCTGGTACTCATATGTGAGTAGAGCTAGGCATACCGAGTTTGGGCTCATTTTGTTAGTACATAAGTGACCCTACCACTGGAACTTATGAAGTAACCTTCCAGGGTTATTCGATGACTCTTGCTGGTACTCATATGTGAGTAGAGCTAGGCATGCCAAGTTTGGGCTCATTTTGTTAGTACATAAGAGACCCTACCACTGGAACTTATAAAGTAACCTTCCAGGATTATTCGATGACTCTTGCTGGTACTCATATGTGAGTAGAGCAAGGTATACCGAGTTTGGGCTCATTTTGATTGTACATAAGAGACCCTACCACTGGAACTTATGAAGTAACCTTCCAGGGTTATTCGATGACTCTTGCTGGTACTCATATGTGAGTAGAGCTAGGCATACCAAGTTTGGGCTCATTTTGTTTGTACATAAGAGACCCTACCACTGGAACTTATGAAGTAACATTCCAGGGTTATTCGATGACTCTTGCTGGTACTCATATGTGAGTAGAGCTAGGCATGCCGAGTTTCGTCTCATTTTGTTTTTACATAAGAGACCCTACCACTGGAACTTATGAAGTAACCTTCCAGGGTTATTCGATGACTCTTGCTGGTACTCATATGTGAGTAGAGCTAGGCATGCCGAGTTTGGGCTCCTTTTGTTTGTACATAAGAGACCCTACCACTGGAACTTATGAAGTAACCTTCCAGGGTTATTCGATGACTCTTGCTGGTACTCATATGTGAGTAGAGATAGGCGTGCCAAGTTTGGGCTCATTTTGTTTGTACATAAGAGACCCTACCACTGGAACTTATGAAGTAACCTTCCAGGGTTATTCGATGACTCTTGCTGGTACTCATATGTCAGTAGAGCTAGGCATGCCGAGTTTGGGCTCATTTTGTTTGTACATAAGAGACCCTACCACTGGAACTTATGAAGTAACCTTCCAGGGTTATTCGATGACGCTTGCTGGTACTCATATGTCAGTAGAGCTAGGCATGCCGAGTTTGGGCTCATTTTGTTTGTACATAAGAGACCCTACTACTGGAACTTATAAAGTAACCTTCCAAGATTATTCTATGACTCTTGCTGGTACTCATATGTGAGTAGAGCAAGGTATACCGAGTTTGGGCTCATTTTGTTTGTACATAAGAGACCCTACCACTGGAACTTATGAAGTAACCTTCCAGGGTTATTCGAAGACTCTTGCTGGTACTCATATGTGAGTAAAGCTAGGCATACCGAGTTTGGGCTCATTTTGATAGTACATAATAAGACATAAAGACATATTTATTTCTGCATTTTGGTTGTTTACAACACTTATACATGTCAATACCCTATTCTAGATGAAGCCGGCTTTTCCTAGCTAAATGACTTCTTGAGAAGAAAGGCCGAAACAAACTCAGAGTCATTGTTTTTTTTTTGTCACTTCAATTTCTTTAGTCTTTTCTTCATCTTTTAAAGTCCAGACAGTACAATGCAGGAAATTATCTGACGCTTTTGACTGACTCGGCCCACTGATGGCCCGCATTCAACAGCAATCGTACGGCTCAACCTTAATTGAGGGAGCCAGCACGATCTGTATCACTATGCCTCCACAGCATCAGAAGGTGTATGCATAAGCATGTCAGCCTAAGCCATCAGACAGGTTGCCACAACTATTTGTTTATATGTTTAATAATGCCCACATCGTACTCACAACTTTCCATGCTAATACACAGTAAAATACATGTTGCAAACAATAAGTAAAAATAATAAAAATTTAAACAATAAATTGTCATATATTTAAAATGTCGGAAAATATTATTAAATGTCAATTTATGAATAATAATATATTACTTAAGTAATTTTAAATGTCAAAAGAAAATAAATAAAATAACAATGTCAAATCAAACAATGTCAAAACAAAATAAATAAAATTACAAATGTCAAATTAAAAATGTCAAAATGTAAAAATATAAGTATTACAAATGTAAATAAAAATATCATGTCACTAATTTCAAAATGTCAAAATTCATAATTTTTAAACTCAATTCCAGGCATTTTTGTCTGCTAAATAATCTTTAACTGTGTAGTAAGCTTTTGAACACAAGCTCTGTTTAATAAATACTTTGAATTTATTAATACTTAGTTCCTGAATATTGCCTGGAATTTTGTTGTAAAAACGTATGCTTTGACACTTGTATGAGTTACTTATTTTTTGTAGTCTAGTTGAAGGTAGAACAAGTTTGTTTTTATTTCGTGTGTTTAAATTATGAATGTCGCTGAATTAGAAAACATATTTATATTTTTCCTGACATATAACAAGTTCTCATAAATGTATTGAGATGCGACAGTCATTATCTTAATTTCTTTAAATTTTTCCCTCAGTGAATGCCTTGAACCAAGACTGTATATTGCACGAATAGCCCGCTTCTGCAGTACAAACACAGTTTGAATGTCAGCTGCGTTGCCCCATAATAAAATGCCATATGTCATTATGCTGTGGAAATAACTAAAATATACTAATCTGGCTGTATCTATATCAGTTAACTGACGAATTTTGTAAACCGCGTATGCTGCAGAGCTAAGTCTATTCGACAACTGACCTATATGTGGGCCCCACTGTAGCTTAGAATCTAAGGTTATGCCTAAGAATACGGTGTTATCTATAAGATCCAACTCTTCTCCATTCAAACATATGTTAGGTTTAACTTGTTTTACATTCGGTCTTGAAAATCGTATACATTTTGTTTTTCTTTCATTTAACAGTAAATTGTTAGCTGTAAACCATTTAACTACTTTAGAGAGAATAGATAAATGATCCTACCACTGGAACTTATGAAGTAACCTTATGCCGAGTTTGGGCTCATTTTGTTGTCAAACAAAATGAGCCCAAACTCGCATGCCTAGCTCTACTCACATATGAGTACCAGCAAGAGTCATCGAATAACCCTGGAAGGTTACTTCATAAGTTCCAGTGGAAGGGTCTCTTATGTACAAACAAAATGAGCCCAAACTCGGTATACCTAGTTCTACTCACATATGAGTACCAGCAAGAGTCATCGAATAACCCTGGAAGGCTACTTCATAAGTTCCAAGGGTAGGGTCTCCTATGTACAAACAAAATGAGCCCAAACTTGGCATGCCTAGCTCTACTCACATACGAGTACCAGCAAGAGTCATCGAATAATCTTGGAAGGTTACTTTATAAGTTCCAGTAGTAGGGTCTCTTATGTACAAACAAAATGAGCCCAAACTCGGCATGCCTAGCTCTACTGACATATGAGTACCAGCAAGAGTCATCGAATAACCCTGGAAGGTTACTTCATAAGTTCCAGTGGTAGGGTCTCTTATGTACAAACAAAATGAGCCCAAACTCGGTATACCTAGCTCTACTCACATATGAGTACCAGCAAGAGTCATCGAATAACCCTGGAAGGTTACTTCATAAGTTCCAGTGGTAGGGTCTCTTATGTACAAACAAAATGAGCCCAAACTCGGCATGCCTAGCTCTACTGACATATGAGTACCAGCAAGAGTCATCGAATAACCCTGGAAGGTTACTTCATAAGTTCCAGTGGTAGGGTCTCTTATGTACAAACAAAATGAGCCCAAACTCGGTATACCTAGCTCTACTCACATATGAGTACCAGCAAGAGTCATCGAAAAACCCTGGAAGGTTACTTCATAAGTTCCAGTGGTAGGGTCTCTTATGTACAAACAAAATGAGTACCAGTAAGTGACTCACATATGAGTACCAGTAAGACTCGTCGAATAACCTTGGAAGGTTACTTCACTAGTACCAGTGGTAGGGTCTCACCAAAACAAATAAAATGAACCCCAACCTGGCATAACTCGGTCTGCTCTTTTATGAGTTCCAGTCGCAACACTTGAACGGGGTGGAATACCATCAGTCCAGATAATCTTACCAGATTTCAACGCAAGAAACAAAATAATATCTAAATACCGAAATATATCCTGAATCAACATAACGGAGAAAATAAAGTAATAATGTCCATTTATACAAAAGAAATTTACTTGTACGTAATTCGCACAGAATACGAGAAGTATCAAATTGATTTTAGCGAATATTTTGTATTCGTATATTGCTTTTTTCGTCTTCGGGCTGCAGCGACAAGCGACATAGAGTCCACTCCCGACGGCGCTCAAGCGCAGACTGACTGAGATCTCATTGCAGAATTTGGATATATAAATCAAGAAAGTGGCTAAATAAAACGACCCTTATTGCCACACATTAAGACACACGTATGCGAGCAAAATAGAAGAAAAATTTTAGATGATTTTTTTGCTTATTTTGAGGCAATTTACAATATTTTGAGAAATATTTTCTGAATGTTTTTGAGTTGACTATATTTACTACCCTATTCTAACTTTGAAAATCGAAATAAATGTAAAAATAGAGAGAAAATTGTACCCAAAAATAGCAGTATATGCCTATTAGCAGTATATTTAAGAGGCAGTTTCGAATCGATTTTACATAATTAATGTATATATATAATTAAATATTTTTTATTTATTTTCAGATTGATTTATAGATAAAAAAGTATTCAATTTATCGTAATCATTAGTTTTATTAGTTATTATCTAAAATTGTCGTAAAGTGTACCGGAAATGAGTGGTTTTTTGATACATGTGTAAACGCGTCCTTAAATAACAAAATTATAGTTTACGTGTAAGTTTAAGTCTTAGCTGAATAATATTAACGTTGTAGGTATATACTGACGACGTCATTCAAAATGTTAAAGAAAACTTCTGCACTAGGAATCAATTCTGTGTCGCGAGAAAATTAACTTACATTCAACCAACGGACAAAAGTACACCCCAGACTCAAAACAGCAGTTTGAGGAGCATATCTCTCAGTGTTGTTTTTAACTGTGAGGTTAATGCTTATACTACTCAACCATACGTGCAGTCGAAGTGCAGAAAAAATCAAGTCTACTTTCATATAAGACCTTTGGTGGTACATGTTAGAGTATGTCCGCCGTTGACGGTGGCCCTCGTCCTTCCTCCCAAGTTTGGCCGAGAGCGGATTAAGCGTGCGAGAACCGTAAGATAAAAATCGATTCATCGTTTTACGTGGGTGTTATAAGGAGCGAAGATTATATTCTAAAGGACCGTATTCACTTTTATGATAATACTAATAATATCAGCTTATCTGTAGGTATGTATAAAATCCTTGCGTTACTGACTGACTGACAAAGGCTGATGATGATATCTTTTGCATAGCAGTCTTTCGATTTATATCTTTCAAAATTGTATTCCCTTGTGAAAGTGTGCAACAATAGGAAATTATTGAGCAGAATGTTTTGGCTTGAGCAGTAATTAAATTTCGGCAATCACGTGAACTCCCTAAAGCAGTTTTAATTGTGCATCATTTTACACAAAATCTCAGTAACAACTTCTTCAAAAAGTTACCTTACTCCCTAGGCTGTAATCCTACTTATAACCTTAAGTGCTGATCAAACCGCGTTATGATTCGTAACTCTATATACAAAATCTATAAAAAAACGCGGCAGTTTCTTCACAAGTGAAAACGGTCCATAAGGGTTTGGCATTCATTCATAAATGTTACAATAACATCACGTATTGCCTTGAACCTTTTTCCCTAGATGTGGGCGTACATTCTGCCCATATGTAAGTATGGCACAGACATGTAACGTGGATTGTCAAGTAATACATAAATTGCGCCTTCAGTTGTATTAGTTACTAGCTGGTACCCGCGGCTTCGCACGCGGATTGTAATAATACTTTCATACTTTGCGCGAACCCTACAATCTCCTCAATCAAGCCCTTTCGTAAAATTCGTTTTTAGTGGACGCCTAAAATAAATAACTACATCTCATCCAAATATAATTTTTATACTCCAGGCGATTTTCGAGAGTTAATAATAACTGGAAATATACACATATAGGTATATATACTACATAGAGTCGGTATCATGACAACAGCCCTACCACCGGGTCAAATTGTAGCCTATATGTAGCGCTATTAAGTCCTCTACCTTGCAGTGAAAGTCTTATTTGAATTGGTTCAGCCATTCCAGAGATTACCCCGGACAAACAGAAGGACAGACAGACGGACAGAAATGTTAAAAAAGGTTGTTTTGGACTTAGAATCGTGTAACTAACTATATGCACTTGAAAAAACATAGTTACTTTGAAATCACAGACAGACTTCAATTTTATTTATAAGTATAGAAGAACATAGTTATTTTGAAATGACTGACGGACACTTCAATTTTATTTATATGTATAGATATATAGATGAGTAGAAGAAGTAAAGACTTGTTATCACGACAACAGCGCCAAGTACTGGGTCAAATTGTAGCCTATATGTAGCTCTATAAAGTCCTCTACCTTGCGGTGAAAGTCTCATTTGAATCGGTTCAGCCGTTTCAGAGATTACCCCGGACAAACAAAGAGACAGACAGACAGACAGACGGACAAACAGACAAAAATTTTAAAAAAGGTTGTTTTGGACTAAGAATCGTGGAAATAACTATATGCACTTGAAAAACATAGTTATTTTGAAATCACAGACAGACACTTCAATTTTATTTCTATGTATAGAAGAACATAGTATTTTTGAAATCACAGACAAACACTTCAATTTTATTATATTTATAGATGTATAGATGAGTAGAAGAAGTAAAGACTTGTTATCACGACAACAGCGCCAACTACCGGGTCAAATTGTAGCCTATATGTAGCGCTATAAAGACCTCAACCTTGCAGTGAAAGTCTCATTTGAATCGGTTCAGCCGTTCCAGAGATTACCCCGGACAAGCAGAAAGACAGACAGACAGACGGACAGACAGACAGACAAAAATGTTAAAAAGGGTTGTTTTGGACTTAGAATCGTGTAACTAACTATATGCACTTGAAAGAACATAGTTATTTTGAAATCACAGACAGACAGTTCAATTTTATTTATATTTGTAGATGTATAGATGAGTAGAAGAAGTAAAGACTTGTTATCGCGACAACAGCGCCAACTACCAGGTCAAATTGTAGCCTATATATAGCGCTATAACGTCCTCTACCTTGCAGTGAAAGTCTCATTTGGATCGGTTCAGCCGTTCCAGAGATTACCCAGGACAAACAGAAAGACATACAGACAGACAGGCGGACAGACAGACAGACAAAAATGTTATAAAAGGGTTGTTTTGGACTTAGAATCGTCTAACTAACTATATGCACTTGAAAGAACATAGTTATTTTGAAATCACAGACAGACACTTAAATTTTATTTATATGTAAAGACTAGAGGACGCCAGCAGCTACGGTTCTGCCGTTCCAGAGATTATTCCAGAAAAACAGAAAGACAGACAGACAGACAGACGGACAGACAGACAGACAGACAGACAAAAATTTTATAAAAGGGTTGTTTTGGACTTAGAATCGTGTAACTAACTATATGCACTTGAAAGAACATAGTTATTTTGAAATCAGACACAGACACTTCAATTTTATTTATATGTATAGATGTATAGATTTGGAGTTAAGACAGCTAGGTAATAGAAAATCGAATTGTGTTTGAACGTGGTCTGGCATATATGAATGCTATGAATCACTTATATCAACGTACAAATAACATTTTGTGCGAATGGGATAAAATACGTATTTTATTATAATTACAAGAATCTGGGGTGCATAGGGTTCCCACCAAGAACTTAGGGTCCCGAGCCAACCTCACCTGCAAGTGGTGCACCTACCGATCAACGGACGAGGCTCTGGCAAACAAAATGTCCCAATAAGCGGCAATAGGCTCGCCACCTATTACGTGGCATCAAAACACTGGCGAAAAGTGGGCGTTTAATATGCCTCTGCCTACCCCTTCGGGGAAACAGGCGTGAGTCTATGTATGTACAAGAATCTGCTCTGTCAAATACTTCTGTAAAAGACTTCCACCGTGGTCTAGTGGATAGCGCATGCGTCTGCTGATCGGAAGGTCCCGGCTTTAATTCTCGGGTCGAGCAAAGGTGTTACTGGGTTTTTTCGAATTCTCAGTTGCAACACGGAGTCGGGAAATGTACCCAGTAACGGCTCGTCCCCAATTACGTGGGACCTAAAATTCATCAAATGTCGAATGTGTGTAAGCGTACACGGCTAGGCCTTGCCAATGGCACGCCACTGAGTTTTTAATGCATTTTATTTTAAACTAGCTGGTACCCGCGGCTTCGCACGCGGAAAAAAGTAACGTTTTAGAAAGTTCTCTGCCAAATCTCATCTTTATACAGCCGGCGGTATTCCAGATTTCAATATGACTGACCCTTTGCTTTCATAAATAATTATACAAAAATTAGTGTCATAACAACAGGGCTACCTACCGAGTCAAATTGTAGCCTATATGTAGCGCAATAAAATCCTGTATCTTCCAGTTAAAGTCTCATTTGAATCGGTTCAGCCATTCCAGAGATTACCACAGACAAACAGAAAGACAGACAGACAGACAGACAGACAGACAAAAATGTTAAAAAGGGTTGTTTTGGACTTAGAATCGTGTAACTTACTATATGCATTTGAAAAAACATAGTTATTTTGAAATCACAGACAGACACTTCAATTTTATTTATATGTATAGATGTATAGATGAGCAGAAGAAGTAAAGACTTGTTATCGCGACAACAGCGCTACCTACCGGGTCAAATTGTAGCCTATATGTAGCGCTATAAAGTCCTCTACCTTGCAGTGAAAGTCTCATTTGAATCGGTTCAGCCGTTCCAGAGATTACCCCGGACAAACAGAAAGACGGACAGACAGACAGACAGACGGACAGACAGACAGACAGACAAAAATGTTAAAAAGGGTTGTTTTGGACTTAGAATCGTGTAACTTACTATATGCACTTGAAAAAACATAGTTATTTTGAAATCACAGACAGACACTTCAATTTTATTTATATGTATAGATGTATAGATAATGTTATTTTTCCTCGCGGGAGCCGCGGGCGAAGTAAAAAAATAAAACTAAAATATTTTTTTTTTACAATCTCGCTCGCACTAGAAGTGCGGGCGTTCAAAATTTGACCCATTTCGATATTCTTTCTGCTATAGCTAATATTTTATTGAGCGTATAATCGTAACTTTTTATGACTTTCCAAGAAAAATGATGACTATTATTTATACGAGACCTGAAGCACGTAAATGCAAAAGCAATATTTTTTTATCCCAATTTTACCTCTAAGCGCGACTGTGCCAATTTTGACCCAGTCATGGATATCAGAGTTTGACTTTATATTTCTTCTAAGTTTATAAAAAAATGTCGTTGATTGGTCAATGTAGGTACTTATGCGCTATAATATATACGCGGCGTAGCGAAGCGTGGGTGTAGGAATGGAGAGGTGGCATTGCACCCTAAAAATAATTACGCAGGGTATGGCCAGTTAGATATGGCCATTAAGAAAGGAAAACATATCACTTTTGAAACTCCTTGCTGAAAATCTAAAATTAAATAGAACAAGTATTGTTGGTACAAAAAATAAAGCTCGTCGGCAATACCTGCTTGCGAAAATCAAGCAAAATAATAGTACAGTAGTTTGTATCCGCTTGCTTGCCCGTGTTATATGGCATATAACAAAATTCAAACACTAAATTGCCCGTGTTATATGGCATATGACATCGCAACTCAGTCTACTTTGCCCGTGTCATACTGTATATGATATGGCTCCCGCGGTCGAAAGAGTGAAATATACTCGTCTCTGTCGCTCTAGGGCTTAGTTTGTATTATGTATCTCGTTTCTACGTTAATTTGCCCGTCATACTAATCCCAGTCGAGTTTCGACTCCATAGAGAAATTAAAAAAAAAAACGTTCGTTGTCAAAGTTGTCATTGAGTGTTGAGTCGGTGCGGAATGTGCGGAATGTGTGAGTGTATTTGTGTTGTTTTGTCTGTTAAATTTAGTTTTATTCTTTAAGATCTATTGTGTTTATCAAGGTATGTAAATAACTAACACGTATATATAATAATTCCAGCATGAAATATAAGATTTGACTTTTTTCGAGACCTTAAGTAGATTTTGGCGCGCAACAGTGATTTTACTGAGAGCATGGGAACTGTTTCAGAAATGTTCATATTACTCAGAAGTGGTGAATGCTATCCCTATGATTTCTTTTTGGTTTAAAAGAATATGAGACTACTTATTTAGTGTTTATTTATTTGTATGTTTAAAAATGTTATTTGTGCATTATATGGCCTTATCAAATTTAACATAAATTACGCCGCGCGGTGCCAGATAATGGTTTGGAATCAGAGGCCTGTAATTCATAAATATGTATAAACAGGTGTACTTTTTTATTTTTATCTTATTATCTATTATATAAGTAACGTAATTAAATATTAAAAACGATATGTCACCGCTTTAAGTTTTGAGGTATGAACTTATAAATACAAAGCGAGCTCTAAAACGCGTTATCTCAATTTCAAACGAGCATCACTCGACACCAGAGTCGTAATCTAAATAAACAAAGATAACATTGTATAGTTAGTTTCATAACCAACATAAATAATATAACACTTGACAACCTTTCAAAACAAATTGAGTCACAAGGACCGATTATGTGGAACCCGACCCGCGCGCCAAGGCGATAAAAACGCGCGGGCGTTTGATCGTTATCGCTTTCAAGTGGCCGGGCAGAGGGGCCGGCGTGGGTTGCGGCGCGGAGCAAGCAAGCGGGTATAGTACAGTGGTGCTAAAAGACAATATCACTTTGACAGTATATCAAGGAAAGCACAATAAAAATGTTCTCTTTAGCACTATGCACCCAGGTTTTCAAACAGAAACTGGTACATAAAAGGAAAAACCTGATGAACTATCATTTTACAATAGTTCAGAGTATGGGGTAGATGTTGTGGATGAAATGGCTCGCAGGTACTCTGTCAAAGCCCCCCGTCTAGTCCATCTAGGCGTTCGCCACTTCACACTTAAAATATGAGATATTGTATTGTGACCTAAATGGGAAAAGAATCAGCAGTCGGGATTTTATCTTATAGTTAGTAAAGAACTAGCTGAGCCATATGCAAATTGCATGAAAAGGTCTCATACTCATATCAATATACCAAATGAAAATGAAAAACCTGGACGTCAAGAGAAACATACTCGTTGGCAGGTAAAGTCTCTTTGTGACGGTAACATGTCTCGTGTCAAATGCCAAGCTTGTAAATAACAGTTTACAGGAAGTGCACATCGAATGAGTGTTCCAATTGCTCATTTTGCGATTCCGAACTCTAATCTCACTCATCACCTTAACTGTGATCATTTGTGATTGTGATTTCTATTTTATTTAAGCCAAAATACATCAAAAATATGTGTTACACGTAATAAAATCATTCTTATCTCATATATTATTTAACTTAAAAGTTTCTCATTTTACGATTCCGAACTCTAATCTCACTCATCACCTTAACTGTGATCATTTGTGATTGTGATTTCTATTTTATTTAAGCCAAAATACATCAAAAATATGTGTTATACATAATAAAATCATTCTTATCTCTTATATTATTTAACTTAAAAGATTCTATCTTAATTAAAAGTTTTATTTGTATACTTACATAACTTTACATTACTGTACCGAAAATAAAATGGATAAAATTGACCCATCCGCGCTTCTACGGGTGTCAGGATGTTCCGCGCTTCAAGTGTTAAACCACGTTTTACCTATTGTATACTGCATTTATGTTTAATTAAGGCATTGTGGTAAACCAAACAATGTTACAAACCCAGAAATATTGTATCATGAGACAAGTTAAACACAGTCGTGTAATATTCCGTTCTTGTTTACTCGATAGCAAACTTGATGGTTCTGTCAGAATATTTGATGAGCAGAACTTGGAGGCAAGCTTGTTTAAGTACGGACTGTATGACTGCTTATGCTCTCGGTTTTTGTAGAAACGATACCAAATTTTACCCGTCCTCACAAAATTCTATAATATAATATATTGGAGGACGTCTACGCTCGTACATTCTTACTTAATTGAACTGTTTCTTCCCGATCCCGTAGCAATTTCGGTAAATCCTTTCTCTTACCCCACGATTCCCAAGAACATACTTGCCAAATTTCGTCTCATAGTGCCCAAAAGATTTGGATGTGCATTATTTGTCAGTCAATCAGTAGCAAAATATTTTTTATATGCTGAAGATAGTTGCTAATAGGAAATAAGATAACAATGAAAAAACATAACCTGCTTGAAATTAAACTAAAACTAAACAAAATTCGCGTAAGCCCAAGAAGATATTACCTGCTTGTTTCCCTTAAGTAAACAAATCTTGTAAATAAAATTATCTACAAGGAAGTTTACATTGCAGTTAGCGGTTTGCGCATTCCCACAGATCATTACTTCATATCGTAGCCGATAAGCGATATCTTTGAGTTACGAGCTCACGTAAAAAGACACCTGACTTGTTACTTGTACGTTCATCTTCAAATAATTGTGTAAGGGTATATGAAAATGGTTTTACGCGCGTACAGCTATTCCAAGGTTGCTACAATCGTCGTAGCACTGTAGGTGCTACGATCATTCCTCTACACTAACGTAGTCATTCGCAGCAAAATGTGTCCGATAAAGTATAAGTACTTTTCAAACATATAAACTTACGTTTCCTGAAAAAGAAACGTAATAAATCTACTATTGCCAATGGTTGAGCAAATGTTATAAAAAATTAGGTAAATATTTAAATCTGCAGCAAAGATTCTTGCAATTAATAAAGTTACACAATGACATTCATACTAAACGAATTGCCTCACAAAACTTAGGCGTTTGGTTTTAATGAACCCGCAGCGTACAACGTGGTCGTGTGAAACTGACTATTGGACCCCTACTATGGGTTTTTATTTTCATTACATCCTGATTTTCATCTGATGGGTTAAAAATTGTCGATTACTTACATGAAATTTTGATACATTCGGTTCCTTTATCAATTTTTTTTTGCGAATCAATTATATATTTTTTTATATACCACTCCCGCAATAGGAATATATAGTGAGCCGCCCAGTTCACCCATACTCGAAACAACAATTTGTAAGTTACACAAAGTGTTATCTCGTGTGGGGATCAAACCCATAGTGGTATACTGCGCAGTGTCATGCAGCAAGACGGCTGTATAAGCCACTTCGCCAACCGTGCAGTCAGATATTGATGACAAATAAAATGAGCGATTGTTTCGGTTCAAACTCCACACGAGATGACACTTCGTGTAATCAACATTTTTTTGTATCAAAAGTAACCGAAAACATCAAAACATTTATCGAAAAGTAAGAGCAGAACAAGAGAAGCCACAGATATGGCGAGTAATTTGCGGTGCTCTTGCCCCTAATTTTAAATAAAACATACAAATTTGCACAGTACAGAAAATATTCCTAATATACTGTCTAGTTTACTGTTTATAAAGCAATTACTTAGCTTATATATACGTCATCAAAATAACTAAATTTGTAAATGTTAACAACCCGCAGCGTACAACGTGGTCGTGTGAAACTGACTATTGGACCCCTACTATGAGTTTTATTTTCATTCCATCCTGATTTTCATCTGATGTGCTGAAAATTGTCGATTAGTTACAAGAAATTGTGATACATTCGGTTCCTTTATCAATTTTTGTTTGTGAATCAATTTTATTGTTTTTTTACAAATCACTCCCGCAATAGGAACATATCCTGAGCTGCCCATTTCATCCACACTTGAAACAACTATTTGTAAGTCACACAAAGTGTTACCTAGTGTGGGGATCAAATCCACTACATACGGCGCAGTGTCAAACAGTAAGGCGGCCGCATAAGCCACTTCGCCAACCGTGCAGTCGGAAATTGATGTCAAATAAAATGAGCGATTGTTTCGGTTCAAACTCCACACGAGACGACAATTTGTGTAATCAACAATTTGTTGTATCAAAAGTAGATAACCTATAACATCAAAACATTTATCTAAAAGTAAGAGCAGAACAAGAGAAGCTACAGATATTGCGAATAATTTGCGGTGCTCTAGTGCCCCTAATTTTAAATAAGACATACATATTTGCACAATACAGAAAATATTCCTAATAAACTGTCTAGTTTACTGTTTACAAAGCAATGACTTAGCTATATACATGCCATGAAAATAACTAAATTTGTAAATGTTAGCAATTTTCTAATGTATTGACTTTACACACACCAATAGTTAAGTGTCTTACCCATAGGACAAGCACGGAACATTTCCAACATTACCCCGCGTTCACCACATTATCTGCTATATTACCCGCAGTCGGAGTCATTTATAACACACCCATATGTTTTGTTTATATTCAACACTTGAATGTCGTGCAGTCTTCTTAGAGTTATTACAGGGGTCTGGTTCAAATATGAATGCATAACATATGATGCCTGTATTGCAGGATAAAGGTACTTCAAATTTATAAAGACAAAAGTATTATATTATTAAAGCAAGAGGGAGACCACAGAAAAGATTGTATACGGTCGTATAAAATATGATATGAAGGAAAAGGGGGTGAATGTTCAAATGACGTCTGATAGTGGAGAATGGTAGAGTAAGACTAGGTAATAAGGCAATAGGGCAGGCAGAAGAAGAAGACAAAAGCAACCTTATCGATATTTATCATTTTAGTACATATATATCGATGATATTTATGGACTAACTAGAAGACGCCAGCAGCTACGCCAGCAGCTACGCCTGCATTTTTTTTTTAATTTACCCGTTTTGGCCGAACCCGTGGGAAATTTGGAAAATCCCTTCTTAGTGCACCCCTACGGTCCCCAAGGAACATACATGCCAAATTTCAGCTTCCTGCGCCCAATAGTTTCGGCAGTAGCGTGTCTGTCAGTCAGTCAGTAACGCAAGGATTTTATATATTAAGATAATCTGGTTAATTTCGATAAAATGGATAAATTCTTGATTTTTATCTTTTTCTTTTTAGAATTAATATGTGCCAAACTCTGGTATTGGAGTTTACAGATCACCCAATGGCTTCTGACATGACAACATTCTTGTTCTGAGACATGAACCGGGACCAACGGCTTTACGTGTCATCCGAAGCAGCGTAGCGCTCTAATCACTCAAAGTAGTGAACTGTGCAAGCGTTGCTTACATTTCCCAAACTATTAAGCCAATCAATCTACCTTATCAACTAACGCCTTCATTATTTTCATTTACTCCGGAAAAATCACACACGCCGCGAGCAATTCGCACCATAAACTCCCTCCCTCATTATCTTGCTAATGGCGTATTCGGTACAAGCTTGCTCTGTGTAATGACAGTAATCAACACCGATCATAATTTTCCCTACACGACAATATTTCTTTGTAACTTGCGTGCTAAGACGTGTGTATTGATCTATTCTTAATGTGAAATATCGGTTGAATAGAAGAGAGTCAATAGTTGAATAGTGTTTTGGATGGGGTTGAGATAAAGATAAACTAGGATAAAAGATTAAAAGATAACTGTATTTTAGTACTATAAAAAAGGTGAATTAAAACTAATAGGATGAGAATGAGTCGCGCTCGGTATGATGACAAATTGCGTACTAAATTAATATATTAGGTAATAAACGATCGAACGGTTCCTCGCGTTTGCGCAAGTATGCTGACTCGACTTTATACCTAACCTATTGTACGGTGATTGACCCGTACATGCTCCCGGGGGAGAGATGAGGTTAGTAGATCTTAAGATAAATAGAGGTGAAAGTAATTCTAGGATGAAGACAATGTAGTTAGACATTAAATATTAAATTATTACATGTCATTGGGTTAGTATAAAATTAATATAGATTGAGCTCAAAAGGTAAAAGATTAGGATAGTTCTCAAAGAATCATAACGCAAGTCTGGCACAGAGAACACGTGAAACACTGGCGAGGAAGCTCTTTCTTCCTTTTGCAAGCACTCACTAGATTGTACTACTAGTTTGAGATCACGTTTCACTGGTTTACTAAAATGCCCTTTTTCCCTAGCCTCACACACATTCACAACACGTTCCGTAACGCAGCTAGGGGTCGGCAGTGCGACCGCTGCGGTTGTTGCGGGCGCTACCGGCGGCGCCGTCTCCACGGTAGTCGCTACGCCAGTTGCTTGTTGGGTTCTGTGCCTCCACTTCCTCCAGCAATAGACTATAGCAGCCAACAGGATTCCAAATAACAGAGTGTAAGTAACAGCGTAGTTCATCATCATGGTATGACAGTTTGTCGCTCAAGGGTTCGGTCTGTTTCATGATCTCAATATCTTTATTTATAGCCTCAAATTTTTGTTAGTTTTCGGAGTTGTTAGGATCTATTTCATTTATTGATTTAGGTATAGAGATGTTGAAGATATGGTTTATGGGAGATATTTTCGGCGCATCAACTTTAAAAGCAGTTCTGATCTGGTTAGACATCCTTCTACTGGAATATACAAGGGAGCTTTCTGTCTTTATAAGACAACCTTTTCCAACGCGTAACAGACCAGCGGCCGAAAGCTTCAGGATGGTTATCTGCTCTTCACAGAAAAGTTTCATACGGCATTCATTGCAGCAAAAATAGTAGTATTCGTTCTCCGAGGACAGCTCCTTCCAGTCATTCTCACAAGGTGAAGTGACGGTTTTGCAAGTCCTTTTACCTGGATTCTTTTCACATAGGCTATGATCGTCTTGCATAGAATGGATAGGTTTTCTAATGTGGCACATTATCATATCTGGGTTCTGTCTCAGACATGACTGCAGTTCCGTTTCCGAAATGGTAACATACGAATCCTTTCTAACGTTGATTGCAGCGAACCTTGAGATAGTCTCAACGTGTATCATTTTGTCGTTCGAGATGCGTGGGATCGAAATAAGATTGAAGATTTCGTAAAGGTCTCGTTCAATCAGAGGTATTCTTATTTCTATAATGGTATTTTTCAGCATAGTTGGCTCGCACTTTCAGTAAGCTGTACAGGTCGATTAAACGAAAGTTGTTGACAGGAACAGCCAGACCTTGGGGTATTTGAGCAGATATTGTGCTTAATTCGGATCGCAACTGCTTTGGGGATAACAAATGAAAGTCCAATTTGCCATTGTAAATATCTGTCACAGTATCCAGGATCGAATCTTGTATTCTCCGAAGACTATACAACAAGTTGGTAGCAGTAAATGCCGAGGTTAAAAAATCTGTAGTGATTGATATATTTTGTACCTTTTGGGTGAGATCAATGGTCGATTGTTCGAGGTTCAAAATCCTTTGATTTATCAGTTTATGTTGCTTGCTATTAGTGTCCATCCTTTTTATGAGATTTAATTCAGCTTCCACAACCGAGGTTTGGTTTGTCCACTGGTTAAACAAATGGTTTTCATTTTTTTATAGGAGATCGATGTCCTTCTCATATTTTTCGGCAAATCGCTGATCAAGCACTCCAAACAAACTATTAACAACATAGCCTACTCCGCCAAGCAGGCCGCGCCGCTGCCGCCTCTCTCCAATTACAAATGAGTCATTCATAGTGACAATATTATTATATCGTTTTAATTCCTCGAACTCGTGCCCGAGTTTTAACATAATACTGTCGCAAGGTGTTTGTGATCTGATAGCGGCGCATATTGTTTCAAGATAATTTATATACTTTGCAAGTGCCGATATTCCTTTTTTTTAGGGATAAGTATCATAATAAACAATTAAGCGCCAATCGTCTCTAATAAGATGCATGTTGGATATTTTTTCAAAATATACGCTATTGTTTTTTAGCGGGGTGAAGTTGTAGGATGCTTCGGCAGGTGCAAGTATTGACAGAAAGAAGAGGGTCAGGGATAAGACAACAGCTGACAAAGACATTCTGTTAGCTGTTTTACTTTTAGGCACCTTATCATCCATTTTCTTACTATCAGGTTTTTCATCATTTTTCTTGGTTGGAAAAAGAGATAGCTTGACAACTGAATGTTTCAGGATACTATTCTTGGTTTTAAGCGTAACACCTCTCACACGCCCGTCGCTGCCAGGATGAAGCTCTATTACGCGACCCATGGCCCATTTTCCTGGTGGGAGGTTTTCATCCTTTATGACAACTATGTCGGCGAGATCGAGATCCTTTTAAGGTTGTTTCCACTTCACTCTTATGGATAGTTAGGAGAGATATTCATTCTTCCACTTTGCCCAAATATCTTGGTAGATTTTCTGGGTTAAATGCCAACGAGTTCTGAGGTCACGTTCGGTTTCGAAGATCGTCAAGTTGGGCCAAAAAGTCAATGTCTTCGGGATCTTGTGTCAACGGACAGAGTGGCCTGGAGTTCAAACAAGCTTCTAGTTGGGATAGCAAGGTGCTGTATTTATTTATTTATTTATTAAAGCTTTATATACACAACGTATACAGGCGGACTTAATGCCATGGGCATTATCTCCCAGTCTACCTTAGAGTGGTGCAGAGAGAAAAGAAGTAGGTGTTATATAAAGAAAATGAATTTGAAAAAACACAAATAGGTACTAAAATCTAAAGATACATTCACATTAAAACATATATAGGTACATAATTTACATATAATATAAACATACATAATATAGATGTATTATAGAACTACATACATTCATACACATATAAGAATATATAAATATATATACATACATATGGTATATATTATATACATATTAAACCAATATGAAATTTAAACGACTTATGATACATTCGCTGACTCAGCCAGTAGAAGTTCCTTCACCTTGAACTTGAAAGTATTCTTAGTCTTGGCCATATATGTATTCTTCGTAGGTGAGCTTTTGCTCACCAACGACACGTTTCAGATTATGTTTTAAGCTTTTGACAGCAGCTTCTCAAAGACCGCCGGCCGACGGCCACGAGGGTGCATTGAAATGCCATTCTATATTCATTTCAGAGGCCGTGTAGACAATTTCCGGGGTCGATAGAATTTCTGATATTTCAGCGAATTCTTGTGTTAGAATCTTGTTGGCGCCTACGAAGTTAGTTCCCTGGTCGCTGTAGATGTGTCCAGGAATTCCTCTTCTTGCTGCCATTCTTCTAAGTGCGGCAATGAAAGCAGACGCTGAAAGGTCTGAAACAAGTTCTAAATGTAGGGCTTTGGTGACCTTTGGTCGTTTTGTCGCCACGTCCTTTATTTGTTTTAACTAATACGAAACCGGTATAATCTATCCCGGTGTGGTAGAAGGGTCGATTAGGGATCAATCGGGCGGGAGGTAAGTCACCCAACAGCCAACAGTTGATTTTGTAGAATAGGATTATGTCTTTTGCATTTTACACACATCCTCAATTGCTTTTTTGTAGCTCTGTTCCCTCCAAGTATCCAGTATTTCTGTCTTATAAATCCTGTGGTCATTTTCGCACCCCCATGAAATACGAGTTCGTGCGATTCGTCAATTATGAGATCTGCCAATTTCGATTGATTCGGGACGATAATGGGATGTTTCATGTCAGGATGTATGTTTGAATGCTTTAGTCGACCGCCGACGCGAAGTATTCCGCTGGCATCTAATATCGGATTGAGATTTAAGATCTGGCTTTTGCTATGTAGGGTTCACCATTCTTGAGCAGGGATAGCTCTTTAGCAAAATATTCAAATAGGACATGTTTAATTATCATTTCCTTCGCTATTTTTAGATTTTGCAGAGTTAGGTAAGGTTCACGCTTTCGTTTATAAACAACGATGTCAACAAATTTGTTTATGTAGGCTAAAACTCGTATTACATTTTTATATGTGCTGTACTTATTTAATAACAATTTAATTATAGAATTGTCGGGCATTGCAATGACTGTGTTAGCTAAACGTTTTATTTTGAGCTCCTCATCTGTTCTGTAATTAGGGATTTCTGAATCTTCTTCGGGGTTATATAGTGGCAGCCAATCGGGTCCTTGCCACCAAGGAGACTATTTAGCCAACTGTGTGACCGTCAAACTCCGGGTAGCGTAATCCGTGGGTTTTTCTTTCGATTTAACATATCGCCACCTGTCTTTAGGGATTACATTGCATATCTGTCTTACTCGATTGGCTACAAAGGGCTTCCATTTCTCTGGTTGTCCGTTGATCCATCCTAGTACTGCCATGGAATCAATCCAGCCGAAAGTATGCACTTGGAAGTTAGGGATGAGATAACCTTTGCTAGGAGTTTCACTAACAAAAGAGCGCCGCAAAGTTCCAAACCGGGTATGGAATGATTCTTTTTCAGGGGTATAACTCTAGACTTAGCGGCAACAAGGGTCACATGAGTGGTATTGTGTCTTCGAATTTCACAGTACACAACACACGCATAGACTTTGGTACTAGCATCGCAAAATCCATGCAGTTCTAGGATATCGTTTTCTTGAGATTGGATCCATCGAGGTATTTTAAATTGGGATATATAAGGAAGTTCAGCATTTATCTTGGTTCAATCTGAGGCGATATCTTGAGAAATGGGTTGGTCCCATCCTAGCTCTGATTTCCAGGATTCTTGGAACAAAATCTTGAGTTTTATTGTGACTGGTAATAGCCAGCCTAAGGGGTCAAAGATCTTAGATATATTAGACAGGAATTTTCTTTTAGTAGGAATTGTTTCAGAGGTAAAATCAAAGGGTTGAAAGAAAAAGATGTCACTTGTGGGGTCCCAGCGAAGCCCTAATGTTTTTGTAGACTCCGGCTGTTTAAAATCAAAATCTTGACTTTTAGAATCATTGTGGTTATCCGAGATTTCAGGTAAGTTAGAACGCCACTTTCTGAGATTAAGTCCACCTGACTTAAGAAGATTTATCATCTTTGCCTTGAGCTGCCTCGCAGCAACCTCCGAGTGACAGCTATGGATCAAATCATCCATATAAAAGGAATTCTCTAAGATTTGAGTTGCACAACTGTCGGGATAGAACGGTTTAACGGTCATCTTGAGCTTGCTGCCTTAGTGTCATCATGGCCAAAATGGGTGCAGCCTTAGTGCCATAAGTGACGGTGGCTAGCTGGAATTCTTGTAGAGGTTGAGATTGATGACTTCTCAAAATAATTTTGTGGAACTTTTGGTGATCAGGATGTAGCCAAATATTTCGAAACATTTTCTCAATATCTGCCGTGAAAGCGTATCGAAACTGCCTCCACTTTAGGATAAGGGTTTGAAGGTTTTGTGTAAGTTCGGCCCTCTGCACATAAGATCGTTGAGACTGTATCCGCTAGAAGTTTTTGCAGAGGCGTTAAAAACAACACGCAGATTCGTAGTCGATGACTCAGCTCGCTGAACACAATGGTGTGACAGGTAACAGTTTGTTTTTACGTCAGTATGTGACGTAACGGGGATCATATGACCGAGCTCAATGTACTCCGATATAAACAATTTATAGTCACGTGCTAAATCGGGTTGCTTTTTCAACTTCTTCTCTATTTGAAAAAATTGTGCCACAGATTTTGTTCTAGACTCGCCTAATTTAGCCTCAATATTTTCTTTAAACAGTATTTTGACAACGTAGCTGCCATCCTCACGTCTAGAGGTTGTAGATTGGAACAAGTCAATGCATTTTTGGTCTTCTTCGGATATTGCTAGGGGTTCGTGAATATCCTCCATCTTCAAAAACTGCTGAATATCTTCGATGTTATTCAAAACGACATTGCACTGGAAGGTCTGGCAATTACCGCTAAGGATCCATCCCAGCTGAGTTTGCTGAGCGATGGGTAATTTTCCTCCCGGGCGGCAAATACCATCCATTAAGATAGCGGAGTAAATGTCAGCACCAAATAGGATATCAATAGGCTTGCTTTTGTAAAATTCGAGATCAGCTAACTTAATTTGATTTAGGGCAGGCCATTCTGGCTTAGGTAAATTATAACTAGGTAGATTGTTAACAAGCCTATTCATGATAAATACATCCGTTTCGAATGTAAAATCATTTATTAACGAGGAACATGTAATGTGCATCATGCCTTTACAATTATTTTCTTTGTTACCAATTCCAGAGATATAACCGTTACATTTCTGTCGAGGGAACTTCAACAACTGTGCTGCACTTTCTCTTATGATTGAAGTTTGAGAGCCTTGGTCTAAAAGGACTCTCATCCTGTGGGATGATCCGTCAGCCACTTGTACGTTGACTATCGCAGTAGCAAGCAAAATTTGCGAAGGATGATTTTGTAGGGACGCGACAGTGTTACTTTCTTGTTGCTGGGATGAACATTTCGTAACGACGTTCGCGTTTGATCCAAATCGAGATGCATCCGAAGCCGTCATTCTTGATACAAAAGTTTCATGTAACAGAGTGTTATGATCTTTGTTGCATTCCTTGCACTGTACCTCAGACAGACATTTTTTACCTTCATGATAATGTAGACAGTTGACACAAAGGTTCAAATTAGCAACTGCATTTCTTCGTGCATAAGGTTGTATTTTCTATAATTTTTGGCACGTATGAATACGGTGATCATTCGTATTACAAATTGGACACAGCTTGCGTTTTTCGTAACCGATGTTATTGGACTTTGACGATTGCGAAATGACCTGATTTGTAGAATACGTACTTTTGTGCATGTTATAATTACGTTTAAATTTATTATTAAAATATTTAGAAGATGAAGATTGATTTTGACCATTATTATCACGGGATGAAGATGCTTTCTGCATAGAATTTTCTACTTTCTTACGCGAAGATTTCAACGTCATAAACTTCGTTTCTAAGAAACAGAGAAAATCATCCAACACGGGCAGGTCTCTCGGAGATTTTAGAGATTGAAGATAATCGTCAAAGGTGTCTGAGTCAAATTTTTGAGATAATATACATACGAGAAAGGGGTCCCACGAGGAAACATCGACTCCTAGATTTTTGATAGCATTTACACTCTCGTATGGATCACGGATGCGTTTCAGATGATTAGATGATTGTTGTTGATTTACAGGGATATTCATGAGATTATTGAAGTGCGATGTAAAGATCATTCGCTTATTGTCGTAGCGATGGTTGAGGATATTCCCACAAACATGATAATTATCAGAGCTAATGGGAAGATGCTGAATCAATTTCTCGGGCTCGCCTCTAATCTTACTTTTAAGGAACTGCATTTTTTGCGCATTTGATAAAGATGGATTGTTATGCACCGTCTCCGTAAAAAGATCCTTAAACGAAACCCATTTATTATAATTTCCGTCAAAGGTGGCAATCTCAATTTTAGGGGTAGACATATGAGCAACGGACCACATCTTCATATTTATTTATTTATTTATTTATTTATTTATTTATTTATTTATTTATTTATTTATTTATTTATTACAACTGCCCACTACACTAACAGTTGCCCAATGCGTGTAGTGAGCCATTATAGTACAAAACTACATAGTAGGTACATAGTTACTTATTAATACTAAGTCCAATTACTTATTTTAAATGTTGTCATTATTTGACAAAAAGTGTATAGCTTTTTTTATAAATTTATTTAACTGTATAAAGAATATATCTACATCCGGATACTGAGCAATCTGAGCGTTAAGCAGTGCAACTGCATGACACGTGGGTGCGTATAGCGCCGTATTAGTTCGCACTTGTGGTGCGGCAAGCAAGCGGCGCGAGCGTAACCGGGTGTAGTGGTTCGGCGCCGATAACGAACATCGCGACAGTGTGGTCGCATCGTCGATTTTATTATTAAGAAGCAAGTAATAGTGCAACATAAGGGCACACTTACGTCGTAATGCCAGCGTGTCAAGACACACCATGCCTGACACGAACAGAGACGGATATAAATAAGGATAATAGCCATAAAGCTTTTTGTAGAGAAATCGACAGAATTTCCGCTGTACACGCTCAATCATCATACGATACTTGTCTTCGTGTGGATCCCAGATTACGGAGTTGTACTCTAAAATACTTCTAACAAATGAAAAGTACAACGCAATTATAGCACCCCTACTCCGAAACGGTATTGATTGTCGAATCACAAAACCCAGTGATTTGAAGCTCTTTTTGCATATTGTTGTGATATGTGCATTAAAAGTTAGGCTCGTGTCCAAAGTCAAACCCAAATCACGTATTTGAGTGACACGTTGTAGCGGGACACTACTTATTTCATAAGGATGGATATATGGAGAGCGTGAACGAGTAAATGTAATTGCTTTGCATTTAGATGCATTAAACTCTAAGTGGTTTCGGGCTCCCCAAGCTACAACACTATTAATGTCCCGCTGAAGTGCCTCACAGTCGTCTGGACAATCTATCCCCAAGAACAGCTTCAAATCGTCAGCAAACAAGAGACAGTGTGCCGCACTAACGACATTCGGCAGGTCATTGATCATAATCAAAAAGAAAGTTGGACCCAAGACGCTACCTTGATTTACACCAGAGCGAGTGTCATATGGGCTAGATTGGTAATTTCCTAACTGTACATATTGCGTACGATTGACAAAATAACTATCAAACAGATTCAATAGTTTAGGCGTGAATCCTACAGCTGCTAATTTCTGTAAAAGCAATTTAGGGTGGACGCGGTCAAATGCTTTTTTGAAATCAAAATAAGTCGCGTCCACTTGTCTTCTGTGATCCATTTCCATCACACAATAATCGACGAAGTTAATTAAGTTAGTGGCAGTTGATTTACCAGCTCTAAACCCATGCTGACACTCACTCAGTTGTTGTTTAATCTGTCTGGTGATGTGTTTGTTTAAAATAGATTCAAACAACTTGCCGAATGCCGAGAGCACGGCAATGGGTCTATAGTTTGTGATCTGAGACTTGGAGCCATCCTTAGGGACAGGTGTGACCCTAGACATCTTCCATAAGGCAGGATAGCTAGCCGTACTTAACGCCAAGTTAAAAATGTGCAATAGTGGTACCTCAAAAACATTAATGCAATCTTTTATTACAAAGGCAGGTACACCATCCGGGCCAATTGATGTTTGAGCCTTCAAGCGTTTTACTGCCTGGTACAAATCAGACTTCGTAATACTATCGATATGAATGCGAAAAGAGTACAAGCTACTGACAATTTGTTCAATAGTTGTAGATGGTGTCGGCTGCTCTGTCAAAAACGAAGATTTAAAATATGATGCAAAGGCGTTCACAGCATCCAGTCCGGAGACTGTACGGCCATCGTACTCAAAATCAAAACCAAATTGCTCCGAAGAACGCTGCGCCTTCACAAAATTCCAAAAAGACTTGGGATCCTTCTTTATACCCGCCTCTGCTCGATCTACGAAGTTGGCATAGGCCAACTTTATGAGTTCCTTCGTACGTTGCCTATAAAATTTGTACATTTCTTTATTGAACTCTAATTTAAATTGTTTGTACCTTTTTAAATGGAAGTACTTGTTCTTAATAGTGACGATTATTTCTGGCGTATACCACTTAGGATACACATACTTATTATGTACACTTAATTCCCGTTTTATAGGGACGTTTGCATTAAAAAATGTGTCAAGTTGCGAATAAAAATAATCTAAAGCGTCATTAGAACTTGTACACGCTAGCACATCCGACCACGATGTCGATGCCAAGTTGTCATATAAGGCATAAAAGTCCGCTTTTCTAAAATTCCACCGAGGCCGAGGTGAGTGTTGATATTGTGGCGACTCATAGCACGGTGGCGGCGGCCGAGCCCGCGCAGCCGCCGGCCGCTCAACACTCAGCCATTTAAAAGTGAATAGACAAGTACAACGTGTATAGTAAAAAATATGAAGACTGTTCGAACAGTAGAAAATGTGAATTATAGCATAAAGAGCCTATACTAGCCCATTGATTCATAACATAACATAACTGTACGAGTTTTATCCCCCGAAGGGGTGGGCAGAGATGTATTCCACACCCACATTTCACCAGTTATGTTTAGGTCCCAATGTAATAGGGGGCGAGCCTATTGCCATCATGCCGGGCGCATTATTAAGCGAGCGATAATTAACTTTTGATACACACATAACTTCGAAAAGTCAGAGATTTGTGCCCGGAGTACCTGGGGATCGAACCCGAGACCATCGTCTCGGCAGTCCGTTACGTACACCACTGGGCTATCGCCCCTTCATTACACCACTGGGCTATCGTCGCTTCATATCAATTATTAAATTATGTTCACGTTAAGGTAACTATTAACATAATTATATGAAAAGTTCGTCAGAATGTATTTGTGTGTGTATTTGTAATAAAAACAATTTAAAAGTAGGTACGTCCAGTCGCAGCATGTTCCAGTGGAAAAATTAACAGACTGCTACGTAGAGGGTCAAACGAACAAATTCACGGTGCGTACCACTGACATTTGGAAATATAATAATATTCTACTACATTTACACAACACCATCAATTAGGTTTCAGATTAGCGTATTTTTCTGCGTGTACACGGTCGTTTCAGCATACGCGCTTACACGCTCGCTACATTACGCTCTTCAAAATCTGAACTCGTGTAAACGGACATAATATTTCAGCGTGTTTGCTCGAAACGGTCGTAATATCATGTCAGTGTAAACATGGAATATGATGACTCGCGCTTGTTTGAGCTTAGGAGCGCGTCAAAGCTCGTCGAGTTTCGCGTGTGCACGCGCTTCCAAAAAGAGCTTGGATATACGAGCGTATAAAACGATAGTCTGAAACCGCTCTTATCATCACAATTCGAAGTAATGTTCGTATAAAATGCTTATGAACGCGTGCTAAACGGTGAAGCAAAAATATCTTCCTAAAGTGAGAATTGGCCTGTTGCTAGCATAGATTAGCATAGAACAAGGCTGATTAAAATGAATACTATATCAATTAAATTAAAGATACTACATGTCGTGATAAAGTCATAGTAAGTAAGCCAAAGTACCTAAACATGATCAGTATAAATATAGCATTCGCTTAGCCACATTATTATCACACCAACGTTGGCATAGCGAGCACCCAACCAACACGAATAACTTAACTATCTTTACTACCTACGAACGTTCAAATGATTTTTTTTGCGGCCCACAAGGGAGCGTAATTTTCTGATATTAGGTTTTATTAATTCCCAAATCGGATTCTATCTAACGAATAAATTGTACGGACTACCCTGTTACGACAGTTTTTGTAGACTTTCATATTATTAGTTCAGTGAAGCGAGGTAGTGATATCGAGGGCTCTTAATAGTAGACGGGTCTTTTACTATTATTATTTGGTGGTGTTAAAATCATAGTTTTTTTTTAAGTATGAAAATTGAAATCAAAACATTATATAAATTAGTAGCTATTGAGTAAAGATTATATTTCAAAATAAAGATATTTGGTAGATATATATATATATATATATATATATATTTTACTTGGAAAACAATTAATAAATAATGAGCCCAGTCGATGGCAATAGCCTCGCCCCCTATTACATTGGGACCAAAACATAACTGGCGAAGTGTGGATGTGTACCTAATACACCTCTGGCTATCCCTTTGGGGATAAAGGCGTGACGTTACATGTGATGTTATGTTAATTTGCAGTCACCAATTCACATCGCACCAAGATATAACAACACAATGTACACACAATATTTAAGACATAACTAATCTACTATGAGTGAGAGACACGTAATTCAAAATATTTTTATAAGTACATAGATTCACACTTTAAAATTTAATCAATATTGAAAATTTACTTTACAAGTTTACTCAACATTTACGCTAAACAAAAATACCTTTTAGGGATGCTATCAAAATGTCGATTCCGTATATAGTATACGTAACCGTACGAATCAAACACACGAAACCGAACTAAGTCCAGCAGTATTTATAAAGCCTTGTATACCAATAACAACAGGCTAATACAACGACAAATTGCTTTTTGTATGTTCTAGCAAAACTTTCACGTGGCCAGCGTAGGCACGGAAAAGAAAATGAAATAATCTTGAGCGTACATAGAAAGTAATGGGCATATTCTTAAAGGGAGCTCAAAGAGTATGGGTTTCTATTCACGGCACGTAGGTGAGTATATACATACATACCTTATAGTCAAATGGATATTTGGTCACTATCCATATTACTACTATCCCAATATCGAATTTAGACCAATGGACTCCCATTGGTTGAAGTCATTAAATTTACTCACTTTTTCTTAACGCGTGTTGACGGATTAAAGTAATAAGTGTCACCACCCCATTTCATGAGACACCATGCCGTAAGAAGCGACCAGGAAAATAAAGAAAGCAAATGTTAGTTTTGGGCGGAGACGGAAAAATCAACATGGTATAATTATATAGAAGGCTAAATCCTCCTATTGGATCGCAATTCCCAATATCCTATGACTATTAGTCACAGGATATCGGGAAGCAAAAAAACAGTGGTCCTTATCCAGCAGTGGACTACGGAGCGCTGCATGATAAGATGGTTTAGGTGGAATTCTTGTTTATTCATACCTACTTTGTTTTAGGTTCGATCTCTTCACAAAGATGCTATTTGAATTTCTGTTCTAAGCCTTAACAGGCTAACGTATAATAATAGTTTTACAAATAATACCCACATATCACGGTGTTATCCCATGGGTCAACTGCGCACCTTAGCGAACCTTTGCGGTGAATTAACCTCAAACAATTTATTTTCACAGTTAAAAAGGGACAATGACTACTTTAGTTATGGGGTTTTTAGTGATATTATTTGAGATATACCTACGTTATAATACAGAAAGGTTATTTATGTTAATTTTACCAAGAATTTCAGGCATTACTTACAACCCAATCATAGTTCCAACTATCCAATTATTTATCTTAACTATCCAGGGATCTGGACAAATACACATGCAATATGTATTTCTTCGAAAATCTGAATGTGTAGTTTAATTTCCACCAGTTAATTAATATGTTTAGGTCACAGGAATAGGTATACATTCTGTAGTTTAGATCAATATTGGGAAGCTTGAAGATACTGACAGCTAGTAAGGTCTTGTATGACAGCCGATACCGCTAGTTGAACGTATATTGTGTAACATGGAATTGGCGACTTTGCCGAGTACTGAAAAGTTAGTATTGGCGCCATGGATGCGTGGCAGATTACACTCCATGAGCCGTCGTCAGTATATAAGCTGATAAACTGCAAAAATTTTTTCTCTGAGATAAGATTGAAAAAATATTTATCATTTCTAGCGAGGGAAACGTCTAACCGCGCGTCTATCAAAGCGCGGCATATTGTGAAATCAACACGTAACATGTTCTGTTAATCCACAGATACTTTGTGTGCTTGAAGCCCGAAGCTTATGTAACTTCGCAAACTGTCTTACGACTTGGTAAAAGTATGGAACGCCAGATTCTTCGCGATGAATGTGTAACTCGATTAAGTTTCGCTGAATTTTTCTCGCGAGTTTGTCTTAAATAAAAATAAGAATGCGGAATACGGATGTTGAGAGAATAAGAAATTATGTTTATACAAAATATGATTCGAGATGGGTGGCTATTGTAAGAAAAAAGAGGGCCAAAAATACACGAAAATAAATATGAACATGCAAAAACCTAACAAAACCAAAAAATATGGCAGCTACGAAAACCTTTACACCAGTCTCGACGTTATTCTTTACATTAAATCATAAGCTCACTTGTAAAACTTCTGTTAAAATTGATGTCAGATCACCGAACCAAATGTAATCATTAGGCCCAGCGTTGGAGAACAATATACACTTTGCATATTACAATCATTAATCATTTACTCCGTGAATGAACGGCAGTCAGGTTTCAGTAGCAGACAAGGTTAAAAATCAGATATCGAATGAGGACGACCATAATAATATAGACAATGCAGAAAGAATATTGACTCAGAGTAAAACAGACTTTGGAAAATAAAATATTTATGTTTCACATCGTAAAACCATATGAAGATTTTCGAATGCAATCAACATTAAACAATGGATATTGTGTATTGATTGATCTTGTTCCGATGAAATGTGAATAAGCATACGGTGGATACTAAATGGAAAATGATGTGTTTTGAAACAATAAAATTTTTATCCATTTATTAGCTCACAAAATATGGGTATATATACAGATATAGGATACATAATATGAAATCGGTAGCCACATATTCACCATTTCTGGCATGTGAAACATAATTATATTTACCTACTTAAGATAAAAACAATTATTTATATGTTAATTACATAAATTATTTATGATATTATTAGTACTAGTATGACTTTAATTTATTACTTCTGTTTTCACATGAAATTACAAAATATTAAGGCCTTATCACTAATTATTTAGAATATTATATTTTTCTATTAACTTAACACAAGTAAAAATTATTTTAATTTAAATATTCTTGGATGCTGTAGAAACTTATAGGTAGATATTTCAGATCGTCTGGCAAATTAATAAACATTTTGATGGACATAGGATAGCAGTTTCTTTTGTATTGTTCAGTACATATATTAGGTAAAATTAGTTTGTTTGGATATCGTGTGTTAAAACTACAATGGTTTCTAAAAGTTTTGTACAATTCTGGATGAGTCTTTACAAAGTTACACCTTTCAAAAATATAAATTGATGATGCAGTGAGTAATTTTAAGTTTTTAAAAAGGGGTTTGCAAGATGTTGTGGATTCTATATCATAAATTGTCCGAATACATTGCTTTTGTGCTAGAAATATTTTATTAAAATCGACTGAACCACCCCATAACCGAAAATTTTATGCCACTTATTATGATAAGCGACTCCAGTAAGACGCCAAAGTGTGTAAACATATTTGTATATTTTGAGCATATTTTATCAATATGTGTTTCCACGATAGTTGGTTATCAAGGCTTATTGCTAGGAACGTAACCATTTCCGACTCTATTAAGGATTTATGGCAGTATGAAACAGACAAATTTATTTTTTCTTCTTTTTATTTTGTCTTTTCTATATTAATTTTCAAATTGCTTCATGGGTTTCTACTTCATGCATATTGATAGAGATGCTCATTATATTATATAATAATAATATGCAGCTCAGCTTTGTTAACTTTACTTATGTTGTTTAGTCTCTTTAGGCAAATAAAATTGAGATGATATTGCTTGCGCATTCTTTGATTATTATTTATCAGTTCCAGTCTTTCAGTACAGTTTTTATCTTACATTATCGCTATTCGTATTTAATCATTATCATTGTCGTATTTACAAAATACGATTAAAACGGTATACTTATAAGAATTTCGAAGGGCTTTCTGTTTCCAATTTTCGTCAGCAGTATTTTACATATTCCTCTATTACATAAGCCTTCTTTTTTCGATTACTTTATATATTTAAAACCAAATAGTTTTAATATTTGATTTATTCTTCGTTAGAATCCCTCACTACGCTCGGGATTCTATTCTAGAATTCTTCGCTGTTGCCGAAAATATGAAATGCTACCGAACCACGTTTATCTTCGTCAAATCATGCTCAAAAAGCGATTGCTGGTACTTATTAATATCAAAGTAATCTGAAACGGTACAGTACCATGTTTTAGGTTTTGGCTATTAAATTATCTAAAATTGCAATCTCCTGCCTAAGTCCAAGGGATTCACCATCCAAAACAGCACCTTTCATTTCATAATTATCTTTTACAACCACAACACCTTCAGCATCTCTTGCATTCAATGTTTTTCCCAAAACGCCGATGTCATTGTAATTTTAATAAGAATTCCGTGGAACTCCGCCATACTACGAACCACTTCAATGAATGAAAATGGGGTTTTAATGATGGCCTGAAAGAGCTCAATCTCGGATACGCCTTTATATTTGGGTCATATAATTACGGTTAAATTGCTCTTTGTTTTGTAACAACCGGTTCAGTTTTTGGAACGAGTTTGTATTTTTTATTATTTAGTTGTTTCGGAATCGTATGAAAATTTCTTTGTCTGACACGTGACAAACCACTTTACACTTTTTAATGTTTTATATCCTTTTGAAATAAAGGCAGTTATCAATTTGACCTGTAAAAAGTTAGATAACATTGAAAATTAAACTCTAGTAAATTGTAAAGTCCCCCCGTGGGATCTCCACCTTGTCGTGGTGAGGTGGCTCAGTAACCGTGGTTAGGTCACCCACGGTGAAGCTAAGCGAGATCCCGGGAGTAGACGCTCCGCATGGGCTTGACGAAGGACTGCGCAGGATGCATCCAATGCTGCGTGTGCGAAGGACAGTTAATCTGTCCCTCGCAGTCGGGCGAGGTCGCGGGAGGAGAGGCGTGTCGGTATTGCGTTGCCGCGCGCCCTATCTCCCGCGACCAAATAGGGGCGCACCATTGTTGCGTCGCGGTCGGGCCGCAGAGGAATAAGAGATGCGGTGTTTCGTTGCCGTCCTCTCTATCCTCTGCAGCCGCTGGGTGTTTTGGCGGCGAAGCCCAACACCTTCATCCGCCGCCAAGGGGGTATTGTTCGGGGCCCGCCTGACTATCTGGCGGGCTAATACCCGTCGGGGGGTAGCGAGGAATGCTTCGGCGATAGCCGACCCTGCGACACACGGGTACATGAGGAACACGGGTTGGTTTTTAGTCAGTATGAGTCTGACAATCCCCTTCGCCCTTCCCCCAGCGCGGAGGGACTCCATGAGGATTTTCCAACCCGACACAAAAAAAAACAAAAAAAAAACTAAATTGTAAAGGCAGCGATAGTTAGCACTTAAAGAATGCTACATAGAGAGTATTGAGTCTGTTTCGAGTCTTCGTAGTTAAGTGTGTCCTCAAAATGATCATCATCGCTTGTACCGTCAGCGTCGCCTCGCCCTCGCAGAGCACATTAAGCCGGCGATCCCGGTTGTCATGAAGATCTTTCATGTATTTCTATTATAGGCTTTTTCTTTGTGACCGCTGATTGAATGTTTGTAAGGATCCTCGCAATATAGCTATTTCTAGCAGGTTCGCTGCCACATGGAAAGTAGAAACTTACCCTCGGTGCCAAAAGAGTTTTTTGTTTGATTGACTTTAAAAGTGATTGGTTAAGATTATTATTATATTTTTATTTAATATATTTGGAGATTTTACTGTATTTTGAGCGAGGTCAAAACTGCCGTTTGCCGAAAACGATAGTTATTCACCTCGCTCAAAATACATAGAAGCTAGCCCGCACCGGTAAATGGCTGGCGCCACGCGCCACACCACATTCCCGCACCGGTGCGTGCTCGGCAGCGAAGCTGCCCTATATATAAACTGTCCCACTGCTGGGCACGGGCCTCTTCTCGCTATGGGAAGGGTAAAGCCATAGTCCATCACGCTGGCCTAGTGTGGGTTGGTAGATTTCACATGTCTTTCGAGAACATTATAGAGAACTCTCAGACATGCAGGTTTCCTCACGATGTTTTCCTTGAGCGTTTAGCAGTCTGTCAGTCTCTCCACTAGGCTATTGCTGTCCTGCTCATCACAAGATAAAATGGAAACAAATATTTCACACGAAAACATATCAGTCAACAAGCATGAATAGCAAATGTCGACGGAAAGTGATGCAAAGAAAGTTTAATGTTCTAAGCTCTGTAGACATATTTACGTAATACCTTTATGGGTATACGTACTTAACCGCTTGACCACGCACAAGTGACTATTCTCCCTTTTTCGAAATTCCGTAGACCGCGCACAAGTGAATATTTTCCCTTTTTGGTTACAGCGCTATACTCGGTCTGAATTTACTGTTTCTTTCTATTGCGTAATGTTTTAAATCCTTTTTCTCTGTTCTATTCAAATCATTGAACATTTCTTCATGCTAAAAATACGAAGCGAGTCTTAAAATCGTTAACCCGGAACGAAAAAATAATGTCAAATGCCACTCTTTGTTTCGCGCGCTCCGTGATTACGTGCTAATCGTATGCGTGTAATTAAATATTTTTATACTATGATACATGTTTTTTTTTATTTAATTCGGTGTAGATAGAATCCATCTACAGTGAAAACTGATAAAATATGTATGTCAACGATTAACTTTTTAAAATAATCCTGTTTAAAATACACAAAGTGTTTTTTTCAACGACAGTCAATGTTCGCTGCTAAGTATAATAAATTAGAAACTAAATATCAACAAAGAATTCATACGACTTGAACGAGTCATTTATAAGGTTGAAGAAAAACATCACTTCAACTTACTCATCTTACCGACTTATCAACAATAAATGTTTATGTTAGCGCGCCCATCTGGCGAGTGGCAGCGTGACATTTTGTTTAGAATGTGAGCGGTCGAGCGAATTCGTCGAATTTGGCGCTAGCGGTCAAGCGGCTAATAATATCACTGCGTTGCTTTGACGGAATAATATTTTTATCAGCAAAAGTTTGTATAAATTCATCAAATTAAATTATAATGTAATGGTAACATAACAAAGAATGGGTATAATGAATTGATCAGCCTCTGCAGTTGATATGGACTTATGAATCATAATTTATTTGCATTTAGAGCAATTATAATAATGCAAAGAAACCAATCATTTGCGGAAAGAATACAATGCAAACACGTACTGCGCACCACTGAATTTGTGAAATATTTATTTTTATTCGACGCTTGCCTTGTCCTTCATGAAGTGTCGTTACTAGAATTAAATACAATATCCTCGAAATCATTTAACTTGTCTACTTCTCAGTGAAATATTTTCTATAAAATCTGGTTAGACTAGAAAATGATATTCGAAGGCGAACTCCAAGGTCAAAACCTGGGATCTAAAATAACGCAAGGCTGATTACGATGAGGATAATATAAGCATTATGTCATGCTTACATACTCTTTCAGTTTAGGAAACATACTCAGACTAATAAATAATACCTGCAGTCGTAAAATTATCAGTTTACAAACTCAACAAACAATAACTGTCAAATAAAATAGAAGATCACATAAATGTACTGCACTTGCCCACAATATGGTAGCAATTTTTCCACCAAATGGACATCGTGTACCTCCAACAAACAGGGATATAAATCAACAACATTACAAAGGTGCAAACATGTCATATTTTACACATTTCAACTCAAAATGGCTGAGAGTGTTTATTATGTACTCTACAAACGCTTTTATAAGTTGTACTTACAACTGAGTTGCTAATAAGTTTTGAGTGAATTTACTTTGTGTTGAATATAAATATGAGTGGATTAACTTTGTTTTTAGTAATAAGTTTGAATAAAAAGTTTTCAAGTGTGTGTCAAACGCACGTCAGATTCCGTTCTCGCCGGCATTTTGGAGTCACAAATGACACCGCTCACCTCACGCCATTTGGCCCAGGCTGCCGAAATGCGTGCCTTGACGTCGCAATCGATGTCACCAGACGCGTGCAGTACTGATCCCAGGTACTTGACCAGATCCTTTCACTGGGCAATGTCTCCGCCTATACGAATTGACGCGGGATCAGTACTGTTGCAGGCCAAGTACTCGGTCTTCGCCACGTTTATTTTCAGACCGCCGTTCTCAAGCGACTCTTTCCACGCATTTACACGCCGCACCAAGCGTCCCCTGTCCGCATCCGCCAGCGTGATATCATCAGCATACATGAGCAGCCACGGGGGCTGCTCATGTGAGTTTCTGATGCTGTCTGACAGTACGTCTAATATGACACTGAATAGGTACGGACTAAGGACGGAACCCTGGTGGACCGCGACGGTGATGGGAAAGGTTCTTGTGTCGCCAACAGCAGTCCGAACTACGGAATCGGTATTGGAGTACATGTCTCGGATGATGTCAATATATGCTTCTGGTACACCTTTGGATCTTAGCGCCCACCAGATCATCTGTCGCGGCACACAGTCGAAGGCCTTCTGCATGTCTAGAAACAGAAGATGCAGAGGCGTATTCTTCGACCTGTACCGCTCCATGACGATCCTGAGGGCGAAACTTGGGTCCATGGTGCCGTGACCAGGGCGAAACCCATATTGACACTCCGAGACTGTGGTCTCCTGTCGGATCCGGGAATCGATGATTCGCTCAAAGAGCTTTAGGGTATGGGACATCACCTTAATACCGCGATAGCTACTGCACTCCTGTACCGATCCCTTGCCTTTACTGGGACCGGACAACACCGCTTAAGGGTTAAGCCTTTCGACAGGGTAACCCATACATACATACATACATATCGTCACGCCTTTTATCCCCGAAGGGGTAGGTAGAGGTGTATTTCTACACCCACTTTTCGCCAGATATACTTTAGTCCCACGTAATAAGGGGCGAGCCTATTGCCGTACCGGGCACATTTCCAGACTCCGTGCTGCTACTGAGAATTTCGTGACAGAAAAACCCAATAACACTGCTCGACCCAGGAATCGAACCCGGGACCTCCCGATCCCACGCGCACATTTATGCCGCGAGACCAACGTGGCAGTCGCATAAGGTTTGATGTCGAGTTTTCCGTCTCTACGCAAAGATGGTATTTGCATCGTGTTATCCCTTAGTCGCCTCTTACGACACCCACGGGAAGATAGGGGGTGGTGACACTTGTATTCTATGCCGTCAACCACACGGCTTGTTAACCCATACATGGGGTAACTAATATAGCAGGGTAACCCTTTGTTCGAGTACACCCGGAAAACCCAGCGAAATGGTTAACCCCTTCATTATGGTAGCCACGTGAAGGGGTTAAGCCTTTCAATGACTTAAGCCTTTGAAGGAGTTACCTTAATGAAAAGCTTTTATTTGGGTTACCCTGAATTACCTAATAAATTTGAGCTGCATATAGGCAGGTATTTGCACCCAAGCGGCGCCTCACTGCTTAACTATTTTTATTCAGTTATAAATTTGACAACAAGTGACGAGAGGCCCCACTGTGTGCGAGTTGACGACGAGATTTAAAGCGCGGTAATTCTTATCTATGCAGTATTGTTACTAACTTATTTCACATACCTTTTGTACTTACTTGAGTTTCTAGTTTTGTGATTGTATAAATATTATATAATTTTGTTTTATCAATAATAAATTAAATGCGTTGTTTGTCAGATAGGAAGTGTTCAAAAAATTCAATAAAAGTCAGACATTGTTGAAGTTTATACCTACTTCTTAGGCGCGATGAAAAAATTATGAGAGTCAAATTTTACGATGCGCGCGCATGTCTGACACAAAATTCTCACGGGAGAAGTTTTTAGATAAAAAAAAAATGTATGGGTATGATTGTCGAAGTTTTCATGGATTCTGATCACGAAAACGACATCTATTTGGGAATCCAAGATGGCAGACGGGACATTTTGAATAAAATTAATATGGGTATCATTTTCAGGGTTTTCATGGATTTTGATCACGAAAATATCATCTATTTGGGAATCCAAGATGGCGGCCGGGAAATTGAAAAAATATGGGTATTATTTTCGGCGTTTTCATGCATTCTGATCACGAAAATAACGTCTATTTGTGCATCCAAGATGGCGGACGGGAAATTTTGAATAAAATTAATATGGTATCATTTTCAGGGTTTTCATGGATTCTGATCTTGAAAATGACATCTATTTGGGAATGCAAGATGGCGGACGGGACATTTAAAAAAATATGGGTATCATTTTTGGAGTTTTCATGCATTCTGATAACGAAAATGACATTTATTTGGGGATCCAAGATGGCGGACGGGACATTTTTAGTAAAATTAATATCTTTAACATCATAATAATAATTGGTCCAATTATCATTTGGCATCGTTTTACTGTGTCAACTTTTTTGAAGTTATACTTCTGTAGGCACGTTATGAAAAAATGATGAGAGTGATATTTTACGTTGCGTACACATGTGATACAAAATTCTCACGAGAAAAGTTCTTAGTTTCTATATTCATAACACAAAATCGTCACATAGCCCGATCGACTCTGCGGTGACTGGTTATATGCCAAATGTGTGACTAGAAGTGCATAGGTTTGACGACGTAGGTATTATTTTCAGACAAGTTAAAATACTGTATATAACTCTACCGTGTTTAAAACTGGGCACTTTAAATAATAAGTCGATGTCAGAATTTCACGAGTTACCTATTGAATGATACCTTTTGCAGTGCAGCTAGTCAAACGGACAGCAGCGTCACTGGTGCGAGAAGCACTGCGATCACTAACATACATGCCCAGCGTTGTGATTACGGGGTGCAAATAATTCCCGGGTTATGCCGCCAGCACCGACTGACCATGGCTACGTAGCCAGCGTGCGTGCGTTATACGTATAACGCACGCACGCTACGTCTCGATGAACATCTGGCACAACTGGAAGAAGAACGGGAAGTGTATAACCGCTATATGCTGCTGTGCCACCTGTGTGCCAGCAACACTAAGCGAGTTCAAGAGGCGATCAGGCGTCTGCAAATGTGCCAAAGAGATTTGACAATGGAGGATGAGAGAATTGTCTGGTCTAAGCCTCAATTCTTGGAAGAGATCGAAAGGTTCTAAGGTCAGATAAACACGTCTCCGCGACCACATCCACTATTACAGTCACCTACACTTTTGTTTTTTTTTTTTCTCCTCATGTACCCATGTGTCGGAGGGTAGGGTTTCACCGAAGCATTCCTCGCTACATCCCGACGGGTATTGGCCCGCCAGATGGTCAAAAAAATCATCTTTAACGTCCGTACGTAACTTCGTACCTGCTCCTACCTAAATTAGGTCTTTTCGATAAATATCTATACTAATATCATATCATAAAGCTGAAGAGTTTGTTTGGTTGAACGAGCTAACCTCAGGAACTGGTCCTATTTGAATAATTATTTGTCGAGTTCGACAAATCACTTATCTAAGAAGGCTATATAACGCGTAGTCCTAAATAGGTGTTACCACAGTAATCGGTGACGAAAATCTTTGACCCGCGTGTGACGCCAGTGATTACTTCATATCATGGTCGTGGTCGCCCACTATAGGCAAAAGAGGCCTTCAGAAGGCCCAAGGCCTTCAGAGGCCGATGGAGATTGCTATCTCTGCCTGGCGTTGCCCTACGCGATAGAATTAGAAATGCAGTCATCTGCAAGAGAACCACAGTCGCCGGTATAACTCGAAGAACCCACGACTGTTGGCGTAGGAAAACAGGGTGGTCCACGACCACGAACCGGACAACGCAGTAACGGGCTACCGTTACTGCGTTGTCCGGTTCTACCTCCCACAAGGTGGACGGACGATGTTGTTAGGATCGCAGTTAAATCATTTTGTAGCGACACAGTAGATAGATTTATGTACCTATATGGTCAGGCACTATTTACCTACGGATTTTCCTCACTGCAACCGTTCATTTAAGTCATATTAACAATGTACCTATAAAGGCTGCTACACACTTTTGGCGTGCGGCACGGAATTTTCCGGGCGTTTGTGCCGCCGGCATCTGCCAGTCAGTTGTGACAGTGGTGTAGAACGACCACATACAAGTAGCAAGTTGCAACCCGCGCGGCACGACGCGCGACGGCATACCCGGGCGGCCGTGTCGGCGGCTCCTTCGTGCGGCAAAGCCCGCGGCTTTGTGTGCCGCCGGGTGCACGCGGCTTGGCCATGCAAAGCTTAACAATATGATCTTTGAATTTGTATTCAGGAATAGGTAGGTAGGAAGCAACAGGGGCCTCGCTGAGGCGCAAAATATTGTGGCCGAGGCGACTATGTTCACGCCTAGATTATACCACGCTACGCCACTGATTTGATGCATTATATTGTTAAGTGCCTACATAAAAACGGTGTACATTGTGTACAGCATCTTGCCTCGGCGTTCCTCGGCTGTGCCTTTTTCAGATAAAGTATTAAATTATTTTCAATAAAATAATAAGTAACGAGTTTCTACAACACACTTTAACAAAAACATTGCTAAATATCTTTTAATTACCTACCTAATTCTGTAGTTCCATCCAAGTTCCGAATAAAATGACGAATCAGAATAAACGAGTATGAACACGAAAAAGAAATAATAATATAAGAAAGTGACAAGCAATATTGAACTATAAGATCATATAGACAATAATTATTATTCCATGTTTACAAGTTGCTCGGTACATGCAATAAACGCGCCGCCGTGCGGTGGTTCTGCATATTCAAACTTATGCCGATCACAAAAAGTGCATATTACTATGTATCTGATTGGAATGGCTTACCCTGTTACCGTATTACAGGGTTTTGAAAGGGTAACCTCTTCGGAAGGTGTAACATTGCACCCGTTCGAGGGTGTAACCCGTTCCTAGGGTATTTTTTTTTAAGCGCTTAAAAAAACCCTTTCAAAAACCCGTTCTTTCCTTTTTGTTTCATTCAGACAAAAAACATCAATCTTTCTATCATCCATCATCTGACATACTTCATCCAATTTGCCGTTCATCCTTCCTCCAACGTTCAACGTATAATATAAACCGGTTTGCAGGCTTTCCGTATGCCGTTTTTCATCCTCGCGGGGAACAAGACGTGACGGGTTGCGAACCGCGTCGCCGCCGTATGGAGAAGAAGTAGCTTTTGTTCCCATAGCCTTCCCACGAGATGTAGGGATCTAGACTGTCCACCCCCGCAGAGCCCTTTACGGGGTTAAGGCGGAATATCAGCTGTGCCACGTGACCGCCAACACAGGCACCCTCCGTTTACGACCAGCTTGCCCTCTGGCCACGAATCCCTCGGCACGGGTCGGTTCACACCTTAGATCGGGGTTTAGTGTCAGGTAAGCTCCCTAGAAGTTGGTTTAATTTCGGAGTTTTCCTTCTCCTAGATAGGTTGCCAACCAAGGCTAACGAGGCCCATCTCCCCGAACGTTTGGTATAATTTCGGAGTTTTCCTTCTCCAAGACAGGTTGCCAACCAAGGGTAACGAGGCCCATCTCCCCAAAATACAATTTTAGATTGACATAATATATAAGTTTCCTTAAATTTAATATAAAATAGAAAAAACAACAACTGGCAATCGCGGGAAACTCAAAATTGGTCTTGGCCTTGGTAAGGCCTATGTCTGGCATGGAGGCTTAGTAATGGACATCTATAGTCTTATAATTTTAAAAATGATGAAAAAAGATCAGCATAAACTAGTTTTCTAATAACACCTAAATCTCAACCAAACTATTGAGCGATTTTATTTTATTTATTTTATTTATTGGACTTCATACACCTAATGTACTATGAGTCATTCTCTTACAGTCTACTTTGAGGTGATGCAGAGATATATGAAGTAGGTGCAAGCTGAAGTGTTCGGGACTAACATAGCATTATTTATACATTTATACATATCAATAACTACATACTAATTAAACAACATTAAATACAAACCTACATATATACGTAAAATATATATATATATATATATATATATATATATATATATATATATATATATATATATATATATATATATATATATATATATTTCGCCGTGTGGTTGACGGCATAGAATACAAGTGTCACCACCCCCTATCTTCCCGTGGGTGTCGTAAGAGGCGACTAAGGGATAACACGATGCAAATACCATCTTTGCGTAGAGACGGAAAACTCGACATCAAACCCTATATGACTGCCTCGTTGGTCTTGCGGCATAAATGTGCGCGTGGGATCGGGAGGTCCCGGGTTCGATTCCTGGGTCGGGCAGTGTTATCGGGTTTTTCTGTCGCGAAATTCTCAGTAGCAGCACGGAGTCTGGAAATGTGCCCGGTACGGCAATAGGCTCGCCCCTTATTACGTGGGACTAAAGTATATCTGGCGAAAAGTGGGTGTAGAAATACACCTCTGCCTACCTCTTCGGGGTTATAGGCGTGAGACTATGCATGCATGCAGATATATATATATATATATATATATATATATATATATATATACATTATTTATATATATACAATATATATGAATATATATAAATAAATATATATAAAATAAAATTATCTAGAGATATAAAATCTGCAATGATCCTGAAAGTTCAGAGTGTAAGAGCTCTCGTACTTTCGATTTGAATGTGTGTCTGCTGGTGACCGTCCTTATCTCTAGAGGGAGGGCGTTCACAGAAGGACAGATTGTATGGGAAAAGATGAGTGAATGAAGTCGAAGCTGTGTGAAGGACATAGGAGGAGTAGATTATTAGAGGAGCGTAGAGTTCTATTATGACTGGAATACAGATATTGAAAATGAGAAGTTAGATAGGAAGGTGTGTTAGGACACATCAAAATAGAGTAGAGTGTAATGAGAGTGCGCATACTACGGCGTTGATGAATGGGTAACCACTGCAAACGAGAACGATAAGCAGACACATGGTCATACTTGCGAAGATTAAAAATAAGTCGAATGCAGTTATTTAGAAGACGGTCAAGTTTATTGAGGAGGTCTGCATTCAGGTCGAAATATTACACATCACCATAGTCGATCACAGGGAAAATTAAGGTGTGCACAAGCATTATCTTAATTTTGGATGGTAAAACGTTCTTCAGGCGATACAGAGCACGAAGGGTACCGGAGACTTTTTGGCTAACATTAGTTACCTGAGCGCACCAATTTAAATTTGTGTCAATATGTAAACCAAGATCTTTGACCGCTGGACAATACTCGATAACAGCACCGTTGAATATTATAGGTGGCAAAGCAGTTTTGTCTAATTTGCTCAACGTTTTTTGGCTGCCCACAATTATAGCCTGACACTTGGTTGGATTTATCGTCAAACCGAAAGAGTTAGACCAACTACGTAAGTTTTTTTTTTTTTTGATAGTAATAGGCGGCAAACGGGCAGACGGATTGCCTGATGGTAAGCAATTACCGCCGCCCATGGACACAAGCAACACCACAGGAGTAACAAGTGCGTTGACGCCCCTTGGGACTAGGGAAAGGGATAGGATGAGGAGTGGGATGAGGGAGAAGGAATAGGGGATAGGGCCTCCGGAACTTTCACTCACCGAACGAAACGCAACAGCTTAGTTACTATTGCTTTACGTCGATTTTCTGTGAGAGGGTAGTACTTCTCCGGTCGAGCCGGCCCATTCATGCTGAAATCAGCAAGGCTCTACTACCTGTACTGTAAGTACTCTAGATCCCTATTAACAGTGTCAATGGCCGACGATATATTTTCAACGCTAGCTTGAGCATAAAGCTGCAAGTCATCGACATATAAATGATACGTGCATTGAAGATTCTGGGTTACGAGATTGATGAAAATTGAAAAAAACAAAGGAGAGAGAATACCGCCTTGTGGAACACCAGAGCCGATCTCACACCAATTCGATGAGGATTCGTCAACGCGGACCGCTTGCTGGCGACCACGAAGATAGGACGAGAACCATTCCAGTGCCTCAGAGGAGATCATAAGGTGGGAAAGGATAGCAAGGAGGATGTCGTGACTGACGGTATTAAAGGCATTAGAGAAGTCTACCAAAGCCAACACAGTGACTTTGGAATTCTCCATGCCCGACCTAATATCGCCAGTCACTTTGAAGAGGGCGGAAACGGTGATGTGGCCAGGTCTGAAGCCAGACTGTAAAGGGCTTAAAAGGTTGTTGTTTAATAAATATAACGAGTGGCTGCTTCTGAACGCTGGCCTAATTTTCACATTGTATTTACAAGTTAGGAATATTAATTAAATTCCACAAACCCTATTAGTGTTTTTCTAGGCGCATCTTGTCTAGGGGTTATAACTTCGGGAATAAAAACAAACTGCTGTCTCATCAAACTCGCCAAAGTAATTAAAGTTAAGAACATCGCAGTGTTTGGTGTTTCTGTAAAATAAAATATGGTGAAAATAAAGAACTCATTTATTTAAAATTTGTGGACACTTAAATTATATTAAAAAGTTTATTGGGACTTTTTACGCCAATTTTAATTAATTGTTCTAGCTACATTACCTACCTATTGGAATATACTTAGTCTGGCCATAAATATTGATACAATAAAAAAATATATTGCATTTGAATTTGGAATCTGTCATTTTTATACGATTGTTCATTTTGTTTTCTCGTTTTGGCGCCAATACATTGTTCAATATTTTGCGATATTAAAATGGAATGGGTTGATAAAGAAAACTGAATCGCTGTGATTGCATTACACAAAGTAAGTATGGGGCCAAAATTAATTTTTAAAACTCTCCTTACACTTGGTATTAGTCAAATGTTTGTGTACCAGACAATGATCTATTACTTATAACTAGATTAGCATGTCTGCTGACTAATACTGTTACAATGTTATTTTGTCAAATTTGCCGCACACGAAAGTAATATGAACGTGAAATGGGCAAATGCGTTGTGATATCTTGCAATTCTCGTAGAGAAAATAATTTACAAAAGTTCCGCATATCATTCCACATGTAAGTTGATTGTTTTTCACGATAGTTTGTGGAAAATGACCAAGTAAATCGCACATAATCGTTTTTATTTACAATGATACCAAGTAATAAAATGTTGGATCTCCCACTTTTACGGGAGTATCGTAATGACTGTGATGAGTGGTGTTGCCATTTGAGTATAGAAAATATAATATATCACATTCCTCATTTCATGATTGAAGGCATTCGTATTATAATAATAATCATTTATTTCGATTTATAAAACATATTATGAAAGTACATCAACATTAATTACAAACAGAACGTGCAACTGATTTGTGTACGTTGAGCCAGTGTCTCCATAACTTGCCACTCATATCAGCGGCTATAACGGCTAGGATACTATTGGCGCTATCCCGCACCCGGCGCATCAGGGATGCAGTTCTTTTGCGCATGATTTCATAGAAGTCATCTATGTGTGCCTCAGCGAACATCCCTGATGCGCAACAGAATCGGGGCAGCCCCATCAGTACCCTAAAGCCTTTATTGTACTGGACTCGTAGGGCATTGTAGGTCTTTTGCGTACATGTAACCCACAGGCTGCATGAGTAAAAGGTCTGGCAGAATGACCAGAATAACGTAATTTTTACTGGTGCGGTACAACGTGCAAACCTGCGAGCCACCATATTGCATCTCACTGACAATGCCCTACGTTCTTTTTCCACATCTATATCATCACATAAATTATCTGCAACCCAGTGACCCAGGTACTTAAATTCTTTAACCCAGTTAAGTGGAATCTCATCCAGTTTAACTGAGGTAACTGAGTAACTTTTATTACCCGCCTTAAAAAGCATTAGCACACTTTTATTTGTATTATACCTAAGTCCATGGGCTGCGGCATATGATTCACACACTTCTATCAGTTTGTTCAAGCCACTTATCGATGGACTCAGCAAGACCATGTCATCCGCATAACTGATGTTGTTACACATTTGCCAATGAATGGAACAGCCGACGTTGGTCTTATTGAGTTCAACGATCAGCTGGTTTATACATAGATTAAACAATTTTGGTGATGTAATACCTCCCTGCCTGACACCACAATCTAAGTTATATTCATCAGAATATGAGCCTGCCCATCTAACAATATTTATCTGCTTACTGTACCAATATTTAAAAAGATGTAAAAGCCCCGTCGATACAGTCATCTCTGTCAACAGTTTGTCCCACAGGATGTCATATGACACTAGATCGAACGCCTTTGACAGGTCCAAAGACAGGCGTATAGAGGAGTATTTCTACTGGTATAGTACTGAACCGCATACTTGAGACACAAGATGGCAAACTCAGTTGATAGTTTGGGCTGAAAACAAAACTGTGCGTCGTGCAGTTCTACATGTCCATATAGATGTTTATCAAGCAAGCAGTCCAAGAATATTTTTATTAAAACAATATTTTTTGTTTCTGTTTAATACTTTAAATATTCAATTAATTTATTAACTTTATATATATTTTATTTATATTTGCCTATAAAACTGTGATTTACTTATTACAAAATAATTTCATTAAAACTTTTGTAATTTAGGAATTCCATTTTTGGCACCATATTCTTAGCATCTTCTTCATATACCTACTTTATCGTAGAATACATAAAATTCTAGGAGATACGTCTAATATACATTTTTAAACCTCGGTTAAGCCTATTACTGTTTATGCAACCTTGGTAGAATGACTTGAGCCTGAAAGAGATGCCTTCATTTTCTGAGTGAGCTGATTTAATTTATAATATTAATACTTTTTAACAAATGTTGTCCGTTTTATTGATCCAATTTCTAACAATGATTTTGTTGCTGACTATTCAGATATGGATTTCTAAACATACAGTAAATATGGTGAGACAGTGGATGAATAAATTATACATACCCATAAACACAACCTTCTGTTAAGTAATACGAGTAGGTAATAAAAAATGGGAAAATATTTTTAAATTGGAGAACACCGCATTTCGCGATGAAAGGTCAATTGTCATCACTTTTGAATTGACCTTAGACTATATAAAGAAAGAATATATATCATAATTGCAAGCACGCTGTACATACATACATACATACATACATAGACTCACGCCTGTTTCCCGGAGGGGTAGGCAGAGACTACGGAACGCCATTTGCAACGATCCTGACATATCTCTCTTGCTTCATTCACTCCCAACAGATTCCTCATGCACGCTGTACAGTAAGTATTCCTTAATTTTACTTATTCTAAATAACAAAAAAGAACCATACTAAAACACATTGGGGCGAAGTCAATATACACTAACTCAAAAGACTAAGACTCTATCTGGCAACTTGTTGCCATAATGACACTTGGCATGTCTTGTCAACTGTCACAAACGGATTACCGGGGATTACGGAGTTGAGTTGAGTAATTGAGTTAGCTGACATCTGACATTTATCTGCTACGTGTCACCACGTGACTCGCCACGTGTATCTATTCACACCAGAGACTGAACAATTTATAATTATTATTTTAATAAATACAATTAACTTAAACAATAATAACCGCATGAGTATTATACACCAGGTGCCGCAATTCGGGCTGACACTCAGCAAACACTGCGATGGACGCCATAGTTCCAATCACAGTACTGATTTTCAGTGCCACCACGTATTATGTCAAAAGGCCACTGAAACGTGATGGTCATCTTCCTAGAATCTACGTACCATTATATATGGAACATGTACAACTAGATATGATTACTTAAGTACACCTTACAACATGTGTTTTATAAGTTGTGACGTCGTTGTGACGTCGTGATGACACCGCCGCCCGGCCGCCTGCATCCTTCGCCCCTCACCTCAGACACCACACCTCAAGGCGACTATAAATACTGAAGCGCTGGCTGCGCCCGGTCTCTTTTTGGCTGCACTCGACGACATCGGCTCGAAAAGCTAAGTACATCAGCTGCTACTCCTGAGCGACCATCGGCAGGCGGACCCTCAACAAATCCTTAACCATCGCCGAATCACGCGACCCTGTTAAAATCTTTGCGAATAACATTTTTTTAGTAATTTTTTCAGTAGTGAAACGCTTGCTAAATGATGTTTAGATTTACTTGAGAATTAAATCAATTTTTATTGTAACATTTAACCACGTTTCTCATTTAAACACACCCTAAGTAGGGATAACGTTACAGTGGTGCCCAACGTGGGGCACGAACCCACGACCCTGAGATTAAGAGTCTCATGCTCTACCGACTGAGCTAGCGGGAAAATATAGGTAGGGTTTCGTTGAGAATCCGCTGCCGGTGAGTCCTTTTTTTTTTAACTGTGTATGTGTGAAATCGTTCCAAAGCAGTGTGTGATTATTTTAGTGGCATATATTGTTTCTTTTTGCTTGTTCTATTGTGCTCGGGAAGTCAGTGGTGTTGTGCCGATCACAATAGACATTTTCTCTTTTTGTTCTGTTGTGCTCGGAAGGTCGGTCGTGTTGAGTCGGTCACAACAGACAAATTTTTGCTTACTACGCTTGGTAAGCATTTTTATATTATAACTATTTCTGTTGCCGCGTGTGGTAATTAATTTTGTATCAACCGCATAAGTAACAAGTTATAATCGTTTTGCTTGCGACCACGTGTCAACTAAATGACGCGCTGTGGTCACATTCATTGATCGCATTCTTTGTATTGCGATTTATGGCCTCGCGTCCTCTAACGACGAGCTAAGGTCACCTTCGTTGATCGTATGCTTCGCGATTAACTTTTTTAAATGCCACTACGGTAATTAATCGCTGCTGGTAATTATTGCTAATAATTACTGATTTGGCTGACTTATGGAACGAATTCACACCCTTCTTTTTCCTTTTTCACATCTTTCTACTGTAACCTTCTGCTAGCGATTTTGTACGGCGATATATTTCTATAAAGTAGATATTATTAAATACTTTTACCGCCTACTACGGCGATTATCTTTTAAAATTAACTATTCTTTTTCTTTCTTACTAAGAAAGTTGCATCTTTGTTATGCCACGTTTACTTATTATAGTTGGACTGGCTGAGAATGAACGTACCTAAAGATGCTAGCGTATTATATACTAGGTATTTAGCTGGAATTCCGCGTCATTTATTAATAAAATGTACACGTGTCACATGCAGGTTGCTCACTAACAATAATGAACGAATGTAATTATTGTCTATTTGGTATAGAAATACGAATATCATCGTATAATTATTAGTTGTTCGTTTTGTCTAATGTTTATTTTGCTACAATCGTTGTTTTTGGTCTTCGATTTTATCTTCTTATTGAAGCCTATGGCTATGTTATTTGAAAATGCATCTATTTATGCATTTACTGTTCATTGTGAACTCAAACATAAAATTCCTGCGTCACAATTATTGAATTATATTTTTTTTTGTGTCGCTAGGATTGTTTCTTTCAATGTCTGGTTTCTATTGAAATATATAAAACATATAATGATAAATAAATGATAAAATTAAACCGCTGACAGCCGGATAAATACTTAATTATCAATATATAACTTGTTTCCTTTATACAAAATGCTTTGCATCTGGTTTTACTAAACCATCTTAAATAGTGCTGGTTATAATGTGTTCTTGTGTTTACGCAAATGTTATTATATCAAACTGAATTTATCAAACTTAATTCAACTAAACTAACTTTAACTAAAGTGGGTATTTGCACATAAATTGAATCAATAACTTCTATTCTTGAATAACTAAGTGGATATTTACATATGAATCAAATAAATAATATTTATACCTCATTAAATAACTAAAGTGGCTATTTACATATGAATCAAATAAAAAATATTTATACCTCATTAAATAACTAAAGTGGCTGTTTACATACAAATTAAATAACTAATTTCAATACTTAAATAACTAATGTGGGTATTTCTACATAAATCAATAAATTATATACTTTAATAACTAAAGCAAATTAATTTCTCCTCTCACCAAATTTCGACCCTCAACAAATCCTTAACCATCGCCGAATCACGCGACCCTGTTAAAATCTTTGCGAATAACATTTTTTTAGTAATTTTTTCGCTAGTGAAACGCTTGCTAAATGATGTTTAGATTTACTTGAGAATTAAATCAATTTTTATTGTCACATTTAACCACGTTTCTCATTTAAACACACCCTAAGTAGAGATAACGTTACAAAGTAACAAGGGAATACTCAAATAGCAGGTATGCCTGTTTACTAAGTTTCTAAATTTAATTTACTTGTTTGCTCATAGAGGATAATATGACATTATTTTCATTTAATGTTTAATTTTTCAGGAGTTCCTGCAAGTACCCAACCAGACATTGAAGCAAAATACTAATATACTGTAAGCAATCCAAACTAATGTTTATTATTTATTTTTTTTATTTTTTATATCGTCACGCCTTTTATCCCCGAAGACCCCTTCGGCAGAGGTGTATTTCTACACCCACTTTTCGCCAGATATACTTTAGTCCCACGTAATAAGGGGCGAGCTTATTGCCGTACCGGGCACATTTCCAGACTCCGTGCTGCTACTGAGAATTTCGTGACAAAAAAACCCAATAACACTGCCTGACCCAGAAATCGAACCCGGGACCTCCCGATCCCACGCGCACATTTATGCCGCGAGACCAACGAGGCAGTCTAATGTTTATAAGAATATATATTATATACGGGAATTAGCGCGAACATGCATTAGGTATTTACATATCTTATTTTGCTTGACGTTTCGAGACGGTTGCACGTCCCGTGGTCGCAAACTGACTGGTGTGGCGATGTCATGTTTCCGAGTGCGAGGTAGAAGATTCTATTTCTACCCCCGGGTTGTTGATTTTCGAAGTACCGGCGCAAAACACACTTACCGTATCTGTATATTGAACATTCGCCGACTGCGCGTTAAAGTGGGGTGTTGTTAGTCAAATCACTGGATGCCGACACTGGCCGATGACAATTTGATGCCCTCTTCCCGATTGAAATTTTCATGTTTTCTGATTTCGATCGCTTCACGCACAACACTTGAGTAAAAGTGGCGTTCCGTGGAGAGGACTTGGGGACGATGAAATTCAATCCAGTGATTGGTGCCCGATTGAAGTATATGTTCCGCAATGGCCGATTTGTTCGTTTGACGGTTCTTTACAGCTGCGATGTGCTCCTTTATACGTTCAGCGATAGTCCGCTTCGTTTGCCCTATGTAAGAGCTTCCTCAGCTGCAGTTGATTTTATAGACACCTGGGGTTTGTAGCGGCAGAACATCACAACAAAATGTCGCGATTGGGACTTATTACCTACGTGTGTGCGTATTAAACCACGTAGTGATATCGCATTTTCCCGTAAAATTCTGTATAACGCGAGTGTACGTCTCCTGAGACAGTTAAGATACGGTTAGTGTGTTTTGCGCCGGTACTTCGAAAATCAACAACCGGGGGTAGAAATAGAATCTTCTACCTCGCACTCGGAAACGTGACATCGCTACACCAGTCAGCTTGCGACCACGGGACGGTTGCACGTCCCGTGGTCGCAAGCTGACTCAGAGAGAGGTCACAGAAAAAAATTGTTTACGGATGAAAAAATTTTTACTATTGAGGAACATTTTTAAAAATAAAATGACCGTATTTATGCTCAAAGCTCTAAAGAAGCTTCCTAATTAGTCGACAGATTGCAACGCGGGAATTATCCGACTTCCATGATGGTTTGGTGGGGTGTTAGCTATGAAGGAGTGAGTGAGCCGAATTTTTGTCAAAAAGGTATCAACATCGGCACAAGTGTATCAAAATACCATTCTTGAGAAGGTAGTTAAGCCCCTTAACAACACCGTGTTCAATAACCAAGTATGGTCCTTACAGCAAGACTCAACACCGGGTCATAAAGCTCGGTCCACGCAGTCTTGGTTGGAAGCGAACATTTCGGACTTCATCAGAACTGACTGGCCGTCGTCTAGTCCCGATCTTAATCCGCTGGATTATGATTTATGGTCAGTTTTAGAGAGTACGGCTTGCTCTAAGCGCCATGATAATTTGAAGTCCCTAAAACTATCCATACGATTGGCTGTGAATAATTTTCCCATGGATAGAGTGCGTGCTTGTATTGATAATTGGCCTCAACGTTTAAAGGACTGTATTGCAGCAAATGGAGACCACTTCGAATAAGCTTTTTATATTTTAAATTGTTTTATATTTATGTATTAAACTAAAACGCTGGAAAAGTAATAAATGTTATTTGCAATTAAAAAAAAATTTCTTTGTTACAATATTTATGGCAAGACTACGTATACCTCGTACCAGTACCCGTTGTCCGATAAAATCGCGTTGCTTCTTCCGATAAGAGTATCCCGAAAGGCAATATGAAATAAAGTTAATCACTAGCAACAAAAGTTAACTACAAGCCTCGTGGAGCGACCAACAGACTGCTACGCAGAGGGTCCGGTCCGGGTTCGAATCCACGGCACGCACCAATGACTTTTCGGATTTATGTGCGTATTAAATTGTTAATTATCGCTTACTAAACAGTGAAGGAAAACATAGTGAGGAAACCTGCATGTCTGAGAGTTCTCCATAATGTTTTCGAAAGACATGTGAAGTCTGCCAACCTGCACTAGGCCAGCGTGGTGGACTATGGCCTTACCCTTCTCATAGTGAGAAGAGGCCCGTGCCCAGCAGTGGGACAAGTTTATATACAGGACTGACGATGACTATAAGAGCTTAAATTATTATAATGAAGCTAAAAAAACTTAATATATTGATCTAATAAATATTTTCTTTATAAAAAAGCAACGAAACCTTAAATCGAATTATTAAAGTTTCAAGCTTAGCTATTTGGCCGCCATGATACCATATCTTTGTAATGAAGCCCGCAAGCGGGGCAGAAAAATGAATACGTTTCAAAGTTTCAAAGATATCATCTTTCTGAAGGAACTTCTTAATATCCCCGCGCAACAGTTCAAACTTTTCCCTCTTATTTCTTTCCGATAGCCACTTGACGACAATTACGTCTACTTTTGTTAAAAAGGAAGGTACGGTCTTTATAACAAATGAATTTTAAAAATGTTGTTATTATCTTTAAAAATGTTCTAGGTTGGCAACTCTTTGAATTTCAACCAGTGATACGGTACTGTGGTTCGTTGCATTAGATTTAAGTCCGATATTTTCTTTTGGAAATAAATGGTTAAATAAGTACAGGAAGATTTATGGAACGGGCTTTAGTTTTTTGTTTTCATATTTTGAATGCGGGCATGTTAGTACTGGCACACAGTGACATATTTAAATCTAAACTGCTCTAAACTTCCCATAAAATTGTCATTTCTTTTTTATTTTATAAAAGTTATATTATATTTGTTATAAAATTTGCACGTGCAGTTGACAGCATGTTTCAAATAGCCTCTGGTGTTGAATTGCTTTCTGCTTCTGGTTGTGTCACTTCTGGAACATTTCCTGATTTAATGAAGTATAGCAAAATAACACCTTTATTTAAATCTGGTGACACATCAGACCCCTCAAATTTTCGACCTATTTCTGTATTGCCAACACTTAGCAAAAATTTTGAGAAACTAATTCTTAGTCAGTTGCTTAGTCATTTCAATAGACATCATCTTCTTCACAAGAAACAGTTCGGATTTACGAGGGGTTGTTCAACTACTGACGCAGCAGTTGAGTTACTGAAAAGTATTTTTGCAGCTTGGGAGAAGTTGCAAGATGCGTAAGGTATATTTTGCAACTTGTCTAAAGCCTTTGATTGTGTTCATCATGAAACTCTTATCAGGAAACTATATCATTACGGCATTAAGAATAAAGCTCTCGATCTCCTGACTTCTTATTTGGGCAACAAAATCCAGAAGGTCGAGGTTAATGGTAAAACATCTCCAGGTTCTGCTTTGAAAATGGGTGTCCCTCAGGGTTCAATTCTCGGACCATTTCTATTCTTGATATTTATTAACGATTTACCTTATTACGTAAAGAATATTCATGAGATTGTATTGTTCGCGGATGATACCTCTTTGATTTTTAATATTAAACGACGACAGAGTAACATTGACGAAGTAAACAATGCAATCTCTAAAGTTGTTAATTGGTTTAATGTAAATAATCTATTACTTAATAATAAGAAAACTAAACTTTTAAAATTTTCAATGCCCAATGTTAAACATATGAAACCCAATGTACAACTTAATGAATCTAGGATTGAGCCCGTCGAGACAACTATGTTTTTAGGTATTATGCTGGACACCAAACTACTATGGGGTCCACATATAGAAAGGCTATCGGGCAAACTCAGTTCTGCAGCTTATACAGATAAGACAATAAGACGTCTCACAGATTTAGAAACAGCTAGAATGGTTTATTTCAGTTACTTTCATAGCTTAATGTCGTATGGGATTCTTCTCTGGGGGAATGCTGCAGACCTAAATACAATATTCGTTCTGCAGAAAAGAGCTCTAAGGGGAATTTATAACCTCGGTCCAAGAGTTTCTCTAACAGAAAAGTTCAAAGAAATAAACATTCTAACTGTTGTATCACAATATATTTATGAAAATCTGCTATATGTACAAAAAAAATCTTGACAAATTTTGTAAAAAATGTGATATACACTGTGTAAATACAAGACACAGGAATAATCTCGTAGTTCATAGCACTCGTCTCCACAAAATAAGTAGCTGTTTTATGGAGCAATGTATAAGCTTTTATAACAAGTTCCCTTATAGTATAAGAGACCTATCTATAAATAAGTTCAAAATTATTGTAAAAGCGTAATTATGTTCAAAAGCATATTATAAAATATCTGAATATAAAGACGACCAAAATACTTGGGACTGAGCTGTTCTAATTCGACACACAAAAATAATTGTATAAAATGATTTTTTTTAATGACGTTGCGTAAGTACTTCCAAAGTTTACACGAAATAAAGAAGTATTTCATTTCATTTCAAACGATTAATTTATGAATAAGTTATTTAGATCTCTATTATCATAAATAATATAATCTAGTAAGCGGTTATGTCTGCTGTGCCCTGTCTCACATAAGACATCTAATCCGACTATAGACCAGAAATTTTACAATCAAATAAATATTTCAAATGCACAAGCTTCAACTTAAAACCCAACAGGTAACAAAAAATAAATACATAATTTACAATGTCACCCTTCAAATCCTTTACTCCCGTAAACGACACTTCCAGTGATTTATTCTCTAAACATTTTTCAATTAAATTGGGTACACTCAATTGTAAAAAGATCGTTATATCATTATGATATATCGTTCTACTGTATGTCATTTAGTGGCCACAAAATTCCAGAATATTCTGTATCACGGAGGATACGTCAAAAAATGTCCACTCAAATAGATATATGAGAACGCCTTTAATTAGGTTTTGTATGAGGACGTGTTTTACGTTATTAACAAAGTATAATGAAGAAAATAATTAACATGAAATTGTGTCTAGATATGGTGAAGTCCCTGGCAAATCACTGAATTAATGGTTGAATAGAAATCATTTATCATCCTCCTAGGAGTCTAAAGGACAATGATAGAAATCATCAAACATAGAAATCATTTATAGTGCATTGAACATTAAACATAATATAGCAGCTATAACACATGAACAAAAAGAAGGGCAATGTTTACCGGTTTGCATGTTGAGGCTCCTATTTATGGACTAAACAAAATATTCTATATTCCTTTAAAAATACATCGAAAGCTTCCAAAAACCATAATATTAAGATTATAACATAATTATATCATTATACATGTAGCGATCATAGCGACACTTGGCTTGCCGTTCGTAGTAGATCGGCGAAGTTATGCAACGCGTGCAAAGGTCGCCATTTAGATGGATTACCGCGTCTGGCATTTACATCAGGGCGCTACCAGGCATCCTTCACTCGGCCGTACCTACAGCGATAAGTGCCTACACTTTCGCGCAGCTTCCAAGCCCGCGTCGTTAGTCGGCTGTCATGGTTGTCACCGCTAGCGCGCAGAGCGATTTTTGCTATTAAATTTGCTAATAACGTGAATTTTAATAGTGAACAACAAAAATGTCTCATCACAAGTCAGGTGCAAAGTATTGCTCATTTCACGAATGCATGTCGAAAAAGGGAGATGAAAGTGTGTCATTTTTTACATTACCTACAGATGCGGAAAGGTAAGCTAAACTAATTAATACCAAATTACGTACTTAATAGGTGTTGATTATTTCTGATTTAATGATGTTGACAATCGTACAGAATCCTAGTTTTATGGTTTGATGTTAGAAAAGATAGTTTTTAAAAGAATTGTTACGCGGTATATACTTCATAGTTACATATAAGTATTAGATAATTGCGAGAGCAACATGAAAATTTGTTTTTTTGTTTGTTGAGTTATCCCAACGATTATGGTGTCAAATTAAAGATCTAGTTCAAAAACCATTTTATCGGTTTGAATCATGTTAATCGGTCCAAGCGGTTTTATTATTTTTTTATTTATTTACAACATAATAACAATACACAAATTCAATTATACTTGTGATGCAAACAAAAACTAATTCGAGTTTTACCGTGCATCCTAATAATATGATCGACGGCGGCATAGCCATGTGTGATCATGCTTTTATCACAATAAACAAGAAATCCACACAAATCATACAATTCACATGACGATGATAGTTACATTATTCGATTTTTTCTGTATCGCACATAATGTCATAAATGTAAGGTAAACTGTTCTCGACCTTGCATGAAGTTGTTGTTTACGTGGGTATATACAGAATGTTCCGTATTGTGATCCATTTAATTCGAATATATAATTGTATTGAATAAATAAAAAAGATGCTAAAAATGTATAATATATCTTTTTGCCGTGTATGGTAAAAGCTATACTGGGTCTGTACAATATTATACCCATTATGAATATGAATTTTGTATTGATTGGGCAATGATGATTTCTTGTAAAGTTACACTTATTGTATCAAACGGGTATAATATGACTGAACCAAAAATAGGAATTTATGGAAATAGTAGGAAATAACTGAGAATTAGTATAGTGAAAATGTAAACGACCAGAATTTTTGTGGTTTTTGTTCTAGCGAAAAGACGAAAAATACTTCCTAAGAATTCGTCAAGCCAACTTGAAGTAAATCATCAAAAATATCACTAAGCATTAAACAAGGATCTAGGTTTGTTTTAATTTAGTAAAATTTACCGTGTAACCATACGCATTAAACATAGGATAATTATTGATTATTAGGTGGTCAAGAAGATAGATAGACAGCATATAGTAGCAGCGGCAAGTCGACAACCCTAGCGCGACAGCTAGTGCGTCACTCCGCGCTAGACAGCGACAGCGTTATGTGTTAGAAAAGAGCGGGAACGGTTAGGTGAATATTGCGGTAGGCAATGTGTACTTATGCGAGCTGAATTGCACTTTGTTGCTTAGTAACAAGAGTCGCAATTTCTTTAAATTGGTTTACGAAGTGATGCTTCTGTACGTAAGTACTATCTATTCTGTGGCGCTACCGAGCTTCGGAGGGCACGTTAAGCAGTCGGTCCCGGTGCTTGTCACAGGACAAGGATCGTTAGGAGGAGGCCTTAAGGTGGTCTGTAAACTCCGACACCAGAGTTGGCCAAATACACACACGAAAAAAAAATCATTATATATATTTACGTGTGATAAACACCAGCACCGAGATCAAGAGAAACTGTAGTCTCAACTATTCCGGTCGAACTTTTAACAGTTAAACCGGATAGGTCTCTACCGGTATCCAAGAACCCTTATTGTATTCAGTTGTAAACAATTTCACCAAAACGTCGACTAAGTAAAACCTTCCTGCAAAACACATCTATACTAATATAATTAAGCGGAAGAGTTTGTTTGTTTGTTTGAACGCGCTAATCTCAGGAACTACCAGTCGGCTCTGAAAATTTTTTTTGTATATGATAGCCCAGTTATTCCGGAAGGCTATAGGCTATATAACATAACGCTTTGACCGTTTGGGGCCGGGCAAAAGGCTAAAAAGGCTAAAAGATAATGTCGGCTAATCTCAGGAACTAGCAGTCGGATTTCAAAAATTGTTATTGCCTATGATAGCCCAATTATTCCGAAAGGCTATAGGCTATATAAAATTACGCCACACCTTTTAGGGGCCAGACAAAAATAATAAAATGGTCAAACGAGAAGGGGGAGGGTTGGGCAAAAAAAGGCTAAACGAATAGGATACAATCTATATGGGTATCGTTTTCGAGATTTTTGGGACGCTGATTAATAATATGAAATTTATTTAGTGATCCAAGATGGCGGACGGGAAATCAAAGAAGGCGAATGAGAAAATTTTAAAAATCAACCTCTACTGCTCTCTAAATTGGAGTCGATTGGTATTCGTGGTGTTGCACTGAAATTGTTTCGTTCGTACCTCTCAAATAGAACCCAGTGTGTCAGAGTCGGTAACTTTACAAGTTCTCAACAATCACTTTCATTTGGCGTCCCGCAGGGTAGCGTGCTTGGACCTTCTCTCTTTTTATTATATATAAACAGTTTATGTACCATGTCGCTACCAAACTGTAACATCATCACTTACGCTGATGATACAGCGTTAATCGTGCATGGTAGGGACTGGATTGAGGCCAAACACCATACAGAGGATGCACTGAGAGAGGTGATGAAGTGGTTGAGAGAAAATTTATTAACTTTAAATATAAATTAAACAAGTTACGTGACTTTTTCACTCCGTTCAAACACTCAGTCGCCTCCCGACTTTGAAAAAATTGCACATACCTGTGACCAACAAAATGGATGCACTTGCCCACTGCTAACTCGTACTTCAAACATAAAGTATCTTGGACTGATAATAGATTGCTCCCTAAATTGGCTACGTCACATAAACCTACTAACTACCCGTGTAAGGAGATTGATTCCAATTTTTCGTAAACTCAGACCGTCTGCCGATATCGAAACACTTCTATGTGTTTATCATGCTCTTGCACAGTGTTTGCTTCAATACTGTATCACAGTATGGGGTGGTACTGGCAAGACCACACTACTTCTGTTGGAACGTGCACAGAGGGCGATATTGAAAGTGATTCTGGGTAAGCCACGCATGTATAGCATTGATCTTCTGTACACTGAGACTTCTGTCTTAACTGTTAGATAACTTTTTATTTTTCTAACTGTACTACGAAAGCATAAAAGTATGACTTATAACGCGATTACCAAGCGAAACAAAACGAAAGTTTGCTCAGTTACTCCACATTGTACAACCCTTGCCAAAAATCAATTTTATGTGGTAAGTAACAAATTATACAATGCTGTAAATCAAGCAAATAATATATATGCTCTTCCAACCAATAAATGCAAGGATGTTCTGTGAAAGTGGTTGTTAGGCTTGGATTATAGTCAAACCGAGCAACTATTAAATCCCTATTCTTAAAACTAATATATAAATACATATCAATATCAAATCACACTTTATGCACACACACTACCTTACATTCACACACACACACACACACACAAAAACGCACATGCTCTACATCATCAATACGAGTGGTAACACTATTATATACTACTTCAATATTTTGAGCAATTCAACACCAGAGGCTATTTGAAACATGCTGTCAACTGCACGTGCAAATTTTATAACAAATATAATATAACTTTGTCCGTGTGGTGACGGATTAAAAATACGGAATGTCACCACCCCATATCATCCCATGGGTGTCGTAAGAGCCGACAGAGGGAGCATATTATACAGAGAACAGCACTGTGAGAGAAGGAAAACTTGATACAAACCCTATACCAACCCGTTTGGCCAGCGTGGTATAGTAGGCCAATTCCTCCTTTCAAAGGAGAGGCCTAGTCCAGCAGTGGACTGTTAAAGGCTGATGATGATGATGATGATAATAATATAACTTTTATAAAATAAAAAAGAAATGACAATTTTATGGGAAGTTTAGAGCAGTTTAGATTTAAATATGTCACTGTGTGCCAGTACTAACATGCCCGCATTCAAAATATGAAAACAAAAAACTAAAGCCCGTTCCATAAATGTTCCTGTACTTATTTAACCATTTATTTCCAAAAGAAAATATCGGACTTAAATCTAATGCAACGAACCGCAGTACCGTATCACTGGTTGAAATTCAAAGAGTTGCCAACCTAGAACATTTTTAAAGATACCGTACCTTCCTTTTTAACAAAAGTAGACGTAATTGTCGTGAAGTGGCTCTCGGAGAGAAATAAGAGGGAAAAGTTTGAACTGTTGCGCGGGGATATTAAGAAGTTCCTTCAGAAAGACGATATCTTTGAAACTTTGGAACGTATTCATTTTTCTGCCCCGCTTGCGGGCTTCATTACAAAGATATGGTATCATGGCGGCCAAATAGCTAAGCTTGAAACTTTAATAATTCGATTTAAGGTTTCGTTGCTTTTTTATAAAGAAAATATTTATTAGATCAATATATTAAGTTTGTTTAGCTTCATTATAATAATTTAAGCTCTTATAGTCATCGTCAGCCCTGTATATAAACTTGTCCCACTGCTGGGCACGGGCCTCTTCTCACTATGAGAAGGGTAAGGCCATAGTCCACCACGCTGGCCTTTTTAATATTGTTATTTTAACATGATATAAACGCAGAAATGCCTTTTCAAGCCTTGCCAACATGCTACTACTAAAAAAGACCGAATACCATATCAACGCACTCAGAATCAATACCGTAACTTCGAAAGTGTAAACACGAAAATAAAAAAAATACACAAGCACTTTCAATCCGGCTCGATGGGGCCAATTAAAAAGCGGTAGTTAACTTATAAAAGAGAACATAATATTTTCACGACACGTGATATAAATACTAGAAGAGCATAATGTTTAAATAATTTACAAGTGTAAAATGAAAGTATAGGTTAACTAGAGGACGCCAGCAGCCACTGCCGCCTGCATTTTTTTTAATTTACCCGTTTTGGCCGATCCCGTGGGAATTTCGGGAAATCCCTTCTTAGTGCACCCCTACGGTCCCCAAAGAACATACCAAATTTCAGCTTCCTGCGCCCAATAGTTTCGGCTGTAGCGTGTCTGTCAGTCAGTAAGTAACGCAAGGATTTTATATATTAAGATATTTTAATGTACTTCCGAAAACGATTCTCATAAACATACCATCGGTAGTTGTTGAGAAGGAATAAACAGATGCGCTTTAAAGTTGAATAAACCGATAAAATATGTATGTTTACAAAACTCAACCATAAAATTCGGTCAAATTTTGTACCGCTGTCTGTCTGTGTAAATGTTTGCTGAAAGATGTTGCTCTGTCGGTGTTTATGCATGTATCAAAAGAGTTTGTATTAAGAGATGCATTAGCAAGCTTCATAATCAGCAGCTTGTATAAACTGTCCTTTTCCTGGATACGCGGGAGACAGCTTAGTAACTGTGGATTTGATTTTCTCCCACGGTGAAGCTAAGCGGGATCCCGGGAGGGGACGCTTCACGTGGGCTTGAGTGAGGCCTGCGTAGAATGCGTCCATAGGTGCGGGTGCGGTGGACAGTTCTGTTTGTCCCTCACAGTCGGGTGCGGTCGCGGGAGGAGAGGCGTGTCGGTGTTGCGTTGCCGCGCGCCCTATCTCCCGCGACCAAATGGGGGCGCACCATCGTTGCGTCGCGGTGGGGCCGCAGACGAAGAGGAGATGCGGTGTTGCGTCGACGTCCTCCCTATCCTCTGCGGCCGCTGGGTGTTTTGGCGGCGGAGCCCAACACCTTCATCCGCCGCCAAGGGGGTTTCGTTCGGGGCCCGCCTGACCATCTGGCGGGCCAATACCCGTCGGGGGGTAGCGAGGAAAGCTTAGGTGAAACCCTACCCTCCGACACATGGGTACATGAGGAGCACGGGTTGGTTTTTAGTCAGTAAGAGTCTGACAGTCCTCTTCGTCCTTCCTCCCCAGGGCGAAGGGACTCCATGAGGATTTTCCAACCCGACACCAAAAAAAAAAAAAATAAAAAGGGTCAGCTAGTCGTTTATAAAGGAATTAAGCTAGTAAAGAGACAACCAATTAAATATTTAGGGACCGCTTTAATTTATATTGTTTAGAAGTGCCACACCGCAGGCCATAATATGTTAAATAACAAGACATAGGTGAATACGGGTTCATATAGAATTACGGGCCCAGTATAAACTGAACTTTCGTTGTATAAACACAGCAATAAGTTAGGTTAGAATTTTACAACGTTTTGTGGACAAGTCAAGTAAAAATTAAGTTTGTTAATTGTAACTTGACAACGTTAACTAAACACAGTTTGAAATTTTTTAGTGTATTAAACATGAGACTCCGTGACGGTAGTTATTTCCATTTCCATTGAACGAAATCTTTGTAATTGCTTCTAAGATAGCTCAACTTGTATTGGCGCTATACATATATATACCTAGCTAAAATGTTTTTCGTGTACCTACATACCTTTACTTAAGGGCTGTATGGTTTCTTCTAAGTAATTCAGTTTGCGGTAAGTCTTAAAAGGTAGACTTTATTTTATATTTAGTATACTATTGAGTTATATAATGCAGGTATAAACACGTACACAGATATGTTGATAGGTACTAGTTATTTTCAACCATTTGTTTAGTTATTGCTTAATTGGTAAATCTTACATTACAATCAGCGACCATTACAAACCAGATCATAAAGGAATATCTGCAAAAAATGGCATGCACGGTGATTGAATTTTTATCATTGTCAGGCATATTTTTTTAAATTTCATTTGATATATTATTAATTGATAAAATCACTACTGATTGACATACCTATCATTGCTGATCTTAAACAGTTGCTGCTAGATATATAAAATTTTGACAGCGGGTTTCTTAATTACTTTGGGGACAACTATGTATTGATTTACTAATATAATCATCTAAAAGTATAAAATAGTGGCAAAAGGTAAAGGTGGGCGAAGCCGCGAAGCAACCAGATTGATATAAAATACATTGCATCACCTTTTCATTAAAATCTTCTCCAAAGACATTTATTTATTTGTGAATTGTTAACCGTTTAAAATATTTGACTTCCCCTTAATTAAGTTGTCTCATTGCCTCTTCCTTTGAGTATTTCACCACAATCAGTCATTCTCCATAATTTACATCTTACAATGGAATACATACGCATACATCATCGTACTAGCGTTTTCAAATAAGATGATTCCCGCACCAGGATTAAATCATATATCGCGAGGAACATTACAAACATTCAATCAACGGATAGAAAGTACACCCAGACTCGGAACAACAATATTTAGCTTACATAAACTGCTGCTATGTGTGAGAACGAACGTACAAAACTTTGCGGAGTCCTAAACAGCGGAGCGACCGCTTAAACTTGATAGCCTCTGCATGACAGTTTGAGTCTCTATTGGTGTCTCCATCGGGCTTGCTTAACGGTGAAGAAAAATGGCGTGGAGACTTGCATGTCTGAGAGTTTTCCATAATGTTCTCTAAAGACGTGTGAAGTCCCCCAAAACAAACCCAATTTGTAAACTATACCGTTACCCTTCCCGTTCTCAGAAACAGCCTGTATCAAGGAAAAGGACAGTTTATACAAGCTGCTGATTATGAAGCTTGCTAATGCATTTCTTAATACAAACTCTTTTGATACATGCATAAACACCGACAGAGCATTATCTTTCAGCAAAACATTTTATTCGACAGCGGTACAAAATTTGTCCGAATTTTATGGTTGAGTTTTGTAAACATACATATTTTATCGGTTTATTCAACTTTAAAGCGCATCTGTTTATTCCTTCTCAACAACTACCGATGGTATGTTTATGTGAATCGTTTTCGGAAGTACATTAAAATATCTTAATATATAAAATCCTTGCGTTACTTACTGACTGACAGACACGCTACAGCCGAAACTATTGGGCGCAGGAAGCTGAAATTTGGTATGTTCCTTGGGGACCGTAGGGGTGCACTAAGAAGGGATTTCCCGAAATTCCCACGGGATCGGCCAAAACGGGTAAATTAAAAAAAATGCAGGCGGTAGTAGCTGCTGGCGTCTTCTAATATTTTATATCACGTGTCGTGAAAATATTATGTTCTCTTTTATAAGTTAACTACCACTTTTTAATTGGCCCCATCGAGCCGGATTGAAAGTGCTTGTGTATTTTTTTTATTTTCGTGTTAACACTTTCGAAGTAACGGTATTAATTCTGAGTGCGTTGATATGGTATTCGGTCTTTTTTAGTAGTAGCATGTTGGCAAGGCTTGAAAAGGCATTTCTGCGTTTATATCATGGTAAAATAACAATATTAAAAAGGCCAGCGTGGTGGACTATGGCCTTACCCTTCTCATAGTGAAAAGAGGCCCGTGCCCAGCAGTGGGACAAGTTTATATACAGGGCTGACGATGACTATAAGAGCTTAAATTATTATAATGAAGCTAAACAAACGTAATATATTGATCTAATAAATATTTTCTTTATAAAAAAGCAACGAAACCTTAAATCGAATTATTAAAGTTTCAAGCTTAGCTATTTGGCCGCCATGATACCATATCTTTGTAATGAAGGCCGCAAGCGGGGCAGAAAAATGAATACGTTCCAAAGTTTCAAAGATATCGTCTTTCTGAAGGAACTTCTTAATATCCCCGCGCAACAGTTCAAACTTTTCCCTCTTATTTCTCTCCGAGAGCCACTTGACGACAATTACGTCTACTTTTGTTAAAAAGGAAGGTACGGTATCTTTAAAAATGTTCTAGGTTGGCAACTCTTTGAATTTCAACCAGTGATACGGTACTGCGGTTCGTTGCATTAGATTGAAGTCCGATATTTTCTTTTGGAAATAAATGGTTAAATAAGTACAGGAAGATTTATGGAACTGGCTTTAGTTTTTTGTTTTCATATTTTGAATGCGGGCATGTTAGTACTGGCACACAGTGACATATTTAAATCTAAACTGCTCTAAACTTCCCATAAAATTGTCATTTCTTTTTTATTTTATAAAAGTTATATTATATTTGTTATAAAATTTGCACGTGCAGTTGACAGCATGTTTCAAATAGCCTCTGGTGTTGAATTGCTCAAAATATTGAAGTAGTATATAATAGTGTATAAATTTATTCTCATGAGTTTTTGCTAGTGCCGTAGACACTTTTTGGTAGCGTAATCAATTTTGAGGTTAAAAAAGTCTTAGGCGATTCAACTTCAATGTGATTGAAGAAACTTCTGGTTGTGTCACTTCTGGAACATTTCCTGATTTAATGAAGTATAGCAAAATAACACCTTTATTTAAATCTGGTGACACATCAGACCCCTCAAATTTTCGACCTATTTCTGTATTGCCAACACTTAGCAAATATTTTGAGAAACTAATTCTTAGTCAGTTGCTTAGTCATTTCAATAGACATCATCTTCTTCACAAGAAACAGTTCGGATTTACGAGGAGTTGTTCAACTACTGACGCAGCAGTTGAGTTACTGAAAAGTATTTTTGCAGCTTGGGAGAAGTTGCAAGATGCGTAAGGCTTTAGACAAGTTGCAAAATATACCTATTTTGCAACTTGTCTAAAGCCTTTGATTGTGTTCGTCATGAAACTCTTATCAGAAAACTATATATGACATATGACAAACAATGTACAACTTAATGAATCTAGGATTGAGCCCGTCGAGACAACCATGTTTTTAGGTATTATGCTGGACACCAAACTACAATGGGGTCCACATATAGAAAGGCTATCGGGCAAACTCAGTTCTGCAGCTTATGCAGATAAGACAATTAGACGTCTCACAGATTTAGAAACAGCTAGAATGGTTTATTTCAGTTACTTTCATAGCTTAATGTCGTATGAGATTCTTCTCTGGGGGAATGCTGCAGACCTAAATACAATATTAGTTCTGCAGAAAAGAGCTGTAAGGGGAATTTATAACCTCGGTCCAAGAGTTTCTCTAACAGAAAAGTTCAAAGAAATAAACATTCTAACTGTTGTATCACAATATATTTATGAAAATCTGCTATATGTACAAAAAAAATCTTGGCAAATTTTGTAAAAAATGTGATATACACTCTGTAAATACAAGACACAGGAATAATCTCGTAGTTCATAGCACTCGTCACCACAAAATAAGTAGCTGTTTTATGGGGCAATGTATAAGCTTTTATAACAAGTTCCCTTATAGTATAAGAGACCTATCTATAAATAAGTTCAAAATTATTGTAAAAGCGTAATTATGTTCAAAAGCATATTATAAAATATCTGAATATAAAGACGACCAAAGCGCTTGGGACTGAGGTGTTCTAATTCGACACACAAAAATAATTGTATAAAATGTTTCTTTTTAATGACGTTGCGTAAGTACTTCTAAAGTTTAAACGAAATAAAGAAGTATTTCATTTCATTTCATTTCATTTCATTTCAAACGATTAATTTACGAATAAGTTATTTAGATCTCTATTATCATAAATAATATAATCTAGTAAGCGGTTATGTCTGCTGTGCACTGTCTCACATAAGACATCTAATCCGACTATAGACCAGAAATTTTACAATCGAATAAATATTTCAAATGCACAAGTTTCAACTTAAAACACAAACGGCTTGGTAACAAAAAATAAATATAAAATTTACAATGTCACCCTTCAAATCCTTTACTCCCGTAAACGACACTTCCAGTGATTTATTCTCTAAACATTTTTCAATGAAATTGGGTACACTCAATTTTAAAAAGATCGTTCTATCATTATGATATATCGTTCTACTGTATGTCATTTAGTGGCCACAAAATTCCAGAATATTCTGTATCACGGAGGATACGTCAAAAAATGTCCACTCAAATAGATATATGAGAACGCCTTTAATTAGGTTTTGTATGAGGACGTGTTTTACGTTATTAACAAAGTATAATGAAGAAAATAATTAACATGAAATTGTGTCTAGATATGGTGAAGTCCCAGGCAAATCACTGAATTAATGGTTGAATAGAAATCATTTATCATCCTCCTAGGAGTCTAAAGGACAATGATAGAAATCATCAAACATAGAAATCATTTATAGTGCATTGAACATTAAACATAATATAGCAGCTATAACACATGAACAAAACGAAGGGCAATGTTTACCGGTTTGCATGTTGAGCGAGCGTTCACACTACGCCGGACCGGCTAATTAGCCGGTCCGGCTTAATGCCCGGAACGGCGAATAACGAGCCAGTGGCAGAAGAATTTGTATGAAGCTATTCACACTAAGCTGGATCCGGTCAATAGACCGGATCCGGGCATTAAGACGGACTCGTAGAGCTGAGCTAAGAGTATGCGTTAGAATATACCAATCGTTATGGCAACGATCATATGCTATATTAGGTAAAGACAGTTATACGTCAATTGTTTGACTATCTAAATTTCATAATGAGTATAACCAACGTGAAATGCCGCGCGCGGTCAGACTTTACCTATGTAGTTATATTTTAAAGTAGCGTTTTTTGACAGCATAATGGTTGGCCGGTGACCATTTAGATAGACATTTTGTAACATTCCAAGGCTTATTTATTTCTTCTTATTGTATCCTTTTTTTGATATATTTATTGTTGAGTTTCTTTTGGTTGTGTCTTCTGGTTACTCTTTGATAAATAATTTTACGATTTGATATATTTTTACCATTTTTATACACGTTTTGGATTTATGTAATTTTTTAAACTTTTTATGTTACATAGTACAGACCAATATGATTATTTTATCTGTACGTAACGGTAATACTTTTTCTATTTTTTTTTTCATTTTTGTGCTCAATTTTATTACATTTAGCTTTTTGTTATTATTAGCACCTTTTGTGTTTAATTTAACTTTGTATTTTAATTTCATTTTGATATCTGTGTATACTTTTTCTACGTGTATTTTTTATATTTCATTTTGTTGCATTTTTTATTCCTTGAACTTTTAACTCATTTTAACTGTCTTGTTACGGTTTATTTGTTCAATTTTAACGTTTTGTAATGTTTGTAAACTTTGAAAAAAACAGCTTTTTGTGATACTATTAGATTTTTTTCTTTTTGTTTTTTTTTGGCGTATTCTTCACATAATGTTTAATTTTATTTTAAATTTACAATTTCTTTAATCTTGTCACATTTGTTATTTGTTTAGATTTATCTTTTTCACTATATTTTTTGTTGATTAACTTTTTGCTATTTTGCCGTAGTTATTGCCATCTCAATACATTTCATTATAGGTTTCGATAACAATCTTAGCGTTCTTAGTGGTTTTTTAAAACGAGCCTTACCAAACCACTTGCTGTTATCATTCTAGTTATGCATTGGACATATCTACGAGTAAATACTTCTTCAAATTAGATCTAGATCTTCAAATTATATCAAACGATATAGATAGTTATGAAATATAGATAGTTATAACAACGTGCCCAGACCCATGCCTAGTGCCGGTGACATAGTGTTACCAATAGTTGAACTAAGCTCTCCACCAGAAATCACAAATAAAATTTCCCTAGACACATGACACCCACTTAAATTATCATTATAATACTTATTTCACTTCGGAAAACAATTGGTATACAAAAATAATAATTCGTTCTAATAGGTAATATGTAAAGAAAAATGCAAATTAAATGTTAAATCAACACATCAAGTTATATAATAATAATAGATTGAACAATGTACAAATTATTTTAAAACGAACGTTGTATTCAATTTTAGGCGAATGTTGAAACCCCCAGTTTTAGTGCTAATTCTACTAAGTTGGTAACACTGATCGTAGCTGGCCTTAGAATAAGAAAAATACTATAGAGACCGCATTACAATAGCAGTCATGTCCAATATACATAGTTACTTCATTTTGACTTATGATTTTTTTAGCGTAGAGTAAGATAAATGTCTATAAATGATTATATTATTTGATTTAGTCGTGGCTTTAACATAGCCCGGCGCATGCAAAAATAATTTTCAAACCAATATCAAAAACGCCTGGCAATATAATAAAGCCCCGACTTAATCATCTGACTTATGTTTGTTTGTATTCTATATACATTAAACTATAATATTTAAAAATTGCATGCTGTCTCAAATACATTTTTGTTCGTTTTTTTCATAATTTTCTATAGCCTCGCTGCTCGCCAGCCATGTCTGCAATCATGCCTCAAATACCTACCCAAAATGGAAGCCAGCTCTCGTAGTAGGTATAAAGTAAACATCGATGAAACATAAATATAGATCAATAAATTTAACGTAGGATCAGACACTTGTGATTTCATTTCCAAAACCTGTTCGAATTAAAACCTGCATATTATTATTATATGTAACCAAGTCAGGAAGAAATAAACAAATCGTGTTTTTAGCTGATTTCATTGTCAAACGGACATTGAAGTTCAGTAACGTCAATGTTTGGTTGCCACCAGGCACCGTGTACTTAATTTAAATAGCAATAAAATTCAAATTCAAACCCATGTCTCTGAGTTTTGGAAGGTATGTGCATTTATTAGGTAAGTATCGCTTGCTATGATCTAGGAAAAAATCGCGACTAAACATGCATAGCTTAGTAGTTGTTTGCCGAAAATGGTTTTATATATAAACTGTTATTATGAACGCGACAGTTTTTAAGGATGTATTTGTTTCTCTTTCATACAAAAACATTTTGAATAAAAGTATCGATAAAATTTCAACGTCCCTACAAATATCAGTACAATCTTTATACGCATAAGTCAAAATGTCTATGAATGAAGCTTCTAAGTTTCACATGAAGTTCTATTTAATTTTGACTAAAAGAATCTGACATTGGCGGGCAGTGTTATTGGGTTTTTCTGTCACGAAATTCTCAGTAGCAGCACGGAGTCTGGAAATGTGCCCGGTACGGCAATAGGCTCGCCCGATATTACGTGGGACTAAAGTATATCTGGCGAAAAGTGGGTTTGAAATACACCTCTGCCTACCCCTTCGGGGATTAAAGGCGTGACGATATGTATGTATGATATATGAATCTGACATTGGTGACCATGGCCACCCAATGTCACCAATGTCAGATTATTTTAGTGATGATCTTGCGATGCAATACTTCCATCTATAAAGTAAATTTAATCTAGGGAGCCGGCCGTCCTCCGGCTAATTAGCCGGTCGAGGCGTAGTGTGAACAGTCGCTCCGGGCGCCGGCTTCCGGCTTATTAGCCGGTCCGGCGCAGTGTGAACGCTCGCTGAGGCTCCTATTTATGGACTAAACAAAATATCCTATATTCCTTTAAAAATACATCGAAAGCTTCCAAAAATCATAATATTAAGATTATAACATAATTATATCATTATACATGTAGCGCTCATAGCGACACTTGGCTTGCTGTTCGTAGTAGATCGGCGAAGTTAAGCAACGCGTGCAGAGGTCGCCATTTAGATGGATTACCGCGTCTGGCATTTACATCAGAGCGCTACCAGGCATCCTTCACTCGGCCGTACCTACAGCGATAAGTGCCTACACTTTCGCGCAGCTTCCAAGCCCGCGTCGTTAGTCGGCTGTCATGGTTGTCACCGCTAGCGCGCAGAGCGATTTTTGCTATTAAATTTGCTAATAACGTGAATTTTAATAGTGAACAACAAAAATGTCTCATCACAAGTCAGGTGCAAAGTATTGCTCGTTTCACGAATGTATGTCGAAAAAGGGAGATGAAAGTGTGTCATTTTTTACATTACCTACAGATGCGGAAAGGTAAGCTAAACTAATTAATACCAAATTACGTACTTAATAGGTGTTGATTATTTCTAATTTAATGATGTTGACAATCGTACAGATTCCTAGTTTTATAGTTTGATGTTAGAAAAGATAGTTTTTAAAAGAATTGTTACGCGGTATATACTTCAAAGTTACATATAAGTATTAGATAATTGCGATAGCAACATGAAAATTTGTTTTTTTGTTTGTTGAGATATCCCAACGATTATGGTGTAAAATTAAAGATCTAGTTCAAAAACCATTTTATCGGTTTGAATCATGTTAATCGGTACAAGCGGTTTGTTAATTTTTTAATTATTAACAACATGATAACAATACACAAATTCAATTATACTTGTGATGCAAACAAAAACTAATTCGAGTTTTACCGTGCATCCTAACCATAACCATACGCATTAAACATAGGATAATTATTTATTATTAGGTGGTCAAGTAGGTAGATAGACAGCATATAGTAGCAGCGGCAAGTCGACAACCCTAGCGCGACAGCTAGTGCGTCACTCCGCGCTAGACAGCGACAGCGTTATGTGTTAGAAAAGAGCGGGAACGGTTAGGTGAATATTGCGGTAGGCAATGTGTACTTATGCGAGCTGAATTGCACTTATTTGCTTAGTAACAAGAGTCGCAATTTCTTTAAATTGGTTTACGAAGTGATGCTTCTGTACGTAAGTACTATCTATTCTGTGGCGTTACCGAGCTTCGGAGGGCACGTTAAGCAGTCGGTCCCGGTTCTTGTCACAGGACAAGGATCGTTAGGAGGATGCCTTAAGGTGGTCTGTAAACTCTGACACCAGAGTTGGCCAAATACACACACGAAAAAAAAATCATTATATATATTTACGTATGATAAACACCAGCACCGAGATCAAGAGAAACTGTAGTCTCAACTATTCCGGTCGAACTTTTAAAAGTTAAACCGGATAGGTCTCTACCGGTATCCAAGAACCCTTATTGTATTTAGTTGTAAACAATTTCACCAAAACGTCGACTAAGTAAAAACTTCCTGCAAAACACATCTATACTAATATAATTAAGCGGAAGAGTCTGTTTGTTTGTTTGTTTGAACGCGCTAATCTCAGGAACTACCGGTCGGCTCTGAAATTTTTTTTTGTATATGATAGCCCAGTTATTCCGGAAGGCTATAGGCTATATAACATAACGCTTTGACCTTTTGGGGCCAGCTAGTCCCCCCCCCCCCCCGTGGGATCTCCACCTTGTCGTGGTGGGGGGGGCTTAGTAACCGTGGATTTGATTTTCTCCCACGGTGAAGCTAAGCGGGATCCCGGGAGGGGACGCTCCACGTGGGCTTGCGTGAGGCCTGCGTAGGATGCGTCCATAGGTGCGGGTGCGGGGGACAGTTCTGTCTGTCCCTCGCAGTCGGGTGCGGTCGCGGGAGGAGAGGCGTGTCAGTGTTGCGTTGCCGCGCGCCCTATCTCCCGCGACCAAATGGGGGCGCACCATCGTTGCGTCGCGGTGGGGCCGCAGAGGAAGAGGAGATGCGGTGTTGCGTTGCCGTCCTCCCTATCCTCTGCGGCCGCTGGGTGTTTTGGCGGCGGAGCCCAACACCTTCATCCGCCGCCAAGGGGGTTTCGTTCGGGCCCCGCCTGACCATCTGGCAGGCCAATATCCGTCGGGGGGTAGCGAGGAATGCTTAGGTGAAACCCTACCCTCCGACACATAGGTACATGAGGAGCACGGGTTGGTTTTTAGTCAGTAAGAGTCTGACAGTCCCCTTCGTCCTTCCTCCCCAGGGCAAAGGGACTCCATGAGGATTTTCCAACCCGATACAAAAAAAAAAGGGTCAGCTAGTCGTTTATAAAGGAATTAAACAAGTTTTACCGTGCATCCTAATAATATGATCGACGGCGGCATAGCCATGTGTGATCATGCTTTTATCACAATAAACAAGAAATCCACACAAATCATACAATTCACATGACGATGATAGTTACATTATTCGATTTTTCTGTATCGCACATAATGTCATAAATGTAAGGAAAAATGTTTTCGACCTTGCATGAAGTTGTTGTTTACGTGGGTATATACAGAATGTTCCGTATTGTGATCCATTTAATTCGAATATATAATTGTATTGAATAAATAAAAAAGATGCTAAAAATGTATAATATATCTTTTTGCCGTGTATGGTAAAAGCTATACTGGGTCTGTACAATATTATACTCTATTATGAATATGAATTTTGTATTGATTGGGCAATGATGATTTCTTGTAAAGTTACACTTATTGTATCAAACGGGTATAATATGACGTAACCAAAAATAGGAATTTATGGAAATAGTAGGAAATAACTGAGAATTAGTATCGTGAAAATGTAAACGACCATAATTTTTGTGGTTTTTGTTCTAGCGAAAAGACGAAAAATACTTCCTAAGAATTCGTCAAGCCAACTTGAAGTAAGTCATCAAAAATATCACTAACCATAAACAAGGACCTAGGTTTGTTTTAATTTAGTAAAATTCACCGTGTAACCATACGCATTAAACATAGGATAATTATTTATTATTAGGTGGTCAAGTAGGTAGATAGACAGCATATAGTAGCAGCGGCGAGTCGACAACCCTAGCGCGACAGCTAGTGCGTCACTCCGTGCTAGACAGCGACAGCGTTATGTGTTAGAAAAGAGCGGGAACGGTAAGGTGAATATTGCGGTAGGCAATGTGTACTTATGCGAGCTGAATTGCACTTTGTTGCTTAGTAACAAGAGTAGCAATTTCTTTAAATTGGTTTACGAAGTGATGCTTCTGTACGTAAGTACTATCTATTCAGTGGCGCTACCGAGCTTCGGAGGGCACGTTAAGCAGTCGGTCCCGGTTCTTGTCACAGGACAAGGATCGTTAGGAGGATGCCTTAAGGTGGTCTGTAAACTCCGACACCAGAGTTGGCCAAATACACACACGAAAAAAAAATCATTATATATATTTACGTATGATAAACACCAGCACCGAGATCAAGAGAAACTGTAGTCTCAACTATTCCGGTCGAACTTTTAAAAGTTAAACCGGATAGGTCTCTACCGGTATCCAAGAACCCTTATTGTATTTAGTTGTAAACAATTTCACCAAAACGTCGACTAAGTAAAAACTTCCTGCAAAACACATCTAACACACTAATATAATAAAGAAGAAGAGTTTGTTTGTTTGTTTGTTTGAACGCGCTCATCTCAGGAACTACCTCTGAATTTTTTTTTTGTAAATGATAGCCAAGTTATTCCGGAAGGCTATAGGCTACATAACATAACGCTTTGACCCTTTGGGGCCGGGCAAAAGGCTAAAAAGGCTTAAAGATAATGTCGGCTAATCTCAGGAACTAGCAGTCGGATTTTAAAAATTGTTATTGCCTATGATAGCCCAATTATTCCGAAAGGCTATAGGCTATATAAAATTACGCCACACCTTTAAGGGGCCAGACAAAAATAATAAAATGGTCAAACGAGAAGGGGGAGGGTTGGGTCGAAGGCAAAAAAAGGCTAAACGAATAGGATACACTCTATATGGGTATCGTTTTCGAGATTTTTGGGACGCTGATTAATAATATGAAATTTATTTAGTGATCCATGATGGCGGACGGGAAATCAAAGAAGGCGAATGAGAAAATTTTAAAAATCAATATGGGTATCGCCTTCGATATTTTAAGGGGTGGGGAATCGAAATACAACATCTGTTTCGTGATCAAAGATGACAGATGGGAAATCAAAGATTGCGGATGGTAGAATAGAAAAAAATCAATATTGGTATCGTCTGCGATGTTAAAAGGGATGGGGAATTCAAATACAACATCTGTTTCGTGATTCAAGACGGCGGATAGGAAATCAAAGATGGCGGACGGGATATTTTTAATTAAATGGAAAAAATTTAAAAAGCAATATGGGTGTCGTCTCCGATATTTTAAGGAATGGGGAATCTAAATACAACATCTATTTCGTGATTCAAGATGGCGGATGGGAAATCAAAGATGGCGGATGGGAAAAATTTAAAATATCAATATGGGTATCGTCTCTGATGATTTAAGGGATGGTGAATCCAAATACAACATCTATTTCGTGATCGAAGATGGCGGATAGGAATTCAAAGATGGCGGACGGGATTTTTTTTAAAGTCTATATGGCTATCGTCTCCGATATTTTAAGGAATGGGCAATTCAATATAATATGAAAATCTATGTTTGTTTGTTCATCATTTATAGACTGAAATGATAAGAGATTAAGCGCTAAGTCAATGGTAACTTTGGAAAAGGGGCTTGGAAAAAGGGAATTAATAAAATTTTTCTTTTTTAATTTATAGACTCACGCCTGTATCCCCGAAGGGGTAGGCAGAGGTGTAATATTACACCCACATGTCGCCATGAATTTTTAGGTCCCACGTAATAGGGGGCGAGCTTATTGCCGTACCGGGCACATTACCAGACTCCGTACTACTGAGAATTTCCTAACGGAAAAACCCAGTAACACTTTGCCCGACCCGAGAATCGAACCCGAGACCCCCCAATCACACGAGCACATTCACGCCGCGAGACCAACGAGGCAGTAATTAAATAAAAACTCTTAAAAAGGCGATACGGAGTTCGCTGGGTCAGCTAGTCCCCCCCCCCCCCCCCTCCGTGGGATCTCCACCTTGTCGTGGTGGGGGGGGCTTAGTAACCGTGGATTTGATTTTCTCCCACGGTGAAGCTAAGCGGGATCCCGGGAGCGGACGCTCCACGTGGGCTTGCGTGAGGCCTGCGTAGGATGCGTCCATAGGTGCGGGTGCGGGGGACAGTTCTGTCTGTCCCTCGCAGTCGGGTGCGGTCGCGGGAGGAGAGGCGTGTCGGTGTTGCGTTGCCGCGCGCCCTATCTCCCGCGACCAAATGAGGGCGCACCATCGTTGCGTCGCGGTGGGGCCGCAGAGGAAGAGGAGATGCGGTGTTGCGTTGCCGTCCTCCCTATCCTCTGCGGCCGCTGGGTGTTTTGGCGGCGGAGCCCAACACCTTCATCCGCCGCCAAGGGGGTTTCGTTCGGGGCCCGCCTGACCATCTGGCGGGCCAATACCCGTCGGGGGGTAGCGAGGAATGCTAAGGTGAAACCCTACCCTCCGACACATGGGTACATGAGGAGCACGGGTTGGTTTTTAGTCAGTAAGAGTCTGACAGTCCCCTTCGTCCTTTCTCCCCAGGGCGAAGGGAGTCCATGAGGATTTTCCAACCCGACACCAAAAAAAATAAAATAAAAAGGGTCAGCTAGTCGTTTATAAAGGAATTAAGCTAGTAAAGAGACAACCAATTAAATATTTAGGGACCGCTTTAATTTATATTGTTTAGAAGTGCCACACCGCAGGCCATAATATGTTAAATAACAAGACATAGGTGAATACGGGTTCATATAGAATTACGGGCCCAGTATAAACTGAACTTTCGTTGTATAAACACAGCAATAAGTTAGGTTAGAATTTTACAACGTTTTGTGGACAAGTCAAGTAAAAATTAAGTTTGTTAATTGTAACTTGACAACGTAAACTAAACACAGTTTGAATTTTTTTAGTGTATTAAACATGAGACTCCGTGACGGTAGTTATTTCCATTTCCATTGAACGAAATCTTTGTAATTGCTTCTAAGATAGCTCAACTTGTATTGGCGCTATACATATATATACCTAGCTAAAATGTTTTTCGCGTACCTACATACCTTTACTTAAGGGCTGTATGGTTTCTTCTAAGTAATTCAGTTTGCGGTAAGTCTTAAAAGGTAGACTTTATTTTATATTTAGTATACTATTGAGTTATATAATGCAGGTATAAACACGTACACAGATATGTTGATAGGTACTAGCTATTTTCAACCATTTGTTTAGTTATTGCTTAATTGGTAAATCTTACATTACAATCAGCGACCATTGCAAACCAGATCATATAGGAATATCTGCAAAAAATGGCATGCACGGTGATTGAATTTTTATCATTGTCAGGCATATTTTTTTAAATTTCATTTGATATATTATTAATTGATAAAATCACTACTGATTGACATACCTATCATTGCTGATCTTAAACAGTTGCTGCTAGATACATAAAATTTTGACAGCGGGTTTCTAAATTACTTTGGGGACAACTATGTATTGATTTACTAATATAATCATCTAAAAGTATAAAATAGTGGCAAAAGGTAAAGGTGGGCGAAGCCGCGAAGCAACCAGTTTGATATAAAATACATTGCTTCACCTTTTCATTAAAATCTTCTCCAAAGACATTTATTTATTTGTGAATTGTTAACCGTTTAAAATATTTGACTTCCCCTTAATTAAGTTGTCTCATTGTCTCTTCCTTTGAGTATTTCACCACAATCAGTCATTCTCCATAATTTACATCTTACAATGGAATACATAGGCATACATCATCGTACTAGCGTTTTCAAATGAGATGATTCCCGCACCAGGATTAAATCATATATCGCGAGCAACATTACAAACATTCAATCAACGGATAGAAAGTACACCCAGACTCGGAACAACAATATGTAGCTTACATAAACTGCTGCTATGTGTGAGAACGAACGTACAAAACTTTGCGGAGTTCTAAACAGCGGAGCGACCGCTTAAACTTGATAGCCTCTGCATGACAGTTTGATTCTCTATTTTTATCTCCATCGGGCTTGCTTAACGGTGAAGAAAAATGGCGTGGAGACTTGCATGTCTGAGAGTTTTCCATAATGTTCTCTAAAGACGTGTGAAGTCCCCCAAAACAAACCCAATTTGTAAACTATACCGTTACCCTTCCCGTTCTCAGAAACAGCCTGTATCCAGGAAAACGACAGTTTATACAAGCTGCTGATTATGAAGCTTGCTAATGCATCTCTTAATACAAACTCTTTTGATACATGCATAAACACCGACAGAGCAACATCTTTCAGCAAACATTTTATTCGACAGCGGTATAAAATTTGTCCGAATTTTATAGTTGAGTTTTGTAAACATACATATTTTATCGGTTTATTCAACTTTAAAGCGCATCTGTTTATTCCTTCTCAACAACTACCGATGGTATGTTTATGAGAATCGTTTTCGGAAGTACATTAAAATATCTTAATATATAAAATCCTTGCGTTACTTACTGACTGACAGACACGCTACAGCCGAAACTATTGGGCGCAGGAAGCTGAAATTTGGTATGTTCCTTGGGGACCGTAGGGGTGCACTAAGAAGGGATTTCCCGAAATTCCCACGAGATCGGCCAAAACGGGTAAATTAAAAAAAATGCAGGCGGTAGTAGCTGCCGTCTTCTAGTATTTTATATCACGTGTCGTGAAAATATTATGTTCTGTTTCATAAGTTAACTACCGCTTTTTAATTGGCCCCATCGAGCCGGATTGAAAGTGCTTGTGTATTTTTTTTTATTTTTGTGTTTACACTTTCGAAGTTACGGTATTGATTCTGGGTGCGTTAATATGGTATTCGGTCTTTTTTAGTAGTAGCATGTTGGCAAGGCTTGAAAAGGCATTTCTGCGTTTATATTATGGTAAAATAACAATATTAAAAAGGCCAGCGTGGTAGACTATGGCCTTACCCTTCTCATAGTGAGAAGAGGCCCGTGCCCAGCAGTGGGACAAGTTTATATACAGGGCTGACGATGACTATAAGAGCTTAAATTATTATAATGAAGCTAAACAAACTTAATATATTGATCTTATAAATATTTTCTTTATAAAAAAGCAACGAAACCTTAAATCGAATTATTAAAGTTTCAAGCTTAGCTATTTGACCGCCATGATACCATATCTTTGTAATGAAGCCCGCAAGCGGGGCAGAAAAATGAATACGTTCCAAAGTTTCAAAAATATCGTCTTTCTGAAGGAACTTCTTAATATCCCCGCGCAACAGTTCAAACTTTTCACTCTTATTTCTCTCCTAGAGCCACTTGACAACAATTACGTCTACTTTTGTTATGAAGGAAGGTACACGGTATTTTTAAAAATGTTCTAGGTTGGCAACTCTTTGAATTTCAACCAGTGATACGGTACTGCGGTTCGTTGCATTAGATTTAAGTCCGATATTTTCTTTTGGAAATAAATGGTTAAATAAGTACAGGAAGATTTATGGCACGGGCTTTAGTTTTTTGTTTTCATATTTTGAATGCGGGCATGTTAGTACTGGCACACAGTGACATATTTAAATCTAAACTGCTCTAAACTTCCCATAAAATTGTCATTTCTTTTTTATTTTATAAAAGTTATATTATATTTGTTATAAAATTTGCACGTGCAGTTGACAGCATGTTTCAAATAGCATCTGGTGTTGAATTGCTCAAAATATTGAAGTAGTATATAATAGTGTTTAATTTTATTCTCATGAGTTTTTACTAGTGCCGTAGACACTTTTTGGTAGCGTAATCAATTTTGAGGTTAAAAGTGTCTTAGGCGATTCAACTTCAATGTGATTGAAGAAACTTCTGGTTGTGTCACTTCTGGAACATTTCCTGATTTAATAAAGTATAGCAAAATAACATCTTTATTTAAATCTGGTGACACATTAGACCCCTCAAATTTTCGACCTATTTCTGTATTGCCAACACTTAGCAAAAATTTTGAGAAACTAATTCTTAGTCAGTTGCTTAGTCATTTCAATAGACATCATCTTCTTCACAAGAAACAGTTCGGATTTACGAGGGGTTGTTCAACTACTGACGCAGCAGTTGAGTTACTGAAAAGTATTTTTGCAGCTTGGGAGAAGTTGCAAGATGCGTAAGGTATATTTTGCAACTTGTCTAAAGCCTTTGATTGTGTTCATCATGAAACTCTTATCAGGAAACTATATCATAACGGCATTAAGAATAAAGCTCTCGATCTCCTGACTTCTTATTTGGGCAAAAAAATTCAGAAGGTCGAGGTTAATGGTAAAACATCTCCAGGTTCTGCTTTGAAAATGGGTGTCCCGCAGGGTTCAATTCTCGGACCATTTCTATTCTTGATATTTATTAACGATTTACCTTATTACGTAAAGAATATTCATGAGATTGTATTGTTCGTGGATGATACCTCTTTGATTTTTAATATTAAACGACGACAGAGTAACTTTGACGAAGTAAACAGGTAGGCGATACATGGAACAGTTGACAGAATCACAACAGTAGGCATATTTGTATATAATAAGTTATTTTATATATATTTGTACAAAATATTACGTAACGTATGTATTTATAGCTATGTATTTATTTGTGTATTTTATATTCGTATATATATATTATAATTATATGTATTTATTATATGATTTTATTATATTGTTCGTTATATTATTAGTTTCCTATATAACGTTACATATTTCATATTTTATTAATTAACTTTACGTTTTTCTTATGCACCTACCATGATTGTCTCTGCACCACCCAAAGGTTGACTGGTAGAGAATGCCAATGGCATTAAGTCCGCTTTTGTGCAATAATTTTAAATTATATGCAAGAAGTTTTAAAATAAAATAAAATAAGTAAACAATGCACTCTCTAAAGTTGTTAATTGGTTAAATGTAAATAATCTATTACTAAATAATAAGAAAACTAAACTTTAAAAATTTTCAATGCCCAATGTTAAACATATGACAACCAATGTACAACTTAATGAATCTAGGATTGAGCCCGTCGAGACAACCATGTTTTTAGGTATTATGCTGGACACCAAACTACAATGGGGTCCACATATAGAAAGGCTATCGGGCAAACTCAGTTCTGCAGCTTATACAGATAAGACAATAAGACGCCTCACAGATTTAGAAACAGCTAGAATGGTTTATTTCAGTTACTTTCATAGCTTAATGTCGTATGGGGTTCTTCTCTGGGGGAATGCTGCAGACCTAAATACAATATTAGTTCTGCAGAAAAGAGCTGTAAGGGGAATTTATAACCTCGGTCCAAGAGTTCCTCTAACAGAAAAGTTCAAAGAAATAAACATTCTAACTGTTGTATCACAATATATTTATGAAAATCTGCTATATGTACAAAAAAATCTTGACAAATTTTGTAAAAAATGTGATAAACACTCTGTAAATACAAGACACAGGAATAATCTCGTAGTTCATAGCACTCGTCTCCACAAAATAAGTAGCTGTTTTATGGGGCAATGTATGCGCTTTTATAACAAGTTCCCTTATAGTATAAGAGACCTATCTATAAATAAGTTCAAAATTATTGTAAAAGCGTAATTATGTTCAAAAGCATATTATAAAATATCTGAAAATAAAGACGACCAAAACGCTTAGGACTGAGCTGTTCTAATTCGACACACAAAAATAATTGTATAAAATGATTTTTTTTAATGACGTTGCGTAAGTACTTCCAAAGTTTACACGAAATAAAGAAGTATTTCATTTCATTTCATTTCATTTCAAACGATTAATTTATGAATAAGTTATTTAGGTCTCTATTATCATAAATAATATAATCTAGTAAGCGGTTATGTCTGCTGTGCACTGTCTCACATAAGACATCTAGTCCGACTATAGAACAGAAATTTTACAATCGAATAAATATTTCAAATGCACAAGCTTCAACTTAAAACCCAAACGGCTTGGTAACAAAAAATAAATATAAAATTTACAATGTCACCCTTCAAATCCTTTACTCCCGTAAACGACACTTCCAGTGATTTATTCTCTAAACATTTTTCAATTAAATTGGGTACACTCAATTTTATAAAGATCGTTCTATCATTATGATATATCGTTCTACTGTATGTCATTTAGTGGCCACAAAATTCCAGAATATACAGAATATTCAGAATATCACGGAGGATACGTCAAAAAATGTCCACTCAAATAGATATATGAGAACGCCTTTAATTAGGTTTTGTATGAGGACGTGTTTTACGTTATTAACAAAGTATAATGAAGAAAATAATTAACATGAAATTGTGTCTAGATATGGTGAAGTCCCAGGCAAATCACTGAATTAACGGTTGAATAGAAATCATCTATCATCCTCCTAGGAGTCTAAAGGACAATGATGAATGAAGGATAGAAATCATCAAACATAGAAATCATTTATAGTGCATTGAACATTAAACATAATATAGCAGCTATAACACATGAACAAAAAGAAGGGCAATGTTTACCGGTTTGCACGTTGAGGCTCGTATTTATGGACTAAACAAAATATTCTATATTCCTTTAAAAATACATCGAAAGCTTCCAAAAACCATAATATTAAGATTTTAACATAATTATATCATTATACATGTAGCGCTCATAGCGACACTTGGCTTGCCTTTCGTAGTAGATCGGCGAAGTTAAGCAACGCGTGCAGAGGTCGCCATTTAGATGGATTACCGCGTCTGGCATTTACATCAGGGCGCTACCAGGCATCCTTCACTCGGTCGTACCTACAGCGATAAGTGCCTTCACTTTCGCGCAGCTTCCAAGCCCGCGTCGTTAGTCGGCTGTCATGGTTGTCACCGCTAGCACGCAGAGCGATTTTTGCTATTAAATTTGCTAATAACGTGAATTTTAATAGTGAACAACAAAAATGTCTCATCACAAGTCAGGTGCAAAGTATTGCTCATTTCACGAATGTATGTCGAAAAAGGGAGATGAAAGTGTGTCATTTTTTACATTACCTACAGATGCGGAAAGGTAAGCTAAACTAATTAATACCAAATTACGTACTTAATAGGTGTTGATTATTTCTAATTTAATGATGTTGACAATCGTACAGAATCCTAGTTTTATGGTTTGATGTTAGAAAAGATAGTTTTTAAAAGAATTGTTACGCGGTATATACTTCATAGTTACATATAAGTATTAGATAATTGCGATAGCAACATGAAAATTTGTTTTTTTGTTTGTTGAGATATCCCAACGATTATGGTGTCTGTTTAGAATGGTAAGGTTGCGCTTTGATAAGCAGGATTTACTTGAAATAATATACGTGCTTGCTTGAATGAAGTTTTATTGCGACTAGTTGTGTAAATGACATGCAGATACTAATATACTTAGTTAAACGTACAACATTCCGCCCACCAAAGGACGTAGTTCCTTTCTACTTAATAATTAAACGTTATTTACTAACAATAAAAAAATTTTTTTGCCGCTCTTAATTGATACAGGTAAGATAGTGTTACATGGATACAATTTTGATAAAGTAATAACATTTCTAAAATAGATACATCATAAATTGCTATACTGTATACTCTAGTTATGCCATCTTCTCCTGGATGTTTGTCAACCACCCGACCCAGTAGAAATTATATATATATATATATATATAGGTCTTGATTAAAGCAATATCACCAAGTTTGAATTCCTCTGTTTTCTTGAGCTAGATAGGGCGTTGTTGTAGTCTTGTTAGATATTCTTGTTGCCAACGTCTCCAGAAGTCACCAAGCAATTTTTGTGTATATTGCCAACGGGACAAACAACTAATTTTTGTATGTTAGTAATCTGGCGCCGGTACAACAATTGGTGCTTCACCTATTAGGAAGTGTCCAGGAGTTAACACTTCTATACAATCTGGATTTGTATTAAGTATAGGACACAGTGACCTGGAATTAAGGCAAGCCTCTATTTGGCACAAAACTGTTGACATTTCTTCGTTGGTGAGATGGGTTGTGAACACACGTTTCAAATGATACTTGACCGATTTAACACCAGCCTCCCATAATCCTCCAAAGTTCGGGGAGTAAGCAGGTATGTAGTGCCATTGTATTCCTTCCAGTGCTAGCGTGGTCAATATATCACCTTCAAAGACCAGGTTCGCTTCCTTCCATGCGGCTATGAGCTCTTTATTGGCACCAACAAAGTTGCGACCTTGATCGCTCCAAAGATCACTGCATTTTCCTCTTCGCACCACAAAACGCTTAAATGCTGCGATAAAAGCCTCTGAAGATAAATCACTAACCAGCTCAAGGTGCATGGCTTTGGTTGAAATACAGATGAACACACAGATGTACGCTTTTTGCGTCCTGAGGTCCCTTCCTTTGCACATGGTGATTTGAAATGGTCCTGCGAAATCGACTCCCGCATGTAAAAACGGTCGTGCAGGTGTCACTCTCGCCTTTGGTAAGTCACCCATGATTTGTGTTCTAGATATTGCCCGTAGTCTGGCACACACGAGACATTTGTTGTATGCAGGCTTTTACTAATGTTTTGCTTCGTATAATCCAGTATCTTGAAATCAAATATGTCAGCATAAGTTGAACGCCACCGTGTAATGTGTGCGTATGCGCATCAGCGACAATCAACGGCACTAAGTTGTTCTTATGGCCAAGGATAATTGGATGTTTGACCTGCTCATCTAGTTTCGCCTTACGAAGTCGACCGCCCACCCTGAGGATGCCATCTCCGTCAAGGTAAGGACTCAACATTTTAAGTTTGCTATCTCCCTTAATTGCTTTGTTTAGCCTTAATCTTGCTATTTCATTACTAAATTCTTGCTGTTGTACTAATTGTATGCACTTTATTAATGATCTTTCCAATTTTATCATAGTAAAATTTTCATCTATATTTTCTGAGTTTCTTATAAAATTTAAGAATCTTCGGCAATAGGTGATTGTTTTCACCAATTCCTTTAGATTATTAAATTCTTTAAATTGTGAAGTTATACTATCTTCATCTTCTATTTTTAAATGTGCTAGTAATTTATCTTTTTTTATTTCCAGATCTGTAGATACCTTTGCTTGTTTTAATACTATTTCTATTCCAGATAGCCATGTGGGACCCTTCCACCACAAATATTTTTTTTTCAAATCTTCTAGTAACATGCCACGCGATCCAATATCTGCAGGATTGTCTTCAGATAAAACATGAAACCATTGGTTGTTATTTACATTCTCAATTATTTCGACAACCCTGTTGGCTACGAATGTTTTCCATTTAAGGGGATCTCCAGATAACCATGCCAAGACAATTTCTGAATCTTTCCATGCATAAATGTTGGATTTTGGTATGTGCATGGCGTGTTCTATTTGCTTCAGTAACTTGGATAACAATAATGCTCCACATAGCTCCAGACGCGGTAAGGAAATAGTACGCAGCGGAGCCACTCTAGTCCGCGCAGCCAGCAGTTTTGTCAATATCGAACCGTCTTGTTTCCTTACTCTAAGGTAAGCTGCTGCTGCGTATGTTTGCATGGAGGCGTCGCTAAAGCCATGTATTTGTATATTATCATGGTCACTACTTAATGTACCAAGCCATTGATCAATATGTATTTCCTTCGCTCCTTCTATGTTTTCACGAATAGTCTTCCATTCGTCTGCCATGGGCTCGCTTACTTTGTCATCCCAGGTAACCTTTTCTAGCCATAATCTTTGTATGAGCATTTTTACTAAGATTAGGCTCGGAGCAATCCATCCCAGCGGATCAAACAGTTTCTGAATGTCTGATAAGATTGTACTCTTAGTGGTGATATCAGACAGAGTATTGAAATTGATCTGTGCCGAGGTTCCAAATCACACCTAGGGCTTGCACAGTTCCATCTAATTTCAAATCCAATTGTGCTCGCGATGTTCTTTTACTTGGTTCAATAGATTTCATGAACTTTGACGAATCGGAAGCCCATTTAGAAAGAGTGAACCCACCCTTAAGCAGTATATTTGATATTGCCTGAGTTGTAGCTATGGCGTTTTCTTCTAGGTCCTCTCCAGACATAATGTCATCCATAAAAAAATCAGTTTTAATAATGCGAGCAGCTTTAGCATTAATAATGCGAGCAGCTTTAGCATTAATAATGCGAGCAGCTTTAGCATTAATAATGCGAGCAGCTTTAGCATGATTCTGACCTTCATCTTCAGCCACTTGATGAAGTGTTCTTATAGCGAGGTAAGGTGCTGACGCTGTACCAAACGTGACACGAAGCATTCGGTAATCTTTGATTGGGTCAGACTCTTCCTCTCTGCACAAAAGACGTTGATATCTATCGGCATCTTCTTCAGCTAACAATATTTGCAAGTACATCTTTTGTATATCACTTGCGTAACATACACGATGCAACCTCGATCTCATAACAATATCTCTTAGATCACATTGTAATTTAGGACCCACAAGCAGTTCATCGTTGAGAGAGACATTATTCATGCCCTTAGCTGAAGCATCGAATACGACGCGAGTCTTGGTGGATTCTTTATCGTTGCGGACAACGGCGTGGTGAGGTAAGTATACTGCTTTTCTTTCTTTTGATTCATTTTCATGTATCTCTTCCATATAATTTGATTCTATATATTCTCGCATGGCCTTCTGATAGTCTTCTTTGAGTTTAGGTGCTTTTCTAAATCTTCGTTCCAGCTGTAGTAATCTTTGTCTTGCAATTTCCTTAGTGTTTCCATCAGGCGAAATTGGCTTATCGTTTTTAAAGGGTAACCTTACTATATATCTTCCTTCTTTTGTTCTTGCATGAGTGTTTTTATATATTGTTTCACATAGCTTTTCTTCTCTTGTTAATTTTCTTTTATTTTCGGTGTCAATTTCCCAGAAGCTTTTCAACATATTCTCCACGTCTACTTGATGATAAAGGACCAGAAAAGATTCATCTTGTTGTTTGGTGTCAATTTCTCCGAACAAAATCCATTCTAGGTTCGTCATTTGGGCACAAGGTGAACCGGGAGGACCCTTGATAAGCTGTTGTTGCACTACCTGTGCGTACTCTCTGACACCTAGAAGTAAATCAATTGGCCCGGGTTTGTGGTAGTATGGATCTGCCAAATCGAGTCCCTCTAGGTGTGGCCAGTGTGAAATAAATACAGCTTTAGAGAGGATTTTCGTTGTCAGCTGTTTATTCATGACGTATGCTTGAATGTTGATCTCGAAGCTTGGTTTCCAGCGGGAACCAATCCTCAGCTGCACCACGTGATCGACGTTTGTTCTTGTAGATTCAACTCCAATTATGCTACCCCTTGCTGTTTGCTTAGCCAGTTTCAGCATTTGTGTCGCCTTTTCGCTGATGAAAGAAGCCTGCGAACCTTGGTCCACTAGCGCACGTAGAACAACGGCCTGGTTTTACTTATCCTTAGCTAAAACCGTTGCAGTGGCCAGTAGTGCTATACTTGTACGTTGTTTGGCAGTGTGGTGTGACGCGATCATGGTATTGACTAATTCTTCTTTTTCTTCTACACTGTGATGAGATGCGTTCGGTGGTCTAGTATTCTCAGTTTCTCCCGAAGAAGCATTATCTTTATTTCTATGTAGAAGCGTGTGATGGCGTCGACTACAAATACGACAGAACATTTGCAGCTTACATTGGTGCGCAGAATGTCCCGATGCCAAACAATTAAAGCATAGTTTGTTTGTCTTCACGTTCTCAGTTCTCTCAGTAGGTTGCAATTTGGTGATTTTTTTACAATGACATAAGGTATGTCTTTCTTGACATAGCACGCATATCTTGTCTGTCGGCGATGAGGATGTGGTGGATGTGGCTGTAGCAGCAACATGGTGTGAACGCTCCTTTACAGGTTTGTCGCGAGTGCCCGATGTTGACATAACAAGTTCTAATGTTCGATATCTTGACTGCAGGAAATCCTTTAAATCATTCCAGGTAGGTAATTTGTCGTCTTCTTTGGTGTATGCTGTCTGTTCCCATTCCTTGTGCGACTCAGGGTCCAATCTCTGTATTACAAGAAATATAATTATAGGATCCCATGAGTTCGTCGGTATGCCTAAATTTTCTAAATTATTTAAGCAATTTGTCGTAACGTCTAATAAATTCTTTATTAGATTTGCGGACTGAGAACTGATTTTTCTTTGCGTAAATAACTTCGTCAGAACAGAGTTGACAATTAATCTCTTGTTACCGTACCTGGATTTGAGAACACTCCATGCTTGTTCGTAGTTATTATGTGTTATTTGAATCGGCTTCAATAATAATTGGGCTTCTCCCGTAACACTACTCTTCAAATAATGTAGTTTTTGAGCGTCACTAATCGCTGTGTTACTATGTACTAACGAAATAAATAAATCCTGAATCGTAGGCCATTCTTCATAATTACCACTAAAATTAGGTAATTGTATCCTCGGTAGCTTGACGAGTACATCACTGCTGCCCTCCTTTGTATTAGAGTTGTTTAGCGATGAACTGGGCGCGGCCGCTGCATTCAATTTTGTTAAAAGATCTTGTAAATCTGCTAATAAAACGAGGTATAAATCTTCAAAAACAAAGAAGTCTTCATTGGCAAAATACGGCAACAGCTGTTTTTGTTTCTTTGGTGTAATCTTTACTAATTGTTGATGGGTTTCCTTAAATGTTGTCCAGTACTCCTCTATACATTTAATTCTAGCCTCAATGTAACCTTTTGTTCACCTAGATTTAGGGCATTTCTTCAAATTCGTTTGAGTTTTTTGTAATAAAGCAGCTGTGTCTTCCAATAAACTAAGTAACTAAGACGTAGAACTCATTTTATAATTTAAATATTTGTTATAAACACTAATCACCTTGTGGAATGCGGCTCGCTATTGTATTCGCCGGCCGGCCGGTCGCTTCGATAAATTGTTAACAACTTTGTATTAATCCGGCGCGAATATGACCACTATGTTTAGAATGGTAAGGTTGCGCTTTGCTAAGCAGGATTTACTTGAAATAATATACGTGCTTGCTTGAATGAAGTTTTATTGCGACTAGTTGTGCAAATGACATGCAGATACTTATATACTTAGTTAAACGTACAACAGTGTCAAATTAAAGATCTAGTTCAAAAACCATTTTACCGGTTTGAATCATGTTAATCGGTCCCAGCGGTTTTTTAATTTTTTATTTATTTACAACATAATAACAATACACAAATTAAATTATACTTGTGATGCAAACAAAAACTTATTCGAGTTTTACCGTGCATCCTAATAATATGATCGACGGCGGCATAGCCATGTGTGATCATGCTTTTATCACAATAAACAAGAAATCCACACAAATCATACAATTCACATGACGATGATAGTTACATTATTCGATTTTTTCTGTATCGCACATAATGTCATAAATGTAAGGTAAACTGTTCTCGACCTTGCATGAAGTTGTTGTTTACGTGGGTATATACAGAATGTTCCGTATTGTGATCCATTTAATTCGAATATATAATAATTTTATCTAGCATCTTTTTTATTTATTCAATACAATTATTGTATTGAATAAATAAAAAAGATGCTAAAAATGTATAATATATCTTTTTGCCGTGTATGGTAAAAGCTATACTGGGTCTGTACAATATTATACTCTATTATGAATATGAATTTTGTATTGATTGGGCAATGATGATTTCTTGTAAAGTTACAATTATTGTATCAAACGGGTATAATATGACTTAACCAAAAATAGGAATTTATGGAAATAGTAGGAAATAACTGAGAATTAGTATAGTGAAAATGTAAACGACCAGAATTTTTGTGGTTTTTGTTCTAGCGAAAAGACGAAAAATACTTCCTAAGAATTCGTCAAGCCAACTTGAAGTAAGTCATCAAAACTATCACTAACCATTAAACAAGGTTCTAGGTTTGTTTTAATTTAGTAAAATTTACCGTGTAACCATACGCATTAAACATAGGATAATTATTGATTATTAGGTGGTCAAGAAGGTAGATAGACAGCATATAGTAGCAGCGGCAAGTCGACAACCCTAGCGCGACAGCTAGTGCGTCACTCCGCGCTAGACAGCGACAGCGTTATGTGTTAGAAAAGAGCAGGAACGGTTAGGTGAATATTGCGGTAGGCAATGTGTACTTATGCGAGCTGAATTGCACTTTGTTGCTTAGTAACAAGACTCGCAATTTCTTTAAATTGGTTTACGAAGTGATACTTCTGTACAGAAGCATCACTTCGTGGCGTAATTTTATATATATATATATAATTACGCCACACCTTTTAGGGGCCAGACAAAAATAATAAAAATGGTCAAACGAGAAGGGGGAGGGTTGGGTCAAAGGCAAAAAAAGGCTAAACGAATAGGATACACTCTATATGGGTATCGTTTTCGAGATTTTTGGGACGCTGATTAATAATATGAAATTTATTTAGTGATCCATGATGGCGGACGGGAAATCAAAGAAGGCGAATGAGAAAATTTTAAAAATCAATATGGGTATCGCCTTCGATATTTTAAGGGGTGGGGAATCGAAATACAACATCTGTTTCGTGATCAAAGATGACAGATGGGAAATCAAAGATTGCGGATGGTAGAATAGAAAAAAATCAATATTGGTATCGTCTGCGATGTTAAAAGGGATGGGGAATTCAAATACAACATCTGTTTCGTGATTCAAGACGGCGGATAGGAAATCAAAGATGGCGGACGGGATATTTTTAATTAAATGGAAAAAATTTAAAAAGCAATATGAGTGTCGTCTCCGATATTTTAAGGAATGGGGAATCTAAATACAACATCTATTTCGTGATTCAAGATGGCGGATGGGAAATCAAAGATGGCGGATGGGAAAAATTTAAAATATCAATATGGGTACGGTACAGAGACGATCTCTGATGATTTAAGGGATGGTGAATCCAAATACAACATCTATTTCGTGATCGAAGATGGCGGATAGGAATTCAAAGATGGCGGACGGGATTTTTTTTAACGTCGATATGGCTATCGTCTCCGATATTTTAAGGAATGGGCAATTCAATATAATATAAAAATCTATGTATGTTTGTTCATCATTTATAGACTGAAATGATAAGAGATTAAGCGCTAAGTCAATGGTAACATTGGAAAAGGGGCTTGGAAAAAGGGAATTAAATAAATTTTTATTTTTTTTATTTATAGACTCACGCCTGTACCCCCGAAGGGGTAGGCAGAGGTGTAATATTACACCCATATTTCGCCATGAATTTTTAAGTCCCACGTAATAGTGGGCGAGCTTATTGCCGTACCGGGCACATTACCAGACTCCGTACTACTGAGAATTTCCTAACGGAAAAACCCAGTAACACTTTGCCCGACCCGAGAATCGAACCCGAGACCCCCCAATCCCACGAGCACATTCACGCCGCGAGACCAACGAGGCAGTAATTAAATAAAAACTCTTAAAAAGGCGATACGGAGTTCGCTGGGTCAGCTAGTAGTGGGATCTCCACCTTGTCGTGGTGGTGGGGCTTAGTAACCGTGGATTTGATTTTCTCCTACGGTGAAGCTAAGCGGGATCCCGGGAGGGGACGCTCCACGTGGGCTTACGTGAGGCCTGCGTAGGATGCGTTCATAGGTTCGGGTGCGGGGGACAGTTCTGTCTGTCCCTCGCAGTCGGGTGCGGTCGCGGGAGGAGAGGCGTGTCGGTGTTGCGTTGCCGCGCGCCCTATCTCCCGCGACCAAATGGGGGCGCACCATCGTTGCGTCGCGGTGGGGCCACAGAGGAAGAGGAGATGCGGTGTTGCGTTGCCGTCCTCCCTATCCTCTGCGGCCGCTGGGTGTTTTGGCGGCGGAGCCCAACACCTTCATCCGCCGCCAAGGGGGTTTCGTTCGGGGCCCGCCTGACCATCTGGTGGGCCAATACCCGTCGGGGGGTAGCGAGAAATGCTTAGGTGAAACCCTACCCTCCGACACATGGGTACATGAGGAGCACGGGTTGGTTTTTAGTCAGTAAGAGTCTGACAGTCCCCTTCGTCCTTCCTCCCCAGGGCGAAGGGACTCCATGAGGATTTTTCAACCCGACACCAAAAAATAAAATAAAAAGGGTCAGCTAGTCGTTTATAAAGGAATTAAGCTAGTAAAGAGACAACCCATTAAATATTTAGGGACCGCTTCATTATTTAGGGACCGGACCTATTCCATTTATATTGTTTAGAAGTGCCACACCGCAGGCCATAATATGTTAAATAACAAGACATAGGTGAATACGGGTTCATATAGAATTACGGGCCCAGTATAAACTGAACTTTCGTTGTATAAACACAGCAATAAGTTAGGTTAGAATTTTACAACGTTTTGTGGACAAGTCAAGTAAAAATTAAGTTTGTTAATTGTAACTTGACAACGTAAACTAAACACAATTTGAATTTTTTTAGTGTATTAAACATGAGACCCCGTGACGGTAGTTATTTCCATTTCCATTGAACGAAATCTTTGTAATTGCTTCTAAGATAGCTCAACTTGTATTGGCGCTATACATATATATACCTAGCTAAAATGTTTTTCGTGTACCTACATACCTTTACTTAAGGGCTGTATGGTTTCTTCTAAGTAATTCAGTTTGCGGTAAGTCTTAAAAGGTAGACTTTATTTTATATTTAGTATACTATTGAGTTATATAATGCAGGTATAAACACGTACACAGATATGTTGATAGGTACTAGCTATTTTCAACCATTTGTTTAGTTATTGCTTAATTGGTAAATCTTACATTACAATCAGCGACCATTGCAAACCAGATCATATAGGAATATCTGCAAAAAATGGCATGCACGGTGATTGAATTTTTATCATTGTCAGGCATATTTTTTTAAATTTCATTTGATATATTATTAATTGATAAAATCACTACTGATTGACATACCTATCATTGCTGATCTTAAACAGTTGCTGCTAGATACATAAAATTTTGACAGCGGGTTTCTAAATTACTTTGGGGACAACTATGTATTGATTTACTAATATAATCATCTAAAAGTATAAAATAGTGGCAAAAGGTAAAGGTGGGCGAAGCCGCGAAGCAACCAGTTTGATATAAAATACATTGCTTCACCTTTTCATTAAAATCTTCTCCAAAGACATTTATTTATTTGTGAATTGTTAACCGTTTAAAATATTTGACTTCCCCTTAATTAAGTTGTCTCATTGTCTCTTCCTTTGAGTATTTCACCACAATCAGTCATTCTCCATAATTTACATCTTACAATGGAATACATAGGCATACATCATCGTACTAGCGTTTTCAAATGAGATGATTCCCGCACCAGGATTAAATCATATATCGCGAGCAACATTACAAACATTCAATCAACGGATAGAAAGTACACCCAGACTCGGAACAACAATATGTAGCTTACATAAACTGCTGCTATGTGTGAGAACGAACGTACAAAACTTTGCGGAGTTCTAAACAGCGGAGCGACCGCTTAAACTTGATAGCCTCTGCATGACAGTTTGATTCTCTATTTTTATCTCCATCGGGCTTGCTTAACGGTGAAGAAAAATGGCGTGGAGACTTGCATGTCTGAGAGTTTTCCATAATGTTCTCTAAAGACGTGTGAAGTCCCCCAAAACAAACCCAATTTGTAAACTATACCGTTACCCTTCCCGTTCTCAGAAACAGCCTGTATCCAGGAAAACGACAGTTTATACAAGCTGCTGATTATGAAGCTTGCTAATGCATCTCTTAATACAAACTCTTTTGATACATGCATAAACACCGACAGAGCAACATCTTTCAGCAAACATTTTATTCGACAGCGGTATAAAATTTGTCCGAATTTTATAGTTGAGTTTTGTAAACATACATATTTTATCGGTTTATTCAACTTTAAAGCGCATCTGTTTATTCCTTCTCAACAACTACCGATGGTATGTTTATGAGAATCGTTTTCGGAAGTACATTAAAATATCTTAATATATAAAATCCTTGCGTTACTTACTGACTGACAGACACGCTACAGCCGAAACTATTGGGCGCAGGAAGCTGAAATTTGGTATGTTCCTTGGGGACCGTAGGGGTGCACTAAGAAGGGATTTCCCGAAATTCCCACGAGATCGGCCAAAACGGGTAAATTAAAAAAAATGCAGGCGGTAGTAGCTGCCGTCTTCTAGTATTTTATATCACGTGTCGTGAAAATATTATGTTCTGTTTCATAAGTTAACTACCGCTTTTTAATTGGCCCCATCGAGCCGGATTGAAAGTGCTTGTGTATTTTTTTTTATTTTTGTGTTTACACTTTCGAAGTTACGGTATTGATTCTGGGTGCGTTAATATGGTATTCGGTCTTTTTTAGTAGTAGCATGTTGGCAAGGCTTGAAAAGGCATTTCTGCGTTTATATTATGGTAAAATAACAATATTAACGCATTAAATAAACCGTCTCACTGCAATCCACGTTGCTCTTTTTTGACTGATGATGAAATTTCATCATCAGGGTTAGACTAGTCAAAACATGCCCAATTTCACACATTGGATTTACTGTAGCCTCTAAATAATTATGTAATATGTAGCCGTATTTTATAAGCACAATGCCTTTAAATGATTCTACTGCGCGAATAACTTAATATCCAAAAACCGTTACCATCTGTACCCGAAGTCCGAAAATATCGGTTATAAAACATTCTCATATCAATAACCCGTTATCACTTAGCGGAGACATCGTTGATCATAAATCTCGGTCATCAAGCCCTTTGCTTCGCGCAGTTGGGTAATAAAATATTTGCTTCATACACTTCCAATTTTATCGGAAGAGGAATTTATCGCTATACCGAGCTGGCCACAACCTTGTTGGTGCCGTGAAAACAAGCGATACAATTTTAAAGACGAAGTGTAATTTATTTGGAGTCGGTTAAGTATGTCCCACGCTTCCATCATATTCCGTTGCTCAGCATCTAATAATTTTATATACATACCCCTTCTTCCTCTCACTGTACGATCATCCTTTCCTTGGCTTTCTCCCTTTTCAGACACGACGGTGATTGATATGTTATTTAAATTGTTATATCTTGGAGACTAAAATAAATATGTACATAATCGCACTAAATTTTGACATAAGCTGTGTGTTTGAGCCTGTTTTAAGCAACGTATAGTGTATGCGTTACTTTAAATATTTATTAAGATACTTTTTGGGACACTCATATCAGTGTGCTACGGATATGGCGTATCATCCTTGCACGTTTCGTCTCCCTTCGCTAAAGGCGTGGCCGAGCCGTAAATTGTAACATATTTGGATTGCAGATAGTGCCCTATCTACATCTTCTGTTTTATATACAAGATTGACTTCCTGTTTTTACGGTTATAGACCTAGGGTCTATTTATTTAACGTAAACTTTATCCGTTGCAAGCAGAGGGTCAGATTTTATTATAGTTTTTTATAAACCTATAACGAAATATATCGCTTGCTCCGTGCCTCAGCGAGCACGTTAAGCCATCGGTCTCGGGTATCATGAAAATCTTTGACAGTTGTTAAAGATAGTCAGTACTTCTAAGTAAACTGACACTGGTATAACCAAGGAATATAGTTATCTCTTTGGATTGGGGAGTTCAGATAGGCAGTCGCTTTGTGGAAAAGCGAATATTCAGTCAAATCTGCTTAGACTAGAAATCGTACACCAGTTTCTAATTGGGATAACGGTAGGAGGATGATTTTAACGAAATATAAAAAAATCGTAGAAAATAAATAAAGTTATATTAGTTGATAAGACCTATTTTCATCAACATAAAACAAGCCATTGCTACATTTCAGCTGTGATAGGTTCAATGCGGAAACAGAATTTTAATTTCAAGTTCTAGGATATTAAAATATTCTTAAGAGGTTTTATAAATAGTTCTACGACCGAAAAGTCAGTCACTTGAAATTAGTCCCTAAAAATCGTCTTACTAACGTAATTTCTTTCATTTCTAAATTAGAGAATAAAGTAACATCTCACAATATGGAGGCCGAATTTATTTTTGAAGAAAATATTTTTCATGTTTGCAAACGTTGGCATAAGTGGAAAGTTTTGAGTCTTGGAAAGTTACACTTAAGATAAGTTATAAAGTCGTTTGTTACTTTCATTTTTGATCAGACTTTGTGGTAAAACTTGGGACTAATAAAGCTTAAAATTTATGCATTTTCGCCTGAGAATGGTATAATAATATATCAGTTGTGGAAATCTATATTTAATCTTTCATCTGTTCCAAATGTTTATCTGATGTCGCGTAGGTACTGTGTGAACGCCGAGCTCTAATGACCGGTTTCAATAATCGATCTATCCATTTTTTCGGGATTAGATACGCGTTTGACATATTTTGTATTCCAAATCCATGGATCGATCGGATATTGAAATCAGCGTTAAAACGATGTTATTGGAATACGATTGATAACGTTAGGGCGATGATGACGATGATTTCAGAGCATATTCGTAGGTTTGGAACCTTATTTTGGTCACCAATATTTTCTTTCTAAAACGTGTGAATTTTGTTAGGTGCCCTCCGTTGCGAAGCTATTAAAGCTAGTAGGTATCTACTATAAACTGCTCCTTCAATAAACTTACTGTAAATAGTCAATATCAATAAATAAATAACAAAATACCTACATAGTAATATGTATGTTGGGATAAAAATTTCGTATCAGCTATCGTATCTCGGACCACTATCCGGTCAAAATAACTTAGATGAATTGCCAAAATTGAGGGGTAACACTTTATCATCCGCATAAAAAAATTATAGCGCAAATTCTCTTACAGTTTTTCCCAAGATATAAGTAACCAATCCACTAGACTGAGCGATGATATATATTCTTTACATTTGAAAGGAAACATTTCTCCAGCTTTCTTAATTTTTTCTTTGATCCCCAATAAACAAAGGAATGCTATAAATCTAGGCACACAAAGCTGCCTCAAAGTTACACTCAAGTTTGATTATTCTGTGCCCCTGCGTGTGTGGTGCTTAGTAAAGTGTGCTACACAATAGAGGCACGAGTATTGTGTGGATGTTTTTTGTCATTTTACTGTTGTTGTTGGATGAACGGTGAATGTTTTGATAAGACAACTATTGAAAGTATCAAGTAATAAATATTAATCGTTCCAGTTGATGTGATGTAGCAGCATAAGCATGGCTGGATGAAGGCGAAAAAAAAATGATTTTATTTCTTTCTATCCATCAAGTAAAAAAAGTATATTAATCTGTGCCCCTGCGTGTGTGGTGCTTAGTAAAGTGTGCTACACAATAGAGGCACGAGTATTGTGTGGATGTTTTGGTCATTCTTCTGTTGCTGTTGGATGAACGGTGAATGTTTTGATGCTTGTTGCTAAGACAACTATTGAAAGAATCAAGTAATAAATATTAATCGTTCCAGTTGATGTGATGTAGCAGCAGTAGCATGGCTGGGTGGAGGCGAAAAAAAAAGATTTTATTTGATAAAAAATGTCAGATAGATATCAGGCACTGCTCTGTTGATTAATTAGTTTGTAATTAATTGAATCAGATGAGAAAGCAGAGACAAACAACTATCACCCAAACATTGTACAATGATAGTTTAAAAGTTGTATTTTTACATAATACTAGCTTTTGCCCGCGGCTTCGCTCGCACTAATTTGGGGTTCTCTAGTTATAGTATATCATCTATGTTCGGGGTAACACAAATCTCCTTTATTGGGCGGATACTATATAACTGGAAAAAGTATTTACACATACAAACTACTTCGTGCTAAGACTCAGTAGTACTCAAAATGTTATCCGGTATCAGTGAAGTTTCGATAGAGTGGTCAATATGGCGACTGCGATTTATCTGTCAAAACCATTAAAATTTAACAAAATACTCGACAATCTGAATTTTGCGGATATATATCGTCGACTCGAAATCTTTATTTTTCTATGTTTTATTATTCAGTTAAGGTTTTGATGTACTCCTTGACAAAATTATTAATATAAGATTTGACAGCGATAGCTGCGCAGTCCGTCGGTTCCAATGTGAAACATTCCAAAATTCGTAACTATTTACAAATTAAAAAAAAACATTTTCCAGTGGACTAAATTGTGAATCTAAGCCATTCTCAAGTCCCCTTGAACACACACAAAAAATTTCATCAAGATCAGTCTAGTCGTTTAGGAGGAGTTCAATGACATACACACGCACACAAGAAATATATATATTAAGATTACTATTTTCTTGATTGTCCAGTTACAACTAACTATCTTATTATATATTATCCGTGTGGTGACGGATTAAGAATACGGATTGTCACCACCCCATATCATCCCATGAGTGTCGTAAGAGCCGACAGAGGGAGCATATTATGCAGAAAACAGCACTGTAAGAGAAGGAAAACTTGATACAAACCCTATACCAACCCGTTTGGCCAGCGTAGTATAGTAGGCCAATTCCTCCTTTCAAAGGAGAGGCCTAGTCCAGCAGTGGACTGATAAAGGCTGATGATGATGAATGAATCTTATTATTACATACTACAGTGTTGTATATACGGTTCAGCTTGTATAATCTATAAGCGAAATCATAAAGGATATCTCTTTTACGAAGTCTTTTCCATTTTTTTATTTAAATATGTATGCACTATTAAACAACCTCATAAACAAACCAGTTCTTACGTACATACATTGTAAATTAAGATGTAAACAACTTGACGGTTAAAAGGAGAGCTCATGAGATTTTAGTACCTATTTCTTTTCATAACAGCTCTACTTCTTGAGCAGGCATTTTTTATGCTCAATTCTTTCATATTTTATTTTACGTTAAGTATATTAAATTAATTTAGGGTTTTGTAGTAAGAGAGTAAAAAGGTATTATGGAAGTAAACATAATTGAAATGGAAGCAATTAATATGAACTGACGCAACTATGGCCTTCCGAAAACGTAACAAGGTAACCATTTCAATCGACACCGGCAGTTTTAGTCTCAAATGATAGATGATGACTTTTACAATTACTCCTTACACGTCACGTGCAATTTATTAAGAGCACCATAAATTCTTGCAAGCAGCTATTTGAAAGCTGTATAAAATATTATGCTTTTCCTCCTTGAAGATGTAAATGGGTAAAATGAATCATCAGCGAAGGATATTTTTATCATTTAAACGCTTAAGTCCGGGAGTATACAAAGCATTCTGTTACAATAAAGTTCTTTTCTTTTACGCCTTAACACTTTGTACGTAATATAAAATACTTCGCTTTCGTAAAAATGAAATTTATATTTTACTGCGGTGATTTATTTGTGAAGCTATGTTTTAGCATTTTGAGTCTTTATAGTCCAGGAGCCATTCAGTAATGTAATACCGAATGACTCCAAGCCTATTACTGTAAAAATATTGGGTTAAAAGAAATAAGCCAGAAGCGTACTAAAATATTATAAAGTTGAAAGTCTTTGAAACTGTTTTGACCGCCAGTTAGGCCAGATTAATATTGAATAAGTAAAATGAAAAGTCTAATTATTGGGGTCACTTAGTTGAAGTTGGCTGTGAAGTACTTCTCTATAACTCTAGAAAAAACAAATAACTACTTTCTGATAACATCGTACTATTAATTAAATAATTATTTTTATTCTTGATTATGGGATGGACCTTTATAGTTTTCTTTGGGACAACCTTGTCACTAACCGCGTATTAATTACGTTATCATTATTTAAAATGGAGAAAATGTTGTCTAGGTGAAGTTGTAATCCATAGTAAGAAACTGTTTCCAGATAAGTTTAATTGAATAGTTCATGTCTTGTTAACCATTTCATCATAACCTATTTCTTTATTTATTTAATTACACATAACAGAACCTAGTACATGTTGCAGCAAACATTAGCATTTCTATCTTTTTATTTTCTTTCTTTAAAAATGCCTAAGTACCTAAGTTATTTTGTTCTTTGGAAAACGAGAATAATAAGTACCTTACAGATAATAAGCCATTCTCGTTCAACAGCTTATTAATAATTAATTTCATAATTATTCTCGACATAAATGTATGAAAAGAGTAATGAATGTAGAGGAAGCGCGTGATGTTTGTAAGGATACAAGCAAGTGGCGATCTGTTGTATCTGCCTACCCCGACCGGAAAAAGGCGTGAGCATATGTATATAGTAGGCCAATTCCTCCTTTTAAAGGAGAGGCCTAGTCCAGCAGTGGACTGTTACAGGCTGATGATGATGATGATGACGAAATGCATGAATGTATGTATAAATATATTATTATTCATGTTGTGTACAACCACCTTTAGTTTGTTTGTCTTTTATCTTGTCTTGTTTAAACGGTATGAGTTTTCATGACGCAAACGTACAAGGTTTGCCTCGGGTCACAGGAGGCATTGTACAAAATCTCAAAGTCAAATGTCATTTAAGATTTCAAGTGAATTAGTTTGAAGCCGGTAGCGCTAATTAAATAGTTACTTATTAAATTATACTAACTTGTATGGATTGTTTGATACTTTGTGTTTTAGAGTTGCTGTTTTTTGGTAGCGCCGAAAATTGTTTTGAAATAATAAGAATAACCCGGCGTAAATGAACCAGGGTTTTTGGGACCCTCTAGTGTGTAAAATTATGCGTACAAGTCTTAGTTCGCACTACTTCGCCTCTCCGCCTCAGTAGCTGCATTCTAGGAATTAGTGCGTCGATTCGTTTATGCAAATCAGTGCCACGACGTTTTCGGTGACAGGTGAGTTCAAATTGCGCGCGGGCCTTTTATACCCGGGTTCAAAGTTCACGTTTCAATATTTTTGATCAGTGTCCTTACGGCTTATCCTGCTTTTTTTTGAGTTTGGATACATTACAATAATCTCGCACTTTTATTGTATACATTATGAATAATGAACGGATTGGGGGGGTTTTGGAGGAATATTCTTCGGATGAAAGCTGTTCATCAGGGTCGGACATTGAAGAAGAGGAGTTTATCAGCCAGCGTAGTAACGAAAGCGATACAGAAGAGGAATTGAGTCAGCTGTTAGAGCCAGAGATAACATCTAGTTTAGCACCAGTCACATGTCCTGACGAAGAAAACAATAGTTCCGTTGATCGACCTTATGCATGGTATGTTTATGGCCAAGATCATAATAATAATAATAATTTATTCGCATAAAACAAGGTGTTAATAGGTGTTACAATAATATAGGAGCAAACATGTTTCGCTAGAATATAGCATGCAAAAATTTAAACAAAATATTTACATATGTACATAGTTATTAAAACTTTGCATCCATAATTTTTTTTTAATTATAGAAACTAAATTCATTTAGCCAAGTATACAATTCTTTCGTAAATAATCTAAATTCTAATTGCTTAAAGTGGTTTGGCAATTTATTAAAGATAGGTACACACATTGCAAGAAAGCTTTTGTTGTATTTGGTTAGTCTAGGAATGTCACTTAACACTAATCTAAAAGGATCTCGCTTATTCTGACAATGTATCTCATCTGCTGTTTTAAACAATTCTTTATTCTTGTAAACAAACATGCATATTTCGTAAATGTAGAGAGATGGTAACGGTAACAAGTTAAGCTTTTTAAATATTGGTTTGCATGAGTCGTCTGGCTGAAGGCCATTTATAGCCCTTATACATTTCTTTTGTGCTACAAATGCCCTACTGAAGTCAATACTATTACCCCATATTATAAGCCCATATCGAAGAAGCGATTCCACATAAGCGTGGTAGGATGTAATGGCAGTTTTTATGTTTGTCACGTTTTTTACTTGCTTTAAGGCATAAACAAATTTATTAATTCTGTTGGTGACTTTGTCTAGATGTGATTTCCAATTAATATCGTAATCTAATATTTCTCCCAGGAACTTTGTATTTGTCACTTGTTTGATATGATTTACATTAAGGTTAATAGTGTAATTATTATTATTAGATTGATTAATTTGAATGTAAACAGATTTATCTAAATAAATTTTCAAATTATTTATGTCAAGCCAATGCAATAATGAATTAATTGTAATATTAATGTCAGACTCATGATCTTTAATTGTATTATTCTTTTTATTTAATGTCACTATAATAGATATATCGTCGGCAAATAGTATACATTTGTGATTCGTTACTTTAATTATATCATTAATTTATAGGAGAAATAATATTGGGCCCAATACGCTGCCCTGTGGGACGCCACATTTGATATCCCTGTATGTTGATGAGTATGATATTAGGTCTCCATTCTCATCAATCTTATCAACAATGACACTCTGTATTCCCTCACGTAGATAAGATGATATCCACTGAAGTACAGGTCCCCTAATCCCTATAGCTTCCAGCTTCAGCAACAACATGTCATGAGAAACCAGATCGAATGCTTTTGATAAATCAAAAAACAGACCCGTGGTAAAATATTTATTATTAACGTTCGTAAGTACTACTTTTATGACGGAGAAAATTGCTAATGTAGTCGATTTAAATTTTTGGAATCCATATTGTTCGTTACATATGATTTTAAATTTGGTGCAATAGCTCATTATTCTTTTGTACATGCATTTTTCATATATTTTAGACACAATGGGTATTAAAGAACATACTAAATGGAGTAGAGATTGTTACCGAACTAACGTGAGAACTCGTTCTGAAAATATAATTACTGTCATTCTTGGTGTCAAAGGCCAAAAATTGCTCACTACTAAATCTAAAATGACGAGAGTTTCTTCGGGTTTTGGTATTGAAATTGGTAGAAAATCTATTACGCACACGAAGAGATGCTACTGGTCTGCATACTTGTCTACGCAAGCGAGTTAGTGATTCTTTGGGTGAACCATCCGCCACCTAAAATAGCAGGTATTACTAGAAGATGTCAAGATTGGGCCTATAAAAAAATAGGAAAACCAAACATACTTGCTGCAAGTGCAATAAGTTCATTTGCATGGAACATGCTGAGACAATTTATAAAAAATTGTGCAACATATTCACAAGACTCAAACTGATTTCTTTTACTAGGTAGCCTGCTGTGGCTTCACTTTTTTTGTTTATTAATATCCTCCTTATTAACATTAAAGTCATGTTATTTCAGAAACATTTTTTTTTCACTTTTTTTAGCGTACATGTTTTTTTCTGTTCGATTTTTTTAGATAATTTTCTAAACTTTCATAAATAAATAAATTAATTAAATATTACATAAGTTGTTTCAATTATTTAACGCCTCATTTGATTTACTATTAGGTTATCACTCAAAAAAATTATCAAAAACCTGTTAAAAATTAAATACAACCATATTTCAAACAGAGCAAAATTCACGCTGGTTCATTGATGATACGGTTGAAAATAGGTTCATTCACGCCGGGATAATATAACTATGCACAATCGTTTTGTCTTACATTACTGTATTAATAGTACAACGAGGCTCTACGACTGCAAATATAGCAGAAATTAAGTATATATAATCAGAATTACAGTTGCCCGTCAATAAGAGAAACATATAAAGAAATTGACCGTACATACGGCGTAATAGTTTTAACTGTCGCCGCGTCGCTTAATAGTGCGCTGAGTGGTGTGGGTTCGATCCCCATACTTTTTGAAATCCACAAATTGTGCTTTAGAGTCTTCGTGTTTGCTGCTTTTCTTGGTGTATGTTATTTCGAAAAATCCAGAGGATTTATTGCTGATGTGGGTGTTGCCATTTTAAAGTAATAAAGCAGTTATAGGATCGATGCACAATACTACTTTAACCAAAATTCTAAGTACCTAATTGGAATTTATTGAGATTTGTCTTCGGCCATGAGCGATGTGAGCTGTATGCAACATCGGGGCAAGAAGATATCCTTCAATCTAATACTTGCGTAACGAGATTTATTAAAGGCTCTTAAAGCACCTGTAATTAATTTCGTGTAAAGAATACGAACGTCGCTGGTTTCCAATTTACTAGTAGGTACATAGTAAAAAAGTATAAATGCCTTTTTTTTCTTTTATTCTTTTAATTTTAGGGACTTTTATGACGCACAGCGCATGTCAGTCCCATCGTAACAAGTATAAATGCCTTTCTAAAAATAAGTTGAAATATTAAAGTTCTTAAAATTAAGTACCTAACTCGCTATAACCCAAGAACCCGAAAATTGCTTTCCTTTAATCACAAGCAGAAACTTAAAGTTAGTCTTAACCTCAAATCAAAACAGGCATAAATCATTCTGAGCGAAACTTAAACTGCTTAACTTAAAATTAGATCGGCAGAAAATTTCCAAACTGCTCATTAGGAGAACTTTCAGTTTAATAAAACCTGCCCACATGATTTCAGAATTTTAAGAGTGAAAGCCTTGGGGCAATGTCGAGAAGGCTCCTGTTTTTCAAATGATTGTGCCTTTTGACTTGCTGTCATATTTCCTTTTATTTTGCTCAAAAAGTGTATTACTTTCCATAGTAGATAGAGATGTTCACCTATTTCGATATGTTGGTCTTTTGAACTATGCCTCTAGTAGTTTGATGGCAACTAGAGTCACAAATAGAATGGCCGGGCATTATGCGGGTGTCATATAATTAAATGAAACTATTGAAACTAGGAAGAAAAATAAATTTGATCTGAGGTATGAGTTTTCATTTATAAAGTTTTAAAAGTCTAATCGAAGAGCGGCGGTAAATCGCAATCGTTTTTTTCACAATATACACTTAAGTATTAACTTACTTTTGTCTTCACTCTAAAAGTCAGATAGGTTGCTGCTTTGTATTGTAGCGTTGTACGTGGTTCAACGCTATTTGGTTAAATAAAATACCACGATTTCGGTAATAATAAATAATTTGTTTATTTCTATAAAATAATCAACACAACTTTTAGCAAGTTAAAGAAATGAAAACTGACTCTAAAGAATTTTGACTCTTAACAAAGATTGAAGAGGGTCGCGAAATTCGAAGGTCCTAAAGGAACGTGTTTCCGGCGTCGCACAGGGAAGAGAGACCACTTATCTTCGTTGCCGCCAGCCAGAGAGAGGAGTTACTTCGGCGCGCTCGGCCTCATTTAAGGACCGGAGTGGAGGTGCGCGGGAGGCGGAGACGGCCGGCCGTACAGGAGTGGGGCGTTGAGGTCACAGTATTTTGGAACCATTTTCCATTTCCAACTCTCCTTTTTAGTAGTAAATTATACCTACATTACATAAAATATTATTATTTTACTATTGTAACATACCAGTTTGTTTTCTTGAAAAGAAAATTATCTGTCAATACATTAGCAGACACTCAAGCAATTTATCGCAGTAAAAACAAAACTATATTTCACACAACATTTTACACGATAACCTTGAAATAATAGCCTTGTCTGTGGAACACATAAATATTTTTGGCCACAAAAATATCGCTATTTTCTTATGGTAAAATTTATTACAGCAATGTAATAAGCCTACGTACACTTTTAACATTGACATTGGGCTAACTGTCTGTCCTTCCTAAGGGGATGCGACTTGCCAAATGTATCTCTTCTGCCTATCATTAGACCTTTAGGCGCCGTCTCGGCCACGGCGGCAATGCGTATATTTATCAGTGACGAAAATGGTATGCCTTTGTATTTTGTTTTAGTTATAGGACATAACATTTTCGAGATACCTAGAGGAATATCATTTTTGGTAGGGTTTTATTTTAATTGGAATAATGGCCGTATCTTTCCTTTTTCCTTATTTTTATACGCGCGATCTGTGTAGGTTTCTTTCTCGCACAGTTTATCAAACTAATGGAGTTACAATCTAGACGGTGTCACTGAATTATCTGGCTGTCTATCTTTCTGTTTTTACCTCATATCAGCCAAACGACGTCTACTGCTGGATATAGGCCTCCCCCAAGGTTCTCCACACAGACCGGTCTTGAGCCGCCCGCATCCAACTGCCTCCCGCGATCTTGACGAGGTCGTCGGTCCACCTTGCGGGGGGCCTACCTCTGCTGCGTCGTTCGGTACGTGGCCGCCACTCCAGAACCTTTCTGCCCCAACGGCCATCGGTTCTTCGAGCTATGTGCCCTGCCCACTGCCACTTCAGCTTGGCTATCCGGAGAGCTATGTAGGCGATTTTGATTCTACTGCGGATATCCTCATTTCTGATTCGATCTCGCAGGGAAACTCCAAGCATAGCTCTCTCCATCGCCCTCTTGAGCCTTCTGATAAGGCCCATAGTGAGCGACCACGTCTCTGATCCGTAAGTCATCACTGGCAACACACACTGGTGAAAGACTTTCGTCTTGAGACACTGCGGGATATCGGACGAGAAGATATGTCGTAGCTTTCCAAACGCTGCCCAACCGAGTTGGATTCGAAGATTGACCTCCTTCTTGAAGTTGGACCTACCTAATTGGACTACTTGTCCCAGGTAGGTATACTTGTCGACAACTTCGAGCGTAGAGTTCCCAACCTGAATGGGAGCAGGTACAACATGGACGTTCGACATGATTTTCGTCTTGTCCATGTTCATCTTAAGACCTACTTGTTGAGAGACTCTACAGAGGCCATCGAGCATTGTGCCTAGGTCTTCCATGGTCTCAGCCATGACTACGATATCGTCTGCGAATCGAAGGTGAGTGATGTACTCGCCGTTGATATTGATGCCGAGCCCATTCCAGTCCAGAAGCTTAAAAACATCCTCCAGCGCAGTGGTTAACAGTTTCGGGGATATGACATCCCCCTGTCTCACCCCTCGCTGGAGTTAAATAGGTTTCGAACTCTGGTCCTGGAGGCGGACTGACATAGTGGCGTTTTCATACAAACACTTCAGCACTTCGATATATCGGTAGTCAATCCGGTACCGTTGGAGAGACTGTAGCACCGCCCAGGTTTCGATCGAATCGAAGGCTTTCTCATAGTCCACAAACGCCAAGCATAGGTTATACTACTCGGACTTCTGTATAACCTGCCGCAGCGTATGTATGTGGTCTATGGTACTATAGCCTTTACGGAAACCGGCTTGTTCGGGAGGCTGGAAGTCGTCTAGCTTGCTCTCGAGACGATTCGTGATGACCCTCGAAAACAGCTTGTAGACGTGGCTCAGAAGTGTGATGGGTCTGTAGTTCTTTAAGAGGGTTTTATCCCCTTTCTTAAAGAAAAGCACCACCACACCTCTGTGCCACACCTGTGGCGTTTTACCCTCGAGAATGACGGAATTAAATAGCTTCCGAAGGGCTTCTCTAGCGGGTGCACCGCCAGCCTTCAGAAGCTCGCTCGTAATTCCGTCATCACCCAGCGCCTTGTTATTTTTGAGCTGTTTGAGAGCCACACTAATCTCGTGCATGCTGACGTCCAGGATATCTTCGGTATAGTGTCGGGTCAATCCAGCTCTAGGGTTTGACGCTGGAGTGCTTGCGGGTTGTTGCGTTGTCGTGTATAGCTGTCCATAGAACCTTTCGATCTCCTCCAAGAGCTCAGGCTTGGACGATACGATTCTGCCATCTTCCATCTTCAGCTTTGTCAGCTGACTCTGCCCAACAGACAGATCCCTCTGGAACACTTTGGAACCCTTATTCTGCTCGATCGCCTCACGAACACGTTTTGTGTTGTATTGGCGGAGATCGCGAGTCAGAGACTTAGAGATCTGTCTGTTGAGGTGCCGATATTTCGGCATGTCGTCGGAGGATAGCAGAACCATCTTGCGCCTTTCCTCTAACAGCCTACCTAGTGACTACAAAATATAACAACTGACTGACAGATTGAAAGACGGACAAAAGAATCGATAGACAACAAAGTGATCCAACAAGGGTGCCGTTTTACCTTTTAAGGCATTCCAAACGGTCTTTCTCAGGTTTGTGTGAACCATGGATTGTTTCAAATCTTGGCCACTTACGTACTTTATGTCCATTGTTACATTTACTTTTTTCTATTCCTACGGGATATATGGATATGTACCAAGTACCTTTGTTTTGAGTAACCGATACTTCGGCACTGTTGCCACGTTCACGGATGTACTGTAATATTGCGGGTGGATGAATGTTACGAACAAGTAAAACAGTTTAACCGCTTTCTTACTCGTTTATTGGCCGGACAACCACTACCACCGTTTTCACTCTCTAACTGTACTCGATCACGACACACAGTACACACTACGTCGGCTGGCGATTTAAGTTTTTGCAATTCACGGGTTTTACATAGACGTACCACTGGATGCCAGAGGTGCGACAGTTTAAACCCATCTCTATTGAAATTCTTATACTTTTTAGTTTCAATAGCTTTTTTAACCATTCTAGGTCTATAAGGGTCAAATAACTCACAATGATTGGTACTCGAGTCTAGGAGATGTTGAGCTATTGTAATGTTAGTTACCACGTAAGTTTCAATTCCTACATTGTAATCTTGCTATGGCAAGATAACAATGTTTTCATAGCTGTTAATAAAATACCTTTTTACATTTTTAAGAGGCCTATAACCAACGGCACCTGCGATTGACTTCGCGCTCTTCCACCAACAATAATCTTATTATTGAAGCTTTTAATATGCAGGACGGTCCCGATTCGAAAAATGTATTATGGTCCCAACATCTCAGATATGAAGTTGGCTTAGCCGTTCCACATTATAATGATTAAGATCCAATGTTACGATTCAAGGATTTTCATGAATGACCAAGCAAAAGCGTTATTTTCCTCATATTTTGTATTTGTGTTCTCCCAAATAATTTTGGTATGATGCCAGTTTTGGTAAAACTGCTCATACGTAAAATTGAGTTACAAATATTTTACTCAGCCAAGCGACGAGGATAGACATATTTTCGGTTTATCCTGACAAGCGTATGTATTTTACTTGACATATCTTCTTAATATATAAAATCCTTGCGTTACTGACTGACTGACAGACACGCTACAGCCAAAACTATTAGGCGTAGGAAGCTGAAATTTGGCATGTATGTTCCTTGGATACCGTAGGGTTGCACTAAGAAAGGATTTCCCGAAATTCTCACGGGATCGGCCAAAACGGGTAAATTAAAAAAAAATGCAGGCGTAGTTGCTGGCGTCCTCTAATATTATTATATAAATGTAATAAGATTCTTGTAGTTATTGTGGCAGTTACTTAGATTTTTATTTTCAGTTAATTTATATTAAAAATATAGCAATTTAGATATTGCGCGCTATGTGAGTTGTTGCATTCATCAAGTAGCCAATTTTAGGTTTCATATCTTCTTTAAAATTCAATTAGTTCAGTTCAATTAATACAACAAAATAATTACTTCAGAGTAATTATTTTGTTGTATTAATTGAACTGAGAGCTCACAATATGCTACAACCGGGTTTGTAGCGTCTACTCTACGGAGTCCATAATGAAAAGAAAAGAAAATCTCATTTATTCCGTTTATGAATATGCATGCAACAGAAAGAGAGAAAAAAACTTAAAAACTAACTAAACATAAACAGAATCGAATCCCAACTCGGCGTAATGCCATCTTGTGACACAAGATGGCGCTGATATTCTGTTCTGATATAATGCAGAGGACATTATGTATGTACTCCATTCTTCCATTTCAAATTTCCATAAGATCGATTTAACCAAGATAGTAGTATTCTTAGCAATGTATTAATATTATTATTCTAGGTTTTCTTGCGAAATATTGTTTAATTCTAGCCTTCTTTACAAAATTACTAAGCTCAAAACAAAACGGTGATTTATTTCAATCCAGATATTTAGCTTCAAGCCTATAATACGTGCAAAAAAAACACAATATAGCGGCAAGCTTTACCACAAAGATACAAATAATACCACTTTCGTTCAAACAGTTGCTAACATAACCAATAAAGATACGTGTGTTCGGAAATAACATATCAGTAAGTTATCCTAGTAATTTTTGTTTAGTATGAAAACGTGAAGCTGGTTATTCAAGAGATGTGAGTGGAGTAACGGAGCGGTGGCAGGTGGAAAAACATCTACAAATAGAAGTATTTTATTTGATTGAATTACGTTATTAATTAATGAAGATCAGACAGACGTTATGAAAAGTACCCATGAATATACTGGTCTCAGACATAAAATATCGAAACCCCTTTATGGAGATCAGAGACAATCACTCTGTGGAAAAGATAATATTATGAAAAATCTGGTCTCACTAATAATCAGGTCACGGACTCCAAAATTACAGTCTTAGATGTAACCAGGATGCCAGTAGAATGATAAAAATCACTGGGTGGCGCTTTGGAAATAAGTATTTTCTAAGTTATCTCAGCCTGCTGAAATAGAACGATTTCCCCATACTCACTGATGTGCACACTCCCTTGATGGATACACAGCCTCAATTGAGACCCTCACCGCTCACCTTTCTACCATTCAAAATTCATCTACTGGTTAAGTAGTACGTTTTACTGTAATTGTGCATGAACTGAGTTTGAAAAGCTCTGTGTTTTATGTTTGGTTTAGTTCGTACCACGAGTTGTGACGAAGAATGCTCTATAGTTTAAAATTTCTTCGCAGTATTCAAATTTAAATTCAGCTATATTATCCGACACCTGTTTTACCTTAATATTGTGACACAAAATATACAGGACAACTTGGTCGGTCAATATTTCCGTCGCAAATTTGAAAAGTAAGTGTCGCAGATTTTATACGTTTTATTTTCCCCAAATACTTGAAAGATCAAAGGTAGGTCTTCTCGAAGTATAATGTAATATTCGCCAAATTATTTACTTATAACGTTGATGATGTTGTAATAGCTACCTGGATAAAAAGAAGAGCTTTCTAAAAGGCCAAACGAAGTAATATTGCAAGTCATACTTTCTCTTAATTTTACCGAAACTTTGCCTTTGAAGTGTGAAGTTGTGACCTTGTGAAGCCTTTTTCTCAGTAAGATTTCTGTCGCCATTATTGTTATATTTTTGTAACACAATATAAACTGCCATAAAATTCAGCAGCTATAGCCTCATACCAATTAGTTGATGCTTCTTGGATGAGAATATTATTTGAGCTTCAGTCGCTACATCCCAAAGAGTCAATGACTTCAATGAATCTGATACACGAAAAAAATTAAAATTAAGGACATTTTAGCTCTTTTCATCTCAAAACCGTCTAAAAACTCCATAAATTCTTCAGTTTCTCCGACCTTGCACTGCTGGTTTGGCAGTCTGTCCGAAACAATCTTTGTAAGGACGTATACCAAACGTAAAGTAATAAATCATCTTTTATAGATATCTGTCGTGAGCTCCGAAGATATTGTTTTTGTATTCGCAGCCTTATTAATATGTTAATAGAGTATTGTCTGGTTAGAATACGTTGGCATAACTCAACGGAATGGGTTTCTCTTCCCAGCTTATTTGAATGCTTTATGTAAGATAGTTGTGGTGCAAATTTGCGTGCAGTTCAATTGCTTTTGTGGTACCCTGTTTGTTTTGCTAGTTCCTAGTATGAGGCATGTTCAGCAAATCCAAAGTTAGTGTAAATATGAGATGAAAGGTAGAAAAGGATTATGAATAAAAAGTGACTCTATCCGATTCCGTGTCTCAAGAGGCCATTAAGTAAAATACACGGAGCGTTCAGTATTATTAGAAAAGATGGAAACGTCGCCTTCAAACCGTTTAACAAACCGTCTGTCCAGCGTGACAACGAAATTATGTATGGTGAAGGTAGAAAAATCTCGTAGTGTATTCGTTGTATTGTAATTTGTAGTATATTGTTTTTTGGTACTTTGTTTATGCTGGTTGGCTTGCCTAGTGCAACTTTCGTTGATAATGTAATGAATGTGTTTTAAATACATACAATGAATAGAAAATATCTCAACAAACGCGATATATTGTCATCGGTAATCACGATATTAGTTGTTTATAATGTTTCTAACAACCTTAGTAATTTTTCACCTAGATATTAATAGTGTTAGGGATGACAGTAAAGTTTCACCAAAGACTTTTTAAGTTTAGTTAATTTAATCAAATTGGTAAGGCTCTGATTTCTTATTGTAGATCGCTTATTAGCAAGGACGCCATTATAAGCCGTTGAAACCTATAATTATATATATGTGGAAGCGTCAGGAGGGCTCTCGGAGCAGTTTTCGTAGGTTTTCTCCAACGTGGGCGCAATGGCGGCAAGAGATTCAAAATAAAAGCACCACTTTACTTGTACACGCTGTATTGCTCGAATTTATACCAATTTGGCACGAAATACAATAAAATATAGAGGATGAAACACGATTATGAATTTGTGAGCCAATAGTTTAGCACGTGCCTGCCCGGTGCAACAGCTGTCAGAGTAATGGACGACGGTCACCGCGTTTGGCGCCATCTACTACTCTATTCGGGGTTAATTTAGTAACAATTTCTAAAGGCAACTTTTATGGTTCAATTAAACATAAAAATCATTCTTAAATATTCAGCGCGCCGTCATATAAGTTATATAACTTATCACTATAATATATAACAAATTTATCACTATAAATCTATCTTGCGATGTCGACAGCCATCCGCCTACGCGTCTTAGAGCAGTTTCAAACTAGCATTTTATACGCGCGTATAAGCTCGTTTTTGGACGTATATAGGCGCGCTTTTAGGCACACGCGCAACTCGTACAAGCCTTGACGAGCTTTTAAGCTCGTATATAAGCGCGAATTCTCAGAATCCATGTTGATACTGACACGATATCAGTACCGTTACGCCAAAATATGCCCGTTTACGCGAATTCGGTTTTTTGAAGCGCGTGTGCTGAAACGACCGTAACGCGCAGTAAAATACGTTAATCTCAAACCGCCTTTATATGTACATATTAATATATTCTATCTGTTAATTGTACCACGTCTCTTAAGTGTTAAATGTAAATACACTAAATCTCAATATTAATATATGCGTAGTATTACGGCATACTAGTTTATTATGAGATGTATTTTGATCATCATGATCTCAGCGTTGTTCCTGTTGTGATCTAAAGTTTGCTCTAAACCTTGTCTTGGAGTATGTTGTTTACTTTTGTACTACAACGTTTTTTCTTAACTCTGACTTCAGCATGCTTTGTGATACAAAATCAGCATGTAATTTTGATAAAGGGTAAAAATATATTATTCAACGAATATTTTATAGTAAGTTATTGTCTGCAGTTGGAATTATTAAAAATTATTGACCTTATGATAAAGTAGGATAAATATCTTAATATATAAAATCCTTGCGTTACTGACTGACTGACAGACACGCTACAGCCGAAACTATTGGGCGCAGGAAGCTGAAATTTGGCATGTATGTTCCTTGGGGACCGTAGGGGTGCACTAAGAAGGCATTCCTCGAAATTCCCACGGGATCGGCCAAAACGGGTAAATTTAAAAAAAATGCAGGCGTAGCTGCTGGCGTCCTATAGTTACTAATAAAACCCGACACGTTCTTTCACGGATCCATAAATTCACCCAGTTACCAATTTGTCATGGTAGCAAATATGTTACCATTTGAATTCATTAAACGTGACTTTGGGCTAGGTATTCGTATTTACAATAAAATACCAATTAGTCTTTTAGAATTGCCATTTAATACTTTTAAAAATAAAATAAAAGACTGCCTTATTAGAAAAGGTTATTATACTGTTAATGATTATTTCAGTGATAAGGATAGATGGTCACTTACACTAGACAACTCATGATCTACTACTTATTTAGAATTTATATAGATACTTTGCATTTTTCAGTTTATCATTATATAACATTTCTAGTTCTTTTAAATTATTACATACATACACATACATACATATCGTCACGCCTTTTATCCCCGAAGGGGTAGGCAGAGGTGTATTTCTACACCCACTTTTCGCCAGATATACTTTAGTCCCACGTAATAAGGGGCGAGCCTATTGCCGTACCGGGTACATTTCCAGACTCCGTGCTGCTACTGAGAATTTCGTGACAGAAAAACTCAATAACACTGCCCGACCCAGTAATCGAACCCGGGACCTCCCGATCCCACGCGCACATTTATGCCGCGAGACCAACGAGGCAGTCGTATAGGGTTTGATGTCGAGTTTTCCGTCTCTGCGCAAAGATGGTATTGGCATCGTGTTATCCCTTAGTCGCCTCTTACGACATCCACGGGAAGATAGGGGGTGGTGACACTTGTATTCTATGCCGTCAACCACACGGCAGTAAATTATTATTCGTTTATTATTAGGTCACTCCACTTACTACATCTACATTTGCATTATTGTTCCACTAATTTTATTAAAAATTTACGGTACTGTAAGATGAAGATAACTCGTGATCATGGGCTGTAAACTAACGTTTTTGTAATGTTGTGCATTCCTATACCGTCACTTCTGTAACATACATTTCCACGATAGTTCTAAACATGTTCACGAATTGTCTACATTATAAGACGTAAGTGGATGCTCCTGTTACACAATATTCACATTGGAAGGCTAACTAATAAAGCACTTAATTTAGTAACTGCATTAATTGCTTAAGTATTATGTCTGTAACTCATAACTATTTACAAGTAATTAAGTACAATGTGAAACAGTTGCAGCTCCTTACAAAAATAAAAATATGTACCATAATATCGGCGATTTAAAAGAGTGGCCACGAGTTTTATTGCCCGTTCTTTTTCGTGGTTCTATCTATTGCTTTGCGAACGAGGCAGTAAATGTAAATGTAGAAGCATTAAGTAATTTAATTTTAAAATTGACGTTCATTAGCGTCACCTTGTGACCTAGATGAATAAATGATTTTGACTTTGACTTTTATCTGCACACCATTTTAAGCGTAAGATACCACGCGAACTGAAATATACAATACATTATTACAAAAAGCTAAAATACATTGTACTATCTTAATGTAATTTATATTCATAGAATACATGAAAAGAAATGATAGGTTTATGCTACATATACAACGTGTTTTTTTTTATATCCCATAAATCTAGGGTATGATTGAGACCATATCAAAGAATCAACTGGCATATGTTGTTTCAATCATCTTTTATTTATTTTTTTCATATTCCATACAAAACAATTCGATAAAGTCACAATTATTATTGTAAAACACCCTTACGTGAAATATGACAACGTCGCATTTTCTTAGCTTTAAATATGAATGATTGGTTTGAATAAAAATGAATAACTCGTATTTATCAATGAACCTTGGATACCTAGACACATCGAGTGTCTATATTGTACGGTAAGCAAACAAAATTAGGTAGATGAACTTGAGATATTTTAGTTTCATCTTATTCAGCTTTTAGTGTTTTTAAAGGACGCAACCAAGACAAAGCTAGGATGATGGATAGGATAATTTGAAATAAATGAAAACAAACTGGCCTAAATGTTATCACTTCATTGTTATTAAGTTTAAGAAACTTATGAAACCTAGGATTTTTGGCAAGTTGATATAACACTGGCCTTATTTTTATTAACTTTCAAACTAAGCTGATAATTTTACCTGCCTACCCAAATTATGTCAAAATATGCCATCGTTAGATATTAAGTTGAAAATTGATTGCGGGGATTTGACAGATTTGGGTAAGTCAATGTGTTGTGTGTGTGTTTTATGGGTTAAGAGTTTGATAAATAAAACAAGTTTAGTTAAAGTAATCAATTTAATTTAAATGATTTTCAAAGTGTCCGCCATGGTATTCCAAACACACATTTAGTCTAGTGCGAATCTGCCTATTTAAATTTACATTGTTTTGGCGCATTTCATTAGCTGCTTCTTCAATACGACTAAGTAAATGGTCCCTTGATAATTTTTTTTTTTTTCATACTCCTTACTTTATAATGTACCCCACACGTAAAAGTCTAGTGGGGTTAGGTCTGGTGATCGCGCCGGCCACGCTATAGTCGGGCTTCCGCGCCCGATCCAACGTTCTGGGTATCGTTCATTTAGGTATTCCCGTACCTGTGTCCCATAATGGGCAGGCGCGCCATCGTGTTGGATCCACATTGTGCGAATTGTCTCCAGATCCACGTCCTCAAAAAATCTAAGAATATTAGATTTTGTAAAAACGTTAAATAATTTTCTGAGTTAAGGCGATGCGGGATTTCTATGGGACCTATTAATTTATTATTTAAAATTCCCGCACACATGTTTACAGAAAACTCATGTTGGTAAGAAGGTTCCCACAAAGCTTTCGGATTCTCTGTTCGCCATTGATGCTGGTTTTTTGAATTAAAAGCCCCAGCGCGCGTAAATTGGGCTTCGTTCATCCATAAAATTATACTTCAAATATTTAGGTCCTGAATTAAAAGTTCATTCATGCGCTGACAAAAGGCTATTCTCGAAAAATTATCGGCGGTTAATAGGCCTTGAGCTTTGCGATAATGGTAAGGGTGAAGCCCATATCTTTTCCATAATTTCCACACTAAGTTGTGAGAAACTCCGACTATTACACCCACACGTCTCGTAGATAACGTTGGATCTTCAATTATTAGGTTCATGATCCTAATTTATTGAGCCGGAGTCAAATTCAAGACTCTTTCGTGAGAAGATGATCTTAAACCATTTTCCCGAAATCGACTATGTATCTGTAACAAATAATAAAGGTGCGCTTAAAATGTGACATAGTAACGAGTGGGAACAAATGCAACCGGTGACTTTTTTGCCTATTTAGTTTTGTTTACACCGGCTTCAAATTAAAAACGCAGCATCTCTCCTAGAACAATAATTAAATAGCTTTCGTCACGTCATCACATGCCTATTCAAATCGACATTCGCCTGCACATTGCATACATATTCAACGCGACTGTTGGGCATGAGGGTTCGATTCCCAGGTCGAGCAGTGTTATTGGGTTTTGCCATTAAACATTTCTGAGTAGCAGCCATCGAGTCTGGATATGTGTCCAGTTAATGGCAATAGGCTTCCAGTGTCTGATACTAAATTAGTAAGCCACCAGGAGCATAGCAAAATTATTTATTTTATTTATTTATTTATATTCTCACGCCTGTATCCCCGAAGGGGTAGGCAGAGGTGTAATATTACACCCACATTTCGCCACGAATTTTGAAGGTCCCACGTAATAGGGGGCGAGCCTATTACCGTACCGGGCACATTACCAGACTCCGTGCTGCTACTGAGAATTTCCTAACGGAAAATCCCAATATCACTTTCCCGACCCGGGAATCGAACCCGAGACCTCCCAATCAAATGTGCGCGTGGACATTTATGCCGCGAGACCAACGAGGCAGTCAACCAAAATTATTTAGTTACTTCTTTTTTTCGAATCTTTCAATAATATCAACAAGCAAAACCTATTGACCTTGAGGACGGCCTTAGGGTTGAGCTACACCTATCAGCACCGCATCGCACTTTCACTTAGGACCGTCATTTACTAGAGCGAGAAAGAAAGAGGGAACGTTTCAGCATCAGCACGCCACGGAATCGAAATGGCGATCGTGTTTCCTCTCTCTTTCTCGCTCTAGTAAATGACGGTCTTAAGGGACAAAAAAGAATAGAAGCATAGGAAAGAGCGATGCGGTGATGATAGGTGTAGCTCAACCCTTATCCGGTCCGAAGAACAAACATTTTGCTACATGTAAGACGCTGTGTATTTTGCAACTGTAACACTTCATAAGAAGCTTTTGTAATTATTTTTATTAAAAAAAATGATAATTTCATCCTAATTTTACTGTGTGTGCATAAATAATAAAATAAATAAATAAATCATTCATTACATTAATTAACTCATGTAAAAAACTTTATTAAACTGGGTTGCTTCATGTATGTTATTGTTACTAAAAGAGACTAAACTAAGGGCTAAAATGAATAAATAAACTATGTGGACTTACGTTTATGAAAGTTTGATTGTCCGGCACAGTGCGATTTGGAAATCGACGCTGGTATTCCCTCACAGCTTCCATCGAATTTCCATTACAATATCCATATACAAAATGAATATCTGCTTGATGTTCTGGCGGATAGTTGTGCCTCGGCATTGTATCTGAGTTAGGTAACACCCAAAAACAATTCAACAACAATAAAACTTAACAGCAAAACCGAACGAAACTTGTAAGCGAGACGAAAGTCAGGAAACAAGTGCTAAACAAAGGGCTTGTTCATTAAAGTAAAAATATTTCACTTTGCTAACGCTACGAGTAACATGTGTGCGTTCATTGTATTCGGTACCTAACAGGTCGGTGTCGGATAACAGAATTAGTAGGGTTGTCAATATTTTTTAGGTAATTGAGTCATAAAACTAGTTGTAAAAGTGAGATCCGATCAGGACAGATTTGATTTCGTGAAAAAGGACAAAGGGATCAAGGTAGGTACTTAATGTTACTCAACAATTCGATAGTATCTAATTTGCATTTACTTTAGTTGAGTTTAGCCAGGCAAACTAGATACTATCCTTGTAAAATGATGTCATTTCAACTTTGCACATTGGAATGAAAACCTTTTTAGTGTTTCAGAAAACTAAACAACTAGGATACGCATAAAAACCAACATAAACATTTTTAAATTCGTTTATTGATTTGTACCTACATATTAAATTCCAAAAAAGTCTTCCCCAGTTACTTCATTGGAATATCTAATTCATATTAGGTACATGTGATGTGGCTAACCAGGCCATACGTTTCGCTTAGACGAGTTAACTTAGGAAAAATCAGAAAAAAGCCAATGACTCCTAATGAATGAAAGACTAAATCTTACGTACCTAACTACCTACGGTGACAACCCTAATATTCCGAGCACTACCCACACATAGAACTCATTGAAATTTGATGCCCGTCCCGCCCGAGCCCGTGACGCTACGCAGGAACCTACTTCATAGCTCTATCTTACTTACCCAAAGCGAGAAGCGCCAATGAGAGAGTGAAAAGTCCGAGTCGTAATAGGTGCACTTCATCACGGTAATATAATCTAACAGTATTGTAACTCGGCCGTCTTCGTGGGTTATATACCTACCAGACGCGCCGCATGCGAGCTGCGGCACGATAGCGGCTGCGGGTACTGTAGGCACAGTCCGCCCAGTGTAATGGGTACTCTGCTCGAGGCGCGTAGGTATAACTCGAGTTTCGTGCGTTTGTATGGAGTTACAATACTGTTAGATATTATTACCGTGACGTCATCGAGTTATCATTGTAAGTACCTAATAAGTAATCTATGCAACTCTTGCGCGCCGCGCGCTAGGATACCTTGTGCTGTCGTGTCGTAACTTTTTAATGAAATCGATATCGATTAAACCCGTACTTAGATTTCATCTTCAGTGTCATTCAACACTTACTTTGATTTAACGCACATAATTATTCAATGAAGATAACAAATTTTCTAGTCAAGCCAAAGTGCGAATATTACGAAGGTGGCTCAAATTAATAATAACCTTTACCCAGTACTTAATTTAAACTGTAGCCATAGGCTACAGACTTTAATTAATTATGCTTATTCATAATTAGTTTAGGTAGCATACCCGATCATTTTGGTGCAGTAGTAGTTCTACTAAAGCGTACAATTGGGTTTCAATTTCAACTAAGAATAGACCTTGGCACCATAATTATTGTTACGACGATTACATTAAAAAATACTGCAAATTAATGTTCAATAGTAGTATTTATTATCGTTAATGTTATTTTCATATTTTTAAGATCGTGTAAGTATTAGAAAAGCGTGCATAAAGTCACAATATGGCGTCAAGGTCATCCTATTTTTAGTTGAAACGCATATTAAATAAGATGTAATGTCATTTGAATTTTGCTTCGTAATTTAGTTAGGTAGGTACTCAAACTACTTGAGGTTTCATCGATGTCGACGAGGTGGCTTTCCCTTCACTAGCTGCCGCCGCCGCGCCGCCGGGAAGCCCCGATACCAATATGCCTACATATTTTATTTTACTATTTATTTTACTACACTACTGCGAAGTTTGGCAACGTCGTAAAAGTAAAGATTCGTTATACTGGTGACAATTTTTGACCTAATCTAATTATGATTGATGATATCTCCGAAACTATGCATTTTTGGACCACCTATTCTAGGAGTTTTAATTTTATTTTTACCTACAGAATATAACTCTAGAGTTATGAGATATCAAAAAAAACACGTTGTATTTGAAGACATTACGCAAATACCCGGCCACAATATTACGTCTTTTATCCCATACAAATCTCCATACAAGGACCAACTATGCTTCGACGGAATATCCCTTATTTAAATTAAATCAATCATCCCTTACTTAAATCAAGTATAGGATTGCAAGACACGGTAACTCCCTGGAGAAATCGTCACCTCTACGCTTCTTGAATGCACAAACGTTACTCCATTGCTACGTTTACATTCATATTTGTTTCGAAGATAGGCATTCTTATATAATACTAGCTTTTGCCCGCAGCTTCGCGCGCGTTAAATTCGGGGTAACACAAATCTACTTTCAGTCTCAAGTTGTGTGAAGACGCTCCTGATTTATTCTGAAGAGTTCGGCAACTCTATAGGGTACAAAATAACTCGGCTTAGTATCCATGACATTATCTACAATAATAACTACCGAAAGGTACATCTTAAACATCACAAAGCCATGTTCCAATACATGTCCAATATACATATATCTATAAACACTTTCGCAAATATAATATTAGTAGACAATATCGTTTCAGCCGTTTAAGCGTAGTGTATTATTAGTTTATATATGCGGACTATTTAATGACCCTGCACAATATGATAATATGTATGACGTGACAGTACTGACAGATAGCACATGCACAGTACTCATTATTACAGCGCAAGCGTTCTTACTTCCAAGAGGTAAATTTGTCCCGTACAAACTTCTGCCTTTCCTACAATCCCTCCCAGTTAAATTTTTGCAACTTATAGTAGCCTATGTCCGTCCGCATGGTCCAATATATTTCTATATTCAATTACAACAAAATTGGTTCAGCAGTTTTAGCGTGAAAACGGAACATACATACATACATACGTACATACATACACACTTTCGAATTTATAATATTAGTAGGGAAGGGATTTTCCTTTGCCTTTGAAAGTTTGCTGGGTACAAGCAAGATAGGATTTTAAAATCTTTTGCGATCATACCTCAGGCTATAAAGAAGAGTATAGTAACAGTGAATGAATTCATCGTGAGGAAACCTGTATGTTTGAAAGTTCTCCACTATGTTCTTGAAATAAGTGTGAAGTCTGCCAAGCCGCACTTAACCAGCGTGGTAGACTATGGTCTTACCCTTCTCATAGTGAGAAGAAGCCTGTGCTCAGCACTGGGGCAGTTTATATATTGGGCTAATGATGATGAAGCGATAGCAGATGCAGAGGTTAAACCAACTGTCAAATCTGGTTAGGTTAGGTTTGGATGCAACTGAAATAACGATAAGATAATGATGTCCTTCAGTGCAAGTTGTTTTGTAATAAAATAAAGCCCACGAAGGAAAAATATCCTGTATTTAACAACTATTCAATTAACGGACACAGAGCAACCAGATAATTTTAAGGACGTCACAAAGTGTTGTAATGTCTCGTGTGGGAATCGAACTGACGACACTTAGCGTCGTGCTAAACTAAAAGGCGATTGCATAAACCACTACGCGTGAAATCGTAGCACTCTGTTATTGATAGTATCTTACTATATATGTCTGTTTTGAAGTTAAACCAAGAACACATTTGTGTTAGCAGCCGTTGTCGCATAAATCAATCAAATGGATCCGTGAATGCGATAGTGGAACTCGGATTATGCCTGTGTTACGTTGCTTTTAGCTCTAACTAGAATACTCAGACTCCCTTGTGAAGACTAAAAGTAATATCGCTTAAAATAAAGACGGCGTAATGTGGCCGGATTTTGGGCGAAGATATTTTTCGTGCGTTAGTATTTTTAATAAGAAAATAACTTCGGTCTGTACTTTTTTAGAAGGCTAGACTAAGGAAGGCTGTTCATAAGCAGCTGTCCCAGTTTGTGTATGAACACAATGTCCTCAGTCCCTATCAGTCCGGCTTCAGACCTGGGCATAGCACAGTCTCAGCTATGCTCAAAGTGACTGGCGATGTGAGGGCGGGTGTGGAGGACACTAGGATCACTGTGCTGGTCCTGGTTGACTTCTCAAACGCCTTCAACACCGTCAGTCACGATATTCTACTATCCATCCTATCCTATCTTATGATCTCCTCCGAAGCACTGGAATGGTTCTCTTCATATCTTCGTGGATGTCAGCAGTCTGTCAGAGTTGATGAGGCTACATCGAGTTGGCGAGACCTTGAGGCTGGTGTTCCACAAGGTGGCATACTTTCTCCTCTTTTATTACCCGACTACGGCGAAGCCAAAAGGAAGGGTTATGTTTTTGGCAGTCTATGTATTAATGTTTGTATGTTCCACCGTAGCGCCTAAATTACTGAATCGATTTTAATAAATGGGGTGTCAATAAATTTGTAATAATGGCCCGGGTGACATTGGCTATATAAATATTATAAAAATGTTCTATTACGGAATTAATAGCTCAGATTCCAAACTCAAAAAAAATTAAACTGCGATAATCATTACGTGTTTGGTATCAAAAGAAAAGTATTGGTAAGCACATTACAAATATGTACATATATTGTACTGTTTCAGTCAAAATATAACTTAAAAACGCGTTTGTACTTACAATTCACGCGGTTCAGACGTTTTATTTATTTATTTATTTATTAAAGTTTCTGCAATACAATTTGCACAAGGCGGGCTTAATGCCAAAGGCATTTTCTACCAGTCAACCTTAGGGTGATGCTAAGATGATAGTGGCAGGTGTGTTTTAGAGACTAATACAAGAAAACTTAATATAACAATAGAATATTATACCAGGTAATACATATTTACGAATATAAACGCCCTATATATACATACAGCATACATACATACATACGAATAAATATACACGTTTAAATATATTAATTATATATAAATAAATAATATATATAATGTTATAACGATAATTTCAACATAAACATAAATATTCCATAAATGAAAACTGCTAATAGGTAATAAGTGAGTGCTGCTACTGACAAGCTTCCGACAATCCACGATATAACTGACGAACCTTGAACTTGAATGTGTCTCGAGTAGTGGCCATCCTAATTTCAGGAGGGAGAACATTCCAGAGTAGGATAGTTTGGATATGAAAAGAAGAATGAACTAGATTAGAAGTGTGAATTGGACAAAGAAGAAGAAGGTTATTTGATGATCGCAAGTTCTTAACATGGTTGGAGCAGAGATATTGGAAACTAGGCATTAGATAAGAAGGGGCATTAGGGGAGTGGAGAAGTGAGTATAAGGTCGTCAATGTACACAAATTCCGTCGCTGACGAATTGGCAACCATTTTAGTTCTGTACGGAATTTCGAGACGTGGTCCAACTTAAGAAGATTGAAAACGAATCGAATGCAATAATTGAGAAGTCGGTCAAGTTTATTGAGCAGATCTGCATTCAGGTCGAGATAACAAACATCACCATAGTCAATTATGGGGAAGATTAAAGTTTGCACTAGCATTGCTTTAGTTTTTGAAGGGAGAAAGTTCTTCAGGCGATAAAGAGAGCGAAGAGTCCCGAAAACTTTCTGGCTAACTGCTGCAACCTGACCCCGCCAGTCAAGAGTGGCATCTATGTGTAAACCGAGATTTTTCACGGTTGTAGCAAATGGTATTACACATCCATTGAAAGTCACCGATGGCAGGCTTATGAAGTCTACTCTAGGAATCATGCGCGAGCTTCTTACAACGATAGCCTGGCATTTGGATGGATTCACGCAAAGACCGAGTCGATCAGACTACACCTTTATTGCTTGTAAGTCCTGGTTAACTTTACCGATTGCATCTGACAGCTTGTCTACTCGTGCTTGAGAGTAAAGCTGCAAGTCATCAGCATACAGGTGATGCGCACACTGAAGTTCACGAGTTATGAGATTAATAAACAATGAAAATAGAAGTGGAGAGAGAATTCCGCCTTGTGGAACACCAGGATCCAGATCACACCAATTCGACGATGTTTCATCAATGCGAACAAACTGCTGGGGTCCACGAAGATATGAAGAGAACCAATCCCGAGCCTCACCTGAGTGCAAGTGAGTGTTCCTGGCACCCACTTTAGGTATATACAATAGGTGCGAGCACGGCTCTAGCTTGAGCATTTCTGTACTTATACTTTTCTGGATTTGTATCTGAATGAGCTATTTTCTTGTTTCGTTATTTTTAGACCCCATTTTGACGTAGTCGGGTTTTAGTTTTTAAACTTATTTTTTTTATTTTCTCTGTTTATTAATCTCATTACCCTTGATCTTCAGTGTTCGTATCATTTGTACGCTGATGACCTACAACTTTACTCGCAGGCTAAAACTGAGGATCTGCCGGATGCGATCGATGATGTGAACCGGGACTTGGCAAGAATTCGCGATTGGTCCGAGAGGTACGGCTTATGCGTCAATCCTGTGAAATGCCAAGCTATCATCATTGGAAGCTCTAGAATTATAAACAGGCTGGACTTGGCATCGCTTCCACCGGTAACATTTAATGGAACCAATATACCTCTGAGTCCTTCCGTGAAAAATCTCGGTTTACACATAGATGCCACTCTTGACTGGCGGGGTCAGGTTGCAGCAGTTAGCCAGAAAGTTTTCGGGACTCTTCGCTCTCTTTATCGCCTGAAGAACTTTTTCCCTTCAAAAACTAAAGCAATGCTAGTGCAAACTTTAATCTTCCCCATAATTGACTATGGTGATGTTTGTTATCTCGACCTGAATGCAGATCTGCTCAATAAACTTGACCGACTTCTCAACAATTGCATTCGGTTCATTTTCAATCTCCGTAAATATGACCATGTCTCCTCATATCGTAAACAGCTGTCATGGTTACATATACGTCAGCGTCGTAATATGCGCGCGTTGACCACTCTTTTCACTTTTCTTCATTCATCTAATAGCCCCAGCTACCTAGCTCCTTACTTTCAATACCGCTGCTCCAACCATGACAGAAATCTTCGGTCTTCTAATAATTCTCTTCTTTCGTGTCCTTCTCATAGCTCAAGCCTTGTACATTCTTCTTTCATTGTACAATCTGTACTTCTCTGGAATGCGCTCCCTCTCGAGATTAGGATGGCGACGAATCGTTTCACGTTTAGGGCTAAGGTGCGCCAGTATTACATCAAACTGTCACTTGAAAGACCATAGAAACATCATCTCTTACATTTGTTACACTGTGTATTAAATATACGTATTGTAACGTATGTCCGGTACTTACCGCGTTGCGTCACAGTACCGCCCATACGCTCGGCCAATCAGAGAAAGCCATCGTCCGCACTCGCAAAGCCTGACCAAATATGGTCATAAACGGACTCTCAGCCTGATGGAGGGCCCGGTATATAAAGGGGCCGACAGAGAGGCCGGCACCGCTACTCTAACGTCGCTTCTACTATAACTAAGCGTACCTACTGACCCTACGTCGTAAATACGAGTATCCTGCTCCCAGCTACGGGTAAGCACTACATTTACTGCGTTAGCGTACTGCCCATCTCTCTACCTGCTAGCTGAGGCCGGCTGACGCCGCCTGCCTGACTCTATTGGTTGTGGCTCTCCTAATGCTGCTTTCCTTCAGGTTCCAGGTTCACGTTAAGACTCCGGCTACGCTCCTAGACCGCTACACTTTCCTGCATCGCCTTCGGCTTCACCTCTGGCGAAGAGTCTGGCCTGCCCTGCTCATCGTACTCACACCGCCGGCGTCTGCCAGCTGAGCCAACGTCAGCGAGGGCCTGTAGCGCTACGCACGGCCTTCGAGCAGCCTGCCTACACACTACCGGAGGGAACAGCGTGGGAGACTACAGCCCTTAGTGTTCAGGCCAGTGTCGTGTTGTTGGTCGGTCATACTCGTGGCAAGGAAGTGAGACGATACTCTGCAATAAACGCATCTAAAACCTCTACTGCGTTTTTACTACCAGAACCCGCTACAGTATGTATATGTATTGTTTGAAATAGAATTAGTTTTTATTATAAGTCAAATCGATTAGATCGATTGAGTAACATTTTGTTTAGTCTATTGAAAATTTCTGACAATGGTCACACTGAACTGTCACTTCCGTTCGCCGCCTTGAAAAAAAATTAACACGCCGTTTGCAAACTCGCGTGCCTTGTACCTAAATTAAATTGATCGCCCTTTGAATTAACGCGAATTGAATCAACTCGTAATTAACTTAATACGTAATTGCCGCTTTTGACTTCCGGCAAGGTTTGTTGTAAATTGATGACATAGTGAACTTTTGTGAAAAGTTTTGTGAACCGCTAACGTGCATCGTGGTCTGGAGAAGGACTTCGCCGAATTGTAAACTGGTATCCATTGATTCTCTTGTTATTTTGGCCAAAATTATAAGTTAATCTATAGGTCCACTTCAAGAACATCACCAGGAGCTATAAGGTAAAATCTTCATATAACTACTTTATAATTTGTCATCGCTGAGAATCTCAGCAATATATGTCAGACATTTGATTACTTTAGGACAACTGGATGAATATAAATTAGCTTCCACTGTGCTTACAACTAATTCCCAGTAAGCCTACGGTAATTCTAGACATAATTTTTGGTGCAGAGCTGTAGTTGAAATTTAGCCGCTGTTGCATTACTGAGTATAAACTCAGATTGGTATGAGCTTGTATCTTATCACCTTGTAGACAGTATTGTAGTGTTTGTCAGGTCAGTTATTGTCTAAAATACATAATATTTAATTGTATAAGTTGACCTAGATAATTTGAAACACATTGTCACATAACCTCAATCAGTAATTGTTGATTTGTATTGTTGAAAAATCTAACTTAAATTTGTTGTTGCATTAATAAGTCAGTTTGTTTGGATATATAACAGCTGTATGTATCAATAAATTTAGTAAATTTAGTTTATTGCATATATTCATAAACATTATAACCAACTTGACCTTGCCACTTGGGCGGGTCACATTAATAAACTTTGTTTTGTTATAATATAGATAATATTGCTAGGTAACACGTATTCTGTGCTTACTTACTATTGCATATCTCAAATAACACAGCCAGTCTGTCTGTTGTAAATAATTTATTAATTAATTTGAAGTTCAACTTTTAATTTGTTATAAGTTACAACTTTGATAACTTTTGTGTTTGATTCTTCAATATATTGAAACTATTAATTTTGTTGGACAGTAGATACCTGTCACTTGCCTACACTTGCAGTAAACAGGCTAATATTTTGTTGGTTTCAAAGAATTAAGAAAAAATAAGTTTTGATTGTTAATATTATTTAACGCTTGTCCGGGCTCTTTTGAATTTTGATTATGTCAGCTATCAAGGACTTGCGTGCGGCTGCTGGTGCTATTGCGTCAGATTTGCGCTGGTTTGCCTCGGCCAGTGCTTTAGTGCACCGGCCTGATCGCCAGCAGGCCTTACTTCAAAGGTACGAGCGGATCGATGATCGCCTGGCAAGTGTGGAACAGCAGTTCCGCACTTTCAGCGCTTGCTGTCTCGAAGTGTCAGTCACTGATTTCACTGCTGACCAGCGAAATAAGGTCAGCGAAGACTATGCCCAGGTCTTAGACCTGTATGATGCTGTCTCCAATAGTGCGAGACAACTAGTTGCCGATAGGGAAGGGCAACCCGGCCTGAAGCAGGAGCTTCCTAGGTCAGCACCGGGGCTGGTGAGTAGGCTCCCTACTTTGGACCTCCCCCATTTTGATGGCTGCCTAGGAAGCTACCTGGGCTTCGTTAATTTGTTCGACAGCCTAGTCCATGATAGGGCTGACCTTCGGCCGGCACAAAAGTTGGCCTATCTAATGTCGGTACTGGATGGGGAGGCAAAGGGCCTCATCCAGCATCTGCCCGTGTCTGACGAGGCGTACCAGACGGCTCGGGACCTAATTACCCGTAGGTACCATAACAAGCGTGGCCTCGCCGACACGCATATTGAGCAGATTTTGGGTTTGCCGACGCTCACCCGGGTCTCTGGGTTGCGCACCCAACTTTTGAACCCGCTTTTGGTGGCCATCAACGCACTTAAGTGCCTTGACCTGCCCGTGGACCAATGGTCCTATCTATTGGTGCACATTGTGCTGAAGAAGCTGCCTGCCGACCTGAGGTCGCGTTTTGAGCAGCGCTTTGGTGGGGATAGCGCGACCCATCTGCCCCCCTTTGCTGACCTGGAGAGGTTCCTGGAGGATGAGTGCTGGGTCTTGGACAACTCCGGTGGTGACACGCCGGCTAAGACGCAGCCGCCCAAGGTCAAGGAGCAGGCTCGCGGTCACACCCGAGCCAATGTTGACCGGCGCCCTCCTCGCTTTGCGGTCACGCAGAGCCCAGCGGAGTGCTCCTACTGCAAGGTCACGGGGCACAGAACGGCCAGTTGTAGGGCATTCTTGGACCTACATGTCGCCTCTCGTAGGCGCATCGCGAATGCCCGCCGCCTTTGCTTCTCTTGTTTGGGGTCCCACTACCAGCGAGACTGCCCAAACTCTCGCCCCTGTCCTCACTGTGGAGGACAGCATTTGGACATTCTCTGCATGAATGCCAGAGAGGTAGGCCGCTTGTCTTACCAGCCGACGCCGCGCACGGGCGGGTGTTTTGAAGGTGGCAGCCGAGGCTCACCGGCGCGTAGCCGAGAGTCGCCTCGCTCAATTGATCGCCACTCACCCCGCTTGGAGAACCGTAGCGTGCGCACGCCTCCTCTCTCTCGCGCACCTGAATGTGCTGTTCAGCGTCACCAGCACCATGACTGCTGCCCCAGGAATTCGCCTCCTTTGGCGGAGCGTCCCCGCCTTGACTCGCGCCCACCTCGTTTTGGGCGGGTGCGTCACTATGACCCCCCACAGATGGCACGCGGATCGAGTCATCGCGCCTTTGAGGACGTCAAGCCGCACCCTCGCTTTGACTTGCCTGGTCCTGGCCAACGGTCGCCGCCCAGGCAACAATAGGTAATTAACTCCTGCCCTATAACGCCAACCTCCCCCATTGAGACCGTTATCCTACCAACGGTTGCTGTTAGGGTCTGGGGACCCACGGGGACCTCTGTTGTTGTCCGTGCTATATTGGACACAGGTTCATGAGGTTGCATTGTTTCCACTTATTTGGTAGGGCAGGTTAAATTAAATATGGGCTCTTTTCCGAATAGTATTCGGGGCATAGGTGACGTAGCCTCTAATGTTGAAGGGCAAGTTAAGGTTTTGTTTGGCCCTGTTGAATCTTCACACCCGAGGATTAAAACCTCGGCTATTGTGCTGAAGAATATTTTGGGTATGCACCCACAGAAACAGCTACCCGCTGCTGTGGTGAATTTGATATCGGGATTGGAACTGGCAGACCCCAAATTTGACACACCGGGACAAATCGACTTGTTGATTGGCTCTGATGTCCTCGGTGGAATTTTGATTGGTGGGAAACGGGTCTTGGTGCCAAATGGTTTGACTGCCATCCCGACCATATTTGGATTTGCTTTGATGGGACCTGTACCTAGGGACCCCCCTCCACCTGAACTTGATAATTTGTTGGCTGTAGGCTCTGCTCTCTCTGATGCGGTTCAGAGGTTTTGGGAAGTAGAGGAGCCCCCTCAAGCTGCCCGTTTGAATCCAGAACATGACGAGTGCGAGCTGTTCTTCCAGAACAACACGGGTCGACTCCGTTCTGGTCGGATCATTACGAGGCTACCCTTTCTGTCTGTTCGGCCTCCGCTTGGTGAGTCACGACCTTTAGCCGAAAAGAGATTGTTGGCTATGGAGCGTCGCATGGGCCGTGATCCGGAGCTCAGACAGAAGTACATTGAATTCATGAGGGAATATGAACAGTTGGGACACATGTCTGTGTCAAATTTGGATTGGCGTTCGGTGGAGCACTACTTTCTCCCGCATCATGCAGTATTGAAGCCATCGACTGGCAAGCTGCGCACAGTGTTTGATGGTTCTGCGCAGACTTCAACAGGCGTATCCTTGAACCAGTGCTTGCATTCTGGTCCCAAGTTGGTCAAGGACCTTTGTGACATCATCACCAGCTTCCGACGACATCAGGTTGTCTTTGTGGCCGACATAAAAATGATGTTCAGGCCGACTATTATCCACCCTGATGACCGTCGCTTCCAGCTGATCCCTTGGAGAGAGTCTCCTCGCGATCCCATGGTCGTCTACGAGCTCAATACAAATACGTACGGGTTAAGGTCAAGCCCCTACTTGGCAATACGTTCTCTTTGGGAGCTCGCAGACCGCGAAGGCCTACGTTTCCCAAGAGCCTCCGCCATCTTGAAGGACGATATTTACGTCGATGACATTTGCTCGGGCGCCTCCACAGCGGACGAGGCGATCCTCCTGCGGGACGAATTGATAGGTATTTTGGCCTCCGCTGGTTATGAGTTGCGCAAATGGATTTCCAACTCGCCAGCGCTTTTGGAAGGCTTGCCAGAGGATCATCAGCAAGATCCACATTTGTTTGAGATTGTTGACAACCCCGCCATGATGGCTGTTCTCGGCGTTCAGTACAGACCAGTCCAAGACATCTTTACATATAACGTAGATTTGAAATTGCCGTGTTCTTGGACTAAACGTCTCGTATTGTCTACTGTCGCCAGAACCTTTGATCCGAACGGTTGGATCTGTCCAATTATATTTTGGGCAAAATGCTTCTTGCAGAAGCTTTGGACAGCAGGATTGACCTGGGACGAACCTCTGCACGGCACTCTTGTTGAGGAATGGATCTCTTTTGTATCCTCACTTCCTGCCGTCAACGAGATCTCCTTGCCTCGGCCCATCCTTCCTCCCGGGAAGTACAAGGCCACCCTTCACGGGTTTTGTGACGCCTTGGAACGTGGTCACGCCGCCGTGGTGTACTTGCGCACAGTTAGTGCCTCAGGTCAGGTGAGGGTTTCCCTGATCATGGCAAAGAGCAAGGTGGCACCCCTTCGGACATCTCTGACCATTCCAAAATTGGAGCTCTCGGGAGCAGCCCTTCTTGTACGCTTGTTGAACCACGTGTCCAGTACTTTGGGTAAAAGCATTTGCATTAATGGGACCTACGCCTGGACAGACAGCCAAATTGTTCTTTGTTGGTTGAAGGCTTCTGTTCACACCTTGGAGGTATTTGTCGCTAATCGCGTTTCCCAAATCCAGAAATCCGAAGTCAAACTTGTTTGGAGACACGTGCCAGGTGAGCTCAACCCGGCTGATTGTGCCTCGCGCGGATGCTTGACGCCTAGTTTGATAGGTCATTCGCTGTGGTGGGGTCCGGAATGGTTGAGTCGACCAGAAATTGATTGGCCTCGAACGCCAGTTTTGAATACTTCTAATTTGCCGGGTCTACGAACACTCGCTCTTGAGAAGGTGGAATGCGCCTTCGACCCCGATTTTTTGTTGAATCGTTACAGCTCCCTCGACAAGTTGTTAGGTGTCACTGCTTGGATAAAGCGTTTTGTTTTTAATTTTAGGCACCCACAACAGAAACGACTGACACCGTTTCTCTCACCACAGGAACGACAGAAGTCCCTCACCTTTTGGGTTCGTTCTGTGCAATTGGCGCATTTTGAAAGGGAGATTGCTATCCTCAAGTCGGGGAAATCGAAATTGTCGGGAGCTGTATCTAAATTGAACCCCTTTTTGGACGAAACGGGTCTCTTGCGCGTTGGAGGGCGTCTCAAGAACGCCAACCTCCCTTACGGGGCTCGTCACCCCCTTTTGTTACCTAAGGACGGTCATTTGGTACGCTTGTTGGTAACTGACCGTCACCTTAAAAATTCGCATGCTGGTTGTAATGCCTTGTTGGCCATTTTGCAACGCGAGTTTTGGATTTTGTCTGCCCGAAGAATTATTCGGAGTGTAGTCTTTCGCTGCATCCCTTGCTATAAGCTCAAGGCTTCTACCATGCAGCCCTTGATGGGGGACTTACTGGCAGATCGCGTAACTGAAAGCAGGACGTTTGACGGTGTTGGCACGGACTTCGCTGGTCCTTTTTTGGTGAAAACGTCGACACTTCGAAACAGCAAGACTGTCAAGGCCTACTTGTGTGTTTTTGTTTGTCTTTCCACAAAGGCCGTACACTTAGAACTGGTCTCCTCGCTTACGACCGAGGCGTTTGTAGCCACATTTGACAGATTTGTATCCCGCAGAGGGCTGCCTTCCTTGATCCGTTCTGACTGCGGCACTTCGCAGTGCGGCAACTTCAAGGGCACTTATAATTATCTGAATGATGTTGTTAATTTTCTTGAAACCAACAAAGCTAATATAGGTGATAGGCTTGCCCGACGTGGGATAAATTGGTTGTTTTCCCCACCAAATTGTCCACACTGGGGTGGTATATTTGAGGCCGCCGTAAAATCGGCCAAAACACACTTGCGCAGAACAATCGGTGAATCCGTCCTTACATTTGAGGAACTCGCAACTGTGTTTTGTAAGATTGAGGCCGTTTTGAACTCTCGGCCATTGTGCCCGATCTCCTCAGATCCGAATGATTTGGAGGCCCTTACGCCGGGCCATTTTTTGATTGGTCGCCCACTTGTCGCCTTGCCTGAGTACCCCTATATTGTATTTCATTTTTTATGTATTTCATTTTTTATGATTTTCATTATCGTTTTGAATTGGTACGCCAGATTACTCAGAGCTTTTGGAAACGCTGGAACTTGGAATATTTGCACATACTCCAGCAACGCGTTAAGTGGACCGACAAGACCGATCCACCCAAGATTGGTGACCTCGTTTTGATCAAGGAGGCTAACCTTCCGCCACTCAGATGGCGCAGGGGGCGCATCCTTCATTTGGTAACTGGGGCTGATGGAGTTCCCCGATTTGCTGAGGTCTTGGTGGACGGTTCGATTCTGAGGAGAGCGGTTGCAACATTGTCACGTCTACCAACCGATTAGCGGACCGGTAGGCCGGTCCGGGCTGGGTGGATGTTTGAAATAGAATTAGTTTTTATTATAAGTCAAATCGATTAGATCGATTGAGTAACATTTTGTTTAGTCTATTGAAAATTTCTGACAATGGTCACACTGAACTGTCACTTCCGTTCGCCGCCTTGAAAAAAAATTAACACGCCGTTTGCAAGCTCGCGTGCCTTGTACCTAAATTAAATTGATCGCCCTTTGAATTAACGCGAATTGAATCAACTCGTAATTAACTTAATACGTAATTGCCGCTTTTGACTTCCGGCAAGGTTTGTTGTAAATTGATGACATAGTGAACTTTTGTGAAAAGTTTTGTGAACCGCTAACGTGCATCGTGGTCTGGAGAAGGACTTCGCCGAATTGTAAACTGGTATCCATTGATTCTCTTGTTATTTTGGCCAAAATTATAAGTTAATCTATAGGTCCACTTCAAGAACATCACCAGGAGCTATAAGGTAAAATCTTCATATAACTACTTTATAATTTGTCATCGCTGAGAATCTCAGCAATATTTGTCAGACATTTGATTACTTTAGGACAACTGGATGAATATAAATTAGCTTCCACTGTGCTTACAACCAATTCCCAGTAAGCCTACGGTAATTCTAGACATGTATATATTCATTTTATATATTATTTATAGGTATGTATTATTTATATTATATGTATGTATTAACATAATATTTATATATAATATAAAAAGTAGTATAATGTTGGATTACTATTTCAATCTTTGTAGTTTATACACCTGCCACAATCATCTCTGCACCAGCCTAAGGTTGACTGGCAGAAAATGTTATGTAGCATTAAGTCCGCCTTTGCATTAAAAATGCAGGAAGTGTAAAAATAAATAAATAAATATACTAGTAAGAATGAAGGACGTTATGTTATTGAAGAGACCTACTTATGAAGTTAAAATATAGGTTTCAGTATCATAACAATCGGCAAAAATTGACATACTATTTGCGTTCCGCCTGGTATTTTAACATGCGACGAACATTGTTCATTTCACGTCGCAGGTAAGATACTGCATGCTGTAAATGACACATTACTTCATAAGCTTTACAACTACACCCGTGAGCAGCTAGCCAACGCTAGAAGAATTATTAAAATAACGTGACTGCCCAATATAATAGCCTACAGATTGTGTAAGAATTCTAATCAGAACCTATATGCATAAATTGGTTCAAGTATTTATAATATATTTTAATTAACACCAAACATGATCTATATTCATCTCTCTTAAGTTTAAGCAAATAATTTATTAAACATACCTATGATGTTTATAAAACACTAGAGGATGTCCGCAGCTACGCCCGCACAATTTATTTAAATTGAATCGTTTATGCCCGATCCCGAAGATATTTCAAGATATCGCTTCACGCTACAATAGTGCGACACTACGCTCCCAAAAGATTTTATATGCCGAATTTCAGATTCTACCGCCTAATAGTTTTCGGTTGTGCGTTGTCTTTCAGTCAGTAAGTGGGCAACAATTTTCTATAACTAAAGATTCAATGGTCAAGCTAATATGAGCATATTAATAAGGCTAATACACTGTACAAATGTTTACAGACATTTTCCCTTTGTATTAATTAACGGAGAGTCAACATGATATAGGTCTCGCAATGGCGCCCCTAGATAATGACCGGTCTTTATACATCCTATATTTACTCAAGTGAAACAAGTAAATAGAATATTGCAGCATAATGCTCGATCGACTGGTTTATTTATTGACTTGATTATGCTCGTGGATTGGTCTGTACAGGTATCGTTTATCGCAAGCAAATGTATTGCTAACCTTAAGGCATGCGAAACGTGGGCAAACTGGGCAATGCTTTCTTCGCCCTACTCGACCGAAACCAAATTGCAATCTCGTCCTATTTTGCTTTTTCTTAAGGCGGTATCTAATGAAAGATTCTGAATGATACGAAGGGTAAAGATATTCGGACTGTGCCTTCGCTAACGTGAATCTGGTTACTAACAAAAAAGTTAGCCTGTGTGTCATTTTGATATATAAGTTATAATATTACTGCAAAGTTTCATCAAAATTTGTTTTGTAGTTTTTGCGTGATAGAGGGAAAACAAACAACCATTCATCCCCCTAAACTTTCAGGTTTATAAGTAAGTGGATTATTCGATTTAGCGCTATTTATGAAGTTCTAAAAATTTAGCCTTCTCAGCATTGTTGGCAATGGCCCGCTTGTATGCGCAGGTACTGATTGAAAGAGTTTTGAAAGTAACCGACAAGAAAATATGGGATGTACAAGCGGGATTCTGAAAGGGTATGGGGTGTACGGATCAAGTCTTTTCCTTGCGATGCATAGCCGAGAAATTTTTGGCCAAAGGTCAAAAGGTCTACTGCGCATTCGTGGATTTGAAAAAGGCTTATGATAAAGTGGTGAGGAATGAAATGTGGTCGGTACTGTCGATGTATGGGGTGAACAGCAGCCTCATACGAGCTCTGAAATCCCTTTGTGAGGATTCTAGAGCTTGTGTGAGGATAAACGGGGCATACACTGACTGGTTTACCATCAACACAGGTGTTAGACAGGGATGTGTAGCGTCGCCGTGGCTGTTCAACCTCTTCATGGATAGTTGTTTGCAAGATTTGAAACATAGTGATTGTAGATTAAGGATGAATGAGTTACTTGTCAAATGCCTCCTTTATGCTGCTGATCAGGTTATGCTTGCGTCTTCAGCGGAGGAGTTGCAGGAGATGGTAACAATCATGCATGGTGCTTTAGAGAGGAAAGGAATGAAAGTGAATGTAAGTAAAACGAAAGTTATGGTTTTTGAAAAGGAGGAATGCGTTACGACTTGTAATATTATGATCGATGGACAGCGAGTGGAGCAAGTGAATGAGTTTGTATATTTAGGTACGCTGTTTACAAGAGATGGTAAGAATGTAGAAGATATTGAAAGAAGAGTTAATGCAGGTAATAGAGTGAATGGAGCTCTGAAAGCGTTTATGAATAGCCAAAACGTGTCCAAAAAGCCACGTTTGGCTGTGCATAGAGGGTTGTTAGTACCTACTCTTATGTATGGTAGTGATGTATGGCAGAAGAGACTTGAAAGTAGAATAAAGCTGTAGAAATGAGAGCACTGAGAAGTATGTGTGGTGTTTCTCTGACTGACAGAATAAAGAATTGTGTGATAAGAGAGTGTTGTGGGGTAAAAGAAGATATAGTGACAAGCATCGAGCAAGGTATGCTAAGATGGTTTGGGCACGTGGAGAGGATGGATGACGAAAGACTGACCAAGCAGATATATAAGGCAAGTGTGGAAGGGACAGGACGAAGGGGAAGACCTAGGCGGACGTTCTCTGACCAGATTGGAGACATCCTAAAAACAGGACAGGTGAGAAGTACCCTGAACAGAAGAGCATGCATGAGGAATCTGATGGGAGTGAATGAAGCAAGAGAGATATGTCAGGATCGTTGCAAATGGCGTTCCGTAGTCTCTGCCTACCCCTCCGGGAAACAGGCGTGAGTCTATGTATGTATGTATGTATTTGAACTGACTGAATATACTTATTCCAAATTGGACTTTCGTAAAAGTTTTGCAGACTCATTAAACTTTAGCGTTATGAGGTGCGTAGGTGTATAAATTCGTCGATGAGTCATTTCTGTGTGACTTTGACTGTGTAGGTGGATGTCAAAGTTGAGGTGTTATTTTTATAAGTTTTCTCATTGCATCACACAGTTGCGCTGACAGGGAATGCCTCACGAATCACAGTGCCGATGTCATTGGCACTTATTAGACGATACTAACAATCTTGACTGCTTCTGTCCGATCTGCCTAGTCCCGTGGATACCGCATTCGTTTGCGGGTCAGGTCCCGGGTTCGGTTCCAGGGTGGGTCAAAAGTGTTACTGAGATTTAACGAATTCTCAGTAGCAGGTAAACCATGGTAGTCTCGTGATGTGCTCGGTAACAGCAATAAGCTCGCCCCCTATTACGTGAGAGCTAAAAATTCAAGGCGAAATGTGGGTGTAATATAATACCTCTGCCTACGCCTTCGGTGATACAGGCGTGAGTCTATAAAAAATAAAAAAAATATAGAGATCCACAGCTGGCTTAACTCCCGCAATAGAACAAACAGTTTGAACACGTATAATGATCGCAATTTACCGCGCACCCGGCGATTGAAAAAAAAAAATATTGCTTCAACTTCACTCGTTACCGTAGTTTTGGAGTTTGACAGTTCCCGGTTTTATGATCTGTTTTCTGTTCAACGAGTTCCCAGTTGGTGATAAAATATTTTCGTGATAGGCGACGCGGCAATCTACATGGTAATAAAACTGCTAACACGCAATGGCTAATTAATGCAAAAGACAGCATTACAGTAGTACGCGGTTGGCATACGGTATTCACTGGACCACGGAGGGAGAGAACCTTTAAATTGTTTCGTTATAAAAATAAATATGTTTTGTTTCACACAACTTCTGTAACGTTGACTTTCTACTATATTTTTGACTTTTAACAGACTTCCGCCTGTGTCTCAGAAAGGGTAGACAGAGGCGTATTACACTCACATTTCGGCATTTTTATGAACTTTAGGTCCCACAGGGATATGGGGCGAGCCTTTAGTTATCGGGCACATTATCAGACTCCGTAGGCCACTAAGAATTTGGAAAACTCCGTAACACTTTTGCCCAACCTGGGAATCGAACCTGGGACCTCACTATCAGGAGACGCAGACGCTCTCCACTGGACCACGGAGGCAGTCATTTATGGAAGAGTGTAATTTCAATACTGCTCTTTAAAATGTCGTTATAAAAACATGCTAAATGTGGATAGCCATGTTGACTCATTTTGTTCAAACTTTTAAAACTTAAAGCAACATGGTTCACGTTATGTTTTTTAAACAACGACTTGAGTACCTTTCAAGAAAGATTTAAGTTTTGATAACATGAATTTTGTTTCATATTTTTGTGATATTTGCTTAAATAAAACTTAAAACCATTTAAGTACTCATATAAGACATAATGTGATTTATGACCGTCAATTCTACAAATTAGTTACCTACATAATCATTAGTGTTCACGTTCGCAATCAATCTAAGGGCGGTTTCAGATTAGCATATTTTTCAGCGCGTATACGGTCGTTTCAGCATACGCGCTTACACGCGCGCTACATAACGCGATGTCGGCGATCCGGCTAAGAGCTCTGAAGCTCTGGAAAGACACTAACACACCGCACACTAGCAACTTAAACACACTCTTTAAAGAAGTTCCTCTCACACAAGCCATTGGTGACCGAATACCGAAACAATTTGTTTTCGACAAGAAATACAAAATCCAACTGTACGAGGATCTACACGAGGGAGCGGTTGGCCACAGCGAGCTCACAATCTTCACAGATGGGTCTAAAACGGATACAGGTACGGGTTCAGGAGTATTCTCCGAGGACCTAAACATCAACATCGCAGCACCGCTGGGAGCCTACAACACGGTCTACCAGGCCGAATGTTTTGGCATAATCCTAGCTGCCACAGTAATCATGGCACGTGAGGTAAGGGAACAATCCATTATGATCCTCTCAGATAGTAAGGCTGTCCTCTCAGCCCTCAAAAGCCATACTATCACCTCAGCACTCACGCTTGAATGCCACCAGAAACTAACAGAGGTAGGTAAACAAAAAAAATTAACACTGCAATAGATCAAGGGCCACAGTGGCTCAAGAGGGAATGACGCAGCCGACGTACTTGCTAGAAGAGGGGCCACTTTAGAGGTGGTGGGGCCCGAGCCTATTATTCCCCTCCCTTCTGGTTTTTATCGCAACCTGGTAAGGAATAGGACCAGGACCCAACACAACCAGTCCTGGATTGGTATTAAAACATGTAGGCAGGCCAAGGAGGCTCTTCCCGCAGTAGACGGTAAGATAGCCAAACAAATCCGCCGGCTGTCCAAACAACAACTGCGGACAGTCACGGCCGCCTACACAGGACACGGATTCTATAATAAACACCTATTTACTATAGGTATCACCGACAGCCTGCTGTGCAGGGCCTGTATGGCAGCAGACGAGAAGGCAGCCCACCTGCTCCTCGACTGCCCTGAGGTCGCACAGTACAGGCAGCAGTACCTGACGAGATACAGCACCCTGAGGGAAGCAGTGGGCCACATGAAAAGTCTGCTGGCCTTCCTCGAAGAGCTGGGGTGGCTCGAATGACGACACCATTCCCACCCGCACGCAAAATACACGCCAAGACGTGGAGTTGCGGAAACAGCCCGTGCCATCAAGTACATAACGCGCTACAAAAAACTGGGCTCACGTAAACGTGCATATTTCGAAGTGTTTGCTCGAAACTGTAGTGATATCGTGTCAGTATAGCTAGAAGCGCGTCAAAGCTCGTCCAAGTTGCGCTTCTATGTGCACTTCCAAAACGAGCTTATACACGCGTATAAAACGCTAGTCTGAAAATGCTTTATCAAAGATAATAAGATAAATACTTTTAAGACTTCACTTGATAATTTAACTTCAAGAAATTCTAATCGATATACTGTTTTATTAGAAAAAAACAGGTTTTAAGTTTATATTATAAGATTTATGTGCAGAACGATTTGTCTTGCTATAACGCCCCTGACCGGCCACGGTAAACGGGGTAGGCCTAAGAATTGTTGGCTTGACATCGTAAGAAAAGATATGTGTGTCAATCGATGTACAGGTTCAAATCAATGTGCGGCCCAAAGCACGGTAGTACTCTCACTTATATGGTAGCATCGCCCATCCAAGCCGTGACCTGTGTAAGCGTTGCTTAACTTTGCCAACTTAAAACAATTGGCTAGCCAAGTCACCCTATGAGCGCTACAATGCTAGCATGCTCGTGATAATTGTAGGTACAACGGAGTTGACCTGCATAGGTGCATACTTTTGGCGTCTCTCAGTATTCGACTGAAGTCCTAAAAATGTGTCAGATACTACTTCCGTATTACGACACCCACGGGCATGTAGCTACTGAAATGTTAGTGTAACATACCTTTTTAGACTGCAGATGTAAGGTGCACGTGCGAAATAAAAATAGAATAGGTACATGAGTAAAGTTTGTATAAAAGTTAGTTTGAGTGGTTCTGACAGTCCATTTCGTAATTCTTGCAACAAAGTATAGAATGCCGATTTCATCATCAACATCCTCCTAGCGTTATCCCAGTTGCAAACCGTTGTGTTCCTACTAGTCTAACCGGATTTGACTGAAAATTTGCTTTTCAACAGAACGACTTCCTCTCTAACTGCCGCAACCCAAAGGAATAGCAGTATTGCATGCTTTAAACTAGTGTCAGTTTATGACTCGCAAAAGCAACTACTGTCAAAGATCTTCATGACAACCGGGACCGATGACTTAATGCACTCGCCGAGGCAAGCGATAATTAACAATTCATTACTCACATAACTGTGTAGAAGTCAATGGTGCACGCCATGGATTCGGACCTGCATGGCAGTCTGTTGGTATATCCACTAGGCTATCGCTGCTTATTTATAGCATGCCAATGTGTCATAAAGATAGTAGATAGTGGTGAAGTGTAATAGTTTGTATGTCTAAATAAAGATCACAACGGACACTCATTTTTAAATACCAATTTTAAGGGCGATCTTTTCTTGTCAGTGTACATATACATCTTACTTTAAAGCCCGTCTCAGATATATGCAAAGTTTATTTTATGCGCTGAACGTATAATTTAGGCAAAGCTGGAATAAGTTTTCTACTTATTCTTTACTTAGAACATTTATGTGAACAATAACTTGAATATTTGAGTTTGCGCTTTGAAACTTCTATATAAAGAAGTTTCACTGAGATTAGACGAAACAGCACCATATACATAATATAGGAGAGCAGGCGAGCTTTAAGCTCGTATGTAACTGAATGTGGCACGTTGTTAGAAAGAAAAAGAACATGCTTTTGGTATACGTGATTCTCTTATACTCTATAGTTATATCTGATTGGCTTCTCTTCTTCCGTAATTTACCCACGAAGCAGCTGGTAAATAAACAGAAATGAGTACAAAATAAATTTTCTTTCTTTCCCACTATCGACGATTTTTGACTTCACTAGTCTACTCTATTTAAATATTACTTCTGTGCAGAGCTTACGACATTTATTCAGCAGGAAGGCTATTTATAAGGTACAAGAGGTTTTATGAATAGGTACTGTAACTTTATATTTCAAAGTCAAAAAGTTCATAAATGAGGTGTCCATATATTTTATGAAGGCTTACAGCCAATATTCAGTTCTCAAGATAGAGAAACATTAGATTGGATACAGTTTTAATTGTTCAGTTAAAGACGTCTATACGGCGTCAAATATTGTCAAAGTCGTCCTTCTTATCGGGACCTAAGCGTAGCGACACATTTGCTGAAACTACCACGCCGAATCTTTTGCGACTGAACTATCGGTCGATGAATTAGGTTTTTTCCAACTAGTCAAATCAGACACTTTTAATAAATTGTCAAAAACAATCCATTTCTACAGAATTGTATGAAATATATTATGACATAGTGACGTCATAGGTTTTTTTGCTGTCAAGCAGACCACTTATTGTCAGTAATTGATAATCATCATCATCATTTATCATATCAACCGAAAGACGTCCACTGCTGGACATAGGCCTCCCCCAAGGCTCTCCACTCCATTAAATGATAATAAAAATGAAAAATAGAGTTCTAACTTTAATTGATTAATGAAACTACCATTATTTTGGCATGTTTCTGTCTCCGTTGTCCAGTGGATAGAATCGGAGGTCCCGGCTTCGATTCCCGGGTCGGGCAAAAGTGTTACTGGGTTTTTCCGAATTCTCAGTAGCAGCACGGAGTCTGGTAATGTGCCCGGTAACGAGCAATAGGCTCACCTCGTGAGACCTGAAAATTCATGGCGAAATATGGGTGTAATATGACACCTCTTCCTACCCCTTCGGGGATAAAGTCTATAAAAAAATTATATACAAATAAAATATTTTTACTAGATAAAAACATACTTATATAATTTATTAACCTTGCAGGAAACATCCATATTCGGTTGACATGACACACCAAGCGAGCCGAACAGTCAAAATTTTATTATGTGACGGCGGTTAACATTCGGTTACGTAACGTTCCTTGCGATGTGAGGCTCGATGGAAGATTCGTAGCGTCGAACGCAGCGTAATTTTAGCTAATGTGTTGTAGGAGACTTGAAAACACTACGAGCGTACTCAACCGAACGTTCCGCGCAGTAGGTGACGCAGATGTATAGCTATTTTAGCCTTTTTCAGAAATTATATTAACATGATTATTTCTTACTACCTGAGCCCGCGGTTACACCCCCGCTTTTTAAGGCTACTGCTCCGCTCCCGTGGATCATAGCGTGATGTTATATAGCCTATAGCCTTCCTCTATAAATGGGCTATCGGACGCTGAAATAATTTTTCAAATCGGTCCAATAGTTCCTGACATTAGCACGTCCATGCAAACAAACAAACTCTTCAGCTTTATATATTAGTACTAGAGGACGCCAGCAGCTACGCCTGCATTTTTTTTAATTTACCCGTTTTGGCCGATCCCGTGGGAATTTCGGGAAATCCCTTCATAGTGCACCCCCACGGTCCCCAAGGAATATACATGCCAAATTTCAGCATCCTGCGCCCAATAGTTTCGGCTGTAGCGTGTCTGTCAGTCAGTCAGTAACGCAAGGATTTTATATATTAAGATTACATATATTTTGGCTTCATAATAAAAGTTTACTTATTGTTTTCACTGAGAATACTCCTCTACTTTGTACCTCTACTACGTATGTCATGTTAGGGAAAATGTCTCAAAATTTTCGTCTTACACAGGTTCTTACAAAATGACTCCAGTAATAAAATGGCAAAATAAAAACCAAGATAAAACGCTCCCAAATATCTCCGTTACATTTTCTTTGTCGAATTTTAAGAGCCCGCGTTACCTCAACGAAAGCAGGTGAGTTATTAATAATGTATACAGAAACATGTTTCCCGCAAATAAATGGAGTAGTTTACAAATACTCTTTATTTCTTTAGTGTGTTCGCCAAAAATTAAGAGGACTTTTTTGGATTAATACTTTAGTTCTACGGTTGCTTGCGTTTTAAGAGATATATTTTCCTTCCAATATTTTATACTACTTTATTGGTACAATTTTTTAAAATATTACACACCCATCCAAGCGATCAGTGTAAAGGTTGGTTAACTTTGCCAAACTACTACGAACGTCAAGTCACGCTATAAGGCTTCCATTGTAAGTAAGACAGTACTTTAGGGTGAAGCTTTTACATAAATATTTACAAATAAATAGTGAGGTTTGCTCCATATCATCATCATCGTCCTAGAGGTATACCAGTTGCATTCAAAACTTTTCGCCTTGGAGCCCGTGGTCTGCTTAGTAGTCTAACCAAATTTCACAGGGTATAAGCTTTTCCATAGAGCGACTGCCGTATGACCTCCGTAACCCAAAGGGATAGCCATATTCCATGGTTTAGACTAGCGTCAGTTTATTCAAGGGTAGGTACTCCCCGTAGCGAGGATAGCGCTCATAGCCTCACTTAGCTGGCCGTTCACGCACAAGTCATCATTTCGCTGGGTGACCGCATGTGGCATTTACAGCAGAGTGTTATCGTGCTTCAAAGAGCAACAATCGTTAGGATATTGCGCAGGCCTTGAGGCGGTCTACTCACAAAGAAAAAAATATTAGCTTGCCCTAAATATTGCATTAAAATGTTCCTCCGAAACCCGTAACGACTGAAGCATTAAATTCTAATAACCTCGTCTATAATAACGTGCATGAGAAACAATAAGTTCATCATTTGGCGCGCCATTAAAATCGTTCTGCTTGTAAATTTGCCGCCAAGCTTGCGTCAGGTACGCTCGCCTGATATAATTTCTCTAGAGACCAGAAGATCTGAAAGATTCTTGTCTTCAGTGTTTAATAGATGTGTTGCTCGGATTTTAACGTGCTGTTTGCCTTTCTTTTATTTACTTTTATGTTCTTTGTGTCTGTTGTGTCGTTGCAAAGTTAATCGCGGTAAAGGATTTTACCATAGTACGATAGATATTGCTGAACTGAGAGTAAATGGATGGATGGTCTTCATTTATTAATTATTGTAATTTACGAAAGATTGCTGTTACAGTCTAAAATATAAAATAGACTAAAGCATTTTTGAAGTTATGTGTGCATTAAATAGTTAATTATCACTTGCCCTGTGCCTCAGTGAGTAAGTTATGCCGTCAGTTCTAGTTGTCGTGAATCATTGGTCAATCATTATGGAGAGTCGCACTGACTCTCCATAACCTTGAATGTATTGACACAATGCTATGTACGGAAGTCAGATAGCAGTCGGTTTGTGAAGAAGCTAAACATTCTGCCAAATTTGGTTGGACTAGCGAGTGGATCCCAGACGCTCGTCTTGGATGTTAGGAAGATAATGACTCAAGATACTTCGTTTAGTTCAAACAAACCTTAATTATTAATTTGACTACAATTGGATTTTGAGAAGTTCTACACACATCTTATAATTCCTTGGTATTTCAGCTTTGATTGGATAATAAATGCAGGAGTCTCAATTATTCAAGCATAGATATTGTTATAGAATTATTCATTATTATAGATACTATAATATGCTATAACTATAATTTCGAATGCCCCCTATACCAACAATCCTACAATATATAATTAAATTTTATAACAATTTATTAACTTAACTGCTCCTCCTCTCGCCTAATAGTGCTGTGCGCAATGGGTTCCATAATTGTTTCCTAATTCTAAGTCTACCACCTGTAAATGTACATTACGGAATGCAATAAATTGAATTGAATTGATTGTTGTATAATCATTCGTTACAGCTAGGCACGTGTAATATATGACAGGTGTTCAAAGACGACCATATTTACAGACATATTGCAAACGTAGGAATGTTAGTAAGTGTAAAGTGTACGGACAGGTAGGCGGCGGGCTACAAGACTAGCGAGTCTTTCATAAGCACACAGCCTTTTGCTGTCTATGGTCTCTCCTAATTTGGATCATAAATAATAGTAATGTGAGTCAATGCAGGATTTGGTCTTCGTTACCACGCTGGCCAGACGTGTTGGTTAACGGTTTGATTTCAAGTTTCTGTCTCTTCCTTAAGATATTATATACTTCGTGTACAACAAGATTTTAATAGGGCTTGCTTAAAAACAATCCAACACCTATGTTACCACTTTAAGATGGTGTATACCAAAAAATCCTTCTTTAGTGGATGTCTACATCATATTAAAAGGCATTCAAATTTCATGGATTAAGCATCGGTTTTGGCTCTGTGATGGCGATACGTCAGTTAGGGCCATTGATTTTATATATTAACTAGCCGACCCCGCGAACTTTGTAGTGCGTTTTTTTTTTGGTATAATTATGTCATACAAACCTTATTCTAATGATCACAAACACGTGAAAGAAAGATTTATTCAATTTGGTGCAGGAGTTTGGAAGATATGCGCATACAAACATTGCGGCGATTCATTTTTATTTATATAGATACACGTATGTGTATCTACGATTTAACAATTTAAATTGCTCTTGTTATGGCCACTGCCAAACAGAGTTCTGTCTGTTGATTGCTAACTCAATATAAGTTTGCTATAGCACGCGGGCTCGCCTGCATGCGTTGACCAACTCAAACACAGTTATATTCTTGTTATTGTGTACACACCTTTAGTTAGCACGAAATTGAGTTAGAGATGGTAGAGTTTTCGATGGACAGGCAATAGTTCTATACTTACGGCCAAGTTATAACTTGTTTTGTATGGAGCGTATGACATAGATATATGTAGTTCTAGTAGCCAAATCCATAAATATACCAACTATTGAAACCAGCCGTAAGCCCCGTTGGCATCTGCCAAATAATCTTAATTTTCAATTTTTATGGCAATAATTAACAAGTCAATCAACAATCAATTACCTTACGTTTATTTTTATTTCCTGTAGAATCAAACTACTATTCAGTCACTCCAACAAGCATTCACCGTTAAAAAAAAGAAAGCTGAATCATTTCCTATTCAGGCGTTTTTCCAGGCATTTGGGTTACTCCAGACATAATGAACTCAAAATTTTAACCCTACCATGTATCTATATTTGTGAGATAATTATGTAAATTTGTTCGTAACTATCCCGAATTTTATACCACAAGAGAAGACATACAAACAAGATAGGTATTTACAAATAAAAATCGACTAAACTTGCCAACGTTCCGACTTACAATGCATTCCTCTAGCCCACTAGTCATGTCCATAAAAATATACAATTAACTGCCTAGACCGATTACAAGCGAAAATAAAATCAATACCTTTCTTAAAAAATTAAAAGACTTTCTACTCAATAAAGGCTACTACAGTGTACAAGAATATTTCAACGATAAACAAAAATAATGTTACTACTTTAAAAATAAAGTACTATATTATTAAATTATATATTTATATATAACACATTAAGTATAACAATCTATATAGTTAATTAAATTAGATCATACTTACTGTTAAATAAACAATATTTTACACACATTAACAATAATTTTAAACTGTTCTCACATTACATTAATCTATATATTAAAAGAATCTATATATTAAAAGAATTTGTGGTTGACGGCATAGAATACAAGTGTCACCACCCCCTACCTTCCCGTGGGTGTCGTAAGAGGCGACTAAGGGATAACACGATGCAAATACCATCTTTGCGTAGAGACGGATAACTCGACATCAAACCCTATACGACTGCCTCGTTGGTCTCGCGGCATAAATGTGCGCGTGGGATCAGGAGGTCCCGGGTTCGATTCCTGGGTCGGGCAGTGTTATTGGGTTTTTCTGTTACGAAATTCTCATTAGCAGCACGGAGTCTGGAAATGTGCCCGGTACGGCAATAGGCTCGCCCCTTATTACGTGGGACTAAAGTATATCTGGCGAAAAGTGGGCTTAGAAATACACCTCTGCCTACCCCTTCGGGGATAAAAGGCGTGACGATATGTATGTATGTATGTAATTTGTGTTTTATAATACGAGTCGGCCAGCCCGTTCTACCGAACCGATTCGCATGATTTTTTTTTAAATTAAAGATCTCGCTGCATAGATTTGTCATCAAGCATTAGAAATTACCTAACTTGCACATTCATCAAGTTATATGCAAAAACAGTTTTCTCCCATACATTTTTTACGTTTTCGTAGCCGTAGTCAATGACTTTCTGCTTCTATATATCTGGTTCTCATTGAGGTAGGCGTTTCGTTATAGACCTAAAACACGCGCTGAAAAGAGCTCTTTCATTTGATGGTATGCTCATTGAAATTGGGTAAGTTTGAAGGAAGATAGCTGTGGACATTGAACTTATTTTTCAATATTTTCCTATAAATTTCTTAGGATTTCATTGCTATCTCTCTACATGGACGGTTCTAAATACAAAAATATTTTTATGGCATCTAATAAGTTCCTTGCGGTAACTGCCAGGATAAAACTTTATGCCTCCTTACGGTGACCTTGCCTTACTTTCATACGGGTGTGAGTGTGGTGGTGTGTAAAATTATATCCGATGTTGGTCAAATTATCACTATAGTGAATTATCGCTGATGGCAGGTAATATTCCCCGAATGTTACCAGTTAACCCTTAATGTTGGGTGAACTGCTCTCTGATGTTGAGGAATTTTCCTTACGTTTTATGTTAGGAAAATTTTTGTGTTTTTAAATTACGGACTTTCTTCGGGCATCTTATTTTTTTTTTTAAATGTGGAACATATTACTGCGGTTCATAGTACTATTGTCATATAATTATATTATTACAAGTGGTAGTTATGGTAGAAAATAGTAGCTTTGGTAAGAATACTACTATTCTTACCAAAGCAGTAGCTTTGGTAAGAATACTACTATTCTTACCAAAGCTAAAATTTTTTGAGAGAAAAGGTAGGTACTTTTGACAGCACCGGCGGTTTGGTAGAAATGGTAGTTTAAAAAAAAAGGTAGATATGATAGTGTTAATACGAATAGTAGTTTTGGTTCAAATAGTAGTTTTTATAGGAGTAGTATTTTCGGTAGGAATATTAGTTTTGGTAGAAATGGTATTTTGGCATATATTGTAGTTTTGGTATCAATGTTACTTACTATTTCTACCAAAACTACCATTCCTACCAAAAGTACAATCTTGGCCAAAACTATAAACGTCATTATTACATTTCAAAATTATGATGGATTAATCACACCCATACACAAAACAAAATGAATCGTGCTTCTCACAGAAATATTTAGCTGGATAAAAGAAATAAATGTGTATGTATTCTTGTACATTGTAATTTAAAGGTTGAAGTTATTAAAAATACTAAATTATATTGTATAACAAATCTAATTGAATGTTGTGGAATTAGTTTACCAGATCATAATATCATAGTTTTATGCATATACAGACCACCAAAGATGAATACTGATGCTCTTAATGTATTCTTTGACAAGTTTAATGAAATGTTAACGAATTTCTGTTTGAGAAAGCAAAAACTTGTAATCTGCGGGGATTTCAATATAGACAGACTTAAGAGAAATAAAATTAGTATACAGTTTGAAGATATTGTAAGGTCTTACAACCACAAATTAGCTATCAACGAATCAACTCGTATGATTAGTGGTACGTGCATTGATAATTTTATACATAATATGCGAGGATGCAGTACTGAAGTTGTAGAACTAGCGATATCCGATCATACAGCACAAATATTGAATTGTACGGTAAAGGAATTTTCCATCTTATCTTATTGGTTTTTAACCCGACGGGACATTAGCATAGACAACTTAAAAAAATTTAGGAGCTCCTTACGTAGTGATGTTTGTGATGTTTACGAAACATAAGACCCCAATAAGGCGTTTGAGAAATTTATGAATTATTTTGATTTATTTTATAAATTATGTTTCCCTGAAATAAAAGTAAAAATTAATAAATATGTAAAACAGAAGTGGATAACTAAGGGTATTCAAATATGCTCAAGAAGGAAAAGAAAACTCCTTTTAGAATATAGAAAGCATCCAAATATGCAAAATAAAAATACATTTAAGACGTATAGAAGTAGACTCAAAAATATAATAAAGCTCACGAAAAGGGCGCAAAATAATTATATGATTCAAGCAGCTTCAAATAAGTCAAAAGCTACATAAAAAGTAATAAATGATTGCAAAACGATTAAATACAAAGATGAAATAACTTATATTAGGTACAAAGATAAAGTAAGAAGCGATCAAAAAGAAATAGCACAGGCATTTAACACATTTTTTATAGAGCAAGTTAACAATGAAGTATCAATTTATGAATATAAAAATAGTATATCGTGGCATAAACCTAATTCAATGTTTTTAAATCCATCTACCCCACAAGATATATTTGAAATTATTGTGTCACTGAAGAACACTACAAGCACTGGTTATGATGGAATTTGTACAAAAGTAATAAAGAACGTCTCCGTGGAAATAGCACCAGTGTTAAGTCATATTCTTAATCTATGTATAGATCACGGAGTTTATCCAGACAGACTAAAAATTAGTTTGATCATTCCGATATTCAAAAAACTTGACAAGGAAAAAATGAGTAATTATAGACCCATAGCACTACTTTCAATATTTTCCAAAATATTTGAAAGATATATACATAAAGGTTTATATAATTATTTAGAGCATAACAAAATATTAACCGAAGCACAAGTAGGATTCAGAAGAAACAAAAACATCAATATTGCTATACATCGTTTTCTTCATGAGGTTATAAATAACTTAGATAACAGAAAAATAGTGTGTGCGTTATACATGGATCTGACTAAAGCTTTCGACTATGTCGATCATCGAATATTAAGAAAAAAACTGGAAACGTATGGAGTCAGAGGCAATGTTCTGGGTCTGTTATGCTCATATCTATCAGACAGGAAACAAGTAACACAGATTAAAAAAATATGTCCAATATCCAAAACAGAGATAAAATATATGTCAGATATGGGACACGTGCACTGTGGCGTACCTCAAGGTAGTGTTTTAGGTCCCTTGCTTTTTATTATATTTATTAATGATTTTCCTTCAGCAGTAGAACACCCTATGATCATGTACGCTGATGACAGCACAGTGATTTTTTCTGGGAGTAGGGTAAATAATAACATTGAAACTGACATCAACAATAATCTCATTAAAATTGTAAACTGGCTGACATCTAATAATTTAGTAATTAATATTGATAAGACTAACATTATGACATTTCGTAGTAATACTAATAAATCAATTACATTTGACATTAAATACCTTGACAAAGAAATCACGAATATTAATGACACAAAATTTCTAGGAATACATATTGACTCTAACTTGACATGGAAGTCACATATAGATAACATTTGTAATAAATTAAATAGTTTCTCGTTTGATTTATATATGATGTCGAAAATAGTAAACCAGGAAACTGTACTGACTGCATTCCATGCTTATGTAACATCTACATTAAGATATGGTATCCTGTTTTGGGGTAACTCAACTGAAAGAGAACGGGTTTTCATAGCTCAGAAAAGGTGTCTAAGGTCAGTATGTAGATTACAACAAACTGATACGTGTAAGCCTCACTTCATTAAGTTTAAAATATTAACATTTCCTAGTCTGTATATTTATGAAGCTATTAGTTTTGTTAAATCGAATAAGCGCAACTTTGATACATATAATAGTACACGTAATAATCATAAAATATGTATACCTCAACATAAGACAGCATTATATGACAAAAGTGTATTCTGTATGGCCCCGAGACTGTATAATAAACTGCCAAAACATATATTAGAAATAGAAAACACCAAACTCTTTAAAAAAGAAATTTTCAATTTACTCACTAGAAAGGCATATTATACTTTGGACGAATTTTTAAAGGATAGAAATATTGACATTGATTAAAATATTAATACTGAATTGGCAATAAATGTGTCTAGCGATGTATAATGAAGAATTGATTTGTATAATGTATAATTGTTTAGACTACTTTAGACTAATATACTGTATATTTGCATGCCATTTGGTGCAATATGGTCGAGACCAAAATGTTATTTTGTAACACCCATGTAATACCTGTATTCGCAAATAAAGATATTATGATTATGATTATAAAACCTATTTTCTTACTTATAAAAAAAGTTATTTATCTATATTTTTAATGTTGATAAAAAAATATTGACAGATAAAGAAAAAAGTGAAGTTAGCGTTAGTTAGTTACTTAAGTTTCTGATTTAATAACGTATTTTTTGTGAGTAGTTGTGTTTTCAATTATAATGATGGTTCTTGGAAGGAAATTGAAAAATGTTTAGAGAAAGTTTAAACAAAGAATCTTGGTCAATGACGGCCCTGTCGGAGATTTGGTACCGGATGGTCCTCCTACTGCTAAAAAAATACGGGTGGAAACGGGTTCAGATTTGATTCATTCTACCACCAACCATTTTCAAGTGATTTCCATTCTTGGTGACGTTAATTGCTTAGTCCGCGCAATTTCTTATTGTTTATAATATGGAAGTGAGAATAAACATTATGAAATCCGTTTGGCCACTGTTGATAACATTGTTAATAAGTGAGATGTATATAGTAACTTCACTGTTGGGGACCAAGCATATGGCCAGACCATTACAAATGCAACAGATTACAAACGTGTGATGGGTGCCAATGGACAGTACGCAGGGCATGCTGAACTTCAGAGTGTAAGTGAGCTATATCCCGAGTGTCAATTCAGAGTTCACCTGGAAAACAGTGATACGATTACTGACTATGGTACTGGCGAAATTGTTCATAACTTGCTATTTTCTGGGCACCTGGACGAAGTACATTACAGTGTCCTAATGGAAAGAATGGTAGGGCAGCACAGTCATATTGAAGAACTTTCTTTCGTCAATGTTCAGTTATACATATAATATACATACATACATAGACTCACGCCTGTTTCCCCGAAGGGATAGGCAGAGGCATATTAAACGCCGACTTTTCGCCAGTGTTTTGATCCCACGTAATAGGTGGCGAGCCTATTGCCGCTCATCGGGATATTGTGTTTGCCAGAGCCAACATATTATATATATATCCCTATTGCGCGGCAAACCATTCAGTAATGCCAAGGTGGAAATTTCACGATACCTTTGGTGCAACGCAAAGCCAATTTTGAGAGAAAAGAAGTTTTGTGATATATTATATTTTTGGTAAGAATATCATCTTTTTACTTATTAGATAAGGTTACAATGTACTCATCATACCTATATGAAAGTGCTTTTTTATAATATTAAAATATGCTGTGGAGCAGCACGGGTCCTCTAGTGTACTTATTATTTACTTAAATCAAATAATACCTAATAATAAATAATGAAATTAAATGAGAATAATATTATTGATCTTAAACTATTCGTATATAAAACAAATTTATTACATTTTAAATAATTATTAAATTTAAACAATAACTTCTTTTAAATAATACATTAACAATGATAAAAATATCAATAATTTCATACTATACATACTTACATAAAGCATATTTATTTAATTAAATTTTATATAAAAACTTAAATTAAATAATATCTTCTAGTAAATAATATATTAATAATACTGTGATAATAATATTAATAATTTTCACAGTCAACTAATTAGATTTTCTGACTTAGATAAATAAACTATATGTTTATACGTATACCTACACCTACCTATACACATTATTGACATTACATAAAAATAGCGCTCTTCCTCTCTTCCAAAAATTGCTGTGCCTGACAGGGTCCATAATTGTTACTTTAGTTATTAAGCCTACCACCTGTATGTACATTACATTATGGAACGCAATAAAGATTGAAATTGAAATAACCACACCACACTGTCGCTACAAAATGCGGGCAAACTGTTGTTACGTGAGAATAGTATCGCTGCAGATACTTGTAGCCGCATTGTGGTAGACACCTAAAAATTCGGTTGTAGTCGCTGACACTATTTATTGAGGGCAGTGTTGTCGCAGCGACACTTTTTTGTGGTTACAACATGGCTGCCGTGTGGTTGGTGTTACTCACTCGATTGATATTGACTGCATAATGTGGTGCGTGTGAAAGCTATGCATTTTTATACAAATTAGCGTTCGCCCACGTGATGTGGTTGCCATGTAATGTGATTGTTGTACCTGTAAATTGCTTTAAACGAGATTTGAGAGAATATTGGTTTAACGGGAAGTAACTAGATGTTTATTTTTCCTAGTCATTGTGTCTGCACTACCAGAATATAACCAAAGCAAGTTCTAACTAAATATAAACACATTCTAGACTCACTGCACACACGGCACTGAGTTGAAGTCTGCGAATCATGTAGGTATGTGTGTGAGTGTGTGAGAAATGAACCACAGGAAATCTTCGAGTCAGCTGAGCGGCATACGGGGTTTATCATCCCAGACCTTTGCATTGGGACCGGCGCACATACCTATTGCAAAGCTCAGCGCGTTTTTCACTATCAACCTAGTATCAAAATTGTTCTCATTTTAAATAATGTCCAAAATCAATGAACAAAACTTTTTAACGCGCACGCACACACAAAAACAACTATTCTTCTTCAATACTAGGGCATTCAATGTAACCCAACACATAAATAAATATTGAAATCGAACTCGTAGTTCCAGAAAGAAGCGCGTTTAACCAAACGAAGAAACACTTTCAGCTTTATTATATTAAGTATAGATTTCATTATAGGTTTATATCTTCGCCAACTTAGCTGCATTCGCGATTACATATCCTCACGGGGTGTTAAAATAAACCAGCTTGACGTTAAGCTATGACAAATTGTTACGCAAACACTTCGACGTAAATAAACACTGTTTGAAATGGCTTCGGATTCACACAAGTGGATTTAATGGGAATTCTCATTGACTACAGTCTACTAGTTTGTGTGTGTACAATAGTTATTTATTTGTAATTTAGTTCGGGTATTTAATTAGAGAGATAAGTGGTTTATTGTACAAGCGGAATCATCTTGAATTTCATGTTTAATCGCGGCACATAAACACTGGTTTAATTAAATTGTGATATTTGCTTAATACAAATAAATTTAAAGTGATATTAAAGGATATCTATTTTACAGATGAAACAGTATTAAAACCTGGTCTGTGCCAAAATATATACTTTTCTTTCCTTCATGAAACTAATGTTCATGTCGATATCTATAGGTATTATGTAGATACCTTTTTTTTTTTTTTTGTTTTACGAGGTGGAAAATCCCTTCGGATCTCCGACTCTTGGGGTAAATAAGAGCCGGAGTATGTGGTGTTTCCACTAAAAACCACCTCGACTGCCGCCATGTACCCGTGTGTCGGAGGGTGGGGCATCACCTAAGCACTCGTCGCCACCCTCCGACGGGTATTGGCCCGCCAGATGGTCAGGCGGGCCCCGAACAAAACCCCCTTGGCGACGGATTAAGGTGTTGGACTCCGCCGCCAAAACGCCCAGCGGCCGCAGAGGATAGGGAGGACGGCAACGCAACACCGCATCTCCTCTTCCTCTGCGGCCCCACCGCGACGCATCGAATGGTGCGCCCCCATTTGGTCGCGGGAGATAGGGCGCGCGGCAACGCAACGCCGACACGCCTCTCCTCCCGCGACCGCACCCGACTGCGAGGGACAGACAGAACTGTCCCCCGCACCCGCACCGTTGGACGCATCCTGCGCAGGCCCCTCCAAGCCCACGCGGAGCGTCCCCTCCTGGATCCCTCTTAGCTTCACCGCGGGTGACCAATCCACGGTTACTGAGCCCCCCCACCACGACAAGGTGGAGATCCCACGGGGGGGATTATGTAGATACCTGTCTTATATTTACCAACACTTACTCGCATCTTAGCAAATTACAAACATTTTACTTTTCCTTTCAAACAAGAAAATAATAATTGTATATATATTTATACTGATTTATTTTATTTTATTTTTTTATATTTTTTTGTGGAACAAGTGAATGAGTTTGTTTACTTAGGTACGTTGTTTACAAGAGATGGTAAGAATGAAGAAGATATTGAAAGGAGAGTTAATGCAGGTAATAGTGTGAATGGAGCTCTGAAAGCGTCTATGAACAGTCAAAACGTGTCCAAAAAGGCACGTTTGGCTGTACATAGAGGCGTGTTAGTGCCTACCCTTATGTATGGTAGTGAAAGTTGGGTATAGCAGAAGAGATTTGAAAGTAAAATAAATGCTGTAGAAATGAGAGCACTGAGAAGTATGTGTGGTATGTCTTTGACCGACAGAGTAAAGAATTGTGTGATATGAGAGTGGTGTGGGGTAAAAGAAGATGTAGTGACAAGCATTGAGAAAGGCATGTTAAGATGGTTTGGGCACATGGAGAGGATGGATGACGATAGACTGACAAAGAAGATATATAAGGCAAGTGTGAATGGAACAGGACAAAGGGGAAGACCTAGGCGGACGTTCTCTGACCAGATTGGAGACATCCTGAAAAAAGGACAAGTCAGAAGTACCCTTAACAGAAGAGCATGCATGAGAAACTTGATGGGAGTGAATGAAGCAAGAGAGGTATGTCAGGATCGTTGCAGATGGCGTTCCGTAGTCTCTGCCTACCCCTCCGGGAAACAGGCGTGAGTCTATGTATTTATGTATGTATGTATATTTATACTTATTTTAAAGAAAGGACATACTCAAATTGCTTTCAATATTTAAGTTACTATATATTTGTAAGTGAAAAAAAACAAGAAAAGGAATAATAATTGTATTTTATATTCTATTTTACACCTCGGTAGAAGATTCCACAATTATCATCATCATCCTAGCATTATCCCCGTTGCGATCCAAGACCATTACCTTGAAGCCTGGTGTCCATTTGCAAAATTGAAGGTAACATTGAAGACCTACAATTCCCAATAAAATGTAAACAAAATCCTGAATTCACTTGTAAATAAAACTATCCATTTAAGAATCCTCAATTGCACTCAACGTTACATCAAAAGGACGTCTACACAACGTGACTATTTCATGCCGTTGATCGCAAAAAGTAGGCAACACCTAAATCGTGTCGACACTAGGTCACACCCGATTGGAAGGTTCACGGGGAGTGATCAACTTGTGCAAATACTGTGTCGTATGCACCACTTTTAACTCGAATTCATTTCGTCGATTCTGTAAAAGCTCTTTTGCATATATAATATGCATTTTTTAATAAAATATCAATGTGTTTTGTGATCACTGATCATATATAGTGGATAATACTAATCTGTATATAACTATAAAACATGCGTTACTGACAGACAACGCACAGCCAAAACTATTATATATATTATAGAATATTATATTATTATAAATATTAAACACGTTGCCTCAAATAAATTTTTGAAAAAAATATTTTTTTCATTATTTTCTATAGCCCCGCTACTCGCCAGTCAGGTCTGTAGTTCCGTGTTAGGTATAATAGGAGAAGTATAAGGATTTTTTTAGCTTGCCTCAAATACCTACCCAAAATTGATGCCAGCTCTCGAACTAAAAATTCCCACAGGATCAGGAAGAAAAGGTTGAATTAAATAAATAGTGCGGGCAGTCTCTAGTAAAATATATCAAAATAATTATTGTTAAGCATTTTTATTGGAAAAGAACATGCAAATGTTTGGTAATTTTTATTGAAAAGCTCCTATAGCATGTGAATTAGTATAGCGTAACATACTCGTAGTTCATTATTGTGCTACTCATAAAAACGCAAATAAAAATATGAAAAATAATATTCATTCAAAAATTCTCCCGTCGAGTGTTGGGGGCAAAAGTGATTCGATCGATATTGCTAACCTATTTCGACAGCGTTTCAAAATTGATTCACCTCTTGGTCCAGCAGATCAAACACCGAATATATGCTGTAATGACCTAAGTGGACGTTTCACTGCCCGTGACGTGTCTTCCGTTATCAAAAACATGTCTAGGGGTAAGTCGCCGGGTCACGATAGTTTAAGTATAGAGCATATGCAGAACGCAGGTGTCCATCTCCCAAGGGTTCTTGCATTACTTTTCAACCTTTGTGTGAGTCATTCTTATCTGCCGGTGACCTAATAAAGACAGTCGTGGTGCCCGTTCCTAAAAATAAGACGGGTGATATGTCAGATGCAAAAAAATACAGACCGATATCCCTGGCAACTATTACAGCGAAAATTTTTGATAGTTTAATTGACCGCTGTCTTGGTGAAAAATTCAAAATTAATGACAGGCAATATGGTTTTAGGAATGGGTTATCAACTGAGACTGCAATAATGACTCTAAAGAGTACAGTGCAATATTACACTGGGAGACGGACACCTGTGTATGCATGCTTCTTGGATTTATCCAGTGCTTTCGACCTCGTCTCATATGACATCCTGTGGAAAAAGTTGTCAGAAGAAGCTAACCTGCCTCCAGAAATAACTAACATTGTAAAGTTCTGGTACGACAACCAATACAACGCTGTGAGGTGGGCAGGCTCGTACTCAGATGTGTACAAGTTGGAGTGTGGGGTGAAGCAAGGGGGCTGACCTCACCCAAGTTGTTTAACATCTATATGAATAAGCTGATCGAGGAACTCAGCAGCACTGGCGTCGGATGCTCGATCGACGGTGTGTCATTCAACAACATTAGTTATGCTGATGATATGGTGCTGCTGAGTCCGTCGATCAGTGCTCTTAAGAAGCTGGTAAAGATATGTGAGTGCTATGCTGGAGCCCATGGACTAAGGTATAATGCCAAGAAAAGCGAACTGTTAGTTTTTATGGCACACAACAAGACATATAAAGTGGTACCACCAGTCTCACTATGTGGTACCACCCTAAACAGAGTCAAACAGTTTAAATACCTTGGTCACTGGGTTACAGAAGATGGCACTGATAACTGTGATATTGAGAGGAAGCGCAGGGCATTGGCCGTAAGATGCAACATGCTGGCCCGCAGATTTGCAAGGTGTGACAGCAATGTCAAGTTAACTCTGTTTAGAGCTTATTGCCAGGCTTTTTATACTTGCAGTCTGTGGACCAGGTACACGCAGAATGCGTTTAATGCCCTGCGTGTGCAATACAACAATGCTTTTAGGATGCTGCTGTCGCTGCCTCGTTTCTGCAGCGCGTCAGGTATGTTCGCAGCAGCGCGTACGGATGACTTCTTTGCGATCATTCGTAAAAGATCCGCCTCACTACTGCGTAGGTTCCGGGGCAGTGATAGCAGTATTCTGAGCGTTGTTGCTAGTAAGACTGAAGGACGCCTTATGGGGCACCTGTGCGCAGTGCATGTACTGTTACCGGGTGTTTCAGGGAGGTGGCGTAATTAAAAATGTTGTGTCCATAATACTAACATAGGTTAGGTAAAACTAACAAATGTATGGGTTGTACCTGAATTAAAGTTAAACAAATAGAATAAATAAAAATAAAAGCACCTTATGCTGCCAGTGACCTTTTAAATACTCTTAATTCCAATTTGCGTAGGTGAATCTGCAGCATTTTTTTACTAGCCCATTACCACCATTAAAATAAATACCATGTATAAATTATACATTAATAAAGTGGGTATTTTGAGGTAAAAATAGCTTTTGTAAAAATCGAGAAGACTAGCTGTTGCCCTATGCTTACCGCTAACTTCATCTGCGGAATTTGAAACAAACTTGTGACCCGCGATTTTCATCTCTTACGTGATAAATTGAACTCATTCATCATCATCATTATCAGCCCTGTATATAAACTGTCCCACTGCTGGGCACGGCCTCTTCTCACTATGAGAAGGGTAAGGCCATAGTCCACCACTGCTGCTGCGCTGGCCAAGTGCGGGTTGGAAGACTTCACATGTCTTTCAAGAACATTATGGAGAACTCTTAGACATGCAGGTTTCCTCACGATGTTTTCCTTCACCGTGAAGCAAGCGATAATAATTAACAATTTAATACGTACATAACTTCGAAAAATCATTGGTGCGTGCCGTGAAATTGAACCCGAGATCCTCTGCGTAACAGTCCGTCGGTCTCTCCACTAGGCTATCGCCGCCCTATGTATAATTGAACCCACTGCACGATCCAAACCTGACGGTTTCTCTGTAACTTGGACGCTGTGATGATATTGAATCAGTTAGGACAAGCGATTTTATAAAATAGAACAAAACTTAGCCCAACTGATATTTCATCGCAGGACCTAAACTACTGGTGCCAGATGTATGGTACTAATATGACATTGGCACCTACTTAGGAATGTTTTAAATAGGATAAATAATAATAAAAACATAATAATAAAATAGGATTTTGAAGCAAGTAGGTATTACGAAAGTGCGGATTACAGCTAGTCAAGTATTATATAATTGAGTAAAGTCGAATACCTACGACGATTTAAAAAGCATATTTATGCAAATAGCCCTTTCAAAGCAATCAATACTAATCCCTGTTCTGAACGTCAAATCTCAAATACAGAAATATTAAAACCAAATTCTTCCAAAGCTCAATTTGACAATGATAGGCTATTTTCAATTTTTAAAATCAAAAGGAAATAGGAACCTTTACACTCATGTCGTTTTGTTTGTACCGCGGTATTCTTTTTTTAGGGGCTGTTTGACGTCACGAGGCAGAATAGGGCTGGGATTGACATGCGACAAACGCTCCAGTGGCCTTGAGATGATTCCGTTTTCTTTCTTGGGAACGTCGTCATCTACAATGTGTAAACTGTTGTGAATGAAATAGAGCTTTTAAGGTGTTTGTATATGCATTTACTACAAAGTTGGCCTAAACCTTCTCACAGTCAGAAAAGGCCCGTGCCCAGCAGTTGGATAGTAGATATATATATATTTTATATGTATATTATGTACCTATGTATTTACAAGAAAAAGTATATAAGTATGTTTATCCAGTATCTAGTACCCATAGTACAAGCTCTGCTTAGTTTGGTACTAGATGGTGATGTGTGTATGTGGTAGTATTATAGTATTATATTCACAGGGCTGATGACCAGATGAATGTTTTATCATTATATTTCAAATAGTAATATTTGTTAATCATATGGAAAGTCTCTGACTTTTCAATCTTTCGAAATTACTGATGAATAAGTATTTATTATTAGTCAGTAAAGGCAGCATAGAACACCTCTGTTTCAGTTGTTCAATTTTGACAGCAGTTGGCGAGTATTAAAATATGCAATTGCATTTTAATACTCGCTAACTAATTGCGTTTGACGGTAATCGCTCTGTAGAAAAGTTAATATGCAGTAAAATCTAGTAAGATTAAGAAACAAACTGCGGTTTCCGAAGGATAACGCTCTTTTGAGCACAAGCCTTATTTAATATTCGAATAAAAATATTATAATTACTGCAGTGTATATTAGTTTCAGCGAAAAAGCGGCGGTAACTCAGTGGTGTACTTAAGGGACTTGTCTCGAGTTCAATCCCAGGTACCGAAACATAACTGGCGAAGTTTGGATGTGTAATACACCTCTGCCTACTCCTTCGGGGATAAAAGGTGTGAAGTTATGTTATATATTAGTTTCATAACTATATCACAAAATTAATAACTGGTAAAAATCCAGAAGTTGAACACAGAAATTCTATAAAGTACCATTTCGTTATTATCACCAATTAGTTCGTTGTCACTTCATAAATGTGTCGCGTTCTCGAATCTCAGTTTACATAGTCAGTAGAATTAATTCGAGTGTAAAGTTTGCCATTTATTTACAGTTTGGCTTTCTGTGGCTTTTTTTATTTATTTGGTGTGCAATACGATTGCTTGTGGTGCAGTTATCTGTTGTTCAACTGTTTTTTCAGTTATAAAAATTAAAGGCCGTATTGGCCGTGTGGTTGACGGCATAGAATACAAGTGTAACCACCCCCTATCTTCTCGTGGGTGTCGTAAGAGGCGACTAAGGGATAACACGATGCAAATACCATCTTTGCGTAGAGACGGACAACTCGACATCAAACCCTATACGACTGCCTCGTTGGTCTCGCGGCATAAATGTGCGCGTGGGATCGGGAGGTCCCGGGTTCGATTCCTGGGTTGGGCAGTGTTATTGGGTTTTTCTGTCACGAAATTCTCAGTAGCAGCACGAAGTCTGGAAATGTGCCCGGTACGGCAATAGGCTCGCCCCTTATTGAAATGAAATGAAATGAATATTTATTTCGTGTAAATTTTTTTAAAGTGCTTACGAAAAGTCAAATTAAAATTGTTCAGTTTATACATCATTTATATTTTTGTGTTGAATTAGAGCAGCTCAATCCCAAGCATTTTTATCGCCTATATAATCAGTAATTTTATAATATACTTTTAAACACAGAGTAGTTTTAACAATAATTTTGAATTTATTAATAGATAAATTTCTTATATTAAGAGGGAGTTTGTTATAAAAGCGTATACACTGCCCCATAAAACAGCTACTTATTTTGTGGAGGCGGGTGCTATGAACTATAAGATTATTCTTATGTCTAGTATTAACAGTGTGTAGATCACTTTTTTTACTAAATGTGTCAATGTTCTTGTGGACATATAACAGATTCTCGTATATATATTGCGAAGCAACAGTTAGAATGCCTATCTCACTGAACTTTTCTCTTAGAGAAACATGAGGACCGAGGTTGTAAATACCCCTTATTGCTCTTTTCTGCAGAACGAATATTGTGTCAAGGTCTGCAGCATTCCCCCAGAGAAGAATCCCATATGACATAATACTATGAAAGTAGCTGAAATAGACCATTCTAGCTGTTTCTATATCTGTGAGGCGTCTAATTGTCTTAACCGCATAAGCTGCAGAACTAAGTTTGCCCGAAAGTCTTTCTATATGCGGACCCCATTAAAGTTTGGAATCAAGCATAATAGTTGTCCCGACGGGCTCAATTCTGGTTTCCTTCAGTTGTACATTGGTTTCCATGTGTTTAACATTGGGCATGGAGAATTTTAAGAGTTTAGTTTTCTTATCATTGAGTAATAAATTATTTACATTAAACCAATTAACAACTTTAGAGAGTGCGTTGTTTACTTCGCCAAAATTACTCTGTTGTCTTTTAATATTAAAAATTAAAGAGGTGTCATCCGCGAACAACACAATCTCATGATCGTTCTTTACGTAATAGGGTAAATCGTTGATATAGATCAAAAATAGAAATGGTCCGAGTATTGAACCCTGCGGGACGCCCATTTTTAAGGCAGAACCTGGCGATGTCTTATCATTAATCTGAACCTTCTGGATTCTGTTGCCCAAATAAGAAACCAGGAGATTAAGAGCTTTGTTCCTAATGCCATAATGATATAATTTCCTGACCAGAGTATCATGATGTACACAATCAAAGGCTTTGGACAAGTCGCAAAAAATTCCATCATGCGACTTCTCCCAAGCTGTAAATATACTTTTGAGTAACTCTACTCCTGCGTCAGTAGTTGAACGACCCCTCGTAAATCCGAACTGTTTCTTGTGCAGAAGATTATGTTTGTTAAAATAACTAAGCAATTGACTAAGTATTAATTTTTCAAAAATTTTACTAAGCGTTGGCAATACAGAAATAGGTCGAAAATTAGAAGGGTCTGATGTGTCGCCAGATTTAAATAAAGGTATAACTTTACTATATTTAATTTAATCAGGAAATATTCCAGAAGCGACGCAACCATTGAACACTGTTGCAAGATGTGGAGCTATTATGGTAATAATAGATGAAACAGTCTTCACTGACAATCCCCACAAATCCATTGTCTTTTTCATATTTATAGTTTTAAATTGATAAATAACATCTTTAGTAGTCACAACGGTAAATTCAAAGGCTGCACCACATTCTGGCACGCAGTCCCTAAGAAGCATTTCAGCAGACATGGAAGATGAGTCGAGCGACCCTGTAGTTATTACAGGTATATTAGAAAAAAACTTCTCAAATTCTGTCGCTACTTCCAGGTCCTCTGCAACACTCACATTATTGATATTTAATAAGAAGTCACGGCTGCGTGCTTTGGCTCTGCCAGTTTCATTGTTGATGACATTCCAGGTAGCCTTTATAGTGTTTTCTGATAATTTTATTTTATTTCTCAAATAAATAGATTTTGCTGTACTACAAGCTTGTCTAAATATTTTGGAATATTTTTTTACATAATTAATAAAGTTCTGACTATTATTATAAGTTTTTTCATCATACAGTTCATATAACCTAATCCGGCTTTTATGAATACCTTCAGTTGCCCAATCACTAAACATCAGACGGTCAGTTACATTTAATTTTTTGGATGTAAATACAGTCTGAAATTCGTCATTAATCAAGTCAAACAAAGAGCTATATAACTGATCCGGATGGTCATGATGAGGCAACCAACGCATTTTTCGAGATAAATTGTCTTTAAAAGTTTTAAGTCGATTTTCATTTATTGGTATATATTTAATAATTTTTCTCTGGACTTTTGGGCATTTTCTTGGACGACAGATTAACTGCCCACTGTGATCTGACTGAAGCATATTAATCAAAGATTTGTGTAATGGTTTTATATTAGTAAATATATTATCAATACAAGTACCACTTGTGGCAGTCACTCTAGTTGGTTCATAAAAATTATGACATAAATTGTATGACTTAAATAAATTTAAAAATTTGATAGTCGAAGAGCATTTTTCTAATATGTTAACGTTAAAATCTCCACAAATAGCAACAGTTTTACGGCAATTACAAACTTTGCCTAGGGCATCCTCCATAATAACTAAAAAACTTTCAAATGGTGCACATGGAGGTTTGTATACACTCATAACAATGAACTGCTCAAACTCAACACATGTGATTTCTACTACTCGCTCAACAGAGAGGCTCACAATGTCAGTCCTTTCTTTAAATTTTAGAAATTTGCTAACTATAATTAACGAGCCACCATGGATAAAGTTTTCTCTACTGAACGAGCTTGCAACCTGGTGGTTATTGAAATTGAATATGAACTGGTGGCTTCTTAGCCAATGTTCTGTAATGCATAAAATATCAATATTGTTACAGTTCATAAACAATTCCAATTCTAACTCCTTACCCATCAACCCTTGTATATTTTGATGCACCAGGCTGATACAATTTTTTTAATTATTTTTTATAGGTAAGGTTGATGGAGTTGTATTTTTGTCACTTAAACTAGGTACAGAATTCAATGTCTTATTAAATATATTGCCAGAGATTGACTCTATTGTCTCAGAATTCAATTTAAAGAATTTGGAACGGATTCCAAGCTTATATTGCATGTCAAATTTGACTGCTCAATAAAAGCAGTGTGGTTAGCCAAAACCTTGGCTGTGTTATTAATACAATAAGCTAGCGAGGATGCTATTTGTCTTTTATAAAATTGTGATATATAATAATTATCATATGTCAAATAAAAATTTCTAATTAGAGCATTAGAGTCAATAATGTCAATTAAATTATTATAACATGTCATGGTATGTAATTTGGAATTAATCTTAAATCTATAATCATTTTCAGCTTGTGGCAACAGCTTACTGTAAGGAAAAGCAAGTAACAGAATTTATTTTACTCTTAAATTCAGTAATTGGTCATAATATATCTCGTTATTAAATTAATATTTGCATTTCCTCTTCTCCCAATAAATATAATTATTGTTGATTCAGGACAGTATGATTTAGATAAAATTGATTGCATAATCTGAGAAAAGCTTGCTCCAGGCATACATAAGTTAGTAATAGTCATACCTGTCCTTTGCCTCAACAATTGGCTCATGTTTTTACCTATCTCATCGCTAAACATTAATAGCTTGTTGGTGTTTGTAATGTGGGGTGAGAAATAAGTGCCAGAATTACAATAAGAATTAATGGAATGAATGGTGCTGTCATCCACTGCAGCAGAGAGTGACAGCAAATCAGAGCAATAATTCAAAGTAGTTGACTGTGAATGACTCTGTGGCGCCTGGCTAAGTTCATTGCCATGACTATTATTAGTCAAAGATTGAAGCCTCTCTTCATTGTACTTACACAAGTCCACTAACTCATCCATTGCCAAGATATGCTCGTTAATTTGTTTTTGTGATAGATTATATTTTTTTGTCATATTAGCCAAAGAATCTTGTAAACTATCAATCTCCGTCTGCAGACAATGAATATCAGCATCATATTTCACTAGATTTGAATCTAATTTAGTTAGACAAACTGACATTTGTTCTTTTACATTAACATATTTTTTGCAATAATCTAGATTTATGTTTGATTTCCTGTACATTCTTAATAATTTTTCCTTTTTCCTAATAAATTTATTTATTTTAATATACTTCTTCAATTTATTACAAGCTTTTATGTTTCTAAATGATTGAATAGTTGAATTAGAATCTGTAAGATCAATAGTCACTATATTCTTACTGTCATCATCGGAGATAGCAGAAACCATACCTGGAGCGCTGCCAACCAGCTCATCAAATAATGACTGTGTGGTTACTGATTTTATAGACCGGTTTGCACTTTCTAATCTGTTAATATGATCATTGGCCTCGCTTAGGAGACCCTCTAACTCAATGATGCGTTTTAGAGCGTTCTCAAACTCATCACTGCACCTGTCAAATTGTGTTACAATCTTATGTAATCTATCCCGTTCATCAAGGGTAGTGAGTAAATTAGAGTGTATTCTGCCATCTCACTCCTAAGATGAGAGTTTTTACCTAAAATCTCTAGCATTTCTTTCTCATTGTCATCATGTTCACTTTGTAGTGACTGACACAAATCCTTATATTTCTTTAGTTCTACAAGGGTCACCTGTAATTTCTCATCATCTAAGCGTGCCCTTCTGGTCATCATCTTGAAAAAATTAAGTAAACAAAGCAAGAAAGGTTCACTGAGGTTTGTGTAAGACACAACGAAGTTTTTTGTATAGATTGAGGTATGCTGACTTAGTATTATCGCTAGTGTAGGGTGTAAGAATGTCAAATAACAAGTAATCTCACCTCAAATTGTCTCAAAGTCAGCTATTATTGTAAAAATAATGCAAATTCTTTTAAATAAAATTGTTCGTTACTTTGACAGTTGACTTACTTCGCTATTACGTGGGACTAAAGTATATCTGGCGAAAAGTGGTTGTAGAAATACACCTCTGCCTACCCCTTCGGGGATAAAAGGCGTGACAATATGTACGTATGTATGTATGTATGTAAAAAAAGAATATTTAAAGAAAAACAAAAAACTCGACTGCGTAAAAAATAATTTAAAAAAATAACTTAAATAAAAACTAAAAAGAAAGAAACAAGGCCAGTAGTTTAGAATTCTAATGCAGAACAGAACGACTCACAGTCGGGGCCCATTCAAATTTTACCAATCACATGTTCCCAAGGGGCCCCGAATGTCACATGTTCCCAAGGGGCCCCGACTGCAGTGAGTCGTTCTGTTCTGCATTAGAATTCTAAACTACTGGCCTTGTTTCTTTCTTTTTAGTTATTATTTAAGTTCTTTTTTTTAATTATTTTTTACGCAGTCGGGGTTTTATTTTTCTTTAAATATTCTTTTTATTTTATACTTTTTAGTTATTCACTGTGTTTTTTGTTTGTTTATCGTTTATACTTGAAGTAAAAACTTAAATCAATAAGTAACAACATTAGCGAGAATGATTGTTTTGTTAAACAAATTTAAATCGTTATATATCCTAAACTATAATTTAAAATGAAAAATGATAAAAGGAACCTAAAGATGATTTTAAAATACCTATTCAACGACACCCCACATGACATAGTTCATCGTATTTTTTTTTCATTTTGACAATATGGCGTCTGTTTGTCGATGTGGTGATTTTTGATTACTGTCATGTCTTTAGTGACACTCGCAAGGTTAAGACGAATCGATTGACGTAAGAATCATCAAAATCGGCCTACGCACTTGGTATCTAGAACGCCACATAGAAACAAACATACATACATACGTACATACATACATACATACATACATACATACATACATACATACAAAGACCTACCAGAATAATGAGCAAATCGTGTATTGACAACTTTCTGCATAATTTTGGCAAACAATGTAAACATTTTGTGTGCGAATTGTCATTGTCTGACCATACGGCACAAATAATTGAATGTCCGATATGGAAACAAGGGGAAATCACGTCTTGGCGAATAACTCAACGTGATTATTCTGTACATAACTTAGAAAAGTTCAAATCATGTTTAAGCTGTCTATCATTTCATGATATGTATGAACAATCGGATACAAATAGTGCCTACAATACTTTCATTCAGACGTTTAAACTTTTTTATGATCTCTGCTTCCCCTATAAATTACTTACCATAAAGACGATAAACAAACCTAAATGGATATCTAGGGGCATAAAACTATGCAGTAAAAATAAACGAAAATTGCTATGGAAGTATAGATTGCAACCTACCAAAACGAATAAATTAAATTATAAAATATACACAACAAAATATAAAAACATCATAAGACTAACCCAACGTGCCCAAAATATTCACAACATAAAAACATCACAGAATATTGCCAAAACGAGATGGCAGATTATAAATAAATCGAATCAGAAACCAATCAAAGAAATGATTAAAAAAATTAGATCGCATCATGACAAAATTATCACAAACCCTCAGGATATATCAAATGCTTTTAACGACTACTTTATTAATAAGATTGTACATATACCTAGCAATGGTAACAAAATAACACAGTCAATAGATCGAAGACGTAAGTCCATATTTATGCAACCATGTATACCGTCCGATATAATAACTATAATAAGCTCACTAAAAATACCAATAGTGTAGGGTATGACGGTATTTCGACTAAAGTTATTAAATTTGTAGGCGCAACAATATCTAAACATATCAGTCACCTTATAAATTTAAGCATCTGTACTGGGGTATATCCAAACGGGTTAAAAACATCTGTCGTCAAACCTCTGTTTAAAAAACAGGATAGGGAACGAATGAAATTCTATAGACCAATTACGCTCATACCAGTATTTTCGAAAGTTTTTGAAAATTCATCTACAAGCAAATGTATAATTTTGTTGAAAGAGAAAATATCTTAGCTTCAGAACAAAAAGGATTTCGAGCAAACAAGAGTATAAATAGGGCCATATATGACTTCTTAAATGTAATAATAACAAATGTTGATAGCAAAATACCAGTCTGCGCGATATTCTGTGATATGACGCAGGCATTCGATTACGTAGATCATGATATATTAATAAAAAAGCTAGATATGTATGGAATAAGAGGCAATGTTTTGAATCTTATAAAATCTTATCTGGGAAATAGGAAGCAATATACTGAGCTTCAAAATATCAATCCCAAGAACAAAAGACAAGAATCATACATTTCTCACATCCAAACAGTAAGTTATGGTGTGGGACAAGGCAGTGTTCTAGCTCCATTATTATTTAATTTATACATCAATGATCTGCCTAAAATAACCCCCCGTCCGGTAACATTATTCGCGGACGACAGCACAGTCGCCATTCACTGCCAAAACAAAAACACATACGAAAATGACATTAATTCTACACTACTTAATATTATAAAATGGATGGACAATAATAACTTAAGGATAAACATTTCTAAAACTAATATAATGCAATTTTCGCAAAGAACCCCTTTAATAAATCTTGAAATTAAATATAATAACATTAAAATTAATGAAGTTGACACTGCAAAATTTTTAGGCCTCAAAATTGATAGTAAAATTAATTGGAAAAGTCATACGGAGGACCTATGTAAAAAAATTTGTAATACTGCTTATGCCCTTCGTAAGCTTGCACCTACTCTTAACCACGAGGCATTACTCATGGCATATCATGGTACAACTGCCTCAAAACTAAGATATGCCATAATATTCTGGGGTAACTCAACAAACAGGGACATGGTGTTTAAAGCACAAAAACAGTGTATCAGAGCTATGTTTAAATTAAAATCCACGGAGTCCAAGCTCCAAACCATATTTTAAAAAATACAACATTTTAACACTGCCATGCTTGTACATATACGAAGTAGCAGTCTTTGTAAAAAGTAATGCTGATTTATTTGAAAAGTTAGGGGATACAGTTTTACGAAACGGGAGAAACAAAACTAGCAATAGACTTCGTATACGTAAAGCCAATACGACCCTAATGCACAAAAGTATGTTTTGTATGGCCCCAGTTGTATTTAATAAGATCCCAACCTCAATCACAAATATGAGCTCAAACATGTTCAAAAGACATCTAAACAACTATTTGGTAAACAAATGTTACTACTCAGTTAATGATTTTTTAACAGAAAATGACATAATATGACAATTGTAACTTTTTTTGACCAATGCTATTGTGACTTTAAATAAAATTATAATATTATTTCTTGACTTTATCTGATTATATAAATTTTATTGACATAAACTAATCTTAATCATAAATTATAACTATATTATTATGAATTGTTGATGAGGACTATCGAATTTATTATGCGACATTGTTGTTTTTTTATTAATATATATAATTGCTAATTGTTTTATTATTATTCAATTGAGTGCATGTGTATGCAATAGTTAGGAATTTTATATCTTTAAATAGCTCAAATTAGTTTTATTATTTATGAAATGTTGCAAAATATATTTGTACGTCTATATGACAGAGCAAAGAGCGCTAATATTTGTATAATTGTAAGACCAATGTATCTACCTTTGTTCAGCAAATAAAATGATGATTATTGATTATTGATTATTGACTATTAAAGACTGATAAACACATTACCCTCCTTTGCGTCGGGCAGTCGGGTAAAAATTAAAGTAGATTGTAGCCATAGTGTGTTCATTTCAGGTGTATTAAATGTCATGTAATTTAAAAATGTAAGATGTCGGTTGGCAGTCGTGTTGTTAACCAGTGGTGATCAGGTTATTGCACATATCTTGTGCTGATAGTGTAAAGCCCAGTTTCACCATTTCTGGATAGTCCATATACAGATATGGACTTATTATTACAAAGCTGAAGTGTTTGTTTGTTTAGTTGAACGTGCTAAATCTCAGGAACTACTGGTCTACTTTTGATATTATGCATTGGATAGCCCATTTATCAAGAAAGGCTCTATGCTATATAATATCATCATCGCGATGAGCCGCAGGTGCCGAGCTATAACTCAAAATAACGCGGGTGTAACCGCGGGCTGTACTAGTGAACTAAAAGCAGCTTGAGTTCAAACTTCGTTATGAAAACGGCAAATCGGTGTTTATAAGGCAGACTGTAAGCATCTTAAAATAAAGAAATCTCACTATTTAGTAGTTAGTAATTCGCCTATTTAAGAAATATGAAATGTAACATTTTTTTATTAAAAAGCTATTCATTCACCGCTTTCTGTCTTTAGTACACTCTTAGAGAAATTAATTATGTATTTTTATTACGTTTTAGCCAGTTTATGTTCTGATTTATAAATACTATCTTCATTACGGAGAAATGAGTTCTTATGTTATTTTTATCTGCAATTTTGCAATGAAAATATTATACGAACTATATTTTCTGTAGTTTATAAACTATTTTTACTGTGAGATCTGATAATAACTAAATGGAATATTTATTTTTCTAAGTAGTAAGACTGAGATATCGTAGTAAAGACTTCTTGAAAATGCGTAAAAAAGGGAGTGTCAACTTATAGAAAGTAATAACAGACAGTAGTCATTGAAGTTTGATAAGTACTTGCCACAAAATGCTAAATATAGTTCGAAATAAATGACTACAGGAAAAGTTTCTTGCCACTCCCCTGGTGGTGAGAATCCTGTCCGTCGCTTGTTAAATGGTGACAGAAACATGATGAAACCTTCTTGTACTTATATGTCTAGAGTACACCATTATGTTCTCGAAAGACATGTATAGTGTGGGGTGTTTCCGTTTTCAACCCATCTTTTCAACACACGAATATTTTTTTCCATTTTTAACCCAATTCTTATTCCGTTTTATACCCGCAATAGAATTAATATATATTTTTTCCGTTTTCTACCTAAAATTTATTCCGCTTTCAACCCACTACATTTTATCATTATTTTTTACAGACAGCAAAAATATCGTAAGCTCTTAATATCTTAACTTGAAATTTAGTGCCTAAATAAAGAGTACCTGCATGTGGCGTCATTCGTTTGGCAAATCAAAAAGCAAGTTTAATGGATGATATTGCTATCTCTTTCTATTTCATTGGGCCCAGTAGGAAGTTAAAGAGAAAGCCAATTTGTAACGAATACGGATAATCTGGTATGTCCTTAGTTTTTTATCTTAGTTACCCAGAAGTGCGAGACAGTAGTAGTACCTGTTTTGTAGACAATATTAAAACATTTAAAATGAAAAATCCAAGTACCAGTAAAGATGTTAATACAGTCGGTGAAGATTTTTATTTTACTTTATCAAAGAGAAACAAGCCAGTTTTAGTTTGTGGTGGTAGAGAATTCTATAAAAAAAGAACCAATAAGGACAATACCATTACATGGCGATGTGCAAAGGCGCCTTCTTGCTTTGGAATCATAAAAACATTGGACAGTGTGATTACTAAAACAAGTGAACACAACAATAATTGTCAACCTAATACCAACAAACTCATAAAAAAGCAATCAATTAATAACATAAAATAACAAATGAAGTCTTCCAACGGTCCTCCTGTTCAATAGATCTACGAAGAAGAAGTTTTTCTAATAAAAGAAATAGGTTTGGATTTAAAAGAAGAAACCCCGAAGTTTTCAAGTGTGAAGACAGCATTTTTCGATGCTCGAAATAAAAATCATAATGTTTCAAGAGATAGATAGATCATAGAGGATTCAACTATAGAGAAATGGAGGTTTTGGATTTTTACACACAAGATTTTTACGAGTTGTGGCTTTGGACTTATTGAGGTTTGACTTAACGAAATTCTACTGTATATTGAGAACATTTCCACGTAGCATACACACAATTATTTTCATATTGATATGTTCTGTAAAAAATTTAGTGTTTCATATTTTATAGAAAGTTTGAAACAATTTGATTGTATACAAGTTGCCTATGGCTATTTCTCACATTTAGATTATAATAGTTTCTACGAATCTGTGATTTTTCGTTGTTGATACGTTATACTTTAGAATAGTATATTAAATTTAAAATTATTGGCACATTAGTGGTGTTTTAAAAGCTATGATGTGATTTATATTTTTTCTATTTAAGATATGAGTGATATTCTACCATTTTTTATTACCAATAATAAATATTATATAATATATGCGGAAATATTCCACGTAGCATACATTGAATATTTTTCATATTGATATAATGTTCTGTTAAAGATTTAGTGGTTCATATTTTAAAGAAAGTTTTAAACTATGACATTACATGTGGCAGAGATGAGAATGTTGCGATGGATGTGCGGAGTTACGAGAATGGATAAGATTAGGAACGAATACGTGAGAGGTAGTCTGAAAGTGGCGCCTATAGACGAGATAGTGAAAGGAAGTCGTTTGGCTTGGTATGGACATATTATGCGAAGAGATGTTATGTATGTAGGTAAGCAAGTGATGAATATGAAGGTAGAGGGATGGAAAGGGAGAGGGAGGCCAAGGAAAAGATGGATGGACTGTGTGAGGATGGATATGAAAGAGAAAGGGGTAAATGATCAGATGACGGGCGACAGAAAAGAATGGAAGCGAAGGACGTACTGCGCCGACCCCAAATAGATTGGGACCAGGGCAAGAAGATGATGATTTTAAAGAAAGTTTTAAACGATTTTGACTTCTATTGTTATCTATATTTTGTTTAATTTGTCAATTCTAGATAATCTTAAGCTCAGTTACTCACTTTCTGTAGTGCATTAATAAATAATTTTATCAACGTCAAAACTATTTTTTTCTAGATCCTTCCTTAAATTAGCCACCGGGTTAAAAACGGGATATTCGATACTATTTTGTAATGGGTTGAAAACGGAATGTTTATTATTAATTTTAGCTCGTGGGTAGAAAACATGGGTTGAAAACGGAAACAACCGTAGTGTGCCAATCTGCACTTAGGCAGCTTAGTGGACTACCTTACCCAACATAGTGAGAAGAGCTCGTGCCCAATAGTGGGGCTGTATATTGTTATATTGCCTCGGCTTTGTTTGAAATCTTAACAAACTTTCAATCAACGGCGTTAGTACACACAGACTCAAAACATGAAATTGTTGGGCACACAAAATGTTGTCACGTAGATCGAACCTACAACACTCGGCACATAATACATATTATCGTAACGAGAAGGCATCTGACGGGCAAGGACAAGGCGTTAAAACTTCTGCGCTATACATGTAGTCATTATAATGCCTAACAATTTCGTCCCCATCTAAGATGGTATATATTTCGTCAAACGTTGTGAGCTAACAGCGTATACCAATTAAAGCGCAGAGTGTTTTACACAAACATTAGAAATCTCACAGTGAAAACTTGCACAGAGTTTGTGTGCATCATGGTATTCTTTTGTGTGCCGCGAGTGGAGACGAGTGCAGAAATAGTCTTTCGTCCTCAATGCGCGTCGCGAAACCCATTCACTTATGAACATGTGTATGTGGGGAGAAAAGTGCTTGCTAATATTTTTGAAATGATACAGAAACATTTTTGGTTTGTGAAGGAACCAGAATTGCGCTATTTCAGCAAGAGGAAGCAACCTTTTAATAGGTTACGTTAGGTTAGGTTATCACAAGGTGGGATCTCCACCTTATCGTGGTAGGAGGGCTCAGTAACCGCGGCTTAAACCCCGCGGTGAAGCTAAGAGGGATCCCTGGAGTGGACGCTCCGCGTGAGCTTGGCAGTGGACCTGCGCAGGATGCGTCCAACGGTGCGGTTGCGGGGGACAGTTCTGTCTGTCCCTCGCAGTCGGGCGTGGTCACGGGAGGAGAGGCGTGTCGGTGTTGTATTGCCGCGCGCCCTATCTCCCGCGACCAAATGGAGGCGCACCATTCGATGCATCGCGGTGGGGCCGCAGAGGAAGAGGTGATGCGATGTTGCGTTGCCGTCCTCCCTATCCTCTGCGGCCGCTGGGTGTTTTGGCGGCGGAGCCCAACACCTTCATCCGCTGCCAAGGGGGTTCAGTTCGGGGCACGCTTGACCATCTGGCAGGCCAATACCCGTCGGAGGGTGACGACGTAAGTTTAGGCGATACCCGACCCTTCGACACACGGGTACATGAGGAACACGGGATAAAAAAAAAGGTGATTGTGCCTTACGGAATTTGTAGTTATCTGAAACTAATACAAAATAAAGGAAATTCTACGTTTTTGGCATCAGTGGTATGTAATTACAACAAATATCCTTTGTTTGTGTTGAATATGATATTTTTGGTAGCATTTTTTTAGTCGCAGTATAGGGTTTCACCTAAACAGAAGCGGTTACAATAATCTTCCATACATCCGAACACTTTTAGCCATGTTACCTTAATAATCTTGACATCTGAAATAATATCCTCATAAATCGATGTTTGGTGGCTGAGAAAACCGAAACTTCGATCCATTGGAGCATTGTATCTTGCTTACATTATACCGTTATGCAAGAACCATGGCTGCATGTAAGGTGGGTTACTGATGGGGCCATTGCAAAAATAATAGACAAAAATATGTATAAATGTAATAATACCTGCATGTACTCCTTGATCGGATGCCATATTGATAGTATAGTTTTACAGCAAAATAATACGAGAAATCACTCAATACGTTACTGTTCCATATTTATAATCTTTGATTACACTAACGCAAGAAATATAATATTCGTACCAATTTCGTAGTTTGGAACTTATTTCATATTTTTGGTAAAACAATCACACTTTTTATTCATTCGTAATAAGAAAACCCACTGGCATTTTCTCAAATAAATAACGGCAAGAAACGAGAACAAATGAAATATGAGCTAATAACAAGCATAAGCTAAACAAATGATTTGTGTAATTCAATTGATCATATTTTTCTTTTGCTGAATGCATTGTATTGTTTTATTCGTGTTAACGAGTATTTTAGGAGGAATCTCTGATAAACTTTAAAATTTTCTGCATATTAACCGTTGGACGGTGGCCAGAACTATAAAACATAGTGTACTAATGGAGCATTTTATGTTATAATAAAATAAGATTATGTGTTAATAGTTCTTGTTTCCGTCTGTTTCGTTTGTATGGAAGTTGTGCCATTTCCAATTGTGACTGGGACGCGGGTGCGGGCAAAGATTTGTGTAGATTGTTTGCACGCGTTGTTGACGCATAGTGACACTGTAAGCGCCAAACCATGCACATAGCTCTTAAGGTGCTGATAGCACTTGAGCATAAACGTTTAATGAGCAGTTTGGAAAATAATACATTCCAGAACATAAACGAGAATTTTAACGAACATTCTATCGAGCGTTCTAGCGAGCTCTTTAGCGAAAGTGACTTTCAAATCTGACATCATCGGGAATAATATTTTATTGACGACTATCGACTAGACCGAACTAGAGCGTTCGCTAGAAAGATGACGAAACTATTCGTGGCGATGTTTAGCTCTATGTTTGGATCCTGCTTGTCCAGTTTGACAAATTCATTGAGCATACAACATTTTTAGACTACAGGATGACTGCAGCTACGCCACAATTATAATTTTCATTTAACCGTTGCTGCCCGATCCCGTGGCAACTTCAGGAAACCCCTTCTTAGTGCACCCAACGGTCCCCAAGGAACATGCGTGCAAGAATTTTATTTACACAGGTAAGGATGAAATACTGTGTATAAGACATTACATTTTTAAATTGTACCTCGATCTGATGGCTACCTACAGTAGCTGACATCTAAGGCCTGTACGGTGCGTTTTTAGTAAATGCAATAAAAAAACGTTAGTTCAGCCTCATAGTATGCCATTTCACGTTGCTATCTCATATTTTATTTCAATGAAAATAGACAGGAGTACAAACTAAATGTACCCTTGTATACCAAAACAGTTACAATTTTCTGGCAACCTGTTTTTATTCTTACGTAAAAAATAGCGCTTTTTAATTTTCTAGGAGCCTGTTTATATTGTTCTAGCATAAACCCCGCCTTTTTTTTATGTTAGGTTGGAAAATCCTCATGGAGTCCCTCCGCCCTGGGGGAAGGGCGAACGGGACTGTCAGACTCTTACTGACTAAAAACCAACCCGTGTTCCTCATGTACCCATGTGTCGGATGGTTGGGTATCACCAAAGCATTCCTCGCTGCCCCCCGCCGGGTATTGGCCCGCCAGATGGTCAGACGGGCCCTGAACTAAACCCTCTTGGCAGCGGATGAAGGTATTCGGCTCCGCCGCCAAAACACCCAGCGGCCGCAGAGGATAGGGAGGATGGCAACGCAACACTGCATCTCCTCTTCCTCTGCGGTCCCACCACGATGCAACGATGGTGCGCCCCCATTTGTTCGCGGGAGATAGGGCGCGCGGCAACGCAACACCGACACGCCTCTCCTCCCGCGACCGCGCCCGACTGGTGCGAGGGACAGAAGAACTGTCCCTCGCACGCGGAGGGTCCACTCCCGGGACCTCGCTTAGCTTCACCGTGGGTGATCCAACCACGGTTACTGAGCCCCTCACCACGACAAGGTGAAGATCCCACGAGAGGAGCATAAAACCCCTTAGATAGCGCTGTTTTGCTGCAATAACTGCCGGCGAAGGCTCGATAAAAATAAAGATACCATATTTTCCGCTCCAGTATTTTTCTCACCGCTTGTACAGTCGTCCACACAGGTTATTCAGCGTCACAAAGCGTTCGTCTACATACTTATAAATCTGCCGCTTGTACTCGCGAAGAAATGTTAATGTATATACAGGTATGTAAAGAATTTGGTGCCAGCTTTTTTATGTCTCTATTGAAATATGATGTGACAGGGATAATCTTAACTGCGTCGTTTGTTACGTCATCGGGATACAGGAAATTTAAAATATATTTAGTTGTAACTAGGTAAGTACAAATATAAACATGAACCGAAAAATTACTCTTCTTCTAAATAAACAGTCTTACCAAATGCTATTCCAAAGATGATTATTGTTATATTAGACTCCGAATCCAATATTGCACTTATATAATTAGGTATCAAAAATCATCATCACCATAAAGCCTTAAGCAGTCAACTGCTGGGCATAAACTAATTGCACCATACATACCACACTGGCCAAACGGGTTGGTATACGGTCGCATGTTGAGCTTTCCGTCTCTGGCCAAAGAAAGTAATTGCTTCGTGTATTTTCCTTAGTTTTATGACCCACCGAATCAAATGGGGTAGTGACAGGTTCTATTTTTAATCCATCACTACACAGAACTACACAAAATTTGAAACACCTGCATTTTAATTAAATAAAATGATCATAAAGCAAATCTAAAAGCTCTGACCTCTCCTAGAGTAATCTTGCCTATTGACTGTACTTAAAGCAGAGAGAGCATAATTAAAATGAGAAAAATACTTGAGCCTCCTTGGCGGCTATAAAAAGACTCTAGTAATGAACGAAATAATCCAGTATGCGGCAATTAGGCGAAATTACGGGCACTTTTAAGTTCCGTCACTGTGTCACCGTAGGCCTTATACTGTGAAAGTTTAATGTGGACCGAATTAGAATTACGATTGTCAAATGTATATTGCGGTACTGCTGAGAAATTTTGTGGCGTGTTATAGTATTGTAGTAGCTATAAATGATTCCTCTTGTATTTAGGAGCTTATAATGATTTTAAGAATATGCTTCTAATTAATTATGGATAATAGATAGATCATCTTTACGCATATGACGATACCGATTACTTGTGAGCTTGAGAGGTCTAGCTCACGGTTGCTTACTTTGCGCTTGCTTTTTGTTGCCTCCATAGACTAAGCAGTTATGCGAATGTGGATTTAGGTGTTGCAGCAGTCGCTAATAAAATAATTAGAAGCGTTTTTCAACCAAATGTTTTAAACCTTGTTCATTGAATGATCGTATTTGATATTTGAGTTTACATAAGTATTTCAAGAGGCAGACATTAATGTTATAGAAGAAATACGAAGATAAAAAGATATAAAATACTAGATCCTTTTTTCCATTTTAATAAGGGTACATTAATTATGAATGGCAGGCGTTAGATCTGAACAAATTGAATAAATCATTAGTTAACTCTGTATAAACAAAAAGAAGATTCTCTTAAGAAATACGTGCGCGGCGTATAAATGAACTATTCTCCTTTACTGATTAATATTGTCATATAATTAACTTATTTGTTACTTGGTAACAAAAATGTATGAAAATAATGGCTAGGAATAGAATTCACCAGTCTTTCAAAATGTTCGCGGAATTCTTTTAAATCGCAGCACATTCATAAAACATTATCTTAGCGTTATTCAAGTTGCATACAACACTTCGCCTCAGATATCGGGGTACGCTTTCTAGTGTAGTCAGATTTTATAGAATATTTGATATTCCACGCAGCAACTTGTTTCTTTGCTACCGAGTTTAACATGAATCAAAATCGAACTATAATTTGATCACTTATTTAGAAAAAGTTATCGAAACTATGGCTCTCCATAGAGGGCTACGCTTGGAGATTCTTTTAAGGATCAAATTTGTAATGAAGTGATCCGGCAGAGAGCCAAAATTGGACGACCGGTTGGCGGAGCGGGAGTGTATTGTAAGCGACTGCTACGCCGAATGTCGCGGGTTCGATTCCCGCTCAAGTTGAACATTTGTGTGAATTAACATAGATGTTTGTCTTGGTCTGGGTGTTTCGCCTTCGCCGTCGCGACCAGTGTAGACCAGGAGCAAGACGACATTAGCTGAGAACTTTTTATGAAATTTAGCTCGACATTGTACGAGCTTTGGTGGCAATATCACATTTGTTTCAACCCGGCAATCGAACCCGAGACCTCATGATCCGCTTACACTATCGTAAGATCACAGAGGCAGACTTGATATTGTGTACCTAACCACGGTATTGAAAACTATAGGTACTGTATTTTATCTTTATACAAACGGTCGGAACGCGATTTATACCTACGAGCGTCAGGCTCAGTACCCACCTAACCTACTGCATACCAAACTCAAGGCGCTTCGGTATACATTCTGTAGGTACCGACTGAATACGTACTGAGTCGACGCTTGCAGGTATTGTAATTCGAGTTATGAGTTAAAATACGGAAAAGCTCATGTAGGTAAGTGTGATCTAACTAACTAGGTATAGGTATGCACTTCTAAAAACTTACTTAGGTATTTTGAAATCACAAACAGACACTTCAATTTTATTTATACTGTATACATTTATGTAGATATAGATAACATCCAGACGTTCCAAATAGCTAGCCTAACTAAAAATTCTAAGAATAATATCATGCTCGCGGAGAAATAAACTAAAATATTTATACTGACTCAGCTCCGGCGCTAGTCGCCGCGACTACCGCTCGACGCCGTGGCGTGCGCCGTACTAATTCATACATTTGTTTTGGTCGCGCGACGTGTCGCGCAACACACCGCTGTACCGCTCGGTGCTATTCGCCGGTCGCGTCGCTGGTCGCCGCTGCGCGTGGCATGCTTAGAACATTTCTATACATTTGACTCAGTCGCAAGTCGCGTCGCCGGTCGCGTCGCGCGAATTTTTGCTGGAGCGAAATGTCCGTGGCCAGGCCGTAATACAAGCTCTGCTAAGTTTGGTGATGTGTGTACGTGGTAAAATATTTAAGAATATATTATTAAAGTAATCGATACAGATATAAGAATAAAGATAATAGAAATAAGTAGCAGTGGGTTAGCCAGTCGCAGAACCGATAAAATTTCGAGAAGTCATGTTCAAGAGTTGAGACCTCGTCTTGGTTTTGGTGTAGGACGCTCTCCGATCAGGTGAAGTGACATGTGGCTAGCAGCAGTTGGACAGAAAGTGCCAAAAATCGGATTTAGTGATGCCTTTGGAGAAGCCTATAACTAGCAGTGGACTATGGCAGGCATAGGTAATGATGATGAAAGATATAGAAAGAATCATCAAAATGGTGGTAGTTTTATAGTTGATTTATTATAATTAAGCAAACCTTGTATTTATAATATAATATTGCCCATATAGTTTGCTTTATGCCGCTGAAACCACATACGTTTCATACTGATTGTTTAATTAGACTACAATAAATTGAACAGCCACTCAATTTACGATATTTCGCTCATCAAAAATAAAGTCGGTACTCATTTTACACATCCGAGAGTGTAATTTTATTTCGCTACAAAAACAATCAACAAATATGGGTTTATATTAACAATGGTCGAACACATTGCATGCTTAATTTTTGGATATTGAGAAATTTGAGATCAACTATGAAATATTTGCACCGAATCAGCACGAAAATTTTATTATATCTTATATATATTATTTTATTTATCATATATTATTTATATTTGTATTATTTTCTTATATCTATATATTCTTATAAACTTTAATATTTCATGACTTCTGATGATGATACTTTTAATTCTGCCAGTGATTCTGATACTGTATCTCTTGATGAAAGTTTCCATTCACTGACTGATACACTTGGACATACTGTACAGAAAACTTTTGATCATTGCAAAAAATCTTCAATGTGTCATATAAATGCGCAGAGCATACCAAGCCATTACAGCGATTTCTTTGCGGCTTTCAGCGCTGCTAATGTTCATGCCGTCCTGATTTCAGAGAGTTGGTTAAGGCACATCTTCCTTCTACTTCTTACCCCGTCCCTGGCTTCATCCTGATTCGCAATGCTCGGGCCGACCGAAGAGGGGTTGGTGTCGCTATTTATCTTCGCAGCAACTTTCCCTATAAAATTCTTTTTTCGTCTTCTTCTAGCGATTGTTTGTCTGCGGAGTATCGATTTATAGAAATCTGTATCAAAGGGTCGAAACTGGTGCTAGGCGTCGTCTACTTTCCTCCGTCCGTTAACCTATTTCTCCAGTCTCGAAGAGAGACTGGAATCTTTAGGGTCGGAATATTCTCATCACATCATCATGGGAGATTTCAACACCGATCTCCTTTCGCCCTGTTCCCAAAGATCCTCCAAACTCCTCGACATAGTCAAGTCAGCCAGTCTTCATATTCTACCCCTGCAAGCCACACATCACAATGTACAGGGGGACGATACTTGGCTTGACTTGATCCTAACCTCTGATCCCACCCTTATCTCCTCTCACGGTCAACACTGTGCACCTGCATTTTCCCATCATGACCTCATCTTCCTTTCCTATATCCTTAAACCTCCCAAACCTAAAGTTGTGCATAGACGTTGTTTTGGTCGTATGGATGCAGAAAATTTATGCCGGGATGCCTCACTAATTAACTGGGATAACGTATTTCAGGCCGCCACGCTGGACGCCAAAGTCAATGCTTTTAACAAAAATATCATCGATCTATACGACGTTCACGCCCCTGTTAGGCGTGTTAAATTGAAGCGTCCTCCAGCACCGTGGCTGACGAGAGGGGTTTGAATGGCGATGAGACGTACGGACCGGGCTTTTCGTAAATTTCGCAAGGACAGATGTGATGAAAACTGGGCGTTCTATAAGGCTGCAAGGAATCGCTGCAACCAAATGATACACAACGCTAAACGCCGACATATTCTTGATAACATTACCTGCTCTTCCCCCGCCCATGTCTGGAAGTTCCTTGGGACGCTAGGCATTGGCAAAAAGCGACGTGTCGAATTCCTGGGCACAATTGGTTTGGATGATATTTATCGACATTTCTCCACCACTACAACGCTAGATCATCAAACCAAATGTGTCACGCTCGATTACCTGGCTAATTTACCCTGTCCCGACATTGAGTCTTTTATGTTTTCTCCCGTAGCACCAGATGAGATAAAAGGATTATCCTCTCCATCAAATCCAATGCAGTGGGCTGTGATCATATCAGTCGCAGCATGATTATCACTATCCTAGAACACCTTCTCCCAGCGATTACCCACATTGTCAACTTTTCCGTGGATTCTGGTACTTTCCCTGACTTATGGCTTAAAGCCTTTGTCACACCTTTGCCTAAGATTCAAAATCCTTCTCGGCGCAGTGACTTCTGCCCCATTTCCATCCTACCTTTCCTGTCTAAAGTGCTGGAGGCCAGTGTCCAGAAACAGATATCCCGCAATATCTATTCAAAGAACCTCCTAAGTTTGTTTCAATCTGGTTTCAGGCCTGGCCACAGCACTGTTTCCGCGCTCCTAAAAGTGACTGGCGATATTCAGACGGGCATAGAGAAAACCAAAGTCACTGTGTTGGCTTTGGTGGACTTCTCTAAAGCCTGTAATACCGTCAGACACGACATCCTTCTAGCTATCCTTTTCCACCTTATGGTCTCGTCTGAGGCACTGGAATGGTTCTTGTCTTATCTTCGTGGACGCCAGCAGTCTGTACACGTTGACGAATCTTCATCAAGTTGGTGTCAAATCGATTCTGGCGTGCCACAAGGTGGTATTCTCTCTCCTATGTTATTTTCAATATTTATCAATCTCCTTACCCAGAATCTGTAAGTATTGTCTTATCTGTGCCCAGAAACTTCAATGCGATTATCATTTGTATGCCGATGACTTGCAGCTTTATGCTCAAGCCAGTGTAGAAGATTTACCTTCTGCTATTGACAGCATTAACAGAGACTTAGATTATTTATATAACTGGTCAAATTCTTTTGGTCTTATGGTTAACCCATCTAAATGTCAGGCAATTATTGTAGGCAGTCAAAGAATCATAAATAAAATTGAAACAACTACACTGCCGCCAGTAATGTATAATGGTTCGATTATTGAATACTCTGTGACTGTCAAAGACCTAGGCTTACATATCGACTCCACTTTCACTGGCGTGCACAGGTGTCGAACGTTAGCCAAAAAGTCACCGGTACTCTACGTGCTCTCTATCGCCTAAAAAACTTTCTACCTTCCAAGACTAAGACAATGCTAGTGCATACTTTAATTTTCCCTGTTATCGACTATGGTGATGTGTGTTATTTCGACCTGGATGCAGACCTCCTCAACAAACTTGATCGTCTTCTCAATAACTGCATTCGATTTATTTTTAATCTTCGAAAGTATGATAACGTATACTTATCCCTCACTTGAACTGGTTACCTATTCGTCAACGCCGAAGTTTGCGTGCTCTCACTACCCTTTATTCCATCCTTATGTCTCCCAACCCGCCAACCTATCTAACTCCTTACTTCCAATACCTATATTCTATTCATGATAAAAACCTACGCTCCTCTAATAATCGACTCCTTCTCTGCCCTTCACACAGCTCCCATTTTCTTCATGCCTCTTTTCCTATCCAATCTATCCTTCTGTGGAATGCTCTTCCTCGGAAATCAGGATGGCCACCAGTTGCTTCACTTTTAAAATAAAAGTACGGCAGTTCTTACTGGACCAACTGGCAGAATCATCTCAGAGGTAATTTATTTAAATATATTTAATATTATATAATATAATATGTATTTTATATATTATGTATACGTATTTATGATAGTATATATTTATGTACTTATAATATGTATATTCTATGTATTTAGTAAAACTATTTGTTTTTATATTAAATAGTATTTATGTATGGACATTTATGTTTTTTATTTTTAAGTATTTATTATAATACTTTAGGATTGTCATGTTTCTCATCACTTCAATTTGCACCTACCTTCTTCTATATCTGCATCACCCCAAGGTAGTCTGGCAGAGAATGCCTCAGGCATTAAGTCCGCATATACATGTTCAGTGTATGAAGTTATAAATAAATAAATAAACTATAAAATAACCGTAAAATATTGAATTGCTTAGATTCATGAAAAAAAGGTATATAATTATGTGCTTATTGAGCTGCTTGCAAGGGACAGGATTTAATTCCCGGGTAAGGCAAATATTTAACTACAAATTATTAATTTTGTGGAGAGTAAGAGGTGTAATTAATAGTCGCGGTACGATTGATTTTGAGCTTTAATAGTGATAGTAATGTAAATATTATAAGATTTTTTCAATGGTTAATTTGATTACACGTATGATGTAAAGGCAATATCTCCTGAGACACGCTCTCAAATCATTCATTGTTTCTTTAAAGTCAAAGACATTTAAGCTATTAAATCTCTGTTTACTCTAAGGAGAATAGATGGCCGTGAAGATCTGCAATGCTTCTTTTCAAACGCACATAAAATCTTTAAAGGCTGCAACACACAGTACCGGCGGCACAAGCCGCCGGCTTTTGCCGCGTGGCACGTGCCGCCGGCTTTTGGTGGGCGTCGGTGCCGCGGGCATCTGCTGCAGAAAGCCGCCGGCATCTGCCGCAGAAAGCCGCCGGGCATCATTCCAGTTGTATAGAACGACCTTACACAAGTAGCAAGTTGCAACCCGCCGCGCCGGCCTACACGGACGGCCATGCCGGCGGCGTCTTCGTGCGGCAAAGCCGGCGGCTTGGTATGCCGCCGGGTTCACGCGGCTTGGCCGATAGCAGAGCCGGCGGGCACGCCGCCGGTCGTGCCATCGGTGCTGTGTGTCGGAGCCTTTAAATAAATAAACTGTAACAAATAAATTAGGGAACCCCATAAAGTGTTAAATCAGCCGATTTATATAAGTTAGCAGCCCTGGTTTTCCTGCCTATTATCTTTAAGATAAGCCGCCGTTGGGCCAAAAATAAGCTGAAGGCAATGCTTGTATATTTTATTAAACATTTTTTACTACAAAACTGACAAGCTAGCACAGTCGTAACCTACAAACATGATGTCAAGAAAACGTACCGTAACCTTATATTGGCAGAAGATTTAAAACGGCATAAAACGGGTGTACCTACTTATGTCAGCTCAGCCGGTTGAAACGTCAGTAAAATAAGAGGTATCTATACTTTCAATTCATTGATTATGGCGAGTAACACCCTTTTGATAAAATTAGATGATTATCTTAATATATAAAATCCTTGCGTTACTGACTGACTGACAGACACGCTATAGCCGAAACTATTGGGCGCAGGAAGGTGAAATTAGGCATGTATATTCCTTGGGGACCGTAGGGGTGCACTAAGAAGGGATTTCCCGAAATTCCCACGGGATTGGCCAAAACGGGTAAATTAAAAATAAATGCAGGCGTAGCTGCTGGCGTCCTCTAGTTATAATTAAGACGACTGCTTACGACCTTGTTTACCGAACCACGAAGTCGAAAATGAAGTCAGTCGCTTAAAAAAGAGTTATTGTCCGCCGATCAGGACTATAAAAAAATCAGCTCTTAACATGATAAAAGTACCTGTACTATGTAGTCACTCAATAGTTGCCTACCTTGAAATTGTAAGTCTGTGGTGTCGCCAAAGCTTAAAGTGCATTTGACTGTCGGAGACGAAACAACCTCACCTTCCAAACTTCGTAGTCAACTATTCTATAAAATGGCGGTAGGTATTTTTACCAAGGATACTATAAACTAAGGTGGAAAGTTGCTGCAATTGGTTCTAGTTCTAGTTTAAGCTGTTTCCACGTCAGACATTACTACTCATTATAGCTTATTTATTCAAGTATGCCGTGAAAAACTGTTGAAGTTTACTTATCTAATATTATCTTTATTTGCCGAATTCTGCAATAGGTACACAATAAAATGCAGCCTTGCAGTTCTACAATATCTAATATCGAGATTAAAATCAGCCAAGCCGTTCTAAATAATACCAACTGCAAATAATAATTTTTTGTTTTTGTATATGGTTTCATGAAAATAACTAAGAAAACATATTTTGAAGACACAGTCAGACACTTTTACTTATATGCACAATTTTTTTTATACGGAAAGAGGTAATGTTGCACATATTTTTTCCGAAAATAGAGTGAACTATTAATATGATCTGCATTTTCTTCAATAGTGCGTCGGCGTCGATGTGTACTTGCTCTGAAAGGTCACACGTGTTGATACGCAAACACAATGACAGTGACAAATAACTTCCTTTATCATGTTGGTTTTACCTCAAGTCCCTTATTAATAAGTTACGTTAATGTAGCTGTACTCTCATATTTTTATACATACATACATAGGTAGACATAGACTCACGCCTGTTTCCCGGAGGGGTAGGCCGAGACGTGTTTCATTCACTCCCATCAAGTCTCTCATGCATGCTCTTCTGTTTAGGGTACTTCTAACCTGTCCTTTTTTTAGAATGTCTCCAATATGGTCAAATAACGTTGTTGAGACATGCACTCAACAGCTATAACGAAACGTCGCCGCGGGGTCTGCGGTGCGGGGCGAGTGGACGGCTCGCCGGCTCGTGCGCCGCTGTCATCGACAATCAGCTGTTACACGTCATTACGATCAGCCGCTCTCGCGCATCCTAAATACTTTCTTGTTTGTTCCGTTGTAGACGCGACTATAATATTGTACAAGTAAACCTCAGTAGTACTTCAACGAATATAACATCCTAGTATTACAGTCCGCTGCAGTTTTATTCGACACTACACTCTTTCTTTGGGAACCAGCACAACGACGCCGCACCATATGGTCCTTTCACCGTTACGAAGAAAGAAATTTGAATATATTCAACAGAGTACCCACAGAGGAGTTGTACAGTGGTTTCAAGTCGTCTTATCCTGTGATCTTTGGATTTCTTGAAGAATTTGGCCGTTGGGACGTCACGAATCGACACGGGAGAACATAGCCCTCCTTGTTGATTTGTACCCAAGTCAAAGGAAAGGATACCTACGCAGGACTGCGGGACAGGAACATCAGTGGTTTGCAACATAACTTGTGAGATCGTTCCATTTTCCTTATTTAATTCATATTGTCATTATCATCACATCCACATCACACTTCACATTATCATATTTCATCCCATAAGCTTAATCATTTATTCATATTGTCATTCCATTCTATTCATTTTCATTTCACAAAATATTGCAAGTCATTCAAATACTGCAAGTCATTTTCACATATTGGTTATTCATCTTGTTTTTGGGCGCTGTTCATCTCTTCATATGTTCATAAGTAGTTGAAACATTCATGTTCATTAGCATATTTCACTTCATTTAAATTATTTTATAGTAGATAAATTTAAATACTTACACGGTTACAAATATTGCAAGTCATTGCCACACATTGGTCATCCATTTTGTTTCATACCTTCATACATTCATATGTAGTTATAAAGATTTTTTTATACAGCAAATCTTTTGCAGAATATTGCTTATTATTTCAATGGAAAGGAGTGTTGTACATTGATGAGTTTGGTTTTTTTGTGCACTTTTCTCATACTTTTCTTTACTTGTAAAAATATTTTTCTTACTTGCTAGTTCTTACTATCTTTGCAACATGCCAGACGCTAAAGGCTTAATTAAGAAACGTGCTTCAATTAAGGCTAAGCTTACTCAATTTGCATCTTATTTGAATATATCACAGTCTTGTGAAAAACTAAGTGATACTCAAATAGTTGAGGTTGAATACCTCATAGAAATTAATTTAGCGGGTCTTAATCGCGTTAACTTGACTTATATAAGGTATAAATACCTATTTGTTACCGACGTTTCGCTCGTCTTGCACCGAGCGTGGTCGCGGAGAGACTGATGAGAGCTCAGCGACGTCTTGTGGAAGTGCGGGTTTCAGCACCTACCCTCACTTGGTCTTTATTTAAGTTCGCAATGTCGGTACTCCGACACACTACACTAATGACGTCTACACACTGTTGAGATTTATCACTGCGGCGGTGTTTACACTTGCTGATGACTGGATTCCAAGTGGCCGATAATCTATATCCATCCTCCCGGTTGAAATTGTTATATTTCTTGATTTCTACCGCTTCACGTACTATCCTGGAGTAATAGTGACGATCGGTGGATAAGACTTGTGGTTGATGCAGTTCTATCCAGTGGTTTGGTCCAGACTCCAACGTAGAACAATTCGCACACATATTGAACTCCATACATCCGAACATCCGATTCACATTCGAAATGGAGGTAGACGGATCGTTACCCTTTCTCGACGTTAAAGTGACAGTGAGAGATAATGGTACCCTTGGACACACTGTGTATAGGAAACCGACACACACCGACAGGTATCTCAACGCGAACTCGCACCACCATCCGCGGCACTTGGATTCCGTTGTGTCCTCGTTAGTGAACAGAGCGTATGACTTATGTGACCCCGAACAATTAAATAGTGAGCTGTCACATGTTCGGGAGGTACTTAGGTGCAACGGATACAAGAAAAACTTACTCTGTCGGAAGAGGAACGAGCGTAAACCTGAAGTAAGCAGAGTGCCCGCTTACATGCCGTATGTAAAGGGAGTGACGGACAAAGTTGGAACAGTACTCAAGAAATACTCCATCAAGACTGTATACAGTCCGCTCTCTAAGATAGCACACAATCTGCGTACACCAAAGGATGTAATTCCTCTCCAAACACCTGGCGTCTACAAAGTCGATTGCAGCTGTGGTAGTTCATATATCGGGCAGACTAAGCGTACAATCGCTGAAAGGGTAAAGGAACATATCGCAGCTGTAAAAAACCTACATATTAACAAGTCGGCGATAGCTGAGCATTTGTTGGAGTCTGGACCAAACCACTGGATAGAACTGCATCAACCACAAGTCTTATCCACCGATCGTCACTATTACTCCAGGATAGTACGTGAAGCGGTAGAAATCAAGAAATATAACAATTTCAACCGGGAGGATGGATATAGATTATCGGCCACTTGGAATCCAGTCATCAGCAAGTGTAAACACCGCCGCAGTGATAAATCTCAACAGTGTGTAGACGTCATTAGTGTAGTGTGTCGGAGTACCGACATTGCGAACTTAAATAAAGACCAAGTGAGGGTAGGTGCTGAAACCCGCACTTCCACAAGACGTCGCTGAGCTCTCATCAGTCTCTCCGCGACCACGCTCGGTGCAAGACGAGCGAAACGTCGGTAACAAATAGGTATTTATACCTTATATAAGTCAAGTTAACGCGATTAAGACCCGCTAAATTAATTTCTATGATGTATACAAATCGCGAGAGGTTGAATACCGTCTCAACATATTTGAGAACTTATATGAAAAATATGATGCATTAGAGTGTGACCTGGAGGCACTGGTGGACGATCCCAGCGAGCAATATGCGGAGCGTGAGGAGTTTGAGAAGCAGTTCTACAACTTGGTGGCTACTACGCGCCAGCTGATCACCAGCGCTCGCAGTATTCAAACGGGAGACTCAACGTCCGAGGTGGATTCTTGTTCTAATCACACACACAAACATAACTCTATACGCCTACCTAAGATTGATTTGCCAAAGTTTTTAGGCAGCTATCATGATTGGTTAGAGTTTAGGGATACATTTACATCTATAATACACAGTAATGACAGCATAAACAAAATCAATAAATTACATTATCTCCGTGCTTCCTTAAAGGGAAGTGCTTCTCTTGTCGTAGATAATTTAGACTTCAGTTCGGAGAACTACGACGCTGCCTGGAAGTTACTTTGTAAGAGATATGACAACAAGAGACTGCTTGTCAACAATCATGTACAAGCTCTCTTTAATGTGAACCCTATCAATCTTAGAGCTTTATCTACACTTGGGCAACCAGTTCAACACTGGGATACACTTATAATTTATATTATGGCAAATAAATTGGATAAGGTGACAAACCGTGAGTGGGAGGAGCATAGAAACTCTCTAACTGAATCTCCAACATTAAATGATTTTATTAATTTTCTCAGTAACCGATCTGATTTATTAGAAACACTTGAGGAGTCTAAGTTTATCAAAACAAAGGGCGAGGGTTACAATGTTAATAATAAATTAAATAAAAGTTTTATTGCTTGTACAGAAAAACCTAAACATAAATCTTTATTGTGTCCAATGTGTATACAGGATCATTATGTATTTACATGTGAGACATTCAAATCACTTCCAGTACAGGTTCGAATAAAAAAGGCTCATGGTTTTAAGGTATGTCTTAACTGTCTTCGACCAGGCCATGATGCTATTAAGTGCAAGCTAGGACATTGTAAATATTGCAATGAAAAGCACAATACCTTGCTTCATATTGATAGTGATAGTGACCCCTCTAACACTCAAAACATTGCCTTGTCAGCTAATCACTCTGCTTCATCTCGCATAATTTTGCTTTCCACAGCGCTCGTGCGGGTGATGGACTCAAAGGGGAGCTATCACACTGCTCGAGTCTTGCTGGACAACGGGAGCACGGCTAACTTCGTGTCCAGTGACTTTGTCCGTAAGCTTCATATTTCTACCTACCATGCCGAGTCAAAGGTAATAGGTATTAATTATCAATCTTCTAGTTGTTCGCAAGGTTTTTCGATCTCCTTAAAATCACTCAATAGTGATTATGAAATCAACATTGAGTGTATTGTCCAACCGAAGGTTTCGTCATACATACCAAAATCATTTGTTGATACGAGCAACATACATATACCTTCGACCATTCGTCTAGCCGACCCTAAATACTACATTCCGTCTTCGATCGACATCCTAGTCGGCGCGGAGGTATTTTGGGGTATCATAGGCGCGAATCGGGTCACTTTAGGTAAAAACAAGCCTTCTTTGTTCGAGTCAAAGTTAGGCTGGCTTATTTCTGGTGCTTTAATTCAATTGAATTCATCTCCTCATGTGTGTCTGCATACTGATAGTTTACAGTCGGACTTAGTACGATTTTGGGAATTAGATTCGGTAGATTCTAAACATAAATATACTGCTGAAGAGCGGGCTTGCGAACAACTTTTCGTAGACACCACGACCCGCAACCCTGATGGTCGATTTGTGGTAAACATTCCTCTAAAAGAGTCACCTAATGTTCTAGGCGACTCCTATGCAATGGCTAAACGTAGATTTCTTTCACTGGAACGGCTTTTAGCTAGGGATTCTCATTTTAAAAGGCTGTATATCGATTTTATGAACGAATACATAAAATTAGGTCATATCACTCTAAGCAATAGTCATACACCTTACTCTACACCTTCTCATTTTCTGCCTCATCATGGCGTTTTGAAAAAGTCAAGCTCTACTACGAAGTTGCGGGTAGTGTTTGATGCTTCGGCTGTAACCACTTCAGGCAAGTCACTCAACGCTATTCAAATGGTCGGTCCAACTTTGCAAGATGATTCGCTGTCAATTTTGCTGCGGTTTCGTCAACATAAGATAGCCGTTAGTGCAGACATCGAGAAGATGTACAGACAGACGTGGCTTAGTGATGTACATCGAACTTTGCAACAAATTTTGTGGCGGGAATACAATCACCTACGGCAACACCTCATCCCCTTTCTTGGCGACTAGATGCTTAACTGAATTGTCTCGTCTCGTCGAGTTACTCGTTTGTTCCAGAAGCAATTAACAAGTGTCGTCAAGTCGTGGATACTTTGCAGTCTGCAAAATACAAACTTCGCAAGTGGAAGTCCAACTCAAGTGAAGTTTTGCAGGCTCTTTGCAATGACCACAACGCCTCAGACCTTGTTAATCTTAGTGACGATAGTCAAAATATGTCGAAAACATTAGGACTGCATTGGAGGTGTTCGACGGATACACTAACCTTTTCTATAAATTTGTCTCCCACTGATAGAGCTACAAAGTTATATAGAGATAGAGCTACTTCCTTGCATTGTGGAAGCAAAAATAATAATCCAACAGCTTTGGCTTTCTAAATGCTCTTGGGATGAACCTATTCCTGTAGATATTAATAATACTTGGAGTGTGTTTCAAACCACTCTACCTCTTCTCAACAATTTTGAAATACCCCGATGGATTTCATGTGAGTCGCCATCTTCAGTTCAGCTTCATATTTTCAGTGACGCATCCGAAAAGGCTTACGGTGCTTGTGTCTATGTCCGCAGTACATCGAGGAATGGAGACGTCAGTGTGCATCTTCTTACTGCAAAGAGTAGAGTTGCTCCTATTAAGCCGACCACTATACCTAGGCTCGAACTATGTGCTGCATTACTGGGTACAAGGCTTTATCTTAAAGTTCGTCAGTCACTCACATTGCATATTGATGAAGCAGTTTTTTGGTGTGATTCAACCATTGTGTTGGGCTGGCTATCTGCATCACCCATACAGCTTAAAGCCTTTGTCCGTCATTGCGTTGCTGAGATTCAAGATTCTGTTGGTGTTAATACTTGGCGTTACGTTCCTTCACTTGAAAACCCCGCAGACCTTGCTTCGCGCGGACTTAGAGCTGACAAACTGCTGTCTTATTCTTTGTGGTGGTCAGGTCCTCAGTTTTTACACAAAGAACCTTCTTCATGGCCTCTGTTTCCTGAGTCGAATTTAGGAGACAAGTCATATTTAGCAGAAATAGTTACATCTCATCATGTTGATACTACGGATGCTGTCGACAATTGGATTACATTACTATGTAAGAGGTATTCTAGTTTCAGTAAATTACAGCGCGTGGTCGCACATATCATGCGTTTTATAAATAAATGTAGAAAGAACTCTATAGAGTGTGGTCCTCTCACAAACACTGAGTTGACTACGTCATTACAAATCTTACTCAGACATAGTCAACAGGAGTCCTTTTCTGAGGAATATAAACTATTAACCTTCGATAAATCACTGCCTGTCAAAAATAAATTACTTTCATTGTCGCCTTTCATAGATAAATCTTGTAATTTGATTCGGGTCGGTGGTCGATTAAACAATTCATGTTATGATTTTAATGTAAAACATCCAATACTCTTAAATAGTACTCATATTATTTGTGTCCTAATATTTAACATGTATCACCTGCGCCTTTTGCATGCTGGACCGCAACTCTTACTTGCTACGATACGCTACCATTACTACCCTGTGGCTGGTAGAAACTTGGCTAAAAAGGTTTCCCAGCAATGCGTAAAATGCTGTAGGATTAAAGCTACGACGGTCCAACCTGTCATAGGTTGTCTTCCACCGCAACGCTTACATTTAGAGTTCCCTTTCTTAGATACAGGGGTGGATTATGCTGGTCCCATCATGATAGCTGACCGCAAGGGTAGAGGATGCAGACTCATCAAGTGCTTTATTTGTGTGTTTGTGTGCTTAGCAACAAGAGCGCTCCACCTCGAACTCGTGTCAGATCTCACGAAAGACGCCTTCTTGGCTGCCATGAATCGCTTTATTGCTCGCAGGGGGAAGCCTCGTAATATTTACTCTGATAATGGTACTACTTTTGTTGGCGCTTTCAATGAGCTAGCTAGTCTGCTTTCACAAAACCTAGACTTTAATGATATTGACCCCGGTATCAACTTTTCATTTATACCTGCCTACACACCCCACATGGGGGGATTGTGGGAATCGGCAGTCAAATCTACCAAGTACCACCTCAGGTGTGTCTTGGGTTTAACAAATTTAACTTTTGAAGAGATGGTCACATGCTTGATACAAGTTGAAGCCATACTAAATTCGAGACCCTTAACTCCCTTGTCCAATGATCCTTCAGACCTGGTCCCTTTGACTCCGGCCCACTTCCTCATTGGACACTCACTAATGATGTTGCCACATCCACAGATTGAAAACGTCAACATCACCAGCTTACAACGGTTTCGTCGCATAGAATACTTAAAACAACACTTTTGGCATCGGGTTTCCCATGAGTACATTCTCTGGCTTCAACAGAAAACCAAGTGGCGCCGGTCGTCTGGTGAACTTAAAGAAGGGACACTCGTGGTCATTAAGGACAAAGGTTCACCTCCTCTAATGTGGCTTCTAGGACGAATCATCCATGTCCTACGTGGCAGAGATGGCATCAATAGGGTCGCCGACATCCGGACACGCAAGGGTGTCATTCGGCGCGCTTTTAACACAATCTACCCTCTTCCAGTCACTGCTGTTGAAGACTCTTCAACCGGGGGAGTATGTTGAGACATGCACTCAACAGCTATAACGAAACGTCGCCGCGGGGTCTGCGGTGCGGGGCGAGTGGACGGCTCGCCGGCTCGTGCGCCGCTGTCATCGACAATCAGCTGTTACACGTCATTACGATCAGCCGCTCTCGCGCATCCTAAATACTTTCTTGTTTGTTCCGTGGGTGGGTGCATAGGGTTCCCACCAAGAACTTAGGGTCCCAAGCCAACCTCACCTGCAAGTGGTGCACCTGCCGATCAACGGACGAGGCTCTGGCAAACAAAATGTCCCAATAAGCGGCAATATGCTCGCTACGTATTACGTGGGATCAAAACACTGGCGAAAAGTGGGCGTTTAATATGCCTCTGCCTACCCCTTCGGGGAAACAGGCGTGAGTCTATGAATGAATGTATGTTTGTTCCGTTGTAGACGCGACTATAATATTGTACAAGTAAACCTCAGTGTACTTCAACGAATATAACATCCTAGTATTACAGTCCGCTGCAGTTTTCTTCGACACTACACTCTTTCTTCGGGAACCAGCACAACGACGCCGCACCAAACGTCCACCTAGGTCTTAGCCTTCTTCCTATCCCATTCACACTTGCCTTATATATCTTCTTTGTCAGTCTTCCGTCAATTCATCCTCTCCATGTGCCAAAACCATCTTAACATGACTTCGATGCTTGTTACTACATCTTCTTTTACCCCACACCACTCTCTTATTACACAGTTTTTTACTCGATCGGTCAAAGATACACCACACATAATTCTCAGTACTCTCATTTCTACAGCATTTATTCTACTTTCAAGTCTCTTCTGTCAAACCCAACTTTCACTACCATACATAAGGGTAGGCACCTACTATGGCTCTATGCACAGCCAAACGTGCCTTTTGGACACGTTTTGACTGTTCATAAACGCCTTCAGAGCGCCATTCACTCTATATTACCTGCATTAACTCTTCTTTCAATATCTTCTTCATTCTTACCATCTCTTGTAAACAGCGTACCTAAGTATACATTCTCATTCACTTGCTTTACGTACTGTCTATCGTTCAAAATATTACAAGCCGTAACGAATTCCTCCTTTTCAAGAATCATAACTTTCGTTTTACTCACATTCACTTTCATTCCTTTCTTCTCTAACGCACCATGCATGATTGTTACTATCTGCAACTCCGCCGCTGAAGATGCAAGTATTACCTGATCATCAGCATAAAGGAGGCATTAGATGCCTCTGATATCTCCGATGTCTGAAGCATCCAAGCTCAATCTACCTACTTACTATGGAGGATGTCTTTAATGTTATTAATAAATATGTTAAAATTGGATTTAAAAATGTCTAACTCTTTCATCTTATTCTTTTAACCGACTTCGAAAAAAGGAGGAGGTTCTCAATTCGTCGGAATCTTTTTTTTATGTATGTTCCCCGATTTCTCTAAGACGCCTGGACCGATTTCGAAAATTCTTGTTTTGATTGAAAAAATATTCCTCCTAGTTGGTCGCATGATCATCAGGTCAGGATCTGATCATGTAATCCTGAAAAAATCGAAGGAACTCTTCAAATTTTATAAGCACACTTGAAGCGATTTGACGATAACAACCCAATGCCGTCGAGTTTGGGCTTGTTTGAGTCGTCTTTACATAGACTTTGATGCTGAATCATTTCCATGGTCTGATGATAGAGTTGGAAGGTAACCATGAGATCATTGTGATACAATAACCCAATCTCATCGAGTTTAGGGTCGTTTGATTGGTCTTTACATGGACTTTGGCACTAGATGTTTTCCAGGGCCTGATGATGGAGCAGGAAGGTGGCCATGGGATCTTTGTAGTACAAAGACGCAATTCCATTAAGTTTGGGCTCGTTTGATTCGTCTTTTCATGGACTTTAGTGCTGAATGTTTACAAAACTCAAATGATAGAGCAGGAAGGTGGCCATGGGATCTTTGTAATACAATAACGCAATTTCATCGTGTTTAGGCTCGTTTGTTTTGTCTTGGCAAACACTTTGGTATTGGATGATTTCCGGGATCTGATGATGGAACTGAAACGAACGTGCTTAGGCTAGTTAGTTGAAAACAAAAAAAAATACTTGAAATTGCTAGAAAGATACAGGTCTACTTTTCAGAATTGAGGCACGTAAGGAAGGCCTCCCCATCATGTACCACCTACACTATCCTATGTACCTACTTACCTCCTATTACTATTTTTTTTAGTATACCACTAAAAAGCAAAAAATAAAAAATATTTTAAAATAAGAATAAACCGACTTCAAAAAACACTAAGGAACTAAAAAACAAAAAATAATTTGGTTTTGGAGCAAAAATTTTTGGAGTCGGTGCCAAAACCAAAACCAAATTATTTTTTGTTTTTTAGTTCCTTAGTGTTTTTTGAAGTCGGTTTATTTTTATTTAAAAATATTTTTTATTTCATATCGTTATACTTACTGCCGGGCCATCCTTGTTAATGGGTTGTAATACGATATATTATTTTTATAAATTTGAAGGGCAAATAGATTAGTCTCGTTAGACCTACGAGCACTAAATTTTAGATTGAAGTTGATTTGAGAGATTAATTCTGGTGAGTCTATAATAGTATGTATGATTTTATAGAGATAAACTAAATCGAAGTATACGCGTCGAGTTTCTAATGACTGAATTTTAAATTTGGAAAATCTATCTTGATAATTTAAGCTAGAACGACCAGGGTTTTGGTGATAATTGATTATTCTGAGAAATTTCTTTTGAATTCTCTCAATTTCGTTGATATGAATCTTGTGATTTGGCGACCATATGGGACTACCGTACTCTAGTATGCACCTCACAAGGGCAAGATAAAGATACAAGGTACTTCGCGACGTTTTAAAGTCTTTCTTTGACCTTAAAACAAAACCAAGGATTGGGTTGGCTTTGGATATTGTATGTGTAAAATAAGATCGAAACGAAAGGCTTTCATCAAATATAATACCTAGGTCTAGGTCTTTTGCGATCTGTGAACGATTAATCACTCTAAACCCTACAACACATGGTCAGGAGTGAGTCAGGGGAGTAACTTAGGACCTTTCCTTTTCATTATAATGATCAACGACCTACCGAAAGTTATAGAACAGGCTACATGTTTTCTTTTTGCCGATGATATTAAGCTTAGTTTAATAGTAAAAGAAGCTGGTGATCATTGCGTGCTTCAACAAGACATCGACAATGTTAACAGGTGGAGTAAGGAAAATAAACTATATTTTAATATAGACAAGTGTTCACTACTGTCATACACAAGAGCGCGCAGCCCAAGTTACTATCCGTACTAGATGGAAGGGCAGTTGTTACAACGAGCCACGGAGATAAAGGATCTTGGTGTTTGCTTCAGCGCGAACCTAAATTTCCGTAATCATATAGTGCATATAGGACAAAGGGCTTATCGAAATCTTGGGTTCTTATTGCGACAGGCGAATGACTTCACTAATATTGGCACCATAAGATCTTTGTATGAAGCATTAGTAAAAAGTCACCTAGAATGTAATGCATGTATTTGGAATCCGAATGAAGCCAAGTATAAAGCAATGTTGGAGCGAATTCAGAACAAATTTGTTAGATTTTTGTACCTCAAGTTATATGGAGTTTACCCAGCATATCCTATAATCTATCCAACATTGTTTTTACTTGGCATGGTAGGGTATTATAAGTTGGAGGTGAGACGGGATGTGGCTCTTGCTACGTATTTATTTAAAGTATTACGAGGGAAAATTCATAATCCTACAATACTTAGTGAGCTTAGGTTTAGCATTCCAGATGACTTTGTGGGACGACGGCGGCGACCGCGACTACTGGCAGTACCAATTGCGCGGACAAACTTGCTGCAACAAGCGCCGCTAACGAGAGCGTTGCGCACCCTTAACAACGTCGCTAAGCGCACCGACTTGTTTCTATGTTCGATGAACGATTTCACAAAGGCAACTTACTGGGTAGCTAGTAATGATATATTTATATAATTTTGTTGTGTTAGAATATTAAGTAAATTGTGTAACTTCTCTATCGTATTAGTATTTGTTACTGTAATGATGGATGTAAGTGTATGATGTAAATAAATAAATAAATTAATTAATTACTTGGTCATCAATATCATAGTCCCATGTGTTTTTTTTACGCTTATTAGTAAATGAAATAACAAAGCATTTATTAATATTCAGATACATGTAATTATTTTTACACCACTTAGATAGGGTATTCAAATCTTTTTGAAGATCCAGGCAATCGTTTGGCTCAGAAATAACTTTAAATATCTTTAAGTCGTCAGCATATAAAAGATTTTTACAAGATAGGTGCTGAATCGAGTCGTTAACGAAGACGACGAAAAATAAAGGACCTAATTGGAAGCCCTGGGGCACCCCCGATGTTACGATTGTAGGTGAGGAAACATAGCCTTTTAGTGCTACTAATTGCGTTCGGCTTTGGAGATAAGAACATATCCATCGGTATAGGTTCCCATGGATACCATATGACTCAAGTTTGCGACAAAGCAAGTTATGATTGACCTTATCAAAGGCTTTAGAAAAGTCTGTATAAACAGAGTCAACTTGACCACCAATCGCAAACGCCTGACAAAGGTAGTTTTTGTAAGCCAGCAGATAAGTAATTGTCGATCTACCTTTTACAAAACCATGTTGTTTATCAGTCAGAAGTGGTTTGAAATGGTTGTAGAGGTGATCATACACCAAAGGTTCCAATATTTTAGCAAAACAGGATAAAATGCTAATCGGTCGATAATTAGCACAATTTGATCTATATTTAGGGATGATGTGTGCGGTCCTCCAGCGATTGGGGAAGATGCCACTACGCAACGATTTATTATAAATAATACAAGGGAACGGATAATTCTTTGCTACAACGTTTAACAAAATAGGGTGGCAGAAGATCAGGGCCAGGTCCCTTATTGATATCTAATTCTTTTAATTTAAACGGTGTTCTTTTGCAAGTATCTGTAGTTCATCAAATCGCAGGTAGTGTTTGGGTCCTTGTTCCAGATGTTCACACACAACTCAACAAAGTCTGCTGTGTGTAAACATGTGGAACAAGGACCCAAACACTACCTGCGATTTGATGAACCACAGATACTCGCAAAAGAACACCGTTTTCTTCCAAGGATGATACGAGAGGCTATTGAAATTAAAAAACACCCTAATTTCAATAGGGAAGATGGTTGGAATGTTCCTCCAGCTTGGGACGCTGTCGTAAGGCTAATGAAACCCAAGAAGGACAAAGTCACCAGAAGACCTAAGGACACTGTTAGCTCATTCTGCGTAAATAGTAACACCAGTAGATGAAAAATGTTCGGGTACTTTGAGATAACTTATACATTCAAGAAAAAGACAATTATCACCTCAGTCTGCCGTGAACATGAATTCTGTAAAGAATTTGAAACGTCGGCTAGTAATAAATTAAAAATATAGTTTCTAGATCATTAGTTTCAAATGTAATAACTTAGTGAAACCAATACATCGCGATAAAATCCGTAAACTGTAGTTTAATTTCAATAGGAAATAGTATTTTTAATGTATTTTGTTTAATGATTCAAAATTTATGATAAGTATGGCGGGGTAAGTTTCTTCCTTTCGGATATAAATTTAACCAAAGCGTACCCAGACATTTTTGAAATTATTTTCCTTACAGTATTTACGAGCTGCGCTATGTAATTCTCTAGTCTCAGGTGATAAATGTTTAGATAAATATATTCTGTTGCTTGATCCACTTAAACCAATGTAGGTAGTACATAGCTTATCATCGGAATGTGCCTTATTGAATCGAGTGACTGCTGACAGGAGAGTATCACGCTGGCGCGGTGACGACAAGGTGACTAGGATATTTCTTGGCCGTTTTGCTGTAGCGTTCATCTTTGCAACTCGCCGACATGCCCTAATATCGTTTTCCGGTTTCACTACCTGTAGACACTCGCAGAGCTTCTTAAATAGCGCCATGAGATTCTCAGATTTATTCTCTGGTATTTTATATATTATTATATACTATATTTAAATCCCTTGATATCTTTTCCAAAGTGAATAAGCGGCCTTGAAGTTTCGACAAGGTACTTTGAGACTTAGCGATCTCCAACTCTAGCTGCTTGATGCGCTTTCCTTGTTCACCAATATCTGACCTATTATCTCTCTGTTTAGAGGTGATGAAGTCAGTTGTTGTGGTAAAGTCAACCTTCACCGACTCGATAGCTCGACCGACCTCCACAGCTATCATGTCTTCCATCCTCTATGTCCTTTCTGAATGCGGAGCGTAGATTCGACATAAACGTGGATTCAGGCGAAAGTTTCAGGTCCATGAGTTTGCTGATACTTTCCGTGGTAACTGGTTCGTTTGTTATATCGACGCCTGCAGGTTTATTTATAGCAACAGTGGCTCCATTGTTTGACTGAACGAAGCGTTTAAGGAAGCATTCGGCAAGCTGTTTTAACGAGACCGTCGAACTGGAGTATCGTCATCCTTATTCCTACGTCTAGTAACGTTCTGACATGAAGGACAGGTCAGCGACGCCAGTAGATCAGCACTCTGTTGCTTATTTAGTTCAGTAGTAACATTGAGACATTCGTAACAATACGTCGACTTGCATGCATTGTATTTTAAAAAGTTATTTGCGTTAAGAATATTCACACATCCGTGGCAATGCATAGTTAACCTTATATTTGAAATGCGCGAACCACAAATCACACAAGTCCACTGAGTCACAACTTCGAGTCACAATGTATGCCTAACACACTGTGTGTATGTGAACATTAATTTCACATTGGCGGCTCACGTCACCGTGGTTCGGTTGCGTAGACAGCCGTCTCAAATGAGCGCGCGCGCAGCACGCACCGGGTTTGAGCCCCACCGCTCGCGGCCGCAAATTTGTGTAAATGTTCAGACACAATTTATTACGATTTCAAAGTTAAATTTCACACATTCACAATATTATTAATCATAATAGTCTGTGTCCTCGGTATTTCACACAATGAACTAGATGAGAGGTCTGACACTTCCCAAGATGGCCACTGGGTCTTACGGCAATTGTCCTTAGTAGAAACGAGAGGGACCGATAATTACAACTGGCACAACCGATATAACACAACTCAAAAATCACAACTGCTCCGGAACAGCAAAAATACGTCCGATCAATACGAGAGTAAGCGAGCGAAAAAGTTTTTGAGTATATCGCGTTCATATAGACAAACTCGCGTGGACTTCATCTTGTAATAATTACATACATACATAGACTCACGCCTGTTTACCGGGGGGGTAGGCAGAGACTATGGAACACAATTTGCAACGATCCTAACATATCTCTCTTAATTCATTCACTCCCATCAAGTTTCTTATGCATTCTGTCTGTTTAGGGTACTTCTGATTTTGAGGATGTCTCCAATCTGGTCAGAGAAGGTCCACCTAGGTCTTCCCCTTCGTCCTGTCCCATTCACGCTTGCCTTATATAATTATCTTCTTGGTCAGTTTTTATGTATTGATAATTTAATACAGATTTTGTTAGGTAAAATTACGTCAACTGAAGCGTCTAAATATGTACGTAAATTATCTACTAGCTGTTAACTGTAGCACCGGACTTTCACCATAATATTAATATGTACACTGAACGTCACTTCAAGTTCCAGACTAAGTAATGCTGAGGCTTCGTTGAAAGAAAAACTTAGAAACCAGTTCATTCATAGCGTATTGAAAGGTATGGCATAGCATATAGAAGTCGGTTCATTAGCTAATGTGGTAGTTAATTATAATTAAATTACCCCTTTTATTATAAGCCGTATGATATTATTATATTTTTGGAAAAAAATACAATATGTATCTTTCAAAACACCTTTCAATAAATGTTATTGTGTGTCGGTATATAGGTAGATTATTCCTAAGCACTTCGAAGACATCCTCGGATATAGCTAAGCCCCCTGTTTCGGTTGTGGAGGTCGGACGGCAGTCGCTCAGTAAATATTAGTAATACAAATATTTTGACAAATGAGGTTAGACGGGATACGGCTTGGGCGACGATGATTCGACTACAATAATAATTGTGTCTTTTGTATGAATGCTTTTAAACTTGCAGTAGTGCGGCAGTTGTTTGAAAATTGATCATTCTGTGTATTCCTTACACCTCTAGACCCTCAACAGATATGCAAAGTTGGAAAGTAGTGATAGTATTTCAGGACCGCAATACTCAACGTAGAATCAGAATATTATTTAAATACCTACTTTGTGCAATAAAAACATGTATCGCAACTTCTATGTGAAACTGAAAGCTTACAATATATTATGAATGTACGCATTACCTTGTAGTTGAAATAATGACTGATGTCACCTTAATCACACTCATTCATAAGTTCAAATATACATACAAATATCATTAGTGCACCACAATTTCCGGTAAAGACACCGAGTGTTTACGATCATGGCTGGTGACGTCACTTTCATCTACCAAACGTCATGTACAGAACGATTTTGATACTTATTTCCTACCCCATTAGAATTGAACAAGAATCAAGGTGTCTAGCTTGATGCGTTGTGTGTATAACAATAAAACTGTGTAATGAGGAGTGAAATAGTTTGTGATTTTTATTTAAATACTAGAGGACGGCAGCAGCTACGCCTGCATTTTTTTTAAATTTACCCGTTTTGGCCGATCCCGTGGAAATTTCGGGAAATCCCTTCTTAGTGCACCCCTACGTTCCCCAAGGAACATACATGCCGAATTTCAACTTCGTAGTTTCGGCTGTAGCGTGTCTGTCAGTCAGTAAGTAACACAAGGATTTTATAATTATATTGAGATTGGTAACTGAACTGACACTGTAAAGTTTATTAGGTGTGCGCCGATTGTAGTAATTATGCTGTGCGTCTGCTGCGGGCATAACACAACTGACGATATATATTATCGGCAGTTTTAAACAGTACGGGACTGCGGATGGTCTTAATCAAACCTTTTATTGTTGTGATGTAGACGTTTTTGCGGACTGTGCCATGCACTACTATATTACTCCCTAATCTAACTATTATTTTCTACTTTCTACTTCTTTCTCGTGTGAGGATGTGGCGATCTCTGGTGTCGTAGTTTTCAAACCACCCGAATGTGGCTGAACTTTCTTGACCTGAGACAGGACTGGGACCGACGGCTTCACGAGTCTCCGATGCATGACAGCGCTTTGATTTAAATGTCAGACGTGGTCTACTATTCAAGTAGTAGTATGTTCAGACGTTGCTTAATTTTGTCGACCTATTTGCCGAACGTCAAGTCAAGTCACGCTTTGAGTGCAACACTATATGAGTTTGGAAGATTTAAGGTGTGTGCAAACGGTACGGTTGTTTCAACGACTAAGAATAGCGATGAATGTCTACTTCTATTGATACCAAGGTTCTCGGAATCTACCTCTCAAGCCCGCTACCCACGGTGCGTGGTTTTGGGGACGGAAGCGTGCGGTATCTTTGAAAGCCCATCTAGTGAGTTGGTAAGTCATTGTCTGCCCCTTTTCGACGTACTGTAAGAGTACTTAGGGCAGACGCCGGTTTTCATCCGTAGTTTTTATATTTACTTATCCATTGAACACCCGTCACAATTGCCCAGAGTAATTAGTTTCCATACAAATAGCAATAGTCCTACTCCTGCTGCGGTTACTCCGTTGCTGTACTTGATAGTGCTGTTTATGGAGGCTCCTCAGTAGTTGTTCCATCACATCCTAGATTAAAACCCTCAAAGGGCCTCTGCGCGTTAGGCTTATGTCTCCGTGTATGCCTGCCAAAGGGCCGTGTATTTTTTTAACACCATATGTTAGAAAAGTACGCGTGATAGAGAAACACATAATAATTAAGACAAAAAGGACCAGTATGACGTCACCACTACCATTAAAATAACGAACATTATCATAGGGTTACATGGCTTGCTGTTTGTCATAATCCAGCAATGTGTAACATTCGCGTAAACCCAAGAAAATACTATTGGATAAATATTTTGTAAACTTACAATGTTCAGAAATCGTTAGTTAGTTAGTTTTATAAAGTATCACGTCTTGACAAGTCACGCCTTTAATACTCTGGCCTTAATCAATCAAGCCGTAGCCATAAGCGTAGCGGTTCATATTGATAGATGAGACATGTATAAATACTAATACTGCTCGCTTTCTGCCTCCAACCTCTTAGACGAAACTAAAAGAGGATGGAAAACTAAAGATTCGTCAAATTTCATAATCATCATCCTAAACTTATCCTTGTTGCATCCAAGACTTTCGCCTTGAGACCCGAAGTCTTCTTTCTAGTGATCTTTTCTATAATTATGACTGACTAGAGGACGCCAGCAGCTACGTCTGCAATTTTTTTAAATTTACCCGTTTTGGACGATCCCGTGGGAATTTCGGGAAATTCCTTCTTAGTGCACCCCTACGGTCCCCAAGGAACATACATGCCGAATTTCAGCTTCCTTCGCCCAATAGTTTCGGCTGTAGCGTGTCTGTCAGTCAGTCAGTAACGCAAGGATTTTATATATTAAGATTAGCTTTCTCACACAGCAATTAAAAAAAGAAAAGAAAATGTTTATTTTGTGCCTCACACAATAAATATCAGAAAACAATAAAAATGAAAATTAATACTAAATCTAATAGGTACAAGAATTTAGATATAAAAACATTAGTGAGGGCAAAATTGGAACCTGCCTCAGCTAATGCTACGACAAACTTTACCGCTGCGCTGGTATTCTGGCAGGTCCATTAAGTGGCGTCACGGAATCATAAATGAGTTATTAAAAAAAAAAAGCATATACATATACCTACTGACGTTCATTTCCTTGTCATATTAAATACTCTTTAAATAGCATGCAGAGTGTGAATTCTCTTGCATTCATAATACATAGATCGACAAAGTAAAGTTGCATTTGTCAAGATAACCACACGTGTAGTGAAACTCCAGTTATATTCCAATACAATTTATATTTCGGACACACCTTTACACTGTACAGATATAATAATATTTCATAAGAGCTACCGTCCGTTCGGTACCGTTGCCAGGAATGGAATGCCCGCTCTCGCCAACCGCCATTTTGAATTATATCGATAGTGATGTGACTCGGACGAGTCAATCGACTACAAATTATTAAATTCCAATCGATAATAATTTTAATAAAAAATGGGGAACTTACACTCGTCCATCCTCACCTCGTGTATGTCCCCATACACGCAATCAAGCAAACTTAACATAAGCCTTACACTCGGCGAGAGGGGGCACTTACAATCACATTAAAGAATCCTGTAAACCCATTCAATTCTGACTAATACATTTTATAAATCGCTTATAAAAGCTTAGACATGTTATAAATGCAATGCTTGCTAACCCATCCAATTCTAGCAAGATTGACATTTACCAACAATACCTACATGTTATAAATGCAATGCTGCTAACCCATCCAATTCTAGCAAGATTGACATTTACCAACAATACCTACATGTTATAAATGCAATGCTTGCTAACCCATCCAATTCTAGCAAGATTGACATTTACCTACAATACCTACATGTTATAAATGCAATGCTTGCTAACCCATCGAATTCTAGCAAGATTGACATTTAACAACAATACCTACATGTTATAAATGCAATGCTTGCTAACCCATCCAATTCTAGCAAGATTGACATCTACCAACAATACCTACGTGTTATAAATGCAATGCTTGCTAACCCATCCAATTCTAGCATGATTGACATTTACCAACAATACCTACATGTTATAAATGCAATGATTGCTAACCCATCCAAGTCTAGCAACATTGACATTTACCAACAATACCAACATGCAGTTCCTGCTAACCCATCCAATTCTAGCAGGAACTACTTCACTGCTTATAATAGTTTATAATTCTGGTCAACCCATCCAATTCTGACCAGAATTTTCACATAACAAAATAGACATTTAGTAAATAAAATCATGGCTACATTAATAATTGTACCGTAATTTCGTTAATGCGATTTCACAACCAACAGTGCAATATATCTGCTCATACAATAATTAAAAAACACCACTATTACTAACCATTAAAGTTTTAGCACAAGTTGACAACATATTATTATCATAGCGACATAATATACACAAGGAATTAATATAAATTACAATGATAGGCTGTTTTATCACTGCTAAAAAAATAAGCCTATAACAATACAGCTCTGGACTGTACCATTAATACCTAGGTACATTAATATTATTTTAAATTAATAATTTTGCGAGGGGGGGGGGGGTGAAGTCACTCGCGTCAGTAGGAACTACCATCTTTTCCTAGATCCACTCTACACGTGCCCCCCAAAAAAATAACTTATCCGGTCAAACGGGCTATCGGCTATACATTCACCCCAAAGGACAATAAAAGCTACCGCTTAGTCATTAAAAACCTCCACCATAGCCAACAACCACCAAAGATTGTGAACTACAACAGAGATCCTATGCAAGTGTGGTAGCCGCCGAGACCGTAACGCAGTCAAAATCTACACCAGCTTCTGATAACACCACTGATATTACTGGCAATCAACGAAATCTGACTCTTGAAAGCATACTCATAAAACAAAGTGAGACGATTGATCTCCTAATTCGACAAATGTGCTCCATGTTGGACCTTATCACAACTCCCATTACAAAACAACAAATTACTTCTCTAAACCTTGCAACGTGGAACATTAATGGCCTTGCACCTAACTCTCATGAACTTGAAGCATTCCTCCACTCCAACAAACTTGATGCATGCCTTATATCCGAAGTACATACAACCAATCGAATCCGAATCTGCATCACCGGATATAGCGTGTACTTTACCTGCCACCCGGATGGCGGAGCTCATGCTGGTTCTGCGATTGTTATCAAAAATAGCATAAAACACTGCCTACTGCAGCCGTACGCGACTAACCACCTACAAGCTACCACAGTGCGCATAGAAGACGGCTATAGTCATATGAACCTCTCGGCAGCGATGGAAGTTCAATGAACGAACTAGTTAATTTGACCGTCGACATACGATGAACGAATCGACGGTTCACCATCGAGCGATGGACTAGATGCATCCGTAGACGATTAAATTGAAAATAACTAAACGTGCTTTAGTACTGACAACGCGAAGACGACGCTTGAACATAGATGGGTAATACACGTTGACGACGCAGCAGAGGTAGGCCCCCCGCAAGGTGGACCGACGATCTTGTCAAGATCGCGGGAGGAGGTTGGATGCGGGCGGCTCAAGACCAGTCTGTGTGGAGAACCTTGGGGGAGGCCTATGTCCAGCAGTGGACGTCGTTTGGCTGATATGATGACACGTTGATACGTCCATCGTTCATACAAACAAATTTGAGCTTTAAAAGTGCAGCTATAAGTTGATATAAAATTTCTTTGAATATGGACTAGAACAGTGACGAGTAATACACGTTAATACGTCCATAGTTTATACAAACAAATTTGAACTTTAAATGTTGAGCTATAAGTTGATATTTCTTTGAATATAGACTAGGTGGTGTCAAATAGACGTGATGTTTATATAGACCATCTATGTAATGAACTTTACACGTAGATGACGTAGACCGGTCCACGAATTCAACTCGTCCATCGATGCGTCGACGAACGGGAATGGACGGTCTAGTTTCGTTAACGAAAAAAAGCGTCGACGACCCATCACTACCTCTCGGCCATATATTGCCCACCGCGACATTGCATAAAAGAAGTCATGTTCACAGAATATTTCCAGTCTCTGGGGAATCACTTCATAGCTATGAAGCGATTCCCCAGAGACTGGAAATATTTCTGGTGGGGTCTGGAATGCTAAGCACACCTACTGGGCATCACGAGTAACCGTTACAAGAGGTCGAGAACTAAAAAAGAGCGTCGATTCCAATCGACTTATACCATTATCTACTGGTGAACCGACATACTGGCCCACAGACGGCAACAAGATACCAGATTTGTTGGACTTTTATATCACCAAAAATATTCAACCCCTTTACGTTCACATAGTATCAAGCCTCGACGTCTCCTTGGACCATAGTCTAGTGATGCTGATGATAAGCACAACAATCATTTACTGTGTACCCTATAATGAGAACCTGTACAATGCAAAAACAGACTGGGGTAATTTTCGTGAATTTCTGGAATCCAATATAATTCTTAAACTTCCACTGAAAAATAACGAAAAAATTGACCACGCGTGCCCATACATCACCAACCTGATACAAATAGCGGCTTGGAAAAATACTCCCACTCTAGAAACACCCAATCGTAGAAAACTAATTCCAGTTGATATCCGCAGCAAGATATCTGAAAAGCGCAGACTTCGCAGAGTGTGGCAACATTCACGCAATAGAGAAGACAAAACACGACTCAACCGGGTGATCACTGAACTAAAGGCTGCTCTCGCACAGGTTGCAAATGCATAGAGTCTACCAAAAGATAAGACAAAGTCTCGAAAATAAGGAGTACTGCTCAGCAGCATTTCTCGATGTCCAACAGGCTTTCGATCGGGTTTGGAACAAAAGCCTATTGTGCAAAATAAAGAGGACCCTGCTCCACACGTTCCACCTTCTTTTGACATCATATTTAAAAGATAGAACCCTCCAAGTCAAGCAACGCGGCTCCAGATCCCCTGCGCACACTTGCGACGCAGGAGCGCCTCAAGGCTCGGTCCTTGGCCCAGATATGTATAACATATTTACACACGACCTACCGCAAGCCCCCAAACGTAATTATTGTGACGCCTGCGGATGACGCTGCATTTCTGACATCTGGTAGTGACCCAGATGAAGCCAGGGGACCGTTACAAATCCAACCAGACCAAACCTATAGCTGGTTGCAAAAATGGCGAATTAGAGCGAGTGCCCCCAAATCGCACCACATCACTTTCATGCCGCGAAAGAAACTATGCCCAACAGCAAATCCCGGTCAAGTACCGCTACCTCAATCTACATGTGTGAAGCCCCCGGGCCTCCACTTGGATCAACGTATGACCTGGAAGGAGCATGTAAAACATAAACGGAACGAAGTCAACTTTCGTTTTAAAAACCTATTGTGGTTACTCGGTAAACAATCCGCTCCGTCCCTGAGTAACAAACCCAGAGTCTACAGCTCAGTTATAAAACCCATATGGACTTATGGATTCCAACTGTGGTCCTCAGCCTGCAAATCAAACATCCAATGCCTCCAGAGCCCAAAATAACATCCTCAGGACTACAAGTGGCGCCGCCCGGCCCACTCGCAACTCTGAGATCCATGAGTACTTGGAGACGAAAACTTCTGTAGGGGTCATGAGGCAGCTATTTGTCGTCCCGTTCAAGACGGCATCGCTGCTCACCTCGGCCGTCCTTTCGAAAAGACCGCATCTCATCCTGTCTCAATGATGTCGTTCTATGCGACGATAACGGCATCGTCATCAAGTCAGAGAAAACCAAACTGCTAATAACACACTCCCCCTATTTGTGACCATCAGTAGAACCATTATTGTATACCCACAACCATTCAAGCTTTCATAATTTATCAAACCGTCAACGTAAACCTATTGAAAAAGTAAACTGGTTTAAATACTTAGGCATGAAAATAGATGAACATTTTTCATGGTCCCATCATTTAGATTACCTTTGTGACAAACAGATACTCTGTTTATTACTAGATACTCTGTTGTTTGTATACTTGGAAAATTCTATCATTTAAGCTTTAACCTCCTGGATGCCAGACGTCATACCTATATTACATAAATAATTAAAAATTCGCCATAAAGCTATCTGTGAATTTAATAAGTTTTTTTTAATTAGTTTAAGAATATTATTGCTGGAATTAATCGTTTTATGGTAGTTGTGTAACCTTTGTAAAGTGGCAGCACTAATCTTAATACCGTTTTGTAAGTATTATTTTTTGCTTAAACAGACTCTTAATATACCAAAAATATATACTTATAATATGATATCGACATTTTTTTTCTGGAATCCAGGAGGTTAAAGTACCTAAAGGAACATTGAAATCCTTATATAAGTCACTCTAGGAGTCTATTCTCGGTTATGCTTTAGATTGCCATGGTCTTACATTCAAAACATATATAAATCAATTAGAATCAATCCAAACAAAGTTTCTTAAACTTCTTGTCAATAATAAAACTAGAAATCAGCATAAAAATGTCTACACAAAATTATTTAAAATTTGTAAAATACTACCAATTTCCCTAAAACATAAATACTTATTGGCTGTAAACAACCATGGCAGTCTTGGGCATAACTTAGAACCTGTTACAAATAATTATAACACCCGATCGATGGCCTCTGGCAAATATATTGTACCAAGAGTATTTAATTATTACGGTGGTAGAACTTTAAAAACGTTTGCCATATCCGCCAAATAATGTACCAGAGGACATAAGGAACGAAAATGATGAAACTATATTTAAAAGGAGACTTAAGCAATATTACTTAAGTTAGTGCTAGAATTTAAGGGTGAAGTTAGCTATAAGTAGTTATTGTAATTTTATCTATGTAAACGTTCTAATTTACTGTACGGAGACTGGAACCCACAGTCAAACCGATGACACGGTTTTGTGGGACACTGCACTATTCCTGTATGAACGTGTGAATGACAAAAAATTAAATAAATAACAAATATGCGACGTATTACGGTCTTTGCGACGAGAGTTATGCCGTCGGGAACTCGGTCGATGATGACTCCGTTGCAAGTTGATTTCCTCTTCCAAGCGCCCGACTCCGTCTCGTTCTCTTTCCGACTCAGGATCCCCGTCCCGGATGCTCCGGCTGCAGACGCCGCGATGAGCAGGGCCACGGCTCCGATAGCGAGTGCGACCTCCACAGTCCACCTCGCTGCGCAGTCGACTCCCGCCCAGCTCCTTCGCCATCGCGTCCCGATCCACCGGGCTCCGGCGTCTCCAGGCGTCAGCTTGGTCCATTCCCGCCTCGCTCCATTTTCTTTAACTCAAAGACGAAAAGTTCGGTTTGAATTTGTATTTTTAAATAGACGGTAAATTAATTTTAAAAAAATCGTCTATCTCGGAAACGGTGCGCGTTAGCGCAAAAATAATGAAAAATTCATACCCCTTTATAAAACCCCGGAGCATATTTCTTAGAACCCTTTTCTGACCTTAACATGACCTTGACCCTGGTCCTCCGAACCACAACCAATGATACACTTTATTTAATAATAAAAATAGACGGTTTTGGAGCTTCCTCCTCAAGACCATGGTTGCACCTTAATGTGACCTTGACCCTACGTTCACGGCACCAGCTAACCATAATCAAGTAGTATTCTTTTCGTAATTATCCGTTACATACATACACAGTCTCCCTTCTATATCCACGAAGAGCTAGGCACAGCTAGATATTGCTATACTCACTTTTGACCAGACCAAAGAAATCCCAACAATACATTGCCCGATCCGGGCATCGAACCCGGGATATGTCCCACGAGAAAATTTATGCTGCGAGACCAACGAGACAGTAATAATCCGTTAGACAATTATTACACTATGAAGAGGGTAATTTTAAATTTGTTAGCGTTGTTACATTATACGCTGGTAACTAGTTTTCTATTCCAATATATATTTAACAAAAGTTCAAAACTAGGACGAATACAAAACGCACACGTAAAATCATAATTTGAACTAAAACGAATATAAATTAATGTGAGCATGTACTTACCACTTCTGATTTGTAGTAAAACTCCAGTTATATTCCAATACAATTTATATTTCGGACACACCTTTACACTGTACAGATATTATAATATTTCCTAAGAGCTACCGTCCGTTCGGTATCGTCGCCGGGAATGGAATGCCCGCTCTCGCCAACCGCCATTTTGAATTATATCAATAGTGACGTGACTCCGACGAGTCAATCGACAACAAATTATTAAATTCCAATCGATATTAATTTTAATAAAAAATGGGGACCTTACACATGGATGAGTGATCGCTTGCTGTGGCAATTAAATCTGAGCGCTACTAGAGTCCTTCAGCACATAAATACATATGTCCGTCCCTGTTCTTGTATAAAGACAGGCATCGTTTAGTGATTTTGGAGGTTTTTGGGTGATCTTTAATCTCCGACACCAGAGTGGAACCCCCCCAAATCATTGTTCCAGCGTTATCCCGTTGTATCCAAGTCGTTCACCTTGGAGCCCCTGGTTCGCGCGCTAGTATGAACAGATTTGATAATATATCATCTTATTCGCAAGATAGCGACAACACAATGACACACACGCACAAAATACATAGACAGATATGTATACCTTGTCAATCTGCAATCTTTAACGTGTATACGTATACCAACTACAAACAAGCATCTCCCTCCTATGAAAACCTCGTTACCACACGCTACCACACGGCAACATGAATAGATTAAACTAAAGTACCAAGCATGTTACGCCACTATTTCATGTCGGATGAATCGGCTCCTATCGAGTAATTAAACAGTGCTGGAGCATGCGAGCGATACTTGATTCATGTGTGTCGAAATTGTATGTGTATTAGAATGTGTAATATTAATGAGTGTATGAGTATGTAAACTGCTAAATTTATGACAAGTATATTCTAAATCTTAAGGAGAAGCTACCAGCATTTTCTCCTTTAGTTTTAAAATTTCGGGATTTGTAAAGGTACAAATATTCACGTGATGAATCTACATCGTGTAATTATTAAAAAAAAGGTGACATTTAAGTGTACATGTTTGCGATATAAAAGCCAATTTTTTTCTTTAAAAGACAGCTATTGCAATGGGCTCAACCTGAATCGCGGGAGTCTTTACAAAGAAAAAATACACAAATACATCCAGACTCAAAGCAACAATTTGTAAACCACACACAGTATTGTCTCGTTTGGTAATCAAAACCATCACACGGGGCGCAATGTCAATCCTCGAACTGACCGCTAACACCACTAAGCCATAGGTATAATAAATAGTACGTAGTATATAAAAAATATTTAATAAATGTTGCAACAAAAAGACATTTATGTAACTGTCTCAAACAACTCAACTCATACCATTCTCCCAAACATTATCTGCTCGTCTTATTTTCATATGAGTACTTGAAACGTTTCAGTCTTTACCTCAACTATGTGGTAATCAGGGGAAGCCAACGTAAGCTGACGCCAATACAGGTGTTATCTTTATTTTTGATTTTTTTTTATTTATAGACTCACGCTTGTATCCCTGAAGGTGTAAGCAGAGGTGTTATATGAAACCCACATTTCGTCATGAATTTTCAGGTCCCACGTAATCGGGGGCGAGCCTATTTAATTGCCATACCGGGCACATTACCAGACTCCGTGCTGCTACTGAAAATTTCCTAAAGGAAAAACCCAATAACACTATGCCCGACCCGGGAATCGAACTCAAAACCTACCAATTCTACGCGCATATTTATGCCGCGAGACCAACGAGGCAGTCATAACAATCTTACAGGCATTATTTGCGAAATTATTATAAAAATATCTTCTAGGTCCTACAAAAAAAAATTGTGCTGATACACCAATATGAACAGGAAAATATCTTTTAATAATACTTAAGCCAAATTACAAAATGAACCATATACAAATATATATATCTATTACGCTTTAATTTAGGGTATGTTCAGAAATTCCTTTTACAAGGGATTTAGCTGCTTCAAATTCGTTCATTGTTATTTTTCTTTATTTAAGGAACCGTCTCACTAATCTGTTGTGCGGATTTTACAAAACCATTAGCTAGGACTAAGCCTTAATGTAGTGGAAACAGGATCGTACTTGAGTTTTATCTTTCAGAAAAAAATGTATTCAATTTTAATCTCGACGAGGAATGCGGGAAATCAGGAACCGATTTGGAATAACTGTGTTTGTGTAAATAACGTTTTGTTTGGAAGGAAAAATATATTTTTACTTTTCGCTGTAACAGATGTTTTAAGCATGTAAAGTAATAGGTACTAGAAAATATGGTAAATAAATAAGCTCGGAGACAATTTTAATAGAACATTTTTGTCAGTAGTTGAAGGAATGACTGAAACCACACCCATTTTCAATGCGATTTCACGAGGAATCTCCAAATGATTACGCGCTGTATACCCATTATAATTACTATCCATGATGATAAGTAACTTATGCAACGAAAGAACCAAAATAGTTAATTACACTGATTCATCATCACAGGCTTTTCTCAATATGAGAAGGATCAAGCTACAGAGCATCAGCAGACCAGGTACGTATAGTGGTATCTTATCAGAATAGTATACGATATAACTCTTAGACATGCAGGTTTCTTCGCGATGTTTGTCATCATCGTTTACCGAGTGAGGACGTTATAACGAACCTACAAAATTAAAATTAACATTATGATATCAATTTCATAATGACAATTGAGTAGGTACAATTATAATACAGAAGTGGCGCTTGTAATAAATAGCGAATGCTTAATTCCGAATGGAATGATACAATAAGTGATGCATCCCTATAAACACTTTGTAAACATCGCATGTTTCATATCCTTGTCATTGCTTGTTTTATTCCGCTCGACGATTTTATTTCTCTTACCTAACCAGCGGATGATTTTAAAGATATTTATGTTATCGTTTCATGTTTGTTGATGAGTTTCTAGGCACGAGGCCATTATGAAATGAGACCTCTTTGCTAATTTTGCAAGCGAGTCTTTTTCAAAAAACATGTGTTATTTGTTCTGCATAATTTTTTCTCGACGTCTGTATTAATGTTGCGTAGGTAAACTCACTCAACTGAAATATTAACTTATTAAGATTATAATTGTTTGTGAGTTCGGTCATGATGCGTTGTTGTTTCTCGGAGTAACACGGGATTTAGGAATGCGCTTCGTATTCAATGCGTTCGTGCATTTATGTACATTTTATTTTATAAGGCATTATTTTAATAACTTGAATTTTATTAAAATGGATATATTTATGGATGCAGAAGACGCAATTTAAGCAAAGCTATAAATTACACATGATTTTTTGATATTACAACAACAAGCTTTAGTTGAGAGCCTAGCCGTAGCTGATAGATACCTGTGATGCCATCCGCCTCTTATTCACACGCTACCAACTCCAAAAAAGTAATAAAAAATGTGAAGCAATTTTATAGCATCATCCTTTTTCTCCTTTCAAAATGGAAGGAAAAATGAGACCGAAGTAGAGGTATATTATGCATCGAACACTATTACTAACCGTACACAACAGTCAAACACTCCTAATTTACGTGAACTGACTGGACTGATGAATGTGAAATTTGTGCCCAAATGCAGACTAACCATGGCAGACAATGAATCGATTGCAAACCAGTTCTAAAAGGTCTGCTTAACTCTTAATATTGTGTCTGTTACACCAGAATTTTACCGAGTGCCTAGTTTATAAAAATATGCACGAATATCTTGATTCATAAAAAGTACAAAAACAGATTCCACTGCCTACGCGACTTGCATAGCTAGCCGCTTTGTCCAACGCTCCGTACATATCTTGAAACATTAATCGCTATGCAAAAATATTCTCTTTTTAATGCAGTTTTAAAATATATTCGCGATAAAAGATATTTTTGCATCAAACCAGTCGCATGCTAACCTTAGTATTTCCGTTACAACATTCTGATAAATGTAATTATACCATTCCATTGTTACCGGCTAATATAACTTGATCACAACGTTGAGGAAATGAAAAAGTGAGTATAGAGGTTAATATGCACAGGCTACTTTTAGCACTCGAGTCGGTGAAATTGTTGGTTTTTGAACACTAATTTCTATTGGTTGATAACAGAGCCATCAGATTATCAGTCATACGGACTGTATAAACAAAACATATGCCGCATTCGGCACGCCGATAAATTTTGCGGCGGGATATACAGATATAGTTTAGAAACACTCAATTTACTGTCCTTCAATGAAATACCAAATGGGACAATCAAATGCTGAAGTGACAGAGGACTGGTCATATTTGTCGCAGAATACACAATTGTTGGACTGGATGTATTCCGGATTGAAGACTGCGTCTTGGCAATCGTACCGTAGGACACCCTACTGCTATGTGGAGAGGCGATCTACGTAAGGTGGCTGGCAGCGGCTGGACACGACGAGCATTGTGGGACCGATATCAAATAGTAAGTATAACAGCAGGTAGTTTATGATGATGGATAAATGCAGAAAAGAACTCATTAACCCTAAACTAACCAATTAAGTACATAATTGCTAGCCGCCGATGTTAAAAGTAGTGTGTGCTTAGGCCTCAAATTATTCAAGTTCTTGATTCCTTGACTTATTCACACGCAATCGACTCTAATATTCCTTTGGGTTTCATTGTTAGTCCATTAGTTATTTCCTTTTTGCTCGGTGGATCGTTGCTATTTGTTAATGTTAGCTTCCCTACAAAGAAATATAACCTAAGGCATAGAAGTAACACTAAATAACAACAGCGGTTGCTATGATTGATATCTTCTTTCTAATGGCACATGCAGTATGATAGAAAGAGCTGTCGATAGGTTTAGCAGCACGCTCTTATAGCAGCCGCATGGTAGGCAAACAGTAGACAAAACATAGAGTTAGGAAACCGAGTGTTGTTCGTAACAGTGATGATTTATCGATAAATATTTTTGGTCAAATGTCTAACTTTAGAATGTGTCGATATATTTAAGCCGTAGAAGTAAGCAACTAAAATATTGAAATTGTAGTTTTTGCTGTCGACGCAGGACAGTGCTTTGCAAAGACTTGCCAGACAGTCAGTACTAAAATAATTCACGTGTTTAATTGTTCGTTTTAGCCATAAAATCTTTTGACAAAAAGTATTCATAAATTAATGAGCGATGCGTGGCGATGAGATGCTAAGAAACTGTCACTTAGATTATGTATTGTACGAATTATACCAGATTGGCTAATGCGGCACGGCAGGCTTTGGCAATTTGTTTGCGTCGCATCATATCTCGTTGCTTGCTATCGCTAACGTTGGACACTGCTCGATTTTTTTAGAGTTGTAGGTAATCCGACTGCCACGCCGAAGCTTGCGGGTTTGATTCCCGCTCAAGTCAAACATTTGTGTGCATGAATATGGATGTTTGTCTTGGTCTGGATGGTACTATGTATAATATGTAATATATTTACAGAAAAGTATATATGCATGTTTATCGATTGTCTTGTACTCGCAGTACAAGATATGCTTAGTTTGGGACCAGATAATGTTGTGTGAATGTGAAAGAATATTATATTTTATGGTAGAATATTATGTAGCGGACTACAAGGCAAAACGTCTTTGATCAGTCAGGATAGCACTAATATGATAAATAATATAGAAGTAGGTAGATTAATTAAAATCGTTGTAATTATTATATTTTATTAATATGTTCAAACTAAAATTACACACTTTTTGTTTAGCTTTGGATAAATAATTCTACCGGGTGTGCAATGTCCGGGCATAAATGTAATGTAGGCAGAGCTTTCGGTTTTAAACGACGCCAGGTGCTTTCTGTCTTTAAAAACAGTCTTTCTCAAAATGACGTGAACAAATACGGTGGTACTTCTGCTAAATCAAACTAGGCCGTCCAACGGCATTTATCCAACGTTTTCTTGTGACGTCATTAATAGGCAACCTGTAATATAAAACACCTTCTTAATAATAAAAAATGCTACTCACATCCCTAATCCATCTACTATTTTATAGATGTAAAAATGTAAGCCTACACACGCGCGTACACTGGAACACTTGGCTTTAGGTTAATAGACGCTACTTTTAAGGTAGGTATCTAAGTAAATTATGTACATTAAACTGCGCTTACTATCAAACGCGCGATAGAAAATTAGACCGCTGGACGTCTTTGTTTATTGCCAACTTAGCAACCGCGGCTACCCGCTGTCGCTTCCAGCGACAGTTTTACATTCATGTCCGATAGTTAGTTTCCGTATTTATCCCTCAATGAAAAAACATTGATATCTCCTTTCACTGTCAAATCCCATCACTAAGGCTATTAAATCAATAAATGTACAAAATAACAATTTGTGAGTTAAATTCATAACACATACGTATGCAAGCTGTTCCTTTGATTTGCAACACAATGATATTGTGTAAACTTAACACTCATTATAGAATTAATACGAGAAAAGTAAATAAATTTGTAAGAAAATTCCGACTCACTGCTAGAAGATAAAGTTTCTCCTGTTATTTCCGTTCCGAGAATAGCGGCATCTACATCCCGATATCACATACTCGATGTGTATTAATTAATGAGTACACTATTTAATTATTATAAGCTTACTTACTATTTAAATGCAAAAAAGTTATTAAAAATGTAAACACAAACGCCCAACAAATTTTACACTGATGACAGATCACAGCACGGCTATTTAGAGAATGTAGTCAAAGATATGAGTACCTATGTAAAGAGTCTTTGCCTCTTTAAATGACACGCGTAATTTGACGTTATGATTAACCAACTAAGACCAACTGACATTACATGTTGCACGTTCGGTATAAGGAAATTTATAGGGCATGTTCCCTCTAGTCTAAACGTCCAACCTCTTTGGCTTCCCTACATTGCACGCCCCGATTCGCTCCGACGCGACGCCTCGACGTCATCCGAAGTTAGGCTCAGCGCAGATAAAACGGAGCGCAGCGGAGAGGATTTTATTAACGCACTTGAAAATAAACTATATTTTTTTTACAATAAAGTGCATAAATGCTTGAACCTAACAAAAAACATTCGCGCGTCCTCGAAGATATGCGGGAATCCTCGCGCGGCATCGAGTCGGCGCCCGCATCGTAGTGAGTCATGGCGCGCAATGTAGGGTCGTTGACGGTTTTGTATCAGCTGTGTGGAATTCAAAGCATGTGCAAAAATTGCAGAACTTAAAATCGATATTGTGGCTAAACTACTGCACCGATATAATTTATTTTTGGTAAAAGGCTTCAGAATGTTGTACGCTTTGCCTCTGTTCAAAAAGTGCCCCTATGGTAGCGCCACCCTGTATAAAAAAAAGAAAAGCTAATATTCTGTAAAATCGTGTACGGATATAAAACAAGCTTATCGCTAGTGAGATTACGATAATAAATGAATATTTGAAACTTTTGAAAGATGGACTAAGTCAGTAATACATATGTAAAACTCTTTAATTGTTAAGACTTACAAAACCGATCGTCATAAAGCGGTTATAACTAATGCATTTTCACATTGCATCTTAAATTTTTGTCGAATGGCCACGTTCAAAAACGGACCTTTTTTAAATTTTCGATACATGCGAGTATAGTGCTGATAAACATTAAAAACATAATTATTACACCTTTGTAACTGTGATAAGCCCGTATTGTAGGAACTTTTCGAGCGACAATTGGTAACATCATAAACTAGCTGTTCTGTTTATTCCATACATACATACACACGTAGATACTATATTTACTTAATAACTAGCAGCAATTTGCAGCGCGATCGTTTGCCGATGATACAAAGTTTGACAAAGACGATACGAGTATGGGAGACGTGAACCTTGTGATGTTTGACTATAACTCTTTAAGGTAAACACAGTAAATACGGCATTAAGTATCTTCATTTTGAAGACTCTCGATCGCCTCACTGCTCGACACTACGCCAAGTGTTGTGGTTTCGATCCCCATACGAGACAACACTTTTTGTGATCGACAAATTATTGATTCGAGTCTGGGCGTACTTTTGTCCGTTGGTTGTATGTATGTTTGTAAAATGCCCAAATTTTAGCTCGTCAGTAGCTAAAATTTTTGGTTAAACCCCGGACATAATATGAACAGGTATAACAAAACCGGACAAAACCAATGAAAGAAGACAAATGACAGTTATTTATGTATATGCCATAGGTAAAACATGGAGTAATTGGTTGTTTAATAAGTAAAGGTTTGTTTGTATGGTAAACGCAATTTCAGCGTCTTATCCATCAACTTCGTTCTTTGTTTTCCATAATGGATAATAAATAACCATCTTTTCAGTGCATCAACGACATTGTCCCACAGGTAATATATAATACCGTGTAGTACATAATAATGAGTTATATGTATATTTACGTCAGTATATTCAATTAGATGAACCAGGATTTCTTTTGATTCGACCATCCCGTCAAGTGAAATACAAGACATACCGCCTATTATTATGATATAGGTATACTATTGATACTTGAAGGAAGCGATAGCCTAGTGGAGATACCAACAGACTGCCATGCAGAGGGTATCGGGTTCGAATCCACGGCGCGCAACACTGACTTTTCGAAGTTATGTCCGTATTAAATTGTTAATTATCACTTGCCCCGTGCCTCGGAGAGCACATTAAACCACCGGTCCCGACTGTTATGAAGATCTTTAACAGTCGTTACCGGGAGTCAGTACCCTCAAATAAACTGATACTGGTTTAAACCATGGAATGGAATATCGCTATCCCTTTGGGTTGCGGAGATCAGAAGCCAGTCGCTCTGTGGAAAAGTTGAGATTATGTAATATCTGGTTAGACCAGTAAGCGGACCCCGGGCTCCAAGGCGTGTAAGTCTTGGATGCAACCGGGATAACGCTAAGACAATGATGATGATTATAATATTGTATGCTATAACAGGATGTCCGCAGCTACGACGGCACATTACTTTGGTCACGATCACGCGGGAATTTCGGTAAACCTCTTCGCACCTTTACAGTCCCCAATGAACACGGATGCCAAATTTCAGTATTTTGCACCCACTAGTTTTAGCTGTGCATTGTCTGTCAGTCAGTAACGTAAGAATTTTATCAATACAGATCAAATCTAACAACTCAAGTTTATGTGCTCAATTTCTTGTAAATTTCTATTAGTAAAAAGGCTCACACTAAGAATTGCAGCAGATAGTTACGTAAATGATTATCAGCTCCATAAGTTTTCCGACATCGGCATCATTCGTTCTACACATTCGTATAGAAACTTTGGTAATAATTGCGTAGCATGTTCTGTCTCTAAATTTTGTTGCTGTATTGAAGCAGTTGAGTTCATTTTTGCTTCATCATCTATCTATCTATCATTAGAATTATTATTTTCTAATAAAAATATGTTCAAGCAAATAAGTCTCCAAAAGCGAAATCAGAAATGAAATAAACATTATTTTTAAATAAAAAAGAAACCGACTTCAAAAAAGACTAAGGAACTAAAAAACAAAAAATTATTGGTTTTGGAGCAAAAATTTTTGGAGTCGGCGCCAAGCCAAGTATTTCTGATCTGACTATAAAACCACTACATATTTTTATATAACTTTCGTTGTTGATAGAATAGGTACTTTGTAATTTAGTTACTTTTTGGCGTAAGGGTTTGGTACCGACTCCAAAAATTTTTGCTCCATAACCAATATTTTTTTGTTTTTTAGTTCCTTAGTATTTTTTGAAGTCGGTTTCTTTTTTATTTAAAAATAATGTTTATTTTTTGCTTTTTAGTGGTATACTAATAAAAATAGAAATAGGTGGTAAGTAGGTATATAGTATAGTGTAGGTGGTACATGATGGGGATGCCTGCCTTACGTGCCTCAATTATGAAATGTAGACATGTACCTTTCTGGCAATTTCAAGTATTTTTTGTTTTCAACTAACTAGCCTAAACACGTTCGTTTCAGTTCCATCATAAGATCCCGGAAATCATCCAGTACCAAAGTGTTTGCCAAGACAAAACAAACGAGCCTAAACACGATGAGATTGCGTTATTGTATTACAAAGATCCCATGGCCACCGTCCTGATCTATCATCAGAGTTTGGTAAACATTCAGCTCTAAAGTCCATGAAAAGACGAATCCAACGAGCCCAAACTCAATGGGATTGCGTCTTTGTATTACAAAGATTCCATGACCACCTTCCTGCTCCATCATCAGACCCTCGAAAAAATCCAGTACCAAAGTCTATGTAAAGACCAATCAAACGACTCTAATCTTGATGAGATTGGGTTACCTTCCAGCTCTATCATCCGACCATGGCAATCATCCAGCATCAAAGTCTATGTAAAGACGACTCAAACGAGCCCAAACTCGATGGGATTGCGTAATTGTATTACAAATATCCCATGGCCAACTTCCTGCTCTATCATCAGAGTTTGGTAAGCATTCAGCACTAAAGTCCATGTAAAGGCGAATCCAACAAGCCCAAACTCAATGGGATTGCGTCTTTGTATTACAAAGATCCCATGGCTAACTTTCTGCTCCATCATCAGACCCTGAAAAACATCCAGTACCAAAGGCCATGTAAAGACGAAACAAACGACCCTAAACTCGATGAAATTGGGTTATTGTATCACAAAGATCTCATGGTTACCTTCCAACTCTATCATCAGACCATGGAAATCATCCAGCATCAAAGTCTATGTAGAGACAACTCGAACGAGCCCAAACTCGAAGGCATTGGGTTGTTATCGTCAAATCGCTTCAAGTGTGCTTATAAAATTTGAAGAGTTCCTTCGAATTTTTCAGGATTCCATGATCAAATCCTGACCTGATGATCATGGGACCAACTAGGAAGTATACTCTTTCAATCAAAACGAGAATTTTTGAAATCGGTCCAGGCGTCTTAGAGAAATCGGGGAACATACATAAAAAAAAAGATTCCGACGAATTGAAAACCTCCTCCTTTTTTTGAAGTCGGTTAAAAAGCTAGAAAGAGATTCATATCAAAATGATGAACAGACTTACCCCGCTGTAAAGCAGGTGGAAATTCATAGTTACATTTGGCTCGGCTTTACACCGAAACCGTAGGGTTCTTGGCGACTTGGGAAGGATTAATGGAATGGACTGTATTAGGGCGAGTTCTGGGTCGCCTAGAAAGGAATAAGGGAAGAGGAGATGGATACGGGAGGAGGTGATTGAGTGGGTATAGGATATTTCAAGGATGGAAGGCACTTACCTTATACAACCTTCTTCGTTTCTTTTCCTCCTGGTGTTTTCGTGATGCAGCTGCTTGTTTTCACTTCACTCACGAGCGGGTTTTCCTTAGTGGAAGCGGTAAATCACATACAGCGGTGCGGCGCGGAGCGGTATCGAGACGGCGTTCTTAGCGAGCGGAATGTTCTAGACTGTCACTCGCGTCGACGAATCGCGTCGACGAATCAGGCGAAGGCAGTGCCCTTCCAGGGAGTGGGATAGAGCGGGACGGAAATATGGTATCGCTCGCACTAGACGTGGAACGATTGATCTTGATGCGATTAGTTATATATAGGAAGGTAGATGGCGCTACCATATCCCCCCGGCCCTAAAGGGTTGCCTTTAAAAAAAATAGAATTGAACTTACCTATGTTGGGTGTACTACCGCATAACCCATCAATAGGCTAAGACAGCGATATGACAATAAAATTAATCTAAACTAACTTTAGCGAAAACTACAAACGCAATAATAGCGAAAACTACTAACTAAATACTTAAACTAAGAGGTAGGTCCAACTTCAGGCTAGATCTCACTGAGTTGGAAGCGGACGCGAGTTGATCAGTGCCTCGACTTGTGCAAGGACAGTTAAAGGCTCTTCGTAAGAGAGGATCTGTTGACCTATAACTTTGAAGAGATGCGTTTTAATTACTTTGACCATGCTTGCCCAACATCCACCGAAATGTGGTGATGCTGGTGGAATAAACTTCCAGTCAATATGATCTATGGAGAGTTCTTCCTGAAGACGAGTACGATAACCCGCGACGTGATTGAAACAAGTAGCGGGAACAAGTTCAATCAATTTACTAACGCGGTTGGCGACAAAGTCTGCCAGCGGTAAGGAGAAGAATAAATCCAAGCGAGCACTACCTTGGAGTCGGAAAATGCGTATATTTATTAATAGAGTAGTGGGGCAAAACTGTGTCTTGAACCTTGTGGAGCAACTGAGACAGCAGAAGGGCCGCGCACAACTCCAGTCTTGCAACCGAAATGGTTTTAACAGGCGAGACCTTAGACTTGGCACAAACTCACTGCACCGAGTAGTTAGAACCAATGCGGACTTGCAGATATACGACTCCGCCGTAAGCACGTTCGCTGTCGTCAGCGAAACCTATTAAGTTGACGGTACATCCATCTACCAACCCAAGATGACGCGGAATAAACTTGATTGAGCGCGGTAAGCTCAATACAAAACTGGCCCCAAACGGCGACAATATGGTCAGGGGGTGTTGCATCCCACTCACACTTTGATAGCCAAAGCTCCTTGATCAAGAGCTTGGCGTACAAAATTGTGGGAGCCACAAACCCATTATGTCCCATAGTCGAGCCACTGTGGACAGCATAGTGCGCTTGGCGCACTTATCATCTGGTGGTGAGACGTCAAACCGAAAACTATCACAGGATTTGTCCCAGCGTAAACCGAGAACCTTATGCGGTACAGACTTCTCAAACTCAATGTCTGGAGAAGCTTTATGAGAATCTGGTATGCGTGCGAGAACCTCCTAAGAGTTGCTTGTCCATTTGACAAGATCAAACTGGCCTCGCTTGAAAAGCTGAATAAGCTCTTCACAAAGCGAAATTGCTAGCGGAGCGGGTATGACATTACAGGCAATGTCATCTATATACAAAGCGGATGTGTAGTATAGTATAGTGTAGCGTAGCGTAGCTTAGCATAGCATAGCGTAGCATAGCATAGCATAGCATAGCATAGCATAGCATAGCATAGCATAGCATAGCATAGCTAATTAGTGCTTTATCTTACACACAGTTTTAGCACCCACCTTGATCTCTTGAAGAGCAGAACAACAACAAGACGTAATACAATGAGAAGTATGTAACGTAGGTACGGTACCCATAATCACATACCCAAGTACCGTCTCAATAGCGGGCGGTAAATCATATCGCTCACTACGTACTATTTTAGTTAGTAGCAAGTGCGGAAATATTGAAGCTCCGATCAAAAGATCAATGCCTGCCGGATTCGCAAACTCCGCGTCGGCTAACGGCAATGACTCGAGATGAGTGAGTGATGCTACGTCTACATTAGCGTTCGGTAATGCGTCCGTGATACGCTCCACGATAAGCGAAGAAATGTTAAAATTAATATTCCTATCAAAACGCGAATGTATTTTAATATCTACGGAACCCTTGCAATGCTTTTCTGATCCGCCTATCCCTTTGACGGTTGAGTTAGTATTTTTAAAGTTATTCCACAATCCTTCCATTACGACACAGCAGAACAACAACAAGACGTAATACAATGAGAAGTATGTAACGTAGGTACGGTACCCATAATCACATACCCAAGTACCGTCTCAATAGCGGGCGGTAAATCATATCGCTCACTACGTACTATTTTAGTTAGTAGCAAGTGCGGAAATATTGAAGCTCCGATCAAAAGATCAATGCCTGCCGGATTCGCAAACTCCGCGTCGGCTAACGGCAATGACTCGAGATGAGTGAGTGATGCTACGTCTACATTAGCGTTCGGTAATGCGTCCGTGATACGCTCCACGATAAGCGAAGAAATGTTAAAATTAATATTCCTATCAAAACGCGAATGTATTTTAATATCTACGGAACCCTTGGAATGCTTTTCTGATCCGCCTATCCCTTTGACGGTTGAGTTAGTATTTTTAAAGTTATTCCATAATCCGAGGCGTTTGAAGCATTCCGATGTTATTAGATTGGTCTGAGATGCGCTATCTAGCATACAACGTACCATGTGCGGCGACCCATTAACATCATATACGATAACTTGCGCTGTCGCTAACAGTACCGTCTTAGACGCCGTACTCTGCGTTTTGGCCCTGCGCGGATCATTATAGATGCGCGAGTGCCGTCCTCGCGTGCGCGTCGCCTGCGCAATGGATGTCATACACAACGATACTTCTTCGCCCTCAGACGCGGAAGGCGCAGCTACCGTGTTCTGCACTTACGACGTACTCGTAAGTGTGTCAAGGTTAGCGGCTTGACTTGACAACCGGTTATTTTTATCATAATGTAACAGTGTATGATGTTTTTGTTTACACGAGCGACATCTCGTTCTACTGGAACAATTACTCGTTTTATGTTTTATGCTTAAGCAATTAATGCAAGCTTTGTTATCTTTTACGCTTTTAAAACGAGCAATTGGATTTAAATCATTAAACGTGGGACACTTATAGTAATGGTCGTGCACTATATTACTGCACAGACACTTCTGTGAATTATTACTATTAGATTCCGAACATGTTACGTAAGATTGTGGATTAGGGACTGAGTTATTATTACTATTTCGCGATTTATTCAACCTTTGTTGTTGTTAGTGTTAGACGGGCCAGGTGAACCAGACTGCGTATTATGAAATATTCGACACTGATCTTTGATGAACGAAATAAAACTATCTAGTGTAGGTATTTTATTATTGCGTTCCGTCATCTCGAATGCGCGAATTTTATCAGTGTCAAACTTTTTTAAAGCGAGTTGAAGCAACATAAAGTCGGAAAGATCTTCTAATTTTAAATTCCTAAGAGAATTAACCGCGGTTACGAAGTTATCAATAAACAGCTGGAAATTCGAGACAGACGCGTTGCTGGACAGTTTGAGATTTAAAGCTTGGTCAAAGTACGTAGACGCTAGAACGCGCGTGTCTTGATATCTGTCAAGTAGTGACTGAAATATGACCTGATAATTCTCAGCACTGGGTGTGACACCTGCAAATACGGACTGGGCCTTCGGTGACAGTTTACCTATTAAATAGTACAACCTGTCAGCATCTGTCAGAGAACCATTATCGTGCACTGTAGACTTAAAACTTGCATAGAATAACGGCCAATTTCGTATATCTCCGTCAAACGACATAATCTCGATTGGCGGTAATCTCGGTTTGCGGGCAACGGGCTCTGCTGAACATTTACCCTCCAATTGCGATTGTATACGCTTAATAATACAATAAAGATCTTTGAATGAGGTATACGCCTGATAGTTCGGTTTTTCATCAGGATTGATAGAAAGTAATCTTGCGTTATAATCGTCTAACAACTTATGAAAATCTGTTCGAATACTATCTACTGTTATACAATAACTGAGAAATGCTTCGCTATTACCGTCAGACATAGATGCGGTTTTTGAGCATTCATATATGTTTTGGATGCGCTCAAATAAAATATTGCGTTTCGCTTCTAAGATTGTCATCTCTTTGTCTTCCGACACGCGTGACTTCTTTTGTTGTGACATGCTTACGTAAGTATAAGCTAATGAGACCGAAACAAAATAAGAATGTCTAATGTACCTATTATTTTACCTAAGTAGGCTAAGTAGGCAACACCTTAGAGCCGAGGAATTAAAGTTGATTGAAATATGAGATTTATAAGACAACTATGATAGTTGCAGAAATAATAATTTAATAAGTAGGTAGCTACATAAAAGTTTACCTACTAATGCGGGCGGAAATAACCATGTGACGGTTATGTGAATATATTAGGAGTACAGCTAGGTGCTATAACTGCCTAGGTATAGCGGTATAACGTATAAAACGTAAATGAATCCGGCTCGAAGGACCAAAAAAAAATGGCTCGGCTTTACACCGAAACTGTAGGGTTCTTGGCGACTTGGGAAGGATTAATGGAATGGACTGTATTAGGGCGAGTTCTGGGTCGCCTAGAAAGGAATAAGGGAAGAGGAGATGGATACGGGAGGAGGTGATTGAGTGGGTATAGGATATTTCAAGGATGGAAGGCACTTACCTTATACAACCTTCTTCGTTTCTTTTCCTCCTGGTGTTTTCGTGATGCAGCTGCTTGTTTTCACTTCACTCACGAGCGGGTTTTCCTTAGTGGAAGCGGTAAATCACATACAGCGGTGCGGCGCGGAGCGGTATCGAGACGGCGTTCTTAGCGAGCGGAATGTTCTAGACTGTCACTCGCGTCGACGAATCGCGTCGACGAATCAGGCGAAGGCAGTGCCCTTCCAGGGAGTGGGATAGAGCGGGACGGAAATATGGTATCGCTCGCACTAGACGTGGAACGATTGATCTTGATGCGATTAGTTATATATAGGAAGGTAGATGGCGCTACCAACATTCTTAGATGTAATATAGATAAGTAGCCTCGATCCGTTCCATAAAAATTGTTATCATGCATCGTGCTTTCGACAATAGAAAACTCGCAAATGACTCTCTCTGAATGACAATGAAGTGTTCTATGCGTCTCTTTGTATACCTTTGTGTTACACAGTGACATGAGCAAGGTAAAAACATCAATACTCAAAGGAGACGCTAATGGACTACCACGCATATGAAATAATGTTTGGTACTTCAGCGAGCATCTCTGACTTTTAACTTTCAAGTTTGTTAAATTGTTAATTATTTTTACTCCATGCCAAAGAAAGCCTGTCAAACGCTGGTCAAGACTTACATGCAGTTTTTTTGTCAGTCGTAACAATGTATTAGTGTTCTCAAATATTCTGACATTGACCTTGAAATTCATAGAATGTTGCTTTATATTTATTTATTTATAAATGTGAAACTGCAGGAGTCCGTCAAAAAGCTAATATTATGATCCCGTGAGAATTTCGGGCAATCCCTTCTTATTGTACCCCTACACTCCCAAAGAAAAATACATTATGTCAAATTTCAGCTGTTTGCGGCCAATAGCCTCGGCTGTGTCTGTCAGTCAGTCAGTAACACAAGAACTTTTCACATTCAGAGTTAGTAAATGTTTTAAAATACAAACTGCACGTAAACTAATACCGTTTCTCAGAAGGCTCTTAAGTAAATAAAATACTTTAAGACTACATGGCGTCATTTAAATCATGAATTGTATGCCGAATCCAAACATTTTACAGCATTGTAAACCAAATTAGTTGGTTCGCGGCGAAAGCATGCAATACATGGCTATATTGGAGTTTATCGGTCCTGCAAATCGCACAAGTATAAAGGTTATTGTGGGCACTTGCCGTAAAAGGCTACGGATAATTCTATTGTCTCTACAAAAATAGAGTTGACCGAGTGCGTGTTGTCATCAGCCAAGTCTATTGTTTAAATGAAATGATTATACTTGGAATGAGATCAATGACTGCTACTAATGCCGAGGCTTGGCCGTAGGCTTTTGGGAATATTTTGTAAAATTGTTACCTTGTGGTATTAAAATCCATGTGTCTACGTAGCGTTCGTAGCGTGACTTGGCTTGGCGTTCGTTGATTCGGTCATTAGATTGACAACGTAAAGAAGCGTTTGTAGAGGTTATCTTTTGGGTAGATGACCACTCGTTGTGGCATTGGCAGCAATCAGAGTACTGATGTGTATCGCAGGGCACGTAAAGCTGGTACTAGAAGAAGGTTCTGGTTCTGTGGACGCTCCAAGATGTCCGATCCTAAGTTAGCTTTAGGGTATCTGTTCATTGCGCCTTGTATCATGGCCGTGTCAGGCACGGAAAAGTATTGTCGAAGACTAAAGTGCACACTAAACTTCTGGAGTCAACAGCTATCACAATCATCTTCCTAGTGTTAACCCGGTTTCAACCTGGGGTCCACTTACTAGTCTGAATATTAGCATTTCCACAGAGCAACTGCCTACCGGATAGCGATATTCCATCACTCCCTATGACGACTGTCAAAATTTTCATGACAGCCGAGACCAACGTGCTCTCCGAGCCACGGGGCAAGCGATAATAAACAACTCAATACGCACATAATTACGATAAGTCGCGCGCCGTGGATTTGAACCCGATACCATCTGCATGGTAGTCTGTTGGTATCTCCACTAGGCTATCGCTGCCTTGAATCAACAGCTGTCATACCTACATAAAATACGTTTACTCAATTTGTTACCGATTTGTTTTCGCATAGTACTCGTTCACTACTGTGTTTAATTAATGATGGCGGAACAATGTTGTGGACGCTAATACAGTCATCGCCATACAACGTAGGTGACGTATACGACGTACGCCTCTTCCAATTTGTATCCATGGCGCACTATCCCACATTGGCCAAACGGGTCGGTATAGGGTTTTCTGTCTCTTCACAAATATATTATTTACTTCGTGTGTTCACTTGAATAGCCTCTCATGACACTCACTAATTTAAATGGTATAGTGACACCTAACTCACAAACTGGGCTAATAAAATAAGGGACTGCAAATCAGTCTAATATAATGACTTTTCATTGACATAAAAGATGAAGTCAAATGCTCGAATGACATTGATGACATCATGGCACAGTCGTATGATACGTGGTATCGAGCAGACACCTTTAGACGAATCACTCATGCCTCTATCTCAAAGCTATCTCACTGAGAAAACACACACACACACACACCCATGGGTTACTCAAACAACTTGCAGGATATTGCACGCTTGATACCGCTCTGTTTTGTTTTCATTGGCAAAGTGACAATGGAGCCTTTGTAAGGCCTATGTTAGGAATTACGCTGTGTGGTACCGTTAAGTTAATGCTGGCATATTTTTAGAAGAGGTTTGTGGTTAGCTAATAAGCAAAAGAGTTATAACAGTAAATTATTGCGATTAAGACCCGTTATAATAAAATTGTATGATATTTACGAATCGAGAAAGTTTAGTTTAAAATCGATGAATTTAAAAAAGTGGAAATGTTGGTACCAGACTCTTGTATTTTCAGTTCGATGAGTAACAAAAGGCACTGCATTGCCTAAATGAAACAAAAAAAAGCGCTGAGCCATACCTAAGTATAAAGCTCCACGCTAATCTTTATCTGCTATATTTTAATCTAGCTGTTTCCCGCGGTTTCACCCGCATCCTGAGGGAACTACTTCGCATACCCAATAAATTTATAGCCAAAGTTACTCCTTGGTATATCAGTTATCCGCCAGTGAAAGTCCCGTCAAATTCGGTTCAGTCATTCCAGAGATTAGCGAGTACAAACAGACAGACAGACAAAAATAAAAAAAAAATAATTTCGTTATATGTGCCGTGTATAAATCCATATGCATTTAGTAAAAATCGGTTATTTTAATATTACAAACAGACAATTAAATTTTAGTTATGTGTATAGATTATTGCCTTGGAGCCCAAGGTAGGCATTTTTCCAGATTTGATAGAATATTATCTGTAAAGAGGAACTTATCAGTTGTATATAGTGCTATTGTTATTATACCGGTAAACACGACTGTGTTCGTATTATTTTAAAGAAGTCGATTCTCCATAAATCTGATGGATAATAATTTATAGTAAAGAACTTTTGAAAAAGATTGAGTCAGTCTCAATGTGTTGGTCCAAATGGGAATAAAATAAAACACCCAAGATCTATGGCATTCCAAACAAAACGTGACCACTAGATTTACAGCGACAGGTACAAAAGCTGCAATTTATAGCTGGCAACGACCGGCGAAAAATTGTTCAGGAAAATTGAAATTGAGACTACCTTTAAAAGGAGATAGCGCATATCGCTTGATCACAAAAGAAAAGGACTTATACAAGGATCATTCTTGATACACGATTTGATTAATCATGTGGTTTGTCAAAGCAGGCGATATTTTGTCCAGGTCTTTTTCTTCTGTTTGAGTGTGTAGCCAACCTAGGTGTCGGAGTATATAGACCGCTCAAAGGACTTTGTCCTGAGAAAAGAACCGGGACCGACGTTCTACGAAACACGGTAACGCTCTGATGCAAATGCCATAACTTCGCCAATCTATTGAACTGCAAGGCTAGTCATGCTATGAACGCTCAGGCCAATATGGTCTGTGTATTAATATCTGGTTTCTAATTTATTATACTTAGTGTCAAACATTGACGAGCGTTGAAAACACGTTTATATTAATTTTGAACGGGTTTATATTAAAAAGTAAATCGGTGACATATGTATTTTATGACTTTTATCGATGTATTAGTTATGTCTACATGCGATAAAATAAAAAAATCACCACTTTTTAGTAATTAAAATAATTTTATCAATGTTCAATAATTGGCGCGAAATTTTTGCCGACGGCGAAACATTTTTTGGTGTAACATTTCTTGGTATGCTTTCAATAAATGAACTAACTCTTAGCTTATAATTTGATTATATACACCTAGAATATATTATTAATTTATCATTTAATAAGTTATTTACTTAAATATACTCATTTACAACCCAAAATAACATAAACGGCTATCATTAACTTCGCGCGCCGTATCGCGTACCGCACGGGAACAATTGACGTTTTGTGTAATGGTTTATTTAATCTAAATAAACCATTACATTACTGTTGCTATGATTTTAACTAGGGAATGTATTGAAGTAAGAATTTAAACAAAGAACAAGGCAAGTCGCCGTAGAGTGAACAGCTACAAAACTAAAAACACCACAATTGCTCACTCTAAAAAGGTGCATGTATTATTATAGCAAAAAAGGGACAAAAGTTACCTGGATTCACTCGACGGATATTGATTCAAAGGGACAAAAGTCACTGAGGTTCCTTTGGGCGGATATCTAGTGCAGTATTGAACTTGTTGCGTGATAATTTGTAACAATATATTTTTTTGTAAATGTATTCCACCAGCTTCCATAAGTCGTGGAGCAGGTGCAGTGGTGTCAAAATGGTCATCATTGATAGTCCTATGACGATAATATAACGTCAAGAATCAATAATTATATTTTGGGATAACTTACACACGGTCCAAATTAATCCTTAACCATGCAGAGCCTATCCCTTGTGTGACATATTTATGCTTTTAAATGTGTCAAAATAAATCATAAATGTATTTTTCTTTTCATTATAAACAAATAATTACGTTCATTACAAAATATTTCTGTTTGCGTCACTAACTTATAGAGTAATAGGCCAGACAGAAATTATGAAAAATTGCTGGTGTCACACCCGTGCGTTGAAAACATATTTAGGCTATGATTCCACTGCTGTCATAAACATAAAAAAATTAAAGTATCAACAATTAGACCAACCGGGTCTCTTGCAAATATCGCAGCCCCAGGACGAAATAATCCATAATATCTACATTTCTTTGACTTACCCAGCTAATCAAAGTATCTTACCTTGCGGTTGACAATTCGCGTTTGCTCTGAAAACAGACCGAAAGTGGCGAAAAAACCCTTTTTGAAGGCCGATATCGAAAGCGAATACACTGAAATTCAAATAAAGGCACGTTTCACGTTATTTCAGACTGTTTGACGTGATCTCTGACGATTAATCCAACACGCGATAACAAATCTTATCAAGAAAGAAAAGGGTCGGTTTTAGCTTGACTAAAAGTATTTATTTTAGGAGTTAAATTATCTTAGGGTTGTAATTCACAATCTTTCTCGGTCCTGTACAGAGTTTGAATTTTGCGAATAAAAAATTTAAGGCTTATGGCCAAGGAAAATATTTCATTCGGCCTGTATAAGTGCTGAATATTTTTGTAAAGCGATTTTTTTATTTTTGTTCGTGAATTGTTTTTCCCTCCATTCTTCTTTTATCAACGGACGAAGTTGCTTTATTACTGTATGATGATTTATGTTGTTATCTGCGAGTGAAGTACAAGTACTTGTCTGACATTTATTATGATCAGAAATGATTTATTCGCGGTATTTATTAGGTAATTGACCTAAATAGTATCTACAATGTCAATCTTGTCTGAAGGGTCAAAATAATATACACTCATCAATACCTGAAGTCACACTAAGATTGTGACTTGAGGACTTTGATTGATCCTTCAGTAGTGAAAATTGCGTCTTTTGCATCACTATGTCGCCTGCTTTTGAGGATCATACATCGTTCTTAATTACATAACCTTGTCTATTTCAGATATAAATACGGCTGCTTTTGCCAATGATCGACCGGCTTAAAACTGACATGAATGCGGGTGAGGAGATTTGCAATTGATTACTTTTAAGCATTCTCTCTTCAATAACTTCTGAGCTTTAAATCGATTCTTTTCTTCCTCAGATTCAAAATAAATCAAACAATCGCAATTTCAATAACAAACAGCATCAATCTTATGTCGTAAAAAACCCTTCACAAAGAATCCCAACGACTCAGCCCTTTTCAACAGTTCCTCATAGTCCTCACACAAAGTTTATAGATAGCGTTACTTGTGGAGGCAATACAAAAGGGCATTATAAAAAGTTTTAGGGTCATCCGATCGCCGGTAAGTTTTACTGTTAGCAGTTTATCTCATTGATAGTGGACTTTTAGGGGTCTGTTAAAAATAACGACCCATTATGGAAAATAATGGCCTCATCTAGCGGGGCTTTACTAAAAAAGAAATGTTTTGTATAAAATAATGGTGAGTTTAAAATCATTTGTTTTCTAGTCAATTTCAGCCTTGTTAGCTTGCTTTTGAATATTATTTGAATAACAGTGATAATTACATAATTATCCCTTAGTAGGCAATAAAGAAACCTGTATACCCCTATTATAGATTTTCAAAAAAAAAAAATAGTTTTTTTACTTAAGCAGAATGATTTAACTTCACTTTTCTTTTTAATTGGAAACACTGCAATTTGAAGAAAAAAATGTTTGTGGTTCTTATGGATGTGGTTATCGAATCTATGACAGGCGACGCACTAGCAAGTGCGAAGGGACTCATAAACTACACCACAATACGTGCAGTCAAATTAGCCAATATTATGCCTTCACAAGTTTTTTTCAGATGGCATATGATATGAACCCTAAAATGAAATATTATGTCAATTTGATAAGATGTTTAAATTTGCATTAGATATTCGTATGCCATCAATATAGTCCGTGCCACGAGAACATAGACTTTCTGTAAACAATGAATTTCTACTAAGTGACTTAGCGACAGTTCTGTCAAACACAAATAATGTCAACTCAAATGAGCGCTACGGTACAAAGGTACGTGTCATTGGAAACTTATATGTCAATGGATCGTGTTTTGAACGATATTATGCGCTGTCAACAGAATCTTTTAATATTTTATTGTACTGGAACCTGGAATATCAACATTTGGTTTTACTTCATTGAAATGTTACATACTTGGGCTTAGTTTGCATTTATCTTATGTAAAAAATCTTTTTTTAGATGTCAAGGAGGGGTAAGTGTGAAGTTAAATGCACGTTTATATGATCGCAATGCTCATTCCGCGGTCGACATTTCCGAAATGCGGGTTTAAATTGCATATGGTAAACTATTATTCGCACGCGCCTAATAAAAATAAATTGCGTCTATTCACGCAGGTTACCCCGAATGTAAATTTACCGTAACATTTTAATGGATTTTGTTTAAGTTCATTCTGACGTTTTCATTCACACAAAGTAAAATCTTCATTCCTAAAAAAAATTATCCGATGTACTACTAATTGTCTGGAATAAATCACATTTGTGGACAATTATTTAATATTTTAGGATAGCTAGGCTAAGAACATATTATTTATTGCCTATGATTAAAACAAATCAAGTCCATAATAGAGTATCCTGTTTGTACTCTATCATTGACATACATGGTACTCTATTATTGACTTGAATTTACTTACGTGTTAAAAAACTACAAAAAGGTCGCCAAATTAATGAAAATTCTTCCAGGATAATCACTCACACAAATTAGGACCATTCTTACACAAAACGGCCGGTTTCTGAATTGAGAATTTCAGCTTTCATCAGTTGAAAATTTCTGAACTAGTTGAAGTCAACTTAAGTTTTTTCTGTTTCACAGGTCAGATTGATATTTTTTCAAAGCACTTTCAACTGAGTTTTCTTCGAACCATGAATAACTTAGACCGAACAACACTAGTACGTTCCGATACAAGTAAAAAAACCGGTACTAACCATAAATTCGTATTAATTAACATTTTACAAAGAAGCGCACTTGTCAGTTAATTATTTTTATACGGAAACAAATAAAAAGTCAAAATAAAGTTGTATTTAAAATTATTTCAACGATTATTTTATTTTAATGAATAGTTTTTGAATTTGTTCAATTCGGTATCTTAGTGAAAACGGAACGTGTATGTTCTGTCAAAGTCAGTTTGTTTTATTTTTAATACAAAATATTTGTGGCCAGGTATATTAGAGGTATAATTCTATAGACCTCCATGGTGGCCACCATGGAGGTATATAGAATTATACCTCCATGGAGGCCACAGCGTAATTATTTGGATTGATTTATCACGGAAATCTCTTATTTATATTTTCTATCCCTTCGATTTGTTCCTAATAATGTTGTAATCTATTTGTTCTAAATATTGAATAGTCTTTGAACCTTTTTCCTATAAATTCTGTTTAACGACCTTCTTGTTGTGTAGACGTCAGTATGATGTAACCGCTGCTTGGCAACCGTAGTGTGGACAGTTTGACATACTGGCTGTCATATTACTCGTGATCACGGGTTAAAAGACCAAAGTTGTATGAATATTTTTTTCTCAATTTATCAGTGCTAAGTGAGGTTTGACAAATGACAAATGTTTTCAGAAACGCTATTATAGAGTTGATATGGAGTTGATCATGAGTTGATCATATTATGTTGTGTCAAATTTTAGATTTTACAAGCACAAATACTCAAAATGTGTCAAAACATTTTTTTGTGAAACAGAAAATTGATTAATTAGTATATTATTAGTGTTTAAATTGTTCTCAACGCGAAATTCTCAATTCAGAAACCGGCCGAAAATCAAATATGTTTATTTTTATTCAATTTTATATTTTTCTCCGCACGAGTGTAAGTCATAGATAATAATAGTAAAATATATAAAGTAAAATACATTTAAAAAAATTACCGTTGAAAAAGTATCAAACTTCACTAAAGCATAAATTGTTTGAAACAACTAAGGCAAACTTCAACTGTAATTAAATAGATATAACGCTTTTATCTGCTTATATAACATGCATAATAAAATATAACAAATAATATAGTGACAGTCTATTCCTGTCATAATATTAAAATACATTTAAGCGACAAATTTTGTTACAGTACAAAGATTCCCACGGTAAAGCAGACAGACTAATTACCGTCAATTTCTAGTAATCATTCAATTGTCTTATATATCAAAATTCACTACAAAATGATATAGTATTAAACTGTTAATTGCCAGCTGTTAAACAACGATATTTTTTCTAATTACAATTAATAATGTAGTAATCTAAAAAGCGTAATTATATTTCTAGCGATGATATACTTGACCTACACTATGGACACAAAAGATCAATAAAAATTGGGCAAGTGCGAGGGTTCCGTACCATCATCTATAAAAGAAAATCACGTTCGTTGTATGTATACTTAAATCTTAATATATAAAATCCTTGCGTTACTGACTGACTGACAGACACGCTACAGCCGATACTATTGAGCGCAGGAAGCTGAAATTTAGCATGTATGTTTCTTGGGGACCGTAGGGGTGCACTAAGAATGGATTTCTCGAAATTCCCACGGGATCGGCCAAAACGGGTAAATAAAAAAAAATGCAGGCGTAACTGCTGGCGTCCTCTAGTACTTTATAAGTTTCTACCTGTTTGTTAAGATCGAGTAACAAATTGCTTAAAAATTACGTTTATTGTATGGGAGCCCCCCTTTATTATTTACTTTTTTTAAAGTTAATTATTTATTTTGAAAGGTAATATACAACTACATATTCTGTGAAAATTTAAAGCATCTACCTGTTACAGTTAGTAATTTTGAGCAAAAAATACGAAAAAAACACGTTTTTTGTATGGGACCCCCCCTTAATATTTTAATTTTTTTTATTTTTAGTATTTGTTGTTATAGCGGCAACTGAAATACATAATTTGTGAAAATTTCAGCCTTCTAGCTATCATGGTTTATGAGATACAGCCTGGTGACAGACAGACGGACGGACAGACAGACAGACAGACAGACAGGCAGCGGAGGCTTAGTAATAGGGTTCCGTTTTTTACCTTTTAGGTACGGAACCCTAAAAATGACATGATACCACTGTTTACTTATTACTACCAAAAAGAAATATTTATCACTATATTGAAAAATAACATATTATCTGTAGCTTTCTTGCTGAATGAGGTTACCGGTCTCGTGAGTAGTCAATGGCCTACTCAAGAGAATTAAAAAAATAAATGCCCATTGTTTGGCGATGCTGTTAGCCTCACCTAGTGTGCCGAGGAATAAAAAATATATTTCTGTTTTCATATTCTTCTTCTTAGCCATTCTCAACCGTTGAGCACCTCCTTCAGTGCCAGCAGTTTTGTGGATGTAGTCTGTTCAGTGCATTATACTTTTAAGCTTTATTTATACTAATATTTTAAAGTTGACGAGTTTGTTTGTTTGACTGTGCTAATCACAGGCTCTACTAATTTGATTTGAATGATAACTTTGTGCTGGATAGCCAATTTATCAAGGAAGGTAATAATAACCCATCATGCTAGCCAGAGTGCGAAGTAGCCCTAAATAATGCGAGTGTAACCGTGAGCTTAGCTAGTCTGCCATATTATGTAATTTCATTCAATCTACTTTTCTTTTTACTCCGCACGTTAAATAATTTCTCCTTTTAACCACCGCTACTGTATTTGACATATTTCCTACATGTCGGTTACATATGAACAGTTCACGCAATACTACACATCGTTCCTTTGTTTGTCAGTACCCTGTCGGTTAACTGTCCCCAGCATCGGTTTATCGAACGGTAGGCTATGATGTGTAGGCGTATGGCTAGGGCATGTGAGACATTGGGAGTATGCTATTGGTTTATTTATGCATCAGATATACATTAAAAAGTACTCATTCAGTCTGCCAAACCGTGGCATGGTGGATTATGGCGTAACTTCTCACATAACGAGAGGTAACCTGTGCACATCATACATATTATAAACATGGCTGACGATAAAATGCAATTAATTGGTAGATGATAATAAATTGGCTACGTATTTTAAAATTTCTTGGAAAATTATTGTTGTGTTGCTCTATAAAGTGACAACATAAAGAAATTAATTCACTAATTTAAACGATGTTGCTATCTTTTTCTACATTATTTTATCGAATGAAACGAAACTGTTAGCTTCATGTATTTTCCTAAATCAGCTCTTACGATACACATGGAATGAATTAGGATAGTGAAACTATGTATTCTTAACCCACGTGATTAAAATATATAGTTTTCATGATTGCAGCCTAAAGGCGTCTAGCTGGACATAGGCCTCCCTCAAATCCTACCACAAGACTGATTTAAAACTTGATTTATATTAAAAATATAATATATTATTATGAGCTGTTGGTTAAAACCAGCACAAAGTTAATTTAGAGTAATAACATAAATCTAAGGGACGCAGGACCCAACAGTTAATGTTGCAGAAGAATTAGAAACCATTTGCCGATGTCACTTTGTTCCAGTTTCGATAACCGTTGACACAGACTGACAGTCAGATAATGGAACTTTAGATGGCTTTTGGAAACTTTAAAGTTTGGAGAACTTTAAAGCGAAATCGATCGACCGATGTCTAACAGCGATGGCAGAGAATACGCAAATGGACATCATAATATCAGTGAAAACTGATCGTAAAAGCCTCTGACGTTTCGGCGCAAATTACACCAGATATGGTCACAATGGATTTAAGGAATTACCCCGTGACCGCAGGTTGATTAAACCCATGCCGAAATATGGATGAAATTGAATGACTTGGATTTTGTATGCCATTATAATTATAGTTTAGTAGCTGAAGTTATTGGAAGCGGTTGGATATGGCCGGCTTATGATAGGTCTATGTTAAGAATCTTGGGGGAGGAATATGTCCTGCACTGGACTTCTCCAGGCTGAGATTATGGACCATGATGTGAAGCTCACAGGTATAAATTGCTGGTTTCGCCAATAGGTCATGATAGCTTCAATCGTTAGCTTTATACTAGCAGGTATATATTTTCATACCCCAATAGCGTTTAAGATTAAAAGTAGTGACAACCATTGCAAAACTCAAACAATATTTCATAACAAAACATAAAACTAATCATACTTCAAAGTTATGTTCTGGTATTAGCTATATATATTTTTTTAAAGCATTTTCTCTTGTTAAAGTTGCAACAAATGTTGGTGAAATGAATAACTTTTTCTCTCAACTTTTGCACACTATTAACAATTATTGTTTAGTATTATAATGTAATGAGTTGGTAATTTTTTACAGAACTCCAAGTATAACAAAAGCTTTTTCTGAAGGCCAATTCTCGTATTTTATATGTCATTGACACTATATTTTGAACGAAATGAGATTAGATTTTGAATTGATTTGCAATTGGTATTCTTCTAAATTAATGTCATTATCGTCTAATAGTTCGTCGTTGACACACGTTTGACACATTGTTCAATTTAAGATCTAGTCACGATATCATTCAAATATCAGTTGATTTAGGAAAATACCATTTATGTCATAAAAGTATGACACTGACATTATATCGAAACTGCATTTTGAACAAATTTATGAAGGAGAATTGGGCCTCTGGTTAGCAGTAGTACTAGTTGTACGTACTTCGCGACTGCATCAAGGGATTAATTCCAAGCTTTCTACCAATATCAAAAGGTACATTTAACTTCAAAACTAAATATAAACACGGCATTTATTCAAATTCAATTAGTTGAACCGATAATTCGAAATTTTATATTGTTTTGTGACAGAATTCTATAAATGTAAAACTTTAGTATCATAAAATGTAAAAGCGATGTTAACATAAAACGAACCATCATAAGTATCTGTAAAAATTACAGACGCTTTGGGCGTTACTGAGAATATAGTATAACAATTATTACCAATTTAATTATTAAGACTAAAACAGTCAGAGAAAAATATAACATCTGTACAAGTAACATTTTTTATGTAGAGTCCACACCTTTTAAAATAGTTTTGATGCTACAAAATGAAGGCAACTGATACCAAAAATAACAAACTGTAAATTACAGGTAGGTACTAAACCCAATACATCACTCATCTTACTCGGCAACCCAAGCATTGTGGAATATCAACCTATCAATCTTATGTCTAATAACAATAGAATACAAAATTGAGTGCCAACCATCTCCACTAACATCTTTGTAAATTTTGTGTATTCATATACCTACCGTCACTTTCTGTAACATACATTGCTATCATAGTTCTGAACATGATCGCGAGTTGCCTACATTATAAGATGTAAGTGGATGCTCCTGTTACACAAGATTCACACTGGAAGACTACTACAGCACTTAATCTGCATTCATTATTTAAGTATTATGTAAGTTCCTAATTACTATTTACAAGTAATTAATTACAATGTGAAACAGTTGCAGCTCCTTACAAAAACAAAATATGTAACATAATACTGGCGATTAAAAAGAGTGGCCACGAGTTTTATTGCCCGCTCTTTCTCGTGGTTCTACCTTTTGCTTTGCGAATGGGCAGTAAATGTAAATGTAGAAGCATTAAGTAATTTATTTTAAAATTTGACGTTCATAAGCGTCACCCTGTGACCTAGATGAATAAATGATTTTGACTTTTGACTTTGACTTCTCAAGTCAAATTCCTAGCAAGCAATAACACTCCCAACACATATTTGACGAAAAATGACTTACATTTCTCAACATTAAAACATTAAACAAAACGTCAAAATGTTCCTAAATTCCTTTTATAATTCGTTAGGAACCGACAGCTGGATTGTTTACCTTACGCTAGAGCGGTGACAGCTCAATTAGTGCCCCGTCATAAACGCCTCGGTACAGGACTAATTGTCAGCCTAATTGCCGACGACAACTTAGTTCTAGTGATATAATTAATGCTCAAATTCTGCAGGGAGAAAAATTCAGGAAATGGAGGTTTTATTTTCAAGTCAGAAAAGTACGTGTTCCAACACATTCTAGATTAAAACTCTCAAAGGGCCTCTGCGCGTTGGACCTATGTCTCCGAGTACGCCTGCCAAAGGGTCGGGTATTGTTCTAATAAATTAGAATAATACCCGTGAAAGAGAAACAAATAATAATAATAACAATAACAGAAAAAGAACATTTTTTAGATCTTTTTATGAAAACAAAAATACACCCAAAATGAGTATAATACCTTAAGGGTATTATACTCATTACGGGTGTAATCAGGGAAATATACTGAATCTCAAAGAAAGTGTAATAATAGAAAAATACATACCAGTTCTTAGACTTTTTAATAGGCTAGTTGACAAAAAAAAATTATAAGTCCGTCCTTTAGATTATTCAAAAATAAGCGATACGTATTTTTTTATTTGTAAATGTCCATTTTCTTTATTACGCTGCAAAGAAATGCACTAGGCTCTGCAGAGATTTACAGACTGGTACGCGTCCGTGTGGTGACGGATTAAGAATACGAAAGGTCACCACACCATATCATACTATCCCATGGAGGGAGCATATTATGCAGAGAACAACACTGTAAGAAAAGGAAAACTTGATACAAACCCTAAACCAACCTGTTTGGCCAGCGTGGTACAGTAGGCCAATTCCTCCTTTCAAAGGAGAGGCCTAGTACAGCAGTGGACTGATAAATGCTGATGATGATGAAGATGCAGAGGGTCTCGAGTTCGAACCAACGTGCACCACTAACGTTTTGATGATGTCGTATTAAATTGTCAACAAAACAAAACTAAATTCAAAACTCATTTATTCATATAGGTTGCAAAGGCAACACTTATGAACGTCAATTATTTGAAGTCAGACTCTTAAATTTACAATTTGTGTTACCATGATTGCTGACATAGTCAAAAACTTCGCGTCACTGATTGGTAATAAATTAAGAAAATAAAAACATGCGAATAGTAGTATATGTATCAGCTAGCAATAGGTTAAAAACAAAAGTGACAAGTTCACAATGATGTGATCAGAGATAAATAATGATATACTAGATTCCAAAAATCATAAAAATATACAAACCGTGCAAACATCATGAGTGTTCACGAGGCACCTTCACTTATCATCAGCAGCCTTTTTTCACCTTCACTTAACATGTCACTAATTAGGAAGAGAGTTTTATAAATATATAATACAGTCACAGAAAGAATAATAATACTGAATTTAAAAAACAAAAGCACCTAGCCCCATGATGTCTTGTCATCTATAAATAATTCTTTAATACTGTAATAACCCATTTGTAAAAGAAACTTCCTAACAGTGATTTTAAATTTGTGCAGAAGTAAATTCATTATTTCAAGAGGCAATTTGTTGAAGAATTGTATACCGAGTCCCGCTAATGTGTTATGAACCTTATGTAGACGGTAGTTAGTGCCCACTAGTTTATGCTTATTCCTTATGTTCACTTTGTGCAAATCATTACTTTTACGGTAAAGAGTTAAGTTTTTCTTAACGTATATTAAGTTAGCAAATACCTATATACTGCGATGCAACTGTCAATATATTATCTACTTCTTTAAATTTATCTAGTAAAGGATCTCTAGCACCTTACTTATATTTTGCAGGTATGGCCCTCTTTTGAATAACAAAAATTGTCTTTATATCGGTTGTATATAATTATCATCACTTGCTAAACGATGAAGGAAAACATTGCAAGAAAATCTGCATGTCTGAGACCACTGCATAATGTTCTCTAAAGCGTTTTAAAAGGTCTACCAGCCAGCACTGTAGACTCTGACCTAATACTTTTCATAATAAGTAGATATCTTCGCTCTGATGTTAATGATATGTTGAGAACAGTACAACAAGACAGGCTGTAAAAAACCTAAAACATACTAAACTATTGTAACATAAAGTAACTGTACAAAACGAACCTTACCATAAAACTGAACAACTTATAGCTGTATCATTTTTACTGCCAGATTTGAATAAAGGTATGATTTTACGTAATTTCATCAAATCCGGAAATACGCCTAGGTCAAAACATTGGTTAAAAATTATAGAGAGGTAAGGCGCAACAGTCTCAACTATAGTACCTAAAATTTAAATTAAAATGCCCGAAAAGTCGCCGGTATTTTTAATATTAATTGAATTATATGCGATCAATATATCTCGCGGTGTAACGTGCTCGAATCTAAACACGCTCTTGCATTCAGGTACACTGCTAAGCAAAAAATTTCCAGCGTCTAAAGAAGATGATGGTTAAGAGCTAGTAGTTTTTATAGGTATGTTCGCAAAGAAACTATTGAACATAATTATGCGCTACTTGAGATTTGTCTGTGATTAATAAATTGTTATCTTGGATTTCAAATTGGTTTTCTCGTTGTCGTGCTTTACCAGTTTCCTTATTTGTAATTCTTCACGTTTCTTTAATTAAATTTGTCGATTGCTTGATTTTACCACTAATAAATCTTGATTTTGGCATAATACAAACTTGTTTGAAAATTTTTGAGTAGTTTTTTACATAATTTAGAAAAGGTGTGTCAAATCTATGTTGTTTCATACCATATAATTCAAACAATTTGGCTCTACTTCTGTGTATACCTATAGTGGCAAACTGGTTAAAAGATTCAGTAGTACCCTTTATTGTGACAGTTTTACTCTTGAAGGTATTTTGAAACTCATTATTTACTAGTCCAAAAAGTGAATTATAAATTGAATTTGGATTTTCTAAGTTCAATATTGAGGGAATGAGCTTAGCGATAATTTTGTTTTTAAAACGCGTAAGACGATTGGTTGTTTGAGGCCTACATTCTACTATATGTAATTTATCATATGTTGAACAGGAAAAACTAGCTATCTGTCCACGGTGATCAGAAGGAAGAGAACTAATAACTACTGGGTTTTTAGCAACACAAGAACTAAATATGTTATCCAAACAAGTTGACGATTTTGCAGAGACTCTAGTAGGTTCACAGAATAAGTTACTTAAATTAAATGGCTTAAAAAGATTCAGAAATCTATTATACTGTGAAGAATTCTCTAAAATATTAATATTAAAATCACCACATACTATAATTTTCTTATGACTACATTTAATTTTAATAATAGCATCTTCCATAACAGTCTCAAATAGATTATAATCACCAGAAGGGGGTCGATATACACAAATTACAATATATAAGTCTAGTTCCACACAGGACAACTCAATAGTGCGCTCAATAGACAAGTTTACAGTATCTTTACGTTCTTTGCATTTTAATAAATTTGAAGTCATTATGAGAGAACCGCCTCTAATAGCCTGCTTTCTTATATACGAAATCTGCACTGTGTTATAATCATTTATAACAATAAGGTCATGGGTCTTTAACCAATGTTCAGTTAAGCACAAAACCTTAACATCATATTTTTCTAGAAATAAACTTAACTCTAATTCTTCGCCAGATAGGCCCTGCATGTTTTGGTGTACTATATTCAAATACTGCAGCCTAACTGTTGTCCTATCTTGGAGTTGAAATCACAAGATGTGTCAATAAAACATTGTTAGTACATGTACTAACCCTATCAAATAAATTGTCAACACAAGGCTCTCTGCCTTGCTGTAAATTGTATGCTAATAACTTAGCAATTTGTCGCTTCATATAAAATGGCAGATCAATTGTATCTTTTGTTAAAATAAATTTACTAATAAAATTAGCGTCAAAAAACAATATTGCGTCACTATGACGACAAGTTTTGTTATACAGTAACATATTTATTGAGTGTATGTGCATATTTTGTGTATGCGTCAAGTTATTTGAGTAAGGCAAGGCACCTAAAATAAATTTACAACTAAATTTAGAATTAAGTTCTAATAACAATTCAACACATTCTATGATGTCCTGTCTCTTTACAGTTAAACTGTTACCAAACAATAATATGGCAGTACTACTCTTATCTAAGGGGTGTAACTTAATCTGTTTAACTAAACTACGGTAACTATCCCCTGGCCTACAATAATTTATAACACACTGATTTGTGTACTCACTGAGAAGACTACCAAAATTGTGACCTAGCCTATCCGAAAAAATAAAAGTTTTATTAAGTGATGTTGGAAGCCTACATTTATTTAAATTTGTTTAAAATGAGTGTGACTTTTGTGGATTGTTAGAAAAAATCTCAGGTAGTATGGTACTCAATGGCTCTGCTGGGATTACTACTATTTGAAGGCAAACTCGCAACAACTTTGTCCGTAATCCAGACTAATTGTTACATTTGTCTCTTAAGTGTTTGTAACATTAGGTATGTTTTGCCAAGATTACTTGGATTTAAGATGAAATAAAATATGATTGAAAACTATTTACTAGGTCAACACTCAAAATATATGTTGCGATAGCTAGTTTTAGTGATGATTTTACTACCGCGTAATAATTCAAATGACATATTGAATAATAATAAATACCATTGGATTAGACGATATCAATACCTATTTCATCACCTCGAATACATTAGATCGGCTAACTATGCGTCAAACGATTGACTCCATTGCAGGGCTGCCTCGACTTAAAATAGATCTTTTTGATTTTTCTCCCGTCACCTCAGATGAAATTAAATAGTTGATCCTTTCCATCAAGTCAAGGGCAGTGGGCTACAATAATATCTGTCGTCGCATGATCACCCGTGTCCTTTAACAACTCCTTCCTGCTATCTCTCATATAATCAACTTTTCCCTGTCCTCTGGTCAATATCCCGCCGTCTGGCGAAAAGCCTACGTTTGGCCTCTTCCTAAAATCTCCAATCCTACAATGCCTAACCATTTTAGACCCATTTCCATTCTCCCGTTCATTTCCAAAGTCCTAGAGGCTTGCGTACACAAGCAGTTATCCCGATTCATCCTATCCAATAATATCCATTGTCCATTCCAATCCGGATTTTGGCCTGGTCACAGTACTGTTTCCACTCTACTTAAGGTGAGCTCCACCTCCTCCGCTCTACTTAAGGCGAGGTAACTGTGTTAGTTCTGGTGGACTTCTCAAACGCCTTTAATACCGTCAGTCACGATGTACATTTGGCCATCCTTGACCACCTTAATATTTCATCTGAGGCTCGGGATTGGTTCTCCTCATGTCTTTGTGGTCGCCAGCAGTCAGTTCGCATTGATGAGACTTGGATTGGTGTGATCTGGATGTTGGGGTACCACAAGGCGGAGTTCTCTCCTTTCTTCTATTCTCACTATTCATTAATCTCATTACTCATGAACTTCAGTGTGCGTATCATCTGTATGCTGATGATTTGTAGCTTTACGCTCAGGCAAGGGTGGATAAGTTGTCAGATGCAATTGCAATAGTTAACAGTGACTTGCATGCGATACGCATGTGGTCTGACAGAGTTGGGCTCTGCGTCAATCCAACAAAATGCCAGGCCATCGTGGTGGGAAGCCCGCGTATGATCACTAGAATAGGTGTCACAAGTTTGTCGCCTGTGATTTTTGACGGGTGTGTTATACCATTTTCAACATCTGTTAAAAATCTTGGTTTGCACATAGATAACATCCTTGACTGGCGGACTCAGATCTCAGTTGTCAGCCAGAAAGTATTCAGGACTCTGCGCTCACTGTATCGTCTCAAAAATTTTCTTCCATCAAAAACTAAAGCAATGCTTGTGCAAACTTTAATCTTCCCTATAATTGACTATGGTGACGTATGTTATCTTGACCTGAATGCAGACCTACTCAACAAACTTGACCGACTTCTCAATTATTGCATTCGGTTCGAATTTAATCTGCCCAAGTTTGATCATATTTTTAAATTTCAAACGGAATCAAAATGGTTGCCGATTCGTCAGCGACGAAATTTGCGTGCTTTGACGACTTTATATTCGTTTGTCAACTCTCCTAATAGTCCGTCATATCTGGTACCTTACTTTCAATATCTCTGTGCCAACCATGACAAGAACTTGCGATCTTCTAATAACCTTCTTCTTCTCTGTCCATCTCACACTTCTAGTCTAGTACATTCTTCTTTCAACATCCAATCCATCCTTCTGTGGAATGCACTCCCTCCCGAAATTAGGAATAATCGTGCCACATTCAAATTAAGAGTCCGCCAGCTGTTTTATAATGAATTGTCGGAAGCTTCTCAGTGGTACTACTATTTTTTAATTAGTACAAAAACTTTAAGGACAGATTAGCGAAGATATTATTATCATATATGTGACGTAAGAATTTCATAATATCAATAAAGATCAAAGTTATTATCATTTGTTTATTGTAGAAAATCTCACTTAAATCATAGTCATTTTTTACAATCCATTCACAAATTCATTGATAATATTCCATCCTGCTCATTCGCATTCTCTCTGTCGCACTTATGATGTAGGTAGCCATAGAAAATAAAATGAAGGAAAATAATAAATGTGGGTAGTTATTTTTTAATTTTGTTAATTCTACCCTCTCCTTCATACTTCATCCGGGCTTAGGACCGGTAAAATTTATCGTTTCACAAGTGATTAAATACAGAGGTATGTAATTGGAAAGCAAACAAATATCAAAATAAAAGATGTTGTTCTGGACTAAAAAAAAAGAGTAATTTTGGCGTATTTATGAAGTTAGAATCATCTGCTATTTACAAATTATTTTATCATCATCATGTCAGCCTAGAGACGTCCACTGTTGGACATAGGCTTTCCTCAAGGTGTGTGGAGAACACAGACCGATTTTGAGCCGCCCGCATCAAATTATTATTTACTTAAGTACGTTTTATTTACTAAACTTACAAGTATTTCCATTGTCCTTCGAAATGTCCACCACCGTTGTCAAAAGCATCCAATATGCACTGTTTTAATTATTTGACACTGACCCGGTCACTTTTATACACTCACAATACGATGTCCATGGGTACACAGCTGCATTCGCGATTTTTCCACTCAAAAAGTACGCACGAAGCATAGCTACATACTCCCGTGATATGAACTGATATGATAGGCCATCGCGTCGGGCAAACGTAGACAAACAATTAACTTTTGCAACGAAATTAGATACGCTCACTTTAGTTAACAATTTAGTACTGTTTGTCGCATGGTCGGGGCGTGGCGCAGGCGCAGAGGGCCGGGGGGGCTAATTTATCAATGGTTAATTTTACTATGATAGTACACGGGTCGGTCATAGTATTAGTATTGCATTTACCAATTATCACGTATTTTTGTGGACAGTTTTGAGACAGTTTTGGGCACAACTGCCATGTTCATCTCTGCACCACCTAAAGGTTGACTGGGAGAAAATGCCTATAGGCATTAAGTCCGCCTTGTGCAATGTCTTTTGCAGGAAGTTTTTTAAATAAATGAATAAATAGTATTAATTAGGCGATTCATGCTATAAATCGTCGATTGCTGAATAAATAATTTTACTATTCAAATAAAGAATGTGTAAATAAGAAACAGAAACGAAACATATTTAAATTATATATAAACACATCTGATTGCATGTTTGATTTGATCGCATTGTAGCTAATATGTACCAAGATTCAAGATTCAAGATTCATTTATTCCACATTAAATAGAGTACATTAATGGTCTTATTCTATGTTAGTTTCATCTATTTTACTGTTAGAACAGCATGTAAAAATTTGTGATACAATAATAATGTCAAAAAAAATGGTAATAATAATAATAAGAAATATACATTAAACATTTTATGTCAACAGAATAATTACATACTTAATAATTTATTGATGGAATAAGTCATTAATTGAATAAAAAGATTTTTCTAAGAGCCATAATCTTAATGTGTTTTTGAACCTACTTACTGGCAGCTCTTTGGTATTTTGTGGCAAGACATTATACACTTTGACACACATTGCGTATGCGCTTTTTTGAAACAGCGTGGTTCTTGGTATATGATTTAATACAAGTCTATCGCCATGCCTTGTGTTTCGGGGAAACGCATATTTAGCACATGTAAAGATCTGCGGTTGTGTTTTCACAAATGTACCAATCTCAAAAATGTACATACATGTAAGAGTCATTATTTTAAGTTTTTTAAACAACGCTCTACATGATATATATGGAGGTGTGCCCGTAATTGCCCTCACGCATCTCTTTTGCAACAAGAAAGCTCTGTTAACATTTGTAGAATTACCCCATAGCAATATACCATATCTCAGAACAGAACTGACGTAACCGTGATATGCCATTAACAAGGTTTGTAGTGACGTAGTTTTTCGGAGCCTTGACAAGACGTATACAAAACTATTTATTCTATTGCATACTTGTTCGATATGTAGCTTCCAGTCGCAGAATCGATCTACCGTTATACCTAAAAATTTTACACTATCGACTTCTTTTATTTCATTGCCTTTATAATTTATGTTAAGGGGCTGGGAAGTGTTTCCTTTACCCAGAAGTTGCATAAAATTCGTTTTGGATACATTTGCAGTCAAATTGTTGTTATCGAGCCAATTAATCACATTCTGTTTTGTATTATTAATTTCAATGTCAAAGTTCAATAATTTATTTGAGGTCAAAACTACATAGAGATGTCATCGGCAAACAAAGTACATTTATAATTAGTTATATCGGGTATGTCATTTATATAAAACAAGAAAAGTAAAGGCCCTAACACACTTCCTTGGGAAACGCCGCATTTGTTTACAAGATATTCCGATCTGCAATATGTAATCATCGATCCACTTCCTAAAGTACCAATTTCAACACACTGTTTACGATCAGATAAATAGCTTTTTATCCACTGCAATGCAACTCCTCTGATTCCATAATTGTCAAGTTTTTGGAGAAGTGTCTTATGTGAAACAAAGTCGAAAGCTTTTGTCATGTCGAAGAATATTGCTGTTGTTATGAGGTTTTGTCAATACTGCTTATAATATTTTGGGAAAGATGAAAAGCAGCGAGTGTTGTTGATTTCCCTTTCTGAAATCCATGTTGTTAAGTTTTAAAAAATTTGACTTTGTCTATAAATGAGACAATTCTTTTATGCATTGCTTTCTCGAATATTTAAGAGATAATGGGTATTAGCGTTATTGGCCTATAATTATTTAAATTGGATTTGTCACCTTTTTATGCAATGGCTGAACGAGTCATATTTTTAACAAATCTGGAAATTTTCCCTGACTAAATGAGACATTGATTAAGTGCGTTAAAATGGGTGCTATTATGTCAGAACAGCGTTTAAGCACTCTAGTAGCAATTTCATCGTAGCCAAGCGAATTAGAGTCATTTAAAGACAAGATTATACATTTCGTCTCCTTGATTGTAAATGGTGCTAAGAAAATTGTACTACAAATACGTTGTTTATTTGTATTTACACCTGGATCATTATTTGTATTTTGTACGTATCATTCATTAAAAGCTGAAGCAATTCTAGTCGGTGATCTCAATACTTTATTTTCTAAATGAATCTCTTGTATGAATTTAAAGTCATAACTGTCATCATTGTCACTTATTATTTTCCACGCAGCCTTACACTTATTTTTTTAATTGGCTGTATATTTATGATTGTTTAAATTTTGGGATTTAGCTATGCAAGCTCGTAAAACCTTTGAATAATTTTTAAATTTCATCTTATTTTCATAGGATTTTTCTTTAAAATATTTAAAGTATAGTTTCTACTGAATTCAATCGTAACTAAACTTGGTTAGCCATCCTAACTTACCAAAGGTCTAAAAAGGTCATTAAAAGTAACAAATTTCACATCAAGAACATTATAGAGAACTCTCAGATATGCAGGATTCCTCACGACGTGCCAAACTTAAAATGTTCAACTTAGCTTGTAAAAATAGTTATATAAATTATTTATCGTAGATAGAACTAAATCAAAGGCAGCGATAGCTGAGTGGATATACCAACAGACTGCCATGCAGAGGGTATCGGGTTCGAATCCACGGCGCGCACCAATGACTTTTCGGAGTTATGTGCGTATTGAATTGTTAATTATCGCTTGTCCCGTGCCTCGGAGAGCACGTTAAGCCGTCGGTCCCGGTTGTCATGAAGATCTTTGACAGTCGTTACAGAGCGTCTGTACCTTCTAAATTATCCGACACTAGTCTTAACCATGGAATATCGCTATCCCTTCGGGTTGCGGAGGTCAGACAGGCAGTCGCTCCGTGGAAAAGCTAATATTCAGCCAAATCCGGTTAGACTAGAAAGTGGACCCCAGATTGAAACTGGGATAACGCTAAGAGAAAGAAGAAGATAGAACTGAATCAACACAGCAATATTTTACTAAATCAACATTGAATCATTCATAACAGACCCTTCAAACTTATCTTGAAAATCAGTCATCACTATGAGAGTTCACTGAGTTGACAGATGCTGCCTGATTGGTATGCAGTGACACCCTTTCACAAAAAACTCATAAATAAATTATTTCAAGATTGAGTTTATTTCCTTACAATTGGGACATTAACTATTTTGGTGCTGATATTAAGTTGTGTGATGTTATTGGATTATAAATGGTCTTACTGTTTACGATATTTGAACTGCGTTGTTTGGTTTGACTAACATATTGGTCTCGACAAGCCTTTTGCAAGGAAGAAATCGTACGTCCAAAATTGGTATGTCTGTTTGTAGATTTCAAGAGTTCTTTACTAAAGCTGTAATATAGAGTTAAAATTAAATTGCCCTTGGGGGATGAACTCAGTTTGAAGTCTTTTTTATTTCGGCTCTATTGCAGCCTGTATGGTGATGGATCATCATCATCATCCTAGCTTTATCCAGGATGCATCGTAGACTTTCACCTTGTAGCCCAGGGTCCGCTTACTAGTTTAACTAGCTATGATCATTACAGAACTGAATTATAATATTTCGATAAATATATATTCCCATAGCACTCATTAAAAACCAATAAAAAACAGTCACACGATGTACCAGGCACTTCACAATCCGTTTTTTAAACATTAAACTGAATTCGTCTATAAAAAATAAGACTGCCAGTTCTCTTTTAATTAAAACACGCAAATCTGTACAATAATTTTGGGACATCAACGACAGGTACGTATTATTTTAAGCAATCAGCGCACAAAACAAGGGAACTCGTCTCTGAATATAAAACCCAACATGCGACGAAGTTCCGTTCTAATGCAAACTTTTCAATATTGCAACAATCTCTCGTCACAATGCCGTTGGCGCTTAGACTTCGTAATTTTAGAGTCGCCCGAGAAATAATAACAAATACCAGTTATGGCATATATCCAAAGTCTGTTCTTAGTATGGCAGGCGAAATGCGATCTTACGAGAAGCGATCCTACGCACACAGACTCCCTTTAAAACGAAAATGAGAGCGTCGCGTCGATCTTCGGTGACTGTAACAGGAAAAGCAGCCTTGTATTGTAACCAGCATGACGTAACCATTCAAATTGCAAAACATATAGATATTTTCCGTCTCATAGTCAGTATCGGTTAAATCTTTCTATTTTTACACGGTCATTTGATCGCAAACTAAGCATCCCTTGCATGTCAACCATAACTGATAGATATATACTACTATATTCTTAAATGCGTACATATAACGAGTACAGAAAAATAAACCCAGATATTTGTAACTAACCAAAAAGTAAGTAATACTCCTAAATTTCAAAACTGTAAAAAAATTCAATAAATATTGCCAGATCTATCATTTCTTAACCCTAAGTAGCCAATGCCGAATATATGGTAGTGTGGAGCGGTATTGCTCTTTTATTGCAAACAGGCCGCGTTGCCGCCAGCACAACATCACAACTAGCGCTCACAAAGTTTGACGAGATACACTTACAGTTCGTACTGCACATTACAATTCGTATGTTTGAAGTGTGGCGATTTTATACTTTTTGGACTAGATTCAGTCGTATTATGAAAAAAAGGAAATGCTGGGCACACTTCAGTCAGTAAAATTTAACCCACGTCAGCACTTCCCGTTGGGTTCGGTGCTACGAGACTTGTATCACAGTCATATATGTTGATGACAGCGAGTTTTGACACTCTTGAAGTCCTTAGTCCCTGCCTAGACCTTGAGCAACAACCCACCTTGTAATAGGCTAGCCTCCGCAACTCTTACAGTCTGTGATCAGTCACCGTATTTCTGGTTTCTGTGATATTTAAGCAGCATCAATTGTGAATCATTTGATTTCAAATGATTTCAAATGATCTCAAATCAAAAACTTGATTTTATCAAGCAATAAGGTATCGGTTGGGCATCGATGAGCTTCAATTTAATTTCTAAACGTTCTTCTATTATTAAGATACCTACCATTTTTATTCCTTTTTCCTTATTCAAATTAACTTTCTATGAATTTTAACACGCGTCATTTATTTTAAGTCGTTTTACCTGTAACATCGAGATTTGATCATTTCTTTGAGGTATAATGACAGAACGATAGTCCTAAGTATTTGTTTATCGTATTAACTGGTTTAGTTTTTAAACTTGATTGTAAAGTCATCTACGATCTAACTATTTGTTTGTTTGTTAAAAGTTTCAAAAGATAAGACATTATAAGTTTCTGTCTAGATTTTTAAATTTAATACTTTCACGATTGCACGTGTCAGAATCAGAGAAGCTTCTTATAGTGTAGAGACATTTTTTATAAATAAAAGAGACAACTATCAAATCATACTTTCATTTATTCAGTTTGGCACAAGGATATATCTTTAGATTACGTCGTGATTCTACATTTACATTTACAGCCCAGTTCACAAAGCAAATACATAGAACCAAGAGAAAGAACGGGCAATAAAACTCTTGATCATTCTTTTCAATAACTATATATAACAATAATTAACAAACAGTGGTACAGCCAATTTATATCAAATATCAATGTTGTGGGTAGTTTTATATTACTAGAAAGGTCTGTCTTACAACAGAACATAATAAGCATTATTTAGCATCAATACAATTTACTAAATGTTTACCACAGGTATATACCTAATGAATCTCATTGATACGACTTGATCCACAGTACCTATATTATTCTATCCTATATTACAATCTATAATATCTCACAAACGATCAAACTACCCACAACACAATATCAATAAGATAATGATTACACTATCTTACATTGTTTCCTAGATGATGAAACAAAAGAACAAGCAACACAGAATATTGGAACACAGTGGCAATTAAATAGTCAGAACCATATCGTACCTGAGCCGTCGTCGAAGGAGAATAGGACGAGCTAGCCGAGCCTGTCGACTTATATAGGTACACCTTATTTACACGTTTGACAGTTTAACTGTCAAACGTCATGTCAGTGTCATTTAGTTGCCACTATCCTCTTACATAATATGTATAAATACTTGGATATCAGTAATTTCAGTCCAAAGCCTAGATATTATTACATATCTCTCACGGCCAGACTGACAATTACTTCGTCCTCGAAGTACAATAAATTAAATAACACCTTACTAAATAATCGCCCGACGGGCGCCCTGTATTATGTAACAATGAATTCTTACCATATTGATTAAAGCCATCTAAAAACGATAGTACCGTTACGTCCGCTACGGCTATACTGACTTACGTTGTCATCTAAGTAAGTTCAATTATAAGAATAGTATCACAACAACAATCCATTTGTACGAAACAATTACACAAAAATAAACTGGACTCATATTATAATCTCATAACAGTAATTACGGTTTCATTTTGCGAGTCTAGAAATAAGTTCTGTGTCAGCTGCTTTGATACCATTGTTATCAATTGTATTTACTATTCTATGAAGGAATCATTAACATTCACAATACACATGTTACATAGAAGTACAGTTTAGTTTTACAATATTACACCACTGCATTATCCATCCACAAATTGACAAAAATAATATACTACAAAAGGAGCCACTACGAAGCATAAAAATTTAAGTAAAGATTTTAAGAATAAAAAATTAAAATAGGTAAATCTGCTTATGGCTGATAAATAAATGAAATAAAATAAATAATTTAAATTCACAACCGAGTTAAATAATTAAATTCGATTTCACTAATTTACAAGTATACAGGTACCAACTTGTATGATAACAGTAGTGTAATACTAGGACAATACTTTCATTCTAATACACTCATTGCCATTGCCTTTCCTTTCACATTAAATAGACAAGTAACAACGGTCAATCTCCTTGATACTATCTAGCCCCACACCTGCTGCACATGAGTCCAGGCTAGAACAAGGCGAAAGACTTCAGCAATTCGTAGGCAATATGATCAATATCATCAACATCTAAATGATTATCATTATCATCAACATCTAAATGATTATCATTATCATCAACATCTAAATGATTATCATTATCATCAACATCAAAATGATTATCATTATCATCAACATCAAAATGATTATCAAAATCATCAACATCAAAATGAAATGAAATGAAATGAAATGAAAAACATTTATTTTTATATCAGACGAGGGACATCATATAAACAGTGAGAGAAAAAACAAAAAAAAATCTATAACTAGGCAAAAATCGTACACGCCCGTCGTCTGTACAAAAATAGGAAGCCAGTTCAGCATATTGCCGGACATTATGTGCCCGACGCTGGTTTTCAACTGGCTCCTTAGTAGACGCGGACGTCAAAACCAGATTATTTTACTTACTATAATTATTATATAATATTGGTTGACATGTTACATTTTTACACAAACAACAAAAATCGAAAATCCAAAGACAATTTTTTTTTATCATAACTACATTTATAAATGCACGTTACGGCTAAGTTCTGACATTGACATTTATAATTAATAATTTATATGCTACAGAATTCAGAAATGACAGATACACGAATTACACGATCACGTTACGTAATCGATAGGTAACAAAAACAAACTTCAGAAATACGATCAAGTTACATAATCTAATTTGATAAAAGTTGTCATTTCGGGTCCGGCTCATAACGTGTGCCGCTCTAAATAAATTGCATCGTGAATTGTGACCACTGAGTACCATACGGGCATTTTGACAAGCAATAACAATGTTGAAATGAGATGAGACAATGCCTTAGAGCGAGATGTACATAGACGCCAACAGCGCGGTGGTTTTATATTATACTACCTTCCGCGCGCCAAACAAACAAAGGTTATGTAATAATTGTTGATAATTGTAATCTGTAGCGAACAATTCAAGCCGCAATTATGTCATTATCATGACACAATATTAACATCACCGTTACCGGAAAACATCGATTACATCGATCGCTGCCATTACCGGGAAGAATGGAGTGCACGAATAAATAAAAATTGAAATGTGTGTATATAAACATGGGCACACACAGAGTAGTGTTTCTTCTGATAATAACATGGGTAAGTAAGTACTTAATTCTCTATAACATTCTTATAATTTTATTGTTAGTTTGCTGATCACGTGAAATAGAAGTAGTATAAGTACCAAGTGACTGCCAGGCAGTGATTTAGAGTATTTCATACTTTTGTTTACAGATTAATACAAGACTTATATATCAGCTGCAATAACAATTTGCAATATTACCAAAAAGCAACATCACCCAACCAGAATGCTGCATGTGTGCTTTTGGACTATTATCAATGTACCTATCCAAAGCACACCGAATCACACATACATTATAATGGAAAAATTACACAGGTCCAGTAAGTATATCAATGATTATACATCATATTACGACAAGCAGGTACATAAAACATACACTAAGTGACAGAGTGTGTATATAGGAAACAAAAACGAGTCATAACTGATTAATTTATATGGATAGGATAGTATTAATGTTATATTATTTTTAAGTTTATTGATGTCTAAAAAATCATTATCAAAATCAGCATCAAAATCATTATCAAAATCATTATCAAAATCATTATCAAAATCATTATCAAAATCATTATCAAAATCATTATCAAAATCACATCAACATGGTCATCATTGCCAGCATTATCATCAACTTCTTAACCATCGGTAAGGTAATCATCAATAATAATTCAATCATCGTCAACTATTTAATCATCAATGAATAAATCGATGTTATCACATTATTAAAGATATTTAGATACCTTTATATCATCACTGCTACCTACATTATCGATCCTTGTTTAGAAGAAGTTTATATGTAATGCTGTGTATGGTTATTAGAACCTCTAACCTATAGTAAGACCGCCCTTTTATTTTCTTTGTATATGTGTTTTAAAATTTAACTTAAATAAGTTTTCATCGTAAACCGAAACGGCAAACAGTTTCTAAGATGTTCATGGCTACAGAAATTTGAAAATACCAGGATCTCTGCCAATATAATATATAATATCGGCAATTTAATTGGATGTGTATTGAAATAATTCGTGTGGGTGAAATGATAGTTTATAAAAACGTAAAAGCTTGTGTTGTGTGTTGGTGATTTTGTTTCCTGTGATTTTGTACCTTTTTATCTTTTTATAATAGACAATTTTATTTAGTAAGTGTAAGTTTAGAAGACAACGGTGACGGGACGCGACGCCGGCACCTAGGCAACGTCTTGTCACCAAGTGGCTAAATGTCATGCATAAATTGTAAATAATAACATTTTGTATTTTAAGTTTAAAGTTATAATATTTATGCCGGCTACAAGCGAGGACTTTAGTGATGCGGAGTTGAGTGCAATCCAATCAACAACCTCGTCGCTGAATAACCTAGTGCGCTGCCCAGTATGTTCTCAAGCTCGTTTTTTTAAAGGTGAGCGGGGCTTGAAAGTACATTTTGGCAAAGTGCATAAAAACCAAAATGTGCTTCCTGGCCCCAGTTCCATTTCACATTCTGTTTCGTCCCAAATTCCTTTTTGGCAGTACTTAGGTACATTAAAAAATTCAATTCCAGTTTTGAAGCGAGTTCCACGCGGTGCGAGACCATTAGTAGCTCATAATTTAGCTAACTGTATTGGTCTCGTTGTGCGTGAGAACTCCAAAACAGCTTGGGAACAGTTACTCACTTTCCCTTATAGGATTCTACACATTCAAAGCAACCGGACAACATCTAAATCTTTGACATCCCAAATTAAAGACCTATGTAACCATTCTACTAACAATTTTGACCCTAAATTTACTATCCATAGATTTAAAAAAACAATTTACCAATGTGTAGAGTCCAAATTAAGGGAGGGTGACATTCAAGGGGCGTCTAGGTTATTGTTTAGTAGCGATGTGGTGGCGCCTTACTCTTCAGACACCCTATCAGGTCTGAAGAGTAAGCACCCAGCGCCAGCTAATGACCTCACCTTTCCCGACATGCCTGACGAAGATTGTGACTGTCTGTTTGTTTCAGCCAAGGACGTATTTGAAGCCGTCTATTCCTTTCGTAGTGGATCCGCTGGCGGCCTCGACGGCTTAACACCTCAGCATCTGAAAGATCTCACAAGTGCAAGTGCTGGAGAGGCTGGTGATGCACTTTTGAAGGCACTGACGGCTTTGATTAACCTTATGCTCTCCGGCAATGTGGCCACAGATGTCACCGACTTATTATACGGCGCCAACTTGTGCGCCCTTCGCAAAAAAGATGGTGGCATTCGGCCCATTGCCGTAGGGTGTACCTACAGACGTTTGGCAGCCAAACTATGCTGTAAACATTATAGTGCCATTTTGGCAGATAAATTTCAGCCAATCCAGCTTGGCTTTGGTTCGAAGGGAGGCTGTGAGGCTGCCATACATGCGCTGTCCACGTACCTTGGCTGCGGTAAAGGTGAGGTCATTTTAAAGGTTGATTTGAAGAATGCCTTCAACTCAGTGAACAGGGACACCTTGCTGACACAAGCAAAATTAGAAACTCCTAAAATTTTTAAATTCCTTTGGCAATGCTATAGGCATCCATCAAAATTAATTTACAAAGATAATGTTTTGGAATCTGCTGTTGGGTGTCAACAAGGTGACCCTCTCGGGCCAGTCATTTTCAGTTTAGCCATTCACCCAATAATAAAACAAATAAATTCAAAATTTAACGTGTGGTATTTGGATGACGGGACCCTGGGAGGAGACGTTTCCACAGTTTTACAAGATTTAGAGCTAATAAAAAAGGAATTTAAAGCAATTGGTTTGGAACTAAATTCGGAAAAATGTGAAATTTTTATTAAGGACAATTTGGATAACCTTTCGATTGTATCAAAATTTAATTCTTTGGCGCCAAATATTAAAATCATCAATAAATGCTCCTTCCGCCTCCTTGGGTCCCCTATTTTCGACGACGCTTTTGGAACTTTTATAAATGAAAAAGTACAAAATTTCTGTGAAACCTCAGAACGCCTGTACAAAATTAATATTCATTCGGTTTTCACAATTATCAGGCACTGTCTTTTCGTCCCAAAATTTACATATTACTTGCGATCCTCTCCTTTTTGGAAACATTCAACCCTTTTGGAAAACATAGATAATGTTATTCGGCAGACCTTGAGAAAAATTCTAAATCTTGACATGAACGACCGAGTGTGGCTTCAAGCAACTTTGCCAGTTCGCTTGGGCGGCCTCGGCGTTCGCAAAATTACTGATGTAAGTCTACCAGCGTTTTTGGCCTCGGTCCACGGCACTGAGGAACTGACCACGAAAATTCTAGAACCCACACTGGTTAATTCTGAGGTGCCGTGCATGACTGATGCCATTAACGCTTGGAAAATGGCTTGCCCGAGCTCTGACTTACCCCGGAATCTATTCTCTCAGAGACAATGGGACGGGCCGCTCTGTAGCAAGATGAGAGATTATCTTTTAAATACTGCATCTAGTGTTGCAGAGCGTGCCCGTTTATTGGCTGTGGGAGAGTGGGAATCGGGGTTATGGCTTCAAGCACTTCCATCGTCCAACATAGGAACTATGTTGGACGATACAACTTTCCGCATCGCTTCTTGCCTGCGCTTGGGAGCTGTTTGCGTTTCTCCGCACCGCTGTCACTGTGGCGAAGCCGTCGACAGTCTTGGCCACCATGGCCTATCCTGCAGTAGGAGTGCAGGGCGTATTTCTCGACATGCCCACATTAACGACATACTCCGTCGAGCTCTTGCCACCGCCGGAGTACCAGCTCATCTCGAACCTAATGGTTTGGTACGCGACGATGGGAAGAGACCAGACGGTATGACGTTATTACCTTGGAAGATGGGTAGGCCTCTGGTGTGGGACGCGACATGCGTCGATACCCTTGCGCCATCACATCTTTCAAGTACAGCTGGATCAGCTGGCGCTGCTGCTGCATCGGCGGAAACCCTCAAACGGCGCAAATACGGAAACCTGGCTGGTAATTACGTTTTTGAGCCGTTTGGGGTCGAAACGCTGGGGCCATGGGGCCCTAGTGCACGCGCATTATACAAAGAAATCGCCAGAAGGCTGATCGATGCTTCCCGTAACCAGAGGGCTGGTTTATATCTCGCTGAGAGAATAAGCATTGCCATTCAACGTGGCAATGCTGCCAGCCTTCTGGGCACGCTACCGCTCGACAGCGTTGCGGAGGAATTTTTTGACGCATCGTAGTTGGCAATTTGTTATTTTATTATATTTTATTTACTTTTCTTTTCATATTTTCACTTTTTTATAGTTTAGGATAGTTTAGTTATATAATTAGTTTTATTTTATTGTACATAATTATGTTAATCCTACTTAAATACTTTAGTAAGAAAACAAAAAAGATGTTATCTGTAAAAGCTACTATGTCATCAAAGAATATCTCATCATCAGCCTTTAACAGTCCACTGCTGGACTAGGCCTCTCCTTTCATAGGAGGAAGAATATCTAAACGTTATTAATCTTTAAATCGTAGCTATCTAAAAGTACAAAGTTCTTTATTATATTCCACAAAAATTAACTGTAGGAAAATCTATAAATGTAACTTATCATAATCAAAATTGATATCTATATTAATAATACACTAAAATGTTATCAATTAAGAATAATAAATGCAGCAGACCCTATTAAAGCATGTTACTATAAAACATCTTTTAACTATAATATATCAAATGCACCTAGGTATAATATATAGACTATTATAGTATATTACTAAACTGCTTCTCTCTAAGTGTTCCATAATAATTGTTTCCTAATTGTAAGTCTACCACCCGTAAATGTACAGTATGGAATGCTATAAACTGAATTGACCTGAATATATTGCAGGTACAAACAGTACAAAAGTATAAATAAATAACTAGTAATCAAGAATGAACCAATTTAGTTAAAAGTTTATTTATGTTACCAATAGTCAGTGAACTGCCTAAAGTTAAACTAGACGCAAATGCCAGTAAAAGTACTCTTGGTAAGAAAAGGTATATTAAATAGTCGTGTAGAAAGTCAAACCAGACACTAGTTAGAATTCGGATCATTCGGTTAATATTTCAATATCTATAAGTCAACTATACATACCTAGATTTATTAATTTAGGTCGTAATACTCAAAAAAATCAATGTACTTATACAAATACTTATTATATTAAGCAGAATATCTTATTTAATTTCATCAATTTCAGTTTAATTTATCAATTGTATGATGTGATTGTGGCTATTTTCATTCCGTTTACACAATCAGAACACTGACATCGTTTTTAATTAGTTTTTTTTTTTACGTATTTTACGTTAGGTATCTGATTCATTCAGTTTCATTATAATTAAGATTTGACGATTCGTAAGAGGTTTGGTATAAAAATAGTAAGCTTACATGTAAGTAGGTGTTGTTTAAAATAAATAAACAAAACCCTTCAAGCACCTAGAATGATTAAATACCATTTTAATCATTATTGCCATGGTCTCCTACAATTGAACCACACAAAGTACATGTACACATCTTTGCATAAAAAATATCTCTAAATAGCTTATCTATCGCAGTGTTTATACCAGAGATACTAAATCGATAAGATAGTTCATTACCGAGAGCTAATCCTAAGATTGATTATTACTATAATTATGGTCTAAATAGGTTTACAGTTTAACACAGGGCACTTCATAATAAAAATACATAATTTCAATGAATAAAAGCAGATAAAAATAAATACCGTCTAATATTTTATTAATTTATTGAATTTATTTGTATTATTTCCGAGAATGGATAAATAAACTATGAGAATGTTTTCGAAAAAAAATCAGTGATGTAATTTGGAACTATTTTCAAATTGAATCAATTTAGTTTAAAAGCTTATTTCGGATCCATTTAATTAGACAGATGTATGCATTTATTACACATTTCATTTTAACTATTTTATCTGCTATTATCGTTATAAATAACAGGAAATTATCAACCAAATAACACTACTTGAAAATATTGGATACACTGCCATCTAATAGTGCCAGACATAAGCAAAATGATGTCACTTTCTTTAACAAGTCAATTTAATCCTATGTAATATAAAACATTCTTCAATAACTACTTTTTAATAAAAATACCTTGAGCTATATATTTAGACGTAGCATATATGACCCCTCAGGCCTCAGGAGGATGAGGTATGTTTAAAAAATAAAAGGAAATAGTTACTAAACGAAACTATCATTTTATCGATATGATCTAGCTAGATACAGACCCGCTTGATATAATATAGAATATTTCTGTACCTACACACAAAAGTTCGCTTGTAGTAATAGTTATACAAAACTTATAGGTTATCTTTACAACATGTCATTCAAATGTGGTGCCTCTGAGACAAATGGAAGCTATTTGGTTTTGTTCTTCCAATAGAAATCAAAGTGACAAAATCAGAAGTATGTCTATTGCAAGTAAACTGGTGGAAATTATCTGGGTACCTACATGACAATTACTCACTACACAATTATAGAAAGTGCATTATTAATTGTAATTCTATACACAAATTTTTGTGCCATAAACAATTATTAACCAGTTAAAAATACGAGTACCTAAGTATATTTTAAAAATATGTTGAAGATGAATATACAGTTTCGTATTCTTATCTCCAGGGCAACACATTCAAGAGCTTAACATTAAAATATTCTTATTTTTTTTCTTTCGTTAAAGTTTGGATCCGATTTAATAAAACTATATAGCATGAACTGATTAATTTGGTAATTGTGGCGAAAATTTAACAACAGCTTATAGAACAGAGCTAAGGCACATTCCTACACCGCAATATTGGTCTGTATGTATGAATACACAGCCAACAAAATTAATGAAGAAATCTCTGAAATGTATTCTACCTACCATCATTTCATATTCGACTTGTAATAAAAAGATTCTTCAGAGCACTTAATTCTTGGAATTCAAATATGCAGTACGATTACGCTAATCAGTACTTACACTAAAAAGAGTTATCAACAAAGCACAACACAGCCAATGCTCATACCGAGTCTCTGTCAATCACTACAAATGTTGCCTATTTAAATTCCAACAGATTAGAACAATATCGGCTACTTTAAAAATCTATTATACATTTTCTGTAACTTTTTCGCTATTACCTACAAAGTTTTATACTCAGATACATTTTTGATGAACATGTTAAAATAACCTGGTACAACAGTCATATTTTTCGACCATTCATGGCTATATTCTTGGTGGAAGTACATTACCAGCGTTCGCAGTTGGTTGTTGCTGTTGGCTTCAGCATACTGTTGCAGATCGTTAAGATATGTAGTCGGTACTCATCCACCGGCTTGCTCTCGGCAACGTTGCTACTGGATCGTAGGGCAATCGTTCTCCGTCGTCAGCTGACCGGTGCAGTGACGGGCTTAGGCAGAATCATGGCATCACGATGAGGAGACTCTGGAACTTGCAATTGGATGTATTAGTATTGTGGGCGCAAATTTATCACACTTCTGATGTCAGAATCAGAGAAGCTTCTTATAGTGTAGAGACAGTTTTGATAAATAAAAGAGACAACTATCAAATCATACTTTCATTTATTCAGTTTGGCACAAGGATATATCTTTAGATTACGTCGTGATTCTACATTTACATTTACAGCCCAGTTCGCAAAGCAAATACATAGAACCAAGAGAAAGAACGGGCAATAAAACTCTTGATCATTCTTTTCAATAACTATATATAACAATAATTAACAAACAGTGGTACAGCCAATTTATATCAAATATCAATGTTGTGGGTAGTTTTATATTACTAGAAAGGTCTGTCTTACAACAGAACATAATAAGCATTATTTAGCATCAATACAATTTACTAAATGTTTACCACAGGTATATACCTAATGAATCTCATTGATACGACTTGATCCACAGTACCTATATTATTCTATCCTATATTACAATCTATAATATCTCACAAACGATCAAACTACCCACAACACAATATCAATAAGATAATGATTACACTATCTTACATTGTTTCCTAGATGATGAAACAAAAGAACAAGCAACACAGAATATTGGAACACAGTGGCAATTAAATAGTCAGAACCATATCGTACCTGAGCCGTCGTCGAAGGAGAATAGGACGAGCTAGCCGAGCCTGTCGACTTATATAGGTACACCTTATTTACACGTTTGACAGTTTAACTGTCAAACGTCATGTCAGTGTCATTTAGTTGCCACTATCCTCTTACATAATATGTATAAATACTTGGATATCAGTAATTTCAGTCCAAAGCCTAGATATTATTACATATCTCTCACACGCGTAAAATATCTTATTCATATGAAAGTCCAACATGTAAGAGAGCCTTGCTGATTTCAGCATGAATGGGCCTGCTCGACCGGGGAAGCACTACCCTCTCACAGAAAATCGACGTAAAGTAACAGTACCTAAACTGTTGCGTTTCGTTTGGTAAGTGAGAGTGCTGGAGGTCCCATCCCCTATTCCTTCCCCCTTATACCAATTCTCCTCCTATGCCTTTTCCCAACCCCAAGGGGCGACAGCGCACATGTTACTCCTCTGGTGTTGCTTGTGTCCATGGGCGATGGTAATTGCTTACTATCAGGCGAAAAAGTCCAAAAAATCTGAATACAAAAGACTTCATTACATAACTTAATCAGTGACTTTTGCCTTTTAAAGACAAATGCTATTTACTTCAATCCGACATTTGTTCCAGCGAATTATAGCATCAAACCCTGGTCCGGAGCTCTCTAGGTATACTTGGTAGTCTATAAATAGACATCGAACCTAGGTGAAAAAGAAAACATATTTTTTAAATTATTTGACACAAAAGAACTAGCGACAAATGATTGGAAAATGAAGCTTTTGGATTTAAGCTTGGGACCCTGTCATAAGGCTAATGAAACCCAAGAAGGACAAAGTCACCAGAAGACCTAAGGACACTGTGAGCTCATTCTGCGTAAATAGTAACACCAGTAGTTGAAGAATGTTCGGGTACTTTGAGATAACTTATACATTCAAGAAAAAGACAAATAACACCTCACTCTGCCGTGAACATGAATCCTGTAAAGAATACGAAACGTCGGCTAGTATTAAATTAAAAATGTAGTTTCTAGATCATTCGTTTCAAATGTAATAACTCAGTGAAACCAAAACATCGCGATAAAATCCGTAAACAGTAGTTTAATTTCAATAATTTAATTTTTTTTTTAAATAATTTATTCACTTCACTTTTTGGTTTACAATTTTGACACAAACAGATATGAACAATTTTAAGGTTAATAGCTAGTATAATGTATCATTGACTAATGTTGTACTAATGAGAAACATTGTATCACAGATGCCAGCGCCATCCATTGATTTGAACAAAAAATGATGATAGTGTAGTTAGGAACCATAGATTTAAAAATAATTAAAATATGATAATTGTAATATGAAAGCATGCTAGAGTTTAAATGTATATAAACATACATACATAGACTCACGCCTGTTTCCCGGAGGGGTAAGCAGAGACTACGGAACACCATTTGCAACAAAAGTCAAAAGTAAAATTCATTTCGGCCCCAAAGTGACGTTTATGAACGTCAAAAATTGAAGTTAATTTCTAGATGATTCTACATTTACATTTACTGCCACGTTTGCAATGTAATAGGTAGAACCACGAGAAAGAACAGGCAATAAAACTCGTGGCCACTCTTTTTAACTGCCAGTATAATGGTTTTACATGTAATCTTTGTACGGAGCTGCAACTGTTTCACATTGTGAATGATCTACTAATGCAAAAGTTATAGTTATTGATATCAAACTCAAGCAATATATTATGTTTATTTGGTAAACCTCCCAAAGTGAATATTGTGAAACAGGAGCATCCACTTACGTCTTTTAATGTAGGCAACTCGCAAACATGACTGTTCAGGGCTATGGTGAAACAGCATGTCCCGGAAAGTAACAGTATATAAACCTGCAGCAATTTACAATGTATTAGTTTGCAGCTCATGACCACGAGTTACCCTCACCTTACATATCCGATAAAACGATCCTGACATATCTCTCTTGCTTCATTCACTCCCATCAGATTCCTCATGCATGCTCTTCTGTTCAGGCTACTTCTAATCTGTCCTGTTTTTAGGATGTCTCCAATCTGGTCAGAGAACGTCCGCCTAGGTCTTCCCCTTCGTCCTGTCCCATTCACACTTGCCTTGTATATCTGCTTGGTCAATCTTTCGTCATCCATAATCTCCACGTGCCAAAACCATCTTAGCATACATTTCTCGATGCTTGTCACTACATCTTCTTTTACCCCACACTCTCTTATCACACAATACTTTACTCTGTCAGTCAAAGAAACACCACACATACTTATCAATGCTCTCATTTCTACAGCATTTATTCTACTTTCATGGCTCTTCTGCCATACCCAACTACCATACATAAGAATAGGTACTAACACCCCCCTATGCACAGCCAAACGTGCCTTTTTGGACACGTTTTGGCTATTCATAAACGCCTCCAGAGCTCCATTCACTCTATTACCTGCAATTTCTCTTCTTTCATATCTTCTACATTCTAACCATCTCTTGTAAACAGCGTACCTAAATATACAAAGTCATTCACTTGCTCCACTCGTTGTCCATCGATCATAATCAAAACATTACAAGCCGTAACGCATTCTTCCTTTTCAAAAACCAAGTAAGTATCAAGTAAGACGCAAGTATAACCTGATCATCACCATAAAGGAGGCATTTGACAAGTAACTCATTATTCCTTAATCCACAATCAGTATGTTTCAAATCTTGCAAACAACTGTCCATGAAGAGGCTGAACAGCCACGGCGACACTACATATCCTTGTCTAACACCTGTGTTGATGGTACACCAGTCAGTGTATGCCCCGTTTATCCTCACACAGGCTCTAGAATCCTCGTAAAGGGAATTCAGAGCTCGAATGAGTATCATATTCTTTATTTTTTTGTTAATGTAAATGTGTAAGTATACTTTAGACATCGAACTGTAAGAAGACAAGGAATTAATGAGCTCTGATTGAACTTAAATTTTGGTATTGGAGCTTGTTTATTTAAGCATTTTTATCTTTTATACCTGTGTATATGATAAAGCTGGTTAACACATACCAGTATACCCGTGTAAAACTATGAGCGTCACTACAGATTTTTGAGATTTTATTCGAGCGTAAATTCCACGTTGAAATGTCCGGCACATTCGGTATGTTAGCTGTCAATAGATGTCGGCTAAAACAAATTGTAGTTTTTCTCTGTCCGGTTTTTGTGTTTTATATTTGAGTTGAAATTCTGGTAGTGCTACTGATTTCTTTTTAAAGTTTTTCTGTCAGTAAAGCAAATTTGTATTTGAAGGCTGTTCGATGAATTTAAATCTGTTGATAATATCATTTTATAACATGACAACAATGACTTTGTTATTTATTTTCGTTCTTATTCACTACTCTTAACGTAGTACCATGTTGCTTCAAGGGTTAAATAAAATTTTGTTATGGCCTGTTTCGCACAAATCTCATCTAATATTCGTGTGGTCTTGTGACCTCAATAATAAGGGAAATGGGAGATATCGTGGTATTCAATACTTAAAATTATCATACAGCTTACACACACCACCAATCCTGGATACTGTGAAAACAGTAGTGTATCGCTCATGACATGACTTGGCTCGCTGTTGGTAAAAGTTCGGCAAAGTTAAGCAACGCTTACACGGACCTTCACTTGGACACTTTGATGGCGGGTCTGGCACTTAAATCAAAACGCTATCGTGCATCGGAGCCCCGTGATGCCGTCGGTTCCAGTTTTTGTCTTAGGTCAAGAAAGTTGGGCCACATTGGAGGCTTTCTGGTGGTATTAAAACTTCGATATCAGAGATTGCCACGCACTCACATGAAGAGAACGAATAGAGTACCTAGTGAAGGGAATGTCTGCATTAAAGCCTCCACCACAGCAATAAAAAGATTTTAACAACTATCTGGAGTCTCGTACTATTTGTATATCATCATTTTTGTTAAGCCTGCAGCAGACGAACAGCAGTATAATTACTGCAATTGGCGCATACCCAATTAACTTTATAGTGTCAGTTCAGTTACCAGTATTTAAATAAGAATCACAAACTGTTGATTTCAATTTCAATAATATTGCACTCCACAATGTATATAAAGGTCTTATAAAAACATAAAATAAGTAACAATTATGGATCCTGTTGGGCATGGCAATTATAGAAGATAAAAGGAATATTTTTGGATATTAATCAACTTGGTATTTGTTTCTAATAAATAATAATAAGTCTAATTCAGTCTGTCATTTAAATATCTGGTTTTATGGTACTCGTAATAGCATTTATGTAGTAAGAATTTTTTTAATTTTTTTACAAAGATGTTGTCTTTTTCTCACGGATATGGCACTCCTCATTACACTGTTTTATTGTTGTACAGACGGCTACTCGTCAAGCTAGACACTTTGACATTTGTACCGTTATTATGGTGTACTTTGACAAATGACAGGCCGAATGTGTTCATGAATGACATTGACATTGACGTTTCGCGAACTTGACAAGTGACAGGCTGATTATGTCACAGGCACTCTCACGAACGACATCTAGTGCTCAGTTTAGGTAAGATCTTGGTATGTACGTTACGCGTTGCGATATACATAAATACATATAGCTTACCAAATTTCGGCGGCTTCGCCTACGTAAATACAACCTTAACCTTTCCTAGGAATCACACTAAATATTGGTAAAAACCGAACAAAAATCGGTTCGTAGTACATCACGTTCAGACGGGGCGGGGAATTCGTTATAATTATAATTTATTTATGTACAAAATTAATTAAAGACGCGGTGAAAGTATAAGTTCATCGTAGTAAACTACCATTTTAGCTAATGAACCTACTTCTATATGCTATGCCATAACTTTAAATCCTCTATGAGTAAACAGCTCTATAAGTTTGTCTTTCAAATAAACCTCATCATTACTTGGTCTGAAGTTTGCATGTTAATGAAATTTAAATGTCATATAGGTTACAGTTAGTAGAATTTACAGCTTAGATTCATATTCAGACGCAATTTAACGTGAATGAATTTGAATTTGTAGTGAACGCAATTTAGCGTACTGAACTCTTAAACTTAATACTTACATTACTATTATAATAGTGCAAGTTTGTGAGGATAGATGAAGGTATGAATGTTTCTTACTCTTTCATGCAAACACTTCTGAACGGATTTTGAGGAAAATTTGCAATACCTAGCCTAAAAATTTGAGCTACATACATTATATAATTAAAAATCTAAACACAAAAGGCTTAATTACATAACATAATCATCGGCGTTCACCTTTTAAAGACAAATGCTATTGACTTCAATCCGACATTTGTTCCAGTGAATTATAGAATCAAATCCTGGTCACGAGCTCTCTAGATATACTTGAAAGCATAGAATTATAAGTCTATGCTTGAAAGTCTATTAATGAATTGTATTCAGGTGAGCAGGACAAGGACAAGTCCGTTTCATACACCACTGGGCTATCGCCGCTTAATATTGGTATTTATTTCAAGTTTCTTCTTTTCAATTTGGATGCATATCACAAAATAATTTTATACTTGTTAGTCTTTTTGGAGTGAATGTGTGGCTAAATCTGATGTCAACATTTTTGACCGCCCCAAGGCTTTTGACAATGTGGCCAAATTATTCTGATTCTGTGACAAGAGCCAAGACCGACAGCTTTACATGTATTACGAAGCACAGTAGCGCTCCAATCTTATTGCCACACGTGGTCACCCATCCTATTGCTGACCTGTGCAAGCATTGGTTAACTTTGCTTAAATATTGTTAACAACAAGCGAGGTAACGCAAGCGCTACGTTGTTACTGAAACAGCTATTAGGTATTTATAACTGCAATAAATTATACTATACAAAGTTGACAATCCTATAATTACCAACCAATAACCTTACCTACTAAGAGACAAATACTCCTCTTCATTGCCATCCCTCGTCCAATTAGAACGGACCTAAGTCTTAAGCTACTTAGCCTTGTCACAACTTGTCCAAGACACTATCTGACAATTCTGCGACACAGATTATATACAGAAATGCTAAACTTGCTCAAACACCTGGGGGCTTATTCACTATGACCACTGAAATACCATGTTCAAGACGGGTGTCGTCGTGACGTGCACTAAACGTAAACGTGTTTCAGTAACGTGACGTACCACGACAATCAAAATATTGTATTCAGTATGCCATACGACAGCTTGTCTATGCCTAGTTATCAATTTCACAACATTCGTTCATAAATCTTAATGCCTGTTTGCCGGCTCAATTTCGATTTTATAAATATTATTTTACTAACTTGTAATTTTCACTAAAAGCTACAGTATAAATAGAAAAGGCTAATAAAACTTAAATTATATTATTTTAGTTCAATTTCACCAGGAACAATCTCAAAATAAAAAAATGATCTTCAAAGTTTAGGTCATCTTTTGTACTTAAGTCAATTTTTGAACGAAAATATAATGATGACATTGATGACAGACATGACAGTTGCAGTCGCGCTACAATATAAAAAAATATAAGTGCGGTTAGTGCAGCAAATAGCCCAATTCTAATAGAATCTAATAAATCATAATGGATTTATTATTTATCCGAAGACGAGTGAGACGCTTGCGCCAGCGACAGGCGTCAATTTTCATAAAACATAATATTTAATTAAATAACTTTGACACGGACACTGTTAAATAAAAAAGCAAATAAACTTAGCATTTAACCATTAACGGACACTGAATATAATATTTAACAAATAAACTTAGTACTTATTTATCCTCTATCGTTTTACAATAAACGCGTTACGTGCATGTTACGTGACCTCTTAGCTCACGGAATTTTGACAACTAAAACCGTGTCCGAAACGTGCGCTACCGTGCTTGTCAAACTTGAAGTTGGCATAGTGAATACCGTTTAAGCCAATAACGTGCCGACGTAGGTAACTAGCACGTTAAAACACGTTAAGACTTCAAAATGGTCTTAGTGAATAAGCCCCCTGTTTGTAGAGTATGTTGTCAATTAAAAGTTTTTATTTTATGCTTTTGAATGCGCTGTTTTAACATATATAGGAAAAAAGACGTAGTGCTCATAACGTAACTTAGCTGACTGTTTGTATTAGGTCAGCAAAGACCGCAACGCTTGCACAAATCACTACTTGGATGGGTGAGTGCGGAGGGCACGTAAAGCTGTGGTTCCAGGTTCTTTTCTCAGAACTAAAATCTTTAGGTGATATCGGAGGCCTTAAGAAGGTCTGAAAACTCCGTCACTAGAGTTGGCCACACAAATGAAAAAGAAAAATAGAAATGAAGTGTTATTCAATAAAATTATTCGTAGAAACTAAACGATGCTCTTATTTTCTTCCTTTTCTATAAGTATGAGGTCGGACATTGGTGTCGGAATTTATAGGCAACCTGAAGGGCTTGAGTGACCTTATAATAACTGTCGTTAAACAGGAACAATACTGATGTAACAATCAAAAACACTTCGATTATAATTTTTCTTTTGTTTGTAGATTCATGCCTGTATCCCCGAAGGGATTCGGTGAGGTGTATTATTAAACTCACATTTGGCCATGAATACCGATTAAGGTCCCACGTAATAGCACATCACCAGACTCCGTGCTGATATTGAAAATTCTAAAAAACTCAGTAACACTTTTTGTATCTAAAGCTTAGCTCGACCTCTTCAAACGTTCTATTACAAATAGCGAGTCAAATCACGCATTACCATTACGCAACAGTAGCATAATATAAGAACACTTTCATTCGACCTTTCTGCAATTAACAGTCAGAAGGGTCTTAACTTTGCAATTCAACAAGAACATCTGTAATTTACAGTGATATATTAATTAAATCGCATTGATAAATGATTGTTTCAGAAACACAAATTATTGAGGAACTTTTCTCCGACCATTCGTCTTTTCGGTTTAAATAAAACAACATGTTTCAAAACAATGGAGGCGGCCTTAATGAAGCTTTCAAATTACTTGATATTATTAATTTTTAAAGTTTGTGAAAATTTTATACTTAATTAAATAGTACTTCTCGTTTTTCGTTATCTGATGTTTCAGCGGAATTATTTTTATATTTTCATATTATTTTAAGTCGGGTATCGCTAGATGGTATTTTAAAACATCGTTTAGCACTGCGCCGAGAGATGGACTTATGCAGAAACAATGCTTGGGCGGCGCGCACCATGCATTGTTCAGATCGCTTAGGAAACGACTAAATACCACAATTTGAGGCAGAACGTAGAATACCACTGTTTGAGGCAAGAAGCGTGTGACTTTAAGACGGTGATAACCGTGTTTAAACTCACAACCCTAAAGCTCCTTATGGTATCCACTATGCCACAGCCCTACATTATTGATATAATACGAAAATACATTTCAGTATGCAATTTTATTTCGACGCAGTAAAACGTTTCGTATCAATAGATCACGCTCCATATAAAATATGCAACAGCGCATGAGATGTAATATGGGAACGATCTCTGCTGAGTTTTATAAAACGATTCTGTCACGATTCATTTCGGACGTTCGAGGGTTTGCTTCAGTCTAGTAATTTTACTGTCGCAGGATTAATTATTTAAGTTCAATAGCACAAATATATACGGTCCTAAGAGTTTGATAGCCAGTTTACAAGGATACGTATATTTCTTCCTAACCAAATTGCACATTACTACTTGCATTAATGTGTATGCAATCGTGCAATAATAATAAGTTTTACTTTACATTTAGGGATATATTATGTGTACCGCGTTCCATAGCTTCAAGTAGGTATGCGATATTTTGGCCACATGTCATGTTGCGAGCACCATGAATGTGGATGTACTGCGCATCATACTTCAGCACATCCGTGTACAATGGCGCTTTCAACAGAGCCGAAATATCGGTTACTTGAAACAAAGGTACGTTATCAGCTATTATTAGCAAATACAGACTTCTTTTGCAGGGATCCTATAGTGAAAGAGAACCGGTAGAATTATTCGTCTTGTGTATAACCTTACCGACATTAAATCCCCTAACAAAAAAAAATAACAAGACATGAAACAAACCAAACCAATTTTATTTAACAACTAGCCGTTTCCCGCGGTTTCACCCGCGTCCTGAGGAAACTACTTCGCGGACCCGGTTAATTTATAGCTTTAATTACTCATTGATACATCAGCTATCCGCCAGTGAACGTTTCATCAAAAGCGGTCCAGCTGTTTCAGAGATTAGCGAAAGCAAACAGACAGACAAAAATTGTAAGAAATGTCATTTCGGTATATGTACCCTGTAAACATCCATATCGCCGTGTGGTTGACGGCATAGAATACAAGTGTCGCCACCCCCTATCTTGCCGTGGGGGTCGTAAGAGGCGATAAAGGGATAATACGATGCAAATACTGTCTTTGCATGTAGAGACGGAAAACTCGACATCAATCCCTATACCAACCCGTCTGATCAGAGCGTGGTATAGTAGGCCAAGCCCACCTAATTTGCTCACAATACTATTGTGACGCAAATTACGAGAGACCTATGTCCAGCAGTTGACGTGAGTAGGGAGTGAAAGGCTGTAATGATACATCCATATGCATTTAGTAAAAAGCGGTTATTTTAATATTACAAACAGACACTCCGTTTTATTTATTTGTACAGATTTGAATTTTATTCCGTTTGGAAGTGTAACGCAAAGCACATGAGTTGCGAGCACTTTAACCACAACGCTGCGCCGCGCACTCCGAATATAAAACAAAAGGAAAAATCCTTCTCACATATAATACAAATTGCCATTCAAACATATTGATAATTCACGTCATATTCCAGTTATTCAACGTGAAAGAAAGCAGATTGACATAAAATATAAGACAGGTACGTGACTCGACGTTAAGTTTTTTTCGTATTTGCTCTTATTTTTATATGAAGGACGATATAAAAAGGTTACCATATACCTGATTCTGCGAGAACATAACGTGAAATATAAATAAATTTATGTAATCAGTGAATGCGTTTAATTAAGTGTTTTATTCGATACTGGCAGCTTAGTTTATTGAGATATCTGGGAGTTTTATATTGTTCATCCAATTTGGTGAAAATTATGATGTTTGATTGATAAATCAAAGCTTTTAATTTTTAATTCGATTAATTAGGTATCCTTAAATGTGAATTTTATTTATTTTCTAACGTGAAGGTTATAGATCTGATGGTCGACTACCGATATACATTCCAATGCGTAATGGCTGATGAGTGTCATGTAAAGGTGGCCGGTTGCTACTTCTATGTAGCGATGATGCGTTTAGAAAGTTGTAAATAGATTTCTCGCCCTATTTTCGTAGCTATACCATCAAATTTCCATGGTCATGTTTTGTAATAGTTTCATTACTGTACTCATTTAGACCAGGATTCGCTTGGCTAGATGATACTTGTTACAGGCATCAAAGAAAACTAACCATCAGTCTTGAAAAAATCTCTCATGTATAATATTTAGCTAACCAAAATGTCTTACAGCAACATTCTTCAAAGAGTCCGTTGTCTTTGTAAGTAAGTAGTCCAATTTGCGGCGGCGCGTCTCGTGCCTTCTCGCCACAAGGACGAACCGTTTCGCACCTTACCAGCCAGCTCACGTCCGTTTAGGTCACAATCAAATTATATAGAACTGACACGATTTTGTTTAGCGGTGTGTCTTAAGTTGAAATAGTTTTTTTACTCCTCAATTTATCTGCAAGTACTAGAGGATACACGCAGCTACGCCCGCAAATTCTTTTTTATTTTACCGTTTCTATCTGATCCCACGAAAACTTCGGGAATTGTCTTTGCACCTTCGGTCCTCAAGGAAAATACATGGTTTTCAGCTTCGCGCTTTGCGCCTAACAGTTTTAGATGTAGCTTGTTTGTCAGTCAATCAGTTAAGGAAGGCTGTCAGTCAGCAAGGATTTTATATATAAAGAACATATTTAATTCAGCAGCGGAGCCCAATGGAAATATAGACAGACTGTTACGTAAAGGGTCTCCGGGTTCGAATCCACGGCGCAAACGCGCAAAGCAATGACTTTTCGTTTGTTGGAAGAAAACATTGGCAACTTTCATGTCTTCGTGGTTCTCGAAATGTATGTAAATTTTGCCGATGGTCGGGATGGAGGATTATGACTTTACACCATCCAATGGTACGTGATAAGAAGCCCTTCGCCTGGCGTGCAGTAGAACACAGTATATATACAGGGTATTTTCCTAATATGACCTGCTTAAATAGTCAAGTTTAATGTGTTCTTACCCTTGCGGTGTCAAACAGAAACCGTGTGATTATCATACCATTGTTCGATAAAGTTATTGAAACATGCATCTCTGTAGGCTGTGGTTACAGATTAATATTACGAATGCTGCGATTTTATTTGCCACAGAAAAATATAAAAATTCAGCTTATTATTAATAAGAAACAAACATAACAAATGAAGTTATTTTTCACTGCCATTGTGTTAGCGTATATGTAGGTACACCACGTGTGACCTTTCAGAACAAGTACACACCGACGCCGACGCACTATTGAAGAAAAGGCACATTCCAAAAAAAGTTCATTCTTTTTTCGGAAAAATGAATGCAATATTTTTCGTTTTGTAGTTTAATCGTATCAAATAAATTGTGCATATAAATAAAAGTGTCTGCCTGTGCCTTCAAAATATCTATCTGCTGTGTAGTTGTTTGTAGTTATATACAAAAACATTTATTGTTTGCAGAAGGTATTTTTTGGAACGACTTACTGATTTTAATCTGGATAGTAGATATTGTAGAACTGCAAGGCTGCTATTTATTGTGTACCTAATACAGAGTTCGGCAAATAAAGATAATAATAACCCAGATAGATAAGTAAACTTCCTCAGTTTTCCACGTCATACTTAAATAAGCTATAATGTGTTGTATAATGTCTGACATGGCAACAGCTTCAACTAGAACTAAAACCAATTGCAGCAACTTTGCACCTTAGTTTATAGGAACCCTGGTAAAAACCACATACATACCGCCATTTTATAGAACAGTTGACTACGAAGTTTGGAAGGTGACGTTGTTTCGTCTCCGAGAGTCAAAAGCAATTGAGTGGCTACATAGCACAGGTAGGTACTTATAACGTGTTAAGAGCTGATTTTTTTATAGTGCCTGATCGGCGGCCAATCATAATTTTTAAGTGTCTAACTTCACTTTCATGTGGTACGGTAAACAAGTTTGTAAGCAAGCGTCTTATAATAATTATCTAATTTTATCAAAAGGGTGTAACTCGCAATAATAAACGAATTAAAGATATAGCTACCTCTTATTTCGCCGACGCTTCGACTGACTGAGCTGACATCAGTACGTCCTTTTATGCCGTTTTTAATCTTCTACCAATATAAGGTGACGGTACGCTTTCTTGACATCATGTTTGTAGGTTACGACTGTGCTAGCTTGTCAGTTTTGAAGTAAAAAATGTTTAATAAAATATACAAGCATTGCCGTCGGCCTATTTTTCGCCCAACGGCGGCTTATCTTAACGATAACAGGCAGGCAAACCAGGGCTGCTAACTTTTTTTTCCCTGTCTCCATCAAATGTACGTAGCCACGATGAGCAGTTATTTATTGATGAACTTCAAACTCATAGTTTATTACAATACAATGGAATTCCCAATAAATATAGCAAAATTCTCGACTTAGTGTTATCTAATGTAAATAATGTAGTATCCCTATGCGACGCTCCACTAGTACCAATCGATCCTCATCACGGGGCGCTTACAATAACTGCTACCACTATCGACATACCGGGTTTGAAGCCATTAGCTCACACTAAATATTTTTATAACAAAGGTGATTTTGACTCTATTAACAATTCGATTGCAGCAACGGATTGGAATAAAGAATTCTCCAGCAGATCTATGGATGAAGCGATCGAGTACTTTTATTTTAATCTTAATACACTGATTAAAAAATGTATACCATCTAAGACTGTTTACAACGACAAGTATCCTAAGTGGTACACGCCATCACTAAAAAAATTAATAAAAGAGAAGTTCAAATACTTGTCCAGATTTAAAATTTACAAGAATAGGTCTGACTGGGAGACATATAAACTTCTTCAGGACAGGACTAAAACTTTAGAAAAACAATGCTTCAATTCTTTTATAAAGAACACAGAGGAATGTATCGAAAAAAATCCTAAACAATTTTGGTCATTTATAAAATCACGTAACAAGGATAATGGTATGCCCTGCAGTTTAAAATATCAAAATACAGTTGTATCTAACGGCAACGATATATGCAATGCATTCTCCTCCTACTTTCTTTCCACGTTTGTTGTACCTGATACAAGTGAAACAACCGCAGACTCCCTTAGCACTCTAGACCCCATCTCATCCGGTACATTGGACATTTCGAGTGTGGAAATAGATATTGCAGAAGTCACTAAACTTTTATCCCAGCTCGATTCCTATAAGTCTGCAGGACCTGACAATATACATCCTCGTTTACTTAAACGATGTGCGAACTCCATCGCCTTTCCTATATCTCTCCTGTTTAAGAAGTCTCTCGTGACATGCACTTATCCCCGCATATGGAAATCGGCATACATTACTCCAGTCCATAAAAAGGGATCTAAGACTGAAGTCACGAATTACAGGCCGATTTCGAAACTATGTGTTATTTCAAAGGTTTTCGAGAGAATTGTCTATAATCAGGTGTATTCCGCTATAAAAAACTGCTTTAGCCAATCACAACATGGTTTTCTCAGAGGTCGCTCGACCGTCTCAAACCTTATTTTATTCAACGATTATCTGACTGAAAACATGGATGCCGGTAAACAGGTGGATGTAATATACACTGATTATAGCAAAGCTTTTGATAGGATTAGTCATAGTATACTGTTAGAAAAGCTTCAACGCATCGGCATACGGGGCGACTTGCTTAGATGGTTCTCCTCATACATTACCAATAGAACTCAGGCCGTAGTAATAAACAATTACATATCAAGCTGGGTTCCCATTCCCAGTGGTATTCCTCAAGGCTCGTTAACTGCGCCCTTGCTGTTTAACATATTTATAAATGACATCGAGATCTGTTTTCATAACTCTAAACTGCTGTGCTTCGCGGATGACATGAAAATCTGTGCGGCAATAACTTCACTGTCTGACGCACAGCTACTTCAGGCGGACCTCACACGCCTCGATCATTACTGCCACATTAACAAACTCGACCTCAACCCCTCTAAGTGCTCCATAGTAACGTATAGTCGAAAAACTAACTTAGCATTCCAATACATGGTAAAAGGCCACTATTTACCTAGAAATGAATCTGTTCGCGACTTGGGTGTTATTCACGATTCAAAACTACTCTATGACAAGCATATAGATGACATAGTCGCTAAGGCATCCAAGGCTCTTGGTTTTATTATGCGATCATCTTTTTATTTTAAGAATGCTAAAACTTGGAAGATTCTCTACTGCACTTTTGTCAGAAGCATATTAGAATATGCGTCGCAGATATGGAATCCGCGGTACGACACGTACGTTATGAGAATTGAGAGAATACAAGTTAAATTTATTAAGTACATATGCTATCGGCTACAAATACCATTCAAAACGAGTCAATATCTGAATATATGTAAGAAGTTTCACCTGTTGACCCTTTCTAATAGACGAAATATTGCTGACGTCTGTTATATTCTCAAGATTGCCTCAAACAATATTAAGTGTCCGGAATTATTGCAGAAACTAAACCTTAATGTACCACCCAAGCTGCAAAGATCTGCAAAACCCTTATATGTGCCTACATCTTCTTCTAATTATCGACAAAACTCTTTCCTTAATCGAGCGAGCAATAGCTTTAACTCAACTGCTAAAGATCTGGATTTGGACTTATTTTGCACTAGTATTCCAGTGGCGAGACGACGAATGAGTGAACAATTCTTTACTTAGACTGCTATATTGCTAGCTGAGCTTAGCTTGCTGATTGTATAGAAATTGTAATAATGTGATTGCTAATTAAATTGTGCTAATGTGATTGTTTTACCTATATTGTATTAGAATATTTGTGTATCTTTTATGTAACTTTAAACGCGGGGACCTGTAATTGGCTATCTGGTACTTACTGAAACTGTAACTCAAATTGTAATAAGCTGTTGGACCTCCAAATAAATAAATAAATAAATAAATAAATATAAATTGGCTGATTTAAGACCTTATGGGGTTCCGTTATTTATTTGTTACAGTTTATTTATTTAAAGGCTTCAACGCACAGTGCCGGTGGCCGGCCGGCGGCATGGCAACCAGCTCTGCTGCCGGGCAAGCCACGTGGACCCGGCGGCATACCAAGCCGTCGGCTTTGCCGCACGAAGGAGCTGCCGGCATGGCCGTCCGGGTAGGCCGGCGGGCCGCGAGGGTTGCAACTTGTTTCTTCTGTGTGGTCAATCTATACAACTGGAATGATGCCCGACTGCTTTTTGCGGTAGATGCCGGCGGCACCGACGCCCACCAAAAGCCGGCCGCACGTGCCACGCGGCAAAAGCCCCCGGCTTGTGCCGCCGGCACTGAAGCAGTTTTAAAGATTTTATGTGCGTTTGAAAAGAAGCATTGCAGACCTTCACGGCCATCTATTATCCTTAGAGTAGACAGTGATTTAATAGTTTAAATGTCTTTGAATTTAACGAAACAATGACTAATTTGAGAGTGTGTCTCGAGAGATATTGCCTTTACATCATACGTGTAATCAAATTAACTATTGAAAAATCCTATAATATTTACATTTACTATTAAAGCACAAAATAAATCGTACCGCGACTATTAATTGCACCTCTTTACTCTCCACAAAAATAATCATTTGTAGTTAAATAATTGGCTTACCCGGGAATTAAATCCTGTCCCTTGCAAGCAGCTCAATAAGCACATAATTATATACCAATTTTTTTTCATGCATCTAACCAATACAATATTTTACGGTTATTTTATAGTTGATCTCAAATTTCTCAATATCCAGAAATTAAGTAAGTATGCAATGTGTTCGACCATTGTTAATATAAACCCTTATTTGTTGATTGTTTTTGTAGCGAAATAAAATCACACTCTCGGATGTGTAAAATGGGTACCGACTTTATTTTTGACGAGCGAAATATCGTAAATTGAGTGGCTGTTCTATTGATTGTAGTCTGATTTAACAATCAGTATGAAACGTATGTGGTTTCAGCGCCATAAAGCAAACTATATGGGCAATATTATATTATAAATACAGGTTTTGCTTAATTGTAATGAATCTTCTTAATATATAAAATCCTTGCGTTACTGACTGAATGACAGACACGCTACAGCCGATACTATTGGGCGCAGGAAGCTGAAATTTGGCATGTACGTTCCTTGGGGACCATAGGGGTGCACTAAGAAGGGATTTCTCGAAATTCCCCCGGGATCGGCTAAAGCGGGCAAATTTAAAAAATGCAGGCGTAGCTGCTGGCGTTATCTAGTCATCTATAAAACTACCGCCATTTTGATGATTCTTTCTATATCTTTCATCATCATTATCTGTGCCTGCCATAGTCCACTGCTAGTTAGAGGCTTCTCCAATGGCATATCACTAAATCCAATTTTTGGCACTTTGTGTCAAACTGCTGCTAGCCGCATGTCACTTCACCTAATCGGAGAGCGTCCTACACCAAAACCGAGACGAGGTCTCAACTCTTGAACAAGACTTCTCGAAAAGTTATCGGTTCTGCGACTGGCTAAACCACTGCTACTTATTTCTATTATCTTTATTCTTATATCTGTGTCGATTACTTTAATAATGTATTCTAAAATATTTTACCACGTACACACATCACCATCTAGTCCCAAACTAAGCAGAGCTTGTACTATGGTGTGACGTCGGTGTCGTCGCACCGCTTCCCACTACTCCTGGCTAGCCGCCTTCCCCCCCTCCAGCGGCACATAAATACGGCGGCGCGACAGCGAACGTTCCTTTCGGATCCTCAACGCTGGGCAAGATAAGTGTCTACGCTGCTGCAACACCGAAGCCCAGTCAGCCTGCCTGCCTACCGTGCCCTGAGTCTGAGATCTTAGTCTTAGCTCTTATTGGTTGCTACCGGGTTATATATTGTGTAACGCTTCCTAACAAATATATTTTGTAACGAACGCTATACTTCTTGGATTTCTCTCTACACACACCAATAAACGTTACAATGGGTGTTAGATAATGGATAAACATACATATATACTTTTTTTGTAAATACATACATATTATACATAGAAACACCCACACCAAGAAAAACATCTATGTTCATTATCACAAATGTTCGACTTGAGCGGGAATCGAACCCGCGACCTTCGGCGTAGCAGCCGCTTACACTACACTCCCGCTCAGCCAACCGGTCGTCCAATTTTGGCTCTCTGCCGGATCACTTCATTACAAATTTGATCCTTAAAAGAAACTTCCAGCATAGCCCTCTATGGAGAGCCATAGCTTCGATAACTTTTTCTAAATAAGTAATCAAATTATAGTTCGATTTTAATTCATATTAAACACGGTAGCAAAGAAACAAGTTACTCCGTGGAATATCAAAAATTCTTTAAAATCTGACTACACTAGTAAGTGTACCCCGATATCTGAGGCGAAGTTTTGAATGCAACTTGAATAACGCTAAGATAATGTTTTATGAATGTGCTGCGATTTAAAAGAATTCCGCGAACATTTTGAAAGACTGGTGAATTCTATTCCTAGCCATTATTTTCATACATTTTTGTTACCAAGTAACAAATAAGTTAATTCTATAATAATATTAGTCAGTAAAGGAGAATAGTTCATTTATACGCCGCGCACGTATTTCCTAAGAGAATCTTCTTTTTGTTTATACAGAGTTACATAACTAATGATTTATTCAATTTGCTCAGATCTAGCGCCTGCCAGTCATAATGAATGCACTGTTATTAAAGGATCTAGTATTTTATATCTTTTTATCTTCGTATTTCTTCTATAAAATAATGTCTTCCTCTTGAAATACTTACTTATGTAAACTCAAATATCAAACACGATCATTCAATGGAGTAGGTTAAAAACATTTGGTTGAAAAATGCTTCAAATTATTCTATTAGCGACTGCTGCGACACCTAAATCCACATTCGCATAACTGCTTAGTCCATGATGGCAACAAAAAGCAAGCGCAAAGCAAGCTACCGTGAGTTAGACCTCTCAAGCTCACAAGTAATCGGTATCCTCATATGCGTAAATAAATGATCTATCTATTATCCATAATTAATTAGAAGCATATTCTTTTGGGCTCCTAAATACAAGATGAATCATTTCTACTACAGTACAAGTCTTTATATCCAAAAAACTCCACAACGCTTACTAACACGCCACAAAATTTCCCAGCAGTACCGCAATATACATTTCACAATCGTAATTCTAATTCGGTCCACATTAAACTTCCACAGTATTAGGCCTACGGTGACAGAGTGACGGAGACTTAAACGTGCCCGTAATTTTGCCTAATTGCCGCAAACTGGATTATTTCTTTCGTTACAGAGCCTTTTTATAACCGCCCGTAGAGTCTCGAGTATTTTTCTAATTTTAATTATGCTCTGGATAAATGGAGAACGTTTAAGTACAGTCAATAGACTGGATTATTCCGGTAGAGGTCGGAGCTTTTGGATTCGTTATATATTATGATCTTTTTTTTCATTAATAATGCAATTATTTCAAATCTCTGCGTAGTATGGATTAAGAAAACAACGTGTCACTACCCCATTTGATTCGGTGTGTAGTGGTCATGAAAGGCGCTCAAGGGAAAATACACGAAGCAAATAGTATCTTTGGCAAAAGACGGAAATCTTAACATCCAACCCAATACCAATCTGTGTAGCCAGCGTGGTATGCGTGGTCAAATTCTTATACGTCTGGCTGCGTTTGCTAAGGACTGTACGACGATGATGATTTGTGATAATAATTATATAAGTGCAATATTAGATTCGTAGTTTAACAAAAGATCATCCGGGATTGAACATCTTCTTTTTTCTCCCATCTTAAAGTTTCATCCGATGGTCTGGATTGGTGCTCAAGTTATCTTCGAGGTCGCCAGCAGTCAGTCCGCCATGGTGAGTCGTCATCGAATTGGTGTGACAATAACTCTGGTGTTCCTCAAGGCGGTATTATTTCTCCTTTGTTACTTTCTATGTTTACTAATCTCTTAACACAAAATCTTCAGTGTGCTTATCATTTGTATGCCGACGACTTGCAGATTTACGCTCAGGCAACTGCTGAGGATGTTTCGGTAGCAATTCACAAGGTCAACAGAGATTTACTTACAATAAAAACTTGGTCTGACAAGTTTGGCTTGTCGGTAAACCCCAACAAATGCCAAGCCATTATCATTGGCAGTCAATGGTCAATCACAAGATTAGACTTAACAACTCTGCCTACGCTTATCTACGATAAGACCGCTATAGATTTCTGTCCAGTCTCACTACTCTTTGCTCTATCCTTATGTCTCCTAATTCTGGGTTCCAACTACGATCGAAACTTTTGTTCTTCTCGTAATCTTCTCCTACTTTGTCCTTCCCATACTTCCACTTTAATTAACTCGTCCTTTCCCATTCAGGCAATCCTTCTTTGGAATGTCCTCCCTTTAGAAATCAGGATGTCTACTACAAAGGATAGCTTTAAATCAAGAGTAAAACTGGTGTTATTGGATAAGTTGACAGAAGAATCTGAATAATATGTATATGTATAAGAGTACTTGCTGACCCGGCGAACTCCGTATCGCCTTTTTAAGGTCATTTTCTCATTCCTTTTTTTCCATCCATCCATCCATCAGGGCTTAAGAAATTGACCAAAAAAATATTATTTCGGAGGAGTATTGTATCACTAACACTGTGAAATTGCTGAATTGTTTTACTAACGCAGCTGTAAAACGATTTATTAACTCCAGTATGTGACTGGCGCGTATGACTGATCTAGTGATATGATTAACTTGGTGGAGAGAAGATGGCTATTAAAAATAGGGGTTGGTGTTAGAAGGGTGAAAATTCAGAGTTGTTTGTATTTTCAATGCTATATTATAAAGAAAAAGACTGCCTCTGTGGTCCAGTGGATAGCGTATGCGACTGCAGATCGGAGGTCCCGGGTTCAATTCCCGGGTCGGGTAAAAGTTTTACTGGGTTTTTCCGAATTCTCAGTAGCAGCACGGAGTCTGGTGATGTGCTTGGTAACGGCAATAGCCTCGCCCCCTATTATGTGGGACCTAAAAATTCATGGCGAAATGTGGGTGTCATATTACACTTCTGCCTACCCTTTCGGGAATATACAGGCGTGAGTCAATAAAAAAAAGTAAAAGTAAAGTTGACACAGTAAAACGATGCCAAATGATAATAGGACCAATTATATTATGATGTTAAAGATATTCATTTTATTAAAAAAGTCTCGTCCGCGATCTAGTGAATGTAGACACTAAAAACTTTTCCCGTGAGAATTTTGTGTCACACATGTGCATCGTAAAATGTGACTCTCATCATTCTTTCATAACGCGCCTTTTCAAAGAAGTATAACTTCAAAAATATGTTTGGTTTGGCCCGTCCTTTTTACTTAGGGGTTTAAAAACTAAACTGCGGCCGATTCTCAGACCTAAAGAATATACGTTTAAAATTTCATACAACTCGGTTCAGCCGTTTCGGAGGACTATAGTAACTAACACTGAGAAACGATTTTTTTGACTCCGGTATGCGCGTGGCGTGGCCAACAGGATTGATCTAGTGATAAGATGAAATTACTAATATGGCCATAAAAAAAAGAAGTTGGTGATAAAGGGGTGAAAATTAAGAGTTGTATGTATTTTATACTGCCATATCATAAAAAAATAAAAATATTAAAAAAAAACAAAAAATAAAAAAAAGATTTTTTGGGCTGGCCACCCTTATGACTTGGAAGTTTGCAAAATAGATTACGACCAATTCTCAGGCCTACCAAATATACATACAAAATTTCATACAAATCAGTCTAGCCGTTTCGGAGGAGTATTTTAACTAACACCATGACACGAGAATTTTATATATATAGAATAAAAGTATAAATATAAAAGTTCTGTTCGCCTCCTTGGGTCCCCGATTTTAGACGAAGGTATTCATTTATTCATGAAAAAATTCAAAATTTTAGTGAAATTTCTGACAGGCTCCTCAAAATTAACATTCATTCGGCTTTCACTATAATTCGGTATTGTCTTTTCGTGCCTAAATTTACCCACGCTATTCGAGCTTCACCTTTTTGGAAAAATTCGAGCCTACTTATTGAAATAGACAAAATTATACAAAATACTCTTAGTCAAATTTTGAATATAGCACTGAATGACCGATTGTGGCTACAGGCGTCCTTGCCTGTACGTTTTGGCGTCCTCGGCGTTCGAAAAATATCCGATGTTAGCCTACCAACATTCCTGTCCTCGGTCCACAGCACTGCAGAATTGACCAGGAAAATCTTAGCACCAACACTGGTCGATTCTGAGGTGCCGTGTAAGACCGATGCCATGAACGCTTGGAGAAGTGCCAGTCCAAGCACTGAGTTACCCCGAGACCTATCCTCTCAGAGGCAGTGGGATGGACCGCTTTGCAGCAGAATACGAGAAAATCTTCTTAGCACATCGTCTAATGCTGCAGAGCGTGCTCGTCTACTGGCTGTGGGAACCCTCCCACAGCCAGTAGACGGAGCCAGAGCGGAGTCGGGCCTCTGGCTTCAAGCACTGCCATCGTCCAACATAGGTACCATGCTGGACGATACGACCTTCCGCATCGCCTCATGCCTCCGTTTAGGTGCGTCATGTGTTTCTCCACATCGCTGTCACTGTGACCAAGGCTGACGACAGCCTCTGCTGTCGTCAGCCTTGGTCACCATGGCCTGTCATGCAGCAGGAGCGCAGGTCGTATTTCACGACACGGCAACCTTAATGACATTCTTCGTCGGGCTCTTGTCACCGCTGGCATTCCAGCCCACCTTGAACCTCAGGGCCTGGTACGCGACGACGGCAAAAGACCGGACGGTATGTCTTTATTGCCATGGAAGTTGGGTAGGCCTTTGGTATGGGACGCAAAGTGCGTCGATACCCTCGCGCCATCACATCTTCCTAGCACAGCGGGTTGTGCGGGCGCTGCGGCTGCTACAGCGGAGACCCTCAAACAGCGCAAATACGCAAACCTAGTAGGAGATTACGTATTTGAGCCGTTTGGGGTCGACACGTTGGGGCCATGGGGTCCAAGTGCGAGATCTCTTTTTAGAGACCTCGCAAAGAGACTGGTCGACGCCTCGCGTGACCAGAAGGCTGAGTTGTATTTAGCCCAGAAGTTCAGTATCGCCATACAACGTGGCAATGCTGGCAGCGTTCTGGGCACGCTTCCAGTTGACGGCGATGTGGACGAATTTCATGATGCCCTCTAAATTATTATTTTTTTCGCTTTCTGTATATATTTATTCCTATGTTCTGTATATATTTCTTTGTATAGTAATTTTAGAACTAGTTACTTTTTCTTTATACCTATTTTAATTTTATATATAGATAGATAGTATATGTATATGTCATTGTTCAACACTAATTAAAATATTGTCAAACTTAGCTGATTGTGTTTTGTGCCCGCATTTTACCCCAATGACGCCCACTAAGTCTGCAACCAATAATGGCGATGTCTATGAAAGCAATCCTTCTCCGACATCAGAAGTGGCCGCGGTGCAGGCACAAAATGAGAGCGGCGAACAGGCAATGGCAATGATGGTTAGCGAGCATTATTCGAAGCGCAACAAACCAGCATAAGGCTTCGCGTGGAGGCGCTAACAAAACCACCGAACACCGACGATAAGAGCATCACGCTGCCTAAATTTCATCCGGAAGATGCTGATACTGACGCCCGGGCTTGGCTGGTGACGGCTGACATCTGCTTATCGGACCGAGGTTTGCAGGGAAGTGAATTCTCATACTTAGTAAGGCCATGAAAAGCTCCACCGCAACGTGGTTTTCTCATTTTTTTATTTTCTCCTTCCGACACGTTAGAATTATGTGCAGCAACGATATTGAAATTACTTGCTGGTAAACCGAAAGAAAGTGAATGTCTTGCTACATATGCAAGCCGTCTATTCACTTTACTGATGTCACGTTGGAATAAATGTGTCAAGGAAGAAATGGTAGTATCCTTAATACTTGCGCATATGGTACAAACCGAGCCAAGGTTATAACGCAAAATTTTTTTGAGGAAATAACTACCCGCTGTAAAATGCAACGTGAACTAATGGCTTTTTTTATCGCAAGCGAAGTTACCAAGAAATAACAAAGACCGTTGCAAGCACTACGCCAGATAGTAAACGTCCTAGGTTAAGTTCTATTTCAACAAATTGTTTTGCTTGTGGAAAGCTTGGCTATAAATCTTTTGAATGTTTCAGTCGATCGAGTGACAAGCAGCAAACAACTCCGACCCCTGAGCCCCCCAACACGGCCGTTGCTACGCGGGTTCCTGTAACTTGCTACAAGTGAGGTGTTGAGGGTCACGTGGCATCACGGTGCTCAACAAAAACATTGGCAGTAGGGAGCAGCAGTGCACAGCCGGCCCCCGCACCTGCCGTGAAACGAGTGGACACGTGTGCTATGAAACCTGTCACCGGAATAATTACGCAATTTGGTGAGCAGTTCTCATGTTGTTTTGATTCCAGTAGAGGCCATTGAAAATTAAACTGGCAGAAAGAGATGGCGAGGTGGCCGTTTAAGGATGTAATCAGTAAGAGTGTAGACTGTAGAGTAGACTAGTAAGAGGCGAGGAGGCCATGTTGACTAGTGAGAGGCGAGGAGGCCATGTAGACTAGTGAGTGGCGAGGAGGCCATGTAGACTAGTGATTGGCGAGGAGGCCATGTAGACTAGTGAGTGGCGAGGAGGCCATTTAGATTATCAAAGAGGCGTGGAGGCCATTTGATAAACAGCGAGGAGGCTGTTGTTTGTTTGTTGTATAGAAAGTAGGGGCGAGGAGGCCATTTAGATTATCAAAGAGGCGTGGAGGCCATTTGATAAACAGCGAGGAGGCTGTTGTTTGTTTGTTGTATAGACTTAATTTAGTACGTAGTGTGGAGTAAATTAGAATTCAGATTATATCCTTAATTATATATAATATAATTATATATATTACTACACCTGCGTCTTAACGCGTTAATTAGCGCGTTAATTTAGGCGCCACGTAGATGTGGCCAACGTTTTAACGCGTTAAAGTACTAACGGCATTACTAATGGCGTTAAACGTTAAGCGATAGCTCGGGTGTCGGTTTTTTGGACACATCAAAGGATTTTAGCGCGCAGTTTAACGCGCTAAGTGATGTTGTTTACATTAACGCGGTCTCATTCGACGGGATGCGAGCACAGAGTAAGGACTGTTTACTTTACAATTCAAAATTAGAACCTTTAAGGAGCGTGCATATTCGTTTTTCAAAGGTTCGTTTTTTTAAAAGTCCTTAAGGCGCTGTCCTAAGCGACTGTTTTGGTAAATGAGGGGGTGAAGCAGGGGAGGTGAAGGGAGATAAGCTCCGTCTACAGCGGGGCGCCCCCCTTCATTCTCGTCGCGTGCGGCCGTATTCTGGCGACATCCGTATTCCAATATTTCAAAATCGCAAGCAAAACGTTTTAGCATATTGAATTGAGATACTGATATTAAAATTTATATTACATACATCAATCTGTTTGTACAATATAGGCATAGCGCAATTTTTGTTCTCAGTGCAGCTATGAGCAAAACTGGTTTACATTAGACGTTATAAGTATTAAATGTTGACGAAAGTAGGTAAATACCTACGTGCCGTAAGATGATAAAAATAATTAAGTCAGTTCCATGTATGGAGAGGCCATTATTATGTTTGTTTTGTTTTTGTATAAAAATAGTGAAGCAGTTCATAGAATACAAAAAAAAAAAAAAAACTTATTCCATTCCTGCCAGTTTTCAAATCTGTTTTGCAATAAATTGGCTGTGACATACGGGCGGACAGACAGATAGACATTGCGAATCTATAAGGGTTCCGTTTTAAAATTTTTTGGCTACGGTACCCTAAAAAACACAATACTGCTCTACTAAGCGCAAAAGCCGTATCTCAACTAAAGCGAGTTACGAGATAATTGAAGTTTAGTAAAAGTTGATTTATTTTATTGATTTATGGATGTTTATTGTTATTATAGGTATAATTATTATGGCAAAGGTTTCGAAATACGTCGCCGTTTTTAGGGGTTGTGAGTGACTGGAGAGGGAGCAGGGGAGGTCTTGAAACCCCCCTCACCATTTTCACTTGCCGGAAATACTTGGTTTCCTCTGAAAAAAAAATCTCCAAACATCGGTGTGTATAGCACTGCCAACTACCACATTCATCACACTAGTTTAATAAACTAAGGCTGTCGGAGCCCTGCGAAGAGCTCCTATTTTCGGATTAAGGGTCAAAAGAGAACCTAACATAACCTATTTATTTACTTATTACAGTCGCACCTAACCCAAGGCACTCGAAAGCAATGACGCACAAATTTGACATTAGCTGTCAATATGATCATTCCAAGATGGCAGTTTTGAGTTTCGTTTCACGTTTTTCACATAAAACCTAAAAATTACATTTGTAAAACTGTACTAAAGTATAAAAACTATGTTCCGTTTTGCATAATTGCCGAAGTATTTATGAAATTTTGGAAATTGTTTTAAAATATTTAGACGCAACTCCGGCAGCCAAAATTACTTTTAGGGGATTAAAACGAACTACCTTAAGCCCCCTACACTACCAACACCCTCAAATTCAGGCGACTCGTTTCGAAACCCAACCCATTATTATTTTTCAAAATAGATGAAACATCAAAAATATATGTGGATGTACCTTATTCATGAGATACTGCTATGTCGCTTAGAAAATTATAGAATTAGAATTTGAGTTACTGCTTTTTCGTTAGCTCTCGTCATACATGTTTGTATGGAAAAATATAAAAAATTTCTTTCGCTTCAAATATGTGTTGTTTCAAAGAAAATAAATATTAAAAGATATTTATTTATATTTATTTATAATTTATTAACGAAATACAGAGTTTACAGCTCATCAAATGTTAGCTGTCTGCTACAACCCGGCAGGTTTTCTTTATTCTCATCGAATGTTAAAGGCAGTGTGTGTGAGGTGATAAGGCTTCAATACTTATTATTTGCTGTTGTTCACGAGGCACAGTTTCATTTACTTTCCTTTTACGGCTTGGTATTGTAGAAATTTCAAGCACGGATGAAACATTTTCCTCTCCGTGATCTCGCAATGCCATCCCTTGAGCTTGACGAGAATCAACGATTTTCAGGCAACTGCCAATTCATATAAAACGCCACAAGCTTCTCCCAGAAAACATCACCTCTTTCTATAATTTCTATTTTTAGTGGAATACTTTCGCCACTCCACACAGCAAATAAACACTTTTGTTTGCGTGTAACGTGGCGTTGCCCCTGAATTTAGTAATAACAATTACAATATTTGTTTAGACTAGTCAGTTCACTTTTTTATCATAATTGTATTTTTTTTGCTCTTATACTATTCTCCAGGCCATTCTTATAGGCAACTTTAGAACATTAAATTTCCACAATCGTGTTTGGACCTATTAATCCATCTGGCGTGGCACCAATAATTTAATAATCCACAAGGCTCGATTGTTACATTTTCTTGCTTCGCCAGTTGTTGCACAGCCAGTTGTTCATTTTAGATTCCATGCGCAACTGATTTTACATTGAAAATATTTTATTTGTACAAAATATTTTTTACAAAGTTGGCTTTACTGCTGTTATCTCTTCTTTTTACCACTTTACAAAAATTTCAATCTGTCAACATATTCTTACGCAATTCGAACCAGTCACTGCTCTCTATCCCTCTTGTAATGTTTGCTTATCACTACGGAATTTGAGTCAAATTTATTTAAAAAATTGTTTGGCATTTCTTGGCTAGCTCTTGAACAGATCGTGTTAGGAATGACTGAAGTCAAATGTGTGTAAGACGTTGCAGAACTGTTATCTTTAACTTCACTGTAATTACAATAATGATAATTAGTTACGTACTTTATTATTAAAAAAATACATATAAATATATAATCTTGTGTTATAGCAAACAAAGAAGTTACCTTCTTACTTATAAATGATTGATTTTAGAAATTAAAAAGATATTGGATGTACTGAGACATACCTAATAGTTTATGAATAATCAAAGTTTTACCCGATGTACCTAAAAAGGTTTATGTTCAAAACACAATAATACAACATTCGTTACCGCTTGTGTGCGGATTGCGGAGCGCCATATTAGCGCTGTCATCATTATTGTTCGCCATGGCGGCATGTTAGCGCTCCAGGCGCTCTGACAAGCTAATGAATTTGAAATATAGGTACATAAAATGATTCGATTGTATGTTATTATTATTACTCTTTCAAAAATTGAAATCTGTGGCAGCTATGTATTGTGAGAATAATTTATATAATTATATTATGCATAATCGATAATATATAAGTAACATACTTAGTTAGTCATAAAAGACTCTTATGAAAATAATTTGTGTAAAAATGTTACATATTTCATAATCACTTGGCCATGGATGAATTTCTATTATATTACGACGCTTTCTTGTACAAATCCTTCGTAGAACTTCATTTCTCTAATTATCCATATTTTATTCTTCTAATTATATATTTATAAGCACAGAAACAATAACACATTAAACGCAACAAGAGTATAAACTTTGGTCCTAATTATATGTGCCCATAGTTACATGAAAAGCCTATTTGATTCAAAGTATTCAGTCTATAACATAAAACATGAAATTAAGAACTCAAATCGGCGTATTATAATAACAAACAGGTTTACGTAAAATTTCGTGCAGCGGAGACGCAAGCGACATGACCTATCTCTCACAGGGCTCATAGCCGAATGATGAGGTCTGGGTGGGGCGTAAACTAGCAACTAACACTCAGTACACCGCTTATGCTAATAAGGTTTAAATTGCTGAAGCGTTTGATATTGATGGGATCTACCGAGCGTCAAAATCGTAGACGTTTGGTAGATTTTATTTAATTTTACAAAATATACACGTTTAATATGAAAATAAATAGGGTAATTCTTTAGTTCATTAGATTTCCTACAATATTATAAAAAAATATGACAGCTTACGATCAAAATATTGCAAACAGTGAGACGAAAGATTATTTTCTGCCTCGATTTTGTGATTTTTTTACCGTGATTCTATTTTACGTACATGAAAAATTCTTTCAAAAGTCTTTTGTTCAGACTTTTGACTTTAAGCTCTAATTTTTGCTAGTTTGTAATATGTACCGTTACGGCTAGATGCGCGACGAAAAATTAGGTGTTTCACGGCTTCTGAGGTATAACAGCGCCTTAACGTGTAAATTCACGAGGAATTAACGCTTAACGGCATTTTAACCTTAATGTAGCCAAGGCGCATTTTTAACGCGTTAATTAACGCGTAGTTGGCCATTGCCATCAACGTTAACGCTAACGCAGATGTAGCAGTAGCATAACGAAGTTGTTTCGCAGAAGATAAAATGTACACCAGCTCCTTGGTCAGGAGTGGCCGAACTACACCATTATCTTTCTTTTTTGCAGATACCTATGATGTGCGGCCTTCAACTTCACACGAGGACGTGTGATATATCAGGACGGCCGTGTCGGAGCAATGATGCGCAGCCTTCACCTTCACACGAGGACGTGTGATAGGTCAGGACGGCCGTGTCGGAGGAAGCTATGATTGTTGATTTTATAAATAATTCACTTTAAAATTATAATTTAACCTTATTTGATTTGTGAAATATTTCTATAGCTTAAAACCTTATTTATCTTAGTTATTTAAAAAGTTGTGAATGTACTAGTTCAGATAATGACCAATCAGAGCAGGACGCGTGTCTCGAGCGGGGTCGAGGTGCCATCTAATTTAAAAGGAGGACTGACAGCTAATGGTGACATTGGTATATGGTGTTCTGTGCATTGTCTTTTGAGAGCAATCGGCAGATTGAGTTGGATTATTGAGTATAGAGAAAGTAAATTAAGATAGTTGACCTGAACCCGCTGCTCGGTCTTGTCTGATAATATTAATTGTATTCAGCAACAGTGTAAACTTATAAATATTGTTCAACACTAATTAAAATATTGTCAAACTTAGCTGATTGTGTTTTGTGCCCGCATTTTACCTCAATGACGCCCACTAAGTTCGCAACCAATAATGGCGATGTCTATGAAAGCAATCCTTCTCCGACATATATATATATATATATATATATATAAGAATAGATATTTATGTAAAAGAATATAGATTTATATAATTATTTTTATATTCTTTTAGTATCAAATGTATGTATTTTAAACTATGTATATGTGTACTAGGCTTATGCTACAAAGGTCCTTCTTCACCTAATTCTAGAATACACCTACTTTTAATCTCTGCACCACTCTAAGGTAGGCTGGATGAGAATGCTTACGGCATTAAGTTCGCCTTTAAACGCTCCGTGTATATAAAGTTATTAATTAAATAAATAAAACATTTTGAGGAGTGGCGGCCTGTTTGACATTGTAAAGATTTTGTTCATTTATATAAGTAGAGTAGTTATTCGGTTTATTTTTATTTTTAGTCTAACCTACTCAGAAAATTAAATATGTATATTTTAAATTCTCCGGCATCCCGATTATTTCAAAGCAGTAGATGATGTTATAATTATGTACTAAATTACGCAGCTAACATTATGCCTGTTACGACCCATATTTCAATAGTCTTCACAAAAACGGACACAACATTCTTCTCTTATATACATTGACATTTCTTCGCGAGTATACACGGCAGATTTAGACTCGAAGTATGTAGACGAACGCTTTGTGACGCTGAGTAACCTTTGTGGACGACTGTACAAGCGACGAGAAAAATACTGGAGCGGAAAATATTGTACTTACTTATCTTTATTTTTATCGAGCCTTCGCGGTTAGTTATCGCAGCAAAACAGCGCTATCTAGAGGTTTTTATGGTAGAATAATATAAACAGGCTCCTAGAAAATAAATGAGCGCTATTTTTGCGTAAGAATATAAACAGGTTGCCAGAAAAAAGTAATTGTTTTAGGTACCTATAGATGCAAGGGTACCTTTAGGTTATACTCCTGTCTATTATCATTTCAAATCAAATATGAGAGAGCAACGTCAAATGGCATACTACGACTGACATACTATGAGGCTGAATTGATGTATTATGTATTGCGTTTACTAAAAACGCGACGTACAGGCCTAAGCCGTCAGGTTCTGTAGGTACCCATCAGATGAAGTTACAATTAAAAAATGTAATGAAATACCGTGTATAAAAATACACGGTATTTCATCCCTATCTCTACATATAGAATTCTTGCGTTACTGACTGTCTGAAATATAACGAACAGTTAAAACTATTGGGCGCAAATTCTGAAATTTGGCATGTATGTTACTTAGGGACCGTTGGGAGGAGGGGGAGGAAGGATTCACCGAAGTTCCCACGAGATCGGGAAGTACGGTAAAATTAAACGTGCGGGTGCAGCTGCCAGGTATCCTGTAGTCTAAATATAAGGTTGATTGATGATTCTCAAAATAAAGTACAGCTTTTATGCCTACAGTGACATCATGCGTCAATAGTGCCTGCAAACAATCAATACAGATTTATGTCCGCACTTCACCTCCCAGTGGCAGTTGAAATTGGCACAACTTCCATACGAACGAGACAAACGGAAACCCGTCCCATAAACACATAATCTTATTTTATTATAACATAAAATGCTCCATTAGTAAACTATATTTTATAGTTCTGGCCACACTCCAACGGAAAATATGCATAAAATTACGAAGTTCATCAGAGATTCCTTCTTAAATACTCGCAAAGACGAATACGAACAATTCATTCATTCGGCATTCGGCAAAAGAAAAATATGATAAATTGGATTACACAAATCATTTGTTTAGCTGTTATCTTAATATATAAAATCCTTGCGTTACTGACTGACTGACAGACACGCTACAGCCGAAACTTTTGGGCGCAGGAAGCTGAAATTTGGTATGTATGTTCCTTGGGGACCGTAGGGGTGCACTAAGAAGGGATTTCCCGAAATTCCCACGGGAACGGCAAAAACGGGTAAAATTAAAAAAAATGCAGGCGAAGCTGCTGGCGTCCTCTAGTTAGCTCATATTACATTTGTTCTCGTTTCTCGCCGTTATTTATTTCAGAAAATGCTGGCAGTTTTTTTTATTACGAATGAATAAAAAGTGTGATTGTTTTACCAAAAATGTGAAATAAGATGCAACGACAAACCTGGTATAAATATAATATTACATTGTGCTCGCATAATCTAAGATTTATGGAATAGTAACGTCTTGAGTAATTCGTAAAATTATTTAGCTATAAAACAATACTATCGTTATGGCATCCCAATAAGAAGTACATGCAGGTATTACACATTTACATATTATATCTTGTTTTGTCTATCATTTTTGCAATGGCCAAATCAGTAACTCATCTTACATGCAGCCATGGTTCTTGCGTAGCCGTGTAATGTAAGCAAGAAACAATGCTGAAATGTATTGGTGTTTCGGTTTTCTCAGCCATCGATATGAGGATATTATTTTCAGTTACTAAGATTATTAAGGTAACATGGCTAAAAGTGTTCGGATGTATTGAAGATCATTGTAACAGCTCTTTAACACTCTCACCGCAACCCTAATATATTATTTCCAGTGTAGCAGGCCGTGCGGTCCGCCGGCGGCGTCCGCAACTGTGCCTACCCGTCATAGTAAAAACAGAATAGTAAGCTAGCTAAGGCCGCTCGGCGAGTTAATTGCCTACTCTTGCGTTGACGCACGGGTTGTCACGTGTTTACACCGCGGCGCCGGCTTTGTCGGCGCGCGCGCTTTTTCGCCGTTTTTTTAAGGTATTGCGCTGAATACTACAGAATTTAAGCTTGCATATTTTTTTTTTTCAAATACCTACTGACTAGCTAAGCGTTATGTAACTATCTAAATGCCCTTTATAGCGAGAAAAATGTAACAAGTTTAATTTACTGTCGTTTAACACATTGTATAATATTAATAACGTTTATTACAAAACTGAATGTACATAAACAATTCGAGCGGGCGAGCAGTGTAGTACCTACATGAATGCGCGTGATCAGACGCGCGGCGCATCCCTTCGCCGAGCTTGCCGCGCTCGTGAGATTGTGTGCGTGAAAAGTGCGTGCGTACACGGCGCCCCGCGATTCACGCATACATTCAAACCAGCGCGGCGGCGGCGGCCGATTTGTATGAAGCTATACTACTATTCTGTTTTTACTATGTACCCGTGCAGGCCGCGGTGCAATTTTTGTTAGAATTTGGCGCGAAACATATGCTGGGCCCAAGGCCCGTACGGCCTGAGCTCACTCAGTTAGTGCAACACAGAGATGGCGCGCCGTACTCGAAAACATACGTACCGCCGGCAGGCCGTATGGCGGTGAGGGTGTTAAGTGAAACCCTTTATCGCGACTAAGAAAATGCTACCAAAATATCATATTCAACCCAAACAAAGCATATTTGCCTTTCACATTGTAATTACATGCCACTGATGTCATGGTTTGTACAACTACCAACTAAACACTAGAAAAATAGAAGTACCTACAAGTGGTAGAAGTTTCAAACTACTACAAATTCTGTAAGACAAGATCACCTAACCAAGTACCTAAGAGAATTCTCTCTCTAGCTGAAGTGCCCAAAACAAAAATGTTTAGTACCTTTCGAAAAATATTAGCAAGCACTTTTGTCTCTACATACACATGTTTATACGTGAATGGGTTTCGCGACGCGCATTGTGGACGAAAGACTATTTCTGCACTCGTCTCCACTCGCGGCACACGAAAGAATACCGCGATGCACACAAACTCTGTGCAAGCTTTCACTATGAGATTTCTTATGTTTATAAAACACTCTGTGCCTTAGTTGGTATACACTGTCAGCTCACAATGTTGGACGAAAAATATACCGTCGTAGATGGGGACGAATTTTGTAACGCATTATAATGACTGCATGTATGGCGTAGTAGTTTTAACGCCTTGTTCTTGCCCGTCAGACGCCTTGTCGTTAAGATAATATGTACCTATTATGTGCCGAGTGTTGTAGGTTCGATCTCACGAGACAACATTTTGCTCCACAATTTGTTATTGTTTCGAGTCTATGTGTACTAATGCCGTTGATTGAAAGTTTGTTAAGAATTCAAACAAAGCCGAGGTAATATAACAATATCATATATAATCGCAGGTAGTAGAGCTTTGCTGATTTCAGCATGAATGGGCCGGCTCGACCGGGGAAGTACTACCCTCTCACAGAAAATCGACGTAAAGTAACTGTACCTAAACTGTTGCGTTTCGTTCGGTGAGTGAGAATGCCGATGGCCCTAGCCCCTATTCCTTCACCCCATCCCACTCCTTATCCTATCCCTTTTCCCTACCCTAAGAGGCGGCAACGCTCTTGTGACTCCTGTGGTGTTGCTTGTGTCAATGGGCGGCGATAATTGCTTACTATCAGGCAATCCGACTGCTCGTTTGTCGCCTATTACTATAAAAAAAAATAAAAAAAATACAGCCCCACTATTGGGCACGAGCCTCTTCTCATTATGTTGAGTAAGGTAGTCCACTAAGCTGCCTAAGTGCGGATTGGCACACTACACATGTCTTTCGAGAACATAATGGTGTACTCTTAGACATGTAAGAACAAGAAGGTTTCATCATGTTTCTGTCACCATTTAACAAGCGACGGACAGGATTCTCGCCACCAGGGGAGTGGCGAAAACTTTTCCAGTAGTAATTTATTTCGAACTATGTTTAGCCTTTTGTGGCAAGTACTTATCAAACTTCAATGACTACTGTCTGCTATTATTTTCTATAAGTGGACACTCCTTTTTTACGCATTTCCAAGAAGTCCTTAACTACGATATCTCAGTCTTACTACTTAGAAAGATAAATATTCCATTTAGTTATTATCAGATCTCACAGTAAAAATAGTTTATAAACTACAGAAAGTATAGTTCGTATAATATTTTCATTGCAAAATTGCAGATAAAAATAAAATAAGAACTCATTTCTCCGTAATGAAGATAGTATTTATAAATCAGAACATAAACTGGCTAAAATGTAATAAAAATACATAATTAATTTCTCTAAGAGTGTACTAAAGACAGAAAGCGGTGAATGAATAGTTTTTTTTAATTACTTAAAAGCGCTTGCGTGTACGTAGCATCTCTGGAACTGACCTGATTTCTGCGCTATATTCATGATGGCAACATTTACACGTTAATAAAAAGTTACATTTTAAAATAAAATGTTAAATTTCATACTTGTTAATTAGGCAAATTACCCAATACTAAATAGTGAGTTTTCTTAATTTTAGATGCTTACATTCTGCCTGATAAACAGCGATTTGCAGTTTTCGAAACGAAGTTTGAGATTAATCTGGTTTTAGTTCACTTGTTGAGCCCGCGGTTACACCCGCGTTATTTTGGGTTATGGCTCGGCACCTGCGGTTCATAGCGATGATGATTTTATATAGCATAGAGCCTTTCTTGATAAATGGGCTACCCAATGCATAATATCAAAAGTAGACCAGTAGGTTCCTGAGATGTAGCGCGTTCAACTAAACAAACAAACACTTCAGCTTTGTAATAATAAGTACAGATATGGACTATCCAGAAATGGTGAAACTGGGCTTTACACTATCACCACAAGATATGTGCAATAACCTGATCACCACTGGTTAACAACACGAGTGCTAACCGACATCTTACATTTTTAAATTACATGACATTTAATACACCTGAAATGAATACACTACGGTTACAATCTACTTTATTTTTTACAACTGAAACAACAGTTGAACAACAGATAACTGCACCACAAGCAATCGCATTGCACACCAAATAAATAAAAAAGCCACATAAAGCCAAACTGTTAATAAATGGCAAACTTTACACTCGAATTAATTCTACTGACGATGTAAACTGAGATTCGAGAACGCGACACATTTGTGAAGTGACAACGTACAAATTGGTGATAATAACGAAATGGTACTCTATAGAATTCTGTGTTCAACTTCTGGATTTTTACCAATTAATAACTTTTGGATTTTTACCAATTATTAATTTTGTGATATAGTTATGAAACTAATATATAACATAACATAACTACACACCTTTTATCCCCGAAGGGGTAGGCAGAGGTGTATTACACATCCAAACTTCGCCAGTTATGTTTCGGTCCTAAAGATGAGTGCCCGGCCTACCTGGGATCGAACTCGAGACCAACGTCGCGGAAGTCCCTTGAGTACACCACTGAGTTATCGCCGCTTTTTCGCCGAAACTAATATACACTGCAGTAATTATAATATTTTTATACGAATATTAAATAAGGCTTGTGCACAAAATAGCGTTATCCTTTGGAAACCGCAGTTAATTTTTAATCTTACTAGATTTTACTGCATATTAACTTTTTTTTATTAAGTCCGTGTGGTTGACGGCATAGAATACAAGTGTCACCACCCCCTATCTTCCCGTGGGTGTCGTAAGAGGCGACTAAGGGATAACATGCAAATACTATCTTTGCGTAGAGACGGAAAACTCGACATCAAACCCTATACGACTGCCTCGTTGGTCTCGCGGCATAAATGTGCGCGTGGGATCGGGAGGTCCCGGGTTCGATTCCTGGGTCGGGCAGTGTTATTGGGTTTTTCTGTCACGAAATTCCCAGTAGCAGCACGGAGTCTGAAAATGTGCCCGGTACGGCAATAAGCTCGCCCCTTATTACGTGGGACTAAAGTATATCTGGCGAAAAGTGGGTGTAAAAATACACCTCTGCCTACCCCTTCGGGGATAAAAGGCGTGACGTTGTGTATGTGTATTAACTTTTTTACAGAGCGATTACCAATCTCAAAATCAAACCTCTGCAATCGCATATTTTAATACTCGCTAACTGCTGTCAAAATTGGACAACTGAAACAGAGGTGTTCTATGCTGCTTTTACTGACTAATATTAAATACTTATTCATCAGTAATTTCGAAAGATTGAAAAGTCAGAGACTTTCCATAAGATTAACAAACATTAGTTTTTGAAATCTTAATATATAAAATCCTTGCGTTACTGACTGACTGACAGACACGCTACAGCCGAAACAATTGGGCGCAGGCAGCTGAAATTTGGCATGTATGTTCCTTGGGGACCGTAGGGGTGCAATAAGAAGGGATTTCCCGAAATTCCCACGGGATCGGCCAAAACGGGTAAATAAAAAAAAATGCAGGCGTAGCTGCTGGCGTCCACTACCTATATATATAAAAGAAAGTCGTGTTAATTACACTATTTATAACTGAAGATTGGCTGAACCGATTTGGCTGAAAATTGGTTGGGAGGTAGCTCAGAACCAGGAAAAACATATAGGACACAAATTGTTGCAAAAAAATAATCTGGGAGGGATTTTAGAGAGGGTCGAAGTTTGTAGGGACAATCCTACTACCTATTGACAGTAAAAACGAATGAGCTCTGTCAGTGTGTATAAAGATATATCGGACCATGGCTTTGGCATTTGACTGTATGCAAAGTGATGTTGTTGAGCACCTTTCGGTAGATAATATCATGAATACTGACCAAGTTACTTCGTACCCTATAGTGTTTCTGAACTCCTTACAATTATCAGGAATACCTTCACGCAATTTGAGACTGAACGTTAGTGTTCCAGTCCTTTTAATGCGGAATCTTAATGCACCAAAGCTCTGTAATGGCAAACGGCTACAAGTAACACCTAGGACGAAACATTATAAAAGCTATTCGCTCTTGCGAGTCAGACTCACTCATGAAGGTTTCCGTAGCGGACGTATCCACTTACCATAGCCATTATCTTCGATTAACTATTAATAGTATTTGTAGAAACGACAAAGCCATATTTGCGGTTTTTAAGATGTGCTTTATTTCAAAAACTACTGACTACATATCGTTCAAACCAATTTTCGTTGGAAGTTTTTATAACGATCTAAAGCATATATTTTTTTTAATTTGTCACTCTCTTACTTTAAAAGTTAAAGGGACACACACACCCATTTTACCACTTTGGAACCGTATATTATTAAAACGATTGACTTTGAGAAACAATGGTTTTAGGAACCTCAAAGTAATTTTTAACGACCCATTTTACACATCAGTTCCATGTATGAAGAGCCCTCCTTAATATTCAATATTTTTTATTTTCTATAACGTCGTAAAGCGGTTCCCAGAATACATCTACCTACCAATTTTCAAATGAGTAAACTGAATAGGCTCGGCATAAAGTGGCTGTGACATACGGATAGACATAGTGCGTCTATAAGGATTCCGTATTTAGCCATTTTTGACTACGTAACTCTAAAAATACTGTTTACAGAAATGGTTTAAATACTTGTTGCGGTTATATTTCTTATAAGTCCCTATGGACAGAATTAAAACGTAAATTACTATCGAATGATGAAGGATTTTAGTGTTACCCCGAATTTAATGTGAGCGAAGCCGCGGGCAAAAGCAAGTATAAAGATAAAAAAATCATCTGGTCATCAGCCCTGTGTATATAATAATATTATATTCTACCACAAACACACATCACCATCTAGTCCCAAACTAAGCAGAGCTTGTACTATGGGTACTAGACAATGGATATACATGCTTATATACTTTTTTTGTAAATAAATAGGTACATAATAAACATAGAGAATATTTATATCTACTATGCAACTGCTGGGCATGGGCTTTTTCTCACCATGAGAATGTTAAGGCCATAGTTCACCGCGCCGGCCAAGTGAGGGTTGGCAGACTTCACATGTTTTTTGAGAACGTTATGGAGAACTCTCAGACATACAGCTTGCCGATGTTTCCTTCACCCCTATCAAGCGATAGTTAAAATGCCTATTCAGACACCTTAAAAGCTCTATTTCATTCACAACAGTCTACACGTTATAGATGACGACGTTCCCAAGAAAGAAAACGGAATCATCTCAAGGCCACTGGAGCGTTCGTCGCATGTCAATCACACCCCTATTCTGCCTCGTGACGTCAAACTGCCTCTAAAAAAGAATACCTTGGTACAAACAAAACGACATGAGTGTAAAGGTTCCTATTTCCTTAGACATTCAAAACCGAAAATAGCCAAAGCAATCATTCTCAAATTGAGCTTTGGAGGGATTTGGTTTTAATATTTCTGTATTTGAGATTTGACGTTCAGAACTGGGATTAGTAAGTAGGTATTGATTGCTTTGAAAGGGCTATTTGCATAAATATGCTTTTTAAATCGTCGTAGGTATTCGACTTTACTCAATTATATTTGACTAGCTGTAATCCGCACTTTCATAATACCTACTTGCTTCAAAATCCTACTTTATTATAATTTTTTTATTATTATTTATCCTTTTTAAGACATTCCTAAGTAGTGTCATATTAATACCACACATATGTATCTGGCGGTATTCTCTCGTTTTCCATAAATTCATTTGCACTAATATTGTTTGCCATAATCATCCCCGATCATAATACTTACTTGCACTATTATTATTTATACTAATAACGTTTGCCTTAACAACTCAACAGTGATAACTTTTATTTGTCATAAAATGACTTTCTATAACAACATATATCATAATAATTAGTTTCCATAAGTAACACATCTCATAATCGACGCTTGACATAATCAAAATTTGATATAATTATGAAAATAATACATAACATTGTTAGGTCGAAATTAATCATCGTTAACAGCCCGACTCAGTGCAAACCGACTCGGATAGGTTAGGTTAGGGTCCTCTTTTTACCCTTAACCCAAAAATAGGAGCCCTGCGAAGCAGGGCTCTGTCAACTTAGTCCACATTCTTCACACTAGTTTAATAAACTGAAGTTGAATTAATTATCGTTAACACCCCGACTCAGTGCAATCCGACTCGAATAGGTTAGGTTAGGGTTCTCTTTTGACCCTTAACACAAAAATAGGAGCCCTGCGAAGCAGGGCTCCGTCAACTTAGTCCACATTCTTTACATTAGTTTCAACTACCCAACTTCAGTTTATTCTCTATTTCTTCTTAGATTATTGAAAACGAAAATTATGGCACAAACATTTATGGATTTAAATTATTATGACACTTGATCGATTATGGCCAATGGAATTAGTGAAAGTAATTTTATGTCATTTCACGATTATGACAACTGAAACGTTATTTCTAATGAAATTATGGCAAATACCAGTATGGCATATGAAATAATTGCATTTTAAATTATGGCAAACATTAGTAAACTGTATCTGGCACCAGTAGTTTAGGTCCTGCGATGAAATATCAGTTGGGCTTAGTTTTGTTCTATTTTATAAAATCGCTTGTCCTAAATGATACAATATCATCACAGAGTCCAAGTTACTGAGAAACCGTCAGATTTGGATCGTGTAGTGGGTTCAATTATATATTGGGTGGCGATAGCCTAGTGGAGAGACCGACGGACTGATCGACGACGGATCTTGGGTTCGATTTCACGGCGCGCACCAATGACTTTTCGAAGTTATGTACGTATTAAATTGTTAATTATTATCGCTTGCTTCACGGTGAAGGAAAACATCGTGAGGAAACCTGCATGTCTGAGAGCTCTCCATAATGTTCTCGAAAGATATGTGAATTCTGCCAACCCGCACTTGGCCAGCGTGGTAGACTATGGCCTTACCCTTCTCATAGTGAGAAGAGGCCGTGCCCAGCAGTGGGACAGTTTATATACAGGGCTGATAATGATGATGATGAATGGGTTCAATTTATGACATAAGAGGTGAAAATCGCGGGTCACAAGTTTGTTTCAAATTCCGCAGATGAAGTTGGCGGTAAGAATAGGGAAACAGCTAGTCTTCTCGATTTTTACAAAAGCTATTTTTACCTCAAAATACCCACTTTATTAATGTATAATTTATACGTGGTAATGGCCTAGTAAAAAAATGCTGCAGACTCACCTACGCAAATTGGAAGTAAGAGTATTTAAAAGGTCACTGGCAGCATAAGGTGCTTATATTTTTGAATGAATATTCTTTTTCATATTTTTATTTGCATTTTTATGAGTAGCACAACAATGAACTACGAGTATGTTACGCTATACTAATTCACATTCTATAGGAGCTTTTCAATGAAAAATTACCAAATATTTGTATGTTCTTTTCCAATAAAAATGCTTAACAATATGTTGATATATTTTACTAGAGACTGCCCGCATCCACGCCCGCACTATTTATTTTAATTTAACCGTTTCTTCCTGATCCTGTGGGAATTTTTAGTTCGAGAACTGGCATCAATTTTGGGTAGGTATTTGAGGCAAGCTAAAAACATTACTCATACTTCTCCTATTATACTCCAACACGGAACTACAGACCTGAGTGGTGAGTAGCGGGGCTATAGAACCCCCCCGTGGGATCTTTACCTTGTCGTGGTGGGGGGGCTTAGTAACCGTGGATTTGATTTTCACCCACGGTGAAGCTAAGCGGGATCCCGGGAGGGGACGCTCCACATGGGCTTGCGTGAGGCCTGCGTAGGATGCGTCCATAGATGCGGGTGCGGGGGACAGTTCTGTCTGTCCCTCGCAGTCAGGTGCAGTCGCGGGAGGAAAGGCGTGTCGGTGTTAGTTTGCCGCGCGCCCTATCTCCCGCGACCAAATGGGGGCGCACCATCGTTGCGTCGCAGTGGGGCTGCAGAGGAAGAGGAGATGCGGAGTTGCGTTGCCGTCCTCCCTATCTTCTGCGGACGCTGGGTGTTTTGGCGGCGGAGCCCAACACCTTCATCCGCCGCCAAGGGGGTTTCGTTCGGGGCCCGCCTGACCATCTGGCGGGCCAATACCCGTCGGGGGGTAGCGAGGAATGCTTCGGTGAAACCCTACCCTCCGACACATGGGTACATGAGGAGCACGGGTTGGTTTTTAGTCAGTTAGAGTCTAACACTCCCCTTCGTCCTTCCACCCCAGGGCGAAGGGACTCCATGAGGATCTTCCAACCCAACACCAAAAAAAAAAAATTTTACGTGTTTAAAGAATAAAAAAATACATGCCAGAAAATTTTGTCGGTTCTTTAACATTGCCAGGCGTTTTTTATATTGGTTTGCACAATATTTTTGCATGCGCCTTATTGATGCCAGCTCTCCTACCATTTGGCCAATTCCTACTTGGTGCACCCCTACGGTCTCCAAGAACCAAGTCAGCCAAATTTCAGCTTCCTGCGCCCAAAAGTTTTGGCTGTGCGTTGTCAGTAACACAAGAACTTTATTACAGGCTAGGTGATGCCTGCATCTACGCTCGCACATTTTATTTTAATTTGACTATTTATACCCGTTCCCCTGAGAATTTCAGTAAATCGCTTCTTAGTGCACCCCTACGGTCTTCAAGAAACATACATGTCAAATTTCAGCTTACTGCGCCCAATAGTTTTGGCTGTGCGTTGTCTGTCAGTAACGCATTTTTTATCGTTATATACAGATTAGTATTATCCACTATATATGATCAGTGATCACAAAACACATTGATATTTTATTAAAAAATGCATATTATATATGCAAAAGAGCTTTTACAGAATCGACGAAATGAATTCGAGTTAAACGTGGTGCATACGACACAGTATTTGCACAAGTTGATCACTCCCCGTGAACCTTCCAATCGGGTGTGACCTAGTGTCGACACGATTTAGGTGTTGCCTACTTTTTCGATCAACGGCACGAAATAGTCACGTTTTGTAGACGTCCTTTTGATGTAACGTTGAGTGCAATTGAGGATTCTTAAATGGATAGTTTTATTTACAAGTGAATTCAGGATTTTGTTTACATTTTATTGGGAATTGTAGGTCTTCAATGTTACCTTCAATTTTTCAAATGGACACCAGGCTTCAAGGTAATGGTCTTGGATCGCAACGGGGATAATGCTAGGATGATGATGATAATTGTGGAATCTTCTACCGAGGTGTAAAATATAATATAAAATAAAATCCAATTATTATTCCTTTTCTTGTTTTTTTTTCACTTACAAATATATAGTAACTTAAATATTGAAAGCAATTTGAGTATGTCCTTTCTTTAAAATAAGTATAAATATATATACAATTATTATTTTCTTGTTTGAAAGGAAAAGTAAAATGTTTGTAATTTGCTAAGATGCGAGTAAGTGTTGGTAAATATAAGACAGGTATCTACATAATCTCCCCCGTGGGATCTCCACCTTGTCGTGGTGGGGGGGCTCAGTAGCCGTGGATTGGTCACCCGCGGTGAAGCTAAGAGGGATCCAGGAGGGGGCGCTCCGCGTGGGCTTGGAGGGGCCTGCGCAGGATGCGTCCAACGGTGCGGGTGCGGGGGACAGTTCTGTCTGTCCCTCGCAGTCGGGTGCGGTCGCGGGAGGAGAGGCGTGTCGGTGTTGCGTTGCCGCGCGCCCTGTCTCCCGCGACCAGGTGGGGGCGCACCATTCGATGCGTCGCGGTGGGGCCGCAGAGGAAGAGGAGATGCGGTGTTGCATTGCCGTCCGCCCTATCCTCTGCGGCCGCTGGGAGTCCAACACCTTAATCCGTCACCAAGGGGGTTTTGTTCGGGGCCCGCCTGACCATCTGGCGGGCCGATACCCGTCGGAGGGTGGCGACGAGTGCTTTGGTGATGCCCCACCCTCCAACACACGGGTACATGGCGGAAGTCGAGGAGGTTTTTAGTGGAAACACCACATACTCCGGCTCTTATTTCCCCCAAGAGTCGGAGATCCGAAGGGATTTTCCACCTCGTAAAAAAAAAGGTATCTACATAATACCTATAGATATCGACATGAACATTAGTTTCATGAAGAAAAGAAAAGTATATATTTTGGCACAGACCAGGTTTTAATACTGTTTCATCTGTAAAATAGATATCCTTTAATATCACTTTAAATTTATTTGTATTAAGCAAATATCACAATTTAATTAAACCAGTGTTTATGTGCCGCGATTAAACATGAAATTCAAGATGATTCCGTTTGTACAATAAACCACTTATCTCTCTAATATTAAATACCCAAACTAAATTACAAATAAATAACTACTGTACACACACAAACTAGTAGACTGTAGTCAATGAGAATTCCCATTAAATCCACTTGTGTGAATCCGAAGCCATTTCAAACAGTGTTTATTTACCCCGAAGTGTTTGCGTAACAATTTGTCATAGCTAAGTGTCGAGCTGGTTTACTTTAACGCCCCGTGAGGATATGTAATCGCGAATGCAGCTAAGTTGGCGAAGATATAAACCTATAATGAAATCTATACTTAATATAATAAAGCTGAAAGTGTTTCTTCGTTTGGTTAAACGCGCTTATTTCTGGAACTACTACTTCGATTTGAATATTTATTTATGTGTTGGGTTTCATTGAATGGGCCCTAGTATTGAAGAAGAATAGTTGTTTGTGTATGTGCGTGCGCGTTAAAAAGTTTTGTTTTAATTGATTTTGGACATTATTTAAAATGAGAACAATTTTGATATATTTGAGGTTGATAGTGAAAAACGCGCTGAGCTTTGCAATATGTGCGCCGGCCCCAATGCAATGGTCTGGGATCGTAATAAGTAGAAAGCTACGATGATGATGATAAACCCCGTATGCCGCTCAGCTGACTCGAAGATTCATTCTTCCTGTGGTTCATTCCTCACACACTCACACACATACCAACATGATTCGCAGACTTCAACTCAGTGCCGTGTGTGCAGTGAGTCTAGAATGTGTTTATATTTAGTTAGAACTTGCTTTGGTTATATTATGGTAGTGCAGACACAATGACTAGGAAAAATAAAAATCTAGTTACTTCCCGTTAAACCAATATTCTGTCAAATCTTGTTTAAAGCAATTTACAAGTACCACAATCACATTACATCGCAACCACAACACGTGGGCGAACGCTAATTTGTGTAAAAATGCATAGCTTTCACACGCACCACATTATGCAGTCAATATCAATCGAGTGAGAGATACCAACCTAAAGGTAGCCATGTTGTAACCACAAAAATGTGTTGCTGCGACAACATTAACCTCAATAAATAGTATCAGAGACTATAACCGAATTTTTAGGTATCCACCACAATCATCATTATCAGCCCTATATACTGTCCCACAGATGGGCACGGGCCTCTCTCACTATGACTACCACTATGCGGCTACAAGAATCTGCAGCGATACTATTCTCACGTAACCACAGTTTGCCCGCATTCTGTAGCGACTGTGTAGTGTGGTTATGTCTGGAGTAACCCAAATGACTGGGAAAACGTCTGAATAGGAAATTATTCAGCTTTCTTTTTTTTAACGGTGAATGCTTGTTGGAGTGACTGAATATTAGTTTGATTCTACAGGAAATAAAAATAAACATAAGGTAATTGATTGTTGATTGACTTGTTGATTATTGCAATAAAAAATTGAAAATTAAGATTATTTGGCAGATGCCAACGGGGCTTACGGCTGGTTTCAATATTCGATACATTTATGAATTTGGCTACTAGAACTACATAATTATATGAAAAAATGAAATGAATGAAATGAAAATAGTTTATTTTGACATACACGTAAACACACTAATATTCTAAAGAAACACAAAAAATACTAACATAAAAAAGAAAAGAGAATAAAACAAATCACAAATAAAATATCATTAAGAATAAGAACAAAAAATTAATTAACAAAAAGGAAGGAAAATAAACTTAAAATAAACAGAGTAGTAAAAGAAGTAAGTCGTGTAGTCAAAATGGGACCCAGTTCAGCATAATGACAGACGAATGCCTGGCGCTGATTTTCAACCAGGCCCTCTATTGACTCACGCATGCGATATCAAAGAAACAATATAATTACAGAATACAATAGAAATACAGAATTACACATATGTACTTATATAACTTTTTTATTATAAATGGTATAGGTACTTACATAAACACAGATAAAAATAAATATACACACAAAAAGGAGTACATAAACTAATAAATATTACAAGTATAAGAAAGTGTAATCAGTGTAATACCAGTGTGTCATAAAAAAATAAAAAGGTATAATAATATTTATGCATATCGCAGAGTGTCGATGCCGACGAATTATTTTATTGTTATCGTTGCGTCACTAAAATTAAATGAGTCTTTGCCAGACTGCCAAAGAGATACGCAGCGATCGTGCGGTGCACTGCGCGGGTGCGCTGTTTGTAGGTATATGGCTGCAGCCAATAGTTTACAAAATAATAACAGGCTACCAGCGCCCTTGCCCCGCCAGTAGCCGCGCGGCATCCGACGCATCCGCATGCAGTGTTTGTGCATACGAAAACAAGCGCGAAGTCGTCTCAAACGCTCGACAGCTCGGCACGATGCAAATACTGTTATGTAATACATATATAAACAAGCAAACAATATACAGTGAAATACCGATGAACATGACAACAACTATGGAGTAATACAATAATCTTAAGTAAGTACAGTTTTCTTACATATTTTGTGTCCTAGTATTCATATTGAAGCACATTCCTAGCACTTACACACATATCTTGCACTTTCAGATTTTAAGAGATTGTTAATCGGGAGCAACTCGGATATTATGTCGCCGTTAACCCAAGTATGGGAGCCAGGCCTCAGAGGTAACGCAATGTATTTATAGCCATATGCATTTATGCGTCCATACCGATTTATATGTATAAACAGTGAGCGAGATTAGCTAACGCTTGCTTATTTTATTTGTTACAGGCTTCTCACATGGGTTTCTCACACAGCGGATGCACATATATACAAACCTGTAGCTAAACACCGTATCATCTGGACAATAATTAATTAATAAGTATTGTAATAGAAAGTAAGTAACTATTTAGATAAAATTATTTTTAGATAGATTAGGTACACATTTACTATAAGAAATAGTCATGAAGATTGCATTGTAGTTAATAACAATTTAATAAATTAATTTATACAAAGGTAGTAAATAAATATATTATTAAAATAGGAACTTATAATATTTGTCTTATAAGTATCCATTATGATAATGATGATTGAATACATAAATTAGGTATAAATTAAATCCCCCCCGTGGGATCTCCACCTTGTCGTGGTGGGGGGGCTCGGTAACCGTGGATTGGTCACCCGCGGTGAAGCTAAGAGGGATCCAGGAGGGGACGCTCCGCGTGGGCTTGGAGGGGCCTGCGCAGGATGCGTCCAACGGTGCGGGTGCGGGGGACAGTTCTGTCTGTCCCTCGCAGTCGGGTGCGGTCGCGGGAGGAGAGTCGTGTCGGTGTTGCGTTGCCGCGCGCCCTATCTCCCGCGACCAAATGGGGGCGCACCATTCGATGCGTCGCGGTGGGGCCGCAGAGGAAGAGGAGATGCGGTGTTGCGTTGCCGTCCTCCCTATCCTCTGCGGCCGCTGGGCGTTTTGGCGGCGGAGTTCAACACCTTAATCCGTCGCCAAGGGGGTTTTGTTCGGGGCCCGCCTGACCATCTGGCGGGCTATTACCCGTCGGAGGGTGGCGACGAGTGCTTTGGTGATGCCCCACCCTCCGACACACGGGTACATGGCGGAAGTCGAGGTGGTTTTTAGTGGAAACACCACATACTCCGGCTCTTATTTCCCCAAGAGTCGGAGATCCGAAGGGATTTTCCACCTCGTAAAAAAAAATAAAGGTATAAATTAAATGTCATTTTCGTAATTATAATAATTAGAATAGTATTAATAGGGGATTCATAAATAAACATTATAATATATTATAAACTATATTAATAATAAAATTAAATGTCAGGAAATTATTATAATTAATTAATTATAAAATATAATATTTGCAATGTCATGATTATTTGATTGTATTAATTGATTATTTCTATTGCTTTAATCATTTAAGCTTCAAATAAGGGAGGCGTTTATATTAATAACACCTAATTTTTGTTGTTCCTCTACTAGATTTTTTTTTAACTGCCTTCTGAAGGCGTGAATTGACGTGAATTATATGTATGTCATACGCTCTATACAAAACAATTTAAAACTTGGCCACTTGGCTATAGGACTATTGCCTGTCCATCGAAACCTCTACCATCTCTAACTCAATTTCAGTCGTGCTAACTAAAGGTGTGTACACAATAACAACAATATAACTGTGTTTGAGTTGGTCAAAGCATGCAGACGAGCCCGCGTGCTATAGCAAACTTATATTGAGTTAGCAACCAACAGACACAACTCTGTTTGGCAGTGGCCATAACAAGAGCGATTTAAATTGTTAAATCGTAGATACACATACGTGTATCTATAAGAATAAAAATTAATCGCCGCAATGTTTGTATGCGCATATCTTCCAAATTACTGCACCAAATTGAATAAATCTGTCTTTCACGTGTTTGTGATCATTAGAATAAGGTTTGTATGACAAAAATTATACAAAAAAATAAAAATTATGGCACTACAAAGTTCGCGGGATCGGCTAGTTAATATATAAAATCACTGGTCCTAACTGACGTATCGCCATCGCAGAGCCAAAACCGATGCTTAATCCATGAAATTTGAATGCCTTTTAATATCATGTAGACATCCACTATAGAAGTATTTTTTGGTATACACCATCTTAAAGTGGTAACATAGGTGTTGGATTTTTTTTAAGAAAGTCCTAGTAAAATCTTGTTGTACACGAAGTATATAATATCTTAAGGAAGAGACAGAAACTTAAAATCAAACCCTTAAGGCGAGGTTGCAGTACAGTGCGTAGCTCGACCACACCCCCCGCACGTCAGCGGGGGGAGAGGGGGGGGGGTTTCGTGTGTGCGTGTGCCACAGCGCAGCGTAAAAAAAACCGTAGATGAGTTATGCAAACTTCAAAAGTGGCACATTAAAAACAGGCTAAATGTCTCATTTGGTTTTAGTCGCGTACGCGCTGCGGTCGGCAGCGCTCGCTTTTTTACTCGCGTGTGTGTACGTTACATTTGAAAATGCCGTCGTGTGTAATGAGATTTTGCACATACTATAGTAGGAAAATGACTTAAAGTTATGGAATCACTTCTCATTCATGAGTATTACAATATTACAACGTTTTATTTACAATTTATAATAAATTCAGTATCACAAATGATAGAGTGAATAAAAAAATTGGCATTTAGCGAGTGTAAAAGAGAAGCAGTATTGTGCGTGTTCAAAGACTAAAAAACAAAGTATCCAGATGGGACATTCGTAATAATAAAATACTGATGTGTGTTTTTGTCAAGTAATAATAGTGATTTGAGGCTAAATCAACACAATATATTATTATTATAGAAATACAAAATCACACGTAATTTACAAACATTGACGGATGATCAAAGTCCATTCACTTGTTCTTGTTTTTCTCCTTTTAGTATTAAACAACTAAGTACATTGTACTGCACAGTTTTCGCTGCCGACCCCCCTGGCAGTACCCCTGAGGGTATGGTTGGTCTTTCAAAGCTTAACCGTACTCCCAGATAATATTGTTGTGTAATAAGTTTATTAATTTCAGTTCGTTAAACGAACTGAAATTAATAAACTTATTTACAATAGTAGAACTTGAAATTAACGAACTTCGTTAATTTCAAGTTCTACTATTTTGTGGGATCATTCCCATTATTGAACAGTTCTATGATAGAACTGTCCTAATTATATTAGCACAACTTAATGAGGAGAATAGAACTAATGGGATAAGTAATAGGAAATGTCCTTGTCTAGTTCTATGTATGTTTTTACAAGGGCATTCAATAGAACTACTGGGAATGATCCGTAGTGTCACGACATCGCGCTCATATATCCGAATGAATATGTTTTATAGACGTTCATTTATTTAAGGTGTAAAACAAATGAACGTTGACAAAACAAATGAACGCCTACAAAACAAATGAACGTCTACAAAACAAATGACTTAAAGAAATTGATCAGCTATCGATAGTGATTGTAGAAAACAGGTGCATGCGATTTTCAACCTAATTGACATTAGTCAGAATTTATAATTTCATTACCATAATAATGCCAGAAAGCAAGAAAAAAAAACAAGTTTGTCATGAATTGTCAATAAGGTTGAAAATCGCATGCACCTGTTTTTTGCAATCACTATCTATAGCTGGTCACTTTCTGGTAGTCATTTGTTTTGTAGACGTTCATTTGTTTTGTAGACTTTCATTTGTTTTGTAGACGTTCAATTGTTTTGTAGACGTTCATTCGTTTAACACATTTTTATACATACATATTTATTCGGATATGTGAGCGCGATGATGAGACACTACCCTTGTAAAACATCCATAGAACTAGTGTGAAATTTCCTATAACTGTTTCCCATTAGTTCTATTCTTCTCATCATGTTGTGCTAATAGAACTAGTGGGAAAAAAAGTATTTCTAAAAAGTATCACTAGTTCTATCATAGAACTGTTCAATAGAAATAGTGGGAATGATCCAACAGCGCTAGGATGATGATGATGACGGGTCTTCATCAGTACCACACATTATACCTATAATATACAAAGCATCATAACCATTAGCAGTAATACCTAAACATTTTATTCTCTAATTTATCTCCTTGTTGCACTATATTATCGTACTAGCGCTTGTCTTCGCTTGTCTAAAAATACAAAAACGTAAGTAGTAAGTCATTATCATGCGAGAGATAACACTGTTCAGTTTAATGTCCACGTAGCACGTTGGTCAGTACAACACTACGAGTATTTCAGCCAGGAGTACGGATAAGCTTTAAAAGACCCACCATACCCCCAGGGGTATTGCCAGGGCTACGGTGGGTCCGCAGCGCACAGTTTTCATATAAACGTACTGTTTTAGTTTTCCATTGAATGAAATGAGAAGAATAAAATGTACTTTTTTAATTTACTCAAGACAGACAAAGTGATCATGTCGCATCTGAGTCAAATTATTGTTTGTGAATCGCTCAGCATGATGTCACAATGCGCGTCGGTACAGAGAGTATATGTTTATCTCTTTTTCGCGCTTGCGTTAGATTTGCTGTCTCACTTACACTTGTTATCTAATTCTTAGTGTGTCGTTTTGACATATTTATATTAGTGTGCGTACGCTTTTCGCGATGCGTGCCACTCGTAAGCGCCGGTTACCTTGTCTACGGTTTCTTACTAGTATGTCTATGGTTTGAACGATTGAGTATGGAATACGAATTACTTTGTACTTTTGCGAAAACGTAAATGCGGGGGTGGAGGGGGATTTTGCGGAGCAACGACGTACGTCCGCCCTCAATCACGCCTAGACAGGCACTGATGAACGGCCGGCGAGCGATATAATGCCAACATTTTGACTATTTTTTTTCTTGGAGAAAAATGATAACGAAATTACGAAATCTGTTTATATAAATTCATTATGGAATCACTAAGCAGTACACGTTTAAAATTGTGATTTAGTGCCATGTTTGACATTTTTTTTTATGTAGCCGATAATTCCAAATCGTGTTTCTATCTTTACGATTTACTAGAAGATATGTTCAACTTTTATACTTTAATTTTTATACATTAAAAATATCCTAGTTCATGGGACTTTCAGACGTTTAAAAATCTTAAAAAGTACTGCAACCTCGCTTTAACCAACACGTCTGGCCAGCGTGGTAAAGTAGACCAAATCCTCCATTGACTCACATTACTGTTAATTAAGATCCAAATTAGGAGAGACCATAGACAGCAAAAGGCTCTATGGTTATGAAAGACCCACTAGTCTTGTAGCCCGCCGTTTACTTGTCCGTACACTTTACACTTACTAACCTACGTTCGCAATATGTCTGTAAACATGGTTGTCTTCGAACTGCTGTCATATATTACACATGGTTCACGTGTAACGTTGAATTATAGAAAAATCGAAGTTACAGGAATTTCTTGCTTTAATGAGTCTAATTAATTTAGATTTGTATGAACTAAACTAACGGCTGTTGAGTCATAATCGTTCTAACATTAGAATCTGAGAACCACTTTTTAATCCAACCAAAGTTTACAGCATAATTGGCCTTTTCACGATGCGACTGCTCTCTGACTTCCAATCGTAGCATAATGTAAGTATATTCAATGGTAGATACCGCCTCTCCATAACAAGGGCAAGAGATCATGAACTATTTAATACGCACATAGCTTCAAAAATGCTTTAGCTTATTGTACGTTTTACACTGTAACAGCAAATTATATAATTCATAAATGAAAACCATCCATCCATTTACTGTCAGTTGAGTACGTTGTTATGATGTGACAATAAAGGAATTACTTACTTACTTACAATATCTATCGTACTATGAATAAATCCATCACCGCGATGAACTTTACATCGACATAACAGACACAAAGAACATCAAAGTAAATAAAAGAAAGGCAAACACCAAGTTAAAATCCGAGCAACACATCTATTAAACACTGAAGACAAGCATCTTTCAGATCTTCTGGTCTCTAGAGAAATTATATTGGGCGAGCGCGCTTGATGCAAGCTTGGCGGCAAATTTACAAGCTGAACGATTTTTAATAGCGCGCCAAACGGTGAGCTTATTGTTTCTCATGCACGTTATTATAGACGAGGTTATTAGAATTTAATGCTTCAGTCGTTACGGGTTTCGGAGGAACATTTTAATACAATATTTGGGGCAAGCTAATATTTTTTTCTTTGTGAGTAGACCGCCTCAAGGCCAGCGCAATATCCTAACGATTGTTGCTCTTTGAAGCACGATAACACTCTGCTGTAAATGCCACACGCGGTCACCCAGCGAATTGATGACCTGTGCGTGAGTGGCCAGCCAAGTGAGGCTATGAGCGCTACCCTCGCTACGGGGAGTCACTACCTACCCTTGAATAAACTAACACTAGTCTAAACCATGGAATATGGCTATCCCTTTGCGTTACAAAGGTCATACGGCAGTCGCTCTGTGGAAAAGCTTATACTCTGTGAAATTTGGTTAGACTACTAAGCAGACCACGGGCTCCAAGGAGAAAAGTTTTGAATGCAACTGGTATACCTCTAGGACGATGATGATGATATGGAGCAAACCTCACAATTTATTTGTAAATATTTTTGTAAAATCTACACCCTAAAGTACTGTCTTACTTACAATGGTAGTGCTATAGCGTGACTTGACTTGACGTTCGTAATAGTTCGGCAAAGTTAAGCAACCTTTACACTGATCGCTTGGATGGGTGTGTAATATTAAAAAAAAATGTACCAATAAAAGATAATTGGAAGGAAAATATATCTCTTAAAACACAAGCAACCGTAGAACTAAAGTATTAATCCATAAAAGCCTCTTAACTTTTGCCGAACACACTAAAGAAATAAAAAGTATTTGTAAATTACTCCATTTATTTGCGGGACACACGTTTCTGTATACATTATTAATAACTCACCTGCTTTCGTTGAAGTAACGCAGGCTCTTAAAATTCGACAAAGAAAATGTAACGGAGATATTTGGGAGCGTTTATCTTGGTTTTTATTTAGCCATATTATTGCTGGAGTAATTTTGTAAGAACTCTGTAAGACGAAAATTTCGAGATATTTTCCGGAACATGACAAACGTAGTAGAGTAAACTTTTATTATGAAGTCAAAATATACATAAAAGAAATAATCATATTAATATTATTTCTTATACATAAACCCTCTTACTTATAAACGTTAGTTAAAATTATTAACAGCTGCTGAGTTTTTATCAGTTAGTCAGCTGAACAACAGCTAAACAGCGTTCTATGCTCGAGAGCTGTTCAGCTGAGAGGTGGCTAAGTCACAGTCAACGAGATTTTTATGAGTAAGACGGATAATGTCTAGTACCTATAGTACAAGCTCTGCTTAGTTTGGGACTAGATGGTGTTGTGTGAATTGTTTGATGTGTCAAGCCAACACAATTCTACGACCGATAGTTCAGTCGCTGAAGGTTTAGCGTGCAACTTTCAGCAGATGTGTCGCTACGCTTAGGTCCCAATAAGAAGGACTACTTGAATATTTGACGCTGTATAAACGTCTTTAACTGAACAAATAAAACTGTATCCAATCTAATGTTTCTCTCTCTTGAAAACTGAATATTGGTTGTAAGCCTTCATAAAATATGTATATGGAAACATCGTTTACGAACTCTTTGACTTTTGAAATATAAAGTTACAGTATTCATAAAACCTCGTGTGCCTTATAAATAGCTTCCCTGTGAATAAACATCAACAAATAACGAGTCAAAAATCGTCGATAATGAGTAAGAAAGAAAATTAATTTTGTGTATTAGTTTCTGTTTATTTACCAGCTGCTTCGCGGGTAAATTACGAAAGCAGAGAAGCCAATCAGATATAGCTATAGGGTATAAGAGAATCACGTATACCAAATGCATGTTCTTTTTCTTTCGATGCGAGCTTAAAGCTCGCCTGCTCTATCTATATATTACGTATATGGTGCTGTGTCGTCTAATCTCATCTCATAACTTCTTATATAGACGTTTTAAAGCGCATAAAAGAGACTTTGCATATATCCGAGACAGGCTTTAAAGTTTTGCTACTGTTTTAGATTTCGATGTCTCGTTGGTCCAATTGTGGGATCTGATTACCTACTATGGGATATAATTGTATGAATGACTAGCTGAGACCGCAGTTACACTCGCTTTATTTTGTGCTACTGCTCCGCATCCGTGGTTCATAGCTTGATATTGCTTTCTTCGATAATTGGGTTATCGTATAGGTACATAAATAATTATTAAAATAGAACCAGTACTTCCTGAGATTACCGCGTTCAACTGAACAAAAACACTTCAGCTTTATTATATTTTTTATTTTTTTATTTATAGTCTCACGCCTGTATCCCGGAAGGGGTAGGCGGTGGTCTGTAAGAAACGCCGTAGGTCGCGTCCGACGTGACGCTGTACGCGGTTTACGAATGCTTACTATGAAAATGCACTATAGTGGTCTCTCTCACACGCCCGACGCAGCGCACGAACGCCGCCGTGCGCGGCATCTATACGCCGCCTACGCAGTCATTTCGGGGCATTCTGGTGTTACGGACGCCGCGTCTATGACATAAAAATTGTGAAATTTACAAAGGAGCAAGATGAATTACTGATAGAAGCAGTCAAATTAATACAGAATTTTATTTGATGCCAACGATAAAGACCATAATATTATATTAATGTTTTTTTATCAACGTATTAAAACAACCCTCGAACTCTCTCTTCACGAAAAGGTCGTGACGCCTTTTATTATCTCCTGTTTTAATAATCATTGTAAAATAAGATCATTACTCTCCTCCTATTCGCGAAGAACTCTTAAAATGGTCTGTTCATCCGATCTATTCACATTGAGCGCATGCGAGAAACTAAAATCCTGAATGCCATCGCAAACAACGCTGGAAGCCGCGTCCAGCGTCAGCAGACGCCGAACGCCATCGGACACGACCTACGGCGTTTGTTACAGACCACCGCCGTAGGCAGAGGTGTAAATATTGCACCCACATTTCGCCATGAATTTTTAGATTCCACGTAATAGGGGGCGAGCATATTGCCGTTACCGGGCGCATCACCAAACTCCGGGCGGCTACTGAGTAAAAGTAAAACATTACACGCATTTCGCAATAAATTTAAGTCATTGTTAATAAACAAATAAAAGTCAATGTTATGAATTTACTACCTTTAGAATATGTAAGTACGGCAACATCACTTACGTTTCTACTGACAAAAGATATTGCAATAATTGTGATATTCTAATGTGTATATCTTTTTATTGTTCATTGGCGTATGCGCAGCGATATTATTATAACTTTAAATCACAGACTTCGATCAAATATACCATAGATACTCCTTCTCGAATATAAATTTCGCCAAATTGTGGCACTCAGTAGTGCTACATACTTTATGTGCGTGAATTTATGCCACCACCCAAATAATAAACCAGACTTTACATTGACTGTTTATCTTACTATATGCCACAATAGTTTATAAAAAAACGTCAATGTAAAGCGTCCAATGCTTATTACTCAACGTACCAGAGCGCAGAGACACGCGTGGTACGAACTTCACTCGCCAAGACTAGGGAACTCATGGAGTAGACTTGCGTCAATGAATATATTTAGTTTTTGAGTCCGATCAAGTTTACGTAAATAATAAAAATATGGGTTTTGAACATGCACACGGGGTAATATATATAATTGATAACGTTGTATATTATGAACATAAGTTGTGTAAAAACATAATACACAAAGTAGCAATTGAAGATTTAATTCTTATAAAATGCAATCTTAAACCTTACCTTCCTTTCTTAAAATCTTTTGTAATTCGTATTATTTTTACACGAGACAAAATGGAATGTAATAATATTAGTATTAATGTATGCATGCAAGTATGTATGTATTTGAGTTTATTTATTCCGTCATAACTTTTGAATGCCTGAACCGATTTGGATGTGTGACATATCATTAGAATACTTACATTATCCCAAGTCATCATCATCCTCCGAGCGTTTTTCCAGGTTGCATCCAAGACTTTTCGCCTTGAAGCCCGGGGTCCGCTTTCTAGTGTAACATACCGATTTGACAGAATATTAGCTTTTCCACAGAACGACTGCCGCCTGACCTCCGTAACACGCAGGGATAACCATATTCTATCGTTTAAACCAGAATCAGGATGTTCGAGGGTTTTAGTTCCCCGTAATGACTGTCAAAGATCTTTTGATAACAACTGGGGTCTGGGACCGATGGCTTAACCTGCCCTCCGAAACACGGGGCAAGTGACAATTAAGAATTTAATTATAATATTTAATACGCTCATAATTTCGAAAAGTCATTGGTGCACGCGGTGGATTCGAACCCAAGACCTCTGCGTACCAGTCTGTTGGTCTCTGCACTAGGCCATCGCTGCCAGCTTACATCATCCCGAGTGGCATAGGCTATATATTATATTTTTAACTATTTAGTTTTTAATTAATGGCAGTCGTATTTCTTAGTTGTTAAATAAAAGGCTTGTTATTTATATATTAATTTCATGAAATAAGTAATAATTCTATCCTTATTATTTTTAGGATTGTGTTTCTATTTCGTAGTCGACAGAGAGTAGTATTACTGGTTTTAACATGAAGGAACTGTTCGACTGGGAAAGAATTACCCTTTCACAGAACATCAAAGTAAACGCCTAATACCTGTCGTGTATCCTTCGATGAATGAGAACTCAAAACGCCTTATTATCTTCTACACTTCGGTTACAGCTCTCCATAAAAGCAGGTCAGTATATCAAGGTAAAAAGAAACTACATATTCAAGTGTATGAGTGCTTTATGTCCCTTTGAATAATACCAACTTATTAAACAATTGTCTCTTGGATCGATCCTTCGCTTAAGCAGTTTTTAATTTTGCAGCGTAGTGTAAACGTATGTCAAAATATTTTAAATTACTGCCTTTATCAACGTAATTTGATGACCAAGATTCGGTGGTTGTATTTGACAGTGTTCGTTGATACCAACAAAAATGTCGACAAGACTTAATTGTTTTAAAGCAGAAATGCACATTTTTTCTTTAATACATCCGCCAGTACGGAGAAATCGTCTTACAATAGCTTCCGACTTTTGACAAATTAGAAATACATCATGTGACGCATAACACAAACCACCAAAATCTTTTATATCTATTAACTTGTGAAAACTCATCTTGTCTTTGGCTAACAAAAAGTCTTTACAATATTCACATCTTTTATATGTTTTAATAAATATCTTACAACAAATCCGGATATATATCCAATAATTTGCACTACTAGCTCTCTTTCTTGCCCGGCTGTGTCGTAATCCAAAGTGGCAGAAAAAATGTCGCAATTTCTCTGATAACTCTGGCTCTCTATATTATCTATATCATCTTTTTCTTTTCTTTGTGAATAGTTTTCCTCTAGATTTAGGTCAAAACGATAACCTACTGTAGATTGATTGATAGTAGAAATGTGGGACTTGTTTCCACAAATTAAAATAGGTATTTCTGCTAGAGGAATACAGTTTCCAGTAAATTTATCGCCTGTTTCAATAAATGTAAGCTTTTTTTTGTAAGCAGCCATAAATTGTTGCACATTTGGGTTATTATTGTGACCACAATGACTTCTAATGTTACCAAAAAATAGCTCCAGATTATCCTGGCTTACTTTATATGTCATTAAAAATCTATGATATTGTGTCTCAACAACATTTTTATATCACAGCTGGACACTTTCAATGCAAACTAACAAACCCATTACGCCAGTGTTTGCTTGGCATTGCCAAAGAGGTACAGTATTTGTTGTAAAAATAATTCTAGTATTATTTCTTTGCTTGATTGTTCTTTTTCTTTTAATGTCGATTGTTAAGCTTTTTAAGTATTCCTTGGCGTTGTTCATAAAAGAAAAACACTGAGACACATTTTTAGTTTGTGACGGTTTCTTATAGCCAGGATCATTAAGGTTGCGTGAATTGAGAATATCAAAAAGATCGTTGATGATTAATAAAAATTTGACTGTTGCGTCAGAATCGCGAAAAGCCGGCAAACGTAATTGTTGACAGAATTCTATAGCCTTAGCAACACTACGGCTCATCAATTGGGTGGCTAACTTAACCCGCATGATTTCGTTTTTGAATTCGATGTGCCGGTTTGTCAGTTTTTCAAGAGCTATGTTTATTATATTGGTTTTCATTTCAGCTTTTAAGCCTGTAATAAAAAAATATGCCACGGGTAATTTCCAACTTTAATTTAGTGATACGAGTAACAGTACGTACGCTTGCTGGGCAATGGGATCGTTGTCATTTGTTTGCCCTAACCCCATATCGACAACACCTATATAGCGGCCACCACACCAAATCTTTTGTTGTCTAATAGACATTTCATCGGCTATAAGCGCACATAAAATTTCATTATTGCTCGACTGAGAAACTTTCTGTTGGAGCCTTTCAAATGCTTCAGCTGTATATCCCGGCTTTGCATCTACGCTTCTGTACCACTTAAATAATGTGTTAGGATGAGGCAAACAATTATGAAAAACTTTTTGAATATATCTAAAGGCTGCAGGTGAGTAGAAATGTAAGGTTAGAGCAAATCTTCTAGCCCCCGGTGGATACTTGAAAAAAGGCCTCTTCCTATTATTTATATTCTTCAAAAACAAAGCCTTGAAAGTATCTTTTACTTCGATATGACTGGATAAATTGGAAAGTACATCCTCGTCCAAGTCCTTTTGTTTTCTTAATTGAGTTATTGTTGTTTTTAAAGTAGCGTTCTTCTTTTTAAGCCTTTTATTTACTTTTTGCAAGTTTTTTACTACTTTGTTTTTGTTTATCAACTGTCTTTTACATATTCTGAGATCTTTCCTTAAGATAGATTTTCGAGGAGTGTCTAAAATTGAACCAAGGCTTAGTGATGTAGTGGGTGATTTAACAGTAGCTGGCGCTTGAACTTGAAAACCGGCTTCGCCTTCAATTACCGATTCAACCGACTAGAAAAGAAAATATCTGTTATAATAATAATTATATACCCTCTTATAACTGCAACATGCATTAAACTTCATTTATAAAATTAATATTAAAATAAATAATAATTTATATTAAATTAATAATTGTTAAGTACCTGAATAATGCTTGAAGATGCTGTCGAATTACTATGGCTTAAGCTTTCATTTAATTTTAATGTTGAAGGCAATAATTCTATATTCTCTGCTGATTTAAACGATTCTTTGTACTAAAACGTAGAAAAGCAATAGTTTTATATGATTATGTAAAATTGAAATCTGACGAACACTCAATTGAATTTGTTTGTTGTTTGCACTCAATTTAAATTGTGTAATTGAGAATGTATGGAACTGGTAGATTTTTTACTGAGTAAAAAAGTTTCTATGTCTTGTCCCAGACTGGTAACATCGCTATACTCACATTTCATTTTTAACTTTGCAGTTTTAGTAAGCCTTGTCTTTAGCACAAGAGAAATAAGTAGTTTTTTCTGATCGTTATCTTTGAGACAGTCATTATACAATTCTACGCTATCTATAATTTTCTCCGTAACTTCTTCCGAACCATCCATTACGGGCATTAAAGATGTGGCCGTCTTTATGTCGAATTTGTCCATGTTTTCAAAATTATTGTCTACTTCGCTAGGAATACTATACTCTAAAATTTTATCGTAAATTAATTCTATTTTCTCTTGCAAACCTTTGTAAATGTAATCAGCTAACTCTAATGTACTTTTAAAAATTTTGTAAAAATAAAATATACTTACGTTAACTTATATAAGTACCTATCCAGTGCTCAGCTAATGAATTAACCATGTAATATTCCGTATAATTATAGAAAAAATCTTAACACAAAGAAAAACTAAAGTATTACTCGAGAGTAATTTTAACATTTGTATGTTTATATGAAATAAGTTCTTAGCAGAAATACAAGTACAGTAATTGTTTTTACTACATATCGGCATATAATTCTTATTTTGGACGTACTCTAATTCTACGAAAATTTGTATACCGTATACGAGTATTCCGGATGACGCAAACCACCAAAATATTACACCGCACAGTGCACTAAAATGTCATTTTAACTTATCACTACATATTCCTCGAACATTTTCACAGGAGGTATCAAGATTTCTGAGCTTTATAAAAAAATATATACAGGGTGTAAAAAGACCCTTAACGAAAACTGAAACCCCATATTGTACCAAGCATTACTAACATTTTTTGCTTCGGCACCATACCTGGGAAATTACTGGTTCAGGAGATATTGAGGCTCAAAGTTACTATGGAATTTTTGTAATTACGTACAAAATCGATGCATTTACCCCGCCAACCTGTTCTATAGATATCCTATGCACCCATGGATTAGTAGGCATTTAGAAAATTGCACGCGCGCATATTTTATAGCGGCTTGAAAAAAGTGAAACTTAAAAAAAAGTCATTTCCCAGGTTTTATTTTTGCTTAGTATGACTTGGCATGATGTCCAAAACGAGTAGCCTTCGGCTTGGTGATGGGTCTTGTCCCGTATACCTGTACTAAAACGAAATTTTCTTACGTAGGTATGGACAGTCGACGGGGCGTAACACAGTAGAGCGCTTTTAGTGGAATTCAAGCATTTGGAACCTCTTCTTCGCGTTTTCGCCTTCCCGACAAGCGCAGACGCATCCTCCTCAGGAATTCGGAGTCTACTTGCCTTTGTATCCACCTCTTCTGTTCTTTTTTTAATTTTGGCTCACGGAATGATGGCGGCTTTACATATTTTGTTTAAAACCACAAACGTCGGTCCGTGCAAAAATCCAGCTTTTCTCAAATTTTTCCAAAGTCCAATTTCGAGGTGCCCGTAACTTCAATACTATTAATACTATTATCTCAAGAATAGATTTCACTGCCAAAAACTATATTTCTGTGGAAAAAAAATCTGTTTACAAAGTTGATGGGACCTACTTTGTCGATAAAAGCCACCTTTAAGGAGATTTCTACGAAAATACTTTTTTTGATATTTGTTCTTGAACAACATCTGTAGGCAGATCTCTTCTTGACACAGATCTATCGGGTCTTTAGGTATTTAGTTTAAACCAAAGACCGAAAGCCCTTGCAAAAATGCAGCTTTCCGCTAATTATTCCAAAATACCTATCGATTTTAATTTTTCTACTATTAAATATTGAACATTTTATATTTACAAAATGATATTGTTCTAAAGCAAAGACTTGTGTAAGAACACGTAAACGAAATAATGATGATCATACTTGTAAAGTAATTTTAAAAAATATTATTTTTTATAAGATCAATGGCGTCTCTACTGAAATTAGAACAGAGTCGGCGTATAAGTTAAGTAGGAATCTAATAGTGTGATTAATACGTTCAATGAGTTTGTATTGAATTTAGTGGCCTTATACTGCCGTTTTTTATTTTGAATTTGACTCAAACATCATTAATACAGTGATTTAAAAACTTATTTATTAGTAATATAAATAGTAATGACAATAACATTATTACTTACCGAAAGTATGACACTCCGTCCTTCTTTAGAGTTCGGGAAGTGTGATTACTGCAATTTTTAAATACGCACTGCGGCATGTTATTTGTTGCTGCGATCAAACGCGACTAAATCAAAACTCCACACTGGTAGGCGCGGTGGGTGTAGTTTTGGTGGGGACGTTTTTTCAGCGTCGTTTGTGCATCTAGGGTATATGTGATCGAAGATCACAGACTATATTGCACTAACGTACAGACGGAGCACTCCCACAGATCAAAACTGGACTGTAATAGGCTCACATATCATAAATGACAGTTGTTTTTTTTTCATCGGTAACGTTTCGGGCAATGATTAAGAATGATTCAGCCTAATTTTTCCTAGTAGGAAATATCCATTTTACTATTTTAAGTTAAGAAAGGGCATTTCTTAAATAAAACACTGCTTTTTCACTTCGCCTTATTTTTAATTTAGTTTAAAACTTATTTAAAGCTTTACATTGCATCACAGGTAAAGATTTGTTTTATAGTCGGCAGACATCCGTGCCTTTTAATATTTAAAGACGAACTCTATCGCACGTTGCAGAAAGATACCTCTTCTCGATATGCTTTTAGCACACAAACTGTTTATGAAGTTCCTGGAAACTCAAGCTTCGAAATCGTTTACAATTAATGGACTGCAACCACTTTTTGAGTCCTGTCTCGCTTTTTGGAAACAAAGGAATCCGACGTCCTTTCGTCTACTAGCACATGTCGCAACACAGCACTTGTTGTATATGATGATATCACAGCTTCAGAAATTGAAAGGATAAGTTACGGAAATAAATAAAGGCAAAACTTCACTCGATCAATTTTGTTGAAACTAATGTTGCTTTTTACAAACTGTCATGATTGTCAAAACTTTGACAAATTGACAGATTAGCAAACATGGCGATAGGTTCCAGGGGTTCGGGGCGGGAGGTAACTGTCAAATAATATATGTGAGTGCCATAGACTAAGGTTGAAATATTTTGTATGAAGATTACCTGCCGTGATTTAAATTATGTAACTTCGCTCCGGTAGATGACGCTTGCTTGACAATTGTCATTCTTGACATATGACATCTTTGGCCTATGGGAAACGTCAGTCTGCCAAATGCAAGTAGCGTTCGTAAACACTACTCTTTTGCTATTTTAATTATTATTTTAATGTAACTGAGGCATGTATTACTTACTGTAAAACCTATTAATAATTTGTATACTATAAACGTATATATTTGTATGTAATTTTGTGTATATATTTATAGATTTTTCTTTATTCTTTTTATTTTTTTTTATTTATAGGTAAATGTAAGATAATAAAATTATAATTCCATATAGGCCTGCGAGAATACCAGCGTTGTAGTTGTTTAAACTGCAACAATAGCTGACGCAGTTGCCTTATTTGTTCTCCATGAACCGCCTTCTGTTGTTTTCATTAGGAAAATGTATGAAACCTATGCTATGTTTTGGAGATGCAAATAAAATGTTTTTTGTTTTGTTTGTTTGTTTGATTTGAGTATTCGGAAAAACCCAGTAACACTTTTGCCCGACCCCGGAATCGGACCCGGGACCTCCGATCAGCAGTCGCATACGCTATCCACTGGACCACGGAGGCAGTTTAGTATAGATAATAAAATTATTATTTTTAGGGTTCCGTACCTCGAAAGGAAAAAACGGAACTCTTATAGGATCACTTTGTTGTCCGTCCGTTTGTTAGGACCCATTTTCTCAGAAAGGCGTGAAGGTATGAAACTGAAATTAATATCAAATAGTCAAGTCTACTTTTCCATGAAGCTGTGAAAAACTTAAACTTCTAAACCAACGCAATCAAAAGATACAGCCGTTTATGCTGCAAATCTCCACGATTTTCGAAACTCCCAAGGAAATCGAAACCTACAGGGTACTTCCCGTCAACTCAGAATCTTGAAATTTGGTACGAAGCAATGTCTTATAGCACAGATAAAGGAAAAATTGCGGAAACCGTATTTTTTTTGTTACATCATATAAAAAAAATATTTGTATTAATTTGAAAGTTACTACCCCTTTCCTCATGAATGCGTAACGTTATTAAATTGAAATTCATATCACATACTCGGTCTATAATACCTACTTCCCGTAAACTCAGATTCTTGAAATTTGGTACGAACCAACGTCTTATAGCACAGAAGGCAACATTGCGAAATCCGCAAATGTTTAGTAACTTCGTTTAGTAACGTCTTATGAACGCGTAGAGGTATTAAATTAAAATTCATATCAAATACTCTAGTCTATAATATTTTTAAGCTGTAACAACTGACAATAGCTATGTTACGGGCAACGTGACTAACAGGGCCGTATAAATAAGGGCCGAGTTTTATGAATAGTGCCCAAGAGCATCGGATATGAAAAGATCGCACATAAAAGTTGGTAGGTTTGAAGGTTTTAAATATGAAAATTCTTCAAAATAGTCTCCGTTGTAATCTTTATTTAGACATAAAAACTATAACACTTCTATCTACTATCTTTATGCCTGATGAGGCATAAAGATAGTAGATAGAAGTGTTATAGTTTTTTGGCATGCTATAAATAAACAGCGATAGCCTAATGGAGATGCCAACAGACTGCCGTGCAGGTTCGAATTCATGGCGTCCACCATGAACTTCTTCACAGTTATAATAATCATAATAATAATTTATTTATTTCAGACCATAGATCCATTTTGTTAGTAATAATGTGCGTATTGAATTCTTTATAGAATTTAATTATCGGTTGCCTCGGAGAGCACGTAAAGCCGTTGAGCCCGTTTGTCATGAGGATCTTTGATAGTAGTTGTTTTAGCGAGTCATAAACTGACACTATTTTAAACCACGCAATATTGCTATTCCTTTGGGTTGAGGCGGTCAGACAGTCGTTCTGTTGAAAAGCAATTTTTTTGTTAAATCCGGTTAGGTTAGTAGGAAGATCACAGTTTGCAACTAGGATACCGCTAGAAGGATGTTAATGATGAAATCGGCATTCTACTTTGTTGCGAGAATTACGAAATGGACAGTTAGAACCATCCAAACTAACTTTTATACAAACTTTACTAATTCATCATCCTCCTAGCATTATTCCAGTTTCAACCTGGGGTCCGCTTACTAGTCTTACCGGATTTGGCAAAATATTTGCATTTCCACAGAGCGACTGCCTGTCTGACTTCTGCAAGAAGGCTGCTCCTGAAGCGATAGCGATATTTCATGGTTTAGACTGGTGTCAGTTTTATTTGAGGTACTAACTTTTCTTATGTATTTTTTTCGCACGTATACCTTACATCTGCAGTCTAGAAAAGGTATGTTACACCCACATTTCAGTAGCTACATGCCCATGGGTGTCGTAATACCGAAGTAGTATCTGACTCATTTTTAGAACTTCAAGCGAATACTGAGAGACGCCAAAAGTACGCACCTATGCAGGTCAACTCCGTTGTACCTACAAATCTCATGATCATTCTAGCGTTGTAGGTGAGCTTTACAGCGTGACTTGGCTTGCCAATTGAATTAGGTTGGCAAAGTTAAGCAACGCTTACACAGGTCGCGGCTAGGATGGGCGATGCTACCATCTAGGTGAGAGTGCTACCGTGCTTGGACCGCACATCGACTAGAACTTGTACATCGATTGACACACATATCGTCTATTACAACGTCAAGCCAACATTCCTTTGGCTTACCCCGTTTACCGTGGCCGGTGAGGTATGTCATGGCAAGACAAACTGTTGTACCTATAAATCATATAATAAAAATTAAAACCTCATTTTTTTGTAATAAAACAATATTTCGATTAGAATCTCTTGAAGTTACATTATCGAAGTGAAGTTTTAAAAGTATCATATTCGGCCACAGGCCGGTAATTATCTTTGTAACATTGATTGGGAACGTGAACACTAACGATTATGTCACTAATTTGTAAAATCAACGTTCAAAAGCATCACATTGTAACTTACGGGAGTAAATGATTTAAAGTTTTATTTAAGCGAGCTTACTGTTGATGTAGATGATGGTAGATCAAAAAATCACAAAAATATGAAGCAAAATTCATGTTATCAAAACTTAAATCTTTCTTGAAAGGTGCTCCTTCTTAGTGCACCTCTACGGTCCCCAAGGAACATACATGCCAAATTTCAGCTTCCTGCGCCCAATAGTTTTGGCTGTAGCTTGTCTGTCAGTCAGTCAGTAACGCAAGGATTTTATATATTAAGATTTTAAAGATCAGTATTGAAATTATACTGTTCCTTTAATTACTGCCTTCGTGATCCATGGAATAGCGTATGCGTCTGTTGATAGGGTCCCAGGTTCGATTCCCAGGTTGGGCAAAAGTGTTTCTGAGTTCCAAATTCTTAGTGGCCGCACCGAGTGTGCCCGGTAACTATAGGCCCGCCCCATATCCCCGTGGGACCTAAAATTAATAAAAATGCTGGAATGTGAGTGTAATATTACACCTAAGCCTACCCTTTCGGAGATACAGGCGTGAGTCTATAAAAAAATGTAGTCAAAATATAGTAGAAAGACAACGGTAGAGAAGTTGTGTTAAACGTTATGAAGCTATGACTGACAGCCGGTCCCAACATGTGATCTATCCATGGATTTGGAGATAAGAGATACATATTTGACATATTTTGTATGGCACTTATGTTAAATATGCATCACTAATTTTCAATTACATGGATAGATGTTGAATCCGGCGGTAAGTCGATATCTCACTTAAGATGTGAATTTTATCTGCGATACTAAAAGTCTTTAAGCTTTGTATTACTGCAGAGTTTCAGAATAGTCAGTTAAGTAGTTTTTTCGTGAAAGACTAACAAAGCTTCTTCTATACTTAATAATTTTCTTGTTTTAAAATATTTGTAACATAGGATAGCAGAAAGTGAGTTTTATATTTACGAAAGTAAAAACGTAAGTAACATATTTATTTTTAACGAAACAATATAAAGGTAACCGTCCACAGCTGGCTAAACTCCCACATTAAAACAAACAGTTTGAACATGTATAATGATCACAATTTGCCGCGCACCCGGCGATTAAAATAAAAAACATATTGCTTCAACTTCACTCGTTACTGTAGTTTTGGAGTTCGACAGTTCCCGGTTTTACGATCTGATTTCTGTTCAACGAGTTCCCAGTTGGTGATAAAATATTTTCGTGATAGGCGACGCGGTAATCTACGTAATAGTCAGCTCAATCAGCTCTGTATTTGAATTGACTTACTGTTAGACACGGGCCTCTTCTCACCATAAGATAGTCCACAGTCTTCCACGCTGGCCAAATACGATATAATAATATATAGATTTCAGTTTATGAGAATATTTAAGAGGACTGTCATACATGCAGAATTTCTTACGATAATTTACTTCACCATTTAACGAAAATTTACAATTTAATACACACATAACTTCGAAAACACGATACTCTCTGCGCAGTAGTCTGTTAGTGTCCCTACTAGACTATTACAGCCTTGCCTTTAATTTCTTCTCTTAATTTATTTAAATCAAAACCAAATTCCGGTGCTATATTAGTCGTCCTTAAAATATACAGAAAAACCGTGTAAATAATTAACCACTATGCCAACAGGCCATCTCTATGTATGTCATATTCTTACGCTATATATGTACATATATTCCTGTACACCTTAGGGAAATAAACAAACAAATATTTTTTCTTTCATCACGTTACGTTGCGAACAAAGTTTACTCTGCTTGTATCTATTTCTCCGTCTAATTATAACGTTATTTGGGTAACTAAATATGAAGTTACTTTTGTAATTAATGCTAAACTGTATTTAATGATTACCCAACGTCCGCATTTATATGTGTACACTTAATTACCTGACTTTGTTAGTGCTTAAAACGTGTCTGGTTTCGCTACTAGATCTCCGCGTAAGAGTAGATTATCACGGTAAAAATGTGCTTATATCACTGTTTAACTTCTTTACTGTCTTCACCCACATATCGACGGTTCCTACGTACATAAGGTCAAGTCAAAAATCGAGGTTTACAGGAGAGTGTAATTTGTGTTCAACACGCCCTAGAAATAGTTCTATGACCAATAATAAATATTTTCTTTTTACAATATTTTAACAGTTTTAAGAGGTTTATAATGCTATTTACACAATTTTTTTTTTACGTTTTCTTGAAAAAACTGATAGATGACCGTTTCTACGCCGATAATAATGTCAGTCATGTCTATTATACCTTTTTATACGCTGTCCGTGTGGTGACGGATTAAGAATACGGAATGTCACCACCCCATATCATCGTAAGAGCCGACAGAGGGAGCATATTATGCAGAGAACAGCACTTTAAGAGAAGGAAACTTGATACAAACCCTATACCAACCCCCTATACAAGACCGCATTCGCACCAAGTGGCACGCATTTTAAAACACCGTACAAAAAGATATGTAACAGATGTCCGTATCTACGACACTTATTCGTTTTATTTATAGTACTTGTTCTTTTATACGATTTGTAAAACAAGGTAAATAAATAAAGTTTAAAAAAAATCGTATGTCAGTATGTGCGCATAGATAATCTAAAGCCAATGATGCAATAAAAAAATATGCCATTTTCGACGTGTCTTTATATACGTAGGGACCGTCGAATCTCATGCCATAACCTCTCTTCATAATGACTTGAAAGAAAAACAAAAAAAAACACACTTCTTCATCTATAATATATAAAGTATGGATGGAAATTCAAGTTGGAAGTAAAACCTTTAGAAGATATTGTAACGAAAAAAGTGTACATTTCAAAGAGTAATAGACGTAAAGTGGTGTATCTACTTACACGAGTATTTATAGTACCGCTTACAAAGTAACAATATGCTTGTACGAAAAAGCGACAAAACCCATTATTTTTACTGAACCTGCTAGCTAGGTCCCAAAATTTTATTTTTAATCTCCCTATTTAGGTATCTTGCACATGGTACCACTTGTTTTACCACGGTTTACCTCGAATATTTACCAACATCAAATTTAGATTGCATGTTTAAAATATAGGGATACTAATGAATATGTGGTTCATCAATGATGCAAAGAGACGGAAAACTCGACATTATTATCATACCAACCCGTCTGACCAGCGTGGTATAGCTTAATCTTCTTATTTACTCATAGTGCTACTGAGAAGCAAAATAGGATAAGGTTGAGTCTAGCAGTAGGCTATGAAAGACTGCACAAGCTTAAAATATAATTTTATCTCTTTCAAGATTTGGAGAATTTAGAGCAACGAAAAGTACCTACTCTATATTTATTATGATTCGCATGTTCAACCCAAAATAACTTTCATAAACATTTCCATAACTTTTTATTAAAGTGATGTATAAATTTGATATTTTTTTTACACCAAGAACCATATACTTACCCAATTATAATGACGGACGGACAGGTCGGCCCACAAATTTACGTTATAAGTGTTCTATTTAGCTCGTAATATTCAAACCCGTGAAAATTGTTAGAATATGATATGATAAAAAAATTATCAGAACTCTACTACCCTAAAGAAATAACTCTGGCATAGTCAAACTTCAACAGCCTATTGCCGCCATTAGGTAAGTTTGATGTTATGGAATGCAATGCACAATGTTATGTAATGTTTGCGATATTGAGCTCAGTAAAACCACTTCCAGGTTAAAATTACTGTATGTATGACGATTAGGCTAGCACACATTACTACGAGGCAACATAATAAAAGTGCATATTATAATACGACCGGTTAGCGCCGGGGGAGTGCAAGCGACTGCTACGCCGAAGATTGCGGATTTGATTCCCGCTCAAGTCAAACATTTGTGTGCATGAACACGGATGTTTGTCTTGGTCTGGGTGTTTCTATGTATAATATGTAGATATGTATTTACAAAAAAAAGTATATATGTATGTTTATCCATTATGTAGTACCCATAGTATAAGCTCTGCTTAGTTTGGGACTAGATGGTGTTGTGTCAATGCGGTAAGAAAAAAAAAGAAAAAAAATATTATCCCTAAATTCTGCCTTATCATACAGTTCATTGATGGACCTAATTTCCGTCACAAGTGAATTGTAAGTCAATAGGAGGATTTTCTCAATATATCACGCTTTCCGGGTATAGAGTTCGTTGTTGAATTTGCCAACTCTTTCCAATCATCTTAGGTATTTGCATTTTCTTTAGTCACCTCTTCTCCTATGAGATGTAATTGAGTAGCGACACTTTGTATTTTTAATCCACCACCATACAGAGGAATATATTATAAGCTTATTTTCATGTATCTAAAAACAAACCATACAATAAAAAGTGTCAAAAAACACCAAATTGTTTTTCACCTTCACTACCATAGTTCACCCCAACTTATACCCTATACTTCGAATAGCGTAACTCATCTTTTTGTTTTGTTTACTTACCATATTCTTTATGTTCCAATATTTCTTACTTCCAACATGCGTCAGAGAGAGACAGATATACGCACGGCGACATAGCTTTATTTATTGTGTCTCCATAAAAAGAGACAACTTTTTCATAAAATATATATATGTGTATTGATATTGACGGATGTGCCTCGTTCGTATGTATGACTTTTCAGACAATGTACTTCGCAATATGCTACGAAACGTACTCAATATTTTTTTAGTATGTGTGATGCAAATCGTCTTCGTTTTTATTTGAATAGAGTTTCTAGAGAATTGATTGAATTAGTACGCATTATTGTGGTATTCAATTTCTTTCTTTTGCTTTTTCGTATGAGTGCGTGGCAAACAGAACTTTGGTGTTCCTCCGGTCTATCGGTTCTAACCATTCCTATCCTGAGACAAGAACCAGAACCGACAGCTTTACGTGCCCTCCGAAGCACCGAGTCACTCTGCAAGTCTGTTGGTGTCTCCGCTACTATTCGGTAGATACACCGTGGAATAAAAATCAATATCGCCTAATGAATTCTTTGAAAGATTAATATTACTCGAGTGATCCTTGACGGCGGATTAAAGTGCTCTCAGAGCTGCGGCGCAAGTGACAATTAATAATTTTATTACGCACATAACTACGATGGCAATCTCTGGGAAAGGTAGCTCTTATTTTTCATTACTTTACAACTAATTAAATATAAACGCAAAAGTTTATTAGTATGGATAGATATGTATGTCTGTTTCTCTTTTTCACAGATTTTGGCCTTGAACGGCTTTTGATGCATCTTTTCAGTAAAAAAGCAATAGAATATCTTTATTTACTGTAAACAGGGTACATTACAGATGTTGATGTCATAGTATGATAATAATATAAAGTACAAGCCCATTTAGCCATTTAAAATAGCATGCAAATGTAGGGACATACAGTATAAATTGAACAAGTTAAATCTATTTCATTGATCATATTTTATGTTAACAATGTCATATATTTATTCATCAATAGGTCAATTAGGTACTCATTACACCGATAATTCATGATTTAATTACTTGATAAAAATTCTTTAATAGAGTAAAAGCTTTTTTGCATGAGCCAACTACGTAAAGCTGGTATAAACTTATTTATCGGCAGGATTTTTATAAAGTTTGGTAATTTATTATAAATTTTTACACACATGGCGTATGAGTTGTTTTGAAGCCGACTCGTTCTGGGTATCATGTTTAGAACAAGCCTATCCGGATTTCTTATATTATCCCGCCGAGTGACATCTTTAGCGTGTTTAAATGAATCTGGATGTTGTTTTATAAATTTACCTATTTCAAGTATGTAAAGACATGCTAACGGGAGTATTCGCAACATTTTGAAGAAAGGTCGACATGATACGTCCGGAGCGATATCGCAAATCGATCTGATGCATCGTTTTTGGTAATGTAACTTATCCATTACATTAACATCACCATAACCAACCCTCCAGCCGGCAAAATCGCGGGTGAAACCGTGGGCAAAAGCATGTATATATAAAAGAAAAGCGGCTAAACACTTCCAAAAAAAAACTTAATACTCTCTTTCAAATATCATTTAAAAACGGACACTGTCTAACTTGCCAGTTTCATTCACTATTCTAATTGATGTAAGAACTTACAGAATTAAAGATAAACTTTTATCTTGGCTTTTAACCGTTGAAACCCTTGGCAGCCTGCCCATGAATTATTAATAACACACTTCAATACACTTGGCCGACAATTGAACTAAATGGATTCACCTTTGAAGTGGAAACGGTGAAAACGGCTGTGATTTTATGCTAAGATCTGTGAATACATTTTAGAACGTTTAGAGGTTGGTGAATGAGGTTAATTGCTAGATTAATAAATCTTAGTCTTAAAAACAAATGTAAGAATTGCTTTGCAATTTATACATGATTTCTTCATAAACAGGGCAAACAATTAATGAAAAGTAATAAATACAATGTTCCAAGCTAGACATATAAACTTTGAGAATTATTGTCAAAGTTTATATTTTAATATTATAATAGTTTGTATTATAATACTATACTATGAAAACTTTATATTAAAAGTAAGCGTTTTGTTCCACAAAAGCAGTAGGTACATAGTTGTGCCGTTTCGATCGAAATTAACTTATTTGCCGTTCCATTTCAAAATTTATTTGCAATTTTCTGAACATATTTCCAGATGCCGAGCATTTACGATTTGGTTTTACATTAAAATCTTATGAAACATCACACACAATACTAAAAATAGAATGAGCCAAAACGAGACATTTTTAAAGAGACAAACGATCCAATCTTCTTACAAGAATAAAACAAAATAAATTCATAGGGAAAGCAGTAAACAAGAAATTTACATTTAAAATCGTTGCCAAGCAAAGGATTCGAACAAAAAATATCTTCATGTGTGTCGTTGAGAGAAAGCCTAAAGTAAAAAGTTACTGATTCAAGAAATATATTGTCAAGGTGAAAGATAAATATGTAAACATGAATATTGTATTTGGTTTTACAGATTTTCTTTTTATTTTATTTTTATCTGTCGGACGCGAATGAATGTTTCTTTGATTTTATTTCGTTTTGCTTTGACTTTATTGTTCCTGTAACTTGTCTTGTTCTGTCACAGATTTATGAAGCTAATAATGTGGTACCTACATCACTCATTTCGTAATATTGATGTTATCTCATCTTAAGCCATTCTCGACCATTTCGGTGTGGACCTACTTCGAAAACTTCCATTCTGAAACTTTTAAACACTCGCGTTGCATGTTTAAGAATATATATATATACGGGAATTAACGCGAACATGCATTAGGTATTTACATACCTTATTTTGCTTGACATGACGTTTCGAGACGGTTGCACGCCCCGTGGTCGCAAGCTGACTGGTGTAGCGGTGTCACGTCTCCGAGTGCGAGGTAGAAGCTTCCATTTCTTTCTGTTTTACTGAAGACTGCTCGTCTTCAATTGAACTGAAGTTAAATAAATAATATTTCAGAAATTAGTAATAATAAATGTGAACCACAGCATCAATGTTTAATTTTTTTCCTAGTCGCAGGTAAACCTGGTGAGAGAGAAATGAGAACCCTTAAAAAATAACACCTCAACTTTGACATCCACCTACACAGTCAAAGTCATACAGACATGACTCATCGACGAATTAATACACCTACGCACCTCATAACGCTAAAGTTTAATGAGTCTGCAAAACTTTTACGAAAGTCCAATATGGAATAAGTATATTCAGTCAGTTCAAATATATGAAAAAAATATTTATGTGTCGACCGACTACATTTTTAGAACTTCATAAATATATTAAAAGTTTTGAGAAAAAAAAACAGAGCAGCGCTAAATCGAATAATCCACTTACTTATAAACCTGAAAGTTTAGGGGGATGATTGGTTGTTTGTTTTCCCTCTTTCACGCAAAAACTACAAAACAAATTTTTATGAAACTTTGCAGTAATATTATAACTTATAATTATATCAAAATGACACACAGGCTAACTTTTTTGTTTGTAACCAGATTCACGCTAGCGAAGGCACGGTCTGAATATCTTTTTTCTTTCGTATCATTCAGAATCTTTCATAAGATACCGCCTTAAGAGAAAGCAAAATAGGACGAGATTACAATGTGGTTTCGGCCGAGAAGGGCGAAGAAAGCATTGCCCAGTTTGCCCACGTCTCGCATGCCTTAAGGTTAGCAATACATTTGGTTGCGATAAACGATACCTACACAGACAAATCCACGAGCATAATCAAGTCAATAAATAAACCAGTCGATCGAGCATTATGCTGCAATATTCTATTTACTTGTTTCACTTGAGTAAATATAGGATGTATAAAGACCGGTCATTATCTAGGAGCGCCATTGCGAGACCTATATCATGTTGACTCTCCGTTAATTAATACAAAGGGAAAATGTCTGTAAACATTTGTACAGTGTATTAGCTTTATTAATATGCTCCCATTAGCTTGACCTTTGAATCTTTATTTATAAACAATTGTTGCCCACTTACTGACTGAAAGACAACATTATTGTAGCGTGAAGCGATATCTTGAAATACCTTCTGGATCGGGCATAAACGATTAAATTAAAATAAATTGTGCGGGCGTAGCTGCGGACATCCTCTCATTGATCTGTATAACAACAATAGTTATGTTATCTCAATGGATCCTCTAGTGTTTTATAAACATCATAGGTACATATCTTACTTATATAGTTTAAGCAAATCATTTATTAATATTAATTTAACATTAAATTAATATTAATAAATTATTTGCTTAAACTTAAGAGAGATGAATGTAGATCATGTTTGGTGTTAATTAAAATATATTCTTAATACTTGAACTTTATGCGTATAGGTTAGATTGGAATTCTTACACAATCTCAAAATATAGGGCAGTCACGTTATTTTAATAATTCTACTAGCGTTGGATAGCTGCTCACGCTCTTGGTGTAGTTGGAAAGCTTATGAAGTAATGTGTTATTTACAGCATGCAGTATCCTACCTGCGACGTGAAATGAACAATGTTCGTCGCATGGTAAAAATACCAGGCGTAACGCAAATAGTAATGTCATTTTTGCCGATTGGTATGATACTGAAACCTATGTTTTAACTTCATAAGTAGGTCTCTTCCATAAAATAACATCCTTCACCACCACCATCCTAAACAGTTAGCTACCGTAGGAATGTCTTTGTTTCAGAGAGCCCGGGGGATCTGTGACAAGAAACACCTGGACGCCGAGCTTCAACATGTCAAGCAAGTTCTGCAAGACTACAAGCTCCGACCATCGCGTCAACGTCACAGATCGCCGAAGAACAAGCCAGCCACAGTAGAGAGACAACCTGCTGTCCTCCCATACATCAAGGGCGTGACCGACAAGATTGGCTACATCTTAAAGCGAGCTTCAATCAAAACTTTCTACAAGCCGCCAACGAAGATAAGCCAATTATTACCATCTGTCAAGAGTCAGTTACCCTTACAAGAGGCCGGGGTTTACAAGATAGACTGTGAGAGTGGGCTCTCATACATTGGACAAACCAAGAGAAGCATAGGCATTCGACTAAAGGAACATATAGCTGACATTAAACACAAACGCTCGACGAAGTCTGCTGTGTGTGAACATGTAGAACAAGGAACCAACCATTACCTGCGATTTGATAAACCACAGATACTCGCAAAAGAACACCGCTTTATTCCAAGAATGATACGTGAAGCTATTGAAATTAAAAAACATCCTAATTTCAATAGGGAAGATGGTTGGAATGTACCTCCAGCTTGGGACCCTGTTATCAGGCTAATGAAAACCAAAAAGGACAAAGTCACCAGAAGACATCAAGACACAGTGAGCACATTCTGCGTAGATAGTAACACCAATAGTTGAAAAATATTCGGGTACTTTGAGATAACTTTTAAATTCAAGACAAAGACAAATATCACCTCAGTCTGCCGTGAACATGAATCCTGTAAAGAATTCGAAACGTCGGCTAGTAATGAAAATGTAGTTTCTAGATCTTTCGGTTTAAATGTAATAACAAATAACCAGTGAAAGTAATATAACGCGATAAAATCCGTAAACTGTAGTTTAATTTCAAAACGTCCTTCATTCTTACTATTCTAGCCTTCTAAAAAAGTACAGACCGAAGTTATTTTACATATTAAAAAAACGAACGCACGAAATACATCTTCTCCTAAAATCCGGCAACATTACGCCGTCTTTATTATAAGCGATATTACTTTTAGACTTCAAACGGGCGTCTGAGTATTCTAGTTAGAGCTAAAAGCAACGTAACACAGGTATAATCCGAGTTCCACTATCGCATTCACGGATCCATTTGGTTGATGTATGCGACAACGGCTGCTAACACAAATGTGTTCTTGGTTTAACTTCAAAACAGACATATATAGTAAGATACTATCAATAACAGAGTGCTACGATTTCACGCGTAGTGGTTTATGCAATCGCCTTTTTGATTAGCACGACGTGTAAGTGTCGTCAGTTCGATTCCCACACGAGACATTACAACACTTTGTGACGTCCTCAAAATAATTTGGTTGCTCTGTGTCCGTTAATTGAATAGTTGTTAAAATCAGGATATTTTTCCTTCGTGGGCTTGATTTTATTATAAAACAACTTGCACTGAAGGACATCATTATCTTATCGTTACTTCAGATGCATCCAAACGTAACCTAACCAGATTTGACAGAATACAAATTTTGAAAAGTTGATATTTCCAGCGTTGTGGTTTAACATCTGCATCTGCTATCGCTTTATCATCATTAGCCCTATATATAAACTACCCCGGTGCTGAGCACAGGCTTCTTCTCACTATGAGAAGGGTAAGACCATAGTCTACCAAACTACAAACTGTAGAGATATTAAACAGTAATAAAACTCAGAACTTGTACTCAGAGGTTGTAGGTAATAGATTAGGTTTAGATTCAAAACAATTAAAAATAAACATGAATTGTCTGAAACGGCATAGAAAGTATAATAAATTAAATAAACATATTAGGAAACTCATTCTTAGTCTAAAGCAATATAGGAAAACTAAGATAACATCTCAGCAATATAAATGTTTAGTTTCTGAGCGTTCAGATTTGTTAATAGAGTTAGACAAATACAATGCAGAGTTGAATAATGGCCCCCCCCGTGGGATCTCCACCTTGTCGTGGTGGGGGGGCTTAGTAACCGTGGATTGGAGACCCGCGGTGAAGCTAAGAGGGATCCAGGAGGGGACGCTCCGCGTGGGCTTGACGGAGGCCTGCGCAGGATGCGTCCAAAGGGGCGGGTGCGAGGGACAGTTCTTCTGTCCCTCGCAGTCGGGTGCGGTCGCGGGAGGAGAGGCGTGTCGGTGTTGCGTTGCCGCGCGCCCTATCTCCCGCGACCAAATGGAGGCGCACCATCGTTGCGTCGCGGTGGGGCCGCAGAGGAAGAGGAGATGCGGTGTTGCGTTGCCGTCCTCCCTATCCTCTGCGGCCGCTGAGTGTTTTGGCGGCGGAGCCCAACACCGTCATCCGCCGCCAAGGGGGTTTTGTTCGGGGCCCGCCTGATCATCTGGCGGGCCAATACCCGTCGGGGGGTAGTGACGAATGCTTATGCGAATCCCTACCCTCCGACACACGGGTACATGAGAAACACGGGTTGGTTTTTAGTCAGTAAGAGTCTGACAGTCCCCTTCGTCCTTCCCCCGGGGCGGAGGGACTCCATGAGGATTTTCCAACCCGATACCAAAAAAAAAAAAAAAAAGAGTTGAATAATGGCAAAACGTTATATGACAAACATACTAGGGATCTTAAAAGTCAAATTAGTTCCTTACAATCTCAAATAAGTAGAATGAATACGCAATATGAAAATGAGGTTCAGGAATATATTAGGAAATATGATGAGATTGCACAAGTGGGGAGACAAAATTTAGAATATGTAAAGGCCTTAACAAATACTAATAGTTGTTTGAATATCATAAAACCAACATTACCCACTTGTGAGTCCCAGATTATTTGCGATAGTGATAAAAGTACTTGTTCAGAGAATAATAAAACAGGTAAGTCTTCTTCAGGTAAGAATTCTGGCACAAATAAAGTTTATATATTCTCAGATAGGCTTGGTGTAGGTTTAGGTAGTTTAATAAATTGTGAGCTGACACAACACAATACCATCAATTATTGTTATCCAGGGTCTTCGTTTACATATCTAATTAATACATTAAATACAACAATATTTGATAGGCAGTCTACAATAATTATCACATATGGTGATAGCCCAACGGTGACTAAAAAGGATATATTTAATTTGACAGAAGTTATGTTATCGCTTCATAGCAAATTTGAATGCAAATTTATAACTCTTGCTTTGCCTTATTCTTATAGCTTAAATGAAACAATGAATAGTTATATTCACGAACTCAACTTGTGCTTATACAATTTGACATGGCAATATAAAGATTTTATTTTATTATTTGACATTAATAAATTTATTAGTAATTTTACATTGACCAAAGATACTATGTATCTGCCACTATTTTATAGAAGACAAGTTGCTAAATTATTAGCATTTAATTTACAAAATGACACAGGTACATGTAGGGTATCCAAGAATTTAGCTTCTGTAAATAGTTTCTATCTTAATAATTCTTCTATTGAATATACTGACACAAGTTCTTTAAACTTAAGACTAGGACAAAGGGTAGACAAATTCAACTGAATGTAGCACATCAAAACATACAAGGTCTATCTGGCAAGGATTTAGAATTAAGTTTATATTTAGAAAATCACAGTATACAAGTTATGTGTATTACAGAACACTGGCTAAAAGAGTACCAAATTAAATTCTTAAATAACTCGCAATACACGATACACAGTGCCTTCTCTAGGAAACACGCTATTCATGGTGGATCTTTGATTATTGTTTCTGTTTGAAATAGAATTAGTTTTTATTATAAGTCAAATCGATTAGATCGATTGAGTAACATTTTGTTTAGTCTATTGAAAATTTCTGACAATGGTCACACTGAACTGTCACTTCCGTTCGCCCCTTTGAGAAATTACCACGTTGTCGACTCGTACGTAAAAGAATTGGTCGCCTTTTGAAAAGCACATCCTTGTAGCTACGCGAATAGTTGTGAAATCTATTAAATTGCCGCTTTTTTGACTCCCGGCACGGTTTGTGACATATTGAACATTTGTGAAAAATCTTGTGAACTTGCATCGTGCATTGAAGACGCCGCGTTGGAGTCTGGTAAAGTAAAGATAATTCACTTGCTAATGTTGGCCAATTTTAGTCTTGTGTGTATCTAGCTTGCCTCCAGGACTCCACTCAAGAACATCACCAGGATATATAAGGTAAAATTTTCATGTACCTACTCAATACTTTACTCACTGTGCAACGCAGTGCATTGTGTCTGGATATATTGTCTATCGTGGTCAGGTAGATGTATTACACCTTCCACTGCGCACTCCTGATACACCTTCCTGCCTGGCTACGGTAATTCTAGACATAATTTTGGTGCAGAGCGTAGTTGAAATTTAGCCGCTGTTGCATTACTGAGTATAAACTCAGATTGGTATGAGCTTGTATCTTATCACCTTGTAGACAGTATTGTAGTGTTTGTCAGGTCAGTTATTGTCTAAAATACATAATATTTAATTGTATAAGTTGACCTAGATAATTTGAAACACATTGTCACATAACCTCAATCAGTAATTGTTGATTTGTATTGTTGGAAAATCTAACTTAAATTTGTTGTTGCATTAATAAGTCAGTTTGTTTGGATACATAACAGCTGTATGTATCAATAAATTTAGTAAATTTAGTTTATTGCATATATTCATAAACATTATAACCAACTTGACCTTGCCACTTGGGCGGGTCAAATTAATAAACTTTGTTTTGTTATAATATAGATAATATTGCTAGGTAACACTTATTCTGTGCTTACTTACTATTGTATATCTCAAATAACACAGCCAGTCTGTCTGTTGCAAATAATTCATTAATTAATTTGAAGTTTCAACTTTTAATTTGATATAAGTTATAACTTTGATAACTTTGACTTTGTTTTGTGTCAATATATATTGAAACTATTAATTTTGTTGGACAGTAGATACCTGTCACTTGCCTGCACTTGCAGTAAACAGGCTAATACTTTGTTGGTTTCAAAGAATTGAGAAAAATTAAGTTTTGATTGTTAATATTGTTTAACGCTTGTCCGGGCTCTTTTGAAATTTTGATTATGTCAGCTATCAAGGACTTGCGTGCGGCTGCTGGTGCTATTGCATCAGATTTGCGCTGGTTTGCCTCAGCCAGTGCTTTAGTGAACCGGCCTGATCGCCAGCAGGCCTTACTTCAAAAGTACGAGATCGATGATCGCCTGGCAAGTGTGGAACAGCAGTTCCGCACTTTCAGCGCTTGCTGTCTCGAAGTGTCAGTCACTGATTTCACTGCTGACCAGCGAAATAAGGTCAGCGAAGACTATGCCCAGGTCTTAGACCTGTATGATGCTGTCTCCAATAGTGCGAGACAACTAGTTGCCGATAGGGAAGGGCAACCCGGCCTGAAGCAGGAGCTTCCTAGGTCAGCACCGGGGCTGGTGAGTAGGCTCCCTACTTTGGACCTCCCCCATTTTGATGGCTGCCTAGGAAGCTACCTGGGCTTCGTTAATTTGTTCGACAGCCTAGTCCATGATAGGGCTGACCTTCGGCCGGCACAAAAGTTGGCCTATCTAATGTCGGTACTGGATGGGGAGGCAAAGGGCCTCATCCAGCATCTGCCCGTGTCTGACGAGGCGTACCAGACGGCTCGGGACCTAATTACCCGTAGGTACCATAACAAGCGTGGCCTCGCCGACACGCATATTGAGCAGATTTTGGGTTTGCCGACGCTCACCCGGGTCTCTGGGTTGCGCACCCAACTTTTGAACCCACTTTTGGTGGCCATCAACGCACTTAAGTGCCTTGACCTGCCCGTGGACCAATGGTCCTATCTATTGGTGCACATTGTGCTGAAGAAGCTGCCTGCCGACCTGAGGTCGCGTTTTGAGCAGCGCTTTGGTGGGGATAGCGCGACCCATCTGCCCCCCTTTGCTGACCTGGAGAGGTTCCTGGAGGATGAGTGCCGGGTCTTGGACAACTCCGGTGGTGACACGCCGGCTAAGACGCAGCCGCCCAAGGTCAAGGTGCAGGCTCGCGGTCACACCCGAGCCAATGTTGACCGGCGCCCTCCTCGCTTTGCGGTCACGCAGAGCCCAGCGGAGTGCTCCTACTGCAAGGTCACGGGGCACAGAACGGCCAGTTGCAGGGCATTTTTGGACCTTCATGTCGCCTCTCGTAGGCGCATCGCGAATGCCCGCCGCCTTTGCTTCTCTTGCTTGGGGTCCCACTACCAGCGAGACTGCCCAAACTCTCGCCCCTGTCCTCACTGTGGAGGACAGCATTTGGACATTCTCTGTATGAATGCCAGAGAGGTTGGCCGCTTGTCCAACCAGCCGACGCCGCGCACGGGCGGGTGTTTTGAAGGTGGCAGCCGAGGCTCACCGGCGCGTAGCCGAGAGTCGCCTCGCTCAATTGATCGCCACTCGCCCCATTTGGAGAACCGTAGCGTGCGCACGCCTCCTCTCTCTCGCGCACCTGAATGTGCTGTTCAGCGTCAACAGCACCAAGACTGATGCCCCAGGTATTCCCCTCCTTTGGCGGAGCGTCCCCGCCTTGACTCGCGCCCACCTCGTTTTGGGCGGGTGCGTCACTATGACCCCCCACAGATGGCGCGCGGATCGAGTCATCGCGCTTTTGAGGACTTCAAGCCGCACCCTCATTTTGACTTGCCTGGTCCTGGCCAACGGTCGCCGCCCAGGCAACAATAGGTCATTGACCCCTGCCCTATAACGCCAGCCTCCCCCATTGAGACCGTTATCCTACCAACGGTTGCTGTTAGGTTCTGGGGACCCACGGGGACCTCTGTTGTTGTCCGTGCTATATTGAACACAGGTTCACAAGGTTGCATTGTTTCCACTTGTTTAGTAGGGCAGGTTAAATTAAATATGGGTTTATTTCCAAATTGTATACGGGGCATAGGTGACGTAGCCTCTAATGTTGAAGGGCAAGTTAAGGTTTTGTTTGGCCCTGTTGAATCTTCACACCCGAGGATTAAAACCTCGGCTATTGTGTTGAAGAATATTTTGGGTATGCATCCACAGAAGCAGCTACCTGCTGCTGTGGTGAATTTGACGTCGGGATTGGAACTGGCAGACCCCAAATTTGACACACCGGGACAAATCGACTTGTTGATTGGCTCTGATGTCCTCGGTGGAATTTTGATTGGTGGGAAAAGGGTCTTGGTGCCAAATGGTTTGACTGCCATCCCGACCATATTTGGATTTGCTTTGATGGGACCTGTACCTAGGGACCCCCCTCCACCTGAACTTGACAATTTGTTAGTTGTAGGCTCCGCTCTCTCTGATGCGGTTCAGAGGTTTTGGGAGATAGAGGAGCCCCCTCAAGCTGCCCGTTTGAATCCAGATCATGAGGAGTGCGAGCTGTTCTTCCAGAACAACACTGGTCGACTCCGTTCTGGTCGGATTATTACGAGGCTACCCTTCCTGTCTGTTCGGCCTCCGCTTGGTGAGTCACGACCTTTAGCCGAAAAGAGATTGTTGGCCATGGAGCGCCGCATGGGTCGTGATCTGGAGCTCAGACAGAAGTACATTGAGTTCATGAGGGAATATGAACAGTTGGGACACATGTCTGTGTCAAATTTGGATTGGCGTTCGGTGGAGCATTACTTTCTCCCGCATCATGCGGTATTGAAGCCATCGACTGGCAAGCTGCGCACAGTGTTTGATGGTTCTGCGCAGACTTCAACAGGCGTATCCTTGAACCAGTGCTTGCATTCTGGTCCCAAGTTAGTCAAGGACCTTTGTGACGTCATCACCAGCTTCCGACGACATCAGGTTGTCTTCGTGGCCGACATAAAAATGATGTTCAGGCAGACGATTATCCACCCTGATGACCGTCGCTTCCAGCTGATCCTTTGGAGAGAGTCTCCTCGCGATCCCATGGTCGTCTACGAGCTCAATACAAATACGTACGGGTTAAGGTCAAGCCCCTTCTTGGCAATACGTTCTCTTTGGGAGCTCGCAGACCGCGAAGGCCTACGTTTCCCAAGAGCCTCCGCCATCTTGAAGGACGATATTTACGTCGATGACATTTGCTCGGGCGCCTCCACAGCGGACGAGGCGATCCTCCTGCGGGACGAATTGATAGGTATTTTGGCCTCCGCTGGTTATGAGTTGCGCAAATGGATTTCCAACTCGCCAGCGCTTTTGGAAGGCTTGCCAGAGGATCATCAGCAAGATCCACATTTGTTTGAGATTGTTGACAACCCCGCCATGATGGCTGTTCTCGGCGTTCAGTACAGACCAGTCCAAGACATCTTTACATATAACGTAGACTTGAAATTGCCGTGTTCTTGGACTAAACGTCTCGTATTGTCTACTGTCGCCAGAACCTTTGATCCGAACGGTTGGATCTGTCCAATTATATTTTGGGCAAAATGCTTCTTGCAGAAGCTTTGGACAGCAGGATTGACCTGGGACGAACCTCTGCACGGCACTCTTGTTGAGGAATGGACCTCTTTTGTATCCTCACTTCCTGCCGTCAACGAGATCTCCTTGCCTCGTCCCATCCTTCCTCCCGGGAAGTACAAGGCCACCCTTCACGGGTTTTGTGACGCCTCGGAACGTGGTCACGCCGCCGTGGTGTACTTGCGCACAGTTAGTGCCTCAGGTCAGGTGAGAGTTTCCCTGATCATGGCGAAAAGCAAGGTAGCACCCCTTCGTACATCTTTGACCATCCCAAAATTGGAGCTCTCGGGAGCAGCCCTACTTGTACGCTTATTGAACCACGTGTCTAACACTTTGGGTAAAAGCATTTGCATTAATGGGACCTACGCCTGGACAGACAGCCAAATTGTTCTTTGTTGGTTGAAGGCTTCGGTCCACACTTTGGAGGTATTTGTTGCTAATCGCGTTTCCCAAATCCAGAAATCCGAAGTCAAGCTTGTTTGGAGACACGTGCCAGGTGAGCTCAACCCCGCTGATTGTGCCTCGCGCGGATGCTTGACGCCTAGTTTGATAGGTCATTCGCTGTGGTGGGGTCCGGAATGGTTGAGTCGACCAGAAATTGATTGGCCTCGAACGCCAGTTTTGAATACTTCTAATTTGCCGGGTCTACGAACACTCGCTCTTGAGAAGGTAGAATGCGCCTTCGACCCCGATTTCCTGTTGAATCGTTACAGCTCCCTCGACAAGTTGTTAGGTGTTACTGCTTGGATAAAGCGTTTTGTTTTTAATTTTAGGCACCCACAACAGAAACGACTGACACCGTTTCTCTCACCACAGGAACGACAGGAGTCCCTCACCTTTTGGGTTCGTTCTGTGCAATTGGCGCATTTTGAAAGAGAGATTGCTATCCTCAAGTCGGGGAAATCGAAATTGTCGGGAGCTGTATCTAAATTGAACCCCTTTTTGGACGAAACGGGTCTCTTGCGCGTTGGAGGGCGTCTCAAGAACGCCAACCTCCCTTACGGGGCTCGTCACCCCATTTTGTTACCTAAGGACGGTCATTTGGTACGCTTGTTGGTAACTGACCGTCACCTTAAAAATTCGCATGCTAGTTATAATGCCTTGTTGGCCATTTTGCAACGCGAGTTTTGGATTTTGTCTGCCCGAAGAATTATTCGGAGTGTAGTCTTTCGCTGCATCCCTTGCTATAAGCTCAAGGCTTCTACCATGCAGCCCTTGATGGGGGACTTACCGGCAGATCGCGTAACTGAAAGCAGGACGTTTGACGGTGTGGGCACGGACTTCGCTGGTCCTTTTTTGGTGAAAACGTCGACACTTCGAAACAGCAAGACTGTCAAGGCCTACTTGTGTGTTTTTGTTTGTCTTTCCACAAAGGCCGTACACTTAGAACTGGTCTCCTCGCTTACGACCGAGGCGTTTGTAGCCACATTTGACAGATTTGTATCCCGCAGAGGGCTGCCTTCCTTGATCCGTTCTGACTGCGGCACTAACTTCAAGGGCACTTATAATTATCTGAATGATGTTGTTAATTTTCTTGAAACCAACAAAGCTGATATAAGTGATAGGCTTGCCCGACGTGGGATAAATTGGTTGTTTTCCCCACCAAATTGTCCACACTGGGGTGGTATATTTGAGGCCGCCGTAAAATCGGCCAAAACACACTTGCGCAGGACAATCGGTGAATCTGTCCTTACATTTGAGGAACTCGCAACTGTGTTTTGTAAGATTGAGGCCGTTTTGAACTCTCGGCCATTGTGCCCGATCTCCTCAGATCCGAATGATTTGGAGGCCCTTACGCCGGGCCATTTTTTGATTGGTCGCCCACTTGTCGCCTTGCCTGAGTACCCCTATATTGATACGAGACCTGGTCGTCTCTCGCGTTTTGAATTGGTACGCCAGATTACTCAGAGCTTTTGGAAACGCTGGAACTTGGAATATTTGCACATACTCCAGCAACGCGTTAAGTGGACCGACAAGACCGATCCACCCAAGATTGGTGACCTCGTTTTGATCAAGGAGGCTAACCTTCCGCCACTCAGATGGCGCAGGGGGCGCATCCTTCATTTGGTAACTGGGGCTGATGGAGTTCCCCGATTTGCTGAGGTCTTGGTGGACGGTTCGATTCTGAGGAGAGCGGTTGCAACATTGTCACGTCTACCAACCGATTAGCGGACCGGTAGGCCGGTCCGGGGCGGGTGGATGTTTGAAATAGAATTAGTTTTTATTATAAGTCAAATCGATTAGATCGATTGAGTAACATTTTGTTTAGTCTATTGAAAATTTCTGACAATGGTCACACTGAACTGTCACTTCCGTTCGCCCCTTTGAGAAATTACCACGTTGTCGACTCGTACGTAAAAGAATTGGTCGCCTTTTGAAAAGCACATCCTTGTAGCTACGCGAATAGTTGTGAAATCTATTAAATTGCCGCTTTTTTGACTCCCGGCACGGTTTGTGACATATTGAACATTTGTGAAAAATCTTGTGAACTTGCATCGTGCATTGAAGACGCCGCGTTGGAGTCTGGTAAAGTAAAGATAATTCACTTGCTAATGTTGGCCAATTTTAGTCTTGTGTGTATCTAGCTTGCCTCCAGGACTCCACTCAAGAACATCACCAGGATATATAAGGTAAAATTTTCATGTACCTACTCAATACTTTACTCACTGTGCAACGCAGTGCATTGTGTCTGGATATATTGTCTATCGTGGTCAGGTAGATGTATTACACCTTCCACTGCGCACTCCTGATACACCTTCCTGCCTGGCTACGGTAATTCTAGACAGTTTCAAATAGCTTAACATGTAAAGAACGGAAAGACATAGCAAGTTTGTCTATAGAACGCACTGTGGAACTGTCATGTGTAGAACTTGAGCAGCATATTATCATATGTGTATATCGTCCACCGTTAAGTAACTTTAGCTTGTTTGAATCAGTTATTGAAGATGCAATTACTAAAATTAGGAGCAATAAGAAATATATTATAGTTTGTCATGACTACTAGATTTTTAAATCTATTTAAATCATTTAATTTAAAAAATTTGTTCCTTGAACCAACTAGGATTACAGCAACATCATCCACCTGTCTTGACAATATATTTAGTAATTGTACAGTTTCAAATAAATTAGTTAGTTCTGAATTAACTTCGGATCACTGTGGTCAATTAGCAAGGTTTCCGTATTATAGTGATAGCATCATACAGAAAGTGTTAGTTAGGCCATTACCTAGGCATAAGTTGAATGAATTCCGGAATAAAATTTTGATTGGAATGAGTCCTGATTTAATGGAGATTGATTCGCCAAATGAAAATTTCAATAATTTATTTAATGTAGTTAACAAGGAATTTCAGAATACTTTTAGGACTAAGGAGAAAGTAGTTAAGGAATCTCGAGCTTTTAGTGAGTGGGCTACTGCAGGTATTTACAAAAGCAGAGCAAAGATGTACGAGTTGTACGGTATGAAGAGATACAATTCTGATTCGAACTTCACTGAGTATGTTAGGAATTATTCCAAGATATTTAAAAGAGTGTGCAATACAGCTAAGGCATTATTCGTTAGGAACAAAATTGAACAATCCTCGAATAAAATTAAGGCAACCTGGCGAGCTATTAATGAAGCAACAGGTAAGACAACACTAAGAGGTAATAGTTTTAGTTTATTTGATAGTGACAAAGAAGTCGCACACACATTTAATAAATTCTTTGCTAGCATACCGATTACTACTACTAGAGAATTAAAATCATCAGCTATACTCGCAGAAAACCTATTAGAATCTAGTGTAGGAAAATGTGATGTATTATTTAAGTTCCATTGTATTAATTCTACCGACATTATAAGTACTTTTCAATCTCTAGAGTCTAAGAATACAGGTGATCTCTGGGGCATTTCTGTTAAGGTTTTAAAAAGTATAATTGATGTAGTAGCTCCTTATTTAACCCTTGAGGTGCGATCAAACTAAAGGCAAAGTGCTACAAGTGCAAAAGGTCACGTTGCTGCAAATTTTCATTGGCATAGGTTACCGGAAAAAAAAAATTATGACACCTGAATATAATTATATCACATAAATTGCATATCGATGCCTTACGGCCAAAAGAGGCTAACCGCCACTTTACAAACTTTACAGGAGAGTACTTTAAAGTTCAAAATAAGTGAAAAAAAATCATAGAACATTTTCTGTACGTTCCAAAAGTTTCAAAATTGAACCATATAGTTTTTTATTAGGTTTCTACGAAATGACATTGTTAATTAAAACAAATCACACGCCTAACACTATTTACTGTCGCTTACCCTCAAATGGTCCTAATTATACTAACAGCAAAAAACGTCGTAAATGAAAACAACTCAATTAATGAGTTCCAACCCAAAAGATTTAACTGCACCATTTACTTTATTTCTGCTGAAGAAAAAGAGCATACCTGTGCTTTTTCCGTTCATCAAGAAGAGCCAATATGACATAACCGGCTATTGGTTCATGGCCGAAGAACAAGGAAATTGTAATAAGTTATTTATCTATAAAAAATACAATAAGCTCTTTTATACAACGCGGAAGCACATTGTGATGAATTCTTATAAAATTATACATACATATTTACATACATACATTAGACTTTTATAAGTTTTTAAAATGGCTAACCGACTAAGGTATTAATTAAAAAAAAGAGAAATTGTGCTCAATCAGTCTTTATTTTAGAAAATTTAACAAAAAATTGTTCATACAAAATAGATTAGGGGGTCTTAATCGCGTACAATTAATTTATTTAAGGTATAAATACCTATTTGTTGTGACCACGCTCGGTGCAAGACGAGCGAAACGTTGGAAACAAATAGGTATTTATACCTTAAATAAATTAATTGTACGCGATTAAGACCCGCTAATCTATTTTGTATGATGTATACAAATCGCGAAAGCTTAAAATCGATTAAAACAAATGTTACTCTCGTTGGTCTCGCGGCATAAATGTGCGCGTGGGATTGGTAGGTCTCGGGTTCGATTCCCGGGTCGGGCAAAGTGTTAATGAGTTTTTCCGAAATCTCAGTAGCAGCACGGAGTCTGGTAATGTGCCCGGTACGGCAATAGGCTCGCCCCCTATTACGTGGGACCTAAAGAGTTCATTGCGAAATGTGGGTGTAATAGGTATTGCACATCTGCCTACCCTTTCGGGGATACAGGCGTGAGTCTATAAATAAAATAAATACAATTGTTACTCATTGTAAGTTAGTCTTGCATTAAACATTCATGCTGACATTCTAGGTATGACAAAAAAATATAAACAAAAGATTTCGTACCTGAGGACCACTTTTAGGTATGACAGCATTTGGTCACAGATTACTAAATAGTTACTTCATAACAGATACATCACTCCCTTAGATAAACGAAAATACCTACGCTATAATCACCGACAAAAGCTTAATAATAATAGCCGTTGTTCGCAAAGAAGAGAAATGTACCCTAAGTACTCACGCAAAGAGTTGCAAATTGTGTGACTGTACGTACAAGCGCGTCATCGAACGAAAGGCGCTAGGGTTGTTCTTATGATGATTGTGGTAATAAAACGAATGTTGCGCAATAACCATATTTTTATTTGCTAAATACCTATATATACACGAGTCAGTTAATTCATATTGTTAACATATTTAATAAAATTAACAATAAGTAATATGTTATAAAAAGAAATAAAATGTATAATAATCGTACTTAGTAGAGGCCTATTGCCTATTTCTGTTTATCGGGCACAATACCAGACAATACAGTAAGTACGTACATAAGATTCTGACATTAAGTACCAAGATTTTACTTAATAAAAACAACATTTATATTTATTTCTTATAACCTAAAGTTATCAATTTACGAACATTTACATACTTACCTAGTATTTCCTTTCTTACCTTTGCTCTAAATGAAATAAACGGTGTCAATTTTTAGATTAAATTTTATATAAGTACCCACTTACATCAAAAAATCTTATACCATTACTTACTACATAAATCATTGTTTCCAGCAATGAAAAAACAACAAGTTTTCATTTGTTTTGTGCCTTTAACACCCATCCACTGCACAATAACTTACGTGGTTTCGGCATTTCTATAAGAAACCGCGGGAAACGTACCGTGCGTACACGCTGCCGGGCGTGCGGCGGCCCTCTGTCGTTTGTACCGATAGCGAAATGGTAGGTATTTATCACGCGAATTTGAGCCAGTGACGGGGGCCTGGTTTGGCCCTCGTCGTCCGCATGTCCGCGTCTACAGTTGCCGTAAATCGCCTCGCGACGTTCGTTGCCGGGGGAGTACTCCACAGCAAAGAAACTACCCAAAACAACCGTGTCCGGTGAAGACATGCGTCAGGCGGATGGTGAGGACACCGTGGCGGCCTCCAGCCACTCCACAAAGAGGGTTCTTACTCGCTTTTGCCGTGTATCCATTCATTCGCACTCACCCATTCATTCACTCAATCGATAAAACAATGATGATGGCACATGTTAAATCAGTCACGGTGGCAAATCTTGAGGCAGAATAACAATTTGCAAAAGAGGGACCTAGTAACGTGCGCTAATATATGTGCAAAACAAGCGTGCAGTGTTTATTCTCTCACTCCCATAGACAATTCGACACAACAGAGTCATATCAGTCGCAGGATTAACTCTTGACTGTTACTGAGGATTCATAAAAAAATCCAATTATTCCTTGCTGGCCCAACCTGGGATTCGAACCCTTGATTGCGATCCTAGGCCAGACCAGCCAACAAAAACTCTGTAGGTACTTATAACCATTCAGTATTGTCTGAACAAGATAGCAAAATAATGACTTCTTACCTATAAAACTTAAAATAACTAATAAGAATACACAATTATAGGTGAATATAAAAGTCTATTAAAATAATCTTACCGTTTTATTTCCTTCGAAAAACTTCGCGCTAAACTGACTCGCTAGCACGGAGGTGCTTACGCCGACGGTAAATGTTCGCTGTGCAACGCTAACTACATTTTCTTCGAACGAAAGAGTGGGATAACCGATGCTGTTTATCATTATTCTGTAAGCTAACCGCCAAACCTTTGATTTACCTTGTTATCTAACCACCATACAAGATATTTTTTTTGGGATGGAAAAAAAGGGTAAGCGACAATGTAAGGCGACCTTAGTTTGGATGATTTATCCTAAGCGCCTTCGATAATTGTATTGGTGACTAGGGAAAATAAAAATAAGCGCCAAATAAAGTCACGATAGTGAGACCTAAATGTTATAAATGACATATATTTTATCCAAAGAAACTGTCCTAATATCCTAACCGAAAGTTTGGTACACAAAGATTCAAGTAAAATTTGACTAATGTATTTTTTACAAAAAAATATTTACAGCCACAACTACTTAACGTTCAAGTAAAGAAAAAAATAATCAAAGCCAAAATTGCTTATCTCACAGTTTTGAAATATTATTTTTGTCCAACCACCATAATACAAAATACACCAAAAATAACTGTCGCTTATGACGAAAAACTTAGTGTTAGATCCTCAATTCCTTTACCGCCTAAGCGACAAAAAGTTTGTCCTAGAGCCACGAAACTTAGACCATTAGACGCAGAAAAAGAACCGATTCTAACCATATATATAAGTCGATTTCGCAAAAAATGTCGCTTACCCCCTTTTGGCCGGAAGGCATCGATATCATTGTGTTGGTTATAAAATGACCTATCGTATAAATAACATAATTAAGTACTAAATACTCAACTTTCCGGCAAAACAAGCTAACAAACTTAGAGGTTTGTTTTTTTTCACTCGTTCACACAAACATTTCATCACATATTAATGAATTTCATTACTTGTTTGGTTCATAAACACAAAAACAACAACACACAATACCTTTAGGTTTTCTCACAAAACATTATTTATCTGTAAAAAATGAATCTTACGCCACTAAAAAAAATATAATCCGAACGCGTAACAAAAAGTTCGCCGTGCCAGGCCGCCATGTTACTGAAACGAACACTGTGGCTCTGAATTATTTACCATTTGAAACACGATAACAGTGAAAATGTACAACAATACTAGTATTTAATTGCTAAAATATGTTTTCAGATAAATAATCTGGGTACTTTTATGTCTTTCATAACTATTAAAAGAGTATTTATCATAAAACTATTACGAAAATAGCAAGTTTCAAGAGTAGAAATAGCCCTTCTAAAAAGTTTTTGCCTTTTATCACTGTATTTCTTGTCTTTGTCACGAATAATGTCACTTCACAATTAATATTTATTTATTTCTGAGTAAATCTATATAAGTATCTTTATAAAATATTCACTGGTTTCTTCCACAAGACAACTTTTATTATAAAGCTCGCGGAACAAAACACAACAATGGCGGACGCTTTCGCAACTGAGACACAGATAATTATATTTCAATATTTTTGGCGCGTTTCGTTTCCCTCACCCTTCTTAAACGATTTAGTTGCATAGAATATAAACTATTCTAATAGTTACTACTTTCGTTTCTTGGTTTAAGTAAAACAAAACGTAAAAATCCGCGACCAATAGGACGACTTTTTAGAGCACGACCATGCGTGCCGCAAACACATGGGACCACTTGAATTAGAGCACGACCGTGCGTGCTGTAATCACGTGGGGGGTTAAGCAATTTATTTAATAAGTGTATTGAATCAGGTGTTTTTCCCGATCTTATGAAACACAGTAGGATAATACCTCTTTTCAAATCCGGCAGTAAGACTGATCCTAGTAATTATAGGCCAATATCGATACTACCTGCCTTTAGTAAGATTTTTGAAAAGATCATGCTCAAGCAATTACTTAGACATTTTAATCTAAACAGCCTCCTTCATAGTGAGCAATATGGATTTACCAAGGGTCACTCGACAACAGATGCAGGAGTAGCGTTACTTAAACACATATTCAGTGCATGGGAGAGTGCCCAAAATGCTATTGGTGTGTTTTGCGACCTTTCGAAAGCATTCGATTGTGTCTGCCATGAAACGCTCTTATGCAAACTTAGACATTACGGCGTACAGACTAAAGCATTGGAAGTCATTAAGTCATACTTAAGTGACAGAATCCAATGTGTTGAAATAAACGGCTCAAAATCCAGTGGCTTACCTGTTGATTTAGGAGTGCCGCAAGGCAGCATCCTAGGGCCTTTCTTGTTTCTTATTTACATAAACGATTTACCTTTTTACTTGAAAAACATTTGTGACGTTGTACTGTTTGCTGACGATACTTCTTTGATATTCAAAGTAGATAGAAATAAGGAACATTTTAACGAAATAAACAGTGCACTCATTCAAGTAACTTAAATAAAAGAAAAGGTTTAATGTAAACAATCTAGTACTGAACGCCAAAAATACAAAATGTATTAAGTTTGCTCTGCCTAATGTCAGAAACCTTGGTCCTAGTATAGCTCTAAATGACGATGTTCTCGAAACATCTGTATCTACATTATTTCTAGGAATAACATACATACATACATACATAGACTCACGCCTGTTTCCCCGAAGGGGTAGGCAGAGGCATATTAAACGCCCACTTTTCGCCAGTGTTTTGATCCCACGTAATAGGTGGCGAGCCTATTGCCGCTTATCGGGATATTTTGTTTGCCAGAGCCTCGTCCGTTGATCGGCAGGTGCACCACTTGCAGGTGAGGTTGGCGTGGGACCCTAAGTTCTTGGTGGGAACCCTATGCACCCTGGGAGGAATAACACTTGATTCGAAATTACAGTGGGGTGCGCACGTTATATATCTCTCAGGGAAACTTAGCTCAGCTGCTTACGCCATTAAGAAGGTTCGTAGGTTGACTGATGTCGATACGGCTAGATTGGTTTATTTTAGCTATTTTCATAGTGTTATGTCATATGGCATATTATTATGGGGTAGGGCCGCTGACATCGAAAATATTTTTATATTACAAAAACGGGCAGTTAGGGCCATTTACCAGTTAAAGACAAGTGTCTCACTTAAAGAAAAATTTAAAAATATTGGTATTCTTACTGTAGCATCACAATATATTTATGCCAGTGTTATGCATGTACGACTACATATAAATTCTTACAAAATGAATAGTGACATACACAATATTAATACTAGGAACAGGCATAAATTATGTGTACCATATTTCCGTTTACACAAAACGCATAGCTCTTTTATTGGGTTTAGTATAAGAATGTATAATAAGATACCAAGTAATATTTTGGACTTGCCTTTAAGGTCGTTTCAGACAATTGTTAAAAATAATCTTTTGCTGAAGGCATATTATAGTTTAAATGAGTATCTTGACGACAAGTACGCTTGGAAATAAATATTATTTTATTAGGTCAATTTCTTTTTATTATTAGGTCAATAGGCAGTTTTATAGTGTAGTTAATTACCGTATTCTCTTTTATACTACATTTGCATTCTTGTTCTACTCTTTTTATTATAATTTATCGGATTTGTAAGGTGAGGGTAACTCGTGGTCATGAACTGCTAACTAATAGATTGTAAATTGCTGCAGGTTCATATACCATTACTTTTCGGAACATACTGCTCCACCATAGATCAGAACAGTCATGTTCGCGAGTTGCTTACATCAAAAGACGTAAGTGGATGCTCCTGTTTCACCATATTCACTTTGGGAGGCTTACTAAATGAACATAATTTATTGCTTGAACATGATATCAATAATTATTAACTTTTGCAATAGTAGATAACTCACAATGTGAAACAGTTGCAGCTCCTTACAAATATAACATGTAAAAGAATTATACTGGCAGTTAAAAAGAGTGGCCACGAGTTATATTGCCCGTTCTTTCTCGTGGTTCTACCTATTGCATTGCGAACGTGGCAGTAAATGTAAATGTAGAATCATCTAGTAATTAACTTTAATCTTTGACGTTCATAAGCGTCACTTTGTGACCTAAATGAATAAATGATTTTGAGTTTGAGTTTGAGTTTACCACGCTGGTTAAGTGCGGCTTGGCAGACTTCACACTTATTGCAAGAACATAGTAGAGAACTTTCAAACATGCAGGTTTCCTCACAATGAATTCATTCACTGTTACTATACTCTTCTTTATAGCCTGAGATATGATCGCAAAAGATTTTAAAATCCTATCTTGCTTGTACCCAGCAAACTTTCAAAGGCAAAGGAAAATCCCTTCTCTACTAATTAATATTATAAATTCGAAAGTGTGTATGTATGTACGTATGTATGTATGTTCCGTTTTCACGCTAAAACGGCTGAACCGATTTTGTTGAAATTGAATATAGAAATATATTGGACCATGCGGACGGATATAGGCTACTATAAGTTGCAAAAATTAAACTGAGAGGGATTGTAGGGAAGGTAGAAGTTTGTACGGGACAAATTTACCTCTTGGAAGCAAGAACGCATGCGCTGTAATAATGAGTACTGCGCATGTGCTATCTGTCAGTAGTGTTACGTCCGTTATAGTCCGCATATATTAACTAATAATACACTACGCTTAAACGGCTGAAACGATATTGTCTACTAATATTATATTTGCGAAAGTGTTTATAGATATATGTATATTGGACATGTATTGGAACATGGCTTTGTGATGTTATGATGTACCTTGCGGTAGTCATTATTGTAGATAATGTCATGGATACTAAACCGAATTATTTTGTACCCTATAGAGTTTCCGAACTCTTCAGAATAATCAGGAGTGTCTTCACACTACTTGAGACTGAAAGTAGATTTGTGTTACCCCGAATTTAACCTGCGCGAAGCTGCGGGCAAAAGCTAGTATTATATAAGAATGCCTATCTTCGAAACAAATATGAATGTAAACGTAGCAATGGAGTAACGTTTGTGCATTCAAGAAGTGTAGAGGTGACGATTTCTCCAGGGAGTTTCCGCGTCTTGCAATCCTATACTCGCTATAACAATAAGGGATATTCCGTCGAAGCATAGTGGGTCCTTGTATGGAGATTTGTATGGGATAAAAGACGTTATATTGTGGCCTGGTATTTGCGTAATGTCTTTATATATATGTAGCATAAACCTATCATTTCTTTTCATGTATTCTATAAATATAAATTACATTAAGATAGTACAATGTATTTTAGCTTTTTGTAATAATGTATTGTATATTTCAGTTCGCGTGGTATCTTACGCTTAAAATGGTGTGCAGATAAAAGTCAAAGTCAAAATCATTTATTCATCTAGGTCACAAGGTGACGCTAATGAACGTCAATTTTAAAATTAAATTACTTAATGCTTCTACATTTACATTGACTGCCTCGTTCGCAAAGCAATAGGTAGAACCACGAAAAAGAACGGGCAATAAAACTCGTGGCCACTCTTTTAAATCGCCAATATTATGGTACATATTTTTATTTTTGTAAGGAGCTGCAACTGTTTCACATTGTACTTAATTACTGGTAAATAGTTATTAGTTACAGACATAATACTTAAGCAATTAATGCAGCTACTAAATTAAGTGCTTTATTAGTTAGCCTTCCAATGTGAATATTGTGTAACAGGAGCATCTACTTACGTCTTATAATGTAGACAATTCGTGAACATGTTTAGAACTATCGTGGAAATGTATGTTACAGAAGTGAAGCTATAGGAATACACAACATTACAAAAACGTTAGTTTACAGCCCATGATCACGACTTATCTTCATCTTACAGTACGGTAAATGTTTAATTAAATTAGTGGAACAATAATGCTAATGTAAATGTAGTAAGTGGAATGACCTAATAATAAACGAATAATAATTTAAAAGAACTAGAAATGTTATATAATGATAAATTGAAAAATGCTAAGTATCTATATAAATTTAAAATAAGTAGTAGATCATGAGTTGTCTAGTGTAAGTGACCATCTATCCTTATCACTGAAATAATCATTAACAGTATAATAACCTTTTTTAATAAGGCAGTCTTTTACTTTACTTTTAAACGTATTAAATGGGAATTCTAAAAGACTAATTGGTATTTTATTGTAAATACGAATACCTAGCCCAAAGCCACATTTAATGAATTCAAATGGTAACATATTTGGTACCATGACAAAATGGTAACTGGGTAAGTTTATGGATCCGTGAAAGAACGTGTCGGGTTTTATTAGTAATATTTATCCTACTTTATCATTAGGTCAGTAATTCTTAATAATTCCAACTGCAGATAATAACTTACTATCAAATATTCGTTGAATAATATATTTTTACCCTTTATCAAAATCACATGCTGATTTTGTACCACAAAGCATGCTGAAGTCAGAGTCAAGAAAAAACGTTGTAGTACAAAAGTAAACAACAGACTCCAAGACAAGAGCAAGTTTTAAATCACAACTGGAACAACGCTGAGATCATAATGATCAAAATACATTTCATAATAAACTAGTATGCCGTAATACTCCGCATATATTAATATTGAGATTTAGTGTACTTACATTTAACGCTTAAGAGACGTGGTACAATTAACAGATAGAATATATTAATATGTACATATAAGGGCGATTTGAGATTAACGTAATTTACTGCGCGTTAGGGTCGTTTCAGCACACGCGCTTCAAAAAACCGAATTCGCGTAAACGGGCATATTTTGGCTTAACGGTACTGATATCGTGTCAGTATCAACATGGATTCTGAGAATTCGCGCTTATATACGAGCTTAAAAGCTCGTCAACGCTTGTACGAGTTGCGCGTGTGCCTAAAAGCGCGCCTATACGCGTCCAAAAACGAGCTTATACGCGCGTATAAAATGATAGTTTGAAACCGCTCTAAGACGCGTAGGCGGATGGCTGTCGACATCGAAAGATAGATTTATCACTAAGTTATATAACTTATATATAATTATAGGTTTCAACGGCTTATAATGGCGTCCTTGCTAATAAGCGATCTACAATTAGAAATCAGAGCAATACCAATTTGATTAAATTAACTATACTTAAAAAGGGGTGCGCCAAAGTTCACCTAAATTTTCAACTCCGATAATTGGAAATCCGAAAATGTTCTTCCTAACATTTTTCATCCTAACAATCACAATTCCTAACTACCCTATCTCTAATGTTCATAACTCCGAAGCATTGAACTTCATAATGTCAGTAGCAATAAACATCTATTATACTTTAATTTGTTTTCCTATATTTTCTCAACATAACCATCTATTACACTATTATTCAAAGTCATACTTATCTTTTTTGTTTAGATTTCTTTTTATTAATAACTAGAGGACGCCAGCAGCTACGCCAGCATTTTTTTTAAATTTACCCGTTTTGGCCGATCCTGTGGGAATTTCGGGAAATCCCTTCTTAGTGCACCCCTACGGTCCCCAAGGAACATACGTGCCAAATTTCAGCTTCCTGCGCCCAAAAGTTTCGGCTGTAGCGTGTCTGTCAGTCAGTCAGTAACGCAAGGATTTTATATATTAAGATAATCAGTATTACATACATTAATTTTGCGTAACTTAATTTTAACATTAAATGTATAAAATATAAGAATAATAAGTAGTACCATGGTACAAATACATAATAGTACAATGGTCAAGTTCCAGAAACGAATCGGTCGTATTAATAATTATTGGTTTAGGTTAGGTTAGAACTGTGGCCAAAACCGAGTCAGTCCTATAGTTATTGGTTTAGGTACGGTTAAAACTACGGTATAAACTCCCAGGCCATAAACATAACCGTAAATGAGTCGTGTTTTATGAATTTCAGTTGGAGTGTAGCCTTGGGGTCGCTACAGCGCGGGGACTTAGAAAATTTAGCCAAATCAGTGTTGTTTTTGCAAATCGTTTATTTTCTCGATTCTATCATATAAAACACCTAAATATAACGCTAAAAGTGTCTTAGTAAAAGTGCCATATATTTTTATAACACTTGGTAAATGTATGTTCTGAGTATGAGTGAAAATATTATGTTTAGGGATAAAAGCGTTATGATAAAACACAGTAGGAGTTTAAATATATTTAAATTAATTATATTATTAATAACAATTTTCGGAAACATGAGTGTTATGAACATCGCCGGTTGCACTACAAATAGTAGGAATGAAAACATTAGGATGAAAAATTTTAGGAAGAGTGATCATTCGGATTACAAATCGTTAGGAAGAACAATTTCGGGTAAAGAACTTTAGGTGAGCCAATATGGACCCCTTAAAAAGTCTATGGTGAAACTTTACTGTCATCCCTTACATTATTAATATCTAGGCGAAAAATGGCTAAGGTTGTTATAAACATTAACCCATATGTGCTCAACGCTCCAATTTTAAAACGGTTTAATTTTGACTAAGAACTTTTTATACTATATTTTAGACAAATGTTTTTAAACGTTGCATTATGTCAATCATAAATGTATTTATATTCTGTGACAGAATTTACTGCATTTCGCGCCATTTTTTTGTCAAATGTCTTCTTTTCATTACGGTGTTTAGAAAGTATCACGATGGCGCAACGAAAACAGTGAGTAATAATAAATATTGTTATATTGTTGTGGAATTTTTTACAGTATTTTGTCGAATATTATCTGTATTATGAATAAGATAAAGGAAATCATCGATAATTACTTTTTTTTAGATTTTATGAAGTCTTTTATGTAACGCCCCATTTCTGGGGCGCTGAGCATTGATGTGCACAGTATTTTTCAGAGATATATATTGATGTTATTAGTGTTTATTCTCGATAAATACATATTTTTGTGTTTATTTCAGTTTGACGCTGGCTGATATTATTGATGTTTTGGAAGAAGAAGATGATATACTGGAAGGCACTATGTATACGTGTCCTCCAAGCAACCATATGTTGAGCGACGAAGACAGTGATGAAGATAATGCCGTCGTCGGTGATATAAATCGTCTATCTGGTAATCAATTGCGAGCTGAAGCTGTGCTAGAGTGGTTGGGAGACACCTTGGTAACGGAAGTGATGGGACAGGCGGAAGAATCGAATGATAGTGAGGACGATCTACCACTGTCACAGCTTGGGTGTTCAACTTCTCAAGTAGCAGACAGACACCAGCCAAGAAACGGAAGAAGCACAGTTCCAGAAAGAGATTGGACAAATACGGACCTAGGTGAATACCAGCGAAAGGATTGGGATAGGCCTGAATTTTTGAATATGGATAGATCACCCGTCCTGTGGTTTGAATTGTTTTACGATGATGATGTCATCGATTTGTTTGTGAGACATTCTAAATTATATGCAGTTCTACAAGGCAATTCTAAATTTGACGTGACAAACGAAGAAATGCGACTAGTTTTTGCTATATGTTTACTGAGTGGATACTGTGTATATGCTCGTAATCGTATGTACTGGGACACAGGTGCTGATACTTATCACCCCGGAATCGCTAACGCTATATCTAGATCTCGGTTCGAAGAGATTTTACGTTACATTCACGTGTGCAACAATGCGTTACTAGATCGCCAGGATAAATTCACAAAAGTTCGACCGCTATGGAAAATATTGAATGAAAAATGGATGGCTTATTCCCCAAAATATACTGAAGTAAGTATAGATGAATCCATGATTCCCTATTATGGTCACCATAGCACAAAACAGCACATCCATGGAAAACCAATACGATTTGGTTTCAAGACCTGGTGTATGGCAACACGCCTTGGCTACCTGATCCAAGCCGAACCATATCAAGGTGCTAGTACAGGTAATACAAATCCTGAACTAGGCGTCGGAGGTTCTGTAGTTACCAGCTTGGTCGCAAAATTAGGCGATGGCTTTCAAGCTCATGTTTACATAGACAACTTTTTCACGTCACTTCGATTGCTCAAGGCGTTGAAAGAGAGTGGCCACCAGGGTACCGGAACGATTCGTGCAAACCGCGTTGAAAAAGCCCCTTTGAAATTGCCGCAAGATATGAAAAAGCAACCTCGTGGCGGTTACCATCAAATAACAGACACCCGTACAGGCATCAATCACCCTTGTCCGTTACCATGATAACAACATAGTGACAGTTGCATCTACATGTGAAGGCGTTGCACCCATGGGATCTGCACAGCGGTGGTCTGCTAGCGAAAAGCGTAGAGTGGTCATCCAGCAACCTTCTTGTGTCCAACAATATAATAAATTTATGGGAGGTGTCGATCGGCTTGATCAGAATATAGGCTGTTATCGGATTAGTATCAATCGCAAAAAGTGGTATTGGCAACTATTGATGTGGCCTCTGAATGCATCAATGAATGATGCCTTCCAACTCTACAGGCTTTCACAAGCTGGCCAAGAAAAAGGTCATTTAGACTTTTTAGGGTTTATTAGGGAGGTTACTACAACGTACCTTGGGCGTTACTTATCAATGCGAGCTATTGGTCGTCCAATAAAGGCTATCAAACGAAGGCGAGTTCCTGACGGTGTACGTTTAGACGAGAAAGGTCATTTGATAACTTCAAGCCCTACTCAAATTAGGTGTGCTGAATGTCACAAAATACAACAAAAAAATGCAGCAAATGCGATGTTGGATGCCACACGAATTGTTTTTTTGCTTTTCATTCCTAAATAAAGCTTAATTTTTTAATAAACTTTTATACATATATAAACATACCTGTTGTTTTACTGGTAGGTACAAAGCAGTGCTCAACGCCCCATTTCTGGGGCGGTCCATATTTCCAAAAATAATAATAATAAATACGTAATTTGTTTAACCGGTGTTAGTAACACTTATTTAAAACTAAATTATTAACTAATATCACTACTTTTGTCAAAAATAAAAAGTTGAGCACATATGGGTTAAATACAACTAATATCGTGATTACTGATGGCAAAATGTTACGTTTGTTGAGATATTTTCTATCCATTGTATGTATTTGAAACACATTAATTACATTATCAACATTAGGCATTAGGCATTATGCAAGGCAACCAGCATAAACAAAGTACCACAAAAACAATATACTACAAATTACAATACAACGAATACACTACGAGATTTTTCTATCTTCATCATACAGCATTTCGTTGTCACGCTGGACAGACGGTTTGTTAAACGGTTTGAAGGCGACTTTTCCGTCTTTTGTAATAATACTGTACGCTCCGTGTATTTTACTTAATGGCCTCTTAAGACACGGAATGGGGTAGAGTCACTTTTTATTCATAATCCTTTTCTACCTTTCATCTCATATTTACACTAACTTTGGATTTGCTGAACTTGCTTCATACTAGGAACCAGCAAAACAAACAGGTTACAACGAAAGCAATTTAACTGCACGCAAATTTGCACCACAACTATCTTACATAAAGCATTTAAATAAGCTGGGAAGGGAAACCCATTCCGTTGAGTTATGCCAACGTATTCTAACCAAACAAGACTCTATTTAACATATTAATAAGGCTGCGAATACAAAAACAATATCTTCGGAGCTCACGACAGATATCTATAAAAGATGATTTATTACTTTACTTATTTATTTATTTATTTGGGACAAACAAACAGTAACACATATCTGCGCACATAATGTAAATAAAGATATTATTATAAATGTGAAACCCACACCGTTAGCCACAGCATATACAATTTATATGACTATATTATACTATACTATACCATACTAATGAACAATCTATGCCAGTAAGACTACAAGACTGTTCAAATAACTATACATCGGAATCCTTAACTTTATTTAGCAAAGCAGAACGAAATCTATTTGCTGACACTGAGAATAAATCTAATTCTGTAGTTTCTGAACAAAAGTCATTATAGTTTTTGCACAAGCGACGTAGAGGCGCCCGCAGACCAGCATTGGTGCGGCAATGGGACACAGCAAAAAGAGGACGTGCGCGCATCTCTCGTCTAATAACAGTTATTGGGACACAGTAGCATAATTTATTAGTAATCTCAGAGCAGTTATGCCTGTTATAGCATAAGTCGAAAAGAAACATAATTTCTAGATATAAACGTCTAGACTTCAGGCTCATTAGATTGTATTTATCAAGAAGTGCATAGGGTTCCTACTAAGAACTTAGGGTCCCAAGCCAACCTCACCTGCAAGTGGTGCACCTGCCGATCAACGGACGAGGCTCTGGCAAACAAAATATCCCGATAAGCGGCAATAGGCTCGCCACCTATTACGTGGGATCAAAACACTGGCGAAAAGTGGGCGTTGAATATGCCTCTGCCTACCCCTTCGGGGAAACAGGCGTGAGTCTATGTATGTATGTTATCAAGAAGATTTTTATAGGTTGGTAAATTGTGGCAGCACCTATAGTGTATCGATCTAAGGAATTTGCTTGCACTCTTTCTAGCATCTCAACGTATTTATAATAAAAAGGGTTCCACACCACCACTGCATATTCGAGTTGAGATCTAACTAGTGCTTTATAGAGATGACAATAAGTGCTTGCGTGTTTAAATTCAGTAGCTGATCTCATAACAAACCCGTACATACCATAAGCCTTTTTGATGATGTTATCAATATGTTGATTAACGTTTGGTATATGACCTTACAAAGGTTGTTTCGGACAGATTTCCAAACCAGCAGGGCAAGGTCGGAGAAACTGAAGAATTTATGGAGTTTTTAGACGGTTTTGAGATGAAAAGAGCTAAAATGTCCTTATTTTGAATTTTTTTCGTGTATCAGATTTATTGAAGTCTCTAAACTAAACTCACTCTTTGGGATGTAGCGACTGAAGCTCAAATAATATTCTCGTCCAAGAAGCCTCAACTAAGTGGTATGAGGCTTTAGCTGCTGAATTTTATGGCAGTTTATATTGTGTTACAAATATAACAATAATGGCGACATTACTGAGCAAAAGGCGTAATGATTAAAACAGGCTCATCGTTATCTTTTATTAAAACATTTTGTCCCTAAGAATACTTACATTTTGTCACGGTCACAATCAACGGTATTACTTAAAATCATATTTTGCCAAAAATACTTTTATTTCTACTTTACTAAAATACCTATGAATCTGAAACGAAGACGCTAACTAAGCTATCAAAAAGCTCAATATCAGAAGTGGTGAAGATCCGAAAGCCTTTGGAACAGGTAGTTTCCAGAGTGGCGGCCACGTAGCGTACAACTTAACATGGCTAAGGCTCTCGCAAGTTGGGCCGACGATCTATTTAATATCGCGGGAAGCAGTTTTAATGCGGGTAACTCAAGATCAATCTATGTAAAGAACCTAGAGGGACATACATATCTAAGCTGAAATGATGACACTAAAAGAGCGATGTTATCCGATTTTCGTGACATAACTTAAAACATTCTTGTCGTCGAGTGCTATTTACATTTTCTTTATCATCTTACCAGGTGTAATTAGGACATGTTTTTATCCAATTCTAAAGCAGTACTAAATAATACGAAGAAGTACTATCCACATAATAGATTGTACCAAAATTTAATTTTGAAAAAGCTCGAGAATATTATCGCGTATACTAACAATGATTGACGAAACTACCAGTTTCGGTAAAATTAAGAGAAAGTATAACTTGCAATATTACTTCGTTTGGCCTTTTAGAAAGCTCTTATTTTTATCCAGGTAGCTAATACAACATCATCAACATTATAAGTAAATGTTTTGGCGAATATTACATTATACTTCGAGAAGACCTAACTTTGATCTTTCAAATATTTAGGGAAAATGAAACGTATGAAATCTGCGACACTTACTTTTAAAATTTGCGACGGAAATATTGACCAACCAAGTTGTCCTGTGTATTTTGTGTCACAATATTAAGGTAAAACAGGTGTCGGATAATATAGCTGAATTTAAATATGAATACCGCGAAGAAGATTTAAACTATAGCGCATTTTTCGTCACAACTCGTGGTACGAATTAAACCAAAGATTAAACACAAGGCTTTTCAAACTCAGTTCATGCACAATTACAGTAAAACGTACTACTTAACCAGTAGAAGAAGTATGAATGGTAGGAAGGCGAGCGGTGAGGGTCTCAAGTGAGGCTATGTATCCATCAAGGGAGTGTGCAGATAAGTGATTATGGGGAAATCGTTCTATTTCAGCAGGCTGAGAGAACTTAGACAATACTTATTTTCAAAGCGCCACTCAGTGATTTTTATCATCCTACTAGCATCCTGGTTACATCTAAGACCGTCATTTTGGAGTCTGTGATCTGATTATTAGTGTGACCAGATTTGTCATAATACTAGCTTTTCCACAGAGTAACTGTCTCTGATCTCCGTAATGGGGTAGCGATATTTTATGGCTGAGACCAGTATATTCATGGGTACTTTTCATAAGTTTGTATAAGATCTTCATTAAATTAAAACGTAAATCAATCAAATTAAATTCTTCTATTCGTAGATGTTTTTTCCACCTGCCACTGCTCCGTTACTCCGCTCACATCTCTTGAGTAACCAGCTTCACGTTTTCAGACTAAACAAAACTTACTAGGATAACTTACTGTTATGTTACTTCCGAACGTACGTATCTTTATTGGTTATGTTAGGAACTGTTTGAACGAAAGTGGTATTATTTGTATCTTTGTGGTAAAGCTTGCCGCTATATTGTGTTTTTTGCACGTATTATAGGCTTGAAACTTCTTAATATGCCGGATATTTAATATTAAAATAAAAGTTTATCTCCGTTTTGTTTTGAGTTTTGTAATTTTGTTAAGAAGGCTAGAATTAAAAACGTGCCACTAAATTTTTCGCAAGAAAACCTAGAATTATAATATAAGTACATTGCTAAGAATACTACTATCATGGTTATATCGATCTAATGGAAATTTGGAATGGAAGAATGGAGTACATACATAATGTTCTCTGCATTATGGACTCCGTAAAGTAGATGCTACAAACCCGGTTGTAGCATATTTTGAACTCTAAGAGTCATTATTTTGTTGTTTTAATTACTGAATTGAACTGAACTAGGTAATTGAATTTAAAAGAAGATGTGAATCCTAAAATTGACTACTTGATGAACGCAACCAACACAGTGCGCAATAACTAAATTGCTATAATTTTAATATAAATAAACCAAAAAAAATCTAAGCAACTGCCACAATAACTACAAGAATCTTATTTTATTTGTATAATATATCAACTAAAATACATACGCTAGATAAACCGAAAATATGTCTATCCTCGTCGATTGGAGTAAAATATTTGTAACTCAATTTTATGTATGAGCAGTTTTACCAAAACTGGCATCATACCAAAATTCTTTGGGAGTACACAAATACAAAATATGAGGAAAATAACGCCTTTGCTTGGTCATTCATTGAAATCCTTGAATCGCAACATTAGATCTTAATCATTATAATGTGGCACGCTAAGCCAACTTCATATCTAAGATGATAGGACCATAACACTTTTTTTTAATCGGGATCGTCCTGTATATTATAAGCTTTAATAAATATATATTTTTGTTGTATGAGCGTGAGGTCGATCGTAGGTTTCAGGCCTCTTCTAAAATTAAAATGAATATTATTTTTAAAAAACTGGTATGAAAATATCGCAGGATAACTATGGACATAACGTACGTCAGTACCTACCCTAGATTTGAAACAATCCGTTGATTGTTTCAAATCTCTCTAGAAAGATCCTTTTAGAATGTCATACCTCAAAAAGTAAAACGGAACCCCTGTGGGATTAATTTCTTGTCGATCAGTCCTTTCGTCCGTCTTTCTATCTGTCAGCCTGTTGTTATCTTTTGTAGTAATGTGAGTCAAAGACAGCCAGATCAGTCAGTGGCATCGTCTAGATTGTACCAACATGAGTTTGGAGTTTGTTTATCTAGATTAACAAGAAAGAAAGAAACCTTTTCAACGACACAGCTAGTGGGAAATTAAGGAAACGGAAAGATAACGATAGGCCATTTATTAAAATTTAAAAAGAATCTTACAAAGATAATATTCTTCCAGGTATCTTGAAAATATTATGTCCTGTTATTAGAACAAAATACAAAGGCATACCATTGACGTCACTGATAAATATACACATTGCTGCCGTGACCGAGACGGCGCCGAAATAATGATAGGCAGGGGAGATACATTTAGCAAGTCACATCCCCGTAGGAAGGACAGAAAGTTGGCTCAATGTCAATGTTAAAAGTGTACTTAGGCTTAACACATTTCTGTAATACATTTTAAGTCTATAGCGATATTTTTGTAGCCAAAAGTGTTTTAGGTGCTTCACAGGCAAGGCTATTATTTCAAGGTTATTGTGTAAAGTTGCACTAATGTATTGATGGACATTGTATTTTCGTTCAAGAAAACATATATTATCCATGTTACTGTAATGGTGTTGTTGACTACACCAAATTAAATAATAATATATAGTCCTTAGGTCACATACTTGTTTCCACATGTGTTTCTCTTATCGCTACAATGGCGCCAATATTATGCAATTAGTAAACTCATAAACTCTAAAAGGTTGACAAATTTATAAGAATTATTTGAGACGCAAATGAGTAAAGAAATAGCCATGAAATATGAGAAAAAATCTGCAGTGTTCACATGCGGTATAGTTGAGGATGATAAAAAAGGGGACCAACCATAAGAAACGGACCCTTTCAGATAGGAAGTGGTCAGAGGCGTTGGGTTTGTGGTGTTTAACGAGACAGTCGGTCTTAGGACGCGGAGGTTGGGAGATCTCGGGAAAGCGTGGCGTCGTAGTTTAGGAAATACGGGTTTGTGTTGTTTGGAGATGGTCGATGTGAGTACGCGAAGCTAGGCGGATCCCGGTGGTTGACGTGGAGACGCGGCGTGTTAGGATGGGAAGTATGCGTAAGGGTGGAGAAGAGTTGGCTTGGAGGCACGAAACGTATCGTACCTAGATCTAGGCGCAGAAGAAGTGTTTCGGCAAGAATTGAGAATAAGTGTTAATTGCTAACAAGGAACGAGACGAGCGGGCTTCAAGAAAAGGTATAGGGCGACGAGTGACAGAGTGTCGGTTACCAAGTGAGAAGTCCTAACGAGGTATGACGCTGTTGATCCCGGTGAGTGCCTGATACTTAAATTTAATCACTAAAGGTCATTGTATAAGTTTTATTTAATTACACATTATAAATAAATTGTATGTACTGATATCCCAGGCTGAAGAAATTACTATTAACAATGTTATTTATTAATATGTTTGGTAGAATTTGTTATAATATATTAGTTATATAATAGTTAATTATATAATAACGATTACAGGCTGACTGACTGGGTGCGTCTGGCTTAGCGTAGGTCCTGTATAACCGAGAGAGTGTGATATATGTAAGCCACGGTTTGATGGTTGTGTTCTCGGCTCTGCCCCGGCACCCAGCGTCCGGAGATTGAGAGCGGAGAGAATACAAGTATCCTGCCAGTGGATCTGCGTATGTGTGATTAGCTTAGGATATTAGGCTTGTGGAGAAGTAAGAGTATACGCAGGTCTGGTATGAGTTACCTCGGCTTTGCCCCGGTACACAGCTACCGGAGATTGAGAGCGGAAGGGTTTCACATGCTTGATTTGTGACCACGGTCTGGTATGAGTTACCTCGGCTCTGCCTCGGCACCCAGCGTCTGAGATTGAGAGCGGAGAGGTTTCACATATCTCGCTTGTGGGTGTGTGGTTATGAATGGTGGATAGTTAACTATGTGGTATTAATAGTAATCTAGTTAGAAGCGAGGCAATCCCATTAAAGACATATATTATTTTGATGTCCTCTTTTCATTCTATTTGTATTTACACTTTGTAAATACGCCAGTGGGGAGTGCCCAAGTCAGGGACGAAGCTTACAAGAACTGCGCGTGGAAGGAACGCTGAATTTCTCCCCGACTGGGCGGGGCTGGCATTTTAATCCCAGTTATTAAGAAAACTAAAATTTTAATCAGCCTGGGGTCTATCGGATTCCGTCACATTACGAAACTATAAGAATAATATTTTAGTTGATTGTATAACTTGCTGCTAAAATGGGTGGTGTAAATGGAAAACGTCCTAAAATACGACCCTAAAACAAAGCTGGGGAGGTCAGCCTATCTAACTATTACGGTTAATGCAAATGTAAGTTAATCCTTGAATATTTGTATAGCTATTGTTAAAAAATGGAATGAAAATTAACGCCACTTTTCAATCAAATGTTGAAATCTTTATGAGGAAAGCAATATCAGATCAAACTACTATTGATCAAACTTTAAAAAAACAATATATCCAAATATAATTATATTCCAACATCTCTATCTATGGTAAGTAGGACACTTTTTTGTACAAAATAAAAAGAAATATGACAGTAAGTTAATAGGCACAATCGCTTGAAAAACACGGGCCTTCTCGGCAATGCCCCAAGGCTTTCACTCTTAAACTTTTGAAATCATGTGGACGGATTTTATTAAACTGAAAGTTCTCCTAATGAGCAGTTTGGAAATTTTCTACCGATCAAATTTTAAGTTAGACAGTTTAAGTTTTGCTGAGTAATGATTTATGCCTTTTTTGATTTGAAGTTGAGGAAGTTTCTGTTTGTGATTAAAGGAATTTCGGTTTCTTGCGTTATAGGGAGTTACTTATTGGGAAAAGCATTTTGGAACTTACTTTTAGAAAGGCGTTAATACTGTTACACTTTGAATTTATTGAAGGCACTAAGAGCCTTAAACTTATAAGTACTCGAAGGATAATATGTTATAATCCCACTGCGTTCCAATATTGTGCACCGATCCAATAACTAATTTATAAATTTTAAATGGCAAGACCCGCACTAGACATAAATCTTCCGGAGGACTTTACAGAACATTCAATCAACAGACTCAAAAAAGAAAATACCCAGACTATAAACAAAATACTGTGGACCACACAAAGTATGGGGATCGCGTCCACAACGGCAGCAAAAAATATTTCGAAATAATAAGAATTTAACTTTACGCAATCGCGTAAAGTTATATTCTTATTATTTCAAAATAACAATAAGTGCTACCTACAACAGCAGCCCTAAAACACCAAATATTTATCAACTAATCCATACAAGTTAATAATTTAATAAAAAAACAATTTAATTAGCGCTACCACGGCTTCAAACTATTTCGCTTGAAATCTAAAATTACATTTGACATTGAGATTTTGAACAATGCCTCCTGTGACCCGAGGCAAACCTTGTACGTTTGCGTCATGAAAACTCATACCGTTGAAACTAGACAAGTTTAAGACAGTTAAACTAAAGGTGATTGTACACAATTAAAAAAAAATTAACAATGTTTATTTCAATACCATAACAATCAACAATAACAATATCATTTGGGGTACCTTTTCAAGCAAATACTTGCTTGTGGTAAGGAACTCCGCTCTTCCTTGTTTACAATGCGGAAAGTTAAGAGTTTTGATATTTCAATTTTACAGATTGTACCTAAATTATGTAGTAAGATTTATGCTTGTGTTTTTAAAATAACATTAGTAATAATATAATTATTTATTACGAAAATAATTATAAAATAATTTTGATATGTATTTTTTTGTAATTAGCTGCTTTGTATCAGTAAGTCACTTGTTTTTGTTTTCCAAAGGACAAAATCAGATACTTGGGAATCTAGTGTTGAAAATCAAAAAAATATTTAATGCTTTTTATGTATGTTTTTGCTTCAGCTAAATTCTGTCATGTATAATTACATAAATAAAGAAATAGATGTGGGAACGGAACGTAAGTGTGAGTGAGAGGGCAGACGGATGAGAGAGGGAGATAGACGACCAAGATGGCGGAGATAGCTATAAGGTGTAAGACGTAGCAGGATTATTTTTTTTGAAAAACAAAAGTATATTATAGTGTTTTTGTTTTTACTCTGAGCCCCATATCCCTCAAAGTTGGGGGCTCATCCGGGATATACTATCCTCAAAGTATCTACAGTATCTATAGAAATACGGTTACGACGAGAGTCACCGGCGAGCGGCGGCGTGACCAACCTAGTGCAAGACGGCACGAGGTAACAAAGACGATAAAGAAGTAACGACGCAATTCGTAAATCATTGCAATCGACGATGGCAGAAGATGGCAGCAGCGCTAAAAAAGATGAGGCTAGCACGAGTCCGGCGGCGGCGTCAGCGGCGGCCATGTTGAACAGCTTCGATGGAAGCATTTCACAATTTAACGGTGAAGATAAATCATATTCATCGACGAAGTGGGCCCAAGATAATTATAGACGATAACGCGGCAATATTCGGATGGACAGCACAGCAAAAGTTGGTGATCGCGCGCAGGACTTTGTGTGGCACGGCGGGCTTGTGGCTGAAGTCTGAAAAGGTATTTAAAACATATGAAGATTTGAAAAATGCTCTGCAAAAGTAATTTCCGGAGGCGCTGAATTCCAAAGAAACGCACGAAATGATGGCTGCAAGAAAGAAACGAAGAGATGAGACCTACTACCAATATATGCTCATTATGAAGGAGTACGGGAAAAGGGCCAAATTCCCGGACTATGTAGCCATACAGTATATCATCGACGGCATTGAGGATCGGCCCGAGAACAAAGAGATATTGTACAGCGTTACTACATATAGCATGCTCAAGGAAAAGTTGGAAATATTCGAGAAGATGAAGGAGGACAAGCGGAAAGCGACGCGTCCGGAACCTGTAAAAAGGGGAGAAGCATCGTCGGGTTCATCCAAACGTCGTAGCTACAATTGTGGAGAAACCAGCCATATATCTTCACAATGTGCAAACGGCATCAAGTATTTCCGGTGCAATGGGTACGGCCATATTGGGACAAAATGCCCTCTGATTGCCGGCAGCTCCAAGTCGGTAAAGCAGGCATCGAATCAGACGCAAGTTCGTGCGGTTGGCACTCGTGATGCGCCAGTGTCGATAAAGCAGCGGTCGGCCATGTTCGGAACGACCAAGATGGCGCCGGCAACCAATCAGTGCGGCTGTAGCGGCAATGACATCGGGACGTCACTGTCAGTGGTGTCAAATCATCAAAATGTAAACAAAGACTCTCAAAGCGTTACTTTCGGTAAACCAGTGAAAACCGTGTTAGTGGCGGAGAATTACTATTCCCGTGCGTTGATAGACTCCGGTAGTGACGTAAATCTAATCTCAGTGGAACTTTGCACTAAAATAATCAACGTAGAATGCAATGTTGGCGGTCTTACGTTGATAGGTCTAGGTCGTTCACACGTTAAATCACTAGGACAGATAACGACGAAGATTATAATAGATGGACAGTGTTACAGTGATGTTACATTTCATATTATTCCTAGAGGCTGTATGCCTTACGATATAATTATAGGTCATGAGTTTTTGAAGAGTGTGACTCGAATTTGAAACATTGCTCGAACATGTCCATGACCCACTAGTGAAGCGGGAAGCGTACCGATGCATAGAAGCTTATAATCCTGTTCAAGTTAAGGAGGCACCTGTGGAGTTAAAGATTGTATTGAAAGTCGATATGCCAGTGGCGCAGCGGCCTAGAAGATTATTGATTGTGGAACAGGGTATTGTAGAAAAACAAATAGATGAATATTTAAGAGATAACATCATAAGGGTAAGTTTTTCTGAATACTCTAGCCCATTGGTGCTAGTGAAGAAGAAAGATGGCACAACCTGTGTGTGTGTGGACTATAGGCAGCTTAATGCTAAAATTGTCAAGGATGAATATCCTCTTCCAGTTATCGATGACATGATCGATAAATTATCACAGGCTAAGATCATCAGCGTTCTTGACCTCAAAAATGGTTTTTCCATTTGAGGGTCAGCGAGGATTCTATCGGGTATACTTCATTTGTCGCCCATCATAGTCCGTGGGAATTTCTACGAGCACCATTTGGGCTCTTGGATAGTCCTAAGTACTTTATGAGATTTGTCTCCACAATTTTCAGAGATCTACTAGCCCAGAAAACTATGATGATTTTCATTGATGATATTATTATTCCAGCAGACAGTGAAATCCAGGCTTTGCAGAGGCTGAAGCAGGTTTTGGAAATAGCTGAACAGTATGGGCTTAGAATCAATTGGAAGAAGGCTAAGCTCATACAGACTGAGATTGAGTACTTGGGGCATATCATCAAGGATGGTGAAGTACAACCAACACCAGAAAAGACGGATGCAGTTATTAAATTTCCAGAGTCTAAAACAAGTAAGCAATTGAGAAGTTTTCTTTTATTAACTTCTTACTTTAGGAAGTACATAGAGCATTACGCTGTCATAGCAAGTCCACTTAATGATTTGATGAAAGAAAAAGTGGACTTTGTATTTGGTTAAGAGCAGCAAGAGGCTTTCTCTACACTAAAGAATAGGTTATCATCTGCCCCAGTGCTCAAAATATTTGATTCTAATTTAAAAAGTGAATTGCATACAGACGCTTCAAGTATAGCCATAGCTGCTGTTTTAATGCAGTATCACCCTGATAGTGAACTTCATCCCGTTCATTATATGAGTCGTAGGACGACTGAGGTGCAACGACGATATTCAGGTTACGAATTGGAGCAACCATTTCAAATTAGTAACTGATTGTAAAGCTTTTCAGAGAACTCTAATGAAGAAAGACCTGACACCAAAAGTAGCAAGGTGGGTGCTTATGTTGAATGATCATGACTTCGAGGTTGAGCATAGAGCTGGTGCAAAGTTGAGACATGCTGATGCCCTCAGCTGGAATCCGTATGTGAGGCAACCTCAGGATTGTGATGATGGTCTCAAGGCAATTAAAGATATATGTACTTAAGGAGAAGTCTTATCATTAAGATAACCTTATTGATGGAGACATATTATATAAAGGATCAAACAAATTGCTTGTTGTTCCCAAAGCAATGGAGAAAGACATCATAACAAGAATTCATGGGAGAGGTCATTTCTCTAGAAACAAAATGAAGAAATAAATTTTTCAAGATTATTATATAAAAGATTTGAATAAAACGTTAGATGATTTTGTGGGTGCTTGCATAACATGTTTACTGGCTACTAAGAAGGCAGGAAAGAAGGAAGGATTTTTGAATCCTATAGAAAAGAAAAGTATCTCTCTAGATACATTGCACTTGGATCATGTGGGTCCACTGAATGAAACCAAGAAGTTATACAACTATATTCTTACTATGATTGATGCTTTTACCAAGTTTGTGTGGTTATTCCCTACAAAAAGTACATCAAGTGCCGAGACACTGAACAAGTTAAGAGTACATCAGCAAACATTTGGAAATCCAAGGAGAATTGTCACCGATAGAGGGACTGCATTGACAAGCAATGAATTCCAAGACTACTGTAAGGAGGAATTACAAAAATTTGTTTGAATGATCGCTATGATGTGGAGAAGGCGGACAGTTCAACTGAAGGTCCGAATCGCACCTCTAGCTCAGCTGATTAAATGAAGAGGTTGCCAGGGGGATAACATGTTTAGGTGAGTATGATGTTGGTATGCTGATGATGAATGTATGGGATAGTATGAAAGAATAGGTTAGTATTATAAGTTCAAAATTGTAAACCTTAAGTAAGGTATCACTATTGTTAGTAATAAGTTACTATAATTTGGTTAGTATAACTAAAAATTGTTTGTGATCTCGTACGTAAAATCCGTTTAGTTAAGGTGTTGTTACTGTACTGTAAGAATAGCTCATTGTACCTTGTAACTTTAGTACTAAGTAAAATATTGTAAGTATGTATTTGAGTGATGGATGTCTGAGGACAGACAGATGAGCAGGATGGCCGAATGAGGGAACAGAACGTAAGTGTGAGTGAGAGGGCAGACAGATGAGAGAGACGTTGGAAGGAGATAGACGACCAAGATGGCGGAGATAGCTATAGGGTGTAAGACGTTGCAGGAGTATGTTTTTTGAAAAATAAAAGTATATTATAGTATTTCTGTTTTTACTCTGAGCCCCATATCCCACATAGATTATAATAAAATGGTTTACATGAAAGAAACTATGAAATTAAACCCATCTAGCAACAGTTGGCGCTATCGGATACTTCACCTAGACATCATTTTCTCTATTATATATAAGTATAACCTTGTTATTAATACGCGGTAAGCCCGAAAATTGACTCAAAGAAAACTATAAAGGCCCATCCCATAATCGAGAAAAAGAAAAAAAAATTTTAATTAATAGTAGGATGTAATCAGTAAGTAGTTAGTAGTTTTAAATATTAGTTATAGATATTTTATTGCAACAAAGCGCTTTGTTTACTTCCTGATATAGGCGTTTAAATAATAAAAATATCCTTCGCTGATGATTCATTTTACCCGTTTACATCTGCAAGGAGGCAAAGCACAATATTTTATACAGCTTTCAAACAGCTGTTTAGGAGAATTTATGGTGCTCTTAATAAATTGCAGGTGACGTGTAAGGAGTTATTGCAAGTGTCGTCATCTATCATTTGAGACTGAAACTGCCGGTTTCCATTGAAATGGTTACCTTGTTACGTTTTCGGAAGGACGTTAATGCGTCAGTTTACATTAATTGCTTCGATTACTTCAATCTCAAGTATGTTTACTTCCATAAAAACTTTATATTCTCCTTCTTTTAATTATCGCACGCCCCGTGCCTTGGAAGACATGGTATGTAGTCGGTCCGGGCTGTCATGAATATCTATGACACTTTTTTGGCAGTCAGAACCTCTGAATAAACCGACACAAATACAATGGCATATCGCTATCCGTTTGATTGCAGAGATCAGACTGGCAGTCGCTCTGTGTTAAAGCTAATATTCAGTTAAATTCGGCTAGACTAGTAAGCGGATTACCGGTTGAAAATATATATACGGATACCTAACGCTAGAAAGTCGATGACTACAAAACTGCCTAGGAATGAATAAAATATACTAAACGTTAATCACAATTTTAAAGAACGAGCACTACTACATAAAAATGCCTGCTCAAGAAGTAGAACTGTTATGAAAAGAAATAGAAAAATCTAATAGGGTCTATTTTCCATCGCCAAGTTTGTTTACGTCTTAATTTACAATTAAGACGTAAACAAACTTGGCGATGTTTTGTTCATCAAGTTCTTTAATAATATGCACATTGCACATGTTATAATAAAAATAAAAAATATGAAAAGAAAAACTTTTTTGAAGGCAGATGACTAGTTTCGTTAACGGATAAAACAGGCTGAATCATATCGCATCTCAAGCCGCTTACTACTTCCGGTGGTGAGTGTATTGGAGGGAAGATTATTTAGCTGAATTCTACCGGCTATCTTATCGGTAGAATAATATTGGTTGTACGTAAAAAAATGTCTTACGATAGCTAGTGCTACTTAGAACAATTCAAATTTGGTAAAAACTTTTGAACTAGGTATCATTATTACATCTTTACGCTTATAAAATTGTTTTCATTTGTCTGATTCAATGAATTTCAAATTCAATTTTTTATAAATTTAACTACAGTGTAGTGTGTGAAAATAGTCTCATAAATACTTTTATATCTTAATAATATTTTAATAATGCCTGATAGATAGAAAGAAAGAAAATAATTTATTTCGGCCCCATGCGGCCAGGCATAAGGCATTTCATTCTTGATACTTTTAATAGTCGTCTTAGCAACAAGCATCAAAACACTCACCGTTCTTTCAACCCCAGTAGAATGACCAAAACATCCACATAATACTCCTGCCTCTATTATGTACCACACTTTACTAAGCACCACAGACGCTGGGGCACAGATTAATCAAACTTGAGTGTAACTTTGACACAGCTGTGTGTCCTTAGATTTATAGCATTCCTTTGTTTATTGCGGCCCAAAGAAAAAAAACAGATAGCTAAATGTTTCCTTTCAAAGGTTGGTTCGGCGTTACACCGAAACCGAATGTTCCTAGTCGATTTGGGAAGGATTAATATTGTGGACTGTAGGTTGGCGGTTCTTCGGCGACTAGGAAGTGAGGAAGTGAAAAGGTGTGAGTGGGTATAGGATATTCTAAGGATGCTGAAGGATGATGGCACACCTACCTTGTACGTCAGTCCTCTTTCCTTGCAAATGGCAGCCTCCTGGTGTCTTCGAGAATCCTGAAGCTGTTTGAATCATTCCACTACACAAATCACTTTCACTCGCGGGCGGTTTTGTTAGGTTTTTGGTATAAAGCGGGAGCGGTAAAATTATGGCGGTGCGGGACAGTTCGTTGCGACGCGGATTATTCTAGACTGTCTCTCGCGTCGATTAACGCGGCGACCAATCCGCGAACGGCGTGCCCCTTCTAGGGAGTGGGATAGACAGGGACGGAAACAAAAGGCATCGCTCGCATTAGATAAGCAAGCGTGGAACGATTGACGTTGATGTGATTAGTTCTCGATGGAAAGGTAGATGGCGCTGCCATATCCCCCCGGCCCTAAAGGGTTGACTTTAAAAGAAATAGAATTGAACTTAGCTATGTTGGGTGTACTACCGCATAACCCATCAATAGGCTAAGACAGCGATATGATAATAAAATTAATCTAAATTAACTTTAGCGAAAACTACAAACGCAATAATAGCGAAAACTACAAACTAAATACTTAAACTAAGAGGTAGATCCAACTTCAGGCTAGATCTCACTGAGTTGGAAGCGGACAGAGACGTACAACAGGGCGCACGTAGCTCCCCTTCGCGGTTTTTACGGTAACAACGCGGGTTGTACCGTCCTTGGAAGTATGCACTTTCTCTACGATGGCTAACGGCCATGAAAGCGGCGGAGCATTATCATGTATTATGACGACCAACGTACCCTCCTGTATAGGGGATGCAGGACTATTCCACTTGGATCTAGCTTGAAGCTGGTGTAGATATTCCGCACGCCAGCGCCGCGAGAACGACTGCACGAGTTTATCCAGCAGAGTATGTCTCTGGAGCGAGCTTGAAGAGTCTGCTTCAGGAGCCGGAAATGACGGTAATGGCACTGTGTTCAGAAAATGTGCAGGGCTTAACGCGGATGGTTCTGCGGGGTCACTACTCAATGCCGTGAGCGGACGCGAGTTGATCAGTGCCTCGACTTGTGCAAGGACAGTTAAAAGCTCTTCGTAAGAAAGGATCTGTTGACCTATAACTTTGAAGAGATGCGTTTTAATTACTTTGACCATGCTTTCCCAACATCCACCGAAATGTGGTGATGCTGGTGGAATAAACTTCCAGTCAATATGATCTATGGAAAGTTCTTCCTGAAGACGAGTACGATAACCCGCGACGTGATTGAAACAAGTAGCGGGAACAAGTTCAATCAATTTACTAACGCGGTTGGCGACAAAAGTCTGCCAGCGGTGAGGAGAAGAATTAATCCAAGCGAGCACTACTTTAGAGTCAGAAAATGCGTATATTTTATTAATAGGGTAGTGGGGCAAAACTGTATCTTGGACCTTGCGGAGCAACTGAGACAGCAGAAGGGCGGCGCACAACTCCAGTCTCGCAACCGAAATGGTTTAAACAGGCGAGACCTTAGACTTGGCACAAACTAACTGCACCGAGTAGTTAGAACCAATGCGGACTTGCAGATATACGACTCCGCCGTAAGCACGCTCGCTAGCGTCAGCGAAACCTATTAAGTTGATGGTACATCCATCTACGAACCCAAGATGACGCGGAATAGTAATTTGATTGAGCACGGTAAGCTCAATACAAAACTGGCCCCAAGCGGCGACATATTGTCGCCGCTTGGTCAGGGGATGTTTCATCCCACTCACACTTTGATAGCCAAAGTTTTTTGATCAAGAGCTTGGCGTACAAAATTGTGGGAGCCACAAAACCCATTATGTCCCATAGTCGAGCCACTGTGGACATCATAGTGCATTTTGGTGCACTTATCACAGAATTTGTCCCAGCGTAAACCGAGAACTTTATGCGGTACAGACTTCTCGAACTGGTCAAAAGTCTGGAGGAGCTTTATGAGAGTCTGGTATGCGTGCGAGAACCTCCTTAGAGTTGCTTGTCCATTTGACAAGATCAATTTGGCCTCGCTTGAAAAGCATAGCATAGCGTAGCATAGCGTAGCATAGCGTAGCATAGCGTAGCATAGCGTAGCATAGCGTAGCATAGCGTAGCATAGCGTAGCATAGCGTAGCATAGCGTAGCATAGCGTAGCATAGCGTAGCATAGCGTAGCATAGCGTAGCATAGCGTAGCATAGCGTAGCATAGCGTAGCATAGCGTAGCATAGCGTAGCATAGCGTAGCATAGCGTAGCCTAGCGTAGCCTAGCGTAGCCTAGCGTAGCCTAGCGTAGCCTAGCGTAGCATAGCGTAGCATGGCGTAGCATGGCGTAGCATGGCGTAGCATGCCGTAGCATGGCGTAGCATGGCGTAGCATGGCGTAGCATGGCGTAGCATGGCGTAGCATGGCGTAGCATGGCGTAGCATGGCGTAGCATGGCGTAGCATGGCGTAGCATGGCATGGCATGGCATGGCATGGCATGGCATAGCATGGCATAGCGTAGCATAGCGTAGAATAGCGAAGCATAACGTAGCATAGCGTAGCATAGCATAGCATAGCATAGCGTAGCAAAGCATTGCATAGCATAGCATAGCATAGCATAGCATAGCTAATTAGTGCTTTATCTTACACAAAGTTTTAGCACCCACCTTGATCTCTTGAAGAACAGAACAACGACAAAACGTAATACAATGAGAAGTATGTAACGTAGGTATGGTACCCATAATCACATACCCAAATACCGTCTCAATAGCGGGCGGTAAATCATATCGCTCACTACGTACTATTTTAGTTAGTAGCAAGTGCGGAAATATTGAAGCTCCGATCAAAAGATCAATGCCTGCCGGATTCGCAAACTCCACGTCTGCTAGCGGCAATGACTCGAGGTGAGTGAGTGATGCTACGTCTACATTAGCGTTCACGATAAGCGAAGAAATGTTAAAATTAATGTCTTCATCAAAACGCGAATGTATTTTAATATCTACGGAACCCTTGCAATGTTTTTCTGACCCGCCGATCCCTTTGACCACTGAACTAGTATTTCTAAAGTTATTCCACAATCCGAGGCGTTTGAAACATTCCAATGTTATTAAATTGGTCTGAGACGCGCTATCGAGTAGACAACGTACCATGTGCGGCGACCCATTAACATCATAAAAGATAACTTGCGCTGTCGCTAACAGTACCGTCTTAGACGCCGTACACTGCGTTTTGGCCCTGCGCGGATCATTATAGATGCGCGAGTGCCGTCCTCGCGTGCGTGTCGCCCGCGCAATGGACGTCGTACACAACGATACTTCGCTCTGAGACGTGGAGGGGGAAGTCACCGTGGCCTGCACCTGCGACGTAAGCGTGTCAAGGTTACCGGCTTGGCTCGACGACGGATAACTTTTATCAAAGTGTAATAAAGCGTGGTGTCGTTGATTATATGAACGACATTTCGTCTTACTAGAGCAATCACTAGTATTATGCTTTATACTTAAGCAATTAATACATGCTTTGTTGTCTTTTACGCACTTGTAACGAGCAGTTGGATTTAGACCATTGAAGGCGGGACACTTATAGAAATGGTCGTGCACTATATTACTGCACAGACACTTCTGTGAATTAATTTTATTAGATTCCGAGCATATTACGTAAGATTGTGGATTAGGGACCGAATTGTTGTTACTATTTCGCGCTTTATTCGACCTTTGTTTGCTGCTGTTAGTGTTGGACGGGCTAGGTGAACTAGACTGTGTATTATGAAATATTCGACACTGATCTTTGATGAACGAAATAAAACTATCTAGTGTAGGTATTTTATTATTGCGTTCCGTCATCTCGAAAGCACGAATCGTTTCAGTGTCAAACTTTTTTAAAGCGAGTTGAAGCAACATAAAGTCGGAAAGATCTTCCAATTTTAAGTTCCTAAGAGAATTAACCGCGGTTACGAAGTTATCAATAAACAGCTTGAAATTCGAGACAGATGCGGCACCGGACAGTTTAAGATTTAAAGCTTGGTCAAAGTAGGTAGACGGTAGGATGCGCGTGTCTTGATATCTATCAAGTAGTGACTGAAATATAACCTGATAATTCTCAGCACTGGGTGTGACACCTGCAAATAAGGACTGGACCTTCGGTGACAGTTTACCTATTAAATAGTACAACCTGTCAGCATCTTTCAGAGAACCATTATCGTGCACTGTAGACTTAAAACTCGCATAGAATAACGGCCAGTTTCGTATATCTCAGTCAAACGACATAATCTCGATTGGCGGTAACCTCGGTTTGCGAGCCGCGGAAACGGGCTGTGCCGAATATTTACCCTCCAATTGCGATTGTATACGCTTAATAATACAATAAAGGTCCTCGAATGAGGTGTACGCCTGATAATTCGGTTGTTCATCAGGATTAGTAGAAAGCAATTTTGCGTTATAATCGACTAACAACTTATGAAAATCTGTTCGAATACTATCTACTGTGATACAATAGCTGAGAAATGACTCCCTTTTACTATCAGAAACGGCTGCGGTCTGTGAACGCTCATAAATGTTTTGAATACGCTCAAATAAAATACTGCGTTTTGCTTCTAAGATTGTCATCTCTTTGTCTTCCGACACGCGTAACTTCTTTTGCTGTGACATGCTTACGTAAGTATAAGCTAATGAGACCGAAACAAAATAAGAATATCTAAAGTACCTATTATTTTACCTAAGTACCTAGGCAACACTTTAAAGCGGAGGAATTATAAGTTACTTGAAATATGAGATTTACAAGACAACTATGATAGTTCCAGAAATAATAATTGGGTAAGTAGGTAGCTACATAAAAGTATATTACCTACTGAAGCGTGCGAAAACAACCATGTGACGGTTATGTGAATGGACTAGGAATATAGCTAGGTGCTATAACTGCCTAGGTATACAGATATAGCGAGGTTTTACGTATAAAACGTAAATGAATCCGACTCGTATGGATCAAAAAAAATGGTTCGGCGTTACACCGAAACCGAATGTTCCTAGTCGATTTGGGAAGGATTAATATTGTGGACTGTAGGATGGCGGTTCTTCGGCGACTAGGAAGTGAGGAAGTGAAAAGGTGTGAGTGGGGATAGGATAATCTTAGGATGCTGGAGGATGAGGGCACACCTACCTTGTACGTCAGTCCTCTTTCCTTGCAAATGGCAGCCTCCTGGTGTCTTCGAGAATCCTGAAGCTGTTTGAATCATTCCTCTACACAAATCACTTTCACTCGCGGGTGGTTTTGTTAGGTTTTTGGTATAAAGCGGGAGCGGTAAAATTATGGCGGTGCGGTACAGTTCGTCGCGACGCGGATTATTCTAGACTGTCTCTCGCGTCGATGAACGCGGCGACCAATCCGCGAACGGCGTGCCCCTTCTAGGGAATGGGATAGACAGGGACGGAAACAAAAGGCATCGCTCGCATTAGACAAGTAAGCGTGGAACGATTGACGTTGATGTGATTAGTTCTCGATGGAAAGGTAGATGGCGCTACCAAAGGTAAAAATATATATCATCGCTCGGTCTAGTGGATTGGTTACTTATTTCTGTCGGAGAATTTGCGCTATAATATTATTATGTGGGTGACAATGTGCTACCCCGCAATTTTGGGAAATCATCTAAGTAATTTTGCCCGGATAGTGTACTAAGATACGTAAGTTGATACAAAACTTTTATCTCAACATATTTTGTTATTTATTTTTAATATTTACTATAAGTACATTGGAGAAGCAGTATCATAGTAGATATCACGTATAAATATTGGCATGTTTTAGACAGAAAATGTTGGTGGTCAAAATAAGGTGAGAACCTACGAGTAAGCTTTACAATCATCATCATCATCATCACCCTAATGTTATTTCGGTGGAATCCAGGAATATCGTCTTAGACTTCGACGTCCAGAGTATACTTTAAAATACGCGACTCTATATTTTGATAGTTATTTTCACAGTAGGAATTGTGTCTAAACAACAAAGAAATATTTGGAACAGGTTAGAAAACTAATTCCACAACTAATATACACCATTCCAAGACAAAAATGCATAAATTTTATGCTTTATTAGTCCCAAGTTTTACCACAAAGTCTGATAAAAAATGAAAGTAACAAACGACTTTATAATAATTGATCCTAAGTGTAACTTTCCGAGACTCAAAACTTTCCAGTTATGCCTAAGTTTCCGAACATGAAAAATATTTTCTTCAAAAAGAATTCGGTAGCTTTCATATTATGCGAAGTTTCTTTATTCTCTAATTTAGAAATGAAATAAATTGCGGTAGGTAGACGATTTCTAGGGATTAATTACAAGTTTACTGACTTTTCGGTCGTTGAACTATTATTAAAACGTCTTCGAAATATTTTAATATCCTAGAACTTGAAATAAAAATGCTGTTTCCGCATTGAACCTATTACTGTTAAAATGTAACAATGGCTAGTTTTATGTTGATGTATATGATATGATCTTTTATATAAAAATATATCCTATAGTTTTATTTATATGTCGGTACATTTTATGGAAACTAATAAAATCTGACAGTACATTATTATAGTATAAACAGGAATTAAATCTTGTATATAAAACAGAAGATGTAGATAGGGTACTACCTGCAATCCAAATATTTTACGATTTACGCCTCGGCCACGACTTTAGCGAAGAGAGACGAAATGTGCGAGAATTCCATATGCACACTGATATGTGTCCCATAAAGTAGCTCAATAACTATTGATAGTAAATGCGTTGCTTAAAACCAGTGCGAGTAAACAGTTCATGTAAAAAAAGAATGTGACATTACATATTTATTTTGTTCTCCAAGATACTATAACAATTAAAATACTTAGTATGTAGGTGCATGTCAGTCACAGTTATGGCTGAAAGGGGAAAAGGAGGCCAATGAAAGAATAGTTGGGCAGTGAGACGATAAAAGCAATAGGTAAACACGATTATTAGATGATGATCGACAGAAAAATATAGAAGCGTAGGACATGCTTTACCGACTCCACATAAATTACACTTGTAATTATAATTGTACCTATCGTTTGTTTTCGCGGCACCGACAAGGTCATGGCTAACTCGGTAGGTATTTTTAGGTAGGTTCTGATAAAATTGGAAGTGTATGAAGCAAATGTTTTATTACCCAACTGTGCGAAGCAGGGGGCTTGATGGCCGAGATTTACGATCGACGATGTCTTCGCTATACTGTTTCAATAAGTGATTTTTATAACCGATACTATCGGACTTTGGGTAAAGATGGTAACGGTTTTTTGATATTAATTTATTGATGTAGTAGAACTATTTAGGCGTTGTGTTTATATAATACCGTTACATATTAATTACCTATTAAAAGACTTTACAGTAAAACCAATGTGTGAAATCGGGCTTTTTTTGACTAGTCTAAACAATGTCATCATCAAATAAAAAAGAGCCCGTGGATTGCAGTTAGACGGTTTATAATATGCGTTAATATTATTATTTTACCATGATGTAAAAACTGAAATGACTTTTCAAGCCTAGCCGACATGCTACTGCTAAAACAACCGAATACCATATCTCGCATACAGGATCCAAAATCAGAACCCCGAAAGAATAAACATAAAAATAAAAATTACACAAGCACTTTAAATCCGGCTCGATGGGACCAATTAAAAAGCGATAGTTAACTTTTAATAAAAGAGAACATAATATTTTCACGAAACGTTATCTTAATATATAAAATCCTTGCGTTACTGACTGACTGACAGACATGCTACAGCCGAAACTATTGGGCGCAGGAAGCTGAAATTTGGCATGTATGTTCCTTAGGGACCGTAGGGGTGCACTAAGAAGTGATTTCCCGACATTCCCACGGGATCGACCAAAACGGGTAAATTTAAAAAAAATGCAGGCGTAGCTGCTGGCGTCCTCTAGTATAAAATATATTTTAATATACTTCCGAAAACAATTCTCATAAACATAGAATTGGAATTTTTTGTGAAAGAATAAACAGATGAACTTTAAATTTGAATGGACCGATAAAATATGTATGTTTGAAAAACTCAACTATAAAATTCGGACAGATTTTATATTGCTGTCGAATAAACTGTTTGTTTTATATTTGCATGTATCAAAAGAGTTTATATTAAGTGATGCATTAGAATGCTTCGTCATCATCAGTCTTGTATAAACTTTTCTCACTATTGGAAGGGTAACGGTATAGATCATGATGCTTTATTCGTTTTGGCAGACTCCCCATGTCTTTGGAGAACACGGAAACTTACATGTCTGAACATGCAAGTTCCCTTACAAAGAAATCTTGCTACCAACATACTGCCTCGCAAACGCAGAGGGTACCAGAATTGCACCCAAATCGTGCACCGCCAACTTATGTGCATAAGAATATTATTAACTAATCTTTGACAGTCGCTAAATTTTTGGGTATACTAACTCCGATCCAAGCCTAAGGCCGCACTTGCAGGTAGAATCACGCGGTTTTAACAGCGTCAATTTGTAACAACATTTTAATACAAACAATTATGTTCGCGCTGATAATTATGAAAAATCTTGTATTTTTGATAACGCCAGTAGCCTGTAACATATACATACATACATATAATTATGAATTCCACTGTTATTTGAAAATAATCGAACACGATTGCTCGTGGCGACACACTCTAAGGAAGAGTCTTTTATTCAACTGGATTAAGGGGAAGACAGATATTTCAAACGGTTATGCCGGTTTAAGATTCGCAGTTTCGTTTATGTCTATGAAAATAAATACGATTAAGGGGACGACAAACATTTCAAACGGTTGAAGATTCACAGTTTCATTAATATCTTTGCAAAAATTACATTTTTACCATCGATAGATCCATGAAAAATAATAAGAAAGCGCGCAGTGCCGTACAAAAATGGTGCGCCACAAAGTCGGTAATTATGTCGGAAATTGTCAGAAAATAAAAAATAATTACCGACTTTGTGGCGCACCATTTTTGTACGGCACGGCGCGCTTTCTTATTATTTTGCATGGATCTATCGATGGTAAAAATGCCGTACAAAAATATAATAATATGACCAAAATGTACTCACTCTACCTGCACTTTTGAATCCTCACCAGCACTCAGTTGGACAGCTTACAAGTGACGGCATAGTACTGAATCTTATTATTTTATGCTCTTATATCGTCCTATATATGGTTGGTGGTTCATATGACCCATCCATTTTTGTACATGGCCAGCGATCTATATGCCATACCTAAGAGATGAGGAAACTAAGCCATGATATGCAGTCAATAATACCGACTGATCCAGTTTTGCTTAACCTGTAAAGGGCATATGACTGCTGATGTAATTTAGTACATACCTTGTCAAGTTGCTCATGCTATTTTAATGTATTGTCAATATAAAGTCCTAGAAATTTTGTTATGTCAGTTTCATTAATTCTTGTACCCTTATAATTAATATTTAAATTTAAATTATTACTATTTAATTGATGTCCAAATTGCATAATATACGTCTTATCAAAGTTTATTCTAAGATTATTCAATGTCAGCCAAGTTACTACGGAGTCAATACTTTGATTTATATCATTTTCTAGGGCTGGTACATTGTCACTATTAAATACCAATGTACTATCGTCAGCAAACATAATCATAGGATATTTTGTAGCTGATGGAAAGTCATTAATATAAGTAATGAATAATAAAGGCCCTAAGACACTGCCCTGTGGTACACCATATTTTACTTGTTTCTGGCTTGATGCATATGTAATATTTGTTTTTTTATGGTTGATTCTATTTATGACAGTTATTTGTTGACGATTATTCAGATACGATTTTATTAATTTTGATATATTTCCCTTACTACCATATGAATAAAGTTTTTTTATTAATAAATTGTGATCCACATGATCAAAAGCACGCGTCATATCCATGTATAGTCCTAAAACTGGTAGCCTTTTATCAACTGTAACAGAAATATTCAAAAAATCATACACCGCTACATCCATTGACTTATTCTGTCTAAACCCTTTCTGATTGTCAACCAACAGATTAATTTTTCCAAATATCCATATAGACTACTGTATATTACCTTCTCAAATATTTTTGACATGATAGGAACCAGTGCAATAGGCCTGTAACAGGCCATATTGTCCCGATCACCTTTTTTGAATAAGGGCATATATAATAATAATAATTTAGATTTTTAATCTGTGAGGGAAAATGCCCTCAGTTATACATTGATTGATAACGTAACTTAGGACTGGTTATATTAATTCGGATACCAATTTTAAGATTTTTGTGGCAATATCATCATAACCAGTGCTATTTGTATTTCTAAGTCCCATTATTATTCTAAAGTTATCTTGTGGAGTGGTTGCAGGCATAAACATGGAATTAGTTGAACTAGCTATAGTGTTACTATACTTATATTCAGTATTGCATAGGAGTTGCACTTGATCTATGAAGAAATTGTTGAAAGCTTCTGCTATTTCACTCGGCTGGTGTATAACTTTCCCACCTACGTATTTTTCTCATGTCATCTTAAAGAGCGTTTATTCTGTAAGTATTTTCTTACAAGCCGTTTTGAACTTTAAGTCGGAAATAAAAACATAGATTTTGATGAAACTTAAAAACCTTAAACAGCAGAACATTGTTTAAAAAATAATGTTGTTTTAAATAGGTATAATTTTAAGCTTGCTTGTTGAACTAAAATAATATTATTGCTTTTTAGAGGTCCATAATAAATTTCATTCAGTTCATTTGCCAGTGATTTTATTCGGAAAGAATAATGACTAGGTAAGCTTAACATTGGCAAGGCTTATTCATTTACATTATTATCATAAATTACTTGTAAAAGCAAAAGCGAGTACGGAATCTGACGTACGTTTGACACACACTTGAAGACTTTTTATTCAAACTTATTACTAAAACAATGTTAATCCACTCATATTTATATTCAAAACAAAGTAAATTCACCCAAAACTTATTAGCAACACAGTTGTAAGTACGACTTATAAAAGCGTTTGTAGAGTACATAATAAACACTCTCAGCCATTTTGAGTTGAATTGTGTAAAATGTGACATGTTTGCACCTTTGTAATGTTGTTGATTTATATCCTTCTTTGTTTGAGGTACACGATATCCATTTGGTGGAAAAATTGCCACCATATTGTGGACAAGTGCAGTACATTTATGTGATCTTCTATTTTATTTGACAATTTTTAGTTGAGTTTGTAAACTGATAATTTTACGACTGCATGTATTATGTATTAGCCTGAGTATGTTTCCTAAACTGAAAGAGTATGTAAGCATGACATAATGCTTATATTATCTCTCATCGTAATCAGCCTTGCGTTATTTTAGATCCCAGGTAGATCATTTTCTAGTCTAACCAGATTTTATAGAAAATATTTCACTGAGAAGTAGACAAGTAAAATGATTTCGAGGATACCGTATTTAATTTTAGTAACGACACTTCATGCAGGACATGGCAAGCGTTGTATGAAAATAAATACTTCACAAATTCAGTGATGCGCAGTACGGGTTTGCATTGTATTCTTTCCGCAAACGATTGGCTTCTTTGCATTATTATAATTGCTCTTAATGCAAATAAATTATGATTCATAAGTCGCTATCAACTGCAGAGGCTGATCAGTTCTTTTATAACCATTCTTTGTTATGTTACCATTACATTATAATTGAATTTGATGAATTTATACAAACTTTTCCTAATAAAAATATTATTCAGTCAAAGCATCACAGTTATTAGGTAGGTATACCCATATAGGTATTATGTAAATGTGTATACACAGCTTAGAACATGACAGTTTCTTTGCATCACTTTCCGTCGATATTTGCAATTCATGAGCTTGTTGACTAACATGTTTACGTGTGAAATATTTGTTTTCATTTTACCTTGTGATGAACAGGACAGCATTATCAATACTTAGTTGCTGATATAGGAAGAGGTACATTAATTTTGTTTTGTTTATTTGTTTCTTATAAAAAATAATAGCCCTAGGAATAAATCGCTACATTGCGAGGATCCTTACAAGCATTCAATCAGCGGTCACAAAGAAAATGCCTATAATAGAAATACATCAAAGATCTTCATGAGAACCGGGATCGACGGCTTAACGTGCTCGGCGAGGGCGAGGCGAGGCTGACGGTGCAAGCGATGATGATCAATTTGAGGACACACTTAAATACGAAGACTCGAACCAGACTCAATACTCTCTATGTAGCAGTCTTTAAGTCTCTCCACTAAACTATCGCTGCCTTTACAGTTTACTAGAGTTTAATTTTTTATGTTATCTAACTTTTTACATGGATATAAGGCAAGAGGAAGACTAAAGAAAAGATGGATGGATTGTGTGAAGGACGATATGAATGAAAAGGGAGTGAATGATCAGATGACGGCTGATAGGAGAGAATGGAAGAAAAAGACATTCTGCGCCGACCCCAAGTAATATGGGAAGAGGGCAGGCAAAAGAAAGTTATCTAACTTTTTACATGTCAAATCGATAACCGCCTTTACATCAAAACGATATTAAAATTTTAAAAGTGTATTTAATTTTTGCCACGTGTTGAACAAAAAAAATTTCATACGATCCCGAAACGACTAACTTATTAAAAATTCAAACTCGTTTCCAAAACTTAACCGGTTGTTACCAAACAAAGGTAAATTTAACCGTAATTATATGACCCAAATATTAAGGCGTATCCGAGACTGAGCTCTTTCAGGCCATCATTAAACCTCATTTTCATTCATTGAAGTGGTTCATAGTGTGGCAGCGTTTCACGGGATTCTTAATAAAATTGCAATGAAATCAGCGTTTTGAGAAAAACATAGAATGCAATTGATGCTGACGAAGTGGTTGTGAAAGGTAATGATGACATTAAAGGTGTTGTTTTTGACGGTGAATCCTTTGGAGTAATGCAGAAGATTGCAATTTCAGATAATTTAATAGCTATAAGCCAAAAATTTGGAATCGTATCATTTCAGGGTACTTTGATATTAATAAGTACCAGCAATAGCTTTTAGAGCATAATTGAATGAAGTTAAACATGTTTTGGTGCCATTTGATACTTTTGACAATATTCTAGATTTCAAATCAAATAGATTTAACCTTATATAACAAAGAAATAATTATGTAAAATACTGTCAACAAAAATTGGACCAATATTGGACAAGCCGTGAACCCTTTAAGTTTACGTACACTTTTTAAGTCTTAGCACGGAGTACAAGATAAGATGATGATACGTAATAAATACGAATAGCGATGATCGAATAACAAACAAAACTGTACTGGAACTTATACAATAATAATTAAATTAATTTGTCTAGCGAGAGTAAAAAAATGTGTAAAATAAAGTCAACAAAACCAAGCTTCAACATGAAGCTGTTATTTAGTTTTATAGTATTCAAATTTTTATCATTGGTTTCTTCTAAATGTAGAAGAAACCAACGAGAAATATTTATAAAATAATTATTGCTGTTTATAATTTTACTGTTCAAACACATGATTTTCCATCTAGTATCCACCACATGTTTGTTTAGATTTGAATAATATATGGTCGATTCACAATATCCATTGTTTTATGTGGCTTTCGTTGCAAATCTTTATGTGGTTTTACGATGTTGGTTAAACATAAATATTTTATTTTCCAAAGTCTGTTTTAGTCTGAGTCAATATTATTTGTAGATTGACTATATTATTATGGTCGTCCATGGTATGGCCATGGTACTGACACCTGACAGTCGTTCACTCACGGGGTAAATTATTAATGATTGTTATATTTATGCTCCGTGGTCCAGTGAATAGCGTATGCGACTGCTGATCGGAGGTACCGTGTTCGATTCCCGGGTCGGGCAAACGTGTTACTGGGTTTTTCCGAATTCTCAGTGGCAGCACGGAGTCTGATGATGTGCCCGGTAACGGCAATAGGCTCGTACCCTATAATAGATAATAGAAATGTGGGTGTAATGTTAAACCTCTGCCTACCCCTTCGGGGATACAGGCGTGAGTCTATAAAAAAAATTAATATGCAAAGTGTATATTGTTCTGTAACGCTGGGGCTAATGATTTAATTTAGTTTGGTGATCTGACCTCAATTTTGATAGCAGTTTTTCAAGCGGGCTTATAATTCAATGTGAAGTGGTTTATTACATCGAGATTGGTGTAAAGGTCTTCGTAGCTGTCACAAATGTTTTGTTTTGTTAGTCGAGTGGTGGATTTTTGCATGAATTTATTATTATGTAATTTTGGCCTTCTTTTACTTGCATTTATTACCGTATTTTATTATTATATGTATTCTTGGCCTTTTTCTTTCTTACAATACCTACCCGTCTCGGATTATATTTTTATATTTTGTATAAACATAATGTTATCGTCATTTCTTATTTGCTCAACATCCGTATTCCGTATTCTTAATTTTATTTAAGAAATACGCGCCAGAAAAATCCGCGAATCTAAATCGGCTTACACGTTCATCGCAGAGAATCAGTCGTTCAATACTTTTACCAAGTCATAAGACAGTTTGCTAAGTTACAGAATCTACGGGCTTCAAGCTCACAAGTAAATATCTGCGGGATTGACAGAACATGCTACGTGTTGATTTCACAATATGCTGCTTTGATGTACACGTTACGATGCGCTCAAGATTTTCCCTTGCTAGAAGTTATAAAATATTTTTACCCGACTACGGCAAAACCAAAGGAGGGTTATGAGTTTGACAGGCTATGTATGTAAGTATGTATGAATGTGTGTATGTTCATCTGTTCCCTCATAGCTCCTAAGCTACTCATCGAAACTCGACCAATGAAATGGTGTTAGAACCGTCTTGATCGGTCGCTGAACATAGGCTACGTGACGTGTCACAAAACTCAATGTGGCGCCATCTATCGTCAAAAAAAGTATTGTGTTAAAAAATAAAAATGATATAAACACATCGTGTTTGATATCATTTGAAAGAGCGTCACATGCACATTTCCAAAATATTGCTTAATTTAAAGTGGTGCCCTCTAGTGGACAAAAAATCATGTGTTAAAAAAATATTAAGACACCGTGTTTGATATCATTTGAAAGGGCCTCACTTGTACTAATCAAAAATATTGCTTAAATTTAACGTGGCGCCCTCTAGCGGACAAAAAGACATAAGTTAAAAAATAAAAATAAGATAGATACGATGTGTTTGGTATCATTTGTAATTACATACCTAGTTCGTATTTGACAATTTAGCTTTTGCAAGTAAATAGTATAGAAGCACAGTGATTTAACACCAAAATAGTTTAAATCATTAAAAATTAAAAAAACTAAAACCCGACTACGACAAAAAATCGACGCTAAAAAGTGAGCGTCGATTTTTTTTCTATTAATCTTATGTCACGGAAATAATTGTTTGCCGTTTACCTGCTTATATACTGACGACGGCTTATGGAGTGTAACCTGCCACGCAAAGGATCTTGATTTTGAATCCATGGCGCCCAATACTGACATTTCAGTACTCGGAAAAGTCGCCAATTCCATGTTTCACGAAACAGGTTCAAATAGCGGTCTCGGCTGTCGTGAAAGACTAAGAATATTGATCTAAACTACAGAATATCTACTTATTCCCCTGACCTAAACATATTAATTAACTGGTTGAAATTAAACTACAGTGTCAGATTTAAGAAATACATATTGCATGTGTGTTTGCCCAGATCCCTGGATAGTTAAGATAAATAATTGAATGGTTGGAGCTGTGATTGGCTTGCAGTTGCCTACACCCTGCCAATTCCTGAAATTCTCGGTAAAATTAACATAAACTACCTCTCTGTATTATAAGTGACTCTCAAATAATGTCACTAAAAACCCCATAACTAAAGGCATCATTGTCCCTTTTTAACTGTGAAAATAAATAGTTTGAGGTTAATTCGCCGCAAAGATTCGCTAAGATGCGTAGTGGACCCATGGGATAACACCGTGATATATATATGACGGCGGATTGCTTTATTCTTGGCCGGTATCAACACTTAACATCACAGTTTGTTATAAGTTCACACCAAATCAAATTTAACAAAACTGAATATAGCTATTTTGTATTACTGAACACGAAACGAGTGACAGTTTCTAGGTACTTGTTGCCCGCCCGGAGTCTCCAAGAGAAGTGATAGTTGTCGTTGCTCCGTTGAACGTCAACCGTCATCCCCCCTCTTCAACTGTAGCGAACGTGACGCGTAGACTCTGTCGAAGGGCGCAATCTTCGCACTTCCGTTTCGTAGTCAATTGACGTCCTATACTGATGACCATTCCGATACGGCCATCCTACAAGACACACGTCCCTGTGTGTTAATCTGTAACAAAATTTTACACGCACAGTATCACATTGCTCGGTCACTCCTGACTTAACCCAGGTAAGGGTAGAATCAAAAGTGTTAGGATTCCAATCAAATTTTCTACAAAATTACCTCCTATATTAAATTCTATTATAGGAGCTGGATTCAGAGCATCACTGACAATACAGTCAATTACCATAGGGCATAGACTCACGTTATAATCAAATCAAATAACTAAAGCTCTACATGTGATTCATAACCGTTCAGTAACCTCCAGTTACTAAACCAGGCACTCAATCTAGTCGTTCGGCTATTCCTGACCCAAATCAGTGGGAATAAAGGTACTCTGATCAAAATCATTACAGGTTTTAATGAAAATCACAACTAACTCTTTCTCTCGAAGCTGACATGTTGAGCAACACACGCACTCGCTCAAATAATAGGAAACTCATTAAAATATTGCATTGCTCAAACTCTGACATCCATCGAATCTTCAACATCACGCTATGAAACCTCCATCCGGATACATAACACCACCCGGATAATCATTTCGAGCGTCTAACAAAGTAATCTTAAACTAGGTTTGTTCAACATGCTTTGGTTTTCCTTATCACATAGCAGACTATAAGAAAATCATACTAGGCTGCTACTCTAGATGTTAAGTTTACTACCAAGTATTCAACCAGTCTTTTCAGCGTTATAATTTGTCATGAATAGTCTAAATTTGAAGCTTATCCTAACCTTATTAGTGATACAGCAACGGACTTTCGCGTTCAAGACGATGGACAACGTTTGTGATACTATGAAAATGCATTAACGGCTGTCTTGTTTTCGTAAAAACGGAGACTATGACTAACATAAAAGCTCAAGGGTTAAACTAGGCTAACCAGAAAGGCACTTTACCGGTCCAACCAATGGCAACGCGTGGCTAAACATGCAGCCGCACAAACGGCTTATCCAGTTTATGCAAATCTACACTGACGGTAACGTGGGTACCACAAAATTATCACAACAACGACTAACAAAGTACTCATTTAATGAGAATAAGGTTAAGTATACAATCATCACTAACGATCACTAACCTAGTTCTACCTACAATGAAAATTAATATCTCTGAAATTTATTATCGTAACGCACTACGATGATAACTCAATCATTTTCTTCTACGTCTGATAATCGAGTTTAACAACTTCTACTAGAAACACTATCACTCCTAAACATCCTAAGCATAACTCGGGGCACTTGATAAAAATTCCCAGCGTATCACATGAATTTTAAAAACACAGTAGATAATTTTCACACGTAAAATCTTAAAATTGAATTTAATTTTACTAGTGGTGCCATCTAATAATCTGAGTACGAAACATTTTAATGTGCCATGTTAAAAATTTATGCACACAAAAAAAAAGCAGGTGTAATTGCAACATCGAGATCGTCTGTACAACTCAGAATTACAACGAGTAATAGTGTGAAGTGTCACTTTTTACTTAGGCTCTGATCACGTTTAAACGAAAACCGTTACGTATTATCAACACCACGAGTCGATAAAATAATGGCGCTAGTAATATCTTTTGACTATGGTCAGGTTACACTAACCAACCAACCGCACTCGTCTAGGCAGCACTGCAGTTCACACGTCTATTTAAGAAATAAAAGCTACAAGCTGTTCTACACAAAATCAGCACAGTCAGAAGCAATAGCCCCGCACAGTCTTACACTATGAACTTAGTATGTACGATTCGATTAGTTTACCAACTTTAGCGCCGCTGCCCTGCGAAGGACAGTCTAGACCGGTGCTTTTGTTCTAGATTTAGCAGAAAACCAACCAGCTGGGTGTTGGTTCTAAAACCAATATTACAACTGCACTAGAACAATAACTAGCACGTTTGACTCAAACGCACTTGCTTGGAATAATGCAAGTCAGCCTGTACGCTCACTCTCGTTACTATTACAGTCCACAAAGTAAGACAGAGACAAGATAATCTATTTGCAAGCAAGCATAATAATATGATCACAAAGTTCGTGAGTGCGAGCCACCCTCGCATTAAGAAATAAAATATCGCTTTCTTTTTAACTGGCGTATCAAACTCAAAACCTCCGTTCACAATCTACGCTATAGCTAGATCACTGTGGTAGTCAGACAACCATATGCTAACTTAAAATACGACAAAGTTCACAATTAAATCATTACTACCCACATTTTTTTTGTCTTTCTTCTTTATGCTATTAAAAAGAAGATTATTCATGAGATCATGCTATGGGAACCACGACACCGTAAAAGTCAAACGGTTCTACAACTCAGTGTCTCGTGTAGGAATCGAACCTACAATACTCAGTACGATGTGATGGCGATATCACCACAACGATTATGACATTTCCAAGGTTAAACGCGTAATGTTTTACTACTACTGCCACTAAACAAAATTGGCAGTACTAATAAAAAAATCACACAGAATACGCTCACCACGGTGGCAGTTGCAAGCTCAGCTGATTCACCAACATAGCAGCGTTAGCAGTCGCCTTCGCTCGCGCCTTGTGGTCACGCTGGTCCATGATGCCACTTCTGATGACGGCGGATTGCTTTATTCTTGGCCGGTATCAACACTTAACATCACAGTTTGTTATAAGTTCACACCAAATCAAATTTAACAAAACTGAATATAGCTATTTTGTATTACTGAACACGAAACGAGTGACAGTTTCTAGGTACTTGTTGCCCGCCCGGAGTCTCCAAGAGAAGTGATAGTTGTCGTTGCTCCGTTGAACGTCAACCGTCATCCCCCCTCTTCAACTGTAGCGAACGTGACGCGTAGACTCTGTCGAAGGGCGCAATCTTCGCACTTCCGTTTCGTAGTCAATTGACGTCCTATACTGATGACCATTCCGATATATATATATGGTATTATTTGTAAACCTATTTTGATACGTTAGCCTGTTAAGGCTCAGAACAATAGCAATAATGTTAACACTGTAGTTATTTCGAGAATTACTGAGGATGTTCTGAATAAAATATCTGATGGGTATTGCAATTCAATTTATTTATAAGTATAAATATAGACACAATACATAAAATACACGCAAACACCATCTAGTCCCAAATAAGTACATCAGAGCTTGTACTTAGACAATAGATTGACATACATATTTTTAATTATGATAGATACCTTACAGAATTAAAATACATACAATATACAATTTTTGTTAGTAAGTATACTTGGGTAACAACAGCTCTCGATAGAGAAAGGTGGAAAGAGGGTAGGGAGGTCTTTGCCCTGCAGTAAGACAAGTTAGGCTGCAAATAATAATAATAAGTATACTTATGAACTCTGTTAATGAAACTTGCACGATGATGCTGTGCGTTCGTGTGGCACTTGTCCGCGGAAGCGACGGAACACCACACCCTTCGGCCAAAAGTCCTCCTTCAAGACGACATGTAGATAGCAGGTCGGGATCCGCACCACAAAGGCCTTGAAGTTTAAGCTAGCTGATGATGGTTTTGTAACGGTGCAGAAAAAGAAGCGTTGTCAGAAAACCGTCAAGAACTGTTGCGGCACGGCTCCTGTGGAGCCTGGTGCAAACCTGCGCGCTGCCGCACCGAACATACACATGTACATCTCTCGCCTGCACTACACCACGACGGAGGATCGCGGAGTACGTACGTCAAAAGGCAAAGTACATGCCGAGAGTGCAGTTGCTGGAGTCGCGCCGTAAACTTGAACATTTTCTCAGATTAATTTGGCGGGGCTTAATCCCGATAACTAAAATTACTCGCTGAGACTCTACGTTTTTAGGTCGCGTGGCGATACAAGGGGGAGCCGGGGACGAGGGTAGAGCTGCGTGGCGCACGGTAGCTATTTTTGAAAGAAAATCTTGGATTCCCGCCATATAAAAATTTATTTAAATATTTAATTAGAACAAAACTTTATTTTATGTGACTTTCTTGAATGAGTTGGAGTTTTACTACTAATCTGGATAATCCAAAAGTAGTCAGCCAGCATATTTTCACTCCAATAGCCCTGGTAGCGCTTCCATAGTGCGAGTATCCTGATGGAAGCGTTCTCTCTGCTCCTCGCTTTTAAATGTTCAAGATTTTCAGGAAATCGATCGAGCGAGCTGTGAAGGAAATGCACCTTAATGCTCCCGTTGCATCCAATCCCATTGACGTGGCCAGGAAAGTCGACAGACTTCCTATTTCCCAAAAAGTTTTTTATCAGCCAAACAAACTCATACCCGGCATTTTTTCAGGGGTTGTCATACTTTCAGTAAAATCTACACCTTTCGTGGTCATTTAAACTTAAAACAGTACATCCATGAATATGGCGCTTGCAACAGTGCCGAGATATCGGTTACTCCAAACAAAGGTACGTGGTATCCCGAAAGACAATTTAAATAAAAAAAATCTACACCGTTTATTATTTTTTTGATTTGTGGTCCATCGAAATTCCCAGTTTTTAACTTATTAGCACTTAATTTTGGGAACAATCTTTGCAACTTGTGTCACTTTCCTCCATTCGTTGAACAATTTCGTTCGGACGGACCTGAGATGTACTTTGTTGGAGTTCTAATGTATCAGTTGAACGCAGGATAGGTCTACGTAACTGACGGCACAGTAGGATAAACCCATTTGGACCAATCTTGGTGGTTAATTCCTGTTATGTTTACAACGCAGAAATAACAGTCGTCGTGGTGGATCGACAGTTCACGCCAAATCATAGGACTAATGAGGTTCAAGGGATCCCTCTTGTTATTTTTCTATAACCGTAAAGACTCCACACGCGTTTTACATACTATATTCGGTATCCAGGGCTTGTTGTTTGTTTTCAATGGACGTTGAAAGTACTCCATGCAGGCATTTTTTACGAAGTCTGCCACATTTATACCGATTTTCTTAATCTATATTTGACACAAATGTAACAAAATCTATTTGGATTGTTTACACAGATCCTTCTAGACGAAACCATTGATAAAAAGAAACAAAAACTAGTAAGACGTTGATGATTAGCGATATCAACACTCAAATGGAGAGGTCATTTTGAGAGGGTACCTGTATCTCCTAAACTAGAGCTGCTAGAAAAAATCTGAGTATTGATTTAAAATAAGCGAGCCTAAATTAGTAATACATACATACATAGACTCCCACCTGTTTTCCCGAAGGGGTAGGCAGAGGCATATTAAACGCCCACTTTTCGCCAGTGTTTTGATCCCACGTAATAGGTGGCGAGTCTATTGCCGCTTATTGGGACATTTTACATTAGTAAACAACAGGTAAAAATCTTATGCAACAAAAATAAGTTCAATTTTGTAGTGCAGTGTAATATTAGACGACCCGTCTACTATTAAGAGCCTCGCTTCACTGAACTTATAATATGAAAGTAAACAAAAACTGCCGTAAGAGACTATATCGTACAATTTATTCGTTAATAAAACCTAATATCAGAAAATTACGTTTCCTAGTGGGTCGCAAAGAAAATCTTTAGAACGTTCGTAGGTAGTAAAGATATGTAAGTTATTCGTGGTGCTCGCTATGCCAAAGTTGGTGTGAAAATAATGTGGCTAAGCGAATGCTATATTTATACTGATCATGTTTAGGTACTTTGGCTTACTTACTATGACTTCATCACTTGGTATCTTTAATTTAATTGATACAGTTTTCATTATAATCAGCCTTGTTTATAATCTATGCTAGCAACAGGCCTCTTCTCACTTTAGGAAGATATTTTTAACCGACTTAAAAAAAGGAGGAGGTTTACTTTTTAATCTTTTTTTATGTATGTTCCCCGATTTCGAAAATTCGTGTTTTGATTGAAAGAGTATACCTCCTAGTTGGAGGAGTAACTTTCAAATTAGTTACAGTCCGTATTTTTAATTAATTTTATTGTTAAATATTAGTGGTAAATATACAAAGTAACTGTTAAATAACACGAATAGTGACTACAAATGTTCGCAGCTTATAAAAAATACAAACAGCGCTAAAAACGAAGTTTTACGATCAAAACAGCTGTTTGACAGCTACAACGGACCGTGTAAAGAACTTTTTGTAAACTCCAGGGAGTATATTAATTTATATTATACACACAAACATTACACACTTTTCACTAAGCACAACATAGAATACTTTTATTTACTAATCTACTTAGCATCAACGTTATTTTCAATAGTAAATGCTTACCTTCCTATTCCCCAATATTAAATTCGTGAAGTGATATTATAAAGAAAAACAAACCATCACTTACCATAATACACGAGATAAGAACAAATTTATGTAATTACATTAATTTAGAAACAAATACGTAACTTATTGTTTTAAAATACATAATCTATTAGATTTTTTGCTTTTTGTTTCCTAACCTACATTCCTAAATAGTTCATTTTAAAATACACTTTCACACTAATTCTAGAATATTAAGTCAAATAACACCTTTAAATTACTTATTTTCTGTATCTTCTCTATTGTTTTTCTACATTCTTACTCCTTTTGTATAGGTACATTTTACACATTAGGTACTGATCAGTCTGTCTCCTGTCATCTTGTTTCTTTCTGTCCTTAGGTGTTTGGTGTACCCTTTGCTGCAACAATAAGCACTTATATGATGACCCGTAAGGCCACAGCAAAGGAAATGGAAAATAAGCTCAAAATAGCCTTGATGGAATTAAGAAAGTGTCAGGAGGAAAATAATCACCTACTGAAAGAGCGTTCTGATTGTGAAGAGGATATCAAGATTGTTAACGACAAGGTCTCAAACTTAAAAGCACAACTCGCTGAACTTCACATTGAGTACATGGACACTCTTGCGCAGCGAGACAGGTTGCAGGAAGAGATCAAAACATTAACAACTTGCAATGACACCTATTCCTGGTCTGTAAGTCGGATCACTGAGCTTGAAAGCAATTTAGAACAGGCTTTGTTAAAGGTAAAAGGAAACGGTGCAGGTACTTAACCGTGGTGCAACACAGAACCGTAAAATGGGGTTACTTTTCATATAGCGGGGTAACTTTGATGATTACTTTTTATGGATGCTTTTTTATTAAAATATCATTTTCTATGGAACGCAGGCATTAGATTTTTTTTTGTAGGCATCTTTGACTGTTCAATTATCTTTCTTCAATGCGTGTACGTTGGTATTGATAACGGTCCTCGTTTAAAAAAATATTTATTTCATGTACGTGTAAACTCAAGAAATAGTGTGTGGGATAACTTCAATGCTACAGAAGTTGGTATTATTTTTGCCGATTTTTTTGTTATTTCAAATGATGAAATGGTATCTTCCGAGTAAAATTAATTGATTGCCTTGGGTAAATGGTGGCCATATTTTGTTTTATTATGAGTATTTGTTCCAGGGTTTATTTTGATAGGTGGTACGGGGCAACATTGATATACAATCAAAGTAACCCCAAGATTAATTTAAACAAATCTCAATGTAATAAGTACAGTTTATCAAAGATACCCACTTTTACAGATAAAATGGTGCGAAACTATAAAATACGCCTTGTACCCCAATTATAGGAACTATACGGAAGAAATACCTACTTGCAGAAGTGTAGCAAAAAGTTACCGATGGAGATAAGCGATGTAAAAGAGCTTTGAGCAAGCAAATAAATAAAATAATTGTGTAATGATCTCAATATTTCTTCCACAAGAATGTTGATTGTGTAGTTCCTGATATCGTAACTAAATGTATAAGAAAAGTTAATAATTTTCTCTAATTAAAATTAAAAAGGGCTGATTATTCGAAGTAATAACTAATAATTTAGTAATGAAACATTTTTGATTTTTCTTTTTCCAAGGAGTTTTGAGTTTTCTAAAGATTTTAAGTTTTTAAAGATTTTAAACCTTTATTTAGTATATGATGTTACAGTTTGATTGCTTTTTGTGCGTGTCATATATTCGATTATCCTAAAACGATTGTTTTTTTCTTCAACCTAGTAAACTGCTTAAAATCTGTTATCAATGTAACCCCTGTAATCAAAGTCACCCCACCGATTTTTAAATTGCTCTAATTTGAAATCTGAGTAATCAATATTTCTTTTTGATTTTGCTTTTTACTCCTGTTAAGGGATACTATGATATTCCGTCATAAAGTCGTGGCCTATCAAAATAACCCCATTGCAAGTATAAAGTTGAATCGATACTTAGTGAATTTTTACGCCAAAACTATAAAGGCTATTTTTTTTCTTATTGTCCTATTATGATAGCAGGTCTCAAGTTGGCAATACAGTATTTATTTTGTATTTTTCTAGCATAAACTGGCAAAGTTATGATCAATTGAATTTTAAAATTAATCAAAGTATCCCCATTTTACGGAACCTTTATTCAGAGGTTTTAGGTGATAAATTATGCTTAGGGTCTAATAGACATAGTATACAACTAAAAAGTTATGTTAAAAATTTTAAGCAACAAAGGAAATTATGTAACATAAACAAAAATATTAGTAAACTAGTACAGAACTTGAAACAGTATAATAAATCAAAAAATATAACAAACCAATATAAAAATTTAGTTTCTGAACGTAAGGAATCGTTACAGGACCTAGAAAATTATAATATAGAATTAATTAATGTTAGGATGTTATATGATCAGCATACAAGGGATCTCAAATCACAAATCAGCACTTTAGAGTCACAACTAAATAGGATGAATATCCAGTATGAGAAAGAGGTTCAGATATATATAAGTAAATATGATGAGATTGCACGAATTGGTAAGAATAATCTGGAATATGTAAAGGCCTTGACATAACACATAACATATCTTCACGCCTTTTATCCCCGAAGGGGTAGGCAGAGGTGTATTACACACCCACACTTCGCCAGATATGTATCGGTCCCAATGTAATAGGGGGCGAGCCTATTGCCATCTACCGGGCACATTATTAAGCGAGCGATGATTAACATTTTTAATACACACATAACTTCGAAAAGTCAGAGGTGTGTGCCCGAGGTACCTGGGGATCGAACCCGAGACCATCGTCTCGGCAGTCCGTTACGTACACCACTGGGCTACCGCCTCTTTTTGACAATTACAAATAATTACTCAAATTGTTCAAAATCATGCTTGTTAGGTAATGAATCTCTAATTATAGGTGATAGTGATTCAGTTTGCTGTGATTCAGGTTCAATTTCTAGTTCTAGTACAACCAATAGTCCAAAGGATAAGACACCCTTAGTTGATAACTCTGGCACAAAAAAAGTTTACATGTTTTCGGATAGGTTAGGTGTAGGTTTAGGTAGCTTAATGAGTAGTCATTTACAGCAACAGAAAATCATTAATTATTGTTATACAGGGTCATCTTTTTCACACTTAATAGATAGTTTAAAACAAACAACATTAGATAGACATCTAACAATAATTATTATGTATGGTGACAGCCAAATTGTGAACAAAAAAGATATTTACAATTTAACAGAAGTAATGTTATCACTTCAGAAAAAAAACTAGGATGTCAATTTATTACTTGTGCTTTACCTCATTCAAGTATATTAGATGAAAAGGTAAATCAACATATATTTGACCTAAAGGAGATGAACAAAAATCATATGGGCCTGTGCCCCAGCAAGTACAGAGATGAAACATATATCATTTAAAAGAACAAGTCTTCTAGTTATGCAATAAGAAAGGCGCATTAAGCTAAGCAGCAGTGGTCAAAAGTTATTAAGGTTGGAAATAAATTATTAATGACATATTTTTTGCCAATATTTCACAATGTATTGATCTATTGTAATTAGTTATTTAATATATTTTAGTTTTCATGCATTTTATTGTCCTAAGTTTCTATTATATATTTTTGGTCTTGAGGGACTCTCATCATATAAAATATTCTCGTCTAGAAGTAAACTATAACCGAAAAGGCGCGTACGTTGAAAGATAAGACCTCCGTAGTATTACTTTACTCTATGGATGGATAAGACGATAAGTCAACATGTCAACTATTTTGACATTAGCTTGGTGATACCAGAGCTGGATTAAAATAACCCTGTTAGTCAGTGGATTTTGAACTATATTTTGAACTCATTTTTAATTTATTATTAAGAGGTTTGTTTAAAATAATATTATTATAATGATTTAATCATTCTTAAGATAACGCGTATTTTAACTCTTAATATAGGCTGGTGTCTTAAAATGTAATTGGCGATTGATTCGTTGCTTTATTAGATGTTAAACTGAAATACCTGATATTTTCTTCAAAAATCGATCAGCAAAATTACTAATTACGGCTTTTTAAAAACCTTTTTGAATTTGACACGAAATTGCTGTAAACCATCATGACGATTGAGTGATATCACAAAGCACAAAACAAAACAAACCGTGAATGAAGTCTGCTCTGATGTACAAACTTTTATTTTGTTATTTTCGATTTGACAGGTAGGAAGTTTGACGTTTTAGTTGTATTTACTATTAAACGTCAACAACATGAACGGCGGACGTACTGTTTGACGTAATGCTCTCTGATTGGTGTTCACTGTGACAAGAATAAATACATTAATTTTAGTTTTAGAATCCTAAAAATAACAAATCTTATCTTCTTATAATAAATAATAAACTTTATTGACATCTTAAAATCATAATGAATCTATAGATACTACAATCAAACCGATTTTTATTTATACAAGCCTATTCTGTTGCTCTATTTTTCCCTACAGTAATCTTTTATCATTGTTACGTGGCAACATTATCGGTAGATTCAAACAAAGTCGAATAAAAGGAAATCGCTTCAAATTCTTTTAAATTATTTTCTTTTCAGCGACTGCAATGGAATGTAAAAAGTACTTTAAAATTCCTTGTATGTTTTATATAACTTATCCACAACCGCTTGTTTCTGGTCAGCGTGGGGCACATTTTGTCCAAGTCCTTTGTGTTTATACAATATGACATGGCAGTATAAAGATATTATTTTATATTTTGACATAAATAAATTCATTAATAAATATAATTACACATTGACCAAAGATACTATGTATCTTTCACTATTTTATAAACGACAAATTGCTAAATTATTAGCATATAATATACAATATGACACAGGTACATGCAGGGTATCCAAGAAAATGGTTTCTGTAAATAATTCTGTCTTTACCATTCCTTCTATTTTAAATACAGACACGAGTTCTTTAAACTTAAGAATAGGACAAAGGATAGATATTGTCAATTGAATGTAGCACATCAAAATATACAGGGTCTATCTGGCAAACATTTAGAATTAAGTTTATACTTAGAAAGCCACAATATTAAAATTTTGTGCATAACGGAGCACTGGTTAAAGGATTATCAAATTAAATTTTTAAATAACATGCATTACACTGTGCAAAGTGCTTTCACTAGGAGTCAAGCTATCCATGGTGGATCCTTGATACTAGTTTCAAATACCATACCATGTAAGGAGCGAAAGGACATAAGCACCTTGTCTGTAGAACAAACTATAGAAATGTCCTGCATTGAGCTGGAACAGTAAATTGTTATATGTGTGTATCGCCCTCCTTTAAGTAACTTTTATGTGTTTGAGTCTAATAACCACTTGACCGCGCACAAGTGACTATTCTCCCTTTTTCGAAATGCCGTAGACCGAGCATAAGTGACTATTTTCCCTTTTTGGTTACAGCGCTATACTCTGTCTGAATTGGACGCACTTAAACGGAAAGGATCCAACCCACACTTTGAGCGAAAATGAGTTATATATACCAAAATACTCCTTGTAGTTAATACTTTAATATCACAAAAACAGTCCAAGTAAAATTCCAACGGATCATGTTATAATGACCGTACGATACCAACCCACATGTATGGCAGGTCATTCATTTTTATATTGACATCGCTCCAAGCTACTTAGTTCGTTATTGAGAAATTCATATTTACGAAAATATTCCAAATCACATGTTGCTAAAACGATCCAAACTACTTGGATAATTATTATTCTAAAGACATCATTAAACGAAAACAATTCATGTGACATGGATTGTTATCTCTTAATTCAACAGCTTTATTTAAAATAACTAAGGTAAACATCGATAACGATCCATGTAACGTGGGCCCTTTTATTGTACCTAGTTGATTGTGTGACTAGATTAAAATATTGAATTATTGGAATTAATTAAAAAACTGGAGATTGTTGTAGATTTTTTGACGTGACAACGTCTTCCGCTCACGTTATGCGCTCACAATGAGAGCGAGTGAGAGGCACGCGTCCCGCCTAAGAGCGAGAGAGACAGACATAAAAAGTGAAAGGCACGCGTCTTTCATCCTTCTTCCTACTATTATACGAATGAATATTCACATTCAAATTATTTTACCACTCAAAGTCGTTGTCACGTAAAACTTTCGCCCGTATACCGACTTTTTTAATAATACCTTATTCATTAAAGAGTAGATGGAGAAGAATATAATATTACTAACAGATTATTTGTGGGTTAAACGATTATTTGTTATGTAGGAATAATAATACTGATTAATAAATAGTTTTGAATATATTTTTTGTGGGAATGGAATGTCTATACCTTTGCAACATTGTTTTCCTTTATGCCATTCAAGTTCGTACACATTGGTTTTCTTGCTTGCGTGTGATTAAAATTGTGGTCAAGGCTTTTTAATGATAAATTGGACACATTTAAACGGAAGGGATCCAACCCTCATAGACTTAGTTTCGAGATATTCAAGTTTGAAGTTCAAATCGTATTTCGTCTTTGATTCTCCACTTTAACATTATGGTGTTGGTTTTAAGTAAAGAATAAATACATACATTTAAACTTTATTAATTTAAAGTCCAACATTATGATGTATTTGCCGAAATAATAATAAAAATATGACGATGGATCCTTTTCGTTAAAATACTATTTCAAAAGAGCAGAGTAATAAACATATTTAGCCTTAAGGATCCAAGCTTTAAAATGGGACAAAAATACTAAAATTTATTAGGAATTATGACAGATTTCTGTTTTAGAAAATAAAACTTCATTATAGTCTAATATATCTGTAATTTTCAATCATTACCATACCACTAATAATACCACAAATTACAAGCCTAGGTAAGTATGTAGATTTTAGTTATATCAAAATACTTGAATGAACATTTTTATTAAGACACATAAAAAAATAACCTTATTAAATATCAAATTATATATCTTATTATTCTTTACTTAAAACCAACACCATAATGTTACAGTGGAGAATCAAAGACGAAATACGATTTGAACTTCAAACTTGAATATATCGAAACCAAGTCTATGAGAGTTGGATCCTTTCCGTTTAAGTGCGTCCAATTGACTGTTTCTTTCTATTACGTAATGTTTTCAATTATTTTTCTCTGTTCTATTCAAATCATTGAACATTTCTTGATGCTAAAAATACGAAGCGAGTCTTAAAATCATTAACCCGGAACGAAAAAATAATGTCAAATGCCACTCTTTGTTTCGCGCGCTCCGTGATTACGTGCTTATCGTATGCGTGTAATTAAATATTTTTATACTATGATACATGTTTTTTTTTATTTAATTCGGTGTAGATAGAATCCCTCTACAGTTAAAACTCATAAAATATGTATGTCATTGATTTACTTTTTAAAATAATCCTGTTTAAAATACACTAAGTGTTTTTTTCAACGATAGTCAATGTTCGCTGCTAAGTAATTACGTGCTTATCGTATGCGTGTAATTAAATATTTTTATACTATGATACATGTTTTTTTTTATTTAATTCGGTGTAGATAGAATACCTCTACAGTTAAAACTTGTGAAATATGTATGTCATCGATTTACTTTTTAAAATAATCCTGTTTAAAATACACAAAGTGTTTTTTTCAACGATAGTCAATGTTCGCTGCTAAGTATAATAAATTAGGAAATAAATATCAACAAAGAATTCATACGACTTGAAAGAGTCATTTATAAGGTTGAAGAAAAACATCCCTTCAACTTACTCATGTTACCAACTTATCAACAATAAATGTTTATGTTAGCGCGCCCATCTGGCGAGCGGCGGCGCGACATTTTGTTTAGAACGTGAGCGGTCAAGTGAATTCGGCGAATTGGCGCTAGCGGTCAAGCGGCTATGGAAGACGCAATTGGTAAAATTAGGACCAATAAAAAAGGTATCATAGTTTGTGGTGATTTTAACATTAATTTATTAGATAGTTCACCAATGACTAGTTAGCTTTTAAACCTTTTTAAATCATTTAATTTGACAAATTTATTTTTTGAACCTACTAGAATAACAGCATCATCTTCCACTTGCCTTGACAATATATTTAGTAATCATACAGTATCACATAAATTAGTTACTACTGACTTAACTTCGGATCACTGTGGTCAATTGGCAGGATTTTCATATATTCATGAAAAAGTCGTACATAAGGTGACAGTTAGGCCATTACCTAGGCGTAAATTTATTGAATTTAGGAACAAAATTTTAGTAGGTATTAATCCTGATATGATGGAGCTTAAATCACCTAATAAGATTTATGATACTATGTTTAATATAGTGCAAATCGAATTTAGAAGTACTTTTAAGACCAAGGAAAAAGTAATCAAGGAGTCTAGAGCATTTAGAGAGTGGGCTATTGTAGGTATTCACAAAAGCAGAGCAAGGATGTATGAGTTTTATGGTATGAAGAAATACAATTTTAATGCGAGCTTCACTGAGTATGTCAGAAATTATTCTAAAATATTTAAAAAGGTATGCAGAATAGCTAAGGCAGTACTCATTAGTGACAAAATTAGGAAGTCTTCTAATAAAGTAAAGGCCACCTGGCAAGCTATTAACGAAGCAACGGGCAAGACAACCTTAAGGAACACCAATGTTAACTTGCTAGATAATAATAAAATTATTAACAATAAAGAAGAAGTTGCACACACATTCAATATTTTTTTTGCTAGCATACCTATTACTTCTACTAGAGGTCTAAACTCATCAGCTTCAGGTGCAGAAAATTTATTAGAATCAAGTGTACAAAAATGTGATGTAATATTTAAATTCAGCCCTATTAGTTCTACTGACATTATAAACACCTTTCAATCTCTAGAGTCTAAGAATACTGGTCATCTCTGGGGAATATCTGTTAAGGTACTGAAAAGTATAATAGATATAGTAGCTCCTTATCTTAGTAACTTATTTAATAAGTGTATAGAATCAGGCGATTTTCCAGATTTAATGAAACATAGTAAACATACTAACCTAACCTAACCTAACCTAACCTTTGTTTAAATCCGGCAGTAAGACTGATCCTAGTAATTATAGGCCAATTTCAATACTACCTACTTTTAGTAAAATCTTTGAAAAGATCATACTCAAGCAACTTCTAAAACACTTTAATTTAAACAGCCTCCTTCATACTGAGCAATATGGTTTTACTAAGGGTCACTGGACGACGGATGCAGGAGTAGCGTTACTCAAACACGTCTACAATGCATGGGAGAAATCTCAGAATGCTATTGGTGTGTTTTGCGACCTTTCGAAAGCATTCGATTGTGTCTGCCATGATACACTCTTGTGCAAACTTAAACATTACATATATAATGACAAATGCGCTTGGAAATAATCTGTTTTAGTATTCACATAATTATTGGGTAAATAGGTAGATAATATTAAAATTTTCATGACATGTAATTAAATATGATTCTATTCCCAAAAAAATTATATAAGTAAATGATGTTTTTTGGAATCGCCACCACATCATTAGATGTCTTTCATGTCGTTAGATACTATTTATTTATTATGTTTAATTTTATTGTCTTGTACTCAATCAGTTGGATCGGTGGTTGTATTTCAAAAGGTATCACGTCAATTAAATATGGGTACTACATTTGCATTTCTTCACACGTTTTCACAAATTTATGCTATAATTAATGATCTGGAAAATGGAGGTAATTTGCGTTCATAGTCAGTATACCAACAGATTGTTAATTTTATTACTGCCGGTTCGTATACCGTTGTCGTCATGCTCACTAAAATGTAATTTCTTGTGGTGGCGTCGTGTGTCGGGTCATCCCTGTCCCTCTGATATGGCAAGAGGGATGATGGCTGGCACATGCGTCATACTCGCGAACGAGTGCTACTTGCGATGACTGGTCGATGGCGGTCTTATGGGCTGGTATAATTTTTTATTTATATTTAACTTCATCATTTCCATCATGGTTCTGAACATTTGCGCGGATTGCCTGCATTGTTAGGTGCATAATGTAAGTGGATGCTCCTGTTTCACCATGTCTATGTTCAGGAGGCTAACTAAATGAACATCAAAATTTAACTTGATTATGCTTGAGTATCATGTAAAGTAAATATATACAAGTAACATAGAAGGTATAACAGTTGCAGCACCTTACAAAAGTTTAATTGCTATGTATTATTAAAAACCTGGCGATGAAAAAGAGTGACCGTGAGTTTTATTGCCCGTTCTTTCTCATGGTTCTACGCCCTTGCTTTGCAGACGTGGCAGTAAATGTAAATGTAGAAGCATACAGTAATAATGTTTAAATTTGACGTTCATAAGTGTCACTTTGTGATCTAAATGAATAAAGGATTTTGAGTTTGAGTTTTTGAGTTTGAGTTGGTCCCATGATCATCAGGTCAGGATCTGATCATGGAATCCTGAGAAATCGAAGGAACTCTTCAAATTTTATAAGCACACTTGAAGCGATTTGACGGTAACAACCCAATGCTGTTGAGTTTGGGCTCGTTTGAGTTGTCTTTACATGGACTTTGATGCTGGATGATTTCCATGGTCTGATGATAGAGTTGGAAGGTAACCATGAGATCTTTGTGATACAATAACCCAATCTCATCGAGTTTAAGGTCGTTTGATTCGTCTTTACATGGACTTTGGTACTGGATGTTTGCAGGGTCTGATGATGGAGCAAGAAGGTGGCCATGGGATCTTTGTAATACAAAGACGCAATCCCATTGAGTTTGGGCTCGTTTGATTCGTCTGTACATGGACTTTAGTGCTGAATATTTACCAAACTCTGATGATGGAGCAGGAAGGTAGCCATGGGATATTTGTAATACAATTAAGCAATCCCATCGAGTTTGGGCGCGTTTCAGTCATCTTTACATAGACTTTGGTGCTGGATGATTTCCATGGTCTAATGATGGAGCCGGAAGGTAACCCAATCTCATCGAATTTAGGGTCGTTTGGTTGGTCTTTACATTGTCTTTAGACCTTGGTACTGGATGTTTGCCAGGGTCTGATGATGGAGCAGGAAGGTGGCCATGGCATATTTGTAATACAAAGACACAATCCCATTGAGTTTGGGCTCGTTTGATTCGTCTTTACATGGACTTTAGTGCTGAATGTTTATCAAACTCTGATGATGGAGCAGGAAGGTGGCCATGGGTTCTTTGTAATACAATAACGCAATATCATCGTGTTTAGGCTCGTTTGTTTTGTCTTTGGTATTGGTTGATTTCCGGGATCTGATGATGGAACTGAAACGAACGTGTTTAGGCTAGTTAGTTGAAAACAAAAAAATACTTGAAATTTCCAGAAAGGTACAGGTCTACATTTCAGAATTGAGGCACGTTAGGAATGCCTCCCCATCATGTACCACCTACACTATCCTATGTACCTACTTACCACCTATTACTATTTTTATTAGTATACCACTAAAAGCAAAAAATATTCTTTTTTAAATAAAAAAAACAACTTCAAAAAACACTAAGGAACTAAAAAACAAAAAATAATGGTTTTGGAGCAAACATTTTTGATGTCGGTGCCAAGCCCTTACGCAAAAAGTTACTAAATTGCAAACTACCTATTCTATCAACAACGAAAGTTATATAAAAATGTGTAGAGGTTTTATAGTCAGATCAGAAATACTTGGCTTGGCACCGACTCCAAAAATGTTTGCTCCAAAACCAATTATTCCTTCACCGCTTAGCACACGTTCATAAGCATTTTATAAGAACATTACTCCGAATAGTGATGATAAGAGCTATTTCAGACTATCGTTTTATACGCGCGCATATCCAAGCTCGTTTTTAGGCGGCGATAGCCGAGTGGATATACCAACAGACTGCATGGGCAGAGGGTATCGGGTTCGAATCCACGGCGCGCACCAATGACTTTTCGGAGTTATGTGCGTATTGAATGGTTAATAATTATCGCTTGTCCCGTGCCTCGGAGAGCACGTTAAGCCGTCGATCCCGGTTGTCATGAAGATCTTTGACAGTCGTTACAGGGCGTCAGTACCTTCTAAATAAACTGACACTAGTCTAAACCATGGAATATCGCTATCCCTACGGGTTGTGGAGGTCAGACAGGCAGTTGCTCTGTGGAAAAGCTAATATTCAGCCAAATCCGGTTAGACTAGAAAGCGGACCCCAGATTGAAACTGGAATAACGCTAAGAGGATGATGATGATATCCAAGCTCGTTTTGGAAGCGCGTGCACACGCGAAACTCGACGAGCATTGACGCGCTTCTAAGCTCGTATAAGCGCGAGCCATCATAATCCATGTTTATACTGACATGATTATCACGACCGTTTCGAGTGAACACGCCTAAACATGCCCGTGAGTCCGGTTTTTTGAAGCGCGTGATGTAGCGAGCATGTTAGCGCGTATGATGAAACAACCGTATACGCGCAGAAAAATACGCTAATTTGAAACCTAATTTATGGTGTTGTGTAAATGTAGTAGAATATTATTATATTTCCAAATATCAGTGGTACGCAACGTGAATTTGTACGTTTTACCCTCTACTTAGCAGTCTGTTAGTTTTTCCACTAGGACATTGCTGCGACTGGACCTACCTACTTTTAGATTGTTTTTATTACAAATACACACAATGTTAAAAGTTACTTTAACGTAAACATAATTTAATTATTGATATGAATGAGTCGGATAGCACAAGTCTTATTTATAGTTAAAAGGACACTTCAACCGCTAGATTAAGTAAAATTAATAAAGAATGTTTACGTAAATATTTTCTTTTTATACTTACTATTTATAATTTTATTGTACTCTTTATGCTAGCATTCACATTTTCTACTGTTCAAACATTTTTTTTTTCTATTCACGTTGCACTTTTCTATTCACTTTTTACTAGTCAACTCATGACTCTCTTCTATTTAACCGATATTTCACATTAAGAAAAGATCGATACTCATGTCTTAGCACGCAAGTTACAAAAAAATATTGTCGTGTAGGGAAAATTATGATCGGTATTGATAACTGTTATTTTCATGGGTCATTACACAGAGCAAGCTTGTACCGAATACGCAATTAGCAAGATACTGAGGGAGGGAGTTTATGATGCGAATTGGTCGCGGCGTGTGTGATTTTTCCGCACTAAATGAAAATAATTAAGGCGTTAGTTGATAAGGTAGATTGATTGGCGTAATAGGTTGGAAAATGCAAGCAACGCTTGCAAAGGCCACTACTTTGAGTGATTACAGCGCTACGCTGCTGCGGATGACACGTAAAGCCGTTGGTCCCGGTTTATATCTCTGAACAAGAATTTTTAAGTCATGTCAGAGGCCAGTGGGCGATCTGTAAACTCCAATACCAGAGTTTGGCACACATTACCTCTAAAAAGTAAAAAATGAAAACAAGAATTTCTCCAAGTTAACCAGAATATTAGTCCATAAATATCGATAAGGTTGCTTTTGTCTTCTTCTTCTGCCAGCCCTATTGCCTTATTACTTGAGGCCGCCGCTTAATGTCTTTCTCTACCATTCACCACTGGTTCGGCGTTACACCGAAACCGTAGGTTCTAGGCGATTTGGAGAAGGATTAATGGACTGTATCTAAAGGACGGCGAGTTCTGCTCGCCTAGAAGGGATAAGGGAAGAGGATTGTGAGTGGATATAGGATATTCTAAGGATGTTGAAGGATGAGGGGCACCTACCTTGTACGTCCTTCCTCTTTCCTAGCAAATGGCAGCCTCCTGGTGTCTTCGAGAATCCTGAAGCTGTTTGAATCACTCCACTACACAAATCACTTTCACTCGCGGGCGGTTTTAGTATAAAGCGGGAACGGTAAAATTATAGCGGTGCGGTGCGGTATGGCGGACACGTTCTTGGGCTTCTCGAAAGTTCTGGCTGTCTCTCGCGTCGAAGATCGCGGCGACCAATCCACGAAAGGCGTGCCCCTTCCAGGGAATGGGATAGACAGGGATAGAAACAAAAGGCATCGCTCGCATTGGCCAAGCAGCGACGAACCATTGACGTTGATGTGATTAGTTTCGATGGAAAGGTAGATGGCGCTACCATATCCCCCCGGCCCTAAAGGGTTGCCTTTAAAAGAAATGGAATTGAACTTAGCTATGTTGGGTGTACTACCGCATAACCCATCAATAGGCTAAGACAGCGATATGATAATAAAATTAATCTAAATTAACTTTAGCGAAAACTACAAACGCAACAACAGCGAAAACTACTAAATAAATACTTAAACTAAGAGGTAGATCCAACTTCAGGCTAGATCTCACTGAGTTGGAAGCAGACAGAGACGTACAACAGGGCGCACGTAGCTCCCCTTAGCGGTTTTCACGGTAACAACGCGGGTTGTACCGTCCTTGGAAGCATGCAATTTCTCTACGATGGCTAACGGCCATGAAAGCGGCGTAGCATTATCATGTATTATGACGACCAACGTACCCTCCTGTATAGGGGATGCAGGACTATTCCACTTGGATCTAGCCTGAAGCTGGTGTAGATATTCCGCACGCCAGCGCCGCCAGAACGACTGCACGAGTTTATCCAGCAGAGTATGTCTCTGGAACAAGCTTGAAGAGTCTGCTTCAGGAGCCGGAAATGACGATAATGGCACTGTGTTCAGAAAATGTGCAGGGCTTAACGCGGATGGTTCTGCAGGGTCACTACTCAATGCAGTGAGCGGACGCGAGTTGATCAGTGCCTCGACTTGTGCAAGGACAGTTAAAAGCTCTTCGTAAGAGAGGATCTGTTGACCTATAACTTTAAAGAGATGCGTTTTAATTACTTTGACCATGCTTTCCCAACATCCACCGAAATGTGATGATGCTGGTGGAATAAACTTCCAGTCAATATGATTTATGGAAAGTTCTTCCTGAAGACGAGTACGATATTCTTCCCTGAGAAACTTATAAAGGTCGCGTAAATAAGAGCTTGCGCCCACAAAACAAGTGCCGTTATCCGTGTACAAACACTGTATAAGGCCGCGCGGTGAGAGAAATCGTTTAAGGGCTGCCAGGAATGACACCGTGCTTAAATCTGTCGCAACTTCAATAAATAATATGCGTAGCGCGCGTCGTTAAGCATGTAAAAATACATAGCCAGGCTTTACGGCTTTTAACACCTCGACCACGCACTGGCGTATACTGCAGTGGTTCTGCGTAATTACAACCGGTGTGCGTAAACGCTTTAGCAACCTGGTTGACGCGCTGGCTAGGGAGATCGGCCATATGAGGGAAAGTCGGACGCGGACGAAATTTGAAACAGACGTTACATTTATATATTCTGTGACAAATTATTCGTCGAGCGGCTAAAATCCAATACTTATGCCTAAGTAAGGACATAAGCAACTCTGGACCGGCATGGAGGTGCTTCTTGTGATAAAAATCAACAAGAAGGTCGACAACATGATCATGTCGCGGCAGAATGCAAGGATGTTTGTAGTTATAAGGTTCATCCGAATTTGACAGACGACCCCCAACGCGTATGACGCCGTGTTCATCGAGAAACGGCTTGAGTCTAAGGATAGCGGGAGAACAAGGTACATTGTCTTTTAAATTTTGAATGTCGTTACTAAAATGAACAGCCTGTACAGCTCGTAGTAACTTACATTCTGCGAATTTGATATCAGTACTTGATACAAAAGTCTCATTAGGTAGGTGCCTAAGAAACCTATAGACATAAACGATGGCGCGGAGTAACTTAGACCACGATGACATGCGTAGTGCGAGTGCATAGATGGGAGACTCCGCAACCTCAGCAATCACGGGATAAGAAACAGACTTCCGTTCGGGTACATCTTCGTCTTCTGCACTGTGGTCAAAGGGTTGCATGGGCCATTCTGACGGATCATGGGAAATCCAAGAAGGTCCACGATGCCACAATGGATGATGCAGAAGATTAAGTGGAGTGACACCACGAGACAAGCAATCTGCGGGGTTCTCAATACCCGCGACGTGATTGAAACAAGTAGCAGGAACCAGTTCAATCAATTTGCTAACGCGGTTGGCGACAAAAGTCTGCCAGCGACGAGGAGAAGAAAGAATCCAAGCGAGCACTACTTTGGAGTCGGAAAATGCGTATATTTTATTAATGGGGTAGTGGGGCAAAACTGTGTCTTGAACCTTGCGGAGCAACTGAGACAGCAGAAGGGCCGTGCACAACTCCAGTCTCGCAACCGAAATGATTTTAACAGGCGAGATCTTAGACTTGGCACAAACTAACTGCACCGAGTAGTTAGAACCAATGCGGACTTGCAGATATACGACTTCGCCGTAAGCACGCTCGCTGGCGTCAGCGAAACCTATTAAGTTGATGGTACATCCATCTACCAACTCAAGATGACGCGGAATAGTAGTTGATTGAGCGCGGTAAGCTCAATACAAAACTGGCCCCAAGCGGCGACAATATGGTCAGGGGGTGATTCATCCCACTCACACTTTGATAACCAAAGCTCTTTGATCGAGAGCTTGGCGAACAAAATTGTGGGAGCCACAAAACCCATTATGTCCCATAGTCGAGCCACTGTGGACAGCATAGTGCGTTTGGTGCACTTATCATCTGGCGGTGACACGTCAAACCGTAAACTATCACAGGATTTGTCCCAGCGTAAACCGAGAACCTTATGCGGTACAGACTTCTCAAACTCAATGTCTGGAGAAGCTTTATAAAAATTATATAATAAATGCTATTTCATTTCATTTCATTTCATTCATTTCATTTCTTTATGAGAATCTGGTATGCGTGCGAGAACCTCCTTAGAGTTACTTGTCCATTTGACAAGATCAATTTGGCCTCGCTTGAAAAGCTGAATAAGCTCTTCACAAAGCGAAATTGCTAGCGGAGCGGATATGACACTACAGGCAATGTCATCCATATACAAAGCGGAAGCGTAGTATAGTATAGTGTAGCGTAGCGTAGCTTAGCAAAGCATAGCGTAGCATAGCATAGCATAGCATGGCATAGCATAGCGTGGCATACGGTAGCATAGCATGGCATAGCATAGCATGGCGTAGCATAGCGTAGCATAGCATAGCATGGCGTAGCATAGCATAGCATAGCTAATTAGTGCTTTATCTTACACACAGTTTTAGCACCCACCTTGATCTCTTGAAGAACAGAACAACAACAAGACGTAATACAATGAGAAGTATGTAACGTAGGTACGGTACCCATAATCACATACCCAAATACCGTCTCAATAGCGGGCGGTAAATCATATCGCTCACTACGTACTATTTTAGTTAGTAGCAAGTGCGGAAATATTGAAGCTCCGATCAAAAGATCAATGCCTGCCGGATTCGCAAACTCCGCGTCTGCTAGCGGCAATGACTCGAGGTGAGTGAGTGATGCTACGTCTACATTAGCGTTCGGCAATGCGTCCGTGATACGCTCCACGATAGGCGAAGAAATGTTAAAATTAATGTCTCCATCAAAACGCGAATGTATTTTAATATCTACGGAACCCTTGCAATGTTTTTCTGATCCGCCTATCCCTTTGACGGTTGAGTTAGTATTTTTAAAGTTATTCCATAATCCGAGGCGTTTGAAGCATTCCGATGTTATAAGATTGGTCTGAGACGCGCTATCAAGTAGACAACGTACCTTGTGCGGCGACCCATTAACATCATAAACGATAACTTGCGCTGTTGCAAACAGAACAGTCTTAGACGTCATACACTGCGTTTTGGCCCTGCGCGGATCATTATAGATGCGCGAGTGCCATCCTCGCGTGCACGTCGCCCGCGCAATGAACGTCGTACACAACGATACTTCGCCCTGAGGCGTGGAGGGGGAAGTCACCGTGGCCTGCACTTGCGACGTAAGTGTGTCAAGGTTAGCGGCTTGGCTTGACAACGGGTTACCTTTATCGAAATGTAGCAATGAATGATGTTTTTGATTACATGAGCGACACTTTGTCTTACTAGAACAATTACTTGTTTTATGTTTTATGCTTAAGCAATTAATACAAGCTTTGTTATCTTTTACGCACTTGAAACGAGCAGTCGGATTTAGACTATTGAAGGCGGGACACTTATATAAATGGTCGTGCACTATATTACTGCACAGACACTTCTGTGAATTATTACTATTAGATTCCGAGCATGTTACGTGAGATTGTGGATTAAGGGCCGAGTTATAATTACTATTTCGCGATTTATTCAACCTTTGTTTGTTGCTGTTAGTGTTAGACGGGCTAGTTGAACTAGACTGTGAATTATGAAATATTCGACACTGCTCTTTGATGAACGAAATAAAACTATCTAGTGTAGGTATTTTATTATTGCGTTCCGTCATCTCGAAAGCACGAATTGTATCAGTGTCAAACTTTTTTAAAGCGAGTTGAAGCAACATAAAGTCGGAAAGATCTTCTAATTTTAAGTTCCTAAGAGAATTAACCGCGGTTACGAAGTTATCTATAAACAGCTGGAAATTCGAGACAGATGCGGCACCGGACAGTTTACGATTTAAAGCTTGGTCAAAGTAGGTAGACGCTAGGACGCGCGTGTCTTGATATCTGTCAAGTAGTGACTGAAATATGACCTGATAATTCTCAGCACTGGGTGTGACACCTGCAAATACGGACTAGGCCTTCGGTGACAGTTTACCTATTAAATAGTACAACCTGTCAGCATCTGTCAGAGAACCATTATCGTGCACTGTAGACTTAAAACTCGCATAGAATAACGGCCAATTTCGTATATCTCCGTCAAACGACATAATCTCGATTGGCGGTATATTCGGCTTGCGGGCCGCGGCAACAGGCTCTGCTGAACATTTACCCTCCAATTGCGATTGTATACGCTTAATAATACAATAAAGATCTTCGAATGAGGTGTACGCCTGATAATTCTGTTTTTCATCAGAGGATTGATAGAAAGTAATCTTGTGTTATAATCGTCTAACAACTTATGAAAATCTGTTCGAATATTATCCACTGTCATACAATAGCTAAGGAATGATTCCCTATTACTGTCAGACGCGGCTGCGGTCTTTGACTGCTCGTAAATGTTTTGAATGCGCTCAAATAAAATATTGCGTTTTGCTTCTAAGATTGTCATCTCTTTGTCTTCCGACACGCGTGACTTCTTTTGTTGTGACATGCTTACGTAAGTATAAGCTAATGAGACCGAAACAAAATAAGAATATCTAATGTACCTATTATTTTACCTAAGTAGGCTAAGTAGGCAACACTTTAGAGCTGTGGAATTAAAAGTTGCTCGAAACATAAGATTTACAAGACAACTATGATAGTTCCAGAAATAATAATTGAGTAAGTTGGTAGCTACATAAAAGTTTACCTACTGATGCGGGCGGAAAAAACCATGTGACGGTTATGTGAATAGACTAGGAGTATAGCTAAGTGCTATAACTGCCTAGGTTTAGCGATATAACGTATAAAAACGTAAATGATTCCCACTCGTATGAATCAAAAAAATGGTTCGGCGTTACACCGAAACCGTAGGTTCTAGGCGAGTTGGAGAAGGATTAATGGAATGTATCTAAAGGACGGCGAGTTCTGCTCGCCTAGAAGGGATAAAGGAAGAGGATTGTGAGTGTGTATAGGATATTCTAAGGATGTTGAAGGATGAGTGGCACCTACCTTGTACGTCAGTCCTCTTTCCTTGCAAATGGCAGCCTCCTGGTGTCTTCGAGAATCCTGAAGCTGTTTGAATCACTCCACTACACAAATCACTTTCACTCGCGGGCGGTTTTAGTATAAAGCGGGAGCGGTTAAATTATAGCGGTGCGGTGCGGTATGGCGGACACGTTCTTGGGCTTCTCGAAAGTTCTGGCTGTCTCTCGCGTCGAAGATCGCGGCGACCAATCCGCGAAAGGCGTGCCCCTTCCAGGGAATGGGATAGACAGGGATAGAAACAAAAGGCATCGCTCGAATAGGCCAAGCAGTGACGAACCATTGACGTTGATGTGATTAGTTTCGATGGAAAGGTAGATGGCGCTACCAACCACTATCAGACGTCATTTGAACATTCACCCCCCTTTCCTTCATATCATCTTTCATACGACCGTATACAATCCATTCATCTATTCCATGGTCTCCCTCTTGCTATAATACTATAATACTTTTGTCTTTATAAATAGGAAGTACTTTTATCCTGCAATGCAGACATCATATCTTATGCATTCATATTAGAACCAGACCCCTGTAATAACTCTAAGAAGACTACACGACATTCAAGTGTTGAATATAAACAAAACATATGGGCGTGTTATAAATGACTCCGACTGCGGGTAATATAGCAGCTAATGTGGTGAACGCGGTGTAATGTTGGAAATGTTCCGTGCTTGTACTATGGGTAAGACACTTAACTATTGGTGTGAAGTCAATACATTAGAATTTTTTTCATTAGAATTGCTAACATTTACAAATTTTGTTAGTATGATGGCATGTATATAGTTAAGTAATTGCTTTGTAAACAGTAAAGTAGACAATTCATTAAGAATATTTTCTGTATTGTGCAAATATGTATGTTTTATTTAAAATTAGGGGCAAGGGCAAGATCTGTGGCTTCTCTTGTTCTGCTCTTACTTTTCCATAAATGTTTTGATGTTTTCGGTTATCTACTTTTGACACAACAAATTGTTGATTACACGAAGTGTCATCTCGTGTGAAGTTTGAGCCCACGACATTTGGTGTAGTTGTGATCGGCGAAACAATCGCTCATTTTATTTAACATCAATTTCCGACTGCACGGTGGGCGAAGTGGCTTATGCGGCCGTCTTACTGCTTGACACTGGGCCGAGTGTTGTGGGTTTGATCCCCACACATGATAACACTTTGTGTAACTTACAAATTGTTGTCTCGAGTCTGGGTGAACTGGGTGGCTCAGGATAGGTTCCTATTGTGGGAGTGGTCTATAAAAACGATAAAATTGATTCACAAACATAAATTGATAAAGGAACCGAATGTATCAAAATTTCTTGTAAGTAATCGACAATTTTTAACCCATCAGATGAAAGTCAGGATGAAATGAAAAAAAAACCATAGTAGGAGTATAATAGTCAGTTTCACACGACCACTTTGCATACTGCGGGTTCATTAAAACCTAACGCCTAACGTTTTGTGAGGCAATTCGTTTAGGATGTATGTAATTGTGTGAAGTAACTGAGGACGTTTTGTAAGGAATACGTAATTCAGATTGTAAGGGGCTGGTGAGAAATAACAAAGTAGTATATTTAATGCATAATGAGAGTCTATAGCTCAGTAGAGAGACTGGTAGATTGCCATGTAGGAGCGTTCTGGTTCGCATCCGCGCGCACTACTGATGTTTTTAAGTAAAATATGGTCCAAATTGTTTGCTTTTTGCTCAATAACTTACCGGGATCGCTAGGATGATAATGTTACCTTTCACCAGAGTAACTTTATTTGCAAGAATCTTTGCTGCAGATTTAAATATTTACCTATTTTTATGACATTTGCTCAACAATTGGCAATAGTAGATTTATTACACTTTTTTTCAGGAAACGTAAGTTTATATGTTTGAAAAGTTGACGAATACTTTATCGGACACAGTTTGCTGCGAATGAGTACGTTAGCGTAGAGGATTTATCGTAGCACCTACAAGGCTACGACGATTGTAGCAACCTTCAAAAAAAGCTGTACGCGCGTAGAACCACTTTCATATACCCTTGCACAATTATTTGAAGATGAACGTACAAGTAACGAGTCAGGTGTTTCTTTACGTGAGCTCGTAACTCAAAGATATCGCTTATCGGCTACGATATGAAGTAATGATGTCATTGTATAGAAATGCGCAAACCGCATACGGGAACGTAAACTTCCTTGTATAGTAATTCTATTCACAAGATTTGTTTACTTAAGGGAAACAAGCAGGTAATATCTTCTTGGGCTTACGCAAATTTTGTTTAATTTTAGTTTAATTTCAAGCAGGTTATGTTTTCTTTCATTGTTATCTTATTTCCTATTAGCAACTATCTTCTGCATATAAAAGAATCTTGTGTTACTGATTGTCTGACAAACAATGCACAGCCAAATCTTTTGGCTACTATGATCTGAAATATGGCATGTATGTTCCCTGGGAACTGTGAGGTATACTAAAAAAGGGTTTTCCGAAATTCTCACGGGATCGGGAAGAAACAGTTCAATTAAGTAAGAATGTGCGAGCGTAGCTGTGGACATCCTCTAGTATATTATATTATAGAGTTTTGTGAGGCCGGGTAAAAGTTGGTATCGCTCTTACAAAAAAAAACTACAGAACAGATTTTTATGAAACATTACAGTAATAAAAAAACATTAAAGTAAAAAATTACTTTTTACACGTCCAAGATGCAGAAACACCTCAAGAAACTAATGAAACCGAGAGCATAAGCAGTCATACAGTGCGTACTTAAACAAGTTCGTCTCCAAGTTCTGCTCATCAAATATTCTGACAGAACCATCAAGTTTGCTAGCGAGTAAACAAGGACAGAATATTACGACTGTGTTTAACTCGTCTCATAATACAATATATCTGAGTTTGTAACATTGTTAGGTTTACCACAATGCTTTAGTTAAACAGGAATGCAGTGTATAATGGGTAAAACGTGGTTTAAAGGTGTAGTTTAGTAGTGGTATTAGTTGGTTATTCCGGCGAGATTGTATAAAAAAAATATATTTTAGTTTTTATTTTTTATTTCGCCCGCGCGTCCCGTGTGGAAAAATAATATTATTTAAAATAACATGCATTAATAACTCAGTGGCATGCCATTAGAAAAGCCTAGCCGTGTACGCTCACACACATTTCGACATTTGATGAATTTTAGGTCCCACGTAATACAGGGCTTCCTTATTGCCGTTACTGGGCACATCACCAGACTCCGTGCTACAACTGTGAATTTGGAAAAACCCAGTAACACCTTTGCTTGACCCGGGAATTAAACCCGGGATCCCGATCAGCAGACGCATGCTCTATCCACTAGACCACGGAGGTTGTTTTTCACAGATCAGATTCCTGCCGTAAAACGCTTTTTTTATCCCATTCTTAAAAAATATCTTTACGTTATTATAAGCAATAGATAAATTCGTATAATTATGCGTTCATATTCATATTCCGCGTTCACACACAATTCTATTTTCTATTACCTAGCGGTCTTAACTCCAAATACCTTGTAATACTTGGTAATCCACGTTACAAGTCCGTGCCATAGTTAAATATGGGCAGAATGTACGCCCACGTCTGGGGAAAAGGTCGAAGGCAATACGTGATGTTACTGTAACATTTATGAATGATTGCCAAACCCTTAAAGACCGTTTTCACTTGTTAAGAACCTGCCGCGTTTTATTTGTCGTTTTAGTCTAATGAGCTACGAACCATAACGCGGTTTGATAAGCAATTAAGGTTGTAAGTAAAGGTAAAGCCTAGATAATAAGGTTATTTTTTTGACGATGGTATTGCTGAGATTTCGCACGAATTGTTACACAATTGAATGTTGGCTTTAGAGGGTTCACGTGATTGCCGAAATTTACTTACTACTCAAGCCAAAACATTCTGTTCAATAATTTACTTTTCTTGTACACCAATTCAATACTTGTTGTGTGTCTGTTTAATTGTTTTATCCCACTGTTGAATAAAAGCCTCTTCTCACCATGACACCATGAGAAAAGGATCATGGGCAAAAATGTAAGAAGCCTGGGCTCACCCGCCAACAGAGATGAGATTACTTTGAATATACTTGTAAAGCACTAAATATAAACATATAAACTCATTTTTGCGAAGAATCCATGGGGTTATTTTGCTATAAATATTTTCTCCTACAATAAATAAACTATAATCCTGCAAAGTAATGCTGTTATGGCATTGTAGTTTTTGTTGTTTGATATCTTTAACTAGTTTCAATTCCAGGTGCAAAGAATACATACAAAATAAAACAGCTGCTAACAGTTAAAATATTTTTATTAACATTTCAATCAATATCAATAATAATGTGACTGTGACTGCCTCCGCGGTCCAGTGGATAGCGTGTGCGACTGCTGATCGGAGGTCCCGGGTTCGATTCCCGGGTCGGGCAAAAGTGTTACTGGGTTTTTCCGAATACTCAGTAGCAGCCTGGAGTCTGGTGACGTGCCCGGTAACGGCAATAGGCTCGCCCCCTATTACGTGGGACCTAAAAATTCATGGCGACATATGGGTGTAATATTAACACCTCTGCCTACCTCTTTGGGGATACAGGAATGAGACTATAAAGAAACAATAATAATATCGTTTAGGTGACCTGTCGGTGAATTAAATTGTATGAGCCGAGAGGATACACGAAAACATCCAGCTAACACCGTGAGAATCACGAGTCGACATAATAGATGTAATATTAATTGCATTAGTTTTTAAAAGAGAACCTCTGTGGAATCCAACTAATGAACTCCATAAAAATACAGTCGCAACAATTTCACCATTGTTTATACAGAACATTTTATTCATAATTACTTGACCATGACCTATTTATGTCATGAACGCAAAATGATGGATACGGGCGTGAAATGGTATATTTATAGACGAATTTTCTGTAAGAAGTAGTGTTAATACTATGTTTAAAAGCGAGCAAATGAACAACGCACCTAGCAACCCACCACGCAAACCACCTCTCAGTGCGGCCACCGTGTATCCCAGCAAGTAGCCAGAATGCAAGCCACTAGGCTCTAGGCGCTAAGCAAGCCGCCTGCCTGTGCGGAGGTACGCTAAGCGATAACAATTGATGTGATACGCACTCAACTTCGAAAAGTCAGTGATGCGCGCCGTGGGTTCTAACGCTCTCCGCTAAGCTATCTCTGTTTAATAATCGTATCAAGTATAAGCTGATATTATTATTTCCATACAAGTGAAGACGGTCCTTTAGAATATATTCTTCGCTCCTTATAACACCCACGTAAAACTATGAATCAATTTTTATCTTACGGTTCTCGCACGCTTAATCCGCTCTCGGGCAAACTTGGGAGGACGAGGGCTACCGTCAACGGCGGACGTACTCTAATATGTACCACCAAAGGTATTATTGGAAAGTAGACTTGTCTTGATTTTAGTCTTAAAATGAAAATAGGCTTGATTTTTTCTGCACATCGACTGCACGTGTAGTTGAGTAGTGTAAGCATTCACCACACTGTTAAAAACAACACTGAGAGATATCCTCCTCAAATTGAAAGAAAGAAGAAAGAAAGGAAAAGCATTTATTTGGAATGAATATTGACACATACAATATTGCGGACAAAAGAAGAAACAAAGAAACAGAATATTAAAATTGATAGAATTACAATAGAATTAAGATATAAAATTACAATAGAATTATAAATTAAAACCATGGATAATTATGGCGTTGTGTTGATCCATCTAGCTAGCTAACATTTAAGGTGAACTGTGAAAACGTTGCGAAAAACGTTTCTAGTCGAAATAACCTACTCCACCGTTTGGCAAATTCAAAATGGGGAGCCGCGCCCTCGATTTTACGACCACAGGACTAGCGTTGTGTTTTTCTACGGATGAATATGCGTGCCCTGTATGGCATCGATCAGCACACGCCAAAAAAGTGGATATAGCACTCAACAACACGTGCCGGAAAATAACAAGATGTCTGAAACCTACTCCGGTAAAGATGTTATATCCACTGGCAGGCATTGCCCCACCAGCTATCCGCAGAGAAGTAGCTACTGGGCTTGAAAAGTGGAAACAGGAAACTGATCCAAGACATCCATTATATGGCCAAAACCCAACAGCCAAAAGACTAAAAAGTCGGAACAGTTTTCTCCACACCATATCCACTAGAGCTAGCAACGCTTCTAAGGATAGAATCAACTTGTGGCGCGACAAAGTTTCCACATCATCCCCACCTTCATTCCACCGACAGAAAAGTTACCTCCAGGATATAAACTTCCTTGGCCAACTTGGAAGGCACTCAACAGGCTGCGCACCCAGGTCGGCAGATCCAAAGATAATCTGTCAAGGTGGGGCTATATCCACCCAAACGAAAATAAGTGCGACTGCGGCGTATCACCACAGACAATGAGCCATATGTTGACGTGCACCACAAGCCCAGACTCGTGCACACTTGACGACACGTATCAAGCAAGGACAAATGCGATACGCGTTGCCGAGTACTGGGCTAAAACGGTATGAAAAGTGTTGCCATCGACACGGAAAGAAGATGGATAATTATAATTACTTCATTACATAATAAAATAAAGAAAAAGAAATCTATATATATATATATATTTAAATAGTTAAAACATTGTAATTTGAGATATGGATACGCTAATAAATTAAATTACATTAATAAAATTGCTGTGTCGCTTTTCACCAAAAAGGAAACTAGTTCAGCATATGCCACGCTTAAAAGCCTGGCGCTGATTTTCAACTAGTTTCACTTGTGATAGCACGGATACTGTCATCGAACATATGAGCGAAAACAAAACAATGGAATGACATAACAGCATGCAATAATAATACTAGAATTAATTTACTTTTTTAATTTACACAAAAAGTAAATTAAATATAAAAAGGAAACTATTCAATATCGTATTATTTAAAATAAGGTTGTATATGGCAATTTATAATTTTTCGTCTAGGGTCTGGTCGGCTTACCTCAATTATATGAAAGAGGCATTCAGATTAATCATGTCCCACTTTCGCTGCGCCTCCAGTAAATATTGCTTGAAGCGAATTCTAAATGTTTTAATTGACGAGACATTACGTAAAGGAGGTGGTATATTATTCCAGCATTTGGATGCCGCGTAGCGGAAATTTCCTCTGAATGCCTCTGACCTATGTGGCTTTATAGCCAGTTGTTTTGAACATTGTCTGCTGGGACGATCACTACTACCTGCCACCCAGTTCAACTTTTCATATAAGTAAAATGGTTGCCGCGATTTAATCACACCAAAAAGCAGACAAGCTAAGTGCAATTTTCGACGGGATTTCATTTTCAGTATAGAGTTTCTATTCAAGAAAGGAGTCACATGGCACCTGCACGGCACCGCAAAACAAAAACGGGCACAAGCGTTCTGCACTCTATGCACTTGGCGTTCAGTGCGTGCTAACAGTCTTGGTCCATACACCGAATCGGCGTAGTTAAGCTTACTTTAAACTAAAGCCTCTACTAGCTGAACACGCAGTTCCTCAGAGAGGAAGGGACGCAGTTTATACAAAAGTCTCAAACGATATAAGGAGTTTCTAACTGCGTCACCAACCGCCTTTTCAAAACGTAGGGAAGAATCGAAGGTCAGGCCGAGATTACGAGCTTCATGCACTTGTTCCAACGGGATACCTTGTAACATGACACTTGATGTTGAATGTAACACGTTAAATCCAGTCTTGGTACCAAATATCATGAACTTTGTTTTTGTAAGATTTAACAACAAACAGTTCAGCTCCGACCAGGTAACGAGTCTCTCCAAGTCGTCATTTAGGTTTTTATTGCTCTTTCATAATCAGAAGGTTTGAATGACAGATAAATTTAAACGTCATCTGCATATATATTATGGTAGTTGCATTTTGTAATGCAGTCCCTCATATCAGTGCAATAAAGGGCAAAAAGTATGGGTCCCAGTATATATCCTTGCGGCACACCTCTAGTTAATGAGGCAGGTGCCGAGTTTAGTATGGTACCGTCCGATGTTTTCAGCTCAACGAATTGCGATCTATTTGATAAATAGCTGTGAAACCACTTCAGAGCGTTATTGTCAAATCCATAGAAGCTCAATTTTGATAATAATATATCCAAATTTATGGCGTCAAATGCGCGAGAATAATCTAATAAGACTAAAATTGTGCACATGCCTTGGTCGTGGGCTAGCAGAATATTGTCGGTGACATCCAATAATGCCGTAGTTGTGCTGCGAAACTGTCGAAATCCCGATTGCAATGAGGGCAATATTTAATTATTTTCTAAGTATTTGGTAAGTTGCTGGCATACAGCTTTTTCCAAAACTTTGGACAGACAGGGAAGGATACTTATCGGCCGTAAATCATGTATGTTGATTGGGTTTGACTTTTTCGGTAGCGGTTTGACGATGGCAACTTTCCATACGTCAGGGACGGCTGATGATACAATAGAACGATTTATGATAGCTGTTATGGTTTCAAGGGAGTATGATAGTGTTAAATTGATCATCCTAAGGCTAATGTTGTCAATACCTTGAGCGTTCGACTTCAGCCCGCTTATGATACGTGAGACAACGCTCTGGTCTATAGTTTTAAGCGTAAATACTGCGTCGCTGAAACGGTGATATTCAAAAAATGTCAAATGGGAGATATGTGTATAAGAGTTACCTGGAGTGCTTAGAAAATAATCATTTATGCTATTAGGATCATTAAAGTGACTAGGAAGATAGGAGTCCCGCTTTGGAGGTAAAATGTTATTTTTCAAATTTTTCCATAGTAATTTGGAACGCTTAATTTCATTATTTATTTTGTACTTAAAGTAGGCAGCTTTTTCATTGTATAGAGCTATGTTTACAGTGGATTTTAATTGTTTATAAAACGATTTGCTCTGTTCCGTTTTTAATTTACGAAACTTAGCCAATGCGCCGTCCCTAAGTCGCATCATAACTTTAATGGTGTCCGTTATAACGGGTATGAGCGTTCTTTGAACACACAAGTCTTGATAGGAGCGTGGATATACAATATTCTGATTACTGCGCTATTAAGATTGCTCACCATGTCATTTACATCTGTAAGAGCCGATACAAGATCCCAACGTATGTTACCCAGATCTATATGCATCTTTTTGGGACAGATATCAAAAGCACGGTTCCTGCAGGTTATGGAGAGTGATTTCTGTTTCACTATGTCAAATTTACAACATATATAGGAATGACTATTAATAGATTTATAAGGTTCAGCCTTTACATTTTTTACCATCAGGTCGCTACATACCAAATCGATCAACGTTTCGCTATTCTCAGTAAAATGTGTAGGAAAAGACACAAGTTGTTTCAAACTCACACTGTTTAGAAAGTGGTAAACTTTTTTTGTTTTGGAATCATCGATATTTAATAAATTAACGTTAAAATCGCCCAATAACACAAAATTATCGCAATTACCTAAAGTGCTCAATGTAAGGCTGACTGCGTCTAAGAAAAGGTCAAGATTAAGCCAGGGGGGTCGATAAGCCGTACCTATGGCCACTTTCCTTCCATGCACTGTGAGGGAGAGCCACATTTGCTCCACGGAATCGAACCGAGGATCACGCACAGTTGCACAAGTGCGCACGCTTACGCCGTGCCTGATATAAAAGCCAACGCCGCCACCGTGATCGCCACGAACACTCACGGGACGCGGCAGGTGACGCAGGCGATACCCGGGCAGTACAGGCGCGCGCGACTCTTCATCAAACCTAAGCCATGTCTCGTTTATCACCAAGATATCGACAGGTTGACGTTCTATTAAGGCCACAAGATCCTCATGGTTCGTACCCAGTGATCCTACGTTCAATAAACCAACGCTGACAAATTTACTTACAACCATCATTATAAATACGCAAACACTTATTTGTATTACAGTTGAAAACCGGTTTGCAGACAATTAATGATCGTCCACAACATACATTCAATGACACGCTGTGTATAATAACAATTCCATTCATTAAACACATAACAGAACATAGAAGATTATTTATGTTTAAGTAAAAGCATAAAACCTTAATGCATAATTTGATACGAAACTTTAGGTATAAATTACTTGAGTTTAATATTAACTGTACGGTTCTTTTTATACATGAACAAAGTAAGTTTAGGTTTAAAAATGTTGAGTATATAAGATTTGTAGTTATAATTATGCTGAGAAGAGACTCATAGGAAAAATGTAACGGACGTAGTACATAAACAACGTAGTACAGATAAAAACAAGTGAGAATAAAAATAACAACACAAAGGGCAACATAAGTATTATAGGTAAACATATAGATTAGAAAGGCCAGTAAGATAGTTTTATATAAATCGTCTTTGCTTTTGAATTTAAAAGTAATAATTAAGAAGTCAAAACAAACACAAAACATAGTAGAACTAATTACTTCCCAAAATTTTTTTGGATATCGCTTTTATAAATGCGACGCGTTGCCGCCCCATCTTCCTTCTTAACAAACACCTTACCTTCCTTAAACCATACATATCTCCACTGAGAGCGACGCCCTGCTTCTCAAGCCCGTTGAAACAGCTGATTGTTTGCGCGCGTAAGTCTCTCGTTTATGTATATACGACGTTGTGAGCCACGCATATCGATAAAATTGCTGTTTTGAGTCTGGGTGTATTTTTGTCCGTTGGTTGAATGTAAGTAAATTTTCCTGCGACACACCACTGCTTCTTAGTGCAGAAGTTTTCTTAAAAATTTTGAATGACTACTTCTGTAGATACCTACAACGTTAATATTATACAGCTAAGACTTTAACTTACACGTAAACTATTTTGTTAATTTTGTTATTTAAGTCTTGTTTAAAAAATAGTACGTGTTGAAATATGGCAAATTCAAACTAAGTAGGTAAGCAAGCTCTTTACTCAACTACACGTTTATCTACTACTACACTTTAACACTTTGGGTGATAAATTGTTGTTTCGAATTTGGGTGTTAATTATGTCCGTTGGTTGTATGTTTGTAAAGTCCACCGCGACACAGGATTTATTCTTAGTGCAGAAGGTGTCTTTAAAAAAAGTATCCGTGCTTTAAAAACTTACAAAACATCATAATTTATCATACTGTGGTAAAGTCTAATATAACTTTCACCAAAATAGTGTGATGTAGAAAAGTTTCATGACACGCAAAATTGATTTCCCGAAGGTGTAACCTTCAAACGAGTTTTTAATATGCGGCCCTTCAAAGTGAGAGCCTACGTCACATTTGCATAAAGTTGATATACGATGGGCTTTCATATTGTGGACCAAGTTGAAGAACTTTGTTGATAAATTGAATTTTAGCGGTTGATGAAGGAATACAAGAATTCAGAAGTGGGTGGTATGTAGGTAACAATGTTATAGAATTTGTCTTGCTGGTTTCAGCTCGCGATGTTTTCTGTATGTCGGTAAGTTTGAACATTGTTAATCTAATCCTTTCCATGACAAACCATCGTTACACTCACTGTATCATCAAAATTTTTCTAACTCTTACGGTTTTGGAGTAAATACAATGACGAAAATATAGATAAAATATTTGCTGCAATATAGCATATACCTATCTACATATGCAATCACTTACACTCTCGCGAGTGAAACCGCGGTTAAAGTCTAGAGCACAATAATACGAATGATATATGCAATCGCGGATAACCAACGTACGTATATAATGCGGCGTAGTATTAACCGCTAAACCGCGCGTCGGAGGAGCTAACTAACTGGCTAACCAACCGCGTATTATTGGAAATTTCTGGGCATTCCTTGTGTAGTGTACTAGTGTGCCCTCATAAATATGGTAATAGTAGATATATCGCATTATATTCAGTATCTTTATTTTATTACTACTTATAACAAATGCGAAAGTTAGTAAAATATTTGTGGACACCTTTTTTATTCTTTTTCGTGTGTGTCTTAGGCCAACTCTGGTGTCTGGAGTTTTCAGGCCGCCCCAACGCCACCGATGTGGCCTAACAGTTCTTGTCCTCAGACAAGAACCGCTACCGGCAGCTCTACCTGCCCTCTGAAGCAAGTTAGCGCTTTGAAATAAATGCCACACACACACATCGAAATGGTGGCCTATGCAAGCGTTGGTTTACTTTGCGTAACAATTAAGAACGGTAAGTCAAGTCACACTATGAATTAAATGAAACTTTAGTTTCAAAGGGTTGCCAAAACATATAACACATACAATTAGGTAGTTTTGAACGCAAATAACTTAACATTTAGTCTTAAATAAATCTTTTATTCCTCGTCTTTTATTACTCGAGCAAAGAAAAGTAAATCTTAATGTATATAGAACGAAGCAGTGCAAGTAAGACATTGTTCAAAGTTCCACTATAGTTATTCTAGTCAATGCGCGTACGTTTAAATAAATCTTCGCTGTAAGCACCACTATGGAACGTGAACGATTCCTACAATGTTAGAGTGACGACACACGATCCTTGCGAGGCGCCAGTGATGTTTATTATTGCTTGCTAAACGGTGGAGGATATCGTCAGGAAACATGTAGGTATATCTGGAAGTGCTGGTTTTGAAAGTTATGTGAAGTCTGACAGCCCGCACTAGCCAGAGTGATGGACTATGGCCTTAATTCCATAGTCCATTGACCTTCTCATAGTGAGAAGCGACCTATATCCAGCAGTGGAACGTTTATATGAAAGGCGGATAATGATGATACAAAGTATCTTCTTGGGTTTACGCAAATGTTTGCGCATTGAAATTAAGGACACGTTTACGCATGTATCAAAAAACCACATATTTCCGGTACATTTTACGTCAATTTTAGATAATAACTAATAAAACTAATGATGACGATAAATTGATTACTTTTTATCTATAAATCAATCTGAAAATAAATAAAAAATATTTAATTATTATTAATGTAAAATTGATTCGAAACTGCCTCTTAAATCAAAAATAGGCATATACTGCTATTCAATTGTTTTTTTTTCATTTATTTAATGGTACAATTTTCTCTCTATTTTTACATTTGTACTAAATATAGTCAACTCAAAAACAATCAGAAAATATTTTTCAAAATATTGTAAATTGACTCAAAAAAAGCAAAAAATCATCTTACATTTTTCTTCTATTTTGCTCACATACGTGTGTCTTAATGTGTGGCAATAAGGGTCGTTTTATTTAGCCACTTTCTTGATTTATATATCCAAATTCTGCAATGAAATCTCAGTCTGCGCTTGAGCGCCGTCGAGAGTGGATTCTATGTCGCTTGTCGCTGCAGCCCGAAGTCGAAAAAAGCAATATACGAATACAAAATATTCGCTAAAATCAATTTGATACTTCTCGTATTCTGTGCGAATTACGTACAAATAAGTTTCTTATTTTTTTTTATAAATGGACATTATTACTTTTTAGATATTATTTTGTTTCATACGTTGAAATCTGGTAAGATTATCTGGACTGATGGTATACCATCCCGTTCAAGTGTTGCGACTGGAACTCATAAAAGAGTAGACCTAGTTATGCCAAGTTGGGGCTCATTTTATTTGTTTTGGTGAGACCCTACCACTGGTACTAGTGAAGTAACCTTCCAAGGTTATTCGATGACTCTTATTGGTACTCATATATGTGAGTAGAGCTAGGCATGCCGAGTTTGGGCTCATTTTGTTTGTACATAAGAGACCCTACCACTGGAACTTATGAAGTAACCTTCCAGGGTTATTCGATGTCTCTTGCTGGTACTCATATGTGAGTAGAGCTAGGCATGCCGAGTTTGGGCTCATTTTGTTAGTACATAAGTGACCCTACCATTGGAACTAATGAAGTAACCTTCCAGGGTTATTCGATGACTCTTACTGGTACTCTTATGTAAGTAGAGCTAGGCATGCCGAGTTTGGGCTCATTTTGTTTGTACATAAGAGACCCTACCACTGGAACTTATGAAGTAACCTTCAACGGTTAATCGATGACTCTTGCTGGTACTCATATGTGAGTAGAGCTACGCATGCCGAGTTTGGGCTAATTTTGTTTGTACATAAGAGACCCTACCACTGGAACTAATGAAGTAACCTTCCAGGGTTATTCGACGACTCTTACTGGTCTAATCTTTTTGAATTTATTATAACTTAAATTTTGAATATTGTTTGGCACTTTATTGTAAAAGCGCACACATTGGCCTTGAAAAGATTTTTTTATTTTCTCTAGCCGGGTAGCCGGCACTACTAGCTTACTCTTATTTCTAGTATTCAAATTGTGGATATCACTTTTCTTTGAGTATGAGGCCTTGTTTTGGAATAAATATATTAGGTTGGAATAAGTGTACTGGCTTGCAACTGTTAAAATGTTTATTTCCTTGAATTTATTCCTTAACGAAGCCCCATAATCCAAATTATAAATTGCTCGAATAGCTCTTTTCTGCAGAACAAAGTTGGTCTGAATGTCGGCAGCATTTCCCCACAGGAGAATACCGTATGACATTATACTATAAAAATAGCTATGATATACAAGCCTGGCAGTGTCAATGTCAGTTAACTGGCGAACTTTCCTGACTGCGTATGCTGCAGAGCTGAGTCTATTCGACAATTTACTAATATGTGGTCCCCATTGCAGCTGAGAATCTAGTGTAATGCCTAAAAATTTGGTGTTATCCACAAGTTCCAACACATCATCCTTAACCTTTACTGAGGTGTTCACAAAACACCTTTGAGATGCAGCAATGTTTACATCGTCCATATCACTTTGCTGTCGTTTTAATTGTGTGTTGTAAATTAAGTGAGGTATCATCAGCAAACAGTACTATCCCGTGCTTGTCATTAACGAGGTGTGGTAAGTCATTAATATAAACTAAAAATAAAAAAGGACCGATGATTGAACCCTGTGGGACGCCCATTTTAACTACAGACCCATGCGAACGCGTCCCCTTGACATCAACTCTCTGAATCCTATTACTCAAATATGAAGTAAGAAGATGCAGAGCAGAACTAATTAAACCATAGTGATGTAATTTCCTGATCAATGTATCATGTTCTACACAATCAAAGGCCTTGCACAAATCACAGAAGACACCTAAAGCATCATATGAATCCTCCCAGGCATCAAAGATATGTTTTACAAGCTCAACACCGGCATCGGTCAGCGCCCCTTTATAAAACCAAATTGTTTAGAGTTAAGCTCGTTGTTATTAAAATAACTTTGCAGTTGGTCTAGTATCAATTCTTCGAAAATTTTGCTAAATGTGGGCAGCACAGAAATTGGCCTATAGTTGGTGGGGTCTGATGTGCTACCTGCTTTGTACAAAGGTATTACCTTGCTATCTTTCATAAGATCAGGAAATACACCACAGTCAATACACTTATTAAATATTAAAGCTAATCTGTTAGCAGCTAAAGCAATAATGGACTTGGTAATAGTAACGGAATTTCCCCACAAGTCTGCAGTCTTCTTTAAATTTATAGTATTAAAAGCTTTTATAACATCATTTGAATTTATATACTGAAATGAGAAATTACTATAGGTTGTACTCATGTTTTCTTTTAAAAGAGACTATATTTCCGCAAGTTACCGTACGTAGTACGTACCGCTGCCGCCGTGTCGCTGAAGTTACGCGATTTTGTACCTACTAATTTTGTAAACGCGTCCTTAAACTACGGATTTTATCGCGTTATATTGGTTTCACTAGTTATTACATTTAAATCGAATGATCTAGAAACTACATTTTTAATTTATTACTTTGCTTATTTCCAGCAGCACAATCCCAAGCGCTTTTTACTTTTATATTTTAAATATAATCGGAATTCTCCTAATGTTCTTTATGATACTTTAATTCTAATTATTTTTATTTAACTTAGCCGCTGTTGCGACAACGCAACGCACTAGCAACATCTGTAGACTGTATGGTCTCACTCTAACCGTGAGTTGAAATATGTTCTACAATTGCAGGTGTTCCTACTCCTACTTACCGCTATACATATAGCACTAGCTCGCTCGAGTTTTCAGACTAGACTTTATGTCACAATTAATTTAGTTTAAAAGCACGTTTAGCTCTTCCACTTTTCAAGTTGTTGAATGGTGTCTATTAGATAGAGGAAAGTAGGTGTTTGAAAACTTCTATGTGAATTATTTGCATGTAAATTTATTTATTTTTTATTTATAGTCTCACGCCTGTATCCCCGAAGGGGTAGGCAGAGGTGTAATATTACACCCACATTTCGCCATAATTTTTTTTTTAGGTCCCACGTAATAGGGGGCGAGCCTATTGCCGTACCGGGCACATTACCAGACTCCGTGCTGCTACTGAGAATTTCCTAACGGAAAACCCAACAACAGTTTGCCCAACCCGGGAATCGAACCCGAGACCTCCCAATCCCTTGCGCACATTTATGCCGCGCGAAGAGAGAAACAAAGTTTTAACCGGAAACTTTTGTAAGGTTTCATTTTCATGCCATTATGACTATATATAAACGGATATATACGAGGATGTTATAAATAATGCATAATGCATGTTTCGTTTTCTGTTTCTATTATAAGATCTTAACTTGTTCCTTGTCATTAGGAAATAAATAAATTAACATTCATAAACTATCGAAGATAAATAAAATTTATAAAGTTAACCTAATGTAAACAAAAGTATATTTTTTTAAGACAACTCCCGCAATAGGACTAAATCCTGTGTCGCAGGGGAGTTTATAAACATACAATTAACGGACAAAATGAACACCCAGACTCGAAACAACTACTTATAAATCACAGAAAGTGTTGACTCGTGTGGGAATCGAACCCACAACACTCGCGCAGTGTCAAGCGGCGAGACGGCCGCCTAAACCACTACGCCAACTGTGCAGTATAGAATAAGTACACACGGCTATACGTGAAGCTAGTCCCTTTGACCTTCGTACCGTTCTTAAGACTTGGGAAATTAGAATTAAAATCGAACTTCAGCTATAGGTATACGGGCTGTCGCTGTGTGTATAGTTGAATTTATGCTTGCATACTAAAGTATGTAAAATACTATATATTTTATACATACTAAATTCTTAATTATCGCTAGCCCCGTGCCTCGGAAAGCACGATAAAACTTCGGTCCCGGCCGTCATGAAGATCTTTGACAGTCGTTACGGGGAGTCAGTACCCTCAAGTAAACTGATACTAGTCTAAACCTTGGAATATGGCTATCCCTTTGAGTTGAGGAGGTCAGACGACAGTCGCTCGTCAAATCTGGTTAAACTACTAAGTGGACCCCGGCCTCCAAGGCGAGAATTCTTGGATGCAACTGGGATAACGCTAGGACGATGATGATCATGACTATACATACTGCTTCTTTTCCTTCTATAAGTTTCACTTAGACTGGAATATTAGTTCACTGATTGATGATTTTGAATCGTGGATTCAATTTGCAAGGTAATTTTCAGATGTCGATCAAAACGTTTTATTGTTTATTCCTTTTGTTTATGTAATAGATATACTTTGACCTGCCTGGACGCTTACACACAATCTTATCAAACTACTCTAAGATCCAATATCTGCATCAGAAACTATTATCGTCACTTCCGCAATACGTCTTTTACAATTGATACCCGACATTTAACTGTAGCATAGAACCTTCAATCAAAATTGTACATTTGTAAAAGCTACGTTAGACATGCCACACGTCAAACAAAACGTTTTATCGCCGTATTCATTGAAGGAAATCATCCATTACATAAGGCGAAGGATAGACAGTAAGTAAATGCTGTGATACATCAGTATCAATCAGAATATTTTTTTTATAGACTCACGCCTGTATCCCCGAAGGGGTAGGCAGAGGTGTAATATTACACCCACATTTCGCCATGAATTTTTAGGTCCCACGTAATAGGGGGCGAGCCTATTGCCGTACCGGGCACATTACCAGAATCCGTGCTGATACTGAGAATTTCCTAACGGAAAAACCTAATAACACTTTTGCCCGACCCGATAATAGAACCCAAGACCTAATCCCACGCGCACATTTATGCCGCGAGACCAACGAGGCAGTCAGAACGAGAATACTGATGATATATAAAGGCATTTATTTTATCACTTTGTTGCTTTCAGCGCAAAGTTACGGGCAGAACATGTAACTTGCACTGAAAGCAACATAATAACCAAATATGAAAAACCCGTATTTTTATTCCTAAGTGAAAGAAGACTCTCGGTTAAAAAAAATAATTAAACCCTTATTTCAACACTGTCAAGTCTTTGTATCGTTACAAAAAGTACAATTATATCGACGCCAGGTCTAATATAAAAAATACTCCTACGTATGCTAAAAATCGATATTGCCGTGTTTAGTGAAAACAAACAGTTTGCATTAATAATAGGTATTAGAAGGACTTGATTGCAGACCAGAGTACATACTTCTATGTCGTCGACCAAAGTATATACCAACTCGTACCTGCAGTAAAACACCATCACCATCTTCCACCAATAGACGTCCATTGCTAAACACGGCCTCCTGCAAGGCTCTCTGTATCGATCATCATCTACACCGTCATCATCTACTCTGATCTTGAACCATTTATGCGTTTCAAGCGATAAAACATAATTATATTCCTGATTTTTTTTTATCATCCCGCTTTCAACTGACATTGCTTTTTTCTGAAAAAATGCTTTTCATTTCAGAGCTAAATAAGTTTTTTTCACTGCCGTGCAACATTATACCGATGTAAAACTCTTAGTGCTAGCCTATCCTAAGGTGGTACAATCACAGGCGTGTTTTAGTAGAGCAGACAGAACGGAGACGAATGGACCCTCCGAGAATATAAATCAGTCAATTCTGTCTGTTTTACTTAGAGTTTCGGTTATACATGTGTTCGGAGGATCTCCTGCTGAATTTTAAGATATTTGAGGAAAACATTTGTCTCTACTAATATGTCAATCTTACGTAGTGTTACAAGGTGAAAGGAAGAGATTCTTCGTGTATCTAAAAGAACAGATGTTACAAGTAAACATTGGCGAGTACAAGTTGACGGAATACAGATAGCTTTCACTTCATTTTACTGCTAGAATTGCTCAAATACCGAATCAAATGTATATATTACTATTGTCCGCACATATTTATTGATTTAACCTGCGTTTGCCGATCCCGTGGCAATATCGAGAAATCCCTTCTTCGCACCTCTGCGCTCGCAAAGGACCATATGTGCTACATTTCAGCTTCTTGCACCCAATAGTTTCGTTGTCTGTCAGTCAGTCAGTAACTCAAGAATTTAATATTTATTTGTTATGATATTTGGTATATAAATCGCCATTTATCAATGAAATGCATGGAGAATTCCTTGAGACTGATCGTAAAATGTTAACAGAGAAATCACCATTACCTAGTTTACTCGACCATATTTTTATCACATACTAGAAGACGCCAGCAGCTACGCCTGCAATTTTTTTATATTTACCCGTTTTGGCCGATCCCGTGGGAATTTCGGGAAATCCCTTCTTAGTGCACCCCTACGGTCCCCAAGGAACATACATGCCAAAGAACAATGGTCACTTTGGCCTTTAGCACGTCTGATAATGAGTCCTATACCAAAAAAAAGTACATTTATTTTGATCAAAGCAAATACATATTTTTAGGACTTGGGAGAAAGAAATGATGTATTTACAGTTTATTTTTTAAACTGTACCCATAAACAAAAATAAAATGTTATGAACGCAGTCATAACCTTATTGTCAAAATATACGTTTCATTATACGATATTTATTTATTTATTTATTTATTTATTTATTTATTTATTGGAGGTCCAACAGCTTGTTATAATTTTATAATATTATTGAGTAAGCAACGGTTAGCCAATTACAGGCCCTCACGTATAACATTATATTAAAAATTACACACATTCTGAAATAAAAAAAATTAAAGTAACATAACATAGCATAATACAATTCTGTAAAGTAAAGTAACAGCCGATATGATAAATAAGAATTATTTATGTTATTAATATAATAATTATATTTTTTTTTAATGAAAAATCTAAGGTTTGACGTGAATGACAATGACGTGAAATGGAACGAATACGCCATTTCTGTATCTGTCACTGTTATACCCGGTACATCAACGTCATTCGTTCCTCGCTTGCTGTGAATTGAGTGTTTAAGTTTGTTTGTTAGAAGAACATGTTTTTCTACACACATATATTAGGTACCAGAATTGTTTAATTTACATATTTTTACGAATAAACTAAATAAAAACACAATTTAGTTCATAACCTCAAACATACTTTATAAAGAATAAAAAGGTATTCCCAAGTTTTTAAAATTCATATCTATACTAAAGTTAAATAAAGTAACATAAAAATATTGATAAATAACTATCACAGCAATAGACGTGAAAAAAAAAATCTGGTCCACCTTTGTATGGGAACCGACCATTGTTCTTTCAGCTTCCTGCGCCCAATAGTTTCGGCTGTAGCGTGTCTGTCAGTCAGTCAGTAACGCAAGGATTTTATATATTAAGATTTGAATCACCAATATCAAGATTTATTTAAAAAAACACAATTTTCAAACTTAAACTCCAGCAAAACTTTCGTAGAAAGCCAAATCACTAAAATTCAAAAAATACTTTCTCAGAATAATTTATTCAGCAGCAAAGTTGATGCTAAAATAATTATTTAAATTGCGAAAAGTGAATTTGAGCGTAACTCGAAGCTCAATAAACATGAAGTTTCCCAAGTTCAAATAGAAAATCTGTACTGAGAGCCCAATCGATCGTCGAACTTATACTAGTGAAGCAAAAAATAGATAAAAGAAAAACACTTATATTTACGAAGCTTAGATTCATTTTTCTAGTAACATTTACAATCCGTTTGACATAGGAAGTCTAGAGGACTAGAATTTTTGAAATAAACCTTATTTCTAACCAACATAGAGTACAATTTAAAATGGCAACGTACAGGAATGATGGGGATATTTTGAGTTGTAAATAAAAACTGTGCAATGAGTCGGGTGAACAATTCACTTCAGTAAGGGTTTTATATGTGTCTTATGTTCTGTTCATTGATTTATGAGTAACTTATTCATATGTCAACAAACATTATGTATTTATTAAAAGAATTTGTGTTTTATAATACGAGTCGGCCAGTCCGTTCTACCCAACCGATTTGCATGTTTTTTTTTTTAAATGAAAGCTCTCGCAGAATAGATTTGTCATCAAGCATTAGAAATTACCTAACTTGCACATTCATCAAATTATATGCAAAATCAATTTTCTCCCATACATTTTTTACGTTTTCGTAGCCATAGTCAATGACTTTTTGCTTCTATATCGGCCAGTTTCTGAATTGAGAATTTCGCGTTGAGAACAATTTAAACACTAATTATACACTACTTAATCAATTTTCTGTTTCACAAAAAATAGTTGACCACATTTTGAGTATTTGTGCTTGTAAAATCTAAAATTTGACACAACATAATTGATCAACTCATGATCAACTCCATATCAACTCTATATTCGCGTTTCTGAAAACATTTGACATTTGTCAAACCCTACTAAGCACTGATAAATTGATAAAAATTTACGGCTGGTTTTTGAATTGAGAATTTCAGCTTTCATTAGTTGAAAAGGAGATGGACAAAAATCATATGGGCCTGTGCCCCAGCAAGTACAGAGATGAAACATATATCATTTTAAAGAACAAGTCTTCTAGTTATGTAATAAGAAAGGCGCATTAAGCTAAGCAGCAGTGGTAAAAAGTTATTATGGTTGGAAATAAATTATTAATGACATATTTTTTGACAATATTTCAAAATGTATTGATATAATGTAATTAGTTATATAATTTATTTTAGTTTTCATGCATTTTATTGTCCTAAGTTTCTATTATTTATTTTTGGTCTTCGCTTGAGGACTCTCATCATATAAAATATAAGTATAATACTCTCGTCTAGAAGTAAACTATAACCGAAAAGGTGCGTACGTCGAAAGATAAGACCTCCGTAGTATTACTTTACTCTATGGATAAGACGATAAGTCAACATGTCAACTATTTTGACATTAGCTTGGTACCAGAGCTGCATTAAAATAACCCTGTTAGTCAGTGGATTTTGGACTATATTTTGAACCCATTTTTAATTTGATTTTATCATTCTTAAGATTACGCGTATTTTAACTCTTACAATAGGCTTGTGTCCTAAAATGTAATTGGCGATTGATTAGTTCCTTTATTAGATGTTAAACTGAAATAACTGATTTTTTTTTCAAAAATCGATCAGCAGAGTTACTAATTACGGCTTACTAAAAACCTTTTTGAATTTGACACGAAAACGCTGTAAACCATCATGGCGGTTGACTGATATCACAAAGTAGAAAACAAAACAAACCATGAATGAAGTCTGTTCTGATGTACCTACTTTTATTTTTTTATTTTCGATTTGACAGGTAGGAAGTTTGACCTTTTAGTTGTATTTTCTTGTTGTCAACAACATGAATGGCGGACGTACTGTTTGACGAAACGCTCACGTAGTGTTCACTGTCACAAGAATAAATATATTAATTTTAGTTTTAGAATCCTAAAAATAACATTAATCTTACCTTTTTATAATTAATAATAAACTTTATTGACATCTTAAATCATTCTTCTTCTTAGTCGTTACACTCTTGACAGAGTCGTCGTGGTCGTCATGTCCGGTCTGGTGGCAAGCTTGACAATCCGTCTCCACTCGTCCCTCATGGCAGCCTTTCTTGTGCACAGATGCAGGGGTGCGTCCACTGCTGCCTTGATTTGGTCAGTCCATCTTGTGGGGGATCTGCCGCGCGCTCTTTTACCTTCAACCCCGCCCTGCACCACAAGACGCTCGATAGAATCGTCGCTACGCCGCGATATGTGGCCGAAGAAAGTTAGAATGCGGCCTTTGACAATGGAGGATAGACGCTGTCGGATGTTCAGTTCTTCCAGTATGGATTTGTTGGTCCGAAATTCTGTCCACGATATTTTCAGCATCTTCCTCCAGCACCACATTTCCAAGGCGTCGATCTTTTTCTTTTCGCTCTCCCTAAGAGTCCACGTCTCCGCAGCATACAGGAAAATGGGGAAAATCAGGATTCTGACGAGTCGGGTCTTCGTGAATTTGGTGATATTTCGATTGCACCAAATCTTGTGCATTCGTTCCATCGCAGATCTAGCAATAGCCATACGTCGCCTGATTTCATCAACACAGCCACCCTCATTTGAAATCAAGGCTCCAAGATAGATATATGATGGTACTACTTTACAGTTCGCAATTTCCGTTACTTCCGGCGAGTTGTTTTGGGGGCGGTTGACAATCATCATCTTGGTTTTGTTACGGTTGATTTTTAAACCAAACTCAAGACTAAATCTCTCCATCCTGGACATAAGTTCTTCCAGTTGAGGAATAGAGGTCGCAAAAAGTGTTGTGTCATCAGCGTAACGTAAGTTTGAAATTTTTCGACCTCCCACCGCAATATCATCTGTCCAATCCTCAAGGGTGATTCTCATTATGAGCTCTGTGTAGACATTGAATAGCAGTGGAGAGATGACACACCCTTGGCGGACTCCGGCACTCGGATGAAAATCGCCAGAAAAAACATCGTCAGTTCGAACAGATGCAGTTCCAACCTCGTAAAGCTGTCGAAGCAAATGCACCAGATGTTTTGGTATTCCCATTTCTAGAAGCGTCTTCCACAACTTTGGCCACTTCACGGAGTCAAATGCTTTCGAGAAATCCACGAAACATATGAATGTCGGTTTGTTGAATTCTCTGGCCTTCTCAATTATCTGGCGCAAGATCAATATCTGTTCGCGGGTACCCTTCCCTTTTACGAAACCTGCCTGTTCAGGTGCAATTTCCCGGGACAAGTACGATTTGAGGCGTTCATTTAGTATGTGCAGTAATATTTTGCTAGAATGAGATATTAAAGCAATAAGTCGATAGTTGCCACACATTTTTGTAGACCTTTTTTTATGAAGCGGCACAAAGACCGTGTGAGCCCATTCTTGCGGCCAAGTACTCGTGTGCCATATTTTGTTACACAGGGTATGGAATATAGTGACGCCATATTCTCCCATCGCCCTTACAGTCTCAATAGGGATAGCGTCTCTCCCCGTGGCTTTCTTCAGTTTGAGGTGATTTATTGCAGCTCTCACTTCCTCTTTGAGTATGTCGGGTTCCCTATCTTCGCCTGTGGGTTCCGTTGCAGCAAAACAGAGTGACTGCGAATTTTTAAACAATGTTTGGCAGTATTCCTTCCACGTTTCAGAAATTGCATCTATTTCAGTCATTGTTTCACCTTGTGTGTTCTCGATAGCCCAAGTTTTGGAAGAAAGAGTCTTTGTAATAGAACGGATTTTTTGGTATAAGTCTCTCGATTCATGCTTGTTAGCATGGATTTCAATTTCTGCACACATGTTCTGCAGATACGCGTTACGATCTCGCCTGCAGCCCTTCTGTATGCGCGCAGACTTTTCGTTCAAGCTCTTTATGTTAGCTCCCGCTGCTTTCATCATCCGTCTTTCCTCCACGAGGGTGAGGGTGTTATCACTCATCCAGTGCTGCCGTTTATTTGTTTCTACCGGCATCCTCGACTCATCAATAGCAGTTTTTATTAATATTTTTGCTTGGTCCCACAGTTGATCTGGTGAAGCTGCTGTTGCATCAATATTTGTCCATCTAGTCCAGTTTTGTTCAAGAGCACTCGCAAACTTTAGACGATCCTTTGCCTCTAACCGCTTCTGCGTTGCTATGGTTTTAGCCGCCTTTAGTTTCAGCTGTACCTTCGAGATCAGAAGCTGGTGATCAGACCCACAGTCAGCCCCTGGCAGCGTATGAGCATTCCTGATAGCGGTTCTCCAGCGTGAACCAATAAGGATCGATTATCGATTTGATTTCGATAATTGCCATCTGGTGACGTCCAAGTATATAGTCTGCGGCGGTGATGTTGGAACCAGCTGTTTGCTATTATCATACCATTCTCATCAGCAAACTGCATCAGGCGTTCGCCCCTCTCATTGCGTTGTCCAAGTCCAAATCTGCCTGCGCAATGGCTACGCTGATCGGCATTTGACCCTATTTTAGCGTTAAAATCGCCCAGTATTAACAATAGCTCCCTTTTGGGCACTTTTTGGATGGTGTTTTCCAATGCTGTATAAAAAGCTTCAATACACGCTTCATTTGCAGAGCTGGTGGGTGCATAAGTCTGTATGATGTTCAAATTTACCGGGCTCGCCTTAAGTTTAATGCTCATTATTCGTTCGCTGACAGGTTCGTATCCAAGCACGCTGTTCCGTGAACTCTTTGGGAGAACGAAAGCTACTCCACTCGCGCTGTTGTTATCGCTTCCTGAGAAGTAGATTGCATGTGTGCCGGTAAGAAAATGACCGTTGCCCCTCCAGTGTGTCTCACTCAGACCACAAATCTTTAAGTCACATCGAGTGATTTCTCTCTCAAGGACTTCGAGTTTTCCCGGTTGTAAAAGTCCTCGAACATTCCATGTGCCTATCCGTTGGGTTTTTCGCATTTTCATTGAGATTCCAGTAGCTCGATTTCCATGTGGTGCCTGGTTTCCTACATTCACATGGCCGGTAGCCAATTTCACACCGTCTACCCCGGACGCAGTACGGCGCCGGTTGCTAAGCGGATCGCATGGCCACCCTTGTGTATTATGTTGTACCTTCATGACGACTATCTTGAGATTATCATAGTGTGATGGTTTCTCCTTGCCTTTCACACCGCAATACAGTAGCTGGGGTACAGCCACTGATATCCGAGCAGAAGTCCTAATGCAAAGCTCCTTCGCAGTTCTTCAGCCGGTACTGACGTCGCTGCTTCCCAACATCAGAGGAATGCTTATTTAATGGCGGCATTATCTCGCCATGTCACAAAGTCGTTTTTGGACACATGTAGCTTTTTATAGAAAGGTCTGCCCTACCATACCTTCCACCACGTCCTGGTAACTTTGCCGCTTCTCGGTCGGGGACTACTTATTTGATATTCGCAGCTAACCACCATATCTGATGGCCGTTCCACTATCCGCCACCTGTGGACCCCGCTGGTAGCCTGAAGCTCAGCCCCAGCTTCTTAAATCATAATGAATCTATAGATACTACAATCAAACCGATTTATTTTTAGTGGACACAAGCCTATTCTGTTGCTATATTTTTTTCCCTACACTAATCTTTTATCATTGTTACGTGGCAACATTATCGGTAGATTCAAACAAAGTCAAATAAAATGAAATCGCTTCAAATTCTTTTAAATTATTTTCTTTTCAGCGACTGCAATGGAATGTAAAAAGTACTTTAAAATTGCTTGTATGATTTATATATCTTATCTACAACCGCTTGTTTCTGGTCAACGTGGGGCACATTTTGTCCAAGTCCTTTCTGAACTAGTTGAAGTCAACTTAAGTTTTTTCTGTTGCACAGGTCAGAGTGAGATTTTTTCAAAGCACTTTCAACTGAATATTCTTCAAATCATGAATAACTCAAACCGAATAACACTAGTACGTTCCGATACAAGTAAAAAAACCGGTACTAACCATAAATTCGTATTAATTAACATTTTACAAAGAAGCACACTTGTCAGTTAATTATATTTATGCGGAAACAAATAAAAAGTCGAAATAAAGTTGTATTTAAAATTATTTCAACGATTATTTATTTAATTTTAATGAACTGTTTGTTGAATTTGTGCAATTCGGTATAGTGAAAACGGAACGTGTATGTTATGTCAAGTGTCAAAGTCAGTTTGTTTTATTTTTAATGTAAAATATTTGTGGCCAGGTATATTTGAGGTATATAGAATTATACCTCCATGGAGGCCACAGCGAAATTAATTGGATTGATTTAACACGGAAATCTCTTATTTATATTTTCTATCCCTTCTATTTGTTCCTAATAATGTTGTAATCTATTTGTTCCAAATATTGAATAGTCTTGGAACCTTTTTTCTATAAATTCTGTTTGACGACCTTCTTGTTGTGTAGACGTCAGTATGACGTAACCGCTGCTTGGCAACCGTAGTGTGGACAGTTTTACATACTGGCTGTCATATTGCTCGTGATCACGGGTTTTTATTAATTGATGTTTTATTAATTTCACATTTTGTTATTCATACTAAGAGCATATGCGGAGTAGCTTGAAGGAGGAAATAGGTACAGGAGATCCTACAGCGATTGATAACTTTGGATGCGGTTCTGTCTTTAAGAAATCTTTTCTTTCGTTTGAGACGAGAAAACGCTATCAGTTGGGCGATAGTATTTTAAGGTACTTACGTCTTTAATTCTGATAGGTAAATGTCGACAGCATCGAAGAGCCTGATGATTGTGATTGACATCGGCCATTTAAGCGCATCATCTTTATCAGCCTGCCGTAATCCACTTGTCCGATGGCACGCCACTATGCTCGATTTTTGGTTCTTCGTATCAAACCGCTGCCAGCTAAATAGGCTCGCCACCTATTACGTGGGATCAAAACACTCATGCAAGAAGTGGGCGTTTAATATGCCTCTGCCTACCCCTTCCGGGAAACAGGCGTGAGTCTATGTATGTATGTATGTATATATTAAAATCCATCCTAACCTACTGTGCCTAAACATGGTCCCTGACCGAGATTCAGAAGTCCAAGTTGAAGATTAGCCAAAGAGCCGTGGAGCGTTGCATTCTGGGTGTGAAGAGGACTGATCGCGTCGGAACTCTACGCTGCGCTCAAAAACGGGCTTAATGGACGTAGGAGAAAGAAACAACCGGACTAAAGTGGGACTGGGCCGGCCACGTCTGCCGGATGTACACGAAAAGGTGGGCTCATGCAGCTACCAATTGGACACCAAGCAGTCGGTGGCGAGGAAGACGTCCCAAACGGAGATGGCGGGATGACCTAACGCTTTTGAGGACGACTGGCCAGAGATCGCATAGCACAGAGATTTATTGAAATCCACGGGAGAGGCCTTTGCTCAGCAGTGGGACAATATGGGCTAGCAAAATAAAAATTCTACTATATTATATATTTATTTATTTGTTCAGAATATGGAAAATCCAACTATAACAATATATTTCAATTAAGTCATAAAATAATTAAACAAAACTAATAATATATACAAGAATTGAACATTAACAGTGTTATTAATAAAAATTGCTTATTCTTCTCTAACACCAAAGTTACACCGGGAGTAGTTAATTCTAGATTAGTTATGGAACAGCTACGTATTAATAATGTTATTAATAAATACGAAGTAGGTTCGGAGTAACAATACAATTCTTACACTGAGATTAAACCATCACAAACGCAAACGTGCGGATAGGGTATTTGGCTAGGTTTGTATAGGTTTGCAAGCGCTTGTTGCAAACCCGATCGCTGTCGGTTTTTTGACACAAATCACAATTTACACTCATCTTATTCAAGGTATTCAAAAGGATTATTGATTATTTAAAGGAGTATTGATAAATTTATACAATTTCACATGCCTTATTAATGGTAATATTTCTTCAATCCTTCTATCATTCTCAAATATTCAATGAAATAATATATATTCATTTTAATCCACAATAATTACAAAATCAGATACTAGTAAGGACTCGAACGAACACCAAACAAATGTGAAAATATATTTAGGTTATGTGTATATATATCTCAATGAAAGTTGGAAATACAATATAAATCTACGAGCTTTTGCCCGCTGCTTCGCTCGCGTGAATTCGAAGTAACACAATTCTCTTATAATAGACGGATGCTTCAATAATCAATGTCGTTTAAACTGTTTATACCGATAAGAAATTTAACTGCAAGAAGTATTCACACATACAAACTACACAGCAAAGAGATTGGATAATATATACATAGAGACCGTCCTAGTACTCCCAAATTGAACACAGTCAACTGACGTGTAAGATACAATTTAGACAATATTATGCCATCAAATTATATAACCTTAGTGATTTTTTCTTTTATAACAGTTCTATCATGATTTTGAATTTAGTCGTATAATATTTATATCGACTTTTCAAGTGTTGTAAAAAATCTTATCGATATGTCTATCCACCGTATATTTTTACCTCGTTATTTTTTAGATTATATGTGCACGTGATAAAGATTTATAAAATAAGTGGATTGCTGCAGTATGTCGTGGAGAAAATTGGGTGCCTAGAAAGCACCATAGAATTTGTTCCAAGCATTTTACTGCGGAATGTTTTTATAGTAATGACAGATGGCTCCTCCCTTCTAAACATATCAGTGTGAGTGCTTAAATAATTACTTGCTATTATTTAAACTATCAGCAACAGTAATGAATTCCGAAGCTTGTTAGAATCCATCATATTACAAAAAAAATTAATGCACCTATAGAAAAAATCTAATCTTTCTTTACAAAGACAGTAATATTTAAAGGACAGTAATTTGAAGGTTTGATAATAATTGTCTGCTTTCATAGTCATGACTACTGAGTGGATATGCATCAAAATAAGGGAATCTTCATTTGAAAAAAATTTTGTTAAATGTCATCTACCCAGAGACCAAAACTTGGTTGTTCTTACAAGTCCGTTTGATTTTGAACCTATATTGAAACTTTAATCGATATCGATAGAGGATTTGCTCAGTCACTATTAAATTAAAAAGTTACGATATTTGTGTTCAAATTGTCTTTAGCCCTAACTGACAAACATAGTGCCATCTTCTTCTGGCAACTCTAATTTATCATATGAGTGAAGAGTGTAGCTATATTCAATTTGTTCTTAAAAATATCGTTCCTTCCATGCTTCAGTTATTCTTCTGTGCTACACAGTACTCAACATGTTATTCGGTGACAGTGACGTTTCGCTAGAGAAGCCAATATGGCGACTGCGATTTGTTCAAGGGATTTGTCCATGACATAAAGTAAGGATACCTTAGAAGGATAATAAGTCCATGATTTGCCTGTCAGAGCCATGAGAATTTTACAAAATACTCGACAATCCGAATTTTGCGGATATATGTTGTCGACTAGAAATCTTTATTTTTTATGTTTTATTATTCAGGTAAAGTTTCGATCGAGTCTACCGTATCCCGTGACAAAATTATTAATACCTATAGATGCTTACTCCAGCGTTAAACCATTGGGCTCCGCGAAGTAACTTTTACTCCCGGAGTAAATTATGAATAGTTAACTCCGTCCTTACTCCTAGTTTATTAGTACCATAATTGCCTAATCTTTGCGTAAGTCTTGGAGTAAACATTATACAAGGTTATATATCGGGTCTTACTCGCGATAAATCATATATTTAAGGCATAAATACCTCGGTTTTTGCCAACGTTTCGGCTGACTTGCTTCAGCCGTGGTCGGCAGCGCCGTCGTTGTGTTGTGCGGGTTTTGGCACCTACCCTCACTAGATTTTTATTTTTGTTTTTAACCGCACTGTCGGTACCACGACACACTACACTAATGACGTCTACACACTGTTGAGCTGTATCATTGCGGTGGTGTTTACACTTATTGATGACTGGATTCCAAGTTGATGATAATCTAAATCCATCCTCCCGGTTGAAATTCTTGTGTTTTTTTTTTATTTCAACCGCTTCACGCACTATCTTGGAGTAATAGTGACGTTCGGTGGACAAGACCTGTGGTTGATGTAGTTTTATCCAGTAGTTTGGTCCAGACTCCAATAAATGTTCAGCTATAGCGGACTTATTTACTTGTCGATTTTTACACAGCTGCAATATGTTCCTTGACCCTTTCCGCAATTGTTCGCTTGGTCTGTCCGATATAGGAACTACCACAACTGCAATCGACCTTGTAGACGCCAGGTGTCTGAAAAGGAATGGTCAAAAGGTTGACTGGTAGATAATGCCTACGGCATTAAGTCCGCCTCTGTACTATTTATGTGCACAAGTTTATAAATAAATAAATAAAATAAAATAAATGACATTCTTTGGGCTGCGCAGATTGTGTGCTATCTTGGAAAGCGGACTATATACATTCTTAATGGATTATTTCTTGAGTACTGTTCCAACTTTGTCCGTTACTCCTTTTAGGTAAGGCATGTAAGCCGGCACCCTGCTCACCTCAGGTTTACGGTCCCTCCTCTTCAGACGGTGTATCTCATTCTTGTATCCGATACGTCTAAGTACCTCCTGAACATTCGGTTGATTTTTTAAGAATATTTTTAAATTATGTCTATGTATCGCGGCGTGCGTTCGTGCCAATATTGTGCACACCACGACACGGTGGAGAGTGGTCATGGGTTCAGCGGGAAATACTCAGGTATCGAGTTATTGACCTCACGATCGCCTGGGAGGCGATCATTAGTATTAACGGTAAGTTTTTCACTCATGGCGTTTTTTAGTTTTTTGCAATTATCTCTTTATTTATTTGTAACAATAAGTTTGATTTAACTGAGAATTGATAATTTTGTTTCATAGATGAATCTCGACGAGAACCAGATAACAAACTATTTGGAAAACAAAGATTCCGACAGTGAAACTGAGGATTACGATTCAGACGACAGTGTAGTTGATCCTACTCTCTTACCCTCGTGCGAGCTTGAAGATGATCTCCAAAATATTACTCCGAACAATCTAAATATACCTACAGGATCATCAATCACAAGCACCGAGTTAGAAGCTGCTCTACAAACCCAATCTATATCTCCAAACTGCTGTAATTGTGATAGAAAAATAAAGGCTGATTTTACTCTCTAGCCAAATATCTTATAATTAGAATGGTATTTTAACTTTTATGTGATATAACACTTTAACAATACTTAATTTAGATAATAAATTCGAAGCTATATGTGTCTTTTTATTTTTTATTATTATTTTCCAAAAGACTTCAAATAAGAGTAATGTTAGATTTAAGGTTGATTTTAAGACTGAAATTATAATTTTAAGGAAAATGTGCCATTAAATATAAGAAACGAGGTCTTTCTTCATTATTTTGTTGCATTTAATACAAATTCTAATAGTAAATCTTTCTAAAATCTTGTATCATTTATGAAGTAGCCTCCCGAGCGATCATTAGTATTAAGCAGTAAAAAAATATGATTAGTACTCTAGGGTTAAGTGTTCAGGGTCATAGAAGTCATACGCCCTGTTCACTAGGGACGTCACAACGGATGCCAAGTGTCGCGGGTGTTGATGTGCAAACGCGTTGTGATACCTATCAGTGTGTGTCGGTTTTCTGTATACAGTGTGTCCCAGGTTACCATTGTCTTTAATTGTCACTTTTACGTCAAGAAAGGACAACGATCTATCCACCTCCATTTCAAATGTAAATCTGATGTTCGGATGTATGGAGTTTAATCTATGTGCGAATTATTCTACATCCTGCTTATTGTCCATCATTATACAGAATACATCATCGACGTACCTTTTCCATAACTTCACATTGGATGCCTGCATGTCTATGGATTCTTCGAAGTACTCCATCCAGATATTGGCCATTACCGGTGCTACTCGTCATAGACGTTCATAATCATCTTCCGTGATTATGAACGTCTACACAAACCTCAAATAGTGCAACCACCCAAAATATACGGTTTACCCAAAGTTCATAAGACGGATATACCTCTGCGACCAATAGTGAGCCAAATAAATTCACCCACATACGGCTTGGCGAAACACATAAGCAAGGTACTGCAACCGTTAGTAGGTAAGACGGCATCTTTCGTCAAGGACTCTCGCCACTTTATTGACATCATCAAGAGCGTGACAAGGGAACCAGACGAGGTTGATGGTGAGTTTTGATGTGGAGTCACCATTTACCAATGTTCCAGTTCAAGATTGCCGTGAGGTCGTTGAGAGGAAGTTAGAAGAAAACGGTATATCTAAAGCATACACTGTTCTGCTAAAGAATTGCTTAGAAGGAAACTACTTCTTATACAGAGGACAACATTATCTCCAGATTGACGGGGTGGATATGGGTAGCCCAGTAGCACCGGTAATGGCCAATTATCTGGAGTACTTCGAAGAATCCATAGACATGCAGGCATCCAATGTGAAGCTATGGAAAAGGAACGTCGATGATGTATTCTGTATAATGAAGGGCAATAAGCAGGACGTAGAACAATTCGCACATAGATTAAACTCCATACTTACATCCGAACATCAGATTTACATTTGAAATGGAGGTGGATAGATCATTGTCCTTTCTTGACGTAAAAGTGACAGTTAAAGACAATGGTACCCTGGAACACACTGTATACAGAAAACCGACACACACTGACAGGTATCTCAACGCGTTTTCGCATCATCACCCGCGACTTTTGGCATCCGTTGTGACGTCCCTAGTGAACAGGGCGTATGATCTCTGTGACCCTGAACAATTAAGCAGTGAGCTCTCACATGTTCAGGAGGTACTTAGACGTAACGGATACAAGAGTGAGATACACCGTCTGAAGAGGAGGGACCGTACACCTGAGGTGAGCAGGGTGCCGGCTTACATGCCTTACGTAAAAGGAGTAACGGACAAAGTTGGAACAGTACTCAAGAAATACTCCTTTAAAACTGTATATAGTCCACTTTCCAGGATAGCACACAATCTGCGCAGCCAAAAGGATGTCATTCCTTTTCAGACACCTGGCGTCTACAAGGTCGATTGCAGTTGTGGTAGTTCCTATATCGGACAGACCAAGCGAACAATTGCGGAAAGGGTCAAGGAACATATCGCAGCTGTGAAAAATCGACAAGTAAATAAGTCCGCTATAGCTGAACATTTATTGGAGTCTGGACCAAACCACTGGATAGAACTACATCAACTACAGGTCTTGTCCACCGAACGTCACTATTACTCCAGGATAGTGCGTGAAGCGGTTGAAATTAAAAAAAACACAAGAATTTCAACCGGGAGGATGGATTTAGAATTCAGTCATCAATAAGTGTAAACACCGCAATGACACAGCTCAACAGTGTGTAGACGTCATTAGTGTAGGGTGTCGAGGTACCGACAGTGCGGTTAAAAACAAAAATAAAAATCCAGTGAGGGCAGGTGCCAAAACCCGCACAAAACAAGGCCGCCGTGAGCTCACCAGTCCCGCCGCGACCATGGCTGAAGCAAGTCAGCTGAAATGTTGGCAGAAACCGAGGTATTTATGCCTTAAATATATGATTTATCGCGAGTAAGACCCGATATATAACCTTGTATAATGTATACTAATCGCGAAAGTTTAAAATCGTTTCTTGGAGTAAAGTTGTTCTCACGCTAATCCTAGTTTATTAATAAGGGTGTAAAAAATTTGAAATTAAATTTAGAAGACGTCATGAAACTCATCCGCATCGCAGTCAATTGAAAGCGTGCCCAGAAGACTGGCAGCATTGCCTCGTTGTATGGCTATACTTATCTTTTGAGCCAAATACGTGCCAGCACTCTGGTCACATCAAAGTCATATTAAAATCAAAGTCAATACAAAAAAATGGAATAATGTATACGGTTTTGATAGCGGAGCGAGATTGAGTTGTCATAAAACCAACGTAGTCTGAAATACAAACGCCATTCTAAATTTTAATAAACCAACGCCGGTGATATGTTTTTATGATGAATCTCATAAGTTATTTGCAGTCAAAGCGATTGGGTGGAATAATACCAAGGCGGAGAGGATTTCATAACATCTTTTTTGTACGTGTGTGCCATGTATTGTGATATACGGATTCAGAGAAATGCCCACAAATATTTGCTTTTAAAATAAAATTAATAAAGCAATGCACTGATGACGCATGGCGCTTTTAAAACGTAGATGTTTATTTTTCGAGTGCTTTCAATCTCATTTTGCTTGTAGATATCGATCGCTAAAATTATTTCGTACAATACAGAAAAAATCTCTAAGTGAGATAAGTAACGGCAAAATTCCATACCGTCTTACTAGATCTGAGCATATCCACCAAAATCTGGTCCAATTTCGTCACGCTCAATGTGAAAAATTAATGGTAACCTGTGGTAATAGCATCGTAATCGTACACTCTTGACATAGTGGTTGTAGTTATGGATGTTGAGATTTCCATCCCACAATACTATTTGTTTCGTGTTTTTTCTTTAGTCACCTCTTGCGACACCCACCCAGTAAAATTGGATAGTAACACTGTATTAATAATCTGTCATCACAAGGAAAATCTTGTTAGATTTTCAATTTCGCCCGGAAATTGGGCTAATTGGCGTGCCATTGGAGAGGCCTATATCCAACAGGGGAGTATGGCAGGTTGATGATGAAGATCATGATCATTTCACCATCTTAGTTTTACCACGATGTTTACCAAGCTGAGTGACTGTATGTACTACGCAGGTAAGCGCCGTCACATCAAAATTCAAGAAAAAGCCCGCCAGTAAGTCGGCCGTGGTAAAGCAGTAGTGACACCGTTTCACATGTAAATGTGCCACGATTTCACAACGTGTCTAAGTATTATAGCTTCACGTATTACGTAGATTCGAGAAAATGAGGTGTTTGCTTTCAGGGTTTGCTTTCACAGATGTAATAGATAATTTCTGTGATAGTCTAGATTTGTGTCTTACATCATTGGCTTCGTCTACCTCATTGGTTCTTATGGGAGACATAAATATTAATATTGCACCTTGTTTGGACGTCGATGGGGTGAAGTAAGACGACGAAGGAGGGAGGGAGACGCGCGGGCGGTGCCGCGCTGCGACGGGCGGCCATCACCAGTCTCCAGCCAGATACGCCAACGACGACACTCGCGCACTAGTTTCTTTGCCGCACTATTATAATAGAATGTCGTAAATAACTAGTAATCGTTTACTGTATTTCCTAGCGTTTACAGTCCGCTGTTTTATTATATACTGGGCTAGAATCCCCAACACACCTAATAATAGGGACCAAAATAGCATATGTTGTGCATTTAGATCGGATCGCTAGTGTGGTTCGGCAGACAAGTAAAGTTATGGGTCCCGGTCCTTTTCTCATGACAGGAATCGTTAGAACATGTCTGGAGACCTTTGGCCAGTCTGAATACTCCAACACCAGAGAAAGCTAAACACTCACACGAAACCGCTTACGCTTACCATCAGCCGATCCATCTGCTTTTATGCCACCTATTAACTTCATCTTTAGGTATAAATTTTAGCTATCATCAAAAATATCATGTAGCTGATGAGCTTTGTAAAATGGAAACAGTATTATAAAAATGTCTGCGAATTTTTCAAATCAGACTAGGCTCGCACTAGAGCGGTAATGTGTAACGAGAACTTTTCATAAACCATAAACTCATAGAACACCCACCCTTTTTCCCCATGCAAGCGTCAAAACAGTTGCAAAACAATACAATGCGCCCGTACAGCTAATCACTCTATTGTCAGCATTAATCAATTCCTCACTAAAAGTCCTGCAAAATAAAACTACTGCAAATACATTCCATCACTAGATGCGCAATCATAAACATTACTAGCTATTGACAAAAATCTATCGAATTGTCACAAGTGCACAGCATCATACATTTTTGCGTGTTATAAATTTCAGTATCCCAGTATAGTGGATCAGTATCCCGCAATCCGCGGCTTACATATTGTAGGATGCAGAAAGGTTAACAATGGGCATCAACTTCAAGACTCAGATCGATGCAAGCGACCGCTGATTGGCTCACGCCAAGTTCTACTTCATTCTGTTCTTGTATTCCACCAATCAACGTGCTAGTAACTAATCAAGTTGCGAGCTGACAAAACCCATGCTAGACCATCAGAAAAAAGGGCTTAAATTGTCACAAACGCAGAGCATCATCCATTTTAGCGTGTGATAAATTTCGGATCAGTATCCCGCTATCCGCAACTTACATACTGCAGGATGCAAAAGGGTTAGAACGAGGCATATCTAATGCAAGACTCATCTTCCTTCAAGCGGCCATTGATTGGCTCGATACAAAATCTGATTTATCGGCCAATCAGTATGCCAGTAACCGATCAAATAGGGACGAGTCTTGCGGTCATTTAGCCCGTGCTAATCGCCCAGGAATAAAACACCACTCCTTCCACAATGTGTGGCCATAAATCGACCCAAACTGCTTTAGTAGACGCATCGTGCGATAACTGAAGCTACTGCGATACACACGGATATATTTTTCAGTGATAACGCGTTTCGCCAGTTTACTCGTTACAGTGGCGTATCTACGTGATATATTAAACAGGACATTATCGCCTTTATAAAGGACTAGAGGATGCCGGCAGCTACGCCTGCATATTTTTTTAATTTAACCGTTTCTTTCCAATGCTGTTGGCATTTTGAGAAATCCCTTCTAAGTGCACCCCCACGGTTCCCAAGGAACATACATAGTAACTTTCAGCTTTTTGCGACCAATCGTTATAATGGGGGCTTGCCTGTCAGTCAGATAGTAAAGCAATAATTTTTTATATTATACATTAAGATAATATATTATTTACACTTAATATTATTATATAAAAATTAAAAATTAAAATAAAGGTTCAACCAATTTTGTAGATTTTTGTGTGCCTATATTTGGTAGATCTGAGAATAGGTGTATTATTTTTTTTTTAATTTCATAAGATATATGATACCAAAAAACATAAAATTCGAGTGCATACATGACAAAACAATGTTTGTTGAGTCAGCTAGTAATATATACAGGGTGGCGCTACCATAGGGGCACTTTTTGAACAGAGGCATAGCGTACAACATTCTGAAGCCTTGTACCAAAAATCAATTAAATCGGTGCAGTAGTTTAGCCACAATATCGATTTTAAGTTCAGCAATTTTTGCACATGCTTTGAATTCCACACAGCTGATACAAAACGGACAACGACCCTACATTGTGCGCCCCGACTCGCTACGACGCGACGCCTTGACGTCATCCGAAGTTAGGCTCAGCGCAGATAAAACGGAGCGCAGTGGAGAGGATTTTATTAACGCACTTGAAAATAAACTTTATTTTTTTTACAATAAAGTGCATAAATGAACCTGACAAAAAACATTCGCGCATCCTCGAAGATACGCGGGAATCCTAGCGCGGCGTCGAGTCGGCGCCCGCGTCGTAGCGAGTCGCAGCGCGCAATGTAGGGTCGTTGACCGTTTTGTATCAGCTCTGTGGAATTCAAAGCAAGTGCAAAAATTGCGGAACTTAAAATCGATATTGTGGCTAAACTACTGCACCGATTTAATTTATTTTTGGTACAAGGCTTCAAAATGTTGTACGCTATGCCTCTGTTTAAAAAGTGCCCCTATGGTAGCGCCACCCTGTATAATTATACCAAGATCGTTCAGAACCAATTATCGTTCTCATCACACAAAGATATGTCCTAAGTAGGAATCGAACACACAAATCACAAAAAAGTATACCTAGTATGGTGTTTGAATCGAGCCCTTGACACTCTTCGCAGTGCTAAACGGCGAGCACATAAACCTCTACGGCATACATGCAGATAGCGTGTGCTTACATTAAAACCACATTGCAATTAAATTATATAATTAATGTCAATAAATACATACATACAAATCTAAAACTAAATTTAAATTTAACGAACACTAACAACTGCATATCCCATAATTATACATTAAACAATTTACGCTTACTCAATAATTTTATATCATTTACATAACAAAGGAACCATTTTCAGATTTTTATTTATAATTACAACTTTTAAGCACCTTACAAATAAATGTGGACTTGGATCACAGGACGACAAATTAAAAAGTAACTCCAAATCCTTACAGTCGTTATCTAAGCGTCTGAAACAGTTTCCACTTCAATGACATGTCGGTGTTTTCTCATCTTATGAATTCCCTCAAACTCATTTTGAATCTCTTCCAGAGATCGATCTTTAGTTTCAGGAACAAAGAAGTAAACAAATATCGTACCAATAAGGCAAGTTACAGCAAAATGCCACAACGTCCTACCAGGCTTTACCATGTCCACCAAATTCTGGTAAAGCTTCGTCACACCAAAGGCTAAGAACCAATGGAAGCCTGCGGTAATAGCAGTGGCTCGTCTCGTAACATTAGGTGGGAATATTTCTCTAAGCATCAACCAAGGTATGGGTCCAACTCCAGCAGCGTAAAAGCTCACGAATAAGCACAAAGTGAAAAGTGGTACCCATGTTTGGTTCAGAGACATATTTGATGCCTTCAAATGATAGTAGACCGCTAGACAGCCTAGATTCACAGCCATCGCTGTAAACGACACCATCAACAGCACACGTCTTCTTACCATCTTCAGAAGCATAGTAGAAAAGTAAGTTGAGGAAACCAGGCAGAAACTTAAAATGATCACCGCTCCAGGAGGATTCAATGATATAGCAAACGTCTCAAAGATGCTCTTGGCGTAGAAAAGTACTGGATATATTCCACTCATCTGCTGGCAGATCATGAGCCCAAAAGTTACGACTAAAGCTTTTACAGTTGACCGTGTGCTAAGCAATTGCTTAAAAGTGACTCTGTTCTTAGCACTACTTCTTAAATGCTCTTTGAGTGCCTTAATTTCCGAGTCAATGTCGTTGTCGATGCCTCTGAAGTATCGCAACGCAGCCTTTGCTTGATGGAATTTGCCTTGAGTCATAAAGTAAGCCGGCGATTCTGGGAGGAATATGAAAGCTACGAAGAAAGCCGTTGGCACACTTGCACACAGTGTTGATATCCATGATGTGCTTTCTACCAGACCTGGAAAGAAATGTTGTCGTTTAAATATGATGGCAGTTTTTACAAGAGAAGGTCTACCTCATATTAAGAGTTAATAATTTTGAATAGCCTTTTCTGCAATTTTCTCAAAAAATTACATCAAGATCTTGTGACAACCTAGGTTAAGAGTAGCATATCTCAAAAAAGCCAAAAACTTCTAGACTGTTTCAAATAAAAGACAATTATGATATATCCAAACCAAGGTCAAATCTTACCAATGATATATCCAAACAAAATGCCACAACTAAAATGGACGTGGTAGAAGTTTGCCAGCGTAGGAAGAATTTGCTTCTCTGCGATGTCCTCGATATACGGTGGTATGCCAACGCTAAAGTGCCTACAGCTATGCCACCAACAAAACGTCCAACATACAGACCATACACGTTTGGACTGTAAAAGAACAAAACGATTTATATTATATGATGTGCAGTACATTGTCATTATCGTCATATTTGTGAAATCCCAGTTGCATAGAACACTTTTACCGGGGCAATCAAGGCGTGTTGTGATAGCAATTTCCTCTTTTTTTCAGAGCTGTAATTTCTGCAACTCAATGGGCAATATATCTTAAAAAGTTGTGGTGAGATGTGCTTAATTTTGAGTGTAACATAGATTTTAGCTAAAAAAATTTAGATTAGGAAAGTTTATTCTGTAGGTTTGACTTGAGCTCAAAGTAAAACGAGTCAGTGCTTTACTAGCAAAGTAAAGCTATCTTATACCTTTACTTCAACTGGGTCGATTGGTTAACGTGCTCTATGAGGCACACAGAGCCCGCCACCCATCAATAAACCAAATGGTTGCTTGACCTTCGAATGAATTCCTGCGTCTGAAATTTGCTACTGGTCCCTCAATACAATGTCTTATATATGCCGCCTACGTCGTTTAGTAAGAGCGTATACGAATATTAATGCATAAGAGCGCCGGTTTTCTCTGAAACTGGTATAAAAGAAAGAAAATAAACTCAAAGATTCTTACGTTCAGACATCAAAATCTGAATACTGATTAGCTAACAAAAAACATTTTTAATAGTAAGAGATTACAATGCCTGGAAAAGTAATAATATAGGCTAAGATAGGCTTTAAATTTATTACTTTGTTTTAATAATCTAAAATTACTCAAAAAAGCATCAAATGGATTGTTTCAAAAGGCTTGGCGGTAATAAATATTCATTACATTTTTTTTAAGTTTAGTTTGTATCACGGTATCCGTCCTATTTGGAGATTTTTTTTTGCTGACTCACTATAAGGTAAATAATAGTAAATCGTTTTGAGCAACCGTAGCATGTTAAATTTAAATTGTTAATAAGCGCTTGCTAAGCCCTGAACGAAAACATTAAGAGAAAACCTGCTTGTCTCGTTCTTCATAATGTTCTCGTTGTACATGGGCGATATCTCGGACACCCTGCGGCTAAGCAAGCCGATATTGAGGAGTATAGGCGAATACTTGTTACTGAGCTTGACCGGGTTCTGAATTGCATCTCGCATTGGGGTGACGAGAACCTTCAACGCCAAGAAAACACAGGTGTGCGCATTCTCAGCCAAGGTATCTCCATTCCTTCCCCATCCCTCTCTTCTGGACACTCCACTACCGATTCAAGACAACCTCAATATCCTGGGTATGGACATACGCAGAAATCTCAACCAGAAGAGCTACATCGAGGGTGTCATCAAATCCGCATCTCGGAAACTCGAAGTCCTGAACAAGGTGAGGAGGTTTTTCACGCCGGAGCAGTTGTGTCTGTTATACAAGACCTAGGTTCGCTCCTGCGTGGAATACTGCTCTCACCTTTGGAATGGCTCCACTCAGTACTTATGGGACGCCCTCGATAGGTTGCAGCGGCGTGCTGGCCGTATCATGGGATCCGGAGGCCACTAAGACTCTTGAGTCACTGCAATTACACAGAGACGTGGCCTCAATGGCTGTCTTCTATCGCATATATCACGATGAGTGCTCCAAAGAGCTCTTTCAACTAATCCCGCCCTCTCCTTTCCTATCTCGAACGACACGTGCTGGGTTAAGGTGCTGCTCTTACACGGTAGAATAGATACCATCACGCACCAAACGGTTCAGTGCCTCTTATCTCTGCCGTACCATTAAGATGTGGAACTCTTTACCAGCCCACCTGTTTTCCTCCACTTATGATCCTGGGTCCTTTAAGCGGGGCGTGAAAAAGCTTTTCTCAAGGCCGTCAAGGTGAGGGCCATCATGCCATAATGCCATGCTGGCTGCTGGGATGATAGCCATCACTATGGGACTTCACTGACTACTTAACATCAGGCAGCATGGAATCAATTTGTTCGGCAGAAATAATAAAAAAAAAAGATGTGAAAGCTGCCAACCCTCAGTTGGCCAGCGTGGTGGACTAGGACCTTAGCCTTCTCATTATACACTATACATACAGAGCTAATCATGAGCAATCGTGGGTTGTATTCTGCACTTGACTCAAATTTATTTAGAAAATAACTTGTTGAAAGCGTGCGATGGTATCGATCGCCTAGAAACTATGCTGCACCATTATAAATGAAAGTTGGAACAAATACTTGCCTTGAAGCAACCATTATCCATGAGACGACGAGTGGCAGAGCTAAGTATAGCAAGGTCTTCTTTCTGCCAAAGTACTCAGATATTAGTCCAGCAGGAACCGCTCCCCAAACTGGTCCAAGACATAGTAGTGAGGCTGCCTATGATGCTTCTGCTACTGTTAACTGTGGAAACATTATTTAGGGTGTACTAGTGAAGCAATTATAGCTTCTGACTTATGTCATGAAATAACCGCATTTTCTGTGTTTAGATGGTGGTTAGAATAAATTTTCATTTGTAAAACAAATCATTATCGTCCTAGTGCTATCCCGGTTTCATCCAAGACGCTATACGCCTTTAAGCCCGAGGTCCACTTACTGATCTAACCAGACATGAAAGACAGAATATCAAATTTTTCACAGAGACCTCCGAAACTCACAGGGATAGCGATATTCCATGGTTTAGACCAGTACCAGATTATTTGACGGTACTGACTCCTCGTAACGACTGTCAAAGATCTTCAAAACAGCCGGGACCGACTGTTTAATGTTCTCTCCAAGACAGGAGGCAAGTGATATTTAACAATTTAATACGCACATAACTTCGAAAAGTCAGTGGTGCGCATCGTGGATTCGAACCCTCTGCATGGCAATTCGTTGGTATCTCTACTAAGCTATCACTGCTTATTTGTGAAACAAATATCGTAATTTAATACACTCATAAACAGTTAACTACTATATTTTATTATTAAAACGATTCTGTAACCGAACCCTTAAATACATAGGTACTTTGTTGAGATGTTGGAGTAAGTAGAAATTCTACAAAGTTCGGGAATAAAAGTAATTTCTTAAGACTATATTCTATACTTCTAGTTTATTACTTACCTCAAATTTACTTCGTATAGAATCGCTTAGTAAGCTAGGTGTTGAATTCTCAGCGGTAATGACGTCCCTCGTCGGCGACGGCTGGAACATACAAGTATTTATTGACTTCATTAATCTCTCGCATTTTAAGCAACATTATTTCAGACCCGCTGTGTTAGGTACACGTTTTTGTAATGTGAAGAATAACATATGGGTAGAAAGGATGTGACGTTGATATTACGTAATATAGGAGCAAAAAATATACAGGGCCATCTGATCCCAAGCTAAACAGAGCTCTGGTGGTAATCACCTAACTTATTACGACCGGTTGGCGCAGCGGGAGTGTAAGCGACTGCTACGTCGAAGGTCGCGGGTTCGAATCCCGCTTAAGTCAAACATTTGTGTGCGTGAACATGGATGTTTGTCTTGGTCTGGGTGTTTCTATGTATAATATGCATGTATCTACAAAAAAAAAGTATATATGTATGTTTATCCATTATCTCTAGTACCCATAGTACAAGCTCTGCTTAGTTTGGGACTAGATGGTGATGTGTGTATGTGGTAAAATATTATTATTATCTCCTTTATTTATTATTTTTCTAATTAAAATTACATTTTTAAATATATTATTTACCAAAATAAACACATTTAAAAATATAAAAATAACCGTGGGGTCCCAACAGCATCGGGCACAGGGTCCAAGCTGCCGGTGGTTAGGGCTCCAGAGACAGGAACTTCCTCACAATACGTGCCGTGTCCAGAAGTACTGCCTTCTGCATCAGGCCCTTGACCCAAGCACCCAACGCGAGCCTCTTAAGGTGACGGTCGAGGCTCTTGAGGCTCGATTAGACCATTAACGGTCACGACTATCGGCACAATAATTGCTGAGTTCACATCCCACATGTCGACAATCTCGTGAGCCAAGTCCAGATATTTAATCTGTTTTTCCTTTTCGGCTTTCACGAGATTCTCGTCATGAGGAATAATGACATCAACAATTATTGCGAGGCGCTCTGATCGATCTATCAACACGATATCAGGCTTGTTGGCTACAACAGTCCTGTCCGTGATGATAGATCGATCCCAGTACAATGTGACATGGCCATTTTCGAGAACTGGCTCTGCTACATACCTGTAGTACGGTACCTCGATGTCAACAAGTTTGTACTTCAGAGCAAGTTGCTGGTGAATAATTCTGGCTTCTTGGTTATGTCTGTGCAAGTACTCGCCGTTAGCAAGACGTGAACAACCGGAAACAATATGCCTGAGGGATTCACCAGGTTGGTGACAGGCACGGCAAATATCAGTAGTGCCATCCCTCAGGATATATTTCCGGTAGTTATTCGTCTTGATAACTTCGTCAGCAATTGCACAAACAAACCCTTCGGTTTCCCCAAAGAGGTCACCGAAGCGTAGCCAGTCCACCGAGGCTAATAGGTCTACATCGGGTCCATACAGGGCCCGATGGAACCTGCCATGAAGCTCCTTGCTCTGCCATACACGCTTGCGATCATCAGTACTAAGTACTACAGGCATGCGCCAGTTCTCCTTAGCCAACCTGAGCGGGGTGAGCCCATTGTCTACCGCGACAACATCTCGATGCATATCCACGTTCGCCCGGAGAAAATATTCTCTGAGATTGCACACCTCGCGATTGTGTAGGGTCTTGACATTCAGAAAGCCGCGATCCCCGCACTTTCGCGGGATGTACAACCTCATCACGGATGAACGTGGATGATGCATACGATATGCCGTCAACAAAGTGCGAACTCTTCTATCCAGGGCGTCCAATTCAGACTGAGTCCACTTGAGTATGCCAAAGGAGTATACAAGAAGTGGCATGACCCACCATGGTGGCATGAACCATTGCAATCACGAACCTTTTTGCCACATGATAAAAGACTTTTCAGTACTTTTTTCAGGCGGCCAAAGAAACGCTCTTGCAACGATTGCTTCATGACGGCTTCATTGATACATAAAGCCTGTGACATACCCAAGTACTTATAGGTATCAGTTAAGAGAAGCGTTCTTAGGTTAATGGAATCTGAGAGTTGGATCCCCTCAGATTCCACCATCTTTCCCTGCTTCACATGAATGACAGCACATTTATCCACACCGAACTCCATATTGATAGATTTACTAAGGTTTAGGGTTACGTTTAGTAAGTCTATCAATTGGGCCTCAGAGTGGGCAAATAACTTCAGGTCATCCATGAACAGCAGGTGAGATATGACCTGACCACTTCTCTGTAACTTGCAGCCTAACCTTGAACCCTCTAGTAAAGTACTGAGAGGGTTCATGGCTAAGCAAAACCAAAGGGGACTCAGGCTGTCGCCCTGAAACATTCCCCGCTCAATTTTAATACGTTCGCCGTCCTGCTGGATCCGTCGGCATCCTGGATAGCAAAGAGTCGTATTTCATTGACCCATACATGACTTTAAGAAGGTGCGTAGAGTTGTATTTACTTTATACAACTCTAACACCCTCAAAAGCCATGTATGCGGCACGGAGTCATACGCTTTCTTATAATCTATCCAACATGCCGCCAGATCCTTTCGGTTACGGCGAACTTGTTGGCTAATGGCCATGTCAATGAGGAGGAGCTCCTTAGTACCACGAGCCCCCTTCCTACATCCATTCTGAGAGGCTGACATAATTGCATAGTCTTCAACATGTTTAGCTATTTTAGCTCTCAGAATAGATGTAAGAAGTTTATAGACCGATGGTAAACATGTTATCGGTCTATAATTGCCGGGCTCGCTAGTACTGCCTGTCTTATGGAGCAGGTGGATAATTCCAGTCGTCATGAATGTTGGTAACGACCCAGATTCCACAGCTGATTGGAATTGAGATGCCAAGCGTTCATGCGAGCTACGTAGCCATTTCAGCCAGAAATTGTGCAGCCCGTCCAACCCTGGAGATTTCCAATTCGCTAATGGACGGACTGCTTGTGAAACGTCCTGGCTAGAAATGGCCACGCATTCCATTTCGGGAATATGTTCGCATGCACGCTCGACATCTCGCATCCAATCGCCTTCAGTATGACTAATGGGCATCGACCAGATGCTACGCCAAAACATGGCTGTGGCGTCTGCATCCGGCCGCTGTACATTAGTCACAAATTGGTCTGGTAGTTCCCAGCTTCTGTATACTCACCTCTGGTCCCTCTGGAATGTACGATTAATGAGATACCGGTCCATACGTTTTTTGAATCTACGAATACGGTTTGCCCATGCATAGACTTTCTGTTTTAGGAAGTCAATGCACTCTGTGACACGGGATGTATAATCTTGAGGACTAATATTAGTCCCCACAAAGGCCCGTTTCACAAAGCGCATTACCCTGGGGCGTGTATTCCCCACCCTAAAACAGATCAGCTTGCCAATAAGTGCCCTTGCCTCGGCAATACGCCTCTCAATCCTGCACTGCCACGCCGATACAGCAGATCTTTGTCGTATAACAGTGTCAGTTTCAGGGAACTTAACACCTGCTATACGACATGCCGCCACGGCAGCACAGTACAAGATTGAGTGAGTATCACCGAGATCCTCACTATTATCTAAATAATTAGATAATAACGAGTCAAGAGCACTTACCAGCGCTATATTTCGCCTATGCATAGGCAACCGCGGCAGACGAGGTCTAATCGTGGGTGGCGTGTGCTGGTAGTCCCTAATCGCACATTCCAAAGCGTCCTTTACCTCCTCATTGCACTGGGTACTTACATTATCAGCCATGTCATCCTCCACCTCGACGGCGCTGCCACCTATTGGCGGTGCGTTCGGTGTCGGCGTTAGCGTAGGCCGGACGGGATTGACATGACTCGAAGGTAAGTAGTCTGAGCGAATCCTATCAAGTACGGTATTATCCAACTTGCCACTGCGCTGGATAACTCGTACCTGATCCGATAATCGTTGAGCCGTGACGTTGATGCTTGGTTCCAAGGCCTGAAACATAGACAGCATGCGACTACGGTACGCAGTGAGGTTAGTGCCCCCCTCTGTCGCCCCAAAATATGCGCGCATGACATGTTCATTCATTGATGTCGTCCACTTCATGCGCTGCACATTACCACCGGCAGCGGGGACCCTGTTTGGTGCCGGTGGGCCCCGAGGTCCTAAGCACGCTGTTGGCCGGCCTCTTCCACGCCGCCGCGCAGGTGACGGTGTCGACGGCGGAGAGAAATACTCGTCGCTGGAGCTCGACGCAACTGCAGCTGCCGGCGTTGTCGGCACAGGTTCCGACGGCTGCGAGGCGGAGCTCAGCGACGAGCCCGGAGGTGTTAGATGTGCTGTCTTGCTCCTGGCTCGAGTCAACATGCTTATTGTGCTTTATTTTTCATTTTTACTGTATTTATTGGTGTTTGTTTTGACAATTTTGTCTTGACGGATGTCATTTTGTACAGATTTTATTTTCGTTTCGTAGTGAGGATTTATGGTATTTCTTTGATAAACTTATTATGGAATATTATACTGGATACGGTTACGGTCTCGTTTGTGATATATATTTACGTGCAGAACTAGATATATTATATTAAATATTTTCTGGACAAAATTGATGTATGCACGTTGACAGCCAGTGTTGCCAGATCTTATTATTATTATTCTCTTTATTTTCATATTTATCCTATATTTTACATTTTTAAATATAACACTCTAAAAAGTAAAAATGATATTTAAAAATATAAAAATAGATTCCCACCGACGACGGGAATAGGATCCAAGTCACCGGTGGTTAGGGCTCCAGAGCCAGAAATTTCCTCACAATGCGTGCCGTTTGCAGAAGAACTGCCTTTTGCATCAAACTCTTGAGCCAGCTGCCTAGTTTCAACCTCTCTAGATGGCGTTCGAGGGTTTTGGCTATAAGTCCATTAACGGACACAACTATCGGAACAATGATTGCTGAATCAATATCCCACATATCGACAATCTCGTGAGCCAAGTCCAAATATTTCTCTTGTTTGTCTTTTTCTGCTTTCACGAGATTCTCGTCATGTGGGATAGTAATGTCAACAATCATTGCGCGGCGCTCTGATCGATCTATTATCACAATATCAGGCCTGTTGCAAACAACAGTCCTATCTGTGACAATAGATCGATCCCAGTACAATGTTGCATGACCATTCTCGAGAACTGGCTCAGGGCTGTACCTGTAATATGGCAACTCGACGTCTACAAGCCCGTATCGCAGAGCCAGTTGCTGATGTATGATCCTGGCTACTTGGTTGTGTCTGTGCAAGTACTCGCTATTAGCAAGACGAGAACAACCGGAGACTATATGCCTGAGGGACTCACCAGGTCGGTTGCAAGCTCGACACATATCTACTGTGCCGTCCCTCATGATATACCTCCGGTAATTTCTCGTCTTGATAACTTCATCTGCAATTGCACAGACAAAACCTTCGGTTTCTCCGAAGAGATTACCAAAACGTAGCCAGGCCACAGAAGCTAGTTGATCTACATCAGGTCCGTGAAGGGCCCGGTAGAATCTACCATGCAGCTCCTTGCTCTGCCACACAAGCCTGCGGTCGTCGACGCCTAAAGCTACAGGCCTGCGCCAGTTCTCTTTCGCCAAAGAGAGCGGGGTTAGGCCACCGTCAACTGCAACCACATCCCGATGCACATCCACACTGCCCTTAAGAAAATATTCCCTAAGGTTGTACACCTCGCGGTTGTGTAGGGTCTTAGCGTTTAGAAACCCTCGGCCCCCGCACTTCCGCGGGATGTACAACCTCATTACAGACGAACGTGGGTGATGCATTCGATATGTGGTCAACAGTGAACGGACTCGCCTATCAATCTCGTCCAGTTCAGTCTGAGTCCACTTGAGTATGCCGAAAGAGTACATCAAGAGTGGCATGACCCAACCGTTACAGGCTCGCACCTTGTTGCCGCCTGAAAGAAGACTCTTCAGGACTTTTTTCAGGCGACCAAAGAAGCGCTCCCGCAACGCTTGTTTCATGTCTGTCTCGTTGATGCCCAAAGCTTGCGACATACCCAAGTATTTATAGGTATCAGTTGCGAGGATTGATCTAAACTGAGTGAAATCTGATAGATGTACACCATCAGATTGCACTACCCTACCTTGTTTTACATGCATAACTGCACATTTATCTACACCAAATTCCATTCTGATAGAGCTACTGAAGTTTTCAGTGACCCTCAGTAGCGCTGTCAGTTGGGATTCTCTGCAGGCAAATAATTTCAGATCATCCATGAATAACAAGTGGGATATAGCTTGACCATTCCTGCGCAACTTGTAACCTAACCTTGAATCTCCCAGCAATGTGCTAAGGGGATTCAAGGCTAGGCAAAACCACAAGGGACTCAGGCTGTCACCTTGAAAGATACCCCGCTCTATCTTAATAAGTTCGCCGTTACCAAGACCCTGTCGACACCCTGGATAGTGAAGAACCGTCCTCCACTGCCCCATACATGACCTCAGGAAGGCGCATAGATTTGCATCTACTCTATACAATTCCAGCACCCTCAGAAGCCATGAATGAGGCACAGAGTCGTAGGCCTTCTTGTAGTCTATCCAGCATGTGGACAGACTCTTTCGGTTACGGCGAGCCTGTTGGCTAATGGCCATGTCTATGAGGAGTAGCTCCTTAGTACCGCGGGCCCCACTCTTACATCCATTCTGACATACCGACATGATGTTATTGTCTGATATATGTAAATTAATTTTCTTTGTTAGAATGGATGTAAGTAATTTATATATTGTTGGTAGGCACGTGATTGGCCTATAATTGGTGGGATCCGCGGTGCTACCCGACTTGTGGAGCAAGTGGGTAATGCCTTTAGTCATAAAACTTGGTAACAATCCAGACTCTAAGGATGATTGAAACTGTAAAGCCAAGCAAGCATGTGAACTACGTAGCCATTTGAACCAAAAGTTATGTAAGCCGTCCGGTCCCGGTGACTTCCAGTTCGATGCTGTACGGATGGCATTGGCTACGTCTGCAGTTTCAATATTTACATCTGGCATCCTCTCAATAGGTTCACATGCTCGCTCTACTTGACATATCCAATCATCCTCAGTATGAGTGACAGGCCTTGACCAGATTTTACGCCAGAAGGCTATAACCTCGGCATCCTCTGGCTGATCACTATCACTCACACACTGGTCTGATTGTTCCCAAGTTCTATAAACAGACTTCTGATCGCTTTGGAACATACGATTCTGGGTATACCTTTCCACACGCTTTTTGTATCTGCGAAGACGACTTGCCCACGCATAAACTTTCTGCTTCAGAAAGTCGATGCGCTCCGCGACACGTGTAATATATTCTTGAGGACTAATACCAGTCCCCAAAAACGCACGTCTCACGAAACGCATCACCCGCGGGCGTTGATTTCCCGATCTGAAGCAGACCAACTTGCCGATGAGCACCCTAGTCTCATTAATACGTCTTTCAATTCTGCACTGCCATGCTGGTTTTTTCGGTTTTGGGCGCGCAACAGAATCATGTTTAAATTTGAACCCTGCTACGCGACACACCGCAATAGCACCGCAGTACAGAATTGAATGCGTATCTGTTAAGTCCCGGCTGTTACTAAAATAAGTAGTTAGCATTGAGTCCAGGGCGCACACCAGCGCCAGGTTTTTTTTATGCGTAGGCAGTCGTGGCAGACGTGGCCGATGGTCTGGCGGTGTGGAACGATAATCCCGTAACGCATCCTCCAAAGCGCTCCTCAAATTATCATTGTACTGGGTACTCACATTTATACCTACATTATCCATTTCCTCTTCAACATGGTGTATTGGTTCTGGGGCCGCCATGGGTACTGTGTCGGAAGAGGTAGGGACAACGTAGCTACACTGTGCGTCCAAGCGTAGCCGCTCAAGTGCTTCGCCATCCAACAAGTGACATCGCTGGATAGCGCGCACTTGATCTGATAGTCGTTGCACAGAAACATTAACATCTGGTTCAAGGGCCTGAAACAAAGGCAGTATTCTGTTACGGTACGCTGTGAGGTTAATTCCTCCCTCTGTAGCCGCAAAATATGCGCGCATGACGTTTTCGTTCATTTGACGAGTCCAACGCATACGCTGCACATTACCACCGGTAGCAAGGACCCTATTCATGGCCGGTGGGCCACGCGATCCCAAGCATGCTGGTGGCCGGCCTCTCCCCCGCCGTCGTGCAGGTGTTGGCGACGTCGGTGGGGAAAAATACTCGCCGCTCGACGAGCTCGACGCCTCCTCACTGGCCGGCGCCGCTGATGCGGCTGCCGGCGTCTGCGAGGCGGAGCGGAGCAGCGAGTCCGGAGGTGGTGAGCGTGCTCTTGCTGCCTTAGCCCGGGTTAACATTGTACAATCTTGGAATTGTTATTGTTTTGTATTGAATAAATACAGCTTGTGTGACGGATGTCATCTGTCATCAGATTTTTCATGGTGTATATTATTATATTTTCTTTGCGTATTTATAAAAAGGTTTCTATTTATCTGTTGATTCTCTGGACTTATTTGTGTTAAATATTTTATCTGAATTATGATCACTGCTAGTAAATATAAATAAAATAGATTTTTTTTCCCAAGACTGTACTGTCAACTTTAGTGTTGCCAGGTTATTATTATTATTATTAATATTTTTTATATTATACATACATAACGTCACGCCTTTTATCCCCGAAGGGGTAGGCAGAGGCGTACTTCTACACCCACTTTTCGCCAGATATACTTTAGTCCCACGTAATAAGGGGCGAGCCTATTGCCGTACCGGGCACATTTGCAGACTCCGTGCTGCTACTGAGAATTTCGTGACAGAAAAACCCAATAACACTGCCCGACCCAGGAATCGAACCCGGGACCTCCCGATCCCACGCGCACATTTATGCCGCGAGACCAACGAGGCAGTCGTATAGGGTTTGATGTGGAGTTTTCCGTCTCTACGCAAAGATGGTATTTGCATCGTGTTATCCCTTAGTCGCCTCTTACGACACCCACGGGAAGATAGGGGGTGGTGACACTTGTATTCTATGCCGTCAACCAAACGGCATATATTATTTTTTATATTATATTTATTTTTCTTTTAATACTATATTGAATTTGATGTTATCACAGCATTGGTTACACCAGCCGGCGTTACTTGGCTCCGGCTGGTATAACCAATGTGGTACTCAAAGTCCAAGTCAATTTTTAAAGGTAAATTTACATTTAATGCCACCTTCGCAAAGTCTTAAGAACCACGAGAAAGAACGCCAGTTCTTGTTCGTGGTTGTAGCCTGATATGATGGCCACTATTTTCAAACACCAGTTAAGAACTTACTGTAAAATACAAAGATTGTATTCTTGCAGTATACAAGTTGTTTACAGTCCATGACCACGGTCTGCTTTCATCTTACAGTTCAGTAAAATCATAGTAAAATTTGTGAAACAACAATGAAAATCTAGTAGGTAGTTAGTGCCAAAACGTTGCATTGTATGTTGAATTGGGTGAATTGTACATCGCCTTTATCTTTAAATAACTAGACAATAGAGACCCTTTAAATCGATATAAGTACAGAATACCTACGTTTTAAGTGCACACTATTTTATCTTAACAGACAAACAACTTTCAACGGGAAACTGCACTTCTTTAATTATCAGAATTACGGCGCACGTAAAACTACAACAAACTTTTGCTTCCTCAGCATCCCAAATTCCAAAGCTTTTGCGGCAACGGAACTCCAGTGGCATTTACGCTTTTGTCAACGATACCAAACTTTCATGTTGATATAGACTCTAAGAAGCTAGTTGATTGCTTGGAACTTACTTGTATAGTTGTTTAAGTACTAAGAAACTGAAACTGTTAGACTGATCTCACATTGGGCGTCAGCGTTCCAGGAGCGTACGCCCAGCGTGCGCTCTGGGTTCACTCTGTAGTACAAAGTGAACGCCGTGCGCAGGCCGAACATACGCCGAGCGTACGCTCGAGGAACGCTCATGACCAATGTGAGTGAACGGTGAAACCATACACTATAATATTCAAAAACCTAACACAGCATTTTTACCTTAGTCTACAGTTTTGTAATAATCACTCATTAGTACTCAATTAGCATCGGACTCAATTAGCGGTCATCGCGCATGCTCTCTCACTCCTTTATATTATTCCATAATTTGTCTATATAATATACTTATTTGTTATTTTTATCTTACTACCGAGTCTCATTAGCAAACCTACAAACTTTTACAGTGAGGGAGGCCTTAGACTTGAAAGTTTAGTATTTGATTCTGGGATTGATTGTTTATTAACTTCGTTATTGGCTGCGGAAATGTTTTTGTTATGAATTTTGGAAGTGGATTGGCGTTGAATTGTACATAGTTGTAGAAAGTACATCATCATTTATAAGTTATTATGGTCTTCAACATTATTCCGCATGATCTAATGGCGCTGATACACTTGAGCATTCACCTGTAATGAGCATTCTCGGGAATGTTACAAAACAAATGAGTGTGTTTTAGCGAGCATTCTCACGAACATTTGGGCAAACCTTAGAATATAAATAATACATAGAATTATTTATTTATTTATTTATTTATTCTTCATATACACAAAGTATATAGGCGGACTTAATGCCTTGGGCATTATCTACCAGTCTACCTTAGAGTGGTGCAGAGAGATAAGAAGTAGGTGTATTATATGATGTACCTAGTTTACGAAAAATTACTAATTATTAAATAATTGGTTATACTAAATATACATACTTACATAAATATATATTATGATAAAAATACATAAACGTAATACACACACAATAAATGCAAGTATTTATTTAAATATATATAAATATATGATATATAAATATATAATATATATAAATATATAATATATATAATTACAACTAAAATGATGAGATGTGTAAAATTATAGACTTACTTAAACTGATACATGTAAATATACATATATACATGAACATATACACCTAGTTAAGATATCGACTTATGATACATTCAAGGAATCAGCCAACAAGAGTTCCCTTACTTTGGACTTGAATATGAATTTGGTTTTGGCCATTCTGATCTCGGGAGGAAGAGCATTCCATAGAAGAATAGATTGTACGATGAAAGAGGAGTGTAGGAAACAAGATCTGTGAGTAGGAACCATGAGTTGAAGATTATTAGAGGAGCGAAGATTTCGCTCATGATTAGAACATAAGTACTGAAAGTAAGGAATCATATACTGAGGAGAAGTAGGAGATGTGAGAATAGTGTATAGGGTAGTGAGAGCACGCAAACTACGGCGCTGACGTATAGGGAGCCACTTTAATTGGGAACGATAAGTAGACACATGGTCATACTTACGAAGATTAAAAATGAATCGAATGCAGTTATTCAGAAGACGGTCAAGTTTATTGAGAGGATCTGCATTCAGGTCAAAGTAACATACATCACCATAGTCGATCAGTGGGAAAATCAAAGTTTGCACAAGCATTGTTTTGGTCTCGGAAGGGAGTAAGTTTTTAAGGCGGTAGAGAGCGCGCAGGGTACCGGTGACCTTCTGACTTACATGTGTCACCTGAGCCTCCCAATTCAGGGTGGTATCCAGGTATAGCCCGAGATTTTTTACCGTAGGATGCAGTTCGACGTTAGTTCCGTTGAAAATTATGGCTGGTAGTGTTGCTAAGTTAAGTCTGCTTAGGATTCGTTGGCTACCCACAATTATGGCCTGGGTCTTGCAGGGATTTACGGTGAGACCAAACTTGTCAGACCATATCTTTATGGTCATCAAATCCCTATTAACCTTGTCAATGGCCTCAGCTACGCATTCCACACTTACATGGGAATAAATCTGCAAGTCGTCGACATACAAATGGTAAGCGCACTGAAGATGTTGAGTTAGGAGATTTATGAAAATAGAAAATAAAAGAGGAGAGAGGATGCCGCCTTGAGGAACGCCAGATGTGACGTCGTCCCACCTCGAGGATGACTCATCGAGGCGGACAGACTGCTGACGACCTCGAAGATAAGTTGAGAACCAATCTAGAGCGCCAGCCGAGACCTTGAGATGGGAGAGGATAGACAAAAGGACATCGTGACTGACGGTATTGAAAGCATTTGAGAAATCGATCAACACAAGTACAGTGATTTTGGTGTGTTCCATAGCCTCTCGAATATCGCCAGTCACTTTTAGGAGGGCGGAGGTAGTGCTATGACCAGGCCTGAAGCCTGACTGAAATGGGCTCAACAAGTTATTGTGGTAGACAAAACGAGACAATTGTTTATTCACACAGGCCTCAAGCACTTTGGATAGGAAGGGTAAGATGGAAATTGGCCAGAAGTGTTGAGGAAGAGTAGGATTGGGGATTTTGGGTAGAGGAATTATGTGGGCTTTGCGCCACAAGGAGGGAAAGGTACCAGAGGTAAGTGAAAAGTTTATGATGTGGGATATTGCTGACAGGAGCTGATCTAGGATCGTTGTAATCATACGACGGCTGATGTTGTCACATCCCACAGCATTAGACCTTATGGAGAGGATTATCTTTTTGATCTGGGCTGGTGACTCTGGAGAAAAGAAAAAAGATTCAATTTGGGGTTGAGGTAACCCGGCTAAATAGTTGACAGTGAGACTCGTAGTTTGGTGATCCAGTGAATCAGTAGAGGTGAAATGTTTGTTGATATCGTCCAAACTAAGAGTCCCATGGTATTCAACACACCGCTGCTTGCCAATACCTAGTGTTCCAAGGAACTTCCAGATATTGGCAGCTGATGAAGAGTTGATATTATCGAGAATATGTCGGCGTTTAGCGTTGCGTACCATCTGATTGCACCGATTCCTTGCAGACTTAAAAAGTGCCCAGTTTTCCTCACAACGGTCCCTTTTGTATGTCCGATATGCTCGGTCTCTACGGCGCATCGCCATCCGAACACCCGTTGTGATCCAAGGTGCAGGGGGGTGCCTTAGCTTCACTCGTCTAACTGGAGCATGTATTTCGTATAGACCGCAAACCGCCTCATTGAAGAGATTAACTTTTTCATCTACCGTGGGAGCAGATAGCATACTGTCCCAGTTCAACTCTGAAGCATCCTTACAGAGTTTATTTATATCCATACGGCCAAAAAAACGCAAGTGCCGAACTTTGGGCTGGGATTTGGGTGGTTTTAGACGGTATGTAAGGAAAATGAGATCATGGCGGGAAAATCCAGGTGCAGAAAGTTGGCCATGGGATGTGACTAAGGAAGGATCAGAGGTGAGGATTATGTCGAGCCAAGTGTCCTCGCCGTTGACATTGTGGTGAGTTGCTTGCAAAGGTAGTATATGGAGGCTGGCTGACTGGACGACGTCAAGGAATTTGCGGGAACGACTGGAATGTTGGGAAAGGATATCGGTGTTAAAATCGCCCATGATGATGAGATGTGTGTACTCTGACCCTAAAGATTCCAGAATCGGTTCGAGACTGGAGAAATAGTCAACACCAGGGGGACAATAGACGACGCCAAGGACGGCTTTAGCCCCCCCGACGTCGACCTCAAGAATAATAAGTACTCCGCAGGTGCAGAAGTGAGTAATGAAGAAAACAAGATTTTATAAGTAAAGGAACTGCGGAGGTAAATTGCGACACCGCCACCTCGCCGGCCAACTCGGTCATTACGTATAAGAACGTACCCCGGCAGAGAGTAAGACGTGGAAGGAAGAGATGGTTTAAGCCAACTCTCAGAGACCAGAATGGCATGTGCGTTACAGTTGGAAAACCCTTCCAACAAATCACTATAGTGACTCGGTATGCTTTGCGCATTTAAATGGCAAACGTTGAACAACGACTGACTTAGTTGCGCAAATGCATTTTGAAGGTAGTCACTCAGGGTTCCATCTGCAGAACAAAAACTCTCATTATCCGAAGAGGAAACTGACTCATTAGCCGACAGATATGTATCAATGTCCATAATAAAATATGTATGTAATAAAATATAAAAAAAATACTAATATATACGATAAACGATATATAAATTATTAATTATACACGATAAGTGAACAGCAGCTGTCTTCTCTGCACCACCCGCCAGCAAACACAAAAGTAAAAAAAAAAAAAAAAAAAGTTTAGAATTACAGAAACACAAATAATTTAGAGAGATAACAAAACGTAATAAGTACAATTAACAACACACAAAAACATTGCAATCATAATAATTTTTTCCGAACGCAACACAAGCATCCATCTGCAACCATAGACTAGTAACGAACTGTCAATGTCAAATTTACCTCACATTGTGACGTTAGAGAAATAAACAAACAAAACGTGCACTAAGCACTAACATTGAGAAGAATATAAAGTTGGAAAAACATAGTAATACAGAGTAGAAGAGTTAGGAATATAGATAGTAGTAAAGTGATTATTTATTTACGCGGCTTAGAGGTCGTGTTCGATGACGCCACAGTCCCGACGCCACTCTTGCTCGCAGAACCGCTTGCCTGCCTGGGATATTTCTGCAGCAGACTATCCAGGCCATCCGAGGTTGAAACCTTATGCCGAGTGCCGTCCGACGCCTTTACCACGATGACACCATCTTGTGTCCAACAGGAACGGATTCCAAAGTGTTGGCGAGCCTTGCTGAAGATAGCCTGCCTGGACCTTGTCAGGAACTCCTTAACCGTCACAGATGTGCCCTTCAGTTTGGTCTTGGCTCTCCAGACTGCAGACCTCAAGTCCATTCCCGAAAACCAGGCCAGGACTGGCCGATGATGATCTTTAGTGGACGCACCAATTCTATGGCATGCAGTGAAGCTATCGGCTGAGATATCTGGAAGATCCATTTTGCGAATCACCTTCACTAGAGACTCCTTACAGTCTTCCTTGTCAACCTCGGGCACCCCAAGGAATATAAGGGCCTTCCGCCTGTGCCTGGTTTCCATGGTATCAATTGCCTGTGTACATTCGTTTACTTGCTTGCGCAAAAGCCCAAGCATCGTGTACATCAGCTCCTTAAAAGTGCGGAACTCCTCAGCTACTTTTGCGACAGTGTCCTTCGCCGACCCGCCGTGAAGCTGCGCCTCAAGCTCTGCCATCCTTTTGGAGAACAACTCCTCGAGGTTGTTTTGCGCAGCCTTGATGTTGTCTAGCTCAGACATTTTGTTGTGTTGTGTGTTCAAGTTCTTCCCTTGTTGAAAACTTGTGATGATCGTGAAGTGCTGGCAGGTGGTGTAACTTAGAGACTTAACTTTACATACAGTAATGTAATACTGTGACTAACGTGAGTATAGTTTGATTGTCAACTATAATACTCAAAGTAGGCAACTAAATGATTAAAAATATGCTTTAAATAATTAAATAAAAACTTTTCAAAATTCGAAATGTGTTCACTTTTTTAGCACCTACCGCCAAAAATTGTAGAATTAGCGCTACAATGGCGGTTAAACCCAAATATATTTACTTCACTTTGACTTATGATTTTAGTCTAGGGAAGCATCTTCGTAGTTCGTCACAAATTTTAACTTGAATAGTGATGGGCTTATTCAGAATAAATATCGATAAAATATCGATAATGTTTACACTAGATCCTTAGATTTGGTGCACTCAGAATTAATTTTATCAGACTGGATGCCTTCGTGGTCTAGTGGATTGCGTATGCGACTGCTGATCTGAGGTCCCGGGTTCGATTCCCGGGTCGGGCAAAAGAATTACTGGATTTTCCCGAATTCTCAGTAGCAGCACGGAGTCTGGTGATGTGCCCGGTAACGGCAATAGGCTCGCCCCCTATTACGTGGGAGCTAAAAATTCATGGCGAAATGTGGGTGTAATATTCACCTCTGCTTACCCCTTAGGGGATACAGGCGTGAGTTTATAAAACAAATTAAAAAGAAAATTTACAGAATATCGATAAACTGGATTAAGGATTAAGAATGAATGAGTTATTTGTCAAACGCCTCCTTTATGCTGATGATCAGGTTATACTTGCGTCTTCAGCGGAGAAGCTGCAGGAGATGGTAACAATCTTGCATGTTGCGTTAGAGAGGAAAGGAATGAAAGTGAATGTAAGTAAAACGAAAGTTATGGTTTTTGAAAAAGAGGAATGCGTTACAGCTCGTAATGTTATGATCGATGGACAGCGAGTGGAGCAAGTGAATGAGTTTGTATATTTAGGTACGCTGTTTACAAGAGATGGTAAAAATGTAGAATATATTGAAAGAAGAGTTAATGCAGGTAATAGAGTGAATGGAGCTCTGAAGGCGTTTATGAATAGCCAAAACGTGTCCAAAAAGGCACGTTTGGCTGTGCATAGCGGGGTGTTAGTACCTACTCTTATGTATGGTAGTGATAGTTGGGTATGGTAGAAGAGTCATGAAAGTAGAATAAATGCTGTAGAAATGAGAGCACTGAGAAGTATGTGTGGTGTTTCTCTGACTGACAGAGTAAAGAATTGTGTGATAAGAGAGTGTTGTGGGGTAAAAGAAGATGTAGTGACAATCATCGAGAAAGGTATGCTAAGATGGTTTAGGCACGTTGAGAGGATGTATGACGAAAGACTGGCCAAGCAGATATATAAGGCAAGAGTGGAAGGGACAGGACGAAGGGGAAGGCCTAGGCGAACATTCTCTGACCAGATTGGAGACATCCTAAAAACAGGACAGGTGAGAAGTACCCTCGACAAAAGAGCATGCATGAGGAATCTGATGGGAGTGAATGAAGCAAGAGAGATATGTCAGGATCGTTGCAAATGGCGTTCCGTAGTCTCTGCCTACCCCTCCGGGAAACAGGCGTGAGTCTATGTATGTATGTCGATAAACTCTCGATATCGATAAATAAATTTGAACGTAGAACTTGTGTGATTTATTACACCTGTTCCAATTAAACTCTGCATTTTATTACGTTGAAACGTAATTTGTTTATGTATCTTACTCTAGAAATAATTCATAAGTGAAACTGAAGTAAACATATTGGGTAAAACTGCTGTTGTAGTGCGATTTTTATATTTTTCTATATTGTACGGACTATTTGAATTTAGAGTGTTCGCTAGAATGATCGTGAAAATGTTCGGTTCAACAAAACAGAAAACGGCGAATGCTCGCTGTTCTGTTACAAGTGAATCAGGTGTATCAGCGCCATAAGACTTATCCTCTTTAAAATTCAAATTTTTGTCTAATCGTCTGTCAAAACTGGTTAGACCTTACAAGTAAATCTTAAAGGCTATTTTTGTCGTGGTAACCGATACCCATGTGGGCAAGGCTGCGGGCAAAATCTAGTTTTAGATACAAGCTTTCAACATATCGACTAACCTGATATTGTATTCACAATTTGGCTTAACAAATTTAGAAGATCTTGTTACAAAGCGTCGCAAATTTTGACAACCAGGCGACATCTTATCTAAATTCTTAATTAAGCACAGCGCCTAAATAGCTTTGAATAAAATTCTCAAAAGCAACTAAACTGATATTCATCTTGATCTTGATAAACCAGAGTAAAGGGATTTAAAATCTTGTTCATTTCAAGCTAAAGTATAATGCTTACAAATTATAATGCAAAACCAAGAAACATTCGAGTTTGTAGAACATCAAAACTTTGCGAATGTCATTGCAGAGTCCAAACCAACAATACAAAGTAGTAAAGTCCTCTCCAACTTTCTTAATGAGAATTCATATTGCATGTCGAACAATAATTCTGCATCGGAGCAAGCGTTCGACCCAATAAAATGGAAAATAAAGAATAACAGCTGCATACACCAAATGTAACCATTCCACCTGCATTGCGCATTTTAAGGGTTATAACAACTAACAAACATACTACTTCACACAAGACAGACAAAAATAAGGTTTATGGCTCTGAAGGTAAGGCTTATTGGATAGCAAATGAAAACAAGCAATAAAGTTGCAATATCGTAACTTCATAAGTCATGGTTTCGCTACACGCGGTGGCTGTCGGTGGAACTTTAGGAAGTTCGTGTACTTTAAGTTTTCGCTGCGTTTTAGCAACAACTAGGATCGAAGGGTAACAAGAGTTTGAAGGAATTGGCAGTGAAGTTTTCAATTTAGGTATGCTTCAAAGGGAAAAACGCAGCATGTCTTATGGAATGTTCTTAGCCATCAATTGGTATTAATCAAACCACGACCTGTCATTTTATAAAACATCGAATCAAAAAAGTAAGTTACTTTAACATAATTAGAAGAAAATGTTATGGGCCTTATTAAAAAGCCAGGAGTAATTATAATACCACTGTTACACCAAAGTCTACACCTTTTTAGGCTATTTACTGCAATTAATTTATAAGGTTAATATACGTTTATATTCTAAACAGTGGGTAGAATGTGGGTTGTAGCCACTTGGGTAGATGTAAACTTCCTTCTATATTTTATAATTAGTCAAAATGAGTTTCACTAACGGTCGGTCACAATATTTGATCTATCCATGTATTTGGCTACTAATATCGAGGGCCAGTCCCTCGGCGATCACTACCGGTGCACGACGGTCAAAACAACACATACTCGTATGTATTTATACCTTAAATAAGTTAATGTAAGGACCCGTTAAATAAGCTTTAGTATTCCCACCCTAACAGGGTAAAAACTCGGGTGTAGCCGAGGGCAAATTCTAGTAGCAGATAACGCAATTAGTCTACTCAAAGTACAAAATATTACCGACAATATATCATAGATAGTAGCACTGCTAGTAATAAATTGTCTCGACGTTATCACCAGACATGTCTCACATTAATGAGGTCGAAGAATGCTCTACTGAACTTCATTCATTCATAGCTTTTTTATTTGTTTGGTTTGTTTGATGACGTCGTTTTTTCAATGGGTTTTGGTTTTCACTGTTACGGGTTCAATTTGACGTTTTCATTTGTATTCTTTGGTGTGATTAAATCGTATAATTTTAGGTGACATATATTCGATGTAATCAATAAAGCGTTTTACTTCGTATGTCTGTGCTTTAACTGATCATGCGTAAGATGAAGTAAAATCTTAAAGTTGTTTCATGGTTACACATACTTAACACATCAATTAGAACTTTACAGTCCTCTGATAGACTAAAGCATTTATTTATTAGACTGAATCGTCTGTGAATGAGCCGCTACGCTGCCCCTATAATTTGGCGCCATCTGCTAAGGAGCAGCTCAGCGGTCGCTCACCGACAGAGTTACAGAGCTTACTTTCGCGCCTATTTTAAGCATCTAATAAGTGCGTATTCGTTCACACTTATGACGAATCGTATTAGGATGAATTTGCTCTCCCTCTCGCATAAAAACATTATAGTCTATGGAACGAAAACAGCAAACATTCGATGTTTTAATCTGTCACTCGGTTCATTCGGTTCCGTGATTTGAGTGAAAATGAGTATTGTATAAAAAAATTAACTGGAAGATATGTTCATTTGGTTTTTATTTTATCATATATATATTGTTGTATAAAAATAATATAAATACGACACTGAACAGTTGTTTAATTTTTCATAAATCAGAAATTACACAAAATGTTCTAGGTCACCTATATTAATTCTCTTGGTACATTTGCAATACACTTTAAAGTCCATTATGAGTAATATAGAAATCTACAAAATGTATTTGTAATCATTAACTCTTATTGGCAATATGCAAAATTCCAATTAGATTTAAAGAAAATCAGGTTTTACTGAACCGTGGGCAAGTTCAAACCCCTATCTGTGGGAAGGCAGCTCAGCTGCTTCGCATTAAGCATGAACTGTCATTTTGACGCTTACAGCTGAGAGGATAAGGTGACCAGAACCGGCATATTTTTTGCATCGTAGCTGACGTAGACCGAAAAGCATATGTACATTTAGATAGCAAAGAGTCGTTATTAAGCCATGGGGGTGGAACAATAAATGGTATTAGGAGCGGAAAAAGTGGATCTTAATTTAAATGTCAACTAAAAAAAAAACTTTTACGTTGTTACCTATTTGGTATTTAAAATTAAAGTAACTTCAAATAACTAAAACACTACTCTTTTAGTTATTTGAAAATACTTAAGGAAGAGAGACATAGTAAAGACCTTTAAAATGGCGATCGTATTACCAAACTACTTTACTTTTAGTTTAGTACTAAACACTAGTAGTGTGGGCACTTAGATTTTATATTTAGTTTCCGTCAAGTTTCTGATAATTCACTTATATGCCAAAATAATAACAACTATTAAAAAACCTAATTGTGTCTCTCGCCTAAATCTCCGTGCTGTACTAGGGGTTAATCTGATTAAAAATCTACATTGCCGCGCATTAAAACTTGTGTTATTATTTTTTGACAGATTTATTTTGATATAGAAATTGAAAACATGCCATATCATTATAACTAGATAAGAACTTAAAAAAATTTATACAAAACTGTACCTACACATACGTCACTGAATATATATTATCTAAATTTCAAACGACAACAAATCAACAATTTCTTGGCTGAAAATAGCATCCAAACTTCAGAAGATTTGAAATACCTATTCTAAGCAAGGTAAATAATTTTCCCACCGAAATATAAAACTCGGATCCACGGCTCAGACAAACTTAAGAAATACTCCTAATTAATCTAAAATTCCAGCAACATTATAATGAAATATAAAGTCAAATAAATGATTAATCAGCATAGGAATTTAGATTTTCAAAGATAATTTTTGTCGACTTGAGAATATGAAACTAAGATAATTTTCGCCGTAGCACCTTAGAAATTGAAGGGAGCCAGTTTTTAGGAGTTATTTTTGAATTAAGATTTGATGCAAAGTTTTGTTCGATGATTACAAGTTTCGTGGATTTACATAATCAAGTTGACGAGTTCGTCGCCCATCGGATTGGACGGGAGATTTGATTTCGTACAAAGTAGCTTATTGCGTGATTCACACATTGGTGGTTTCTTGTTGCCTTGTGCTAAGCAGGCGACGGTGTTTTATTTTATTGCTTAAAGGAGCTAAAGAAAGAAGCTAATAAACATAACTTTTTCTATTTTACTAGAGTTTCTCAGAGATGACTAACGCCCGTTCCCAATATTTTAGCTATTAGTGGTTTTGGCTATTAGAAATACATATTTGACATATTTTGTGTGGAGCTTATGTCAAACTATGTAACTCTAATAGATAACTCCATTGATAGATAGAATATTGAAAACAGGCGTAAGTGTAGGTAAATAGGATGGAGAAATATGGTATAAGTCAATCTATTTATACTATAAAATTCTCGTGTCATGGTGTTAGTTAAAATACTCTTCCGAAACGGCTGGACCGATTTGTATGAAATTTTGTATGTATATTTGGTAGGCCTGAGAATCGGTCGTAATCTATTTTTCAAACTGCCAAAGCATAAGGGTGGCCAGCCCAAAAAAACATTTTTTAATTTTTTTAACATTTTTTTATATTTTTATTTTGTTATGATATGGTAGTATAAAATACACATTACTCTTAATTTTCACTCCTTTATCACCAACTTCTTTTTTTTTTATAGCCTTATTAGTAATTTCATCTTATCACTAGATCAATCCTGTTGACCACGCCACGCGCATACCGGAGTCGAAAAAATCGTTTCTCAGTGTTAGTTACAATACTCCTCCGAAACGGCTGAACCGAGTTGTATGAAATTTTAAACGTATATTCTTTAGGTCTGACAATCGTCCGCAATTAAGTTTTTAAACCCCTAAGTAATAAGGACGAGCCAAGCCAAACATATATATTTTTGAAGTTATATTTCTATAGGCGGGTTATGAAAAAATAATGAGAGTCACATTTTACGATGCTTGCGCATATGTGATAGAAAATTCTCACGGGTGAAGTTTTTAGTTTCTACATTCACAAAAAGGCAGAAGGGACATTTTTAATAAAATTAATATGGGTATAGGGTATTTATTTAAATGATTAACAATATAATTAAATTAATTCTTAAAATAATAAAAAAACGAATTAATATATACAAGGGAAAATTCAAAAAATTAAAAATTAAAATTTAGAAGGCGTCATGAAACTCATCCGCATCGCAGTCAATTGGAAGCGTGCCCAGAAGACTGGCAGCATTGCCTCGTTGGATGGCTATACTTATTTTTTGAGCCAAATACGTGCCAGCCCTCTGGTCACGCGAGGCGTCTATAAGTCTCTTTGCGAGATCTCTAAAAAGTGATCGCGCACTTGGACCCCATGGCCCCAATGTTTCGACCCCAAACGGCTCAAATACATAATCTCCTATTAGATTTACATTTTTGCACCGTTTGAGTGTCTCCGCTGTAGCAGCAGCAGCGCCCGCACAACCTGCTGTGCTGGGAAGATGAGATGGCGCAAGGGTATCGACACATGTTGCGTCCCATACCAAAGGCCTACCCAGCTTCCATGGCAGTAACGACATCCCGTCTGGTCTTTTGCCATCGTCGTGTGCCAAGCCTTGAGGTTCAAGTTGGGCTGTAACGCCAGCGGTGGCAAGAGCACGGCGCAGTATGTCATTGAGGTTGGCGTGTCGAGAAATACGACCCGCGCTCCTGCTGCATGGTGGATGCTCCTGTTTCGCCATATTTACTTTGGGAGGCTTACCATATGAACATCATTTACTGCTTGAGTATGATATCAATAGCTACTAAAAATTTTACTAGTAGATGTCTACAATGTGAAACAGTTGCAGCTCCTTACAAAAATAAAATGTACCACCATTATATTTGTTTGAAAAGAGTGGCCATGAGTTTTATTGCCCGTTCTTTCTCGTGGTTCTACCTATTGCATTGCGAACGTGGCAGTAAATGTAAATATAGAATCATTAAGTAATTAACTTAAATTTTGACGTTCATAAGCGTCACTTTGTGGCCTAGATGAATAAATGATTTTGATTTGATTTGATTTGCATGACAGGCCATGGTGACCAAGGCTATCGACAGCCTCTCCACAGTGACAACGATGTGGAGAGACACATGACGCACCTAAACGGAGGCAAGTAGCGAAGCGGAAGGTCGTATCGTCCAACATGGTACCTATATTGGACGATGGCAGTGCCTGAAGCCAGAGGCCCGATTCCCATTCTCCCACAGCCAGCAGGCGAGCACGCTCCGCAGCGTTAAACGATGTATTGAGAAGGTTTACTCGTACCACGCTGCAAAGCGGCCCATCCCATTGCCTCTGGGGGGATAAGTTTCGGGGTAACTCAGGTCCTGGACAAGCATTTCTCCAAGCGTTCAAGGCATCGGTCTTACACGGCACTTCAGAATCAACCAGTGTGGGAGCTAAAATTTTCCTAGTCAATTCTGCAGTGCTGTGGACCGATGACAAGAACGCTGGCAGGCTTACGTCGGTAATTTTGCGAACGCCGAGGCCGCCCAACCGCACAGGCAAGGACGCCTGTAGCCACACCCGGTCGTTCAGGGCCACATTCAAAATTTTACTCAGGGTATTCTATATAATTTTGTCAATTTGAATGAGTGGAGTTGAATTTTTCCAAAAAGGTGAGCACCGTAATGCATGCGTAAATTTAGGGACAAAAAGACAATATCGAATAATAGTGAAAGCCGAATGTGTATTAATTTTGAGTAGCCTGTCAGAAATTTCACTAAAATTTTGAATTTTTTCCTATATAAAAGAATCAAAACCGTCGTCTAAAATTGGGGACCCCAGGAGGCGAAGAGAACTTTTTTCAACTTGAGTGATATTGGGAGCCAAATATTGAAATTTTGAAAGAATAGAGGATTTATCTAGAATTTCGCATTTGTTTGTATTCAGTTCTAAGCCTATGGATAAAAATTTTGATTTCAGAAGTGCTAGATCTTGATACACAGACTCTACGTCACCGCCCAGGGTTCCATCATCTAGGTACCAGATGTTTAATTTAGAATTTAGTTGGGTTATAACTGGATGGATGGCCAAACTAAAAATTAGTGGTCCAAGAGGGTCACCTTGTTGACAACCGACGGCAGATTCTAAAAGATGTTCTTTGTATATTAATTTAGAAGGGTGTCTATAACATTGCGAAAGAAAATTGTAAATTTGGGGTGTTTCCAATTTAACTTGTGTCAACGAAGTGTCCCTGTTGTCTGAGTTAAAGGCATTCTTTAAGTCAAGCTTCAAGATAACCTCACCTCAATTACAGTCAAGGTACGATGACAAGGCATGTACGGCAGCCTCGCAGCCTCCTCTGGAACCATAGCCCAGCTGTTGTGGCTGAAATTTACAAGATAAGGAGGATAACCATTTCTTTTTTCTATATTAGAAAAAAAATATGGGTATCATTTTCGGAGATTTCATGCATTCTGATTAGGAAAATGACATCTATTTGGGAATCCAAGATGGCAGACGGGACATTTTTAATAAAATTCATATGGGTATCATTTTCGGGGTTTTCATGGATTCTGATCACGAAAATGACATTTATTTGGGATTCCAAGATGGCGGACGAGACATTTTTAATAAAATTAATATGGGTATCATTTTCGGCGTTTTCTTGCATGCTGATCACGAAAATGACATCTATTTGGGAATCCAAGATGGTGGATGGGACATTTTTAATAAAATTCATATGGGTATCATTTTCGGGGTTTTCATGGATTCTGATCACGAAAATTACATCTATTTGGGATTCGAAGATGGCGGACGAGACATCTTAATATATAAAATCCTTGCGTTACTGACTGACTGACAGACACGCTACAGCCGAAGCTATTGGGCGCAGGAAACTGAAATTTGGCATGTTTGTTCCTTGGGGACCGTAGGGGTGCACTAAGAAGGGATTTCCCGAAATTCCCACGGGATCAGCCAAAACGGGTAAATTTAAAAAAAAATGCAGGCGTAGCTGCTGGCGTCCTCTAGTTTTTAATAAAATTAATATGGGTATCATTTTCGGGGTTTTTATGGATTCAGGTCACGAAAATGAAATCTATTTGGGAATCCAAGATGGTGGACGGGACATTTTTAATAAAATGAATATGGGTATAATTTTCGGGGTTATCATGCATTCTGATAACGAAAATGACATTTATTTGGGGATCCAAGATGGCGGACGGGACATTTATAGTAAAATTAATATCTTTAACATCATAAATGGTCTAATTGTCATTTGGCATCATTTTACTCTGTCAACTTTTTTGAAGTTATACTTCTTTAGGCGCATTATGACAAAAATATGAGAGTGAAATTTACGATGTTTCTACATTCACAACACCTGTTTTAGTTTCGTACAATGCGAATTATAAATGTGCTGATAAATCATATGCAGTAGTGATTTAAACTGAATATTTTGATTTATATTATTTACTATTCGTAAATATTAGTGAAAAAAATTTGCTTTTATATTTTTTTCAAGTGCTCCAATATTATTGAGGTTAACTATCCGTATGTATTATTTATTGATATAAATTAAAATAAAATTGTTAAATATAATTAATACTTAGTATTATTAAATTATTAATGATAAATATTTATTATTGGTTATTTAATATTTACAAAATAAAGAAATAAATTTAATAAGAAAAGTAACCAAAACCAACGTCAAATTAAAATATTCATTTTTAATATTTATTATTAAGTAAGCTGAATAAATAATAAACAATTATATAAATAAATGAACAAATGTAATGAAAGTTTTTGATAAAATAAGAAGTGAATATTTTTTATGATGCCAAAGAAGTATAACTTCTCACGCGCGTACATAAGTACACGCATTTTAATTTGTTTATTTTTCGACATTTTATTTGCCTACATATTTATCTTTCTTTGTGATATGGCATTGAAAATACAAACAACTCTGATTTTTCACCCTTTTTACACCAACCCTTATTTTTAATAGCCATCTTAGTAAGTTAATCATATCACTAGATCAGTCATACGCGCCAGACGCATACTGGAGTCAGAAAATCGTTTCACAGCGTTAGTGAAACAATTCAGCAATTTCACAGTGTTAGTGATACAATACTCCTCCGAAACCTTTGTACCGATTTGTATGAAATTTTATATATATTTGGTAGATCTGAAAATCGGTCGTAATCTATGTTACAAAACCCTAAGTCATAAGGGTGGTGAAACCCAAACATTTCTTTTTTTTGTTTTTATCGGCAATTTTTTTATTTCCATTCCGTATTAGTAGTTGAATCATATTACTAAATCAGTTGTCCACGACAGGTGCAAACTGAATTTAAAAAAATCTGAAATTGAGAAATTTTATATGTATATTCTTTAGGTCTGAGTATTGGTCGTAATCCATTTTCAAAGTCCTAAGTCATAAGGACGGTCCAACCTAAATATATAGGTAGGTACTTACTTTTTTATTTTTTTGGTCAATTTCTTAAGCCTTGATGGATGGATGGAAAAAAAAGGAATGAGAAAAAAGACCTTAAAGAGGTGATACGGAGTTCGCCGGGTCAGCTAGTTAAATATAATATCTTTGCTTTCTCACAAACTGGTCGAAACCCTTCAAAGTTTATATTTGTATTCTTTGAGAGAGAACTGTGTTTTCTAGGTCTACAAATATGTTAAACATATTATTATGTCAGATATACTGTGAAAGAGGTAGTAGTAGGTAGAGGTATGGATGTTCACAGAAATAATACTTCTATCTCTCACATGAGGCAAACACAAATTTTATGCTGTTACCTATGGGCTAATTAACACTTAAGGACTCGCGCCCTAATTTGTAACGTTAATACTCGCTATGGGGTTCACAGGACCCAGTGTAATATTCATTGTTTATTTCAAAATTACTTAATAAAAGTGAACGTTTACTTTTGTTCTAGGTTTACGTGTAAATAAAAAAAGATAGTGATTAATGAAATACTTATATTTATTGTTTTTCTTAATCCTATTTTGTCTACAAAAATACAAGGAATTATGCTACTTTTTTATCATAAGATTCAGACTAATTTATGAATTTCTGTTATTATTTATTTTAAGCAAACCTTTTTTTTTTTTATACTACTATAAGTAAGCTACTTAGGACAAATAACAATGCAAGATCAATCATCGTTGAACAAACAAAAAACAGCTTCGAAACTAAAAAATAATTTACTCGCTACGGGGTCTAGTGGACCCATACACACCTTTCACGTCCTTTGCACTCACACGCAGCGCGCCAACTGACAACTAAGAATGCCGTCTGCCGTGCTACTCTAACGTTGAAAGGTACTTAGAGCGGCAACGTCACAAACGTAAAAGTTTTGATGTAATGGAAGAAATTATGAAGGTCTGGGTTCATTGGACCCTGTAGCGAGTCCCTAAGTGTTAAGTTTCCAATGTTTCAAAAATATGTTTTTTCTAATTATGTGTGTGGCAAGTTGTTTAGAATAACGAAAAGGCCCGTAGCACAGGAAACCAGTGAGCATGTACAAAAAGAGTAATAACATGTGGAGGGAGCGCATGAGGTCTGTAATGGCGCTGATACACCTGAGCATCCACTTGTAACAGAACAGCGAGCATTCGCCGTTTTCTGTTTTGTTGAACCGAACATTTTCACGATCATTCTAGCGAACACTCTAAATTCAAATAGTCCGTACAATATAGAAAAATATAAAAATCGCACTACAACAGCAGTTTTACCCAATATGTTTACTTCAGTTTCACTTATGAATTATTTCTAGAGTAAGAGTAAGATACATAAACAAATGACGTTTCTAAATAATAACTTTCAAATTTTAATTTGAACAGCTTTAATAAATTACACAAGTGTCTGTTCCTACTTCAAATTTATTTATCGATATCGAGAGTTTATCAACATTCTATTGAAATTAATTCTGAGTAAATCAAATCTAAGGATTGATTGTAAACATTATCGATATTTTATCGATATTTATTCTGAGTAAGCCCATCACTAGTCAAGTTAAAATTAATGACAACCTACGAGGATTCTTCCCTAGATTAAACTCATAAGACAAAGTGAAGTAAATATATTGGGTTTAACCGCCATCGTAGCGCGAATTCTATGTATTATCTATATTCTAAGGCTCGCCCAAATGTTCGTGAGAATGCTCGCTAAAACACACTCATTTGTTTTGTAACATTCGCGAGAATGCTCTTTACAGGTGAATGCTCAAGTGTATCAGCGCCATAAGGATAGAAGCAAGTGGCGTTCTGTTGTCACTACCTACTCCGAGGGGACAAGGCGTGAGTATATATATGTATGTGTAGGTTTTAATCCAACAATTTTAATTTTGTTTCTGAAATTGTTCTTCGTTAACTATGAATACCTGTCGATATTTTTTACAATGCCAAACGCCATATTCACAAATACATATTTTATATTAAGCATTGTAGCTCAAATATTATTTATCCAGAAAATCATAGAATACGCGACAGAATATTCACCTCATAGTTAATCCAAACATACGCTTAACTAAACATGTTACTAATTTGTAAAAGTTAATGTTCTGTTCGGGTCTCTTTGCTTTGATAAGCTTGGATTTTATTTGTAGGATGATTTCACGAGCTTATGGTATAAAGGCTTCTACCGAGCCTAGTACGAGTGAGTAAGTAATGTGACTATCATAATGTGTCACTTTCTCTTATATAAAAGATTTCAGTCCATTTTTTTCGTGAGCAGTGATTCGATATTTTATTAGTAAAAACTAAACTTCACCCACAACTCCATCTGTGGGGTATTTAACTCCTTGTGATTTCTTAAAAATCCCTTCTTACGGTGCGTTCGTGGGTCGTGAAAGAGCTGTTATTGCTCACCTACACTCCCCAAGGAACATACATATTAAATTTCAGCTTCTTGTGCCCAGTAGTTTAGCTGTACGTTGTTTGTCAGTCAGTCAGCAACGCAAGAGTTTTATGTAGACAGATATTTATGTATGACTTAAAATATTTTGAGGCAATTTTCCGGATCCCTATTGTCCACATCTTTCTGATAAGAGAACACCTATTTTTAGCAATCTTTCTTTAGCAAGAATTTTTAGCTATCCGCCTTCCATACCAGCTCTGATGTCGTCCCTAATATTGACTAGGCATGTAACGGTGCTGTGACCTAACCGGAAACCGGACTGGAAAGGATTTAAAAGATTATTCTTGCAAAGGAACGTGTTAATTTGGTTGTGGACCAGTCGTTCGAGGACTTTGGAGAGGAATGGTAGGATAAAAATGGGCCGATAGTCAGAGAAGGAAGAAGGATGAGAAGTTATTGGAATTGGTGTAATCAGAGCGTCCTTCGACATCGATGGAAATACGGCACTAGACAAGGAGTAATTAAGGATGTGGGAAATTATGGGTAGGATTAAGTGGAGGATAGGAAGGATCGTATTACGGCTGACACAGTCACTACCAACGGCGCTGGAAGATATTAATATTATGCTCTTCTTAACTCACATCACTATCAGTGAAGTGATTAAAGACAAAAGAAGGATAACTAGGGGTTGGCACTGATGAAAGATAATGACTAGTGCTTGATTTAGCAGTCCTGTCAATATTGGACGAAGCAGAGAAATGTTGATTGAGCAAGTCAATATTGAAGTCATTAGGAATAGTATGTTGACGAGTTTTACCGACCACTAGGGTTTTAAGAAATTGTCAGACCTTAGCCGGATCTCTGTTTTTTACAGAGTTATGAATATGTTGGAGTTGTGCATCCCTAGCTAACAGAGTTACTAGCTTATCAGCTGTCTCTGATCCCAAGATGATATCTCAGCATTGTCGTAGGGTTAGCACGCACATACATATAGCACTTTATTATTGTTATTATTATTTGCCGGATTACTAGATGTTAATTTATGTTTATGTTTTAGTTAATTTTTATATTTAGTTACCCTTTTTCGCCACTTTCTGGTTTGTATAATGCATGCTGTGAAACTCTGTAATGGGCTTTAGAATCCCATTTCACATTGTTATCATATAATGTACCTACTTTGTAAACAAGCTGTTGAGTTTCCTATCAATAAATAAATAAACACGTTCCTTTGCAAGAATAATCTTTTTCAATCCTTTCCAGTCCGGTTTTGTGCAAACGCAGACCTTTTCATCGATAGTTTCAGATATCATAAGTGGAGTCCAGTCGATATTTGCAGTAATACGTACTATTTATTTAATTACTTTAAACTTACGCGATTTGTATACAATTAAACATCATACAAGTTTATTTGACGGTTGTTAATAATGTAAAAACAACTAATTAAACGTATGTGTTGCCAACGTTTCGACCGGCTTACAACAACGGTCGTGGACCCGCCGCGACCATGTTAAATACATAAACTTGTATGATGTACTCTATATTAATTTTGATTTGCATGTACCCCAAAATATCATAAACACTTCCATTTAATTAATGAATAAATTTAATTTAATAAAGTGATGTAGAAATTTGATATTTTTATAACACCAATAAATCACAAACCCAATTATAATGACGGGCGGACAGGTCGGTCCACAAATTTACGTAACTGTTCCGTTTAGCTCGAAAAAAATCAGAACCCTACAAATTGTTGGATAAGAAATTATCCTCAACATCTACACCGAAATGAATACCTACTTTCAGAAACAGTCAAACTTCAAAAGCCTATAGTCGCCAATACTTTTGATGTTAGTAATGGGAAAAATAACAAATTGTTTTAGTGTCAGAGATATTGAACTACATTCAAACAATTTCCAGACCTATATTCCATTGTATGTACGAAGATACGGCAAGTGACATGCTACTTTATGAAAAAATATAAAACTGTGTCTAATTACTGCCATAATATTAAAACAAATCATATTATAGCCTTTCGTTGTTCGCTACTGGATATAAGCTATAAACTTCTTATTGGCGTCATATTAGCATTGTGAGTCAATAGGAGGATTTGGCCTAATGTACCACACTGGGGCAATTTGATTGACCAATTGGCCAATAGGCCAATTTGACAAAAATCTTACTTAGGTATTTGTATCTATATTTTCTTAAGTCGCCTCTTCACCTACGAGATGTAATTGAGTAGCGACACTTTGTATTTTTAATCCATCACCACACAGAGGAAAATATTATAAGCTTATTCTAATGTATGTAAAAACAAACCATTCAATAAAAAGTGTCATAGTTCACCCCAACTTATTCCCTATACTTCGAATAACAGTAAGTCATATTTTTGTTTTGTTTACTTACTATATTCTTTATGTTCCAATTTTTCTCACCTCCAACGTGCGTCAGAGATAGACAGATATACGCACGGCGACACGGCTTTATTTATTGTGCCTCTATAAAAAGAGATTTTTTTCATAAAATACATATGTATATATGTGTATTGATAATGACGGATGTGCCTCGTCGATTTATACCTTATACTCTCTGCTGACCAACAGATTGCTGCGCAGACGCAGCAATCTGTTGGTTATTCTGGTGCTTTTTTATTCGTAGTCAAAATGTAAAAAATAAACCATGTAAATAATAACCCGCAAGGCCAACAAGCCGAAGTATCTCATATTCTAACGCTACATATATTCCTGTACACCTTAGGGAAATATACAAACAAATATTTTTGTCTTTCATCACGTTACGTTGCGAACAAAGTTTACTCTGCCTGTATCTATTTCTCCGTCTAATTATAACGTTATTTGGGTAACTAAATATGAAGTTACTTTTGTAATTAATGCCAAACTGTATTTAATGTTTACCCATCACCATTTATATGTGTAAATTTAATTACCTGACTTTGTTAGTGCTTAAAACGTGTCTTGTTTTGCTACTAGATCCCCGCATGGCTCTGCTCGCGTTGGAGTAAATCATCACGGTAAAAATGTGCCTATATCACTCTCTAACTTATTTACTGTCTTCACCCACAAATATCATGCCATAACCTCTCTTCATACTGACTTGAAAGAAGAACAAAAAAACACACTTCGTCATCTATACTATCAGTATGGATGGAAATTCAAGTTGGAAAATAACGTAAAGAAAAAGTGGATATTTCAAAGAGTAGACGTAAAGTGGTGTATGTTTACACGAGTATAGTAACGCTTACAAACTAACTTATTTTTAGTGAACCTGCTAGCTAGGTCCAAAAATTTTATTTTTAATCTCCCCATTTAGGTATCTTGCACATGGTACCACTAGTTTTACCACGGTTTACCTGGAATATTTACCAACATTCACCAATATATGGGCGGTCATTAATAGGATCCAAAGAGACGGAATACTCGACATAATTTTGAATATGAAGTGATAGATCTTGTTCTTTCCGATCACACGTCCCAAATATTGAAAGTTCCTTTAAATAAAACATGCAAACTAAAATTTTGAAAAACTATTAAAGACGATATTTCTAATGAAAACTTAATTAAATTTAAATCTCACCTTAATTGTTTACAATTTACGCATGTCTAAAACGCTACAGACGCTAATACATCCTTTGAGAGTTTTATGGGTGATTTTTTACTATTGTATAAATTATGTTTCCCAAAAAAGATTATTACTATAAAAACAAACACTAAGACTAAATGGATCTCTAATGGAATAAAAATATGCAGCAAAAAACAAACATAACTACTTTGGAAATATAGGTTAAATCCGAATACAAAAAATAGAATTGCTTTTAAAAAGTATTCGTCTAGATATAGGAAAATAATCAAATTAACACAAAAATCGCAGAATTGTCACTGTATATAGAATTCAAAAAACAAATCGAAAGCCGCCTGGCAACTAATTAATAAAACTAAATCACATCTTCCACAAGAATCTATACTATCTATTAAACAAAATGACATGACTATTACAGATCCCATTGACATAGCAAATGAATTTAATAATTATTTTACTGACAGCATTGAAAATAACATTCCTAATGACATTACTATCAATAAATATATTTCTTCTAATATATCATCACGGTCTATATATAACCGCTTGACCGCGCACAAGTGACTTTTCTCCCTTTTTCGAAATTCCGTAGACCGCGCACAAGTGACTATTTTCCCTTTTTGGTTACAGCGCTATACTCGGTCTGAATTTACTGTTTCTTTCTATTACATAATGTTTTAAATTATTTTTCTCTGTTCTATTCAAATCATTGAACATTTCTTCATGCTAAAAATACGAAGCGAGTCTTAAAATCGTTAACCCGGAACGAAAAAATAATGTCAAATGCCACTCTTTGTTTCGCGCGCTCCGTGATCAAGTGCTAATCGTATGCGTGTAATTAAATATTTTTATACTATGATACATGTTTTTTTTATTTAGTTCGGTGAAGATAGAATTTCTCTACAGTGAAAACTCATAAAATATGTATGTCATCGATTTACTTTTTAAAATAATCCTGTTTAAAATACACAAAGTGTTTTTTTCAACGATAGTCAATGTTCGCTGATAAGTATAATAAATTATAAACTAAATATCAACAAAGAATTCATACGACTTGAACAAGTCATTCATAAGGTTGAAGAAAAACATCACTTCAACTTACTCATGTTACCGACTTATCAACAATAAATGATTATGTTAGCGCGCCCATCTGGCGAGCGGCGGTGCGACATTTCGTTTAGAACGTGAGCGGTCTACCGAATTCGGCGAATTGGCGCTAGCGGTCAAGCGGTTATGAGACCTGTAACGTATATTGAAATAATACAAATCTTAATATATAAAATCCTTGCGTTACTGACTGACTGACAGACACGCTACAGCCGAAACTATTGGGCGCAGGAAACTGAAATTTGGCATGTATGTTCCTTGGGGACCGTAGGGGTGCACTAAGTAGGGATTGCCCGAAATTCCCACGCGATCGGCCAAAACGGGTAAATTTAAAAAACAATGCAGACGTAGCTGCTGGCGTCCTCTAGTAATAAATAATTTAAAAAAACACTAATACTGTTGTACATGATGGTGTATCCACAAAAGTTATTAAGTATGTTAAAGATATCATAGCACCACCACTAGCATATTATATGATCAACTATTGCATTGCCGAGGGGGTATTCCCAAATGAGTTAAAAAAGGTTATTATTAAGCCTCTTTTTAAACGAAATAGTAAAACAGAATTAAAAATTCTAGACCAATTGCGAAAATATCTATTTTTTCAAAAATCATTGAAAAAGTAATTTACAACAATATTTACAGTTACTTTGAAAACCATAAATTATTCTGCGCCGAACAAAAAGGTTTTCGGAGAGATACATCAATCAATATGGCACTTTATGACATTTTATTCAATATAATACCATGCGTAGACAAAAGAATTCCAATATGTGCTGTCTATACGGACATGACAAAAGCTTTCGATTATGTGGCTCATAGGATTTTACTACAGAAATTACATGGCTATGGTATAAGAGGGAATGTACTTAAGCTACTAGGGACATACCTAAGCGACAGAACTCAATGTACTGAAATCTCCAGGATAGACACAAAAAGTAAAATAGAAACTTTATATACATCCTCATTAAGACACATTAAATACGGTGTACCTCAAGGCAGCGTATTAGGACCTTTATTATTCCTAATATATATAAACGATCTTCCTAAAACTATAAAACATAAAATGGTCCTTTTTGCTGATGATAGCACAGCAATTATTATATGAACAAATCCCAAAAATTATCAAAATCAACAATTATTACAAAACAATTATTGATATCATAATTGTTTTGTAATATAAGCTGGCTCAATAAAATAATTTGATAATTAACTTAAATAAGACCAAGATCATGCACTTTCATCAACGGCGTGTAAATCCAGCAATTTCTGTTACCTATGACAATAATTTAATACTACCGAGAAACTTATGATTGGTGACCTCTTCGGTCACCAATGATAAGTTTCTCGGCATATACATAGATAATAACCTGAATTGGAAACTCCACATGGAAAATTTATATAAGCGATTAAATAAATCTGCGTTCCTACTTTTCCAATTATCAAAAACAGTTGACATGATGACACTGTTAACAGCGTATAATGGACTGGTTGGTTCGGTTTTAAGATATGGTGTTGTTTTTTGGGGACAATCGACTGATAGGGAGACGTTATTCAGGATGCAAAAGCGTTGTATTAGATCAATGTGCGGTCTTAAGATTACAGATAGTTGCTTACCATATTTTAAGTCACTGAATTTGTTAACAGTACCAGCACTTTATATTTTGGAAACTGCACTGTTTGTAAAACATAACTTACATTTATATTCTATATACTCTTCTGTAAAACGAAATCCAATGCAAGCACAATATTTACACAAAATATGCAACCAAGAATGTAAAACCTCTCTGATGTACAAGAGCGTTTTTGGTATAGCTCCTAGAATCTATAATAAAATCCCTAACTCAATCAAAACAATGCCTTCACGAAAATTTAAATCAATCTTAAAAAAGAAATTAATTGACAAATGTTATTACACCTTTCGCCACCACCCACTTTTCGCCAGATATACTTTAGTCCCACGTAATAAGGGGCGAGCCTATTGCCGTACCGGACACATTTCCAGACTCCGTGCTGCTACTGAGAATTTCGTGACAGAAAAACCCAATAACACTGCCCACCCAGGAATCGAACCCGAGACCTCCCGATCCCACGCGCACATTTATGCCGCGAGACCAACGAGGCAGTCGTATAGGGTTTGATGTCGAGTTTTCCATCTCTACGCAAAGATAGTATTTGCATTGTGTTCCAATACAATTTATATTTCGGACACACCTTTACACTGTACAGATATTATAATATTTCCTAAGAGCCACCGTCCGTTCGGTACCGTCGCCAGGAATAGAATGCCCGCTCTCACCAACCGCCATTTTGAATTATTTCGATAGTGATGTGACTCGGACGAGTCAATCGACTACAAATTATTAAATTCCAATCGATATTAATTTTAATAAAAATGGGGACCTTACACTCGTCCATCCTGACCTCGTGTATGTCCCCATACACGCAATCAAGCAAACTTAACATAAACCTTACACTCGGCGAGAGGGGGCACTTACAATCACATTAAAGATTCCTGTAAACCCATCCAATTCTTACAGGCTTGGTTACACGTTATCATTGCCGCAAACCCATCCAATTCTTACGACAACGACAACGATAACAACACACACAAATTTAATTCTGCGAACCCATCCAATTCTCGCAAAATCAAATGCAATGCTTGCTAACCCATCCAATTCTAGCAGGAACTGCTACACCGCTTATAAAAGCTTACAATCCTGGTCAACCCATCCAATTCTGACCAATACATTTTATAAACCGCTTATAAAAGCTTATAATCCTGGTCAACCCATCCAATTCTGACCAATACATTTTATAAATTGCTTATAAAAGCTTACAATCCTGGTCAACCCATCAATTCTGACCAATACATTTTATAAATCGCTTATCAAAGCTTACAATCCTGGTCAACCCATCAATTCTGACCAATACATTTTATAAATCGCTTATAAAAGCTTACAATCCTGGTCAACCCATCAATTCTGACCAATACATTTTATAAATCGCTTATAAAAGCTTAGACATGTTATAAATGCAATGCTTGCTAAGCCATCCAATTCTAGCAAGATTGACATTTACCAACAATACCAACATGTTATAAATGCAATGCTTGCTAAGCCATCCAATTCTAGCAAGATTGACATTTACCAACAATACCTACATGTTATAAATGCAATGCTTGCTAACCCATCCAATTCTAGCAAGATTGACATTTACCAACAATACCTACATGTTATAAATGCAATGCTTGCTAAGCCATCCAATTCTAGCAAGATTGACATCTACCAACAATACCTACGTGTTATAAATGCAATGCTTGCTAACCCATCCAATTCTAGCAAGATTGACATTTACCAACAATACCTACATGTTATAAATGCAATGATTGCTAACCCATCCAGAAGCAGCGATCAGCGAAGCAGAAGGCAGCGATAGCCGAATGGATATACCAACAGACTGCCATGCAGAGGGTATCGGGTTCGAATCCAGCGCGCGCACCAATGACTTTTCGGAGTTATGTGCGTATTGAATTGTTAATTATCGCTTGTCCCGTGTCTCGGAGAGCACGTTAAGCCGTCGGTCCCGGTTGTCATGAAGATCTTTGACAATCGTTACAGGGCGTCAGTACCTTCTAAATAAACTGACACTAGTCTAAACCATGGAATATCGCTATCCCTTCGGGTTGCGGAGGTCAGACAGGCAGTCGCTCTGTGGAAAAGCTAATATTCAGCCAAATCCGGTTAGACTAGTAAGCGGACCTGAGATTGAAACTGGGATAACGCTAAGAGAAAGAAGAAGAAGATTGCTAACCCATCCAAGTCTAGCAACATTGACATTTACCAACAATACCAACATGCAGTTCCTGCTAACCCATCCAATTATAGCAGGAACTGCTACACTGCTTATCATAGCTTATAATTCTGGTCAACCCATCCAATTCTGACCAGAATTTTCACATAACAAAATAGACCTTTAATAAATAAAATCATGGCTACATTAACAATTGTATCGTAATTTAATTAATACGGTTTTACAACCAACAGTGCAATATATCAGCTCATACAATAATTAGCGCAACATGTGTAAAACACCACTATTACTAACAATTTAATTTTTAGCACAAGTTAACAACATATTATTATCATAGCGACATAATATACACAAGGAATTAATATAAATTAGAATGATAGGCTGTTTTATCACTGCTACAAAAATAAGCCTATAACAATTCAGCTCTGGACTGTACCATTAATACCTAGGTACATTAATATTATTTTAAATTAATAATTTTGGGGGGGGGTGAAGTCACTCGCGTCAGTAGGAACTACCATCTTTTCCTAGACCCACCCTACACGTGCCCCCCAAAAAAAATAACTGTTATCCGGTCAAATGGGCTATCGGCTATACGTTCACCCTTAAGGACAACAAAAGCTACCGCTTAGTCATTAAAAACCTCCACCATAGCCAACAACCACCAAAGATTGTGAACAACAACAGATAACACCACTGATATTACTGGCAATCAACGAAATCTGACTCTTGAAAGCATACTCATAAAACAAAGTGAGACGATCGATCTCCTAATTCAACAAATGTGCCCATGTTGGACCTTATCATAACTCTCATTACAAAACAACAAATTACTTCTCTAAACCTTGCAACGTGGAACATTAATGGCCTTGCACCTAACTCTCATGAACTTGAAGCATTCCTCCACTCCAACAAACTTGATGCATGCCTTATATGCGAAGCACATACCAACCATTCGAAGCCGAATCTGCATCACCGGATATAGCGTGTACTTTACCACCCGGATGGCGGTGCTCATGCTGGTCTGCGATTGTTATTAAAAATAGCATAAAACACTGCCTACTGCAGCCGTACGCGACTAATCACCTACAAGCTACCACAGTGCGCATAGAAGACGGCTATGGTCATATGAACCTCTCGGCCATATATTGCCCACCGCGACATTGCATAAAAGAAGTCATGTTCACAGAATATGTCCAGTCTCTGGGGAATCGCTTCATATCTGGTGGGGTCTGGAATGCTAAGCACACCTACTGGGGATCACGAGTAACCGTTACATGAGGTCGAGAACTAAAAAAGAGCGTCGATTCCAATCGACTTATGCCATTATCTACTGGTGAACCGACATACTGGCCCACAGACGGCAACAAGATACCAGATTTGTTGGACTTTTATATCACCAAAAATATTCAACCCCTTTACGTTCACATAGCATCAAGCCTCGACGTCTCCTCGGATAATAGTCTAGTGATGCTGATAATAAGCACAACAATCATTTACTGTGTACCCTATAATAAGAACCTGTACAATGCAAAAACAGACTGGAGTAATTTTCGTGAATTTCTGGAATCCAATATAATTCTTAAACTTCCACTCAAAAATCCCGAAAACATTGACCACGCGTGCCCATACATCACCAACCTGATACAAGTAGCGGTTTGGAAAAACACTCCTACTTTAGAAACACCCAATCGTAGAAAACTAATTCCAGTTGATATCCGCAGCAAGATATCTGAAAAGCGCAGACTTCGCAGAGTGTGGCAACATTCACGCAATAGAGAAGACAAAACACGACTCAACCGGGTGGTCAATGAACTAAGGGCTGCTCTCGCACAGGTTGCAAATGCATAGAGTCTACCAAAAGATAAGACAAAGTCTCGAAAATAAGGAGTACTGCTCAGCAGCATTTCTCGATGTCCAACAGGCTTTTGATCGGGTTTGGAACAAAAGCCTATTGTGCAAAATAAAGAGGACCCTGCCCCACACGTTCTACCTTCTTTTGACATCATATACATACATACATAGACTCACGCCTGTTTCCCCGAAGGGGTAGGTAGAGGCATATTAAACGCCCACTTTTCGCCAGTGTTTTGATCCCACGTAATAGGTGGCGAGCCTATTGCCGCTTATTGGGACATTTTGTTTGCCAGAGCCTCGTCCGTTGATCGGCAGGTGCACCACTTGCAGGTGAGGTTGGCTTGGGACCCTAAGTTCTTGGTGGGTACCCTATGCACCAAATTTAAAAGATAGAACCCTCCAAGTCAAGCAACGAGGCTCCAGATCCCCTCCGCACACTTGCGACGCAGGAGCGCCTCAAGGCTCGGTCCTTGGCCCAGATATGTATAACATATTTAGTCACGAATACACTACTAATTATTGCGACGCCTGCGGATGACGCTGCATTTTTGACATCTAGTAGTGACCCAGATGAAGCCAGGGGACCCTTAAAAATCCAACCAGACCAAACCTATAGCTGGTTGCAAAAATGGCGAATTAGAGCGAGTGCACCCAAATCGCACCACATCACTTTCATGCCGCGAAAGAAACTATGCCCAACAGCAAATCCCGGTCAAGTACCTCAGCCTGCAAATCAAACATCCAATGACTCCAGAGCCCAAAGTAACATCCTCAGGACTACAAGTGGGGCCGCCCGGCCCACTCGCAACTCTGAGATCCATGAGTACTTGGAGACGAAAGCTTCTGGAGGGGTCATGAGGCAGCTCTTTGTCGTCCCGTTCAAGACGGCATCGCTGCTCACCTCGGCCGTCCTTTCGAAAAGACCGCATCTCATCCTGTCTCAATGATGTCGGTCTATGCGACGATAACGGCATCAAGTCAGAGATCAAGTCAGAGAAAACCAAACTGCTAATAACATACTATACATATTTGCATTTATCAAACCGTCAATGTAAACCTATTGAAAAAGTTAACTGTTTTAAATACTTAGGCATGAAAATAGATGAACATTTTTCATGGTCCCATCATTTAGATTACCTTTGTGAGAAACAGAGTATTACTTGGAAAATTCTATCATTTAAGCTTTAAAGTACCTAAAGGAACATTGAAATCCTTATATAAGTCACTCTAGGAGTCTATTCTCGGTTATGCTTTAGATTGCCATGGTCTTACATTCAAAACATATATAAATAAATTAGAATCAATCCAAACAAAGTTTCTTAAACTTCTTGTCAATAATAAAACTAGAAATTAGCATAAAAATGTCTTCACAAAATTATTTAAAATTTGTAAAATACTACCAATTTCCCTAAAACATAAATACTTATTGGCTGTAAACAACCATGGCAGTCTTGGGCATAACTTGGAATCTATTACAAATAATCATAACACCCGATCGATGGCCTCTGGCAAATATATTGTACCAAGAGTGTTTAATTATTACGGTGGTAGAACTTTAAAAACGTTTGCCATATCCGCCGAATAATGTCCCAGAGGACATAAGGAACGAAAATGATGAAACTATATTTAAAAGGAGACTTAAACAATATTACTTAGATAAGTGCTAGAATTTAAGAGTGAAGTTAGCTATAAGTAGTTATTGTAATTTTATCTATGTAAACGTTCTAATTTACTGTACGGCGACTGGATCCCACAGTCAAACCGATGACACGGTTTTGTGGGACACGGCACTATTCCTGTATGAACGTGTGAATGACAAATAATTAAATAAATAACAAATATGCGACGTATTACGGTCGTTGCGACGAGAGTTATGCCGTCGGGAACTCGGTCGATGACGACTCCGTTGCAAGTTGATTTCCTCTTCCAAGCGCCCGACTCCGTCTCGTTCTCTCTCCGACTCAGGATCCCCGTCCCGGATGCTCCGGCTGCAGACGCCGCAATGAGCAGGGCCACGGCTCCGATAGCGAGTGCGACCTCCACAGTCCACCTCGCTGCGCAGTCGACTCCCGCCCAGCTCCTTCGCCATCGCGTCCCGATCCACCAGGCTCCGGCGTCTCCAGGCGTCAGCTTAGTGCATTTCCGCATCGCTCCATTTTCTTTAACTCAGAGACGAAAAGTTCGGTTTGAATTTGTCTTTTTAAATAGACGGTAAATTATTATTATTTTTTTTTTAATCGTCTATCTCGGAAACGGTGCGCGTTAGCGCAAAAATAATGAAAAATTCATACCCCTTTATAGAACCCCGGAGCATATTTCTTAGAACCCTTTTCTGACCTTAACATGACCTTGACCCTGGTCCTCCGAACCACAACTAATGATACACTTTATTTAATAATAAAAATAGACGGTCTTGGAGCTTCCTCCTCAAGACCATGGTTGCACCTTAATGTGACCTTGACCCTATGTTCACGTCACAAGCTAACCATAATCAAGTAGTATTATTTTCGTAGTTATCCGTTACATACATACACAGTCTCCCCTCTATATCCTCGAAGATCTAGGCAGAGCTAGATATTGCTATACTCACTTTTGACCAGACCAAAGAACACCAAATTGTTTTTCACTTTCACTATCATAGTTCACCCAAGTTATTCCTTATACTTCGAATAACAGTAGCTCATCTTTTTGTTTTGTTTACTTACCATATTCTTTATGTTCCAATATTTCTTACCTCCAAGGTGCGTCAGAGAGAGACAAATATACGCACGGCGACATGGCTTTATTTGTTTCTCTATAAAAAGAGACAACTTTTTCATAAAATATATATATGTGTATTGATATTGACGGATGTGCCTCGTTCGTATGTATGACTTTTCAGACAATGTACTTCGCAATATGCTACGAAACGTACTCAATATTTTTTTAGTATGTGTGATACCAATTTTTTTCGTTTTTATTTGAATTGAGTTTCTAGAGAATTTATGAAATTGTTACGCAAATTTGTCGTGTGTAATTTCTTTCTTTTCCGGATGAGTGCGTGGCAAACTCTGGTTTCAACTCTGGTTGTTGGTCTCTCCACTACTATTCGGTAGATACACCGTGGAATGAAAATCAATATCGCCTAATGAATTCTTTGAAAGATTAAAATTACTCGACGATGGATTAACGTGCTCTCCAAGGTTCCGTACCTTGAAGAGCACGTTAATCCATTGGAGAGCAAGTGACAATTAATTATTTTATTACGTACATAACTACGATGGCAATATCTGGGAAAGAAAGCTCTTATTTTTTCATTACTTTACTACTAATTAAATATAAACGCAAAAGTTTATTATTATGGATGGATATGTATCTTTTTTATATAAATAATTGTTAGCTTCGATAGCTGGTTCAAGGTGAAGAAATCAAGACACTGATAGAAACTGTTACGTTCATTTATATTTTATATGGTAAAATATAAAACTTTTACAATAATCGCGCACACGACCCGAGATGACAAGCAAAAAGATGCAGATAGAATGCGTGAGTGAATGCGCGACCGTTGAATGGGGCGGAGCGTCGCTCGTAGCTCACTTGCGGTGACGCAAAGCCGTAACAAACTCCCGAGGGTTGAAGGATTCTTCAACAGGTAGAAATAGGCAGAGGGCATATGTTGTTGTAGGCTCTCTCCGGCGTCCGGGATGAAGATTTATTATCCTGCCCAAAAGCCAATAGAGCGGTGGTTGATTCTTGTCCCTGATGAGAACTAGAGAACCCAGTCTGAGATCCTCGCTCGAAGGCTGCCACTTGACCTTCTGCTGTAGCATAGTCACGTATTCATGTGAAAAGCAAACGAAAATACATAAATATGATTTTATAAGCCTACAGCCCCTTCCCTTTCGATCGGCAATCAGCACTGGCCCAGTATAGTCGATACCTGTATGTAGGAAGGGATAAACAAGATGCGTTCTATCTCGCGGCAAATCAGACATATGGCTGAATAGGTTTTGGTTTAAACCTAGCGCAACGTACGCAGCCATGAACAGTACGCCTGGCAAGGCTCCTGCCCCCGATGGCCAGTATGTTTGTCTGACGTGAGATAGTAGCAAGTTAAGCCCTGCATGAAAGGAATCTGTGTGAAATTTGTGAAAAATGATTTTTGTAAGGTGATGTTTTGAACATAAAAGAATAGGATGTTTGACATCATAGGTGTAGTATGAGTTGCTAAGGCGGCTACCAACTCGTAATATACCATTACTATCAATAAACGGGGATAATGAAATTAGTCTATTTTTCTTTGGTAAAGATTTGTTTAATAAAAGTGATTGAATTTCGTCTGGAAACATCTCGTGTTGTGTCGTGCGTAACACGACTGACTGTGCATTGTCAAGTTCTGATAATGACAGTATACCTACAGTTTTATTAGATGTAATTTTGCAATTTTTATAAATCTGAGTATATAAGCTACTGTTCTAATTAGTTTTGTATAGTTTGATTTTTTATTTACTAATTGCAATATAATATTTTCGTTACTCGTAATTGTTTGTTTTGTGTGAAGTGAAATTTCTGGAAGTGGTATGTTTTTTTGTTTTGTTGGTGTTTGTGGGGCGTTTATGTTTGTATGATGAAGGAAACTAGGACCTGTCCACCACAATGAAGATTCAATGAAGTGACTGGCCTTTACTCCACGAGAGACCAGGTCTGCAGGGTTCAATTCAGCTCCAACTATTAGCACTTGTAGTACTTTGAATTTCACCGATTCTATTTCGAACGAAAGTCTTTAGGTGACTAGGTGATGTATTTAGCCAACCGAGGACTATCATCGAGTCTATCCAAAAATAACAATTATTGAATGTTGAGTGAATGTAGAACTTTAGTGCAAAGCCTTGTACCGAGTAACGCGCCAAATAACTCCAGCCTGAGGATGGTGACAGGCTTTAAAGGCGCTACTTTATTTTTAGAAGCAAGAAGGTGAACACAAACTCTGTCCTGGTCATCGACTGACCTGACGTACACACATGCCCCGTATGCAAGTTCCGAGGCACTGTAAACGTGTGTAGTTCGTACCTGACTGCTGCATCGAGACAAACCCAACGTGGTATGCGAAGTGTGTTTAAAGTAAAAAGTGAATTAATAAAATTTTAAAAAATGATTTTTTATGTCATAAGAGACTTCGTCATCCCAGTTGCATTTGTCGAGCCACAGTTTTTGTATAAGGATTTTCGCCTCGACTGTACACGGCCGTAATAAACCTAGAGGGTCAAATACTTGACTGATGAGAGATAAAATAACCCACTTTGTTACTTTCTTATTATTAGTCTGAATGTTTATAGAAAAGAAAAGATTATCTAAATTACAATCCCCATTTAAACCTCAAGTTTTATTAGACAGTGAGTCATTTAAGTCTAAGGTTTTGTCTGATTGTTGTTGATTTGTGTTGTGTGTAATAGAATGTAATATAGTCTGATTATTTGATTGCCATTTTCTTAAATTAAATTTAGCAGAAGTCAACTTTTCTGTAATTTTTAGCTATTTCGACGACATAAGCGACCGTATCCCCACCACTGATATAATCGTCATAATAAAAGTCTCTACGAATTGAATTTTTCGCCTCAATATCCGTACACGTATCTGTTAATGAAATTAAACATTTTGTTGCGAGAAATGACGCAGATGATGTTCCATACGTTAGTGTGTTAAGTGTGTATGATTTAATTGGTTTTGTAGAATTAAATCGAAATAAAATCTGCTGTAGGTGTCGCTGTGAAGGTGTAACGATAATTGCTCTATACATCTTCTCTATGTCGCCTGAGATTACATATTTATGCTGTCTGAATCTGAGTAAAATAGATAGGAGATCCTCCTGTACGGTCGGTCCTATCATCTGTATGTTGTTATAAGACTTACCTGTAGTTGTGACTGCTGGTGCGACAAAGACAACTCGTAATTTAGTTGTCGTACTAGACTCCCGAATTACCCCGTGATGAGGCAGGTAATAGTTAATGTTTTTGTCAGACATAATCTGTTTATTTTCTGTCATGTGCCCTAAGGTTAGATATTCTGGCAGAAATTGTAAATACCTTTCTTTTAAAAGTGGATCACGAAGAAATCTGCGTTCTAAGGAGTGAAGACGACGCTTCGCCGCTGCGTAGGAGTCTCCAAGTACTTTAGGTGAGTCTCTTAACGGTACTGTGACTACAAACCTGCCGTCGCTGTCTCGTGTTGTGGTCTCCGCGAAGATTCGCTCACAAGCTCGTTCCTCCTGTGATAAGCAGTGCTCGGACGAGACCGCCTCCAGCTCCCAGAACCGGTTAAGTATTGAATCATCATTTTCAAGAAAATGACAAGAAGAAGAATGTTCTGTATGATTATTGATGTTATGTTTTGTATGTGATTGTGTATGTATAACGCCTGAAACTAACCAACCTAGTTTAGTCATTTGCAACTTAGGACGCTGCTTACCTAAATCTATGACATTGTTAGTTATAAGTTCTCAAAATGATTCTACCCCGAGCAGTATGTCTACAGTCGAGGGAATATTAAAAGAATTGCTAGTTGAATGCCCGAAGGAAGAGGCAATTCACTAATATCCATGTAATAACGTGGTAATAATTTGGTAATTTCTGGTAGCACAAAACATTTTACATTGACTTGATAACCACCCGAAATTGACTGGATAGTTATGTCACAAGACTCTGCACTATAGGAACACTGATTATTGATACCTACAATAGTGGAGTTCGTATCATGTTTCGTCAGACCTAGTTTCTCACAGATGTGCTGCGTGATGTAGTGAGAAGTGCTGCCGTTGTCTAGTAGGACGCGGGCTGTGCGAAGTCTCTCCATAGAATCCATCACCTTCACCAACGCTGTGGAAAGCAGTACGGAAGAGGTTTTAGTATTTTGTATATAAGTATCTGTAGATGAAGTGAGTGTAACTGGTGATTCTGTCTGATTATGTATGTTTGCGTGTAAAAGTGTATTGTGTTTAAGCTGACAATACATGCAGTGTGACAATTTACAATGTTTGTCTGTATGGCCTGGTCGTGAGCAATTTTTACAAATCTTAAAATTGTATCATCTACATACAACGAACGTGATTCTCTTTTATAGATGATGGTACGGAACCCATCGTGCGCGAGTCCGACTCGCACTTGCCCAATTTTTTTTTAAAATTATTAAAAAAAATGGTAAGGTTAGGTTAGAACTGTGACCTCCTACGCACGAGCCAAGCCAGCGAAGCGAGCGGTGCCGCGGCAGCGGCCGGCGAGTGCCAGAAACGACTTGCATTACTAGAAAAAAGAGATTGTTTTTAGTAGGTTAGCCGGAACTGAATTGATACCTACAATAGTGGAGTTCGTATCATGTTTCGTCAGACCTAGTTTCTCACAGATGTGCTGCGTGATGTAGCGAGAAGTGCTGCCGTTGTCTAGTAGGACGCGGGCTGTGCGAAGTCTCCCCATAGAATCCATCACCTTCACCAACGCTGTAGAAAGCAGTACGGAAGAGGTTTTAGTATTTTGTATATAAGTATCTGTAGATGAAGTGAGTGTAACTGGTGCTTCTGTCTGATTATGTATATTTGCGTGTAAAAGTGTATTGTGTTTAAGCTGACAATACATGCAGTGTGACAATTAACAATGTCTGTCTGTATGGCCTGGTCGTGTGCAATTTTTACAAATCTTAAAATTATTTATTATCTGTAAACGGCTATTGACGTCAAGGTTCCTAAATTCCTGACATTTGAATAGAAAATGACTTTGTTTGCACATAGGACATATAATATTATTGTTTTGTTTTAACTCTGATTTTTGTATGTGTTGTGAGGTAGCTGTATTCTGTTTCTGCTGAATGTTCTGTTTATATGTCATTTCTTGTTGTATAGTGTCTAATAAATCAGATCTGTTTGTTAAAACGTTTATGAACAGAGCCAAAGTAGGATAGGCTGTAATTGTATTACGAAATTCTTCCCACTCCCTAAAAGAAATTTCATCTAATTTTTTAGACATGATATGAATTATGAGCGTATCCCAGTGGTCAGTTGGTTGACCAAGGCTGGCAAGTGCACGCAAATTTTTATTAGTTACTTCAATCATGTTTCTCAAAAACTGACTGGATTCTTTTTGTGCTTGCTGTAAATTAAATAAAGCATTGACATGATTGTTAACCAAAAGACGTTCGTTGTCGTTACGATTAGTTAATAAATTCCAAGCCATTTGGTAATTATCTGACGTGAATTCAATGTTTTGAACAATTAAAGACGCAGTGCATTTAAGGGCTGCGCGTAAATAATGGAATTTATTAATATCGCTGAGACTTTTACTGTTATGAATGATAGATAAATACGTATCTCTAAATTCCAACCAGTGCTGAAAGTCGCCATCGAATGCGGGAAGGTTTATTTTAGGTAGCCTTACTAAGTCATGAGGCACAGATTCGGCATATGATGAGTCGTATCTATGGCGAGGATGATTACGTTTCTGGTGCTCCGTATTGATCAGCGTTGTGGCTTGAGCCACAAGCGAATAATATTTATTTTAAAATTGTACGCGCTCGTCGAACTTCCCATCCTCCTCAGACAATGTCTCGTACTCAGCCTGTAATTTATCAAATTCAGCATAATAATATATGAACTCTAATTTTGACAAACGTAATTTTATTTTCGTTAAATGTAAGTCCGTTAACGGTTGACAAACATCTATTGTTTTATGTAACTGTTAAACAGCGTAAGTTTGCCTTTAACATTCCCGCGTAATTTAATTATTTCTTTAATACGAGCTTCAGCCATTGTAGAACAATAATATGTAAGAATAACAAGTTACTGGATGGAGAATAATGAGAAGAGCATATAATATTAACTATGAAGTTGCAAGCGATAGCACAGAACATAAACAAAACAGCTACCTATCTGTTTTGTTACCTATGTATTACGTATGGCGGTAGGCACGTAGATGTAGCAAGCTATATTATGTACCTATGTTCTTAATAACCGGTCGCCGACGATAGCAGCTCGACGCAGTGGCAATGCATTGACAAAATAATACCTAGATAGGTGCATATAGCTTTGTAAAGCGTTGACGTAATATGGCTGTCAGCTGTTAATAGAATGCACTGTCATAAGCACGCGTAAATAATACCGTGTGATATTACGTTTTACAGATTGAAAATTATGAAAAGCGCTAAAATATGAAGAGAAGTCAACATGCCATACAAATAGTGCACTTTACAACAGTTAGAGAAAGAAGTTAAAAGGAAAAGATACATTTAGGGGACCCCAAAAAAGGTCATATTTTCGAAACGTCACAAAAATAAATTACACAACACTGCAATGCAGACGCGCGGGCGGTCACCGCTTGACTGGAGTACACTGTACACCGCTCGTTGCCCACCCCCGCGCCCTGCCGCGCCGCTGTCTTCAAGGGCCGGTCCATGTGATTTTACGCATTAGATCCAGCCGCTCCCGCGCCGCCGCCGCCAGCGCCCCACTGCCCGCAAGATTACAGGCAGAGGCCTTACAGGTAGTATAAGAATGTACGGGCCGGCCGTCGGGGAAGCACTATCCTTTCAAAGGAAATCGACGTAAAGTAACAGTACCTAAACTGTTGCGTTACGTTCGGCAAGTGAAAATGCCGTGGGTCCTATCCCCTATTCCTTCTCCCTCATCACGCCTCTCCTCCTATCACTTTTCCCAACCGGCCATAAAAAGGCCAGCCACGCATTTGTGGCTCCTTTGGTGTTGCTTTGTTCATGGACGGCGGTTATCGCTTACCATCAGGCGATCCGTCTGCTCATTTGCCGCCTATTTCATAAAAAGCGTGTAGTAATGGGTTTCGTATATTTTTCTGAATCGCTTGAGAAACGCACGGAATGACATGGGGTCATGTCATGACACTTTGTATTCTTAATCCATCACTACACGGAGACTTTTCTACCATTTATCTCATATTTACACAAACTTAGATTTACTTAACAAGTCGCCTCAAACAAGGAACCGGCACCATAAACAGAGTAAAACAAAGGCAATTGAACTGCACGCAAATTTGCACCAGAACTATCTTACATAAAGCATTCAAATAAGCTGGGAATGGAAACCGGTTCCGTCATGCCAACATATTCTAACCAGACAAGACTCTATAAACATACTAATAAAGCTGCGAATACAAAAACAATATCTTGGGAGCTCACGACAGATATCTATAAAAGATGATTTATTACTTTACGTTTGGTATACGACCTTACAAAGGTTTTTCCGGGCAGACTTACAAACCAGCAGTGCAAGGTCGGAGAAACTGAAGATTTAATGGAGTTTTTAGACGGTTTCCAGATGAAAAGAGCTAAAACGTCCTTATTTTGAATTTTTTCGTGTATCAGATTGTAAGGTCATTGACCCTTCGGGATGTAGTGACTGAAGCTCAAATAATATTCTCGTCCAAGAAGCCTCAACTAATTGGTATGAGGCTATAGCTGTTGAATTTTATGGCGGTTTATATTGTGTTACAAATATAACAATAATGGCGACAGATAATCTTACTGAGCAAAAGGCGTAATGATTACAACAGCCTCATCAATGCCTTATATTAAAACATTTTGTCCGTAAGAATACTTACAATTTGTCACGGTCACAATCAATGGTGTCACCCGAAAATCATATTTTGTCAAAAATACTTTTATTTCGACTATACTAAAACACCTATGTATCTGAAACTTGGACGCTAACTAAGCTATCAAAAAGCTCAATATCAGAAGTGGTGAAGATTCGAAAGCTTTTGGGACAGGACCGCCGCTCTGGAAACTCCAGAGCGGCGGCCACGTAGCGGACAACTTAACATGGCTAGGGCTCCCGCAAGTTGGGCCGATGATCTATTTAATATAGCGGGAAGCGGATTTAATGCGGGTAGCTCAAGATCAATCTGTATAGAGAACTTACCTAGAGGGACATACATATCTAAGCTGAAACGATGACACTTAAAGAGCGTTATCCGATTTTCGTGACATAACTTAAAACTTTCTTGTCGTCGAGAGCTATTTACATTTTCTTTATAATCTTACTAGGTTTAATTAAGACGTGTTTTTATCCAATTCTAAAGCAGTACCAAATAATACGAAGAAGCTATCCACATAATATAGATTATACCAAACTTTAATTTTGAAAAAGCTTGAGAATTTTTACGCGTATTGTTAGTGTATAACAATGATTGACGAAACTACCAGATTCGGTAAAATTAAAAGAAAATATGACTTGCAATATTACTTCGGTTGGCCTTTTAGAAAGCTCTTCTTTTTATCCCGGAAACTAATACAACATCATCAACATTAGTAAATGTTTAGGCGAATATTACATTATACTTCGAGAAGACCTAACATTGATCTTTTAATTATTTTAGGGAAAATGAATCGTATGCAATCTGCGACACTTACTTTTAAAATTTGCGACAAAAATATTGACCGACCAAGTTGTACTGTATATTTTGTTTCACAACATTAAGGTAAAACAAGTGTCGGATAATATAGCTGAATTTAAATTTGAATACCGCGAAGAAGTTTTAAACTATAGCGCATTTTTCGTCACAACTCGTGGTACGAATTAAACCAAAGATTAAACACAAGGCTTTTCAAACTCAGTTCATGCACAATTACAGTAAAACGTACTACTTAACCAGTAGAAGAAGTATGAATGGTAGGAAGGCGAGCGGTGAGGGTCTCAAGTGAGGCTGTGTATCCATCAAGGGAGTGTGCAGATAAGTGAGTATGGGGAAATCGTTCTATTTCAGCAGGCTGAGAGAACTTAGAAAATACTTATGTTCAAAGCACCACTCAGTGATTTTTATCATCCTACTAGCATCCCGGTTACATCTAAGACTGTCATTTTGGAGTCCGTGACCTGATTATTAGTGAGACCAGATTTGTCATAATATTAGCTTTTCCACAGAGTGACTGTCTCTGATATCCGTAAAGGGGTAGCGATATTTTACGGCTGAGACCAGTATATTCATGGGTACTTTTCATATTGTCTGTCTGATCTTCATTAATTAAAAACGTAATTCAATCAAATAAAGTTCTTCTATTTGTAGATGTTTTTCCACCTAGCACCGCTCCGTTACTCCGCTCACATCTCTTGAGTAAACAGCTTCACGTTTTCATACTAAACAAAAATTACTAGGATAACTTACTGTTATGTTACTTCCGAACGCACGTATCTTTATTGGTTATGTTAAGAACTGTTTAAACGAAAGTGGTATAATTTGTATCTTTGCCGTAAAGCTTGCCGCTATATTGTGTTTTTTTGCACGTATTATAGGCATGAAGCTTCTAAATATCTGGATTGAAATAAAAGTTTATCTCCGTTTTGTTTTGAGTTTAGTGATTTTGTAAAGAAGGCTAGAATTAAACAATTTTTCGCAAGAAAACCTAGAATAATAATATTAATACATTGCTAAGAATACTACTATCTTGGTTATATCGATCTTATGGAAATTTGGAATAGATGAATGGAGTACATACTTTATGTTTCTCTGCATTATGGACTCCGTAGATTAGACGCTACAAACCCGGTTGTATTAATTACTGAAATGAACTGAACTAATTGAATTTCAAAGAAGACGTGAAACCTAAAATTGACTACTTGATGAATGCAACCACTCACATAGCGCACAATAACTAAATTGCTTTAATTTTAATACAAATAAACCGAAAATAAAAAACTAAGCAACTGCCACAAGAACTACAAAAATCTTATTTCATTTATATTATAATGTATGTCAACTAAAATACGTACGCTTGTCTAGATAAACCGAAAATATGTCTATCCTCGTCGATTGGCTGAGTAAAATATTTGTAACTCAATTTTACGTATGAGCAGTTTTACCAAAACTGGCATCATACCAAAATTATTTGGGAGAACACAAATACAAAATATAAGGAAAATAACGCTTTTGCTTGGTCATTCGTGAAAATCCTTGAATCGCAACATTGGATCTTAATTATTATAATGTGGAACGGCTAAGCCAACTTCATATCTGAGATGCCATAACACATTTTTCTAATCTTGACCGTCATGCATATTAAAAGCTTCAATAATAAAATTATTGTTGGTGGAAGAGCGCGAAGTCAATCGCAGGTGCCGTTGTTTATAGGCCTCTTAAAAATGTAAAAAGGTATTTTATTAACGAATGAAAAGATCGCAAGATAACAATGTAAGAATTGAAACTTACGTGGTAACTAACATTACAATAGCTTAACATCTCCTAGACTCGAGTACCAATCATTGTTGGTTATTTGACCCTTATAGACCTAGAATAGTTAAAAAAGCTATTGAAACTAAAAAGTATAAGAATTTCAATAGAGATGGGTTTCAACTGTCGCACATCTGACATCCAGTGATACGTCTATGTAAAACCCGTTAATCGCAAAAACTTAAATCGGCAGCCGACGTAGTGAGTACTGTGTGTCGTGATCGAGTACAGTGCGAGAGTGAAAACGGTGGTAGTGGTTGTCCGCCCAATAAACGAGTAAGAAAGCGGTTAGACCGTTTTACTTGTTCGTAACATTCATCCACCCGCAATATTTCAGTACATCCGTGAACATGTCAACAGTGCCGAAGTATCGGTTACTTAAAACAAAGGTATGTGGTATATCCATATATCCCGTAGGAATAGAAAAAAATAAATATAACAATGGACATAAAGTACGTCAGTGCCAAAGATTTGAAACAATCCATGGTTCACACAAACCTGAGAAAGACCGTTTAGTATGCCTTAAAAGGTAAAACGGCACCCTTGTAGGATCTCTTTGTTGTCCATCGGTTCTTTCGTCCGTCTTTCAATCCGTCAGTCTGATGTTATATTTTGTAGTCACTAGGTAACAACAGACAGATAGACAGCCAGATAACTCAGTGACACCGTCTAGATTGTAACTCCATTAGTTTGATAAACTGTGCGAGAAAGAAACCTACACAGATCGCGAGTATAAAAATAAGGAAAAATTAAAGATATGGCCATTATTCCAATTAAAATAAAACCCTACCAAAAATGATATTCCTCTACGTATCTCGAAAATGTTATGTCCTATAACTAAAACAAAATACAAAGGCATACCATTTTCGTCACTGATAAATATACGCATTGCCGCCGTGGCCGAGACGGCGCCTAAAGGTCTTATGATAGGCAGGATATACATTTGGCGGAGATACATTTGGCAAGTCGCATCCCCTTAGGAAGGACAGACAGTTGGCCCAATGTCAATGTTAAAAGTGTACGTACACTTTTTTACATATTGCAATGAAATATTTTATACATTACAGCAATGTATTAAGCCTGCGTAGGCTTAATACATTGCTGTAATAAATTTTACCATAAGAAAATAGCGATATTTTTGTAGCCAAAAATGTTTATGTGTTCCACAGACAACGATTCAAGGTTATTGTGTAAAATGTTGTGTGAAATATAGTTTTGTTTTTACTGCGATAAATTGCTTGAGTGTCTGCTAATGTATTGACAGATAATTTTCTTTTCAAATAAACAAACTGGTATGTTACAATAGTAAAATAATAATATTTTATGTAATGTAGGCATAAATTACTACTAAAAAGGAGAGTTGGAAATGGAAAATGATTCCAAAATACTGTGACGTCAACGCCCCACTCCTGTCCGGCCGGTATCTCCGCCTCCCGCGCACCTCCACTCCGGTCCGATGAGACCGCGCGCGCTGAAGTAACCCCTCTCTCTGGATGGCGGCAACGAAGATAAGTGGTCTCTCTTCCCTGTGCGACGCCGGAAACACGTTCCTTTAGGACCTTCGAATTTCGCGACCCTCTTCTATCTTTGTATAGAGTCAAAATTGTTTAGAGTCAGTTTTCATTTCTTTAACTTACTAAAAGTTGTGTAGATTATTTAGAGGAATAAAAAAATTATTTATTGTTACCGAAATCGTGGTATTTTATTTAACCAAATAGCGTTGAACCACGTACAACGCTACAATACAAAGCAGCAACCTATCTGACTTTTAGTGTTAAGACAAAAGTAAGTTAATACTTAAGTGTATATTGTGAAAAAAACAAGTGCAAATTACCGCCGCTCTTCAATTACACTTTTAAAATTTTATAGATAAAAACAACAATACCTCAGATGAAAATTTTTCTTCTTCCTCGTTTCAATGGTTTCATTTAATTATATGACACCCGAATAATGCCCGGCCATTCTATTTGTGACTCTAGTTGACATCAAACTACCAAAGGCATAGTTCAAAAGACCAACATATCGAAATAGTTGAACATCTCTATCTACTATGGAAAGTAATACACTTTTTGAGCAAAATAAAAGGAAATACGACAGCAAGTTAATAGGCACAATCACTTGAAAAACACGAACCTTCTCGACATTGCCCCAAGGCTTTCACTCTTAAACTTCTGAAATCATGTGGGCGGGTTTTATTAAACTGAAAGTTCTCCTAATGAGCAGTTTGGAAATTTTCTACCGATCTAATTTTAATTTAAGCAGTTTAAGTTTCACTGAGTAATGATTTATGCCTGTTTTGATTTGAGGTTAAGACTAACTTTAAGTTTCTGCTTGTGATTAAAGGAAAGCGGTTCTTGGGTTATAGCGAGTTAGGTACTTAATTTTAAGAACTTTAATATTTCAACTTATTTTTAGGCAATATACTTAGGCATTTATACTTATTTACTATGTACCTACTAGTAAATTGTAAACCAGCGCCGTTCGTATTCTTTACATGAAATTTATTACAGGTGCTTTAAGAGCCTTTAATAAATCTCGTTACGCAAGTATTAGATTGAAGGATATAAAATCTTCTTTTGCCCCGATGTTGCTTACAGCTCACATCGCTCGTGGCCGAAGACAAATCTCAATAAATTCCAATTAGGTACTTAGAATGTTGGTTAAAGTAGTATTGTGCATCGATCCAATTACTGCTTTATTACTTTAAAATGGCAACACCCACACCAGCAATAAATCCTCTGGAATTTGCGAAATAACATACACGACGAAAAGCAGCAAATACTCAGACTCTAAAGCACAATTTGTGGATTTCAAAAATTATGGGGATCGAACCCACACCACTCAGCGCACTATTAAGCGACGCGGCGACAGTTTAAACTATTACGCCGGATGTACAGTCAATTTCTTTATATATTTCTGTTATTGACTGGCAACTGTAATTCTGATTATTTATATATCATTTCTGCTATATTTGCAGTCGTAGAGCCTCGTTGTACTATTAATACAGTAATGTAAGACAAAACGATTGTGCATAGTTATATTATTATTTCAAAACAATATTCGGCGCTACCAAAAAACAGCAACTCTAAAACACAAAATATCAAACAATCTATACAAGTTCTTTCTCCTTGCGTTATCCCAGTTTCAACCCGGGGTCTGCTTACTGGAACCCGACCTGGAACTGGAACTTAACCGGAACTTAACCGGATTTGACTGAATATTAGCTTTTCCACGGAGCGACTGCCTGCCTGACCTCCGCAACCCAAAGTGATAGCGATATTCCATAGTTTAGAATAGTGTCAGTTTATTCAGAGATAGGTACTGACTCCCTATAACGACTGTCAAAGATCTTCATGACAACCGGGACCCACAGCTTAGCGTGCTCTCCGAGACACGGGGCAAGTGATAATTAATAATTCAATACGCACATAACTCCGAAAAGTCAGTGGTGCGCGCCTAGGATTCGGACCCGATACATAAAAAAAATGGAAACAATACATACAACTTAATATAATTTTATAAGTAACTATTTAATTAGCGCTACCACGGCTTCAAACTATTTCACTTGAAATCTAAAATTACATTTGACATTGAGATTTTGTACTATGCCTCCTGTGACCCGAAAATAAACCTTGTACGTTTGCGTCATGAAAACTCATACCGTTGGAACTAGACAAGTTTTAAGACAAATAAACTAAAGGTAATAATACTCACAATATAATTATGGCGCGAATACATTTTAAAGCCCTGAAATGTTTTGTTTGATAATGAAACTATGTATTTACATTGGGGAAAGGGTTTTTATCAGTAAATTAAGTATGTATGTTATTTATTTGCTTTCCCTAGAACAAAATATTAGGTTGTAATTAAATGGTGAAAGCATTAAGAAAGACAAACGCTATCAGATTAAATGTATCTTGAACCTAGTTTTAATATTGCATACAACCTCACCTAGGTAAGATTTTCCAATGTACCTACATAAACCGCTATTATGCTCAGTTAGCTTAACTGACTGACTACCTAAACCAAAAATAACCCGTATTCAATAACAGTTTTTATTCTTTTTTTTAAGTAAGTCCTTTGACTTTCTTAGCCTACTATGTAACCCCGATAGTTAGTCTTTTCATTTTACTCTATCAATATTAATTAAGACCAACCCGCAGTCAACAACAGTTTTGAAGACACAAACTTTCAACTTTACAACAATTATTTAAGTAAGCTTCTAGCTTAGTGACTAATTTGGTTATAAAAGTTTATTTTAACCCAATATTTTTGACGTAGTAATAGCCTAGGAATTATTTTTTATTAATAATACCGAATGGCTCCTAGACTATAAATAGTTGAAAAGCACTCGAACTGCTAAAACATAGATTCACAAGCAAATCGCTGCAGTAAAATATTATTTTCATTTTTACGAAAGCTGAAGTATTAGACAACGTACAAGTGTAAAGGCGTTAAACGAAAATTTATTGCAACAAAACGCTTTATTTACTTCCTGACTTAAGCGTTTAAATAATAAAAATCTCCTACGCTGATGATTCATTTTACCCGTTTACATCTGCAAGGAGAAAAAGTTTAATATTTTATATAGCTTTCAAACAGCTACTTGCAAGAATTTATGGTACTCTAAAGCCAGGACCAAACCAACGCGTTCAGCTTGGTTCCGCGGTGGCGTCCGCGGCGGCGTGCGCGGTGGCGATCAGATGTTGTGTACGAACTTATAGGGCGGTGTTCACATCTAGCGTCTGCACGCGGCGGTGGCGATCAGATCGCGCTTGTTGCGTTACGGCTTGGCCACGGGGAACGGCGACGCGACCTGCGACACGACCGGCGACGCGACAATTCGCACGACGCGAAAAACATGCCACGGGCACACGCGTTCGCCGTCGCGACCAGTGTAGACCAGGAGCGAGACGATATTAGCTGAGATGTTTTTATGAAGTTTAGTTCGACACTGTATGGACTTTGGTCGCAATATCACATTTGTTTCAACCCGGCAATTGAACCCGAGACCTCATGATCCGCTTACACTACCGCAAGATCACAGAGGCAGACTTGATATTGTGTACCTAACCACGGTATTGAAAACTATAGGTAGTGTATATGTTGTATACAAACGGTCGGAACGCGATTTATACCTACGAGCGTCAGGCTCGGTACCCACCTAACCAATTAGTTTAATCCTACTACCTTTACGCAGATGATTTACAAATTTACACGCAAGCTCCCTTTGACAAGCTAGCAGAAGCCTGCAAGACTATTAACTCGGACCTCGAGCGAATTTGTGAATGGACTCAGAAATATGGACTCGTCGTAAACCCCGAAAAAACCCAGCTGATTGTTATTGGCAGCCCAAGATTGTTAGCTAAAATTGTCTGGTCTGATCTACCACAAATCAGTTTTAATGGTAAATATCTGTCATTTAGCAAAACTGTTAAAATTTTGGGTATACATATGGATGAAACAATGTCTTCGCGACTTCAGATACAAGAAACAAGTCGAAAACTGTTTGCTTCAGCCGCGTCAATACGAAAGTTACGCAATTTCCTTCCAACTGCTACCAAGATTGCGCTTGCACAGTCTTTGCTTCTGCCGATCCTTGACTACGCTGATGTCAGCTATCTTGACCCTACCGAGGAGCAATTAAACAAACTTGAGCGTCTCCAAAACTTCTGCATACATTTTATATTTGGTTTACGCAAATATGATCATATTTCAGAATTCCGTAACAGGCTCAAGTGGCTTCCGATTCGCCTTCGCAGAAATACTCACATTCTTACATTACTGTATAATATCCTGTTTAATCCCAATAGTCCCTCTTATCTTAAAGAACGTTTTAAGTTCCTTCATGACACACATTTATACATTTAAGGTTCTTGAGGTCGTCTGAGGACTTGAAGCTGGAGATGCCAATGCATTCCACAAATTATTTTGACAAATCTTTTACTGTCTAAGCTGTGCGCCTGTGGAATGCATTGCCTTTAGACATTCGTAGAGCAAAATCGCTAAGTATATTTAAAGGTTTGTTAAAAACGCACTGTCTTTCGTCCATTTGACATCTTTCATGGTATTTATAGTAGGTATGTATTATATATATATATATATATATATATATATATATATATATATATATATATTATTGTATGTGTGTAGGTATATGTATATGTGTATCTATATATGTTTGTGTATGTCTATGAACTTCTTGTATTTTAGTAAGTATTGTGACGTCACTGTGACGTCGCGCTCACTTCTCCCACTCATGTCATCGACGCCTCCGGCCTCCCGCTGCTATAAAAGCTGAGGCGCTGGCGGCGCACGTCCTCTTTGGCTGCATTCGACGACATCGGCACGAAAGAAAAATCTAAGTACATCGGCTTCTACTCCTGAGCGACCATCGATCGGCAGGCGGACCCTCAACAAATCTCTCATCCATCGCCGAATCACGCGATCCTGTGTATATTCTTTTTAATAACACTTTACTAGTAATTTTTTCGCTTGCTAAATGATGTCTAAATTTAATTGAGAATTAAATCAATTTTTATTGTAATATTCAACTCACATTTTTCATTCTAAACAAACCCAAAGGCGATCCACGTTACAGTGGCGCCCACCGGAATATTATAGGTAGGGTTTTGTTGAGAATCCGCTGCCCGGTGAGTCTTTTTTTATTTTTTTTAACTGTGTATGTGTGAAGTCGTTCCAAAGCAGTGTGTGATTATTTTAGTGGCATATATTGTTCCTTTTGCTTGTTCTATTGTGCTCGGGAAGTCGGTGGTGTTGTGCCGATCACAATAGACATTTTCTCTTTTTGTTCTGTTGTGCTCGGAAGGTCGGTTTTGTGTTGCGCCGGTCACAACAGACAAATTTTGTCTTACTACGCATGGTAAGCATTTTTATACTATAACTATTTCTGTTGCCGCGTGTGATAATTAATTTTGTATCAACCGCATAAGTAACAAGTTATAATCGTTTTGCTTGCGACCACGTGTCAACTAAATGACGCGCTGTGGTCACATTCTTTGATCGCATTCTTTGTATTGTGATTTAAAAGGCCTCACGTCCTCTAACGACGTGCTAAGGTCACCTTCGTTGATCGTATGCTTCGCGATTAGCTTTTTTAAATGCCACTACGGTAATTAAGTGCTACTGGTAATTATTGCTAATAATCTGCTTTGGCTGACTTATGGAACGAATTCACACCCTTCTCTTTTTCATTTCTTTTCATTTTTCTACTATAACCTTCTGCTAGCGATTTTGTATGGCGATATATTTCTATACAGTAGCTATTATTCAATACATTTACCGCCTACTACGGCGATTATCCTTTCAAATTAACTATTCTTTTCTTTCTTACTAAGAAAGTTGCATCTTCGTTATGCCACGTTTACTTATTATAGTTGGACTGGCTGAGAATGAACGTACCTAAAGATGCTATCGTATAATATACTAGGTATTTAGCTAGAATTCCGCGCTCATTTATTAATAGAATGTGCACGTGTCACATGCAGGTTGCTCACTAACAATAATGAACGAATGTAATCCTTGTCTATTTTGCATAGAAATACGAATATCATCGTAGAATTATTGCTTGTTCGTTTTGTCAAATGTTTATTTTGCTACAATCGTTGTTTTTGGTCTTCGATTTTATCTCGCATTCGCAAATAACATGCCTATCGGTATGTTATTTGCGAATGCATCTATTTATGCATTTACTGTTCATTGTGAACTCAAACACAAAATTCCTGCGTCGCAATTATTGAATTAAAATTCTTTTTTGTAATGTTTTGTGTCGCTAGGATTGTTTCTTTCAATTTCTGGTTTCTATTGAAATATATAAAACATATAATGATAAATAAATGATAAAATTAAACCGCTGACAGCCGGATAAATACTTAATTATCAAAATGTATTTTGTTTCCTTTATACAAAATGCTATGCATCTGGTTTTACTAAACCATCTTAAATAGTGCTGGTTATAATGTGTTCTTGTGTTTACGCAAATGTTATTATATCAAACTGAAATTATCAAACTTAATTGAACTAAAATAACTTTAACTGAAGTGGGTATTTGCACATAAATTAAATTAATAACTTATATTCTTGAATAAATAAGTGGCTATTTACATATGAATCAAATAAATAATTTTTATACCTCATTAAATAACTAAAGTGGTTGTTTAAAAGCAAATTAGATAAATAATTTCAATACTTAAATATCTAATGTGGGTATTTCTACATAAATCTATAATTTTTATACTTTAATAACTAAAGCAAATTAATTGATTTACAAGTTAAAGATAATACCATTTCGTATTTCACCGTCATTTATTTTAAACCTAAAATCTGAATAAAATAATTAAATCTTATTCTATTATAGCATCAATGTGTTTATAAACGATTGGGTACAGTGTCATTCACAACAATGTAAGACACATATCTGTACAAAATTATAATTACCTACATAATTATTTGTGAAGGCCAACAATAGTGCTATTGTTTTCGAGTTGGAGCTCACAAGTCACAAGATAACGCATTGTTGTGTTAACGATTTATGTAAACATGCTAACAATGAATAAATATTTCAGTTATAAATTGTCGCAGAAGTTTATTGTATGTAATATTATTGCACGAATTTGTTATTTATCTAACTAAATATCTAACTATCAGTTATGGTTTACCAAACAAAAACCTCTTGGTGATTTCCATATAAAAGATCTTAAATTAACTCACTACAAAGTTTAAGAATGTAATGATTAATGCCCATCACTAATGAACTAATCACTAAAATAACTTAACACTTTGTTACAAATAATATAAAATCTTTGACTCCCGATTACAGCTAAATCATGTACCCAAATATCTTGTTATATAAAGCTTTAGTAATGACTGATCGAAATATAATAAATTTTTTTTTCCCTTATAGCTCAGTGGCTGAAAGGTTGTTGTTGGATCGGTCTGTGGTTCGATTCTCAATTGTGTTTTTTTGTGTTTTTATCTATGGCAGTGTGTACTATGCCATCGACGTTCTCCTTCGATGGTGTGTTATTCGTTGCATTTTACTAAGAATTGTGCAATTGTCTTTAATTACTTGTATCGTGTACAGAAACTAAATAATGACTCGTGTCAATGGAATGCGGTCAGCGCCAAGCGCGCAGTGATGACTCACTTGTTTACGTCAGCCGATCACTCGGCTCAAAACATTGTACTTAATTATAATGAACACCCTTTTTTGCTTTTACAATTCGCATCGAGCGCGTTAATGAGCAATTTGTTTGTGATACTGCCAACTGATCGTAATATTGGTTTACGACTTATACACTTTCAATTAATTTCACTTATCGAATACGGGTGGTCAGGTGGTGCCTACCAACATAGACTGGGTGGCTATTTGCTATAAAACTCACGTATAATACCTCTCCGCGCGTCGTGTATTATAATGAATACGACTCGCATCGTGAATGAATGCTGGCTTGTTCATACGTATGATTGTGTGTAGGCCTTTTGAATGTGATGTATGTCAGGTAATAGGAACGTTCAATGCTTGGTGACGTATGAATGGCCGAGGGTTATACTTGTTTTTTTTTCTCTTTCAGGGTTAATAGTTGCCTTGTATTTAACCTACTGACACCACTACCACTCATCTGTTACAGGGTCCCGGAATGCTGCCGCCATCCACCAGCCACAGAATTTTCCCGGATGGAAAATTCTGGCCTAATGGGGGGAGTGTGTGACGTCACTGTGACGTCGCGCTCACTTTTCCCACTCATGTCATCGACGCCTCCGGCCTCCCGCTGCTATAAAAGCTGAGGCGCTGGCGGCGCACGTCCTCTTTGGCTGCATTCGACGACATCGGCACGAAAGAAAAATCTAAGTACATCGGCTGCTACTCCTGAGCGACTATCGGCAGGCGGATCCTCAACAAATCCCTCATCCATCGCCGAATCACGCGACCCTGTGTAATTCTTTTTAATAACACTTTACTAGTAATTTTTTCGCTTGCTAAATGATGTCTAAATTTAATTGAGAATTAAATACATTTTTATTGTAACATTAAACCACGTTTCTCATTTAAACACACCCTAAGTAGGGACAACGTTACAGTATATTATTCTGGTTGTCTTTGAAACTGCACCATTTATCGCACAAGGCTTATTTACCATCTGTCCATCCTAAGGTTGCCTGGAAGAGATCGCTTTCAGCGATAAGGCCGCCATTTGTACATTCTGTTTGTGTTCTGTTTTGTTTTATAATATAATTTTTGTAAGGTGTACAATAAAGAATAATCTATCTATCTATCTATCTATCTACTGCATACCAAACTCAATGCGCTTCGGTATACATTCTGTAGGTACCTACTGAATGCGTAGTGAGCCGACGCTTGTAGGTATTGTAACTCGAGGTTTGAGATAAAATACGGAAAAGCTTATAATTATGTAGGTAAGTGTGATCTAACTAACTAGGTATATGCACTTCTAAAAACTTACTTAGGTATTTTGAAATCACAGACAGACACTTCAACTTTATTTATACTGTATACATTTATGTAGATATAGATAACATCCAGACGTTCGAAATAGCTAGCCTAACTAAATATTCTAAGAATAATATCATGCTCGCGGAGAAATAAACTAAAAATTTTATACTGACTCAGCTCCGGCGCTAGTCGCCGCGACTACCGTTCGACGCTGTGGCGTGCGCCGTACTAATTCATACATTTGTTTTGGTCGCGCCACGTGTCGCGCGACACGCCGCTATACCGCTCGGTGCTATTCGCCGGTCGCGTCGCCGGTCGCCGCTGCTTGTGACATGCTTAGAACATTTCTATACATTTGATTCAGTCGCAAGTCGCGTCGCCGGTCACGTCACGCGAATTTTCGCTGGAGCGAATTGTCCGTGGCCAGGCCGTTAGGACGCTGCACGCAGCTATTATTTGTTGAGGAAACTGTGTTTGTACATTTTAAGTATGGTGGAAACGGAAGAAATTATAAATTAATTCCACAAATACCCATTGTTGTATGATACGTCTCATTCTGATAAGGCGTTATCGAATGATGGTAGGTATTTACTTCACTGTCACTGTATATCATACCCACCTCAAGTTCACTTCTTGTTCCTCTTCGTCTTCAATAATAGCAGACAGAAGTAACAATTCTTCAATTTCACTATCTGTATCAGACAGCATTTTAGTGACGCGACTACAGCCTGGTGAATGCCTGAACGAACGCGACAGTGTGCACAACTTTTGCACGCGCAATAATCGCCACCGCGCACACCACCGCGGACGCGAGCTGAACGCATTGGTTTGATCCTCGCTTTAATAAATTGCACGTGACGTGTAAGGAGTAATTGTAAGTGTCATCATCTATCATTTGAGACTAAAACTGCTGGTGTCCATTGAAATGGTTACCTTGTTACGTTTTCGGAAGGCCGTTATTGTGTCAGTTCGTATTAATTGCTTTGATTACTTCTGTCGCAAATACATTTACTTCATTATACTATTTACTATTACTACAGGACCACGCATTATTGTATAAAATATAACGTACATTAAATTTGAAAGAACTGAGCATAAAAAATTAATGTTTAAGAAGTAGAACTGTTATAAAAACAAATAGAAAATCCAATGCTCTCTTTTCATTCGCCAAGTTGTTTACATTTTAATTAACAATGTATTTATGACCTAGTATGTTCATGAGGTTCCTAGTACCTGACCTAGTAAGTTCACGGGAAGAACCCTGTAGGTTTGATTCCCTTGTGAGTTTCGAAAATTTGCGAGAATTTGCGGCATAAACAGCTGAATCTTTTGATTGCGTTGGCTTAGAAGTTTGATTTTGTTACAGCTTAAAGATAATAAAGACTTGAGTATTTGATATGAATTTCAAATTAATACCTCTACGACTTCACAAGGAAATGGGTAGTAACTTTAAAATTATTAAAAATGTTTTGATTATATGATGTAACTAAAACTCTACGGTTTTCGCAATTTTTCCGTTATTTGAGCTATAAGGAGTTGGTTCGTATCTAATTTCAAGAATCTGAATTTACGGGAAGTACCCTGTAGGTTTTGATTCCCTTGCCACTAGTTGCAAGTTTGAAAATATAGTAAAGATGCTAATCAAAAGAAACACTTTTGATTGCGTTGAAATAGAAGTTTGATTTTGTTACAGCTTAAAGGTATTCTAGACCCGAGTATTTGATATGAATTTCAATTTAATAACTTTACGCGTTCATGAGGAAAGGGGTAGTACTTAACTTTAAAATTAATGCAAATATATTTATATGGTGTATCTAAAAATTTACGGTTTTCGCATTTTTTCCTTTATCTGTGCTATAAAACATTGCTTCGTACAAAATTTCAAGATTCTGAGTTCAGTAGAGTAGTTGCAAGAAAATATGCGGCTTAAATTGCTGTTTCTTTTTATTGCGTTGACATAGAAGTTTGATTTTGTTACAGCTTCCAAGTGTTATAGACTTGAGTATTTGATATGAATTTGAATTTAATACAAAATAAATGGTAATAGCTCTAAAATAATTGAAAATATTTTTTGATATGATGTAACTAAAAATTTACGGTTTTCGCAATTTTTCCTTTATGCATGCTATAAGACATTGCTTCGTACCAAATTTCAAGATTCTGAGTTCACGGGAAGTACCCTGTAAGTTTTGAGTTTCAAAAATTTGCGGAAATTTGCAGCATAGACGGCTGTATCTTTTGATTGCGTAGGCTTAGAAGTTTGATTTTTTCACAACTTTAAGGAACAGTAGATTTGACTATTTGATATTTATTTTAGTTTGATACCTCCACGCGTTTCTGAGAAAAAGGGTCTTGACAGATGGACAGACAAAGTGATCCTATAAGGATTCCCTTTTTTCATTTCGAGGTACGGAACCCTAAAAACGGCTTTATAACTGATCCTAAGTGTAACCTCCCGAGACCCAAAACTTTCCAGCTGTGCCAAAGTTTCTGAACATGAAAAATATTTTCTTCAAAAAGAATTCGGTAGCCTCGATATTATGAAAAGCAACATTATTCTCTAATTTAGAAATGAAAGAAATTGCGGCAGGTAGACGATTTTTAGGGACTAATTTCAAGTGACTTTTCGGTCGTTGAACAGTAACTATTAATAAAACCTCTTAAGAATATTTTAATATCCTAGAACTTGAAATTAAAACGTTGTTTCCGCATTGTACCTATATTATGTTGATTTATATGATATGATCATGTATATAAAATATATCCTACAGTTTTATTTATATGTCGGTACATTTTTATGGTAACTAATAAAATCTGACCCTCTGCTTGCTACGGATTGTTTTTAGGTTAAATAAATATACAATAGGTCTATAACCGTATAAACAGGCAGTCAATCTTGTATATACAACAGAAGATGTAGATAGGGCACTATCTGCAATCCAAATATTTTACGATTTACGGCTCGGCCACGACTTTAGCGAAGAGAGACGAAACGTGCGAGAATGATACGCCATATCCGTAGCACATTAATATATATCCCATAAAGTAGCTTAATAACTATTTACAGTAAATGCGTTGCTTAAATAAACGAATTTAAATAAAAATAAAGGTGCGAATAAACAGTTTATGTTAAAAAAGAATGTGAGATTACATATTTATTTTGATCTCAAAGATACTATAACAATTAAAATGCTTAGTATGTACGTGCGTGTTAATCATAGTCATGGCTGAAAAGGGAAAAGGAGGCCAATGAAAGAATAGTTGGACAGTGAGAGGTTGAAAGGAGTAGGAAAATGCAATTATTAGATGATGATCGACAGAAAAGTATGGAAGCGTAGGACTCCAAATAATTTACACTTGGCATTAAAATCGAATGGCTTGTTTTCACGGCACCAACAAGGTTGTGGCCAACCCAGTAGCCCGATAAATTCCTCTTCTGATAAAATTGGAAGTGTATGAAGCAAATGTTTTATTACCCAACTGTGCGAAGCAGGGGGCTTGATGACCGAGATTTACGATCGACGATGTCTTCGCTATACTGTTTCAATAAGTGATGGCGGGCTATTGATATGAGAGTGTTTTATAACCGATATTATCGGACTCTGGGTTATGATGGTAACAGTTTTTGGATATTAAATTATTGGTGTAACAGAATAGCTTAAGAGTTATGTTTATGTAGTACGGTTACACATTCATTTATTAACTGGGTTTGCAGTGAGTCGTCCAACCAGTTTCATCATCAGTCATGAAAGAGGGCTGTGCCTTGCAGTGAGATAGTTTATAAACTGCGTTAATATTATCATTTTACCATGATGCAAACGCAGAAATGCTTTTCAATCATTGACAACATGCTGGCACTAAAAACAACCGAATAACATTCAACACATACATGAATCAAAACCCCCCGAAAGCATAAAGACGAAAATAAAAATTACACAAGCACTTTTAATCCGGCTCGATGGGACTAATTAAAACGCGATAGTTAACTTTTAATAAAAGAGTACGTTCTCTTTTATTTACACGAAACGTGATATAAAATATATTTTAATGTACTTCCGAAAACGATTCTTATAAACAGTACATTGGTAGTTGTTGAGAAGGAATAAACAGATGCGCTTTAAAGTTGAATGGACCGATAAAATAATTATGTATGTTTACAAAACTCAACTATAAAATTCGGACAGATTTTATACCGCTGACGAACAAAGTGTTTATTTTATATAGGAATCCAAAAGAGTTTATATTAAGTGATGCATTGGAAAGCTTCATCATCATCAGTCTTGTATAAACTTTTCTCACTATTGGAAGGGTAACGGTATAGATCACAATGCTTCATTCGTTTTGGCACACTTCCCATGTCTTTAGAGAACACGGAAACTTGCATGTCTGAACATGCAAGTTCCCTTAAAAAGAAATCTTGCTACCGCAGAAGGTATCAGAATTGCACCCAAGTCCTGCACCACCGACTTATGTGCATAAGAATATTATTAACTAATCTTTGACAGTCGCTAAACCCTTGGTATACTAACTCCGATCTAAGCCTAAGGCCGCACTTGCAGTTAGAACCGCGTGGTTTTCAACAGCTTCAATTTGTAACAATATTTTAATACAAACAATTATGTCCGCGGGTAATAATTATGAAAAATCTTGTCTTTTTGATAACGTCAGTAGCCTGTAACATATACATACGTACAAATGTGAGTTCCACTGTTATTTATAAATTATCGAACACGACTGCTCGTGGCGACACACTCTAATTAAGGAAGAGACTATAAGTCAACTGGATTAAGGGGAAGACATATATTTCAAACGGTTATGACGGTTTAAGATTCGCAGTTTCGTTTATGTCTACGAAAATAAGTACGATTAAGGGGAGGACAGACATTTCAAACGATTGAAGATTCACAGTTTCATTAATGTCAATCCATATCCATTCTTCATAGTGATATTAACATATTTGGTACGGCAATGTGGTTACAATACAGAGTTTGTATCATTAGTTCATCTTGTGGAAGATGTTTAAAACTCCATTAAAAAAATCGTCCTTTTAATGTATGTTTGAACTACGCCACTGTAGTAGGAAGAACTATATTCCATAATAATTATGAGTATGACATCGATGACCCCTAACTCTTTTCATAGTAAGAAGTTTTTTTTCCGGTATATAGAGTGTGGGCCTGGGTTCAATTCCCGTGTCGGGCAAAGTGTTACTGGGTTTCCCAAATTCTCAGTAGCAGCACGGAGTCTGGTGATGTGCCCGGTAACGGCAATAAACTCGCCCCCTATTACCTTAAAATTCATGGCAAAATGTAGGTGTAGGTAATACTACACCTCTGCCTACCCCTTCGGGCATACAGGCGTGAGTCTATAAATAAAAGTCTATTAATATAGAGTGTCTCAGTCACTGCTACGTACAGGCCGTACCTAGCAGTGAAACACTCTGCATACAGGACTGATGATGAATTATATCAAAGAAGACTGTTACTTATTTCAATCTAAGATTTGTGCGAACGATTTTATACTGACGGGTCACAAAAATTTGGCAAGGCTTAAACTTCAAACTATTTAAGGTTCATGAAGCCTATTGCGTTTTATATTCTTTGTAAAGTAATTACTCAATTGCATTTCATATGTATATTTTAGTCTGCCCCTTAAGACTGTACCGCAAACTTAATAACTGAGAAGAAACCTTATAGCTCTTCAGTTAAAGTATGTAGTTACACGAAAACAACTTCAGCTATACATAGTCAACATAAGTTGAGCTATCTTGGAAGCAATTACAGAGATTGATCGCGTTGGATCGCTGTAGCAGTAATCAAAACGACTACCGTCACATGGTCTCGTGTTCAATTCCAGGGTAATGGAGAAATTTAATTATTTATTTAAGACTTCTTGCACAAAACAAATACTTTGTGCAAAGGCGTACTTAATGCCCAAGGCATTCTCTACCAGTCTTTTTATATGTTATATAAAGATTAATTTTACAAGACTTGTTCACAAAACATAGTAAAATACTAACCTAGCTTATTGCTGTGCTCATACAATGAGGGCTCAGCTTATACTTGCCACGTAATTTTATATGAACCCGTACACACCTACGTGTTATCTTGTTATTCAATATATATGGTCTGCGGGGAGGCACTTCTAAACAATATAAATTAAAGCGGTCCCTAAATGTTTAATGGGTTGTCTACTTACTAACTTAATTCCCTTATCAACCGTGTGTTTTCCAGGAAGTTTTTACTTAGCCGACGTTTTGGTGAAATAGTTTACAACTAAATACATTAAGGGATCTCGGATAGCGGTACAGACCTAACCGGGTTCACTGTTAAAACTTTGACCGGAACAGTTGAGACTAGAGTTTCTCTTGATCTCGGCGCTCATGTTTATGATACGTAAGTATGATTAATTGTGTATGTAGTGTAGGTACAATTTCTATTTTTGTGATTTGAATACTTATGTCATTATCATTAGCCTTGTATATAAACTGACCCTCTGCTGGGCATGGGCCAAGTGCGGATTTGCAGACTTCACAAGCAGGTTTCCTCACAATGTTTTCCTTCACCGTTTAGCAAGTGATAATTAACAATTGAATACGCACATAACTCCGAAAAGTCATTGGTGCGCGCCATGGATTCAGACCCGGACTCTCTGCTTAGCAGTCTATCGGTCTCTTCACTAGGCTGCTCGTCTTACCAACTTTTGTATACATAAACACTTTTGCACTACACAGTAATAACTGTAGAGTTCAAGGGTTATTTACATTTGCTGTTAGTCAAAAATAAAAAAAGTCAAAATCGTTTATTCATCTAGGTCACAAGGTGACGCTTATGAACGTAAATTTTTTAAATCGAATTAAATAATGCTTCTACATTTACATTTACTGCCTCGTTCGCAAAGCAATAGGTAGGTGAACCACGAGAAAGAACGGGCAATAAAACTCGTGGCCACTCTTTTGAATCGCCAATTTTATGGTACATATGTATTTTATTTTTGTAAGGAGCTGCAACTGTTTCACACTGTACTTAATTACTTGTAAATAGTAATTAGTTACAGACATAATACTTAAGAAATTAATGCAGTTACTAAACTAAGTGCCTTAGTTAGCCTTCTAATGTGAATATTGTGTAACAGGAGCATCCACTTACGTCTTATAATGTAGGCAAATTGCGACCATGTTCAGAACTATGGTGGAAATGTATGTTACAGAAGTGACTGTATATGAATACACAAAATTACAAAAACATTAGTTTACAGCCCATGATCACGAGTTATCTTCATCTTACAGTGCAGTAAAACTTTAATAAAATTAGTGGAACAACAATGCAAATGTAAATGTAGTAAGTTGAATGACCTAATAATACATGAACAGTTATTTAAAAGAACTAAAAATATAATATAAAGATTAACTGAAAAATGCAAAGTATCTATATAATTCTAATTAGTTATAAAGATCATGAGTTGTCTAACTTAAGTGATCAACTATCCTTATTACTGAAATAATCATTAATAGTATAATAACCCTTCGTAATAAGGCACTATTTTATCTTAGTTTTAAATGTACTAAATGGTAATTCTAAAAGACTAATTGGTATTTTATTGTATATACGAATACCTAGCCCTACAAAAGAATTATTAACTTTATGTAAACGATGGTAAGGGGCATATAACCTATGCCTGTTTCGAATATTTCGCTTTTTGTGGTAAATAAACCTAAACCCTGTTGATATCAGATTATAAGTTTAATAGGATCTTTGACAGCTTTCGCCATATTTTTTGGGATTATTGGATACCTGTATAAGAGTCTCTATAATCAGTCTGTAAATAGGAGATTCAAAGAGTCAAATTAGTAAGCAATTTCCTTCCTTTTGTTCCGCTGTCTTCAAGCTGCTATATGTTAAATATTCAACGCACGATAATGTATTTCTATCATTCTTTTTTAGACTCCTAGGAGGATGACAAATGATTTCTATTCAACCATTATTTCAGTGATCAGGGACTTCATCAGTCAGGGACTTCACCCTGATCATAACTACCTAGACACAATTTCATGTTAATTATTTTCTTCGTATTACTTTGTTCATACCGTAAAACACATCCTCATACAAAACCCTTAAACCATAAATCTAATTAAAGGAGCTGTCATATATCTATTTGAGTGGACATTTTTTTGACGATTTCTGCGTGATACAGAATATTCTGGAAATTTGTGGCCACTAAATGACATACAAACGATAGAACGATATATCATAATGATTTAACGATCTTTTTAAAATTGAGTGTACCCGAGTTAGTTAAAAATGTTTGGAGAATAAATCACTGGAAGTGTCGTTTACGGGAGTAAAGGATTTGAAGGGTGACATAGTAAATTTTATGTTTATTTTTTTGTAACTGAGCCGTTTGGGTTTTGAGTTGAAGCTTGTGCTTTTGAAATATCTAGTCGATTGTAAAGGTTCTGGTCTATTGTCGGACTAGGCAAAGTCGTATGTGAGACAGTACACAGCAGACATAGCCGCTTACTAGATAACATTATTTATGATAATAGAGATCTAAATAATTTGTTCTTAAATTAACGGTTTATTCAATCACATTGAAGTTGCATCGCCTAAGACACTTTTAAACTCAAAATTGATAATTACGCTGCCAAAAAATGTATATGGCACTACTTACAACTCATGAGAGTAAATTTATATACTATTATTATACTACTTCAATATTTTAAGCAATTCAACGCCAGAGGCTATTTGAAACATGCTGTCAATTGCACGTGCAAATTTTATTACAAATGTACCTAATATAACTTTTATCAAAAAACGAAATAACAATTTCATTGGAAACATGCAAAGAAGAATCCGCAGTTAAAGGAGAATGACCAAATTTGTATGGAAGATAGGCTAAGTTTGCTTCTCGATGATTTGACCAGTAAAATATAGTAAATATACTCCTAATTAAATTTGGAAAAAATTAATACGATATTCGGCGGCAGTTCTTAGCTATCGGACATCAAACATTTCAAATATTTTGAGGTTAAGTATTGTGGTAGTTACATAATTTAATCATATAAATAGTAGTAAATTAGTTAATTATCGCGCGTGCTTCGAAGAGTACTTACATTAAGCCGTCGGTCCCAGTTGTCATGAAGATCTTTCATCATCGCACGTCGTTACGGGGAGTCAGTACCCTCCAATAAACCGATACTTACTGGTCTAAGCCATACAATATCGCTTTCCCTTTGGGTTATGGCGGTCAGACTACGAAAAAGCTAATATTCTGTCATATCTGGTTAGACTAGTAAGCGGACCCAGGGCTCCTAGGCGTTGAAGTCTTGGATGCAACCGACATAACTCTAGGACGGTGATGATATGATTTAATCATATTACCGGAATTTATAAGAAGCCTCTATGTATATTATACGCTTGACCGCTAGCGCAAATTCGCTGAATTCACTTGACCGCTCACGTTCTAAACAAAATGTCGCGCCGCCGCTCGCCAGATGGGCGCGCTAACATAAACATTTATTGTTGATAAGTCGGTAACATGAGTAAGTTGAAGTGATGTATTTCTTCAACCTTATAAATTACTCTTTCAAGTCGTATGAATTCTTTGTTGATATTTACTTTCTAATTTATTATACTTAGCAGCGAACATTGACTATCGTTGAAAAAAACACTTTGTGTATTTTAAACAGGATTATTTTAAAAAGTAAATCGATGACATACATATTTTATAAGTTTTAACTGTAGAGGGATTCTATCTACACCGAATTAAATAAAAAAACATGTATCATAGTATAAAAATATTTAATTACACGCATACGATAAGCACGTAATCACGGAGCGCGCGAAACAAAGAGTGGTATTTGACATTATTTTTTCGTTCCGGGTTAACGATTTTAAGACTCGCTTCGTATTTTTAGCATGAAGAAATGTTCAATGATTTGAATAGAACAGAGAAAAATAATTTAAAACATTACGTAATAGAAAGAAACAGTAAATTCAGACCGAGTATAGCGCTGTAACCAAAAAGGGAAAATAGTCACTTGTGCGCGGTCTACGGCATTTCGAAAAAGGGAGAATAGTCACTTGTGCGCGGTCAAGCGGTTATACAATATGGAAAATATTTGTAAAAAGAAGTGGAGCTACGAAACAAACGCTTGTACATTATATTTGTTTGCGGATTTTTCAGTCTGATATATTTCTTACTGAGAATTCTTAATACCATGTGGTACAATTAATGAGAATTTCAGTGAGGCTAGTTCGCAAAAGATAAGCTCATTCCATTGGACCTTATTACAAAGTTGGCATTAAAACGACACTGTTTAATGCTTAATAGGTAAATGATACACAGTTTTTATGTTATTCTTAATTTATTTGTTATTATACCTAAATCTTCTTCAAATAAATCACCTCAAAATGAAGCAGGAGCTTGTATATGCAGGTATGACCTCAGAAGTTACAACAGCTTCAATTAATGTGTAGCATTCTAGACATAAGACTCCGTTCAATTCCTGAAACAAACAATTAAAGTAGTTTGAATATTCGGTGAGGAGAGCACGAGAGAATTGTTGGAATTGAGAAGAGAAGTAAACAACACTTACACAGACTGGCGCTATCCATGATGTCAAAATATTGAGCTCCGAATCATATTGCTTATCCAAAGAAAGGACGTGTTGCTGCCGAGGAACCGCAAAGGAAGAGTTAACATAACTGAAATCCTCACCACGGCTAGTTGTTCTAAGTCCAGACGACATACTAATGTTACCAATAAAGACTGTCTCATACTTTAGTCAACCCACGAGTCTTGATAACACGAAATAAACTTTTTTGGTCCACAAAGGATTGTTCAAGTCAATATAAACGACAGTAAATGACTTATTTTCCAATAAAGAGATATGAGCATAGGTGAAAAAGCAATTTGACTGTTTTCATGTCACAATAACTGACGTAAGACCAGAGAGGTTGGACTAGTAATAAGGTTATATTTCTTTGCGCAAGACATTACAGATGCCAGTATAAGAAAAATATGTTCCCATATTTTCGATAAGTACAAAACATTATTTCGTGGGTAATATGTTGCAAAAAGGAGAAACATATTATTTATAGAAAATATTTCACCACAATACATTTTTCAAAATATCATAAGATTTTGGTGTTATTTTGCTTATTAGAACTTTTGTTATGTCACCCTGTTTTCACTATGAATGTAATTTTTCCCTATTAAAAGGGGTTTGCAAGAAACTGTAAACATTTGCCTAAATATGCAAAATGAGTTTTGAATATGAAATGGCAATGTCACGACCGGCATAACGCAGATACTTTTAATTTTGAACTAAAAATCCCCATTTTGCTTTAAATTAAAATTAATATATATAAAATTATAAAATAAAAGAAGATTTTCTAGATATGAATGGTTTAGAAGCAAACGTGCCACAAAATAGCCCAGTTTTGGTCATTCTCCTTTAAATATGTCACTGTGTTCTAATACGAACATGCCCGCATTCTAAATATGAAAAGGAAAAACTAAAGTAAACGAGCCAGTTCCATAAATCTTCCTGTACTTATTTAAAATATATATATAATCCATTTATTTACAAGAGAAAATATCAGACTCAAATCTAATGCAACGAACCGCAGTGCCGTATCACTGGTTGAAATTCAAAGAGTTGCCAACGTAGAACATTTTTAAAGATTTCCGTACCTTCCTTTTTAACAAAAGTAGACGTAATTGTCGTCAAGTGACTCTCGGAGAGAAAATACGAGGGAAAAGTTTGAACTGTTGCGCGGGGATATTAAGAAGTTCCTTCAGACAGACGACATCTTTGAAACTTTGGAACGTATTCATTTTTCTGCTCCGCTTGCGGGCTTCATTACAAAGATATGGTATTATGGCGGCCAAATAGCTAAGCTTTTAATAATTCGATTTAAGGTTTCCTTGCTTTTTTATAGAAATTTGTGCTTTTGTAGTCAGTAAAGGTGAAAACTTACCTTTTTATGTTAAATTGTATTTTAAATTGCCTTTTAGGATACTATTTTGAGAAGAAGCAACGCGACAATATTTTAATTATAATAATTATCTGACTTAGAAATAAAACCTCTATAAATATTTTAATTTAAGTGTCCACGAAAATTTAAGTAGGTAAACAAATTCTTTTTTTTCAAAATATTTTATTTTATAGAAACACCAAACACTGTTGTTTTTAATTAACTTTAGTTACTTTGTGAGGCAGCAGTTTGTTTTTATTCCCAAAGTTATAACCCCCAGACAAGATGAGCCTAAAGAAACACTAATAGGGTTTGTGGAATTTAATTAATAGCCCTAACTTGTAAATACAAAGTGAAAATAGACTAAATAGTTTGATGTTTAGGTGTTTTAGATAACCAGTTTATTGCTTTGCTTTTCTCATCGTTATTGTAATTATTGGACTACAGACGGTCACTGCTAGGCCTTCATGCGAGACATAGACCACCTCAACGCCATGACCGATTTTAAGCTGAACGCATCAAACTGTTTGCCGCGATCGCCAGTACACCTTGCAGGTAGCCTATAATTGCAGTTGTTGTTCTCTATATTGTATATAAAATTTATGGAAACCTAATTATTGTCAATCTAATAAATGTGCCATTGCCTAGCAATAAGGATAAGGTTGTTATTGTTAGGCAATGACCGCTCAAGATAGAGCAAAATGGAGAAGGCAGATAAGGAGCCCTTCCCCACTTCTCTATAAAATAACTATTGATGGGCTAAAATTGTCTGTGGGTAACTCAGGTATATACATTAACTTAAAAAAGCAATAAATCGGAGTCTACGCTATAATTTAAAGAAGATTCTATAACTTTCTCAAAATATTGTAGATGTCTTATTAAATATTAACTTATTTGGTTGTTTATACTTAGTTGCATATATCGATTTGCAAGTTCTTTTTAATCAATATAGCATGAAATCTTACGATTTTCGAGTAATTAAAGTGATAATTTAAAATAAATAATAAATAAGTCAACATTGCACATAATGATAAAAATTCGATCTCGAGGTTGTTTCGTTTCTTTGCATTTTCTGAGAACAATTACCGTAGTAATGTATGTTTTATTTACACCATCAGAAAGAAGAGATTTCAAACAACAAAACGCCTTAAATATCAACTTTTAAAAAAATCCTGAAATTTTCATGTGAGAATTTTTGATTGTAAATTAGGGTTTTTTTCGATATTAAGGCAAAATAAGGCGTAAAATATATATTTTAAATAAAAAGTTTTTTATTTTAAAATATATATTTTAAAATAAAAAATGAAACCAAATTAAAATTAAATTAAATTCAAACTAAATTATAATTAAATTAAAATCAAACTAAACTAAACCTATAATATGTCACAATAATATTATATTAAACTGTATATTATTATTTGAATGTCATATATTCGTTGAGGTCATAAAAACATTTATTCAGAAGCCATTTCGTGAGTCTAGTCTTAAATATTGTCAAGGGAAGCTCTTTGAATACATTTGGTAATTTGTTATAGATTTTGATAGCATTTACATATGAATTCCTTTTAAAAATTTCTAGATTACAGTAGGGTTGGTACAATTTATGCTTATTTCTAGGGATTACATTTCTTTTTGACACTTGTGATTGAAGTTCATAGTATTCCGAATGTTGTTTAACAAATATGCAAACTTCTTTAATATAAATACAAGCTAGTGGTAAAATACGTAATTTTTTAAATATGGGTTTACAGCTATCCATAAACCATGCCCCGATAATAGCTCTTACGCATTTTTTTTGTACACGGAATACTCTTTCAAATTCGACCGAATTTCCCCACAACAAGATACCATACGCCAGAACAGATGAGACATACCCATCATATGCACTAAGTGCTGCTTCTGTTGATACTGTAGTCCGAAGCTTTTCTATAGCATAAACAAATGAATTAAGCTTGTCACAGATGTACTCAATATATGCCTTCCAACTACAATTTCTATCCAGCATAATACCTAGGAACTTAGCTGTATCAGCTTCTTCTATGCTTGTATTATTATAAACTACATTTAAATCTATTCGACTACGTTTGTATGTTGAAATTGAACTAGTTTAGTTTTTTCTAAGTTGATCTTTAGATTAATAATATTAAGCCAATCAATAACAATTTTGAGTGCATCATTTATTTCTTGCTCATAAGTATTTATATTTTCACATTTCACGACTAGTGTTGTATCATCTGCAAATAGCACAGTTTTATAATGGGTGACATTAGGCAAATCATTGATATACATCAGGAATAAAAACAGTCCCAAAACACTTCCTTGCGGAACACCAAACTTATTGTTCTTAAATTTAGACTTATAGTGCTGCTGACTTATAGCTAATTTAGACTTGTTATTCTTGTGGATTTTTGTTATTTCGACGCATTGAGTTCTGTCTGAAAGGTAACTCCTAAGCCAGTCATTAGCATTCCCTCTTATGCCGTATCTGTTTAATTTATGCAGAAGTATCTCATGATGAACGAAATCAAAAGCTTTGCTCATGTCAAGGAATATTGCACTTACTGGTTTGTTTTTATTGATAGCTTCAGTTATTTCTTTAATGAGATCAAAGCATGCTAACGATGTGGAACTATTTTGCCGAAAACCAAATTGTTCTTCTTTTAATATGCCCAATTTTGTAACGAAATCATAGAGTCGTTTTAATATTGCTTTCTCGAATACCTCGGAGAGTATTGGTATTAGTGTAATCGGACGATAAATGTTCAGATCAGTTACGTCGCCTTTTTTAAATAAGGGTTTAACTATTGATTTTTTAAAGCGCATGGAAAAGTGCCTTCCTCAAAGGAAATGTTTGTTAAATGGCTCAAGGGATCACAGATGTGCTTTGAACAGGCCTTGAAAATTTTTGTATTAATGCCAACAATTCCTACGGATGCTGTATTATTAAGATGGTCAATAATACGATAAATTTCCATGGCATCAGTTGGATTTATGAATATTGTATTGAAATTGACACTTTCCATGGTCTTATTTATGTCAGTTATGTCAATACTAAAGTTAGTGTTATGTGTTAAATTTATATAAAAATCATTAAATGCTTCGCTTATTTCTATTGGATCATTATATATCTTATCTCCACTAATGATTGTCTTTAAGTCTGTTATTATACTATCTTGCCCTACATTTTCATTAATAATTGCTCATACAGCTTTACATTTGTTTTTTTAATTTTCTATGTATTTCTTGCTCTGTATCTGTTGCGATTTATGAATGCATTTATTTAACACTGTGCTATAGTTTTTGTAGATTTTATTATTCCGTTTTTTCTCTGAACTGTTGTATGTTTATATTTTAGATACAGAAATCTTTTTTTCACACTAGATTTCTTTATTCCTCTTGTAATCCAAGAGGTTGATTTCATATTCTTATTTCTTTTGACTTTAATAAAAGGAAAATGTAACTCATAGAAAAGTGACAATATTTCATAAAATTCTTGTAATGACTGGTTGAAGTTAGTGTTACTATATACACCTGAAAAACTTAAAGAAGAGATATTGTTACAAAACTTCGCAATATTATCATAACGTGCTGAGTCGTGACCTTGTTTGCCGGCAATCGGTTTTAAACTTATCACTGTAATGAATATAAGTATAATTTTAAATATGAAATTATGTAATTATTATAAATAAATGCTAAACACAACCATTACTAACACACTGACACTGTTCACGATTCAGCTGACTCGTAGTTTTTTATATTACACTAAGTTTTCTACAAAATGCACAACATGCAATTTTAATAATAAATGCGTCAATGTTATATGTATGTACATATTAAATAGAAACTCATTTTAATGTTTTACCTTTTTTATTTTTGTTTACGAATATGATAATTATTTTGTGGTATTGTTAAAATACAAAACAAGAATTTGTAAAGGGAGAACTCACTTACTGTGATACAGTTTTCTAACTAGTACAGGAGTGGTGTTCTTTCTAATTTATTAATAAACCGCTTAGCCTTAAGTTTGATTTTATATAAAAATAATATTTTAATGTATCTATGCTTTTTGATAAATAAATTGAATTGAATTAACTTGACATAAATACAGAGTTAGATATAACCAAAATGTTAACAAAATAAAAACAAACTTTTAATAATGATTTTATTGATTGGTCCAAAAATATAAATGAATCAAAGAATTCGTAGGGGAACATTTGTTTTATTTCTTTAAGTAGCATATATATGCAAGATAATCTAAATAAGTTAACATATCCATATCAGCTTTTTTATTAATATATGCTCTTGGAGATTTTTGTATTTTCTTTTTTTCCATCAGACCAGCTAACCTCTCTATTTCATACTCAGTATTTTTTTGCTCTTTTACAAGTTCTCTCATTGTTTTGTATATATTTATTTTCCTTCTGTTAAGTAGACTATTCCAACGGTTATTCCAGCATTCAACTGCATTTTGCGTGATGAGTATACCCGTGAAAAAGCAGTCCCTAACAGACCATAAACTAGGTGGGAATAGGGGTGGTTTCTTTTTTATAGTAAATTTTGGTTTATTTGGAGAAGACGATGATCTCTTACTGATATATGTTTCATTTACGTAGTACGTACTTACTAAACCAGTCTGCCACTGGTTTCGACTCATTCGGTATTACTTTTCGCCGAATAAGCTCAAAGGCCGCTGGAATATCTTCAGGTTTCAAATATGCCAATGCTAAAATATGTCGCATTTTGTGACCGAATTCGCTGTCATTAGTGTATTTTTTACTTTAAGAAACAATTCTGACTGCTGATGAGGAACGATAAATGAGTTTAACGATCTTGGTAATGCTGACTCAGTTCTGACTCTTTCGCGGTGTATTATCATTCGCATCGCCTTTTTAGTGGGCGATATACGGGGCAACTTTTTTAGGTACTTCTTGGATTACTTTTTGAATAATTTGTTCCTGAGAATCGAAACTGTCGGCTGCTTTTTTCTTTAATGATTTCCTTAATACGGAAGCTCGTGCTGTATCATGGTCGGTTTCGTGGCTATTCGGACATACGCTACAGTAGTGATGCTCACCAATCTTTTTGGTTTTGACCGCTGCAGCACACTTCGAAGATCCTTTTCTTACACAACTCCAATAAAAATTGTCTTCAGACCTTTTATTCAAACTATACAGAAAACTATCCAAAAACAAATGGTCTTTGCCTTTTCTTGATTTAATAAACAAACAAGGAGTATCCATGATTACAATGTTGACCTCGAACTGATTAACTATTAAATGTCAACACAGAATCGAACAAGATCTCCAATTACCCTCATTATTAAACTCGTATCAAAATAGGAAATGAATGAGTAATAAAATAAATTAATAACAAAATTGCATACTCTATGATAGCTTATTAATATTATAAGTATTATTACAAACAAATAATGCCTTGCATCCTAGAGATCATTAATAATAAATGTACATGCATGGTACAGACTTACATTTAGGAAAAGATAAACACAGATCTACAAATAGCAATTACACACGGAAATACTTTGGTCACAAAAAATCTGAAGGCATTATAAATTGCTGTACAAAAATTTATTAAATTTTACTAATATTGAATGTAATACAATATAAGATAGATTTTATTTATTGCACACAAAACAAATTAATACAGACGAATCAAACTACAAAACCATCTCAACATAAAAGATGGCATGGATGTTTTAACGTATTTAGATGGCCTTGCATAATTAAGTTATAAAAAAATTGGACAAGTGCGAGTCAGACTCGCGCACGAAGGGTTCCGTACCATCATCTATAAAAAGAAAACACGTTCGTTGTATGTATACTTAAATACTTTATAAGTTTCTACCTGTTTATTAAGATCGAGTAACAAATTGCTTAAAAATTACGTTTGTTGTATGGGAGCCCCCCTTTATTATTTACTTTTTTTAAATTTAATTATTTATTTTGAAAGGTAATATACAACTACATATTCTGCGAAAATTTAAAGCGTCTACCTGTTACAGTTAGTAATTTTGAGCAAAAATACGAAAAAAGAAACACGTTTTTTGTATGGGACCCCCCTTAATATTTTCATTTTTTTATTTTTAGTATTTGTTGTTATAGCGGCAACCGAAATACATAATTTGTGAAAATTTCAGCTTTCTAGCTATCATGGTTTATAAGATACAGCCTGGTGACAGACAGACGGACAGACGGACAGACGGACAGACGGACAGACAGACAGACAGACAGCAGAGGCTTAGTAATAGGGTTCCGTTTTTTACCTTTTAGGTACGGAACCCTAAAAAGAAGCAGTAAAACTCATTTTCCTCCAATAACTTCGCGGTAACGTGCATCGAAGTTTAGTAGTATCACAGTGAAAAGCTTTCGCGGTAACGTGCATCTAAGTCAAGTAGTATCGAGGTGAAGATCTATCGCGGTAACGTGCATCGAAATGTAGTGGCTTCGCAGAGACGGTCTTTCGCCGTAACGTGCATCGCAATTAGCATTTATCGATATTTTGGGCGTCGACATTCCGTATTCTACTCATCAATCTCTACAGAAGGTATCATGTGCGTCATCAGAGTTCCTTATGTATTATGACGATGGAACTTTGTTACAAGTGGCCTGCAAAAATATACCTGTGTTCCCTGATTCCCTCTCATCTCATCTTAAAAAGCGTTTATTCGGTAAGGGTGTTTATACAAACATTTATAAGCAATAAAAACACTGATTTTGATGCTGTAACAGCAGAAGAGCGCTGTTGAAAATAATGTTTTCATAAAAAGGTATACTTTGATGCTTGCTTATGGAACTAAAATAATATTACGTACATACATACATAGTCTCACGCCTATAACCCCGAAGAGGTAGGCAGAGGTGTATTTCTACACCCACTTTTCGCCAGATATACTTTAGTCCCACGTAATAAGGAGCGAGCCTATTGCCTTACCGGGCACATTTCCAGCCTCCGTGCTGCTACTGAGAATTTCGTGACAGAAAAACCCAATAACACTGCCCGACCCAGGAATCGAACCCGGGACCTCCCGATCCCACGCGCACATTTATGCCGCGAGACCAACGAGACAGTCGTATAGGGTTTGATGTCGAGTTTTCCGTCTCTACGCAAAGATAGTATTTGCATCGTGTTATCACTTAGTCGCCTCTTACGACACCCACGGGAAGATAGGGGGTGGTGACACTTGTATTCTATGCCGTCAACCACACAGCTAAATTGGCAAGGCTTATTCATTTACATGAATAATATTTATTGCTCTTATAGGAAAAAGCGACTACCGAATCTGACGTCCTTGTTGACACACTAAAAGAGTTTTTATTCAAACTACCTATCTATTTAAAAAACAATATTAATTCACTCTTAACTCACTAGCAACTTAGTTGTAAGTACCACATATAAAATCATAAAAGCGTTTGTAGAGTACATAATAAACGCTCTCAGGCATTTTGAGTTGAATTGTGTAAAATGTGTCATAATTGCACATTTGTAATGTTGTTAATTTATATCCTTCGTTGTTAGATGTCCATTTGGTGTAAAATGGCTGCCATATTGCGGATAACTGCAGTACAATTATGTCACATTTCACTTTATTGTACGATTGTTCGTTAAGGTATAAACTATTAATCTTTCAACTGGACAAATTATGTTTTAAAATGAGCATGTTTCCTAAAATAAAACAGTAGGTAAGCATGGCATACAACTTATATTTTCCTTCATCGTAATCATCCTAGCGTTATGCAAGATTCAAAACTTTCGCCTTGAAGCTCGCTTTCGTAGATTGTTTTCTAGACTAACCAGATTTGTTAGAATATATTTCACTGAGATTTAAATGAGTATAATGATATTCGAGAGTTTTGGATCCCAGTAACGACTGTTCATGACGGACGTCGGAAGCGTCGAATAAAAATAAATACTTCACTAATTCTGTGGTCTGCGTTATGTATTGTGTTAGCAAGCGAGACGCTCGCTGTACGCAAAGCTATCGGTTTCTGAACACTATTTTTGCTCTTAATGAAGAAAAATTATGACAGAAAACATTGACCTCATCCTTATTCCTTGTAGTGTTACCACGATACAAGTTTTTTTTTTGCAATGTATACCTACCACCTTTTCCTATGTTGAAATATTATTCAATTAAAGCACAGCAGTGATATATATTATGGTGTTATACCCAAATGGGTATAACGTAAATATATATACAAAGCAGATAACACAACTTTCCTTGCCTCACTTTCCGTCAATATTTACAATTCATGAGCTCGTTGACTGACATGTTTTCGTGTGAAACATTTATTTTGATTTTACCTTGTGATGAACAAGACAACATTATCAATACTTATTTATTGATATTGGGCACAGTATATCAATTTTGTTTGTTTGTTTCACAGACTATACACGCACTAGGAATAAATCAGTGTATTGCGAGGATCTTTACAAACATTTTATCAGCGGTGAAAAAATAATATCTATAATAGAAATACAAAGTGTGGAATCCGATCACGAATGCATGCATGTTTAGCAATATAAATTAGGTAGCATCAGCAAGGTTGTTGGAACCATTGTCTTGAGAGGATTTGTTAGCCTAGATACTGCGTTACCGTATCTAGCTGCTTAGAAATAGAAAGTGTGGAATCCGATCACGAATGCATGAATGTTAAGCAATGTAAATTAGGTAGCATCAATAACATCAGCAAGGTTGTTGGAACCGTTGTGTTGAGAGGGTTTGTCAGCCTAGATACTGCGTTGCCGTTTCTAGTTGCTTCCGACCTTGTCCAATGTGAATGTGGTGAGCTGGGTCAGTCAATGGATCACTTGCTGATATGCCCTTCTTGCCCGAGCACCTGCACTGGGTCTGAGCTCTGGGTGGCCACTCCTAACGCAATAAGAGTGGCCGAATATTATGCAGGTCTCATATAGCTGAAACCATTGACACGAAGAAGACGAAGAATTAACATCAGCACTGAATATCCTTCTGCTACGCGTCGACCTCTCCACAGATTTAGTAGGGAGGCGATACCCTTCTACAAAAAAGTCAACCTGTACTGGAACAGCCAGTATAGATTGACTTTTTTACATGACTTTCTAAAAAAATATGATTTCTCCGATATGCAGGTTTCCTGGATATATTTTCATTTATCGTTTAGCAGCCAATAATTTGCTATAATAATGGTGAGTGCCGTAGGTTCGAGTCCAAGACCCTCTGCGTATCAGTCTAGTAATCTCACCGCTTGGCTAGGTTATAGTATGTATTCTGACATACTAATACCTATGGTATATAGCAATTTATATAGGCAGTCCTCTCCTTCCTGTCCCTATTCTTTATGTGGTCAGTATAGAGTGCTATTAAACCCAATATGCTTGGGGATCGCCGAGTAATCGGATTCTAGTCCTCTTTGTGACAGTCCAACTGTTTCTCCATTAGGGATACCACCAATGTCTCGTGTTCCATTTGGCTCTTCATTGATATAAGTACCGTGAACTTAAAATACATATACCTACCTATAATATTTTGTCTTGTATCTATTTACGTGTTACACATTGTAATGTAAATACTTCTAGCTCTGCTTCTCAGCAAACGTTTATCTGTCATACAACGGGGGTTTTATATATAACTAGCTTTTGGCCGCGGCTTTGCGTGCGTTGAATTCGAGGTAACACAAATCAACTTTCAATCTCGAGTTGTGTGAAGAGTCTCCTGATTATTCTAAAGAGTTCAGAAACACATTAGGGTATAAAGTAACTCGGTCAGTATCTATGACATTATCTACCATTATCTACCGAAAGGTACAAAATAACATCACCTTGCATACAGCCAAATTTCAAAGCCATGTTCCAATACATGTCCAATATTACATCTATAAACACTTTTGCATTTATAATATTAGTAGAGAGAACCGTTTCAGCCGTTTAAGCATTATAGTATTTAATTATTAGTTTATAGCGAACAATATAATCACCGTGCACAATATGTATGATGTGACAGTAATGGCAGATATTATATGATAGCACTCAGTATTACAGCGCATGCGTTATTATTTCCAAGAGGTAAATTTTTGCCGTACAAACTTCTACCCTCCCTTCAATCCCTCCCAGTAAATTTTTTGCAAATTATTTTGGTTTGGTAGCCTATGTCTATCTCCATGGTCTAATATATCTCTACATTAAAATTCAACAAAATTGGTTCTGCCCTTTTAGTGTGAAATTTCATCTTTCGAATTTATATATATATATATATATATATATATATATATATATATATATATATATATATATATATATATATATATATATATATATGTGTCGCACGGGTGATCGATTTTCACGGGATAGCCGGGATCGATCACTCGCCGAGCAATAAAAAGAGATGCTAAGGTTGTCTTACGGGAAATAAATAAAAATATCACCAGGACAGATTAAACTCGCGTTATATTCCAGATTCACAATTTTGATTAATAAAAGAACCGACACTAGGGGTTAACCGGCTAGATAGTTATCCAGGGCGTAGGTCGTAAGTTAACACTCCACAGGTCCACGGATGGATACTCAGCTTTTCGTGTCTCCCAGCAGAAGCCAGCCCCAACCACGTGTGTCGCCGGCATATATACGGTCGGCAAGCGGGTGAGGCTCCCCACCGCAGTGCGTCATCGCAGTGGGGCTCGCGAGCGCGGAGGCACGACGTCACAATGTATATATATATATATATATATATATATATATATATATATATATATATATATATATATATATATATATATATATATATATATATATATATACATATACGACTGCCTCGTTGGTCTGCTGGTCTCGCGGTATAAATGTGCGCGTGGGATTGGGAGGTTTCGGGTTCGGTTTCGGTTTTTCCGTTAGGAAATTCTCAGTAGCAGCTCGGAGTCTGGTAATTTTCCCGGTACGGCAATAGGCTCGCCCCTATTACGTGGGACCTAAAAATTCATGGTGAAATGTGGGTGTTATATTACACCTCTGCCTCCCCCTTCAGGGATACAGGCGTGAGTCTATAAATAAATAAAAAAAAATTAAGTATGTAATGTATATCTTTAGCCGTAGTGCACTAAGTATTGACTTACGGTTTGCCGGTCTTGATGGTATACGGAGAAAGGAAAAGCAGTCTTGCAGAAATCAAAGTCTATATTGTTTAAGCACACAGGAGAACACAGATGATGGTCGCCCGCATACAATACATCGAGGAGGCGGCGAACCAACTAATTCTCTAATAAGAATGATGTCTACGCGTCCGACAAATATACAAAATAATAAAGATGATAAATGTAAAAACTCACAAACACTAAAAGGATGTCAAATATTATACACATTATACATAGAAATTATAACTTGTATACATACATACATAGACACACGCCTGGTTCCCCGAAGGGGTAGGCAGAGGCATATTTAACGCCCACATTTCGCCAGTGTTTTGATCCCACGTAATAGGTGGCGAGCCTATTGCCGCTTAACGGGATATTTTGTTTGCCATAGCCTCGTCCGTTGATCGGCAGGTGCACCACTTGCAGGTGAGGTTGGCTTGGGACCCTATGTTCTTGGTGGGAACCCTATACACCCATGTTATGTAGTATACATTGAAACACAAAGTAAGGTAAACAGTAATTACAATTGTACGTTATTATTTGTATAGGTACGTATGTACATCAACCACTACAATTATTTATATAAAGATACACGCCACATATCAATCAGAGGTACTGACTTCCTCATAAAGCATGTCATAGATTTTCATGGCAGCTGGAATCGACGGCTTAACGTGCTCGGCGAGGCCGAGGCGAGGCTGACGGGGCAAGCAATGATTATCAATTTGATGACACACTTAACTAGGAAGACTCAAAACTCTCTGTGTAACAGTCTTTTAGTCTCTCCACTAAGCTATCGCTGCCTTTACAATTTACTAGAGTTTAATTTTCAATGTTATCTAACTTTTTACAGGTCAAATTTATAACCGCCACTATATCAAAACGATATGAAAATTTAAAAGCGTATTTAATTTTTGCCACGTGCCAAACAAAGGAATTTTGATACGATTCCGAAACAACTAACTTATAAAAAATTCAAACTTGTTCCCAAAACTGAACCGGTTGTTACTAAACAAAGGGAAATTTAACCGTAATTATATAATTAAAAAATCGAGGCGTATCCAAGATTGAGCTCTTTCAGGCCATCATTAAAACCTCATTTTCATTCATTGAAGTGGTTCATAGTATGGCAGCGTTTCACGGAGTTCTTAATAAAACTGCAATGACATCGGCGTTTTGAGAAAAACATAGTATGCAATTGATATGCTGACGAAGTGCTGGTAAAAGGTAATGATGAAATTAAAGGTGTTTTTTTTAGGGTGAATCCCTTGGAGTTATGCAGGGGTTGCAATTTCAGATAATTTAATAGCTATAAGCCTAAAACCTCAGGTTTGCAATGATAGAAGCAAGTGGCATTCTGTTGTCTCTCTACCTACCCGACGGGAAAAAGGAGTGAGCGTATGTATGTATGTATGTGTAAAAGATAACCATATCAAATTTACAATGGAATTAGAGGCAAACAATTCTTTAGCTTTCTTAGATGTACTTGTTATCAGGAACAAAAACAACTCTTTGAGCCACACTGTGTATAGGAAAAAGACACATACAAATAGGTACTTAAACAGTGAATCTCACCACCATCCTAAACAGTTAGCTACCGTGGGAATGTCTTTGTTTCAGAGAGCCCGGGGGATCTGTGACAAGAAACACCTGGACGCCGAGCTTCAACATGTCAAGCAAGTTTTGCAAGACAACAAGCTCCGACCGCCGCGCCAACTTCACAGATCCACGAAGAACAAGCCAGCCACAGTAGAAAGACAACCTGCTGTCCTCCCATATATCAAAGGCGTGACCGACAAGATTGGCTACATCTTGAAGCGAGCTTCAATCAAAAATTCTACAAGCCGCCAACGAAGATAAGCCAATTATTACCATCTGTCAAGAGGCAGTTACCCTTACAAGAGGCCAGGGTTTACAAGATAGACTGTGAGTGTGGGCTCTCATACATTGGACAAACCAAGAGAAGCATAGGCATTCGACTAAAGGAACATATAGCTGACATTAAACACAAACGCTCGACAAAGTCTGCTGTGTGTGAACATGTAGAAAAAGGAACCAACCATTACCTGCGATTTGATAAACCACAGATACTCGCAAAAGAACACCGCTTTATTCCAAGAATGATACGTGAGGCTATGGAAATTAAAAAACATCCTAATTTCAATAGGGAAGATGGTTGGAATTTTCCTCCAGCTTGGGACCCTGTTATCAGGCTAATGAAACCCAAGAAGGACAAAGTCACCAGAAGACATCAAGACACAGTGAGCACATTCTGCGTAGATAGTAACACCAATAGTTGAAAAATGTTCAGGTACTTCGAGATAACTTTTAAATTCAAGACAAAGACAAATATCACCTCAGTCTGCCGTGAACATGAATCCTGTAAAGGATTCGAAACGTTGGCTAGTTATAAAAATGTAGTTTCTAGATCATTCGGTTTAAATGTAATAACTAATAACCAGTGAAACCAATATAACGCGATAAAATCCGTAAACTGTAGTTTAATTTCAATGTGTAACATTCGCGTAAACCCAAGAAAATATATTCAAATCTTTATCAATATGCATTTAGAAGAAATCAACGAGAAATATTTATTAAATAATTATTGGTGTTTATTATGTATTGATTATATACATAATTTTCCATTAAGTATCCACCACATGTTAATTAAGATTTCAGCAAAAAAAGTTCGATTCACAATATCCATTGTTTTATGTTGTTTTTGTTGCAAAACTTTATATGGTTTTACGACGTGACTAAAACATAAATATTTTATTTGCCAAAGTCTGTTTTACTCTGAGTCAATATTCTTTCTACATTGTCTTTATTATTATGGTCTTACTCATTCGATATCTGATTTATAACCTTGTCTGCTACTGAAACTTGATTGTCATTCCTTCACGGGGTAAATGATAAATGATTGTAATATGCATTGTGTATATTGTTCTCTAACGCTGGGGCTAATGATTTAATTTTGTTCGATGATCTGGCCTCAATTTTGATAGCAGTTTTATAAGCGGGCTTATGATTTAATCTGTAGGGGGTTGTCAATGGATGTTGTTGTGTGAGATAAAGAAATAGTCCAAATACTGAAATATACACCTTTACTGTGGTACCACATAATAATTAAAATATACTTCATAACTAGGACCTAACTGTATGGGAGCGGAAAGACGACTGCTGCGCCGCACTTACACAATAGCGTGCCTTGTATATAATTTGTAGCGTAAGCAGCCGCTACAATACTCCCCCTTTATTTAAAAAGAAGAAAAAGAACGGAACTACAAATTTAACAATACGAGAGATCAATATTAACACAGGTATAAAAAATTAACACCTAAAAATTATTATCAGTAACTTTTACTAGCGCTTGCGAATCGCGTCACATCATTACCATGTATCGAGTTACCGAGCGTTAGTTCTGAGAACACAAACTAAGCTAAACACTGTAGTGTAGTGATTCAATATGTGGCGCATTATAACTATAAACTATTTTAATCTATTTTTAGAACGTATGATTTACTTTAATTTAGAACACGATAACTACACCAATGCCGTTAAACTTCTTTTGCTCTTCATAAGCCGCTTGTACAGAGAGCTGGTCGTACGAAGAAGCAAATACGTTTCATCCATCCTACCAGCGATCTAGACTATGCCGGGCCGTGATGAGGGACGACAGGGTGCGCTATCCAACACTGAGCGGCATCCATCTTCGCTTCCAAGTGTGATCAGCCGCATCGACGCGTGCACTGTCCCGTAGAGCCCCTAGAGTGCCACCGCCGGTCCCATGTCGTTCCTCGTCCTCGGAGTATGCTGCGTATTGTCCGTTTTGGTGCGGAATGCTGCCTTGCCACCAAGGTCAACACGCCTTACGCCTCATGCCTCGACGTACGCACTGTCCTACAGAGTGCCGCCGCCGTCGTGTGCCGCTCCGGAATTCTCTGCTGCCCATGTTGCCGTGATCACTGTTATCGGTAGATCGTCGTGTACCTTGTTCCAAATTTGGGACGCACGTGTCCTGACTCTGATGTTCTCCACAGTTAGGTCGTAAGCCCTTTTGGTCGTAGAAAAAGGGCGAGTCGTCTCCCATGAGTCCAGGATGCCTCCGTTTTCAGGCTGCTTGGCTGCACGCTGTTGCCACGCTGCACATGCGCTAGTTTGATACCGCTGACCATGTGCACGTGCGTCCATGCCGCGTTGCCGAATCTGAGCTGAAGGTTGCGTTTTCTTTGTCGGGGTCACCAATGTAGGGGGTTGTCAATGGATGTTGTTGTGTGAGATAAAGAAATAGTCCAAATACTGCAATATATACCTTCACTGTGGTACCACATAATAATTAAAATATACTTCATAACTACGACCTAACTGTATGGGAGCGGGAAGACGACTGCTGCGCCGCACTTACACAATAGCGTGCCTTGTATATGATTTGTAGCGTCAGCAGCCGCTACAAATGTAAATAATTACATCGAGATTGGTGTAACGGTTTGTGGAATCCAGTCATCAGCAAATGTAAACAGCGCCGCAGTGATAAATCTCAACAGTGTGTAGACGTCATTACACTAATGAAGTCTACATACGTGTGTCGGAGTACCGACATTGCAAACATAAATAAACACCTAGTGAGGGTATGTGCCGAAACCCGCACTTCCACAAGACGGCACTGAGCTCTCATTAGTGTCTCCGCAACCACGCACGGTGCAAGACGAGTGAAACGTCAGAAACAAATAGGTATTCATACCTTAAATAAGTTAATTTTACGCGATTAAGACCCGCTAATTTATTTTGTATGATGTATAAAAATTGCGAAAGTTAAAAATCGATTATCGTGTATTTTTGGCCTTCTTATTTCTTACAGTAGCCATCCATCTCGAATCTCTTATCTCGAATTCATCTCGAAAATATTTTTATATTTTGTATAATTATAATTTCTTATTTCCTCAACATCCGTATTCCCCTTAAAATTAAGGATGTTCCTTAATTTTATTTAAGAAATACGCGCGAGAAAAAATTCGCGTAACTTAATCGGCTTACACGTTCATTGCGGGCGTTCCATGCTTTCATCAAGTGACAAGACAGTTTGCGAAGTTACAGAAGCTTCGGGCTTCAGGCACACAAATTATCTGCGGGATTAACAGAACACGTTACGTGTTGATTACACAATATGCCGCGCTTTGATAGACGCGCGATTAGACGTGCTCAATAATTCCCTCGCTAGAAATGATAAAAAAGGTTTTCAATCTTATCTACAGAATATCTACTTATTCCTCTGACCTAAAAATATTAATTAACTGGTGAAAATTAAACTACAGTATCAGATTTTCGAAGAAATACATATTGCATGTGTATTTGTCCAGATCCAAGGATAGTTATGATAAATAATTGGATAGTTGGAGCTGTGATTGGCTTGTTGGCAAACACCTGGCCAATGCTTGAAACTCCCTGTAAAATTAACATTACTTACTTCTTTGTATTATTATTTGAGTCTCAAATAATGTCACTAAAAACCCCATATCTAAAGAGATCGTTGTCCTTTTAGACACTGTGAAAATAAATTGTTTGTGGTTAATTCGCCGAAAAGGGTCGCTAAGGTGCACAGTGGACCCATGGGATAACACCTCATGTGATATGTTGGTATTATATATAAACCTATACGTTAGCCTGTTAAGACTGAGAACAATAACAGGAATGTTCCCCCTTTTAGATATTTAGAGAATTACTGAGGAATTTTTGAATAATATTTCTGATGGGTTTAATGAAATACTTATAGTATAGGTAATTGTGAAAAGATCATACCTAAAACAAAGTAGGTATGAATAAACAAGAATTCCACCAACCATCTTATCATGCAGACCTCCGTAGTTCACTGCTGGATAAATACCACTGTCCTTTTGCGTCACAATATTCTATGAATATTGCGATCCAATAGGAGGATTTGGCCTTCTATGTTTACCATGTTGTTTCCGTCTCCGCCCAAAAGTAACTTTTTTATTTATATATTATTTGCTTTATTTATTTTCCTGGTCGCTTCTTGCGACATGGTGTCTCATAAATTGGCTTGGTAACACTTACTACTTTAATCCGTCAACACGCGGAAAGATCTATACTAAAAAACATTTTTTTTATTATAGACTCACGCCTGTATCCCCGAAGGGGTATCTAGGCAGAGGTGTAACATTAATATCCCTACTTTATAATTAGAAGTGAGTAAATTTAATGACTTCAACCAATGGGAGTCCATTGGTCTAAATTCGATATTGGCCGGATATCCGATAGTAACAAATATCCGTTTTTGTTGTGTCATCTGTGTACCTTTCACATCCACTAACTAACATAATAGAATATTTATCCATGACAAATACAGAAATAAGTAAAGAATAATTGATGAAACGGATATCCATCCATCCAGTAACTAATATCGCTTACATACGACGTGGATTTTCATTAACTACTATCCGGCTTCTGGTCTATCCGACCTAAATATATACCTTGACTAAATCCGGTGAGAAAGTATGTATGCTAATTCTTGTTGTATAAAATCTCTTAAGAGACAACAAATGGTATCGACTTTTTATAGAGGTTGTCTGCACGACCTCAACCGTCCCGAGTCTGCCGAAACGTCAGCAAAGCCGAAGTGTTTCTATGTCAGGTATTTTTGTTATCAGGATGAAGCCCCGCCAAATTAATCTGAGAAAATGTACACAATTCATTCTAAAAAGAAATATTGTACCGTTTTGTCCGTATGTTTACAATGCATGACCATGCCAAATTGCAGCTCTCTAGTGCTAAGAATTTTTGTGTAAAACCGCGGGCGGATAGATGGACAGAGGGACTTGGTGAAACTGTTACTAAGGAACCCTAAAAATTATTTTACTATTCAGGTGAAAAGCTATCTCTCCCATTACCATTATTTAACTCAAAATCATCGGTACTGAATAAATTATTGAGAAGCCGACTCCACACTATCTTAGCTCGTCACATCATACTTGCCCTCTGTCTATAAAGGCTGGACTCGCCTACGTGCCGTGAATAGAAACCCATACTCTTTGAGCTCCCTTTAAGAATATGCCCATTATTTTCTATGTACGCTCAAGATTATTTCATTTTCTTTTCCGTGCCTACGCTAGCCGCGTGAAAGTTTGCTAGAACATACAAAAAGCAATTTGTCATCGTATTAGCCTTTTGTTATTGGTATACAAGGCTTTGTAAATACTGCTGGACTTAGTTCGGTTTCGTGTGTTCGATTCGTACGTTTATAGCATACAGAATCTATATATTGATAGTGTTTTAAAAGGTTACTGTTTTCGTATAAAAGTTAAGTACCTACACTATGGTTTGTAAATTTGCAATAGATTAAATTTTAAAGTGTTAATATATCCATAAAAATATCTTGAATTATGTGTTTCTAAATTTAATAAGATTACTTATGTCTTCAATATTGTGTTTACACTGTGTTGTAATAACTTAATGAGATTTGAAAATAAGTGGCTGCAAGTTAACATAACATCATATGTAAATTCACACCTTTATCCCCAAAGGGGTTGGCAGTGGTGTATTACATATCCACACTTTGCCAGTTATGTTTCGGTCCCAATGTAATAGGGGGCGAGGCTATTGCCATCTACTGGGCACATTATTTATTAAGCGAGTGATAATTAACAATATTTTTTTTGTTTTCCGAGTAAAATATATATATCTACCAAATATCTTTATTTTAGAATGGAAAATTTACTCAATAGCTGCTAGCTTACATGATGTTTCGAGTAAAATTTTCATACTCATAAAAACTATGCTTATTTAACTCCAACAAATAATTATAGTAGAAGACTCGTCCACTATTAAGAGCCCTCGATATCACCGCCTCGCTTCACTGAACTAATAATATGAAAGTCAACAAAAACGGCCCTAAGAAGCTATTCCGTACAATTTATTCGTTAGATGGAGTCCGATTTGGCAATTAATAAAACCTAATATCAGAAAATTACGCTCCCTAGTGGGTCGCAAAAGAAAATCTTTTGAACGTTCTGTTACATACACATCATGTATGGCAGCGCCCTTATGTTAGCTGAGGTCAGCTTTCTAGGATTATCTTAGTTTATGCAGGTGGCACCGGTGTCATGTGACATGCAGATGGCCGGGTCATGGGAAAGAGTCAGTCTTTTGCTAGCTCCAATTGAGACCACTCGCCTTTTAATAATCTTTTGTCGTTTGTAAAGGTCATTACAAATTAAAAGTTTCCAAATCTTCAAATTTTCTCTTTTAATATTTTTTTAAAAAGACTCAGCATAACCTTCTTATAAAATTGGTGGCAGCGGTGGGATTTAAAAAATAAATCCTGGTTCGCCTCAGTTTGAGAGAACTTTTCGAACAATTTGTGCATTTGTGTGACCTCGGACAATAATACATTTTACACCGTCTCCAACCGCCGAATCCCGTGGCCGCGTAAACTACATAAGTACGCGTGTGAACATTTCTATATCTTACGCCGTATCTATTAGCTGAATCCTGCCGCCGCGTAGCGAACTAAATTACCCGCGCGTGTGCTGCTGTTTCCTGTAGAACCTACCTGGTTCACCGCCGATCTCGTCGCCGAGCCTACTTACCTTAGTGAGAAGGTATACACCAGCTGCGAGATGACCCGAGGTACTCTTGCAGTCGCCGTGTTGCTGTAAGTCCTTGAAATTCATACTTACTTAACGTCGAAGCTATCCACTCTGTGTTCAGTGCCAGTGAAATTAAGTGATCAAATCTGAAAGTAAAGAAAGTGATAAAGTGTTCATTGACTGCGATTAATTTTATTCGTCATGCTTTAGAATAATAGATCATAGAGTCTTATCGTATTGTTATTTTATTAAGTCGCTCAGTGTCAAGACCAGTGCAACATAAATTTCTTATCGCAATTCTTAGACTTCGCGTCTTATCTCTTTGTTTAATTAAATACCCAGGTGTGACATGCCTAAAGAAGAAGCAACTTTTACAATGTCTACCAAAGAATCAAAAGAAATTGACATTCATGTTTTGATAAAATTCATAAATAAGTTCGATGGTAACCGTGAAAAGTTAAATGCATTTTTAAATAATTGTCGGAACGCAATAAATCTCGCGAGCCCGTCACAGCAAGATATCCTATTAAAATTTATTCTGAGCCAACTCGAAGGCCGTGCCGAAAGTGCATGTGCCATAAAAGATATTGATACATGGCAACAGTTAGAAGAATTTTTGAAATCCCAGTTTGGGGAACGAAAACATTATGCTGCACTGCTCTCCGACCTTCAAGGTTGTTACCAGTCTAATGCCAAAACGGTCAATCAGTTCGCTTTACGATTGGAATCATGTTTATCAAAATTATTTACTGAAACTAATATTTCTATACCTACGAAAAAGAAAGGTGAACTTGCTGGCCGAGTCGCTGCAATGCAGGACCTTGCGTTGCACACTTTTATCAGTGGATTAAATGCTCGCTTATATACGGTGGTCAGATGTCGCGACCCAGAGCTCTTGAACGACGCCATCAATTTTGCCATGTCTGAAGAAAAAATATTACAAAGTTCATTTAAACGGAACACTCCTTTTCCTTCTAATAATAATAATCGTTTACCCCAAAGGCAATTGCAACCAAATCGTGGCACAACTCAGCGTGATGTGAATGTTTCCAATAGGCCTAGTAACCAAGGACCTACCTTTGCTCCTCCAGTGTGTCGCTACTGTAAAGCAGTAGGCCACACTATTGATAACTGCCGAAAACGCGAATATAATAATAATTACAATAGATGATTTGAGCATCTACAAAATCAGCAATCAAATCAGCCATCGACTAGTTTTACTAGAAATAATCAACCTGTTTATTCTGTTGACGTAGTCGATTATCAACAGGGCCCTGAGGATATTATTAACAATACTTTAAACGAGTAGTCCTACCCGTCCGGTATCGTGCGGGCATAGTAAACGGACAAACCGATAGTAAAGCCTTACCTAATCAAATCACTGTTTCCAAATCGACCACTAATAAACAGGGTAACCAGCCCCAAATTCATAGTGGCCCTTCCAAAATCGCTGTTTCCAAATTGACCACTAACAAACAGGGTAACTGGCCCCAAATTTATAGTGGCCCTAACAAAATCGGAGTTTCCAAATCGACCACTAACAAACAGGGTAACCAGCCCCAAACCTATAGTGGCCTTGACAAACAAAACTCTGATTCCGTTACCAATCCATCCCCATCTCTATCGCAATGTAAATCAAAGTCGTATCTTTCTTGCACCGTTCCTGAAACAGAAAATAATACGTCATTTAAAACTTATAACATTACAACAAATTCTATAAAAAAGTACTTACCTTACGTAGAAATGCTATCATCAGTTTCTAGTCGACCTCTTAAATTCCTCGTTGACAGTGGTGCTTCTATTGGTTTTCTGAAAATAAACGTTATTGAAAAAATGCCCCCAATTACTAATCATATTACTTTCCATGGTTTGGGGTCCACAAAAAATCCAATGAATTCTTTAGGACATATTCTAATTCACTTTAACTCACTGAATCATCATTTTCATTTAATCCCTAATATAGACTTCTCATATGACGGTATAATTGGAAATGACTTATTTGCTTATTCTGATTGCAAAATCGATTATGTAGAAAATGTTCTAATCATAAATAAAATCAAACTTATTTTAAAATTTTGTGAACCAACTTATACCATTCCACCTAGATCAGAAGCGATTATTGAATGTTCTACGCTTCACCCCGAGATAAAAGAAGTTCACTCTTGACGGCAAATTGCATAGTAAAGGTTAAGCCTAATTCCCGAATAAATATATCCGTCGTTCATATCTCTGAATCTCCCATACATGTGAACTCAGACCAGAAAATAAAAATTATACCTTTAGATAAACCTGACATACATACATACATATCGTCACGCCTTTTATCCCCGAAGGGGTAGGCAGAGGTGTATTTCTACACCCACTTTTCGCCAGATATACTTTAGTCCCACGTAATAAGGGGCGAGCCTATTGCGGTACCTGGCACATTTCCAGACTCCGTGCTGCTACTGAGAATTTCGTGACAGAAAAACCTAATAACACTGCCCGACCCAGGAATCGAACCCGGGACCTCCCGATCCCACGCGCACATTTATGCCGCGAGACCAACGAGGTAGTCGTATAGGGTTTGATGTCGAGTTTTCCGTCTCTACGCAAAGATGGTATTTGCATCGTGTTATCCCTTAGTCGCCTCTTACGACAACCACGGGAAGATAAGGGGTGGTGACACTTGTATTCTATGCCGTCAACCACACGGCTTATAAACCTGAAGAAAATACAATATTCCATACGTCACATTCCAAATTAAATCAAAATAATACCCTCAATCGAACTGAACAAGTTTTAAATCAATTACGAGCCTCCCATCTAAACTCTGAAGAGGCCGATGCCTTATACGATCTCTGTTCCACTTATTCCGATATCTTTCATCTTCCTGGTGACCATCTTACTACTACCGAGGCTTTAGAACATGAAATTAATACTTCCTCTTCCGTTCCAATTAATACAAAATCATACAGATTCCCAGAAGTGCACAAACAAGAAGTAGAATCCCAATTACCAAAATGCTTGATGAAGGTATAATTAAACCCTCGATGTCCCCATGGTCTTCCCCCATTTGGATTGTCCCAAAGAAGTCCGATGCTTCAGGCCAACGCAAATGGCGCGTAGTAATAGACTACCGCAAATTAAATGATATCACTATAGGTGACTCCTACCCAATTCCAAATATTTCAGAAATTTTAGATCAGTTAGGTAAATGCAAATATTTTAGCACGCTAGATCTGGCCTCTGGATTTCACCAAATTAAAATGGCAGATAAGGACGCACCTAAAACGGCTTTTTCAGTCCCGCAAGGACACTTCGAATTCACTCGAATGCCCTTTGGACTCAAAAATGCTGCTGCAACCTTTCAAAGACTCATGAATTCAGTCCTATCTGGCTTACAAGGCATCCAATGCTTCGTGTACTTAGATGACATTGTAATTCATAGCTTTGACCTTGACCTCCACATAAAAAACCTGTCAGATGTCTTTGAACGACTCCGTCAATTTAATTTGAAATTACAACCAGACAAGTGTGAATTCTTCAGTAAGGAAGTATCATATCTTGGTCACATTATTACAGATAAAGGTGTTAAACCAAATCCCGAAAAAACAAAAGCTGTATCCGAATTTCCGTTGCCTAAATGTCCTAAGGACATAAAATCCTTTTTGGGTTTAGTTTCATATTATCGCCGTTTCATACCCGACCTTTCCAAAATAGCTAAGCCCCTCACCCATCTCTTAAAGAAAAATATCCCGTTCAATTGGCAAAAGGAACAACAATTAGCCTTCGAAAGTCTAAAACAAGCCCTAGTTTCCGCTCCTATTTTAGCTTACCGCGATTTCAGTCAACCATTCGTCCTAACATGTGACGCATCAAACTTTGCAATCTCAGCTATTTTATCTCAAGGTCCAATAGGCAATGACCGTCCTATTGCATATGCATCACGAACACTTAATAAGGCCGAAAGTAGTTACACTGTAACTGAAAAAGAATGTTTAGCAATCCTTTTCGGAACTAAAACCTTCAGACCGTATTTATACGGCCGTCGATTCAAAATTGTTACTGATCATCGCCCACTTAAATGGTTATTCAATTGCAAAGACCCCGGTTCAAAGTTAGTGAGATGGAGACTCAAACTTGAAGAATATAATTACGAGATTGAATACAAAAAAGGAAAAATAAATAGTAATGCTTATGCTTTGTCGCGATTCCCTGTTCATCCAATAACTGACCCTCAACCCTCTACTAGTGGTGCGAATAACCCTAGCCCAGAATCAGAAATTCCCCAAGAAGTCCTTGACGAGTTAATTGACCTAGGCGCACTAGATGCTAGCCCTTATGACACACAAAACGTAGATATTGACTTACCGACATCTCCCACTCCCACTGATTCTCCAAACTCCTCTCCTCCTATAGAAATACCTGAAACGAGAGAGCAAACTCCTAATAGTTCCAATAACGAATATTCAGATTTCCTAAAATCTTTTTCGAACAAAGACGAGACATATAACACTCAAATTACAGAACATAACGAAACCTTATTAAAAAGTAAGACTAAAACTATTGTTATCCCTGTATCAATAGACCTTGACGAATCAAACCCTTACCTTCAAGACATCCTCTCTGACTCGGAAGATCCAAATAGTATCCTACAGGAAGAAAGGGAACATTACTCATTTAGAAAATTAGAATTAAAAGGAAAGACTTACTACCTAATATTTACAAAGGTCAATTATTTCGTTAACTGCACATATCCTGAAATCTTTAAAACGTTAAAAGGCGTAAGAGACGACATTATTCTTAGTGGTACTATCAATGAAATAGCAATATCAGACTTTAAAAACACGTTTGAAAATCACTATTTTGTCAAAATTTACTGTATGCTCTTGTATTTATTTAACAATACTAATATTAAAGTCAATATACATCACAATACTATTATCTACCCTGTACCTTTAGAAATTTCCAAAATCCTCAGAGAAAATCATGATATTCCCATAGCAGGACACCTCGGTTCAAACATGATGACCGATATTTGACCGAATCAAAGAACGTTATTACTGGAAAAACATGAGATCAGATATTGAGAATTACGTAAAGAATTGTACACTATGTCAGTCAAATAAAGCTTATCGTGGACTCAACAGATCACCCATGCAGATTACTACAACCTCTACTCGCCCATTCGAGAGGATTAGCCTTGACATTGTTGGACCTCTACCCGAAGCCGGTTTACTTAAACTTAAATTTATACTTACCCTTCAAGACGACCTAACTAAATTCTCCATAGCCTATCCTATTTCCAATGCAACAGCAGAAGAATCATGTGAATGTTTAGTCCATTTTATATCGCTTTTCGGTATCCCCAAATTTATACTTACTGACCAAGGAACAAATTTCACTGCCGATTTATTTAAGCGGACATGTGAGTTCCTAAAAATAAAGCAGATTTGGTCGTCGCCTTATCACCCTCAGACACAGGGAGCTCTTGAAAGAAGCCATTCAACTCTGAAAGAATATTTAAAATCGTATGTTAATGAGAATCAAAGTAATTGGCACAAATTCGTATATACCGCTATGCTAACCTATAATAGCAGTGTCCATACAACAACTCGTTTTACACTCTATGAACTCGTCTTCGGTCACAAGCCATATATCCCTGACTCTGTTTTTAATTCAACCCCTAATACCACTTATCCCGAATATATCAAAATGCTTCAACATCGTCTCAACATTTCCCGTGAAAGAGCACTTCAAAATATTCGAGATTCAAAGGAAAGGTCAAAAGCATATTACGATAGACGCACCCGCGAAGTTCAGTACAAGGTTGGTGATTATGTTTACTTAAGGAACCATGTAAGGTTACGTAAGGCTTTATCAGCTATCTGGAAAGGTCCGTACAAAATTGTCAAACTCCATGGTAATAATACCTTATCCCTTTTGATTAATCGACGTCACGTCAAACACCACTTCGATGAGGTAAAGTCTGCACATTTAAATGATTAATTATATTTTAGTAATAATGACTTATAATTACAGACTGGAGGCCGTTTATATCATGGCAACCAGCGAAAACCAATATGTCGAATACATCACCCAAAATCCTGGTATACTCTTCGATCCGGTCGGCACCCTAAAAGTTGTAAACGATCAGTTTCACGTTGTCATCACTGTAGATGTAACTTATTTCAAGAGCCATATTGATAACATTCATAACGCGTTCAGTATTATACGATTTCAATGCCGTGAAAGCGAAGATATTGACGAAAATCAATGTCTAAATATGTTAACACCCCTAGATTCTTGGTATGCAGATATACTGCGCGATTTCGACTCATTTTCTCATATAATCTCTAATAACTACTCAAAAAGATCCGCTTGGATTCCTGGTGTTGGTGTGATTTTCAGACACATATTTGGTACTTTAGATGAGGATGACGCTGAAAATTATAACAACACTATTCAAAAATTATTTAGTAATGACAAGAAAATAATAGATGCAGTCAAAGAATGTATTATAGTTTCTCAATCAGCTATATCCAACATGAACAATTCTCTACACGAAATTTACGTAAATCAGGCAAAATTGAATGACGCCATAGACAAAATGACGTTGTCGTATAAAAATATATCTAATATTGTAATTTCTGATAATTTTAGAATTAGGTTCGAGTATGTTTTAAATGTGCTACAGTCTAACTTGTATAACCTTGCTTTCAAAATAGAAGATATGCTGAATGCTATTCTCTTCGAAAAAAGTAACACTCTGCATCCTTCTATGTATACTGACACCTCGTCAATTATACGATGACATTGTGCTTAATCTTAAAATAGTTCCTAAGTACAAGGATTTTCCTGTAAGTTTAGAATTAAGTAATATCCATACCCTAATCAACGTTGCCGAGTTAATTTTTTACTATTTAGATAACAAACTCATATTCGTGATTAAAATACCTTTAGTTAATGCTTTAGAGTACAATTTATATAAGAATATTCCATTGCCTATTCCACATAATTCAAAAGTACCAAATTCTTTTAGCTTGATTTTACCTACTGAACAGTTCCTAGCATTAAGTAAAGATAAATCTTCTTTTGCATTTATAAAAACCTTAGACAATTGTAAAATTATATCTTTTCAGACCTATCTTTGTAAACTAACTGAAATTTATACAGTATTAGCTAATCAATATTGTAAAATAGATATCATAACTAGAGCTTTATCTTCATTACCAAACAACTGCCAATATAGATTGTTTTATGGTGACATTAATATTTGGCATGAATTAAATAATAATAAGTGGATATTTGTGCAATCTAAACCAAGTAAACTTACAATAGAATGTTCAAATAGCCAGTTGATAGAAATTGTCATATCTGGTCCAGGCTTTCTCAATATTCCATGTAATTGTGTAGCTTATTGTAAGAATACTAAATTAGTAAAAGAAACTACTCCAACTATAAAATTGCCAACAGTCAATCAATCAATCAATCAATCAATCATTTATTTTGCGAAAATGGGTACAGTATTGGTATTATAAAAAAAGAAAATCTTATGTTTCTCCATAATCTACCGTTAAGGCATGCAAAATTTATATAATTAAAAAAATGTCCATTAGAATTTAAAATAATCAACAAAAATTAATGTCAAAAAAATAATAATATAACTCAAAGATGTCAAAAAATAAAATAATAATAAAACTTAATATATAAAATATGACACTTAATTAATTATACATTTATCTTCCAAGTATTCCTTCACGCTGTAATAAACCTTTTCTAGTAATATATTTTTTAATTTTATTTTGAAGTCTAATATGTTATCCTGACAAAGATTCTCTGGGAGTTTATTAAAAATTCTTGATGCCATACAAAAGATGCTTTTATTTAAATATGTGGTTTTATTTGGTATATTTTTTATTTTGTATTGATGGCGGCTGCCCTGAAACTTAGTAAAGAGATGCATATTCTTTTTTACAAATATAGCAACTTCTAAAATATAAATACTTGGAAGAGTTAGTAATTTAAGTTCCTTAAATATTGGTTTGCAACTGTCGGTTCTTTTTAACCTATAAATTGCCCTAACACATTGCTTTTGTGCTCTGAAAACATTCTCCCAGTCGGTGGAGTTTCCCCAGAAGATTATGCCATAACGCAGTATTGATTCCGCATGTGCATGATATGCTGTTACAACCGTCGGTGTATTGACTGTTTTAGAAAGCATGTACAAAGCGTAAGAACTTCTACTAAGTTTAGAGGTTATGTATTCAATATGTGATTTCCAATTAACATTGCAGTCTATATTCAAACCAAGAAATCTAGTAGTATCGACTTCTTTTATTTTAGTACCTAAGAACTCCGTCTCGCAATCAATGTGAGGTCTATTTCTATTTCTAAACAACATAAGACTTGTTTTTTCCAGATTAATTATTAAGTTATTGTTAGTTAACCAATTGACTATATTTGTAAGGGTTTCGTCTATAGTTCTTTTTAGGACATCATGATTTTTGTTAGAGAATATCACAGTGCTATCGTCTGCGAAAAGAAATATTGGTGAGTTAACGGCTTTTGGAAAGTCGTTTATATAAATAAGAAATAATAAAGGTCCCAAAACGCTTCCCTGGGGGACACCATATTTTACATGTCTAAACTCAGATAGAAATGTAACTTCTTTCTTTTTTATTTTACATACTCTAGATATAGCAGTGGCTTGCTGACGGTTTCTCAGATATGACATAAGAAGGTCTAGTGCATTACCTCGTATACCGCAAGCATTTAACTTTTTTTCTAGAATTTCATGTTCCACACAGTCAAAAGCTTTTTTCAGATCCATAAATAAAGCACACAACAGTTTCTTCTAGTTTTAATATAATTAATGACAGTTGTTGTAATGTTGATCACGTAAATAAATTAAATCTGTCACCTGTAAAAATCAATAATGTAAAATTAGACAATCTCACAGATCTTAAAATTGTTTCCAATCAAATAATAGATAATTTAAATTCTGTAGAAATATCAAATGATTTCAATAATCATATAAGTTTTCCTATTCTTAATTTAGTATCAGTTTACGGTTAATATTAATTATTTTATATTTTTGTAAAAAAGTCAAGTGTTCAAAATCGAAGCTTGTAATAACCAAATTAGATGATAACCCCGATATCCAATTAGAGTCAATTTCAAGTCCACCGCGTTTACGTATCGATTATTTTCTTTCGGAAACTTTCCCTTAGGGTAAGTTTCCTCTTATCCCGGGGGCTGTTACATACACATCATGTATGGCAGCGCCCTTATGTTAGCTGAGGTCAGCTTTCTAGGATTCTCTTAGTTTATGCAGGTGGCACCGGTGTCATGTGACATGCAGATGGCATGGGAAAGAGTCAGTCTTTTGCTAGCTCCAATTGAGACCACTCGCCTTTTAATAATCTTTTGTCGTTTGTAAAGGTCATTACAAATTAAAAGTTTCCAAATCTTTAAATTTTCTCTTTTAATTCTATTTTTAATAAGACTCAGCATAACCTTCGTATAACAGTTCGTAGGTAGTAAAGATAGGTAAGTTATTCGTGCTGGTTGGGTGCTTGATATGCCAAAGTTGGTGACATAATAATGTGGTTAAACGAATGCTCTATTTATACCGATCACGTTTTGGTACTTTGGCGTACTTTTTTTATTATTCTCGAGACACCGCAATGACTTCATGTATGTAGTAGTTTAAATTGATATTATATATTACATTATAATCAGTTTTGTTTATAATCTGTTTTACTACTCTGCCGTCACAACGTAAAAGGGCACAACTAACATTTTGTAAATCAGGAGAAAATCGAGTTTAAAATATTTCTTAGTTTTTGTAAGAAATAAATTACGGTATCGTAGTTATAGAAAATGTATGAATGGAAATAGTCGCGTCTATATGAATTCTATAAGATGATTTACGTATTTTATTTTATTTTCACTGTATTTATTCAATAATCTACATTTTCCATTTCAACTTACGAGTAACTTAAAAAATATTGTAAAATCATTAATATTACGTTTAAAAGGCATAATTAACCAAATGTGACTTTCCATTCTAACATTTTGGAGAAAAAGGTAAATATTACTCTGCCGTCATAACGTAAAAGGGCACAACTAACATTTTGTAAATCATGAGAAACTCGAGTTTAAACCTTTTCTTAGCTTTTGTAAAAAATAAATTACGGTCTTGTATTCTATGCCGTGTGGTTGACGGCATAGAATACAAGTGTCACCACCCCCTATCTTCCCGTGGGTGTCGTAAGAGGCGACTAAGGGATAACACGATGCAAATACCATCTTTGCGTAGAGACGGAAAACTCGACATCAAACCCTATACGACTGCCTCGTTGGTCTCGCGGCATAAATGTGCGCGTGGGATCGGGAGGTCCCAGATTCAATTCCTGGGTCGGGCAGTGTTATTGGGTTTTTCTATCACGAAATTCTCAGTAGCCGCACGGAGTCTGGAAATGTGCCCGGTACGGCAATAGGCTCGCCCCTTATTACGTGGTACCAAAGTATATCTGGCGAAAAGTGGGTGTAGAAATACACCTCTGCCTACCCCTTCGGGGATAAAAGGCGTGACGTTATGTATGTTATGTATGTAAATTACGGTATTGTAGTTATAGTACCGTCTACATGAATTCTATAAGATGATTTACATTTTTTTTTTCTTTTTACTGTATTTGTTCAATAATCAACATTTTCCATTTGTAAAATCATTAATATTACGTATAAAAGGCATAATTAACCAAATGTGACTTTCCATTGTAACATTTTGGGGAAAAAAGGTTAAAAAATAAAATAAAAAGCCATATTAATTAAAACACATCTAACCACCTGTAACTTCTTAATGTAATCTAAACTAGATATGCCCTTTTCTAGTGCTATCACAAAAATAATTGCTCAGTTGTGCCCTTTCAGGTTATGGTACTTTTGTTTATTGTGGTTATAAAATTATACAGAAAATATGAGCAGATAGGCCTTTTTCTCCTGATTCCAAATATGTATATAACTCAATTTCGAAAAAAAATTTGCTTTCACCGTTGAAGTAGCGTTAATTACCTATTTATACGTACATTACTTCGAAATTTCGGTGATGTGCGCCATGGATTTGAAAATGTTACTCTCTGCGTAGCAGTCTATTAGTATTTCCACTAGGATATTACTGCATTACCTGTTTACTGTTTAACTATTCACATTGAACTATGCAACCATACACTTTCTTTTTTTTTTAAAGACAACTACCGCAATAGAAATCAATCCTTTGTCGCGGGGGAATTTACAAACATACAACTAACGGACACAATACACACTCAGACTCGAAACAACATACAATTTATGGATCACACAAAGTTTTGTCTCGTGTGGGGATCGAACCCATAACACTCGGCGTAGTACCAAGCGGCGAGGCGGCCGCTTAAACCACTACGCCAACCGTGCAGTCAAAGCACAGTTCACTTCTTACTATTCAACTATTGACTCTCTCCTATTCAACCAATATTTCACATCTTGTTTGCCCGTGTTATATGGCATATAACAAAATTCAAACACTAAATTGCCCGTGTTATATGGCATATGACGTCGCATCTGAGTCTACTTTGCCCGTGTCAACCTGTATATGACATGGCTCCCGCGGTCAAAAGAGTGAAATATGTCGCTCTAGGGCTTAGTTTGTATCTGTCGCTCTAGGGCTTAGTTTGTATTATGTATCTCGTATCTACGTTAAATTTCCCGTCATACTAATCCCAGTCGAGTTTCGACTCCATAGAGAAATTAATAAAAAAGTTCGTTGTCAATGTTGTCATTGAGTGTTGAGTCGGTGCGGAATATGCGGAATGTGTGAGTGTATATCTGCTGTTTTTTCTGTTAAATTTAGTTTTATTCTTTAAAATCTATTGTGTTTATCAAGGTATGTAAATAACTAACACGTATATATAAAAATTCCAGCATGAAATATAAGATTTGACTTTTTTCGAGACCTTAAGTAGATTTTGGCGCGCAACAATGATTTTACTGAGAGCATGGGAACTGTTTCAGAAATTTTCATATTACTCAGAAGTGGTGAATGCTATCCTTATGATTTCTTTTTGTTTTTAAAGAATATAAGACTACTTATTTAGTGTTTAATTAATTTTATGCTTAAAAATGTTATTTGTGCATTATATGGCCTTATCAAATTTAACATAAATTACGCCACGCGGCGCCAGATAATAGTTTGGAATCAGAGGCCTGTAAATTCATAAATATTTATGAACAAGTTTACTTTTTTATTTCTTATCTTATTATCTATTATATAAGTAACGTAATTAAATATTAAAAACGATATGTCACCGCTTTAAGTTTTGAGGTATGAACTTATAAATACAAAGTGAGCTCTAAAACGCGCTATCTCAATTTCAAACGAGCATCACTCGACACCAGAGTCGTAATCTAAATAAACAAAGAAAACGTTGTATAGTTAGTTTCATTACAAACATAAATAATATAACACTTGACAACCTTTCAAAACAAATTGAGTCACAAGGACCGATTGTGTGAAACCCGACCCGCGCGCCGAGGCGATAAAAACGCGCGAGCGTTTGATCGTTATCCTTTCAAGTGGCCGGGCAGAGGGGCCGGCGCGGGTTGCGGCGCGGAGCAACCAAGCGGTTAAGAAAAGATCATTACACACGTCTTAGTACGCAAGTAACAAAAAAATATTGTCGTGTAGGGAAAATTATGATCGGTGTTGATTACTGTTTTTTTTCATGGGTCATTACACAGAGAAAGCTTGTACCGAATACGCCATTAGCAAGATACTGAAGGAGGGAGGTTATGATGTGAATTGGTCGCGGCGTGTGTGATTTATCCGCAGTAAATGAAAATAATGAAGGCGTTGGTTGATAAGGTAGATTGATTGGCGTAATAGGTTGGGAAATGTAAGCAACGCTTGCACACTTCACTTCTTTGAGTCATTAGAGCGCTACGCTGCTTCGGATGACACGTAAAGCCGTTGGTTCCGGTTTATTTCTCAGAACAAGAATCTTGTCATGTCAGAAGCCATTGGGCGATCTGTAAACTCCAAGACCAGAGTTTGGCACACATTACCTCTAAAAAGAAAAAAAATGAAAAACAAGAATTTCTCCAAATTAATCAGAATATTAGTCCATAAATATTGATAAGGTTGCTTTTGTCTTCGTCTTCTGCCTGCCCTATTGATTATTACTTGGGGCCGCCGCAGAATGTCTTCCTCTACCATTCATCACTATCAGACGTAATTTGAACATTCACCCCCCTTTCCTTCATATCATCTTGCATACGGTCTCCCTCTTGCTATAATACTATAATACTTTTGTCTTTATAAATATGAAGTACTTTTATCCTGCAATGCAGACATCATATCTTATGCATTCATATTAGAACCAGACCCCTGTAATAACTCTAAGAAGACTGCACGACATTCAAGTGTTGAATTTAAACAAAACATATGGGCGTGTTATAAATGACTCCGACTGCGGGTAATATAGCAGCTAATGTGGTTAACGCGGGGTAATGTTGGAAATGTTCCGTGCTTGTACTATGGATAAGACACTTAACTACATACATACATACATATCGTCACGCCTTTTATCCCCGAAGGGGTAGGCAGAGGTATATTTCTACACCCAGTTTTCGCCAGATATACTTTAGTCCACGTAATAAGGGGCGAGCCTATTGCCGTATCGGGCCCATTTCCAGACTCCGTGCTGCTACTGAGAATTTCGTGATAGAAAAACCCAATAACACTGCCCGACCCAGGAATCGAACCCGGGACCTCCCGATCCCACGCGCACATTTATGCCGCGAGACCAACGAAGCAGTCGTATAGGGTTTGATGTCGAGTTTTCCGTCTCTACGCAAAGATGGTATTTGCATCGTGTTATCCCTTAGTCGCCTCTTACGACACCCACGGGAAGATAGGGGGTGGTGACACTTGTATTCTATGCTGTCAACCACACGGCAGATTTGATGGCATGGCCCTTAAATGCATACGGTATCAAAAATGATACCTAAAGTTTAACTTAGTTTATGGCCTCAAAATTAATGTAAGGTTAGTTTGATTTTAAAATATTTATGTACCTTCATTAATTTCTTCGAAAAAATAAGTAAAAACTCACATTCATACTTACATTCATATTGCATAGTCTATGGTTTTCTGTCATTGTCAAAAGTTACTCGACTTTCGTAGTACCAGGTGCTGCCGCGTAATTTTGTTTTTGTTGTGAACTTTTGTTTTAGAGACCTTTCGTTCAACTAAAATTCTCCTGGTCATCGTAAGTATGCAATTCATATTTTTGAGTACGCGTAATCATGTAATTCGTGGGCTTTCATACTTCAATTGCCTCTTTTTGTGAGGTATCAAAATTGATACTTCATGCATTGCGCGCCAAAAAGATTCAAGAATTCCTTACTTATTTGAATGTCGTGTTATGTTTGTTTATTGCTTCTAATGACGCAAAATATCGCATACTCTTTGTTTTGGGTGCTTTTGCTTCAACTGCTTTATGCTTCTATTAACAGATTATAGCTAAGCGATTAGTAGAACCTGCTATCGAGGCATATTTGCATCAACTAGAAAGTGGAGAACTGTCTGACGACAATTTCGAGGAAGATGAAGACGAAATTGGATATTATGCTGATCGTAATGAAATTTTAGCTGATTTAGAAGATAGTCCAGAAAGTCTTGAAGATGTAGATGGTGATCTGCTAATAATATTTGAGGATGAAAATGACAATGATCACCCTTTAGTTTCAAATGAAGAGGTTGAACCGCTACCGCTCCCATTGACTTCTTCAGTAAGTGTTACTGAAAATATAACCACTCGTAATCTAGTTTGGAAACGGAAAAATTTAAACCTTGTTAAATACGCTTTGGCATTCAAAGGCAATATAAACTACCCACAGAATATTATGGAACTCACCACCCCATACAGGGGCGGATCGTAAATTTGTGGGGCCCTGGGCTGAAACTACTTAGGGGCCTATCTATGTACTCAACTAATAGCCATGTCAAAAAACTGTTTCTATAATGATATATTATTATTAAATATTAGTTGTACAAAAGGCGACCTTTGGGTGAGAGAGAAACCGAAGTAGTGATATATACATAATACCTACATAGGACATATTTTCTACATAGTACATCTTGGAGATGGAGCGTTCTGCTTCACAGCTAGTGATTGGCAAAGTTTAAAAAATCTTTAAAATGGGATAGCAGTTAGGGAACACGTCAATAAGTTTATTTTCATGCATGAGCATAAAAATGTCACTGCAAGAGGTGTACACCTCTGGCTTAGATTGGAGTATGTACGATTTCAATTGAATGCACTCATTCACTAAATGCTCGTCTACGTCATCTGGATAGTACTCAATAATCTGACGTGCACTTTCCAAATCTATGTTTTCGATATTTTTGTTTTGCAAATCCATTAAAAATTTGAATTTTTTGCTATATATAGTAATATGTCTCATCGACTTGGCTCCTTTTATTTAAATCCATAATCAGCTTATCCAACGCAACGTTTAACGTGTTCTTCTTACTGTGCCATAAACAGTGAATTCACCTGTAGACTTATCAGGAAATTTTGGAGTAATGAGTTTTTCTTGAAACAAGATTTTTCTAAACGGTGTACACTCTAGCTTAAAAAGTTTTAAACCAATCATCCTGAAATTTGGTTTATAATTTCCTTACACAATTGTGCTGTGTGAATATGAACCTCAATCATAAGCGAAATTTTTATTTTAACTACTTTTTTATAGTAAACAATATATGTTTTTTTTTTTTAATTACTTATTTTAATAGCCCACTAAAATATGCATTTTTATTGAGGTTTATATAGAAGACACACTTATAAAAGGAAGCAATTTTTCTGTGCCATTGATTTCGGCTTAAAATTGTGGCTTCCATCGTGTACAACAACTGCTAAGTCGGATGACAGCCTACGATATGTATCAGCTGATATCTCCGCTACTTTTTAAGTTATATTTTTGTAAAATATGAAAAAGAACACGATGAATATATGTATAAAATAACCTAATAGTTTCAATAAATAAATAAAAAATATTAATGAAAATCAGAAAGAAAACATCCTTTTACAGGTATTTCCCCCCTTGACTCAATTCATAGAAGTATGCAATTTTTTTACAATATTGTCTTATGACGTTATCACGTAAAAATATCGTCCGTAAACCGACTTTACAGACAACCATTTTTTAAATTCAAATTATCATCTATTGTTTTTAGCGGTCTCTGTGGGTCCCTTGTAACCTCGGGGCCCTGGGCTGCAGCCCAAGCAGCCCTTAGGTAGATCCGGCCCTGAACCCATACCAATTTTTTTCTTATTTCTTTGAAGATGCTTTGCTCAAACAAATAGTAAATGAATCCAACACGTACGCAATACAGAAAGATGCTAACTTCACCGATACTGTAACCGTCTTGGAACTTCGTAAATTTTTAGGTATACTTATTTATTCTTCTGTTTACCATTTCCCGAGTGTGCGCACATATTGGTCTGCAAAAGCTAGATTTGCACCTATCGCAGACACGATGACGCTAAACTGTTTTGAAAAAAAATCGGCAAATATTTCACATGAATGATAACGAACATCACCTTCCCGTTAGTCATCCTAATCACGACAGGTTGCACAAGATCAGACCTGTTATCGATTATCTCAACAAACGATTTATGAGTATTCCTTTTGATCATAGACTATCTGTCGATGAACAAATGTGTGCAACAAAGATTTTTCACCTTATGAAGCAATATCTACCAAATAAACCCCATAAGTGGGGTTTTAAATTGTTTGTCCATGTTGCTTGATGGGATACGCGTACAGCTTTGAGCTCTATTCAGGAGCACAAAATATTGAAAGCTTACAAAATGAACCTAATTTAGATGCCGTGTCCAACGCAGTCGTCCGTTTGTTGCGATCTGTTCCTCGAAAAGTTAATCCCATAAAAACAATACTTGTCAAAAATACCAAGTCTCGCGACCGTAAAAAGTTGTGAGATCCATGTAATACCAAGCCGGTTAATTATAAATCTTTAATGTTTTAAATAAAAAGATTCACTCGGCCATCGCATGAAAACACAATATATCTCATAAGTAATACATAAATAATTTAGATTGTTTAATGCGATTGCCAAGTCAATCTATTTATTTAAAACATTAAAGATTTTTAATTAACCGACTTGGTATTACATGGATCTCACAACTTTTTACGGTCGCGAGACTTGGTATTTTTGACAAGTATTGTTTTTATGGGATCCCATTTCTTTTTGTAGATAGTCTTACTTTTGTCCTTTCCGGTAACTTCTACTTCTTGTATACTAACAATGGATTTTCTTAATTAAAGCTCTAACTGCAAATGTAATTTTGTAATCCTTTATGTTTATATGGGATTACAAAGTTATTTATGCAGTTAATGTATCTCGAAAACTGGACAGAAATTGAAAAGTATTTTAATTTTTACTTAATTCGTATACTAAAAACTAATAGTATTCAAAATTTGAGGCTTCTATGTCTGCTAGAAGTACCTTAGACTTTTGATGATCGGTCAGTGAGTGACAAAATTAAGAATTTTGACTCGTTATAATTTTTAAACTACTAGTTCAAATTGAATGAAATTTAAAGCACACCATGTTTATGCAATGCCTGCATGGCTACTAAAAAATCAGTCTTCTAGTTTTATCCACAACGAAGTTATAGGGGGTCGAAAATGGCCTGAATTGCTTAGAGAAAAGGATGGTACGGCCGTGCCGCTTTTTTGCTCGACTTGGTGGGGGCACTGCCGTGCCCCAGATCATATCGTGTATTTCGATAACTATTACACTAATATTAGTCTACTCTATTATCTTTGGAGAGAAGGAATCTACTGCTGGGGTACTGTGTGCAACGAAATAGACTCGGAAAGAACTGCAAGTTACCAGAAAAAAAAGACGTAATGAAAGCTGATGTTCCCAGAGGGTCATGCTGTGAATATGTTACTCAATTACAATTGATTAGACCTAGCAGCTACTAGTTGGAAGGACAACAAGCAGGTTTTACTGCTTTCGACTTATGTAGGAGCTGAACCAATAGAATCTATCAAACGGTTTGACAAAAGGCAAAAAGCTACTGTTGACATTCCTTATCCTAGAGTCATGAAAGAGTGCAATGCCCACATAGGCGGTGTCAATCTAATGGACAGCTACTTAGGTCGGTACCACATCAGAATGAAGTCTCGCAAATGGACAACAAGATTATTTTATCATCTGCTAGACATGACGGTCATCAACGCTAGGGTACTCTATAAGAAAGTACTGACCAAAAAAGGTGAGGATCAGAAACAAATAATGAATATAGCTGACTTTAGGACAAATCTAGCAGAATCTCTATGTAAGTACCAAAGTTACAATCATGATAACAAACGTGGTCGGCCAAGTTCTAGTCGCTTAGAAGAATCAATCATCAAAAAAGCAAGGACAACTCGGGCGTATGAACAAACAATGCCAACAAGAGACGTCCGTTTTGACAATGTTGGACATGAAAGGAAATATTGCAACAAGAGAAATAAATGTAAACACAATAATTGCCGAAAGTTGATATCTGTTATATGTTCAAAATGTAAAGTATCTTTGTGTGACAACAGAAACAATAATTGTTTCTATTCCTTTCATAAAAATGAAAGTCAACATTTTTTTTGAGCTAGGTATATGCATGGAGTATCAAAACTGATACTTGAAGTTTTATTACAAATAAATACACTAAAATTTGATAAATATTGTTTTTATTATTTTTCCCGACTTTTTTACCCCTAAATCTATTATATATTTTTTTTTCAGAATATTTTAAAATTTCATGCATTTAAGGGATATAAACTGACGGACTCATAAACTGCATCAAAGTTCAGGATTACTTTGAAATGATTTTTTTTAATAAGTATGCACACTTTTTAGATTAAATTTAATAAATATTAAGAGACTGGCTCTTAATCTTAAAAAAAAGCAAAATTTAAAAATAGACCTGCAGTAAAACAAATGAATATAGCCGGGAAAAGAAAATTTACTCGTAGTATCAGATTTGCGTGTTATTTAAAGCAAAGTTTTAAATTGATTCGCATTGATTTTTTATTCTTTTGTCAATTGAATTATTGTTACTAGCAGAATTGTTGGGTTAGTTTTTTAACTCATCGATTGAACCATAATATGAATACTTCGTCCGAACAAGCGGCTCAAATTGTAGCACTGGTGCGGGAGGGCTTGGATCAACGAACGATTGGTAGAAATTTTAATTTAAACCAGTCTACGGTTTCTAGAATATACAGAAGGTTTGTGGAGACAGGTTCTTACAGAAGAAGACGTGGTACAGGCAGGACTCGAGCAACCACCGGTCGTGATGACCGATTTATTGTTACAACTTCCCTGCGAAATCGTTTCCTCACGTCAGTTAACATCAAATCAGCGCTTAATGAAGTGCGTGGAGTAAATGTGAGTGCACGAACAATAAGAAGAAGGATAAAGGAAGCGGATATCACCTTTTAGACCAGCAAATGGTCCAAAGTTGTCTGTAGCTCACAGACAAGCTCGCTTAAGATTTGCGCGTGATCACCTAAATTGGACAGAAGAGCGATGGGCCTCTGTATTGTTCACGGACGAGTGTAGGACATGTTTATATGGTTCAGATGGTCGCAGAAAAGTCTATCGTTGACGTAGGGAGCGATATGCTCAAAGTTGCATTGAGGAGCGTGTACCTTTTGGAGGCGGTTCGTGTAAGGTCTGGGGTGGCATATCGATGAACGGGCGAACAGAACTTGTGTTCATAGACATGGTCCGTCAAAACGGTAATAGAGGGGGTGTGACTGCACATCGCTACATAACAGAGATCTTAGAAGATTACGTGGTGCCTTACATGGGATTCATAGGCAAAAATTTTACTTTAATGCAGGATAATGCCCGACCGCACGCTGCTTAAATTTCTGTTTTTTCTTCAAAAAAGTCTTAAGTTCCTTTCCAGTACACAAACTCAAACTTAAGGATATGACCCTACGCTGTTTTAAAGTTCACGAACCAATCTAGAGGTTTCAATTTAAATCTGTATAGAAAGTTTGCATACTTGGTTTAAATATTTATTTCAAAGTCGTCTATTACTTTGATGCAGTTTATGAGTCCGTCAGTGTAGTTATGTAATTGCTTTGTAAACAGTAAAGTAGACAATTCATTAAGAATATTTTCTAGATTGTGCAAATATGTATGCCTTATTTAAAATTTAAAATTATTCGCCATATCTATGGCTGCCCTTGTTCTGCTCTTACTTTATCTATTTTTGATACAACAAATTGTTGATTACACGAAGTGTCATCTCGTGTGGAGTTTGAACCGAAACAATCGCTCAATTTATTTGACATCAATTTCCGACTGCACGGTTGGCAAAGTGGCTTATGCGGCTGCCTTACTGTTTGACACTTCGCCGTATGTAGTGGGTTTAATCCCGACACGAGATAACAATTTGTGTGACTCACAAATTGTTGTTTCGAGTCTGGGTGAACTGGGCGGCTTAGGATATGTTCCTATTGCGGGAGTGGTCTATAAAACAAACGATAAAATTTATTCACAAACAAAAATTGATAAAGGATTCGAATGTATCAAAATTTCTTGTAAGTAATTGAAAATAATTTTTAACCCATCAGATGAAAATCAGGATGAAATGAAAATAAAAACCAATAGTAGATGCCCAATAGTCAGTTTCACACGACCACTTTGTACACTGCGTGTTCATTAAAACCTAACGCCTAAGTTTTGTGAGGCAATTCGTTTAGTATGTATGTCATTGTGTGAAGTAAGTGAGGGAGTATTGTAAGGAATACGTAATACAGACTCCAAGAGGTTTGTCAGAAAAATAAATTAGTATATATAAATGAGAATGAACGACTATAGCTCAGTAGTTAGACTAGTAGATTGCCATGTAGAAGCATTCTGGTTCAAATCCACGGCGCGCACTACTGATTTTTCAAAGTAAAGTGTGTTTTCGATTTTGATGATGTAACCTTTCATCAGAGTAACTTTATTTGTAAGAACCTTTGCTGTAGATTTAAATATGTAGGATTTTTTTAATGATTATTGCCCAATAATTGGCAATAGTAGATATATAATTTATTACGTTTTTTTTCTTCAGGAAACGTAAGTTTATATGTTTGAAATGTTGACGAATACCTTATAGGATACGTCTCACTGCGAATGACGTCGTCGTAGAGGATTTATCGTAGCACCTACAAGGCTATGATGATCGTAGCTTCCTTAAACAATGCGCGTAGAACCACTTTCATATACCCTTGCACAATTATTTGAAGATGAACGTACGTAACAAGTGTCATTTTACGTAAGATCGTAACTCAAAGATATCGCTTATCAGCTATGATATGAAGTAATTATCTGTGGGAATGGGAAAATCGCTTACGAGGACATAAGCCTCCATGTAGGTAATTTTATTCACAAGTACTTTTGAGGAAAACAAGCAGATTTTTTTTTCATTAGTACCTTATTTCCTATTAGCAACTGTCTTCTGTACGTGTCTATAAAATTCTGGTGTTACTGACTAACTGGCAGATAACTCACAGACAAAAATATTGGACGCCTGAATCTGAAAATTAGCATTTATGTTTCATAAAAATTGTTGGGCTGCACTAAGAAGGGATTTCGCGAAATTGCCACGGCATCGGGAAGAAACGTTAAATTAATAAAAAGGGAACGTGCAGGCGTAGCGGCAAAAATCCTCGAGTTATAGCATATATATATCGACGGTTGAAAGGCTAATTGACCTAAGCGACATTTAATTAAAGTTGCAGGAGGACAGATGAAACTTTTTTTTTTGAAAAAATTAGTAAAAAAACAACTATTTGATAGATATTGATATTAATTTTATACAGTATATCCCTAATTAAGTAAAGATTCTTTTTAAGCCTTTAACCTTTGTTAATTGTGTATTTTTTTAGGAAATTTTATGTTGGTTAGCCGGTAGCCCAAAATGCATCAGCATTCTTTTGAGAAAGGTAAAATGATTCAAATGCCTGTCGTAAAAAAAATCCTGACAGTAAACTGGCTCAAGCATCGACTTAGAATAAAACAATACGAGAGAAAATGAATTTAGCGCCATGTCAACTGACAGTTGAACAAGCACAATGATTGTAAGCAACATGATGGTGTTACGCCGGAGTGAAGTAGTTTGATTCAGATGCCCATTAGAGGGACTGCAGGATGAAACAAAATTACCCCTTACTAGATTATTAGTAGCTATAGACGCTAAGGCCATAATTTAGCTACATCCATAAGATTTTAATGTAGTTGAATGCAAAATGGGCCAAACGACACAGCTTATTGTTTTGGTTTAATGCAAAATAGGTCAATCGACAAAACCACAACTACGGCGAAAAAGCCAAATGCCTTAAACGACACTCGTTATAAAAGTTCGAAAAATCAAAATAGCCTAAGCCATCGAGTCCTCAAATTTGTCTAATTTTGTGTCGTATAGATCAATGAGCTTGGAAATGAGGTTTGTTGCGCTGTAGGTGCTAAGCGCCAAAAAAGTAGGTAAAAAATTAAACCTGAATCAAACGACGGAGAAAAATTTGCTGATTCCGAATACTTTGTACATACAGGATGCAGAAACAACTCAAGAAACTAATAAAACAGAGGGCATAAGCAGTCATACAGTATACAGACCGTACTTAAACAAGTTCGCCTCCAAGTACTGCTCATCAAATATTCTGACAGAACCATCAAGTTTGCTCGCTAGTAAGCGGACGGAATATTACACGGTTTGTGTTTAACATGTCTCATAATAAAATATATCTGGCTTTGTAACATTGTTTAGTTTTCCACAATGCTTTAGTTAAACAGGAATGCAGTGTACAATAGGTAAAACGTGGTTTAAAGGTTTAGTTTAGTAGTGGTATTAGTAGATGATTCCGGATAGATTATATCTTTATATATAAATATATTTCGTGTGTGCGTGTGTATGTCGCTGAAATTCTCCTAAACGACTGGACTGATTTTGATAAAAAAAAATTGTGTGCGTTCAAGTGTACATGAGAATGGTTTAGGTTCACAATTTAGTCCAATGGAAAATGATTTTTTAGAAAATCGTTTAAAATTTTCAAATTAAAGACGTGTGTACAGGACAACGTCTGTCGGGTCCGCTAGTGTAGTATATATTTGTTATTTACTTGACTTCGGTTATAATTACTTTTGTCTGTACAGTGACTATCTGCACACACAAAAATGAAAAAAAATCATACCATAACTTAAACCGCTGCATTCTGTCGTGAAAGCAAATGAACAATTTGTGTAAATAATATGTTGATCTGCATTTGCAAAACAGTTTAATAATATTATACAATACAGACAGTACACTTATTCACCTAAAATTATTTCAAACAGTGTGCGATGCTATAAGACCCTATTTTCAGCAAATGTTACTTGAATAGTATATCAGATGTAACGCATGTCCGGTATCTATCGGAGATACGTTACATCTGATCTCGGCCAATCAGAGAAGGCCATCGTCCGCGCTCATGAAGTCTGACCAAATATGGTAATGTATCGACACCAACTCTGATGGAGAGCTCCGGTATATAAGGGGGCTGACAGAGAGGCTGGCACCGTTACTCTAACGTAAGCTGCTACTACCTACCTACGTAAATCGTATCGCCTACGTCATACGTGTATCCTGGTCCCAGCTGTGGGTAAGTTACTACATTTACTGCGTTAGCGTACTGCCCATCTCTCTACCTGCTAGCTGAGGCTGGCTGGCGCCGCCTGCCTGACTCTATTGGTTGTGGATCTCCTAATGCTGCTTTCCTTCAGGTTCCAGGGCCACCTTGAAGCTCCGGGCTACGCTACCCTAGATCTCTACACTTCCCTGCACTGTCTCGACAACACGGCTATCGGACGAGTCTGCCCTGCCCTGCTCTTCGCACACACACCGCCGGCGCCTGCCAGCTGAAGCCAACGTCTGCGAGGATCTGCACCGCTACGCGCAGCCTTCGAGCAGCCTGCCCTGCACACTACCGGAGGGAACAGCGTGGGATGCTGCAGCCCTTAGTGTTCAGGCCAGTGTCGTGTTGTTGGTTGGTCATACTCGTGCATAGGAAGCGAGGCAATACTCGGCAATAAACGCTTAGAACCTCTGCTGCGTTTTAATTCTAGAACCCATTACACAGAATAAACTCCTGACTCGTGCAGAATAAGACTGTAATAATAATAATAATAGCCATTTATTTTCAGGTAATTACAACCCATAGATAAATACCTTATAGACTAACATACATACAATAGCATTATAATATTACAAAAACATAGGTGTTGTTTACGGTTTAAGTTCTGTAAGGTAGGTACGTGTGCTTGTGTGTGCTAGATACCTGCAATGCGACCTCGCGGCGATCCACTGAGCGGCGGCGGCGGTCAATACACGGAGCAGATTTTTTACATGTATGATTACGAAAAAAATATTTTAAGTTTTATTGAGTTATTTTTTCATGTTTTTGTATTCAGTTTTTTTTCTGATAGATTTTTATAGACTCACGCCTGTATCCTCGACGGGGTAGGCAGAGGTGTAATATTACACCCACATTTCGCCATGACTTTTTAGGTCCCACGTTATAGGGGGCGAGCCTATTACCGTTACCAGGCACATCACCATACTCCGTGCTGCTACTGAGAATTCGAAAAAACCCAGTAACACTTTTGCCCAAACCGGGAATCGAACCCGGAACCTCCGATCAGCAGTCGCACACGCTATCCACTGGACCACGGAGGCAGTCCACGGAGGCAGTGTATTGAGTTGTAATAGTATATTCACTCCTGAAAATATTTTGCAAATGCATATCAACAGCCTGTATACAAGTATATGATAGGATCAATGCTTGTTTATGATTAAATAAGACAAAATTATTTCAAAGTGCATACAGTAACAGTTAAACAAACGCTTAAGGATAAACCTAAGTAAACACTGAATTCAAGTACTTTGTGCATTAAATACGATGTGACAAAACACAATCATTCAAAATCAAACGATAAAAAAAATGTTAGTTATCGGTAGGAGAAGCGTTCATGATGATTATAAAGTACGCAACATGTTTGTAATATGCGATCTATAATAGGGCGAATAAAAAAAAAATATTTACAAATTTTGTTATCATCATATATTGGCCTATAGAATCTGCTGAACATATCTCTCCACATAGCAACAAGATCGTGGTTCTATTTCTGTCAGATTTACGTATGATTAGAATAAAATTTATGTATTATTTCATTCTCAAAAAATGATCTCTATTGTATTGCTTATAACAACATATTATGTTGTTATAAGCAATACATAGCATTCATATAATTATGCCAAACCACGTTCAAACACAATTTGATTTTCTATAACCTAGCTGTCTTAACTCCAAATACCTAATACAACTGAAGACGCAACTTATGTATTACTTGGTAATCCACGTAACATGTCCGTGCCATACTAATATATGACCAGAATGTTACGCCCACGTCTGGGGAAAAGGTTCAAGGCAATACGTGATGTTATTGTAACATTTATGAATGAATGCCAAACCCTTAAGGACCGCTTTCACTTGTGAAGAAACTGCCGCGTTTTTTTATAGATGTTGTACAAAGAGTTACGAATCATAACGCGGTTTGATCAGCACTTAAGGTCCTATCAGGCCTACGGAGTAAGGTTACTTTTTTGAAGCAAGTATTATTGAGATTTTGTGTACAATGATGCACAATTAAAACTGCTTTACGGAGTTCACGTGATTGCCAAAATTTTATTACTGCTCAAGCCAAAATATTTTGCTCAACAATAACCTATTGTTGCACACTTTCACAAGGGTGACACAGAATACGATTTTAAAAGATAAAAAACGAAAGACTGTTTAGCAAAAGCTATCATCATCAGCCTTTGTCTGACAGTCAGTCAGTAACGCAAGGATTTTATACATACAGATAAGCTGATATTATTAGTATTTTCATACAAGTAAAGAAAGTCCTTTAGAATATATTCTTCGCTCCTTATAACACCCACGTAAAACGATGAATCAATTTTTATCCTACGGTTCTCGCACGCTTAATCCGCTCCCGGGCAAACTTGGGAGGACGAGGGCTACCATCAACAGCAACATAATCTAATATAACAACCAAAGTATTATGAGCAAGTAGTATTTTCAAATGCGTCAGTACAGAGCGCATATGATTCAAACCCATGGGTAAAACCAATGAGCAATTTTTTTTTGAGTTATGTGCGGATTAAATTCTTAACTATCACTGGGCCTCTGACGCGGAGAGCACGTTAATCCGTCGCCCTATACTGCGGTAAATTCCAATATAACTTTCATCAAAATAGTATGATGTTGAAAAGTTTCATGACACGCAAAATTGATTTCCTGAAGGTGTTACCTTCAAACCATTTTTAATATGCGGCCCTTCAAAGTAAGAGTCTACGTCACGTTATAGTTTATATACGATGGGCTTTCATATTGTGGACGAAGTTGAAGAACTTTGTTGATAAATTGAATTTTAGCGGTTGATGAAGGAATACAAGAATTTAGAAGTGGGTGGTATGTAGGTAACAATGTTATAGAATTTGTCTTACTGGTTTGAGCTCGCGATGTTTTCTGTATCTCGGTAACTTTGAACATTGTTAATCCAATCCTTTCCATGACAAACCATCGTTTCACCCGCTGTATCATCAAAATTCTTCTTACTCTTACGGTTTTGGAGTAAATACTATGGCGAAAATATAGATAAAATATTTGCTGCAATATAGCATTTACCTACCTAAATATGCAATCACAAACACTCTCGCAGATGAAACCACGGTTAAAGTCTAGAGCACAATAATACGAATGATATATGCAATCGCGGATAACCAACGTACGTATATAATGGGGCGTGGTATTAACCGCTAAACCGTGCGTCGGAGGAGCTAACTAACTGGCTAACCAACCGCGTATTATTGGAAATGATTGGACACTGTGTCCGCGTGTCCGCCCTTATAATAATATGGGAAAATTAGATAATATATGGCTTTATATTCTATATCTTTATTTTATTTATACCTATTACAATCGCGAAATTTAGTGACATATTTGTGGACATCTTTTATTTTTCTTTTCCATGTGAGTCTTTGGCCAACTCTAGTGTTGAGACCAAGGCTGCGACATGATCTATCGATTCTTGTCCAGACACAAATCCTCCTCCTGTCCTTGTACAATAACCGGTACTGACAGATTAACGTGCCCTCCGAGGCACTCTGATATAAATAACTCACCCATCCAAGAAGTGGCCTGTGCAAGCGTTGCTTAACTTTGTGCATCTATTACGAACGACAAGCCTAGTCACACTATAAATTAAATGAAACTTTAGTTTCACGATAGACATCGGCTTGGTTATTTTGATTGAGAAGTTGACAAAACATATAACACATACAAGTAGATATTTGTAAACGCAAATAACTTAACATTTATTTTTAAATAGATCTTTTATACCTCGTCTTTTATTACTCGAGCAAAGAAAAGTAAATCTTAATGTATATAGAACGAAGCAGTGCAAGTAAGACATTGTTCAAAGTGCCACTATAGTTATTCTAGTCAGTGCGCGTACGTGCAAAGAAATCTTCGCTGTAAGCAGCACTATGGAACGTGAACGATTCCTACAATGTTAAAGTGACGACACACGACCATTGCGAGGCGCCAGTGATGTTAATTATTGCTTGCTAAACGGTGGAGGATATCGTAAACATGTAGGTATATCTGGGAGTGCTGATTAATGGTCTTGAAAGATATGTGAAGTCTGACAGCTCGCACTAGCCAGAGTGGTGGACTATGGCCTTAATTCCCTAGTCAATTGACCTTCTCATAGAGAGCAGCGACCTATATCCAGCAGTGGAACAATTTATATGTAAGGCTGATGATGATAATACAAAGTATCTTCTTGGGTTTACGCGAATGTTACTCATTGAAATTAAACTACATATTTATATTGGTTATATTGGTTTCACTAGTTATTACATTTAAACCGAATGATCTAGAAACTACATTTGTAATTGATTACTTTGCTTATTTCTAGCAGCACAATCCCAAGCACTTTTTTCTATTATATTTTAAATATAATCGGAATTCTCATAGTGTTCTTTTTGATAAAAATTTAATTCCAATATTTTTATTTTATTTATCTTAGCCGCTATTGCGACAACGCAACGCACTAGCAACATCTGTATGGCCTCACTGTAACCGTGAGTTTAAACATGTTCTACAATTGCAGGTGTTCCTACTCCCACATACCGCTGTATATATAGGACTAGCTCGCTCGAGTTTTCAGACTAGACTTCATGTTACAATTAATTTAGTTAAAAGGTATGTTTAGCTCCACCGCTTTTCGAGTTGTTAAATGGTGTCTATTGCATACAGTAAAGTAGGTGTTTTGAAACTTTTACCTTAGTTATTTGCATAAACTGGGCAAGATAAGTTAGTAATTTAAGTGTAAACTTTTAAGGTCTCATTTTAATTCCATCATGATTTAACATAAACGGATATACACAAAGATGTTACAAAAAAATGCATAATGCATGTTTCGTATACTCTTTCAATATTTAGAGCTTAACTTGTAATCATTCGGTAATAAAAATATTGACATATAAAAAAAGTTATAGGCACTTAAAATTTATTTAGTATATCTACCTAACAAAGCCTATCCTACAAAACAAACAAAATTATTTGCTTCTTCTTCTTCTTCTTGATGTGCCTCTCCATTACTGAAGGTCGGCGGTCAGTTTTTTGAAATTTTCAAACAAAATTATAGAATAGGTCAAACTAGACACTTTGACCGTTCATGACGTAGTAATAATAACCAAATCGCACTGGTGTACAGCTGTACCTACCTGTCGCTGTGTGTACAGTTAATTCTATGCTTGCATATTATTTTCCTTAAAAGGTTTTACTTAAACTAATTGTTAGTATACTGGTTGATGATTCCGAATCGTGGATTCAATTTGCGTAGTTATTTTTAAAAGTCGATCAAACTGTCCATACCCTATAGATTCATTTAGACAGCATGAACACTGTTCAGGCTGTTCTGTCTGTTCAGTGAATAGAAGAAAGAATCTTAAGATTGCAAACATATATCCAAATAATCTTAAAAAACTACTAACATCAAATAGCTGCATCAGAAACTCTATTTTCGTCACTTCCACAGACATGTTCTAGAATTGATACCCAACATACAGGGTATTTGGCGATTGGACCGACACAATTTTTTGGGGGTTAGGGGAGGGCATATCCTAGTTTTCACCCCAAGAAACCCAGGTCCTAAATGTACCTGTACTCGAGATACGATTCTTTTTTCATGTTTTTTTTCTGAATTATGACATTTAAAACTATATAACTTTTTAGTTTGTAGTCATATTTGCACTAGATAACTTTTATTGGACGCCCTAATGTATTATTATTCTTAAAAAACATAAATTGTTGGGAATATATGCAAAAAAAGTAATTGTCGAGCTTAAAAACTCTTAAAAATTAAGTAATGAGTGCAAAATATGAAATTCTAAATTAATTATACAAAAAACTAAAAGCTTTTTTTAACTTCGATTACTTTAAAAAGAAATGTGTCGGTTCAATCGCCAAACAACCTGTATAACTGTAGCATAGAACCTTCAATCAAAATTGTACCTATGCTAAGCGGTTCGTTAGACATGCCACACGTCAAACACAACGTTCCATCACAGTAATATTGAAGGAAATCACCCATTATATAAGGCGAAGCATAGACAGACAAGTAATGAATGAATACTGTTCCATCAGTATTCAGTCATTACTGCCCTATAAAGGAATTTATTTTATCACTTGCTTTTGCGTGTAATTTTGGACCACTAAATATGGAAGACCCATTTTTGTTTACGCTATGAAAACATGTATAGAAATTGTTACCATCGTGACAATCGAGTGCAAAACTTGAACTAGACCTTCAGTAATATTTTGGATTAGCACCATAGTATTTCGTTAACCAAAGTACATAACCGTGCTAAAACATCATCACCATCCTAACCAATAGACGTCCACTGCGAAACATAGGCCTCCCCAAGGCTCTCTTCATAAACCGATCATAAACCATCCATGCGTTTCCCGCGATAAAAAATATATTTTTGAAATTTCAATTTATTTTATGATCCTGTTTTCAACTCGTACTTCTTTCTGCAAAATTGCTTTTTTGAACGCAGGGTAATTTTTTTTTTACTGCTATCCAACATTGTACCGAAGTAAAACTCTCAGTCCAAGTCGAACCTTAGGTGGTACAATCACAGGGGTGTTTTAGTAGAACAGACAGAACGAAGACGAATGGACGCCCCGAGAATATAAATCAGTTAATTCTGTCAGTTTTACTTAGAGTTTCGGTTATACATGTGTTTGATGTGTTCGGAGGATCTCGTGCTGAATTTTAAGATATTTGAGGAAAACATTAGTATCTACTATAGATGTCAATCTTACGTCGTGTTACAAGGTGAAAGAAAGAGATTCTTCGTGTATCTAAAAGAACAGATGTTACAAGTACACATTTGCGAGTACAAGTTGACGGAATACAGATAGCTTTCACTTCATTCTACTGCCAAAATTGCTCTAATACCGAATCAAATGTATGTATTACTATTGTCCGCACATATTAATTGGTTTAACCTGCGTTTTCCGATCCCGTGGGAACATCGAGATATCCCATAACATTTGCGCTCGCAAAGGACCATATGTGCTACATTTTAGCTGTTTGCACCCAATAGTGTCGTAGTCTGTCAGTCAGTCAGTAACGCAAGGATTTTATATATACAGATTCACTCTAAATGTACCGTAAACATGAAACATTTAAATAACTGTTTAGTGAAAATTCTTTGGCAGAACAGCGGAGCAACTACTTACTTAAAAAGGTCGTAGCACTGATATTGAGTTTTTGAGAGAAACACACTGTATTATTTCAAGGAATTTTGTGCTCTTTTTTAAGTTATCTGTTATTCTTTAAGATCAAGCCTGCACTAGAAATAAGCTGCGCAAATACAAATTGAAATATAAATAGAATTTAAAATACTAGACACATTGAACATACAAAATTATTATTGTGAACACAGAACAAGCATTATTTTGCTCTGTGATTATGATATAAGCAAGCATTTCGTCGCTAGTCACACAAACCAACTTCAACACAATGCTCATTGCCCTCATATAAAAATGCCACGAAACCAAAATAAAAGTTGAGCAAAATAACACTATAGTATTTTCACTGAAGTTATATTCGAATTGATTGTATACCAAGAACGCTATTCAATACTGGATACTGGTCGGTCCTTTGTTGATAGTGTTTATACACCGCTAAATTATATTTAGCCTAAGTTGACTTATGGCGAAAATAAATGTAAACCGTTATTAAATTTGAATGAGTAAAATATATTTCAATGCCATACTTTAAAATGCCCGCATATTATATTCAAATAGGTCGCCTTTACTTCAGAGCTACAAATGAGTGACATTTATGCAAGTGTTTATTAATAAAATGTTGTTTTATTTACTATCCGTGAATTTAATTAGTTCTTTCTCGAGTGTGTATGTAGCCAACTCTGGTGTCGGAGTTTTAGACCGCCCGAAGTTCTCCGATTGGCCTAACGATTCTTGTTCTGCAACCAAGAACCGGGACCGACAACTTTACGTGCATTCCAAAGCACGGTAGCACTCTGATATACATAAATGCCATACGCAGTCACTGACCTGTGCAAGCATTGCTTATCTTTGCTAACCTATAACGAACGACAAGCCAACTCTTGTTAAATATATTCATGACTTAAAGCTGATTTCTTTTTATTACTGTCACGATTAATGTGATTTTATATTTGCCCAATATTAAGGCTTTTATATTATTACTAAAGTTTGACCTCAGCTGCACCCGCACATAATATTTAAATTTGTTTATGTTCGATTCCGTAGAAATTTCGAGAAATTTCTTCTTGCACTCTTACGCTCCCCAATAAACACACATTCCAAATTTCAGCTCCTTGCGCACTGTAGTATCGGCTGTGCGTTGTCTATCAGTCGCCTCTTACATCATTAAAGGTGATTTAATTGGCGAGAAGTTGTCAGAAATGAAATGGAGAGCTTCTTGTGAAACCTTAATGATCATATTATTTAAGAAATATAAAATCATCGTACACCATTATACTCGGCCACATTTTTATCAGATATTCGAATCAACAATATCAAGATTTAGGGGCGGAACATATCTGACGGAAGATCCGTCGAACGTATCTTCGGTCGCGTATATTCCGTCAAATGAGTCGGTACACACCTGACGGAAAATGCGTCGAGCGTATCTGCACACATTTGCTAAAAGCGTGGCTATTATGCACACATATAAATTTGTTCGTGCAGGGCCGTACTCAGGGCAGCTCAATATTTTACTGTCATATTCTTTTACCTAATCATTTTTCGTGTTCCCTGATGTTATGTAGTCACTGAAGACCGGTAGTTATTTATATTGTAATTCGAGTTTGACTATTAAAAATATGTCGGACTTAAGAGATTTTTATAGTAGCCAACAAGCGTTATTTGAATATATTTCCTATATAGGTATGAAGGTTCAAAATTAAAAGACGCTGATACGATTTGGTTACGGTTTTTAAGAAAATTTATACAAATGATATAGAAGGGGTTACAGTTGCAGCGCATGACACAAAATGTTTTCTATGTAGGTATATATAAAGTTAGTAACTATATAAAGTTTGGAAATTAAAAGGCGTAGCCGTGAGATTTATTGCCTGTTCTTTCTCATGGTTCTAACTTCTACGCCTCTACGTCGCATTAACTGTAAATGTAGAATCTTTGGTAAAAGTGCTTTTTGGTTACAAATCGTGTTCTTCATGTTTTATATTCTATTTTTTTTGTTTAATAAGACAACTCCCGCACTAGGAATAAATCCTGTATTGCGGGGGACTTTACAAACATACAACTAACGGACACAATGAACACTCAGACTCAGACAAATTCTCAGTGCTGGTTTTTAGGTATTTTTTAGAAAATGTTATTAAAATCATAAATAATTCTGCCAGACTCATTACGACGGCAGTAATTCCCGTAGACCTTTAGAACCTCATACCTAAAAATTGGCCCACTATCCAGGCTAGCAAGTATGCGTACACTCATAGCACATACTAACACTACATTATTCTACACATTTCGTTTCTGAAAAAATAAGTAAGGTCTGGCGGCCCTGGAATCTTACTCTACTACGCGTCACTCAAAATCACCGATCAGGGAATGACATGGATATGGCATGTCCAATACCTACGAATTTAGCGAGCCTACCTACGAAACTAGCGTGCATACCTACGAAATGTTGGGCAATTTAAAATGGCTGCGATTTGGGTTGTACTCCAGAATATAATCGATATCGATATGGAGCCGGTCAGAGGAAACCTATACATTTTTGTAGTAAGTTACTTTAGTTAGTTTAAACCTTTTGCCAGATTAGTTTATTTCATAATGCAAATGTGGGCGAACATGGCAAAGCGAAGAACGACCCTTGTATCAAACATGTAACAAAATATTCTCTGAGAGCCAATATCGATACTGTGTCGCCGAGAAAGTACCGGACATGAATGGCACCATACATACGGTAATGAAACACACAGCCTGAAGCACTGATTCATCTGATTTTTAGACACATTTATGCACAAAAACAAAATTATTATTAGATTTCACAGCAGATGTACCACAAACCTTGGCAAAAAATATGGCGACACTGGCACGAATGACATTTCTAATAAGATCAGTAAACTAGGGCTATCTCTTTTTTTCTGACAGAGATATCCCTAAGATAAAACGAGACAACACTATGTTTGGTGGCTTTATGTCGATTTCGTATATAATTATGTGTATAAAAAAATCATGGCGAAATGTGGGTGTAATATTACACCTCTGCCTACCCCTCCCGGGATACAGGCGTGAGTCTATAAAAATAAAAATATAATAATATATGTGTATAATGTAATTTTTCTATATGTACCTACTATTTGCCCTCTCCATGTATATTCCTTACTCAATGGTCAAAATTCACGTGGTGCGTGGTGCGCGCGACGTCGACGGATAATCCGTCAGTACGCTCGACGTACTAACGGATCTTCGGTCAGGTGTGAAAGGTTGAACGTTTTTCTATACATTTGTATGTATTGGCGTTACGCGACGGATAAAACGCGACGGATATTCCGTCAGATATGTGCCGCCCCTTAGTTTTAAAATAAACACACTTTCAAATCTAAACTCAAGTAAACTTTCGTTGAAAGCCATTAAATATCATTAAAATTCAAAAAATAAATTCTCTGAATAATTTATTCAGCAGGAAAATTGAAACTAAAATAATTATTTAAATTGCGAAAAGTGAATTCGAGCGCAACTCGATAAGCTCAATAAACATGAAATTTTCCAAGTTCAAATAGAAAATCTGTACTGAGAGCCCAATCGATCGTCGAACGTATACTAATAAAGCATACATGGCCAGTTACAGAAACCATGCGACAAAAGAAAACTACTTTTATTTTTAAGAAGCTAAGACTCAATTTTCTATTAACATTCACAATCCGTTTAATATTATGAAGTCTAGATGACTGGAATTTTTTAAATAAACCTTATTTCTAACATTTAAAGTACAATTTAGAGATGGTAATGTATAGGAATGATTGGGATATTTTGAGTTGTAAATAAAAACTGTGCAATGAGTCGGGTGAGCGATTCACTTCAGTAAGGGTTTTATATATTATATGTCTTTTGTTCTGTTCATTGACTTATGACTAAGTTATGCATAATTATGTCAATAAACAGTATCATATACTCGTAGTAATGGTGAATGGCGGTACTTCCTTAAACATTTTGATACCGACAGCATCTTAGAGCTAAGCTTTTTCTCAGAGCGACTGCCTGTCTAACCTCTGCAGCCCAAAGGGATTGCGATGTTTTATGGTTAAGACTAGAGTCAGTTTATTTAGAGGTACTGAGTTACTGACTCTCTATAACGACTGTCAAAGAACTTCATAGCAGCCGGCATCGACGGCTTAACGTGCTCTCCGAGGCACGGGGTAAGTGATAATTTACAAATTTCTACCTAGCTATCTTCGGCTTCGGCTCCACCTAGCTAGCTAGCAGTGACAGCTGCCTCTGCTCATCTAGTAACGATTTTATAAACAGGGCGAAATCTTGTTATATTTATAAACATACCATTCTTCTACATTTGAGTTGTCATGAAAGCAACGTAGTCTGAAATACTAACGCCATTCTACATGTTAATAAAATGACGCCGGTGATACGTTATTATGTTAATCTCATAAGTTATTCGCAGTCAAAGCGATTTGGTGGAATAATACCAAGGCGGAGAGGATTTCATATCATCTTTTTTGTACGTGTGTGCTATGTATTGGATATACAGATTCAGAGAAATGCCCACAAATATATTTTTTAAATAAAATAGACAGACCAATACAAGGATGGCACATGACGCTTTTAAAAGGTAGGTGTTTACTTTTCTTAAGAATTTCATTCAAGAATTAAGCTCATTTTGTCTACAGATTGATCTATTATTTTGAACAAAAGAGAAAAACGTCTCAATAAGGTCAGTTGTTACAAAAATCCATACCATCCAACCAGATGTCAGCATATCCACCAAATTTGTGTTACAATTTCATACATACATACATACATAGACTCATGCCTGTTTCCCGGAGGGGTAGGCAGAGACTATAGAACGCCATTTGCAACGATCCTGACATATCTCTCTTGCTTCATTCACTCCCATCAGATTCCTCATGCATGCTCTACTATTCAGGGTACTTCTCACCTGTCCTGTTTTTAGGATGTCTCCAATCTGGTCAGAGATCGTCCGCCTAGGTCTTCCCCTTCGTCCTGTCCCTTCCACACTTGCCTTATATATCTGCTTGGTCATCATACAATATTATTTAGCGGGTCTTAGTGGCGATAATTTATTTACTTCAAGGCATAAATATCAGTCCCTCCGCGACCACAACCGTTGCAAGCCGGTAGAAACGTAGGAGAATAACAGAGGTATTTATGCCTCGAAATAAATAAATTATCGCAACTAAGACCCGCTAAATAATATTGTATGATGTATACAAATCGCAAAAGTTTAAAATCTGCTTGGTCGGTCTTTCGTCATCCATCCTCTCCACGTGCCCAAACCATCTTAGCATACCTTTCTCGATGCTTGTCACTACATCTTCTTTTACCCCACAACACTCTCTTATCACACAATTCTTTACTCTGTCAGTCAGAGAGACACCACACATAGTTCTCAGTGTTCTCATTTCTACAGCATTTATTCTACTTTCATGACTCTTCTGCCATACCCAACTATCACTACCATACATAAGAGTAGGTACTAGCACCCCTCTATGCACAGCCAAACGTGCCTTTTTGGACACGTTTTGGCTATTCATAAACGCCTTCAGAGCTCCATTCACTCTATTACCTGCATTAACTCTTCTTTCAATATCTTCTACATTCTTACCATCTCTTGTAAACAGTGTACCTAAATATGCAAACTCATTCACTTGCTCCACTCGCTGGCCATCGATCATAACATTACAAGTCGTAACGCATTCCTCCTTTTCAAAAACCATAACTTTGGTTTTACTTACTTTCACTTTCATTCCTTTCCTCTCTAACGCACCATGCATGATTGTTACCATCTTCTGCAACTCCTGCGCTGAAGACGCAAGTATAACTTGATCATCAGCATAAAGGAGGCATTTGAGAAGTAACTCATTCATCCTTAATCCACAACCACTATGTTTCAAGTCTTGCAAACAACTGTCCATGAAGAGGTTGAACAGCCATGGCGACGCTACACATCCCTGTCTAACACCTGTGTTGATGGTAAACCAGTCAGTGTATGCCCCGTTCATCCTCACACAAGCTCTAGAATCCTCATAAAGGGATTTAAGAGCTCGAATGAGGCTACTGTTCACCCCATACATCGACAGTACCGACCACATTTCATTCCTCACCACTAAGTAAGCCTTTTCCAAATCCACGAATGCGCAGTAGACCTTTCGACCTTTGGCCAAAAATTTCTCGGCTATGGAATAAGTATATAATATAAGGAAAAGATTTGATCCGTACACCCCATACCCTTTCGGAATCCCACTTGAACATCCCATATTTTCTTGTCGGTTACTTTCATAACTCTTTCAATCAGTACCTTCGCATACAATTTGCCAACAATGCTGAGAAGGCCTCTATAGTTTTTGCAGTCTTGTTGCGAGCCTTTTCCTTTATAAAGAGGCACAACTAGGGCTGTGGCCCAGTCATTAGGTACTCGACCGGTGCTCCAGCACAAGTTGAATAAACGCTGCAGCTGACTAATTATGATGCCCTGTCCAGCCTTCAGCATTTCGACTGTAATCCTGTCATACCCTGCAGCTTTACCTAATTTCATACTAGCTAGTGCCTTCAAAATCTCATCCACGCCAATATCGCTTTCATCATTGCTATCATTACCATTCATTTCACCTGTTGATGTCTCTGTCGTCGTTCTTTCAAGTAATCCTTCAAAATACTCTTTCCATCTCTTCAGCACACACGATTCACCATTCAGTATCTTTCCATTCTTGTCTCTTATTGCTGTGTATTCTGAAGATTGAGTTTTTCCTCGAACTGCACGAACGGACTTCCAGAAAAACTTAATGTTTCTCCGAAAGTCGTCAGATAATCTACTATCAAACTCATCTTTCTTTTCCTCTTTTTTCCTTTTAACCATTTCTTTCACTATTCTTTTAGACCTAACAAATTCCTTTCTTGCTTCATCTATGTCATCACTCGTTGCCTTTCCCATTTTTCATTTGCTCGGGCAGCCAACCAATCTAACCACGCTTTCTTCTTCTCTGTTACTGCTGATTGTACATCCTTGTCCCACTATGTATTCTTGACTTTTCGTAGTTTCCTTCTCTTGATCACACCACATACTTCAGACGCTACACATACTACCTCTTTTTTAAAGGAATGCCATAATTCTTTCATATCATTTATGTCATCGAACCTCTTAAATCTTGCTATCAATCTTCGTTTATACTCATCTTTCACATCTTTTTCTTGCAGATTTTCTACCTTTATTCTTTCCAAGACCCTCTCTTCATTATTTTCTCGGCGTCACCATCGTCTAAAGAGCCCACTTATCCGGTTTAACACCAAAAAGTGGTCTGTATGGATGCCGATTCCTCGAAAAACTCTCGTATCCAAATCATTCTTTCTCAGTGGTTCATCTACTATTACAAAATCAATCATACTTCTTCTAACATTTTTCGCCTCACGTGTATACAAATGTATCCTTTTGTGATCAAACATGGTGTTTTTCACACAAAGGCTCCACTACAAACAAACCTCAAGCAGTTCTTTTCCATTTCCGTTCACACTCTTATCACCGAATCCACCTAAAACCCTTTCAAATCCATCTCGCTTTACTCCCACCCATCCATTGAAATCACCTAACAAAATCAATCTTTCGTTATCCTAACAGGTCCTTAGAATCTCTCTTAAACTCTCCCAAAACTCCTGCCTTTCGTCTTTTTCTTGTTGTGACATACCCGTTACTATATTGACCGGGGCGTAAACCCCTACAATAAGAAGACGAGTAAGTCCTACTTTCATTCTCATCCATAGTAGCCTTGCATTTACACATTCAAACTCTTTTACGCACTCATTCATTCGCGCAGACAGTATTAAACCTACTCCCTTGCAGGCTCTGGTGGTTCTATCTACTCCGGACCAATACGCCGTGTAGCTGCCATGCTTGGTAGTGTCACATCCTTTCTTTTTCATTTCATTCACACACAGAACATCAATCTTTCTATCATCCATCATCTGGCATACTTCATCCAATTTGCCGTCCATTCCACCGCCAACATTCAATGTTGCAAATCATCTTTCCGTAGGCCGCTTTTCGCCCTCGCGGGAAACGAGACGTGACGCGTTGTGAACCGCGTCGCCGCCATTTGAAGTATAATTAATGACTGTCCTCATAGCGTTCCCACGATTAATAGGGATTTCAAATGTCCATCCCTGCAGAGCCCTGTACAGGGGTAAAATGGAATCCTAGCTGTGCCCTGTGACCACCAACACAGGCACCCTCCGTTTGAGACCAGCTTGGCCTCTGGCCACGAATCCCTCGGCACGGGTCGGTTTACACCTTAGATCGGGGTTTTGTGTCGGGTATGCTCCCTGAAAGTTGGTTTAATTTCGGAGTTTTCCTTCTCCTAGACAGGTTGCCAACCAAGGCTAACGAGGCCCATCTCCCCGAAATTTCGTTACAATTTCGTCACAATCAATGTCAAAAACTAATGAATACTTGCGGTGATGGCATCATAATCGTAACTATACTCCTTGACATAGTGGTTGTATTGCTCTGATTGTGTTCAAGGTAAGGACTTAACAAGTACACATGTCAGAATCGCTTCTTTATGAGAGTCAGAAACCGCGGAACCACATCAATAAGGGGCATGCTGACAACAACATACAGCCTTTCGCAGCTGGACATAGCCCTCTCTTAATTTACAGCATTGTGTTTCAATAGGAGTTTACTACTATATCCTGCTGGCGAAATGGGTTGATATAGGGTTTGATGTCGACGTTTCCATCCAAAATATGCTATAGCCACTTCTTCCGACTCTCTCGCAGTGAAATGTAATAGTGGTACTGTGTATTCTTAACTTGTCACTCAAAGAATCTTGTAAGAATAAGTGTAAATATTTCACCATCCACTTTCGAATCCACCCGATCTGTTCTGGGATATAATTTACGGCACGCACCAATTACTTATTAAATTGTTAATTATCGCCTGGTTAACGGTGAAGGATAACATCGTGAGTAAGCGTAGGTACATGTCTGCCACCCGCACTTGCCAAGCAATGTGGACTATAGACTTACTCTTCTCATAGTGAGAAGAGGACCACGCCCCGCAGTGGGCAATATATCTATAGGGCTGATGATGATTTCACCATCCAAGTTTTTCCACGATGTTTACCAATCAGCCTGACTCTGTGTACAGCGCAGGTAAGCGCCGTCACATAAAAATTCAAGAAAAAGCCCGCCAGTAAGTCAGCCGTGGTATCTTTAGTTATGTCTATATGAAAAGCAGTAGTGACACTGTTTCGCATGTAAATGTTCCGCGCTTTCACAACGTGTCTAAGTATTATGGCTTCAAGTATTACGTATATTCAAGGGAATGAGGTGTTTGCTTTTTTTCTGCCAGGTATAAGTTAAACAATATACACACATCAAAAAAGTCTAAGCAACACATACAAATTTCAATTTTACGATGTGTTTTCGCATTAAATCCTTAGTATTTTCTTATTTATATTATTTTTTAATGCTTTTTTGATATTAAACAACATTTTTTTTTAATAATCTAAATTAACAATAATTAAGGGTAAGAACTGTATGTACGTAGTACAAAGTAAGGTGCCTAATCAACTAAACTTAAACTAAAATTAAATGGTTATACAAAAATTGCATGATTTACTACAAAGTGTGGCCTCCTCTGTTATTGAGAACTTGCTGGCAATGATTATTCATAGAATCGATGAGATTGTTAATGTTATCCTGCGGCCATCCCTCCCAATGAAACTTTAGTAAGTTCATCAGTTGTTGGATTGTTGTCACTCCATCCGAGTCTCTTAAAACACCTCTCTGGAGCATGTCCCATGCATGCTCGATGGGGTTGAGGTCTGGCGATTGTGCAGGCCAAGGCAATATCAGGATGTTTTCCCTTGCCAAGTACTCCCGTGTGTACAAAGCTGTATGCGAACGCGCATGCATCAACATGAAATCGGAGCCAAGCGTTTGTGCGAATGGACGGACATAAGGCCTTAGAACATCCTCAACGTAATTTACAGCGTTCACGTTACCATTTATAAAAACGAGCTCAGTTCGTCTGTTCTTCATAATACCCGCCCATACCATAACAGCTGTTGAGCCGTTGTATAGATGCATTTCCTGAACACACCTCAGTCTTTTAGTATTTTCAGGACGACGGTACACTCTTACCCTTCTAGTATCAAGCTTGAACCCAAATCGAGACTCATTGCAAAATAAAATTTGATCCCATTGTTACCGGGTCCATGTAATGTGTTTCCTACACCATTCATTTCGACGAGCGCGATTCCCGTGACGTATCGATGGGCACCGATTTGGCCGTCGTGCTTGTAGGCCATACTCATGCAGTCGATTTCGCACTAATTGGTAGCTAACAATAACACCACTTGAATTTTGTAGCCTTAACCCTATCTCTCGGGCGGTTAACATCAGCTGGCGTCTTGCAGTCAGTTGTATGTATCGATCTTGCCGTGTGGTTGTACACCTACCTTGATCTGGGTGCTGCTCAGCAGGATGAAGACGGCAATAACGCTTCTGTTGATACCAAAATACCGAGATACCTGAGACTGACTTCTTCCTGCTTGCAACATCCCTACAGCTCTTTGCATTTCATCTGCGTTCAAATGACGTCGCTCCATGACGTAAAAATTTCTCAAAATCCAAATTTGTTCAAAACTTTTTCAAATTATTGCTTAAATCATATTATTGATACAGAATATTTAATTTTAATAAGCAAAGAAAACGCTATAAAATTCGAACAAATGCATTCGCTTTAAAATTTTATGAAAAAACAAATATGATACTCGATTTTTTTTACAACCAGCCAGTATGTCCTCTAGATCAAAAAAGTTTACATAGGTATTACCTACTTGGTAAGAAATGATATAATAGTTGATTAATAATTTGAAATAGTATGTGTTGCTTAGACTTTTTTGATGTGTGTATATGGTTTACTCGTATATAAAGAAATGGTGATGAAAAATATTGATAAGCATAAAGTAATTTCAGTTCTAAACCAGCAGGAGTGATTGTCAGATTAATACTTGACAGAAATCCTTACTTTACTTTTATCTTTTTTGTACTTTATACAATCCTAGAGTAAGATGCAAAGATTCATCAAAATCGTTTTCTTAATTTTTTGCCTTAAAAAATAACAAACATAATTATGTGGATTTATTTTAGAGACACGCTTTTATACTTCCATCGAAACAGTTACAAAATACAATAAGGCGCCCGATTAGTTACGACATTGATAGAAGTCAGCATTAACAGATTCCTCACTATCTGTCCTAAAAAAAGTTCTGCGAAATAAAATTAGTGCAGCTACATTTCATCACTAGATGCGCAACCATAAACATTACTAGCCATTGACAAAAATCCTCGAATTGTCACAAACAGCATCATTATTTTAGCGTGTTATAAATTTCAGATCAGTATCCCACAATCCGCGGCTTACATAAAATTATTGCAGAAAGCAGCAGGGTTAGCACGGGACATCTAATTCAAGACTCAACTTGCTTCAAGCGGCCACTGATTCGTTCACTCCAAGCTCAACTCTGTTTCGATCTCGTATTCGTCCAGTCAGCATACCGATGACTGATTAAGTCGTGAGCTAACAAAGCCCGTGCAAGTACATCAGGAAAAAGGCCTTGAAATCATCAATTTTAGCGTGTGATAAATATCGGATCAGTATTCCGCTAACCGCAGCTTACATACTGCAGGATGCAGAAGGGTTAGAACGAGGCATCTAATGCAAGACTCGTCCGACTTCAAGCGGCCATTGACTGGCTCGATTCAATGTCTGATTTATAGGCCAATCAGTATGCCAGTAACCGATCAAATTGTGACGAGTCTTGCGGTCACTAAGCCCATACTAGTCCCGCAGGAATAAAACACCACTCCGTTCACAATGTGTGGCCATAAATCGCCTAAACTGCTTTAGTAGACGCATCGTGCGATAACTGAAGCTACTGCGATACACACGGATATATTCTTCAGTGATAACGCGTTTCGCCAGTTTACTCGTTACCGTGGCGTATCTACGTGATATATTAAACAGGACATTATCGCCTTTATAAAGGACTAGAGGATGCCGGCAGCTACGCCCACATATTTCTTTAATTTAACCGTTTCTTTCCATGCTGTTGGCATTTCGAGAAATCTCTTCTAAGTCCTCCCCTACATTTCCCAAGGAACATACATAGCAAATTTCAGCTTTTTGCGCCCAATCGTTATGATTGTGGCTTGCCTGTCAGTCAGACAGTAAAGCAATGATTTTTTATATTATACATTTTGATAATATATTATCTACACTTAATATTATTATATAAAAATCTAGTGGTTTATTATGCCACTTTTTTTAAACGGATCAACCGATTTTTAAAATTTTTGTGTACCTATATTTGGTAGATCTCAGATCTACCATGTTATAGGTGTATTTTTTTTTTACTTACATAAGATATATGATACCAAGAACATAAAATACGAGTGCATACATGACAAAACAATGTTTGTTGAGTCAGCTAGTAAAATATATAAATTATACCAAGATCGTACAGAACCAATTATCGTACTCATCACACAAAGATTTGTCCTAAGTAGGAATCGAACCCACAATTCACAAAAAAGTATAGTATGGTGTTTGAGTCAAGCCCTTGACATTCTTCGCAGTGCTAAACGGCGACCACATAAAACTCTACGGCATACATGCAGTTAGCGTGTGCTTACATTAAAACCACATTGTAATTAAATTATTTAATTAATGTCAATAAATACATACATACAAATCTAAAACCAAATTTAAATTTAACGAACACTAACAACTGCATATCTCATAATTATACATAAAATAATTTACGCTTACTTACTAATTTTAAACTTATAACATTTACAAAAGAACCATTTTCAGATTTTTATTTATAATTACAATTTTTAAGCACCTTACAAATAAATATGGACTTTGATCACAGGACGACAAATCAAAAAGTAACTCCAAATCCTTACAGTCTTTATCTAAGCGTCTGAAACAGTTTTCACTTCAATGACATGTCGGTGTTTTCTCTTCTTATGAATTCCTTCAAACTCATTTTGAATCTCTTCCAGAGATCTTCTTTAATTTCAGGAACAAAGAAGTAAACAAATATCGTACCAATAAGGCAAGTTACAGCAAAATGCCACAACGTCCAACCAGGCTTTACCATGTCCACCTAATTCTGGTATAGCTTCGTCACACCAAAGGCTAAGAACCAATGGAACCCTGCGGTAATAGCAGTGGCTCGTCTCGTAACATTAGGTGGGAATATTTCTGTAAGCATCAACCAAGGTATGGGTCCAACTCCAGCAGCGTAAAAGCTCACGAATAAGCACAAAGTGAAAAGTGGTCCCCATGTTTGATTCAGAGACATATTTGATGCCTTCAAATGATAGTAGACCACTAGACAGCCTAGATTCACAGCCATCGCTGTAAACGACACCATCAACAGTACACTTCTTCTTACCATCTTCAAAAGCATAGTAGAAAAGTAAGTTGAGGAAACCAGGCAGAAACCTAAAATGATCACCGCTCCAGGAGGATTCAATGATATAGCAAACGTCTCAAAGATGCTCTTGGCGTAGAAAAGTACTGGATATATTCCACTTATCTGCTGGAAGATCATGAGCCCAAAAGATACGAATAAAGCTTTTACTGTTGACCGTGTGCTAAGCAATTGCTTAAAAGTGACTCTGTTCTTAGCACTATTTCTTAAATGCTCTTTGAGTGCCTTAATTTCCGAGTCAATGTCGTTGTCGATGCCTCTGAAGTATCGCAACGCAGCCTTTGCTTGATGGAATTTAAGCCGGTGATTCTGGGAGGAATATGAAAGCTACGAAGAAAGCCGTTGGCACACTTGCACACAGTGTTGATATCCATGATGTGCTTTCTACCAGACCTGGAAAGAAATGTTGTCGTTTAAATATGACGGCAGTGTTAACAAGAGAGTACTGTAACACACACAGTAAGCACTCTTAATATGAGGTAGACCACCTCATATTAAGAGTTAATAGTTTTGAATAGCCTTTTCTGCAATTTTCTAAAAGCAATTACATCAAGATCTTGTGACGACCTAGGTTAAGAGTAGCATATCTCAAAAAAGCCAAAAACTTCTAGACTGTTTCCAATAAAAGACACTTAATTATGATATATCCAAACCAATGTCAAATCTTACCAATGATATATCCAAACAAAACGCCACAACTAAAATGGACGTGATAGAAGTTTGCCAGCGTAGGAAAAATTTGCTTCTCTGCGATGTCCTCGATATACGGTGGTATGCCAACGCTAAAGGCGGCTACAGCTATGCCACCAACAAAACGTCCAACATACACGTTTCGACTGTAAAAGAACAAAACGATTTATATTATATGATGTGCAGTTCATTGTCATTATCGTCATATTTGTGAAATCCCATTTGCATAGGACACTTTTGCCAGGGCAATCAAGGTGTGTTGTGATAGCAATTTTCCCTTTTTTTCAGAGCTGTAATTTCTTCAATTCAATGGGCAATATATCTTAAAAAGTTGTGCTGAGATGTAGGTACCTAATTTTGAGCTTAACATCGATTTTAGCTTAAAAATTTTAGATTAGGAAAGTTTATTCTGTAGGTTTGACTTGAGCTCATGGTAAAACGAGTCAGTGCTTTACTAGCAAAGTAAAGCTATCTTATACCTTTACTACAAGTGGGTCGATTGGTTAACGTGCTCTATGAGGCACACAGAGTCCGCCACCCATTAATAAACCAAATGGTTGCTTGACCTTCGAATGAATTCGTGCGTCTGAAATTTGCTACTGGTCCCTCAATACAATTTCTTATAAAGGCCGCCTACGTCATCTAGTAAGAGCGTATACGAATATTAATTAATAAGAGCGCCGGCTTTCTCTGAAACTGCTATAAAAGAACGAAAATAAATTCAAAGATTCTTACGTTCAGACTAATCAAAATCTGAATACTGATTAGCTAACAAAAAACATTTTTAATAGTAAGAGATTACAATGCCTGGAAAAGTAATAATAGATAAGCTTTTAAATTGATAACTTTGTTTTAATAATCTAAAAACCCTCAAAAAAGCATCAAATGGATTGTTTCAAAAAGCTTGGCGGTAATAAATATTCATATTTTTTTTTCAAGTTTAGTTAGTATCACGGTATCCGTCCTATTTGGAGATTTTTTTTTGTTGACTCATTATATGGTAAATAATAGTAAATCGTTTGGAGCAACCGTGGAATCTATATATTAAAAGAATTTGTGTTTAATAATACGAGTCGGCCAGCCCGTTCTACCCAACTGATTCGCATGTTTTTTTTTTAATGAAAGCTCTCGCTGCATAGATTTATCATCAAGCATTAGAAATTACCTAACTTGCACATTCATCAAGTTATATGCAGAAACAGTTTTCTCCCATACATTTTTTACGTTTTCGTAGCTGTAGTCAATGACTTTCTGCTTCTATAAATCTGGTTCTCATTGAGGTAGGCGTTTCGTTCTATAACGAAACGCCTACGCCTATAACACGCGCTGAAAATAGTTCTTTCATTAGATGGTATGCTCATTTAAATTGGGTAAGTTTGAAGGAAGATAGGTGTGGACATTGAACTTATTTTTCAATATCTTAATATATATATTTCTTGTGTGCGTGTGTATGTCACTGAACTCCTCCTAAACGACTGAACCGATTTTGATGAAATTTTTTGGGTGTGTTCAAGGGACTTGAGAATGGTTAAGATTCACAATTTAGTCCACTGGAAAATGTTTTTTTTTATTTAATTTTTAATTTATAAGTAGTGTGTGGATTTTGGAATGTTTCACATTGGAACCGACGGACTGCGCTGCTATCGCAGTGTCAAATCTTGTAATTTTGTCAAGGAGTACATCGAAACCTTACCTGAATAATAAAACATTAAAAAATAAAGATTTCGAGTCGACAACATACATACATACATATCGTCACGCCTTTTATCCCCGAAGGGGTAGGCAGAGGTGTATTTCTACACCCACTTTTCGCCAGATATAATTTAGTCCCACGTAATAAGGGGCGAGCCTATTGCCGTACCGGGCACATTTCCAGACTCCGTGCTGCTACTGAGAATTTCGAGACAGAAAAACCCAATAACACTGCCCGACCCAGGAATCGAACCCGGGACCTCCCGATCCCACGCGCACATTTATGCCGCGAGACCAACGAGGCATTTCGGCTCGCCCCCTTAGATGTTCGGGGGGGCATTCCCACTAAAACATCGCGGTGTTCCTCTATCGACCCTCATGACGGGGTCACGGTAACGACGTCAGTATACCCGCGACCCGAGGAAGTTTCCCTAAATGTAGTGAAATTTTCGCCTAATGTTGGGAAGATCAACCCTACAGACAGGTAAATTACATTTTATGTTAGGATAATTTTTATGTTTTAAAATTACGGACTCTCATCGGGCATCTTAATTTTTTTTTATGTGGAACATATTACAGCAGTTCATAGTACCTACTAATGTCATATAATTTTATTACAAGTGGTAGTTATGGTAGAAATTATAGCTATGGTAAGAATGGTAGTTTTGAGAGAAAAGGTACTTTTGACAGCAGCGGTAGTTTTGGTAGAAATGGTATCTTTGAAAAAAAAATGGTAGATATGATAGTGTTAGTACGAATCGTAGTTTTGATAGGAATAGTATATGGTATATGGTAGTTTTGGTAGCAAAATAAATTTTGTTAAATACATATTTTTGCACATAGCTCGAAGAACCGATGGCCGTTGGGCAGAAAGGTTCTGGAGTGGCGGCCACGTACCGGACGACGCAGCAGAGGTAGGCCCCCCGCAAGGTGGACCGACGACCTCGTCAAGATCGCGGGAGGCGGTTGGATGCGGGCGGCTCAAGACCGGTCTGTGTGGAGAACCTTTGGGGAGGCCTATGTCCAGCAGTGGACGTCGTTTGGCTGATATGATGACATATTTTTGGAAAGAATATCATCTTTTCTGCTTATTAGATTAGGCTACAATTATTTATAAAATAAAATAAAAACAATTTAAAAATTAATTCGTCTTCAAAAAGAAATGAACTTAAAAACTCAGCTATTGGACACGGTAGATACGTATCAAATAACTGGCACCGACCTCAAAATACTATTTCACAGTTTTTAAGTTCATTTCTTTTTGAAGTCGATTTATTTTTTGAATTGTTTTTATTTCCTTATTGTTAGTTATAATGATATAGACTGGAATACCTAAATATAACATACTTTAGAAGTTTTTCCTTAGACTGTTAGACGCATCAATAAGAAACACCGTTACACCTACACGAATTAGACCATATCTTGAAAACCACTGAACCGAATTTGATGAAACTTGCTCTGTTCCCTAAGTTGCAGTAAATGTTAGTCAATACAAGAAACAGTCTCATTCCGATCAGTAGTTTTGGAGATTTTCGTAGACAAACATACGTCTTAAAAATTTTGTATATTTATTTGAAAGTCCTAAAAGATTATCATATATTATATGAAAATTAAGCAATTCCAATAATATTATATTCATACATATCGAATTGATATCCTCTTTTTTGAAGTCATTAATAAGAGCTTTATTTCAGTTATACATATTATATATATCCCTATTGCGCGGCAAACCATTCAGTAATGCCAAAGTGGAAATTTCACGATACCAAAGGTGCAACGCAAAGCCAATGTTGTGAGAAAAGAAGTTTTTTGATATATATATATTTTTGGCAAGAATATCATCTTTTTACTTATTAGATAAGGCTACAATGTAATCATCATACCTATGTGTAAGAGCTTTTTTATAATATTAAAATATGCTGTGGAGCAGCACGGGCAGCACATTTAAATTATTAATAAGCGCTTGCTACGAAAACATTAAGAGGAAACCTGCTTGTCTCGTTCTTCATAATGTTCTCATTGTACATGGGCGATATCTCGGACACCCTGCGGCTAAGCAAGCCGATATTGAGGAGTGTAGGCGAATACTTAGTACTGAGCTTGACTGGGTTCTGAATTGTATCTCGCATTGGGGTGACGAGAACCTGGTCGAGTTCAACGCCAAGAAAACACAGGTGTGCGCATTCTCAGCCAAGGTACATCCATTCCTTCCCCATTCCTCTCTTCTGGACACTCCACTACCGATTCAAGACACCCTCAATATCCTGGGTATGGACATACGCAGAAATCTCAACTAGAAGAACTACATCGAGGGTGTCGGTGAGTGCTCCGATGAGCTCTTTCATCTAATCCCACCCTCTCCTTTCCTATCCCGAACGACACGTGCTGGGTTAAGGTGCCGCTCTTACATGGTAGAACAGATACCATCACGCACCAAACGGTTCGGCGCCTCTTGTCTCTGCCGTACCATTAATATGGAACTGTTTACCAGCCCACATATTTCCCTCCACTTATGATCCTGGGTCCTTTAAGCGGGGCGTGAAAAAGCTTTTCGCAAGGCCGTCAAGGTGAGGGCCATCATGCCATAATGCCATGCTGGCTGCTAGGATGACAGCCTACAGCCCCCAGTATAGGACTTTACTGACTGCTTAACATCTGGCAGCATGGAATCAATTTGTTCGGCAGAAATAATAAAAAAAAAGATGTGAAGGCTGCCAACCCTCAGTTGGCCAGCGTGGTGGACTATGACCTTACCCTTCTCATTATACACTATACATACAGAGCTAATTATGAGCAACCATGGGTTGTAACTGCACTTGACTCAAATTTATTTAGAAAATAACTTTTTGAGAGCGTGCGATGGTATCGATCGCCTAGAAACTACGCCGCACCATTATAAATGAAAGTTGGAACAAATACTTGCCTTGAAGCAACCATTATCCAGGAGACGACGAGTGGCAGAGCTAAGTATAGCAAGGTCTTCTTTCTGCCGAAGTACTCAGATATTAGCGCAGCAGGCACCGCTCCCCATTCAGCTCCAAGACATAGTAGTGAGGCTGCCCATGATGCTTTTGCTACTGCTAACTGTGGAAACATTATTTAGGGTCTACTAGTGAAGCAGTTAGAGCTTCTGACTTATGTCATGAAATAACCGCATTTTCTGTGTTTAGATGGTGGTAAGAATAAATTTGCATTTGTAAAATATATCATTATCGTCCTAGCGTTATCCCGGTTGCATCCAAGACTTACACGCCTTGCAGCCCGAGGTCCGCTTACTGGTCTAACCAGACATGACAGACAGAATATCAAATTTTTCACAGAGCGGCTGCATTTTTCACAGACCTCCGGAACTCAAAGGGATAGCGATATTCTTTGGTTTAGACCAGTATCACTTTATTTGAGGGTACTGACTCCCCGTCACGACTGTCAAAGATCTTCAAGACAGCCGGGACCAACTGTTTAATGTTCTCTCCGAGGCAAGTGATAATTAACAATTTAATACGCACATAAATTCGAAAAGTCAGTGGTGCGCGCCGTGGATTCGAACCCTCTGCACGGCAGTCCGTTGGTATCTCTACTAAGCTATCGCTGCTTTTGTGTGAAACAAATACAGTACTTTAATACACTCATAAATAGTTAACTTTCTACTATATTTTATTATTTAAACACTTCTGTAACCGAACCCTTGAAATACATGGGTATTTTGTTGAGTCGTTGTAGTAAGTTAAGATTCTATATAAAGTTCGGGATTCAAAATAATAAGCTCTAGTTTATTACTTACCTCAAATTTACTACGTATAGAATAGCTTAGTAAGCTAGGTGTTGAATTCTCAGCGGTAATGCCGTCCCTCGTCGGCGACGGCTGGAACATACAAGTATTTATTGACTTCATTAATCTCTCGCATTATAAGCAACATTATTTCAGACCCGTTGTGTTAGGTACACGTTTTTGTAATGTGAAGAATAGCATATTAGAAGAAAGGGTGTGACGTTGATAGTAGGTTATATAGGAGCTAAAAATATACAATCCCAAGCTAAACAGAGCTCTGGTGGCAATCACATAACTTATTAATATTTTTTATATTTTATATTTTTTTAACCGACTTCAAAAAAGGAGGAGGTTCTCAATTCGTCGGAATCTTTTTTTTTATGTATGTTCCCCGATTTCTCTAAGACGCCTGGACTGATTTCAAAAATTCTTATTTTGGTTGAAAGAATATATCTCCCAGTTGGTCCCATGATCATCAGGACAGGATCTGATCATGGAATCCTGAAAAAAATCGAAGGAACTCTTCAAATTTTATAAGCACACTTGAAGCGATTTGACGACAACAACCTAATGCCGTCTAGATTGGGCTCGTTTGAGTCGTCTTTACATAGACTTTGATGCTGGATGATTTCTATGGTCTGGTGATAGAGCTGGAAGGTAACCATGAGATCTTTGTGATACAACAACCCAATCTTATCGAGTTTAGGGTCGTTTGATTCGTCTTTACATGGACTTTGGTACTGGATGTTTTAATAATGGAGCAGGAAGGTGGCCATGGGATCTTTGTAATAAAAAGACGCAATCCCATTGAGCTTGGGCTCGTTTGATCTGTCTATACATGGACTTTAGGGCTGAATGTTTACCAAACTCTGATGACGGAGCAGGAAGGTGGCCATGGGATCTTTGTAATACAAAGACGCAATCCCATTGAGTTTGGGCTCGTTTGATTTGTCTTTGCATGGACTTTAGTGCTGAATATTTACCAAACTCTGATGATGGAGCAGGAAGGTAGCCATGGGATATTTGTAATACAATTGCGCAATCCCATTGAGTTTGGTCTCGTTTGATTCGTCTTTATATGGACTTTAGTGCTGAATGTTTTTCAAAGTCTGATGATGGCCATGGGATCTTTGTAATACAATAACGCAATCTCATCAAGTTTAGGCTCGTTTGTTTTGTCTTGGCAAACACTTTGGTACTGGATGATTGCCGGGATCTGATGATCGAACTAAAACGAACGTGTTTAGGCTAGTAAGTTGAAAACAAAAAAATAACTTGAAATTGCCAGAAAGGTACAGGTCTACATTTCAGAATTGAGGCACGTAAAGAAGGCCTCCACATCATGTACCACCTACACTATCCTATGTATTTACTTACCACCTATTACTATTTTTTATTAGTATACCACTAAAAAGCAAAAAATTCAAATTATTTTTCAATAAAAAAGAAAACCGACTTCAAAAATCACTAAGGAACTAAAAAGCAAAAAATAACTGGTTTTGGAGCAAAACTTTTTGGAGTCGGTGCCAAGCCCTTACACAAAAAGTTACTAAACTACAAAGTAATTTTTATTCTTCTAAATAATACTAGTGGATGCCTGCGGTTACATTCACGTTATTTAAGGCTACTGCTCTGCTCCCGTCGCTCATAGCGTGATGTTATATAGCCTATAGCCTTCCTGGATAAATAGGTTATCTAACACTGAAAGAATTTTTCAAATCGGACCAGTAATTCCTGAGATTAGCGCATTCAACCAAACAAACAAACAAACAAAACAAATAATAAACAAAACAAAAAACAAATAATGAAATAACAATCAATAACAACCACGATTGGTGGTATCAAGTACAAGGCCAACTCCATATAACAAAAAAAGGATTTTTGCATATTTGCTGAGTGGACAGGGCCTGGGCAGCCGTTGAAAGTAGAGCATATAGCCAGGGATGATATTTTTTGGCAGACTAAAATGCTAAATAGACTTGTAAAATTCTATAATCTATGTCTTTTACCTGAAATAGTCGATCCGAGAAAAACTCGATCAATGCCATTGAGGGACATAACATTTTATATTATTTTTTGTAAATTTTTGAGATGACGAAAAGGTGTCAGCACGGTTGTTGTGTAAAAAATTTAGTACTTGGTTCTCTCTTTGCTAGACGATAAAAGGTATCTTAGCCTGTAGTCACTGTAACCTAGTATCCATTGACCTCGAGCTTCAAAGCGAAAGCTGAGGATACAACTGGAAATAACGCTGGGATCGTCCTAGCGTTATTCCCAATTGTATTCCCTTAGCTCAGATAATGAGTCTGAGAAAGTTTTAAACGTTGCTTTGCATATGCATCTCAGTGACACTTAAGTTGTACATATTGTTTATAAGCAATTGATATTGTATCGTGCGGTTAAATTTCTAAAATATATGGATCACAAAATTTTACCCTTTTCTTGTTGATTGTGATAAATATACAAAATTATAAACACATTGCAAACTTTTATTTTCTAATCGTACTTACTATTTATTTATGTAATTAGATTAGATTCCTTTCTCCATACACATAAAACAATATCACAACAATAGCATTATGTGTGAGTCAACCCGTCAATACACTGATATGCTATCGTTGAACACACATCTGCATAGCTATAACAGTTTCTCGATTTAGGGAAAAAATATAAAAATCATTGTTTCGTGTTTTATTTGTTACTAATTACAATTTACACTTCAATTTACAGACATAATTCAGTTATAAAACTGCATGTTTAGAAACTATATTTCGAATAAATTATTGAATGGATCAAAATTGTTTCAACGATCTCTACGCTCGAAATTTATCTATGTGTGCGTCTACTTGCAAGAGCGGTGCACACAAACATAGAATTGCAGTGAATTTGCCTAAACTCTTGCGACTATTTTTTTTACACGGCCTCTTAATAAACAGGTAGAAATTTAAAAAGTATTTAAGTATACATACAACAAATGTGATTTTCTTTTATAGATGATGGTACGGAACCCTTCGTGCGCGAATTTTTATTATTACGATGCGGGTTTTTTTGCATCTCACAGTACGTTCTACGTGTGGTATTGCTCTAAAGCCGCGTTTACATTTCTCTGACGTGTCGCGTCTGACGCTCTCTGTCGTAATTCAAATATGAGCTTTAAGTGCTGCTCATTAGGTATATTTTACATTGGCACATAAATTAGCAGACAGCGCGCTGTCCGCCGTCAGACGCCTCGGTAGTCTAATGTAAAAAATACCTAATGAGCAATGTATAAAGCTCATATTTGAATTACGACAGAGAGCGTCAGACGCGACACGTCACAGAAATGTAAATGCGGCTTTAAAAGCGCATTTCAGTGTCGGTATCTCAAATGTTCAGACGCGACTCCATTTTATTAGCACGCGCGCAGCGACTGCACACATACATACGCCTATGAAGTCCGCAGAAAATTGACACTGGTCCGCGAATGTGGATGTGTACGCGTGAATCCTGCGCGAAGGGGGCGCGAATCCTTTGTCGCGGGACAAAATACCGACTCTGGTCGGGGAACAGGCGCGAAAACCGGCCACATTCACGTTCTCGCCTGTTCACGGAGCTTCACGGCACTAATGTGGAGCCGCCATAAGGCCTCCCTCACATTGGTCATGAGCGCACGATCGGCGTCCGTTCGGCCTGCACCCGGCGTTCACTTTGTACTACAGAGTGAACACCGAGCCCACGCTGGACATACGCTGGAGGAACGCTGACGCCCAATGTGAGGTCGGTCTAACTGTTTCAGTTTCTTAGTACTAAAACATCTATACAATTAACTTCCAAGCAATCTACTAGTTTCTTAGAGTCTATATCAACATGAAAGTTTGGTATCGTTGACAGAAGCGTAAATGCCACTGGAGTTCCGTTGCCGCGAAAACTTTGGAATTTATGATGCTGAGGAAGCAAAAATTTGTTGTAGTTGTACGTGCGCCGTAATTCTGATACTTAAAGAAGTGCAGTTTCCCGTTGAAAGTTGTTTGTCTTCAGATAAAATAGTGTGAACTTAAAACGTAGGTATTCTGTACTAATATCGATTTAAAGGGTCTCTATTGCCTAGTTCAATTCAACATACAATTCAACGTTTCGGCACTAGCTATCTACTAGATTTTCATTGTTGTTTCACTAATTTTATTATAATTTTACTATTTTATTTTAGGTCCCACGTAATAGGGGGCGAGGCTATTGCCGTACCGGACACATTTCTGAGAATTTCCTAACGGAAAAACCCAATAACACTTTGCCCGACCCGGGAATTGAACCCGAGACCGCCCAATCCCACGCGCATATTTATGCCGCGAGACTAACGAGGCAGTTGTATTTTACACTAAGTTCTTAATTGGTGTTTGAAAATAGTGGCCACCATATCAGGCCACAACCACGAGCAAGAACTGGCGTTCTTTCTCGTATTTCTTAAGGCTTTGCGAAGGTGGCATTAAATGTAAATGTACCTTTAAAAATTTACTTGAAGTTTGAGCACCACATTGGTTATACCAGCCGGAGCTAAGTAACGCCGGTTGGTGTAACCAATGCCGTGATAACATCAAAATCAATAACTTATCTTATACTAATATACACCACTATTTTTTAATTAGTACAAAAACTTTAAGGACAGATTAGCGAAGATATTATTATCATATATGTGACGTAAGAATTTCATAATATCAATAAAGAGCAAAGTTATTATCATTTGTTTATTGTAGAAAATCTCACTTAAATCATAGTCATATTTTACAATCCATTCACTAATTCATTGATAATATTCCATCCTGCTCATTCGCATTCTCTCTGTCGCACTTATGATGTAGGTAGCCATAGAAAATAAAATGAAGGAAAATAATAAATGTGGGTAGTTATTTTTTAATTTTGTTAATTCTACCCTCTCCTTCATACTTCATTTGGGCTTAGGACCGGTAAAATTTATCGTTTAACAAGTAATTAAATACGGAGGTATGTAATTAGAAAGCAAACAAATATCAAAATAACAGATGGTGTTCTGGACTAAAAGAAAAGAGTAATTTTGGCGTATTTATGAAGTTAGAATCATCTGCTATTTACAAATTATTTCATCATCATCATGTCAGCCTAGAGACGTCCACTGTTGGACATAGGCCTTCCTCAAGGTGTGTGGAGAACACAGACCGATTTTGAGCCGCCCGCATCAAATTATTATTTACTTAAGTACATATTATTTACTAAACTTACAAGTATTTCCATTGTCCTTCGAAATGTCCACCACCGTTATCAAAAGCATCCAATATGCACTGTTTTAATTGTTTGACACTGACCCGTTCACTTTTGTACACTCACTATACGATGTCCATGGGTACACAGCTGCATTCGCGATTTTTCCACTCAAAAAGTACGCACGAAGCATAGCTACATACTCCCGTGATATGAACTGATATGATAGGTCATCGCGTCGGGCAAACGTAGACAAACAATTAACTTTGGCAACGAAATTAGATACGCTCACTTTAGCTAACAATTTTGTACTGTTTGTCGCATCGTCGGGGCGTGGCGCAGGCGCAGAGGGGCGCGGAGGGGGGGATTTATCAATGGTTAATTTTACTATGATAGTACACGGGTCGGTCATAGTATTAGTATTGCATTTACCAATTATCACGTTTTTTTCGTGGACAGTTTTGAGACAGTTTTGGGACTTAGTGTTTTTATTTTTCAACTACATAAATATCATCAGTTAAAGATACTTAGTGCCCTGATAATTTTTTTGTACTAATAAAAAAATATAAAGCTGAAGAGTTTGTTTGTTTGTTTGTTTGGTTGAATGCGCTAATCTCAGGAATTACTGGTCCGATTTGAAAAAATATTTCAGTGTTAGATAACCTATTTATCCAGAAAGGCTATAGGCTATATAACATTACGCTATGAGTGACGGGAGCAGAGCAGTAGCCTTAAATAACGTGAATGTAACCGCAGGCATCCACTGGTATTATTTAAAAGAATAAAAATTTCTTTTAAATAAATAAGAAAACCGACTTCAAAAATCACTAAGGAACTAAAAAGCAAAAAATAACTGGTTTTGGAGCAAAACTTTTTGGAGTCGGTGCCAAGCCCTTACACAAAAAGTTACTAAACTACAAACTACCTATTCAATCAACAACGAAAGTTATGTAAAAAAGTGTAGAGGTTTTATAGTCAGATCAGAAATACTTGGCTTGGCACCGACTCCAAAAAGTTTTGCTCCAAAACTAGTTATTTTTTGCTTTTTAGTTCCTTAGTGATTTTTGAAGTCGGCTTTCTTTTTTATTTAAAAGTAATTTTTATTCTTTTAAATAATACTAGTAGATGCCTGCGGTTACATTCACGTTATTTAAGGCTACTGCTCTGCTCCCGTCGCTCATAGCCAAGCCGGCGCGTCCGCGGCAATGTGGGCGGCCCGGTTCCAAGTGGCTACAAAGAATTAAAAAATATGCTGCAATCCTGGAAGGCTGAACAGGACATCATCCTAAAGAAATTAGTCGCTGACGTAGCTGAGCTGAAAGAACACTATCTCATTATACAGAAATCTAATCTAGATATGGAAAGATCGATGACTTTCATTAATAAATACTATGAAGATATGAGGACCAGATTAGAGGCGTTGGAGACGAAAAACATAGATTTGGAGGAGCGATTGAGTCTCGTAGCTAATAATAATGTCGTCCACACGGTGACTACTTTAGAGGCCAAAATTGATACTATGGAGCATGGTGCGCCAGTGCAACGTTGAGATATGCAACCTGCCCGACAAACGCAACGAGAACCTGCTCAACATCCTGCAGTCAATCGGTAATGCCATAAATTTGCTTGTATCACAGGATGACATTGTTTCCTTACACAGGGTTCCACATGCCCAGCAAAGTGACAACAAACCGAAGAATGTCATAGTGAAGTTTAAATCCCGCATCGTTCGCGATAACTTATTAAGCGCCTACCGCAAAACAAAGAGCATCAAGTCAGACCAATTAAATATTCCAGGCGCTTCCTTTACGGTGTATATAAATGATCATTTGACACTTAAAAATAAATCCTTATTTCGTAAGACCAGGGAAATCGCTAATAAGAACGGTTTTAGATATGTGTGGATTAGGAACGCCGAACGATTAGGTCTCCCGGCTTTTGCGATACGTTCCGAGGATGATTTTAGCAAACTTGTCACTTGTAGCAAGAATTCAAATACTGAGCGTGCCAACTGATAACAGCGTGCGAAACCGGTTTCGTATACATTGTGTTTGTTTTGATTCGTGTATATTGGTGTTGTTTGAGGGAATTCATTACCATAGTTTGTTTATCTTATGTTAAATTATATTTGCTATTTTGTTGTGTACCCACATAATATCTGTGAAATCGATTACATTTAAATTTATTAACCAAATTAGTATATCGTGTACTACATATTATATTTACCTCTTGAAATTACATTGTATTAATAGAATGATAACAAAGGGATCCTTTAGTATATTAGTAATATTGATCTGTGTGCCGGTTATTCCATTTTATTATAAAATTGAAGACGTCTTCATTGTTGCAATATTGCAATGTTGGTTAATGACATTTATTGTACATACAGTTGAAAATGGCAGCAACTAATAACGTTGACAATATAATTGTATACTACCAAAACTGTAGAGGGATCCGTACAAAGTTACATACATTATTTATGAATATCCTATCGTCTTCTTATGACGTTATCATCCTTACCGAAACTTGGCTTGTTCCTGACATTTGTGACAATGAATTTATAGATGATCGGTATTTAGTTTTTCGTTGCGATCGTGATCGTTCTGCCACAGGGAAACGTGAGGGCGGGGGCACCCTTATCGCAGTGCGTCGTGAGTTACATCCCATTAGGTTGCGGACTGAATTTTCTACAACAGAAGTTGAACAAGTTGTAGTTTGCCTGCCTGCGTCTAAGACTAACATGAGACACATTATTGGCTCTGTATACATCCCCCCACGCACCAGTGAAGAAACATACACTAATTATTTAAATATGCTAGAGGATATTGTTACTGACCCGAGCACTGACTCATTTTGCGTAGCTGGAGATTTTAATTTACCGAGTATTCAATGGTTAGAAGGAGGTAACCATGTAACTGCTCATGCCCCAACCTCCACTGGACAGCTACTACAACATTTTATGGTATTAACTAATAGCTTACTGTATAATACACTCAAAAATAGTTTAGGTAGAATACTGGATCTGTTTATTTCTAATGTAGGCTGTCATGCCACGTCTTGCAATTCACTGGTTGACCCTGATAGTCATCATCCGCATTTTTCAATAACAACCTGTCTTGATGTACAGCTTAGACCCTTGAAAAGCCGCTCCGTACTCCGATATAATTACTATAAAGCTAATTATGATGACATAAATGACGTCTTAAGTAAATTAGACTGGGATAAGCTGCTTTCCGAAGTCACCGCAGAACAAGCTGCAGGTTGTTTTTATGACACATTATATCGAATAATCAAGACACATGTTCCGTTAACGCGAAAAAGAAAGTCAAACTTTCCCATCTGGTTTTCGCCTGCTCTTATCCACATTTTTAAGCAGAAAGAGCGTGCCTGGGTCAAATGGAAGAAGTATCGTAACAGGGTTGATTATGACAGCTTCTCTAAATATCGCACACTTTTTCACAAGGAATCTGACAAATGCTACCGTAGTTACATGAACCTAGTCGAGGATAGCATACCCTTGAACATAAAACACTTCTGGTCATACATCTCGAATAAAAAGGGTAAATCAAATTATCCCGCGAACATGCATTTTAATAATGTTTCATCTGAGGATCCTACTGACATTTGCAACCTTTTCTCTGCTTTTTTTTTCCTCTGTGTACGAACCGTCATGTCTGGATCCCGAAACATGGAAACCGTCCAATCTGTATTCGGAAAATTCCATCTGTATATCCGAAATATATTTAAAAAGAGAGTCCGTTCGTAAGGCCCTTAGGTCTTTAGATTCCTCTAAAGGTGCGGGTCCTGATAATTTACCTCCTCACTTTCTCATAAAAACAAGCAAGAACATCTATACCGCGTTACACATAATTTTTAATAAATGTCTATGCGAAGGAGTTTTCCCTACAGTGTGGAAGCAAGCATTTATTACGCCGGTATATAAAAATGAAGACAAAACTAATGTTGAGAATTACCGCCCTATCTCTATTCTGTCCACCTTGTCGAAGCTTTTTGAGAAACTAGTGCACGGTGCTCTCTACCCCTATCTTCATCAGCTCGTAATTCCTGAACAACACGGCTTTGTTCAAAAACGCTCTACTACGACTAACCTTATGGCATTTACCAATTTTCTTTTTGACCAAATAGACAGTAGAGTTCAGGTTGATGCCGTATACACCGATTTTCAGAAAGCTTTCGACAAGGTGGACCACGCTATACTCCTCGAAAAGCTAGCGATCAATGGCATACGTGGAAATTTGCTAAGATGATTCGTTTCTTATATCTTTAATAGAACTCAAAAAGTAGTTATAAATGGTTTCGAATCGGATGTTATAATTGCTGAGTCAGGTGTTCCTCAAGGATCAATCTTGGGACCTCTTCTTTTTATTGTTTTCATTAATGATATTAAGCAATGTTTCACACACTCTAATTTCTTAATATATGCAGACGACATCAAAATTTTTAAAGCATGTCAAACCATACAAGGCTGTTCACTTCTTCAAGATGACCTTGACAGATTGTATGACTATTGTACGGACAACAAACTTTTTCTAAGTCTTCCAAAGTGTCACACGATATCTTTTACAAAAAATATAAATAAGATAAATTTTAAGTAAAACATTAATAAGGAAAACTTAAAGCAGGTAAACTTAGTTCGCGACTTAGGTATCATGCTAGACTCTGCCCTACATTTTGATGCACATATTGACAGTATAATCAGGAAGGCCTTCCGCATGTATGGCTTAGTTATGAGAGCATCGCGTGACTTTGTGCGTCCCTCTACGTACATTCTGTTGTACAAAGCCTTGGTCAGATCACAGTTGGAATATGCGACTCCAATCTGGAATCCTTTCTATTTAAAATATAATTACCAATTGGAAATGGTGCAGAAAAAATTCTTAGGATTAGTAAATTTCAGGTGTTATCGGTCAAAGGTTCCCTACACGGACTTACTCAAGCGGTACCGTTTATTAAGTTTAGAGTTAGTTAATGTAATCTTTTTTTTTCCCTTAAGTATGTTTTGCTTCTTAATATAATTTGTGTTAATTTGTGGACAATGGTGCTGGTTATGTGTATATCAATCTAGGTTAAGAAAGCATTTGTAAAATTTTGCATGTAACAGTTTTTTGTCCCGAAAAAATAAAATAAAATAAAATAAAATACCGTGATGTTATATAGCCTATAGCCTTCGTGGATAAATAGGTTATCTAACACTGAAAGAATTTTTCAAATCGGACCAGTAATTCCTGAGATTAGCGCATTCAACCAAACAAACAAACAAACAAACTCTTCAGCTTTATACACCACTATTTTTTAATTAGTACAAAAAAATTAACAGGGCACTAAGTATCTTTAACTGATGATATTTATGTAGTTGAAAAATAAAAACACTAAGTCCCAAAACTGTCTCAAAACTGTCCACGAAAAAAACGTGATAATTGGTAAATGCAAAACTAATACTATGACCGACCCGTGTACTATCATAATAAAATTAACCATTGATAAATTCCCCTCCCCCCGCGCCCCTCTGCACCTGCGCCACGCCCCGACGATGCGACAAACAGTACAAAATTGTTAGCTAAAGTGAGCGTATCTAATTTCGTTGCAAAAGTTAATTGTTTGTCTACGTTTGCCCGACGCGATGGCCTATCATATCAGTTCATATCACGGGAGTATGTAGCTATGCTTCGTGCGTACTTTTTGAGTGGAAAAATCGCGAATGCAGCTGTGTACCCATGGACATCGTATAGTGAGTGTACAAAAGTGAACGGGTCAGTGTCAAACAATTAAAACAGTGCATATTGGATGCTTTTGATAACGGTGGTGGACATTTCGAAGGACAATGGAAATACTTGTAAGTTTAGTAAATAATATGTACTTAAGTAAATAATAATTTGATGCGGGCGGCTCAAAATCGGTCTGTGTTCTCCACACACCTTGAGAAAGGCCTATGTACAACAGTGGACGTCTCTAGGCTGACATGATGATGATAAAATAATTTGTAAATAGCAGATGATTCTAACTTCATAAATACGCCAAAATTACTCTTTTCTTTTAGTCCAGAACACCATCTGTTATTTTGATATTTGTTTGCTTTCTAATTACATACCTCCGTATTTAATTACTTGTTAAACGATAAATTTTACCGGTCCTAAGCCCAAATGAAGTATGAAGGAGAGGGTAGAATTAACAAAATTAAAAAATAACTACCCACATTTATTATTTTCCTTCATTTTATTTTCTATGGCTACCTACATCATAAGTGCAACAGAGAGAATGCGAATGAGCAGGATGGAATATTATCAATGAATTAGTGAATGGATTGTAAAATATGACTATGATTTAAGTGAGATTTTCTACAATAAACAAATGATAATAACTTTGCTCTTTATTGATATTATGAAATTCTTACGTCACATATATGATAATAATATCTTCGCTAATCTGTCTTTAAAGTTTTTGTACTAATTAAAAAATAGTGGTGTATATTAGTATAAGATAAGTTATTGATTTTGATGTTATCACGGCATTGGTTACACCAACCGGCGTTACTTAGCTCCGGCTGGTATAACCAATGTGGTGCTCAAACTTCAAGTAAATTTTTAAAGGTACATTTACATTTAATGCCACATTCGCAAAGCCTTAAGAAATACGAGAAAGAACGCCAGTTCTTGCTCGTGGTTGTGGCCTGATATGGTGGCCACTATTTTCAAACACCAATTAAGAACTTAGTGTAAAATACAACTGCCTCGTTAGTCTCGCGGCATAAATATGCGCGTGGGATTGGGCGGTCTCGGGTTCAATTCCCGGGTCGGGCAAAGTGTTATTGGGTTTTTCCGTTAGGAAATTCTCAGAAATGTGTCCGGTACGGCAATAGGCTCGCCCCCTATTACGTGGGACCTAAAATAAAATAGTAAAATTATAATAAAATTAGTGAAACAACAATGAAAATCTAGTAGATAGCTAGTGCCGAAACGTTGAATTGTATGTTGAATTGAACTAGGCAATAGAGACCCTTTAAATCGATATTAGTACAGAATACCTACGTTTTAAGTTCACACTATTTTATCTGAAGACAAACAACTTTCAACGGGAAACTGCACTTCTTTAAGTATCAGAATTACGGCGCACGTACAACTACAACAAACTTTTGCTTCCTCAGCATCATAAATTCCAAAGTTTTCGCGGCAACGGAACTCCAGTGGCATTTACGCTTCTGTCAACGATACCAAACTTTCATGTTGATATAGACTCTAAGAAACTAGTAGATTGCTTGGAAGTTAATTGTATAGATGATTTAGCACTAAGAAACTGAAACAGTTAGACCGACCTCACATTGGGCGTCAGCGTTCCTCCAGCGTATGTCCAGCGTGCGCTCGGTGTTCACTCTGTAGTACAAAGTGAACTCCGGGCGCAGGCCGAACGGACGCCGATCGTGCGCTCATGACCAATGTGAGGGAGGCCTTATGGCGGCTCCACATTAGTGCCGTGAAGCTCCGTGAACAGGCAAGAACGTGAATGTGGCCGGTTTTCGCGCCTGTTCCCCGACCAGAGTCGGTATTTTGTCCCGCGACAAAGGATTCGCGCCCCCTTCGCGCAGGATTCACGCGTACACATCCACATTCGCGGACCAGTGTCAGTTTTCTCCAGACTTCATAGGCGTATGGATGTGTGCAGTTGCTGCGCGCGTGCTAATAAAATGGAGTCGCGTCTGAACATTTGAGATACCGACACTGAAATGCGCTTTTAAAGCCGCATTTACATTTCTGTGACGTGTCGCGTCTGACGCTCTCTGTCGTAATTCAAATATGAGCTTTATACATTGCTCATTAGGTATTTTTTGCATTAGACTACCGAGGCGTCTGACGGCGGACAGCGCGCTGTCTGCTAATTTATGTGCCAATGTAAAATATACCTAATGAGCAGCACTTAAAGCTCATATTTGAATTACGACAGAGAGCGTCAGACGCGACACGTCAGAGAAATGTAAACGCGGCTTTAGAGCAATACCACACGTAGAACGTACTGTGGGATGCAAAAAAACCCGCATCGTAATAATAAAAATTCGCGCACGAAGGGTTCCGTACCATCATCTATAAAAGAAAATGACGTTCGTTGTATGTATACTTAAATACTTTTTAAATTTCTACCTGTTTATTAAGAGGCCGTGTACAAAAAATTGTCGCGAGAGTTTAGGCAAATTCACTGCAATTCTATGTTTGTGTGCACCGCTCTTGCAAGTAGACGCACACATAGATAAATTTCGAGCGTAGAGATCGTTGAAACAATTTTGATCCATTCAATAATTTATTCGAAATATAGTTTCTAAACATGCAGTTTTATAACTGAATTATGTCTGTAAATTGAAGTGTAAATTGTAATTAGTAACAAATAAAACACGAAACAATGATTTTTATATTTTTTCCTAAATCGAGAAACTGTTATAGCTATGCAGATGTGTTCAACGATAGCATATCAGTGTATTGACGGGTTAACTCACACATAATGCTATTGTTGTGACATTGTTTTATGTGTATGGAGAAAGGAATCTAATCTAATTACATAAATAAATAGTAAGTACGATTAGAAAATAAAAGTTTGCAATGTGTTTGTAATTTTGTATATTTATCACAATCAACAAGAAAAGGGTAAAATTTTGTGATCCATATATTTTAGAAATTTAACCGCACGATACAATATCAATTGCTTATAAACAATATGTACAACTTAAGTGTCACTGAGATGCATATGCAAAGCAACGTTTAAAACTTTCTCAGACTCATTATCTGAGCTAAGGGAATACAATTGGGAATAACGCTAGGACGATCCCAGCGTTATTTCCAGTTGTATCCTCAGATTTTGCTTTGAAGCTCGAGGTCAATGGATATTAGGTTACAGTGACTACAGGCTAAGATACCTTTTATCGTCTAGCAAAGAGAGAACCAAGTACTAAATTTTTTACACAACAACCGTGCTGACACCTTTTCGTCATCTCAAAAATTTACAAAAAATAATATAAAATGTTATGTCCCTCAATGGCATTGATCGAGTTTTTCTCGGATCGACTATTTCAGGTAAAAGACATAGATTATAGAATTTTACAAGTCTATTTAGCATTTTAGTCTGCCAAAAAATATCATCCCTGGCTATATGCTCTACTTTCAACGGCTGCCCAGGCCCTGTCCACACAGCAAATATGCAAAAATCTTTTTTTGTTATATGGAGTTGGCCTTGTACTTGATACCACCAATCGTGGTTTTTATTGATTGTTATTTCATTATTTGTTTTTTGTTTTGTTTATTATTTGTTTTGTTTGTTTGTTTGTTTGGTTGAATGCGCTAATCTCAGGAATTACTGGTCCGATTTGAAAAATTCTTTCAGTGTTAGATAACCTATTTATCCAGGAAGGCTATAGGCTATATAACATCACGCTATGAGCGACGGGAGCAGAGCAGTAGCCTTAAATAACGTGAATGTAACCGCAGGCATCCACTAGTATTATTTAAAAGAATAAAAATTACTTTTAAATAAAAAAGAAAACCGACTTCAAAAATCACTAAGGAACTAAAAAGCAAAAAATAACTGGTTTTGGAGCAAAACTTTTTGGAGTCGGTGCCAAGCCAAGTATTTCTGATCTGACTATAAAACCTCTACACTTTTTTACATAACTTTCGTTGTTGATTGAATAGGTAGTTTGTAGTTTAGTAACTTTTTGTGTAAGGGCTTGGCACCGACTCCAAAAAGTTTTGCTCCAAAACCAGTTATTTTTTGCTTTTTAGTTCCTTCGTGATTTTTGAAGTCGGTTTTCTTTTTTATTTGCAAGTATTTTTTTCTTCTTTTAAATAATACTAGTGGATGCCTGCGGTTACATTCACGTTATTTAAGGCTACTGCTCTGCTCCCGTCGTTATTTCATTATTTTGTATTTTCCAAAACTAATTTTTTTGGCTTTAACAGCGGCATCGGGATTCATTCCGAATTGCTTAAAAATTACGTTTGTTGTATGGGAGCCCCACTTTATTATTTACTTTTTTTACTTTAATTATCTATTTTGAAATGTAATATACTACTACATATTCTGTGAAACTTTAAAGCGTCTACCTCTTACTGTTAGTAATTTTGAGCAAAAAATACGAAAAAAACACGTTTTTTATGGGCCCCCCTCTTAATATTTTCATTTTTTTATTTTTAATATTTGTTTTTATAGCGGCACCTGAACTACATAATTTGTGAAAATTGCAGCTTTCTAGCTATCACGGTTTATGGCATACAGCCCGGTGACAGACAGCGAAGGCTTAGTAGTAGGGTCCCGCTTTTTACCTTCTAGGTACGGAACCCTAAAAAGGAGTATCATGATGCCGTGAATGCGGATTAGTACTCAAATGGATATTGAAATCAAAGAACTAAAAAAAGTCAAAGTCAAATACTCTGCTGTCCAGTTATTTCTAATACCTAACCTGGTTTTGTATGTGTAAATAGTAATATGTTGCCACGGCAAACATAGAAGCGGTCATAGCGGAATTGGCTTGCCATTCGTAGTAGATCGGCAAAGCTATGCAACGTTTGCACAGGTTGCCACTAGGATAGGTGACCTCATGTGGCATTTGCATCAGAGCGTTACCGTGCTCCGGCGGGCACGTAAAGCTGGCAGTCCCGGTTCTTGTCTCAGGACAAGAATTGTTAGGTCGTCTCGGAGGCCTTTGAGTGGACTGAAAACTCCGACACCAGAGTTGGCCACACACTCATACGTAACAGAAGAAAGAAAGAACAGCAAACATAGTTATTGCGGCAGCAGCTTCTACGTCCATTTCTCATGCGAGCATCCCATGAATGTGGAGGACACGACTTATGCCGTGAATTCGTGGCGTGAATTTGCGCGTGAATTTACGGCACTAATGTGGAGCCGCCATTAGACTTAAAAGTTTAGTATTTGATTCTGGGATTGAATGTTTATTAACTTCGTTATTGGCTGCGGCAATGATTTGTTATGAATTTTGGAAGTGGATTGGTGATGAAATGAAGTCTTTAGTACAGCATCATTAATAGGTTATTATCGTCTTAATGTTATTCCGAATGCATCTGAGACTTATCCTCTTTAAAATTCAATTTTTGTCCAATCGTCTGTCATAACTGTTTAGACTTTACAGGTAAAGTTTTATACACAAGCTTTCAAAATACCGACTAAGCTGATATTGTGTTCATAATATGAGTCACGAAATAAAGAAGATCTTGTTAAAAAGCGTCGCAAATTTCAACAACCAGGCGATATCTTATCCTAATTCTTAATTAAGCACAGCGCCTAAATAGCTTTGAATAAAATTCTGAAAAGTTACTAAACTGATATTGATCTTGATCTTGATAAACTAGAGTAAAGCGATCTAAAATATTGTTCATTTCAAGCTAAAGTATAAGGCTTACAAATTATAGTGCAAAACCAAGAAACATTCGAGTTTGTAGAACATCAAAACTTTGCGAATGTCATTGCAGATTCCAAACAAAGTAGTAAAGTCCGCTTGAAATCCAACTTTCCTAATGAGAATTTATATTGCATGTCGAACAAAAATTCTGCATCAGAGCAAGCGTTCGACCAAATAAAATGGAAAAATAAAGAATAACAGCTGCATACACCAAATATAACCAGCCCACCTGCATTCACACATGTCACACAAGACAGACAAAAATAAGCTTTATGGCTCTGAAGGTAAGGCTTATTGGATAGCAAATCAAAACAAGCAATAAAGTTGCAATATTGTAACTTCACTGCGTTTTAGCAACTAACTAGGTTCGAAGGGTAACAAGAGTTTGAAGGAATCGGCAGTGAAGTTTAAAATTTAGGTATGCTTCAAAGGGAAAACCGCAGCATGTCTTATGGAATTTTCTTTGCCATCAATTGCAGACTACAATATTCTTTTTTTTTTCTACCACATACACACATCACCATCTAGTCCCAAACTAAGCAGAGCTTGGACTATGGGATAATGGATAAACATACATAATTATATACTTTTTTTTTGTAAATACATACATATTATACATAGAAACACCCAGACCAAGACATGTTCATGCACACAAATGTTTGAATTGAGCCGGAATGGAACCCGCGACCAACGGCGTAGCAGTCGCTTACACTCCCGCTGCGCCAACCGGTCGTCGATTTCGTATTATAATAAATTGGTATTAATCAAACCACAACCCATCATTTTATGAAACATCGTATGCAACATTTTACTTATTTTAATATAATTAGAAGTAAATTGTAAATTGAAATTAGGTACAAAGCTGGAACTAAATTATTATAATATTAGCCTTAGAGCTCTTACACCTTTTGAGACCGAAATACTGCAATTAATTTTTAAAGCAAATGCAAAATCTTGTAATAATCTACGCGTATTTTGTAAACAGATTAAGTTAGGATCTGGGTTACAGCCACTTGGTTAGGCGTAAACTTCCTTTTATATTTTATAATTAGTCCAAATGCGTTTCACTAACGGCCGGTCACAATATTTGATCTATCCATGGATTTGGCTACTACTATCGAGAGCCAGTCCCTCTGCGATCATGATCGGTACAAGATAGTCAAAACGTCGGAAACACATAGACCCGTGAAATAAGCTTTAGTATTCCCACCCTAACAGGGTAAAAACTCGGGTATAGCCGAGGGCAATTAGTCTACTCAAAGTACAAAGTGTTACCGACAATATATCATAGATAGTAGCACTGCTAGTAATAAATTGTGTCATCGTTATCACCAGACATGTCTCCCATTTGAGGTCAATAAATGCTCTACTTCATTCATTCATAGCTTTTTTGTTTGGTTTTTGTATGATGTCGATTTTTTTCAATGGCTTGTGATTTTGACTTTTATGCGCTCAATTTGACGTTTTAATTTCTATTTTTCTGTGTGATAACAACAAAATAGGAATGAAATTGTATTATGTCGGCAAAGTTAAGCAACGCCTGCACAAGTCGCTACTTTGATGGGTGACCGCGTGTGACATTTACATCAGAACGCTACCGTACTTCGGAAGGCACGTAAAGCTGTCGGAACCGGTCCTTGTCTCAGGACATGAACTGTAAGGCGATGTTGGACATTGAAATTAAACTACAGTTTACGGATTTTATCGCGATGTATTAGTTTCACTAAGTTATTACATTTGTAACGAATGATCTAGAAACTAATTTTTTTATTTATTACCAGCCAACGTTTCGAATTCTTTACAGGATTCATGTTTACGGCAGACTGAGGTGATATTTGTGTTTTTCTTGAATTTATGAAATGTTGGAGTCTGAAAACTCCAACACTTTGGTGAAATAATAGCGGTTAATAACCCTCAAATCGGACTCTAAGATAGTAGTAATACTACTATTTATGAATAAATTACAAAAATAAATTACCTAGCCCACCGTCCTAGAATATGGCTTAACATAATAATCTTTCCTATAATTAGAATCAATTTTCTGTTCACCTTTCCTTCTTTCGATAGTAAAATCAACTTAAAGCAGAAATAATGTTCTTGTCAATAAGTTAACATAATTGTTAATCATTCTGTGAAATTCTCACAAAATCTATTACACTGTAATATTTAAAATTCATATAATTCTTCTGCCAATATTGTTATAAGAAAAACTTAAACCTTAAAACGCTGTTACAAAAATCTATGAAATTAAATTTGCCGTTGAAACAGTAGGCTAAGATTCATAAAGTTACAGGTTTTGGTAGGAAATTTCTTAGTCAAGCTAGTTTTAAAAGCAAACAGACGGGCGGTTTTATAATAAATAACTTAATGCTAATCTGCATTTTTATATTCTTTTTGTAGGCTTATGCCTCTTATCCCTGAGGGTGTAGACAGAGGTGTATTATTGGCACACACACTACACATACATCTCGTCATCAATTTAAGGTCCCACGTAATAGATGGCGAGCCTTTTGCCATTACCGGGCACTTTGCCAGACTCCGTGCTGATACCGAGAATTCAGAAAAACCCAGTAACCTTTTTTCCCAACCTGGGAATGGAACCTCTCAATCTATAGATGCACAACCTATCCACTGAACCCCGGAGGTAGTCAATACTAATCTGTAGTCTTTCGTTACTGAATGTTTGACTGATAGACAACGCAGAGCCAAATCTATTAGGCGCAAGAAGCTGAAAGGAGACCGGCCAAAGTTGGCTTGAACGTGAACAATCGTCTTAAAAAAAAAGTAAATTACTCAAAGTTTTTGTTTTTATATATTATAAATATTGATCGCTATCCAGTAGTAGGAAATTAACACATAATAATAATGGATTTTAAAATACTTTCATTTGATTATAAACGTGTAAGTACTTCAATGGCCTATTTGAATGGTTGGTTTGTGTTGCCTTGTTAATAATCGGTGGAAAATATCGTAAAAAATTGTTTAACAAAATGACATTTTAAAGCGATTGCCGTAACCTGAAAGTGGGTAGATATTGTTTTACAACTTTTTTATTTTATATATTTTTCAGACGACAGTCATAATTAACGTAAAATAATGATATAATTTTTACATACATACATACATAGACTCACGCCTGTTTCCCCGAAGGTGTAGGCAGAGGCCATATTAAACGCCCACTTTTCGCCAGTGTTTTGATCCCACGTAATAGGTGGCGAGCTTATTGCCGCTTATCGGGATATTTTGTTTGCCAGAGCCTCGTCCGTTGATCGGCAGGTGCACCACTTGCAGGTGAGGTTGGCTTGGGACCCTAAGTTCTTGGTGGGAACCCTATGCACCCTTATATATATATATATATATAATTTTATAATTTTTAATAATATCAAAATGGAAGTATAATGGGTATTTATTTTCATACTCCAGCAACACTTGACTAACTTGTCAATTCTGTTACTACCGCCATTCGCTTTGCGTTCGTTTCGTTTGATTGATCGTATAATGGATTTGAATTTGTGTTAGCTGTTCTTTTTCTACTTGTGCTTTCTAAAATGGACTCCGAATATTCTCCTCATGACGACCATGGCTTACCTGCGGACCCAGTACCCGCTTCGAACGATGACTTGGGCTTGAACATGGATTACCCAATCCCGCTTCATGATCATGAATGAATGCATTGCATCAATTGTGGTACCAATATAACATAGCAGAGAAGACATATTCTCAATCTCGTGGAAGTACGACAAGTAATACCTTAATGGATTGCACCGCAAGTGGTATGTATTTGGCATTTCAACAACTTATTCACATAATTATGTTTATTAATCCAAATGTGAAGTTGGTATTATAAATACATGCATTACAATTGTTTATTTTGGTTTGTCAACAGATCGAGGCTCATAGCCAGTACCTACATATTATGTCATTATCGTTGGACTGTGCCAATGAACATATCCCGTATGCCACAAATCGCAAACCAATCACAAGAAGCTGCAAGTTCTGATTCAGGTCGTCACATGTAAATACACACATTAGGTGTCATAACCTCAATTGTGATACAGAACGTAAGCGACATATCAGAAGTGTTATTATACAATGGGTTAACCCACATGAAGTCAGTTATCATATGATTGACTAGCTTTTGTGCTCGACTTTGTGCTACTCCGCTCCTATTAGTCATAGCTATTAGCCGATAAGATATACCTAAGGAGTATGGAGTGTGTAAAAAAACTATGCCAACTGAGTGAATAACAACAAAGAGAGCCGCGATAGCCGAGTGGTGACACTGACAGACTGCTACGCAGAGGGTCTCAGGTTCGAATCCAAGGCACGCACCAATGACTTTCGAAGTTAAGTGCGTATTAAATTGTTAATTATCGCTTGCTTATCGGTGAAGGAAAACATCGTGAGGAAACCTGCATGTCTAAGAGTTCTCCAAAATGTTCTCGAAAGACTTCTCACAGTGAGAAGAGGCTCGTGCCCAGCAGTGGGACAGTGTATAGCGCTAATGACAACGAGTGAATAATGAAAATAAATATTTATTTTTAACAATGTGTTTTATTTTATTATTCAACTGACTTGGTACTAAACTTCAAAGAGTAATATTTTCTACTTAGTTTAGGCTATTGAAAATTAATATTGTAATTCCAATTTTAAATTGTTCACGCCCAGGCCAAAGTCCCATACATTGTGGTCGGTCTCCTTTGTTATGTATGATCCTTAGGGCCGTAGGAGCGCACTAAGAAGGTATCTTTAGAAATTCACCCCATAAAATTCATTGTAAGAGTGAAGAAGTATCACGCGGGAGGATCCGTGTGTGTGCAAAGTCTAGTTGTAATTAAAGTTAAAGTCTGAATAATCTAAGTAACTCTGTAGAATATCCACAGCTGTTGATGAACGTAAAACTTAAAGAGGTAAAAAAATATAAAACCTTTTTACAGAAGTAAATTTCCATTAAGGGGACCAGTACCAAAATATTTTTTTTGCATCGTAGCTGGCGTAGACGGAAAAACATATATGTACATTTAGATAGCAAAGAGTCGTTATTAAGCCGTGGGGATAAAACGCTAAATGCTATTAAGAGCGGGAAAAGTGGATCTTAATTTAAATGCCAACTTAAAAAAAACTTTTACGTTGTTACCTGTTTGGTATTTAAAATTAAGGTACCTTCAAATAACTAAAACACTACTCTTTTAGTTATTTGAAAATACTTAAGGAAGAGAGACATAGTAAAGACTTTTAAAATGGCGATCGTATTAACAAACTATTGTTCTTTAAGTTTAGTACTAAACACTAGTAGTGTGGGCACTTAGATTTTATATTTAGTTTCCGTCAAGTTTCTGATTATTCACTAAAATGCCAGAATCACATCGTTCCTTTGTTTGTCAGTACCCTGTCGGCTAACTGTCCCCGGCATCGGTTCATCGAAACGTAGCCTATGATGTGTAGGCGTGAGACATTGGGAGTATGCTGTTGATTTATTTTTGCCTCAGAAGTACACTTTATAGGATGAATTATAAAAGAACTCAAGAAATACTCCATCAAGACTGTATACAGTCCACTCTCTAAGATTGCACACAATCTGCGTACCCCAAAGGATGTCATTCCTCTCCAAACACCTGGCGTCTACAAAGTCGATTGCAGCTGTGGTAGTTCATATATCGGGCAGACTAAGCGTACAATCGCTGAAAGAGTAAAGGAACATATCGCAGCTGTAAAAAACCGACAGATTAATAAGTCGGCGATAGCTGAGCATTTGTTGGAGTCTGGACCAAACCACTGGATAGAACTGCATCAACCACAAGTCTTATCCACCGATCGTCACTATTACTCCAGGATAGTACGTAAAGCGGTAGAAATCAAGAAACATAACAATTTCAACCGGGAGGATGGGTATAGATTATCGGCTACTTGGAATCCAGTCATCAGCAGGTGTAGACACCGCCGCAGTGATAAATCTCAACAGTGTGTAGACGTCATTAGTGTAGTGTGTCGGAGTACCGACATTGCGAACTTAAATAAAGACCAAGTGAGGGTAGGTGCCGAAACCCGCACATCCACAAGACGGCGCTGAGCTCTCATCAGTCTCTCCGCGACCACGCTCGGTGCAAGACGAGCGAAACGTCGGAACCAAATAGGTATTTATACCTTATATAAGTTAGTTGTACGCGATTAAGACCCGCTAATTTATTTTGTATGATGTATACAAATCGCGAAAGTTTAAAATCGATTATGTACTAATATCAAAAGGTACATTTAACTTTAAAACTAAATCTAAACACGACATCTATTCAAATTCAATTAGTTGAAACCAATAATTTGAAACATTGTATTGTTTTGTTTTGTGATAGAATCCAATAAATAGAATACTTTAGTATTATTAAATGTAAAAGCGATGTTAACATAACGCGAACTGTCCACAATCGTACACAAAATAATTTCAGTCGCTTTGGACGTTATTGAGAATATTGTTTTACAATCATTACCAATTTAATTATTAAGACCAAAACAGTCAGAGGAAAATATTACATTTTTACTAGAATTTTTTTCTGTCCACACCTTTTAAAATAGTTTTTGATGCTACAAAATGGAGGCAACTGATACTTAAAAATATCAGACTGAAAATGATAGGAACTAAATTCAATTTATCACTCATCTAACTCGTAAACCCAGAGTACTGTGGAATATCAACCTTATGCAATTACAATATAACAAAAAATCGAGTGTCAACCTTCTCAAGTCAAAGTCCTAGCAAGCAATAACACTCCCAACACATATTCGACGAAAAATGACTTACATTTCTCAACACACATGTACATACATAAAACAAAACGTCAAAATGTTCCTGCATTCCTTTTATATTTTGTTAAAAGCCGGCAGTAGGTTTGTTTACCTTTCGCTAGAGGGTGACAGCTCAATTAGTACCCAGTCATAAACGCCTCGGTACAGGCCTAATGTCAGTCTCATTGCCAACGATAACTTAGTTCTAGTGATAAAATTAATGGTCAAATTCTGCAGGAAGAAGAATTCCGAAATAGAAATCGAGGTTTTATTTTCAAGTCAGAAAATAGTAAACGCAAGAAAGGACAATGATTTTGACTGGCCTAAATTCAACAATCTCTCCTTAAGTTGCGGTCAAATGACTGCGTGTGACTTATCTTAGGCTATGGTAATTATCTTAATGATGACCGTGCGAATGATGGCTGTAGTATAATCCATACCTACGCTTAGTAAACATATAATATCAGGAAGATACGAATAAAGATGCATTATGTTCAACCGAGTGCATTTACATTACTCGTAAATACAAAAGTATGTTTATTATCGTTATCAAATGTTAAAGTGTTTGACCAGAAGAAGGTATCGGGTATATATATAACAAAAACTAACCTATGTGTTGTTCTGACGTATAAGCCATATTCCTGAAAAGTTCCATCAACCCGTCCAGTATTTTAACAGTAACAAAAATTGAAAGAAGCATTTATCAGATTTTTGCGTTTATATTGATAGTAGGAAAATACAATCACTTAAGCAGCATACCTACTTGAAAATACTATGCAATGTTCTTCAAACCGCGTGAAAATCAACGAGCGCTCACTTGTTAACGAGGTATTAAACTCCTGCATTCTGCAAAAAAATGCTGACGCAACAGGTATTTTGTACTTTCAGAAGCATGTCGTAGGTATACATGAACCTGTGCAATGTAGGTACTTCTATAACTTGTTTTGTTTTATGGTAAGGTTCGTTTTGTACAGTAACTTTATGTTACAATAGTTTAGTATGTCTAAGGTTTTTACAGCCTGTCTTGTCGTACTGTTCTCTACATATCATCAACATCAGAGCGAAGATATCTTTTTATTATGAAAAGAATTAGGCCAGAGTCCAAAGTGCTGGCTGGCAGACCTTTTAAAACGCCTTAGAGAACATTATGCAGTGGTCTCAGACATGCAGATTATTTCGCAATGTTTTCCTTCATCGTTCAGCAAGTGATATTAAAACAACCGATATACACACACTTTTTGTTATTCAAAAGAGGGCCATACGCGCAAAATATAAGTTAGGTGCTAGGGATTTTTTACAAGATAAATTTAAAGAAGTAGATATATTGACAGTTGCATCGCAGTATATATTTGCTAACTTAATGCACGTTAAGAAAAACTCTTTACCGTAAAACTAGTGATTGGCACAAAGTGAACACAAGGAATAAGCATAAACTAGTGGGCACTAACTACCATCCTCATAAGGTTCATAACGCATTAGTGGAACTCGGTATACAATTCTTCATCAAATTGCGTCTTGAAATAATAAATGTACGTCTGCACAAATTTAAAATCACTGTCAGGAAGTTGTTATTACACTATTAAGGAATTTCTAGATGACACAACATCATGGGGCTAGGTGCTTTTTTAAATTGACTATTATTATCCTTTCTATGACTGTATAATATATTTAGTAAACTCTCTTCTTAATAAGTAACATGTTAAGTGAAGGTGCCTCGTGAATACTCATGATGTTTGCAGGGTTTGTATATTTTTATGATTTGTTGAATCTAGTATATATTTTTTTATTTCTGATCACATCATTGTGCACTTGTCACTTTTACAAAATTCTTTAACCTATTGGTTGCTGATACATCTATACTACTGCCACTACAGTGTTTTGTTGTGGTACTATTCGCGTGTTTTTTTATATTTTTCATTTATTACCAATCAGTGACGCGAACTGTTTTGGCTGTGTCAGCAATCATGGTACCACAAATTGTAAATTCAAGATTCTGGCTTAAAAAAGAGTGGCATGAGTTTCTTTCAGGCTCTTCCCATAGCCCTACCATCCCGAAACTGGTTGTAAAAAAATAATTGACGTTCATAAATGTTGCTTTTGTAACCTATATGAACAAATGAGTTTTGAATATTGTTTTTTTTTAATTATTGACAATTAAATACGACGGCATCAAAACGTTAGTGGTGCACGTGGGTTTGAACTCGAGACCCTCTGCATCATCATCATCATCACCAGCCTTTAACAGTCCACTGCTGGACTAGGCCTCTCCTTTGAAAGGAGGAATTGGCCTACTATACCACGCTGGCCAAAGGTGTTGCTATAGGGTATGTATCAAGTTTTCCTTCTCTCACAGTGTTGTTCTCTGCATAATATGCTGCCTCTGTCGGCTCTTATGACACCCATGGGATGATATGAAGTGGTGACATTTCCTATTCTTAATCCGTCATCACATGGACGCATAGCAGTCTGTAAATCTCTGCAGAGTCTAGTGCATTTCTTTGCATCAAGTGCGAGATTTGGGTATTATTCTAGACTCAAAAATTTCTTTTATTCCTCAGTTTGATAACATTGTTAACAGAGCTGCCAAAATGCTTGGATTTTTAAAACGAAATACCAAGGTTTTCAAACGTACTACATCAAGAATTTTACTTTATAATGCACTTGTGACTCTACTAATACACTCCGTATTAGAATTTGGCAGTGTTGTTTGGAATCCTCGGTATACAGTTCATACACAACGCATTGAGTCGATCCAAAGAACATTCCCTAGGCATCTGGCGTTTGTTACGCTTGGCTTTTGTCCTAGATACCCTATATAGTAGTATATAGTGATCGATTAGCAAATTTTAAATTAAACACGCTTAAAGATAGGAGAATGATGTTGGACCTTTACTTCCTACAGAACATAGTAAATGGGTTGTGACAGACACAAGGACTACTTGAGCGTATACAGATATGCGTACCTAGGCCCAATGCTCGGATAAGGAATAATTTTCCCTTTTTCAAGGTTCCGACTCACCGAACCAACTTAGGTGCACAAGGTCCTATAACTAGGCAAACTGCTTCGTATAATAACTGCTGGCGAAGATTAAGCCTCGACATCTTTAATGACAATCCCAGCCATTTCAAGCATAAAATATTGAAAAAACATTGCTCATTACTCTATCTATTTTAATTTTAATTTTTTAATATAAGTTCTTATATAACTTAATTTAATTTTTATTGTTTGTCCTATTTTTATGTGAATGTAATGCATATTTTATAATTAGAGTAGCATCTGCATTTTGTTGTTTTGAATTATTTTTTTTACCAATGTTTATGTTTACTCTGCAAATATGCCCTAAATAAATACCGATAAAAAATTTAAGCAAGCTAAATTCGGTATTTGTTACCTACATCCAACAACCATTTCTCGTATTACTTTTGGAGAGCATCATCTATCAATTCACATGTTAATATTAATACGAAGAAATGACTGCAGTAAGTACTGTCCATGCCATCTATTGTTTAAAGCATATAATGTAGAGTATACTTGCCAGGTTTAGATTGTATAAGTCTATTAATAATAGAACATTTCAAACATTTACATTTTCTTCGTATAGCGCTGGCCTTATCGTGGCCAGCGCTATATCCGCTTGACCGCTAGCGCCAATTCGCCGAATTCTTTCGACCGCTCACGTTTTAAATAAAATGTCGCGCCACCGTTCGCCAGACGGGCGCACTAACATAAACATTTATTGTTGATAAGTCGGTAACATGAGTAAGTTGAAGTGATGTTTTTCTTCAACCTTATTAATGACTTATTCAAGTCGTATGAATTCTTTGTTGATATTTGACGACCGGTTGGCGCAGCGGGAGTGTAAGCGACTGCTACGTCGAAGGTCGCGGGTTCGATTCCCGCTCAAGTCAAACATTTGTGTGCATGAACATGGATGTTTGTCTTGGTCTGGGTGTTTCTATGTATAATATGTATGTATTTACAAAAAAAAAGTATATAAGTATGTTTATCCATTATCTAGTACCCATAATACAAGCTTTGCTTAGCTTGGGACTAGATGGTGATGTGTGTATGTGGTAGAATATTATTATTATTTCTCTTTATTTAATTTCAATCTCATTAATCTTATTTTATATAATTAAATCACTTTACAAAAAATATTTAACGATATAAAACAGGACCACGGAGACCCACCGGCATCGGGCACAGGGACCAAGCTACCGGTGGTTAGGGCTCCAGAGAGAGGAACCTCCGAACGATGCGTGTCGTGTCCAGCAATACTGCCTTCTGTGTAGAGGACTTGATCCAGCCGTCTAACGAGAGCCTCTTGAGGTGGTGGTCGAGGCTCTTGGCAATAAGACCATTTACGGTTACGACTATCGGTACAATGATCGCCGAGTCAATATCCCACATGTCGACAATCTCGTAAGCCAGGTCCAAATACTTAATTTGTTTATCTTTTTCGGCTTTCACGAGATTCTCGTCATGGGGTATGGTGACGTCGATGATCATTGCAAGGCGCTCTAATCGGTCTATAACCACTATGTCCGGCTTGTTAGCCGCAATAGTCCTGTCAGTAATGATAGACCGATCCCAGTACAGAGTAGCACGACCATTTTCAAGAACTGGGTCGGGCACATACCTGTAGTACGGTACTTCGGAGTCGACAAGTTGGTACTTTAAGGCAAGTTGCTGGTGGACAATCCTGGCTACTTGGTTGTGTCTATGCAAATATTCGCCATTGGCAAGACGAGAACAACCGGATACTATATGTCTGAGTGATTCACCAGGCTGGTGACATGCCCGACATATGTCGACCGTCCCATCCCTTAGAATATACTTCCGGTATTTGTTCGTCATGACAACTTCGTCCATAATCGCAAAGAGAAAACCTTCTGTTTCGGCGAAGAGATCGCCGAAACGCAGCCAGGACACCGACGCTGGAAAATCTACGTCGGGCCCATGCAAGGCCCGGTAAAAACGTCCATGCAGCTCTTTACCTTTCCATACTTCCCTGCGCTCCTCTACACCAAGTACGGCAGGTTTGCGCCAGTTCTCTTTAGCCAGACCTAGCGGGGTAAGCCCTCTGTCCACTGCGACCACATCTCGGTGCACACCCGTGTCGGTGTGGAGAAAGTATTCTCTGAGATTGCACACCTCGCGATTGTGGAGGGTCTTGGCACTCAAGAAGCCACGACCCCCACACTTGCGCAGGATGTACAATCTCATCACCGACGAACGCGGGTGATGCATCCGGTATGTCGTGAGTAGACAGCGAACTTTCCTATCCAAGGCGTCCAATTCTGTTTGAGTCCATCTGAGTATGCCGAAGGAGTACATTAAGACGGGCATGGCCCAACCGTTACAGGCACGTACCTTATTTCCGCCCGATAAAAAGCTTTTTAAGACTTTCTTCAGGCAGCCAAAGAAACGTGCCTGCAACGCCTGTTTCATGCCAGCGTCATCAATGCTTAATGCCTGCGACATACCCAGATATTTGTAGGTTTCAGTTGCAGAGAGAGATCTAAGTTGTGTGAAATCTGAGAGCTCTATACTATCAGATTCCACACTCCTGCCTCGCTTTACATGCATGACCGCACATTTATCCACACCGAACTCCATCTTAATTGAATTACTAAAGCTTTCAGTTATCTTTAGTAACTCAGTTAATTGGAGGTCAGTGGGGGCAAATAGTTTGAGGTCATCCATAAAAAGGAGGTGAGAAATAACTTGACCTCTAGTCTGCAACCGATAGCCCAGCCCTGAACTTTCGAGCAAAGTGCTCAGCGGGTTCAGTGCTAGGCAAAACCATAGTGGACTCAAACTGTCGCCTTGGAAAATACTCCGCTTGATCTTTATAGGTACGCCGCACCCGCAAGGCTGTCGACATCCTGGATAGCGAAGCAGCGTACTCCACTGCCCCATACATGCCTTCAAGAGGGCGCATAGAGTTGCATCGACTTTGTACAGCTCTAGCACCCTCAAGAGCCACGTATGTGGCACAGAGTCATAGGCCTTCTTATAGTCTATCCAGCATGTCGCCAGATTCTTTCGACTACGGCGAACCTGTTGGCTTATGGTCATGTCGATAAGGAGTAGCTCTTTAGTACCACGGGCCCTGCTTCTACATCCATTTTGAGATACAGATAAGATGTAATTTCTAAATATGTGTGCTTCCAATTTTGTTCTCAAAATGGATGTAAAATCTTTATATAGCGTTGGTAGGCAATTTATTGGCCTATAGTTCGTAGGCTCCGTGGTACTACCAGCCTTAAAGAGCAGATGAGTTACGCCAGTTGTCATAAAAATTGGCAGCGATCCTGAATCCAGAGATGACTGAAATTGAGAAGCCAAACGAGCATGTGCACTGCGTAGCCATTTTAACCAGAAATTGTGCAGTCCGTCCGGTCCTGCTGATTTCCAGTTGGCTAACTGACGGACTGCACAATATACATCTGTGGTGTCAATGGCTACGGGCTCCATGTGAGGTATTGCCTCACATAATCGTTTAACATCTCTAATCCAGTCATCTTCCGTATGGCTGATGGGAGTCGACCATATGTTGCGCCAAAATTCAATCGTATTCGCATCATCTGGCCGACGTCCATCATCCACACGTGGGTCAGGTCGCTCCCAATTTCTATAAACCAACTTCTCATCTCTTTGGAATGCGCAATTTTGGGAGTATCGCTTTTCTTGTATCGTTTGATACGATTTGCCCACGCATAAACTTTCTGCTTCAGGAGGTCGATGCGTTCTGTGACCCGTGACGCATGTTCTTGAGGACAGAGTCCAGTTCCCTTAAACGCCCGGTTCACAAAACGCATCACTCTCGGGCGGGTATTGCCCGACCTGAAGCAGATTAGCTTACCTATGAGTGCCCTGGTCTCAGCAATACGCCGCTCAATTCTACGCTGCCAAGCCGGGACGGCATCTCGAGGAGCAATATCAAAACTGTTTTGTATTTTAATATTAGCTACTCGACATGCCGCTACAGCCGCACAGTACAGAATGAAGTGTGTATCGCTAAGATTTTCACTATTGTCTAAGTAAATAGGCAATAGTGAATCCAGGGCACACACAAGCGCCATATTCTTTTTATGCGTGGGCAAACGCGGCAGCCGAGGTCTGTCTTGCAATGTAACATACCGATATTCCCCAATGGCACACTCCAAAGCACTCCTTATCTTATCAATGCACTGGGTACTTACTTGTGTTTCCCTGTCTACCACCTCTTCACCTCCTTCTAGTTGCCTGTAAAATATGTGTTGGCACTGAAGCCACATTGCGTGTAGGAGGTTGGTTGGCAGGGATAACTGGCAAGTCTGAGCGTAGCCTCTCAAATGCGTCGTCATCACGCAGGCGGCAGCGCTGGATGGCTCGCACTTGATCCGACAGTCGCTGTGCCGAAACGTTGACAGCCGGTTCCAAGTCCTGAAACAGAGACAGCATGCGATCACGGTACGCCGTAAGGTTGGTACCTCCCTCTGTAGCCACAAAATATGCCCGCATGACATTTTCGTTCACTGATTGTGTCCATCTCATGCGGTGCACATTACCACCGGTAGCGGGGGCCCTGTTCGAAACCAGTGGGTCTCGGGGTCCCAAGCGTAAGGGTGGCCGGCCTCTTCCCCGGCGACGTGCTGGTGTTGGCGACGACGGCGGGGAAAAATACTCGTCGCTCGACGAGCTCGACACCTCAACACTCGGCGATGCTGGCGCTGGTGCCAGCGGCTGTGAGGCGGAGCTGAGCGACGAGTTCGGGGGTCTAAGGCGTGCTACTGCTGCTCTGGCTCTGGTCAACATAGATTTTTCTTGGTATCATCATTTGTTGTTGTTTATAATTTACATTTGACACCAGGTGTCATCTTGGCTATGTTTTTCGAAATACTATTTCTTCTGCTTTTATGGTTTTTATAAATTAGTCTGTATATTTATCTGATATTATATCTTCTTTTAGTTGTTTGATTATATAAATTATTGTACCACAAAACTGTTATAGAAAATAAAATTTAAATATGCAAGAAAATATGTTCATGTTGATTCCAAGGTGTTGCCAGTTATTATTTTTATTATTATTTAGTTTCTAATTTATTATACTTAGCCGCGAACATTGACTATCGTTGAAAAAAACACTTTGTGTATTTTAAACAGGATAATTTAAAAAAGTAAATCGATGACACACATATTTTATGAGTTTTCACTGTAGAGGGATTGTATCTATACCGAATTAAATTAAAAAAAACATGTATCATAGTATAAAATTATTAATTACACGCATACGATTAGCACGTAATCACGAAGCGCGCGAAACAAAGAGTGGCATTTGCCATTATTTTTTCGTTCCGGTTAAACGATATTAAGACTCGCTTCGTATTTTTAGCATGAAGAAATGTTCAATGATTTGAATAGAACAGTGAAAAAGGATTTAAAACATTACGTAATAGAAAGAAACAGTAAATTCAGACCGAGTATAGCGCTGTAACCAAAAAGGGAAAATAGTCACTTGTGCGCGGTCTACGGCATTTCGAAAAAGGGAGAATAGTCACTTGTGCGCGGTCAAGCGGATATGCAGAAAATGTAAATTTTTGAAATCCTCCCTCATTTAACTCCAAGATTTGCTCAAGATTAAACATCGTATTCTCACTGCATATTTGAATGTTTATACATTGGTAAAAAAAAATTCAAAACAACAAAATGCAGATGCTACTCTAATTATAAAATATGCATTACATTCACATAAAAATAGAACAAACAATAATAATTAAATTAAGTTATATAAGAACTTATATTATTAAATTAAAATTAAAATAGATAGAGTAATGAGCAATGTTTTTTCAATATTTTATGCTTGAAATGGCTGGGATTGTCATTATAGATGTCGAGGCTTAATCTTCGCCAGCATTATACGAAGCAGTTTGCCTAGTTATATGACCTTGTGCACCTAAGTTGATTCGGCGAGTCGGAACCTTGAAAAAGGGAAAATTATTCCTTATCCGAGCATTGGGCCTAGGTACGCATATCTGTATACGCTCAAGTAGTCCTTGTGTCTGTCACAACCCATTTACTATGTTCTGTAGGAAGTAAAGGTCCAACATCATTCTCCTATCTTTAAGCGTGTTTAGTTTAAAATTTGCTAATCGATCACTATATACTAGTATATAGGGCATCTAGGACAAAAGCCAGGCGTAACAAACGCCAGATGCCTAGGGAATGTTCTTTGGATCGACTCAATGCGTTGTGTATGATCTGTATACCGAGGATTCCAAACAACGCTGCCAAATTCTAATACACTCCTCACAAGTGCATTATAAAGTAAAATTCTTGATGTGATACGTTTGAAAACCTTGGTATTTCGTTTTAAAAATCCAAGCATTTGGGCAGCTCTGTTAACAATGTTATCAAACTGAGGAATAAAAGAAATTTTAGAGTCCAGAATAATACCCAAATCTCGCACTTGATGGACTGTGGTAATCAGATTTTGATTGATGTGAAAACAAGTTTGAGTAATATTCCGTTTTCGAGTGAATCGAATATGTAGGCATTTTGCAGCATTCAGTAACATTTTATTATCACAACACCATTGATAAATTCGATCAAGATCATCTTATAGTAACTTCTCGTCATCTACAGAGTTAATCTGACGCGATGTTTTCATATCATCAGCATAGAGAGAACACTGACAATGTTGCACTTGCATAACTATGTCATTTATGAATAATAAGAACAGAATTGGTCCAAGGTGAGATCCCTGGGGAACACCAGAGTTTGCAAAGTACCTTTTAGATGCCGTATTATTTACTACCATAACGTACTCACGGTCCACCAGGTAAGATTCAAAGCAACTTAGCAATTCACTACATGCTCCATACTGACGTTGAAGCTTGCAAAGTAAAATTTGATGATCAACTCTGTCAAAGACGTTATCAAAATCTGTATAAACTGAATCTACTTGCTGATTCTTATCTACACTCCCAATAATAGGAGTAATGTAGGAGACCAAATTAGTAAGGACGGATTTTTTATCAAGAAAGCCATGTTGCTATGGTCGGATAAGTAGTCTTGTATGCTTGGTTAATACAGATGAAACTAAGAACTCTAAAATTTTAGAAAAGCTAGAAATAATTGCTATTGGCCTGTAATTCCTAACATCACTAAAAAGAAAGCAGTAGGTAGTGTAGCTTTATCATAACCTATGATAAGAGTCGCCTCGTCAAAATCTAGTACAACACCCTAGGTGTAATGTATTAAGTTTGCTCTGCCTAATGTCAGAAACGTAGTTCCTAGTATACCTCTAAATGACGATGTTCTCGAAACATCTGAATCTACATTATTTCTAGGAATAACACTTGATTCGAAATTACAGTGGGTTGCGCACGTTACATATCTCTCAGGGAAACTTAGCTCAGCTGCTTATGCGATTAAGAAGGTTCGTTGGTTGACTGATGTCAATACGGCTAGATTGGTTTATTTTAGCTATTTTCATAGTGTTATGTCATATGGCATATTATTATGGGGTAGGGCCGCTGACATCGAAAATATTTTTATATTACAAAAACGGGCAGTTAGGGCCATTTACCAGTTAAAGACAAGTGTTTCACTTAAAGAAAAATTTAAAAATATTGGTATTCTTACTGTAGCATCACAATATATTTATGCCAGTGTTATGCATGTACGACTACATATAAATTCTTACAAAATGAATAGTGACATTCACAATATTAATACTAGGAACAGGCACAAATTATGTGTACCATATTTCCGTTTACACAAAACGCATAGCTCTTTTATTGGGCTTAGTATAAGATTTTATAATAAAATACCAAGTAATATTATAGACTTGCCTTTAAGGTCGTTTCAGACAATTGTTAAAAATAATCTTTTACTAAAGGCATATTATAGTTTAAATGAGTATCTTGACGACAAGTACGCTTGGAAATAAATATTATTTTATTAGGTCAATTTCTTTTTATTATTAGGTCAATAGGCAGTTTTATAGTGTAGTTAATTACCGTATTCTCTTTTATACTACATTTGCATTCTTGTTCTACTCTTTTTATTATAATTTATCGGATTTGTAAGGTGAGGGTAACTCGTGGTCATGAACTGTTAACTAATAGATTGTAAATTGCTGCAGGTTCATATACCATTACTTTTCGGAACATACTGTTCCACCATAGATCAGAACAGTCATGTTTGCGAGTTGCTTACATCAAAAGACGTAAGTGGATGCTCCTGTTTCACCATATTCACTTTGGGAGGCTTACTAAATGAACATAATTTATTGCTTGAGTATGATATCAATAACTATTAACTTTTGCAATAGTAGATAACTCAAAATGTGAAACAGTTGCAGCTCCTTACAAATATAACATGTAAAAGAATTATACTGGCAGTTAAAAAGAGTGGCCACGAGTTTTATTGCCAGTTCTTTCTCGTGGTTCTACCTATTGCATTGCGAACGTGGCAGTAAATGTAAATGTAGAATCATCTAGTAATTAACTTTAATCTTTGACGTTCATAAGCGTCACTTTGTGACCTAAATGAATAAATGATTTTGAGTTTGAGTTTAGATCGTGTACTGCCTTAATAAAAACTTACATATTTATTATAAACGCTGTCATAATTTTATCGACATTTATTCTGTTTAAGCCAGTCACTAGTCAAACCCTGTAAAACATCCTTATTTTCAGTTACAGAATAATAAATAACACTTTGGGGTGAAATTACCCAAACGGCTATTAAAGTTGTAGTGTACAAAATAACTTATTTTTGTAGTTTACATGGGCATATTTTTAACAAAGCATCAAAAATTTTAAATAACACTAAAGATACGCTAAAAAACTTAAATTACTAATTGTACACCAAATTAACGATCGTTCTACAAAATATCATTCAATATGAAAAGTCTCGTCCGCTCCGGAAACTTATCCACTCAGGAAACTTAATAGGTTATCTTAGGTTTTCTTGTGACGCTGCACCGAAAAAAGGAGTTTCGCTGGGCTCCGTTAACTTAGTTTAGTAAACCTTACAGACTAGATGGATATTTTTTTAACAACACGTGACTATAACAACTATAGGAGATGACACTGTAATACAATGAAAAAAATATAAGTTGTGCCCCTGGGGTAATGAATTACCCCACGGTGTTATTTAAGGGTTAAAAAATAAGTGACAACCTACTGTAAGGAGCCGTCCTTTTATCACGTGAGTCTCGATAGTTGGAAGGGAGAAAGAAGTGTAGATAGATATCAAGTGTCCGTGTTTTGTCTTGAGCTAGAGATGTTTATCCTATAAGCATCTTTAGAGGGCGCACATGGGAAGAGACATTTAAAGCAGCTCAGATTGGTTTGAATAAGATAACCCACTGGCTTGCTCTCAACTCTCTTTCACTCAATGTGAAAAAAACTAAATACCTTATATTTAGTATTAAGAAACCAACCATATCATTGAACGATGCTAAATACTCCATTGTAGTACACAACCACACATTGAATACCCATTCCACATGTAACTGTCCAAAATTAGAAAATGCTACAAGCGTAAGATATTTAGGTGTGATACTAGATGATCGATTAACCTTTACGCAACACATAGAACTGTTGACGGGCCGAATTCGTAAACTCATCTTTGTATTCAAACATCTAAGACATGTGGCCGAGCCTGACGGTCTAAAGATGGTCTACTATGCCCTTTGCCAAACGTTGATAGGGTATTGTATCTCCTCTTGGGGCGGGGCATCCAAAAGCCACTTAATACGAGTGGAAAGAGCTCAGAGAGCAGTACTAAAAGTGTCCACTTTTAAGCCCTTCAGATACCCCACGAGGGACCTTTACGAATACTGTCAGGTCCTCACTGTACGACAACTTTTCATGCAACAAATTATATTAAGAGAACACTCGTACCTATCAAAATCAGGCCACTACACCTCGTCTTCTCATCAGTCAATCGCTCGTAGGTATAAATTTCCACCTGGTGTTACCCGTAGAACATCATTTAGTCAAAGATTTTTCTGCTTTCTTGGAAGGTTTATTTACAACAAAATAAATAAAGTATTGTCAATAGTTAACCGCAATAAACACGACTGCAAGACTATCGTAATCTATCATACGACGAAACAGAAAATCTACTCCATCCTACAACTTAACACACGCACACACACACACACATACACACACACGCGCGCACACACACACACACACACACACACACACACACACACACACATTCTAATATGCAAGGTTTATCAAAACTACTTAATATTACTTTTCATTTTCTTTATTTATTTTTGGCAATTGTTTTACAATATTTATATTAAAACTGTCTCAATGCTTTATTATGTAAGTTCTGTATTGTGTCATTAGAAGGTTGCTGGTACTTATGGCTCAGGTTCTCCTATTTTAAGTACCAGCCGCACATATATTGTAGCTAACTATATGTTTTCATTTAAAATTGAACATAATTTTGTTATGCTTGATTGTGAAACAAATAAATAAATAATAAATAAATAAATAAATAAATCATGAAACAACGATCGTTCGTTCGATTAGCATGGATTCCGAAAAGTCCGAACCAAACCGAAACAAATTGGAGCCAGGGTGAGAGATGAAGAGTGTATTTTTTTTATTTTAAGTTCAATTTTGACACACAATTTTGCTCGCAATGGCATTTTTAGAAAAAAATTATTTACTTTGTATAAAATTATTTTTTATAAAGAATGAGGAGAGGTGGTTTAACCTCAAACTTAACCAGGTATTATCATCACAGAGTAAGTTTTAAATTGGAAAGACAGAATATCACGTTATTAATGGACGACCCCTACGTTGTTATTTTAAGTGACAAGTCGCCGCGATCGGCACCTTCCCAGTGTGCGGTGTAAGAATTTGGACGCTGCATCTGGATGCTAAAAAGCGACTGAATCGCCGGTCGCCGATGCTAAAAGAAGCTAAGCTAGCCTGCGGGAGACTTTAGTCAAGGATAGCGATTATAGGGATGACAAACGTATTACACCAAATAATTAAATGTTTCAACCTTATGTCAAAAAAAATTTTTATGCGTATTAAATTGAATAGGATTTATTAGTATATGCATTACTATGTACAGCAAATACAGATAATTTGTGAATAACAGAAGCGCTTTATTTCTTTGCCTTCACCGTACCATCTTTACATTTTCAATGTTATATATTATAAATAGGTATATGTATAACTTATTTGTAGCTAGAACGTATCAGTTGTCTGGTTGCTCTGCCTAACTTCGAATCAAATAAGTTGTCCTAGAAAAAAAAACACAAAAAGTATTCAATTAGGAATGTGAGGATCGGTACAATAGAAAGCTGCCAGTGAATTAAAAAAACATTATTCGTCACACCTATTTCTAAGCTGGAAAATAAAATGGCAATCTCAAAAGTGAGACTGAACAAATCTATGATTTGATTTCCTCCGAGGCTCCGAGTCTAATTTGATACGATTGATTACTGATATATTGTAATCGATCTAGTTAATTAATTAGATAAATAAGAACATGTTGACTGAAATTGAGATTAACTGAGCAACTATGAAGATTGATAAACATCATAGAGCGCGGCCGGCTTTGTCTAAAGTTAGCCAGTGATTCCGAAAAATTCAATGAGTCGTGCATCAAGCTCAAATGTGAGCCTACTTGAGTAATAAATTACCTTTCGGGATATGTGCCACTTATTTTTGTTTCGAATATTCAATATTTCGGTATTGTTGCAAGCGTCACGATCATAAATCATCCTCGTCATCTTAGTCCTATACGAGTTGCCTCCAAGATTCGAACTTTGGAACCGGGGGTCCGCTTCCTAGTTTTAACACATGTCAGTAATATTAGTAGTAGTGCAAGTTTAGTATTATCAGTTTTTCCGGGATATTCATGAAAGCACTGAAGTATAATAGGTTGATTTATGTCTACAACGCCAGCTTCGTTTAAATCCTACAGAACAAGAGCAAACCGTTTGAGGCCGTCGTATTTCGTTTGTTAAGGTTGCTTGGAAAAAACAATTAACAACAAAAGAAATCAGTAATATGTTCTACCAGGCACATCACAATCGGTTTTTAAACAAAATACTGAATTCATCTGTAAAAAGTAAAATGCCTAGTTCTCTTTTAATTGAAACACGCGAAACTACACTACCTACAATTAGTTTTGGGACATCAAATACGACAGGTACGTGTTATTTTTAGCAATCAGCGCACAAAATGAAACAAGGGCACTCGTCTCCGATAAAAAAAACCAATAAGCGACGAGGTTCAGTTCAAATGCAAACTTTTCAATATTGCAACAATATCTCGTCTCAATGCCGTTGGCGCGTAGACATTGTAATGCTTCAGATTCGCCAGATAAATAAAAACAAATGGTTATGACACATACTAAAAAGTTCTTAGTATGACCTGTTGGCGAAATGCGCTTTTATGGGAAGCGTCCTCGACACAAAACCCCCCATTAAAATTGAAGTGCGAAGATAAGAAGCGAAACTTGGTCGCCCAGTTCTCTGAAGCATTGAGAGAAATGCAACAATATAAATTCTGATATATTACGTTGATCTTCTGTGACTGTGACGGGACGGAGACCTGTCACAGTCGCAGAAGATCAATTGGACAGGAAGACCTGGTGTTGTTACTAGCATGGATGACGTAGTAATTAACATCGAGCAAATAATTTTATTTTCTGTCCATCTGATCCCAAACAAAGCATATCTTGTACAACCAGATATCAGATAATTTATATCATATTTCTTTTGTTTTTTTTTTTTTATAGACTCCCGCCTGTATCCCCGTAGGCGTAGGTAGAGGTGTAATATTAAACCCACATTTCGCCATGAATTTTTAGGTACCACGTAATGGGGGACGAGCCTACTGCCGTACCGGGCACATTACCAGACTCCGTGCTGTTACTGAGAATTTCCTAACGGGAAAACCCAATAACACTTTGCCCGACCCGGGAATCGAACCCGAGACTTCCCAATTCCACGCGTTAATTTATGCCGCGAGACCAACGAGGCAGCAATTTATTTTATAGTATTTAGTTTACAGACTCAAGCCTGTATCCTCGAAGGGGTAGGCAGAGGTTTCATATTGGGTACACCCATATTTCGCCATGTTTAATGTTTGGTCCCACGTTATAGGGGGCGAGCCTATTGCAGTTACCGGGCACATTGCCAAACTCCGTGCTGCTACTGAGAATTTGGAAAAACTAAGTAACACTTTTTGCCCGACCCGGGAATCGAACCCGATCAGCAGACGCATACGCTATCCATTGGACCACGGAGGCAGTTATATAATATTTTTAAATGCATTCATATTAACGTGTATAAAGAAGTCGTACCCAGCTATTTCTAACCTACTTCCGAATTTAGGTATACTTCTGAACTGAATACAATTAACTACAATAAATATTGCCAGCTCTATTACTTCTTAACCCTAAGTAGCTAGTGCCAAATATCTGGTTGCGCGGAGCGGTATTGCTCTTTTATTGCAAACAGGCCGCGCTGCCGCCAGCACAACATCACAACTAGAGCTCACAAAGTTTGACGAGACACACTTACAGTTCGTACTGCACATTACAATTCGTATGTTTGAAGTGCAGTGATTTCATACTTTTTGAACTACCTTCAGTAGTATTATAAAATGCTGGGCACCATTCAGTCAGTAAAATGGGTTCGACTGGACTATTTTAATCCACGTCAGCACTTCCCGTTGGGTTCGCGGCAAAGAATGCTTACCGCAATTCTCGGCTCCGGTGCTATGAGACTTGTATCACAATCATATAAGTTGATGACAAAGAGTTTTGATATTCGTGAAGTCCTTAGTCCCTGCCTAGACCTTGAGCATCAACCCAGCTTGCAATAATGCCTCCGCAACTCTTACAGGCATGTGATCAGTCACCGTATTTCTGTTTCCCGTGATATTGAAGCAGCATCAACTGTGAATCATTTGAAATATCTCAAATCAAAAAGTTGATTTTATCAAGCAATTATTGGTTGCGCACCGATGAGCTTCAATTTAATTTCTAAACGCTTGTCTATTATTAAGATACCTCCCATTTCTTTTTCCGTTTTCCTTATTCAAATTAACTTTCTATGAATTTTAACACGCGTCATTTATTTTAAATCGTTTTACCTGTAGCATCGAGATTTGATACTTTCTTTTAGATATAAAGACAGAACGATAGCCCTAAGTATTTCTTTATCGTTACAACTGGTTTAGTTTTTAAACTTGATTGTAAAATCTTCTACGATCTGTTTCTTTGTAAGAAGTTTCAAAAGATGAGACATTATTAGGTTCTATCTAGATTTTTAAATTTACTACTTTCACGATTACACGCGTGAAAAATCTTATTCATATGGAAGTCCAAAAAATCTGAATACAAAAGATTTCATTGCATAACTCAATCAGTGACTTATGCCTTTTAAAGACTAATGCTATTTATTTCAATCCGACATTTGTTCCAGTGAATTATAGCAACAAATCCTGGTCACGAGCCCTCTACTCACGGTATACTTGGTAGTCTATATATAGACATTGAACCTAGGTGACAAAAAAAATATTCTTGTGACTTATTTGACACAAAAGAACAAGCGACAAATGATTGGAAAATTAAGCTTTCATAATTTAATAATAAATTTTACGGTTCATAGTTTCTCATTAGTACAGGTGTCAATGATACATTGTACTAGACAATGTATCATTGACATCTGTACTAATGAGAAACATTGTATCACAGATGCCAGCGCCTTCCATTGATTTGAACAAAATATGATGATAGTAGTAGTTGGGAACTATAGATTTAAAAATATCAATAATTCAAAATATGAAAATTGTAAAATGAAAGCATGCTAGAGTATCATATTTTTCTTAATGTGTGAGTATGACTTTAGACTTCGAACTGTAAGAAGACAAGAAATTAATGAGCTCTGATTTAATTGTAATTTTGGTATTGGAGCTTGTTTATTTAAGCTTTTTTATATTTTATACCTGTGTATAATATACAGCCGGTTCACACATACCAGTATATCTGTGTAAAACTATGAGCGTCACTACCAATTTTTGAGATTTTATTCGAGCGTAAATTTCACATTGAAATGTCCGGCACATTCGGTATGTTTGCTGTCAATAGATGTCGGCTAAAACAAATTGTAGTTTTTCTCTATCCGGTTTTTGTCTATACTAATATAATAAAGCGAAAGAGTTTGTTTGTTTGTTTGTTTGAACGCGCTAATCTCAGGAACTACCGGTCGGATCTGAAAAATTATTTTTGTATACGGTAGCCCAGTTATTCCGGAAGGCTATAGGCTATATAACATAACCCTTTGACCCTTTGAGGCCAGGCAAAAGGCTAAAAAGGCTAAAAGATAAAGTCGACTAATCTCAGGAACTTGCAGTCGGATTTTAAAAATTGTTATTGCCTATGATAGCCCAATTATTCCGAAAGGCTATAGGCTATATAACCGCTGCGTCGTTTTGCGTAGGTACCTAAAAAAATCCCAAGTGCTTACGGCGCAACGCGCCGCCGAGCACTTGATGGGCGAGCTCAATAAATCAGTCATTGTTTATTCGTTTGTAGCGTGAGGGTGCTGAAATGATTTTTGTTCAACTTAATGAGTTATTCTTTCATATGATCCCAAATACACGACGTTTAAATGAAGTGTTTACTTTATGCGAGGGGCCGAACCGGATGCTATGTAAACAATTACGACTTAGTCGAAACAATTGCTTATCGTGATAACAATACGAGTTGAAACTTGGTTCCTTTTGATTTATTATATACCTGGTGATATTATCTTACCAAATATATAAAATTATAGCAACACTTGCTTGAAAAGTTATTTAGATATTAGCATGTGAAAAAAATATTATTTCGCTGACTTTGTATTTTGCGCGCGGGGCGTAATTATGGATTAAAAACATCATTGTAAACAAATATTATAATTATATATGATACTTTTATGTTTTTATTGTGAATAAACTAATTAATTATTAAGGTCCACCAAAACAAGTAATAAATATTGTGTATTACTTTAATTTAAGAGATTTTTACAAACAATTATTGAAAAAACGGCATTTCTTTTTTATTGAATGTAAATAGGTACATTATGTATGTTGATAAGGTTACATTTATGCTTTGTGTTATTTTTTTATTATGAGTATATAAATAAATCTATCATACACACATACATACATACATAACGTCACGCCTTTTATTCCCGAAGGGGTAGGCAGAGGTGTATTTCTACACCCACTTTTCGCTGGATATACTTCAGTCTCACGTAATAAGAGGCGAGCCTATTGCCGTACCGGGCAAATTTCCAGACTCCGTGCTGCTACTGAGAATTTCGTGACAGAAAAACCCAATAACACTGCCCGACCCAGGAATCGAACCCGGGACCTCCCGATCCCACGCGCACATTTATGCCGCGAGACCAACGAGGCAGTCGTATAGGGTTTGATGTCGAGTTTTCCGTCTCTACGCAAAGATGGTATTTGCATCGTGTTATCCCTTAGTCGCCTCTTACGACACCCACGGGCAGATAGGGGGTGGTGACACTTGCATTCTATGCCGTCAACCACACGGCAATAAATCTATCATATGATGTATAATACTCATATTATTCATGAGATATTGATTATCGAAAAATTTTGCGAATATTCAGGTTATTTTTAGCGGGAAAAAGTAAATAACTGTGCACATTCCAGTAAGATTAATTCTTATCGGATTCTTATCGGAAATGGTTTTTTTGCTTGGAAATCTAATTGGTAAAAAACTTATGTAGGTTTGAATCAGATATATAACATAAAAAGGTATTTAAAAAATAAAATACGGAAATTGGCGGCAATTAACAATCAATTCTTTGTTTTATTTTTTTATGTTTACAATTAAAATGTTTCTTTTAATTAAGTAAATAACCTTTCTAACCGTGTATAATACTTATATACCTCCCTTATTATAAAACGATGACAAAAAGGAATATGTCAGAAATATAAAGTCGCGCTCAAAAATGGCGGGAAAATATTTCTAATTTTCACTTTATACTGCCCTTGCGTGGACTACATGTACATTATTTAGTTTTATTTGTATCATTCGAAAGCTCATTTCATTACGCGTCTATTGATATATAATTTAGCGCAATCAATAAAGTTTTAATTAAACGAACATTAGTTAGCGTGCGTTCACACTGCGCCGGACCGGCTAATAAGCCGGAAGCCGGCGCCCGGAGCGAGTGTTCACACTACACCTTCTTTCTCTTAGCGTTATCCCAGTTTCAATCTAGGGTCCGCTTCCTAGTCTAACCAGATTTGGCTGAATATCAGCTTTTCCACAGAGCGACTGCCTGTCTGACCTCCGCAACCCGAAGGGATAGCGATATTCCATGGTTTAGACTAGTGTCAGTTTATTTAGAAGGTACTGACGCCCTGTAACGACTGTCAAATATCTTCATGACAACCGGGACCGACGGCTTAACGTGCTCTCCGAGGCACGGGACAAGCGATAATTAACAATTCAATACGCACATCACTCCGAAAAGTCATTGGTGCGCGCCGTGGATTCGAACCCGATACCCTCTGCATGGCAGTCTGTTGGTATATCCACTCGGCTATCGCTGCCTTTCACACTACACCGCGACCGACTAATTAGCCGGAGGACGGCCGGCTCCCTAGATTAAATTTACTTTATAGATGGAAGTATTGCATCACAAGATCATCACTAAAATAATCTGACATTGGTGATCATGGGTGGCCATGGTCACCAATGTCAGATTCTTTTAGTCAAAATTAAATAGAACTTCATGTGAAACTTAGAAACTTCATTCATAGACATTTTGACTTATGCGTAAAGATTGTACTGATATTTGTAGGGACGTTGAAATTTTATCGATACTTTTATTTAAAATGTTTTTGTATGAAAGAGAAACAAATACATCCTTAAAAACTGTCGCGTTCATAATAACAGTTTATATATAAAACCATTTTTGGCAAACAACTACTAAGCTATGCATGTTTAGTCGCGATTTTTTCCTAGATCATAGCAAGCGATACTTACCTAATAAATGCACATAACTTCCAAAACTCAGAGACATGGGTTTGAATTTGAATTTTATTGCCATTTAAATTAAGTACACGGTGCCTGGTGGCAACCAAACATTGACGTTACTGAACTTCAATGTCCGTTTGACAATGAAATCAGCTAAAAACACGATTTGTTTATTTGTTCCTGACTTGGTTACATATAATAATAATATGCAGGTTTTAATTTGAACAGGTTTTGTAAATGAAATCACAAGTGTCTGTTCCTACGTTAAAATTTATTAATCTTTATTTATGTTTAATCGATATTTACTTTATACCTACTAGGAGAGCTGGCATCAATTTTGGGTAGGTATTTGAGGCATGATTGCAGACCTGGCTAGCGAGCAGCGAGGCTATAGAAAATTATGAAAAAACGAATAAAAATGTATTTGAGGCAACATGCAATTTTTAAATATATTAGTTTAATGTATATAGAATACAAACAAACATAAGTCAGATGATTTGACGACCGGTTGGCGCCGCGGGAGTGTAAGCGATTGCTACGCCGAAGGTCGCGGGTTCGATTCCCGCTCAAGTCAAACATTTGTGTGCATGAACATGGATGTTTGTCTTGGTCTGGGTGTTTCTATGTATAATATGTATGTATTTACAAAAAAAAAGTATATATGTATGTTTATCCATTATCTAGTACCCATAGTACAAGCTTCTGCTTAGTTTGGGACTAGATGGTGTTGTGTGAATGTGGTAGAGTATTATTATTATTCACTTTATTGATCATACTTCTCATAATTCATTTTATATTCATAAAATACATTTATAAAAAAAAACGTTTAAAAATATAAAAGGGACCACGGAGACCCACCGGTGTCGGGTACAGGGACCAAGCCACCGGTGGTTAGGGCCTCAGAGACAGGAACTTCCTCACGATGCGTGCTGTGTCGAGAAGAACTGCCTTCTGAATCAAGGACTTGATCCAGCTGCCTAGTGCGAGCCTCTTTAGGTGTTGATCGAGGCTCTTGGCGATTAGCCCATTTACCGACACGACTATCGGCACAATGATCGCCGAATCCACATCCCACATGTCAACAATCTCGTGAGCTAGGTCCAAATATTTAATCTCCTTCTCTTTTTCTGCCTTCACGAGATTGCCGTCATGCGGTATGGTGATATCGATTATCATTGCGAGTCGCTCTGCTCGGTCTATCACTACAATATCAGGCTTATTGGCTTCAATAGTCCTGTCTGTAATGATAGACCGATCCCAGTACAACAATGCACGACCATTCTCGAGAACTGGGTCGGGCACATATCTGTAGTACGGTACCTCTGAACCAACGAGATTATATTTAAGGGCTAGTTGCTGACGGATTATCCTGGCCACTTGGTTGTGTCTGTGCAAATACTGACCGTTGGCAAGACTCGAACAACCGGACACTATATGCCTGAGGGATTCCCCGGGTTGGTGACACGCCCGACATATGTCAACCGTCCCATCCCTCAGAATATACTTCCGGTAGTTGTTTGTCATGACAACTTCGTCCATAATTGCAAAGACAAAACCTTCGGTTTCTCCAAAGAGATTACCGAATCGCAGCCAGGAGATGGAAGCTTTAAAATTCACATCGGGCCCATGTAAGGCCCGGTAGAATCGTCCATGCAGCTCCTTGCCCCTCCATACTTCCCGTCGGTCCTCAGTACTAAGTACTGCAGGTTTGTGCCAGTTCTCTCTAGCCAGAACGATCGGGGTAAGTCCGGTATCAATTGTGACTACATCACGATGCACATCCACACTCATCTGCAGAAAATCATCTCTGAGGTTGCACACCTCGCGGTTGTGGAGGGTCTTAGCACATAAAAAGCCTCGACCCCCACATTTCTGCGGGATGTACAGCCTCATTACCGATGAGCGTGGATGATGCATACGAGATGCAGTCAGCATTGAACGGACTTTTCTATCCAGGGCATCTAGTTTAGTCTGGGTCCACCTGAGTATGCCGAAGGAATACATTAGGACTGGCATGGCCCACCCGTTGCAGGCCTGCACCTTGTTGCCACCTGATAAAAGACTGTTAAGTACTTTTCTCAGGCGGCCAAAGAACCGAGCCTGCAACGTCTGTTTCATGTCAGTCTCAGATATATTCAAAGACTGCGACATACCCAGGTATTTGTAGGTCTCAGTCGGGGAGAGGGATCTAAGTTGTATGGAATCTGAGAGTTGTATCCCTGCAGATTCCATAATCTTGCCTCTCTTCACATGCATGACCACACATTTATCCACACCAAATTCCATCCTGATAGAATTACTAAAGGTTTCAGTTACCTTAAGTAATGCAGTCAGTTGGAATTTGTTGGGGGCAAATAATTTCAGGTCATCCATGAAAAGGAGGTGAGATGTAACATGACCTCCTCTCCTGAACTGATAGCCTAGCCCTGAAGCCTCTAATAAGGTACTTAGGGGGTTCAGGGCCAGGCAAAACCACAAAGGACTCAGGCTGTCGCCCTGGAATATACCTCGCTCGATCATTATGGGAGCGCCGCAACCCAAGGTCGATCGACACCCTGGATAGCGCAATACAGTCCTCCATTGCCCCATACACGCCCTTAAGAAGGTGCATAGAGTTGTATCTACTTTGTACAACTCTAGCACCCTCAAAAGCCACGCATGAGGCACGGAGTCGTATGCCTTTTTGTAATCTATTCAGCATGTTGATAGATTCTTCCGGTTACGGCGCACCTGTTGGCTAATGGCCATGTCTATCAGAAGGAGCTCTTTAGTACCACGAGCCCCACTCTTACATCCATTTTGAGAAACAGATAAAATTGAATTATCAAATATATGTTTAGATAATTTCGTTCTCAAAATGGATGTAAGAAGTTTATAAAAAGTTTGTAAGCACGTAATTGGCCTATAATTCTTGGGGTCCGTGGTACTACCAGACTTATAAAGTAGGTGTGTAACGCCGGATGTTAAAAAATCAGGCAGCGACCCTGATTCCAATGATGATTGAAATTGAGATGCTAAGCAAGCATGCGAACTTCGGAGCCATTTAAGCCAAAAATTGTGCAGTCCGTCCGGTCCCGCTGACTTCCAATTTTGTAAAGGACGGACTGCACTGGCTATGTCGTCAGTTATTATATTTATTGGCTCCATAGATGGAATTCGTTCACATGCTCGCTCAACATCCCCAATCCAATCACCCTCTTCATGGTTGACGGGCATCGACCAGATGCTGCGCCAAAATGTGACAGTGGCATCATCATCCGGTCGACACCCATCACCATTACTGGCCGAGGAATCAGGGTGCTCCCATCCCCGGTACACACACTTTTCGTCTCTCTGGAATGTGCGATTCAGACAATATCGATCCACTCTTTTTTTATATCGCCGAATACGGTTTGCCCATGCATAAAGCTTTTGTTTTAGGAAGTCGATGCGCTCTGTAACTCGAGACAAATAATCTTGGGAACTGATACCAGTTCCCGCGAAGGCCCGAGTCACAAAGCGCATCACTCTCGGTCGTGTATTACCGGTTCTAAAAGATGACAGCTTGCAAATGAGTGCCCTAGTCTCAGCGATACGACTCTCAATCCTGCGTTGCCATGCTGGCACCATAATGGACCGACGAGTAGCGGTATTATCTACAGGAAATTTAACTCCCGCTACTCGACATGCCGTAACAGCCGCACAATACAGGATTGACTGTGTATCGCTGAGATTTTCACTATTGTCAAAATAGATTGACAATAGTGAATCCAAGGCACTCACTAGCGCTATGTTTTTCTTATGCATGGGCAACCGAGGCAAACGAGGCCGAATACTTGGATTCATGGATCGGTTTTCCCAATAGCACATTCCAAAGCGCTCCTTAACTGATCATTGTACTGGGTACTTACATGAGAAGTCTCGTCATCTACTTCTTCATCGACGACATTAAGCTGTTGCTGTTGAGCAATCTCTGTCCCAGTTTGCGATGAAGAAGTGATGGGGAGACTTCTCCGCACGTCAGAGCGAAGTCTCTCAAGCACGGTATCATCCAACAGACGACACCGCTGGATGGCCCGCACTTGATCCGATAGCCGTTGTGTTGACACGTTGACAGCTGGCTCAAGCGCCTGAAACAAAGGCAGCATTCGATCACGGTACGCACTGAGGTTAGTCTCTCCCTCTGTGGCCGCAAAATATGCCCGCATGACGTTTTCATTCATTGAACTTGTCCATCTCATACGGTGCACATCACCACCGGTATCGGTGGGCCTCGGGGTCCCAAGCGTGTCGGTGGCCGGCCTCTCCCTCGCCGACGTACAGGTGGTGGCGACGTCGGCGGAGAGAAATACTCGTCGCTCGACGAGCTCGACGCCTCAACACTCGCCGACGACGCTGGTGCAGGTGCCGGCGGCTGTGAGGCGGAGCTGAGCGACGAGCCCGGGGATCTCAGGCGTGCAGCAGCTGCTCTTGTCAACATTTTCTCATGGTTTTATTTGTATTCTCATTTGTATTCTCATTTCTCAAGTTTCTGTTTGTTTATATCCTTTGACATTATATGTCATTCATCTTCATAATATTTTGGCAATATTACTTAATATATTTTACGGTGTCTTTGATTTGTAATAATGTTTAAGTATCATAAAAAGAAGTCCTTGTAATATTGTAAATATATAACGGCACAAAACTATGAAATAATATACAAATAAAAATTTCCAAGAGAAAAAATTCCGTTTTCTTGTTGACGTGTTGCCATAGTCGTATTTATTATTATTATTATCTCCTTTATTTATTATTTTTCTAATTAAAATTACATTTTTAAATATATTATTTACGAAAATAAACACATTTAAAAATATAAAAATAACCGTGGGGTCCCTCCAGCATCGGGCACAGGGTCCAAGCTGCCGGTGGTTAGGGCTCCAGAGACAGGAACTTCCTCACAATACGTGCCGTGTCCAGAAGTACTGCCTTCTGCATCAGGCCCTTGACCCAAGCACCCAACGCGAGCCTCTTAAGATGACGGTCGAGGCTCTTGGCTATTAGACCATTAACGGTCACGACTATCGGCACAATAATTGCTGAGTTCACATCCCACATGTCGACAATCGCGTGAGCCAAGTCCAGATATTTAATCTGTTTTTCCTTTTCGGCTTTCACGAGATTCTCGTCATGAGGAATAGTGACATCAACAATTATTGCGAGGCGCTCTGATCGATCTATCAACACGATATCAGGCTTGTTGGCTACAACAGTCCTGTCCGTGATGATAGATCGATCCCAGTACAATGTGACATGGCCATTTTCGAGAACTGGCTCTGCTACATACCTGTAGTACGGTACCTCGATGTCTACAAGTTTGTACTTCAGAGCAAGTTGCTGGTGAATAATTCTGGCTACTTGGTTATGTCTGTGCAAGTACTCGCCGTTAGCAAGACGTGAACAACCGGAAACAATATGCCTGAGGGATTCACCAGGTTGGTGACAGGCACGGCAAATAACAGTAGTGCCATCCCTCAGGATATATTTCCGGTAGTTATTCGTCTTGATAACTTCGTCAGCAATTGCACAAACAAACCCTTCGGTTTCCCCAAAGAGGTCACCGAAGCGTAGCCAGTTCACCGAGGCTAATAGGTCTACATCGGGTCCATAAAGGGCCCGATGGAACCTGCCATGAAGCTCCTTGCTCTGCCATACACGCTTGCGATCATCAGTACTAAGTACTACAGGCATGCGCCAGTTCTCCTTAGCCAACCTGAGTGGGGTGAGCCCAAAATATTCTCTGAGATTGCACACCTCGCGATTGTGTAGGGTCTTGACATTCAGAAAGCCGCGACCCCCGCACTTTCGCGGGATGTACAACCTCATCACGGATGAACGTGGATGATGCATACGATATGCCGTCAACAAAGTGCGAACTCTTCTGTCCAGGGCGTCCAATTCAGACTGAGTCCACTTGAGTATGCCAAAGGAGTATACAAGAAGTGGCATGACCCAACCGTTGCAAGCACGAACCTTGTTGCCACCTGATAAAAGACTTTTCAGTACTTTTTTCAGGCGGCCAAAGAAACGCTCTTGCAACGATTGCTTCATGACGGCTTCATTGATACATAAAGCCTGTGACATACCCAAGTACTTATAGGTATCAGTTAAGAGAATTATTATTATTATTATTATTATTTAGTCGTTGCTTTATTACATTGCCAGGCGTTTTTTATATTGGTTTGAAAATTATTTTAGCATGCGCCGGGCTATGTTAAAGCCACGACTAAATCAAATAATATAATCATTTATAGACATTTATCTTACTCTACGCTAGAAAAATCATAAGTCAAAATGAAGTAACTATGTATATTGGACAAGACTGCTATTGTAATACGGTCTCTATAGTGTTTTCTTTATTCTAAGGCCAGCTCCGATCAGTGTTACCAACTTAGTAGAATTAGCACTAAACCTGGGGGTTTCAACATTTGCCTAAAATTGAATACAACGTTCGTTTTAAAATAATTTGTACATTGTTCAATCTATTATTATTATATTACTTGACGTGTTGATTTAACATTTAATTTGCATTTTTCTTTACATATTACCTAATAGAACGAATTATTATTTTTGTATACCAATTGTTTTCCGAAGTGAAATAAGTATTATAATGATAATTTAAGTGGGTGTCATGTGTCTAGGGAAATTTTATTTGTGGTTTCTGGTGGAGAGCTTAGTTCAACTGTTGGTAACACTATGTCGCCGGCACTAGGCATGGGTCTGTGCACGTCATAACTATCTATATCGTTCGATCACCTAATTTGAAGATGTATTTACTCATAGATATGTCTAATGCATAACTAGACTGATAACAGCAAGTGGTTTGGTAAGGTTCGTTTTAAAAAACCATTAAGAATGCTAAGATTGTTATCGAGACCTATAATGAAATGTATTGAGATGGCAAAAACTACGGCAAAAAGAGCAAAAAGTTAATCAACCGAAAATATTGTGAAAAAGAAAAATCTAAACAAATAACAAATGTGGCAAGATTAAAGAAATTTAAATATAATGCAAATTTAAAATAAAATTAAACTATGTGAAGAATACGCCAAAAAAAAAACAAAAAGAAAAATCGAATAGTATCACAAAAAGTTGTTTTTTTTAAAGTTCACAAACATTACAAAACGTTAAAATTGAACAAATAAACCGTAACAAGACAACAAAAATACGCCAAAATGAGAGAAATTAAAAAAATACATGTACAAAAAGTATACAAAGATATCAAAATAAAATTAAAATATAAAGTTAAATTAAACAAAAAAGGTGCTAGTAATAACAAAAAGCTAAATGTAATAAAATTGAGCACAAAAGTGAAAAAAATAGAAAAAGTTATACCGTTACGTACAGATAAAATAATTATATTTTTATCTGTACTATGTAACATAAAAAGTAAAAAAAATAATATATCAAAAAAAGAATACAATAAGGAATTGGAATGTTACAAAATGTCTATCTAAATAGTCACCGGCCAACCATTCTGCTGTCAAAAAACGCTACGTTAAAATATAACTACATAGGTAAAGTCTGACCGCGCGCGGCATTTCATGGTGGTTATACTCGTTATGAAATTTAGATAGTCAAACAATTGACGTATAACTATCTATACCTAATATAGCATATGATCGTTGCCATAACGATCGGTATATTCTAACGCATACTCTTAGCTCAGCTCTACGAGTCCGTCTTAATGCCCGGATCCGGTCTATTGACCGGATCCAGCTTAGTGTGAATAGCTTCATACAAATTGTTCTGCCACTGGCTCGTTATTCGCCGGTCCGGGCATTAAGCCGGACCGGCTAATTAGCCGGTCCGGCGTAGTGTGAACGTTCGCTTACTTGTGCGCAGTCTACGGCTTCAGAAAAAAGGGGCTTTTGTCCCTTGGAGCAATCAACGGATTTGGAAAATAAGGAGTTTTGTCCCTTGAAACAATCGACAAGATAAAATTACGCCATAACTTTTAGGGGTCAGACAAAAATAATAAAATGGTCAAACGAGAAGGGGGAGGGTTGGGTCAAAGGCAAAAAAAGGCTAAACGAATAGGATACAATCTATATGGGTATCGTTTTCGAGATTTTCGGGACGCTGATTAATAATATGAAATTTATTTAGTGATCCAAGATGGCGGACTGGAAATCAAAGATGGCGGATGAGAAAAATTTAAAAATCAATATGGGTATCGCCTTGGATATTTTAAGGGGTGGGGAATCGAAATACAACATCTATTTCGTGATCAAAGATGGCGGATGGGAAATCAAAGATGGCGGATGGAAAAATTTTAAAAAATCAATATTGGTATCGTCTGCAATGTTAAAAGTGATGGGGAATCCAAATACAACTTCAGTTTCGTGATTCAAGATGGTAGATGGGAAATCAAAGATAGTGGATGGAAAAAATTTAAAAAATCAATATGGGTATCGTCTCTGATGATTTAAGGGATGGAGAATCCAAATACAACATCTATTTCGTGATCAATGATGGCGGATAGGAAATCAAAGATGGCGGACGGGTTTTTTTTTAATCGATATGGGTATCGTTTCCGATATTTTAAGGAATGGGCAATTCAAAAACACCATCTATTTCGTGATCAAAGATGGTGGAAGGGAAATTTTTAAAAATCAATATGGGTATCGTCTCCGATGTTTAAAGGGATGGGGAATCCAAATACAACATCTATTTCGTGATTCAAGATAGCGGATGGGAAATCAAAGATGGCCGATGGGAAAAATTTAAAAAATAATTAATATGGGTATCGTCTCTGATGATTTAAGGGTTGGTGAATCCAAATACAACATCTATTTCGTGATCAAAGATGGCGGATAGGAAATCAAAGATGGCGGACGGGATTTTTTTTTAAAGTCGATGTGGGTATCGTCTCCGATATTTTAAGGAATAGGGAATTCAAAAACACCATCTATTTCGTGATCAAAGATGGCGGAAGGGAAATTTTTAAAAATCAATATGGATATCGTCTCCGATGTTTAAAGGGATGGGGAATCCAAATACAACATCTATTTCGTGATTCAAGATAGCGGATGGGAAATCAAAGATGGCCGGTGGGAAAAATTTAAAAAATAATTAATATGGGTATCGTCTCTGATGATTTAAGGGTTGGTGAATCCAAATACAACATCTATTTCGTGATCAAAGATGGCGGATAGGAAATCAAAGATGGCGGATGGGATTTTTTTTTAAAGTCGATATGGGTATGGTATGGTATAATGGGGAATTCAATATTATATACAAATCTATGTTTGTTTGTTCATCATTTATAGACTCTGAAATGATAAGAGATTAAGCGCTTCGTCAATGGTAACTTTGGAAAAGGGGCTTGGAGAAAAGGGAATTCAATAAAAACTCTTAAAAAGGCGATACGGAGTTCGCTGGGTCAGCTAGTGTTTTATATTTGAGTTGAAATTCTGGTAGTGCTACTGATTTCATTTTATAGTTTTCTGTCAGTGAAGTGCATTTGTATTTGAAGGCTGTTCGATGAATTGAAATCTGTTGATAATTATATTTTATAACAACTACTTCGTTATTTATTTTCGTTCTTATTCACTAGGTATGCTTAACGTAGTACCATCCACATGTGGCTTCAAGGGTAAAATAAAATTTTCTTGCGGTCTGTTTCGCCCAAATCTCATCGAAAATTCGTGTAAGAGGTGGTCTTATGACCTCGGTAACAAGGGAAATGGAAGATATCGTGGTATTCAATGCTTGAAATTACCATACAGTTTACACACACCACCAATCCTGGATACTGTGAATACAGTAGTGTAACGCTCATAGCATGACTTGGCTCGCTGTTCGTAAAAGTTCGGCAAAGTTAAGCAACACTTACACTGGTCTCCACTTGGACACAATGATGGGTGACACTTAGTGGGTCTGGCATTTAAATCAAAACGCTATCGTGCTTTGAAGACACGTGAAGCCGAAAGTTGGGCCACTTTGAAGGCTTTCGGGTAGTATGAAAACCTCAACACCAGAGATTGCCACGCACTCACATGAGAAAGAAGAAGAAGAAAGAATAGAGTACCTAGTGAAGGGAACGTCCGCATTAAAGCCTCCACCACAGCAATAAAAAGGTTTTAACAACTGACTGGAGTCTCGTACTATTTGTTTATCATCCTATTTGTTAAGCCTGCAGCAGACGAACAGCAGTATAATCACTGCAATTGGCGCACACCCAATTAATTTTATAGTGTCAGTTCAGTTACCAGTATTTAAATAAGAATCACAAACTATTGAACACACATGGGTTTGGCACACCTCATTACACTGTTTTATCGTTGTACAGACTACTCGTCAAGCCAGACACTTGGTCCTTTGTACCGTTCTTTTCATCATCAGGCCTTAACAGTCCACTGCTGGACTAGGCCTCTCCTTTGAAAGGAGGAATTGGCCTACTATACCACGCTGGCCAAACGGGTTGGTATAGGATTTGTATCAAGTTTTCCGTACCGTTCTTATGGTGTAGGAAATAAGTGTCAAAATATTCTAAGCTATAACCTATATATTAATATGCTCGTTAGTTACTACTACTCTAATCAAATATCGATAATAAACACAAATAGATCACTCGCAAGCTACTACTATCACCACATAACACAACAGTGTAATTCATCCTTGTACAATATAAACTACTCAACACATACACAATTCAACTCATCTACACACATTTTATTACTGTCACCACATACATGTTTAGCAAACTATGCTCAATTTCATAATCGTAAAACCAATAAAGTCTCCTATCATCGAGCAATAATAATATACATTTGTCCAATAATCATGAACCGTTATCAATTGACCAAAAGATAGATATAATAAGTATTAGCCACGTTAAAACTAACTAGCATTTATGTTTGCATCATTATAATAAATTGTGGTATGTATAATTTATATGAAATAAATAAAGAAAAGATGAGCCGTTAATGCTTTGAAAAAGAATTTACTGTTCTACCATCGCTACTATAGAATTCAAAACAATTTCTTATAAAGTGACGTAGAATGAATTGTAGTGCTGAAGCTCTTTGTAACGGATGCCAGGAATCGAACCTTTGCTAGTCCGCTACAGTGCGCTGGTGGTGTATTGCTGACGAGTTCCTACGACGATGTGTGTTCTTCTATATGTGTGGACTGTATGGCTTCGATGTGTTGGGGCTTCAGAAATGAAACATCTTCATACGTTGAGAGCGATGCTGTTCAGGTGTTCGGTGCTTGATGGTTACATAGGTCACAAGATGGTGTTGGGACGCCAACGAACTGGCCGAATACATGGTCGCTTAGGTACTTCGGAACTTTACCTTAACGACGACCATCGCACCGAACACGTGCACAGAGAATCTTAGTTTATTTTTAATTTTATATACAGTACAAATGTCTATTTATATTAGGTACAACGATATGTACATCTATGTTCTATACATCGTTAGATAGCTCTCATTAAGTTCTATCTATCGGTATACAATACCTAAACCTAACTACTAGCGTCACTGAGTTATTCCATAAAAACTCCCAAAAAATGCCGTCACACAAGGGCCCGCCCACTATATTTTCTATTGAAATACTATTATAGGGTGCATAGGGTTCCCACCAAGAACTTAGGGTCCCAAGCCAACCTCACCTGCAAGTGGTGCACCTGCCGATCAACGGACGAGGCTCTGGCAAACAAAATGTCCCAATAAGCGGCAATAGGCTCGCCACCTATTACGTGGGATCAAAACACTGGCGAAAAGTGGGCGTTTAATATGCCTCTGCCTACCCCTTCGGGGAAACAGGCGTGAGTCTATGTATGTGTATGTATGTAAAAACTATTATATACTAAATTTATATATGTAATTTTGGTAGGCCGTTGTGTGCAACTATATGGGGCATCTATTAAAACAAACACCATGAAAATATCTTTATTCAATTCGAATTCTTTACATGAAAACCTATGATGCATAAGAAAAATTTCAGAATTTCTTAAGTAAACACTATCGTACATAAACAAAGTTTATGATAAACATGCAAATGTTTATTATTATGTTTATTTTAACTATATAAGGTAATAACTAGCAATAAGAAAGTATCTAGACATGATTTCAAGTCTATACGAAGCTAAAAAATACTTATAAAACTATAAAACGACTATGTAAACAAACAGCTGTTTTATCAAGTATTAGTTCTTATCTGTTACAACTGATAACACTATTTATGATCGATATTTAGGTCCCTACAGTTAGCACAAGTTTTAGACTAATGTTCATGTACTATATAGTGCTTTATATTAATGATTTAACTATTTACACTATTCTAGCTGTATTTTAACACTTTGACGCGTCCGGGAACCGAACCCGGTGTACCGCACGATTAGATAACACTGATTTTATACGATTTTCACTCACGGTTTCGAATACACTATTCACTGTCATAGTTTTTAATGTCTGTACCACATCTATTAAACACTGAAGACAAGAATCTTTCAGATCTTCTGGTCTCTAGATAAATTATATTGGGCGAGCGTGCCTGATTCAAGCTCGACGGAACATTTACAAGCTGAACAATTTTTAATGGCGCGCCAAATGGTGAACTTATTGTTTCTCATGCACGTTATTATAGACGAGGATATTAGAATTTCGGGTGTTGGAGGATTTTTTTAATACAATATTTGGGGCAAGCTAATCTATTTTACTTTGTGTGTAGACCGCCTAAAGACCTCCGCAATATTATAACGATTGTTGCCCTTCGAAGCACGATAGCCCTCTGATGTAAATGCCACACGCAGTCACCCAGCGAAACGATGCCCTGTGCTGGGGATGCTTAAATTTACCGACTTATTACGAACGGCCAGCTAAGTGAGGCTATGAGCGCTACAGTCACTACGGGGAGTCACAACGTTTGAATAAACTAACACTAGCTTAAGCCATTGAAAATGAATACCTTTGGGATACGGAGGTCACACGGCTGCCGCTCTGTGGAAAAGCTTATACTCTGTGAAATTTGGCAAGTAAAGCAGACCACGGGCTCAAAGGCGAAGAGTTTTGAATGCAACTGGTATTACTCTAGGATGATGATGATGATCACAATTACTTTGTAAATATGTTTGTAAAAGCTACACCCTAAAGCCAGATTTCTATTCGGCTAATTAGCAGTCTTACATCGAAAATGGTAGCGCTATAGCGTGACTTGACTTGACGTTCGTAGTAATGCGGCAAAGTTAACCAACCTTTACACCGATCACCACTTGGATGGGTGAGTAATAATAATAATATTTGTACCAATAAAGTAGTATACAATATTGGAAGGAAAAATATATCTCGAAAAACACAAGCAACCGTAGAACTAAAATATTTATCCAAAAAAGCCTCTTAACTTTTGGCGAACACACTAAAGAAATAAAGAATATTTACATTATTAATGAGTCACCTGCTTTCATTCAAGTAACATAGGCTCTTAAAATTGGACAAAGAAAATGTAACAGAGATATTTGGGGGCGTTTTATCTTGGTTTTTATTTTGCCATTTTATTGCTGGAGTAATTTTGTATGAACCTGTGTAAGACGAAAATTTCGAGATATTTTCCGGAACATTTGTCATATTGTAGAAGAGATACAAAAGTAGAGGAGTCTTATCAGTAAATACAGTAAACTAAGTGAACTTTTACTTTTACTTACTTACTTATTTCTTCATGCACAATACACATAGTACATAAGGTGGACTTAATGCCGTAAGGCATTATCTACCAGTCGGACCTTTTGGTGGTGCAGAGACAAGCAAGGTAGGTGCATATTATATGTAGGGATAATTATAGCAAATATATCAAACGTTATATAAATAAATTGAATATTATACTACAAATAAGATTATAAATTTATTATATTAAAAATAAATGAGTATATTACTATATACATACATAATAATATATATTACATAAACTACACACATATAATAAAATAAATACATACAAAATATATATAAAATATTATATAACTAGAACTGATGAAAACAATGTGCAGATTCCTTCAATCTCTCAAAAAGGAGCTCTCGAACTTTCAATTTGAATGCGAGCCGGTTAGTGGACATTCTGATTTCAGGAGGGAGCCTATTCCATAGCAAGATAGCTTGAACAATGAATGAAGAGCCTACAAAGTCTGAAGTATGAGTGGGACACTGAAGAAGTAGATTGTGAGAGGAGCGAAGGTCTTTCTCATGTGTAGAAGATAGATATTGAAAGTAAGAAATCAAGTATGAAGGGGGAGAAGGGGATTTAAGTAAAGAAAAGAGTGTAGTGAGAGCACGCAAACTCCGGCGTTGACGGATGGGTAACCATTTAAGTTCGGAACGAAAAGTAGATACGTGATCATACTTGCGAAGATTGTAGATGAATCGAATGCAGTTATTGAGAAGGCGGTCATACTTATTGAGATATTCTGCATTCAGGTCATAATAACACATATCACCATAGTCGATTAAAGGAAATATTAAGGCCTGCACAAGCATTGTCTTGGTCCTGGAAGGGAGAAAATTTTTGAGGCGGTATAAAGCTCGAAGTGTACCGGTGACTCTCTGACTGACGTCAGTGACCTGGGCCTGCCAGTCGAGAGTGGAATCTATGTGTAGTCCTAGATCTTTGACTGTTGTACTGAAAGGAATTTTCAGTCCGTTAAACATGATTGGTGGCAAAGTTGTAAGATCTAATCTGGGTATCATGCGTTTACTACCTAAAATCATGGCCTGACATTTGGTAGGATTGACGTCCAGACCAAAATCGCTGCACCAAGTCAGAATCGCCGTAAGGTCTCTATTTACTTCCGCTATCGCCATTGTCACATCTTCCACTCTCGCCTGGGAGTAAAGCTGCAAGTCGTCGGCATAAAGATGGTACGCACATTGAAGGTTAGGTGTCAGGAAGTTTATAAAAACTGAAAATAATAACGGAGAGAGTATGCCACCTTGAGGAACACCAGAGTTTATGTCACGCCAACTCGATGAACAATCATCACTGTGGACAGACTGCTGGCGCTCCTGAAGATACGACGAGAACCATTCCAGAGAACTAGGTGAGATCATTAGATGGGAGAGGATTGATAGAAGGATATCGTGACTGACGGTATTAAAGGCGTTCGAAAAGTCGACCAAGGCCAATACTGTGACCTTAGTGTTCTCCATGCCCGCCCTAATATCGCCAGTCACTTTAAGGAGAGCGGAGGTAGTGCTATGTCCTGGTCTGAAGCCAGATTGAAATGGACTCAGTAGGTTGTTTTGATACACAAAACTGGACAGTTGCTTATTGACACAGGACTCTAGCACCTTGGATAGGAAGGGAAGTATCGAAATGGGACGGAAATGTTTAGGGAGAGAAGGATTAGTAATTTTGGGTAGTGGGATGACAAAAGCTTTGCGCCATAAGGAAGGGAAGGTTCCATTGGTTAATGAAAAGTTAATAATGTGGGAAATCGGAAAGATGAGGTTATCAAGGATAGGAGTGATCATACGGCGACTGATGCCGTCACATCCAACAGAGTTGGACTTAATGGATAGGATTATCTTCTTGATCTCACCCGGTGTAACTGGAGAAAGAGTTAAAGGATTTATGTCTGGGCAGGGAAGGCCTGCCACGTAATCCACAGTGCGACGCCTGGTTTGGAGATTCATTTGAGTAGAAGTGGAGAAATGTTGGTTTAAATCCTCCAAACCAACCGTCACCCGTGAATCAGTGTGTCCCTGTTTGCCAATACCTAGAGTTCCAAGGAACTTCCAGATATTGGCCGGGGTAGAAGAATTTATATTGTCATGAATATGGCGGCGTTTTGCGTTGCGTACCATCTGATTACAACGATTCCTTGCCGCCTTGAAAAGACTCCAGTTATCATCAGACCGGTCCCTTTTGAACTGCCGAAATGCACGATCTCTGCGCCTCATCGCCATTTTTACACCTCTAGTCAGCCAAGGAGCAGGAGGACGTTTCAGCTTGATTTTCCTGACGGGGGCATGCTTGTCATATAAGCTGAGAACAATGTTATTAAATATATTAACTTTATCATCGACACTAGTGGCCACCGTCAGTGGATTCCAGTCGATCTCAGAGGCGTCCTTTTGCAAACTCTCACCATCCATTCGCCCAAAACAACGCATATGCCGGACCTTAGGACGGGGTTTAGGTGGTTTAAGGTTATAGGATAGGTAGATTAGATCGTGATGGGAAAAACCGGGAGCAAGGAATTGGCCGTGGGAATGAACTATGGATGGGTTGGAAGTAATTATTAAATCAAGCCAAGTATCTGCACCATCGGTGTTGTGGTGAGTGGGACCGAGAGGAAGTATATGCAGACTGGCAGATTCAATAATTTTTAGGAGCTTGTGGGAGCGAGAGGAATTAAGGGCAAGGAGGTCAGTGTTAAAATCTCCCATGATAATATGGTGTGTATATTCTGACCCTAAAGATTCCAGAATCGATTCGAGACTGGAGAAATAATTGACAGTTGGGGGACAGTACACAACCCCAAGGACGGTTTTGGCTCTATTGACTGAAACCTCAAGGAAGAGATATTCTGCTGAAGCAGATATATTAGACGAAGAAGTCAAGAGAATTTTGAAAGAGAGAGAGCTACGAAGATATATAGCTACACCACCCCCTCTTCTGTCCAACCTATCATTACGGATGAGAATGAAACCAGGCAGAGGGTAGGTGGTGGACAGTAAATGAGGTTTCAGCCAGCTCTCTGAAACCAGAATGGCATGAACGTTCGCATCACTGAAAGTATCGAGCAGGTCACTATAATGGGTTGGAATACTTTGTGCATTGAGGTGACAGATATTCAACATATGCTTTTTAGGTTGATTGAACGTCCGCTTGACAGAGTCACTTAGCAATTCGGCAATAGAAGAAAAGCTATCATTGTTTGAATTTACTAAGTCATTGGCAGAGTGGAAGGAATCATTATCATCATCAGGTGTTATCATAAAATAAATATAAAAAAAATAAATAAATAAAAATATAAATAATATATAAATAATATATAAATTATATGAAATATATTATAAGTAAGAATTTAAAATAACTTTTAATATGAAGCCAAAATATACATATAAGAAATAATCATATTAATATCATTTCTTATCCATTATTATTCTGTCTTGTACCCATAATACAAGCTCTGCTTAGTTTGGGACTCGATGGTATTGTGTGAATGTGGTAAAATATTCATATTATTTCTGAAACTGGGTAAAATAGCGATACATCTGCGTCACGTACGCGGAACAGTCGAGTTGAGTACACTTGTAGCGTTTTCAAATCTCCTACAACATATAAGCTGAAATTTCGTTACATTCAACACGGCGCTGAATCTTCCGTCGAGCCTCATGTCGCGTGGAACGTTACGCGACCGAATGTTAGCCGCCGTTACGTAATGTTGACTGTTCAGCGCGTTTGATGTGTCATGCCAACCGAATTCTACGAGCGATAGTTTAGTCGCTGAAGGTTCAGCGTGCAACTTTCAGCAGATGTGTCGCTACGCTTAGGTCCAAATAAGAAGGACAACTTGAATATTTGACGCGGTATAAACGTCTTTAACTGAACAAATAAAACTGTATCCAATCTAATGTTTCTCTCCCTTGAGAACAGATAACAGATATAACTTTAGGGTATAAGAGAATCACGTATACCAAATGCATGTTCTTTTTCGTTGTAACAACGCGCCACATTCAGTTACATACGAGCTTATAGCTCGTCTGCTCTATCTATATAAATTATCTCTAAAGGGCTGTGACGCCTAATCTCAGTGAAACTTCTTTATATAGAAGTTTTAAAGCGCAAACTCAAATATTCAAGTTATTGCTCACATACATGTTCTAAGTAAAGAATAAGTAGAAAACTTATTGCGGCTTTGCCTAAATTAAACGTTCAGCGCATAAAAGAGACTTTGCATATATCCGAGACGGCCTTTACAGTTTTGCTACTGTTTTAGATTTCGATGACTCGTTGGTCCAATTGTAAAATCTGATTACCTACTATGGGATATAATTGTTTAAGTGACTAGCTGAGACCGGGGTTACACCCGCTTTATTTTGGGCTACTGCTCCGCAACCGTGGTTCATAGGTTGATATTACATTGCTTTCCTCTATAAATGGGTTATCGTATACAAAAATAATTATTCAGATCGAACCGGTACTTGCTGAGATTACCGCGTTGAACTGAACAAAAAAACATCAGCCTTATTATATTAGTATAGATAATAAAATTATTATTTTCTTTATTCGATATACCTACGTTTTTTCACCTATCAAATAATCCTAAGTACCCATTAGGTTCAAATTTTACAGCTAAGGAAGATTAGTTTATTCTATTCTGCATACTAATTTATTAATATATTAATTATCGTTCGCTTAATGATGTGCCCGGTACATGGCAATAGGCTCGCCCCCGACATTGGGACCGAAACATAACTGGTGAAATGTGAGTGTGTAATGTACCTCTGCCTACCCCTTCGGGAATAAAAGGCGTGAAGTCATGTTATGATGTTATGTTTATTCATAATTACCTATATTATAACTTAATAAACTTCAATTTTTATCCGATAAAGTATCACAGGAGGCTTTCCAATAGCAACACACACTTGGTCACCGTAGTCGACTTTGGCTTTACTGTGTATAGATTTGCAGATAGTAAAAATGCTTAGTGAGTAGATATTTGAATGTATTGTTTTTATATAAAAAGGGATCTCTCTTCGCTGGCTTAGTCTCACAGGGTGTGTCCTGGTGATTGACATAGGCCTGCAATTTTCTTTAAATATGTATTCTAACACTGACATGAAAAGATCGCACATGAAAATTCGTAAGTTTGAATGTTTTAAATATGAAAATTCTTCAAATTAGTTTCCGTTGTAATCTTTATTTAGACATACAAACTATTACACTTCTATTTACTATCTTTATGACACATCGGCATGCTATAAATAAGTAGCAATAGCCTAGTGGAGTTGCCAGCAGACCGCCGTGCAGGTTCGAATCCATGGCGTGCACCATTGACTTCTTCACAGTTATGTAAGTAATTAACTGTTAATTATCGCTTGCCTCGGAGAGTGTTTAAGCCATCGGTCCCGGTTGTCATGAAGATCTTTGACAGTAGTTGCTTAGGCGAGTCATAAACTGACACTAGTTTAAACCACGCAATACTGCTATTCCTTTGGGTTGCGGCGGTTAGAGAGGCAGTCGTTCTGTTGAAATGCAAACTTTCAGTCAAATCCGGTTAGACTAGTAGGAACACCACAATTTGCAACTGGGATAACGCTCGGAGGATGTTGATGATGAAATCGGCATTCTATACTTTGTTGCGAGTGGATCGGCGATACACCGAAACCGTATGTTCTAGGCGATTTGAAAAAAAAGATTAATATTTTGGACTGTATGAGGGCGAGTTCTGATCGTCTAGGATAGGAAAAGGGAGTGGAAGTTGTTGATACTGCCTCCCAGTATCAACAACTTCCACTCCCTCCAATGGGATTTGCAGCACACCTACCTTCGTTCTCTCGGCTCGACAAGATGGCTGTCGTCGGCTCCTTGCAGAATCGGGCTGTAAGCTGATCAGTCCGTCTGGATCCAACCCAGAACTACACAAATCACTCCACTTCACGCGCGGGCGGTTTTGTCGCGTTTATAGTATAGAAGCGGTAAAATATGGCGGTATTAGGTACACGTTTTCGGCGCGACACGGATGATTCTTGACTCTCTCGCGCGTCGATGAACTCGGCGACGAATCAGCGATAGGAGTGCCTTTTGGGAGAAAGGGAGGGAATAAAAAGGATCGCTCGTATTGGACAAGCAAGCGAGGAACGATTGACGTTGATGTAATTAATTATCAATAGAAAGGTAGATGGCGCTACCATATCCCCCCGGCCCGCTCCCCGGGGGTAAAGGGTTGCCTTTAAAAAAAATAAAATTGAACTTAGCTATGTTAGATGTACTACCGTATAACCCATCAATAGGCTAAGACAGCGATATGATATTAAAATTAATCTAAATTAACTTAAGCGAACAATTATGACGAAAACTGCAAACTTAATACTTAAACTAAGAAGTAGATCCAACTTCAGGCTAGATGTCACTGAGTTGGAACCGGACAGAGACGTACAACAGGGCGCACGTAGCTCCCCTTCGCGGTTTTTACGGTAACAACGCGGGTTGTACCGTCTTTGGAAGTATGCAGTTTCTCTACGATGGCTAACGGCCATGAAAGCGGCGGAGCATTTTCATGTATTATGACGACCAACGTACCCTCCTGGATAGGGGATGCAGGACTATTCCACTTGGATCTAGCCTGAAGCTGGTGGAGATATTCAGCACGCCAGCGCCGCCAGAACGACTGCACGAGTTTATCCAGCAGAGTATGTCTCTGGAGCAATCTTAAAGAGTCTGCTTCAGGAGCCGGAAATGACGATAATGGCACTGTGTTCAGAAAATGTGCAGGGCTTAACGCGGATGGTTCTGCAGGGTCACTACTCAATGCCGTGAGCGGACGCGAGTTGATCAGCGCCTCGACTTGTGCAAGGACAGTAAAAACTCTTCGTAAAAGAGGATCTGTTGACCTATAACTTTGAAGTGATGCATTTTAATTACTTTGACCATGCTTTCCCAACATCCACCGAAATGTGGTAATGCTGGCGGAATAAGCTTCTAGTCAATATGATTTATGGAAAGTTCTTCCTGAAGACGAGCACGATATTCTTCCCTGAGAAACTTATAAAGGACGCGTAAATAAGAGCTTGCGCCCACGAAACAAGTGCCGTTATCCGTATACAAACACTGTATAGGGCCGCGCCGTGAAAGTAATCGTTTAAGGGCGGCAAGGAATGACACCGTGCTTAAATCTGTCGCAACTTCAATATGCTTAGCGCGCGTCTTTAAGCATGTAAAAATACATAGCCAAGCTTTACGGCTTTGTACACCTCGACCACGCACTGGCGTATACTGCAGTTGTCCTGCGTAATCACAACTGGTACGTGTAAACGCTTTATCAACTTGATTTACGCATTGGCTAGGAAGATCTGCCATGGGAGGGAAAGTCGGACGCGGACGAAATTTGAAACAGACGTTACATTTATGTATTCTGTGACGAATTATTCGTCGAGCGGCTAAAACCCAATATTTATGCCTAAGTAAGGACATAAGCAACTCTGTACCAGCATTGAGATGCTTCTTGTGATAAAAATCAACAAGAAGGTCGACAACATGATCATGACGCGGTAGAATGCAAGGATGCTTGGAGTTATAAGGTTCATCCAAATTTGACAGACGACCACCAACGCGTAGGACGCCGTGCTTATCGAGAAACGGCTTGAGCCTAAGAATAGCGGGAGAACAAGGTACATTGTTTTTCAAATTTTTTATGTCGTTGCTAAAATGAACAGTCTGTACAGCTCGTAGTAACTTACATTCTACAATTTCAAGATCAGTACTTGAAACAAAATTCCCATTAGGTAGGTGCCTAAGAAACCTACAGACATAAACGATGGCGCCGAGTAACTTAGACCACGACGACATGCGTAGTGCGAGTGCATAGATCGGAGATTCCGCAACCTCAGCAATCACGGGATAAGAAACAGACTTCCGCTCGGGTACATCTTCGTCTTCTGCACTGTGGTCAAAGGGTTGCATGGGCCATTCTGACGGATCATGGGAGATCCAAGAAGGTCCACGACGCCACAATGGATGATGCAGAAGATTAAGTGGAGTGACACCACGAGACAGGCAATCAGCGGGGTTCTCAGTACCCGCGACGTGATTGAAACAAGTAGCGGGAACAAGTTCAATTAATTTACTAACGCGGTTGGCGACAAAAGTCTGCCAGCGGTGAGGAGATGAATAAATCCAAGCGAGCACTACTTTGGAGTCAGAAAATGCGTATATTTTATTAATAGGGTAGTGGGGCAAAACTGTGTCTTGTACCTTGCGGAGCAACTGAGACAGCAGAAGGGCCGCGCACAACTCCAGTCTCGCAACCGAAATGGTTTTAATAGGCGAGACCTTGGACTTGGCACAAACTAACTGCACCAAGTAGTTAGAACCAATGCGGACTTGCAGATATACGACTCCGCCGTAAGCACGCTCGCTGGCATCAGCGAAACCTATTAAGTTGATGGTACATCCATCTACCAACCCAAGATGACGCGGAATAGTAATTTGATTGAGCGCGGTAAGCTCAATACAAAACTGGCTCCAAGCGGCGACAATATGGTCAGGGGGTGTTTCATCCCACTCACACTTTGATAGCCAAAGTTCTTTGATCAACGTGCTGTGTGCTGTGCTTGGCGTACAAAATTGTGGGAGCCACAAAACCCATTATGTCCCATAGTCGAGCCACTGTGGACAGCATAGTGCGTTTGGTGCACTTATCATCTGGCGGTGAGACGTCAAACCGAAAACTATCACAGGATTTGTCCCAGCGTAAACCGAGAACTTTATGCGGTACAGACTTCTCAAACTCAATGTCTGGAAAAGCTTTATGAGAATCAGGTATGCGTGCGAGAACCTCCTTAGAGTTGCTTGTCCATTTGACAAGATCAAACTGGCCTCGCTTGAAAAGCTGAATAAGCTCACAAAGCGAAATTGCTAGCGGAACGGATATGACACTACAGGCAATGTCATTCATACACAAAGCGGAAGTAGCAACAGCTGCTGCGGCGGGAAAGTGATCGCCTTCATCAGCGATCAACTGGCGAACAACTCGTAACGCGTGATCTGGGCTAGACTTGAGTCCAAAACAAACACGATTGAACTGATACACGGATAAAGGTTTCTTATTGTTAAAGCGATAAAAAATCCGTTGAAATCTACGGTCAGATTCGCAAACGCCGATATTGAGGAACATTTGGCGGCAATCAGCTGACAGAGCGATTTGGAAAAGACGAAATTTTATTATGATGTTAAATAAATCACCCTGTAGATTAGGGCCGGCATGCAAAATGTCATTAATCGACTGACCCGATGTAGTCTTACAACTAGCATCTAAACCACACGAAGTTTAGTAGAGGTTTATCTTCGCGATCTACGCCGTGATGCGGGATATAATATGAGGAAAGAGCGTTGCCCTCGTTGTTTACAACTACACTCAAAAAAACCTTTATTTATGTAGTCACGAATGACGTCATTATAGGCGCTGCGTAACTTAAGTGATGCATCAAGTTTACGTTCTAAACAATGGTAACTTCTAAGCGCAGCAGTGTACGAGTCGCCTAACGAATAAGGGTCACCATAGAACGGCAACGCCACTACGTATCTGCCACTGTCGTCACGAACAGTGGTAGCGCGGAAATGTTGTTCACACTCGAGATCCTTACGGCTCATCGAGGGCGGTGCGGTAATCTCTTCCAGCTCCCAAAATCACCCCAAAATCGCTTGAGAAGAGAATCAATATTATTTTCTTGAAGAACAGAACAACAACAAAACGTAATATACTGAGAAGTATGTAACGTAGGTACAGTACCCATAATCACATACTTACCCAAATACCGTCTCAATAGCGGGTGGTAAATTATATCGCTCACTACGTACTACTTTAGGTAGTAACAAGTGCGGAAATATTGAAGCTCCGATCAAAACATCAATATCTGCCGGATTCGCAAATCCCGAGTCTGCTAACGGCAGTGTCTCGAGATGTGTGAGTAATGATACGTCCACATTAGCGTTTGGCAATGTGTCTGTAATACGCTCCACGATAAGCGAAGAAATGTTAAAATTAATATTCCTATCAAAACGAGAATGTATTTTAAAATCTACGGAACCCTTGCAATGTTTTTCTGAACCCCCGATGCCCTTGACCACTAAGTTAGTATTTCTAAAGTTATCCCACAGTCCGAGGCGTTTGAAACAATCAGAAGTAATAAAACTACACTGTGACGCACTGTCGAGTAGACATCGTAACATGTGAGGCGTTCCATTAATAGCATAAATGATCACTTGCGCTGTCGCTAACAGAACAGTCTTGGACGCCGTACACCGCGGCTTAGCACTGCGCTGATCACTACAAGCGCGCGTTGGCCGTCCGCGCGTGCACGCCGCCCGCGCAATGGACGTCGTACACAACGATACTTCGCCCTGAGACGTGGAGGGAGAAGTCACCGTGGCCTGCATCCGCGACGTAAGCGTGTCAAGGTTACCGGCTTGGCTCGACGACAGATAACTTTTATCAAAGTGTAATAATGAGTGATGTCGTTGATTACATGAACGACATCTCGTCTTACAATCACTCGTTTTATGCTTTATACTTAAGCAATTAATGCAAGCTATGTTATCCTTCACACATTTGAAACGAGCAGTCGGATTTAAATTATTAAAGGCGGGACATTTATAGAAATGGTCGTGTACTATATTACTGCACAGACACTTCTGTGAATTATTATTATTAGATTCCGAGCATGCTACGTAAGATTGCGGATTAGGGACCGAGTTATTATTGCTATTTCGCGCTTTATTCGACCTTTGTTTGCTAGTATTATTATTAGACGAGCTAGATGAACTAGACTGCTTATTATGAAATATTCAACACTGATCTTTGATGAAAGAAATAAAGCTATCTAGTGTAGGTATTTTATGATTGCGTTCCATCATCTTGAATGCGCGAATTGTTTCAGTGTCAATTTGTTTTAAAGCGACTTGAAGAAACATAAAGTCGGAAAGATCTTCTAATTTTAAGTTTTTAAGGGAATTAACTGCGGTAACAAAGTTGTCTATAAACAGCTGGAAATTCGAAACAGACGCGGCACCGGACAATTTAAGATTTAAAGCTTAATCAAAGTAAGTAGACACTAGAACACGAGTATCTTGATACCTATCAAGTAGTGACTGAAATATGACTTGATAATTCACAGCACTGGGTGTGACACCTGCAAATACGGATTGGGCCTTCGGTGACAGTTTACCTATTAAATAGTACAACTTGTCACTGTCAGCATCTGTCAGAGAACCATTATCGTGCACTGTAGACTTAAAACTCGCATAGAATAACGGCCAATTTCGTATATCGCCATCGAATGACATGAGCGCAATTGGCGGTAATCTCGGCGTTCGAACCGCAAGAACGGGCTGTGCTGAATATTTACCCTCCAATTGTGATTGTATGCGGATAATTCGGCTGTTCATCAGGATTAATAGAAAGCAATCTTGCGTTATAATCGTCTAACAACTTATGAAAATCTGTTCGAATACTATCTACTGTCATACAATAACTAAGAAATGATTCCCTATTAATGTCGGAAGTAGCGGCAGTTTTTGAGCGCTCGTAAATGTTTTGAATACGCTCAAATAAAATATTGCGTTTTGCTTCTAAGATTGTCAGCTCTTTTTCTTCCGACATGCGTGGCTTCTTTTGTTGTGCCATGTTTACGTGAATATAAGCTAATGAGACCGAATCAAAATAAGAATACCTAAAGTACCTATTATTTTACCTAAGTAGGCAACACTTTAAGGCCGTGGAATTAAAAGGTGCTTGAAATATGTAATTTACAAGACAACTATGATAGTTCCAGTAATAATAATTGGGTTAGTAGGTAGCTACATAAAAGTATATTACCTACGGTGCGGAAATAACCCTGTAATGTGTATGTAAATGGATTAGGAGTATAGCTAGGTGCTATAACTACCTAAGTAGGTACTTCCAGAAGATACCTACGCGAGCGAGATAAACGAGAGTTTACGTATAAACGCAAATGAATCCGGCTTCGTACGGACCAAAAAATGGATCGGCGATACACCGAAACCGTATGTTCTAGGCGATTTGAAAAAAAAGATTAATATTTAGACTGTATGAGGGCGAGTTCTGACCGCCTAGGATAGGAAAAGGGAGTGGGAGTTGTTGATACTGGGAGGAATGGGATTTGCAGCACATCTACCTTCGTTCTCTCGGCTCGACAAGATGGCTGTTGTCGGCTCCTTGCAGAATCGGGCTGTAAGCTGATCATTCCTTCTGGATCCAACCCAGAACTACACAAATCGCTCCACTTCACCCGCGGGCGGTTTTGTCGCGTTTATAGTACAGAAGCGGTAAAATATGGCGGTATTAGGCGCGACACGGATGATTCTTGACTCTCTCGCGCGTCGATGAACTCGGCGACGAATCAGCGATAGGCGTGCCTTTTGGGAGAAAAGGAGGGAATAAAAAGGATCGCTCGTATTGGACAAGCAAGCGAGGAACGATTGACGTTGATGTAATTAATTATCAATAGAAAGGTAGATGGCGCTACCAGCGAGAATTGCGAAATTGACAGTTAGAGCCATTCAAACTAACTTTTATACAAACTTTACTCATGTACCTATTCTATTTTAATTTCGCACGTGCACCTTACATCTGCAGTCTAAAAAGGTATTTTACACTAACATTTCAGTAGCTACATGCCCGTGGGTGTCGTAATACGGAAGTAGTATATGACACATTTTTAGGATTTCAATCGAATACTGAGAGACGCCAAAAGTACGCACCTATGCAGGTCAACTCCGTTGTACCTACAATTATCACGAGCATGCTAGCATTGTAGCGCTCATAGGGTGACTTGGCTAGCCAATTGTTTTAGGTTGGCAAAGTTAAGCAATGCTTACACAGGTCACGGCTTGAATGGGCGATGCTACCATATAAGTGAGAGTGCTACCGTACTTTGGGCCGCACATCGATTTGAACCTGTACATCGATTGACACACATATCTTCTCTTACGACGTCAAGCCAACAATTCTTAGGCCTACCCTGTTTACCGGGGCCGGTCAGGGGCGTCATAGCAAGACAAACCGTTCTACCTATAAATCTTATAATATAAACTTAAAACCTGCGCATGTTTCTCTATCTCTCTCTCTCTCTTATAGAAATTAAGCATCATGTTCATACTTTTTGATCACGAAAATGACATCTATTTGGGAATCCAAGATGGCGGACGGGACACTTTTAATAAAATTAATATGGGTATAATTTTCAGGATTTTATGGATTCTGGTCACGAAAATGACATCTATTTGGGAAGCCAAGATAGCGGACGGGACATTTTTAATAAAATTAATATTGGTATCATTTTCGGGGTTTTTATGGATTCTGGTCACGAAAATGACATGTATTTGGGAATCCAAGATGGCGGACGGGACATTTTTAATAAAACTATTATGGGTATTATTTTCGGAGTTTTTATGGATTTTGGTCACGAAAATGACATCTATTTGGGAAGCCAAGATGGCGGACGGGACATTTTTAATAAAATTAATATGGGTATAATTTTCGGGGTTTTTATGGATTCTGGTCACGAAAATGACATCTATTTGGGAATCCAAAATGGCGGACGGGACATTTTTAATAAAATAATATGGGTATCATTTTTGGGGTTTTCATGCTTTCTGATTACGAAAATCACTTCTATTTGGGAATCCAAGATGGCGGACGAAGTTACATTATCAAGTGAAGTCTTAAAAGTATGATATAATTAATTATCTTATTATCTATCGTTTTCAGACTAGCGTTTTATACACGCGTATAAGCTCGTTTTGGTAGCGCATGTAGTCGCGCAACTTGGACGAACGTTGACGCGCTTCTAGCTATACTGACACGATATCCTTACAGTGTAGAGCAAACGGGTAATGTAGCGCGCGTGTAAACGCGTATGCTGAAACGACCGTATATGCGCTGAAAAATACGCTAATCTGAAACCGCCATTATATTGATTGCGAACGTGAACACTTATGAATATGTAACTAATTTGTAGAATTGACGTTCAAAAGCATCACATTGTATCTTATATAAGTAAATGATTTTAAGTTTTATTTAAGCAAGCTTACTGTTAATGTGGTAAATCAATGTGATAAAAAAAATCACAAAAATATAAAGCAAAATTCATGTTATTAAAATTATTTATATTAATCCTAAAAAAATCTTTCTTGAAAGGCACTCAAGTCGTTGCTAAAAACATAACGTGAACCATCTTGCTGTAAGTTTAAAAAGTTTGAACAAAATAGGTCAACATGGCTATCCACATTAGCATGTTTTTGTAACTATATTTTAAAGAGCAGTATTGAAATTACAGTCTTCCGTAAATGACTGCCTCAGTCGTCCAGTGGATAGCGTCTGCGTCTCCTGATAGGGAGTGCCCAGGTTCGATTCACAGGTTGGGCAAAAGTGTTACGGAGTTTTCCAAATTCTTAGTGGCCTACGGAGTCTAACAATGTGCCCGGTAACTACAGGCTCGCCCCATATCCCTGTGGGACCTAAAGTTCATAAAAATGCCGAAATGTGAGTGTAATACGCCTTCGTCTACCCTTTCAGAGACACAGGCAAAAGTCTGTAAAATGTCAAAAATATAGTAGAAAGTCAACGTTACAGAAGTTGTGTGAAACACAACATATTTATTTTTATAAAGAAACAATTTAAAGGTTTTCTGCCTCCGTGGTCCAGTGAATAGCGTATGCCAACCGCGTATTACTGTAATGCTGTCCTTTGCATTAATTAGCCATTGCGTGTTAGCAGTTTTACTACCATGTAGATTGCCGCGTCGCCTATCACGAAAATATTTTATCACCAACTGGGAACTCGTTGAACAGAAAACAGATCATAAAACCGGGAACTGTCGAACTCCAAAACTACGGTAACGAGTAAAGTTGAAGCAATATTTTTTTATTTCAATCGCCAGGTGCGCGGTATATTGTGATCATTATACGTGTTCAAACTGTTTGTTCTACTGCGGGAGTTTAGCCAGCTGTGGATCTTTATATTTTTTTTTATTTTTTAAAGACTCACGCCTGTATCCCCGAAGGCGTAGGCAGAGGTGTTATATTACATCCACATTTCGCCTTGAATTTTTAGGTCTCACGTAATAGGGGGCGAACTTATTGCCGTTACCGAGCACATCACGAGACTCCGTGCTGCTACTGAGAATTCGTAAAATCTCAGTAACACTTTTGACCCACCCCGGAACAAACTCAAATATGTTTATTTACATAAAAATGTTTAAATTTTTTGGACACGTCAGGAGGTCATACAAATAAAAATAAATAAGTTACTTTAAATGCATATTAACATAATTGAGCATTAAAAAAAAATGCCTGTTCAGAAAGTACACGCCGTACAAGTACAACACACGTAGTACAAGCCACTCTTTTCTTCGTCTTGATTGTATACAATTTAAAAACTTAGTAACTACATTGAATTTTTCATAGTCTATAATGTTGTTGTCAATTAATAAGGTTTTATTAAAATAATATAAAAGTACTAAACTAGCATAATATATACACAATAACTCACACTCACATGAAACTTAACACTAATCAAACATAAGTAGCCTGTGGGACCGAGCAAATTAATCCCAAGCATTTTTGTCTTCAATATAATCTAGCACCGAATAGTACCCTTTTTGACAAAGTTTACATTTTATAACCTTTTAGAATTTATTAAAACTTAAATTTTGTATATTGCTTGGCACTTTATTGTAAAAGCGCACACATTGGCCTTGAAAAGATTTTTTTATTTTCTCTAGCCGGGTAGCCGGCACTACTAGTTTGCTCTTATTTCTAGTATTCAAATTGTGGTTATCACTTCTTTTTGAGTATGAGGCCTTGTTTTGGAATAAATATATCAGGTTGGCATAAATGTACAGGCTTGCAACTATTAAAATGTTTATTTACTTGAATTTATTCCTTAACGAAGCCCCATAATCCAAATTATAATGAACCGAACCCGGGACCTGACCCGCTAACGCATGCGGTATCCGGGGGACTAGGCCGGTCAGACAGAAGTAGTCAAGACTGTTAGTATCGTCTAATAAGTGCCAATGACATCAGTACTGTGATTCGTGAGGCATTCCCTGTCAGCGCAACTGGTGGTCAAAAAAGCGAGACGCTAAAAAGCTCTATTCATAGTTGGGTTTGCGCCACTAGCGAGTGATTCGGTAGCTGCCACCGATTTGATTGCGTAACAAAGCAGATAGTAGTACTCACTTCATACGGTTTTATAGCGGTGGTGTAGGTACATTTTTATAGTGCCGTGACTGTCAGTTTCGTTAGGTTTAGATTAAAACACAACTGGATTGAATAGATTCGTGAGGATATATATATTTACAAGAGCTTACATGTAGTTTTATATATTTGACATGACATAACAAAAAACAGAACACACTATAAAAGTTAACATCAGCTCTTTATTTGAATTGAACCACTGCTTGGCACGGGCTTCTTCTCACCTTAAGATTCATGTATGATGAGAATATTATGTACATTCCTCAAACATGCAGAATTGAATATCACGACAATGATTTTCTTCACCGTTTACAAGCAACCGACCTTTTACAATTTAATACGCACATAACTTCATAAGAGAGCGCGCCGTGAATTTGTATGCGATATGCGCTCCGTAGCAATATGTTAGTCTCCTCACAAGGCTATGGCTGCCATATCTTTGATTTATACTCTTAACTTATTTAAATCGAGACCTAATTCTGGTGCTTTATTAGTCTTCGGTAAAATATACAAAAAAATAAAATACCCGCAATACCAACAGGCCATCTCTATGGATCTCATAGATATTCTAACGCTACATATATTCCTGTACACCTAAGGGAAATATACAGACAAATACTTTTGTCTTTCATCACGTTAAGTTGCGAACAAAGTTTACTCTGCCTGTATCTACATATTTCTCCGTCTAATAATAACGTTATTTGGGAAACTAAATATGAAGTGACTTTTGTAATTAATGCCAAACTGTATTTAATGTTTACCCGCATTTGTATGTGTACACTTAATTACCTGACTTTGTTAGTGCTTAAAACGTGTCTTGTTTCGCTATTAGATCTTTGCATGGCTCTGCCCGCGTAAGAGTAGATCATCACGGTATCAATGAGCCTATATCACTCTTCCAACTTCCTTACTGTCTTCACCCACATACATATATCATGCCATAACCTCTCTTCATAGTGACGTGAAAGAAGAACAAAAATAAACCCACTTCATCATCTATAATATCAATATGGATGGAAATTCAAGTTCTTAGTAAAACCTTTAGAAGATACTGTTACGACAAAAGTAAACATTTCAAAGACTAAACATAAAGTAGTGTATGACCAGGTCCAGAAATACTCGTGTAAGTACTTACACGAGTATTTCTGGACCTGGTCATATGGTTATATGGGGCATATGGTCGTATCTAAAGATCAACCCAAAATCACTTTTTACCATCACAATGCTACGTTTTTTTTCTCTTTCCGGCAAACTAATTCTTATATTTCTATCTTTATTTACCGTGGAGAATGTCTGATCTACCAATTTACCAAAATATTTGTGTGGCATTAAGCCATATTTTAATATGCACCCTTTTCCCATAATAACTAAAATCTTACAGGGTCGCAATAGTTATTTGTGCAACAAGAGAGCAAAGTTGTTTTTTGTTTCGAGTGCTGATTTTGAGTCCCGAGCAAGCGAAGGATTCTATGACTGATTCACGAGCGTAGCGAGTGAATCAAAGTTAGAATCCTGAGCGTAGTGAGGGATTCAACAGCACGAGATGCAAAAAACTTTGCTCTCGTGTAGCACACATAACTTTTCACTTCAGCAGTGAGAACACGTATTACTTAGCAGACATAAAAAATAACAGGAATAAATTGTAAACAAAATTCTGCATTAATCAATTGTTGTTTTAACTCTTCTGGTGTTAAAGTACAATAATCATCGCTAGTTTCACTCATCTTTTTATATTAAGTATTTTATATTAAAATAATTTAACACGTTACGCTATACGCTATCAGCATCAGCGAAATGTTTACTTATACGTAGTATCCTTATAGTCTGTGGTTTATTTTATTCCCGCAATTTTTTTAAATCGCGTTTTGATACCGCGTCCCTGATGTTTATTTTTCAAATGTATCATTGTTGAAATTCCAAATAAAAATGTATTGGTTAAATAACAATTTTATACTATTAATTAGACTTATTTTTATTAAAATCCAATAATATATTAAACAATAACATTTAAAAAACAACATAATTTCTTTATGTATAAAGATATTTGTATATCTTTAAATTTTAGGGTATAACGCGTTTCCGAACGTGTTTTCTTTGAGGTCGAATTCCAAAATCGAATTTCGAAGGAGTTTGTTTTTTCACTCGCTTTTTTATATGCATGTGAAAGAGACAGAGCACCGTAAAATTCGAATGTTTCAAATTTATGGCTGAAGCAATGTCAATTCGTGGCACAGAAGATTGAAAAATTAAAAAGCTACTTTGCCTCACGCTCGAATCAAAATCGCGTTTTGTTCACTGTTGTCTCGCAGCAAAAGCGGCATGTTTGAGCTGCTGTGGTGAAAATGAATATAATTCTTTATACATTCAAAGCGTTTTTAACAGTCATGCATTTTCTCATTGGGTGTATTTACAGATACGTACTTATGTCTCTAAACTTTGCAACCGATTAAATGTACGGATCATAACAAACACCATTATGCTTTGAAATTATGTTTTTAACTTATTATACATAAAGTCAAATGCAATCGTAAGACGTTTTAGCTGTAATATAATACGCATTACGTTAATTTATTCAACTGTATGTTAATTTATAACATTATGTTACCAACTTTTACTTAATTATCAAGTCGAAGCTTGGTCGGTACTGAAAATAGTCCGGATTATTTGTCGTTGGTGCGGGCCGTGCCTGAACGAGCGTGGAGGCCAATATGTTTGTCTCATGCTTGCAACATTGCTTTTAAGCATGAAAAAGGGAGATTAAAGATATTGTGTTAAAAAAAATGTAGATCAGTCTTATTACGAAAAAGTATCTTCGCAATGGCGACTTTAATATATAATCATCTACCAGATGCCCTTAAAAATGTGAGTTCTATAGCCGGTTATAAAACAAAATTGTATACTATACTAGTCAACAAATGCTATTATACGATTGATGAGTTTCTGAATGACACAAATGTTTGTACATTGTAGCGTTTAAAAAAACAAAAAAAAAATAAAAAAAACAAAACAAGCGTTTAAAATCTTTATAATAATTTACCATTGAATAATAATTTTCTATAATTAATGTAATTCTGTTTATTTTGTGATAATGATTATTATAATTGAAATAATATGTATGACAAGATTTTAATTATATAACACTCAAATTATTGATTACAATTTAGTTTCTAATTTATCAATACTATATTTGTATGCCCATGGCAAAACATAGTAAAACTATAAACCGACAACACCAATCATGTACCTATGTTTTACAAATAAATAATCATTTCATTTCATTTCGTTATAATTCGCCGGCACCATAGGTCAGCCGGTCATTTACTAAGTGAAAATGGAGCTCCAGCAAATTTAGCTAACGTCTCTGATTTGGTTAAATTAGAGGATCTTATAGGTCTACCATATAGATCACCTGATATTGTTGTTTTTTTTACCTCATGCGATATATCCTTGCCAACTAAAAAGGTTGGATATTCAAATAGATTCGACTGATTGGGTTATAATTCAAATACACCTCTATATGATGCAATGGCTGTGGACTGTGATGGCATAATATAATTGACAGCTTTAAAGACATGTAAAGAAAGCTGTGAGTCAGCAGTTAAGCATAAAGTAAAGAAAATGGTTGTGAATGCATCAAAATGAAATAGAAACCAATTCAATAGTGCAAGATTCAAAGGATCTCCATACCATTCTACAGTGGCTAAAAAGAGAATCAAAGTAGATAGCGGTACGATTAAAGCTTGTAAGCATTGACAAACTGTTATTAAGAGCCTATATTTAACCAATTTAAGAAACAATGTAAAAGCTAGGATCATCGAAGGCAATTTATTGTAACCGCTGTAAAAAAAGATAAAAACCGATTGATGAAAACATATGGAAATTTTGCGTCGGACCGTAGAGAATTCTTATAATACTTACAGTCTTACTATTGAAGAGTTACGTGAAAAGGTTTGCTAGGTTATTTGTATTTGAACACACTTTCAATCGGAGAAAAGTTTGTAAAAATAAGCATCGAAAAACAATTAGAAGAAGACTTAACAGTTGGAGATCAGAGAGCCAAGCATGATCCAGGAAAGAAGTCACCGAACTTATGATTAAAATGGTGATCATATTAAATCTTATACCCATCTTATTAAAGCGATTACTCTTGTCAAAAAACTGGAAAACAATATATTTAGGACCAGACCTTCATATTGCAACTCCTATCATTGGTCCTTATAAAATACAAATGGAAGATCTCTTCTTCCAAACACCTAAAAATTTGATAGCAAAATAAAGTTTATACGTATAGATTTAACAGCACGGTTGGCGTAGTGGTTTAAGCGGCCGCCTCACCGAGTGACACTGCGCCGCGTGTTGTGGGTTCGATCCCCACACGAGGCAACACTTTGTGTAATTCACAAATTGTTGTTTCGAGTCTGGGTGTTCATGGTGTCTGTTAGTTGTATGTTCGTTAAGTCCCCCGCGACACAGGATTTAGTCCTAATGCGGAAGTTGTCTTAAAAAAAATAGATACATATTTAATACCAAATTTTACCTAAGCTTTAAATTACCCGTTTTATAAAGTGATGATTTTTATGCTTTTCAAAGTAAACTTTTAAATATGTCACTTGCAAAAGGAGAATGACCAAAACTGGGCTATTTTGTGGCACGTTTGCTTCTAAACCATTCATATCTAGAAAATCTTCTTATATTTTATAATTTTATATACATTAATTTTAATTTAAAGCAACACGGGGATTTTTAGTTCAAAATTAATAGTATCTGCGTTGTTCCGGTCGTGACATCGCCATTTAACATTCAAAACTCATTTTGCATATTTAGGCAAATGTTTACAGTTTCTTGCAAACCCCTTTTAATAGGGAAAAATTACATTCATAGTGAAAACAGGGTGACATAACAAAAGTTCTAATAAGCAAAATAACACCAAAATTTTATGATATTTTGAAAAATGTATTGTGGTGAAATATTTTCTATAAGTAAATAATATGTTTATCCTTTTTCAACATATTACCCACGAAATATAACCTTATTACTAGTCCAACCTCTCTAGTCTTACATCATTTACACAGAGTAGTCACGTAGTCAGTTATTTTGACATGAAAACAGTCAAATTGCTTTTTCACCTATGCTCATATCTATTTATTGGAAAATAAGTAATTCACTGTCGTTTATATCACAGAACACCATATACCCTGATGAAAAATCCTTTGTGGACCAAACAAGTTTATTTCGTGTTATCAAGACTCGTGGGTTGACTAAAGTATGAGACAGTCTTTATTGGTAACATTAGTATGTCTGGACTTCGAACAACAAGCCGTGGTGAGGATTGCGGTTATGTTAACTCTTCCTTTGCGTTACCTCGGCAGCAACACGTGTCCGTTCTTTGGACAAGCTATCTGATTCGGAGCTCAATATTTTGACATCATGGATAGTGCCAGTCTGTGTAAGTGTTGTTTACTTCTCTTCTCAATTCCTACAATTCTCTCGTGCTCTCCTCGCCGAATATTCAAACTACTTTAATTGTTTGTTTCAGGAATTGAACGGAGTCTTATGTTTAGAATGCTACACATTAATTGAAGCTGTTGTAACTTATGAGGTCATACCTGCACCACACTATGGTATACGATATACAAGCTCCTGCTTCATTTTGAGGTGATTTATTTGAAGAAGATTTAGGTATAATAACAAATAAAATGAAGAATAGCATAAAAACTGTATTTCATTTACCTATTATGCATAAAACAATGTTGTTTTAATGCCAACTTTGTAATAAGGTCCAATGGAATGAGCTTATCTTTTGCGAACTAGCCTCACTGAAATTCTCATTAATTGAACCACATGGTATTGAGAATTCTCAGTAAGAAATATATCAGACTGAAAAAACCGCAAACTAATATAATGTACAAGCGTTTGTTTCGTAGCTCCACTTCTTTTTACAACTATTTTCTATATTGTATATTAAACATAGAGGCTTCTAATAAATTCCGGTAATATGATTAAATCATATCATCACCGTCCTAGAGTTATGTCGGTTGCATCCAAGACTTCAACGCCTAGGAGCCCTGGGTCCGCATACAGTCTAACCAGATATGACAGAATATTAGCTTTTCCATAGTCTGACCGCCATAACCCAAAGGGAAAGCGATGTTGTATGGTTTAGACTAGTAAGTATCGGTTTATTGGAGGGTACTGACTCCCCGTAACGACTTGCGATGGTGAAAGAACTTCATGACAACTGGGACCGACGGCTTAACGTAGGAACTCTTAGAAGCACGGGCGATAATTAACTAATTTACTACTATTTATATGATGTAATTCATGTAACTATCAAACTTAGCCTCAAAATATTTGAAATCTTTAATGTCCGATAGCTAAAAACTGCCGCCGAATATCGTATTAATTTTTTCCTAATTTAATTAGGAGTATATTTACTATATTTTACTGGCCTAATCATCGAGAAGCAAACTTAGCCCATCTTCCATACAAATTTGGTCATTCTCCTTTAAGGAATTTTATAAAAATATTTAGTACAGCAAAAGAAAACTTAGAAGGAATTGAGTTCAAATATTAGAATGTATGATCTTGCAGTTAAGGTAACAGTTAAGGTTATTATAAAAAAGCTAAAATGATTTTTTAGCAATATCTTTAGTACAAAATGCTACTAGAGGAGTAAAATTTCTTGCTGACCTACCGTGTAAGAAATAAAGAAAAATCAATATCTATTGCGAAATATATCAATTGCCATGAGTATCACAAGACCTAAAAATTTTAAATTGCTAGCATACAGAAGTATGATATTATAATTCTGAAAAATATTATTAATGAACGATTTATTACAGGCATAAAGTCGGATTAGAACTAAAAACTAAATAAATGCTATTTTCCATAATACTTTAACATTAAGATTTTTCGAATTGTTACAAAATAAAAGGTACAATTGTTACCCATTGATAAAATTCATAAAATTGTTCTAGTTTCCTGGTGAATATCAAATATTGGCAAACATGTTTTCGAATTTTATTCTTGCTCTCCTGAAAAAATGGTTACCAATACGTCAGCGACGAAATTTGCGTACGCTGACTACATTATACTCACTTCTCCACTCCGCTAATGCCCCATCTTATCTAATGCCTTATTTTCAATATCTTTGCTCCAACCATGTTAAGAACTTACGATCATCTAATAATCTTCTACTTCTTTGTCCATCCCACACTTCTAATCTAGTTCATTCTTCTTTCTATGTCCAATCTATCCTACTTTGGAATGCTCTCCCTCCTGAAATTAGGATGGCCAATACACGTGACACGTTCAAGTACAAGGTTCGCCAGTTATATCGTGGACAATCGGTAACTTCTCAGTAGCAGTACTCATTTATTACCTATGTATTAGCAGATTTCATTATTGTAATACTCATGTGTATGTAATAAATATGGTTATAATATATATTTATATATGTTATATTATATACCTATATATATATACTTATTAAATATATTTAAACATGTATATTTATTCATATGTATGTATGTTATATGTATGTATGTATAAGGAGTTTCTATTCGCAAATATGTATTACCATCATTCTACTGTTATATTTAGTTCTCTTGTTTTAAGTCTCTAAAGCACACCTGCCACTATCATCTCTGCATCACCCTAAGGTTGACTGGTAGAAAATGCCTTTGGCATTAAGTCCGCCTCGTGCAAATTGTATTGCAGGAAGTTTAAATAAATAAATAAATAAAACCTCACTTTTTCTAGATCCGACCATATGCATCTCAGGTCAAGATTTATAGTACCGCTTACAAAGTAACAATATGCTTGTACGAAAAAGCGACAATACCCTTTTATTTTTAGTGAACCTGCAAGCTAGGTCCCAACATTTTATTTTTAATCTCCCCATTTAGGTATCTTGCACATGGTACCACTAGTTTTACCACGGTTTACCTCGAATATTTAGCAACATCAAATTTAGATTGCATGTTTAAAATATAGGGATACTAAAGAATATGTGGTTCGTCAATGATGCGAAGAGACAGAAAACTGAACATTATTATAATACCAACCCGTCTGACCAGCGTGGTATAGTAGCTAAATCTTCTCATTGACTCATAGTGCTACTTAGAAGCAAAATAGGAGAAGGTTGAGTCCAGCTGTAGGCTTTGAAAGGCTGTACAAGCCTAAATTTATATATAATTTTATCTCTTTCAAAATTTGGAGATTTTTGAGCAACGGAACGTACCTACTCGATATTTATTATGATTGGCATTCAACCCCATAATACCTATTTAGCTCGTAATATCCAAACCCCTGAAAATTGTTAGAATATGATATGATAAAAAATTATCAGAACTCCACTACCCTAAAGAAATAACTCTGACATTGTTAAACTTCAACAACCTGTTATTTTTTATTTTTATTTAAAAAAAGACAACTCCCGCACTAGGAGTAAATCCTGTGTCGCGGGGGACTTTACAGGCATACAACCAACGGACACAATGTACACCCAAAATAACAAATCATGATCACACAAAGTGAAGTGTTGTCTCGTGTGGGAATCAAACCCACAACACTCGGCGCAGTGTTAAACGGCGAGGCGACCGCATAAACCACTACGCCGACCGTGCAGTCGGCAGTTATTGCCGCCATTAGGTACTTTTGATGTTATGGAATGCAATGCACAACGTTGTTTAGTGTTTGCGATATTGAGCTCAGTAAAACAACTTCCAGGTTAAAATTACTGTATGTACGAAGAATAGGCTAGTACCTACACATTACTACGAGGCAACATAATAAAAGTGCATATTATAATATTACCCCTAAAATTCTGCCTTAACATACAATTCATTGCTGGACCTAATTTCCGTCACAAGTCAATAGGAGGATTTGATCAATATAATATAATGCTTTCCGGGTTGGTATAGGGACTATAGGGTTTGTTGTGGAATTTGCCAAATTTTACCAATCATCTTAGTTATTTGCAAAAAATTGAAATGTGGTAGCAAAATTTTGTATTCTTAACCCGTCACCAGACGGAGAAAAATATTCCAAGCTTATCCTAATGTATGTAAAAACAAACTATATAATAAAAACGTGTCGAAAAACACAAAATTGTTTTTCACTTTCACCATCATAGTTCACGAAAACTTATTCCCTATAATTATAATACTTCGAATAACTGTAACTCATATTTTTGTTTTGTTTACTTACCATATTCTTTATGGTCCAATTTTTCTTACCTCCAACGTGCGTCAGAGAGCTTATTTATTGTGTCTCCATAAAAAGAGACAACTTTTTCATAAAATATACATATAGGTATGGGTATTGATATTGACGGATGTGCCTCGTTCGTATGTATGACTTTTCAGACAATTTACTTCGCAATATGCTACGAAACGTACTCAATATTTTTTTAGTATGTGTGATGCAAGTTTTTTTCGATTTTATTAGAATTGAGTAAGAGAATTGATTGAATTATTTGAAAAACAATATTGTACGCAATATTGTAGTATTCAATTTCTTTCTTTTGCTTTTTCGTATGAGTGCGTGGCAAACAGAACTCTGGTAGGCCTCCGGTCTGTCCGTTCTAACCATTCCTATCCTGAGATAAGAAACAGAACCGACAGCTTTACGTGCCCTCCGAAGCACCGAGTCACTCTGCAAGTCTGTTGGTCTTTCCACTTCTATACGGTAGGTGCATCATCATATCAGCCAAACGACGTCCACTGCTGGACATAGGCCTCCCCCAAGGTTCTCCACACAGACCGGTCTTTAGCCGCCCGCATCCAACCGCCTCCCGTGATCTTGACAAGATCGTTGGTCCACCTTGCGGGGGGCCTACCTCTGCTGCGTCGTCCGGTACGTGGCCGCCACTCCAGAACCTTTCTGCTCCAACGGCCATCGGTTCTTCGAGCTATGTGCCCTGCCCACTGCCACTTCAGCTTGGCTATCCGGAGAGCTATGTCGGCGACTTTGGTTCTACTGCGGATCTCCTCATTTCTGATTCGATCTCGCAGGGAAACTCCAAGCATAGCTCTCTCCATCGCCCTCTGAGTGACCTTGAGCCTTCTAATAAGGCCCACAATGAGCGACCACGTCTCTGATCCGTAAGTCATCACTAGCAACACACACTGGTCAAAGACTTTCGTCTTGAGACACTGCGGGATATCGGACGAGAAGATATGTCGTAGCTTCCCGAACGCTGCCCAACCGAGTTGGATTCGACGATTGACCTCCTTCTCGAAGTTGGACCTACCTAATTGGACTACTTGTCCCAGGTAGATATACTTGTCGACAACTTCGAGCGTAGAGTTCCCAACCTGAATAGGAGCAGGTACAACATGGACGTTCGACATGATTTTCGTCTTGTCCATGTTCATCTTAAGACCTACTTGTTGGGAGACTCTACAGAGGCCATCGAGCATTGTGCCTAGGTCTTCCATGGTCTCAGCCACGGTAGATACACCGTGGAATAAAAATCATTGTCGCCTAATGAATTCTTTGATAAATTAATATTACTCAAATGATCCTCTCCAAGCTACGAACCAAGTGACAATTAATAATTTTATTAGGCACATAAAGAACTACGATGGCAATATCTAGGCTATTGCTGCTCTCTTTTTTGTATGATCGTACTATAAAATATATAAACCCGAAAGTATATTAGGATGGATGAATGGATGTATGTATGTTTGTTACTTTTTCACGCAAATACTACTGAACGGATTTTGATGAAACTTTCAAGTAATATATTATGATAACCGACCCCCAAGCGGAAAAACTGCGTGCAAAAGCTAGTATATAAACGAAAAGCAGCAAACGACTTGTAAGCAAAATCTGAATAAACTTAAGACTCTCTTTCAAATATCATTTAAAAACTGACACTGTCCAACTTGCCATTTTCTTTCACTATCCTAATTGTGAGAAAACTTACAGACTTAAATAAACCTTTTTAACGTAGAAACCCTTGGCAGCGTGCCCATGAATTATTAATAGCACCCTTCAATACACTTGGCTGACAATTGAATTAAATGGTTTCACTTTTAAAATGGAAACGGTGAAGACGACTGATATTTTATTCTGAGATCTGTGAATACGTTTTAGAACGCAGCAGGTTTAGCAGTTGGTGAATGAGGTTAGTTGCTAGATTAATAAATCTTAGTCCTTAAACAAATGTAGAATAATGAAATAATCTACCCAATACGGTTTGTTTTGCAATTTATACATGATTTCTTCGTAACCAGAAAAATATTAATTACAATGTTTCAAGCTATACATATAAACTTTGACAAAACTTGTCAAAGTTTATATTTTAATAGTATAATAGTTTGTATTATAATACTATATTATGAAAAATTTATACTAAAAGTCAGGGTTTTGTTCCTCAAAAGCAGTAGGTAACACAGTTGTACTGTTTCGATACAAATTAACTTATTTGCCGTTCTATTTCAAAAGATGTATATTTGCAATTTTCTAAACATATTTCCAGATGCCGAGCATTTACGATTTGGTTTTACAATAAAATCTTATAAAACATCACACACAATACTAAAAATAGAGTGAGCCAAAACGAGACATTTTTAAAGAGACAAACGACCCAATCTTCTTACAAGAATAAAACAAAATAAATTCATAGGGAAAGCAGTAAACAAGAAATGTACATTTAAAATCGTTGCCAAGCAAAGGATTCGAACATAAAATATCTTCATGTGTGTCGTTGAGAGAAAGCCTAAAGTAAAAAGTTACCGATTCAAGAAATATATACACAGTTGTACCGTTTCGATACAAATTAACTTATTTGCCGTTCTATTTCAAAATATGTATATTTGCAATTTTCTGAACATATTTCCAGATGCCGAGCATTTACGATTTGGTTTTACAATAAAATCTTATAAAACATCACACACAATACTAAAAATAGAGTGAGCCAAAACGAGACATTTTTAAAGAGACAAACGACCCAATCTTCTTACAAGAATAAAACAAAATAAATTCATAGGGAAAGCAGTAAACAAGAAATGTACATTTAAAATCGTTGCCAAGCAAAGGATTCGAACATAAAATATCTTCATGTGTGTCGTTGAGAGAAAGCCTAAAGTAAAAAGTTACCGATTCAAGAAATATATTGTCAAGGTGAAAGATAAATATGTAAACATGAATATTTTATTTGTTTCAGATTTTCTTTTTATTTTATTTTTAACTGTCGGTCACGAATGAATGTTTCTTTTATTTTATTTCATTTTGCTTTGACTTTATTGTTCCTGTAACTTGTTTTGCTCTGTCACAGATTTATGAAGCTAATAATGTGGTACCTACATCACTGATTTCATAATATTGAAGTTATCTCATCTTAAGCCATTCTCGACCATTTCGGTGTGGACCTTCTTCGAAAACTTCCATTACATTCTGTTTTACTGAAGACGCCCGACGGCCCGTCTTCAATAGAACTGGAGTTAAACATAAAATATTTTAAAAATAAATAATAAGTAATAACAAAATCTGAACCACAGCATCAATGTTTAATTGTTTTTCCTAGTCGCCGGTAAACCTGGTGAGAGAGAAATGAAAAAACTTAAAAAAAAATACCTCAACTTTAACATCCACCTAAACAGTCAAAGTCATACAGACATGACTCATCAACGAATTAATACACCTACGCAACTTATAACGATAAAGTTTAATGAGTCTGCGAAACTTTTACGAACGTCCAATATGGAATAAGTAGATTCAGTCAGTTCAAATATATGACAAAAAAATATTTATGTGTCGACAGACTACATTTTAAAAGTTCATAAATATATTAAAAGTTTTGAGAAAAAAAAGCAGAAAATATATAAGCTACAATATTACTACAAAGTTTGTGAGGATGAATGGTTGTTTGTTTTTCCTCTTTCACGCAAAAACTACAAAACGAATTTTGAAGAAACTTTGTAGTAATATTGTAGCTTATATATTAAAATGACACACAGGCTAACTTTTTTGCTAGTAACCAGATTCACGCTAGCGAAGACACGGTCGGAAGTCTGTATTTAATATATCTTTATTCTTTCGTATCATTCAGAATCATTCATGAGATACCGCCTTAAGAGGAAACACCACGGCCGTTTTTCCATACAAACGTAGTCTCCTGTTTTCTCCTTGGATAATGCTAGTAGAGCAATCATTTTTTTCCAAAAGATGTATGGCCCCGATTGGCATGTCCCTATGTTTTCCTTTTTCTCATAAATTAAATATTAAAAAAGATATGAACCTTCAAATATCTCAAAAATTGGCCAGATTTTTCGCTGTGTTCAAACATCCAAAAAACAATTTTGGCTAGATTATTTAAAAAAACGAAAACATAGGAACACGGCCAAAGCCTTTCTTTAATTTAATATGAAAAGCTAGTTAAATCGATGAAGTTTTGGAGAAGGAATCAGGGGAATACGAAACGTTGATTTTGTGTACATTTAATAGGTATTTTTGGTCCAGCAGTAGCGTTGTCTCTATCGCGCTCTGCGGGGCCTCCCCCCGCAGAGCTTGAGGTTGCGCGACAGCAATAGATTTTACAAATACCTATTTTTCAATTCTCTCGACCGTAGTGTTTCCTCTCAAGAGAAAGCAAAAGAGGACGAAATAGCGATGTGGATTCATACAGACAGCATTGCCTAGTTTTTCCAGTTCTCGCATGCCCTAAGGTTAGCAGTAACCTTGGTTGCGATAACGGATACCCACTCAAGTAAATCCACGAGCAGGATAAAGTCAATAAATAAACCAGTCAACTGTTGTTGTATGCTGCAATATTCTATTTACAGAGTGTTTCACTTGAGTAAATACAGGATGTATAAAGACCGGTCATTATCTAGGGGCGTCATAGCGAGACCTATACCATGTTGACTCACCATGTTGAGCTTCAATCAAAACTTACTACAAGCCGCCAACAAAGATATGCCAATTTCTACCAACAGTCATGTGTCAGTTACCCTTGCAAGAGGCCGGCTGTCATACATTGGACAAACCAAGAGAAGCATAGGCATCCGACTTAAAGAATATATAGCTGACAGAAAACATAAACACTCAACAAAGTCTGCTGTGTGTGAACATGTGGAACAAGGACCCAACCACTACCTGTGATTTGATGAACCACAGATACTTGCAAAAGAACACCGTTTTCTTCCAAGGATGATACGTGAGGCTATTGAAATTAAAAAACACCCTAATTTCAATAGGTATATGTTTCAATAGGTTCATAAATTCAATAGGGAAGACGGTTGGAATGTTCCTCCAGCTTGGGACCCTGTCAGGGCCGGATTTAAGGGAGGGCAGGCGGGGCAATGGCCCCGGGGCCCCCACAAAAGGGGGCCTCCACAACAGAGATCAAACAAAATCGGCATTTGTTCACTTCAATCCGCAAAGACATTTATGCAATGAACTTGAAAATCGTAAATCCAAATTAATGTTTAAAAAATAATCGACATTATTACATTTTCATACCAAATAAATAAAATCAACTAGACAGAAATTGCCTATACCTTTTTTGTAATTTAGTCAAACACATATTTTTATACAATAAAATCACGAATCAATTTTCTGTAAACCATAGGTAATTTATTGGCGTAAGGATTGAAGTAAGTAGGTATATTTTCAAAAACAACAAAATAATCGCCAGGACGCGCAATGTTTAAAACGCTAAAAGATAATATATTAATAAATAATTGACTAACTATTTCATAATTACAACCAAACAAGAACTGCCACACGATTCTGTAAAAATGTCACAAGATTGAGTACATGGAGATAAGGCCGATGGAAGTCTCAATGAAGGTGACACAATTAAACCTTTAAAATCATGTAGTCACAATCAAGAGGAAGTGGATCAACTTAAAATAGTTGTTCTATATATATATATATATATATATATATATATATATATATATATATATATATATATATATATATATATATATCTATTCTTACCTTATTGCGGCCATACTGATGAAGCAACAGTAAATGCTTTAATATTTTTATTTTAGTTGACCATTAATTTATATCCTTGATTGGCGTGGACAATCGTTGTCGTGGATAATCGTACGTGCAACTATTCCGAGCTTAACTTTATAAACCAGATGACTGAGCGCTTTTCAGCGTTCACCATTTTTTGTTTTTGGGTAAAGCTCATTTTCATCTTAATGGGCTCGTACAAGCAAAATCTCTTTAAACTTCTCGACCCATTTTCCAATAAGTCGAGCGCTTGGTGTACCATTTAAGTGACGAATATTGCAGATTTTTCTACGCGCTACTGTCGCCTAATTACCGTTTTTGTACAACTCACGTACGCACAACGCACGGTCTGCTCCCGTGAAACGCTCCATAGAGACAAAATTTCCAAGAACCAGGCTCCCGATTGACACACCCCCCGCGCCGCTTGGAATAGTTGCGTTCACGCAATAAGCAAAATAAATGTGTAATTTATTTTGAGACACCCAGTACAAAACGATACAAGCTCATATTTTGCAGAAAAAAATAAGCATTTATCAGCGTATATACCATGCCGTGGTCACTCACTGAATTTAGTAGGAAAAGCAGCTGCTAACTCTTGTGCATCAGCAGTACAAGTTTATTCAGAATTTATATACGTTTTTTACACCAAGTACAAAAATCTATCACCAAGAGAAAAATTTAAAGCGACTGGTTTTAGCACAGTTATCGATCAACTTTGTGTTTCTCTCATAGAAAGATTGCAAGCATACGAAGCTGTTCGATTGAGATTTGGATTCCTCAATCGAACAGCTTTTCCTCAACTACTTAGACGAGACGGACGTCGCAAGTTTATATGCCGCTGCAGAGGAATTAGTTAAAGTTTACAAAGTCGATTTCGAATCTACACTTGGCAATGTGTTGGTACAATTTGTATCTTTAATAGACTTGTAATACAGGACTGTGAAAAAGACCAATCAAAGGAACTGTTGTACAATCGCATTCTTGAAAATCAGAATTGCCGAGCTACTTGCCCGAACATCGGAATTACATTAAGAATGTACTTGGTATTAGCGTTGTCCAACTGCACCGAATAGCGTTCGTTTTCAAAATGAAAATGATCAAGAATAGGCTCCGAACAACGATGCAACAAAAACGGGCTATCGAAACTAACCCTAAATAATAATGAAAGTGATTTACCCCGCGAGATAGACTTCAGCGAAATAATCGAACACGACACCATTAAAACAGTTATTTCGTTTTTAATCAATTGTATTTTTTATTTCCCAAAGTTTAATTTGCTGACAGTGTATTTTTTTAATAGTTTAACGGAAAAATTATACGGACAATAAATAGATGCCCCCACAGCTACATTGCCCCGGGGCCTCCAGACCTCTAAATCCGGTCCTGGACCCTGTCATAAGGCTAATGAAACCCAAGAAGGACAAAGTCACCAGAAGACCTAAGGACACTGTGAGCTCATTCTGCGTAAATAGTAACAAAAATGTTCGGGTACTTTGAGATAACTTATACATTCAAGAAATTAAGACAAAAATCACCTCAGTCTGCCCTGAACATGAATCCTGTAAAGAATTCGAAACGTCGGCTAGTAATAAATTAAAAATGTAGTTTCTAGATCATTCGGTTTAAATGTAATAACAAGTGAAACCAATATAACGCGATAAAATCCGTAGACTGTGGTTTAATTTCAATACTTACCACCTATTCTACCACATACACACGTCACCATCTAGTCCAAAACTAAGCAGAACTTTTACTATGGGTACTAGATAATTGTTAAACATACATAAATATACTTTTTTAATGTAAATATATACATAATATACATAGGAACACCCAGACCAAGACAAAAACATATTCATGCACACAAATGTTTGACTTGAGCGGGAATAGAACTCGCGACCTTCGGCGTAGCAGTCGCTTAAACTCTCGCTGCGCTAACGGTCGTCTAAAAAAATGTTGATCATTGTTTGAACCAATAAAAAAAAAATTTGAACCTACTCGGAAGTACGGAGTGGTATGGGGTCCATTACAAGCCTTACATCATCTCTACTGACATAGGCTATTTATTATACTATAATACACACACATCAGTACATGGGTGTAGTTGGAAAGGTTATGAAGTAGCGTGTCATTTACAGCATGCAGTATAATCTTACCTGCGACGTCACATGACCAATGGTAGCCTCATATTGGTAATTGAAATACTAGGCGAAACGCAAACAGTCATGCGAGTTTTTGGATGGTCATCATCATTTCGTATGGCATTCTTTGCGCTGGATCCTATATGACTTTTTGGATGGTACTATGTGACTGAAACATAAGTTTTACCTTGTAACTAGGTTTCTTCCATTTCAGAATGTACTTCAGTCTTAATAGACTAGCCATCTAAAAAAGTACAGACAGAAGTTATTTTCATATTAAAAATATTAACGCACGAAAAACATCTTCTCCCAAAATCCGGCCACATTATGCCGTCTTTAATATAAGCGATATTACTTTAAGACTTCAAAGGGGAATCTGAGTATTCGAGTTGGAGCAAAAAGCAACGTAAGATAGGCATAATCCGAGTTCCACTATCGCATTCACGAATCCATTTGGTTGATCTATGCGACAACGGCTGCTAACACAAATATGTTCTAGGTTTAACTTCAAAACAGACATAGATAGTAAGATATTATATATAACAGAGTTTTACGACTTCAAGCGTAGTGGTTTAAGTGATTGCTGCTGTCGTTTGGCACTGCGCTGAGTATTATGAGTTTGATTCTCACACAAGATAAATCTATGAGTGATCCAGAAATCGTTGTTTCTAGTTTGGTTGCTCTTTGTGTCCGTTAATTGAATGGTCGTTAATACATGATATTTTTCCTTCGCGGACGTAACGACGACCTACGACGTTTTTGACTGTCGGTTCCAATATTTGATCTGTCGATCAATGAATAGACAGGCCGTAATCAAACAAAACCAGTTTCACTTAAAGAAAACATTATTTTAGCGTTATCTCAGTTGCTTGCAAAACTTTCACTTGAGAGCCGGGTTCACATAATTCTTACTGGGGTACGCTTTCTAGCCTATGTTATGCGCAGCGTGCATTGGTTGGTACCTTCTGCATAGGAGTCTGTTGGTATCTCCACTAGGCTGTCGCTTACTAGCATAAAATACACGTGCTTATAGTCTAGGGTATGATCGCGAAAGCTTTTAAAATCCTATCTTCATCATCATCATCAGCCCTTTATACTGTCCCACTGCTGGGCACGGGCCTCTTCTCATTATGAGAAGGGTAAGGCCATAGTCTACCACGCTGGCCAAGTAGGGGTTGGCAGACTTCACATGTCTTTCGAGAACATTTTGGAGAACTCTCAGACATGCAGGTTTCCTCACGATGTTTTCCTTCACCGATTAGCAAGCGATAATTAACAATTTAATACTTTTAAAATTAGCGACGGAAATATTGACCGACCCAGTTGTATTTTTTGTCACAATATTAAGGTAAAACGCGTGTCGGATAATATAGCTGAAACAGTGTTTATTCACAATTACAGTAAAACGTACTACTTAAACAGTAGAAGAATTATGAATGGTAGGAAGGTGAGCGGTGAGGGTCTCAAGTGAGGCCGAGTATCCATCAAGGGAGGGTGGGGAAATCGTCCTATTTCAGCAGGCTGAGAGAATTTAGAAAATACTTATTTTCAAAGCGCCACTCAGTGATTTTCATCATCCTACTGGTATCCCGGTTACATTTAACACTGTAAAGACATAAAGACATATTTATTTCTGCATTTTGGTTGTTTACAACACTTATACATGTCAAAACCTTATTCTAGATGATGCCGGCTTTTCCTAGCTAAATGACTTCTTGAGAAGAAAAGCCGAAACAAACTCAGAGTCATTGTTTTTTTGTCACTTCAATTCCTTTAGTCTTTTCTTGATCTTTTAAAGTCCAGACAAAAAAAAGGGTTTAGTATGCAAGTACAATGCAGGAAATCATCTGACGCTTTTGACTGACTCGGCCCACTGATGGCCCGCATTCAACAGCAATCGTACGGCTCAACCTTGATTGAGGGAGCCAGCACGATCTGTATCACTATGCCTCCACGCCATCAGAAGGTGTATGCATAAGCATGTCAGCCTAAGCCATCAGACAGGTTGCCACAACTATTTGTTTATATGTTTAATAATGCCCACATCGTACTCACAACTTTACATGCTAATACATAGTAAAATACATGTTGTAAACAATATGTAAAATTATAAAAATTTAAACAATTAAATGGCATATATTTAAATTAAATGTCAGAAAATATTATTGAATGTCAATTTAAGAATGTCTAAAAAATAAAATAATAATATATTACTAAAGTAATTTTAAATGTCAAAAGAAAATAACAATGTCAAATCAAACAATGTCAAAACAAAATAAATAAAATTACAAATGTCAAATCAAAAATGTCAGAATGTAAAGATATAAGTACTACAAATGTAAATAAAAATATAATGTCACTAATTTCAAAATGTCAAAATTCATAATGTCAATTCATAATTTAATGTCAATTCATAATTTTTAAACTCAATTCCAGGCGTTTTTGTCTGCTAAATAATCTTTAACTGTGTAATAAGCTTTTGAACACAAGCTCTGTTTAATAAATATTTTGAATTTATTAATACTTAGTTCCTGAATATTGCCTGGAATTTTGTTGTAAAAACGTATGCTTTGACACTTGTATGAGTTACTTATTTTTTGTAGTCTAGTTGAAGGTAGAACAAGTTTGTTTTTGTTTCGTGTATTTAATTTATGAATGTCGCTGAATTTAGAAAACATATTTATATTTTTCCTGACATATAACAAGTTCTCATAAATGTATTGAGATGCGACAGTCATTATCTTAATTTCTTTAAATTTTTCCCTCAGTGAATGCCTTGAACCAAGACTGTAGATTGCACGAATAGCCCGCTTCTGCAGTACAAACACAGTTTGAATGTCAGCTGCGTTGCCCCATAATAAAATGCCATAGGGCATTATGCTGTGGAAATAACTAAAATATACTAATCTGGCCGTATCTATATCAGTTAACTGACGAATTTTATAAACCGCGTACGCTGCAGAGCTAAGTCTATTCGATAACTGACCTATATGTGGGCCCCACTGTAGCTTAGAATCTAAGGTTATGCCTAAGAATACGGTGTTATCTATAAGATCCAACTCTTCTCCATTCAAACATATGTTAGCTTTAACTTGTTTTACATTCGGTCTTGAAAGTTGTATACATTTTGTTTTTCTTTCATTTAACAGTAAATTGTTAGCAGTAAACCATTGAACTACTTTAGAGAGAGCGTTATTTACATCGTCATTATTTGATTGTTCTCGTCTAAGTTTAAAGATAAGTGATGTTTCATCAGCAAATAACACTATCTCTTCATTATTTTGCATAATATATGGCAAATCATTAATATATACAAGGAAAAGGAATGGACCAAGAATTGAACCTTGCGGCACTCCCATTGTGACCACTGAACCCATAGAAACTTTTCCATTTACCTCAACTCTCTGTATCCTATTACTCAAATATGATGTTAGGAGATCCAAAGCAGTGTTCTTAACTCCATAGTAATGTAATTTCCTGATCAATGTTTCATGAAAAACGCAATCAAAAGCCTTAGATAAGTCACAAAAGACTCCTAGAGCATCATGCGACTCCTCTTAGGCATCAAAAATTCTATCTAAAAGCTCAACTCCAGCATCGGTAGTTGAGCGACCCCTAGTAAAACCAAATTGTTTTTCATGTAACAGCTTATTGTTATTAAAATGAGTTTGAAGCTGGCCTAGAATTAATTTTTCAAAAATTTTACTAAACGTGGGTAGCACAGATATTGGCCTATAATTTGTGGGGTCAGATGTGCTACCTGATTTAAATAACGGAATTACTTTACTACTTTTCATTTGATCAGGAAACACACCACAGTCAATGCATCTATTGAAAATCATTGCCAGTTCAGGTGCTACTGTGTTGATTATGGATTTCGTAATCACAACAGAATTGCCCCAAAGATCACTAGTCTTCTTCAAATTAAGGGTATTAAAAGTTTTTACAATATCTTTGTCAGTGACATAACTAAATCTAAATTCAATTTTACACCTATTGAAATTTTTTTTTAATAGAGATTCGGCGTCATTGGGGGATGAGTTCAGGGATTTAGTGGTTGAGACTGGAATGTCTGTGAAGAAATTTTCAAATGCTGTGGCAACCTCAAAATCTGATTTTAATATCTTTTTATTTACTTGAAGCGTGTAATCGTTACTTTTAATCTTGACCCTTCCAGTCTCATTGTTTATAATATCCCACGTTGCTTTTATTTTATTGTCACTGTTATTAATTTTTGATTTTAAATAAAGTGTCTTAGCTTCACGACAAATCTTTTTAAATAACTTAGAATAATTTCTTACGTATTGACAAAATTTTTCATCATTTTTATTAATTACCTAGTTCATATAATTCGTAAAGCTTATTTCTACTTTTATAAATTCCAGTGGTTGCCCATTCACTGAAGGATGTAGTACCAGCAACTGAGATCCTCTTAGGGACAAAGATAGAACTGAATATAGTACAGTACATGTCAAAGAAAGAATTGTACAACTTATTGGGATCGTTATTATAGCATAAGTATGGTAGTGTACTTGTGAGTTTATCCTTAAGTCCCTCCAGACGACGCAAAGTTTTTGGCACCACACTCAATTCCTTTCTACCTACTTTTTTAGACTGCATAGCAAATGTTATAGATTGTCCACAATGATCTGATGTTAATTTGTTCATTATTTGCTTTCTAACTGGTACAATATCTGTAAATATATTGTCTATACAAGTAGATGTCGTGCAAGTTATCCTGGTGGGTTCCAAAAATAAGCATGCAAGATTATTTGACTTAAACAAATTCTTAATTTTGTGGCAATTCAGGAAATCATTCGAGTAAATTAATATTAAAATCGCCACCTACTATTATAGATTTATTTTGTTGGCACGGAAGCTTCCGTAACACATTATCCATGACACTTTCAAAGTTATCATAGAAGGACGATGGTGGCCTATACACACTCAACACAACAAGTTGGTCCAACTCCACACAGGCTATTTCAACTGTCCGTTCAGCAGAAAAACTAACAATGTCACTACGATTCTTAAATTTAAGCAGCTTGTTAACTAAAATCAACGATCCACCATGTATTGCATTTTGTCTGCTGAACGAACTACCAACTAGATGGTTATTAAAATTGCACATGAACTGGTGATCTTTAAGCCAATGTTCTGTTATATACAAAATATCAACGCATTCACAGTTCATGAACAACTCCACTTCTAAATCTTTATTTGACATACCTTGTATATTTTGATGTACCAGTTTCAATACTTGCGAATTTCTAAATGTATTACTAGTTGAATTGGGTTATTCGTACATACCAGCCCATTATTAATGAAAGTGTCATTGCAAGAGGTGTTCTCTATTGTCGAACTATTTAATTTAAATTAATAGAAATGTCAGACTGTGTAGCCAAAATATTGGCTGAATCATTATAAATGTCATTTTGTTGCTGTATAGGGGCAACACGTTTATTAGCCAAATTCTTGGCTGAAATGTCAATACAAAATGCTAGCGACTCAGCTAGTTGTCTTTTATAATAAGAATTCAGATAACAAGTATCTTGCGTCAAATGTAAAGCTTTACTAACATAATTGTTAGCGTCAAAAACATGAAATTGATCGTTATTGTATGACCAACTACACAAATTTATATTAAGACTATGTCTAATATTATTTTCTTTCTGTGGCAACCCTTTACTGAAGGGTAAAGTGAGCATAATAATTTGATTTAAATTTAATTCACATAATTTACTGTAATAATAGAATAAAAGTCTTTTATTTAAAGATCCTCTTTTACCAAGTAGAATCAATAAAGTTGTATCCTGGTCCAAATTGAAGTTTATAATTTTATCTAAAATAGCAATGGAACTTAACCCAGGCAAACAGTAGTTCATCACTAACCCATCACTATATGTGTTTGCCAACAACTGACCCATACCTTTTCCAATCTCGTCACTAAATATTATCACTTTATTTTTATTTTGTAATATAGTTTTACTGTCTAGTTTGTTATTTTTTAATTTATTTATAGTGTGTTTAATATTTGATTTTGTATTGTTTATAGAACTATTTAGCAAAACCGGGTTACATGTTGACAATGAGCAAGCTGGCGAGTGTTGGAGGTTGAACGGGATGTCATTGTTCAATGGTATTGAGCATTCGTTACTATTTGATGCCACCAACTCATTCATTGCCAATATGTACTCTTTCATTTGTAGTTCAGAGCTTTTATATTTATTTGTCATTGATACTAATTTGTCACTAAGATTATTTAATTCTACCTGCAAATTATTTATTTCTAATTTATGTTTCAAATTATTTTGGTGATATTTCTGTGAGTAATTTTTTAATTTTTCAAGAGCAATTAATCTTTCCCTATTTAGCTTAACATTTTTTATGAAAAACTTTTGTCTGTGAACTAATTTTTGTGTCTTTTTTATGAATTTGTTTATTTTAACATATTTCTTAATTCTATTCCTACTACCCCTAATCAATTTTATTGAATTATTTGATTCTTTGCACACTGAGAGACTATTTGGAAGTGATACTTTAAAATGATTTATATCAGTAATCATGCTTGGAGCATGAACCACCAGCTCATCGAACAGACTTTGATTTGCCGTCGTAGTGATCTGATCTTGTGTGAATTCTAGATGACTTATTCTACTGTTTGCCTCGTGTAACTGTTTGTCTAAGAACTGTATACGGTCAAGGGCTTGTTCATACTGCAAACTACACTCGGCAAACCCGTCTACAATGAGCTGGAGTCCATCCCGAGCACTCATGGCATCAGAGAATTGATTATGTAGCTGAGCCATTTCACATTTTAAGCTTTTATTTTTTTCCAGTAAGTTCAACATTTCTTTCTCATTATCTTCTCTTTCCTCTATCAGTTTGTTACACAACTCCTTAGAGGTCTTTAATTCAATTAAAGCCAGTTGGAGTTTAGACTCTTCCTGGTGAGCCAAAGCTTTACGAGTCATAATCATAGTGAACAGAGAGAAATGCACGTAGTTCAAAGAAAGTAAAGGCGAAGATTGTAATAGTAGTAATAGTAGGGTTTATAGCTAAATATAGATATGTATGCTAATGGATTTTAACCAAATAATTAAATATTTCATATTTATAGTTTAAACACCTGCCACAATCATTTCTGCACCACCCGAAGGTTGACTGGCAGAAAATGCTATTTAGCATTAAGTCCGCCTTTTGCATTGTAATTGCAGGAAGTGTTAATAAATAAATAAAATTATTGTAAGAAAGAACAGCTGATCTCGTCCAAAGTTGTGTAACCAACTAACAAGATTTAGGTTATGTTTTTTTTATTTTTACTATTTATAGGTGGTTATTTAGGAACTTGATAGCACTTTTTATTTGGAAATATACTAATTAACACTATTTTATACGTATAAGTTGATTTTAAATAGTAGTTACAATGTTATACCTGTTTGAAAAATGACAATGCAAATTTAGCCGGTAGATTGGTTGTCAAAAAAGAAATCACAATAAACTCACCTTATTTTCACAGAAAACACTAATACGTTTATAGATTATTACAAATAACACATTTATTAAGGAATTAACTTGTTATTAGCTTTAATTATTCGATTATTTTATATTTTTACTTGTAAAAAATACGGGACAAGGTCGGATCAGCTGTTAGCCTTAGTGTTGCCACAGAGCGAAAAAAGTCATTTTGGAGTCTGTGATCTGATTATTAGTGTGACCAGATTTTTCATAATATTAGCTTTTCCACAGAGTGTGTCTCTGATCTCCGTAAAGGGGTAGCGATATTTTATGGCTGAGACCACTATATTCATGGTTACTTTTCAAAACGTCTGTCTAAGATTTTCATTAAATTAAAACGTAATTCAATCAAATTAAATTCTTCTATTCGTAGATGTTTTTCCACCTGCCACTGCTCCGTTACTCAGCTCACATCTCTTGAGTAACCAGCTTCACGTTTTCAGACTAAACAAAACTTACTAGCATAACTTACTGTTATGTTACTTCCGAACGTACGTATCTTTATTGGTTATGTTAGGAACTGTTTGAACGAAAGTGGTATTATTTGTATCTTTGTGGTAAAGCTTGCCGCTATATTGTGTTTTTTGCATGTATTATAGGCTTGAAGCTTCTAAGTATGCCGGAAATTAAATATTGCAATAAAAGTTTATCTCCGTTTTGTTTTGAGTTTTGTGATTTTGTTAAGAAGGCTAGAATAAAAAAAAGTGCCACTCAATTTTTCGCAAGAAAACCTAGAATAATAATATTAGTACATTGCTAAGAATGCTACTATCATGGTTATTTCGATCTAATGGAAATTTGGAATGGAAGAATGGAGTACATACATAATATCATCTGCATTATGGACTCCGTAGAGTAGATGCTACAAACCCGGTTGTAGCATATTATGAACTCTAAGAGTAATTATTTTGTTGTTTTAATTACTGCATTGTACTGAACAAGGTAATTGAATTTTAAAGAAGATGTGAAACCTAAAATTGACTACTTGATGAACGCAACCAACACCGCGCGCAATAACTAAATTGCTATAATTTTAATATAAGTAAACCAAAAAAAATCTAAGCAACTGCCACAATAACTACAAGAATCTTATTTCATTTGTATAATATATCAACTAAAATACATACGCTAGATAAACCGAAAATATGTCTATCCTCGTCAATTGGAGTAAAATATTTGTAACTCAATTTTACGTATGAGCAGTTTTACCAAAACTGGCATCATACCAAAATTCATTGGGAGAACACAAATACAAAATATGAGGAAAATAACGCCTTTGCTTGGTCATTCATGAAAATCCTTGAATCGCAACATTAGATTTTAATCATTATAATGTGGCACGCTAAGCCAACTTCATATCTAAGATGATGACACATTTTTCTAATCGGGATCGTCCTCTATATTATAAGCTTTAATAAATATATATTTTTGTTGTACGAGCGTGAGGTCAATCGTAAGTTTCAGGCCTCTTCTAAAATTAAAATGTATATTATTTTTAATAAACTGGCATGAAAATATCGCAGGATAACTATGGACATAATGTACGTCAGTACCTACCCTAGATTTGAAACAATCCGTTGATTGTTTCAAATCTCTCTAGGAAGATCCCTTTAGAACGTCATACCTCAAAAAGAAAAACGGAACCCCTGTAGGATTAGTTTTTGTCGATCAGTCCTTTCGTCCGTCTTTCTATCTGTCAGCCTGTTGTTATCTTTTGTAGTCCTGTGAATCAAAGACAGCTAGATCTGTCAGTGGCATCGTCTAATCTAGACGATACGAACACGAATTTGGAGTTTGTTTATCTAGATTAACAAGAAAGAAAGAAACCTTTTCTACGACACAGCTAGTGGAAAAATAGGGAAACGGAAAAGATAACGATAGGCCATTTATTAAAATTTAAAAAGAATCTTACAAGAAAAATATTCTTCCAGGTATCTTGAAAATATTATGTCCTGTTACTAGAACAAAATACAAAGGCATACCATTGACGTCACTGATAAATATACACATTGCCGCCGTGACAGAGACGGCGCCAAAATGTCTAATGATAGGCAGGGGAGACAAATTTAGCAAGTCGCATCCCCGTAGGAATGACAGAAATGGACCAATGTCAATGTTAAAAGTGTACGTAGGCTTAACACATTGCTGTAATACATTTTACCATAGGAATATAGCGATATTTGGCAAGGCTATTATTTCAAGGTTATTGTGTAAAATGTTGTGTAGAATATACTTTTGCTTTTTCTGCGATAAATTGTCTATGTTTGCACTAATGTATTGATGGACATTGTATTTTCGTTCAAGAAAACATATATTATCCATGTTACGAAACTATAAGAATAATATTTGAGTTGATTGTATAACTTGCTGCTAAAATGGGTGGTGTAAATGGAAAACGTCCTAAAATACAACCCTAAAACAAACCTGGGGAGGTCAGCCTATCTAACTATTACGGTTAATGCTTATTAAGTTAATCCTTGAATATTTATATATTGTCTAGAGTTGCCGTAGGCAGGCAGGAAATTGTTCAGAGTGCGCAGTGGAAGTTGTTGGTACATCTAACTAACCACGACAGGCAAAAGATCTAAACAGTATTACTGCGACTGCACAGTGATGAGTTCAAAGTACATGCAAGTAACTTACCAAATTTTCACTGATGTTCTTGAGTGGACCTATAAGATTAACTCATAATTTTGGCCAAACTAACAAGCAAATCGTTATGAATACCACAACTCGAAGTCCAGTTCGGCGTCCTTCTTCAGACCACGATGCACGTTGGCGGATTCACAGTTTTACAATGTTCAATATGTTACAAATGTTCAATAGTTCACAAGTTTGACTTTTATCACAATTTACCGATGCCGGTTATAGATAAAAAAAGCGACATTCAAACGGGTTCCAAATCTAATATCACAAAAAACACGAGACTACAAGATACAGCGTGGACCAGAAAACCTTTTTTCACGGGAAACGACAAAGAACGAATGGAATGACAGTTCATAGTGTGACCATAGTCAAAATTTACAATAGACTAAACAAAACGTTACTAAACCGATATTATCGATTTAGCTTATCATAAAAACTATTTCTATTTCAAACATATATTGTTAAAAAAAGGAGTGAAAATTAACGCCACTTTTCAATCAAATGTTAAAAACTTTATTGAGAAAAGCAATATCAGATCAAACTACTAGTGATCAAACTTCAAAAAACCAATATATCCAAATAAACATTTCAACATCTCTATCTATGGTAAGTAGGACAGTTTTTTGTACAAAATAAAAAGAAATATATCAGTAAGTTAATAGGCACAATCGCTTGAAAAACACGGGCCTTCTCGGCAATGCCCCAAGGCTTTCACTCTTAAACTTTTGAAATCATGTGGGCGGATTTTATTAAACTGAAAGTTCTCCTAATGAGCAGTTTGGAAATTTTCTACCGATCTAATTTTAAGTTAAGCAGTTTAAGTTTTGCTGAGTACTGATTTATGCCTGTTTTGACTTGAAGTTGAGGAAGTTTCTGCTTGTGATTAAAGGAATTTCGGTTTCTTGCGTTATAGGGAGTTACTTAATTGGGAAAAGCATTTTGGAACTTATTTTTAGAAAGGCGTTAATACTGTTACACTTTGAATTTATTGAAGGCACTAAGAGCCTTAAACTCATAAGTACTCGAAGGATAATATGTTATAATCCCACCACTTTCCAATATTGTGCACCGATCCAATAACTAATTTATAAATTTTAAATGGCAAGACCCGCACTAGACATAAATCTTCCGGAGGACTTTACAGAACATAGAATCAAAGAAGAAAACACCCAGACTATAAAAAAAAGATTGTGGACCACACAAAGTATGGGGATCGCGTCCACAACGGCAGCGAAAGATTGCGTAAAGTTATATTCTTATTATTTCAAAATAACAATAAGTCCTACCTACAACAGCAGCCCTAAAACACCGAATATTTATCAACTAATCCATACAAGTTAATAATTTAATAAAAAAGCAATTTAATTAGCGCTACCACAGCTTCAAACTATTTCGCTTGAAATCTAAAATTACATTTGACATTGAGATTTTGTACAATGCCTCCTGTGGCCCGAGGCAAACCTTGTACGTTTGCTTCATGAAAACTTATACCGTTGAAACTAGACAAGTTTAAGACAAATAAACTAAAAGTGGTTGTACACAATACAATACGTTATATATAATAATATAATTATTTATAACGAAAAAATTATGAAATAAATTTGAAATGTTTTTTTTAGCTGCTTTGTATCAGTAAGTTACTTACTTGTACGTTTGCGTCATGGAAACTCATACCGTTAAAACTAAACAAGTTTAAGACAGATAAACTAAAGGTGATTGTACACAATTTGAAATGGTTTTTTTTGGCTGCTTTGTATCAGTAAGTTACTTATTTTTGTTTTCCAAATGACTAAATCAGATACTTGGGAATCTAGTTTTGAAAAATAAAAAAATATTTAATGCTTTTTATTTATGTTTTTGCTTCAGGTAAGTTCTGCCATGTATAATTACATAAATAAAGAAATAGATTATAATGAAATGGTTTACAAGAAAGGAACTATGAAATTGGACCCATCTAGCAAAAGTCGGTGCTATCGGATACTTCACCTAGACAACATTTTCTCTATTATATATAAGTATAACCTTGACATTCCGTATTCTTCATCCGTCACCACAGGGACAGCATAAACATAGTACCACAAAAACAATATACTACAAATTACACTACACCAAATACACTATGAGATTATACTACCATCATCATACAGCATTTCATTATCAAGCTGGACAGACGGTTTGTTAAACGGTTTGATGGCGACTTTTCCGTCTTTTCGAATAATACTGTTACGCCATCTATCGGTGAATGGGGGTACTAAAAGAGATTGAATGTATCGGTGGTTTAAAGGTAATTCAGCTACTCTGTACTAGATGGCGATTGCTGTATCGAGCATCGGACTGTTCGCGATTATTCGACAGTTTTGTGGAAGTATCTAGAATACGCTAGTGATGTTATCCGGCCAGTATAAATAGAGCGGGAGCGAACGGACCGCACACAGTTCAATTGAATACGGAAAGCGATCAAGATCAAGCGAAGGGAAATAAGTCGGAAGTGTTTAGTGTTGTTCTAGTGGTGTGAATAGTGTGTTTTATTAGTGTTGTGAAAATAAGTGTGTGTATCTAGTGTTATTGTGTTAGTGAATAAAGTGCAGTTTTTCTGGCATAGTGTGTATAATTTATCGTCGAACCCCAGCTCGTAACAAATTGGTGTCAGAAGAAAGGGATAAATTATGCCGGTTATGCCGAAGGAAGAAACTGAAGATGTGCGTACCAGGAACCAGCGCCAGCAAGACCTGGACCAGAGACGCTTCGGAGACGTTCCTTCTCCATCGTCTGGTGGATCAGGCGACTCCGCGGCTGCAGAGGAGCCTGCAAGCGCACACTCCATGGCGGTGCCCGACATCGCGGCTCTGATGGCGTTCATGCAGGAGCAGGCCCGCCGTCAAGAGGAGCAGGCTCGCCGTCAGGAGGAGCAGGCTCGCCGTCAAGAGGAGCACGCGCGCCGCCTAGAGGAACAGCTGCAGCGCGACAAGGAGGAGCAGGCCCGCCGTTTGGAGGCACAGCTGGTGGTGATGAAAGACCTCAGCGCCGCTGTAGGGAAGGACCTGAAGGTGGTAAAGGAGGAGCTCCAGCAGCACGAGGCTCGTATCAGCGACGTGGAGAAGCTCGTACACGACCAGCTTGAGACTCGCGTCGCCTCTATAGAGAAGCGTGTACACGACCATCACGACACCTGTGTCGCTGAAGTGGAGAGGAGATTGCGTGGGCTCGGGTCCTATGACGTTACACCTGCAGCTGTGGCGCCCTCGCCTCGTTGGTTTAAGGTTCCACCATTTGATGGCTCATCATCGTGGTCTGCATACAAGGTCCAGTTTGAGGCCGTTATGCGAACGAATGGGTGGAACAAAGAACAGGCCTTCACCGCCCTAACCTTGGGCCTTCGTGATCAGGCCTTGACGGTGTTGGAGGTGCTTGGGCAAGACGTCTCCTATGAAAAGCTAATGGAGGCGCTGGAGGCGAGATACGGTGACGCACACCTAGAACATGTGTATCGTGCTCAGCTGAAGGACAGGGCACAACGCAACGGAGAAACTCTGCAGCAATGGGCTTTAGAGGTGGAAAGGCTGGTCAGGAAGGCATACCAATCGTCGCCTGCGCTTATTGACGAGAACCTCGTACAAGCGTTTACGGATGGGGTCCGGGACCTGGAAGTTAGAGCAGCGGTAAGACTTGGACACTTCAAGTCCCTGAAGGAAGCCTTAGCCTACGCTCTGGAGGTGGAAGCAGCGCGTCACGAGGATCGAACTTACCGTATCAGGGAAGTTGTTTCTTCACCTCGGTGCTACAACTGTGGGGAAAGAGGCCATATCCACTTGAGCTGCCCAAAGCGTAAGCGGCACGTTGATACCCTTTCTCCACCAAAGGGGTTACCTGACGTACCTGTCTGGCGGCAAGAGCAACGTAGCGCAGATGCTCTGACAAGTAGGGCTTACCCCGACCAACGCAAACACTGTGCAAGACAGGAAGCGAAGCCGGCAGCGCTAGTGAGAATGTTGAAGACGGATCTGAGCGACGGATGGAAAGAAGCTTTGCAGCGTGCTCAGCAAGAAGACAAGGACGTACAGCCGATTCTCAAATGGAAGAAATCAGGCGCTCCTAGGCCCAAATGGAGTGATATCGCAGCAATGAGCCCTGTCACCAAAGGTTATTGGGCACAGTGGGAAGGCTTGGTTGTCCAGGATGGAGTTCTGGGCCGCAAATGGGAAAACGCTCGAGGTAACCAATGCCATCTGCAAATGGTAGTGCCCAAGACTAAGGTGCCGGAAGTACTACGGGTCTATCACAATGGTGCTTCGGGAGGTCACATGGGTGTTAAGAAGACGCTTACTAAGGTCCGAGAGCGGTTTTATTGGCTCCACTGTCGGAATGACGTCGAGGATTGGTGCCGCAAATGCACAAGTTGTGCGGCTGTGAAGGGGCCACATAATCGTAGCAGAGGTGCATTCAAGGTGTGCAATGTAGAAGCTCCATGGGGGTCGGGACGGCGGATGTCTGGGAGGATGAGGACTCGCTGCGACCGGAGGGCGAACAACAAGGGCTTCGATGAGGGGTCATTGGTGTGGCCTCATGGCCCAGTACGAAGCAAAGGCAAATCGCCTAAGTTACAAGCCAGATGGGACGGGCCATATGGCATAATTACCAGGATGAACGACGTTACCTATCGAATCCAGAAGGGGTCGCGAGGTGCACCGAAGATAGTTCATGTGGACCGGTTGGCTCGTTACTATGGGTCCAACGATGTTCGAGACGAACACGTTTAAGAGGTGGGCAGTGTTACGCCATCTATCGGTGAATGGGGGTACTAAAAGAGATTGAATGTATCGGTGGTTTAAAGGTAATTCAGCTACTCTGTACTAGATGGCGATTGCTGTATCGAGCATCGGACTGTTCGCGATTATTCGACAGTTTTGTGGAAGTATCTAGAATACGTTAGTGATGTTATCCGGCCAGTATAAATAGAGCGGGAGCGAACGGACCGCACACAGTTCAATTGAATACGGAAAGCGATCACGATCAAGCGAAGGGAAATAAGTCGGAAGTGTTTAGTGTTGTTCTAGTGGTGTGAATAGTGTATTTTATTAGTGTTGTGAAAATAAGTGTGTGTATCTAGTGTTATTGTGTTAGTGAATAAAGTGCAGTTTTTCTGGCATAGTGTGTATAATTTATCGTCGAACCCCAGCTCGTAACAATACTGTACGCTCCGTGTATTTTACTTAATGGCCTCTTAAGACACGGAATGGGGTAGAGTCACTTTTTATTCATAATCCTTTACTACACAGATACTTTTCTACCTTTCATCTCATATTTACACTAACTTTGGATTTACTGAACTTGTCTCATACTAGGAACCAGCAAAACAAACAGAGTAGGTACCATAAAAGCAATTGAACTGCACGCAAATTCGCACCAAAACTATCTTACATAAAGCATTCAAATAAGCTGGGAAGGGAAACCTTTTCCGTTGAGTTATACCAACGTATTCTAACCAGACAAGACTCTATTAACATATTAATAAGGCTGCGAATACAAAAACAATATCTTCGGAGCTCACGACAGATATCTATAAAAGATGATTTATTACTTTACGTTTGGTATCATACAAAATAATTTAGCGGGTCTTAATCGCGTTTACTTAACTTATTTAAGGTATAAATACCTATTTGTTTCCGACGTTTCGCTCGTCTTGCACCGAGCTTGGTCGCGGAGAGATTGATGAGAGCTCAGCGCCGTCTTGTGGAAGTGCGGTTTTCGGCACCTACCCTCACTTGGTCTTTATTTAAGTTCGCAATGTCGGTACTCCGACACACTACACTAATGACGTCTACACACTGTTGAGATTTATCTCTGCGGCGGTGTTTACATTTGCTGATGACTGGATTCCAAGTAGCCGATAACCTATATCCATCCTCCCGGTTGAAATTGTTATATTTCTTGATTTCTACCGCTTCACGTACTATCCTGGAGTAATAGTGACGATCGGTGGATAAGACTTGTGGTTGATGCAGTTCTATCCAGTGGTTTGGTCCAGACTCCAACAAATGCACAGCTATCGCCGACTTATTAATATGTCGGTTCTTTACAGCTGCGATATGTTCTTTTACTCTTTCAGCGATTGTACGCTTAGTCTGCCCGATATATGAACTACCACAGCTGCAATCGACTTTGTAGACGCCAGGTGTTTGGAAAGGAATGACATCCTTTGGGGTACGCAGATAGTGTGCTATCTTAGAGAGCGGACTGTATACAGTCTTGATGGAGTATTTCTTGAGTACTGTTCCAACTTTGTCCATCACTCCCTTTAGATACGGCATGTAAGCGGGCACTCTGCTTACTTCAGGTTTACGCTCGTTCCTCTTCCGACGGAGTATGTTTTTCTTGTATCCGTTGCGCCTAAGTACCTCCCGAACATGTGACAGCTCACTATTCAATTGTTCAGGGTCACATAGGTCATACGCTCTGTTCACTAACGAGGACACAACGAAATCCAAGTGCCGCGGATGGTGGTGCGAGTTCGCGTTGAGATACCTGTCGGTGTGTGTCGGTTTCCTATACACAGTGTGTCCAAGGGTACCATTATCTCTCACTGTCACTTTAATGTCGAGAAAGGGTAACGATCCGTCTACCTCCATTTCGAAAGTGAATCGGATGTTCGGATGTATGGAGTTCAATTTGTCTGCTGTGGTAATTAATACTGTGGTAATGAATACTTGTGATTATGACAGTAAGATAAGGAATATGTTAAGTGACACATTAGCATAAAAGGCTGTGTCATATAACCCGACCGCCAGAGTGACAAAACGCATTCGAGCTTTAATTAGGGACCATAAAAGCTTATTTACGGAAGAGGTATTTGAACGGTTACATAAACCTCACATTGTGCAGCCTAAGATGTACGGATTACCTAAAGTACATAAGACTAACGTACCTTTGCGACCGATTGTGAGTCAAATAAATTCACCTACATATGGTATGGCGAAACACATAAGCAAGGTACTACAACCGTTAGTAGGCAAGACGCACTCTTTCGTAAAGGACTCTCGCCACTTTATTGAAATCATCAAGAGCATGAAAAGGGAACCGGACGAGGTGATGGTGAGTTTTGATGTCGAGTCACTATTCACCAATGTTCCTATTCAAGATTGCCTTGACGTCGTAGAGAGAAAATTAAGGGAAAACGGTCTGTCTAACGAATACATCGTTCTACTTAGGAATTGCTTGGATGGAAACTACTTCCTTTGTCGTGGACAACATTACCTCCAGATCGATGGAGTGGCTATGGGTAGCCCTATAGCACCGGTGATGGCCACAATCTGGATGGAGCACTTTGAGGAATCCATAGACATGCAGGCGTCAAATGTGAAACTATGGAAAAGGTATGTCGACGATATCTTCAACATCATGTAGGGCAACAAGCAGGACGTAGAACAATTCGCAGACAAATTGAACTCCATACATCCGAACATCCGATTCACTTTCGAAATGGAGGTAGACGGATCGTTACCCTTTCTCGACATTAAAGTGACAGTGAGAGATAATGGTACCCTTGGACACACTGTGTATAGGAAACCGACACACACCGACAGGTATCTCAACGCGAACTCGCACCACCATCCGCGGCACTTGGATTTCGTTGTGTCCTCGTTAGTGAACAGAGCGTATGACCTATGTGACCCTGAACAATTGAATAGTGAGCTGTCACATGTTCGGGAGGTACTTAGGCGCAACGGATACAAGAAAAACATACTCCGTCGGAAGAGGAACGAGCGTAAACCTGAAGTAAGCAGAGTGCCCGCTTACATGCCGTATCTAAAGGGAGTGACGGACAAAGTTGGAACAGTACTCAAGAAATACTCCATCAAGACTGTATACAGTCCGCTCTCTAAGATAGCACACTATCTGCGTACCCCAAAGGATGTCATTCCTCTCCAAACACCTGGCGTCTACAAAGTCGATTGCAGCTGTGGTAGTTCATATATCGGGCAGACTAAGCGTACAATCGCTGAAAGAGTAAAAGAACATATCGCAGCTGTAAAGAACCGACATATTAATAAGTCGGCGATAGCTGAGCATTTGTTGGAGTCTGGACCAAACCACTGGATAGAACTGCATCAACCACAAGTCTTATCCACCGATCGTCACTATTACTCCAGGATAGTACGTGAAGCGGTAGAAATCAAGAAATATAACAATTTCAACCGGGAGGATGGATATAGGTTATCGGCTACTTGGAATCCAGTCATCAGCAAATGTAAACACCGCCGCAGTGATAAATCTCAACAGTGTGTAGACGTCATTAGTGTAGTGTGTCGGAGTACCGACATTGCGAACATAAATAAAGACCAAGTGAGGGTAGGTGCCGAAAACCGCACTTCCACAAGACGGCGCTGAGCTCTCATCAGTCTCTCCGCGACCAAGCTCGGTGCAAGACGAGCGAAACGTCGGAAACAAATAGGTATTTATACCTTAAATAAGTTAAGTAAACGCGATTAAGACCCGCTAAATTATTTTGTATGATGTATACAAATCGCGAATGTTTAAAATCGATTATTACGTTTGGTATACGACCTTACAAAGGTTGTTTCGTACAGACTTCCAAACTAGCAGTGCAAGGTCGGAGAAACTGAAGATTTTATGGAAATATTAGACGGTTTCCAGATGAAAAGAGCTAAAATGTCCTTATTTTGTTTTTTTTTTCGTGTATCAGATTGTAAGGTCATTGACCCTCCGGGATCGAAGCTATCAAAAAGCTCAATATCAGAAGTGGTGAAGATCCAAAAGCCTTTGGGACAGGTAGTTTCCAGAGTGACGGCCACGTAACTTACAACTTGACATGGCTAAGGCTCCCGCAAGTTGGGCCGACGATCTATTTAATATCGCGGGAAGCGAATTTAATGCGGGTAGCTCAAGATCAATCTAGTGTAGAGACATACATATCTAAGCTGCTATGATGACACTAAAAGACCGATGTTATCAAAGGACAATGGCAGATCTCCATACATCAAAATGTCTGAAATTAAATTGAAGCTAACAGTAATAAAAAATATATCAAAAAATTTGGCGTAAGTAACAGAGTCTATAAATGATTCTATTTTCACTCAGGAAAGGTGGAAAAAGAAGATATCGTTGTTTGAATTTTTAGTTAAGAATGAACAATGTAGGTAAAAGGAAAGTTATAGTATGAAAGTTAAACAATGTAGGTAGGTAGGTTTGAATTATCAAATGACATATGTCAGATTGACATCAAAACGCGGCAGTATTTTGTAGCATCTAACTGTCACAGCCAAAGACAAAAGCGGAGCTGCACATTTTAAATCGATTTTATGTGAAATCGATACAACTTTAAAACGATGCTGTGACGTTTTTATTCGATTTAAACGTTGTTATGCTTCAAAAATATTAGCTTATTGGTATAATGTTGATTAAATAACTGCATTTTAAACTAAACCAACTCTATAAAGGTCGATCGTATCGATTACTTATTTAATAATCGATACGGATATAGCACTCACGTCTATTCCTGTCACACCATTGTCTATGGCAACAATCAAATAATAAAGTATTTGTAATCAATTGGAATGCTTTTTATCGTCATAAAATACTCCAGCTTTAACGAGACAAAGTGAAAACATTAAAAATCGTAGAAAAATAAAACAATTTGTTTTGTTAATATGAAGTTTAAGGTCGCCACAATAAACTCAGACCAAATTCTGCCATTGTCCTTTTCGTGAGATAACTTAAAACTTTCTTGTCGTCGAGTGCTATTTACATTTTGTTTATCATCTTACTAGGTTTAATTTAAACATGTTTTTATCCAATTCTAAAGCAGTTTCAAATAATACGAAGAAGCTATCCACATAATAGATTGTACCAAAATTTTATTTGGAAAACGCTCGAGAATATTATCGCACATACTAACAATGATTGACGAAACTACCAGTTTCGGTAAAATTAAGAGAAAATATGACTTGAAATATTACTTCGTTTAGCCTTTTAGAAGGAGTTTAGACTAGAAAGTAGGACCCCAGATTAAAACTGGGATAACGCTAAGAGGATGATGATGATGATGATGATGGCCTTTTAGAAGTCTCTTATTTTTATCCAGGTAGCTAATATAACATCATCGACGTTATAAGTAAATGTTTAGGCGAATATTACATTATACTTCGAGAAGACCTAACTTTGATCTTTCAAGTATTTAGGGAAAATGAAACGTATAAAATCAGCGACACTTACTTTTAAAATTTGCGACGGAAATATTGACCGACCAAGTTGTCCAGTATATTTTTGTCACAATATTAAGGTAAACCGCGTGTCGGATAATATAGCTGAAGCAGTGTTTATTCACAATTAAAGTAAAACGTACTACTTAAACAGTAGAAGAATTATGAATGGTAGGAAGGTGAGCGGTGAGGGTCTCAAGTGAGGCTGAATATCCATCAAGGGAGTGTGGGGAAATTGTCCTATTTCAGCAGGCTGAGAGAATTTAGAATAGAAAATACGAAGAAGCTATCCACATAATAGATTGTACCAAAATTTTATTTGGAAAACGCTCGAGAATATTATCGCATATACTAACAATGATTGACGAAACTACCAGTTTCGGTAAAATTAAGAGAAAATATGACTTGAAATATTACTTCGTTTAGCCTTTTAGAAGGAGTTTAGACTAGAAAGTAGGACCCCAGATTAAAACTGGGATAACGCTAAGAGGATGATGATGATGATGATGATGGCCTTTTAGAAGTCTCTTATTTTTATGCAGGTAGCTAATATAACATCATCGACGTTATAAGTAAATGTTTAGGCGAATATTACATTATACTTCGAGAAGACCTAACTTTGATCTTTCAAGTATTTAGGGAAAATGAAACGTATAAAATCAGCGACACTTACTTTTAAAATTTGCGACGGAAATATTGACCGACCAAGTTGTCCAGTATATTTTTGTCACAATATTAAGGTAAACCGCGTGTCGGATAATATAGCTGAAGCAGTGTTTATTCACAATTAAAGTAAAACGTACTACTTAAACAGTAGAAGAATTATGAATGGTAGGAAGGTGAGCGGTGAGGGTCTCAAGTGAGGCTGAGTATCCATCAAGGGAGTGTGGGGAAATCGTCCTATTTCAGCAGGCTGAGAGAATTTAGAATAGAAAATACGAAGAAGCTATCCACATAATAGATTGTACCAAAATTTTATTTGGAAAACGCTCGAGAATATTATCGCATATACTAACAATGATTGACGAAACTACCAGTTTCGGTAAAATTAAGAGAAAATATGACTTGAAATATTACTTCGTTTAGCCTTTTAGAAGGAGTTTAGACTAGAAAGTAGGACCCCAGATTAAAACTGTGATAACGCTAAGAGGATGATGATGATGATGATGATGGCCTTTTAGAAGTCTCTTATTTTTATCTAGGTAGCTAATATAACATCATCGACGTTATAAGTAAATATTTAGGCGAATATTACATTATACTTCGAGAAGACCTAACTTTGATCTTTCAAGTATTTAGGGAAAATGAAACGTATAAAATCTGCGACACTTACTTTTAAAATTTGCGACGGAAATGTTGACCGACCAAGTTGTCCAGTATATTTTTGTCACAATATTAAGGTAAACCGCGTGTCGGATAATATAGCTGAAGCAGTGTTTATTCACAATTACAGTAAAACGTACTACTTAAACAGTAGAAGAATTATGAATGGTAGGAAGGTGAGCGGTGAGGGTCTCAAGTGAGGCTGAGTATCCATCAAGGGAGTGTGGGGAAATCGTCCTATTTCAGCAGGCTGAGAGAATTTAGAATAGAAAATACGAAGAAGCTATCCACATAATAGATTGTACCAAATTTTTATTTGGAAAACGCTCGAGAATATTATCGCGTATACTAACAATGATTGACGAAACTACCAGTTTCGGTAAAATTAAGAAAAAATATGACTTGAATTATTACTTCGTTTAGCCTTTTAGAAGGAGTTTAGACTAGAAAGCGGACCCCAGATTGAAACTGGGATAACGCTAAGAGGATGATGATGATGATGGCCTTTTAGAAGTCTCTTATTTTTATCCAGGTAGCTAATATAACATCGTCGACGTTATAAGTAAATGTTTAGGCGAATATTACATTATACTTCGAGAAGACCTGACTTTGATCTTTCAAGTATTTAGGGAAAATGAAACGTATAAAATCTGCGACACTTACTTTCAAGCGACGGAAATATTGACCGACCAAGTTGTCCAGTATATTTTGTCACAATATTAAGGTAAAACGCGTGGCGGATAATATAGCTGAAGCAGTGTTTATTCACAATTACAGTAAAACGTACTACTTAAACAGTAGAAGAATTATGAATGGTAGGAAGGTGAGCGGTGAGGGTCTCAAGTGAGGCTGAGTATCCATCAAGGGAGTGTGGGGAAATCGTCCTATTTCAGCAGGCTGAGAGAATTTAGAAAATACTTATTTTCAAAGCGCCACTCAGTGATTTTCATCATCCTACTGGCATCCCGGTTACATCTAAGTGCTTGGCCACAGTAGCGCGAGTAGCCCGCGCGCGGGCCGCGCGCGTCTTCATGTGTCCGTAGCGGCGCGTTTGCGGGTGCGGTGTACAGTGTTTGCCAAATTTTGTATTGTGACGGATCGCGGCTAGATTAATATGAGTTTTCAGTTAGATGACGTTAACACTCACCATAGTAACACTCTGTCAATTGTTCGCCAAATTCGCAGCTAACTGATAACAAGGCTATAGCCGTGCGGATAATACAACCGCCTCATGGTCTGAGGACGTGGGTTCAAATCACATTCATAACTATTATTATGAGAATTTTGGCTTTTATGACATTTGGAAATGTATATGAATATTTGGCAAATATTAAACAAATTTTTTTGGATAAACATTGGTAAATTCTAGTAACTTCAGGAACGAATGGAAGAGTTAAAAAGAAATATGTGGTAATGTAAAGAAATAAAACAAATTAGAATGTATATTATGTACTTTTTAAGTTCATCATTATATAATACTAGCTTTTGCCCTCGGCTTTGTGCGCGTTGAAGTCGGGGTAACATAAATTTACTTTCAGTCTCAAGTAGTGTGAGAGTCCTGATTAGTCTAATGAGTTCAAAAACTCTATAGAGTATAAAGTAATACGATCAGTATCCATGACATCATCTACCATTATACAACGTGTAACGGAAATAACGCACATCCTCAGACACCCCAATTAGAAAAACTTGTTATAATCATAATGCATGCATTGAAATATTTTTTTTATTAGCCTAAACATTGTTTTTTATCGAAAGTATTAACTTGATTATAAGTAAAATGCGTGGTCACTACAAACCTGCGCACGCACACAATCACACGAAACGTTTGCTGTGGTAAACAAATGACAGCGAAATACGATACGGTCTATCATTTTTTAACATCGTTAGTGGCTATTGTGGCTATCTTAATTTAATCATAATAATCATACCTAGTTAGCATAATTGATACATTCGAAATTAAAGTAAAAGGGTATCAATGAGAGAATTAAAGGAGAACGGCGTGTTTAAAGTTGTGAATCATAATTTTTTTACAATAATAGAATAACCAAATGACTCACAGGCTTATTGTCACTTGTTCGGCGTCCTCTTTTTAAAATGCTGACATCAGGTGTCCACCACCTGGCTTAAATATTCCTTTAGTTCACACACACAATGTTTCTTTTCACTGTTTCAAAAGCAGCTGATATCTTATTTTAACTCCCCGGCACTTGTTGTCTCGTCACAATCAACTAGTGGTTTAATAGGTATGTCCCCATAAAGCAAAATTAAGTCTAGGAGCGTCAAGTCAGGCGAACTAGGAGGCTACTGGACAGAACCGCCGCGATCGATCCAGCGCTCCTTGTATTCGACTTCACGACGATCTCGAACGTTCTACGTAAAATGCGCGGGGCACCATCATGTTGATAATACACATTTTGTAAATAAACAAGTAAACTTGTTAAACATTTTTTTTCACTACACTCACAGAGAATCCAGGTAGATGACTAATTTTATTTATCTAAGCGCAACAATAGCCTCCCGGCCGGTGCTGTACTGTACCTACCAGCACAGGCGACCGACGCGACGGTGACAAGTGAGACACATTACGTCTCGCTCTTTCCCGCTGTTAATACGTAAGCGAAAGAAAGATGATAGATATTTTGGTGGTCAATTGTGTGTTATTGTCTTGTACCGACTGTTATGTTGTATTAATGTGTGCGTTCCTGTACGTGGAACCACTAAACAAATGTATTTAAAAAGAAGCCGTTCTACGTTGACTTAAGGTTTATTTTCGTATATTTCGACTTTTCAAAGCAACGAGTGACTATAATTTACGTAATTTTAATTATTTTAGGATTAAAAAAAAATTATACAAGGTTATATAGCGGGTCCTACTCGCGATAAATCTTATATTTAAGGCATAAATACCTCGGTTTTTTGCCAACGTTTCGGCTGACTTGCTTCAGCCGTGGTCGCGGCGGGACTGGTGAGCTCAGCGCCGTCCTTGTGTTATGCGGGTTTTGGCACCTACCCTCACTGGATTTTTATTTTTGTTTTTAACCGCACTGTCGGTACCTCGACACACTACACTAATGACGTCTATACACTGAAATACTTGTGTTTTTTGATTTCAAAAAACACAAGAATTTCAACCGGGAGGATGGATTTAGATTATCAACAACTTGGAATCCAGTCATCAATAAGTGTAAACACCGCCGTAATGATACAGCTCAACAGTGTATAGACGTCATTAGTGTAGTGTGTCGAGGTACCGACAGTGCGGTTAAAAACAAAAATAAAAATCCAGTGAGGGTAGGTGCCAAAACCCGCACAACACAAGGACGGCGCTGAGCTCACCAGTCCCGCCGCGACCACGGCTGAAGCAAGTCAGCCGAAACGTTGGCAAAAAACCGAGGTATTTATGCCTTAAATATAAGATTTATCGCGAGTAAGACCCGCTATATAACCTTGTATAATGTATACTAATCGCGAAAGTTTAAAATCGTTTAAAAAAAAAATGTTATTAAAAATGTCAGAAATGGATTCAGTAGCCGATTCTGAACAAAGTACTTTCAGGATGTGCATTAAACTTGTTACATGTTGTATATGCCTAATATACAGGTTGTAAAAAGACCCTTAACGAAAACTGAAATCCCATGTTGTACCAATCACTACGAAAATTTTTTACTTCGGCACCATACCTGGGAAATTACTGGTTCAGGAGATATTGAGGCTCAAAGTTAGTATGGATTTTTTCTAATTAGGTACAAAATGGATGCATTTAGCCCGCCAATATGTTCTTTCGATGCCCTATGACCCCATGGATAAGTAGGTATTTCGAGCATTGCACGCGCGTGCTTTTAATTACGGTTTAAAAAATGTGAAAACGAATACGAAAAAATGACTTGGCATGATGTCCACAACAAGTAGACTTCGGCTTGGTGATGGGTCTTGTGACACCCTGTATATCTATAAACACTTTCGTATTTATAATATAAGTAGAGAAAATCGTTTCAGCCGTTTAAGCGTAGTCTATAATTATTAGTTTATATGCGCGAATAATGTTATCACCGTACACGATATGACAATATGTATGATGTGACTACTGACACAGTAGTCTGACAGATGTACTATATTATGTAGATAGCACATGCGCAGCACTCAACTTACAGCACATGTGTTCTTACTTCCAAGAGGTAAATTTGTGCCGCAGGTACAAACTTCTACCTTCCCTAAAATCCCTCCTAGTTTAATTTTGCAAGTTATGGTAGCCTATGTCCGTCTCCATACTCATAATATCATTGCTCATAAAAGTTTGAGATCCGCACGCTCCGCATTGTTTCCCGCTTGCCGCCCGCGTATTCACTGCGGACACTTGTATGAAAGTCCTATGGTTTGAGTTGCCCGCGTGCTCCCCGCGTTACACAGTCCGCGCCACTCGCCGCGCCCGCTCTCCCACTATAGACACTTCGATAGAGTTCCATATGTTTGAGATTCCCGCGTCGCGCCCGCACCCGCGCCCGCCTTTCACTGTGGCCGAGCACTGACACTCATTTTGGAGTCTGTGATCTGATTATTAGTGTGACCAGATTTTTCATAATATTAGCTTTTCCACAGAGTGTGTCTCTGATCTCCGTAAAGGAGTAGCAATATTTTATGGCTGAGACCAGTATATTCATGGTGACTTTTCATAACGTCTGTCTAAGATCTTCATTAAATTAAAACGTAACTCAATCAAATTAAATTCTTCTATTCGTAGATGTTTTTCCACCCGCCACTGCTCCGTTACTCCGCTCACATCTCTTGATTAACCAGCCTCACGTTTTCAGACTAAACAAAACTTACTAGGATAACTTACTGTTATGTTACATCCGAACGTACGTATCTTTATTGGTTATGTTAAGAACTGTTTGAACGAAAGTGGTATTATTTGTATCTTTGTGGTAAAGCTTGCCGCTATATTGTGTTTTTTGCACGTATTATAGGCTTGAAACTTCTAAATATGCCAGATATTTAATATTGAAATAAAAGTTTATCTCCGTTTTGTTTTGAGTTTTGTAATTTTGTTAAGAAGGCTAGAATTTAAAAAAGTGCCACTCAATTTTTCGCAAGAAAACCTAGAATAATAATATAAGTACATTGCTAAGAATACTACTATCATGGTTATATCGATCTAATAGAAATTTGGAATGGAAGAATGGAGTAGGTACATACATAATGTCTTCTGCATTATGGACTCCGTAGAGTAGATGCTACAAACCCGGTTGTAGTATATTGTGAACTCTAAGAGTCATTATTTTGTTGTTTTAATTACTAAATTGAACTTAACTAGGTAATTGAATTTTAAAGAAGATGTTAAACCTAAAATTGACTACTTGATGAACGCAACCAACACAGCGCGCAATAACTAAATTGCTATAATTTTAATATAAATAAACCAAAAAAAAATCTAAGCAACTGCCACAATAACTACAAGAATCTTATTTCATTTGTATAATATATCAACTAAAATACATACGCTAGAGAAACCGAAAATATGTCTATCCTCGTCAATTGGAGTAAAATATTTGTAACTCAATTTTACGTATGAGCAGTTTTACCAAAACTGGCATCATACCAAAATTCTTTGGGAGAACACAAATACAAAATATGAGGAAAATAACGCCTTTGCTAGGTCATTCATAAAAATCCTTGAATCGCAACATTAGATTTTAATCATTATAATGTGGCACGCTAAGCCAACATCATATCTAAGATGATGGGACCATAACACATTTTTCTAATCGGTATCGTCCTGTATATTATAAGCTTTAATAAATATATATTTTTGTTGTACGAGCGTGAGGTCAATCGTAAGTTTCAGGCCTCTTCTAAAATTAAAATGTATATTATTTTTAATAAACTGGTATGAAAATATCGCAGGATAACTATGGATATAATGTACGTCAGTACCTACCCTAGATTTGAAACAATCCGTTGATTGTTTCAAATCTCTCTAGGAAGATCCCTTTAGAATGTCATACCTCAAAAAGAAAAACGGAACCCCTGTAGTTTTTGTCGATCAGTCCTTTCGTCCGTCTTTCTATCTGTCAGCCTGTTGTTATCTTTTGTAGTGTGAATCAAAGACAGCTAGATCAGTCAGTGGCATCGTCTAATCTAGACGATACCAACACGAGTTTGGAGTTTGTTTATCTAGATTAACAAGAAAGAAAGAAACCTTTTCTACGACACAGCTAGTGGAAAAATAGGGAAACGGAAAAGATAACGATAGGCCATTTATTAAAATTTAAAAAGAATCTTACAAGAATAATATTCTTCCAGGTATCTTGAAAATATTATGTCCTGTTACTAGAACAAAATACAAAGGCATACCATTGACGTCACTGATAAATATACACATTGCCGCTGTGACCAAGACGGCGCCGAAATGTCTAATGATAGGCAGGGGAGATACATTTAGCAAGTCGCATCCCCGTAGGAATGACAGAAATGGACCAATGTCAATGTTAAAAGTGTACGTAGGCTTAACACATTGCTGTAATACATTTTACCATAGGAATATAGCGATATTTGGCAAGGCTATTATTTCAAGGTTATTGTGTAAAATGTTGTGTAGAATATACTTTTGCTTTTTCTGCGATAAATTGTCTATGTTTGCACTAATGTATTGATGGACATTGTATTTTCGTTCAAGAAAACATATATTGTCCATGTTACGAAACTATAAGAATAATATTTAAGTTGATTGTATAACTTGCTGCTAAAATGGATGGTGTTAATGGAAAACGTCCTAAAATACGACCCTAAAACAAAGCTGGGGAGGTCAGCCTATCTAACTATTAAGGTTAATGCAAAAGTAAGTTAATCCTTAAATATTTATATATTGTTAAAAAATGGAATGAAAATTAAAGCCACTCTTCAATCAAATGTTGAAAACTTTAATGAGTAAAGCAATATCAGATTTCAAACTACTAGTGAACAAATTTCGAAAAACCAATATATCCAAATATACATTTCAACATCTCTATCTATGGTAAGTAGGACACTGTTTTGTACAAAATAAAAAGAAATATATCAGTAAGTTAATAGGCACAATCGCTTGAAAAACACGGGCCTTCTCGGCAATGCCCCAAGGCTTTCACTCTTAAAGTTTGAAATCATGTGGGCGGATTTTATTAAACTGAAAGTTCTCCTAATGAGCAGTTTGGAAATTTTCTACGAATCTAATTTTAAGTTAAGCAGTTTAAGTTTTGCTTAGTAATGATTTATGCCTGTTTTGATTTGAAGTTGAGGAAGTTTCTGCTTGTGATTAAAGGAATTTCGGTTTCTTGCGTTATAGGGAGTTACTTAATTGGGAAAAGCATTTTGGAACTTATTTTTAGAAAGGCGTTAATACTGTTACACTTTGAATTTATTGAAGGCACTAAGAGCCTTAAACTCATAAGTACTCGAAGGATAATATGTTATAATCCCACCGCGTTCCAATATTGTGCACCGATCCAATAACTAATTTATAAATTTTAAATGGCAAGACCCGCACTAGACATAAATCTTCCGGAGGACTTTACAGAACATTCAATCAACAGACTCAAATAAGAAAACACCCAGACTATAAAAAAAAGATTGTGGACCACACAAAGTATGGGGATCGCGTCCACAACGGCAGCGAAAGATTGCGTAAAGTTATATTCTTATTATTTCAAAATAACAATAAGTCCTACCTACAACAGCAGCCCTAAAACACCAAATATTTATCAACTAATCCATACAAGTTAATAATTTAATAAAAAAGCAATTTAATTAGCGCTCCCACGGCTTCAAACTATTTCGCTTGAAATCTAAAATTACATTTGACATTGAGATTTTGTACAATGCCTCCTGCGGTCCGAGGCAAACCTTGTACGTTTGCTTCATGAAAACTCATACCGTTGAAACTAGACAAGTTTAAGACAAATAAACTAAAAGTGGTTGTACACAATATTAATAATAATATAATTATTTATTACGAAAAAAATATGAAATAATTTTGAAATGTTTTTTTAGCTGCTTTGTATCAGTAAGTTACTTACTTGTACGTTTGCGTCATGGAAACTCATACCGTTAAAACTAGACAAGTTTAAGACAGAAAAACTAAAGGTGATTGTACACAATATTAATAATAATATAATTATTAATTACGAAAGTAATTATAAAATAAATTTGAAATGTTTTTTTTATTAGCTGCTTTGTATCAGTAAGTTACTTATTTTTGTTTTCCAAAGGACAAAATCAGATACTTGGGAATCTAGTTAAAAACAAAAAAATATTTAATGATTTTTATGTACGTTTTTGCTTCATCTAAGTTCTGTTATGTATAATTACATAAATAAAGAAATAGATGTGGGAACGGAACGTAAGTGTGAGTGAGAGGGCAGACGGATGCGAGAGGGAAGGAGATAGACGACCAAGATGGCGTAGATAGCTATAAGGTGTAAGACGTAGCAGGATTATATTTTTTGAAAAATAAATGTATATTACAGTGTTTTTCTTTTTATTCTGAGCCCCATATCCCACAAAGTTAAGGGCTCGTCCGGGATATACTATCCTCAGAGTATCTACAGTATCTATGGAAATACGGTTACGACGAGAGTCACCGGTGAGCGGCGGCGTGACTAACCTTTTGCAAGACGGCACGAGGTAACAAAGACGATAAAGAAGTAACGACGCAATTCGTAGATCATTGCGATCAACGATGGCAGAAGACGGCAGCAGCGCTAAAAAAGATGAAGCTAGCACGAGTTCGGTGGTGGCGTCAGCGGCCGCCATGTTGAACAGCTTCGATGGAAGCATTTCACAATTTAACGGTGAAGATAAATCATATTCATCGACGAAGTGGGCCCAAGATATAGACGATAACGCGGCAATATTCAGATGGACAGCAAAGCAAAAGTTGGTGATCGCGCGCAGGACTTTGTGAGGCACGGCGGGCTTGTGGCTGAAGTCTGAAAAGGTATTTAAAACATATGAAAATTAGAAAAATGCTCTGCAAAAGGAATTTCCGGAGGCGCTGAATTCCAAAGAAATGCACGAAATGATGGCTGCAAGAAAGAAACGAAGAGATGAGACCTACTACCAGTATATGCTCATTATGAAGGAGTACGGGAAAAGGGCCAAATTCCCGGACTATGTAGCCATACAGTATATCATCGACGGCATTGAGGATCGGCCCGAGAACAAAGCTATATTGTACGGCGTGACTACATATAGCGTGCTCAAGGAAAAGTTGGCAATATACGAGAAGATGAAGGAGGACAAGCGGAAAGCGGCGCGTCCGGAACCTGTAAAAAGGGGAGAAGCATTGTCGGGTTCATCCAAAAGTCGTTGCTACAATTGTGGAGAAACCAGTCATATATCTTCACAATGTGCAAACGGCATCAAGTGTTTCCGGTGCAATGGGTGCGGCCATATTGGGACAAAATGTCCTCTGATTGGCGGCAGCTCCAAGTCGGTAAAGCAGGCATCGAATCAGACGCAAATTCATGCGGCTGAAGTGGCAATGTCAGTTGTTGGAAACGTCATCGGGTCGTCACTGTCAGTGTTGTCAAATCATCAAAATGTAAACAAAGGCTCTCAAAGCGTTACTTTCGGTAAACCAGTGAAAACCGTGTTAGTGGCAGAAAATTACTATTCCCGTGCGTGGATAGACTCCGGTAGACGTAAATCTAATCTCAGTGGAACTTTGCACTAAATTATTCAACGTAGAATGCAATGTTGGCGGTCTTACGTTGATAGGTCTAGGTCGTTCACACGTGCAATCACTAGGAAAGATAACATGAGTCACAAGATAGTCATGAGTTTTTGAAGAGTGTGACAGTGTTGATGAATGAAGGCAGTGTGTCTATCTTTAGAGATGAGGGTAAGTGGTTAGCTAACATAAATTGCATTTCAGGTGAATTTGAAACATTGCTCGAACATGTGCATGACCCACTAGTGAAGCGGGAAGCGTACCGATGCATAGAAGCTTATAATCCTGTTCAAGTTAAGGAGGCACCTGTGGAGTTAAAGATTGTATTGAAAGAAGATATGCCAGTGGCGCAGCGGCCTAGAAGATTATCGATTGTAGAGCAGGGTATTCTAGAAAAACAAATAGATGAATGGTTAAGACATAACATCAAGGGTAAGTTTTTCTGAATACTCTAGCCCATTGGTACTAGTGAAGAAGAAAGATGGCACAACCCGTGTGTGTGTGGACTATAGGCAGCTTAATGCTAAAATTGTCAAGGATGAATATCCTCTTCCAGTTATCGATGACATGATCGATAAACTATCACAGGCTAAGATCATCAGCGTTCTTGACCTCAAAAATCGTTTTTCCATTTGAGGGTCAGCGAGGATTCTATACGGGGATACTTCATTTGTCGCCCATCATAGTCCGTGGGAATTTCTACGAGCACCATTTGGGCTCTTGGTTAGTCCTAAGTACTTTATGAGATTTGTCTCAACAATTTTCAGAGATCTACTAGCCCAGAAAACTATGATGATTTTCATTGGTGATATTATTATTCCAGCAGACAGTGAAATCCAGGCTTTGCAGAGGCTGAAGCAGGTTTTGGAAATAGCTGAACAGTATGGGCTTAGAATCAATTGGAAGAAGGCTAAGCTTATACAGACTGAGATTGAGTACTTGGGCCATATCATCAAGGATGGTGAAGTACAACCAACAACAGAAAAGACGGATGCAGTTATTAAATTTCCAGAGCCTAAAACACGTAAGCATTTGAGAAGTTTTCTTAGATTAACTTCTTACTTTAGGAAGTACATAGAGCATTACGCTGTCATAGCAAGTCCACTTAATGATTTGATGAAAGAAAATGTGGACTTTGTGTTTGGTAAAGAGCAGCAAGAGGCTTTCTCTACACTAAAAAATAGGTTAAAATCTGCCCCAGTGCTCAAAATATTTTATTCTAATTTAAAAAGTGAATTGCATACAGACGCTTCAAGTATAGCCATAGCTGCTGTTTTAATGCAGTATCACCCTGATAGTGAACTTCATCCCGTTCATTATATGAGTCGTAGGACGACTGAGGTGCAACGACGATATTCAAGTTACGAATTGGAAGCTTTAGCTATAATTGAAGGCATTAAAAAGTTTCGTCATTACTTACATGGCAACCATTTCAAATTAGTAACTGATTGTAAAGCTTTTCAGAAAACTCTAATGAAGAAAGACCTGACACCAAAAGTAGCAAGGTGGGTGCTTATGTTGAATGATTATGACTTCGAGGTTGAGCATAGAGCTGGTGCAAAGTTGAGACATGCTGATGCCCTCAGCTGGAATCCGTATGTAGCTACAATAACCACCATGCATGAAGAGATGAGGCAAGCTCAGGATTGTGATGATGGTCTCAAGGCAATTAAAGATATACTTAAGGAGAAGTCTTATCATCAAGATTACCTTATTGATGGAGACATATTATATAAAGGATCAAACAAATTGCTTGTTGTTCCCAAAGCTATGGAGAAAGATATCATAACAAGAATTCATGGGAAAGGTTATTTCTCTAGAAACAAAATGAAATTAATTTTTCAAGATTATTATATAAAAGATTTGCATAAAACGTTAGATGATTTTGTGGTTGCTTGCATACCATGTTTACTGGCTACTAAGAAGGCAGGAAAGAAGGAGGGATTTTTGAATCCTATAGAAAAGGAAAGTATCTCTCTAGATACATTGCACTTGGATCATGTGGATCCATTGACTGAAACCAAGAAGTTATACAACTATATTCTTACTATGATTGATGCTTTTACCAAGTGTGTGTGGTTATTCCCTACAAAGAGAACATCAAGTGCCGAGACACTGAACAAGTTAAGCGGACATCAGCAAACATTTGGAAATCCAAGGAGAATTGTCACCGATAGAGGGACTGCATTGACAAGCAATGAATTCCAAGACTACTAGTAGTAATGAGGAAGGTATTCAACATGTTACCATTACCACAGGCATTCCTAGAGGGAATGGACAAGTCGAGAGAGTCCATGGGATAATTATTCCCTTAATGACTAAGCTTTGCATAGAAGATACAGGAGTGTGGTATAAACAGGTTAGTAGAGTACAAAGAGCTTTGAATAGTACTTACCAAAGGAGTATTGATACTACCCCTATAACTTGTTAATTGGTACCAAGATGAGATGCAAACAGGATGTTGAAATTTTGGAATTACTGCAGGAAGAAACTGCCAGACAGTTAGAAAAGAGTAGAGAAGAGTCCCGTTTAAAGGCGAAAGAACAAATATTGGCTATACAGGAAGAAAACAGAATATATTTTGATAGAAAAAGAAAAGAAAGCCAAAAGTATGAAATAGGAAACTTGGTGGCTATAAAGAGGACTCAGTTTGGATCAGGACTCAAAATATAACCCAAATATTTAGGGCCTTATAGAATTACAAAAATTTGTTTGAATGATCGCTATGATGTGGAGAAGGCGGACAGTTCAACTGAAGGTCCGAATCGCACCTCTAGCTCAGCTGATAAAATGAAGAGGTTGCCAGGGGGATAACATGTTTAGGTGAGTATGATGTTGGTATGCTGATGATGAATGTATGGGATAGTATGAAAGAATAGGTTAGTATTATAAGTTCAAAATTGTAAACCTTAAGTAAGGTATCACTACTGTTAGTAATAAGTTACTATAATTTGGTTAGTATAACTAAAAATTGTTTGTGATTTCGTACGTAAAATCCGTTTAGTTAAGGTGTTGTTACTGTACTGTAAGATTAGCTCATTGTACCTTGTAACTTTCATCATCAGCCTTTAACAGGCCACTGCTGGACTAGGCCTCTCCTTTGAAAGGAGGAATTGGCCTACTATACCACGCTGGCCAAACGGGTTGGTATAGGGTTTGTATCAAGTTTTCCTTCTCTTACAGTGCTGTTCTCTGCATACTATGGTCCCTCTGTCGGCTCTTACGACACCCATGGGATGATATGGGGTGGTGACAATCCGTATTCTTAATCCGTCACCACACAACACAAAAAACTTTAGTACTAAGTAAAATATTGTAAGTATGTATTTGAGTGATGGATGTCTGAGGACAGACAGATGAGCAGGACGGCTGAATGTGGAAACAGAACGTAAGTATGAGTGAGAGGGCAGACGGATGAGAGAGACGTTGGAAGGAGATAGACGACCAAGATGGCGGAGATAGCTATAGGGTGTAAGACGTTGCAGGAGTATTTTTTTGAAAAATAAAAGTATATTATAGTATTTCTGTTTTTACTCTGAGGCCCATATCCCACATAGATTATAATAAAATGGTTTACATGAAAGAAACTATGAAATTAAACCCATCTAGCAACAGTTGGCGCTATCGGATACTTCACCTAGACAACATTTTCTCAATTATATATAAGTATAACCTTGTTATTAATACGCGGTAAGCCCGAAAATTGTCTCAAAGAAAACTATAAAGGCCCATCCCATAATCGAGAAAAAGAAAAAAAATATTTAATTAATAGTAGGATGTAATCAGTAAGTAGTTAGTAGTTTTAAATATTAGTTATAAACATTTTGTTGCAACAAAGCGCTTTGTTTACTTCCTGATATAATCGTTTCAATAATAAAAATATCCTTAGCTGATTATTCATTTTACCCGTTTGCATCTGCAAGGAGGAAAAGCACAATATTTTATACAGCTTTCAAACAGCTGTTTTGGAGAATTTATGGTGCTCTTAATAAATTGCAGGTGACGTGTAAGGAGTTATTGCAAGTGTCGTCATCTATCATTTGAGACTGAAACTGCCGATTTCCATTGAAATGGTTTCCTTGTTACGTTTTCGGAAGGCCGTTAATGCGTCAGTTTACATTAATTGCTTCGATTACTTCAATCTCAAGTATGTTTACTTCCATAAAAACTTTATATTCTCCTTCTTTTAATTATCGCACGCCCCTTGCCTTGGAAGACATGGTATGTAGTCGGTCCGGGCTGTCATGAATATCTATGACACTTTTTTGGTAGTCAGAACCTCTGAATAAACCGACACAAATACAATGGCATATCGCTATCCGTTTGATTGCAGAGATCAGACTGGCAGTCGCTCTGTGTTAAAGCTAATATTCAGTTAAATTCGGCTAGACTAGTAAGCGGATTACCGGTTGAAAATATATATACGGATACCTAACGCTAGAAAGTCGATGACTACAAAACTGCCTATGAATGAATTAAATATACTAAACGTTAATCACAATTTTAAAGAACGAGCACTACTACATAAAAATGCCTGCTCAAGAAGTAGAACTGTTATGAAAAGAAATAGAAAAATCTAATAGGGTCTATTTTCCATCGCCAAGTTTGTTAACGTCTTAATTTACAATGTATGTATGACCTGGTTTGTTTATGAAGTTCTTTAATAATATAAAAATTAAAAATATGAAAAGAAAATCTTTTTTGAAGGCAGATGACTAGTTTAGTTAACGGATAAAACAGGCTGAATCATATCGCATCATATCTTGTGTCTAAACAACAAAGAAATATTTGGAACAGGTTAGAAAACTAATTCCACAACTAATATACACCATTCCAAGACAAAAATGCATAAATTTTAAGCTTTATTAGTCCCAAGTTTTACCACAAAATCTGATAAAAAATGAAAGTAACAAACGACTTTATAATAATTGATCCTAAGTGTAACTTTCCGAGACTCAAAACTTTCCAGTTATGCCTAAGTTTCCGAACATGAAAAATATTTTCTTCAAAAAGAATTCGGTAGCTTCCATATTATGCGAAGTTTCTTTATTCTCTAATTAAGAAATGAAATAAATTGCGGTAGGTAGACGATTTCTAGGGATTAATTACAAGTTTACTGACTTTTCGGTCGTTGAACTATTATTAAAACGTCTTCGAAATATTTTAATATCCTAGAACTTGAAATAAAAATGCTGTGTCCGCATTGAACCTATTACTGTTAAAATGAAGCAATGGCTAGTTTTATGTTGATGTATATGATATGATCATATATATAAAAATATATCCTATAGTTTTATTTATATGTCGGTACATTTTATGGAAACTAATAAAATCTGACCCTCTGCTTGCTACGGATTGTTTTACGTTAAATAAATATACCATAGGTCTATAACCGTATAAACAGGAAGTCAATCTTGTATATAAAACAGAAGATGTAGATAGGGTACCTGCAATCCATATATTTTACGATTTACGGCTCGGCCACAACTTTAGCGAAGAGAGACGAAAAGTGCGAGAATGATACGCCATATCCGTAGCACACTCATACTGATATGTGTCCCATAAAGTAGCTCAATAACTATTGATAGTAAATGCGTTGCTTAAAACCAGTGCGAGTAAACAGTTCATGTAAAAAAAGAATGTGAGATTACATATTTATTTTGTTCTCCAAGATACTATAACAATTAAAATACTTAGTATGTAGGTGTGTGTCAGTCACAGTTATGGCTGAAAGAGGAAAAGGAGGCCAATGAAAGAATAGTTGGGCAGTGAGACGATAAAAGCAATAGGTAAACACGATTATTAGATGATGATCGACAGAAAAATATAGAAGCGTAGGACATGCTTTACCGACTCCAAATAAATTACACTTGTAATTATAATTGTACCTATCGTTTGTTTTCGCGGCACCGACAAGGTCATGGCTAACCCGGTAGGTATTTTTAGGTAGGTTCTGATAAAATTGGAAGTGTATGAAGCAAATATTTTATTACCCAACTGTGCGAAGCAGGGGGCTTGATGGCCGAGATTTAAGATCGACGATGTCTTCGCTATACTGTTTCAATAAGTGATTTTTATAACCGATACTATCGGACTTTGGGTAAAGATGGTAACGGTTTTTTGATATTAATTTATTAATGTAGTAGAACTATTTAGGCGTTGTGTTTATATAATACCGTTACATGTTAATTACCTATTAAAAGACTTTACAGTAAAACCAATGTGTGAAATCGGGCTTTTTTTGACTAATCTAAGCAATTTCATCATCAAATAAAAAAGAGCCCGTGGATTGCAGTTAGACGGTTTATAAAATGCGTTAAATTTTACCATGATGTAAAAACTGAAATGACTTTTCAAGCCTAGCCAACATGCTACTGCTAAAACAACCGAATACCATATCTCGCATACAGGAACCAAATCAGAACCCCGAAAGAATAAACATTAAAATAAAAATTACACAAGCACTTTAAATCCGGCTCGATGGGACCAATTAAAAAGCGATAGTTAACTTTTAATAAAAGAAAACATAATATTTTCACGAAACGTTATATAAAATATATTTTAATGTACTTCCGGAAACGATTCTCATAAACATAGCATTGGTAGTTGTTGTGAAAGAATAAACAGATGAACTTTAAAGTTGAATGGACCGATAAAATATGTATGTTTGAAAAATTCAACTATAAAATTCGGACAGATTTTATATTGCTGTCGAATAAAATGTTTGTTTTATAATTGCATGTATCAAAAGAGTTTGTATTAAGTGATGCATTAGAATGCTTCATCATCATCAGTCTTGTATAAACTTTTCTCACTATTGGAAGGGTAACGGTATAGATCATGATGCTTCATTCGTTTTGGCAGACTCCCCATGTCTTTGGAGAACACGGAAACTTGCATGTCTGAACATGCAAGTTCCCTTACAAAGAAATCTTGCTGTCAACATACTGCCTCGCAAACGCAGAGGGTACCAGAATTGCACCCAAATCGTGCACCGCCAACTTATGTGCATAAGAATATTATTAACTAATCTTTGACAGTCGCTAAATTTTTGGGTATACTAACTCCGATCCAAGCCTAAGGCCGCACTTGCAGTTAGAATCACGCGGTTTTCAACAGCGTCAATTTGTAACAACATTTTAATACAAACAATTATGTTTGCGGTGATAATTATGAAAAATCTTGTATTTTTGATAACGCTAGTAGCCTGTAACATATACATACATATAATTACTAGCTGACCCGGCAAACGTTGTTTTTTTTTTTTTGAAAAATAGATGTTGGCCGATTCTCATAGATACCGGATAAGCACAAAAAATTTCATCAAAATCGGTCAAGCCGTTTCGGAGGAGTATGGGAACGAAAACTGTGACACGAGAATTTTATATATTAGATGAATTCCACTGTTATTTGAAAATAATCGAACACGATTGCTCGTGGCGACACACTCTAAGGAAGAGTCTATTATTCAACTGGATTAAGGGGAAGACAGATATTTCAAACGGTTATGCCGGTTTAAGATTCGCAGTTTCGTTTATGTCTACGAAAATAAATACGATTAAGGGGAGGACAAACATTTCAAACGGTAGAAGATTCACAGTTTCATTAATGTCTTTGCAAAAATTACATTTTTACCCATTATTTTTTATTTTCTGACAATTTCCGACATAATTACCGACTTTGTGGCGCACCATTTTTGTACGGCACTGCGCGCTGTCTTATTATTTTTCATGGATCTATCGATGGTAAAAATGCCGTACAAAAATATAATAATATGACCAAAATGTACTCACTCTACCTGCACTTTTGAATCCTCACCAGCACTCAGTTGGACAGCTTACAAGTGACGGCATAGTGCTGAATCTTATTATTTTATGCTCTTATATCGTCCTATATACGTCACCTGGTGGTTCATATGACCCATCCATTTTTGTACATGGGCCAGCGATCTATATGCCATACCTAAGAGATGAGGAAACTAAGCCATGATATGCAGTCAATAATACCGACTGATCCAGTTTTGCTTAACCTGTATAGGGCATATGACTGTTGATGTAATTTATTACATACCTTGTCAATTTGCTCATGCCATTTTAATGTATTGTCAATATAAAGTCCTAGAAATTTTGTTATGTCTGTTTCATTAATTCTTGTACCCTTATAATTAATATTTAAATTTAAATTATTACTATTTAATTGATGTCCAAATTGCATAATATACGTCTTATCAAAGTTTATTCTAAGATTATTCAATGTCAGCCAAGTTACTACGGAGTCAATACTTTGATTTATATCATTTTCTAGGGCTGGTACATTGTCACTATTAAATACCAATGTACTATCGTCAGCAAACATAATCATAGGATATTTTGTAGCTGATGGAAAGTCATTAATATAAGTAATGAATAATAAAGGCCCTAAGACACTGCCCTGTGGTACACCATATTTTACTTGTTTCTGGCTTGATGCATATGTAATATTTGTTTTTTTATGGTTGATTCTATTTATGACAGTTATTTGTTGACGATTATTCAGATACGATTTTATTAATTTTGATATATTTCCCCTAATACCATATCAATAAAGTTTTTTTATTAATAAATTGTGATCCACATGATCAAAAGCAAGCGTCATATCCATGTATAGTCCTAAAACTGGTAGCCTTTTATCAACTCTAGCAGAAATAAGATTAAAAAAATTATACACCGCTACATCAATTGACTTATTCTGTCTAAACCCTTTCTGATTGTCAACCAACAGATTCATTTTTCCAAATATCCATATAGACTACTGTATATTACCTTCGCAAATATTTTTGACATGATAGGAACCAGTGCAATAGGCCTGTAACAGGCCATATTGTCCCGATCACCTTTTTTGAATAAGGGCTTAATAATTGAGATTTTTAATCTGGCAGGGAAAATGCCCTCAGTTATACATTGATTGATAACGTAACTTAGGACTGGTGATAATAATTCGGATACCAATTTTAAGATTTTTGTGGCAATATCATCATAACCAGTGCTATTTGTATTTTTTAAGTCCCATTATTATTCTAAAGATATCTTGTGGAGTGGTTGCAGGCATAAACATGGAATTAGTTGAACTAGCTATAGTGTTACTATACTTATATTCAGTATTGCATAGGGGTTGCACTTGATCTATGAAGAAATTGTTGAAAGCTTCTGCTATTTCACTCGGCTGGTGTATAACTTTCCCACCTATGTATTTTTGTCATGTCATCTTAAAGAGCGTTTATTCTGTAAGTATTTTCTTACAAGCCGTTATGAACTTTAAGTCGGAAATAAAAACATAGATTTTGATGAAACTTAAAAACCTTAAACAGCAGACCATTGTTTAAAAAATAATGTTGTTCTAAATAGGTATAATTTTAAGCTTGCCTGTTGAACTTGTAGCAGGGCCTTATTGTTTATGTTCTTATTTTTATAAATAAAATAATATACATTTGTTAAAACTAAATTGTAATATATAAATAAATACATGTATAACCTATATGTAGCATGTAATATCCAGATGTGTAAACTTACATATTATATTTAATATTATTTGTGAGAATGTTTAAATTTCTTTAATAATGTACGGTACAGACATACAGGGTTTCATATTAGATATCCATTGGAATGCGGGCCGGTTCGAACAATAGGACCGACCGCCTGTTTTATTACCTGCGCCCGCGCCGCGCGCCGTGAGCCGGCCGCGCCCATCAGTCGATACTTGATCCTAACGCGAAGCGCATGTCGCTCGAGCTCCCGCCGGCCGATCGCTATCAGCTAAAACCCTATCGTATTCTGTCCTATACAATATCTCGTGCTATTATCTACTGTGCTTTAACTCTTCACTACTTTCGCTCTGTTCTCCTTCTTACTGACTGTTTCCTGTGCCTATCATCTGTGCTTCTTGCAATAAACTTCAATTATAGACATCTCCGAAACGGTGTTAATTATTTCAAATCCATCAACATCGCTTCACTGGTGACCCCGACGAAGAACACGGGAAAATGAGCGAGCCGGAGGATACAGCACCACGTGCCGGCAACGAAGAGTACAGCGCGCCGCACGATGTACAACGCATCGGTATACGGGTACCCCCATTTTATCCTGATAAACCAGCCTTGTGGTTCCATCAAATGGATCAAATGGAAAGCCAATTTTTCCTGGCCAAGATTACCCAGGATACGACGAAATTCCACCATGTGATCGGGCAACTGGAACCAGTTTACGCGACTGAGGTGGAGGACATCATAACTTCCCCTCCGGAAGAAAACAAGTACGAGCGTTTGAAGGCGGAACTGATTCGAAGACTATCAACTTCACGGGAGAAAAAGATACTGCAGCTCGTGACCAGGGAAGAACTAGGCGATCGCAAACCCTCGCAGTTTTTACGCCACATCCAACACCTGGCGGGACCTGATGTGTCCAACGAGTTCCTGAGAACCATGTGGGCTAGCGAAGCTATTATTGTCTGGATACTGCTGGGTAAACACCCAGCAGTATCCAGACAATAATAGCTTCGCAATCAAAAGCTACATTGGAGGAGCTTGCAGAGTTAGCCGACCGCGTGCACGACATTGCCACGCCCAACCCACATGTAGCAACTATGGCGGCATCGAGTAGTCACACTGAGTAAAGTACTCAAGTGGCTGCCCTCACACGCCAAGTACAGCAGCTGACGACCAAGCTGGAGAGGATGTCACGTTCCAGGGAACCCAGATCTGGAGGGCCTGACCGAAGACGCTCGCGTTCCAGGCGTTCAAACTCGAACTACCGGAAGTTTCTCTTGTGCTGGCATCATGCGAAGTTCGGCGAAAAGGCTAATAGGTGCACAAAACTGTGCGACTTTACGGGAAAAGATTAGGGCAGTCCGTGATGGCGACCGACGCCTGCCCTAATCCCGGTCGCTTATTTATTACTGACCACCGTACAAAATTACAATTTCTAATAGATACTGGCAGTGATGTGTGCGTATTTCCGCGTAAGCATGTAAAAGGATATTATGGTAATATTAAATCAAATTATGAATTATACGCCGCTAATGGATCTGTAATTAAAACATATGGTTTTATTCATTTAGTTTTAAATATAAATTTACGCCGTGACTTTGCTTGGCGTTTTATTATAGCTGATGTTACTAGGGCCATAATAGGTGTAGATTTTTTATCTTTTTATAATTTAATTGTGGACATACGTAATAATTGTTTAATAGATGGTAAGACTATGCTTACTACCGTGGCTTCACTTGCGAATTTTTCCGACGATGTTTCCTCGGTAAAGGTAATGACACATGATAACTCGGTTTATCACGCTATACTAGCCGATTATCCCGACATCACCCGATCTTCAGGCATACACCGCTCATCCACAAACAACATATTACACCACATACGCACTACACCTGGACCACCAGTTAACTGTTCTCCTCGCAGGTTAGCACCGGACAAGTTGAAGATAGCGAAGGCAGAGTTCGAGGCAATGTTACAGGTTGGGACTTGCCGACCTTCTGAATCACCTTGGGCTTCTCCGCTTCACCTCGCACCGAAAAAAGACAGCGGTTGGCGGCCATGCGGTGACTACCGTATGCTGAATGCACGGACAATCCCAGACAGGTACCCCATCTGTCATATCCAAGACTTTGCTCATAACTTAGCTGGCTGTACGGTCTTTTCAACCATTGATATGGTAAAGGCCTATAACCAAATTTAAGTTAATCCCAGCGATATTGAGAAGACCGCGATCACTACGCCGTTTGGGTCATATGAATTTCCCTATATGACTTTTGGATTACGTAATGCGGGGCAGACTTTCCAGCGTTTTGTTGACGAAATGTTGCGGGGATTAGACTTCGTCTTTCCATACTTGGATGATATTTTGGTATACTCGTCAGACCAGGCTTCCCACTTAGACCATTTGCGACAGGTGTTCGAAAGGTTGAAAGACTATGGGATGATAATCAATACAGCAAAGTGTGTATTCGGGGCATCTGAGGTAACGTTTCTGGGCTATCGAATTTCAGTAGACGGTACCAAACCCCTGCCTGAAAAGGTGGAGGCTATTAGAAAATTTCCAGTCCCTAAAACGGTGAAGGAGCTACGTAGGTTCTTGGGGATGATTAACTTCTACCGCAGGTTCATTCCCAGCGCTGCCGTTAATCAAATACCCCTCAATGCTCTTTTGACAGGTTCGGTCAAAGGTTCACATCCTGTGAATTTTTCACAGAAAGAACTGGATGCCTTTGAAGCGTGCAAGCAAGGCCTGTGCCAAGCTACAATGCTCGCACATCCAGACTGTGAAGCAAAACTTGCTATTGTAACAGATGCTTCGGACATAGCTGTGGGTGCCCTGTTACAGCAGTTTAAGAATGAAGGTTGGCAACCTTTAGCATTTTATTCACATAAATTGTCTCCCTCACAGGCTAAATACTCGCCGTATGACCGCGAGCTACTGGCAATCTACGAGGCGGTTAAACACTTTCGTTTCATGATCGAGGCTCGAGAATTTGTAATTTACACTGATCACAAACCTCTTACATTTGCTTTTCATTCTAGGAAAGAGAACTGCTCGCCCAGACAATTTCGGCACTTAGATTTTATATCACAGTTTTGCACAGATATTAGACACATTTCAGGGAAGGATAATGTTGTGGCTGATACCTTGTCTAGAGTTGAAGAGGTTATTCAACCGATCAACTTTGCAACATTGGCTACTTTGCAAACTACTGATGTTGAACTCAGTCAACTTTTAAAAGGTAATAATTCCCTGCGTCTTGATAAGGTCAAAATACCTGGGTCGACTTTAAACGTATTTTGTGACGTTAGCCGTGGTACACCAAGACCTTTCATCACAAAGGAATTGCGACGTCAAGTGTTTGAAAACCTGCACTCTCTAAGCCACCCTGGCGTCAACGCTACGGTACGGTTAATTTCAGACCGTTACATATGGCCTGGTATCAAAAAAGACTGCAGGGAATGGGTTCGCACATGTCTGGCGTGTCAGCGGTTGAAGATACATAGACATGCATCTTCACCGCTGGGCACTTATAGACTCCCTCGTGCTAGGTTCAGGGACATGCATATAGATCTTGTCGGTCCTCTACCGTTATCACAGGGCTATCGGTACTGCCTCACCGCAATCGATCGTTATACTCGATGGCCTGAGGCCATACCCCTACAGGACATTACGGCTGAGACTGTTGCTAAGGCTCTGCTCAGTGGATGGATATCCCGCTTTGGTTGTCCCTCACAGGTCTTAACAGACCGTGGGAGGCAATTTGAATCAGCGTTGTTTAGTCATTTAGCTAGAATTGCCGGTTTCCAGCACAAAAGGACTACAGCTTACCATCCAGCTTCAAATGGGCTCGTGGAGAGATTCCATAGACAGCTTAAAGCAGCTATAACTTGTCACGCTAATAGCAGTTGGGTCGAATCTCTTCCACTCGTTCTTTTAGGTGTGCGTAGTACTTACAAAGAGGACCTCATGGCATCGCCGGCGGAGTTAGTGTTCGGTGAACCATTGTGTCTGCCTGGTGATTTTTTTAGTCCTGAAGATCTCGTGGATCCTGATGTCACCGATTATATTACGCGTTTACGCAAATTCGCAGTTGAGTTACAACCTAAGCCAGCTTCGCGCCATGGCGGTCATCGATCACCATTTATATTTAAGGACCTAACCACATCAACCCATGTCTTCCTACGAGATGACACTGTGGGCGGATCCCTTAAACCTGCGTACACTGGCCCGTACGAAATCATTGAGCGTGGAGATAAAGTGTTCAAGCTCATCGTAAATGGTAAGACTGTCACGGTATCGGTAGACAGAGTAAAACCTGCCTACATATTGCGTGATCCAGACACCACAACACATTCAACTCATCATACAATATATCACACACCATTTAACTCTTCCAGTCACACACCCACTCATAACTCACCTGATGCCGAGGATAGCATGGTCAGAAAAACTCGTTCTGGTCGTAATGTAAAATTCCCTGACTTTTATCGCCCGTAGCCCGGTCTCAGGAGGGGGGTGGTGTAGCAGGGCCATATTGTTTATGTTCTTATTTTTATAAATAAAATAATATACATTTGTTAAAACTAAATTGTAATATATAAATAAATACATGTATAACCTATATGTAGCATGTAATATCCAGATGTGTAAACTTACATATTATATTTAATATTATTTGTGAGAATGTTTAAATTTCTTTAATATTGTACGGTACAGACATACAGGGTTTCATGTTAGATATCCACTGGAATGCGGGCCGGTTCGAACAATAGGACCGGCCGCCTGTTTTATTACCTGCGCCCGCGCCGCGCGCCGTGAGCCGGCCGCGCCCATCAGTCGATACTTGATCCTAACGCGAAGCGCATGTCGCTCGAGCTCCCGCCGGCCGATCGCTATCAGCTAAAACCCTATCGTATTCTGTCCTATACAATATCTCGTGCTATTATCTACTGTGCTTTAACTCTTCACTACTTTCGCTCTGTTCTCCTTCTTACTGACTGTTTCCTGTGCCTATCATCTGTGCTTCTTGCAATAAACTTCAATTATATACATCTCCGAAACGGTGTTAATTATTTCAAATCCATCAACATCGCTTCAAACTAAAATAATATTATTGCTTTTTAGAGGTCCATAATAAATTTCATTCAGTTCATTTGCCAGTGATTTTATTCGGGAAGAATAATGACTAGGTAAGCTTAACATTGGCAAGGCTTATTCATTTACATTATTATCATAAATTACTTGTAAAAGCAAAAACGAGTACGGAATCTGACGTGCGTTTGACACACACTTGAAGACTTTTTATTCAAACTTATTACTAAAACAATGTAAATCCACTCATATTTATATTCAAAACAAAGTAAATTCACTTAAAACTTATTAGCAACACAGTTGTAAGTACGACTTATAAAAGCGTTTGTAGAGTACATAATAAACACTCTCAGCCATTCTGAGTTGAATTGTGTAAAATGTGACATGTTTGCACCTTTGTAATGTTGTTGATTTATATCCTTCTTTGTTTGAGGTACACGATATCCATTTGGTGGAAAAATTGCCACCATATTGTGGACAAGTGCAGTACTAGTAGTATTTATGTGATCTTCTATTTTATTTGACAATTTTTAGTTGAGTTTGTAAACTGATAATTTTACGACTGCATGTATTATGTATTAGCCTGAGTATGTTTCCTAAACTGAAAGAGTATGTAAGCATGACATAATGCTTATATTATCTCTCATCGTAATCAGCCTTGCGTTATTTTAGATCCCAGGTAGATAATTTTCTAGTCTAACCAGATTTTATAGAAAATATTTCACTGAGAAGTAGACAAGTAAAATGATTTTGAGGATACCGTATTTAATTCCAGTAACGACACTTCATGCAGGACAAGGCAAGCGTCGAATGAAAATAAATACTTCACAAATTCAGTGGTGCGCAGTACGGGTTTGCATTGTATTCTTTCCGCAAACGATTGGTTTCTTTGCATTATTATAATTGCTCTTAATGCAAATAAATTATGATTCATAAGTCGCTATCAAGTACAGAGGCTGATCAGTTCTTTTATAACCATTCTTTGTTATGTTACCATTACATTATAATTGAATTTGATGAATTTATACAAATTTTTCCTAATAAAAATATTATTCAGTCAAAGCATCGCAGTTATTAGGTAGGTATACCCATATAGGTATTACGTAAATGTGTATACACAGCTTAGAACATGACACTTTCTTTGCATCACTTTCCGTCGATATTTGCAATTCATGGACTTGTTGACTGACATGTTCTCGTGTGAAATATTTGTTTTCATTTTACCTTGTGATGAACAGGACAGCATTATCAATACTTAGTTGCTGATATATGAAGAGGTACATTAATTTTGTTTTGTTTATTTGTTTCTTATAAAAAATAAACGCCCTAGGAATAAATCGCTATATTGCGAGGATCCTTACAAATATTCAATCAGCGGTCACAAAGAAAAAGCCTATAATAGAAATACATCAAAGATCTTCATGAGAACCGGGATCGACGGCTTAACGTGCTCGGCGAGGGCGAGGCGAGGCTGACGGTGTAAGCGATGATGATCAATTTGAGGACACACTTAAATACGAAGACTCGAACCAGACTCAATACTCTCTATGAAGCAGTCTTTAAGTCTCTCCACTAAACTATCGCTGCCTTTACAGTTTACTAGAGTTTAATTTTTTATGTTATCTAACTTTTTACAGGTCAAATCGATAACCGCCTTTACATCAAAACGATATTAAAATTTTAAAAGTGTATTTAATTTTTGCCACGTGTTAAACAAAGAAATTTTCATACGATCCCGAAACGACTAACTTATTAAAAATTCAAACTCGTTCCCAAAACTTAACCGGTTGTTACCAAACAAAGGTAAATTTAACCGTAATTATATGACCCAAATATTAAGGCGTATCCGAGAATGAGCTCTTTCAGGCCATCATTAAACCTCATTTTCATTCATTGAAGTGGTTCATAGTATGGCAGCGTTTCACGGGATTCTTAATAAAATTGCAATGAAATCAGCGTTTTGAGAAAAACATAGAATGCAATTGATGCTGACGAAGTGGTTGTGAAAGGTAATGATGACATTAAAGGTGTTGTTTTTGACGGTGAATCCTTTGGAGTAATGCAGAAGATTGCAATTTCAGATAATTTAATAGCTATAAGCCAAAAATTTGGAATCGTATCGTTTCAGGGTACTTTGATATTAATTAGTACCAGCAATAGCTTTTAGAGCATAATTGAATGAAGTTAAACATGTTTTGGTGCCATTTGATATTTTCGACAATATTCTAGATTTCAAATCAAATAGATTTAACCTTATATAACAAAGAAATAATTATGTAAAATACTGTCAACAAAAATTGGACCAATATCGGACAAGCCGTGAACCCTTTAAGTTTACGTATACTTTTTAAGTCTTAGCACGGAGTACAAGATAAGATTATGATACGTGATAAATATGAATAGCGATGATCGAATAACAAACAAAACTGTACTGGAACTTATACAATAATAATTAAATTAATTTGTCTAGCGAGAGTAAAAAAATGTGTAAAATAAAGTCAACAAAACCAAGCTCATGTTATTTAGTTTTATAGTATTCAAATCTTTATCGTTATGCATTTAGAAGAAACCAACGAGAAATATTTATAAAATAATTATTGCTGTTTATAATTTTACTGTTCAAACACATGATTTTCCATTTAGTATCCACCACATGTTTGTTTAGATTTGAGCAATATATGGATTCACAATATCCATTGTTTTATGTGGTTTTCGTTGCAAATCTTTATGTGGTTTTACGATGTGGGTAAAACATCAATATTTTATTTTCCAAAGTATGTTTTAGTCTGAGTCAATATTCTTTGTAGATTGTCTATATTATTATGGTCGTCCATGGTATGGCCATGGTACTGAAACCTGACAGTCGTTCACTCACGGGGTAAATGATTAATGATTGTTATATGCTCCGTGGTCCAGTGAATAGCGTATGCGACTGCTGATCGGAGGTACCGTGTTCGATTCCCGGGTCGGGCAAACGTGTTACTGGGTTTTTCCGAAATCTCAGTGGCAGCACGGAGTCTGATGATGTGCCCGGTAACGGCAATAGGCTCGTCCCCTATAATAGATAATAGAAATGTGGGTGTAATGTTACACATCTGCCTACCCCTTCGGGGATACAGGCGTGAGTCTATAAAAAAAATTTAATATGCAAAGTGTATATTGTTCTGTAACGCTGGGGCTAATGATTTAATTTTGTTTGGTGATCTGACCTCAATTTTGATAGCAGTTTTTCAAGCGGGCTTATAATTCAATATGAAGTGATTTATTACATCGAGATTGGTGTAAAGGTCTTCGTAGCTGTCACAAATGTTTTGTTTTGTTAGTCGAGTGGTGGATTTTTGCATGCATTTATTATTATGTAATTTTGGCCTTCTTTTACTTGCATTTATTATTCTTGGCCTTTTTCTTTCTTACAATACCTACCCGTCTCGGATTATATTTTTATATTTTGTATAAACATAATGTTATCGTCATTTCTTATTTGCTCAACATCCGTATTCCGTATTCTTAATTTTATTTAAGAAATACGCGCCAGAAAAATCCGCGAATCTATATCGGCTTACACGTTCATCGCAGAGAATCAGTCGTTCAATACTTTTACCAAGTCATAAGACTGTGCTGGTTTTGGTTGACTTCTCAAACGCCTTCAATACCGTCAGTCACGATATCCTCCTATCTATCCTATCCTATCTTATGATCTCCTCCAAAGCACTGGAATGGTTCTCTTCATATCTTCGTGGATGCCAGCAGTCGGTCAGTATCGATGACTCCTCATCGAGTTGGCGAGACCTCGAGGCTGGTGTTCCACAAGGTGGCATACTATCTCCTCTTTTATTTTCACTCTTTATTAATCTCTTAACCCCGGATCTTCAGTGTTCGTATCATTTGTACGCCGATGATCTGCAGCTGTACTCGCAGGCTACTATTGAGGATTTGCCGAGAACCGGGACTTAGCGATAATTCAAGACTGGTCAGAGAGGTATGGTTTATGTGTTAATCCTGCGAAATGCCAAGCAATTATCATTGGGAGCCCAAGAATAATCAGCAGGCTGGACTTGGCATCGCTACCACCTGCCACATTTAATGGCATCAACACACCTCTGAGCCCCACTGTCAAGGATCTTGGCATACACCGTGATTCTACACTCAGCTGGCAACCTCAGATCACAAATGTTTGCCAAAAAGAAACTGGTACCCTGCGATCTCTGTACCGCCTGAAGAACTTCCTCCCTGCCAAGACAAAGACAATGCTTGTACAGACTTTGGTTTTACCTATAATCGACTATGGTGATGTGTGTTATTTCGACCTGAATGCAGATCTGCTCAACAAACTAGACCGACTTCTCAATAATTGCATTCGGTTCATTTTCAACCTCCGTAAGTACGACCATGTGTCAGCATATCGTACTCAACTATCATGGTTACCTATCCGACAGCGTCGCAATATGCGCGTTTTGTCTACACTATACTCTTTACTTCATTCTCCTAATAGCCCTAGCTATCTAGCTCCGCATTTTAAATACCGTTGCTTTAACCATGATAGAAATCTTCGCTCTTCTCACAATTATCTTCTTTCATGTCCCTCTCATAGCTCAAGTCTTGTTCATTCTTCTTTCAATCGATTCTCCTTTGAAATGCGCTCCCTCTCGAGATCAGGATGTCGGCTAACCGGTTCACGTTTAAGTCTAAAGTGCGCCAGCACTATGTGAAACTGTTATCTACTTGAAGGTAAGACATAATAAAAATCTCTCATGATATGTTTTGTGTGATATGTACTTATATATATATATATATATATATATATATATATATATATATATATATATATATATATATATATATATGTATTCGTATACTATATATATACATATATCATTTTATAGTAAGTATATATTGTGTAGATTATTATAATGTATTTATAATACGATTGAAAATGAATATCAAGTTTTATATATTTTATACACCTGCCACACTCTTCTCTGCATCACCCTAAGGTGTCCTGGCAGAAAATGTTATATAGCATTAAGTCCGCCTTTGCATACCATTTTTGCAGAAGTGTAAAAATAAATAAAAATAAAATAAGACAGTTTGCTAAGTTACAGAATCTACGGGCTTCAAGCTCACAAGTAAATATCTGCGGGTTTGACAGAACATGCTACGTGTTGATTTCACAATATGCCGCTATATCGCACCCTCAGTAATATAAGGGATCAAGTCAAAATTTTTGTAAACTCTGATTTTGAATGCTAAGGGCACAAAATGAAATCCGCTACCGGTTAGCGCTGACAGAAAGAGAAAAATGACAATAATGACTCGGTAAATATACTTGTGTCCCTCTCACACTCTCTCCGCCCGTTCCCCGCTCTTACTGCTATAAGGTCGCAAACCATAACGTTTCCGTACTTGTCGGAGGCGGACTGTTCAAACGTTGTGGTATTCGTGTTTGTGCCCTTCTGTGACGAAAATCCTTGTGAGTTTTGATTTTATAATTTTGTATTATAAAGAAAAAATGTAGTTGTGCCGATATATTACGCAAAATGTACTAAATAATTGGGCCTTATTCATAATAGATCGGTATATTGCAAAAAAGTAGAAATGTTTTATGGAATCATATCTTATTGGTTCGTTATAGTACGTAAATTGTTTTGTGTTTGTTGACACAATTTGTTTTCGGCCCTTATTTACATGAAAAATTCAATATATTTTTTAATTCGATACTTTTCTTTGCACTTGAACTTGAATTTTACCTTGTATGACATAAAGTTGTATTTCTTTTTTCAAAACTGAATATATATTTTTTGACATTCTAAATTGTTTATTTGGTGCTTGCGGTGTTTGCATGAATTTTACTTTATTTCTTTCAGCCCAACATCCGATTAGAACGTGTGAGAAAGATTCTAGTACTTGTGCCACCACAAGAAAATTCTTCCGCCGATTCTAGTACATCCGAAGACGAGGAAGAAAAAGCAACAGAAGATACAGAACATAGTTCCGCACCCCGCTCTTCAAATTCTTCATTTGAGCGACTGAATATCGTAGATGGTGAACTTTTGCCAGACGAATTGCTACCATCCACTCCAGCTATATGCGAAGTCCTCGTTACTCACAATCCACTACAGCATTTGCTTGCGTTATCAATATAGTACTGCAGCTTCTAATATCCCCAAGAAAACCAATTAAGAACTAAACCTACAAACAAAAAAAAAAGAAACAATTTGTGAGAAAACCACTGAATTTCAGATGGGAAATCGTCAAATTTAAATATAAAGCAGTACTGGATGACCAATAACCAATAACCTTTACGCAATTCCGATCTGAATCGAAGTCTCCGTCAGATTACTTCTATGATTCCTTCAGTGAAGATATTATTGATATAATTATACTAAACACGAATTTATACTCTGTACAACGAAATCTAAAATCCACCAATGTTGCTCGGGAAGAATTATTGGATTTTGTTGCAAGTAATATTTTGATGGGTGTCGTTAAGATGCCGTGCTAACGGGATTACTGGAGTAAGAATCTACGCTATAACCTAATCGCAGATGTTAAGAGTTTAAAGCGATATGATCAAATTCGTCAGTATTTGTACTCCGTTGATAATTCTCAACAGAATGGAGATCGTTATTTTAAAGTACGATCGATTTTAGATGGTGTACGTAGAAACTGCCTCAGTACAGAAGAAGAACATCGCTATAATATCGACGAAATGATGGTGCCCTATAAAGGTTCAACAGCTGGAAACAGGCGTCAATATTTGGCAAAGAAGCCAAAGAAATGGAGCTTTTGAAATGTTTGTTAGGGCTTTTATTTCTGCCTGCGTGTATGATTTTATTCCCTACGCTGGCAAAGATACGATTAGATATTATTCTTTTATAAAATATAATAAATCTTAAGGTGTGGGTGCAAAAGTGGTAATAGCTCTTTGTCAGAGTACCTATACAAAATAAGCCGGCGGTTGTGTACTTGGACAACTTTTTCTCATCACTTGAGCTGATCCACATGTTACGTCAAGAATATGATATCTTTTCCTTGGGCACAATTAGATCAAATCGTTTAAGAGAATGACAAATTAAACTACCAGATGATAAAGTATTATAAAGAAGGGTAGAGGTTCAAGCAAACAAATACCTAGTAGATAATGAGAACAAACCGTGTGTCGTAAAATGGCATGATAACAAAAGTGTGATTTTGGCCAGTTCCTATGTGGATTCGTACCCTTTGAAGCCAAGGTTGACGTTTCATGTCCACATGGGAGGGTAGATTTGTGTGATATGCTTATCTCCCTTTATCGCACCATTTATAAAACAAAAAAATGGTACATGGCATTGTTTTCCCAGCTCTTAGACATTCGCGTAAACAATGCATGGATTGTGTACAGAAAAGATTGTGTTCAGTACAATAAAGTCCCTTACATATAAAAAATATTCACATATTAAAAATCATGATTTATTATGAACTTCTATCGAAACGATAAAAATCTGACGCTATCCGACATAATATAGTAGGCATATTATATTATCACTATTTGTTTTAATAATTTGTCACTAATTTCATTTCTTTTATTACTTTTACAATAAATAGAATATAAATAAACAGTTTGTTTTTTTTTATTTTTCATTGACTGTGTATTTCGCAATGTTAATAATACATAACATTGTTTTTTCCACTTAACCACCGTCCGCTTCACAATGTTAAGTATTTTTAACATGCCGTTTCTAATAATCTATTGTTATTAGATATTTTTTCATTTTTATTAGCTAATAATAAAAAATTGTAGATAGAATCACCGAAAAAAATATCAATTTCAACCATACCTTTTGTTGCGAACTAAGGGGTTCAAGTGATTTGACCCTTTTCTTCGCAACAAAAGACATTATGTTTAATTGTTTATTAGAAATCATAATTTTAAGATTATTGTTACATTCTGCACTGATTTTATTAAACTATTACTTTAATTTTACCTGATATTTTATTTATAAAACAGAAACAAAAGATTTAGATTACGGTTTGGTTAGGTAATATACAGTACTAACTATAATTAAGAACTAAACTATAATAGGGACTTTAATAATATATGGGATCAAAATGAAATAGCTCTATATTTCTGTTATGATTTTTGTACTATATGGGCCTAAGTTAAAAGGGTTTTTTTCTATTACTTGTAATTTATAGAATATATTTCCATTATTGTTTTTTTTGCTATATAAATATAGTGCATTTATAGAAGAACAAATCTGCCTAATTTCACATTTATAACTTAAATAATAAGGAAGTTATTCCAAAAAATTGCTGTAATGGTGGAATCCAGAATCTTGAAACGCGATTTCCCAAAAATCTACTTTTTTGGATTGTGCCCTTATATTACTAAGGGTGCGATATGTACACGTTACGATGCGCTCAAGATTTTCCCTTGCTAGAAGTTATAAAATATTTTTACCCGACTACGGCAAAGCCAAAGGAGGGTTATGAGTTTGACAGGCTATGTATGTAAGTATGTATGAATGTGTGTATGTTCATCTGTTCCCTCATAGCTCCTAAGCTACTCATCGAAACTCGACCAATGAAGTGGTGTTAGAACCGTCTTGATCGGTCGCTGAACATAGGCTACGTGACGTGTCACAAAACTCAATGTGGCGCCATCTATCGCCAAAAAAGTGTTGTGTTAAAAAATAAAAATGAGATAAACACATCGTGTTTGATATCATTTGAAAGAGCGTCACATGCACATTTCCAAAATATTGCTTATTTAAAGTGGCGCCCTCTAGTGGACATAAAATCATGTGTTAAAAAAATATTAAGACACCGTGTTTGATATCATTTGAAAGGGCCTCACTTGTACTAATCAAAAATATTGCTTAAATTGAACGTGGCGCCCTCTAGCGGACAAAAAGTCATAAGTTAAAAAGTAAAAATAAGATAGATACGATGTGTTTGGTATCATTTGTAATTACATACCTAGTTCGTATTTGACAATTTAGCTTTTGCAAGTAATTAGTATAGAAGCACAGTGATTTAACACCAAAATAGTTTAAATAATTAAAAGTTAAAAAAACTAAAACCCGACTACGACAAAAAAATCGACGCTAAAAAGCGAGCGTCGATTTACTATTAATCTTATGTCACGGAAATAATTGTTTGCCGTTTACCTGCTTATATACTGACGAAGGCTTATGGAGTGTAACCTGCCACGCAAAGGATCTTGATTTTGAATCCATGGCGCCCAATACTGACATTTCAGTACTCGGAAAAGTCGCCAATTCCATGTTTCACGAAACAGGTTCAAATAGCGGTCTCGGCTGTCGTGAAAGACTAAGAATATTGATCTAAACTACAGAATATCTACTTATTCCCCTGACCTAAACATATTAATTAACTGGTTGAAATTAAACTACAGTGTCAGATTTTCGAAGAAATACATATTGCATGTGTATTTGCCCAGATCCCTGGATAGTTAAGATAAATAATTGGACGGTTGGAGCTGTGATTGGCTTGTAGTTGCCTACACCCTGCCAATTCCTGAAATTCTCGGTAAAATTAACATAAACTACCTCTCTGTATTATAACGTGACTCTCAAATAATGTCACTAAAAACCCCATAACTTAAGGCATCATTGTCCCTTTTTAACTGTGAAAATAAATTGTTTGAGGTTAATTCGCCGCAAAGGTTCGCTAAGATGCGCAGTGGACCCATGGGATAACACCGTGATATGTGGGTATTATTTGTAAACCTATTATTATACGTTAGCCTGTTAAGGCTCAGAACAATAGCAATAATGTTAACACTGTAGTTATTTCGAGAATTACTGAGGATGTTCTGAATTATATATCTGATGGGTATTGCAATTCAATTTATTTTCTAAGTATAAATATAGACACAATACATAAAATACACGCAAACACCATCTAGTCCCAAACAAGTACAGCAGAGATTGTACTTAGACAGTAGATTGACATACATATTTTTAATTATGATAGATACCTGCCTCGTTGGTCTCGCGGCATAAATGTGCGCGTGGGATCGGGAGGGCCCGGGTTCGATTCCTGGGTCGGGCAGTGTTATTGGGTTTTTCTGTCACGGAATTCTCAGTAGCAGCACGGAGTCTGGAAATGTGCCCGGTACGGCAATAGGCTCGCCCCTTATTACGTGGGACTAAAGTATATCTGGCGAAAAGTGAGTGTAGAAATATACCTCTGCCTACCTCTTCGGGGTTATAGGCGTGAGACTATATATGTATGTATGTAGATACCTACCTTACAGAATTAAAATACATACAATATACAATTTTTGTTAGTAAGTCTACTTATGAACTCTGTTAATAAAACTTGCACGATGATGCTGTGCGTTCGTGTGGTACTTGTCCGCGGAAGCGACGGAACACCACACCCTTCGGCCAAAAGTCCTCCTTCAAGGCGACATGTAGATACCAGGTCAGGATCCGTACCACAAACGCCTTGAAGTTGAATTTACGGCGTAACTCCAGCAACTGCACTCTCGGCATGTACTTTGCCTTTTGACGTACGTACTCCGCGATGTCTTCCGCCGTCGTGGTGTAGTGCAGGCGAGAGATGTACATGGGTGTGTTCGGTGCGGCAGCGCGCAGGTTTGCACCAGGCTCCACAGGAGCCGTGCCGCAACAGTTTTTGAAGGTTTTCTGACGACGCTTCTTTTTCTGGACCGTTACAAAACATCATCAGCTACCTCATTCCTCGATGCCTTCTCCGGCATAGACTTCTTAATAGCAGCGTGGGTGCTCGCAATTACTCGCTGAAACTCTACGTTTTTAGGTCGCGCGGCGATACAAGGGGGAGCCGCGGGGACGGGGGCAGAGCTGCGTGGCGCACGGGTAACGCACTCAGCAGTCACAACATTCCGCGACGATAAAACTGCTGACGCGAAACTGGCGACTGACGTATCAACGCAGGTCCCTCTGCGCGTGTTGATGTTACTACGCGCTGGTTACCCAGTTACTGCAACTGTATAACATAGGTCGTCGACTTCCGTGCGCAAGAGTGCGACGGTTTCCTGGGTTGCTTTCAATTTCTTGTTCACATCGCTTAACTTGCCTTTAGAAAGACGACGTATGTCTCTCAAGAGGCTTGTGACATCGACGTGGTGGAAGGTGACGGGAGGCAACTTGTTCATGTCCCTAGCCACAAACGTCGACACGTCATCAGGATCGGTCTCCTTCCTTGTTGTATAAAATCTCTTAAGAGACAACAAATGGTTATACACTTTTAATAGAGGTTGTCTGCACGATCTCAACCGTCGCGAGTCTGCCAAAACGTCAGCAAAGCTGAAGTGTTTCTATGTCAGGTATTTTAGTTATCGGGATTAAGCCCCGCCAAATTAATCTGAGAAAATGTTCATAATTAATTCTGAAAATAAATATTTTACAGTTTTGTCCAAATGGTTACAATGTATGAACCTGCCAAATTTCAGCTCTCTAGTCCTTAGAATTTTTGTATAAAACCGCGGACGGTTACATGGACAGACGGACATGGTGAAACTGTGCGACTAAAGAACCCTTAAAATGATTTTACTATTCAGGAGAGAAGCTATCTCGCCCATTACCATTATTTATCTCAAAATCGTCGGTACTGGATAAATTATTGAGAAGCCGACTCCACACTATCTTAGCTCGTCACATCATACTTGCCCTCTATCTATACCGGCTGGACTCGCCTACGTGCCGTGAATAGAAACCCATACTCTTTGAGCTCCCTTTACGAATATGCACATTATTTTCTATCTCAAGCTCAAGATTATTTCATTTTCTTTTCCGTGCCTACGCTGGCCGCGTGAAAGTTTTGCTAGAACATACAAAAAGCAATTTGTCATCGTATTAGCCTTTTGTTATTGGTATACAAGGCTTTGTAAATACTGCTGGACTTAGTTCGGTTTCGTGTGTTCGATTCGTACGTTTATAGCATACAGAATCTATATATTGATAGTGTTTTAAAAGGTTACTATTTTCGTATAAAAGTTAAGTACCTACACTATGGTTTGTAAAGTAAATTTGTAATAGATTAAATTTTAAAGTGTTAATATATCCATAAAAATATCTTGAATTATGTGTTTCTAAATTAAAAAAGATTACTTATGTCTTCAATATTGTGTATACACTGTGTTGTAATATCTTAATGCGATTTGAAAATAAGTGACTACAAGTCAACATAACATCACGTGTAACTTCACACCTTTATCCCCAAAGGGGTTCGGCAGAGGTGTATTACACATCCACACTTCAACAGTTATGTTTCGGTCCCAATATAATAGGGGCGAGGCTATTGCCATCTACTGGGCACATTATTTACTAAGCGAGTGATAATTAAAAGTTTTTTTTGGTTTCCAAGTAAAACATATATATCTACCAAATATCTTAATTTTAAAATGGAATCTTTACTCAATAGCTGCTAGCTTACATGATGTTTCGATTAAAATTTTCATACTTATAAAAACTATGCTTATTTAACTCCAACGAATAATAATAGTAGACGACCCGTCTTTTTTTTTTTTTTTTTTGGTGTCGGGTTGGAAAATCCTCATGGAGTCCCTCCGCCCTGGGGGGGAAGAGCGAAGGGGACTGTCAGACTCTTACTGACTAAAAACCAACCCGTGTTCCTCATGTACCCGTGTGTCGGAGGGTAGGGATTCGCATAAGCATTCGTCGCTACCCCCCGACGGGTATTGGCCCGCCAGATGGTCAGGCGGGCCCCGAACAAAACCCCCTTGGCGGCGGATTAAGGTGTTGGGCTCCGCCGCCAAAACACTCAGCGGCCGCAGAGGATATCGAGGACGGCAACGCAACACCGCATCTCCTCTTCCTCTGCGGCCCCACCGCGACGCATCGAATGGTGCGCCCCCATTTGGTCGCGGGAGATAGGGCGCGCGGCAACGCAACACCGACACGCCTCTCCTCCCGCGACCGCACCCGACTGCGAGGGACAGACAGAACTGTCCCCCGCACCCGCACCGTTGGACGCATCCTGCGCAGGCCCCGTCAAGCCCACGCGGAGCGTCCCCTCCTGGATCCCTCTTAGCTTCACCGCGGGCAAGGTGGAGATCCCGCGGGGGGGAGACGACCCGTCTACTATTAAGAGCCTAGCTTCACTAAACTTATAATATGAAAGTAAACAAAAACTGCCGTAAGAGGCTATATCGTACAATTTATTCGTTAATAAAACCTAATATCAGAAAATTACGTTTCCTAGTGGGTCGCAAAGAAAATCTTTAGAACGGTCGTAGGTAGTAAAGATAGGTAAGTTATTCGTGCTGGTTGGGTGCTCGCTATGCCAAAGTTGGTGTGAAAATAATGTGGCTAAGCGAATGCTATACTGATCATGTTTAGGTACTTTGGCTTACTTACTATGACTTCATCACTTAGTATCTTTAATTTAATTGATACAGTTTTCATTATAATCATTGTTTATAATCTATGCTAGCAACAGGCCTCTTCTTACTTTAGGAAGATATTTTTCCTTCATCGTTTGGCACGCGTTCGTAAGCATTTTATAAGAACATTACTCCGAATAGTGATGATAAGAGCGGTTTCAGACTATCGTTTTATACGCGCGTATATCCAAGCTCGTTTTGGAAGCGCATGCACACGCGAAACTCGACGAGCTTTGACGCGCTTCTAATCTCGTATAAGCGCGAGCCATCAAAATCCATGTTTATACTGACATGATTATCACGACCGTTTCGAGCGAACACGCCGAAAAATGCCCGTGAGTGCGGTTTTTTGAAGCACGTGATATAGCGAGCATGTAAGCGCGTATGCTGAAACGACTAATCTGAAAATTAATTTATGGTGTTGTGTAAATGTAGTAGAATATTATTATATTTTATTATATTGCCAAATGTCAGTGGTACGCAACGTGAATTTGTACATTTGACCCTCTACTTAGCAGTCTGTTAGTTTCACCACTAGGACATTGTTGCGACTGGACCTACCTACTTTTAAATTGTTTTTATTACAAATACACACAGAGATACATTCTGACGAACTTTTCATATAATTATGTTAATAGTTAACGTAAATATAACTTAATTATTGATATGAATGAGTGGGCTTTTTTTTTTTTTTTTTTTTGTTCACTACGGTGGTAAAACTCTCCTTATGAGTCATCTCAACTCCGCCAACCCAGCCATTAGAACGGCTGGGCTTGGGACTGGCGGAGGAGGTATGTGGAGGCTCTCCCCTACAGGCGTTCGGGGCATACCCACTAAAAACCACCGCGGTGTCCCTACGGGTCCCGTATGTTGGCGGGGTCACGCGATTCGCGATTTGCATTCTTTCTCGCGACCCCGCCCGGGATTGGCCCGCCGTTGTTGTTGGCGGGCCCCGTCTACATATGATCTCGCAATCATCCATCAAACTTCTTGCATCCATCAAACTTCTTGCATCCATCACCTCACAAAGCTACTTGGGAGGCGGCGAGGACACGCACCGCCTCCCGCCTTTTGGCGGACAGGGAGCAGCCCCAGCGCTCACCGTCCGCAGGCACTAAGATAAATTACGGTGGTCGGAGGTCGTCTCTTGTACGGCGTCCCCGACGCCCGGACCTACGGTTGGGGAGAGGGCAATGTATTTCCCTCTCCCGCTCCGCCGCCTCCTTGCTCAGCATGACTGCTTCGCAGAAGGAGGCGACGGCGTTCCAGGACCTCTCACTCCGGACCATAGACAGAACTACGGCCGGGAGCGAGAGGACAACCGTGTCAAGAGCCGCGACCAGATCACGGCGCTGCGATGCCCAGGCTGGGCACTCCGCCAATGTATGCAACGCCGTGTCTTCTACGGGGTCGCGGCTGCTGCCACAATGGTGGCATCCGGGCGTTTCCTCCCGGCCTATCCTCCACAAATACCGGCCAAAACAACCATGGCTGGTGAGGATTTGTGTCAGCCGGAAGGTGAGGACGCCGTGACGTCTCTCCGACCACTCTTCAACCACGGGACTTACCGCCACTATCGTGGCGTGCCCGGCGCTGGGGTGCACAAGTCTGCTCTTCCACTCCGCCACTAGGACCTGGCGGAGCTCCGACCGACGCGCCTCGATGTCGCGGTGCGCCGGTCTCTCGCCCTGCTCCAGAGCTTGCTGGCGCCATGTATAGAGTGACGCCAGCAGTTCAGCTTCCAGATCCCAGGGCGGTGATCCGGCTAGGAGGCTCGCTGTCTCGAAGGAGACCGTGCGGTAGCCTCGTATTAACCTGACGGCCATGGCGCGCTGCGGTGCGCGAAGCGCCGTGATATTGTGGGCCGTCAGGTCGTGCGCCCATATCGGGGCCCCGTAAAGGGCCATGGACCGCACGACTCCTTCGTAGAGCCTCCGGCAGGAGGCGGTTGGCCCCCCCAGATTGGGCAGCAGTCGCGATAATCCTGCCGCTGCCCCTAGAAGTTTGGGGGCCAAGCGTCTGAAGTGCTCACGGAAATCCCATCGGCTATCGAGTACGAGCCCCAGGTATTTTAAGCTCGTCCCGATGCCGATGCGGACCCCTCCTACCATAATGTGGGCCCCTGCGGGTGGCCGTTTCCGAGGCCCGTGGAAACAAATGGCCTCGGATTTAGAGAGGGCCACCTCTAGGCCCAAACGCCGGATCCTTCCAACGACTTGTGCGACCCCAGCGGTCGCCCTTATAGCCGCCGCCCGGTACGTCTTATCACTCGCAGTGACGAGGGTGTCGTCGGCGTAACAAGTGACACCCACGCCAGGGAGGAGCGTACCGCGCAGCACCCAGTCGTAGCCGATGTTCCACAGAAGGGGGCCGAGGACCGACCCCTGTGGAACACCGCACGACATAACTCGCCGACTAATATCGAGATGACTCGGGTAGACGATATTTCTCTCATTTAAATAATCCCCGACTATACGGCGGAGGTATGGAGGCACTCGATGATAGGTGAGTGCCTCACGAATACAACTCCAGGGCAGGGTGTTGAAAGCGTTGGCGATGTCAAGAGACACCGCCAAGACCACCCCACCCCGGGAAACCTCTTCCTCCGCCAGACTCCTCACTGACCTGATAGCGTCTATTGTTGAGCGCCCTCGGCGGAAACCAAACTGCACGTCCGCCAAATCCGGGCCCACCGTGGTAAGGTGGTGGACGAGGCGCTCCGCGATGATATACTCGAAGATCTTCGCGACCTCGTCCAACAACACTATGGGCCGGTAGGCGGACGGGCTGTCCGCCGGGCGCCCTGCCTTTCTGATGAGGACCAGTTTCCCCGTTTTCCAGGCTCGTGGAAACTGGCCCCCCTCAAGGCACGCTGTGAGGAGTCTCCCTAGTCGGGGTCCGAGCTCCTCTATTGCCAGGACCCACGCTCGGCCAGGAATGCCGTCGGGTCCTGGGGCGGTGTTTTTTATCCTCAACACCGCCGCTCGGAGTTCTACCCGAGTCACCTCGGGAACGTCGTCGTCTATGTCCGCGTTGGCTGCCGCGGAAGGCGGCGCCGTCATGGGCGGAGGGATATATTCCGCCCGCGACGGGAACAGAGCGGCCACAACCTCTTCCACTAGCTGTGGCCGGAGACTTTCCGTTAGAGGGGGCGCCCAGGAACGTAACTTGTTCCTGACCATCAAGTATGGGCGCCCCCACGGATCTTCATTTAGCGTCTCCAGCAGTTCCTGGCGGGCGTCTTGCTTGGCCCGCCAGATAGCTTCCTTCAAATTGTTTTTGGCCGCTCTGTATGCCTCGTACAATTCCGCCTCCCGGGCAATGGAATCGGGAGGGCGGCGACGCCTCCTGCGAAACCGGGCGTACTGGCGGCGCGCTGCGACGCAGATTCGCCGCAACTGCGCGATGGTGTCGTTCCACCAGTACACCCGGCGTGGCCCAGACGTGTTACGGACTCTAGGCATCGCCGCATCGCAAACTTGCGTCATTGCCCCCCTGATCCAATCCGCCTCCATATTAATATCGTCAGGCCTGGAAGGTGTTGATACCCAGGCCTGAACTATGGAGGCTTCCAGGAGGGCCTCCCGATTCAGCCTTTTCAAGGCCCAACGCGGACCGCCCTCAATCGGGCCTCTTCGGACTGGGGCGTCGGAGTTGACTGTTTCGGCGGAGACGTCGAACCGAATATAACGATGGTCCGACAACGTCTCCACCTCCTCGACGACGCGCCAGTCTCGGATACGGCGTGCTAATGCGGGGCTCGCGAAAGAAACGTCCACGATGGAACCGCCCCGCTGACGCACGCACGTAAGTACCGACCCACGATTGAGGAGGAGCAGGCCGTTCTCAACGGCCCACTGCTCCAGCAGCTCGCCTCTAGCGTCTGTGGCCGGAGAACCCCAAGCCGTAGACTTGGCATTGAGGTCCCCGGCGAAGAGCACGACGCGAGGACGGCTGCGAGCGACGACGACGTTCAATTCGAGGAGATACTCCTCGAAGTCGGCGAGGGAACGGTTGGGTGAGAAGTAGCCACCCACCACAACCGTATCCTTTATGAGTGCTGCAACGCAGCCCCGCCCTCGGTAGATGTTCTCGAAGGGCGGGGTGCGGGCGGCGGCTAGCAAAATTAACGCCACCGAGCCGCTAAGGTCCCCCACCCAATCATCACGGGGGGGGACAAAATACGGCTCGGCGACGAGGGCGACGTTGATTGACCACTGCGCCATGCTCTGGAGAAGAAGATCCTGAGCCCTGGCGCAGTGGTTTAAATTCGCCTGAAGTAGGCGTAAATATGGAGCCATTATTGGACATCCATATCTGGCGTGCCGCCTGACGCCTCAGTGGCCACGGAAGTGGCGCCCTTGTTGGCCGATTGGCCGTCATTTGCACCCTGTTTCTTCTTGGGTGCGGCGCAACTCTTTGTGCCGGCTCTATGATCGGCCGGCTTGCCCGCCGCCGCACACAAAACGCAGTGCAGTGGGGCCTCACAACTGCCGGCCAAATGGCCGGGCTGGCCGCATCTAAAACAGCGGCCGCTGCAGTCAACCGCAGAGGTGCACTTTGCGCCAACGTGGCCACCGCTGAGGCAGCGGAAGCACCTCTGCGGTTTCGGCTCCAGGAGCCGCACTTGCGCCGACACCCAACCGATCAAAATTCGACGACCATCGGCCAACTTTTTGGCAGTCGCCACGGGGCAGGTGATAATTGCCGTGCCCATACCGGCACGGCCCGGGCGAATAGGGCCGCACCGGATTTGTTCAGGGGGACAATCCCCGGCCCTGGCGACGGCGGCAACAACCTCCTCAGCCACTATCGAGTCATCTAGGCCCCCGATTCGCACCTCGGCGCACTTTTGGGGCCTAGAGATACGGACATCCTCCGCTGGGAGGAGGTCGCGGAGGCTCGAGGCCAAGGCGTCTGCCTGCTGGGCGCTACCGGCCCCAGGCACCTCGATAAGGCGGGCCCCGGTCTGTGTTATCTTACACCGGAGACCCGCCGTTATTCCCAGCTTGGTGGGGTCGATAGCCCCACGCGCCTTCTTGAGAAGCTCCGCGTAGGTGGTCCCCCGCTCCAGCGCTGCTGGTTGCAGTGTTAGAACAACTGCTGTGGAGCTGGGGGTGCGGAGCTTCTTGGCCGCCTTTTTGGCCGCCTTCTTCACCTTTTGGTTGGCCTTCCTTTTTGCCTTCGCCGCTTGTTTCTTCTCTCCGACGGTCTGCCAGCCGTCAGGTCGGGGAGCTGGGGGGGCTGAGGTCGCTGGCGCGCTGGTCTGCTGGACAGCAGGAGCGGGCTGGGCCTTATTCTGGCCCCTTTTCTTGCCCTTTGGGGCCTGATTTGCCACGGCTTTATTGTGCGCCGTGGTCGTGGCCTGTCGTGGTGCAGCCGCTGCAGCCGCGTATGATGTTGACGGCTGCGGCTGTGGCTGCGGGGGCGGCTGCGGTTGTCGGGCCGCTTGCCGGCTCGCCAATGGAGGACGTAATATTCTGCCCTCCAGGGTAGAGAGGCTCTGCCTCATCTGGGCCATCTCTTGTCGGAGGGCAGTTAAGTCCTCCGTGGCCTTGTCCGGCGCATTAACCTCCGTGCGCCTCTTAAAAGCGACACGGAGCTCCTCCTGCTCGCGCCTGAGTGCCGCCATTTCGGTGGCGAGGCGGGCGTTCTCCGCCTGGAGTTTCTTTGTCTCCTCAGACGCTGTGCGGCTGAGGAGAACATCAGCAATTTCGGCTATTGCCGCCACCGACTCCTTAAGGGACTTTTGGCAAGTCCCTTTGAGTCCCTTGGACTTCTTGGAGACCATCGTGATGGCCTCCAAGGCGTCTTTGAGACGCGACCGCAAGTTGGTGGCGGTAGCCTCCTCCGGCTCTCCCTCAGAGACCGAAGTCTCTGAGAGGCGCGAGCTTCTTGAAGCGGCCACCTTTTTTGTGGCCGCTTCGATGCGCCGCTCCTCCTCTGCGTCGCGCTCGAGGAGCTTTTCTCGCAGCTTGGCGGCTGCGAGCTCCGCGCGAGCTCTGCCCAGGCCCACAAAGTGCCCGTGGGTGGGCGGTCTGCCGCGGGTCTTGAAACCCCTCACTCTCGAAAGTTTCGGCGTGGGGGTTCCTTCTTCACTCGAGGCCGAGCCTGGCTCCGAGCGTGTGCGCTTGCTCGCCCGGCTGGGGCTTTCAGCGCTGCGCACGCTGATCATACTCACGGTGGAGCTGTCCGACTCGGACAGCTCCAACTGCTCCTTAGGCGCTGTAATGCGCTCTGCATTCGGACCCGCAGAACTGGGCGTGCGGGTCGGTTTGTCAACCGACTTCGGTGTAGTTTGTTTTTTAATTTTTGATTCCATTTTGAAACCCACGAGTGCGGGAGAAATAAAGAGTCCACCCGGGCAGAGATCCCGCTATACCCGGGTAAGCCTAATACCTCAAGGGCGGCGGCTGGTGCCCTGAGGGGGCCGCACTAGGAACTGACCTCCCTGTCAGCCATGCATCCTCTCGCCGTGCGGCAGCAACTTAGGATTAGGGGATTTTTATAGTGCTTACCTTGCACGCGGTCCGGGCGGTTAAGCCAAGACCCTCGGTCCCGTGGACAGCCGCGAGACGTGACCACAGACACTGCAACTACGGGATTACGAGATTGGGGTGACGGTGACATCGGGGCAGGGGGAAGAACGAAAGAAGATAAAAGAGAGAAAAACTAAAATTGTAAAATAAAAACAAAAACAAAAGGTAAAATAAAAGGTATAAAAGTAAAACAAAAAGAGAAAAAATAAAACGTAAAGTAAACAAAACAAAAACAAAACGAAACAAACCAAAAATTCAACAACAAAAAGGCGTCCGAAGACGGAAGAAGAAAGACAACCCCGCTGTCTGCTTGGCGGTAGGGTGAGTACACACCAAGCCCGTCAGTGTCCCGTCCCGTGTCCCCTCTGATGACCAGAGGAGTACCGGGAGGGACGTGAAGGCAGTGCCCAATAGGGACACTGCAAAGGAGCGGCGCCGCAAAAGGCGACACCGCCCGCCGACAGTCCCCACGGGTGGAGTCCCGCGGAGACAAGCAGCGCAAGCGCCACTCTTTGGTAACTTTTTAGTGAGGTTTACTCCCTCTTAGTCCGAAGACCCGCGGGCAGGAGGCCAAAAAGCCCCCTGCTAACGCGTTGACCGGACGGTGGCCGGAGTTCGACCATGCCCGCAACCCACAAAAGGCGCAGGAAGCGAGCCCGCCCGCCCAAGTGTCCCCGCAAGACCCCAAAAGGAGCCGTACGGGAACGGGGTGGAAGCGGGACCCCGAAGGACCCCCAATTCCGGGTGATTTTTTAGTGAGCTTGTCTTGCTCGCAGCCCGAAGACCCGCGGGCAGGAGGCCAAAAAGCCCACTGCTAACGCGTTGACCGAACGGTGGCCGGAGTTCGACCATGCCCGCAGCCCACAAAAGGCGCAGGAAGCGAGCCCGCCCGCCCAAGTGTCCCCGCAAGACCCCAAAAGGAGCCGTACGGGAACGGGGTGGAAGCGGGGCCCCGAAGGACCCCCAATTCCGGGTGATTTTTTAGTGAGCTTGTCTTGCTCGCAGCCCGAAGACCCGCGGGCAGGAGGCCAAAAAGCCCCCTGCTAACGCGTTGACCGAACGGTGGCCGGAGTTCGACCATGCCCGCAACCCACAAAAGGCGCAGGAAGCGAGCCCGCCCGCCCAAGTGTCCCCGCAAGACCCCAAAAGAAGCCGTACGGGAACGGGTGGAAGCGGGGTCCCGAAGGACCCCCAATTCCGGGTAATTTTTTAGAGAGCTTGTCTTGCTCGCAGTCCGAAGACCCGCGGTCCCGAAAGAGTCGGGATTACGCGTTGGTAACCGGACGGTAATCGGAGTTCGACCCACCGTCCGCCACTGTCAGAATTAGCCGCGAGTAGCAGCTTGCTACTCACGTTGCCCGGGGTGCACCACGCGGAGGTTTCTGACACGCACCCCATGAATGAGTGGGCTAGCACAAGTCTTATTTATAGTTAAAAGGGCACTTCAACCGCTAGGTTAAGTAAAATTAATAAACAATGTTTACGTACATATTTTCTTTTTATACTTACTATTTGTGCTAGAATTCGCATTTTCTACTGTTCAAGCATTTTTTTTTCTATTCACGTTGCACTTTTCTATTCACTTTTTACTAGTCAACTATTGACTCTCTTCTATTTAACCGATATTTCACATTAAGAAAATATCGATACACACGTCTTAGCACGCAAGTTACAAAGAAATATTGCCGTGTTGGGAAAATTATGATCGGTGTTGCTTACTGTTATTTTCATGGGTCATTCATTACACAGAGCAAGCTTTAACCGAATACACCATTAGCAAAATACTGAGGGAGGGAGTTTATGATGCGAATTGTTCGCGGCGTGTGTGATTTTTCCGCAGTAAATGGAAATAATGAAAGCGTTAGTTGATAAGGTAGATTGATAGGTTGGGAAATGTAAGCAACGCTTGCACAGGCCAATACTTTGAGTGATGAGAGCGCTACGCTGCTTCGGATGACACGTAAAGCCGTTGGTCCCGGTTTATGTCTCAGAACAAGAATGTTGTCATGTCAGACGCCATTGGGTGATCTGTAAACTCCAAGACCAGAATTTGGCACACATTAACTCTAAAAATAAAAAGATGAAAAACAAGAATTTCTCCAAATTAACCAGAACATTAGTCTATAAATATTGGTAAGGTTGTTTTTGTCTCCTTCTTCTGCCTGCCCTATTGCCTTATGACTTGGGGCCGCCGCAGAATGTCTTTCTCTACCATTCACCACTATCAGACGTAATTTGAACATTCACCCCCTTTTCCTTCATATCTTGTGTATATATAAGCTCCTTGCGTTACTGACTGACTGACAGACAAGCTACAGTCAAAACTATTGGGCGTAAGAAGCTGAAATTTGGCATGTATGTTCCATGGGGACCGTAGGGGTGCACTAAGAAGGGACTCGAAATTCCCACGGGATCGGGCAAAACGGGTAAATTACAAAATGTGCGGGCGTAGCTGCGCGCATCATCTAGTCTTTTATACGACCGTACACAATCCATCCATCTTTTCGTGGTCTCTCTCTTGCTATAATACTGTTACGCCATCTATCGGTGAATGGGGGTACTAGAAGATATTGAATGTATCGGTGGTTTAAAGGTAATTCAGCTACACTGTACTAGATGGCGTTGCTGTATCGAGTAATCAACTGTTCGAGATTATTCCAACAGTTTTGTAGAAGCATCTAGAATGCGCTAGTGATGTTATCCGGCCAGTATAAATAGAGCACGAGCGAACGGAACGGACACAGTCAATTGAAGAATCGACAGCGAACAAGAAGCCAAGGGAAGTAATTCGGAAGTGTTTAGTGTTGTTCTAGTGGTGTGAAAAGTGGTGTTTTTATTAGTGTTGAAAAATTAAGTGTGTGTATCTAGTGTTATTGTGTTAGTGAATAAAGTGCAGTTTTTCTGGCATAGTGTATATAATTTATCACCGAACCCCAGCTCGTAACAAATTGGTGTCAGAAGAAAGGGATAAATTATGCCGGTTATGCCGAAGGAAGAAACTGAAGGTGTGCGTACCAGGAACCATCGCCAGCAAGACCTGGACCAGAGACGCTTCGGAGACGTTCCTTCTCCATTGCCTGGTGGACCAAGCGACTCCGCGGCTGCAGCGGAGCCTGCAAGCGCCACCCACTCCGTGACGGTGCCAGACATCGCGGCTCTGATGGCGTTCATGCAGGAGCAGGCCCGCCGTCAGGAGGAGCAGGCCCGCCGTCAGGAGGAGCAGGCTCGCCGTCAGGAGGAGCAAGCTCGCCGTCAAGAGGAGCACGCGCGCCACCTGGAGGAACAACTACAGCGCGAGAAGGAGGAGCAGGCTCGCCGTCAAGAGGAGCAGGACCGCCGTCAACAGGAGCAGGCTCGCCGTCAAGAGGAGCACGCGCGCCGCCTGGAGGAACAACTACAGCGCGAGAAGGAGGAGCAGGCTCGCCGTCAAGAGGAGCACGCGCGCCGCCTGGAGGAACAGCTGCAGCGCGACAAGGAAGAGCACGCCCGCCGTCTGGAGGAACACCTGGTGCTTATGAAGGACCTCAGCGCTGCAGTGGGGAAGGACTTGAAGGCGGTCAGGAGGAACTCCAGCAGCACGAGGCCCGTATCAGTGACATTAAGAAGCGTGTACACGACCAGCTCGAGACCCGTATTGCCAGATTGGAGAAGAAATTGCGTGGGCTTGAACCAACGACATTACACCTGCAGCTGTGGCGCCCTCGCCTCGTTGGTTTAAGGTTTCCCCCTTTGATGGCTCGTCGTCGTGGGTTGCATACAAGGTTCAGTTTGAGACCGTAATGCGAGCGAATGGGTGGGATAAAGAACAGGCCTTCACCGACCTAACCTTGGGCCTTCGTGATCAGGCCTTGACGGTGTTGGAGGCACTTGGGCAAGACGTGACCTACGAGAAGCTTCTGGAAGCGTTGGAGGCGAGGTACGGAGACGCGCACCTCGAACATGTGTATCGTGCTCAGCTGAAGGACAGGACACAACGCACCGGAGAAACTCTGCAGCAGTGGGCTTTAGTGGTGCAAAAGCTGGTCAGGAAGGCATACCAGTCGTCGCCTGCGCTTATTGTTGGGAACCTCGTGCAAGCGTTTACGGATGGGATCCGGGACCTGGAAGTTAGAGCAGCGGTAAGACTTGGGCACTTCAAGTCCCTGAAAGAAGCCTTAGCCTACGCTTTGGAGGTGGAAGCAGCGCGTCATGAGGATCGAACTTACCGTATCAGGGAAGTTGTTTCTTCACCACGGTGCTACAACTGCGGGGAAAGAGGCCATATCCGCTTAAGCTGCCCAAAGCGTAAGCGGCACGTTGCTACCCTCTTGATACTTGATACTTGATGGCACGGGCTGTTTCCGCAACTCCACGTCTTGGCGTGTATTTTGCGTGCAGGTGGGAATGGTGTCTTCATTCGAGCCACCCCAGCTCTTCGAGGAAGGCCAGCAGACTCTTGATGTGGCCCACTGCCTCCCTCAGGGTGCTGTATCTCGTCAGGTACTGCTACCTGTACTGTGCGACCTCAGGGCAGTCGAGGAGCAGGTGGGCTGCCGTCTCGTCCGCTGCCATACAGGCCCTGCACAGCGGGCTGTCGGTGATACCTATAGTAAATAGGTGTTTATTAAAGAATCCGTGTCCTGTGTAGGCGGCCGTGACTGTCCGCAGTTGTTGTTTGGACAGCCGGAGGATTTGTTTGGCTATCTTACCGTCTACTGCGGGAAGAGCCTCCTTGGCCTGCCTACATGTTTCAATACCAATCCAGGACTGGTTGTGTTGGGTCCTGGTCCTATTCCTTACCAGGTTGCGATAAAAACCAGAAGGGAGGGGAATAATGGGCTCGGGTCCCACCACCTCTAAAGTGGCCCCTCTTCTGGCAAGTACGTCGGCTGCGTCATTCCCTCTTGAGCCACTGTGGCCCTTGATCCATTGCAGTGTTAATTTGTTTTGTTTACCTACCTCTGTTAGTTTCTGGTGGCATTCAAGCGTGAGTGCCGAGGTGATAGTATGGCTTTTGAGGGCTGAGAGGACAGCCTTACTATCTGAGAGGATCCTAATGGATCGTTCCCTTACCTCACGTGCCATGATTGCTGTGGCAGCTAGGATTATGCCAAAACATTCGGCCTGGTAGACCGTGTTGTAGGCTCCCAGCGGTGCTGCGATGTTGATGTTAAGGTCCTCGGAGAATACTCCTGAACCCGTACCTGTATCCGTCTTAGACCCATCTGTGAAGATCGTGAGCTCGTTGTGGCCAACCGCTCCCTCGTGTAGATCCTCGTACAGTTGGATTTTGTATTTCTTATCGAAAACAAATTGTTTCGGTATTCGGTCGCCAATGGCTTGTGTAAGAGGAACTTCTTTAAAGAGTGTGTTTAAGTTGCTAGTGTGCGGTGTGTTAGTGTCTTTCCAGAGCTTCAGTGCTCTTAGCCGGATCGCCGACATCGTTGCTTCCTGTTGTATGAACAGGTGCAATGGAGGCAAGTCCAGCAACACTTCGAGTGCCGCTGTAGGTGTAGTTTTCATGCAGCCCGTGGCCGCTAGGCATGCAAGTCTTTGAAGCTTTTGAAGCTTGTTGGCGGCCGTTGTTAGGTTGGTCCGAGGCCACCACACTACTGCGCCGTAGCTTATCATCGGACGTATTATTGTCTTATAGAGCCATAAGACAATTTTGGGGGATAGGCCCCATCGTTTACCTATCATCTTCTTGCACTGCCAGAAGACGATGCTGGCTTTATTGAGCTTATTTTCCATGTGGCTGTTCCATGTCAATTTGCTGTCAAGAGTGACTCCCAGGTACTTTACCTCGGTGGACAGCTTGAGCTCTGTGTTGAATAGCCTGGGCAGTCGGTAAGTACCCAGCGCGCGTTTGTGTGTGAACATAACTAGTTCGGTCTTGTTCGGGTTTACTGATAATTCGTACTCATTACACCACCACTCTACTATGCGTAGAGCCTGTTGAGTAAGGTCGTACACTGTACTAGTTACCTTACCTGAGGTGAGAATGGTCAGATCATCTGCATATCCTATTGTGTAAAAATATCTCGCGTTGAGTTTGTCTATGAGTTCATTGATGACTAAGTTCCACAATAGCGGGGAGAGTACACCGCCTCTGCTACCCTCTCTCCACCGACGGGGTCACCTGACGTACCTGTCTGGCGGCAAGAGCAACGTAGCGCAGATGCTCTGACGTGTAGGCCTTACCTCGACCAACGCAAACACTGTGCAAGACAGGAAGCGAAGCCGGCAGCGCTACTGAGAATGTGGAAGACGGATCTGAGCGACGGATGGAAAGAAGCTTTGCAGAGTGCTCAGCAAGACGACAAGGACATACAGCCGATTCTCCAATGGAAGAAATCAGGCGCTCCTAGGCCCAAATGGAGTGATATCGCAGCAAGGAGCCCTGTCACCAAAGGTTATTGGGCACAGTGGGAAAGCTTGGTTGTCCAGGACGGAGTTCTGTGCCGCAAATGGGAAAACGCTCGAGGTAACCAATGCCATCTGCAAATGGTAGTGCCCAAGAATAAGGTGCCGGAAGTACTGCGGTTCTATCACAATGGTGCTTCGGGAAGTCACATGGGAGTTAAGAAGACGCTTACTAAGGTCCGAGAGCGGTTTTATTGGCTCCACTGTCGGGATGACGTCGAGGATTGGTGCCGCAAATGCACAAGTTGTGCGGCTGTCAAGGAGCCACACACTCGTAGCAGAGGTGCATTGAAGGTGTACAATGTAGGAGCTCCATGGGAGTCAGGACAACAGATGTCTGAGAAGATGAAGACTCGCTACGACCGGAAGGCGAACAACAAAGGCTTCGATGAGGGATCATTGGTGTGGCTTCATAACCCAGTACGAAGCAAAGGAAAATCGCCTAAGTTACAAGCCAGATGGGACGGGCCATATCGCATAATTACCAGGATGAACGACGTCACCAATCGAATCGAGAAGGGGTCGCGAGGTGCACCGAAGATAGTTCATGTGGACCGGTTGGCCCGTTACCATGGGTCCAACGATGTTCGAGACGAACACGTTTAAGAGGGGGGCAGTGTTACGCCATCTATCGGGGTACTAGAAGAGATTGAATGTATTGGTGGTTTAAAGGTAATTCAGCTACTCTGTACTAGATGGCGTTGCTGTATCGAGTAATCAACTGTTCGAGATTATTTCGACAGTTTTGTAGAAGCATCTAGAATGCGCTAGTGATGTTATCCGGCCAGTATAAATAGAGCACGAGCGAACGGAACGGACACAGTCAATTGAAGAATCGACAGCGAACAAGAAGCGAAGGGAAGTAATTCGGAAGTGTTTAGTGTTGTTCTAGTGATGTGAAAAGTGGTGTTTTTATTAGTGGTGTGTAATTAAGTGTGTGTATGTAGTGTTATTGTGTTAGTGAATAAAGTGCAGTTTTTCTGGAATAGTGTATATAATTTATCACCGAACCCCAGCTCGTAACAATACTATCATACTTTTGTCTTTATAAATATGAAGTACCTTTATCCTGCAATGCAGGCATCATTGCTTATGCTTTCATATTAGAACCAGACCCCTGTAATAACTCTAAGAAGACTGCATGACATTTAATGAATGTTGAATATAAACAAAACATATGGGCGTGTTATAAATGACTCCGACTGCGGGTAATATAGCAGCTAATGTGGTGAACGCGGGGCAATGTAGTAAAATGTTCCGTGCTTGTACTATGGGTAAGACACTTAACTATTGGTGTGAAAGTCAATACATTAGAAAATTGTTAACATTTACTAGTAATTTTGATGATATGTATATAGCTAAGTAATTGCTTTGTAAACAGTAAACTAGACAGTTTATTAGAAATATTTTCTGTACTGTGCTTATCTGTGGCTTCTCTTGTTCTGCTCTTACTTTTAGATAAATTCAGTTATCAAGAATTCAAAATCAAGTTATCTACTTTTAATACAGCAAATTGTTGATTACACAAATTGTCATCTCGTGTGGAGTTTGAACCGAAACAATCACTCATTTTATTTGACATCAATTTCCGACTGCACGGTTGGCGAAGTGGCTTATGCGGCCGCCTTACTGTTTGACACTGCGCCGTGTGTAGTGGATTTGATCCCCACACTAGATAACACTTTGTGTGACTTACAAATAGTTGTTTCAATTCTGGATGAACTGGGCAGCTCAGGATATGTTCCTATTGCGGGAGTGGTTTGTAAAAAAAACGATAAAATTGATTCACAAACTAAAATTGATATAGGAACCGTATGTATCACAATTTCTTGTAACTAATCGACAATTTTCAACACATCAGATGAAAATCAGGATGGAACGAAAATAAAACTCATAGTAGGGGTCCAATAGTCAGTTTCACACGACCACTTTGTACATTGCGTGTTCATTAAAACCTAACGCCCAAGTTTTGTGAGGCAATTCGCTTAGTATGTATGTCATTGTGTGTAGTAACTGAGGGCGTTTTGTAAGGAATACGTAATTCAGACTGTAAGGGGCTGGTGAGAAATAACAAAGTAGTATATCTAAATCGTAATGAGTGTCCATAGCTCAGTAGAGAGACTGGTAGATTGCCATGTAGAAGCGTTCTGGCTCGCATCCACAGCGCGCACTACAATTTTTTTTAAGGAAAGTGTACTCTGGATCGGCGTTACACCGAAACCGTATGTTCCTAGGCGAGTTGGAAAATTATTAATATTATGGACTGTAAGGAAGTGGGTTCTGATCGCCTAGGAAAGGAAAAGTGAGTGGGTTCATGGGAGGAATAGGAGACGGGGGTATGGGAGCACACACCTTGCACGTCAGTCTTCTTCTTTGCAAATGGCGGCCTCCTGGTGTCTTCGGGAATCCTGAAGCTGCACTAATCACTTCGTCTGGATCCAACCCAGAATTATACAATTCACTCCACTTCACTCGCGGGCGGTTTTGTTGCGTTTATAGTATAAAGCGGTAAAATATGGCGGTGTTCGGTACACGTGTTCGGCGCGACACGTCTGCTGCATCACGACACAGCCGGTCAGCGGGGCCGTTGTTTCTTCACTGTCTGCCCGTCGTTGCACTATGCGACGAATCAGACGATAGGCGTGCCCTTGGAAGAAAGGGAAGGAAACAAAAGGATCGCTCGCATTGGACAAGCAAGCGAAGAACGATTGACGTCGATGTAATTAATTATCGATAGAAAGGTAGATGGCGCTACCATACTCCAAATTGTTTGTTTTTTGCTCAATAACTTACCGGGATCGCGCTAGGATGATAATTGTGTCCTAAGTCGTTTAAATTTCATATTATATATATATATATATATATATATATATATATATATATATATATATATATATATATATATATATATATATATATATATACACCTTATGTACGTGTATATATTTTTAATGTGAATGTATCTTTAGATGTACAATATTTGTTTTATTTCAAATTCATTTTCATTTTATTACACCTACTTCTTTTCATGGCATTTAATACGCCTGTATACGCTGTGTATATTAAATTTAAATAAATAAATAATGTTACCTTTCACCAGAGAAACTTTATTTGCAAGAATCTTTCCTGCAGATTTAAATATTTACCCATTTTTTTATGACATTTGCTCAACAATTGGCAATAGTAGATTTATTACCTTTTTTTTTTTCAGGAAACGTAATTTTATATGTTTGAAAAGTTGACGAATAGTTTATCGGACACATTTTGCTGCGAATGACTTCGTTAGCGTAGAGGATTTACCGTAGCACCGACAAGGCTACGACGATTGTAGCAACCTTCAAAAAAAGCTGTACGCGCGTAGAACCACTTTCATATAGCCTTGCACAATTATTTGAAGATGAACAAGGTACAAGTAACAAGTCAGGTGTCTTTTTACGTGAGCTCGTAACTCAAAGATATCGCTTATCGGCTACGATATGAAGTAATGATGTGTGGGAACGCGCAAACCGCTTACGGGTATGTAAACTTCCTTGTACGTAATTTTATTCACAAGATTTGTTTACTTAAGGGAAACAAGCAGGTAATATCTTCTTGGGCTTAAGCGATTTTTTTTTAGTTTTAGTTAAATTTCAAGCAGGTTATCTTTTGTTTCATTATTATCTTATTTCCTATTAGCAATTATCTTCTGCATATAAAAAAATCTTGTGTTACTGATTGGCTGACAAACAATGAACAGCCAAATCTTTTGGGCAATATGAGCGGAAATTTGGCATGTATGTTCCCTGGGAACCGTGGGGTATACTAAGAAAGTATTATCCGAAATTTCCACGGGATCGGGAAGAAACAGTTCGATTAAGTAAGAATGTGCGAGCGTAGCTGTGGACCTCCTCTAGAATATTATATTATAGAATTTTGTGAGGACGGGTAAAAGTTGGTATCAATAACAAAAACATTAAAATAAAATCTTACTTGTTACACGTCCAAGATGCAGAAACAACTCAAGAAACTAATAAAACCAAAAGCATAAGCAGTCATACAGTATACAGTCCGTACTTAGACAAGTTCGCCTCCAAGTTCTGCTCATCAAATATTCTGACAGAACCATCAAGTTTGCTAGGGAGTAAACAAGGACGGAATATTACACGACTGTGTTTAACTCGTCTCATAATACAATATATCTGGGTTTGTAATCTGTATCTGGTTCCGGCGAGATTGTATAAGAAAAAATATATTTTAGTTTTATTTTTTTACTTCGCCCGCGGCTCCGGCGTGGAAAAATAACATTATTTAAAAATAAAATGCATTAAAAACTCAGTGGCGTGTCATTGGATAGGCCTAGCCGTGTACGCTTTACACACATTTCGACATTTGAATTTTAGGTCCCACGTAATTGGGGCGAGCCTATTGCCGTTACTGGGTACATTGCCCGACTCCGTGTTGCAACTGAGAATTCGGATAAACCCAGTAACACCTTTGCTCGACCCGGGAATCAAAGCCGGGACCTTCCCATCAGCAGACGCATGCGCTATCCGCTAGACCACGGAGGCAGTCTTTTACAGAAACATTTGACAGAGCAGATTCTTGTAATAATAATAAAATACGTAGTACGTACGTTTTATCCCATTCGCGCAAAATGTTATTTGTACGTAGTTATAAGTGAAACATATCATTCATATATGCCAGACCACGTTCAAAACCAATTCTTTATTTTTCTATTACCTAGCTGTCTTAACTCCAAATACCTAATACAAGTGAAGGCGCAACTTATGTGTTACTTGGTAATCCACGTAACAAGTCCGTGCGATACTTAAATATGGGCAGAATGTACGCCCACGTCTGAGGAAAAGGTTGAAGGCAATACGTGATGTTATTGTAACATTTATGAATGAATGTCAATTCGTATAGGCAGAGACATTGCCCAGCGAAAGGACCTGGTCAAGTACCTGGGATCAGTACTGCACGCGTCTGGTGACATCGATTGCGACGTCAAGGCACGCATTTCGGCAGCCTGGGCCAAATGGCGTGAGGTGAGCGGTGTCATTTGTGACCCCAAAATGCCGGTTAAGCTCAAAGGACAGGTCTATAAATCCATCATTAGACCTGTCCTGTTATATGGCAGTAAGACGTGGCCTGTGCTTGAGCGACACAAGCAGAGTCTGCGTGTCACGGAGATGAACATGCTGCGCTGGATGTGTGGTGTCACGCGGAAGGACCGCATTAGGAACTTCCGCATCCGGGGTAGCCTTCATGTCCGTGACATTGCTGACAAACTGCAAGAGTGTCGTCTACGCTGGTATGGCCACGTCTTACGTCAACCGGCATCTTACGTGGGTAACAAATGTCTTGCCATGCTACCTCCACCGGGCCCCGGTAAACGGGGAAGGCCAAAAAAATGCTGGCTTGACGTCGTAAGGGATAATATGCGTGCCAACCAACTAACCACCAGGGATGCTGAAGACCGTGCGAAGTGGAGGAGACATAGCCGGAAAGCGGACCCCGGGCTCCAAGGCGTGGGTTTTGGAGCGCAACCGGGACAGCGCTAGGATGATGATGATGATGATTATGAATGAATGTCAAACCGTTAAGGACCGTTTTCACTTGTGAAAAAGCTGCCGCGATTTTTTATAGATTTAGTATAAAGAATTACGGATTATAACGCGGTTTGATCAGCACTTAAGGTTTTAAGTAGGATTACAGCCGAGGGAATAAGGTTACTTCTTTGAAGCAAGTATTACTGAGATTTTGTGTAAAATGATGCACAATTAAAACTGCTTTAGGGAGTTCACATAATTGCCGAAATTTAATTACTGCTCAAGCCAAAACATTCTGCTCAACAATTACCTATTGTTGCACACTTTCACAAGGGTGACACAGAATACTATTTTAAAAGATAGGTAATCGAAAGACTGCTAAGCAAAAGTATCATCATCAGCCTTTGTCTGTCAGTCAGTCAGTAACGCAAGGATTTTATACATACAGATAAGCTGATATTATTATTATTTTCATACAAGTGAATACGATCCTTTAGAATATATTCTTCGCTCCTTATAACACCCACGTAAAACGATGAATCAATTTTTATCTTACGGTTCTCGCACGCTTAATCCGCTTTCGCCAAACTTGGGAGGAAGGACGAGGGCTACCGTCAACGGCGGACATACTCTAATATGTACCACCAAAGGTATTTTATTATTTATTTTATTTTTTCTGCACTTCGACTGCACGTATGGTTGAGTAGTACAAGCATTCACCTCACAGTTAAAAACAACACTGAGAGATATGCTCCTCAAACTGCTGTTTTGAGTCTGGGTGTACTTTTGTCCGTTGGTAGAATGTAAGTCAATTTTCCCGCGACACAGAACTGGTTCCTAGTGCAGAAGTTTTCTTTAACATTTTGAATGACGTCGTCAGTATATACCTACAAAATTAATATTATACAGCTAAGACTTAAACTTACAGGTAAACTATAATTTTGTTATTTAAGCCTTGTTTTATAAAAAGTAAGAGGTGAACTATAGCTTCAAACTAAGTAGGTAACTCAACTACACTTTTATCTACTACTACACTTTAACACTTTGTGTGAAAAATTGTTGTTTCGAATTTGGGTGTTAATTATGTCCTTGGTTGTATATTTGTAAAGTCCACCTAAAAAAAACTATCCGGTCTGTAAAAACTTACACAACATCATAATATAACATACTGCGGTAAATTCCAATATAACTTTCATCAAAATAGTGTGATGTAGAAAAGTTTCATGTCACGCAAAATTGATTTCCCGAAGGTGTTACCTTCAAACGCGTTTTTAATATGCGGCCCTTCACAGTGAGAGCCTACGTCACATTTGCATAAGGTTTATATACGATGGGCTTTCATATTGTGGACCAAGTTGAAGAACTTTGTTGATAAATTGAATTTAGCGGTTGATGAAGGAATACAAGAATTGAGAAGTGGGTGGTATGTAGGTAACAATGTTATAAAATTTGTCTTGCTGGTTTGAGCTCGCGATGTTTTCTGTATCTCTGGTGTATGTACCGACCTACATATGCAACCACTTACACTCTCGCGGGTGAAACCGCGGTTAAAGTCTAGAGCACAATAATACGAATGATATATGCAATCGCGGAAAACCAACGTACGTATATAATGCGGCGTGGTATTAACCGCTAAACCGCGCGTCGGAGGAGCTAACTAACTGGCTTACTAACAGCATATTATTGGAAATGTCTGGGCATTCCTTATGTAGTGTACTAGTGTGCCCTCATAAATATGGTAATAGTAGATATATGGCATTATATTCAGTATATTTACTTTATTACTACTTATAACAAACGCCAAAGTATGTGAAATATTTGTAGACACCATTTTCTTCTTTGTCGTGTGAGTCTTAGGCCAACTCTAGTGTCGGACGATTTCAGGCCGCCCCAACGCCGCCGATGTGACCTAACAGTTCTTGTCCTCAGAAAAAAACCGCTACCGGCAGCTCTACGTGCCCTCTGAAGCAAGGTAGCGCTTTGATATAAATGCAATACACACACACATACATCGAAATCGTGGCCTATGCAAGCGTTGGTTAACTTTGCGTAACAATTAAGAACGGCAAGTCAAGTCACACTATGAATTTAATGAAATTTTAGTTTCACGATAGACATCGCCTTGGTTATTTTGATTGAGAAGTTGAAAGGGTTGCCAAAACATATAACACATACAAGTAGGTATTTGTAAACATAAAAAACTTATCAATTATTTTTAAAGAAATCTTTTATTCCTCGTCTTTTATTACTCGCGCAAAGTATGTAAAGTAAATCTTAATGTATATAGAACGAAGCAGTGCATGTAAGACATTGTTCAAAGTGCCACTATAGTTATTCTAGTCAGTGCGCGTACGTGCAATGAAATCTTCGCTGTAAGCAGCGCTATGGAACGTGAACGAATCGTACAATGTTAGAGTAACGACACACGATCCTTGCGAGGCGCCAGTGATGTTAATTATTGTTTGCTAAACGTTGGAGGATATCGTCAGAAAACATGTAGGTATATCTGGGAGTGCTGTTTAATGGTCTTGAAAGATATGTGAAGTCTGACAGCTCGCACTAGCCAGAGTAGTGGACTATGGCGTTAATTCCATAGTCCATTGACCTTCTCATAGAGAGCAGCGACCTATATCCAGCAGTGGAACAATTTATATGAAAGGCAAAAAAAAATTATATTAAAAATAATTTATTAAATAATTTATACGAAAAAAAATTTATATGAAAGGATGATGATACAATTTATCTTCTTGGGTTTACGCGAATGTTACCCCTTGAAATTAAACTACAGTTTACGGATTTTATCGCGTTATATTTGTTTCACTAGTTATTACATTTAAACCGAATGATCTAGAAACTACATTTGTAATTGTATTTTTTTTTATGACAACTCCAGCACTAGGACTAAATCCTGTGTCGCGGGGGACTTTACAAACGGACACAATGAACACCCAGACTCGAAACAACAATTTATGAATCACACAAAGTGTTGTCTCGTGTGGGGATCGCACTCACAACACTCAGTGCAGTGTCAAGCGGCGAGGCGGCCGCATAAACCACTACACCAACCGTGCAGTCTTACTTTACTTATTTCTAGCAGCACAATCCCAAGCACTTTTTTCTATTATACTTTAAATATAATTGGAATTCTCATAATGTTCTTTATGATACAAATTTAATTCTACTTATTTTTTATTTATGTATCTTAGCCGCTGTTGCGACAAATCAACGCACTAGCAACATCAGTATGGCCTCACTCTAACTGTGTGTTGAAACATGTTCTACAATTGCAGGTGTTCCTACTCCTACTTACTACTATACATATAGCACTAGCTCGTTCGAGTTTTCAGACTAGACTTTATGTTACAATTAATTTAGTTTAAAAGTACGTTTAGCTCTTCCACTTTTCAAGTTGTTAAATGGTTTCTATTGCATGCAGTAAATTAGGTGTTTTAAAACTTCTACCTGAGCCATTCTACCTGAGTTATTTGCGTGAATTGGGCAAGATAAGTTAGTAGCTTATGTATAAACTTTTGACGTTTAATTTTAATTCCATCATGATTTAACATAATCGAATATACGAGTAGGTACACAAAGATGTTACAAAAAATGCATAATGCATGTTTCGTATACTCTTTAAAAAATTAAGAGCTTAACTTGTAATCATTAGGTTATAAAAATATTAACATTTAAAAAAGTTATAGGTACTTAAAATTTATTAAAGTAATAAACCTGTAATGATTATTGTATTGTGGCAATAAATAAATAAATTGTATTTGTATTTAGTATACGTAACAAAGCCTACTCTACAAAACAAAGAAAATTAAGGAATAGCTCAAGTAAGACACTTTAACGTGCCTGCGGACGGCGAGCACTGGGGCTGCTCCCCGTCCGCCAAAAGGCAAGGAGGCGGCGTAGTGTCCGCGCTGCCTCCCAACTCATAACGAGACGTGGCCCGCCAACACCAACGGCGGGCCAATCCCGGGCGGGGTCACGGAATAATATGCTATCTGCGAATCGCGTGACCCCGCCACTACACGGGATCCGTAGGGACACCGCGGTGGTCTTAGTGGGTATACCCCGCCCTTAGGGTAGAGCCTCCACACACATCCTCCGCCAGTCCCAAGCCTGGTCAATCACACTCTGGCCGGGTTGGCTTCGAGTTGAGATGGCTCATAAGGAGAGTTTCCACCGTATTGAACAAAAAGAAAAGAAGTTAGACACTAGTTACCAATGTACCGTTCATGACGTAGTATTATTATAATATTCTACCACATTCACACAACACCATCTAGTCCCAAACTAAGCATAGCTTGTAGTATGGTTACTAGACAATGGATAAACATACATATATACTAGTAGTAATATTTAATATCCAAATCGCACTGGTGTACAGCTGTACCTACCTGTTGCTGAGTGTACAGTTGAATTGAATCTATGCTTGCATATTATTTTCCTTAAAAGGTTTTACTTAAACAAATTGTTAGTATACAGGTATGATTCTGAATCGTGGATTCAATTTGCGTAGTTATTTTTAAAAGTCGATCAAACAGTCTATCCATTTATTCATTTAGGCAGCCTGAACACTGTTCAGGCTATTCTGTCTATTCAGTGAACAGCGTTTAGAAGAAAGAATCTCAAAATTGCAAACATATATCCATATAATCTTAAAATCTACTAACATCCAATGGCTGCATCAGAAACTCTATTCTCGTCACTTCCACAGGCATGTTCTAAAATTTATACCTGCCTGCGCCACTTTCAAATTAGCCAAAATATGTAATTAAATTTAATATATTTATGAACAGAAAGGCATTTACTCAAACACGCATAAATAAAAACAAATATTATTAATCTAGCAACATTGATAATCACCTCACTCAATTATTCATTCTTTAACAGGCCAACCAATCAGAATCCTTAATTATTCTACACTCCCATACATACTCTGTCTGCTTCCGCCTACCCACCTAATCCAGTTAGTGTCCTACGAAAACCACTCCTCGCAACAACTTGCGCTCGCGCCGGCCGCTCCGCTATAAACTAAAGAATTTAATAGTGCTGTGCATGTGGAACTGATTTTGTGGTTGGCTTACCAGCATCTAAGATCTAAGGAAGACACCACTGCTCCGCTTCAAGCTATCGAGGAAAACACCCTAATCAAGCTCCATTAATCCGCTCCAAATCGTAAGTACTCCAAGCCTATCCTTCATTAGCGCCCACAATACCCAACATACAAGTGTAGCATAGAACCTTCAATCAAAATTGTATGCCAAGCGCTTCGTTAGACATGCCAAATGTCAAACACAACGTTCCATCACAGTAATATTGAAGGAAATCATCCATTATATAAGGCGAAGCATAGACAGACAAGTAATGAATGAATACTGTTCCATTTGTATTCATTCATTACTGCCCTATAAAGGAATTTATTTTTATCACTTGCTTTTGCGTGTAATTTTACACGACCAAATATGGAAGACCCATGTTTGTTTACGCTTTGAAAACATGTATGGAATTTTTTACCGTCGTGATAATCGAGCAAAATTTTAACTAGACCCTCAGTAATGTTTTGGATCAGCACCATAGTATGTCGTTGACCAAAGTACATAACCGTGCTAACGTCATCACCATCTTAGCCAATAGACGTCCACTGCTGAGCATAAGCCACACAAGGCTCTCTCCACAAACCAATCTTAAACTATCCATGCGTTTTCCGCGATAAAAAATATATTCCTGAAACAATTTATTTTAAGATCCAACTTGCAACTCGCACTTCTTTCTGCAAAATAACTTTTTTTAACGCAGGGAAATTTTTTTTTACTGCCCTCCAACATTGTACCGAAGTAAAACTCTCAGTGCAAGTCGAACCTTAGGTGGTACAATCACAGCCGTGTTTTAGTAGAACAGACAGAACGGAGACGAATGGACGCCCCGAGAATATAAATTAGTTAATTCTGTCAGTTTTACTTAGAGTTTCGATTGTACATGTGCTCGGATGATACCGTGCTGAATTTTAAGATATTTGAGGAAAACATTTGTATCTACTAAAGATGTCAATCTTACGTAGTGTTACAAGGTGAAACGAAGAGATTCTTCGTGTATCTAAAAGATCTGTTCTTTTAGATACCTACACGAAGATGTTACGAGTACACATTGGCAAGTACAAGTTGGGAATACAGATAGCTTTCACTTCATTCTACTGCTAGAATTGCTCAAATACCGAATCAAATCAAAATGGGATCGGAAAACGCAGGTGAAATCAATAAATATGTGCAGACAATATTACTATTGTCCGCACATATTTATTGATTTCACCTGCGTTTTCCGATCCCGTGGAAATATGAAGAAATCCCTTCTTTGCACCTCTGCGCTCGCAAAGGACCATATGTGCTACATTTCAGCTTCTTGCACCCAATAATGTCGTTGTCTGTCAGTCTGTCAGTCAGTCAGTAACGCAAGGATTTTGTATAGGTATACAGTTCGCTCTAAATGTACCGTAAACATGAAACATTTAAATAACTGTTTAGTGAAAATTCTTTCGCGAACTGTGGAGCAACTACATAAAGGTACTGATATTGAGTTCTTGAGAAAAACACACTGTGTTATTTCAAGGAATTTTGTGTTCTTATTTAAGTTATCTGTTATTCTTTAAAATGAAGCCTGCACTAAATTATTATTGTGACCATAGAACAAGCATTATTTTTCTCTGTGATTATGATATTAGCAAGCATTTCGCCGCTAGTCGTACAAACCAACTTCAACACAATCCTCATTGGCCTCATATTAAAATGCCACGAAACAAAAATAAAAGTCGAGCAAAATAAAACTAGATTAATTTCACTGAAGTCCTATTCAATTGACTGTACACCAAGAACGCTATTCAATATTGGATACTGGTCAGTCTTTTGTTGATTGTGTTCATACACCGCTAAATTACATTTAGCCTAGTTAGACTTGTGGCGAAAATAAATGTAAGCCGTTTTAAAATATAAAAGAGTAAAATATATTTCAACGCCATACTTTAAAATGTTTTTTTTATAAACTCACGCCTATTTCCCCGAAGGGATAGGCAGAGGTTAGCCCATGAATCTTTAGGTCCCAAGTAATAGGGGGCGAGTCCTGCTGCTACTAAGACTTCGGAAAAAGGAAAAACTCAGTAACACTTTTCCCGATCCGGGAATCAAACCCGGGACCTCCCAATCAGCAGACGCATACGCTATCCATTGGACCAAGGATGCCGGCCAAACTCTAGGTACGGATTATGTGGCACTAAAATATATGCGCACGAATTTCACTGATTTGTTTATCTACACTTTTATACAGATAAAGTCAACGGGCACCATCTAGTATAGAACTTTATTTATGGAACCTGCGTTTCTCAACTCTGTTCTAATCTCATCCACAACGGGACTGCGATTTTCTTTGTAGCGCTGACTCAAATCCCTCAGAGCGCACAGCGCTCTATTCTATTCAAATAGCTCGCCTTTACTTCATAACTATAAATAGAGTGAGATTTATGCCGGTGTTTATTAATAAAATGTTGTTATATGTCCTATCCGTGAATTTATTTCTTTCTTTCTCGAGTGTGTATATGGCCAACTCTGGTGTCGGAGTTGTAGATCGCCCGAAGTTCTCTGATTGGCCTAACGATTCTTGTCCTGCAACCAAGAACCGGGACCGTCAACTTTACGTGCCTTCCAAAGTACGGTAGCGCTCTGATATACATAAATGCCATACGCAGTCACCAACCTGTTCAAACATTGCTTATCTTTGCTAACCTATAACGAACGGCAAGCCAAGTCTTGCTAAATATATTCATGACTTAAAAGCTGATTTCCTTTATTACAGTCACGATTAATCTGATTTCATATTTGCCCAATATAAAGGCTTTTATATTATTCCTAAAGTTTTACCTCAGCTGCGCCCGCACATAATATTTAAATTTATCAGTCTCTGTTCGATTCCGTAGAAATTTCGAGAAATCTCTTCTTGCACTCTTACGCTCCCCAATGAACACACATTCCAAATTTCGGTTGTGCGTTGTCTATCAGTCGCCTTTTACATCATTAACGGCCCTGTCACGACCTTGCCGCTCTGAGCGGCGGCTTAGCGCGGGGCGGCGAGCGGTAAGATCAAATGTATGAAGACGTTCGAAGCACGCCACGAGCCGCCGCGCACAGCGATAACGCGCGCGTTTTTTTTGGCGCGAATGGCTGCGCGGCGAGCGGCGCGGCGGGCGGTGCGGCGAGCGGCGGGAACAAATGTACTGCGACCGAGTCCGACGCCACGACTCCGAGCGGCACAGACGCGAGGGACGAACTAGGCGGTTAAACTATTTTTTAAATATTTTGTGGCGGTAATGAATACGGAGACATTTAACGTCGAAATTTTAAAACGGTCGCGTGTATGGATAGCAACACATCCGCTATATAAATACAAAAATGTTAATAAAACGTTGCGGGATGTAATGAAACAATGTTTTACAGAATGTAATGGTAGGTTTTAATATAAATCGCAAACATTAAAACATTGTGTAATGTACATATTTACCTATTTAGGTACAGACACAGCTACTATGAAAGTTAAAAGGTAATTTACCTACCTACTTAACGTAATCTACGTTGTGTAGGTACCTATTCAACGCCTCATTAATTGCGAATATGTATTATTCCTTTGATAAAAAATGCCTACTTGTAAGAAATGAAGATCCAATGTCGACAATTTTGTAGGTATACCGTATAGTTACACAAAGATATTTTAGTTATCGCCATATTTATGGGTAACTCCGTCGGCCCAAATACGTCCACATTTGCCGCTGCGTTTACCGCTGCTGTAGGGTCGTGGCGTGCACGACGCTCTGCCGCGCCGCCCGCCGCGACGCGCGCCGCTTAGACCGATCTCGTGAACAGGCCCTAAAGGTGATTTAATTGGCGAGAAGTTCTCAGAAATGAAATGGAGGGCTCCCTGTAAGAAATATAAAAATCAATCATCGTTCACGATTTTACTCGACCACATTTTTATCAGATATTCGAATCACCAATTAAAATAAACACAATTTCAAACCTTAACTCAAGTGAAGCTTCTTTGAAAGCCATTAAATATCATTAAAATTAAAAAAAAAACTTTGTCAGGATCATTTATTCAGCAGGAAAGTTGATATTAAAATAATTATTTAAATTGCGAAAAGTGAATTCGAGCGCAACTCGAAGCTCAATAAACATGAAGTTTCTCAAGTTCAAATAGAAAATCTGTACTGAGAGCACCGAACGTATCGTCGAACTTATACTAGTGAAGCAAATATAGCCAGTTACAGAAACCATGCGACAAAAGAAAACTACTTTAATTTTTAAGAAGCTAAGACTCAATTTTCTATTAACATTCACAATCCGTTTGAAATAGGAAGTCTAGATGACTAGAATTTTTAAAATATACCTTATTTCTAACGTTCAAAGTACAATTTCAGATGGCAATGTACAGGAATGGTAGGGATATTTGGAGTTGTAAATAAAAACTGTGCAATGAGTCGGGTGAGCGATTCACTTCAGTAAGGATTTTATATGTGTCTTGTGTTCTGTTCATTGACTTATGACTAAGTTATGCATATGTCAATAAACAGTATCATAATTATACTCATAGTAATGGTGAATGGTGGTATTTCCTTAAACATTTAGATACCGACAGCATCTTAGCTTTTCCACAGAGCGACTGCCTGTCTAACCTCTGCAGCCCAAAGAGATTGCGATGTTTTATGGTTAAGACTAGAGAGCTTTTCCACAGAGCGACTACCTGTCTAACCTCTGCAGCCCAAAGAGATTGCGATGTTTTATGGTTAAGACTAGAGTCAGTTTATGTAGACGTACTGAGTTACTGACTCCCTATAACGACTGTCAAAGAACTTCATAGCAGCCGGCATCGACGGCTTAACGTACTCTCCGAGGCACGGGATTAGTGATAATTTACAATTCTCCAAGTATCTCCACCTATCGCTATCGTTGCCTTCCCAACCGCCAGGTTGGGGAGGCAGCGATAGCTGCCTCTGCTCATCTAGTAACGCTTTTATAAACAGGGCGAAATCTTGTTATATTTATAAACATACCATTCTTCTACATTTGAGTTGTCATGAAAGTAACGTAGTCTGAAATACAAACGCCATTCTAAATGTTAATAAACCGACGCCGGTGATATGTTTTATGATAAATCTCGTAAGTTATTCGCAGTCAAAGCGATTTGGTGGAATAATACCAAGGCGGAGAGGATTTCATAACATCTTTTTTGTACGTGTGTGCTATGTATCGTGATACACGGATTCAGAAAATTGCCCACAAATATTTTTTTTAATAAAATAGACAGACTAATGCACGGATGGCACATGACGCTTTTAAAAGGTAGGTGTTTATTTTTCTAATGAATTTCATTCAAGAATTAAGCTCATTTTGCTTACAGATTGATCTCTTATTTTGAACAAAAGAGAAAAACGTCTCAATGAGATCAGTAGGGATAATAATCCATACCATTCAACCAGATATCAGCATATCCACCAAATTTCTGTTACAATTTCGTCTCAACCAATGTCAAAAATGAATGAAAACTTGCGGTAATAGCATCCTAATCAAATTCTCCTTGACATAGTGGATGTATTGCTCCGATTGTATTCAAGGTAAGGACTTAATAAGTAAGTTCACAAGTCAGAACTGCTTCTTTATGAAAGTCAGAAACCGCGGAACCACATGGATAAGGGGCATGCTGACAACAACATACAGCCTTTCGCAGCTGGACATAGCCCTCTCCTAATTTACGTTTACATTGTGTTTCAATAGGAGGTTGACCTACTATATCCTGCTGGTGAGATGGGTTGATATAGGGTTTGATGTCAACGTTTCCATCCAAAATATGCTGTAGCCTCTTATTCTGACTCTCTCGCAGAGAAATGTAATAGTGGTACTGTGTATTCTTAATTTATCACACGAAGAATCTTGTATGACTAAGTGTGAATATTTGGCATGTCTGCCAACCCGCACTTGGCAAGCGAGGTGGACTACAGACTTGCCCTTCTCATAGTGAGAAGAGGCCCGCGCCCCGCAGTGGGCAATATATCTATAGTTCTGATGATGAAATCATCATCAGAAATACAACATCATGGTAAACATCGTGAAAAACTTGGATGGTGAAATCACCATCCAAGTTTTTCACGATGTTTACCAATCAGCCTGACTCTGTGTACAGCACAGGTAAGCGCCGTAACATAAAAAATCAAGAAAAAGCCCGCCAGTAAGTCAGTCGTGGTATCTTTAGTTATGTCTAAATGAAAAGCAGTGGTGACAACGTTTCGCATGTAAATGTTCCGCGATTTCACAACATGTCTAAGTATTATGGCTTCACGTATTACGTATATTCAAGGGCATTAGTTGTTTGCTTTCTTTGCGGAGTTTCTTCCGTCAGATATAAGTTAAACAATATATATGGTTTACTCGAATATAAAGAAATGGTGATGAAAAATATTGATAAGCATAAAGTAATATCAGTTTCAAGCCAGCAGGACTGATTTATCAGATTAATACTTGACGGAGGTCCTTACTTTACTTTTATATTTTTGTACTTTATACAATCCTAGATGAAGATGCAAAGATTCATTAAATCTTTTCTTTAATTTCTTGCCTTTAACAAATTACAAACATAATATGTGGATTTATTTTAGAGATACACATTTATACTTCCATCAAAACAGTTACAAAGTACAATAAGGCGCCCTCTTTAATCACGACATTGATAGTAGTCAGCATTAACAAATTCCTCTTTAGATATCTGTCCTAAAATAAAGTTCTGCGAAATTAAACTAGTGCAGCTACATTCCATCACTAGACGCGCAACCATAAACATTACTAGCCATCGACAAAAATCCTCGAATTGTCACAAACAGCATCATTATTTTAGCGTGTTATAAATTTCAGATCAGTATCCCACAATCTGCGGCTTACATATAATTAATGCAGGAAGCAGCAGGCTTAGCACAGGACATCTATTTCAAGACTCAACTTGCTTCAAGCGGCCACTGTTTGGTTCACTCCAAGCTCAACTCTGTTTCGATCTAGTATTCTACCAATCAGCATACCGATGACTGATTAAGTCGTGAGCTAACAAAGCCCATGGAAGTCCACCAGGAAAAAGCCCTTGAAATCATCCATTTTAGCGTGTGATAAATATCGGATCAGTATTCCGCTAACCGCAGCTTACAAACTGCAGGATGAAGAAGGGTTAGCACGAGGCATCTAATGCAAGACTCATCTTCCTTCAAGGCGCCATTGATTGACTCTATACAAAGTCTGATTTATCGGCCAATCAGTATGCCAATAACCGATCAAATCGTGACGAGTCTTGCGGTCACTAAGCCCGTGCTAGTCCCCCAGGAATAAAACACCACTCCGCCCACAATGTGTGGCCATAAATCAGCCAAAACTGCTTTAGTAGACGCATCGGTGTGCGTTACCCCAGCCAGAAAATGTCGAAAATGGTAATTTAAATGTTATAGATAATTAGTTGTTTAGCTTCTGTAATTGTTGCGAACTTTTTTGAATTTGTTGCACTTGTAGTTTTTTATTTATTTCACAAAAACATTTCCTGCTGGGGTAACGTTACCGCAGCCAGACATTTTCTTTTTTTATGAGAATATTGAAATAAATATTGGCTATATAATTAGTTGTCTAGACGAGGTAAATGTTGCAACTTATTTTGTAGTTGTTCTATCTTCGGCTGCGATTCGAGTTCCTGCTGGAGTAACGTTTGTGGTTTTGCTGGATCTTTGAAACGGTTAAGCAGATTCTTATCATCTTTTGTACATGACTTCTTAAGAATTAGTTTAATTAGTTGTGCAATAAAAAAAAAACTATAATAATGTACCTTTCAAAGGTTATTTAATTAAATATAAAGACACTTCAATAGGGCCTAACATTTTAAATAAGAGCTCTAAAGACTTAATTTAAACTTTATTTTCTAGCTAGTAACTGCCTTCAAATGTATGTGAAGTTTCATTTGTATACTGTAAGTAGTTAACAAATTATGATGAAATTCAGCTCTCCACGTTCACGCTTACAATGCGTGCGGAGTTATTTGGCCGCCGATCAATCTGTATGTGGAAATATAAACTGAATGCTATATCAATAATTAGTTGCTTAATTCAATTTTATACCTGTAAAATTTCAGCGTAATATATACAATAATTAAAGAGATAATAGAATAAAACTCATTGAGCGGTGCAAGCCCGTGGTAACTCGACCATGTTTAGATGGTCACAAAAAAGCGACCACGTCGTACATTATGCTATCTTCTAAAATGTTTAGAATAATACAGTACTCGCCAATCTTTATGGTCGCTCTGAATGTAGCCATCGGTACGAACTTGCGCATGGGACAGTCGGGTGGACATTTGATAACCAAGAAAAAAAAAATATTTGTAATTATTGAAAATTAAAATCTTCAGTTACGTAGTTAGATTATATTGTTTAATTACATATTCAATCAAATTCGATTAATGTCAATTCAGTTAGGTGAAGGGACTTCTCCCCCCCGTGGGATCTCCACCTTGTCGTGGTGGGGGGGCTCAGTAACCGTGGGTTAGAAGCCACCCACGGTGAAGCTAAGCGGGATCCCGGGAGGGGACGCTCCACGTGGGCTTGGTAGAGGCCTGCGTAGGATGCGTCCCATGGTGCGGGTGCGGGGGACAGTTCTGTCTGTCCCTCGTAGTCGGGTGCGGTCGCGGGAGGAGAGGCGTGTGGGTGTTGCGTTGCCCCGCGCCCTATCTCCCGCGACCAAATGGGGGCGCACCATCGTTGCGTCGCGGTGGGGCCGCAGAGGAAGAGGAGATGCGGTGTTGCGTTGCCGTCCTCTCTATCCTCTGCGGCCGATAGGTGTTTTGGTGGCGGAGCCCAACACCTTCATCCGCCGCCAAGGGGGTTTCGTTCGGGGCCCGCCTGACCATCTGGCGGGCCAATACCCGCCGGGGGGTAGCGAGGAATGCTTTGGTGAAACCCTACCCTCCGACACATGGGTATATGAGGAGCACGGGTTGGTTTTTAGTCAGTTAGAGTCTGACAGTCCCCTTCGTCCTTCCCCCCCGGGGCGGAGGGACTCCATGAGGATTTTCCAACCCGATACCAAAAAAAAAAAAAAAAAAAAAAAAAAAATAAAAAAAAAAAAAAGGTGAAGGGACTTCTAAATGAAAAAATACATTGGTTACGACGAGGTTCAAAGGTTCCTTATCTGTAGAACTTTCTTCACTTATTTCGGAATCTCTATTCTCAAACATTAAAACGACCGCGAGGCATGATCAATTAAAATGGTAACTCTACTCTCTCTGGAATAACAACAAGAAACAATAACGATAGCAACGAGAAACAACGAAGAAGTAACACTATGAAACTATTCTGAACGCGACGATACTGTCAGAGCTCAGCGAATATGTGATTCGTGTACGAACGTAGTCACACTAACGCGCGGGAGGCTAGGACGCTAGCGGGTGGAAGACAGCGCGCGCGGGCGTGCCCTGCCTCCACGCCCCGCATACGTCCCGCTGATACCTGATTTTGTGTTCTGCGCAGCGCTATGCGGCTAGGTTCGGAGCGGCCATAAAGTTTGGCGAGTACTGTGCACCTTACAAGTTCGGTACAGACGCGTACACTGTTGAATACATAACAAGAATGTGGCAGTTTTTACAGGAGAGGGTCTACCTCATATTAAGAGTTAATAATTTTGAATAGTCTTTTTTTGCAATTTTCTAATAAAATTACTTCAAGATCTTGTGACAACCTAGGTTAAGAGTAGCATATCTCAAATAAGCCAAACACTTCTAGACTGTACCAAATAAAAGACAATTAATTATGATATATCCAAACCAATGTCAAATCTTACCAATGATATATCCAAACAAAACGCCACAACTAAAATGGACGTGGTAGAAGTTTGCCAGCGTAGGTAGAATTTGCTTCTCTGCGATGTCCTCGATATACGGTGGTATGCCAACGCTAAAGGCGCCTACAGCTATGCCACCAACAAAACGTCCAACATACAAACCATACACCTTTGGACTGTAAAAAAACAAAACGATTTATATTATATGATGTGCAGTTCATTTTCATTATCGTCATATTTGTGAAATCCCAGTTGCATAAAACACTTTTGCCCGGGCAATCAAGGTGTGTTGTGATAGCAATTTCCCCTATTTTCAGAGCTGTAATTTCTGCAACTCAATGGGCAAAATATCTTCAAAAGTTATGCTGGGATGTGCTTAATTTTGAGTGTGACATCTATTTTAGCTTAAAATTTTAGATTAGGAAAGTTTATTCTGTAGGTTTGACTTGAGCTCATGGTAAAACGAGTCAGTGCATTGTTAGCAAAGTAAAGCTATCTTATACCTTTACTACAACTGTGTCGATTGGTTAACGTGCTCTATGAGGCACAGAGAGCCCGCCACCCATCAATAAACCAAATGGTTGCTTGACCTTCGAATGAATTCGTGCGTCTGAAATTTGCTACCGGTCCCTCAATACAATTTCTTATATAGGCCACCTAAGTCTTATAGTAAGAGCGTATAAGAATATGAATGAATAAGAGCGCCTCTTTCTAAGAGCGCCGGCTTTCTCTGAAACTGGTATAAAAGAAAGAAAATAATTTCAAAGATTCTTACGTTCAGAGTAATCAAAATCTGAATACTGATTAGCTAACAAAAAAACATTTTTAATTGTAAGAGATTACGATGCCTGGAAAAGTAATAATAGATAGGCTTTTAAATTGATGATTACTTTGTTTTAATAATCTAAAAACCCTCAAAAAAGCATCAAATGGATTGTCTCAAAAGGCTTGGCGGTAATAATAATATTCATTAAATTTTTTAAGTTTTGTTAGTATCACGGTATCCGTCCTATTAGGAGAAAATATTTTTTTCTTGTTGACTCATTATATGGTAAATAATAGTAAATCGTTTTGAGCAACCGTGGAATGTTAAATTTAAATTGTTAATAAGCGCTTGCTATACCCTAGACGAAAACATTAAGAGGAAACCTGCTTGTCTCGTTCTTCATAATGTTCTCGTTGTACATGGGCGATCGTTTTGAGCAACCGAGGAATGTTAAATTTAAATTGTTAATAAGCGCTTGCTAAACCCTGGACGAAAACATTAAGAGGAAACCTGCTTGTCTCGTTCTTCATAATATTCTCGTTGTACATGGGCGATATCTCGGACACCCTGCGGCTAAGTAAGCCGATATTGAGGAGTATAGGCGAATACTAAGAAAACACAGGTGTGCGCATTCTCAGCCAAGGTATCTCCATTCCTTCCACATCCCTCTCTTCTGGACACTCCACTACCGATTCAAGACAGCCCCAATATCCTGGGTATGGACATACGCTGAAATCTCAACCAGTAGAACTACATCGAGGGTGACATCAAATCCGCATCTCGGAAATTCGGAGTCCTGAACAAGGTGAGGAGGATTTTCACGCCGGAGCAGCTAAGTCTGTTATACAAGACCCAGGTTCACTCCTGCGTGGAATACTGCACTCACTTTTGGAATCTGCTCCGCTCAGTACTTATTGGACGCCCTCGATAGGTTGCAGCGGCGTGCTGTCCGTATCTTTGGGGCCTTCAGAGGCCACTAAGACTCTTGAGTCACTGCAATTACGCAGAGACGTGGCCTTAATGGCTGTCTCCTATCGTATGTACTATCACGGTGAGTGTTCCGAAGAGCTCTTTCAACTAATCCCACCTCGTTTCTTATCCCGAACGACACTTGCTGGGTTAAGGTGCCACTGTTACAATTTCGTCTCAACCAATGTCAAAAATGAATGAAAACTTGCGGTAATAGCATCCTAATCAAATTCTCCTTGACATAGTGGATGTATTGCTCCGATTGTATTCAAGGTAAGGACTTAATAAGTGAGTTCACAAGTCAGAACTGCTTCTTTATGAAAGTCAGAAACCGCGGAACCACATGGATAAGGGGCATGCTGACAACAACATACAGCCTTTCGCAGCTGGACATAGCCCTCTCCTAATTTACGTTTACATTGTGTTTCAATAGGAGGTTGACCTACTATATCCTGCTGGCGAGATGGGTTGATATAGGGTTTGATGTCAACGTTTCCATCCAAAATATGCTGTAGCCTCTTATTCTGACTCTTTCGCAGAGAAATGTAATAGTGGTACTGTGTATTCTTAATTTATCACACGAAGAATCTTGTATGACTAAGTGTGAATATTTGGCATGTCTGCCAACCCGCACTTGGCAAGCGAGGTGGACTACAGACTTGCCCTTCTCATAGTGAGAAGAGGCCCGCGCCCCGCAGTGGGCAATATATCTATAGTTCTGATGATGAAATCATCATCAGAAATACAACATCATGGTAAACATCGTGAAAAACTTGGATGGTGAAATCACCATCCAAGTTTTTCACGATGTTTACCAATCAGCCTGACTCTGTGTACAGCACAGGTAAGCGCCGTAACATAAAAAAATCAAGAAAAAGCCCGCCAGTAAGTCAGTCGTGGTATCTTTAGTTATGTCTAAATGAAAAGCAGTTTTGACAACGTTTCGCATGTAAATGTTCCGCGATTTCACAACATGTCTAAGTATTATGGCTTCACGTATTACGTATATTCAAGGGCATTAGTTGTTTGCTTTCTTTGCGGAGTTTCTTCCGTCAGATATAAGTTAAACAATATATATGGTTTACTCGAATATAAAGAAATGGTGATGAAAAATATTGATAAGCATAAAGTAATATCAGTTTCAAGCCAGCAGGACTGATTTATCAGATTAATACTTGACGGAGGTCCTTACTTTACTTTTATATTTTTGTACTTTATACAATCCTAGATGAAGATGCAAAGATTCATTAAATCTTTTCTTTAATTTCTTGCCTTTAAAAAATTACAAACATAATATGTGGATTTATTTTAGAGATACACATTTAAACTTCCATCAAAACAGTTACAAAGTACAATAAGGCGCCCTCTTTAATCAAGACATTGATAGTAGTCAGCGTTAACAAATTCCTCTTTAGATATCTGTCCTAAAATAAAGTTCTGCGAAATTAAACTAGTGCAGCTACATTCCATCACTAGACGCGCAACCATAAACATTACTAGCCATCGACAAAAATCCTCGAATTGTCACAAACAGCATCATTATTTTAGCGTGTTATAAATTTTAGATCAGTATCCCACAATCTGCGGCTTACATATAATTAATGCAGGAAGCAGCAGGCTTAGCACAGGACATCTATTTCAAGACTCAACTTTCTTCAAGCGGCCACTATTTGGTTCACTCCAAGCTCAACTCTGTTTCGATCTAGTATTCTAGCAATCAGCATACCGATGACTGATTAAGTCGTGAGCTAACAAAGCCCATGGAAGTCCACCAGGAAAAAGCCCTTGAAATCATCCATTTTAGCGTGTGATAAATATCGGATCAGTATTCCGCTAACCGCAGCTTACAAACTGCAGGATGAAGAAGGGTTAGCACGAGGCATCTAATGCAAGACTCATCTTCCTTCAAGGCGCCATTGATTGACTCTATACAAAGTCTGATTTATCGGCCAATCAGTATGCCAGTAACCGATCAAATCGTGACGAGTCTTGCGGTCACTAAGCCCGTGCTAGTCCCCCAGGAATAAAACACCACTCCGCCCACAATGTGTGGCCATAAATCAGCCAAAACTGCTTTAGTAGACGCATCGGTGTGCGTTACCCCAGCCAGAAAATGTCGAAAATGGTAATTTAAATGTTATAGATAATTAGTTGTTTAGCTTCTGTAATTGTTGCCAACTTTTTTGAATTTGTTGCACTTGTAGTTTTTTATTTATTTCACAAAAACATTTCCTGCTGGGGTAACGTTACCGCAGCCAGACATTTTCTTTTTTTATGAGAATATTGAAATAAATATTGGCTATATAATTAGTTGTCTAGACGAGGTAAATGTTGCAACTTATTTTGTAGTTGTTCTATCTTCGGCTGCGATTCGAGTTCCTGCTGGAGTAACGTTTGTGGTTTTGCTGGATCTTTGAAACGGTTAAGCAGATTCTTATCATCTTTTGTACATGACTTCTTAAGAATTAGTTAAATTAGTTGTGCAATAAAAAAAAAAACTATAATAATGTACCTTTCAAAGGTTATTTAATTGAATATAAAGACACTTCAATAAGGCCTAACATTTTAAATAAGAGCTCTAAAGACTTAATTTAAACTTTATTTTCTAGCTAGTAACTGCCTTCAAATGTATGTGAAGTTTCATTTGTATACTGTAAGTAGTTAACAAATTATGATGAAATTCAGCTCTCCACGTTCACGCTTACAATGCGTGCGGAGTTATTTGGCCGCCGATCAATCTGTATGTGGAAATATAAACTGAATGCTATATCAATAATTAGTTGCTTAATTCAATTTTATACCTGTAAAATTTCAGCGTAATATATACAATAATTAAAGAGATAATAGAATAAAACTCATTGAGCGGTGCAAGCCCGTGGTAACTCGACCATGTTTAGATGGTCACAAAAAAGCGACCACGTCGTACATTATGCTATCTTCTAAAATGTTTAGAATAATACAGTACTCGCCAATCTTTATGGTCGCTCTGAATGTAGCCATCGGTACGAACTTGCGCATGGGACAGTCGGGTGGACATTTGATAACCAAGAAAAAAAAAATATTTGTAATTATTGAAAATTAAAATCTTCAGTTACGTAGTTAGATTATATTGTTTAATTACATATTCAATCAAATTCGATTAATGTCAATTCAGTTAGGTGAAGGGACTTCTCCCCCCCGTGGGATCTCCACCTTGTCGTGGTGGGGGGGCTCAGTAACCGTGGGTTAGAAGCCACCCACGGTGAAGCTAAGCGGGATCCCGGGAGGGGACGCTCCACGTGGGCTTGGTAGAGGCCTGCGTAGGATGCGTCCCATGGTGCGGGTGCGGGGGACAGTTCTGTCTGTCCCTCGCAGTCGGGTGCGGTCGCGGGAGGAGAGGCGTGTGGGTGTTGCGTTGCCCCGTGCCCTATCTCCCGCGACCAAATGGGGGCGCACCATCGTTGCGTCGCGGTGGGGCCGCAGAGGAGGAGGAGATGCGGTGTTGCGTTGCCGTCCTCTCTATCCTCTGCGGCCGATAGGTGTTTTGGTGGCGGAGCCCAACACCTTCATCCGCCGCCAAGGGGGTTTCGTTCGGGGCCCGCCTGACCATCTGGCGGGCCAATACCCGCCGGGGGGTAGCGAGGAATGCTTTGGTGAAACCCTACCCTCCGACACATGGGTATATGAGGAGCACGGGTTGGTTTTTAGTCAGTACGAGTCTGACAGTCCCCTTCGTCCTTCCCCCCGGGGCGGAGGGACTCCATGAGGATTTTCCAACCCGATACCAAAAAAAAAAAAAAAAAAAAAAAAAAAAGGTGAAGGGACTTCTAAATGAAAAAATACATTGGTTACGACAAGGTTCAAAGGTTCCTTATCTGTAGAACTTTCTTCACTTATTTCGGAATCTCTATTCTCAAACATTAAAACGACCGCGAGGCATGATCAATTAAAATGGTAACTATATCAGTACAAATAACAACAAGAAACAATAACGATAGCAACGAGAAACAACGAAGAAGTAACACTATGAAACTATTCTGAACGCGACGATACTGTCAGAGCTCAGCGAATATGTGATTCGTGTACGAACGTGGTCACACTAACGCGCGGGAGGCTAGGACGCTAGCGGGTGGAAGACAGCGCGCGCGGGCGTGCCCTGCCTCCACGCCCCGCATACGTCCCGCTGATACCTGATTTTGTGTTCTGCGCAGCGCTATGCGGCTAGGTTCGGAGCGGCCATAAAGTTTGGCGAGTACTGTGCACCTTACAAGTTCGGTACAGACGCGTACACTGTTGAATACATAACAAGAATGTGGCAGTTTTTACAGGAGAGGGTCTACCTCATATTAAGAGTTAATAATTTTGAATAGTCTTTTTTTGCAATTTTCTAATAAAATTACTTCAAGATCTTGTGACAACCTAGGTTAAGAGTAGCATATCTCAAATAAGCCAAACACTTCTAGACTGTACCAAATAAAAGACAATTAATTATGATATATCCAAACCAATGTCAAATCTTACCAATGATATATCCAAACAAAACGCCACAACTAAAATGGACGTGGTAGAAGTTTGCCAGCGTAGGTAGAATTTGCTTCTCTGCGATGTCCTCGATATACGGTGGTATGCCAACGCTAAAGGCGCCTACAGCTATGCCACCAACAAAACGTCCAACATACAAACCATACACCTTTGGACTGTAAAAAAACAAAACGATTTATATTATATGATGTGCAGTTCATTTTCATTATCGTCATATTTGTGAAATCCCAGTTGCATAAAACACTTTTGCCCGGGCAATCAAGGTGTGTTGTGATAGCAATTTCCCCTATTTTCAGAGCTGTAATTTCTGCAACTCAATGGGCAAAATATCTTCAAAAGTTATGCTGGGATGTGCTTAATTTTGAGTGTGACATCTATTTTAGCTTAAAATTTTAGATTAGGAAAGTTTATTCTGTAGGTTTGACTTGAGCTCATGGTAAAACGAGTCAGTGCATTGTTAGCAAAGTAAAGCTATCTTATACCTTTACTACAACTGTGTCGATTGGTTAACGTGCTCTATGAGGCACAGAGAGCCCGCCACCCATCAATAAACCAAATGGTTGCTTGACCTTCGAATGAATTCGTGCGTCTGAAATTTGCTACTGGTCCCTCAATACAATTTCTTATATAGGCCACCTAAGTCTTATAGTAAGAGCGTATAAGAATATGAATGAATAAGAGCGCCTCTTTCTAAGAGCGCCGGCTTTCTCTGAAACTGGTATAAAAGAAAGAAAATAATTTCAAAGATTCTTACGTTCAGAGTAATCAAAATCTGAATACTGATTAGCTAACAAAAAAACATTTTTAATTGTAAGAGATTACGATGCCTGGAAAAGTAATAATAGATAGGCTTTTAAATTGATGATTACTTTGTTTTAATAATCTAAAAACCCTCAAAAAAGCATCAAATGGATTGTCTCAAAAGGCTTGGCGGTAATAATAATATTCATTAAATTTTTTAAGTTTTGTTAGTATCACGGTATCCGTCCTATTAGGAGAAAATATTTTTTTCTTGTTGACTCATTATATGGTAAATAATAGTAAATCGTTTTGAGCAACCGTGGAATGTTAAATTTAAATTGTTAATAAGCGCTTGCTATACCCTAGACGAAAACATTAAGAGGAAACCTGCTTGTCTCGTTCTTCATAATGTTCTCGTTGTACATGGGCGATCGTTTTGAGCAACCGAGGAATGTTAAATTTAAATTGTTAATAAGCGCTTGCTAAACCCTGGACGAAAACATTAAGAGGAAACCTGCTTGTCTCGTTCTTCATAATATTCTCGTTGTACATGGGCGATATCTCGGACACCCTGCGGCTAAGTAAGCCGATATTGAGGAGTATAGGCGAATACTAAGAAAACACAGGTGTGCGCATTCTCAGCCAAGGTATCTCCATTCCTTCCACATCCCTCTCTTCTGGACACTCCACTACCGATTCAAGACAGCCCCAATATCCTGGGTATGGACATACGCTGAAATCTCAACCAGTAGAACTACATCGAGGGTGACATCAAATCCGCATCTCGGAAATTCGGAGTCCTGAACAAGGTGAGGAGGATTTTCACGCCGGAGCAGCTAAGTCTGTTATACAAGACCCAGGTTCACTCCTGCGTGGAATACTGCACTCACTTTTGGAATCTGCTCCGCTCAGTACTTATTGGACGCCCTCGATAGGTTGCAGCGGCGTGCTGTCCGTATCTTTGGGGCCTTCAGAGGCCACTAAGACTCTTGAGTCACTGCAATTACGCAGAGACGTGGCCTTAATGGCTGTCTCCTATCGTATGTACTATCACGGTGAGTGTTCCGAAGAGCTCTTTCAACTAATCCCACCTCGTTTCTTATCCCGAACGACACTTGCTGGGTTAAGGTGCCACTGTTACAATTTCGTCTCAACCAATGTCAAAAATGAATGAAAACTTGCGGTAATAGCATCCTAATCAAATTCTCCTTGACATAGTGGATGTATTGCTCCGATTGTATTCAAGGTAAGGACTTAATAAGTGAGTTCACAAGTCAGAACTCCTTCTTTATGAAAGTCAGAAACCGCGGAACCACATGGATAAGGGGCATGCTGACAACAACATACAGCCTTTCGCAGCTGGACATAGCCCTCTCCTAATTTACGTTTACATTGTGTTTCAATAGGAGGTTGACCTACTATATCCTGCTGGCGAGATGGGTTGATATAGGGTTTGATGTCAACGTTTCCATCCAAAATATGCTGTAGCCTCTTATTCTGACTCTTTCGCAGAGAAATGTAATAGTGGTACTGTGTATTCTTAATTTATCACACGAAGAATCTTGTATGACTAAGTGTGAATATTTGGCATGTCTGCCAACCCGCACTTGGCAAGCGAGGTGGACTACAGACTTGCCCCTCTCATAGTGAGAAGAGGCCCGCGCCCCGCAGTGGGCAATATATCTATAGTTCTGATGATGAAATCATCATCAGAAATACAACATCATGGTAAACATCGTGAAAAACTTGGATGGTGAAATCACCATCCAAGTTTTTCACGATGTTTACCAATCAGCCTGACTCTGTGTACAGCACAGGTAAGCGCCGTAACATAAAAAAATCAAGAAAAAGCCCGCCAGTAAGTCAGTCGTGGTATCTTTAGTTATGTCTAAATGAAAAGCAGTTTTGACAACGTTTCGCATGTAAATGTTCCGCGATTTCACAACATGTCTAAGTATTATGGCTTCACGTATTACGTATATTCAAGGGCATTAGTTGTTTGCTTTCTTTGCGGAGTTTCTTCCGTCAGATATAAGTTAAACAATATATATGGTTTACTCGAATATAAAGAAATGGTGATGAAAAATATTGATTAGCATAAAGTAATATCAGTTTCAAGCCAGCAGGACTGATTTATCAGATTAATACTTGACGGAGGTCCTTACTTTACTTTTATATTTTTGTACTTTATACAATCCTAGATGAAGATGCAAAGATTCATTAAATCTTTTCTTTAATTTCTTGCCTTTAAAAAATTACAAACATAATATGTGGATTTATTTTAGAGATACACATTTATACTTTCATCAAAACAGTTACAAAGTACAATAAGGCGCCCTCTTTAATCAAGACATTGATAGTAGTCAGCGTTAACAAATTCCTCTTTAGATATCTGTCCTAAAATAAAGTTCTGCGAAATTAAACTAGTGCAGCTACATTCCATCACTAGACGCGCAACCATAAACATTACTAGCCATCGACAAAAATCCTCGAATTGTCACAAACAGCATCATTATTTTAGCGTGTTATAAATTTTAGATCAGTATCCCACAATCTGCGGCTTACATATAATTAATGCAGGAAGCAGCAGGCTTAGCACAGGACATCTATTTCAAGACTCAACTTTCTTCAAGCGGCCACTATTTGGTTCACTCCAAGCTCAACTCTGTTTCGATCTAGTATTCTAGCAATCAGCATACCGATGACTGATTAAGTCGTGAGCTAACAAAGCCCATGGAAGTCCACCAGGAAAAAGCCCTTGAAATCATCCATTTTAGCGTGTGATAAATATCGGATCAGTATTCCGCTAACCGCAGCTTACAAACTGCAGGATGAAGAAGGGTTAGCACGAGGCATCTAATGCAAGACTCATCTTCCTTCAAGGCGCCATTGATTGACTCTATACAAAGTCTGATTTATCGGCCAATCAGTATGCCAGTAACCGATCAAATCGTGACGAGTCTTGCGGTCACTAAGCCCGTGCTAGTCCCCCAGGAATAAAACACCACTCCGCCCACAATGTGTGGCCATAAATCAGCCAAAACTGCTTTAGTAGACGCATCGGTGTGCGTTACCCCAGCCAGAAAATGTCGAAAATGGTAATTTAAATGTTATTGATAATTAGTTGTTTAGCTTCTGTAATTGTTGCCAACTTTTTTGAATTTGTTGCACTTGTAGTTTTTTATTTATTTCACAAAAACATTTCCTGCTGGGGTAACGTTACCGCAGCCAGACATTTTCTTTTTTTATGAGAATATTGAAATAAATATTGGCTATATAATTAGTTGTCTAGACGAGGTAAATGTTGCAACTTATTTTGTAGTTGTTCTATCTTCGGCTGCGATTCGAGTTCCTGCTGGAGTAACGTTTGTGGTTTTGCTGGATCTTTGAAACGGTTAAGCAGATTCTTATCATCTTTTGTACATGACTTCTTAAGAATTAGTTAAATTAGTTGTGCAATAAAAAAAAAACTATAATAATGTACCTTTCAAAGGTTATTTAATTGAATATAAAGACACTTCAATAAGGCCTAACATTTTAAATAAGAGCTCTAAAGACTTAATTTAAACTTTATTTTCTAGCTAGTAACTGCCTTCAAATGTATGAGAAGTTTCATTTGTATACTGTAAGTAGTTAACAAATTATGATGAAATTCAGCTCTCCACGTTCACGCTTACAATGCGTGCGGAGTTATTTGGCCGCCGATCAATCTGTATGTGGAAATATAAACTGAATGCTATATCAATAATTAGTTGCTTAATTCAATTTTATACCTGTAAAATTTCAGCGTAATATATACAATAATTAAAGAGATAATAGAATAAAACTCATTGAGCGGTGCAAGCCCGTGGTAACTCGACCATGTTTAGATGGTCACAAAAAAGCGACCACGTCGTACATTATGCTATCTTCTAAAATGTTTAGAATAATACAGTACTCGCCAATCTTTATGGTCGCTCTGAATGTAGCCATCGGTACGAACTTGCGCATGGGACAGTCGGGTGGACATTTGATAACCAAGAAAAAAAAAATATTTGTAATTATTGAAAATTAAAATCTTCAGTTACGTAGTTAGATTATATTGTTTAATTACATATTCAATCAAATTCGATTAATGTCAATTCAGTTAGGTGAAGGGACTTCTCCCCCCCGTGGGATCTCCACCTTGTCGTGGTGGGGGGCTCAGTAACCGTGGGTTAGAAGCCACCCACGGTGAAGCTAAGCGGGATCCCGGGAGGGGACGCTCCACGTGGGCTTGGTAGAGGCCTGCGTAGGATGCGTCCCATGGTGCGGGTGCGGGGGACAGTTCTGTCTGTCCCTCGCAGTCGGGTGCGGTCGCGGGAGGAGAGGCGTGTGGGTGTTGCGTTGCCCCGTGCCCTATCTCCCGCGACCAAATGGGGGCGCACCATCGTTGCGTCGCGGTGGGGCCGCAGAGGAAGAGGAGATGCGGTGTTGCGTTGCCGTCCTCTCTATCCTCTGCGGCCGATAGGTGTTTTGGTGGCGGAGCCCAACACCTTCATCCGCCGCCAAGGGGGTTTCGTTCGGGGCCCGCCTGACCATCTGGCGGGCCAATACCCGCCGGGGGGTAGCGAGGAATGCTTTGGTGAAACCCTACCCTCCGACACATGGGTATATGAGGAGCACGGGTTGGTTTTTAGTCAGTACGAGTCTGACAGTCCCCTTCGTCCTTCCCCCCGGGGCGGAGGGACTCCATGAGGATTTTCCAACCCGATACCAAAAAAAAAAAAAAAAAAAAAAAAAGGTGAAGGGACTTCTAAATGAAAAAATACATTGGTTACGACAAGGTTCAAAGGTTCCTTATCTGTAGAACTTTCTTCACTTATTTCGGAATCTCTATTCTCAAACATTAAAACGACCGCGAGGCATGATCAATTAAAATGGTAACTATATCAGTACAAATAACAACAAGAAACAATAACGATAGCAACGAGAAACAACGAAGAAGTAACACTATGAAACTATTCTGAACGCGACGATACTGTCAGAGCTCAGCGAATATGTGATTCGTGTACGAACGTGGTCACACTAACGCGCGGGAGGCTAGGACGCTAGCGGGTGGAAGACAGCGCGCGCGGGCGTGCCCTGCCTCCACGCCCCGCATACGTCCCGCTGATACCTGATTTTGTGTTCTGCGCAGCGCTATGCGGCTAGGTTCGGAGCGGCCATAAAGTTTGGCGAGTACTGTGCACCTTACAAGTTCGGTACAGACGCGTACACTGTTGAATACATAACAAGAATGTGGCAGTTTTTACAGGAGAGGGTCTACCTCATATTAAGAGTTAATAATTTTGAATAGTCTTTTTTTGCAATTTTCTAATAAAATTACTTCAAGATCTTGTGACAACCTAGGTTAAGAGTAGCATATCTCAAATAAGCCAAACACTTCTAGACTGTACCAAATAAAAGACAATTAATTATGATATATCCAAACCAATGTCAAATCTTACCAATGATATATCCAAACAAAACGCCACAACTAAAATGGACGTGGTAGAAGTTTGCCAGCGTAGGTAGAATTTGCTTCTCTGCGATGTCCTCGATATACGGTGGTATGCCAACGCTAAAGGCGCCTACAGCTATGCCACCAACAAAACGTCCAACATACAAACCATACACCTTTGGACTGTAAAAAAACAAAACGATTTATATTATATGATGTGCAGTTCATTTTCATTATCGTCATATTTGTGAAATCCCAGTTGCATAAAACACTTTTGCCCGGGCAATCAAGGTGTGTTGTGATAGCAATTTCCCCTATTTTCAGAGCTGTAATTTCTGCAACTCAATGGGCAAAATATCTTCAAAAGTTATGCTGGGATGTGCTTAATTTTGAGTGTGACATCTATTTTAGCTTAAAATTTTAGATTAGGAAAGTTTATTCTGTAGGTTTGACTTGAGCTCATGGTAAAACGAGTCAGTGCATTGTTAGCAAAGTAAAGCTATCTTATACCTTTACTACAACTGTGTCGATTGGTTAACGTGCTCTATGAGGCACAGAGAGCCCGCCACCCATCAATAAACCAAATGGTTGCTTGACCTTCGAATGAATTCGTGCGTCTGAAATTTGCTACTGGTCCCTCAATACAATTTCTTATATAGGCCACCTAAGTCTTATAGTAAGAGCGTATAAGAATATGAATGAATAAGAGCGCCTCTTTCTAAGAGCGCCGGCTTTCTCTGAAACTGGTATAAAAGATAGAAAATAATTTCAAAGATTCTTACGTTCAGAGTAATCAAAATCTGAATACTGATTAGCTAACAAAAAAACATTTTTAATTGTAAGAGATTACGATGCCTGGAAAAGTAATAATAGATAGGCTTTTAAATTGATGATTACTTTGTTTTAATAATCTAAAAACCCTCAAAAAAGCATCAAATGGATTGTCTCAAAAGGCTTGGCGGTAATAATAATATTCATTAAATTTTTTAAGTTTTGTTAGTATCACGGTATCCGTCCTATTAGGAGAAAATATTTTTTTCTTGTTGACTCATTATATGGTAAATAATAGTAAATCGTTTTGAGCAACCGTGGAATGTCAAATTTAAATTGTTAATAAGCGCTTGCTATACCCTAGACGAAAACATTAAGAGGAAACCTGCTTGTCTCGTTCTTCATAATGTTCTCGTTGTACATGGGCGATCGTTTTGAGCAACCGAGGAATGTTAAATTTAAATTGTTAATAAGCGCTTGCTAAACCCTGGACGAAAACATTAAGAGGAAACCTGCTTGTCTCGTTCTTCATAATATTCTCGTTGTACATGGGCGATATCTCGGACACCCTGCGGCTAAGTAAGCCGATATTGAGGAGTATAGGCGAATACTAAGAAAACACAGGTGTGCGCATTCTCAGCCAAGGTATCTCCATTCCTTCCACATCCCTCTCTTCTGGACACTCCACTACCGATTCAAGACAGCCCCAATATCCTGGGTATGGACATACGCTGAAATCTCAACCAGTAGAACTACATCGAGGGTGACATCAAATCCGCATCTCGGAAATTCGGAGTCCTGAACAAGGTGAGGAGGATTTTCACGCCGGAGCAGCTAAGTCTGTTATACAAGACCCAGGTTCACTCCTGCGTGGAATACTGCACTCACTTTTGGAATCTGCTCCGCTCAGTACTTATTGGACGCCCTCGATAGGTTGCAGCGGCGTGCTGTCCGTATCTTTGGGGCCTTCAGAGGCCACTAAGACTCTTGAGTCACTGCAATTACGCAGAGACGTGGCCTTAATGGCTGTCTTCTATCGTATGTACTACCACGGTGAGTGTTCCGAAGAGCTCTTTCAACTAATCCCACCTCGTTTCTTATCCCGAACGACACTTGCTGGGTTAAGGTGCCACTGTTACAATTTCGTCTCAACCAATGTCAAAAATTAATGAAAACTTGCGGTAATAGCATCCTAATCAAATTCTCCTTGACATAGTGGATGTATTGCTCCGATTGTATTCAAGGTAAGGACTTAATAAGTAAGTTCACAAGTCAGAACTGCTTCTTTATGAAAGTCAGAAACCGCGGAACCACATGGATAAGGGGCATGCTGACAACAACATACAGCCTTTCGCAGCTGGACATAGCCCTCTCCTAATTTACGTTTACATTGTGTTTCAATAGGAGGTTGACCTACTATATCCTGCTGGCGAGATGGGTTGATATAGGGTTTGATGTCAACGTTTCCATCCAAAATATGCTGTAGCCTCTTATTCTGACTCTTTCGCAGAGAAATGTAATAGTGGTACTGTGTATTCTTAATTTATCACACGAAGAATCTTGTATGACTAAGTGTGAATATTTGGCATGTCTGCCAACCCGCACTTGGCAAGCGAGGTGGACTACAGACTTGCCCTTCTCATAGTGAGAAGAGGCCCGCGCCCAATATATCTATAGTTCTGATGATGAAATCATCATCAAAAATACAACATCATGGTAAACATCGTGAAAAACTTGGATGGTGAAATCACCATCCAAGTTTTTCACGATGTTTACCAATCAGCCTGACTCTGTGTACAGCACAGGTAAGCGCCGTAACATAAAAAATCAAGAAAAAGCCCGCCAGTAAGTCAGTCGTGGTATCTTTAGTTATGTCTAAATGAAAAGCAGTGGTGACAACGTTTCGCATGTAAATGTTCCGCGATTTCACAACATGTCTAAGTATTATGGCTTCACGTATTACGTATATTCAAGGGCATTAGTTGTTTGCTTTCTTTGCAGAGTTTCTTCCGTCAGATATAAGTTAAACAATATATATGGTTTACTCGAATATAAAGAAATGGTGATGAAAAATATTGATAAGCATAAAGTAATATCAGTTTCAAGCCAGCAGGACTGATTTATCAGATTAATACTTGACGGAGGTCCTTACTTTACTTTTATATTTTTGTACTTTATACAATCCTAGATGAAGATGCAAAGATTCATTAAATCTTTTCTTTAATTTCTTGCCTTTAACAAATTACAAACATAATATGTGGATTTATTTTAGAGATACACATTTATACTTCCATCAAAACAGTTACAAAGTACAATAAGGCGCCCTCTTTAATCACGACATTGATAGTAGTCAGCATTAACAAATTCCTCTTTAGATATCTGTCCTAAAATAAAGTTCTGCGAAATTAAACTAGTGCAGCTACATTCCATCACTAGACGCGCAACCATAAACATTACTAGCCATCGACAAAAATCCTCGAATTGTCACAAACAGCATCATTATTTTAGCGTGTTATAAATTTCAGATCAGTATCCCACAATCTGCGGCTTACATATAATTAATGCAGGAAGCAGCAGGCTTAGCACAGGACATCTATTTCAAGACTCAACTTGCTTCAAGCGGCCACTGTTTGGTTCACTCCAAGCTCAACTCTGTTTCGATCTAGTATTCTACCAATCAGCATACCGATGACTGATTAAGTCGTGAGCTAACAAAGCCCATGGAAGTCCACCAGGAAAAAGCCCTTGAAATCATCCATTTTAGCGTGTGATAAATATCGGATCAGTATTCCGCTAACCGCAGCTTACAAACTGCAGGATGCAGAAGGGTTAGCACGAGGCATCTAATGCAAGACTCATCTTCCTTCAAGGCGCCATTGATTGACTCTATACAAAGTCTGATTTATCGGCCAATCAGTATGCCAGTAACCGATCAAATCGTGACGAGTCTTGCGGTCACTAAGCCCGTGCTAGTCCCCCAGGAATAAAACACCACTCCGCCCACAATGTGTGGCCATAAATCAGCCAAAACTGCTTTAGTAGACGCATCGGTGTGCGTTACCCCAGCCAGAAAATGTCGAAAATGGTAATTTAAATGTTATAGATAATTAGTTGTTTAGCTTCTGTAATTGTTGCGAACTTTTTTGAATTTGTTGCACTTGTAGTTTTTTATTTATTTCACAAAAACATTTCCTGCTGGGGTAACGTTACCGCAGCCAGACATTTTCTTTTTGTATGAGAATATTGAAATAAATATTGGCTATATAATTAGTTGTCTAGACGAGGTAAATGTTGCAACTTATTTTGTAGTTGTTCTATCTTCGGCTGCGATTCGAGTTCCTGCTGGAGTAACGTTTGTGGTTTTGCTGGATCTTTGAAACGGTTAAGCAGATTCTTATCATCTTTTGTACATGACTTCTTAAGAATTAGTTTAATTAGTTGTGCAATAAAAAAAAACTATAATAATGTACATTTCAAAGGTTATTTAATTAAATATAAAGACACTTCAATAGGGCCTAACATTTTAAATAAGAGCTCTAAAGACTTAATTTAAACTTTATTTTCTAGCTAGTAACTGCCTTCAAATGTATGTGAAGTTTCATTTGTATACTGTAAGTAGTTAACAAATTATGATGAAATTCAGCTCTCCACGTTCACGCTTACAATGCGTGCGGTGTTATTTGGCCGCCGATCAATCTGTATGTGGAAATATAAACTGAATGCTATATCAATAATTAGTTGCTTAATTCAATTTTATACCTGTAAAATTTCAGCGTAATATATACAATAATTAAAGAGATAATAGAATAAAACTCATTGGGCGGTGCAAGCCCGTGGTAACTCGACCATGTTTAGATGGTCACAAAAAAGCGACCACGTCGTACATTATGCTATCTTCTAAAATGTTTAGAATAATACAGTACTCGCCAATCTTTATGGCCGCTCTGAATGTATTCATGACACGAGGAAACCTGCTTGTCTCGTTCTTCATAATGTTCTCGTTGTACATGGGCGATCGTTTGGAGCAACCGAGGAATGTTAAATTTAAATTGTTAATAAGCGCTTGCTAAACCCTGGACGAAAACATTAAGAGGAAACCTGCTTGTCTCGTTCTTCATAATATTCTCGTTGTACATGGGCGATATCTCGGACACCCTGCGGCTAAGTAAGCCGATATTGAGGAGTATAGGCGAATACTTGTTACTGAGCTTGACTAGGTTCTGAATTGCATCTCGCATTGGGGTGACGAGAACCTGGTCGAGTTCAACGCCAAGAAAACACAGGTGTGCGCATTCTCAGCCAAGGTATCTCCATTCCTTCCACATCCCTCTCTTCTGGACACTCCACTACCGATTCAAGACAGCCTCAATATCCTGGGTATGGACATACGCTGAAATCTCAACCAGTAGAACTACATCGAGGGTGACATCAAATCCGCATCTCGGAAATTCGGAGTCTGCGTGGAATACTGCACTCACTTTTGGAATCTGCTCCGCTCAGTACTTATTGGACGCCCTCGATAGGTTGCAGCGGCGTGCTGTCCGTATCTTTGGGGCCTTCAGAGGCCACTAAGACTCTTGAGTCACTGAAATTACGCAGAGACGTGGCCTCAATGGCTGTCTTCTATCGTATGTACCATAACGGTGAGTGTTCCGAAGAGCTCTTTCAACTCATCCCACCTCGTTTCTTATCCCGAACGACACTTGCTGGGTTAAGGTGCCACTCTTACACGGTAGAACAGATACCATCACGCACCAAACGGTTGGGCGCCTCTTATTTCTGCCGTACCATTAAGATGTGGAGCTCTTTACAAGCCCACGTGTTTCCCTTCACTTATGATCCTGCGTGAAAAAGCTTTTCTCAAGGCCGTCAATGTGAGGGCCATCGTGCCGTAATGCCATGCTAGCTGCTGGGATGATGGCCATCACTATGGGATTTCACTGACTGCTTAACATCAGGCAGCATAGAGTCAATTTGTTCGGCAGAAATAATAAAAAAAAAGAAAGATGTGAAGGCTGCCAACCCTCAGTTGGCCAGCGTGGTGGACTATGGCCTTACCCTTCTCATTATACACTATACATACAGAGCTTATCATGAGCAACCGTGGGTTGTAACTGCACTTGACTCAAATTTTTTTAGACAATTACTTGTTGAAAGCGTGCGATGGTATCGATCGCCTAGAAACTACGCCGCACCATTATAAATGAAAGTTGTAATTAATACTTGCCTTGAAGCAACCATTATCCAGGAGACGACGAGTGGCAGAGCTAAGTATAGCAAGGTCTTATTTCTGCCGAAGTACTCAGATATAAGTCCAGCAGGCACCGCTCTCCATACAGCTCCAAGACATAGTAGTGAAGCTGCCCATGATGCTTCTGCTACTGTTAACTGTGGAAACATTATTTAGGGTTTACTAGTTTTCTGTGTTTGGATGGTGGTTAGAATAAATTTGCATTTGTAAAACACATCATTATCGTCCACGCGTTATCCCGGTTGCAACTAAGACTTAACCTCTTGTATGCCGGAATACCAGACACAATTAAAAAGCTATTGTGTCTCGTTGAGATCTGCGTTCCGGCATACAAGGGGTTAAACGCCTTGCAGCCCGAGGTCCGCTTACTGGTCTAACCAGACATGACAGACTATCAAATGTTCACAGAGCCACTGCCGTCAGCTAGCAGCTGCCGATAGCGATATTCCATGGTTTAGACCAGTATCAGGATATTTAAGGGCACTGACTCTCCGTAATGACTGTCAAAGATCTTCAAGACAATCGGGACCGACTGTTTAATGTTCTATCCGAGGCAGGAGGCAAGTGATAATTAACAATTCGATACGCACGTAACTTCGAAAAGTCAGTGGGGCGTGCCGTGGATTCAAACCCTCTCATGGCAGTCCGTTGGTATCTTCACTAAGCAATCGCTGCTTATGTGTGAAACAAATATCGTACTTTAATACACTCATAAATAGTTTACTACTATATTTTATTATTTAAACACTTCTGTAACCGAACCCTTAAAATGCCTTAAATACATGGGTACTTTGTTGAGTCGTTGGAGTAAGTTAAAATTCTACAAAGCTCGGGAATAAAAATAATTTCTTAAGTCTATAAGCTCTTGTTTATTACTTACCTCAAATTTATTACGTATAGAATCGCTTAGTAAGCTAGGTGTTGAATTCTCAGCGGTAATGACGTTTCTCGTCGGCGACGGCTGGAACATACAAGTATTTATTGACTTCATTAATCTCTCGCATTATAAGCAACATTATTTCAGACCCGCTGTGTTAGGTACACGTTTTTGTAATGTGAAGAATAACATAAGGGTAGAAGGGGTGCGACGTTGATATTACGTAATATAGGAGCAAAAAATATACAGGGCCACCTGATCCCAAGCTAAACAGAGCTCTGGTGGCAATCACATAACTTATTAATATTTTTATGTTATATACTAGAGGACCCGTGCTGCTCCACAGCATATTTTAATATTATAAAAAAGCTCTTACATATAGGTATGATGAGTACATTGTAGCCTTATCTAATAAGTAAAAACATGATATTCTTACTAAAAATAATATATATACTTATTACAAAACTTTTCTCATAACATTGGCTTTGCGTTGCATACCATACCTGCTGTGGAGTTGTTTCAGACGTCTTTTTTTGTGAATCATGCGGCGGGTTTATTTATTTATTTATTTATTTATACACTGAACTGTGTACAGGTTGACTTAATGCCTTGGGCATTATCCGCCAGTCTACCTAGGGTTTAGTTTTGGTAGGAATGGTAACTTTGGTAAAAATTGTACTTTTGATAGAGATGGTATTCTCTGTAGAAATGGTAGTGTTGGTAGGAATGGTGGCTTTTGTAACAATCTTATGCAACATTGCTACCAAAACTACCATATTCCAAAACTACTATTCGTACTAACACTTTCATATCTACAATTTTTCAAAAGTACAATTTCTACCAAAATCGCCGGTGCTGTCAAAAGTACCTTTTCTCTCAAAACTACTATTCTTACCAAAGCTACAATTTCTACCATAACTACCACTTGTAATATAATTATATGACAATAGTACTATGAGCCCCTGTAATACGTTCCGCATAAAAAATTAAGATGCCCGAAGAAAGTCCGTAATTTAAAAACACAAAAATTTTTATAACATAAAACGTAATTTACCCGTCTGTAGGGTTGAATTTCCCAACATTAGGCGGAAATTTCACTACATTTGGGGAAAATTCCTCGGATCGCGGGTATACTCACGACGTTACCGGGACCCCGTCATGAGGGTCGATAGAGGAACACCGCGGTGTTTTAGTGGATATGCCCCCCGAACATCTAGGGGGGAGAGCCGAGCCACACACCCCCCTCCACCTGCCCCAAACTCGGTACAGAGTTGGCGGAGGGGTCCCTTTGAGAGACAGCCCCTAACTGGATTTGATCGCGATACAAAAAAAGGGGGAAAATTCCTCAACAACAGAGATCAGTTCACCCAACATTAAGGGTTAACTAGTAACATTCGGGGAATATTATAATATGGTAATTTTACCAACATCGGGTATAATTTTACACACCACCACACTCACACCCGTATGAAAGTAAGGCAAGGTCACCTTAAGGAGGCATAACGGTTTTTCCTGGCAGTTACCGCAAGGAACTTATAAGATGCCATAAAAATATTTTTGAATTTAGAATGTCCATGTAGAGAGAAAGCAATCTTAAGAAATTTATAGGAAAATATTGAAAATAAATTCAATGTCCACACCTATCTTCCTTCAAACTTGCCCAATTTAAATGAGCATACCATCAAATGAAAGAACTCTTTTCAGCGGGTGTTATAGGCCTATAAGGAAACGCCTACCTCAATGAGAACCAGATATATAGAAGCAGAAAGTCATTGACTACGACTACGAAAACGTAAAAAATGTATGGGAGAAAACTGTTTTTGCATATAACTTAATGAATGTGCAAGTTAGGTAATTTCTAGTGCTTGATGACAAATCTATGCAGCAAGAGCTTTCATTTAAAAAAAAACATGCGAATCGGTTGGGTAGAACGGGCTGGCCAACTCGTATTATAAAACACAAATTCTTTTAATATATAGATATTTTCTTTATAATAATATATTGATTTTGATGTTATCACGGCATTGGTTACACCAGCCGGCGTTACTTGGCTCCGGCCGGCTTGGTCCTTGCTCAAAGTCAAAGTAAATTTTTAAAAGTAGGTACATTTACATTTAATGCCAATTTCGCAAAGCCTAAAGAACCACGAGAAAGAACGCCAGTTCTTGCTCGTGGTTGTGGCCTGATATGGTGGCCACTATTTTCAAACACCAATTAAAAACTTAGTGTAAAATACAACTGCCTCGTTGGTCTCACGGCATAAATGTGCGCGTGGGATTGGGAGGTCTCGGGTTCGATTCCCGGGTCGGGCAAAGTGTTATTGGGTTTTTCCGTTAGGAAATTCTCAGTCGCATCACGGAGTCTGGTTATGTGCCCGGTACGGCAATAGGCTCGCCCCCTATTACGTGGGACCTAAAAATTCATGGCGAAATGTGGTGTAATATTACACCTCTGCCTACTCCTTCGGGGATACAGGCATGAGTCTATAAAAAAAAATATAAAGGTTATATTCTTGCATTAGGCATACAAGTTCTTTACAGTCTATGACCACGGACTGCTTTCATCTTACAGTTCAGTAAAATTTGTGAAACAACAATGAAAATCTAGTAGGTAGCTAGTGCCGAAACGTTGAATTGTATGTTGAATTGGGTGAATTGTACATCACCTTTATCTTTAAATAACTAGGCAATAGAGACCCTTTAAATCGATATCAGTACAGAATACCTAAGTTTTAAGTAGGTAGGTACACACTATTTTATCTGTAGACAAAGAACTTTAAACGGGAAACTGCACGTCTTTAAGTATCAGAAATACGGCGCACGTAAAACTACAACAAACTTTTGCTTCCTCAGCATCATAAATTCCAAAGTTTTCGCGGCAACGGAACTCCAGTGGCATTTACGCTTCTGTCAACGATTTCAAACTTTCATGTTGATATAGACTCTAAGAAGCTAGTTGATTGCTCGGAACTTACTTGTATAGATGTTTTAGTACTAAGAAACTGAAACTGTTGGACCGACCGAACATTGGGCGTCAGCGTTCCTCGAGCGTACGCCCAGCGAGCGCTCGGCGTTCACTCTGTAGTACAAAGTGAACGCCAGGCGCAGGCCGAAGGGTCGCCGAGCGTACGCTCGAGGAACGCTCATGACCAAAGTAAGGGAGGCCTTAGACTTGAAAGTTTTGTATTTGATTCTGGGGTTGATTGTTTATTAACTTCGTTATTGGCTGCGGAAAATTTTTTGTTATGAATTTTGGAAGTGGATTGGTGTTGAATTGAAGACTTTAGTACATCATCGTTAATAGGTTATTATCGTCTTAATGTTATTCCCCATGCATAGACTGAGACTGAGACTTCATCATCATCAGCCTTTAAAAGTCCACTGCTGGACTAGGCCTCTCCTTTGAAGGGAGGAATTGGCCTACGGTACCACGCTGGTCAAACGGGTTGGTATAGGGTTTGTATCAAGTTTGCACATTATACAGAGCTGTTCTCTACATAATATGCTGCCTCTGTCGGCTCTTACGACACCCGTGGGATGAAATGGGGTGGTGACATTCCGTCACCACACGGAGAATCGTCATCTAAGACTTATCATCTTTAAAATTCAATGTTTTGTCCAATCGTCTGTCAAGACTAGTCTTTACAGGTAAATCTTAAAGGCTATTTTTGTCATGGCAACCGATACCCATGTGGGCGGGGCTGCGGGCAAAATCTAGTTTTATATACAAGCTTTCAAAATACCGACTAAGTTGATATTTTGTTCATAATTTGGATTACGAAATAAAGAAGATCTTGCTACAAATGCAAATTTCGAAAACCAGGCGCCATCTTATCTTAATTCTTAATTAAGCTCAGCGCCTAAATAGCTTTGAATAAAATTCTCAAAAGTAACAAAACTGATATTCATCTTGATCTTGATAAACCAGAGTAAAGGGATTTAAAATATTGTTCATTTCAAGCTAAAGTAATAATAAGGCTCACAAATTAAAATGCAAAACCAAGAAACATTCGAGTTTGTAGAACATCAAAACTTTGCGAATGTCATTGCAAATTCCAAACCAACAATACAAAGTAGTAAAGTCCGCTTGAAATCCAACTTTCCTAATGAGAATTCATATTGCATGTCGAACAATAATGCTGCACCGGAGCAAGCGTTCGACCCAATAAAATCGAAAAATAAAGAATAACAGCTGCATACACCAAATATAACCAGCCCACCTGCATTGCGCATTTTGAGGGTTATAACAACTAACAAACATATTACTTCACACAAGATAGACAAAAATAAGATTTATGGCTCTGAAGGTAAGGCTTATTGGATAGCAAATGAAAACAAGCATTAAAGTTGCAATATCGTAACTTCATAAGTCATGGTTTCGCTACACGCGGCGGCTGTCGGTGGAACTTTAGGAAGTTCGTGTACTTTAAGTTTTCGCTGCGTTTTACCAACTAACTAGGATCGAAGGGTAACAAGAGTTTGAAGGAATCGGCAGTAAAGTTTTCAATTTAGGTATGCTTCAAAGGGAAAACCGCATCATGTCTTATGGAATGTTCTTTGCCATCCATTGGTATTAATCAAACCACAACCCGTCATTTTATGAAACATCGTATCCAAAATGTTAGTTACTTTAACAATGAGTAGAAAATTTTATGGGCCTTATTAAAAAGCAAGGAGTAATTATAATATAATTCTAAGGCCAAGGTCTACACCTTTTTAGGCTATTAACTGCAATTAATTTATAAGACAGATGCAAAACCTTGTATTAATCTATGTTTATTTTCTAAACAGTGGGTAGAATGTGGTTTGCTGCCACTTGGTTAGATGTAAACTTCCCTCTATAATGTTTAATTATCCCGAATGATTTTCACTAACGGCCATTTAAAACGTTGGAAACACATAGGCACCTTAAACAAGTACCCTAACAGGGTAAACACTCGGGTGTAGCTGAGGGCAAATTCTAGTAGCAGATAACGCAACTAGCCTACTCAAAGTACAAAGTGTCACCGACAATATATCATGCATAGTAGAACTGCTAGTAATAAATTGTCTCGTCGTTATCACCAGACATGTCTCCCATTAATGAGGTCGATGAATGCTCTACTGAACTTCATTCATTCATAGCTTTTTTATTTGTTTGGTTTGTTTGATGACGTCGTTTTTTTCAATGGGTTTTGGTTTTGGTTTTGACTGCTACGGGTTCAATTTGACGTTTTCATTTGTATTCCTTTGTGTGATTAAATCGTATCATTTTAGGTGTCATATATTCGATGAAATCAATAAAGCGTTTTACTTCTTATGTCTGTGCTTTAACTGATCAGAGACATGTGTAAGATGAAGTAAAATCTTAAAGTTTTTTCATGGATACACATACATACTAAACACATAAACTTTACAGTCCTCTGATGGACTGAAGCATTTATTTATAAGACTGATAAGGTTTCATGTCGAGCTTTGCGTCTCTTTGTGAGGATACTACTTGTTTCTTGTATTATTCTTAAACCACACCACAAGGAAGGCAAATCTTACTTTAAGATAGCACATACCACTATGTCTAATTTGCTTACAGTAAAAATTTACCTAGCCCGTCGTCAGCAGAAATATTGCTTAACGTAATATCTTTCTTACAATTATTAATTAATTTTCTGCCTACCTTTTCTTCGTTCGATACTAAAATAAAATTAAAGCAGAAATATTGTTCTTTTCCATTAGTTAACATAATTGTTAATCACTCTGTGAAATTCTCACAAAATCTATTACACCGTAATATTTAAAGTTCATAAAATCCTTCCGCCAATATTGTTGTAAGAAAAACTTAAACGTCAAACGCTGTTACAAAGAAAAATCGATGAAATTTAATTTAGGCGGTTTGCCGTTGAAACAGTAGGCTAATATTCATAAAGTTACAGGTTTTTGTAGGAAATTTCTTAGTCAAGCTAGTTTATTGAGCAAACAGACGAGCAGTTTTATAATAACAAACTATTGAAATTAATTGAAATTAAACTACAGTTTACGTATTTTATCGCGATGTATTGGTTTCACTTAGCTATAACATTTGAACCGAATGATCTAGATACTACATTTTTAATTTATTACTAGCCGTAATAAATAACTAAATACTAATCTGTATTTTTTGTAGGCTTACCTTTGCCTTTTAACCCCAAAGGGGTAGGCAGAGGACGGGGTATTATTAGTTGACCCACATCTCGCCATGAATTTAAAGTCTCACGTAATGTGGGGCGAGCCTATTGCCGTTACAAGGCACATTGCCAGTCTCCGCGCTACTACCGGAAAAACTCAGTAATTCTTTGCCCGGCCCGGGAATCGAACCCGGGACCATCCGATCAGCGTGAGCATATGCTATCCACATCCACTGGACCACAGAGGCAGTCAATACTAATATGTATATATAAAATCCTTGCGTTACTGACTAACTGACAGACAATGCACAGCCAAAACTATTAGGCGCAAGAAGCTGAAAGGACAATGGCAGATCTACATACATCAAAATGTCTGAAATTAGATTGAAGCGAATAGTAATAAAAAATATAACAAAAAATTTGGCGTAAGTAACAGAGTCTATAAATGATTCTATTTTCACTCAGGAAAGGTGGAAAAAGAAGATATCGGTGTTTGAATTTTTAGTAAAGATTGAACAATGTAGGTAAAAGGAAAGTTATAGTATGAAAGTTAAACAATGTAGGTAGGTACGTTTGAATTATCAAATGACATAATATGTCAGATTGACATCAAAACGCGGAAGTATTTTGTAGCATCTAACTGTCACAGCCAAAGACGAAAGCAGAGCTGCACATTTTAAATCGATTTTATGTGAAATCGATAGAACTTTTAAACTATGCTGTGACGTTCTTTGATTTAAACGTTGTTTTGCTTCAAAAATATTAGCTTATTGATATAATGTTGATTAAATATTAAATAACTGCATTTTAAACCAAACCAACTCTATAAAGGTCGATCGTATCGATTACTTATTTAATAATCGATACGGATATAGCACTCACGTCTATTCCTGTCACACCATTGTCTATGGCAACAATCAAATAATAAAGTATTCGTAATCAATTGGAATGCTTTTTATCCTCATAAAATACTCCAGCTTTAACGAGACAAAGTGAAAATATTAAATTGTAGAAAAACAAAACAATTTGTTTTGTTCATATGAAGTTTAAGGTCGCCACAACAAACCCAGACCAAATTCTGCCATTGTTCTTTGGCATGTATGGTTCTTGGCGTACCTGTGCACTAAGAAGAATTTTAAGACATTCCTCACAAAAGAGTGCAAAAGTCCCACGCGGACAAAGCCGTGTGCGAAGTATAGTTGTAATTAAAATAAAAGACTGTATAATCTGAGTGACTTTGTAGAATATCCACAGCTTTTGCCTCGCATTAATTAACGTAAAGAGGTAAAAATATAAAATCTTTTTACAAGAGTAAATTTCCATTAAGGTGACCAGAACCGGAATATTTTTTTGCATCGTAGCTGGCGTAGACGGAAAAGCATATGTACACTAAGATAGCAAAGAGTCGTTATTAAGCCTTGGGGATGAAACGCTAAATGCTATTAAGAGCGAGAAAAGTGGATCTTAATTTAAATGCAAACAAATAAAAAACTTTTACGTCGTCACACATTTGGTATTTAAAAATTAGGTAACTTAAAACCTTAAAATGGCGATAGTATTAACAAACTACTGTACTTTTAGTTTAGTACTAAACACTAGTAGTGCGGGCACTTAGATTTTATATTAAGTTTCCGTCTGATAATTCACTTAAATGCCAAAATAATAACAACTATTAAAAAACCTAATTGTGTCTCTCGCGTAAATCTCCGTGCTGTACGGAGTTAATCTGATTAAAAATCTACATTGCCGCGCATTAAAACTTGTGTTATTATTTTTTTGATAGATTTATTTTGACATAGAAATTGAAAACATGCTATATCATTTTATCTAGATAAGAACAAAAAAAAAATAAAAAACGGTACCTACACATACGTCACTGAATATATCTAAATTTCAAACGACAACAAATCAACAATTTCTTGGCTGAAAATTTCACAAGATTTGAAATATTTCAAATCTTCTGAAGTTTGCTAAGCAAGGTAAATAATTTTCCCACCGAAATATAAAACTCGGATCCTCGGCTCAGACAAACTTAAGAAATGCTCTTAATTAATCTTAAATTCCAGCAACATTACAATGAAATCAGCATAGGAATTTTGATTACACTTTTAAAGATAATTTTTGTCGACTTGAGAATATGAAACTAAGGTAATTTTCGCCGTAGTACCTTAGAAATTGAAACAGGGAGCCAGTTTTTAGGAGTTATTTTTGAATTAAGATTTGATCCAAAGTTTTGTTCATTGATTACAAGTTTCGTGGATTTACATAATCGAGTTGACGAGTTCGTCGCCCATCGGATTGGAGGGGAGATTTTATTTCGTAGCTTATTGCGTGATTCGCACATTGGTGGTTTCTTGTTGCCTTGTGCTAAGCAGGAGACGGTGTTTTATTTTACTGCTTAAAGGAGCTAAAGAAAAAACCGGCCAAGTTCGTGTCGGGCCACGCGCAATGTAGGGTTCCGTAGATGTCCATAATGACTTGCTGCAAAGGGTATTAATGTACAAAAAACCGACTGTTTATTTTGCTGAAAAAAATATTTTAATAACACTATTATAAGAACCTAAGTTTTGTTTAGAAAAATACTAGGTATGTATCCAGTTATGTATTGTTAACATGAAATGTGGTTTCTAAGACATACTACTACTATACATACGTAGTACTGTAGTACATTACATACCAAAGTACGTATATTAAGATTAAGCCAGCGCGCCCAATGTAAACTCACAGAAATAGGTATTTATAAGTTAACCGACGATTACTCGTAAACTAGTGATATCTACTTAGCCGTGATAGTTTTCCTTTTAAATTCGTTATATGTACTATATCTGTGATTTTTTTCACTTCTTCCAAATTAATAGTTTAGCCGGCAGAGGGGGGGGGGGACACTTGAGTCTAACAATTTTTTTCACTTCAAAGCTCAATCACTTGATCGAAAAATGATTTGAGCAAACTAATAATATTTTTTTAAAACCTATCCAATGATACCCCACATGATGGGGTACTCAACCAAAAAAAAATAAACCCCACTACATATGAAGGGGAGATACCCTTAAAAATATATTTTCCTAAATTTTATTCTACAGTTTTGTTGCAATATCTTATGTCTATATTCATGTCAAATATCAGCTTTCTAGCACCAGGCGTCTTTGAGCTAGGCTGCGGACGGACAGACGGACGGACATGACGAAACTATAAGGGTTCCTTGTGGACTACGGAACTCTAAAAACTAATAAACATAACTTTTCCTATTTTACTAGAGTTTCTCAGAGATGACTAAGGCCCGTTCCCAATATTTTAGCTATTAGTGGTTTTGGCTATTAGAAATATATATTTGACATATTTTGTGTTGGGCTTAGGTAAGTCAAATTATGTAACTCTAATAGATAACTCCATTGATAGATAGAATATTGGAAACCGGCGTAAGTGTAGGTAAGTAGGATGGAGAAAGATCGTATTAGTCGATTAAACATTAATATCTTTGCTTTCTCACAAACTGGTCGAAACCCATCAAAGTTTATATTTGTATTCTTTGAGAAAGAACTATGTTTTCTAGGGCTACAAATACATTAAACATATTATATATATGTTCACAGAAATAATACTTCTATCTCTAACATGAGGCAAAAAGTAATTTTATGCTGTCACATTAACCTATGTGTTATTTAAGTTTCCAATGTTTCAAAAATAAATTTTTTCTAACTATGTGTGTGGCAAGTTGTTTAGAAAAACGGAAAGATTTGAAGTACTCAAAATCGGCGATCATGTATGAAAAGAGTAAAAAGATGCAGAGGAAGCGCATGCGATTTGTAAGGATAGAAGCAAGTGGTCTTCTGTTGTCTCTACCTACCCCGACGGGACAAGGCGTGAGCATATTATATGTATGTGTTGGTTTTTATCTGAAAATGTGAATTTTGTTTCTGAATCGTTCTTCGTTAATTATGAACACCTGTCGATATTTTTTACAAATCCAAACGCCATATTCACAAACACATAGATTAAGCACTGTAGTGCAAATATTATTCATCCAGAAAGCCACAGAATACGGGACAAAGTATTCACCTCATAGATAATCCAAACATACGCTTAACTAAACATATTACTCATTTATAAAGAGTTGCGAATTCACGGCATACAGTACAGACGTGTTGCAAAAATATATTTAAAAATTAAAATATCTATCAACCTGATATCAGGCCTAAAGTGCTAAACATAAGTTGTAAATTAGTCTGTTATAACTAGTGCGTTCTTGTGACTTTTACATCGAAGTAGCCCGAGCACACACAAGCATCGACCAGGTAACCGCTCTTCACCCCCTGGGGCAAGAGAGACGGGTCCTATTTTCTGATCTCTTCACTTAGTTGTGATTTGTAACGTTCGTCGAGTGTCAACATTTGAACCACAGATCATAATGAGCGTAGTACACTCACTTACTAGAAGTGGCCTAAGTGGCTCTGAACCAAATCTTAGTAGTAGTGATGACCCATCTGTGCTACCCGATAATGTTCAAATAACGTTTCGCAACAAGCGAAAATTCACCGATGACAACACTTTCATAAAGGAAGAACTAAGTGGAATCCGAAACCAAATAACTGAAATGATGACAATGATCTCATCCATAAATGCAAACCAACAGGCCTTCATGGATAAAATAAGTGGAGATATGTGCGCCATAAAACAACAAGTAGCTGACATAAAGACGTCTATTCATTTGCTTACCGAGGAGCAACGTGTCTTAAAATCAGATGTTTCAAATATGCAATCCCAAAACATAGTCACAGATAAAAGAATTGAAGAACTAAATTCTGAGCTAAAAAAGGTCAATAACCTTTTGAATAGCTCACCGTCAACACCACTTGTAACTGAGAAATGTGAGACTATAATTATGGAAATTAATGAACGAGAGAAAAGGAGCAAAAATATTATTATAACGGGTATACCTGAATCAACATCAGCCAATAAAGATGAAAGAATTGATATGGATACTCAAGAAGTTACCAAGATCATTAAGCAACTTAATATAGACACTAAACCGGCTAAAGTATTCAGAATTGGCAAGTATAATACTGACAAAAATCGACCACTTAAAGTATGCTTTGGTTCAACCGAAACAGCCGTGTCAATATTGCGAAATAAGGGCAACATAAAACAAGGACTTATAAGGATATTCTCTGACCAAACAGCCTAACAGCAAGCATACCTCAAGAATCTAAAAAATGAGCTCAAACGACAAACTGAAAATGGTGTTACCAATCTTACCATCAAATATGTAAAAGGACTGCCAAAAATAATGAAAATACCATCAAAAAAATTGGTTGCCTGTAAAGTCGGTATACGGGCGAAAGTTTTACGTGACAACGACTTTGAGTGGTAAAATAATTTTAATGTGAATATTCATTCGTATAGTAGGAAGAAGGATGAAAGACGCGTGCCTTTCACTTTTTATGTCTGTCTCTCTCGCTCTTAGGCGGGACGCGTGCCTCTCACTCGCTCTCATTGTGAGCGCATAACGTGAGCGGAGCGTAACGCAGTTTCTTGAAGTGTCACCCGGCAAACCAATTTATAAGACGTTGTCACGTCAAAACTAAAACAGAGACAAAACAGAAAAACGAACACAGATAGCAGTACTACTTTTCAAATAGTCGATGTATAGTCGGACATCTTAGTACAATCGTGCATTTATTGATCCTGACGGAAACCTGGATAAAGTCTGCAGAAGAGGCAAGTCACATAGTAATACCTCGTTACACGCATTATAATAACTACAGGCAGAATATTAGAGGTGGTGGTGTGTCAATATTTGCACACAATAGTTTAAAGCACTCATTACTGGAGGAGCTCTCGTTGGATGGTAACCATTATCTTTGGATTCACTTGCAAAACTACTGCTTGGAGATTGGCGCTGTATATAGGCAACCAGACATATCAAATGTGAAAAACTTTTTAGAAACATTTTCAAAACAAATAAACGATCGAAAAAGAGCATTGATATTCGGAGATTTTAATATAAATTTACTTAGCTCGGATCAGCTGACATCTAAATATACAGAAGCTCTTTGGAAAAACGGCTACCAGGTTGTAAATAAAATTGAAGAGGGTTATTGCACCAGAGAAACTGTAAATACAAAAACAATTATTGATCATATAAGCTCTAATTTATCTAACCTTAAATCACATTTTGCTATAATCGAGACTTGTAAGTCAGATCATAAACACATTTATTTTGAAATCAAGAAGTCCCAATACGAACCATTAAGAAAGATCAGATACGAAGCAATAAACTACGACACATTATACAAAGCTCTAGAAAGGCGTGAAGGTGATAACGTAGAACATTCTTACGAAAAACTTGAAGAACGACTGAAAGCATGTATCGCGGCAAGAAAAATAGCCAAAAGTAAAATTTTGAATACTCCCAGAAAATAATGGTTAAAGAACACAATCATGATTGCAATAAACGAAAGAAATAGACTTTGGAAAAATACTAAAAGGAACCCATATGATACCCAGGCAAAAGATAAATTTATACAGAAAAGAAATGAAGTAACTAAACTTATACAAACAACCAAAAGGACATACTACCTAAATTTGTTCAACAAGTTTCAAAACAATCCTTCAAAGATTTGGCGTATAATTAATAATTTGGCTAGCAATAAAATTAAAGCATCCTATATACCTAGCAGAATTGAAACAGGATCTGGATATGTCACCAACCAGTATGATATTTGTGAATTTTAAAACGATTTTTTCTCAAATATTGGTGCAACTCTTGCAAATCAAATAACTATGAATTGTCAGAAACAAAAACTAAATGTAAATAGAGTAAGCGCTCCTGGAAGAGAACCTACCTTAAATCACTTAAAATTATGTTCAACTGCAGAAATATCACAAATAATCAATGTATAAACACAAAATCAATATTATGCGTTTAGAGCTTAATACTAGAAGAACTAACAAACTGCATAAATAAAAATTTAGAAAAGGGTGTCTGCCCTGATAGTCTTAAAACTGCCAAAGTTACACCTATACATAAATCCGGTAGCAAAACTGACGCAAGTAATTATCGCCCGATTTCGGTACTACCAGTACTATCTAAAATTTATGAAAGATTACTGTATAACCACCTTGAAGACTATTTAACTAAACAGAATTTTCTGTATGAAAAACAGTATGGTTTCAGGCCAAAATCTGGTACTCTCTCAGCAACTATCGATCTTACAACAAAATTACAACTAAGTATAGATAAAAAACAAATTTCTCTAGGTGTGTTCATCGATCTTAAAAAGGCATTCGACACAATAAGCCATACCATATTGTTAAATAAATTAAATGAAATTGGTGTCACTGGCACTGCATACGATATTTTTGCGTCATACCTCAAAAATCGCAGTCAGGTTGTTAAAATCGATAGCACAAAAAGTAGACCAGCAAAACTAAGTTTTGGTATCCCACAAGGCTCTATTTTAGGACCCCTTCTTTTCCTGGTTTATATAAATGACATCAAAAATATTGGATTAAAAGGAGACATATCTCTATATGCTGATGATACAGCCTTATTTTACTTTGGACATTCCATAACTACCGTTATAACAGATGCTCAAAGTAATTTGAATCGTCTAAATATGTGGCTCCAGAGCAATCTCCTCACTATCAATATATCTAAAACTAGATATATAGTATTTACAGCTAAAAACAAAAAAATCCTACCATACCCACCATTAACAATCAATAATCAAAATATTTGCAAAGCTAACCAAGAAAAATACCTAGGATTAATATTAGATAGCCATCTTACTTGGAAACCTCATATTGACAAATTTAAAAATAAATTAAGTAACCTGACGGGGGCAGTGAGGAGAATGATCCAATGTCTACCTCGCGACTTCGATATAATGTGTATAATTCCCTGACAAAACCACATATAGATTACCTTATCGAAATATGGGGTGTTGCTACCAAAACTAATTTGGAAACATTACAATGCGCCCAAAATAAACTAATTAAAACATTGTTTAATTACGACTATGATACACCAACATGCAAAATATATAAAGAAACAAAAATAATGAATATATCACAAACACATACCTACAACAGCTGTATATTAATCAGGAAAATTTTATGTAAGGATATTCACACGCAAGTAAGTTTTACTAAAAAATATCAGGTACAAAAAATTTGACTAAGAAGAGCAAATGACATTTTATTAAATAAACCACGAACAAATTACGGTAAAAAGTGTGTTATGTATAATGGTGCCAAATTATATAACAAATTACCGAACAACATCAAAGAGGCAAAAACTATGATTACTTTAAAAAAATTGCTAAAATTTTACTTATTTAATAAATTAACATGATGTGTGTAAATTTAAACTAAAACAATGTAATAATATTTATTTATTTATTTATTGCTAAATACAGGTACATGGGTTGTTACATAATGATTGTCATGTGGAGAACACTGTATTTACCTTGCGGCATGCAATACACTAATTATACATTGAAATAACATTCTCTACTACATTTTAACATGTCAAGAAAATTACAATAATAAAAAAGAATATAATGTTACATTAAATAATAAATCAATCTACTAGCATGTCAAAAAAATGATAATAATTAAAAAAAAAAGGAAGAACACAATAATAAATTAAATAACAAATCAATCTACTAATTTTATAAATTATCATTTAGATACTCATTTATAGAATAATAAGCTTTTTCCATTAATAAATTTACTATTTTCATTTTAAATGTATTCAGTCTATCTATTTGCAAAATATATTTTGGTAACTTATTATAAATACGAGGAGCCATGCATAATATACTGTTGTTGAAAAAGGCGGTAGTATTAGGTGGAATACATATTTTTAAATTATGCCTTTTTCCCCTTACTTTTTCAAAAAGATATGCATTCTTTTTTACAAATAGAGCTACTTCTAATATGTAAATACTTGGCAATGTTAGAATTTTTAATGAAATAAAAGAGGGCTTACAGCTATCAGTTTGTTTTAAATTACACATAGCTCTAATGCATTTCTTTTGAGCGATAAATACATCTTCTTTGTTCGTAGCATTGCCCCAAAATATAACGTCATATCTTAAAATAGAGGCTACATAGCCATGATAAGCTGTCATAACAGTTGAAATATTATTCGTTTTTGCTAATTTATACAACGCATATGAGAATTGCATGACTTTAGAACATACCATTTCAATATGTAATTTCCACTTTAAATTTTCGTCAATGTGTATACCTAAAAATTTTGTAGTATGTACTTGTTCAATCTGTTTATAATTGTACTGTACGTGTATGTCAGATAATTTACTTAATCTATTTCTGAAGATCATAAAATTTGTCTTTTGTAAATTCATTTTCAAATTATTCAATGTCAACCAGTCAATAGTATTAATTAAAGTATTATTTATGTCATGCTCTACTTGCGATTTGTCATTACCTGTAAATATAACGGTACTGTCATCTGCAAAAAGGACAGTTTTATGCTTTATTATTGTTGGTAAATCATTAATATAAATAATGAATAGGAGTGGTCCCAGTACACTTCCTTGAGGGACACCGAATTGAATTTTTCGGTCCTCTGAGAAAAACGAGAGTAATTTTCTTTGTATCGGACATAATTTTGAAATTTGGGTAACTTGTGTCCTATCACTGAGGTAGGATTCGAGTAAGTCCAGTATGTTACCTCTTACGCCATAAGCATATAACTTATCTAATAAAGTTTTATGATCGACATAATCAAAGGCCTTGCTTAGGTCCATGTACAAAGCACATGCTTGTTTCTTACGATCTATATTTGTTAAAGCTATTTTCAAAAAATTATATATTGCTACATTTATATTTTTTTGTTTACGAAATCCGAATTGTTAATCGGCTAATAAGTTGTTTATATCAAAATAGTTATAAAGATGTTTATGAATAACCTTCTCAAATACTTTTGATATGACCGGAATCAATGCTATAGGCCTATAACAAGTCATACTATATTTATCATCTTTCTTAAAAAGTGGTTTTATTATGGTCCTTTTTAATTCCACTGGAAATACTCCATGTATAATACACAGATTTATTATATGGCTCAATATTTTTGATATTTTAGTTGAAACTGTTTTCAATATCCTGGTTGCTACACCATCATATCCAGTACTGTTTGTGGACCGTAATTGTAAAATTATTCGGTCTATCTCATCAGGCATAGTTGGAGGCATAAATAAAGAGCCAGAGTGTTTTGCCATTCTAAGTTTGGGTCTATCATTTTCTAATTTTGTTACTTGATCTATATAATAATTGTTAAAAGAGTTCGCTATCTCTGTGGGATCTGATATTGTATTACCATTCACTAAAATATGCTGAATATATTCTTTAGGTAGATTGCAGTTATTTTTGTTTATCACAGACCAAACAGCCCTGCACTTATTTGTCGCCTTATTTATGTGATAGTCATTTTGACACTTTTGTGTGAGTTTGATGATGCGATTGAATCTACTGGATAAGCTAGTTAGCATATTTTTATTGACTATTGTGCGGTGTCTCCGATATTGCCACAGCAGTTTCCGCTTTCGCCTACAAACTTATGCCTTTCGTGATCCATTTAGGTCGAGAATGTACAGGTACTTTTACCACTAAAACTATATATAAAAAAAACTATATTTCACATATATAAAATACATATAGAATAAAAATCATTATTTTATCAAATAACATACTAATAAAAATAAAATACGCGTATCAATATAAACGGTAAAAATATAGTTAACGGTATCTATACTAAAATAACTTCAATTACAAACTTAAATATATAATGTATAAATACATAATTCTATATAAACAATATAGAAATAACGATGATATTATGTAAACAAATTTATTAGCAAAAAAAGGTATAAAATACATTTTAAATCTTAACTAAAATTGATATCAATCATACAAAAAGTTTATGATAAAATCTACTAATTATAAAGATGTAGTCATAACGTTACCCAAGCATGATTTTATCAAGTGCCGCTTCCAGTCGCGCGTACTCTGTGTAATTCTAATGGAAGGTCTATGTCTGGTCGGTTTTAGTTTAATTGTATCTACCCCACTTTATTTATTATTGTGAACTTATTTTTACTGTGCGCCAAACAAAATGTGTAATATTATTGTGAACTTTCTCATGTAAGTGAATGTATAATTCTTATGAGAAATAAATATATCTCAAACCTCAAACCTCAAAAAGTTAATGTTCTGTTAGCGTCTTTTGGCTTTGATAAGCTTGGATTTTATTCGTAGAATTATTTAATCGGCTAAAAGAGGCTTCTACTTTGCCAAATACGAGTAATCTAGTAATGTAAGTATAATAATGATGAAAATATATTTTTATAAGCTTTTTGTGCTTGTTTTTTTGACATCAGTGATTTGGTATTTAATTATCAAACTTCGACCACGGCTCCATCTGTGTGAATATTTAACCCTTTAGGGTTTCTCAAAAAATATTTTTTATGGTGCATCCGCCGCTGTAAAGCCAAGGAACGAACATGTCAAATCTTATCACCCTGTGCCCAGTTTTGCTGTACGTTGTCTGTCAGGCAGTCAGTGACGCAAGAATTGTATATAATAATAATAATAAAGCCTCTTTATTCCATAACTCTTATTTAACATTTCAAATGATGTTAGTATTGTTAGTAATAATATATAAAACTTATAATTTAGTGTTAGTAACGGTTAGTTATCTGTTTCCAGAGCTACGGATCTCCTCTGAGTGAAGGCCTCCTCCAGTTCATTCCACATTTTTCTATTTTTACTTTTGTACATCCAGTCATTCCCTGCTATCTCTATTAAATCATCAGCCCACCGTTTGATTGGTCTTCCAACTTTCCTTTTGCCCAATATTGGTCCTTGCCATCTTGTGGTTAGTAGTGTCCATCTATCATCAGTATATCGAGAGATATGTGCTGCCCATTTCCATTTAAGCCTTAAGGCATGTGTGAGTGCGTCCAAAATTTTTGTTTTTTGTCTTATTGTCTTATTTTTTATCTTGTGTATCTTACTTATTTTTAAGATGCTTCTTTCCTTTGCCCTTTGTGCTGTATTTATTCTTTGTTTGATTTTGTTTGTAAAAGTCCATGGTTGGCTTCCATATAGTAAACTGGGCAACAGACATGTATCCATTACAGTTTTCTTCATCTTTAGGCTGCGTTTTCCTTTAAGAATTTCTTTAAGTGACCACAACTTTCTCCATGTGATATTTATTCGTCTTTCTGCCTCATTTTCATTGTTTGTTTTTGTGTAGAATTACCGTAGCCAGGCAGGAATTTTCAGGACAGAGTTGCAGTGGAAGGTGTAATACATCTACCTGACCACGATAGACAATATATCCAGACACAAAGCACTGCGTTGCACAGTGAGTAAAGTATTGAGTAGGTACATGAAAATTTTACCTTATATCTCCTGGTGATGTTCTTGAAGTGGACCTATAGGATTAACTAATAATTTTGGCCAAAATAACAAGAGAATCGAATAGATACCAGTGTACAATTCGGCGAAGTCCTTCTCCAGACCACGATGCACGTTTGCGGTTCACAAAACTTTTCACAAATGTTCAATATGTCATCAATTTACAACAAACTTTGCCGGAAGTCAAAAGCGGCAATTACGTTTTTGCAAGTTAATTCAATTCGCGTTAATTCAAAGGGCGATCAATTTATTAATTAGGTACAAGGCACGCGAGAGTGCAAACGGCGTGTTAATTTTTCAAGGTGGCAACGGAAGTGACAGTTCAGTGTGACCATTGTCAGAAATTTTCAATAGACTAAACAAAATGGTACTTAATCGATCTAATCGATTTGACTTATAATAAAAAATAATTCTATTTCAAACATCCACCCGCCCCGGACCGGCCTACCGGTCCGCTAATCGGTTGGTAGACGTGACAATGTTGCAACCGCTCTCCTCAGAATCGAACCGTCCACCAAGACCTCAGCAAATCGGGGAACTCCATCAGCCCCAGTTACCAAACGAAGGATGCGCCCCCTGCGCCATCTGAGTGGCGGAAGGATAGCCTCCTTGATCAAAACGAGGTCACCAATCTTGGGTGGATCGGTCTTGTCGGTCCACTTAACGCGTTGCTGGAGTATGTGCAAATATTCCAAATTCCAGCGTTTCCAAAAGTTCTGAGTAATCTGGCGTACCAATTCAAAACGCGAGAGACGACCAGGTCTCGTAACAATATAGGGGTACTCAGGCAAGGCGACAAGTGGGCGACCAATCAAAAAATGGCCCGGCGTAAGGGCCTCCAAATCATTCGAATCTGAGGAGATCGGGCACAACGGCCGAGAGTTCAAAACGGCCTCGATCTTACAAAACACAGTTGCGAGTTCCTCAAAGGTAAGGACAGATTCACCGATTGTCCTGCGCAAGTGTGTTTTGGCCGATTTTACGGCGGCCTCAAATATACCACCCCAGTGTGGACAATTTGGTGGGGAAAACAACCAATTTATCCCACGTCGGGCAAGCCTATCACCTATATCAGCTTTGTTGGTTTCAAGGAAATTAACAACATCATTCAAATAATTATAGGTGCCCTTGAAGTTAGTGCCGCAATCAGAACGGATCAAGGAAGGCAGCCCTCTGCGGGATACAAATCTGTCAAATGTGGCTACAAAAGCCTCGGTCGTAAGCGAGGAGACCAGTTCCAAATGAACGACCTTTGTGGAGAGGCAAACAAAAACACACAAGTAGGCCTTAACGGTCTTGCTGTTTCGAAGTGTCGACGTTTTCACCAAAAAGGGACCAGCGAAGTCCGTGCCAACACCGTCAAACGTCCTGCTTTCAGTTACGCGATCTGCCGGTAAGTCCCCCATCAAGGGCTGCATGTTAGAAGCCTTGAGCTTATAGCAAGGGATGCAGCGAAAGACTACACTCCGAATAATTCTTCGGGCAGACAAAATCCAAAATTCGCGTTGCAAAATGGCCAACAGGGCATTACAACCAGCATGCGAATTTTTGAGGTGACGGTCAGTTACCAACAAGCGTACCAAATGACCGTCCTTGGGTAACAAAAGGGGGTGACGTGCCCCGTAAGGGAGGTTGGCGTTCTTGAGACGCCCTCCAACGCGCAAGAGACCCGTATCGTCCAAAAAGGGGTTCAATTTAGAGACAGCTCCCGACAATTTCGATCTCCCTGATTTAAGGATACTCGTAGCAATCTCCTTTTCAAAATGCGCCAATTGCACAGAACGAACCCAAAAGGTGAGGGACTCCTGTCGTTCCTGTGGTGAGATAAACGGTGTCAGTCGTTTCTGTTGTGGGTGCCTAAAATTAAAAACAAAACGCTTTATCCAAGCAGTAACACCTAACAACTTGTCAAGGGAGCTGTAGCGATTCAACAAGAAATCGGGGTCGAAGGCGCATTCTACCTTCTCAAGAGCGAGTGTTTGTAGACCCGGCAAATTAAAAGTATTCAAAACTGGCGTTCGAGGCCAATCAATTTCTGGTCGACTCAACCATTCCGGACCCCACCACAGCGAATGACCTATCAAACTAGGCGTCAAGCATCCGCGCGAGGCACAATCAGCGGGGTTGAGCTCTCCTGGCACGTATCTCCAAACAAGTTTGACTTCGGATTTCTGGATTTGGGAAACGCGATTAGCGACAAATACCTCCAAGGTGTGAACAGAAGCCTTCAACCAACAAAGAACAATTTGGCTGTCTGTCCAGGCGTAGGTCCCATTAATACAAATGCTTTTACCCAAAGTGTTAGACACGTGGTTCAATAAGCGTACAAGTAGTGCTGCTCCCGAGAGCTCCAATTTCGGAATGGTCAAAGATGTCCGAAGGGGTGCTACCTTGCTCTTCGCCATGATCAGGGAGACTCTCACCTGACCTGAGGCACTGACTGTGCGCAAGTACACCACGGCCGCGTGACCACGTTCCGAGGCGTCACAAAACCCGTGAAGGGTGGCCTTGTACTTCCCCGGAGGAAGGATGGGACGAGGCAAGGAGATCTCGTTGACGGCAGGAAGTGAGGATACAAAGGAGGTCTATTCCTCAACAAGAGTGCCGTGCAGAGGTTCGTCCCAGGTCAATCCTGCTGTCCAAAGCTTCTGCAAGAAGCATTTTGCCCAAAATATAATTGGACAGATCCAACCATTCGGATCAAAGGTTCTGGCGACAGTAGACAATACGAGACGTTTAGTCCAAGAACACGGCAATTTCAAGTCTACGTTATATGTAAAGATGTCTTGGACTGGTCTGTACTGAACGCCGAGAACAGCCATCATGGCGGGGTTGTCAACAATCTCAAATAGATGTGGATCTTGCTGATGATCCTCTGGCAAGCCTTCCAAAAGCGCTGGTGAGTTGGAAATCCATTTGCGCAACTCATAACTAGCGGAGGCCAAAATACCTATCAATTCGTCCCGCAGGAGGATCGCCTCGTCCACTCTGGAGGCGCCCGAGCAAATGTCATCGACGTAAATATCGTCCTTCAAGATGGCGGAGGCTCGTGGGAAACGTAAGCCTTCTCGGTCTGCGAGCTCCCAAAGAGAACGTATTGCCAAGTAGGGGCTTGATCTTAACCCGTACTTATTCGTATTGAGCTCGTAGACGACCATGGGATCGCGAGGAGACTCTCTCCAAAGGATCAGCTGGAAGCGACGGTCATCAGGGTGGATAATAGTCTGCCTGAACATCATTTTTATATCGGCTACAAAGACAACCTGATGTCGTCGGAAGTTGGTGATGGCGTCACAAAGGTCCTTGACCAACTTGGGACCAGAATGCAAGCACTGGTTCAAGGATACGCCGGTTGAAGTCTGCGCAGAACCATCAAATACTGTGCGCAGCTTGCCAGTCGTTGGCTTCAATACCGCGTGATGTGGGAGAAAATAGTGCTCCACCGAACGCCAATCCAAATTTGACACTGACATGTGTCCCAATTGTTCATATTCTCTCATGAACTCAATGTACTTTTGTCTGAGCTCCGGATCACGACCCATGCGACGCTCCATAGCCAACAATCTCTTTTCGGCTAAAGGTCGTGACTCACCAAGCGGAGGCCGAACAGACAGGAAGGGTAGCCTCGTAATAATCCGACTAAAACGGAGTCGACCAGTGTTGTTCTGGAAGAACAGCTCGCACTCCTCATGTTCTGGATTCAAACGGGCAGCTTGAGGGGGCTCCTCTACCTCCCAAAACCTCTGAACTGCATCAGAGAGAGCAGAGCCTACAGCCAACAAATTATCAAGTTCAGGTGGAGAGGGGTCCCTAGGTACAGGTCCCATCAAAGCAAATCCAAATATGGTCGGGATGGCAGTAAAACCATTTGGCACCAAGACCCGTTTAACACCAATCAAAATTCCACCGAGGACATCAGAGCCAATCAACAAGTCGATTTGTCCCGGTGTGTCAAATTTGGGGTCTGCCAGTTCCAATCCCGATGTCAAATTCACCACAGCAGCAGGTAGCTGCTTCTGTGGGTGCATACCCAAAATATTCTTCAACACAATAGCCGAGGTTTTAATCCTCGGGTGCGAAGATTCAACAGGACCAAACAAAACCTTAACTTGCCCTTCAACATTAGAGGCTACGTCACCGAAATAAACCCATATTTAATTTAACCTGCCCTACTAAACAAGTGGAAACAATGCAACCTTGTGAACCTGTGTCCAATATAGCACGGACAACAACAGAGGTCCCCGTGGGTCCCCAGACCCTAACAGCAACCGTTGGTAGGATAACGGTCTCAATGGGGGAGGTTGGCGTTATAGGGCAGGGGTCAATGACCTATTGTTGCCTTGGCGGCGACCGTTGGCCAGGACCAGGCAAGTCAAAATGAGGGTGCGGCTTGAAGTCCTCAAAAGCGCGATGACTCGATCCGCGCGCCATCTGTGGGGGGTCATAGTGACGCACCCGCCCAAAACGAGGTGGGCGCGAGTCAAGGCGGGGACGCTCCGCTAAAGGAGGGGAATACCTGGGGCAGCAGTCATGGTTCTGGTGACGTTGCGCGGTCGCACATTCAGGTGCGCGAGAGAGAGGAGGCGTGCGCACGCTACGGTTCTCCAAGCGGGGTGAGCGGCGATCAATTAAGCGAGGCGACTCTCGGCTGCGTGCCGGTGAGCCTCGGCTGCCACCTTCAAAACACCCGCCCGTGCGCGGCGTCGGCTGGTTGGACAAGCGGCCTACCTCTCTGGCATTCATGCAGAGAATGTCCAAATGCTGTCCTCCACAGTGAGGACAGGGGCGAGAGTTTGGGCAGTCTCGCTGGTAGTGGGACCCCAAACAAGAGAAGCAAAGGCGGCGGGCATTCGCGATGCGCCTACGAGAGGCGACATGTAGGTCCAAGAATGCCCTACAACTGGCCGTTCTGTGCCCCGTGACCTTGCAGTAGGAGCACTCCGCTGGGCTCTGCGTGACCGCAAAGCGAGGAGGGCGCCGGTCAACATTGGCTCGGGTGTGACCGCGAGCCTGCTCCTTGACCTTGGGCGGCTGCGTCTTAGCCGGCGTGTCACCACCGGAGTTGTCCAAGACCCGGCACTCATCCTCCAGGAACCTCTCCAGGTCAGCAAAGGGGGGCAGATGGGTCGCGCTATCCCCACCAAAGCGCTGTTCAAAACGCGACCTCAGACCGGCAGGCAGCTTCTTCAGCACAATGTGCACCAATAGATAGGACCATTGGTCCACGGGCAGGTCAAGGCACTTAAGTGCGTTGATGGCCACCAAAAGCGGGTTCAAAAGTTGGGTGCGCAACCCAGAGACCCGGGTGAGCGTCGGCAAACCCAAAATCTGCTCGATGTGCGTGTCGGCGAGGCCACGCTTATTATGGTACCTACGGGTGATTAGGTCCCGAGCCGTCTGGTACGCCTCGTCAGACACGGGCATATGCTGGATGAGGCCCTTAGCCTCCCCATCCAGAACCGACATTAGATAGGCCAACTTCTGTGCCAGCCGAAGGTCAGCCCTATCATTGACTAGGCTGTCGAACAAATTAACGAAGCCCAGGTAGCTTCCTAGGCAGCCATCAAAATGGGGGAAGTCCAAAGTAGGGAGCCTACTCACCAGTCCCGGTGCTGACCTAGGAAGCTCCTGCTTCAGGCCGGGTTGCCCTTCCCTATCGGCAACTAGTTGTCTCGCACTATTGGAGACAGCATCATACAGGTCTAAGACCTGGGCATAGTCTTCACTGACCTTATTTCACTGGTCAGCGGTGAAATCATTGATTGACACTTCAAGACAGCAAGTGCTGAAAGTGCGGAATTGCTGTTCCACACTTGCCAGGCGATCGTCAATCCGCTCGTACCTTTGTAGTAAGGCCTGCTGGCGATCAGGCCGGTTCACTAAGGCACTGGCCGAGGCAAACCAGCGCAAATCTGATGCAATAGCACCAGCAGCCGCACGCAAGTCCTTGATAGCTGACATAATCAAAACTCAAAAGAGCCCGGACAAGCGTTAAATAATATTAACAATCAAAACTTAATTTTTCTTAATTCCTTGAAACCAACAAAGTATTAGCCTGTTTACTGCTGGTACAAGCAAGTGACAGGTATCTACTGTCCAACAAAATTAATAGTTTCAATATTGAAACAAACACAAAAGTTATCAAAAGTTATAACTTATAACAAATTAAAAGTTGAAACTTCAAATTAATTAATTAATTATTTGCAACAGACAGACTGGCTGTGTTATTTGAGATATATACAATAGTAAGTAAGCACAGAATATGTGTTACCTAGCAATATTATCTATATTATAACAAAACAAAGTTTATTAATGTGACCCGCCCAAGTGGCAAGGTCAAGTTGCTTTAAATTGTCTTTCGGGATATATACCACGTACCTTTGATTGGAGTAACCGATATTTCGGCACTGTTGCAAGCGCCATGTTCACGGATGTACTGAACAGTACATACAGCTGTTATGTATCCAAACAAACTGACTTATTAATGCAACAACAAATTTAAGTTAGATTTTTCAACAATACAAATCAACAATTACTGATTGAGGTTATGTGACAATGTGTTTCAAATTATCTAGGTCAACTTATACAATTAAATATTATGTATTTTAGACAATAACTGACCTGACAAACACTACAATACTGTCTACAAGGTGATAAGATACAAGCTCATACCAATCTGAGTTTATACTCAGTAATGCAACAGTGGCTAAATTTCAACTACAGCTCTGCACCAAAAGCTTATGTCTAGAATTACCGTAGCCAGGCAGGAATTTTCAGGACAGAGTTGCAGTGGAAGGTGTAATACATCTACCTGACCACGATAGACAATATATCCAGACACAAAGCACTGCGTTGCACAGTGAGTAAAGTATTGAGTAGGTACATGAAAATTTTACCTTATATCTCCTGGTGATGTTCTTGAAGTGGACCTATAGGATTAACTAATAATTTTGGCCAAAATAACAAGAGAATCGAATAGATACCAGTGTACAATTCGGCGAAGTCCTTCTCCAGACCACGATGCACGTTTGCGGTTCACAAAACTTTTCACAAATGTTCAATATGTCATCAATTTACAACAAACTTTGCCGGAAGTCAAAAGCGGCAATTACGTATTTGCAAGTTAATTCAATTCGCGTTAATTCAAAGGGCGATCAATTTATTAATTAGGTACAAGGCACGCGAGAGTGCAAACGGCGTGTTAATTTTTCAAGGCGGCAACGGAAGTGACAGTTCAGTGTGACCATTGTCAGAAATTTTCAATAGACTAAACAAAATGGTACTTAATCGATCTAATCGATTTGACGTATAATAAAAACTAATTCTATTTCAAACAGTTTTTATGAAAAATATTTGTTTTCCTAGATATATATAGTTCTCGACATATTGTATGGCGTTTCCTTTTATGGTAATGGGTATTTAAAAGATATTAGTCATTATTTTAGTCTTACTTCTATTCATTTGTAAACCAACTTTATCGCTTTCTTGGTCCAATGTGCAAATCATATCTTGTAACTGTTTGGCTGTTTCAGCAAATATAATAATGTCGTCTGCAAATCTGAGATGATACAATCTGCGTCCATCGATATTAATGCCATATTTTGACCATTGCAAATTCCTAAAAATATTCTCCAGCACAGCTATGAAAAGTTTTGGCGACAAGGGGTCACCTTGTCTAACTCCCCGTTCTATCTTGATCAGATCACCTGTTCTTTCAAGTTTAGGGGCGGAACATATCTGACGGAAGATCCGTCGAACGTATCTTCGGTCGCGTATATTCCGTCAAATGAGTCGGTACACATCTGACGGAAAATGCGTCGAGCGTATCTGCACACATTTGCTAAAAGCGTGGCTATTATGCACACATATAAGTTTGTTAGTGCAGGGCCGTACTCAAGGCTGCTCAATATTTTACTGTCATATTCTTTTACCTAATCATTTTTCGTGTTCCTTGATGTTATGTAGTCACTGAAGTCCGGTAGTTATTGATGTTGTTATTCGAGTTTGACTATTAAAAATATGTCGGACTTAAGAGATTTTTATAGTAGCCAACAAGCGTTATTTGAATATATTTCCTATATAGATATGGAGGTTCAAAATTAAAAGACGATGATACGATTTGGTTACGGTTTTTAAGAAAATTTATACAAATTATATAGAAGGGGTTACAGTTGCAGCGCATGACACAAAATGTTTTCTATGTAGGTATTTTAATATATAAAGTTTGGAAATTAAAAAGCGTAGCCGTGAGATTTATTGCCTGCTCTTTCTCATGGTTCTAACTTCTACGCCTCTACGTCGCATTAACTGTAAATGATATAGAATCTTTGGTAAAAGTGGGTTTTGGTTACAAATCCGCCTGATCTTAAGCGTACATGGAGTCCCATAGCAAAAGTCATCATGCCAATAAAATATTAATAATAATGGCATGATGGACCCTAGCTTTTAGGTATGACGTGCTTAATGTTACTAACTTTTCTTAAATTCTCAGTGCTGGTTTTTAGGTATTTTTTAGAAAATATTACTAAAATCATAAATAATTCTGCCAGACTCATTACGACGGCAGTAATTCCCGTAGACCTTTAGAACCTCATACATAAAAATTGGCCCACGATCCAGGCTAGCAGGTATGCGTTCACTCGTAGCACATACTAACACTACACTATTCTACACATTTCGTTTCTGAAAAAATAAGTAAGGTCTGGCGGCCCTGGAATCTTACTCTACTACGCGTCACTCAAAATCACCGATCTGGGAATTTAGCGTGCATACCTACGAAATTAGCGTACATACCTACGAAATGTTGGGCAATTTAAAATGGCTGCCATTTGGGTTGTACTCCAGAATATAATCGATATCGATATGGAGCCACGAATCAATACCTACGAATTTAGCGTGCATACCTACGAAATTAGCGTGCATACCTACGAAATGTTGGGCAATTTAAAATGGCTGCCATTTGGGTTGTACTCCAGAATATAATCGATATCGATATGGAGCCGGTCAGAGGAAAATAATACATTTTTGTAGTAAGTTACTTTAATTAGTTTAAATCTTTTGCCAGATTAGTTTATTTCATAATGCAAATGTGGGCGAACATGGCAAAGCGAAGGACGACCCTTGTACCAAACATGTAACAAAATATTCTCTGAAAGCCAATATCGATACTGTATCGCTGTGAAAGTACCGGACATGAATGGCACCATACATACGGTAATGAAACACACAGCCTGAAGCACTGATTCATCTGGTTTTTAAACATATTTATGCACAAAAACAAAATTATTATGTTCACTAAACAACGGTTTCACAGCAGATGTACCACAAACCTTAGCAAAAAATATGGCGACAATGGCACGAATGACATTTCAATAAAATATCGTCATGATTAACTTGTTCAGTAAACTAGGGCTATCTTTTTTTTCTGACAGTGATATCCCTAAGACAAAACGGGACAACACTATGTTTGATGGCTTTATGTCGATTACGTATATATGTGTATAAAAAATCATGGTGAAATGTGGGTGTAATATTACACCTCTGCCTACTCCTCCGGGGATACAGGCGTGAGTCAATAAAAATATAATAATATATGTGTATAATGTAATTTTTCTATATGTACTATTTGCCCTCTCCATGTATATTCCTTAATCAATGGTCAAAATTCACGTGGTGCGTGGTGCGCGCGACGTCGACGGATAATCCGTCAGTACGCTCGACGTACTAACGGATCTTCGGTCAGGTGTGAAAGGTTGATCGTTTTTCTATACATTTGTATATATTGGCGTTACGCGACGGATAAAACGCGACGGATCTTCCGTCAGATATGTTCCGCCCCTAACTCTACTACTGCTATTTGAGTATATGTATTTTATGATGTTTATATATATTTGTCTTCTATATTTGCGATTTTTAATGCGTTCCAGATAGAGTTGTGGCTGATGCTGTCGAAGGCTTTGCTTTAATCAATAAACGCTGTATATAAAGGTCTGTTGTATTCATTATACTTTTCTATTAGTTGTTCCACTGTTTGTATGTGGTCAGTTGTGCTAAAACCTGACCGGAATCCTGCCTGTTCTACTGGCTGTGTGTAGTCAATTTTGTCTGCGATTCTTTTTAGTACAACAGATGTAAAGAGTTTATATACACTTGCTAGTAGGCTAATGGGTCTGTAGTTCCCGATATCTAAAGGGTTTCCTTTTTTATAGATCAGAATGATGTCAGAGGAACACCATTGTTCGGCACCATTTCGGCGTCAAGTATCTTATTAAAAAGAACTGATAGTGGTTTCAGCAACACAGGTGCTCCAATTTTAGAGATTCGTTTGTTAAGCCGTCTAGTCCTGGACTCTTCTCATTTTTAAGCCGTTTTATGTGTGAGTACACGTCTTCATCTTCATAAATAGGTTCAACTGCGTTGCTATTGTTTTCGTTATTTTGTTCATATTGTGGCTTTTCCTCTTCATTCCTGCTATATAGTTCTTTGTAAAATTTGGTTGCATGGTCTATAACATCTTTTCTTGTCTTTGTTTCGATTGAGCTGTTTTCTAATTTTTGAATGTATTTCTTTTGGAGTGTCATTTCTCTGTAAGCCCTTTTGAACTTTTGTAGGTGTTAGATTTCTATTTATAATTTCTTCTTTGTGTTTATTGTAGTCGAGTTTTATTGATTTTTTAGTAGCTTTAAATAACACGGCGAGTTCTTTTTTCTGGTCTTGAGTCTTGATTTTAGTGCGTATCAATTCTGAGCGTTTCTTAATAAGTTGTTTTGTGTATTCGCTAAGTATTTTATGTTGTTTCTTTTGAGATTGCTCGCTACTTTTTAAACTTCATAGTATCTTCTCTTCCAGTTTATCGTAGTATTTTTGGACATTCTCAGGTGGACAAGTAATTATGTATTCAAGGTTAACTTTTAGGCTATTCATGTATTTTTTAATTTCGTTATCCGTTTTAGGAATTTTTATGGCGTTTTTAAAGTTCTTCCTACTTTATCTTTGAAGAGAAATCTACTTTGTTTAGAACTTCGATATTTATTACCATTTTAGGCATGTTTGTCATGATAAAATCGATTTCATTTTTTATCTTTTCATTAGGGGATATCCAGGTCCATCGCCTTTTTGTCTTGTAGTGTCCGCCTACCTAGTTTTGTATTCTTATATTTATGTTATACTTATAAATATATATGTCATACAACAGTCGATATCTGGCTACGGACGCGAAACCTATGCTCGCTTGCTTATGCGCCGCGCTGTACGATACTCGCTTACCTACCTGCTTTTATGTATGCTAAATTTTTATCATCGTAAAATAAAACTTTCCGTTTTCTCCTTCCGTGTGCTGTCATTACTGCTTCATTCTTACTCCTTCTGTATTCTATTAGTGCTTCTACCGAAACAATACACTTTATAAGCGTGGACTTTAGTGTTTTCTTCACATGACCGTACCTGAGAACCAGTAAGTACCAGCTAAGCACCTCCAACACAGCTAAACTGGGTTTATATTTGTACGCCTGTCGGTTCCAAATAAGCGACCCGAACCTGGACAGTCGCCGGCCGCCATTACCGACGGCCCGTTGCGTTTTCCGAAAAATCACATGGTTTTATACACTTACTTGCCCTGTTTCCAAAAGTATGATGGTACCAGCACAGTGGAAACTTTTTGTATTCGCAGACGGACCTCGATCGTGAACGAGATCTGGAGCGATGTCGTCCTGTTCTCTGCGTTGGCCTGGATCTAGTAGCAGGGTCCCTCTGATGCGAAGCACGACCTTGCTCGTCGACCTTGATTGCCAGTCGTTCCACCATCTTCCTCAGCTCAGCTATTTCACTGGCGATACCGCTGTTGTAGCTCGTCGATGCCACAGCCACATTGCAAGGTGTAACAATGTCGTGTACACGGTCTGCCAGATCAACTAACTGCTCCAACGCAAGTGTCGGTTGTGACGCCACCAGTGGTTGAATGCTGCTTGGCAGGCGTTGGCTCCAAATGGTCTTGACGAAGTCAGCTGGTACAGACGGTCCTGCTAGGTCTTGAAGATGTCGCAGAAACTCTGATGGCTTCCGGTCTCCAAGTTCTTCGTGAGTCAGCAGTTGTCTCACTTTCTTCTCGTGTGACGCCGAGAGCCGGTTTATCAATTCTGCCTTGATTTTCGCGTACCGATTACGATCAGGAGGATTGACGATCAGATCCTTCACGGCTTTCGCATGAATAAGGTCGAGATTGGTAATGACTTGCGCAAATTTTGCTGTGTCATCGCGTATTGCGTAGTTCTCAAACTGCCCTTCTAGTAATGCGAACCATAGTTCTGGATCCTCGGAGGAGAAAGGTGGCACCTTAATCTTTATTTTCTTGGCATCCAATGGTGTAACTTCTTCAGCCTTGGCAAGAGGGGACAGTCTAGCTTTCCGAGCCGGTCTCATCGTAACATTTTTCTCGTGACGAGAATCGGCGGTATGTGTCGAGTCATCGCTGCTGTCGGCCATTGTGCTCGTTCGGAGGTCACCAGTTTAGCGGTGTTGGAGGTACTTAGCTGGTACCTACTGGTTCTCAGGTACGGTGTTGTGAAGAAAACACTAAAGTCCACGCTAATAAAGTTTATTGTTTCGGTAGAAGCACTAATAGAATACAGAAGGAGTAAGAATGAAGCAGTAATGACAGCACGCGGACAGTCGATATCTGGCTACGGACGCGAAACCTATGCTCGCTTGCTTATGCGCCGCGCTGTACGATACTCGCTTAACTACCTGCTTTTATGTATGCTAAATTTTTATCATCGTAAAATAAGACTTTCCGTTTTCTCCTTCCTTCTTTTTCTTGAAGAATGTGTTCATAATTGATAACTTGTGTTCGAGAGCGTAATCTATTAGTTGTTGGCCTCTTTTATTGCGTTCTCCATATCCATAGCTCCCCATACACAAGCTGTCTTCTATTTTAGGACGTCCAATTTTTGCATTAAAGTCCCCCATGACTATAAGTTTTCCATCGGCTAAGTTATATGCTTTCTCCATGTCGTTATAAAAACTCTGGACTTCTACTTCCTGCGATGCCTCTGTTGGTGCATATGCTTGAATTATGGAAAAACTAAGCTCTTCTATTTTGATTTGTAGTAAGGCGACCCTTTCGGAGACCCCTGTGAAGTTAAGAATTTTATTTTTATGTTTTTTCTTCACCAAGAATCCTACACCGTGCAGGCCTTTGGTTTCTCCAACGTAACATAGAATATAATTATTTCCGATACTCTTCGATATTACAACCAATCCTCTTCACTTCAGATAACCCCAGCACATCAAAATCAATTTTTTCTAGTGCACAAGTCAGTTGCAGGTATCTCTCAGTTGACGATAATGATCTCACATTATATGTTCCAATTTTTATATTGGTATTCAAATGTTTGTTACTAGTACTTATGGACATTTTAGATGGAGGATGGTGGTCTAATTCCCCACGAGGACCAGTCGGCTTGGGGAATTGTATATAGACAGATATTAATTTATGACTTTAAATATTTTTAGCCAACAATTTAGCCTATTTCCAGTATTTTTATAATAAGAGAACACTTTTTCACTCAAATTAAATAAAATTTAATGACTTTATAATAGCAATTATTGCTATACATTTGGAAAGATATATCCTAATGTGTACTTCACTAGCCTAGAATAGCCACTCAAGGTTTCTCTTACACCTCTGAAATAATGAGGCTTTAAAAAAACAGCAATGAATAAACTCAGCGTTTTCCCGCTTGTGAGAGACACATCCCAAAGTGACTCATCTCTCGTAGGGAGATTTTGGGATGACCAAAAGAGAATGGGAGAAGAAAGTGAAAAGGCTAATTTATCTTGAGTGGGTAATGACCTTGCGATGCTGTTAAGTTCAGTTAGGGCAAAACAAAATATAACAAAATATTGCTGTAGTTCCGCTTCTTAGCTATTTTCAACCGGTAAAAGCCTCCTTCTGCTTATGGCGTCTTACTCGGTCTTGTGCCACAACAAACTATTTTGTCTCAGTAGTTTTGTAGATGGCGTCTTTCCAGTGCATTGTATTATATCCCTACCTCTTTTTTATAGACGACTGTATCCCGGAAGGGGTAGGCAGAAGTGTAATATTACACCTACATTTCGCCATGAATTTTTAGGTCTCACGTAATATGGGGCGAGCCTATTGCCATTACCGAGGACATCACCAGACTCCTTGCTGCTACTGAGAATTTGGCAAAACCCAGTAACATTTTCGACCCGGGTATCGAACCCGGGACATCCGATCAGCAGTCGCATACGCTATCCACTGGACCACTGGATCCTTCAATACTTCTAAACTAAAATATTATAATGTTTGATTGAACCCGTTGATCTCAGACACCACTGATTTAATTAGAATGATTATTTTGTGTTGGATAGCTTATTTATCGAGAAAGATTTTAATATACCATCATGCTAACCACGAATGCGAAGCAGTAGCTCTAAATAAGGTATAACGCTCAGTTAGGTTATCATCCTATTTAATTTAATTCGATCTACTTATCATTTTAACCACGTACATTGAATAATATTTCCTTTCAACCACCACTACTGTATTTGACATGTTCCTACATGTCGGTTACAGGTGAACAGTTCCCGCAATACTACACATCGTTCCTTTGTTTGTGAGTACCCTGTCGGCTAACTGTCCCCGGCATCGGTTCACCGAAAGTTAGCCTATGGCGTGTATATAAGGGACGTGAGATATTGGGAGTATGCTGTTGTTTTATTTTTGCCTCCTTAAAAGTACACGTTAAAGGTAGAACTATAGCCTAAACTTTCCCATAATGAGAGGAAGCCTGTAGCCAGTAGTGTGACAGATTATAAACAAGGCTGATGATGCAATGAAATAAGTTAGTTAATCATAAAAAATTGCTAATTCTGTATTATATCTTAGAAAATAATTGTATTCTATGTGTTGCTCTAAAATAGGGACAACATTAATATATTAATTCACTTATATTAGAATAATAATTTTAGAGTTTTCATCATTGCAGCCTTAAGGCGTCTACTGCTGAACATCCTCCTACCTCAACGCCCTCCACACAGACTGACTTAGAACTCGATTTACCTATATTAAAACTTTAATATATTATTATGGCCTATTAGTTAAGACCAGCGTAAAAATATGGGCTTCCTCAAAATTCACTACTGGCGTGTTCTAAGGTAAAATTGCGAATAATAACATAAATTTAAGGGCCGCAGGACAGTTAATATTGCAGAAGAATTAGAAACGAATTTACCGATGTCAATTTCTTCCAATTTTGTTAACGTGTCAACGGTTAACCGTTGACACAGGCTGACAGTCAGATAATGGAATTTTAGATGGCTTTTGGAAACTTTCAAGTTTTGGAGAACTTTAAAGTGACATCGATCGACCGATGTCTTGTAGCGATAGCGGAGAATATGCAAATGGACAGGATAATATCAGTGAAGTCGGATTGCGAAAGCCTGTGACGTTTTGTCACGAATTACACCAGACGTGGTAACAAAATGGATTCATGGAATTAATCACCCCGAGACCGCAGGTAAAACCCACGGAATTTGTCCTGCATTGGACGTCTATAGCCCGAGTTGATGGACCATGATGTGAAGCTCAGAGATAGGTACAAATTGCTGGTTTCGCCAATGGGGCATGACAATTTAATTTTTCATAAATTCTTAACTATGTACCAATATCAAAAGGTACATTTAACTTCAAAACTAAATCTAAACACGATTTCTATTCAAATTCAATTAGTTGAAACCAATAATTTGAAATATTATATTGTTTTGTTTTGTGATAGAATCCAATAAATATAATACTTTAGTATTATTAAATGTAAAAGCGATGTTAACATAACACGAACTGTCGACAATCGTAAACGAAATAATTTCAGTCGCTTTGGATGTTATTGAGAATATAATATTACAATCATTACCAATTTAATCATTAAGACCAAAACAGTCAGAGAAAAATATAACATTTTTTCTAGTAATATTTTTTATTTAGAGTCCACACCTTTTAAAATAGTTTTTGATGCTACAAAATGAAGGCAACAGATACCTAAAATATAAGACCGTAAATTATAGGAACTAAATTTAATTCATCACTCATCTTACTCGTAAACCCCGAGCACTGTGGAATATCAAACTTATGCAATTACAATTTAATAAAAAATCGAGTGTCAATCTTCTCAAGTCAAATTTCTAGCAAGCAATAACACTCCCAACACATATTCGACGAAAAATGACTTACATTTCTCAACATATACATTAAACAAAACGTCAAAATGTTCCTGCATTCCTTGTATATTTTGTTAAAAGCCGACAGTTGGTTTGTTTACCTTTCGTTAGAGGGTGACAGCTCAATTAGTACCCAGTCATAAACGCCTCGGTACAGGCCTAATGCCAGTCTAATTGCCAACGATAACTTAGTTCTAGTGATAAAATTAATGCTCAAATTCTGCAGCAAGAATAATTCAAAAATAGAAATCGAGGTTTTATTTTCAAGTCAGAAAATAGTAAACGCAAGAAAGGACAATGATTTTGACTAGCCTGGATTCAACAATCTCTCCTTAAGTTGCGGTTAAATGACTGTGTGTGACTTATCTTAGGATATGGTAATTATGCCTAATTTCCGACTCATAGGAAATGATCGTACCGAGAGTGGTGGAGGCGGTGTTGCCATTTATCTCCGTGCTCACATTCCTTCCAATGTTGTAAGTATGTCAGCACAACCTCCACCGCTTAATGCCGGCGAGCATCTCTTTGTGGAACTAAATCTGGCTTATACCAAGGTCCTGCTTGGTGTTTTTTATTCCCCTTACTGTCGTAAAAATTACTTCTCTTCTTTCGAACGTATCTTAGAAAATCTAGCTCCTTCTTACAGTCATACCATAGTCATGGGTGATTTCAACACTAGTTTCTTGTAAAAGGATTCACACTCATCTTCCTTGTGTAGTATTATCGAATCTTGTAATCTGTCCATCCTCCCTTTAAATGCTACACATAATTTTCCAAATTCTACTCCTTCTCCTCTTAATCTTATGTTTGTCTCCTCACCTTCTCTTGTCGCCAAGCATGGCCAGCTTCCAGCTGATGCTTTTTTATACCACGACCTTATCTTTCTCTCCTATAAACTTCGTCTTCCTAAGACAAAAACAAAAATTCTTCTGCAACGTAATTTTGGTAGCATGAATCTAGAAAATCTTCGTACAGATGCTAGTAGGATCGACTGGAGTCCCTTACAGAACGCAGAGACCATTGACGAGAAAATTGAACTTTTTACTAATTCCATTATTCGTCTTTACGATGTCCATGCAGCAGTCCGTGCGATTAGAGTTAGACAGTTACCATCACCTTGGCTAACCACGGCAATTAAAGATCTCTTGTCCAAGAAAGCTATAGCCAAAACAAAATATAAATGTCGACCTACTTCTCGCCATCGGGACAACTACATTGCTATCAGAAAGAATCACTGTAAAAAGGTGTGTAGGAAAGCACAACGCCAATACATCCATAGCTCTGTTGAAAATGAAGATCCAGCTAAGGTCTGGAAATTTCTAAAAACTTTGGGAGTTGGAAAATCATCACATGATCTTGTTTCTGATAAAATAGATATTAATTCACTAAATCGTCATTTCACTACTTCGTCTAAATTTGATCGGACAACCAAAGCCCACACTTTGCATGATCTTTCATTGCTTCCAACCCCAAATTATCCATCTTTTGTTTTTAATCAACTATCTAAGTGTGATGTTAAAAGGAGCGTATTATCCGTTGGCTCTAACGCAGTCGGTAATGATTGTATCAGTCGGAAAATCATCTTTTGTCATATTTTTAACTATTTCTTATCCATCAATGTTTTTCCCACCGTATGGAAAGACGCCCAAATTATTCCTTTACCTAAAAAAACCTAATCCGTCTTCCTTTTCTGAGTACCGGCCAATCTCCGTCCTACCATTCCTTTCTTAAGTGCTCGAGCGCCTTGTCCATGCTCAACTTAGCACATTCCTCAATAAAAACCTTCTTTTCAATCCACTCCAATCCGGTTTCCGTCCAGGTCACAGCACGGTTACGGCTCTGATCAACATTACCGATGACATCAGGCTCGGTATGGAAAATGGCAACGTGACTGCACTTTGCTTACTTGATTTTAGTAATGCCTTCAATACTATTGATTTCCATATTCTGCTTGGCATATTGTGCTCTATTAACATATCTCCACCAGCGACTGATTGGTTTCACAGTTACCTGTTTGGTCGCCGACAACGTATACGGATTGAAGACTCTTTGTCTTCTTGGTGTACGTCTACAGGCGGTGTTCCACAGGGTGGCGTTCTATCTCCCTTACTTTTCTCAGTTTTTATAAATTCTATCTCTTATCAACTTCAGTCATCCTACCACCTTTATGCAGATGATCTCCAAATTTACACTCAAGCTCCTGTCCAAGAGTTGTCTGAAGCAATTCGTAGAATAAACCTAACAATATTATCTATATATTATAACAAAACAAAGGTTTATCAAAAGTTTGGTTGTTATAATGTTTCAAACTTAATATAATTATGCAATAAACTAAATTTACTAAATATATTGATACATACAGCTGTTATGTATCCAAACAAACTGACTTATTAATGCTAACAACAAAAAGTTATTGCTAGATTTCAACAATACAAGTCAAACAATTACTGATTGAGGTTATGTATGACATGTGTTTCAAGTTATGCAGGTCAACCAATACAAATAAACATGATGTATTTTAAACAAAAACTGACCTGACAAACACTACAATACTGTCTACAAGATACAAGCTTATAGCAATCTGAGGTTTGTACTCAGCAATGCCACAGCGGCTAGATTTCAACTACGCTCTGCTACCAAAAATTATGTTTAGACTTTGGGCTAAGATGTGGAGAGACCGACAGACTGCTAAACGGTGAAGGAAACCATCGTGAGGAAACCTGCATGTCTGAGAGTTCTCTATAATGTTCTCGAAAGACATGTGAAATCTGCCAACCCACACTAGGCCAGCGTGGTAGACTACGGCCTTACCCTTCTCATAGCGAGAAGAGGCCCGTGCCCAACAGTGGGACAATTTATATATAGGGCTGATGATGATGAACAGGACAGCATTATCAATACTTAGTTGCAGATATCGGAAGAAGTATATAAATTTTGTTTTGTTTGTTTGTTTGTTTTTTTAGAAGAATAAATTGCCCTAGGAATAAATCGCTATATTGCGAGGATCCTTACAAACATTCAATCAGCGGTCACAAAGAAAAAGCCTATAATAGAAATACATAAAGATCTTCATGACAACCGGGATCGACGGCTTAATGTGCTCTGCGAGGGCGAGGTAACGCTGACGGTACAAGCGATGATGATCAATTTGAGGACACACTTAACTACGAAAACTCGAAACAGACTCAATACTCTCTATGTAGCATTCTTTAAGTGCTTCCACTAAACTATCGCTGCCTTTACAATTTAGTTTTTTTTTTGTTTTTTTTTTGTGTCGAGTTCGAAAATCCTAATGGAGTCCCTCCGCCCTGGGGAAGGGCGAAGGGGATTGTCAGACTCTTACTGACTAAAAACCAACCCGTGTTCCTCATGTACCCGTGTGTCGGAGGGTCAGGTATCGTCGAAGCATTCCTCGCTACCCCCCGACGGGTATTGGCCCGCCAGATAGTCAGGCGGGCCCCGAACAATACCCCCTTGGCGGCGGATGAAGGTGTTGGGCTCCGCCGCCAAAACACCCAGCGGCCGCAGAGGATAGAGAGGACGGCAACGCAACACCGCATCTCTTCTTCCTCTGCGGCCCGATCGCGACGCAACAATGGTGCGCCCCCATTTGGTCGCGGGAGATAGGGCGCGCGGCAACGCAATACCGACACGCCTCTCCTCCCGCGACCGCGCCCGACTGCGAGGGACAGAACAACTGTCCCTCGCACCCGCACCATTTGACGCATCCTGCGCAGTCCTCCGTCAAGCCCATGCGGAGCATCTACTCCCGGGATCTCGCTTAGCTTCACCGTGGGTGACCTAACCACGGCTACTGAGCGCCCTCACCACGACACGGTGAAGATCCCACGGGGGGGACTTTACAATTTACTAGAGTTTAATTTTCAATGTTATCTAACTTTTTACAGGTCAAATTGATAACCGCCTTTATATCAAAAGGATATAAAGATTTTAAAAGTGTATTTAATTTTTGTCACGTATTAAACAAAGGAATTTTCATACGATCCCGAAACAACTAACTTATAAAAAATTCAAACTCGTTCCCAAAACTGAACTGGTTGTTACAAAACAAAGAGCAATTTAACCGTAATTATATGACCCAAATATCAAGGCGTATCCGAGATTGAGCTCTTTCAGGCCATCATTAAAACCCCATTTTCATTTATTGAAGTGGTTCGTAGTATGGCGGAGTTCCACGGGATTCTTATTAAAATTGCAATGACATCGGCGTTTTGGGAAAAACATTGAATGCAAGAGATGCTGACGGTGTTGTGGTTGTAAAAGATAATTATGAAATTAAAGGTGCTGTTTTGGATCGATAGTGTTTCTAGGCATTACACTAGATAATAAGTTACAATGGGGTGCACATATAGCATGTCTTGCAGGTAAGCTGAGCTCTGCTGCGTATGCTGTCAAAAAAGTTAGACAACTTACTGATGTTGACACAGCTCGTCTAGTTTATTTTAGCTATTTTCATAGTGTCATGTCCTACGGTATTTTGTTATGGGGCAAAGCTGCGGATATTCAGAATATCTTCGTTCTACAGAAACGAGCGGTACGAGCAATATACATGTTAGGTGCAAAAGATACTCTTAGGGAACGCTTTAAGTCTATAGGAATTCTTACAGTAGCCTCGCAATTTTTATTTGCTAATATATTATATATTAGGCAAAATATAGGTTTATTTACTACAAAAAGTGATGTACATAACATAAATACTCGAAACAGGCATAAGTTATATGCCCCTTATCATCGTTTACATAAAGTTAATAATTCTTTTGTAGGGCTAGGTATTCATACATACAATAAAATACCAATTAGTCTTTTAGAATTGCCATTTAGTACATTCAAAAGTAAAATAAAAGACTGCCTTATTAGGAAAGGTTATTATACCATTAATGATTATTTCAGTGATAAGGATAGATGGTCACTTACACTAGCCAACTCTTGATTTTTTTAATTTATATAGATACCTTACTTTTCAGTTTTTTTTTATATAATATCTAGTTCTATTAATTTAATATTCATGCATTATTAGGTCATTCAACTTACTACATTTACATTTTCATTTTTGTTCCACAAATTTTATTAAAATTTGCTACAGTGTTAGATGAATGTAACTCGTTATCATGGGCTGGATACTAACGTTTTTGTAATTTACGTGTATTCATATACCGTCACTTTCTGTAACATACTTTTCCACCATAGTTCTGAACATGATCGCGAGTTGCCTACATTATAAAGCGTAAGTGGATGCTCCTGTTACACAAGATTCACATTTGAAGACTACTACAGCACTTAATTTAGTAACTACATATTTTGTATATATGTATGTTCTTATTTACTATTTACAAGTAATTAATTACAATGTGAAACAGTTGCAGCTCCTTACAAAAACAAAATATGTACCATAACCCTGGCGATTAAAAAGAGTGGCCACGAGTTTTATTGCCCGTTCTTTCTCGTGGTTCTACCTATTGCTTTGCGAATGGGCAGTAAATGTAAATGTAGAAGCATTATTAATTTACTTTAAAAATTTGACATTCATAAGCGTCACGTTGTGACCTAGATGAATAAATGATTTTTGACTTTGACTTTGAATCCCTTGGACTTATGCAGGAGATTGCAATTTTAGATAATTTATTAGCCATAACCTAAAACATGGTACTGTACCGCTTCAGATTACTTTGATATTAATAAGTACCTGCAATGGCTTTTAGAGTATGATTTGACGAAGATAAACGTGATTTTAGAATAGAATCCCGAGCGTAGTGAGGGATTCTAACTTAGAATAAATCAAATATTAAAACTATTTGGTTTTAAATATATAAAGTCATCGAAAAAAAGAAGGTTTATGTAATAGAGGAATATGTAAAATACTGCTGACGAGAATTGGAAACAGAAAGCCCTTCGAAATTCTTATAAGTATACCGTTTTAATCGTATTTTTGATGATGATAATGATGAAATACGAATAGCGATAATGTAAGAAAAAAACTGTACTGAAAGACTGGAACTGATAAATAATAATCAAAGAATACGCAAGCAATATCATCTCAATTTTATTTGCCTAAAGAGAGTAAACAACATAAGTAAAGTAAACAAAGCCGAACTGCATATTATCATTATATAATATAATGAGCATCTCTATCAATATGCATGAAGTAGAAACCCATGAAGCAATTTGAAAATTATATATTAGTTATATAATTATATAGAAAAGACAAAATAAAAAGAAGAAAAAAATAAATTTGTCTGTTTCATACTGCCATATATCCTTAGTAGAGTCGAAATTCGTGCGTTCCTAGCAATAAGCCTTGATAACCAACTATCGTGGAAATCACATATTGATAAAATATGCTCAAAAATATACAAATATTATCGATTTTAACCTTTCGCGATTTGTATACATCATACAAAATAAATTAGCGGGTCTTAATCGCGTATTGTACGCGATTAAGACCCGGTATTATATATAAGACCCGATAATTTATTAATACCCGATAATTTATTTTATACAATGCGCTAGTTAGAAGTAGGTTGGAAACGAGTGCTATCATCTGGAATCCCCATGAAACTAAATATAGTCTCATGGTGGAGAAGATTCAGAATAAGTTTTCCCGTTATCTGTATATTAAACAATATGGAGTCTACCCTTATTACCCTTTGATGTATCCTACTCTTTTTGTGATAGGAATGGTGGGGTACAATAAGTTGGAAGCTAGGAGAGACTTGGCACTAGCCAAATACATGTTTTAGTGTTTCGTGGGAAATTAAATAACCCTCAAATACTAGAGACAGTTAAATTAGTGGTTCCTAATTAAATACGAGGTTGCGGCAGGCGCCGCGAGGGAAATTGTTCGATGTCCCAGTGGCTCGAACTAACTTGTTGAAATACTCACCAGTCGGGCGCGCACTTAATATTTTAAATAACGTCTCTCAGCGTATTGATATATTTAATTGTACATTGGCGGAATTCATAAGAGTAACTTTAATGTATTTATCACTTATGTAGCTACATTGTCGTATTGGGTAGATACCTGTAAAGGCAATTGTATGTTGATATATATAAATAAATAAATAAATTTTGTATGATATACAAATATGTTTCGCACTTTGGCGTCTTACTGGAGTCGCTAGTCAAAAAATAGCCATTCAAGCATACATATCACGGATCTGTGGCATAAAATATTCGGTTATAGGGTGGTTCAGTCGATTTTAATAAAATATTTCTAGCACAAAAGCAATGTATTCGGGCAATTTATGATGTAGAATCCACAACATCTTGCAAACCCCTTTTTAAAAATTTAAAATTACTCACTGCATCATCAATGTATATTTTTGAAAGGTGTAACTTTGTAAAGACTCATCCAGAATCGTATAAAAGTTTTAGAAACCATTGTAGTATATTAACACACGATATCCAAACAAACTAATTTTACCTAATATATGTACTGAGCAATACAAAAGAATATGAATAATATACAAATATCCTATGTCCATCAAATTTTTTATTAATTTGCCAGACGATCTGGAAGATCTACCTATAAGTATATTTCGTACAAAATTATTCAATTGGCTTGTAGATGAGTGTTTCTACAGGATCCAAGAATATTTAAATTAAAAAAATTCTTACTTGTGTTTAGTTAATAGAAAAATATGATATTCTAAATAATTAGTGATAAGGCCTTAATATTTTGTAATTTCATGTGAAAACAGAAGTAATAAATTAAAGTCATACTAGTACTAATAATATCATAAATAATTTATGTAAATAACATATAAATAATTTTTTTTATCTTAAGTAGGTAAATATAATAATCCCCCCCGTAGGATCTCCACCTTGTCGTGGTGGGGGGGCTCAGTAACCGTGGATTGGACAGCCGCGGTGAAGCTAAGAGATCCCAGGAGTGGACGCTCCGCGTGGGCTTAGCGGATGCGTCCAACGGTGCGGGTGCGGGGGACAGTTCTGTCTGTCCCTCGCAGTCGGGCGCGGTCGCGGGAGGAGAGGCGTGTCGGTGTTGCGTTGCCGCGCGCCCTATCTCCCGCGACCAAATGGGGGCGCACCATTCGATGCGTCGCGGTGGGGCCGCAGAGGAAGAGGAGAAGCGGTGTTGCGTTGCCATCCTCCCTATCCTCTGCGGCCGCTGGGTGTTTTGGCAGCGGAGCCCAACACCTTATTCCGCCGCCAAGGGGTTTTGTTCGGGGCCCGCCTGACCATCTGGCGGGCCAATACCCGTCAGGGGGTAGCGACGAATGCTTATGCGATTCTCTTCCCTCCGACACACGGGTACATGAGAAAGTCGAGGTGGTTTTTGGTGATTACACCACATACTCCGGCTCTCATTTCCCCACGAGTCTGAGATCCGAAGGGATTTTCCACCTCGTTAAAAAAAAATAGAAAAAAATAATGGTAAATATAATTATGTCTCACATGCCAGAAATTGTGAATATGTGGCTACCGATTTCATATTATGTATCCTACATATATTTGTATATATACCCATATTTTGTGAGCTAATAAATGGATGAAAATTTTATGGTTTCAAAATACATCATTTTCATTTTAGTATCCACCGCATGCTTATTCATATTTCGTCAGAACAAGATCAATCAATACACAATAACCATTGTTTAATGTTGATTTCATTCGAAATCTTCATATGGTTTTACGATGTGGCTAAAACATAAATATTTTATTTTCCAAAGTCTGTTTGACTCTTGAGTCAATATTCTTTCTGCATTGTCTATATTATTATGGTCGTCCTCATTAGATGTATGATTTGTAACCTTGTCTGCCACTGAAACCTGACTGCCGTTCACTCACGGGGTATATGATTAATGATTGTTACATGCAAAGTGTATATTGTTCTCCAACACCTAATGATTACATTCTGTTCGGTGATCTGACCTCAATTTTGATAGGAGTTTACAAGCGGGCGGGCTAATGATTTAATGCGAAGAATTACATTGAGATTGGTGTAAAGGTTTTCGTAGCTGCCATATTTTTCTGGTTTTGTTGGGTTTTTGCCCTATTTATTATCGTGTATTTTTTCTTACAGTGGCCACCCATCTCGAATTATATTTTTATATTTTGTATAAACATAAATTCTTATTCCCTCAACATCCGTATTCCGTATTCTTAATTTTATTTAAGAAATAAGCGCGCGAAAAATTCCACGAAACTTAATCGGCTTACACGTTCATCGCGGGGGTTCTATACTTTCACCAAGTCATAAGACAGTTTGCGAAGTTACAGAAGCTTCGGGCTTCAAGCACACAAAGTATCTGCGGGATTAACAGAACACGTTACGTGTTGAATGTGTTGCTTTCACAATATGCCGCACTTGAATGTATAGGTCGGTTCACGAAAGATGACCACTGCGCAGAAATCATTTTTTAGGTCCCCGTGGAGGTGCGGGGTGAGGCGCGGGTGGAGTGCCAATGGCGTGGCCCCGTTCTTGACGCATTCCCTAAATGCGTCAAGAATGGAGCAACGCCATTGGTGCACGAATGTACATATGCGCGACGGCCGCCATTTGTGGTCAACTTTCGTGAATTTACCTATACACGATACGATGCGCTCAAGATTTTTCCTCGCTAGAAATGACAAAATATTTTTTCATTCTTATTTCAGGAATGTTTGCAGTTTAAAAATATTAATTAACGAGTGGAAATTAAACTACAGTGTTATATTTGCGAAGAAATAAATATTGCATGTGTATTTGTCCAGATCCCTGCTTAGTGCAGATAAATAAATAGATGGTTGGACCTGTGATTGGCTTGTAGGCAAACACCCGGCCAATGCCTGAAATTCTTGGTAAAATTAACATAAATAACCTTTCTGTATTATTACGTAGGTATACCTCAAATAATGTCACTAAAAACCCCATAACTAAAGGGATCATTGTCCCTTTTTAACTGTGAAAATAAATTGTTTGAGGTTAATTTGCCGCACAGGTTCGCTAAGGTGCGCAGTGGACCTATGAGATAACACCGTGATATGTGGATATTGTTTGTAAACCTATTATTATACGTTAGCTCGTTAAGGCTTAGAACAATCGCTGGAATGTTAACCCTTTATTTATTTAGAGAATTACTGAGGATGTTTTAAATAATAAATCTGATGGGTATAATCAAATTCTTATAGTATTTTTGTGAAAACATCGAACCTAAAACAAAGTAGGTATAAATAAAGAAGAATTCCACCTTAACCATCTTATCATGCAGACCTCCGTAGTCCAATGCTGGATAAACTGTTCTTTTGTGTCTCAATATCCTATGACTATTGCGATCCAATTTGGCCTTATATATATGTATACCATGTTGACTTTTCCGTCTCCGCCCAAAAATAACATTTGCTTTACTTATTTTCCTGGTCGCTTCTCACGGCACGGTGTCTCATAAAATGGGTGGTAACACTTAGTACTTTAATCCGTCAAAACGTGGAAAGAAAAATATGGCAGTTAATATCCCTACTTTATAATTAGGAGTGAGTAAATTTAATGACTTCAACCAATGGGAGTCAATGGACTCCCATTTATATATTATTTAGACCAATGGGTCTAAATTCGATATTCGCCGGATATCGGATAGTTACCAAATATCCGTTTGACTGTAAGGTATGTGTCCCTTTCACATCCACTAATAGATTATTTATTCATGTTAAATACAGAAATAATGAAACGGATATCCTGTAACTAACATCGCTTACATGCGACGTGGATTTTCATTAACTACTAGCCGGCATACGGTCTATCCGACGTAAATATGGTGAGTAAGTATGTATGCTAACCCTTTTTGTATAAAATCTCTAAACATATGGTATTCACTTTTTATAGAGGTTGTCTGCACGACGTCAACCGTCGCGAGTATGCCAAAACGTCAGAAAAGGCAAAGTGTTTTTATGTCAGGTATTTTAGTTAGCGGAATTAAACCCCGCTAAATTAATCTGAGAAAATGTTCACAATGGTGTCAAATCACATGGTTACTATGTATGAACCTGCCAAATTTCAGCCCTCTAGTCCTTAGATTTTTTGTGTAAAACCCTGGACGGATAGATGGACCACAGAGATGGACAGACGGACATGGTGAAACTGTGCGACTAAGGAACCCTTTAAATGATTTTACTATTCAGATGAGAAGCTATCTCGCCCATTACCATTATTTATATCAAAATTGTTGGTACTGAATAAATGATCGAGAAGCCGACTCCACACTATCTTAGCTCGTCACATCATACTTGCCCTCTGTCTATACCGGCTGGACTCGCCTACGTGCCGTGAATAGAAACCCATACTCTTTGAGCTCCCTTTAAGAATATGCCCATTATTTTCTATGTACGCTCAAGATTATTTCATTTTCTTTTCCGTGTCTACGCTGGCCGCGTGAAAGTTTTGCTAGAACACACAAAAAGCAATTTGTTATCGTATTAGCCTTTTGTTATTGGTATACAAGGCTTTATAAATACTACTGGACTTTGTTCGGTTTCGTGTGTTTGATTCGTACGTTTATAGCATACTGAATCGATATTTTGATAGCATCCCTAAAAGGTGTTTTTTATTTAGCGTTAAACTACGAGTACACTTGTAAAGTAAATTTTCAATCTTGAATAATATTTAAAGTGTGAATCTATTTATAAAAATATTTTGGGTGATGTGTCTCTAACTCATAGTAGATTAGTTATGTCTTCAATATTGTGTGTACATTGTGTTGTAATATCTTGTCATCACCAAATAATAATAGTAGAAGACCCGTCTACTATTAAGAGCCCTCGCTATCAACACCTCGCTTCACTGAACTAATAATATGAAAGTCTACAAAAACTGTCGTAACAGGGTAGTCCGTACAATTTATTCGTTAGATAGAGTCCGATTTGAGAATTAATAAAACCTAATATCAGAAAATTACGCTCCCTTGTGGGCCGCAAAGAAAATCATTTGAACGTTCGTAGGTAGTAAAGATAGTTAAGTTATTCGTGTCGGTTGGGTGCTCGCTATGCCAACGTTGGTGTGATAATAATGTGGCTAAGCGAATGCTATATTTATACTGATCAAGTTTAGGTACTTTGGCTTACTTACTATGACTTCATCATGACATGTAGTATCTTTAATTTTCTATGTATAATATGTATGTATTTATAAAAAAAAAGTATATATGTATGTTTATCCATTGTCTAGTACCCATAGTACAAGCTTTGCTTAGTTTGTGACTAGATGATGTTGTGTGAATGTGGTAGAATATATTATTATTACTAAATTGATATAGTTTTCATTTTAATCAGCCTTGTTCTTTGCTAATCTATGCTAGCAACAGGCCTCTTCTCACTTTAGGAAGATATTTTTCCTTCACCGTTTAGCACGCGTTCATAAGCATTTTATACGAACACTAGATGACGCCCGCAGCTACGCCCGCACATTTTGTTAATTTACCTGTTTGCCCGATCCCGTGGGTATTTCGGAAAATACCTTCTTAGTGCACCCCTACAATCCTCAAGGAACATGCATGCCAAATTTCAGCTACTTGCGTCCAATAGTTTTGGCTGTAGCTTGTCTGTCAGTCAGTCAGTAACGCAAGGATTTTATATATTAAGAAGATTACTTCGAATAGAGCGGTTTCAGACTATCGTTTTATACGCGCGTAAATCCAAGCTCGTTTTAGAAGCGCGTGCACACGCGAAACTCGACGAGTTTTGACGCGCTTCTAAGCACATACAAGCGCGAGCCATCATAATCCATGTTTATACTGACATGATACTACGACCGTTTCGAGCGAACACGCCGAAATATGTCCGTTAAGGGCGGTTTCAGATTAGCGTATATTTCTGCGCGTATACGGTCGTTTCAGCATACGCGCTTACACGCGCGCTACATTACGCGCTTCAAAAAACCGGACTCGCGTAAACGGGCATATTTCGGCGTGTTCGCTCGAAACGGTAGTGACATCGTGTCAGTGTCAACATGGATTCTGACGGATCGCGTTTATATGAGCTTTGAAGCGCGTCAATGCTCGTACTCGTAGGAGTTGCGCATTTACAAAAAGGCGCGCGTATACGCGCCTACATGCGCTTCCAAAACCGAGCTTATACGAGCGTATAAAACGCTAATCTGAAACCGCTCTTACACGAGTCCAGATTTTGAAGAGCGTAATGTAGCGAGCGTGTAAGCGCGTATGCTGAAACGACCGTATACGCGCAGGAAAATATGCTAATCTGAAACCTAATTGATGGTGTTGTGTAAATGTAGTAGAATATTATTATATTTCCAAATGTCATTGGTACGCGTCGTGAATTTGTACGTTTGACCCTCTACGTAGCAGTCTGTTAATTTTTCCAGTAGGACATGCTGCTACTTGACGTAGGTACCGACTTTTAAATTGTTTTTATTACAAATCCACACACAAATACATTCTGACGAACTGTTCACATAATTATGTAAATAGTTACCTTAACGTGAACATAATTTAATAATTGATATGAAGCGGCGATAGCCCAGTGGTGTAATGAAGGTGCGATAGCCCAGTGGTGTACGTAACGGACTGCCGAGACGATGGTCTCAGGATCGATCCCCGGGTAGGTACTCCGGGCACACATCTCTGACTTTTCGAAGTTATGTGTGTATTAAAAAAGTTAATTATCGCTCGCTTAATAATGCGCCCGGTAGATGGCAATAGGCTTGTTTCTTATTACATTGGGACCTAAACATAGCTGGTGAAATGTGGGTGTGTAATACACCGTTGCCTACCCCTTCGAGGGATAAAAGGCGTGAAGTTATGTTATGTTATGAATCAATGGGCTAATATACTCTTTGTGCTATAATTCACATTTTCTACTGTTCAAACAGGCTTCATAATTTTTTTCTATTCACGTTGTACTTGTCTATTCACTTGTTACTATTCAAGTATTGACTCTCTTCTATTCAACCGATATTTCACATTAAGTAAAGATCGATACGTACGTCTTTTTGTTACAAAGAAATATTGACGTGTAAGGAAAATTATGATCGGTGTTGATTACTGTTATTTTCATGGGTCATTACACGGAGCAAGCTTGTGCCGAATACGCCATTAGCAAGATACTGAGGGAGGGAGTTTATGATGTGAATTGGTCGCGGCATGTGTGATTTTTCCGCAGTAAATGAAAATAATGAAGGCGTTAGTTGATAAGGTAGATTGATCGGCGTAATAGGTTGGGAAATCTAAGCAACGCTTGCACAGGCCACTACTTTGAGTGATTACAGCGCTACGCTGCTTCGGATGACACGTAAAGACGTTGGTCCCGGTTTATATCTCAGAACAAGAATGTTGTCATGTCAGAAGCCATTGGGTGATCTGTAAACTCCAATACCAGAGTTTGGCACACATTAACTCTAAAAAGAAAAAGATGAAAAACAAGAATTTCTCCAAATTAACCAGAACATTAGTCCATAAATATCGATAAGGTTGCTTTTGTCTTCTTCTTCTGCCTGCCCTATTGCCTTATTACTTGGGGCCGCCGCAGAATGTCTTTCTCTACCATTCACCACTATCAGACGTAATTTGAACATTCACCCCCCTATCCTTCATATCATCTTTCATACGACCATATACAATCTATCCATCTTTTCTATAGTCTCCCTCTTGCTATAATACTATAATACTTTTGTCTTTATAAATATGAAGTACTTTTATCCTGCAAAGCAGACATCATATCTTATGCATTCATATTAGAACCAGACCCCTGTAATAACTCTAAGAAGACTGCACGACATTCAGTGTTGAATATAAACAAAACATATGGGCGTGTTATAAATGACTCCGACTGCGGGTAATATAGCAGCTAATGTGGTGAACGCGGGGTAATGTTGGAAATGTTCCGTGCTTGTACTAAGGGTGAAAGTCAATACATTAGAAATTTGGTAACATTTACAAATTTAGTTATTTTGATGGCATGTATATAGTTATGTAATTGCTTTATAAACAGTAAATTCAAATTCAAATTCAAATTCCTTTATTCATTTGGGTCACAATATGACGCTTATGAACGTCAAAATAATAAATTTATAAAATAATTACTTAAAGACTCTACATTTACATTTACTGCCACGTTCGCAAAGCAATAGGTAGAACCATAAGAAAGAACGAGCAATAAAACTCACGGTCAAAAAAGTAGACAATTCATTAAGAATATTTTCTGTGTTGTGCAAATATGTATGCTTTATTTAAAATTAGGGGCAAGAGCACCGCAAATTAAATTATTCGCCATATCTATGGCTTCACTTGTTCTGCTCTTACTTTATCTATTTTTGATACAACAAATTGTTGATTACACGAAGTGTCATCTCGTGTGGAGTTTGAACCGAAACAATCGCTCAATTTTTTTGCCATCAATTTCCGACTGCACGGTTGGCGAAGTGGCTTATGCGGCCGCCTTACTGTTTGACACTGCGCCGTATGTAGTGGGTTTGATCCCCTCAAGAGATAACAATTTGTGTGACTCATAAATTGTTGTTTCGAGTTTGGGTGAACTGGGCGGCTCAGGATATGTTCCTATTGCGGGATTGGTCTATAAAAAAAAGGTAAAATTGATTCACAAACAAAATTTATAAAGGATCCGAATGTATCAAAATTTCTTGGAAGTAATCGACAATAATTTTTAACACATCAGATGAAAATCAAATGATGGATGAAATGAAAATAAAAACCAATAGTAGGTGCCCAATAGTCAGTTTCACCCGACCACTTTGTACACTGCGAGTTCATTAAAACCTTACGTCTAAGTTTTGTGAGGCAATTCGTTTAGTATGTATGTCATTGTGTGAAGTAATTGAGGGTGTATTGTAAGGAATACGTAATACAGACTCCAAGCGTTTTGTCAGAAATAATAAATTAGTATATTTAAATTAGAATGAACGACTATAGCTCAGTAGGGAGACTAGTAGTTTTCCATGTAGAAGCGTTCTGGTTCGCATCCACAGCGCGCACTTTTGAATTTAAAGTGTTCTCCAAATTGTTTGTTTTTTGCTCTATAAATTACCGGGATTGCGCTCGGATGATAACGTTACCTTTCACCAGAGTAACTTTATTTGCAAGAATCTTTGATGCAGATTTAACCTAAATATTTATGACATTTGCTCAACAATTGGCAATAGTAGATTTATTACGTTTTTTTTCAGGAAACGTAAGTTTATATGTTTGAAAAGTTGACGAATACTTTATCGGACACATTTTGCTGCGAATGAACGTTAGCGTAGAGGATTTACCATAGCACCTACAAGGCTACGACGATTGTAGCAACCTTCAAAAAAAGCTGTACGCGCGTAGAACCACTTTCATATAGCCTTGCACAATTATTTGAAGATGAACAAGGTACAAATAACAAGTCAGGTGTCTTTTTACGTGAGCTCGTAACTCAAAGATATCGCTTATCGGCTACGATATGAAGTAATGATGTGTGGGAATGCGCAACCCGCTGACGGGAATGTAAACTTCCTTGTAGTTAATTTTATTAACAAGATTTGTTCACTTAAGGGAAACAAGCAGGTAATATCTTCTTGGGCTTAAGCGAATTTGGTTTAGTTTTAGTTAAATTTCAAGCAGGTTATCTTTTCTTTCATTATTATCTTATTTCCTATTAGCAACAATCTTCTGCACATAAAAAAAATCTTCTGTTACTGATTGGCTGACAAACAATGCACAGCCAAATCTTTTGGGTAATATGAGCGGAAATTTGGCATGTATGTTCCCTGGGAACCGTGGGGTATACTAAGAAAGGATTATCCGAAATTTCCACGGGATCGGGAAGAAACAGTTTAATTAAATAAGAATGTGCGAGCGTAGCTGTGGACATCCTCTAGAATATTATATTATAGAATATTGTGAAGACGGGTAAAAGTTAGTATCGCTTTTACAAAAATAAACTACAGAACAGATTTTAATAACAAAAACATTAAAATAAAAACTTACTTTTTACACGTCCAAGATGCAGAAACAACTCAAGAAACTAATAAAACTAAAAGCATAAGCAGTCATACAGTATACAGTCCGTACTTAAACAAGTTCGCCTCCAAGTTCTGCTCATCAAATATTCTGACAGAACCATCAAGTTTGCTAGCGAGTAAACAAGGACGGAATATTACACGACTGTGTTTAACTCGTCTCATAATACAATATATCTGGGTTTGTAACATTGTTTGGTTTACCACAATGCTTTAGTTAAACAGAAATGCAGTGTACAATAGGTAGAACGTGGTTTAAAGGTGTAGTTTAGTAGTGGTATTAGTTGGTTATTCCGGCGAGATTGTATAAAAAGAAATATTTTTTAGTTTTATTTTTTTACTTCGCCCGCGGCTCCGGCGTGGAAAAATAACATTATTTAAAAATAAAATGCATTAAAAACTCAGTGGCGTGTCATTGGATAGGCCTAGCCGTGTACGCTTTGCACACATTTCGACATTTGAATTTTAGGTCCCACGTAATAGGGGCGAGCCTATTGCCGTTACTGGATACATTGCCCGACTCCGTGTTGCAACTGAGAATTCGGATAAACCCAGTAACATCTTTGCTCGACCCGGGAATCAAAGCCGGGACCTTCCCATCAGCAGACGCATGCGCTATACGCTAGACCACGGAGGCAGTCTTTTACAGAAACATTTGACAGAGCAGATTCTTGTAATAATAATAAAATACGTAGTACGTACGTTTTATCCCATTCGCGCAAAATGTTATTTGTACGTAGTTATAAGTGAAACATACCATTCATATATGCCAGACCACGTTCAAAAACAATTCGATTTACTATTACCTAGCTGTCTTAACTCCAAATACCTAATACATGTGAAGGCGCAACTTATGTATTACTTGGTAATCCACGTAACAAGTCCATGCGATACTTAAGTATGGGCAGAATGTACGCCCACGTCTGGGGAAAAGGTTGAAGGCAATACGTGATGTTATTGTAACATTTATGAATGAATGTCAAACCGTTAAGGACCGTTTTCACTTGTTAAAAAGCTGCCGCGATTTTTCATAGATTTTGTATAAAGAATTACGAATTATAACGCGGTTTGATCAACACTTAAGGTTTTAAGTAGGATTACAGCCGAGGGAGTAAGGTGACTTTTTTGAAGCAAGTATTACTGAGATTTTGTGTAAAATGATGCACACTTAAAACTGCTTTAGGGAGTTCACATAATTGCCGAAATTTAATTACTGCTCAAGCCAAAACATTCTGCTCAAAAATTACCTATTGTTGCACACTTTCACAAGGGTGAGACAGAATACTGTTTTAAAAGATATAAATCGAAAGACTGCTAAGCAAGAGTATCATCATCAGCCTTTGTCTGTCAGTCAGTCAGTAACGCAAGGATTTTATACATACAGATAAGCTGATATTATTATTATTTTCATATTGAAAACGATCCTTTAGAATATATTCTTCGCTCCTTATAACACCCACGTAAAACGATGAATCAATTTTTATCTTACGGTTCTCGCACGTTTAATCCGCTTTCGCCAAACTTGAAGGAAGGACGAGGGCTACCGTCAACGGCAAAGGTCTTATATGAAATTGATTTGATTTTTTCTGCACTTCGACTGCACGTATGGTTGAGTAGTATAAGCATTCACCTCACAGTTAAAAACGACACTGAGAGATATCCTCCTCAAACTGCTGTTTTGAGTCTGGGTGTACTTTTGTCCGTTGGTAGAATGTAAGTCAATTTTCCCGCGACACAGAATTGATTCTTAGTGCAGAAGTTTTCTTTAACATTTTGAATGACGTCGTCAGTATATACCTACAACGTTAATATTATACAGCTAAGACTTAAACTTACACGTACACTATTATTTTGTTATTTAAGCCTTGTTTTATAAAAAGTACGTGTGGAACTATAGCTAATTCAAACTAAGTAGGTAACTCAACTACACTTTAACACTGTGTGATAAATTGTTGTTTCGAATTTGGGTGTTAATTATGTCCTTGGTTATATATTTGTAAAGTCCACCTAAAAAAAAACTATCCAGGCTATAAAAACTTACACAACATCATAATATAACATACTGCGGTAAATTCCAATATAACTTTCATCAAAATAGTGTGATGTAGAAAAGTTTCATGTCACGCAAAATTGATTTCCTGAAGGTGTTACCTTCAAACGCGTTTTTAATATGCGGCCCTTCACAGTGACAGCCTACGTCACATTTGCATAAGGTTTATATACGATGGGCTGTCATATTGTGGACCAAGTTGAAGAACTTTGTTAATAAATTGAATTTTAGCGGTTGATGAAGGAATACAATAATTTAGAAGTGGGTGGTATGTAGGTAACAGTGTTATAGAATTTGGCTTGCTGGTTTGAGTTTGCGATGTTTTCTGTATCTCGGTAAGTTAGAACATTGTTAATCTAATCCTTTCCAGGACAAACCATCGTTACACCCACTGTATCATCAAAATTCTTCTAACTCTTACGGTTTCGGAGTAAATACAATGACGAAAATATAGATAAGATATTTGCTGCAATATAGCATATACCTACCTACATATGCAATCACTTACACTCTCGCAGGTGAAACCGCGGTTAAAGTCTAGAGCACAATAATACGAATGATATATGCAATCGCGGATAACCAACGTACATATATAAAGCGGCGTGGTAATAACCGCTAAACCGCGCGTCGGAGGAGCTAACTAACTGGTTAATCAAGCGCGTATTATTGAAAATGTCTGGGCATTCCTTGTGTAGTGTACTAGTGTGCCCTCATAAATATGGTAATAGTAGATATATAGCATTATATTCAGCATCTTTATTTTATTACTACTTATAACAAACGCGAAAGTTAGGGATATATTTGTGGACACCTCTTCCCTCTTTTTCGTGTGAGTCTTAGGCCAACTCTGGTGTCGGGCGATTTCAGGCCGCCCCAACGCCGCCGCCGATGTGGCCTAACAGTTCTTGTCCTCAGACAAGAACCGCTACCGGCAGCTCTACGTGCCCTCTGAAGCAAGGTAGCGCTTTGATATAAATGCCACACACTCACATCGGAATAGTGGCCTATGCGAGCGTTGGTTGAGTTTGCGTAACAATTATAAACGGCAAGTCAAGTCACACTATGAATTAAATGAAACTTTAGTTTCATGATAGACATCGGCTTGGTTATTTTGATTGAGAAGTTGAAAGGGTTGCCAAAACATATATCACATACAAGTAGGTATTTGTGAACGCAAATTACTTAACATTTATTTTTAAATAGATCTTTTATTCCTCGTCTTTTATTACTCGAGCAAAGTAAAGTAAATCTAAATGTATATAGAACGAAGCAGTGTAAGTAAGACATTGTTCAAAGTGCCACTATAGTTATTCTAGACAGTGCGCGTACGTGCTTCTTTCTCTTAGCGTTATCCCAGTTTCAGTCTGGGGTCCGCTTTCTAGTCTAACCGGATTTGGCTGAATATTAGCTTTTCCACGGAGCGACTGCCTGTCTGACCTCCGCAACCCGAAGGGATAGCGATATTCCATGGTTTAGACTAGTGTCAGTTTGTTTAGAAGGTACTGACGCCCTGTAACGACTGTCAAAGTTCTTCATGACAACCGGGACCGACGGCTTAACGTGCTCTCCGAGGCACGGGGCAAGCGATAATTAATAATTCAATACGCACATAACTCCGAAAAGTCATTGGTGCGCGCCGTGGATTCGAACCTGATACCCTCTGCATGGCAGTCTGTTGGTATATCCACTCGGCTATCGCTGCCTCAGACAGTGCGCGTACGTGCATTGAAATTAAACTACATTGATTGATGGATTTGATCGCGTTGTATTGGTTTCACTAGTTATTACATTTAAACCGAATGATCTAGAAACTACATTTTTAATTTATTACTAGCCGACGTTTCGAATTCTTTACGGGATTCTTGGTCACGCCAGACTGAGGTGATATTTGTCTTTTTCTTGAATGTGTAAGTTATCTCAAAGTACCCGAAAATTTTTCAACTATTGATGCTACTATTTACGTAGAATGAGCTCACAGTGTCCTTAGGTCTTTTGGTGACTTTGTCCTTTTTGGGTTTCATTAACCTTATGACAGGGTCCCAAGCTGGAGGAACATTCCAACCGTCTTCCCTATTGCAATTAGGGTGTTTTTAATTTCAATAGCCACACGTATCATCCTTGGAAGAAAACGGTGTTTTTCTATTATATTTTAAATATAATCGGAATTCACATGTTCTTTATGATAGAAATTTAATATTTTTTTATTTATCTTAGCCGCTGTTGCGACAACGTAACGCACTAACAACATCTGTACCACCTCACTCTAACCGTGAGTTGAAACATGTTCTACAATTGCAGGTGTTCCTACTCCTACCGCTATACATATAGCACTAGCTCGTTCGGGTTTTCAGACTAGACTTTATGTTACAATTAATTTAGTTTAAAAGTACGTTTAACTCTTGCGCTTTTCAAGTTGTTAAATGGTTTCTATTGCATACATTAAAGTAGGTGATTTAAAACTTCTACCTGAGCCATTCTACCTGAGTTATTTGCGTGAATTGGGCAAGATAAGTTAGTAGTTTATGTATAAACTTTTGAGGTTTAATTTTAATTCCATCATGATTTAACATAAACGGATATAGGTACACAAGGATGTTACAAAAAATGCATAATGCATGTTTCGTATACTCGTTCAAAATTAAGACCTGAACTTATAATCATTAGGTAATAAAAATATTAACATTTAAAAAAAGTTATAGGTACTTTAAATTTTTTTTAAGTAACAAACCTGTTATGATAATTGTATTGTGGCATAAAATAAATAAATAAATTGTATTTGTATTTAGTATACGTAACAAAGCCTATTCTACAAAACAAACAAAATTATGGAATAGCTCAAGTAAGACACTTAAACGTGCCTGCGGACGGCGAGCACTGGGGCTGCTCCCCATCCGCCAAAAGGCAAGGAGGCGGCGTAGTGACCGCGCCGCCTCCTTGCCTTTTGGCCTCCCAACTCATAACGAGACGGGGCCCGCCAACACCAACGGCGGGCCAATCCCGGGCGGGGTCACGGAATAGTATGCTATCCGCAAATCGCGTGACCCCGCCACTACACGAGATCCGTAGGGACACCGCGGTGGCTTTAGTGGGTATGCCCCGCCCTTAGGGGAGAGCCCCACACACATCCTCTGCCAGTCCCAAGCCTGGCCAATCACACTCTGGCCGGGTTGGCTTCGAGTTGAGATGGCTCATAAGGAGAGTTTCCACCGTATTGAACAAAAAGAAAAAAGTTAGACACTTTGACCAATGTACCGTTCATGACGTAGTATTATTATAATATTATAATATTCTACCACATTCACACAGCACCATCTAGTCCCAAACTAAGCATAGCTTGTACTATGGGTACGAGACAATGGATAAACATACATATGTACTAGTAGTAATATTTAATATCCAAATCGCACTGGTGTACAGCTGTACCTACCTGTTGCTGAGTGTAAAGTTGAATTGAATCTATGCTTGCATATTATTTTCCTTAAAAGGTTTTACTTAAACTAATTGTTAGTATACTGGTTGATGATTCTGAATCGTGGATTCGATTTCAGTAGTAATTTTTAAAAGTCGATCAAACTGTGCATCCATTCATTAAATGAATGAATGGATGCACAGTTTGATCGACTGAGGCAGCCTGAAAACTGTTCAGGCTATTCTGTCTATTCAGTGAAAAGCATTTAGAAGAAAGAATCTCAAAATTGCAAACATATATCCATATAATCTTAAACAACTACTAACATCCAATGGCTGCATCAGAAACTCTATTCTCGTCACTTCCACAGGCATGTTCGAAAATTGATACTTGTCTGCGCTACAAGTTACACAGGTACAATTATCAAATTAGCCAAAATATGTTATTAAATTTAATATATTTATGAACAGAAAGCCATTTACTCAAACACGCACAAATAAAAACAAATATTATTAATCTAGCAACATTCATAATCACCTCACTCAATAATTCATTCTTTAACACGCGGGAACCAATCAGAATCCTTAATTATTCTACACTCCCATACATACTCTGTCCGCTTCCGCCTACCCACCTAATCCAGTTAGTGTCCTACGAAAACCACTCCTCGCAACAACTTGCGCTCGCGCCGCTCCGCTATAAAATAAAGAATTTAAAAGTCCTGTGCATGTGGAACTGATTTTGTGGTTGGCTTACCAGCATCTAAGATCTAAGGAAGATAACACTGCTCCGCTTCAAGCTATCGAGGAAAACACCCTAATCAAGCTCCATTAATCCGCTCCAAATCGTGAGTACTCTAAGCCTATCCCTCATTAGCGCCCACAATACCCAACATATAAGTGTAGCATAGAACCCTCAATCAAAATTGTATGCTAAGCGCTTCGTTATACATGCCACATGTTAAACACAACGTTCCATCACAGTAATATTGAAGGAAATCATCCATTATATAAGGCGAAGCATAGACAGACAAGTAATTAATGAATACTGTCCCATCAGTATTCATTCATTACTGCCCTATAAAGGAATTTATTTTATCACTTGCTTTTGCATGTAATTTTGCACGACTAAATATGGAAGACCCATATTTGTTTACGCTTTGAAAACATGTATGAAAATTGTTACCGTCGCGTCGTGACAATCGAGCAAAATTTGAACTAGACCCTCAGTAATGTTTTGGATCAGCACCATAGTATGTCGTTGACCAAAGTACATAACCGTGCTAACATCATCACCATCTTAGCCAATAGACGTCCACTGCTGAGCATAAGCCTCCCCAAGGCTTTCTCCACAAACCAATCTTAAACTATCCATGCGTTTTCCGCGATAAAAAATATATTCGTGAAACAATTTATTTTAAGATCTAACTTGTAACTCGCACTTCTTTCTGCAAAATAACTTTTTTGAACGCAGGGTAAATGTTTTTTACTGCCCTCCAACATTGTACCGAAGTAAAACTCTCAGTGCAAGTCGAACCTTAGGTGGTACAATCACAGGCGTGTTTTAGTAGAACAGACAGAACGGAGACGAATGGACGCCCCGAGAATATAAATCAGTTAATTCTGTCAGTTTTACTTAGAGTTTCGATTGTACATGTGCTCGGAGGATACCGTGCAGAATTTTAAGATATTTGAGGAAAACATTAGTATCTTCTATAGATGTCAATCTTATGTCGTGTTACAAAGTGAAAGAAAGAGATTCTTCGTGTATCTAAAAGAAAAGATGTAACGAGTACACATTTGCGAGTACAAGTTGACGGAATACAGATAGCTTTCACTTCATTTTACTGCTAAAATTGCTCTAATACCGAATCAATTGTATGTATTACTATTGTCCGCACATATTTATTGATTTAACCTGCGTTTTCCAATCCCGTGGAAACATCGAGGTATCCCATAACCTTTGCGCTCAAAAAGGACCATGTGTGCTACATTTTAGCTTCTTGCACCCAATAGTGTCGTTGTCTGTCAGTCAGTCAGTAACGCAAGGATTTTATATATACAGATTCGCTCTAAATGTACCGTAAACATGAAACATTTACATAACTGTGAAAATTCTTTGGCGAACTGCGGAGCAACTACTTACTTAAAAAGGTCGTAGCACTGATATTGAGTTCTTGAGAGAAACACACTGTATTATTTCAAGGAATTTTGTGCTCTTATTTAAGTTTCTGTTATTCTTTAAGATAAAGCCTGCACTAGAAATAAGCTGCGCAAATACAAATTGAAATATAAATAGAATTTAAAACACTAAACACATTGAACATACACAATTATTATTGTGAACACAGAACAAGCATTATTTTGCTCTGTGATTGTGATATTAGCAAGCATTTCGCCGCTAGTCGTACAAACCAACTTCAACACAATGCTCATTGGCCTCATATAAAAATGCCACGAAACCAAAATAAAAAAATTCACTGACGTTATATTCAATTGATTGTACACCAAGAACTCTATTCGATGCTGGATACTGGTCGGTCCTTTGTTGATAGTGTTCATACACTGCTAAATTATATTTAGCCTGAGTTGACTTGTAGCGAAAATAAATGTAAACCGTTATTAAATTTGAAAGAGTAAAATATATTTCAATGCCATACTTTAAAATGTTTTTTTATAAACTCACGCGTATTTCCCCGAAGGGATAGGCAGAGGTGGCCCATGAATATTTAGGTCCCACGTAATAGGGGGCGGGCCCTGCTGCTATTGAGAATTCGGGAAAAGGAAAAACTCAGTAACACTTTTGCCCGATCCGGGAATCAAACCCGGGACCTCCCAATCAGCAGACTCATACGCTATCCCTTGGACAAGGATCAGGCCAATAACTAGGCATAAATTTACTGAATATTATGTGGCACTAAAATATATGCGCACGAATTTCACTGATCTGTTTATCTACACTTTTATTCAGATAAAGTCAACGGGTACCATCTAGTATAGAACTTTATTTATTGAACCTGCGTTTCTCAACTCTGTCAACTCTGTTCTAATCTCATCCACAACGGGACTGCGATTTTCTTTGTAGCGCTGACTCAAATCCCTCCGAGCGCACAGCGCCCTATTCTATTCAAATAGGCCGCCTTTACTTCATAGCTACAAATAGAGTGAGATTTATGCAAGTGTTTATTAATAAAATGTTGTTTTATTTACTATCCGTGAATTTATTTAGTTCTTTCTCGAGTGTGTATGTAGCCAACTCTGGTGTCGGAGTTTTCAGACCACCCGAAGTTCTCCGGTTGCCCTAACGATTCTTGTCCAGCAACCAAGAACCGGGAACGACAGCTTTACGTGCCTTCCAAAGCACGGTAGCGCTATGATATTCATAAATGCCATACGCAGTCACCGACCTGTGCAAACATTGCTTATCTTTGCTAACCTATAACGAACGGCAAGCCAAGTCTTGCTAAATATATTCATGACTTAAAGCTGATTTCCTTTTGTTACTGTCACGATTAATCTCATTTCATATTTGCCCAATATAAAGGCTTTTATATTATTACGAAAGTTTTACCTCAGCTGCACCCGCACATAATATTTTTATTTATCAGTCTCTGTTCGATTCCGTAGAAATTTCGAGAAATCTCTTCTTGCTCTTTTACGCTCCCCAATGAACACACATTCCAAATTTCAGCTCCTTGCGCCCTGTAGTATCGGTTGTGCGTTTTCTATCAGTCGCCTTTTACATCATTAAAGGTGATTTAATTGGCGAGAAGTTCTCAGAAATGAAATGGATAGCTTCTTGTGAAACCTTAATGATCATATTATTTAAGAAACATAAAAATCATCGTACACCATTTTACTCGACCACATTTTTATCAGATATTCGAATCATCAATATCAAGATTTAGTTTTAAAATAAACACAATTTCAAACCTAAACTCAAGTAAACTTTCGTTTAAAGCCATTAAATATCATAAAAAATCAAAAAATACTTTCTCAGAATAATTTATTCAGCAGGAAAGTTGATACTAAAATAATTATTGAAATTACGAAAAGTGAATTCGAGCGCAACTCGAAGCTCAATAAACATGAAGTTTCCCAAGTCCAAATAGAAAATCTGTACTGAGAGCCCACAGAGCATGTGTGAGAGCCCAATCGATCGTCTAACTTATACTAGTGAAGCAAACATGACCAGTTACAGAAACCATGCGATAAAAGAAAACTACTTTTATGTTTAAGAAGCTAAGACTCAATTTTCTATTAACATTCACAATCCATTTGACATAGGAAGTCTAGATGACTAGAATTTTTAAAGTAAACCTTATTTCTAACATTTAAAGTACAATTTGAGATGGCAATGTACAGGAATGATTGGGATATTTTGAGTTGTAAATAAAAACTGTGCATTGAGTCGGGTCAGCGATTCACTTCAGTAAGGGTTTTTTATATGTCTTGTGTTCTGTTCATTGACTTATGACTAAGTTATACATATGTCAATAAACAGTATCATATACTCGTAGTAATGGTGAATGGCGGTATTTCCTTATACATTTAGATACCGACAACATCTTAGAGCATAGCTTTTCCACAGAGCGACTGCTTGTCTAACCTCTGCAGTCCAAAGGGATTGCGATGTTTCATGGTCAAGACTAGAGTCAGTTTATTTCGAGGTACTGAGTTACTGACTCCCTATAACAACTGTCAAAGAACTTCATAGCAGCCGGCATCGACGACTTAACGCGCTCTCCGAGGCACGGGGTAAATGATAATTTACAATTCTCCAAGTATCTCCTACTAGCTATCGCTGCCTTCACAACCAGGCTATCGCTGCCACTGCTCATCTAGTAACGATTTTATAAACAGGGCGAAAACTTGTTATATTTATAAATATATCATTCTTCTACACTTGAATTGTCATGAAAGCAACGTAGTCTGAAATACAAACGCCATTCTAAATGTTAATAAACCAACGCCGGTGATATGTTTTTATGATAAATCTCATAAGTTATTCGCAGTCAAAGCGATTTGGTGGAATAATACCAAGGCGGAGAGGATTTCATAACATCTTTTTTGTACATGTGTGTTATGTATCGTGATACACGGATTCCGAGAAGTGCCCACAAATATATTTTTAAATAAAAGAGACAGACCAATGCACGGATGGCACATGACTCTTTTAAAAGGTAGGTGTTTACTTTTCTTCAGAATTTCATTCAAGAATTAAGCTCATTTTGTGTACAGATTGATCTATTATTTTGAACAAAAGAGAAAAACGTCTCAATGAGATCAGTAGTGATAAAAATCCATACTATCCAACCAGATCTCAGCATATCCACCAAATTTCTGTTACAATTTCGTCACAACCAATGTCAAAACTTGCGGTGATGGCATCCTAATCGTATACTCCTTGACATAGTGGTTGTATTGCTCTGATTGTGTTTAAGGTAAGGACCGCTTCTTTATGAGAGTCAGAAACCACGGAACCACATCGATAAGGGGCATACTGACAACAACATACAGCCTTTCGCAGCTGGACATAGCCCTCTCCTAATTTACATCGCAACAGCTTTACCATTACTTTCACAAGTTTCAATAGGAGGTTGACTTACTATATCCTGCTGGTGACATGGGTTGGTATAGGGTTTGATGTCGACGTTTCCATCCAAAAAATTGCTATAGCCACTTCTTCCGACTCTCTCGCAGTGAAATGTAATACTGGTGGTGGTACTGTGTATTATTTGTCACACGAAGAATCTTGTGAGACTAAGTTTGAATATTTCACCATCCACGTTCGAATCCACCCGATCTGTTTTGGGATATAATTTACGGCACGCACCACTTATTAAATTGATAATAATTATCACCTGGTTAACGGTGAACGATAACATCGTGAGTAAGCGTAGGTACAGGTCTGCTACCCGCACTTGGCAAGCAATGTGGACTATAGACTTACACTTCTCATAGTGAGAAGAGGCCAACGCCTCGCAGTGGGCAATATATCTATAGGGCTGATGATGATTTCACCATCCAAGTTTCACGATGTTTACCAATCAGCCTGACTCTGTGTACAGCGCAGGTAAGCGCCGTCACATAAAAATTCAAGAAAAAGCCCGCCAGTAAGTCAGCCGTGGTATCTTTAGTTATGTCTATATGAAGAGCAGTGGTGACACCGTTTCGCATGTAAATGTTCCGCGATTTCACAACGTGTCTAAGTATTATGGCTTTACGTATTACGTATATTCAAGGGAATGAGGTGTTTGCTTTCTTTGCGAAGATCCTTACTTTACTTATATATTTTTTGTACTTTATACAATCCTAGATTCTTTTTTTTTACTATAATATTATGTTACATGTTATGTGGTATTCGTATTTAAAAGTAGATAATAAGAGCGTATCTCGCCAACAAGCGAATGAGCTTGGCAAGTAAAATTAATATTGTAAAATATGTACAATACCATTTATATATGAATAAAATAAAAAGACGACGATACAAAGATTCATCAAAAATGCTTTTTTATTTTTTTGGCTTAAAAAATAACAAATATAATTATGTGGATTTATTTTAGAGACACACATTTATACTTCCATCAAAACAGTTACAAAATACAATAAGGCGCCCGCTTTAATCACGACGTTGAAAGTAGTCAAGATTAACATATTCCTCACTATCTGCCCTTAAAAAAAGTTCAGCGAAATAAAACTAGTGCAGTTACATTCCATCACTAGATGCACAACCATAAACATTACTAGCTATTGACAAAAATCCTCAAATTGTCACAAACAGAATCATAATTTTAGCGTGTTATAAATTTCAGATCAGTCTCCCGCAATCTGCGGCATTATTGCAGGAAGTAGCAGGCTTAGCAAGGGACATCTAATTCAAGACTCAATTTGCTTCAAGCGGCCACTGATTGGTGCACTCCAAGCTCAACTCTGTTTCGATCTAGTATTCGACCAATCAGCATACCGATGACTGATTAAGTCGTGAGCTAACAAAGCCCGTGCAAGTCCACCAGGAAAAAGGCCTTAAAATCATCCATTTTAGCGTGTGATAAATATCGGATCAGTATTCTGCTAACCGCAGCTTACATAGGTACTGCAGGATGCAGAAGGGTTAGCACGAGGCATCTAATGCAAGACTCATCTTCCTTCAAGCGCCATTGATTGGCTCGAAACAAAGTCTGGTTTATAGGCCAATCAGTATGCCAGTAACCGATCAAATTGTGACGAGCCTTGCGGTCACTAAGCCCGTACTAGTCCCCCAGGAATAAAACACCACTCCGTTCACAATGTGTGGCCATAAATCGGCCGAAACTGCTTTAGTAGACGCATCGTGCGATAACTGAAGCTACTGCGATACACACGGAGATATTCTTCAGTGATAACGCGTTTCGCCAGTTTCCTCGTTACGGTGGCGTATCTACGTGATATATTAAACAGGACATTATCGCCTTTATAAAGGACTAGAGGATGCCGGCAACTACGTCCATATATTTCTTTAATTTAACTGTATCTTTCCAATGCTGTTGGCATTTCGAGAAATCTCTTCTAAGTGCTCCCCTACGGTTCCCAAGAAACATACATAGCAAATTTCAGCTTTTTGCGCCCAATCGTTATGATTGTGGCTTGCCTGTCAGTCAGACAGTAAAGCAATTATTTTTTATATTATACATTAAGATAATATATTATCTACACTTAATATTATTATATAAAAATCTAGTTGTTTATTATGCCACTTTTTTGATACGGTTCAACCGATTTTTTAGATTTTTGTGTACCTATATTTGGTAGATCAGATCTACCAAAAGAATAATAAATAGGTATATTATTTTTTTTAACTTTCATAAGATATATGATACGAAAAAACATAAAATACGAGTGCAAACATGACAAAACAATGTTTGTTGAGTCAGCTAGTATTATACATATATAAATTAAACCGAGATCGTACAGAACCTATTATTGTACTCATCACGCAATGATTTGTCCTAAGTAGGAATCGAGCCCACAATTCACAAAAAAATATAGTATGGTGTTTGAATCGAGCCCTTGACACTCTTCGCAGTGCTAAACGGCGACCACATAAACCTCTACGGCATACATGCAGATAGCGTGTGCTTACATTAAATCCACATTGTAATTAAATTATTTAATTAATGCCAATAAATACATACATACAAATCTACAGCTAAATTTAAATTTAACGAACACTAACAACTGCATATCCCATAATTATACATAAAATAATTTACGCTTACTCACTAATTTTATAACATTTACATAACAAAGGAACCATTTTCAGATTTTTATTTATAATTACAATTTTTAAGCACCTTACAAATAAATGTGGACTTGGATCACAGGACGACAAATTAAAAAGTAACTCCAAATCCTTACAGTCTTTATCTAAGCATCTGAAACAGTTTCCACTTCAATGTCATGTCGGTGTTTTCTCTTTTTATGAATTCCTTCAAACTCATTTTGAATCTCTTCCAGAGATCGATCTTTAGTTTCAGGAACAAAGAAGTAAACAAATATCGTACCAATAAGGCAAGTTACAGCAAAATGCCACAACGTCCAACCAGGCTTTACCATGTCCACCAAATTCTGGTATAGCTTCGTCACACCAAAGGCTAAGAACCAATGAAAGCCTGCGGTAATAGCAGTGGCTCGTCTCGTAACATTAGGTGGGAATATTTCTCTGAGCATCAACCAAGGTATGGGTCCAACTCCAGCAGCGCAAAAGCTCACGAATAAGCACAAAGTGAAAAGTGGTACCCATGTTTGGTTCAGAGACATATTTGATGCCTTCAAATGATAGTAGACCGCTAGACAGCCTAGATTCACAGCCTTCGCTGTAAACGACACCATCAAGAGCACACGTCTTCTTACCATCTTCAAAAGCATAGTAGAAAAGTAAGTTGAGGAAACCAGACAGAAACCTAAAATGATCACCGCTCCAGGAGGATTCAATGATATAGCAAACGTCTCAAAGATGCTCTTGGCATAGAAAAGTACTGGATATATTCCACTCATCTGCTGGAAGATCATGAGCCCAAAAGATACGACTAAAGCTTTTACAGTTGACCGTGTGCTAAGCAATTGCTTAAAAGTGACCCTGTTCTTAGCACTACTTCTTAAATGCTCTTTGAGTGTCTTAATTTCTGAGTCAATGTCGTTGTCGATGCCTCTGAAGTATCGCAACGCAGCCTTTGCTTGATGGAATTTGCCTTGAGTCATGAAGCAAGCCGGCGATTCTGGGAGGAATATGAAAGCTACGAAGAAAGCCGTTGGCACACTTGCACACAGCGTTGATATCCATGATGTACTTTCTACCAGACCTGGAAAGAAATGTTGTCGTTTAAATACGACGGCAGTTTTAACAAGAGAGGGTCTACGTCATATTAAGAGTTAATAATTTTGAATAGCTTTTTCTGCAATTTTCTAAATAAATTACATCAAGATCTTCTGACGGTAAAGAGTAGCATATCTCAAAAAAGCCAAAAACCTCTAGACTGTTTCAAATAAAAGACACTTAATTATGATATATCCAAACCAATGTCAATGTGGTAGAAGTTTGACAGCGTAGGAAGAATTTGCTTCTCTGCGATGTCCTTGATATACGGTGGTATGCCAACGCTAAAGGCGCCTACAGCTATGCCACCAGCAAAACGTCCAACATACAGACCATACACGTTTGGACTGTAAAAGAACATAACGATTTATATTATATGATGTGCAGTTCATTGTCATTATCGTCATAATATTTGTGAAATCCCAGTTGCATAGAACACTTTTGCCGGGGCAATCAAGGTGTGTTGTGATAGCAATTTCCCCTTTTTTTCAGAGCTGTAATTTCTGAAACTCAATGGGTAATATGTCTTAAAAAATTGTGCTGAGATGTGCTTAATTTTCAGTGTAACATCGATTTAAGCTTAAAAATTTTAGATTAGGAAAGTTTATTCTGTACGTTTGACTTGAGCTCATGGTAAAACGACTCAGTGTTTTACTATCAAATTAAAGCTATCTTATACCTTTGCTACAACTGGGCCGATTGGTTAACGTGCTCTATTAGGCACACAGAGCCCACCAATTTCGAACGAATTCGAGCGTCTGAAATTTGCTACTGGTCCCTCAATACAATTTCTTATATAGGTCGCCTACGTCGTATAGTAAGGGCGTATACGAATATTAATGAATAAGAGCGCCGGCTTTTTCTGAAACTATTATAAAAGAAAGAAAATAAATTCAAAGATTCTTACGTTCAGACTAATCAAAATCTGAATACTGATTAGCTAACAAAAAAACATTTTTAATGGTAAGAGATTACGATGCCTGGAAAAGTAATAATAGATAGGCTTTTAAATTTGTTTTATAAACTTTGTTTTAATAATCTAAAAACCCTCAAAAAAGCATCAAATGGATTGTTTCAAAAGGCTTGGCGATAATAAATATTCATTACAATTTTTTAAGTTTAGTTAGTATCATGGTATCCGTCCTATTTGGAGATTTTTTTTTTAGTGACTCATTATATGTTAAATAATAGTTAATCGTTTTGAGCAACCGTAGAATGTTGAATTTAAATTGTTAATAAGCGCTTGCTAAACCCTGAACGAAAACATTAAGAGCAAACATTATTCTTCATAATATTCTCGTTGTACATGGGCGATATCTCGGACACCCTGCGGCTAAGTAAGCCGATATTGAGGAGTATAGGCGAATACTTGTTACTGAGCTTGACTGGGTTCTGAATTGCATCTCGCATTGGGGTGACGAGAACCTGGTCGAGTTCATCGCCAAGAAAACACAGGTCCATCCCTCTCTTCGGGGCACTCCACTACCGATTCAAGACAACTTCAATATCCTTTGTATGGACATACGCAGAAATCTCAACCAGAAGAACTACATCGAGGGTGTCATCAAATCCGCATCTCGGAAACTCGGAGTCCTGGACAAGGTGAGGAGGTTTTTCATGCCGGAGCAGTTGTGTCTGTTATACAAGACCCAGGTTCGCTCCTGTGTGGAATACTGCTCTCACCTTTGGAATGGCTCCGCTCAGTACTTATTGGACGCCCTCGATAGATTGCAGCGGCGTACTGTCCGTATCATTGGGGATCCAGAGACCACTAAGACTCTTGAGTCACTGCAATTACGCAGAGACGTGGCCTCAATGGCTATCTTCTATTGCATGTATCACGGTGAGTGCTCCGAAGAGCTCTTTAAACTAATCCCACCCTCTCCTTTCTTATCCCGAACGACACGTGCTGGGTTAAGGTGCCGCTCTTACACGTTGAACAGATACCATCACGCACCAAACGGTTCGGCGCCTCTTATCTCTGCCCTACCATTAAGATGTGGAACTCTTTACCAGCCCACCTGTTTCCCTCCACTTATGATCCTGGGTCCTTTAAGCAGGGCGTGCAAAAGCTTTTCTCAAGGCCGTCAAGGTGAAGGCCGACATGCCATAATGCCATGCTGGCTGCTGGGATGATGGCCATCACTATGGGACTTCACTGACTGCTTAACATCAGGCAGCATGGAATCAATTTGTTCGGCAGAAATAATAAAAAATAAAAAAAGATGTGAAGGCTGCCAACCCTCAGTTGGCCAGCGTGGTGGACTATGACCTTAACCTTCTCATTATACACTATACATACAGAGCTAATCATGAGCAACCGTGGGTTGTAACTGTACTTGACTAAAATTTTAGAAAATAACTTGTTGAAAGCGTGCGATGGTATCGATCGCCTAGAAACTACTCCGCACCATTATAAATGAAAGTTGGAATAAATACTTGCCTTGAAGCAACCATTATCCAGGAGACGACGAGTGGCAGAGCTAAGTATAGCAAGGTCTTCTTTCTGCAGAAGTACTCAGATATTAGCCCAGCAGGCACCGCTCCCCATACAGCTCCAAGACATAGTAGTGAGGCTGCCCATGATGCTTCTGCGACTGTTAACTGTGGATACATTATTTAGGGTATACCTACTAGGATAGCAGTTATAGCTTCTGACTTATGTCATGAAATAACCGGATTTTCTGTGTTTAGATGGTGGTTAGACTTAATTTGCATTTGTAAAACAATTCATTAACGTCCTAGCGTTATCCAGGTTGCATCCAAGACTTACGCGCCTTGCAGCCCGAGGTCCGCTTACTGGTCTAACCAGACATGACAGACAGAATATCAAATTTTTCATAGAGCGACCACTGTCAGACCTCCGGAACTCAAAAGGATAGCGATATTCCATGGTGTAGACCAGTATCAGTTTATTTGAGGGTTCTCACTCCCCGTGACGACTATCAAAGATCTTCAAGACAGCCGAGACCGACTGTTTAATGTTCTCTCCGAGGCAAGAGGCAAGTGATAATTAACAATTTAATACGCACATAACTTCGAAAAGTCAGTGGTGCGCGCCGTGGATTCGAACCCTCTGCATGGCAGTCCGTTGGTATCTCTTCTAAGCTATCGCTGGTTATGTGTGTAACAAATATCGTACTTTAATACAGTCATAAATAGTTAACTTTCTACTATATTTTATTATTTAAACACTTTTGTAACCGAACCCTTAAATGCATGGGTATTTTATTGAGTCGCTGAAGTAAGTAAAAATTCTACAAAGTTCGGGAATAAAAATAATTTCTTAAGACTATAAGCTCTTGTTTACTACTTACCTCAAATTTACTACGTATAGAATCACTTAGTAAGCTAGGTGTTGAATTCTCAGCGGTAATGACGTCCCTCGTCGGCGACGGCTGGAACATACAAGTATTTATTGACTTCATTAATCTCTGGCATTATAAGCAACATTATTTCAGACCTGCTGTGTTAGGTGCACGTTTTTGTAATGTGAAGAATAACATATGGGTAGAAAGGGTGTGACGTTGATATTACGTAATATAGGAGCAATAAATATACAGGGCCATCTGATCCCATGCTAGACAGACCTCTGGTGGCAATTACATAACTTATTAATATTTTTTATATTATATTTATTTTTCATTTTAATAATATATTGATTTTGATGTTATCACAGCATTGGTTACACCAGCCGGTGTTACTTGGCTCCGGCTGGTATAATCAATGTGGTGCTCAAAGTCCAAGTCAATTTTTAAAGGTACATTTTTACATTTAATGCCACCTTCGCAAAGTCTTAAGAACCACGAGAAAGAACGCCAGTTCTTGCTCGTGGTTGTAGCCTGATATAATGGCCACTATTTTCAAACACCAGTTAAGAACTTACTGTAAAATACAAAGATTGTATTCTTGCATTATACAAGTTGTTTACAGTCCATTACCACAGGCTGCTTTCATCTTACAGTTCAGTAAAATCATAGTAAAATTTGTGAAACAACAATGAAAATTTAGTAGGTAGTTAGTGCCGAAACGTTGAATTGTATGTTGAATTGGGTGAATTGTACATCGCCTTTATCTTTAACCTCTGGAACACCGGCGGGACATACGTATGTCCCAGAAAAATTTGTTCCGTCCAGCGCTTGCGGGAAACACGTATGTCCCGCAACGACAGCGCCATATTTCACTACTTGAATGACGTTAAAATAATTCCACCAATAAGATTATGCCCCACTATTGTAAAGTATGAATATTCTTTTTAATTCTGCATTGTCATTGGTTGTCATTTATATAGACGTTTTTTGCAAAAATAACGACTGAAAATTGTTTGCCATAAGTTCGACTTCGCGCGCGTTAGAGTGACGACAGCTCTGCTTTGAAAAACGTGTAGCGTCGCAATCTCGTAATTTCACTATATGTATTATATGTCATTATACTCGGAAACTAAGCTTGTTTGCTATAAAATATAACCTCCTGCGTACATCTGTACTACACAAAGTACATAGGAGAAATAAAAATCTGTGGTCTCTATTTTCATTACTAGTTCTAAAAATATGTTACTGGCGACATTTAGTGACTACACTGGTAAATACAAAAAATAAGACAACACATTTGACATCTGTCATTCTTTTGAAAATGGCGTTGGAGGTTGGGCGAGCGGACGTACGTTATGCAGAAGTAAGTTTGTCCATGTTAATATTTTCTGTTTTTAAGAGATTTCATAGTTTTTTGTTTTAAACCAATTATTGATAGTACAAACTAATTGCTCAGAGTAATATTTTACCAAAAAAATCAAAACTTCCTAACCTTACCTTGATATTATTTTCTATGTCCTCTGCAAAGTACAAAAGTATGTAATTAATATTTTTCACATCTGTCTTCCCGAGTACTATATAAAGTACGTTAACAACTTCTTATTTTTTTTAGATTTAACACCTAACCTCATCGCAGACGATTTGAATGACTCGGACTTCGCCTTTTCTGGAGATTATTCAGACAAAGATCCCGAGTTTCAACCACCAGAAACCAACCAAACAGCCTGTGATCACCGTAATAGCGGTTCCATTAGTTCAAACGAAGATGAAGATGATTTGGTTATTTTTGTGCCTTCTCCAGCAACATCAGACAACTCAGATTGCCTTCAACTTCGTCATACTTATAACTTACCACGAGCAAGAGGACGTTCAAGGGCAACATCCCGTGGGCAAGGTCGTGGTCATAGCCATAGGGTAGAGGTGGGAAACTCACGATTAGTATCCACCCGACATATAGCTATTAGAAATCGACGAAATAAATCTGGCATTCAGGATACTTGGATACATGAGATACTTGATACAGAAATAAATAGTTTAATGCAACCTGCCTACATCAAAAAAAATACTGGGAGTGGTACCAGTTTTATGGACAATACGTAGATGATAATATTTTAGACCACATAGTAAACTGTACAAACAGGACACAAGTATTAGAGACCGGTAAATCTATGGGACTAACTTTAAAAAAGCTAAGGTCTATATATTATGTAGGTATTACCATGATCATGTTCGCATTACAATATCCTCAAATTTCCATGTATTGGTCTGAAAAGTGGCAAGTTCCAATGATTGCCAAAGCTATGACTCGAAACTGATTTTTTTACATTAGACTGAGATTGAGAAGGGCCCTTCTCATAGTGAGAAGAGGCCCGTGCCCAGTAGTGGGTCAGTATAAAGGGCTGATGATGATGAGACTAAGATTAAAATGCGTCTATGACCCTGAAGTGACGCCAGAACAAAAACTTCAAAAGATATGGAAAATCCATGAGAAAAAGAATCTGATGATGACGGTGAAGTTGAATACGAAGAACTTGAGCCGGAACATAAAAAACGTAAGATTTTAATTTTCCTTCCAAAGAAAACCGTACTAAAAGTGCAGCGCATTTGCTAGCATATGGTACAACACAGTTTCGCTGCAGAAAGAATGGCTGTGGTAAAAAAACTACGGTATTTTGCAAGAAATGTGAAATTTACCTATGTCTTACGCCTAATCGGAATTGTTTTACTGATTTTCATGAGGACTGTTGATTTGTAGTGTACTGTTTACGGTCCTACAAATTTAAATATAAGTCCTTCCTCTTAGCGTTATCCCAGTTTCAATCTGGGGTCCGCTTTCTAGTCTAACCGGATTTGGCTGAATATTAGTGTAGGGACAAATGTATGTGTGTTAGGCTGAGTGCAAGGCAAGCGAAAATGTATGTGTGCGTGACTGTATGTGCGGCCGACCAGTTACTGCGCACTGGTCGGACTGAAAGGTTCTCTTAGGGATTTTCACGTGAATAAATCAAAAGTGTTATATCAAAGAACATTCTTTTAATTAAATATCCCAGAGACACCTTGAGACCAGTGCCATTGCTCAAATTAACGCTGCTAATATTACGTAGTGCAAAGCAACGTTAAAGTGGTGACCCCGTATTGAACTAAGTGACACGTATTTCGGAGTATTGCGTCATCTCGGAAAGCATGAGCTGGGAGCAATCGACGTCAGCACCACGAACTCCCACGCTTGCGGCAAAGATGGAGAAATCTGAACAGAGTGAGTTAGCCCAAATTACAATATCTACTCGTTTACCTGATTTTTGGACTGATCAACCACGCTTATGGTTCGCCCAGTTCGAGGCGATTCTGGCTAATCAAAAGCGTGGCGAAGAAACAAAGTACAATCTTGTTATTACGAAGCTGAACAAAGAGAGCATACAACAAGTCGCAGACCTAATTACGAAACCCCCAGAAGAGAAGCCATACACTGCATTGAAAGAAAGGTTACTAGCGGTGTACGAAGAATCGGAAACTCGGAAAATTCAGAAATTGCTGAGTGAAGTTGAACTGGGAGACCAAAAACCCTCTCAACTTCTTCGAAATATGAAAAATTTAGCACGAGAGAAGTTCCCGGATGATACATTACGAGTCATGTGGATCGGGCACTTACCAACATCAGTACGAGCTATTTTGACAGTAAGCGAAGTGTCCGACGTGGAAAAATTGGCGCAGATGGCAGATAAGATGATGGAAACCACAAAGAGTAATGACACGATAGTAGAGGTTGCCACGAGCTCAACAACAACCGGCAATGAACTCTTGATCGCGGAAATAGCTAAATTAAGCAGAAGACTAGACGAGATGGATAGAGGCAGACAACAGTGGCGGCAACCCTACGCGCAACGTTCCCGGAGTCGATCGGCAAGCAGTCAACGTGGCAATACATCGCTGAGAAGACGCAGCCCCGAGGACCCAGACTGGCTGTGTTATTTCCACTTCCGCTTCAGGAATCGTGCTACTAGATGCGAGCAACCGTGCAGCTGGAAGAAAGAGGGACAGAATGCGACACGTCAAAATTCGGAAAACTAGAGCCGGTGCAGGCAGCGGCGGACATCTGCATCGAGAGACCGGGACACCGCCTTTGCGTCACAGACGACAACACAGGGATGCGATTTTTAGTGGACACCGGCGCCAACGTATCTGTTCTACCCGTAACGCAGCGACAGAAAAATGTGAGTGAATCTACAGGTTATAAATTATATGCAGCAAATGGTTCCGAAATTCATACATACGGTACAAAGACTTTAGAATTAAATCTTAGATTAAGACGACCATTTAGATGGAAGTTTATCGTAGCCAATGTGAATCAACCTATTTTAGGAGCTGATTTTTTACAATATCACAAATTATTAGTTGACCTAAACGCTCGTAAACTAATCGACAGGCAGACGAATTTATTAACGCTTGGTAGCATAGTTTCTGCTCGGGAACCAACCCTGAACACCGTAGATAGTGGTCATCCATTATATAAGTTATTGTCGGAATACGCCGATATTACGAAACCTATTCCGTTTAGGGACGATGACTCATCTAGCAATAGTAACACTGTATTGCACCATATTGAGACGACAGGACGACCGGTACATGCCCGTGCCAGACCGCTTCCCCCTAACAGGTACCAGAAGGTGAAAGAAGAATTCAGGCGAATGCAGGAGATGGGGATTTGCAGACCATCCAAGAGCGAGTGGGCCAGTCCACTGCATGTGGTCGATAAGAAGAATGGGGACATTCGGCCGTGTGGTGACTACCGCAGGCTAAACGCAATCACCAAACCGGACAGATACCCCGTGCCACGGTTGCATGACTTCACATATGTTTTAGCAGGTAAGAAAGTATTCTCTAAATTAGATATTAATAAATCGTATCATTACATAAAAATTGCTGACGAGGATATTGAGAAGACGGCAATCATAACGCCATTTGGATTGTTTGAATTTCCGCGTATGACCTTTGGTCTACGAAACGCGAGTCAGACATTCCAACGATTTATGAACAACAGTGTGTTACAAGGGCTAGAATTTCTATTCAATTTCGTCGATGACGTCATCATCGCGAGCGATTCCGTAGAAGAAAACAAAGAACATTTGCGTATAGTCTTCGATAGGTTTAGAAAATTTGGCATTACAATAAACATCGCTAAGTGTGATTTTTGCAAAGAGAACATTGAATTTTTAGGATACGAAGTGTCAGCCAGTGGTATTCGCCCTCTCGACTCCAAAGTCCAGGTTATCTCAGAATACCCGTTGCCCAAGACAATAGATGACCTACGACGATTTCTAGGTATGGTAAACTTTTACAGGGCTAGTATACCAAACGCTGCCAGACATCAAGCGAAGTTAAATGAATTTCTAAAGGGTTCTAAACGTAAAGATAAGACCGTGATACAGTGGGATGATAGCGCAATGAAAGCATTTGATTCGTGTAAAGTCGGTTTAAAGAATGCGGTCTTATTAGCTCATCCTCAGGCGAACGTACCCATATCCCTTATGGCCGACGCTTCTGAGAACTGTGCGGGGGGAGTCCTGCAGCAAAAAGTGAACGGGTCATGGCAGCCTTTGGGGTACTACTCTAGGAAGTTCACAACAGCTCAGCAAAAGTACTCCACTTACGACAGGGAGCTCTTGGCTATTTATATGGCGGTAAAACATTTTCGTTACTTGTTTGAAGGTAATCAATTGATAATTTTTACGGACCATAAACCGTTGATATATGCGTTCAATAAATTAGAAAGTAATTGTGAAACGCCCAGACGGACTAGACAGTTATTATTTATTAGCGAGTTCACAACAGATATTAGGTATATAGAAGGCGAGAACAATGCACCAGCGGACGCGTTATCGCGAGTCGAAACAATTCAGTGCCCGACTGTACTCGACTACGCGGAATTAGCGCTCGCACAGGAAGCTGATAGCGAGCTTGCAACGTTACTTAGAAAAACAGATAAGAATTATAGCCTTAAGGAATATTTTGTGCCGTACTCCAAGGTACCTATTTATTGTGAAATCTCAGGTAAAACATGTAGACCGTATATAACTGAAAAGTTCAGGAGAATGGCTTTCAACTCTGTGCACGACCCCAGTCATCCGGGCGTTCGAGCTACGCGCAGGTTGATCGCTGAACGGTTTTTCTGGCCGGGACTAAACCGCGATGTAGGACAATGGGCAAAAGCGTGCCTACAATGTCAAAGGTCAAAGGTTTATAGGCATACGGTTTCAGATTTAGAACATTTCGCGGATGCTGAACGTTTCGCGCACGTACATATTGACATTATAGGGCCCTTACCAATATCGCAAGAGGGGTACAAATATTGCGTAACCATGATTGACCGGGGCACGCGTTGGGCCGAGGCCACCCCGGTCAAGGACATCACGGCGAACATTATCGCAAAAACATTTTATGATGTTTGGATTAGCAGATTCGGTTGCCCAGAAAGATTGACGAGCGACCAGGGTCGTCAATTCGAGAGCTCACTGTTCACAGAATTAATGAAAATAATGGGTATTAAAAAAACGCGTACCACGCCGTACCATCCACAATGCAACGGAATTGTAGAACGGTGGCATAGGTCTCTAAAATCGGCATTAACGGCCCGGCTAATAGATAACTCAGGGTGGTGCAATGAACTTTCGACTACATTATTAGGGTTGCGAGCGGTAAGCAGGAGCGATAATGGCGTGAGTCCGGCAGAGTATGTCTATGGGCAGACGCTTAGGTTACCCGGAGATTTCCATAACACCTCTAGTAATCGAAGCGGAGACAGCAATGAATTTCTCGAACAGTTAAGGAGTACGTTGAATAAACTAAAACCGGTACCGAGGCACCGTAAAGACTCACGCACACTATTCATTCATGACGATCTTAATAAATGCGAGCATGTTTTTATTCGTAACGATGCAGTTCGCAGGCCTTTAACGCCGACGTACGACGGACCCTATCGCGTAATAGAAAGAAAAAGTAAGACATTTTTAGTACAATTACCGAATAGAGTAGTTAACATTTCCATAGACAGACTCAAACCCGCGTACCTATTAAATAGCGAAAGAGAGGGCGACTCCGAACAACCTTACAATAAGACCACCGTGAAAGACTCAGTTATGTGTGAACCAAACGTTGATAAATTCCCTGCCACACCAGTAACGTGTAAACAGAGCGATAAAGATATAGGCACCAAGAGAAGTAAGTCCGGTCGAGCGATAAGGCCACCGGTTAGATTTAACATATAGTGTGTAAACTTCCTTAGAGGTGAGGCTAGCCTGTAGTCACAACAATTTATTCTGCGAAGACTGCGTACCAAGCATAAAATAACACGTACCTATACAGTACATTGCAACATGTTATGAGTAACTTATTAATTGTCCACTTTGCAATTTAGACAAAGAGCATTGCAGAAGATTACGAAATGTATATTTAGATCATGTAGTTGGTATGTTGTTTTATGTGAATATTAATAATATGGTAAGATGTCACTCACAGTTTTTCCGGGTCTCAATGAAAACTTCGCGTAATAATAATGAATTGAGAAATAGTATAATATAAAATGTGTGTTTGTCGAGTATGTTATTTTCGTGGTGTGTGTATGATTTTTCCGGCGTCACCATGTCGGGTACTGTGGGCCCCAAGGGGTGGTTATTAATTATTGCAGAGTAGGCCGGCATGGTGACTACCCTTAATGCATAATAATATATATTTGAAACACGCTGTATAGCGATCCAATATTTATAAAATATTAAGACGGACTGAAGTAACAGCTCTGCACTTTGTATTAATGTAGGTCAACATGATAGAATAAGATTGATTTTATTTAATATTTCGTTAGTCGTTTACATTACATATTTTACTGTAGTTGAGTAAACATCCTATACTTACATATTCAATTGAAATCATGGGCAAGACATATAGTAAGGAAGAAGTTATAATAGCTCAGAACAATGCAGTAGAAACGCATATGACCAAGTATAATATTGGCTTTGCGGTATTTGCTACGGCAGTGTGTATCGTTGTATTACTTGTTGCATGGCGTCAATGCCGCCATCGTGTTAAGAAATGGATTCGGAGAGAGGTAAATGGTTCATCCGGGACGGTAAAAATGGTGCTGCCAGGGCCAATAGGCATGCGCACCACTCCTCAGCAGCCACCCGCGGCTACCTACGAATAACATATTATGTACGATTACGAGAACATTGTATCTGCTGCGGTGACGTCATGGTTTTATTATGTATCGTCGATTACAAGAGTGTAATCGGTATAATAGTGATGTACAATAGTGTAAGTTTTGTTTACATTTGTGTATAATTTTAAAGTGTTAATTATCTAAGTTTGCAATTTAAAAGGAACCTAATGTAATTTGGTGTTTTAAAAGCAATCAATGTGAATAGAAATTTAAAGTTGTATTGAGAATAAAGATTAATATCAAGATAAATTGGCGAATATTGTGTAATTTTTTTTTAAGCTAAACTGCGTATATTGATTAATTGTGTATGTAAGGCAATTAGATACAGCAAATTTTTCAAAATTTGGGGGGGTGTAGTGTAGGGACAAATGTATGTGTGTTAGGCTGAGTGCAAGGCAAGCGAAAATGTATGTGTGCGTGACTGTATGTGCGGCCGACCAGTTACTGCGCACTGGTCGGACTGAAAGGTTCTCTTAGGGATTTTCACGTGAATAAATCAAAAGTGTTATATCAAAGAACATTCTTTTAATTAAATATCCCAGAGACACCTTGAGACCAGTGCCATTGCTCAAATTAACGCTGCTAATATTACGTAGTGCAAAGCAACGTTAAATTAGCTTTTCCACAGTGCGACTGCCCGTCTGACCTTCGCAACCCGAAGGGATAGCGATATTCCATGGTTTAGACTAGTGTCAGTTTATTTAGAAGGTACTGACGCCCTGTAACGACTGTCAAAGATCTTCATGACAACCGGGACCGACGGCTTAACGTGCTCTCCGAGGCACAGGACACGCGATAATTAACCATTCAATACGCACATAACTCAGAAAAGTCATTGGTGCGCGCCGTGGATTCGAACCCGATACCCTCTGTATGGCAGTCTGGTGGTATATCCACTCGGCTATCGCCGCCTTAAAACTTAAATATTAGTATAAATGATTAATCTCTAATGTTCCTCATATTGAATTAGTGTAAGTTTATTCGAAGAGTTTAGATTTTTTATTATGATGTGAAGAAGAGTTTGGTTTCTGTTAATTTTGAAAAAAATAATAAAACTACGTAAAATTATACATCTAATCTATTATTTATTGCTCCTATCTGCTCATTATGCTACGTAAACTAGGCTACGTCCTATATAAAGCACATAATAGTTTAGTTCCCTTGTACTTTATATAGAACTTAGTGAAAAACCAGTTTTTCCGGTACTTTATTTTTTCTAATATTTTTCCCGTAACAAGTGATACTCTAATAGTGTAATACAAAAGTTTCAGAGAGAAACAATAGAAAAAGGGTGTCTGGTACTCAGGAGGTGGTATCATGATTGTATAAATTAAAACGAAAAATTATTTTCAAAATATCATTATCAAAAATGGCGGCAAGTTGTAAATACACCGCGTTCGCATTTCAGTTTTGTGAGATTAGGTAGTTAAAAGTCGGGACTATTACTCATAACCTTTCTTATTTATCACAAACTAATGAGTAAACAATAATAAAATAATAAACTTATGATTTTGATATTTACGAAAGTGTATCTAAATCGGCACAGTTTCGCGCGCGATTATGGCGGCCGTTTCGTATTCCGATGATGTGTTTAAACTTTTGTTGATTTATAAAAATATAAGTGAAGTTGATATTAACTGTTGATTAAATTGAATAATTATTTAAATAAGGTATATAAAATGCTGTAAATAATTGCTAAAATGCTATATATTTGTGAGATAGTGTGTGTTAAAAGTTTTATTGAAGAGGATTTTTTCGTGCTTTCAAGTTTTATTTCAATGAACTGCAGAGAAAAGGTGCATACATTATATATCTATAATAAGTTTTCAAAACATATTTCAAGGATCCAAATACCGTCTTTATTTTTGTAATACGTTTAAAACTAACTGAGATATAGGTAGCATACTGACGCCGGTCAGCTGTTGCTCGATCAAGAGGTAAAGCAGCCGGCACTACCTGCCATTTTGAATTTTTACGCCCGGCGCGAGACGGGGTTAAATATCTAGATATTTAACCCCGTCTCGCGCCGGGCAATAGAGACCCTTTAAATCGATATTAGTACAGAATACCTACGTTTTAAGTACACACTATTTTATCTTAACAGACAAACAACTTTAAACGGAAACTGTACTTCTTCAATTATCAGAATTACGGCGCACGTAAAACTACAACAAACTTTTGCTTCCTCAGCATCATAAATTCCAAAGTTTTCGCGGCAACGGAACTCCAGTGGCATTAACGCTTCTGTCGACGATACCAAACTTTCATGTTGATATAGACTCTAATAAGCTAGTTAATTGCTTGGAACTAACTTGTATAGATGTTTTAGTACTAAGAAACTGAAACTGTTAGACCGATCTCACATTGGGCGTCAGCGTTCCTCGAGCGTACGCCCAGCGTGCGCTCGGCGTTCACTCTGTAGTACAAAGTGAACGCCGTGCGCAGGACGATCAAACGCCGAGCGTACGCTCGAGGAACGCTCATGACCAATGTGAGTGTACTGTTACAGGGCAGGTCCGAAATAGCTTTTTAAAAAAAAACTCAAAGTTCAAAAACAGACTAATTTAATGAAAGAAAATGACTAAAAATAGAATTGACAAAACCTAGTGCCCACAACGAAGTCTGTAATAAGAATGTCTTTACCGGAATCGAATAATAATGCATGGATCAGTTTCAATGACGTATACCGCTCATGCCTACTGCTGATCTAAGCATTATTATTTTATATGTACTTCATACATTAAATATTATAACATCCCCCCCGTTAAGATTGATCATACCGGGTAAAGGGATGATCAATTGAAAGTAAACGAATTGCTAACTGTAAAGACTTCGTTGAGAGTTACAAACATTTTATTATTTAAACTAAGATTAAGCAACTATAACTGTAACTTATGTAAACTAGAAAATCTCGAAATATTATCATGAGATAATAGCATGTAAAGATATAAGGAATTCTTAATATAGTTTTAAGATATTATCTATTTTAACTCACAGATTTAGAAATTACAATTAATTACTTTATAGGTTTGATTTAATTAAAATTTAAAATGTTACTTACAATATTTAGATATAAGAGATACCAGTGCATTTAACTAATAATAATATTATTAGAACGTTTTAACTACGGCATTACATTTCTCTTCAAATTTGGCCACGACCTTGTGGAGATATTTGTATGATCGTCAAGGTCATCAGCTGACGAGTCCGTTGATGCATTAACAATGGTTGACACATTATGTCGAATAGAAGGAACAGGGGGTTGACTTACATAGTTCTTGTTATAGATTCTTACACAGCATCCCCGTCTCGGACAAATAACTCTCCTGGTCTTGAACAATAAATATAGTAACATTAAAATGGCTGTTATATAAGTGAGGGAAAGATAGCTGGTAGAATATTTCTCAAAGTGTGATGGTTCAGAGATTTTATTTAACTGTTTCTCGAACTCGTTCATCTGCACACTGGCTTTTACTAAAGACTCTAAATTATTAAATTCGTTTAACTTGACTAATGGGATGTGACTTTTATTGAAATATTGAGTATCGCAACATTCGTCGATAATATTAAAGTTAGATAAGATAGTAGTGACGTTGGAGGTGTAAGTGTCACTTGGGATAAACGTTAATGCTTTATAGTAGACTTTGCAAGATTTTGGTAAATGTAATATTCCGGAACCGAACAGAACCTCATCTGTATTACTAAAATTTTCATTACAAATAACATGATATTTACCAGGTTCTGATTGAACAAAAATCCAACGATTACGACTGATCTTTTGGAAGACGTCTATCGAGCCACGCAAGACTCTAGTTTGGCAACTTTTTGGTAACTTAGCAGATGCTTCTGTTAGTAACGTAGTTTCACATGTCGGGTTTGCCATTGTCGAGTACACGTTACCTAGAGGACACACATAGCACTGACCTTTCACTTGTTTGCACGCACTGACACTCGCGAGCTGTGAGTAGAATAGTCTGTCCAGGGTTATTGCCAGGTATGGTTTACTCGGTGCAACTAAAGCATAAGTATCGGGAGTATTTAAATCTAATGGGACTGGAAATGGGATGATATGGTACAGGTTATAGAGCTGTGAAAGAACGAGCGGAATCTGTAAAATAAATACTAACTTATTGTCTTGGTAATAACATACGATATCACTAACAGTAATTATTTCATTAACGTTTACTAGCGATAAGGGTATAGGTAGCTCAGAGTGTTTAGGCATGTAGTTGATATGTAACTCGAGCTCCTTATACAGCTGCATGGGACTTAGTACAGTCGGGTGCAAAACGTTCATTTTACTAAATAATATTGCGTTATTAATATCATCTATATCGAAGGATAGAGTCATTATGATACTTTCTACCGAAGTTAATATGAGAGACAACTGTGACTTTAATTCTAATTTATCAGTAGTTTGACTTAACTTTTCGAATGCATTTTCTATAGTTATTAGGTTTTTGTTCAGACGATGTTCGTTATCTTTTACCTTAGACATAGTACTATTAAATGTAGATATAGTGGACTTAATTACATGTATGTTATCGCGCATTAACAACGTAAGTTCTTTTTCGTCTGACTGTACTTTATTAATAGCATTAGTGAACTTGATAGCGTCGTTAACATCTAAGGTGCCGAAGAATGTTTTTAATATAGAGCCACCGGCGTCAATTAGACCCCGTTTAGCACGTCTAGATTCTTTAATCTGAGTAAGATATGAAAGTGATGAGAACTTCTGAATATTACTGTTATGTAGAGTTTTCAAAGAACTTAATGAGTTATGACATTCGGTTTTAAGTTGGGAAGACAGAGTTGTGTTGCAATGCTTTGAAACGCGTTTGAGTAAGAACTCTATACTGTTTAAATGTGGTTGGATGTGACTTAAATCTACTGAGGTGACAACGTTCCAGTTATCGTTAGAAAATTTGATGTCCAATAATTGGTCATAGTACAGTCCGGGACTTCCGAACAGCTTTGATATAAACTGGCTACCGGAAACGTTTGTGAGGAACCTGGGGACAATAGAGATAGCTATGCTTTAAAATGCGGGCTTGATTTCGTCATAGTGGTGACGAACATGTTTCCTATCGACTTGCACTGTGACTGTGTGGTTACCGTTTATCTTTATGATCTTGTAAGGGCCTTTCCATACGGGTAATAGAGCCTTATTTTGCTTATGATGGCATCGAATATATACCGAATCACCAATATTATACGTTATGGGGCGAGAATGAGAATCGTAATATTGTTTCGAACGTTCTTTAGAACGTTGAACGTTTTGCAATGCTTTTTGGCGACTATAATATAATCTATGATTGAGCGCTCGTACGTAATCAGTGTAAGTATTGTTATCTAGGCTATCGATGGACTTGGGAATATACGGTTTATGACCAAACATGAGTTCAAATGGGGAAAAATCTGTGGTTGTATGTATGTTTGAGTTATAAGCCAACATTGCTGTGTGTGTTCAAGTATAAATCCCATGTATGTGTATTGTCTTCTATATAGGAACGTATGTAAATATTCCTTCAGGGTGGAATGACTTCTTTCTAAGGCACCACATGTTTGCGGGTGGTATGGCGATGCGTAAATGTGTTTAATGCCGAATAGTCTCTCTAATTGTTTGAAAACATCAGAACAAAAGTTGGTGCCTTGGTCAGTGACTATATTACGCGGTATACCTAAGTGTGAGATATAGTGTACAAGACGTTGAGCGGTTTCTTGAGCGGAACAGGTTTGCATGGGATAGGCCTGGGAGTATATCGTTAGATCTTCTTGTAGGGTCAAAATGAATTTGTAACTGTTAATTCTAGTTTCAGGTAAAGGACCTATTATATCGAGATAAAGTTTTTCGTTCGGTCTAGTGGCAGTTGAAGTAATAATCATTGGCGTTTTATTGGAATGACGTAAAGGTTTGTTGACTTGGCAAGATTTGCAACTCTTGACATAATTTTCTATATCTTGGCGCATATTTTTCCACCAATACTGAGATTTTAATCTATCGTACATGCGTGAAATACCGGGGTGTCCCGCAGAAGGTGAGTCATAGTTTTCCTTTAATATACGAGGAACTTCAACGGGCGTTGGGAATAAGATGTTATTATGGTATACATGGATTTTAACACCTGTTTTATGAAATATAAACCTAAAATATATAATATCTCAGATATTATATATTTTGGTAAATGATATCTTCGTGAAAGGATCTTGAAAATCAGAAATGGAAAATTCCTTTTCTTCTGAATACCAGGTAGTTACCATATCTCTATAATCTCTTAACATATTAAAAATATCTTTGTAGGTCATTTCATCGTAATGATGAACTCGTAAGAATAAATGGGTAAATACATGTTTATCGTTGGACGTACTTTGAAACGTGTACAGCTCCCGTTCTACAGTTCTTATGTCAGGTAAGTCTTCGTTAAATTTAGACATTTGTAAAATTTCAGAACAGTATGGAATCGATCAGTATCGAATCGAATGTCCGTGTGGTGACGGATTAAGAATACGGAATGTCACCACCCATATCATCCCATGGGTGTCGTAAGAGCCGACAGAGGGAGCATATTATGAAGAGAACAGCACTGTAAGAGAGGGGAAACTTGATACAAACCCTATACCAACCCGTTTGGCCAGCGTGGTATAGTAGGCCAATTCCTCCTTTCAAAGGAGAGGCCTAGTCCAGCAGTGGACTGTTAAAGGCTGATGATAATAAAAATATAATAATAATGGAATCGAATCGTCTAAGTCAATGGCAGAGGGGTAAGTTATCATTTTACATTTAGTTTTAAGTAATGAGTCGTTATGTTCTATAATAACAGTGTCATAGGAAATATTTTGTTGTTGACTAATTTGTAAATATTTTTCATGTTTCAGATGTGGAGGGAGACTCGGGATCGACGGCGAGAACGGGGTTGCGAGATAAGGAGTCAGCGTTGCAATTGATTTTGCCCTTTTTGTAGACAATTTCATAATCAAACTCTTCGAGTTTGAGACGCCATCTTACTAATTTCGAACTGGGGTCGCTTATATAGAAAAGCCATTCTAAAGGCTTATGGTCTGTCACGATTTTGAATCGTCGCCCATATAAATATGGACGGAAAGTTTAAGTGCCGAATATAATAGCTAAACACTCTTTTTCTGTAGTTGAATAGTTTCCCTCTGATTTATTTAACGTACGGGACGCGTATGCAATTGGGAGATCGTTATTTATTTCTCCTTGGGACAAGATAGCGGATATGGCATAGTTGGAGGCATCTGTGGTTAGGATAAAAGGCTTGGTAAACTCGGGGTATTGTAAGATAGGAGCTGTCGTGATTTTATCTTTTAAGGTATCGAACGCCGATTGTTGCGGAGAGAGCCAACTGAACTTAACGTCCTTTTTTAATAGACTTGTTAATGGTTTGGTGATATGCGAAAAGTTCTCTATAAACCGTCTATAGTAACCGACGAGGCCGAGAAAGGATTTGATATCGCGGGGATTTTTGGGTACAGGAAACTTTTGGACACATTCTACTTTCTTAGGATCGGGCTTCACGCCTTTATCTGTTATATTGAATATGGCCTAAGTATTGAACTTCCTTACGTAAAAATTCGCTTTTATTGGGTTGTAACTTTAGGTTATGTTCGCGCAGCTTGTCGAACACGTTGCGAAGGTTGCTAATACTATCAGAAAGTTGACTGCCAAAAATAACAATATCATCCATATATGTAAAACAATGGAGACCTTGGAGACCAGATAAAACGACGTTCATTAGCCTTTGGAATGTAGAAGGGGAATTTTTAAGTCCGAAAGGCATTCTATTGAACTGATAGTGACCTGTTAAGCCGGAAACACCCGGAACGCTGAATGCTGTCTTCTCAGCGTCGGATTCCTTCATACAAACTTGGTGAAAAGAAGATGCTAAATCTAAAGTCGAAAAATATTTACTGTGTCCAAGCTGGTCAAGGATGTCCGTGATATTGGGGATAGGATAGGCATCACCGATAGTTATTTCGTTCAGCTTTCGGTAATCGATAACGATGCGCCACTTGGGTTTACCGGAAGCGTCCGCCTTTTTCGGTACCACCCATATCAGTGCTGACCAAGGGGATGTAGAAGGGCTGATAATGCCTTGATCTAACATACCTTTAACCTGCTTACTGACTTCCTCCTTATGGCATTCGGGAAAACGATAGGTTTTAGCATGGATGGGAGTTTCGGAGGTTGTACGAATTTCATGTTGTACGGTCTTAGTCGCTGTCAGTATGTCTCCGTCTAGATAAAATATGTCATTATATTCTGAGCATAACTCACGCAACGCAGATTCCTCTTCCTGAGTCATATGTTCGCATCTCAAGGCTTTTTGGATCTTATAGTCGCGCTCCAATTCGGATGTAGTAGTTTGGAAACAGGGGAATGTTTGGTTTACGGGACTAGAAGTGGAGGGGATAGTAGGACTAGGCTCTAGCACATAAGACACAGGCTCTAACGTCAACTTGATCGGGTTAAGAATAACTTCGCTTTCAGAGGTATTTAATACAGAGACAGTGATTTTATTATTAGATTTTACTCGAGTTAGACATTTAGAAAATATAAGGTTTGGATATTGATCGACTTTACCACACATAACTAGGCCTTCTTTTAACTCGGGATTCGTTACGAAACATTCTATTAACATTTCAGAACGTGCCGGAATTTTGTACGTTACACTCGTGGTTTTTAGATCAAAACATACAGATGTTTCACCCAGTATCTTTAATTTCGATTCAGGATATACGATTGACGCATTATGCGTAGACAAGAAGTTCGTACCTATGATACCATCATAATCAAGATTAACATTAGACACGACATGGAAAGGAAATGAAAATGAAAATTGGTTTGACACATTGGGCTTAATAGATAAAATAAAAGTGCCTTTGGTTTGGGCATACGACCCGACATCGTTGATACCTTTAAATTTCACTATATTTTGATCTAGTTCTGGAGCTTTTGAGAGACTAGTGTCCTTTATGAGGCAAATGGAACTCCCAGTATCAACTAAAAGACGCAACGGCGTTTCGGAATGAGATGTATACACTTCAACAAACTGTAACGAAGTTTTCTTATTTTGCGCTATATCATATACCATAGGACACTCTATCGGTGCATCTACAAATTTATTTAATAACTCTTGAACTGATTTAGACTCGAAATTGGAACATTTTTCATTTTTGGTCATAAACGAACTTGATAGAGGCGAATCTTTCGAGGAACTAGGAATATTATTATCGATGGACCTTACGGTCGAACTAGTACGTAAGAACTGTTTATCACCGTTATCAACGCGATTCAAACCCGAAATAGTACGCAGCGACGATTTAGGCTCAGTGGAATTAGAATTAGAATTTATGAAATTATTTTCATTAGAAATAGGACCCGTTTTACTAGAAACAGTGGATTTAGTAGTAGTAGAATTATTATTTTTAGAAATAGCACTATACGATTTAGAAACAGTGGATTGGGAAATAGTAGATTTAATATTTGAAACAGTGGATTTGGAAATAGTAGATTTATTATTTGAAACAGTGGATTTGGTATTTGAGCTAGAATTTACAGTACCTAGACTGTGGGACTTGCAACGGTACTGGTTTGCAAACCCAACATCTAGTTTAAAGAGTTAGTACTGCTTTCTATTTCAAGAATCTGTGGAGGCGATGATGTTTCGGATGCCGACTCTATGAAGTTTTGTTGAAAATTCCTAGAGTTATTAGGCAAGTTATTAGTGTGCGAATTGTTATTAAATGTTCTAGAATTATTATATTGGCGTTTACGACATTGCGAAATATCATGGCCTATATTCTTACAATACCTACAAATGACCGGTGTTGTATTATTCCGAGAACTGTGGAAGGAATTATTTTGCATACGCGGCTGATATTGCAAGCGGGGCACAGTGTCGCGTTTTAACTTACTATAACACTCCGACTCTAAATGACCTGATTTGTTACAAAATTTACATAACTTTGATTTTAAAATAGAACTTTTGCCCAAATTTAGAATTTTCTCTTCCTCGAATGCAATGTTTACTGCTTCATTTAGAGTCCGAGGGTTTCTGCATCGTACAATATTACCAAGAGCCGAATGTAATCCCAAAGTAAATGTATATAATGCTAGATCTTCTGTCATAGCAATACGACCCGCTAATTCTTTCTTTAAGGAATCTGAGTTATGGATTTCGGACTGCAGAGAAGTGAGGCATGTATCAATTCTTAAGGCGAATTGTGCAACTGTCTCATTGAGTAGTTGTTTGCATGACTGAAGTTCTAATAATAGATGATTGTAATGTTTTCTCTCACCAAAATGTTGTTTGAGAAAATCTTTTAACTCCTCAAAGGTCTCAAATATTTTATTTGAACATGCAACCTGTGCTTTACCGGTTAATTTTGACAGTATAAACTTTAGTAAAATACCTTTCTGAGATTCTGACGCGAGATCTAAAGCGTTTCTACAGTTAGTTAAAAACCCGGGGAGAGTTTCTCTTTCTCCGCTATACGGGTGAACAAAATCACATAAAACTTTAAGTGGAATTTGTTCCGAAAGTGATACTTGAGACCTTTCAGTTTTCGACATATTAGGTATTTAGGATTAACGTGAATAGGAAAATTACTCAAATTGGTAAGTGGCAATAACAATGAACAAAATATAGTACTCACAGGCAAATCACGCACTGGACGAACATATTCGGCGGTGGCGAGCAGTTGAAGAAACCTCTTGAACTGTGACGATGGGGTCGGCCTTGACTGGCCGATGCTGTCAGCGGTAACGATCTTCTTACGGCAGGCGAGCGGTCACGGCGAGATGTGAGCAGCACACCGTCCACGAGACGATGCGTCGTTTGGCGAGGTGCTGCGAGCACGGCGAGCGGAACAGGACCCAATACGGCGATATGGGCCCTCGACACGGCGAGATACGGCAAGATACGGCGAGATTCGGCGAGATGCGAGGAGATATAGTGAGATTCGCCGAGATACAGCGAGATTCGGCGAGTTTCGGCGAGATACGGTGAGATGCGGCGAAATACGGCAAGATATGGCGAGATACGGCGAAATATGTGGAGCTACAGCGAGACTCAGCGAGATACAGCGAGATCCAGACAGTTGTACTTCGTCTGGATAGAACCGAAACGCGGCGAGTTGTGGGCACTGGTTGACATTACTACGTGGAATATCGGGCTTATCGAATTGGTATAAACTAACCCGAATATCCCACTTCTGACACCACTGTTACAGGGCAGGTCCGAAATAGCTTTTTAAAAAAAAACTCAAAGTTCAAAAAACAGACTAATTTAATGAAAGAAAATGACTAAAAATAGAATTGACAAAACCTAGTGCCCACAACGAAGTCTGTAATAAGAATGTCTTTACCGGAATCGAATAATAATGCATGGATCAGTTTCAATGACGTATACCGCTCATGCCTACTGCTGATCTAAGCATTATTATTTTATATGTACTTCATACATTAAATATTATAACAGTACGGTGAAACCATACACTATAATATTCAAACACCTAACACAGCATTTTTACCTTAGTCTACAGTTTTGTAATAATCACTCATTAGTACTCAATTAGCATCGGACTCAATTAGCAGTTATCGCGCATGCTCTCTCGCTCCTTTATATTATTCCATAATTTGTCTATAGAATATACTTATTTGTCAGTTTTTATCTTACTACCGAGTCTCATTAGCAAACCTACAAACTCTTACAGTGAGTGAGGCCTTAGACTTGAAAGTTTACTATTTGATTCTGGGATTGATTTTTATTAACTTCGTTATTGACTGCGGAAATGTTTTTGTTATGAATTTTGGAAGTGGATTGGTGTTGAATTGTACAAAGTAGTAGAAAGTACATCATCATTTATAAGTTATTATGGTCTTAATGTTATTCCGCATGATCTAATGGCGCTGATACACTTAAGCATTCACCTATAATGAGCATTCTCGCGAATGTTACAAAACAAATGAGTGTGTTTTAGCAAGCATTTTCACGAACATTTGGGCTAGCCTTAGAATAAAGATAATACATAGAATTAGCGCTACAATGACGGTTAAACCCAAATATATTTACTTCACTTTGACTTATGATTTTAATCTAGGGAAGAATCTTCGTAGTTCGTCACAAATTTTAACTTGAATTGTGATGGGCTTATTCAGAATAAATATCGATAAAATATCGATAATGTTTACAATAGATTCTTAGATTTGGTTTACTCAGAATAAATTTTATCAGACTGAGTGCCTCCGTGGTCCAGTGGATTGCGTATGCGACTGCTGATCGGAGGTCCCGGGTTTGATTCCTGGGTCGGGCAAAAGAGTTACTGAGTTTTCCCAAATTCTCAGTAGCAGCACGGAGTCTGGTGATGTGCCCGGTAACGGCAATAGGCTCGCCCCCTATTACGTGGGAGCTAAAAATTCATGGCGAAATGTGTGTGTAATATTACATCGCTGCCTACCCCTTCGGGGATACAGGCGTGAGCCTATAAAAAAAATTAAAAAGAAAATTTACAGAATGTCGATAAACTGGATTAAGGATGAATGAGTTACTTGTAAAATGCCTCCTTTATGCTGATGATCAGGTTATACTTGCGTCTTCAGCGGAGGAGTTGCAGGAGATGTTAACAATCATGCATTGTGCGTTAGAGAGGAAAGGAATGAAAGTGAATGTAAGTAAAACGAATGTTGTGGTTTTTGAAAAGGAGGAATGCGTTACGGGTTGTAATGTTATGATCGATGGACAGCGAGTGGAGCAAGTGAATGAATTTGTATATTTAGGTACGCTGTTTACAAGAGATGGTAAGAATGTAGAAGATATTGAAAGAAGAGTTAATGCAGGTAATAGAGTGAATGGAGCTCTGAAGGCGTTTATGAATAGCCAAAACGTGTCCAAAAAGGCACGTTTGGCTGTGCATAGAGGTGTGTTAGTACCTACTCTTAGGTATGGTAGTGATACTTGGGTGTGGCAGAAGAGTCATGAAAGTAGAATAAATGCTGTAGAAATGAGAGCACTGAGAAGTATGTGTAGTGTTTCTCTGACTGACAGAGTAAAGAATTGTATGATAAGAGAGTGTATTGTGGGGTAAAAGAAGATGTAGTGACAATCATCGAGAAAGGTATGCTAAGATGATTTGGGCACGTGGAGAGGATGGATGACGAAAGACTGACCAAGCAGATATATAAGGCAAGTGTGGAAGGGACATGACGAAGGGGAAGACCCAGCCGAACGTTCTCTGACCAGATTGGAGACATCCTAAAAACAGGACAGGTGAGAAGTACCCTGAACAGAAGAGTATGCATGAGGAATCTGATGGGAGTGAATGAAGCAAGAGAGATATGTCTGAATCATTGCAAATGGCGTTCCGTAGTCACTGCCTACCCCTCCGGGAAACAGGTGTGCGTCTATATATGTATGTATGTATGTGTGTCGATAAACTCTCGATATCGATAAATAAATTTGAACGTAGGAATAGAAACTTGTGTGATTTATTACACCTGTTCCAATTAAACTCTGCATTTTATTACGTAGAAACGTAATTTGTTTATGTATCTTACTCTAGAAATAATTCATAAGTGAAACTGAAGTAAACATATTGGGTAAAACTGCTGTTGTAGTGCGATTTCTATATTTTTCTATATTCTACTATTTGAATTTAGAGTGTTCGCGAGAATGATCGTGAAAATGTTCGGTTCGACCAAACAGAAAACGGCGAATGTTCGCTGTTCTGTTAGAAGTGAATCAGGTGTATCAGCGCCATAAGACTTATCCTCTTTAAAATTCAAATTTTTGTCTAATCGTCTGTCAAAACTGGTTAGACTTTACAGGTAAATCTTGAAGGCTATTTTTGTCGTGGTAACTGATACCTAAGTAAGCGAGGCTGCGGGCAAAATCTAGTTTTATATACAAGCTTTGAAAATATCGACTAAGCTGATATTGTATTCATAATTTGGATTAAGAAATATAGAAGATCTTGTTACAAAGCGTCACAAATTTTGACAACCAGGCGACATCTTATCTTAATTCTTAATTAAGCACAGCGCCTAAATAGCTTTGAATAAAATTCTCAAAAGCAACTAAAGTGATATTCATCTTGATCTTGATAAACCAGAGTAAAAGGATCTAAAATCTTGTTCATTTCAAGATAAAGTATAATGCTTACAAATTATAATGCAAAACCAAGAAACATTCGAGTTTGTAGAACATCAAAACTTTGCGAATGTCATTGCAGATTCCAAACCAACAATACAAAGTAGTAAAGTCCGCTTGAAATCCAACTTTCCTAATGAGAATTCATATTGCATGTCGAACAATAATTCTGCATCGGAGCAAGCGTTCAACCCAATAAAATGGAAAATAAAGAATAACAGCTGCATACACCAAATGTAACTATCCCACCTGCATTGCGCATTTTGAGGGTTTTAACAACTAACAAACATCTTACTTCACACAAGACAGACAAAAATTAGCTTTATGGCTCTGAAGGTAAGGCTTATTGGATAGCAAATGAAAACAAGCAATAAAGTTGCAATATCGTAATTTCATAAGTCATGGTTTCGCTACATGCGGTGGCTGTCGGTGGAACTTTAGGAAGTTCGTGTACTTTAAGTTTTCGCTGCGTTTTAGCAACTTACTAGGATCGAAGGGTAACAAGAGTTTGAAGGAATTGGCAGTGAAGTTTTCAATTTAGGTATACTTCAAAGGGAAAACCGCAGCATGTCTTATGGAATGTTCTTAGCCATCAATTGGTATTAATCAAACCACGACCCGTCATTTTATGAAACATCGTATCCAAAATGTTAGTTACTTTAACAATGAGTAGAAAATTTTATGGGCCTTATTACAAAGCAAGGAGTAATTATAATACCACTGATACACCAAAGTAACCCTTTTAGACCATTTACTGCAATTTATTTATAAAGCAGATGCGAAATCTTGTATTAATCTACGTTTATTTTTGGGTAGAATGTGGATTGTAGCCACTTGGTTAGATGTAAACTTCCTTCTATATTTTATAATTAGTCCAAATGAGTTTCACTAACGGCCGGTCACAATATTTGATCTATCCATGTATTTGGCTACTACTATCGATGGCCAGTCCCTCGGCGATCACTACCGGTGCAAGACGGTCAAAACAACACGTATGTATTTATACCTTAAATAAGTTAATGTAAGGATCCGTTAAATAAGCTTTAGTATTCCCACCCTAACAGGGTAAAAACTCGGGTGTAGCCGAGGGCAAATTCTAGTAGCAGATAACGCAATTAGTCTACTCAAAGTGCAAAGTGTTACCGACAAATATTATAGATAATAGCACTGCTAGTAATAAATTGTCTCGTCGTTATCACCAGACACGTCTCCCATTAATGAGGTCGATGAATGCTCTACTGAACTTCATTCATTCATAGCTTTCTTTTATTTGTTTGGTTTCTTTTGATGACGTTGTTTTTTAAAATGGGTATTGGTTTTGTTTTCACTGTTACGGGTTCAATTTGAAGTTTTTATTTGTAGTCTTTTGTGTGATTAAATCGTATAATGTTAGGTGTCATATATTCGATTCGATGTAATCAATAAAGCGTCTTACTTCGTATGTCCGTGTTTTAACTGATCAAAGACATGCGTAAGATAAAGTAAAATCTTAAAGTTGTTTCATGGGTTTCATATACATACTAAACACATAAATTAGAAATTTACAGTCCTCTGATGGACTAAAGCATTTATTTATAAGACTGATAGGGTTTCATGTCGAGCTTTGCGTCTCTTCGTGAGGATACTACTTGTTTCTTGTATTATTCTTAAACCACACCACACGGAAGGCAAATCTGACTTTAAGATAGCACATACCACTTAGTCTAATTTGTTTACAATAAAAATGTACCTAGCCCCCGCCGTCAGCAAGAATATTGCTTAACATAATATCTTTCTTACAATTATTAATTGATTTTCTGCCTACCTTTTCTTTGTTCGATAATAAAATCAACTTAAAGCAGAAATATTGTTCTTGTTCATTAATTAACATAATTGTTAATCACTCTGTGAAATTCTCACAAAATCTATTACACCATAATATTTAATATTCATAAAATCCTTCCGCCAATATTGTTGTAAGAAAAACTTAAACCCAAAATGCTGTTACAAAGAAAAATCTATGAAATTTAATTAAGGCGGTTTGCCGTTGAAACAGTTGGCTAATATTCATAAAGTTACAGGTTTTTGTAGGAAATTTCTTAGTCAAGCTAGTTTATTGAGCAAACAGACGAGCCGTTTTATAATAAAAAACTATTGAAATAATTGAAATTAACCCATGAGAAGGCGCGCCCTAAAAAGTTACACGAGCAGGCGCGCGTGAGCAAAACTCTCACGCTACTTCAAATGACGTTTTCTTTGAGATTAATTAAATATTTACTATAAATTTACACGTTATAATAAATAAAAAGTCTTTATTTTATTAAATAAAGTCTTTTATTTATAGTGAATAACAAAACATGCAGTCCTATGTGCGAACTATAAAAATATTGCACTTAGGCCTCAATATTTGACTGAATTCACATAAAAAAAAAACAAAAAAAATACAAAATAGCAATAAAATGGAATGATTTAATTTTCCATGAGATCTTGAGTTATGTGTCCTTCATAACACATAAGGCACATAAAATTAACATGCTCAGTGAACACTATACTGCTCAAAATGCATGATGTTTGCTTGCTTTTTATAAATGCATTTTGCTAATGTGGCATGCCATACTTCCAATAAAGTGTGGCATTTTGCGTCAATGTGTCATTTTGCGAACGTAGGATTGTGCGCCTAATGCTATTGGTATCTACTAGTGATATAACAATTGATTTGCATAGCTCCTATGCATATTTTGCTTCTCTACATGTCATTTCTTAGGTGTTGGCTCGAATAAGACCGCGTAAGTTTTATTTTTTTAACTTCTATAACATTTTCAGGTATAGAATGATGCCCATCAAAAATACACTCATTGGGATCTTTCATCTGTATATATAAAATCCTATCGCTACTGACTGACTGACAGACAAGCTACAGCCAAAACTACTGGGCGCAAGAAGCTGTTTGGCATATTGTTCCTTGGAGACCGTAGGGTGCACTAAGAAGGGATTTACCAACACTTTCTCGGGATCCGGCAGGAACAGTTAATGTACGGGCGTAGCTGTGGAAACCCTTTAGTTTGATATAAGTCTTAAGATTTTACAACGCTTGGGACGAAACCACCCTTTCTCCTTTGAAGGGCTTGCCGATCACCCATTGTAGACCTTGTTTACTATAAGAAACAAATAAAATATTTAAATAATATATCCACTAAGCTAATCAATAAATATGCACAATAAGTACGAAAAAACAATTAAATAAATTTTGTTACTACGAAAAAAATACACGAACGGGCGCGTGATGAGCAAAATGCCGCGCTTCACGAGGCACCGCACTCAAACCCATCACCACCCAGTCACGGTGGCAATGACTGGCGTGAGTGTTGCGTCAGGGGAAAAGAGATGATAATTTGAGAAGGTACTGTGAAGCTTGTAGTGCCACAGTATGGCTAAAGTTGAAATTTTCAGCAATAAATTTATGCGTGAGCAAAATGCTCATAGCGCGCCTTCTCACGGGTTAAACTACAGTTTACGTATTTTATCGCGATGTATTGGTTTCACTAAGCTATTACATTTGAACCGAATGATCTAGAAACTACATTTTTAATTGATTACTAGCCGTAATAAATAACTAAATACTAATCTGTATTTTTTGTAGGCTTACATTTGCCGTTTAACCCCAAAGGGGTAGGCAGAGGACGGGGTATTATTAGTTGACCCACATCTCGCCATGAATTTAAAGTCTCACGTAATGTGGGGCGAGCTATTGCCGTTACCAGGCACATTGCTAGTCTCCGCGCTACTACCGGAAAAACTCAGTAATACTTTGCCCGGCCCGGGAAGCGTATTTCCAAGGGGTATTCGCTCGTTTTCCATAAATTCATTTGCACTAATATTGTTTGCCATAATCATCCCCGATCATAATATTTACTTGCACTATTATCATTTATACTAATAACGTTTGCCTTAACAACTCAACAGTGATAACTTTTATTTGCCATAAAATGACTTTCTATAACAACATATATCATAATAATTAGTTTCCATAAGTAACACATCTCATAATCGACTCTTGACATAATTAAAATTTGATATAATTATGAAAATAATACATAATATTGTAAGGTCGAAATTAATTATCGTTAACACTCCGACTCAGTGCAATCCGACTCGGATAGGTTAGGCTAGGTTAGGGTTCTCTTTTGACCCTTAACTCAAAAATAGGAGCCCTGCGAAGCAGGGCTCCGTCAACTTAGTCCACATTCTTCACACTAGTTTAATAAACTGAATTTGAATTAATTATCGTTAACACCCCGACTCCGTGCAATCCGACTCGGATAGTTTGGGTTAGGGTTCTCTTTTGACCCTTAACCCAAAAATAGGAGCCCTGCGAAGCAGGGCTCCGTCAACTTAGTCCACATTCTTCACACTAGTTTAATAAACTGAAGTTGAATTAATTATCGTTAACACCCCGACTCAGTGCAATCCGACTCGGATAGGTTAGGTTAAGGTTCTCTTTTGACCCTTAACCCAAAAATAGGAGCCCTGCGAAGCAGGGCTTCGTCAACTTAGTCCACATTCTTCACACTAGTTTAATAAACTGAATTTGAATTAATTATCGTTAACACCCCGACTCCGTGCAATCCGACCCGGATAGTTTAGGTTAGGGTTCTCTTTTGACCCTTAACCCAAAAATAGGAGCCCTGCGAAGCAGGGCTCCGTCAACTTAGTACACATTCTTCACACTAGTTTAATAAACTGAATTTGTTCAAGTTCAGTTTATTCTCTAGTTTCTTCTTAGATTATTGAAAACGAAAATTATAGCAAATACATTTATGGATTTTAATTATTATGAAACTTGATGGATTATGACCAATGGAATTAGTGAAAGTCATTTTATGTCATCTCACGATTATGACAACTGAACCGTTAGTTCTAATGAAATTATGGCAAATACCAGCATGGCATATGAAATAATGGCATTTTAAATTATGGCAAACATTAGTAAACCTTTCCAAAGCCTATACTATTTGAGTCACGAGTCAGACTCTAATAGAATAGCTTTTGTTTGTGCATATTACTCGACAATACCTAATCTATTTCAGTAAAAAAATTGACTTAAATGGATTAGCCTTTGTGCCTTGATATTTTCAAAGAAAATACTCGTACAAAACCTAGTACAGTATGATTCATATTCACTCAAATAGATAAGCCTTTGTCGAGATATTTTCAAACATGGTTTTGGTTTGTTAGGCGCGACTGTATGCAATTCAAGTAACTAAATAGGTTATGTTAGGTTCTCTTTTGCCCCTTAACCCAAAAATAGGAGCCCTGCTTCGCAGGGCTCCAATTTATTTTTTATATTTACCGTCAACTTAGTTTATTAAAAATTATTTAATTGGACATAAAGTCTACTTACTAATATAATATAAACTAAGTTGACTTAGCCCTGCTTCACAGGGCTCCTATTTTTGGGTTAAGGGTCAAAAGAGAACCTAACATAACCTATTTAGTTACTTGAATTACCTACATACAGTCGCACCTAACCAGCCAACACTAGGCACTAGGTGGTCCTAAACCTAGACCCAAATTGAATAGCATTTGTTGCTGCAATGTTAGAATGAATTTATCCTACAAAGTCTACGCGATTTCGGTTCATTTCTGTACTAGAATAGACTAGGGTTTCGTCAAGTTTTTGTCAAACAAAAGCTAAGCCAGTTCAGTTTGCACTTTCACTCTAATGGTATAGGCTTTGTAAATACGCGCCCGGGAATCGAACCCGGGACCATCCGATCAGCGTGAGCATATGCTATCCACATCCATTGGACCACAGACGCAGTCAATACTAATATGTATATATAAAATCCTTGCGTTACTGACTGACTGACTGACAGACAATGGACAGCCAAAACTATTAGGCGCAATAAGCTGAAATTTGGCGTGTATGGTTCTTGGCGTACCAGTGAACTAAGAAGAATTTTAAGACATTCCTCCCATAAGAGTGCAAAAGTCCCACGCGGGCAAAGCCGTGTGCGAAATATAGTTGTAATTAAAATAAAAGACTGTATAATCTGAGTGACTTTGTAGAATATCCACAGCTTTTGCCTCGTATTAATTAACGTAAAGAGGTAAAAAATTTAATATCTTTTTACAGAAGTAAATTTCCATTAAGGTGACCAGTACCGGAATATTTTTTTTTGCATCGTAGCTGGCGTAGACGGTAAAGCATATGTACATTTAGATAACAAAGAGTCGTTATTAAGCCTTGGGGATAAAACGCTAAATGCTATTAAGAGCGGGAAAAGTGGATCTTAATTTAAATGCAAACAAATAAAAAAACTTTTACGTCGTTACACATTTGGTATTTAAAAATTAGGTAACTTAAAACTTTAAAATGGCGATAGTATTAACAAACTACTGTACTTTTAGTTCAGTACTAAACACTAGTATTGCGGGCACTTAGATTTTATATTTAGTCTCCGTCAAGTTTCTGATAATTCACTTAAATGCCAAAATAATAACAACTATTAAGAACCTAATTGTGTTTCTCGCGTAAATCTCCGTGCTGTACTAGGGGTTAAACTGGTTAAAAATCTACATTGCCGCGCATTAAAAGTTGTGTTTTTTTTTGATAGATTTATTTTGATATAGAAATTGACATAACTAGATAAGAACTTAAAAAAATTAATACAAAACTGTACCTACACATACGTCACTGAATATATCTAAATTTCAAACGACAACAAATCAACAATTTCCTGGCTGAAAATAGCATCCTAACTTCAGAAGATTTGAAACATTCCAAGCAAGGTATAGTATTTGCCACGAGAACATAGACTTTTTGTAAACAAAGAATTTTTACCAACTTACTTAGCGATAGTTCTGTCAAAAACAAATAATGTCAAATCCAATGAGCGCAACGGTACATTGATACGTGTCATTGGCAACTAATATGTCAATGGATCGGGTTTTTATCGATATTATGCGCTGTCAACAGGATCTTTTGATGTTTTGAGGTACTCACGCCTAGAATGTCAACATTTGGCGTTAGTTCATTGAATACATTCTTGGGCTTAACATGCATTATTCAGATCAGAGGACAAAATTAATTTTTTTAGTTATCAAGGAGGGGTAAATTTATACAAGTTTATATCGCAACGCTGTTCCCGCTGCCGGCATCTCGAAAAAGCGAGTGCAGAATAGCAGAAGGCAAACTATTAGTCGCACAGAAAATTATTTATACCTTAAAAATAAATTGCGTTTTCAGACTACCGTAACTTTTCATGGATTTTGTTTAAGTTCATTCTGGCAATTTCACTGACACACAACGTAAAATCTCCATGCCTAGATTTTTTTATGCAATGTACTTGCTAGCTATCTGTAATATTATTCATTGTTGGTCAATAATTAAATATTTTAGGATAGGTAGGCTACTTTGCAAATGATTAATTGTCTATGATTTAAAGAAAACATGTCAATAACAGAGTAACATGTATGTTATAATAATAGAGTAACACTCTGATCGGATTGAAGGTGTGCAAAGAAAATGCATTCTTAAGTCGTACTCGGATCGCCTCGGTAGATATAAAATGACATCCCTTCACGTGCGTCGCAAACAACAGGATTTAATTAGCCTTCATAAAATTCTACATGGCACTCTAAGCTCTTCCACTTTGCTTGCCCACATTAACACCCGCTATAACACCGGAACGCCGAAAACATTTTCTCTCAATGCGTGCAAAAATAATACTTCATATTATAATCCAATTATCAGAATGTGTCGCCTCTATAATGAAATCTCTGAGAACAACACTAATATCGATATTTTTAATTCACGAGCCACAGTGTATAAGCGGAATGTTATGGCCTTATCTTTATAATTTTATTAAAGTAACTTCTTTTTCATTTGCATGTTTGTACTCGAGTTTTATATGTACTCCGTTTGTTTATTGTTTATGTATTTTAGTTGCAACTTTGACTGTTTTTTCAGAATGATAATAATTGAATACCTAATTGTTAACAATCTAATGATGTATCATGTTGTGTGATTACGTTAGGATGTCAATCTGTACAAAAATTGTTGTAACGTTACGATGTGTCTTTTCCTGATTATTATCTGTTGTAATTACCCGAATAAAGAAATAAATGAATAAAGTACTCTATCATTTACATACATTGTACTCTATTTTTCTTTAATTTACAGAATAAATTACGTGTAAAACGACAAATAGATCGGCAAATTTATGAACATTCGACCATTCAAAGACAAAATCAAATATTTTTATTTCAGTAAAATTTAAAATATAAATTTAAAAAAAAGTGGCATAATTAGGCATTGAAAAAAAGACTGTTCAAAAAGTATAAAATCTAAAACACAACTGTTTGAAAAAAGGTTGTGAAGCCCTGAATGTTTGTTTACAAAAAGTCTATCTTCTCGTGGCACCAACTATAAATAATTTTGCCACCGAAATATAAAACTCGGATCCACGGCTCAGACAAACTTAAGAAATGCTCCTAATTAATCTAAAATTCCAGCAACATTACAGTGAAATATAAAGTCAAATAAATGATTAATCAGCATAGGAATTTTGATTACACTTTCAAAGATAATTTTTGTCGACTTGAAAATATGAAACTAAGTAATTTTTGCTGTAGCACCTTAGAAATTGAAACAGGGAGCCAGTTTTAGGAGTTATCTTTGGATTAAGATTTGATCCAAAGTTTTGTTCGTTGATTACAAGTTTCGTGGAATTACATAATCGAGTTGACGAGTTCGTCGCCCATCGGATTGGAGGGGAGATTGGATTTCGTACAGAGTAGCTTATTTCGTGATTCACACATTGGTGGTTTCTTGTTGCCTTGTGCTAAGCAGGAGGCGGTGTTTTATTTTATTGCTAAAGAAAAAGCTAATAAACATAACGATTCCTATTTTACTAGAGTTTCTCAGAGATGACTAACGCCCGTACCCAATATTCTAGCTATTAGTGGTTTTGGCTACTAGAAATACATATTTGACATATTTTGTGGAGCTTATGTCAAATTATGTAACTCTAATAGCTAAATCCATTGATAGATAGAATATTTGAAACCGGCGTAAGTGTAGGTAATTAAATATTAGGTAATATCTTTGCTTTCTCACAAACTGGTCGAAACCCTTCCAAGTTTATATTTGTATTCTTTGATAGAGAACAGTGCTTTCTAGGGCTACAATAATACATTAAACATATGTCAGATTTACTGTGAAAGAAGGTATGGATGTTCACAGAAATAATACTTCTATCTCTCACATGAGGCAAACACAATTTTTATGCTGTTACATTAACCTATGTGTTAATTAAGTTTCCAATGTTTCAAAAATATATTTTTTCTAACTATGTGTGTGGGGCAAGTCGTTTGAAAAACCGGAAAGGTTCGAAGCTTTCAAAATCGGCGATCATGTATGAAAAGAGTAAAAACATGCAGAGGAAGCGCATGCAATCTGTAAGGATAGAAGCAAGTGGTGTTTTGTTGTATCTACCTACCCCGACGGGACAAGGCGTGAGCATATGTATGTATGTGTTGGTATATATCTGAAAATGTGAACATTGTTTCTGAAATCGTTCTTCGTTAAGTATGAATACCTACCTGTCGATATTCTTTACAAATCCTAACGCCATATTCACAAACACATAGATTAAGCATTGTAGCGCAAATATTATTCATCCAGAAAATCACAGAATACGGGACAAAGTATTCACCTCATAGATAATCCAAACATACGCTTAACTAAACATACATACATACATACATACATACAATGTATGGATATTCAACCGTCTGTGTGGATATTCAACCCTTTAGGGTAGGAATTTCTCAAAAAATATTTTTATGGTGCATCCGGTGCTGTAAAGCCAAGGAACAAACATGTCAAATATTATCTTGTTGTGCCCAGTTTTGCTGTACGTTGTCTGTCAGTCAGTCAGTGACGGAAGAGTTGTATATAGACAGATATTAATTTATTACTTTAAATATTTTAGGCAACAATTAAGCCAGATTCAGCCAGGCTCAGATCAGTGAGGCAAAGAATTTTCATCAGTTCTGGAAGGCAACCAATAAACTAAATGTTAGACCGAGGCTGCCAGGGAATGTAGCTCGCCGAAAGATATAGCCAATATGTTTTCTCTAAAGTGCTCGCGTTGTTCTACTCATTATGCATCATTCACTCGTATTTATCTACTGAGATGCTTCGAACAACCGTAGTGCCTATCGTTAAAAATAAGACTGGCGATATATCAGACAAGGCGACCCATATGTCTATAGTTAGACATATGGGTCTCCTTGGCAACTGTCATGGCCAAGGTGTTGGACGGTCTGCTCGATAAACTGCTAGACAATTGGCTTTGCTGCACTTGGCAAAGCTACATGACGCACAGTTCTGTTTCCGGCTCGGACTTTCTACAGAGAGCGCCATATTGTATTTGAAGCAGACCGTCCAATACTACAAGGATAAAAATACTCCTGTGTACGCCTGCTTCCTTGATCTTTCCAAGGCATTCGATCTTGTGTCGTATGGTGGCTCAGGGGAGAGGGAGTACCACAGGAGATAGTGGAACTGTTGTGGTACTAGTACTCGCATCAACTGAATCAAATTCGATGGAGTGAAGCTCTCTCTGATCAGTACAGGTTGGAGTGTGGGGTTAGACTGGGTGGTCTAACTACACCGAAACTCTTCAATCGGTACATAAATGAGCTAATTGTTAAGCTCAGCAACATGCCCATCGGATGCAAAATAGATAGTGTTAGCATAAATAATCTCAATTATGCAGATGACATGGTGTTGCTGGCCCCAACGGCTGGCTCAATCAGAGAGATGCTCATAGTTTGTGAGAGGTATGCGGCGGCCCATGGACTGCGATATCATGACACTAAAAGTGAACTTCTGGTCCTTGAGGTTCCCGGCAAAAGGGTAACGTATAATCTAGTGCTAAAGCTTAATGATAACCAGCTCAAAAGAGTTACTCAATTTAAGTACTTGGGGTACTGGCTTACTGAGAACCTCAAGGATCAGGAGGATATTGAACGTGAGCGCAGGGCTTTAGCAGCCAGATGTAATATGTTAGCCCACAGATTTGCTCGTTATAGGAACGAAGTTGAAATTACGTTATTTAAGGCATATTGCCAATCGTTCTACATGGACGGTCTGTGGGTCAACTATACGCCGAAGACTCTGAACGCCCTGCAAGTTCAATATAATAATGGCTTTAGGTGTTGTTGGGGCTGCCTAAGTTCTGCAGTGCATCGGGAATGTTTTTGTAGCGACTACCTAATGACTTTTATGCTATAATGCGACAAAAGGCGGCATTCTTGCTAAACAGAATTCGGGACAGCCATAACAGCATCTTAAAGGCATTAGGTGAAAAACCTGGCTCATCTATGCTTGGGCACTTTGTCGGACTGCTCGTGCGGCAGAATTAATATTCTTCTGTACGGGTGGCCCGGCGCGGTGGCTAAGTGTGTCTATGTTTTAAATGTTTGTTTTATTTCTTTTTCTTTTTTGTGTTACTGTGTTACTGACCTGTTATTACTAAGTTTTACTAACAAATGGACCACTGTACTCTAATGAATAAAGATATTTAATTTAATTTAACCCACGCCAGCACTTCCCGTTGGGTTCGCGGCAAAGAATGCTTACCGCGATTCTCGGCTCCGGTGCTATGAGACTTGTATCACAATCATATAAGTTGATGGCAAAGAGTTTTGACACTCGTGAAGTCCTTAGTCCCTGCCTAGACCTTGAGCAACAACCCAGTTTGCAATAGGCTAGCCTCCGCAACTCTTACAGGAATATGATCAGTCACCGTATTTCTGGTTTCCGTGATATTGAAGCAGCATCAACTGTGAATCATTTGAAATATCTCAAATCACAAACTTGATTTTATCAAGCAATTATCGGTTGCGCATCGATGAGCTTCAATTTAATTTCTGAACACTTTTCTATTATTAAGATACCTCCCATTTTTTATTCCTTTTTCCTTATTAAAAATTAACTTTCTATAAATTTTAACACGCGTCATTTATTTTAAATCGATTTACCTGTAGCATCGAGATTTGATAATTTCTTTTAGATATAATGACAGAACGATAGTCATAAGTATTTCTTTATCGTTACAACTGGCTTAGTTTTTAAACTTGATTGTAAAATCTTCTACGATCTAACTGTTTGTTTGTAAGAAGTTTCAAAAGATGAGACATTATTAGGTTCTGTCTAGATTTTTAAATTAAACAATTTCACGATTGCACGCGTAAAAAATCTGATTCATATGCAAGTCCCAAAAATCTGAATACAAGACTTTATTACATAACTTAATCAGTGACTTTTGACTTTTAAAGACAAATGCTATTTACTTCAATCCTACATTTGTTCCAGTGAATTGTACCATCAAATCCTGGTCACGAGCTCTCTGGGTATACTTGGTAGGTAGTTAGTTTTTAAAAAGACATCGAACCTAGGTGAAAACATAAAACATCTTATTACTTTTATGACTTATTTGACACAAAAGAACAAGCGACAAATTATTGGAAAATTAAGCTTTCATAATTTAATAATAATTTAATATTTTTTTAATAATTTATTCACTTCACTTTTTGGCTAACAATTTTGACACAAACAGATATAAACAATTTTAGGGTTCATAGCTAGTATAATGTATCATTGACATCTGTACTAATGAGAAACATTGTATCACAGATGCCAGCGCCTTCCATTGATTTGAACAAAATATGTTGATAGTGTAGTTAGGAACGACAGATTTAAAAATAAATATAATTAAAAAAATGAAAATTGTAAAATGAAAGCATGCTAGAGTATCATATTTTTCTTAATGTAAATGTGTGCGTATGACTTAAGACTTCGAACTGTAAGAAGACAAGAAATTAATGAGCCCTGATTGAATTGTAATTTAGGTATTGGAGCTTGTTTATTTAAGCTTTTTTATCTTTTATACCTGTGTATAAGATACAGCCGGTTCACACATACCAGTATACCTGTGTAAAACTATGAGCATCACTATAGATTTTTGAGATTTTATTCGAGCGTAAATTTCACGTTTAAATGTCCGGCACATTCGATATGTTTGCTATCAATAAATGTCGGCTAAAACAAATAGTAGTTTTCTCTGTCCAGTTTTTGTGTTTTATATTCGAGTTGAAATTCTGGTAGTGTTACTGAATTCTTATTATAGTTTTTCTATCAGTAAAGTGCAATTTGAAGGCTGTTCGAAGAATTTGAATCTGTTGATAATATAATTTTATAACAACGACTTTGTTATTTATTTTCGTTATTCACTACGCTTAACGTAGCACCACCCACATGTGGCTTCAAGGGTAAAATAAAATTTTGTTGTGGTATATTTCGCCCAAATATCATCGAAAATTTGTGTGAGAGGTGGTCTTGTAACCTCGGTAACAAGGGAAATGGAAGATATCGTGGTATTCAATTCTTTTTTTTATAGTAGGTAATAGGTGGCAAACGAGCAGAGATGGTTCACCTGATGGTAAGCAATTACCGCTGCCCATGGACACATGCAACACCACAGGAGTCACAAGTGCGTTGCCGCCTCTTGAGGTTGGCAAAAAGTTTAGGACGAGGAGTGGGATGAGGGAGAAGGAATAGGGGATAGGGCATCCGGCACTCTCGCTCACCGAACGAAACGCAACAGTTTAAGTACTGTACTTACATGTGCTATGGGCAATGGTCACCAGGTCGAGCCGGCCCATTCATGCTGAGTCAGTGTACGAGCCACGTACAACGTAGCGTACATTGGCCTAATTATTCCTTTTGTAATGTCAGCAATTTACTTTTTTCATTATTATAGTTAATCATATTAGAATTCAGTTCGCGTTCACGTCTTAGCATCAACTGACGTACCGCGTCTCACCTATCATTTCGCGTTCGATAATCATTGTAATCGCGTATCATTATCATATCATCTTTTATCTTATTTTTCTATCAATATAGTCAGTAAAATTTATTTCTGAGTTTTACTGATTATACCTTACTACCCCGGGTGTACGGACCGTACATCCTTTTGTTTAAATTTAATTGTTTAATACTCTGACTATATTGACCTCGCGAGTGGTTCAGTGAACTGTGTTGTGACTTTATCATATTTAGCAATCACGGCTCTGTGACATTTGTGAGAACTCATTAGCAAGTGGAACTATCATATTAGTGTGTGCAAGCAGTTCACCTATCAGCAAGGCATCAACAGATATCATATAACGGAGGCAGAAGCTGCTCGAGATCGTCACTAAGTATCAAGATATCAAGTAAGATCTTTCCATATTAGCGCCTATACTTATATCATTAATCAACATGTCTAGCATGGAAGATTTACTATCGACTCAAGAGCAAATTTTTACTGCGATTGAACGATTATATTCGAATTTTAAGAAAGACGGTTCGGATAGGAAAACTCCAGACTATAAGAAGCGTAGACTAGATACTTTAGACAGCTACTGGAGTGAATTTCAGTCTAATCAGAGGAATCTGAGCGTATATAGCCGCTTGACCGCTAGCGCCAATTCGCCGAATTCACTTGACCGCTCACGTTTTAAACAAAATGTCGCGCCGTCGCTCGCCAGATGGGCGCACTAACATAAACATTTATTGTTTATAAGTCGGTAACATGAGTAAGTTGAAGTGATGTTTTTCTTCAACCTTATAAATGACTCTTTCAAGTCGTATGAATTCTTTGTTGATATTTACTTTCTAATTTATTATACTTAGCAGCGAACATTGACTATCGTTGAAAAAAACACTTTGTGTATTTTAAACAGGATTATTTTAAAAAGTAAATCGATGACATACATATTTTATGAGTTTTAACTGTAGAGGGATTCTATCTACACCGAATTAAATAAAAAAAACATGTATCATAGTATAAAAATATTTAATTACACGCATACGATAAGCACGTAATCACGGAGCGCGCGAAACAAAGAGTGGCACATGAGTGGCATTTGACATTATTTTTTCGTTCCGGGTTAACGATTTTAAGACTCGCTTCGTATTTTTACCATGAAGAAATGTTCAATAATTTGAATAGAACAGAGAAAAATAATTTAAAACATTACGTAATAGAAAGAAACAGTAAATTCAGACCGAGAATAGCGCTGTAACGAAGAAGGGAAAATAGTCACTTGTGCGCGGTCTACGGCATTTCGAAAAAGGGAGAATAGTCACTTGTGCGCGGTCAAGCGGATAGTACTAGTACTCATCCATACTTTACTAACAACCAATTTGAGTATACTAGAAATCGGTACAATAGTATCAGGGCTGCTATACAAAATTACGAAGTATCTACCAAGCCAAGGGATGAAACGGTTCCTCCCTCTCCACTCGTTCGATCAGCTACTCCGATGGCAGTTTCAGACCCTTCTGTATCAGAATTTACCAGTCAAAGCCGCGGTAGCGACAGCAAAACCGACGAGATGTTCAATTCAAGACAATTTCAAGGCGTTTGAGCATACGATTTCAAATATCAATTTAGATTCTATATCGGAAAAATGGGAATTTGATTACGTGTTACGCACTATCCAGACTCGTTGGACGACCATCGACTCTCTACATTGGGAGTTAGATAGCGCGTTAGGCCAGAGAAATCCCAAGTACGAATCTCATTTCTTTCTCGCGGAGAAACGGTTTAACGATATGATCAAATCCATAAATAAGAAATTATGGTCTGTTTCTCATATGGAGAAATCTACTCCAAAGATTGATATCCCTACTTTCTCTGGCAACTATCATCAATGGTCCAGCTTCAAAGATCTGTTCACTAAGACTATTCATGCGAATCCAGCGCTCAGAAGATGAAATTTTTGAAAGCAAAAGTGAGAGGTGAAGCAGAAAGACTCATCCAACACTTGCCTATTTCTTCTGACAATTACTCTATTTGTTGGGATTTACTTAATAATAGGTACAATAACAAACGGCTTATTATGAGTTCCCACTTTGATCAAATGCTCAATGTCCCTACGATTCAGATTAGGTCAATATCACATATCAAGAGGCTTCACGATGTAACTCGCAAAAGTCTCAATGCTATCAAAAACCTCGGCGTAAGCGTGGAGTCCTGGGATCCATCATTCATCTTCTTAGCCAAAAATTGGATTTTGGAACACTCAGTGAATACCTAAGTTCGCTTAAAGACCCTAAGGAGGTGCCTATCTTAGAGGACTTCTTATCATTTTTTGAGAAAACCTTTACGACCAAGGAAACTTCAAAAAGAAAGCATGAGCCCAAATCAAAACAAAATCATAATTATCATAAAAGTAACAATTTCAACACCAAAACATCGTCGACCGGACGCAATGTTACGCAATTATCAAGCGACAAAAACGTAAATGTAACGAAATTCTACAAATGCGCGCTCTGCAAAACTAATAATCACGCCATTTTCCAATGCACTAAGTTTCGTCAAATGAATTCGTCGGCAAAACTTAGGACGACAGAGAAACTAAAGTTATGCGAAAACTGTCTTTATTGTCATAATGGCAATGAGTGCATTTCAGAAAAACGCTGTCGTGAGTGACCGGCCTCATAATACTTTATTGCACGATTCATTTACACAACTTGACAACGAGGACGGGCCGTCAACGTCTAACAATAGTATCATCAGCAGTCCTAAACAGGGCCAAAGACCGGCAGCCCGGAGTTCGCACGTGTCAATGCAATCGAAAGTACCAGAAATCCTTTTAGCAACAGCGATAATCAGGGTTGAAACCTGGGATGGCTCCTACCTTAACTTACGCGCACTTATCGATCAAGGATCCTAGACTTCTCTTATCACTGAAAATGCGGCTCAACGGTTGGGGTTACCGCGTCATAGATGTCAGGGAGTTATTACAGGCGTAGGTGCGAAGCAAACGAACTGTAAAGGAGCTATCAATATCAAATGCGTATCGATGAACCGAAACTTTGAGTTTCAAACTGACATCCTTATCATGCAAAATCTTGTGAAAAATCTACCTAGCTATTCGTTCCCTATATCGGATTGATCTTACTTACGGCCATTTTCAATATTCGAACTATAGATAGATCTGCAGATCTCAGAATCGTGTTTGACATATTTTGTATGGAGCTTATGTCAAAATCTGTCAAAAACGAATCCAAAATCCACAGATCCATCCATATTTCGAATATTGAATCCCGTAGTTAGATAACGTATCTCTGGCTGATCTCGAGTTTAACATAAGTCGCCCAGTTGAAATTCTATTTGGAGCCGATGTTTATTCTTTAATATTATTATAAGGGATATCCAGAGGCGAACAAAGTAATTCACCTATTGCCCAGAACACTCGGTTAGGATGGATTTTATGTGGGTGTGCAAAGACTTTGCAATGTAACGTCACCTTGAACAATATAGACGAAATTCAAAGATTTTGGGACGTCGAGGATATCGCGGAGGAGTCTCATTTATCAGTCGAAGATCAGGAGTGCATACAGTTCTTCAAGGACACCACTGTACGTCAGGCGGATGGTCGCTATGAGGTTCGGCTTCCTCTAAAACCAGAATTTGAGAACAATTTAGATACATCTAAAAATAATGCAGTTGCGCAATTTAAATCATTAGAAAGAAAGTTTTCGAAAAATCAACAGTTGGAAGAAAGTTATAAATCATTTATCAAAGAATATCAATCTATGGGACACATGACGCCCGCTCCTAGCACAGGGATTATCAAACCATCCTTTTATTTTACTCATCATGGGATAGAACGCGCGAAATCCACTACTACTAAGTTTAGGGTGCTATTTAATGGATCCGCAAAAACTTCGTCGGGATTCAGTTTAAACGACGTCATGAAATGTGGCCCAAATTTACAACAAGATTTACAGTCACTTATTATCAAATGGCGGCAGTATAAATTTGCATTCACTGCGGATATAGAGAAGATGTTCCGTCAGATATGGATTAATTATCATGACCAAAAAATCGTCTGGCGAGATTCTGAGCAAGATCCTATCAAAGATTGGGAGCTAACTATGGTGACCTAGGGCACAAGAGCAGCACCTTTCTTAGCTATGATGACTTTACGGCAGTTAGCATTAGACGAAAAAGCCAACTATTAGAGTAGCACAACAACCGATGTCCTTGAAAACTCTTTCTTTGTCGACAATTTAGTCCATGGAACTCACCTTGCTAGTTCAGCGAAACAACTGCGGGACGATCTTATCAAATTATTAAAATCCGGTGGGTTTAATCTTAGAAAATGGAGATCTAACATTCCCGAGCTATCAGATACAAATCAAGACTTCAATTTCCAGAAATTAGAGTCCTGTAAAACACTAGGTCTTAGCTGGAATCACCGGCAAGATCTGTTTACCTTTAATTCAACCATAGAACCATCTACTGAGCAGGAAACAAAACGTTCGCTTTTATCTAATATTTCCAAGCTATTTGATCCCCTCGGTTGGCTTACACCAGTATCAACAAAGCTACAAAACATTTTCCAAAAGGTGTGGCTATCCGGTATCCATTGGGATGACCCCCTACCGAACGATATTCAGTCTGAAAGGATTGTTATCCAAACCGATATCATAAATATAAACAAAATACAAGTGCCTAGGTGGATATCAACTTGCGAACGTGACGGATTAGAATTATGCGGATTTTGCGATTCGTCGACAAAGGCGTACAGTTGCATTATATATTGTAAAGTGAAACGCAATAATCAAACTATTATCACACCGTTAATCGGAAAAGCGCGACTTGTACCGAAAAACAAAAATATCAGTCTTCCACGGTTAGAGTTGTGTGCAGCTCTCCTTCTAGCAAAAACCATGCTCAAAGTACAGAAGTGCTTGAGTGAATATGATATCAAGGTTTATGGGTGGTCAGACTCAATGATCGTTCTAGGTTGGCTGAATGGCGACTTAACCAGATGGAAGGCATTTGTCTCAAATAGAGTTCGAAATATCACTAACATAATACCATCAACATGTTGGCGTTATGTTAAGTCAGAAGATAACCCAGCGGACTGCGCTAGTCGGGGGCTAACCGCTTCTCAATTAATCAATCATGATCTATAGTGGCAAGGACCTTTCTGGCTATCAAACTTTGACAAACAATGTAAACAGCAGAATTTTACTACTGATGTAGAATTGAAAATAGTTCACCAAGTTAATGTTGTCACCGAGCCTGACCTTGACAACAACATCGTTATGCAATTACTAAATAAATACAGCAGTATTCAGCACTATCAGCAAAACCATTTGAGTCATTGCATGGATGTTTAGATTAGTTAGAAAACAGGACAAACCACCAACTTATCTAACAATATCAGAGTTAGATAGAGCTGAGAACCTTATCGTCAAGCAAGTCCAGCAGATTGATTTTGTACAGGAAATCAAAAGTATTAAGGAGAAAGGTCACGTACCAAATAAGAGCAAAATATCACAATTGTCTCCTTACATAGATGAAAACGGAATCCTACGTGTTCAAGGTCGATTAAAAAACTCAACCTTACCTTTCGATATGAAACATCCTATCATCATATTAGGCTCTTATCAATTAGCACAATTACTCATAAATCAAGCGCATAATGCAACTTATCACGGTGAAGCCCGCCTCACTTCGGCTTTATTGAGAAAAAAGTATTGGCTCGTAGGAGGAAATAAGATCATAAAGAAATATCTTCGAGGATGTGTCACTTGTAGGCGTCACGATCCTGTCAAGCATCAGCAAATCATGGGTGATTTACCAGCAGCTCGTACAGTTCCTACTAGACCGTTTTATCACGTCGGCGTTGATTACACAGTATACTATGAGGTCAAATCTAATAAAGGTCGTGGCATAAAATCTTCGAAAGGTTACATAGCAGTGTTCGTGTGTATGGTGACCAAAGCCGTGCATCTCGAATTAGTGTCCGACCTGAGTTGATCTGCATTCTTAGCCGCGTTGCTTCGAATGGCATCCCGTCGGGGAGCTCCCTGTCACATTTATAGTGACAATGGGACTAACTTCGTAGGCGCAAACTAAATTCTCAACAGGGAATATTTTGATCTCCGAGCCACTTTAGACGAAAACTTCTTTTCATCAATCACCGATATGAAGATCCTGTGGCACTTCAACGCCCCTGGATGGCCAAGTGCTGGTGGTCTTTGGGAAGCTGCGGTGAAAATCCTTATATACCACTTGAAAGGGTCATCGGTGACCAGAAATTGACATTTGATGAATACATCACACTACTGGCTCAGTTAGAAGCTTGCTTGAACTCGAGACCTCTGTGTCAGCTAACTGAAGACCCGGACGACCTGGACTTTCTTACTCCAGCTCATTTCCTAGCTAGCGGTCCAACGAACACTATCATAGAAACTGAGCGAGACCAACGAACACGTTGGCAGCTCACACAGAAGATCTTCGGAGATGTTTGGAAGAAATGGCAATCAGAATATCTAAGCCAACTATCAGCTCGCAGCAAATGGCGTTCTCCCAAGGAAAATTTAAGCATCGACGATATCGTCATTATTCATGACGCAAATCTACCTCCAGGGATATGGGCCCTGGGTAGAATAATTACGTTACATCCAGGCAATGACGACTTCGTACGCGTTGTCAGCTTAAAAACGAAAACGGTATCATCAAAAGACCTATCACAAAAATATCCAAGCTACCCGTTCGAGAAAGTGAGACTGTCAGTCAAGACACTAAGTTTTAACAGAAACAGGAAAATATCACCGCTTCGGCGACTGTCAGAAACTCAATGAGACCATGTTTATATAATTTTATATACACATTTTTATTGCTGTTTTGTGTCATATTAACACCCGTATATGGCTCCTATCAAATATCAAGTTTTAAACATAGCAAAGGTTTCTACTTAGATCGCCTCACCAACGTGCGTCTTGAACGAGATCAGTGGAAATTAGTAATCTACTATGACATGTCTCCCTATTGGCAAAGTTCAGAACTTCTTGGAAAATATATAAATCACTTGGATAGTATTTGTCACAACAAAACAAAGAATACTATAGCGCAATGTGATGTCATCCTACTCCAATTACATCACGGACTTAATGAACTCGAGCATTACAACAATATTTTGATAGGTAAACAATACACTCGGCACGAGCGACACACGCGCGGCCTTAGTTGATAAGCTTAGGTGTCGGGTTTGTTGCAAACAAATTGTTCGGCGTACTCGATCAAGAATTCGCAGAACAGTACGAACGAGACATCGAGACTATTAGAAATAATCAGAAACATCTTGCCGTACTATGGAGAAACCAGACCTCGGTGGTAGAGGGTGAGTTTAATTTGATAAAGAGAGTCGAACCTTCTATCAACAAACAAAGTAAATTGTTCAACCAACACTTGAACAACCTTGAAAAATCGCTGAACAGGCAAAAGGAGACTGTAGAAGCTACATCAACCACTTGCGATTTCACGTTTGTAAGGTTAATTTATGAGAATAGTGTAATAATTCATGTCTATGTATACCTTTAAACATTATTTTAACAATTAGTAATTAGTGATACGAATTACGATTTCATATCGATATTATCGTTATACCGATTTAGAATTATATTCTGGCAACACTACTTTCAAATGTCATGTGTAACGGTTGTGATTTTGACGCATTATACTGTGACAGCTTGAACCGAGAGGTCGTTTTATTTTCAAACAATCCATCTAAATCCAAGTAATCATTGGCAATTATTCGAGATAGAGAGCTGATTCTTTATCTCAGAAGTGGGATGTATCAAATTCGCCCACGATTTTGAAGAAATAACTACGTAATTTTCGACGACAAGGAAAATTGTAACCACGTGTTTTCGACAAAAAATTTATTCTACGGAACACAAACTTCTACGCTATGGTTGCAACTAGCGACGAGGAAAATGAAGGCAGGAGTCGCAGTCGTGTGCGACCCTCCCGTCAGAGGCGCGACAAGAAAAAACGAAAGCGTGATGGGAGCAGGAGCAAATCGAGCAGGCGCAGGTAGCGAACATCATCAATCTCAGTGGAGTCTCGGAGAAGCCACCGTCGTTCTCGTGCGAAGCGCAAGCATCGTCGGGGAAGGAGCCGTAGCTGTGAACGCGGATCGAACGGCAGCACGGAGAGGTGTAGCAGTAGAAAACGTAGCAGGCGGCGTGACGGAGCGAAGTCGGTAGCCAGCAGCGATCGTTATACACCGCCAGGGCGCGTGAGTACACCTAGCATTTTTAACAGTGACACACAGGCATTTTTGTCGTCTTTAGTAGAAGCTATTTCGAATAACCGGCCTCAGGGCAATAAATTTCCTATGCTAGGGAATGTGATACCCGAGTTTGACCCCATGGTTAAGGGGCAAACCATTCACATGTGGATAAATAAAGTTGATGAGTGCGCGAAGCTTTATGGTTGGGGTGACGATCAGATAATCCACTATGCGTTACCTAAATTGTCGGGCGTCGCAAAAACATGGTACCAAGCTCTCCCAATCATGTCGTTCTCGTGGCACGAGTGGAAAATTAAGTTGCAGGAATCATTTCCGAGTAGTGACGATTATGCTGAATTGCTTACCGAAATGCTGTCCAAACGTGTAAAATATAACGATTCCCTGGAACATTATTACTATGAAAAGATTAATTTGCTTAATCGTTGTGAAATACAAGGTAAGCGTGCTGTTGATTGTTTGTTATATGGGGTAGACGAGCGGTCCCTGAGATTAGGTGCTAAAGCAGCGAATTGTCAGGAACCCGAGCAAGTTTTAAAGTATTTTCAATCGATTAAGCAACAGGCTCGTGAACCAGACAAATTGAGAGTAAATTATGACAAACGTAACAGCTCAGTGCCGTTACCCACTAATAGTTCGAAGCAGACTCCAAGTACTAATGAAATAAAGGGCTCAAAATTTCGGAATAACGGACCACTCGTGTGCTTTAACTGCAACGAACCCGGACATCTTAGTTTTAAGTGTACAAAACAGATATTGAAGTGTAACATTTGTGGTAGGTTAGGTCATATACCCCCCCGTGGGATCTCCACCTTGTCGTGGTGGGGGGGCTCAGTAACCGTGGATTGCTCACCCGCGGTGAAGCTAAGAGGGATCCAGGAGGGGACGCTCCGCGTGGGCTTGGAGGGGCCTGCGCAGGATGCGTCCAACGGTGCGGGTGCGGGGGACAGTTCTGTCTGTCCTTCGCAGTCGGGTGCGATCGCGGGAGGAGAGGCGTGTCGGTGTTGCGTTGCCGCGCGCCCTATCTCCCGCGACCAAATGGGGGCGCACCATTCGATGCGTCGCGGTGGGGCCGAAGAGGAAGAGGAGATGCGGTGTTGCGTTGCCGTCCTCCCTATCCTCTGCGGCCGCTGGGCGTTTTGGCGGCGGAGTCCAACACCTTAATCCGTCGCCAAGGGGGTTTTGTTCGGGGCCCGCCTGACCATCTGGCGGGTCAATACCCGTCGGAGGGTGGCGACGAGTGCTTTGGTGATGCCCCACCCTTCGACACACGGGTACATGGCGGAAGTCGAGGTGGTTTTTAGTGGAAACACCACATACTCCGGCTCTTATTTCCCCCAAGAGTCGGAGATCCGAAGGGATTTTCCACCTCGTAAAAAAAAAAAAAAGGTTAGGTCATATAACTGTTAATTGTCCTAGATTACCAGGTGATGCGGGTTGTAACAAGACCGATAAATCGAAAGACAAGAATGTCATGCGTGTTGAAACCAATGAATCGAGTGATTCAAAATATTTATTGAGTTTTAAATTAAACGGTGAGGCTATTCAGGGCTATATTGATTTAGGTAGTCAGTGCACTCTAATAAGGTATAGCGAAGCTATAAATAGAGGCATCAGTTGGACAGATAACCAGTTGCCTACCATGAGAGGTATTGGAAATAATACAGTAGTACCGATCGGTGTCACTCAGGTTAAAATCGAAATACAAAATATCGAAGAAGAACTTCTTGCATACATTGTAGATGACAGTGTTATTAAATATCCGGTGTTGATTGGTCATAGTTTCACTGAAAAACCGGGAATAGTTATTATGAAGACTTCTGATTCCTTGGTCTTTGCTCGTGACAATTCTATTAAAATACAGTTAAGAATTAACGACGACGTGAATGTACCCCCTAAGGAAATGTTTCCATTGTTAGTTACTACGAGTAACAGTTACTCAGGCGCGGTAAATGTCAACGGTTCCTTACGTGGCGATCCACAAAATTTGTTTTATCTAATGCCAGGCGAATATGAAATAGAAAATGGCAGAGGTGTTGTTTTGGTGCAAAATTTCAGTAATAGATCGATATTATTGAGACGAAATTCACTTATTATGCGCGCTATTATCACCAAAGACTCAATCAGTGTAAATTTATTAGATTTTGACAATGCCGATACAGTTGCTGCTTTGAATTATGGCCAGCAACTAAGCAATAGCGATGTTAACAGATTGAAAACTTTACTTAAGAAATTCGAATCTTGTTTTTCGGATAATTTGAAGGATCTAGGGTTAACTAACGTAGTTCAAATGCAAATAGAGCTGAATGCCACACAACCCGTGGTTTATCGACCGTATAGGCTTTCATTTCCAGAAAGGGCTCAGGTTCAAACTATGGTCAATGAGATGATTGAGGCAGGCATAGTATGCGAGTCGAGTTCGTCGTATGCTAGTCCAGTATTACTGGTGAAAAAGAAAACCGGTGAGAGTAGGTTATGCGTTGATTATAGAGCCTTAAATAATAAAACTAAGAAAGAGCATTATCCGTTGCCCATAATTGATGATCAACTCGATAGATTGACTGGTAATACTGTATTTGTGAGCCTAGATCTTGCCTCTGGGTATTATCAGATACCCGTGGAGGTTAACTCACAGGATAAGACTGCGTTTGTTACACCAGATGGGCAGTTCCAGTTTAAGAGAATGCCCTTTGGACTTGAAAACGCACCATCTGTCTTTCAAAGGGCAATGAATAAAGTATTAGCTAAGGTGACCTATACTATTGTTTATATGGATGATGTGTTGATTCCGGCACAATCTGTCGATGAGGGATTGATTCGTTTAGAGGAGGTACTTCAACTTATACAGGAGGCTGGACTCACACTAAAACTCAAAAAGTGTAACTTATTTTATACTGAGCTTGACTTTTTAGGATTCCACGTAAGTGGTAACGGTATCCGCCCCGGTACACGAAAGACTGTAGCCATACGAGACTTTCCGACACCGCAGAACGTACACGATGTAAGGCGATTTCTCGGTTTAGCTAGCTTTTTTCGTAGGTTTGTGAAGGGTTTCGCTTTGATAGCTCGACCATTAACGGATCTATTGCGTACAAAATTCAATTGGAAATGGTCTAAAGAGGAAGAGGATGCTTTCAAGGATCTAAAGGAAAAATTAATTGAACGTCCTATTCTAGCTCTTTATGACCCCAAATTAGATACAGAATTGCACACAGACGCCTCTAAAGTTGGTATTGCAGGCATTCTTATGCAAAGAGGAACAGATGGCTTGATTAGACCGGTAGCATATTATAGTCGCAAGACTACGGTGGATGAGCAAAAGTTTCACTCGTTCGAGTTGGAGACCCTTGCGGTCGTTGCATCACTTAATCGTTTTCGAGTATATTTACTAGGATTGAGATTTAAAATAGTCACGGATTGTAATGCAATACGTACGACTCTTACAAAGAGAGACCTTATTCCCAGAATTTCCCGCTGGTGGGTTCAATTTCAGGAGTACGACTGCAAAATCGAGTATAGGCCAGGAACGCGTATGGCTCATGTAGATGCTCTCAGTCGTGGCCCTGTCGCGGGGTCTGCTGTAGAGGAAAGAGAGCATGTGCTCGATGTATTACATGTAGACATTCGTGATTGGATAGCGACGGTTCAGAGTGATGATAGTGAAGTTAAGCGCATAAAAGATATTTTAGAAGATGATGAGACCAAATTTATAGCAGACGTTCGCAAAAATTACTAATTAAAGGGAAATCATGTTTATAAAATATTAGATGAGGGATTACGGTGGGTAGTTCCGAGGGCTTGTAGGTGGCAGGTATTGCGCATGAACCACGACGATATAGGACATTTTGGCTATGAGAAAACACTGAATCGGTTAAAAGGGGCATTTTGGTTTCCAAAAATGCGTAAGTTTACCAGGAAGTACGTTGGTGCCTGTCTGGAATGCGCACATCATAAGGCTCCTGGTGGGCCTAGAGAAGGAATGCTCCATCCCATACCAAAGATAGAGAAACCATTTCATACACTACATGCTGACCATTTAGGCCCGTTCATTTGCTCGAAACGGGGAAATATGTATTTATTAGTAATTATAGATGCTTTTACTAAATTTATAAATATCCGTGCCGTCAAAGATACTAAATCGACAACAGCAATCAAGGTGTTTAATGAACATTTTAGTTATTTTGGCGTGCCGTCTCGTCTTATTACAGATCGTGGTTCTTGCTTCACGAGTACCAAATTTAAGGATTATATAGGCAAACTAAAAATTAAGCATATCCTAAATGCAGTAGCTACCCCGAGAGCGAATGGACAGGTCGAGCGGTTCAATCGCACCATACTTGATGCCTTGAGTACTAGTTGTCATGGTGAAAGGGATAATTTATGGGACGAACATATCGGAGAAATACAATTAGGTATTAATACCACCATTAATAAAACCACGGGGAAAAGCCCCTCAGAGCTGTTGTTTGGGTGCAAATTAATAAATGCCTCCGAAAATGTTTTGACTGATGTAATTACTGAAACATCCGACCGTCTTGATGATGATGATTTAATGCGATTAAGGTCGACTGCTAGTGAACGTATTGAAAAACAACAAGAATATAATAAAAGACAATTTGATAAGCATAGGAAACCTCGGACTAATTATAAAGTAGGCGATCTAATTAGAATCGAGAGAACTGTGATTGATAAAGATCACATAGGTAAATCAAAAAAACGTATCCCTAAGTTTCAGGGCCCTTATCGAATCCTCAAAATATTACCTAACGACATATTTCTCGTTGAAGACACCCCTTTAACGAAAAAAGGTAACAAACGGTACGAAAATGTAGTCGCGTTGGATAAAATACACCCGTGGACAAGTTTTAGTGGATACACTAGTGATGATAGCACTGAGGGTGAGATAGATCCCTGTACGGGCGCCGTGGAGGAGTGATTCTCCGGGCAGCCGCTCTTCTATTGTGATAGGTATACAACTGCTCATGATCAGTTGTGCGGATCGAGATAATTTGAAGTGACTGTTGCAATTGACTCACTGCCGTTCTTTGTGTGTGTCATTGTTGAAAATGTTAGTTAATTTGATTTGAGCAATCAGTGCAGACAACAACCAAGACATTGGTGTGCACAGATGATTGCAGGATAGAGACTAACCTTTTTTTTATGATGCGAGCACAGTTATGATGAAATGATTGAGAATGAGCACAGTCGCTCTCAGAGGTCAGTGCAGACAATGAATGGCATCACGTTAGTGAGGTCGCACCGATGACCGAGGAGAGTAACTGGGCAGGAATAGAGATAAGATTGTGATATATTATTACGAGAATTACGATACGATGTAATAAGAGTTCCGATTGAGATGTAACTGTAAATTGATAATGATTAGATATTGATTTAAGACAAAGTTATTGTATTCATATATATTTTATTTTATTGTGAATTGTGTTATATGATATAAGTGAGAGGACTCACTTAAGTGAGGATGGCCGAACTGTAAGGTTAATTTATGAGAATAGTGTAATAATTCATGTCTATGTATACCTTTAAACATTATTTTAACAATTAGAAATTAGTGATACGAATTACGATTTCATATCGATATTATCGTTATACCGATTTAGAATTATATTCTGGCAACACTACTTTCAAATGTCATGTGTAACGGTTGTGATTTTGACGCATTATACTGTGACAGCTTGAACCGAGAGGTCGTTTTATTTTCATACAATCCATCTAAATCCAAGTAATCATTGGCAATTATTCGAGATTGAGAGCTGATTCTTTACGTTATCATCGGTTATCGCCCAAGGTACTCTCGTAAACCTACAGAACATCCAAAATATGATCATTGACTCTTTAACTGATATTTACGCGGGTAAATTCAACTTCCATCTACTCACTCCTAAGCAGCTCCGAGACGAGATGAATATCATCACGAGTTTGTTATCAAGAGACGTGACATTGCCGTTGAATAACATGGAGAGCATATCACAGTTGTACCATCTTCTGACCTTGAAAGCTAGAGCTACAAACAAATTTATAATTTTCGAGATACTGATTCCTTTAGTGAGCAGGGACAAATTCGAGTTGTACAGACTTCTAGCAGTCCCACAACAAACGGAAAAGGCAATGACCAGCCTGGTACCAGTATCAGATTATGTAGCAATCAATATACAGCAGGATTCTTATATAGGGTTATCCGAGGAAGATGTACGAAATTGTATTTATATCGAAAACGATATACATTTGTGTCGTTTGAAACAGCCCATATACAAAATGAGTTCGCAAGAAACTTTATGTGTCAAAAATTATGATCATAATGGGTGCCACCACCACAGTAGCTTGTTTAGATTCCCGGAAGGAGTTAAATAGTAGAAACACCTACCTGTATTTCTGTTGCGGTCATTGCTCTATACGCATAATGTGCAGGAATCAAATTACCGTAGAGTTGTTACATAACTCTGGTATAATAACAATAAGCGAGGATTGCATTATCAAGAGCGATATTTATATTATTTACGCGCATCAAACTCCGTCAAATGTCGTACAAAAAGTGGCTGACGTAATGAAAATTGAGATTCCCCCTATCAATCATCTCCTGAATTTATCTGTACCAGCTTCTACTTTCGAGAATCAATCTATACCCTCTGATCATCAAAAATATTTTGAGAAAATCGACAATCAGATAAAACAACTACAAGCATGTACGGCGGATGGAGTGTTGACCGAACGGCTATCATACCACGACGTTCATCACTATGTCGTTATCTACGCGATGCTGCTGGCGGGAGCGGTCACGCTGGTGGTACTGCTGTGGTGTGGCAGGAGAACGCGGGAAGGTGCCGCGCACCCGCCGCGCCCGGAAGCACACGCAGCAGCACATACTACTACGGTGGTGTCGCGCCGCCCTGGAGAACAGGATATCGAATTCCAAACTACGAACTGCGAACTTTCTTCACTCAGATGCGTTAGTGAAAGTGCGATAAACCAGTGTAGTGTTCGTAGTGAGATTGATGGTAAATCGCGTAGTGCAAGTGGGATCAATAAGTGTAGCTCGCCTATAATTGTGCATAAGTAATTCTATCGTACTTCATAATGGACTAGCATCATCTATAATTTTAAGCAAAAATATTGTTCCATCACCTTTTAACTCACATCAGTCACATAATTATCATTGCATCAATCATGACATCCACATACCACTATCCCTCATTTTCTGGCCCGGGAGTACGTACGAGCCACGTACAACGTAGCGTACATTGGCCTAATTATTCCTTTTGTAATGTCAGCAATTTACTTCTTTCATTATTATAGTTAATCATATTTGAATTCAGTTCGCGTTCACGTCTTAGCATCAACTGACGTATTGCGTCTCACCTATCATTTCGCGTTCGATAATCATTGTAATCGCGTATCATTATCATATCATCTTTTATCTTATTTTTCTATCAATATAGTCAGTTAAATTTATTTCTGAGTTTTACTGATTATACCTTACTACCCCGGGTGTACGGACCGTACAGTCAGTAAGGCTCTGCTACCTGTTATTGAAATAACCATACAGTTTACGAGTACACACACCTCCTACAGTTACTGTGGATACATTAGTGTAGCGGTCATGGCATGACTTGCTGTTCGTAAAAGTTCGGCAAAGTTAAGCAACACTTACACGGCCCTCCACTTGGACACTTTGATGGGGACACTTAATGGGCCTGGCATTTAAATCAAAGCGCTATCGGGCTTCGGAGACACGTGAAGCCATCAGTCCCAGTTGTTGTCTCAGGTCAAAAAAGTTGGGCCACTTTAGAGGCTTTCAGGTGGTCTGAAAACTTCGACACCAGAGATGGCCACGCACTCACATGAGAAAGAAGAAGAAACAATTGAGTACCTAGTGAAGGGAACGTCCGCATGAAAGCCTCCCCCACAGCAATAAAAAGGTTTTAACAACTATGTGGAGTCTCGTACTATTTGTATATCATCGATTTTGTTAAGCCTGCAGCAGACGAACAGCAGTATAATTACTGCAATTGGCGCACACCCAATAAACTTTATAGTGTCAGTTCAGTTACCAGTATTTAAATAAGAATCACTAACTATTGAACACGGGTTTGGCACACCTCATTACACTGTTTTACTGTAGTACAGACGGCTACTCGTCAAGCCAGACACTTGGTCCTTTATACCGTTCTTTTCATCATCAGCCCTTAACAGTCCACTGCTGGACTAGGCCTCTCCTTTAAAAGGAGGAATTGGCCTACTATACCACGCTGGCCAAACGGGTTGGTATAGGGTTTGTATCAAATTTTCCGTACCGTTCTTATGGTGTAGGAAATAAGTATCAAAATCGTACTGCAACTGTTTACACGACTTGGCGCTGTGTGTACAAAACGTTTGAAAGACGGAAGTGACGTCACTAACCATGATCGTAACCGCGCGGTGTCTTTACCGGAAATCGTTTTGCACTAATGATGTTTGTGTTTATATTTGAACTTATGAATGAGTGTATTTTAGGTGCCATGTGACAATCTTTCATGTACAAGGTTATGCGTACATTCATATTGTATTGTATACTTTATGATTGTACGCTTAGTAGTTGCGATTCTTTTTTGTTTCCTTCTATCGACAACTCCCGCACTAGGAATAAATCCTGTGTCGCGGAGCACTTTGCAAGTTTACAAGCATACAACCAACGGACACAGTGAACTCAAAACAAAAATTGATCAGTAAAGAAAATATTGTTTTGTGTGGAGATTGAACCCACAAAACCCGGCGCAACGTCAAGCGGCGTGGCGACAATCCTTAAACCACTACGCCAAACGTGGAGCTAGATTCAGAAATACTATCACTTGTTGCTTCACTGTCCAACGTTGCTTGTCTGTCGAGGGTCCAGGGGTTTATGGAATGAGAGCGTTGAATGCTTGATCTATCCCGCGCCCCCCGGCCATAAGCAAAAAAGGAATAAGTACAGTTGAGGGTTAGCTGGTACAAGTCCGGCACATCCCTCTGGCGATCCCCGCGCAGTGGAAGTCCAAGAGGATTACTCCACTTAAAAAAAAGCGGTTTATGGAATACACAGAAGAATGATCTTTTCACTATTTTGACCAGTAAGCATTACAAACATTCTTGCAAAAGACACAATCAATATTATAGGTGAGTCATCATTCGGAGTCCGGTTAATAGTCTAACAAGATTTAACAGAACATTTGCTTTTCTAAAGAGCAACTGCCGCCTGACCTCTGCAACCGAAAAATGGGGCTTAGCTATACCCGAGGTTGTCTTTGATGTGCTTTAGAATAATCTGCCTCTCATTATCAGCTTCCTAGCGTTATCCCAGTTTCAACCTGGGGTCTGCCTAGTCTAACCGGATTTGGCTGAACATTAGCTTTTCACAGAGCGACTACCTGTCTGACCTCCGCAACCCGAAGGGATAGAAATATTCCATGGTTGAGACTAGTGTCAGTTTATTTAGACTAATTTAAGGAACTGACACCCTACAAGGACTGTCAAAGATCTTCATGACAGCCGGAACCGACGGCTTAACGTGCTCTCCGAGGCACGGGACAAACGATAATGAATAATTCAATACGCACATAAGTCCGAAAAGTCATTGGTGCGCGCCGTGGATTAGATCCCTCTGCACGGCAGTTTGTTGGTATCTCTACTAGTATTCTATATATATTTTATTAAAAGGTGTTTTGAAAGACAATAATTGTCTTTCAAAACACCTTTTTCTTCACCGTTTTCTTTTTTGCCAATAATGTATAATACATATACGTATAATACATATAGCTTATTAAATTTCGGCGGCTTCGCCTACGTAAATGCCACCTTAACCTCTCTCAGGAATTACACTCAATAATTAAAGACACGGTGAATATAAAAGTTCATAGTAATAAACTACCATTTTAGCTACTGAACCTACTTCTATATGCTACACCATAACTTTCAATCCTCTATGAGTAAACTGCTCTATAAGTTTGTCTTTCAAGGCAACCCCATCATTACTTGGTCTGAAGTTCGCATGTTAATAAAATTTGAATTTGTCCACATCTTTGTGCTATAGGTTACAGTTAGTAGAATTTATAGCTTAGATTCATCTTTTGTCTTCAGACGCAATTTAACGAGAACGAATTTGAATTTGTAGTGAACGCAATTTAGCGTACTGAACTCTTACACTTAATACTTACACTACTATTATAATCGTGAAAGTTTGTGAGGATAGATGAAGGTATGAATGTTTGTTACTCTTTCATGCAAACACTTCCGCACGGATTTTGAGGAAAATTTCCAATACCTAGCCTAAGCATTTGATCTACATTTTGTTCTGATAACCGACATTATAGTAAAAGTATTTTAATAATAGCATACTTCATGGCAATATGTTTGAATCCACTTTGCGTGGATATTGCCACCATTTTAAAATGTTATAAGTAAAATCGCATGGGTTCTGTCTAGATTTTAAAATTCAATACTTTCACGATTGCATGCGGAAAAAAATCTTATATGTCATATGGAAGTCCAAAAAGCCAAACACAAAAGGCTTCATTACATAACATAGTCATCAGCTTTCACCTTTTAAAGACAAATGCTATTTACTTCAATCCGACATTTGTTCCAGTGAATTATAGCATCAAATACTGGTCACGAGCTCTCTAGATATACTTGAAAGTCTATTAATGAATTTTATTCAGGTGAGCAGGACAAGGACAAGTCCGTTTCATACACCACTGGGTTATCGCCGCTTAATATTGGTATTTATTTCAAGTTTCTCCTTTTCAATTTGGATGCATATCACAAAATAATTTTATACTTGTTAGTCTTTTTGAAGTGAATGTATGGCTAAATCTGGTGTCAACATCTTTAGACCGCCCCAAGGCCTTTGACAATAGGGCCAAATTATTCTGGTGCTGTGACAAGAGCTACGACCGACAGCGTTACATGTATTTCGAAGCACAGTAGCGCTCCGATCTAAATGCCACATGTGGTCAACCATCCTATTGCTGACCTGTGCAAGCATTGCTTAAATATTGTTAACAACAAGCGAGGTCACGCTTTGAGCGCTACGTTGTTACTGAAACAGTTATTAGGTATTTATAACTGCAATAAATTATACTATACAAAGTTGACAATCCTATAAATACCAACCAATAACCTTACCTACTAAGAGACAAAATACTCCTCTGCATTGCCATCCCTCGTCCAATTAGAACGGACCTAAGTCTTAAGCTACTTAGCCTTGTCACAACTTGTCCAAGACACCATCTGACAATTCTGCGCCACAGATTATACAGAAATGCTAAACTTGCTCAAACATCTGCAACAAGGCTGAATGAAATGTTTCCTTAGCCCGCATGGACGGATTTATAATAAAATTATTTGGGTTTACGTATTATGACTTAAGGCGAGGATTTCCGAGCGCTCAAAGCTTTTGAGGCTCCCCTCTTCCCCAGTTCGCGAGTATAACTACGATAAATCGCGACGCGAGACGCGACGCCACTGCCGCCATATGTAGGTATAACACTTTCGCGCCACAGTATAGAAAATTGAAGCAATATATCCATTGAAATATAAACTTACTTACCGAGTATAAATAATTTGCAACGTTTCTGTTTTCAATAAACCTTTATGAAATTCGAAAGTAGTTTTACAAAATTGCTGTTGTTTATAGTGACAATAGTAATCAGTAGATAATTTTATGAACATTATGTTTGTTATAAATTATAAAAAAACTTATGATCGCTCGCAATGCGAAAGTATCGCTTGTTCGATATCAATCTTAGGGAAAAGGATTAGATTAATATAAATTAATTAATTCGTTGCTACTGTCAGTAAAACAACGGCATAGAACCAATAATACACATAAAGGGTAAGATACTCATAGCTACTTTTAATCACCAATGATTACATTTTGTTATATTTATTTTAACTATGCAATATCAAAAAAGTACCGGAAAAAGATCAATAATACACAAGATTTTTATTACAGGGAAATAGTTATAGCGATATACTCATGCAAACACACGTGCATGCATAATAAAGGAGATCACCCAGCTCCATACAAATTTAGGCTATTCTAAAAGTGCCGGCAATTGATATATATGTACTAAATATATGTCAATGGTGCCGGCCAACTAAAATAAACTTATAGAATATTACGAAATAAACACTTTTTATTACTACACTAAGGTTCTAAGTGCAGTCTGTGAGATCATATTCGAGCTCAAAAAATCTATTCTGTTCCTAAAATAAATCCTAAGTAATTACTGTTATTTTTTTGCCTAAAATAACGTGCATGTTGCAATTTAAATGGCATCAGGTAATGACAGGTAGTAAGCCAAGAGCGAAATATCTGATTGATAAGCATTACTGCCTCACAGAAAGAGACGGTGACGTTCCAAGCCATCACGCACCAGGCTATGGGCAGGGCAGGTAGCGAGGGTACGACTGTTAGACTACAGGCCCATGTCCAAAATGGATGGGTCATATGAACCACCAGGTGACGTATATAGGACGATATAACAGCATAAAATAATAAGATTCAGCACTATGCCGTCACTTGTAAGCTGTCCAACTGAGTGCTGGTGAGAATTCAAAAGTGCAGGTAGAGTGAGTACGCATTTCGGTCATATATTTTTGTACGGCATTATGACCTTCGATAGATCCATGATAAATAATAAGAAAGCGCGCAGTGCCGTAAAACAATGGTGCGCTACAAAGTCGGTAATTTTTTGGAAATTGTTGAAAACGCTGTAAACCATCATAGCGGTTGAGTGATATCACAAAGTACAAAACAAAACAATCCGTGAATGAAGTCTGGTCTGATGCACCCACTTTTATTTTGTTATATTCGATTTGACAGGTAGAAACTTTTACGTTTTAGTTGTATTTACTACTAAAACGTCAACAACATGAATGGCGGACGTACTGTTTGACGTAATGCGCTCGGATTGGTGTTCACTGTCACAAGAATAAAAACATTATTTTTTGGTTTGAGAATCCTAATAATTACATTAATCTTACCATTTTATAATAAATAATAAACTTTATTGACATCTTAAAATCATAATGGATCTATAGATACTACAATCAAACCGATTTATTCTTAGTGGACACAAGCCTATTGACTTAGAAGTTTGGTGTAATAGTTAAAATGTTTACAACAGTGTGTTCTATTAAAATAACACAATTTATTGATTGGCCGGCAAAATAAAAATTAGCCCAATTTGGGTGATCTCCTTTAGGCACTGCCATCGGCAAGTAGTAGTGAAAAAAAGTTAAAATTTTACATACATACATACGTACGAAATGATACTCCTACACCCACAATGCTTATATTCCGCCAACCAATAATAAACTCTAGTTTTCGTTATATTTGTCAGTCAAATTGATATACTTACCTACCGAACATTTGTAAGCTGTGACACCAGTGCATTCTTCCTCGGCGTGATAAATAATTACTATAATATTATTAGGTGTCCATTGTTCCGTGTTTGGTAATAGTGTGGAAATCAATGATATTATTGGTGGTAATAGTCAATATAATTATTGAATAGACGGAAATTCTTTTTTTTTGTTTTTGATCGCGCTAGTCTTAGGAACTAGCAGGCCAATTTCTAAGATTTATTTGCTTCTCTAGCCTATTTGTTGAGGAAGGTTATACCAAATAACATCACGCTACTACCCACGAGGGTGGGCAGTAACCATAAATACCACTAAGTAGGTAACTGCGGATATTTGTATTTATTTAGGTAGGTAGGTACCTATAAAATTCGCTTGTACCTCGTAGGTACCCAATACAACAATAATACTATAAATCATCCACATGTATAATGTGAACAAAACAAAACAAATCAATATTTTTCTAAAGTACTGTTACCTAACTATGCTGTTGTTATCAAGTCGTTATCTTGTCCAATAATTAAAACGATATTTTTAAAACATTACAAATATTTACAATACCTATTTACAAACTAAACCCAGATGTAATATATTTATCAATAAGTGATGATGACATTCGTAACTGACGATAAAATAATTCGTAATCCTGCGGTGCGCTCTGCAAACTAGCGATACGTCCTGTCTCCATTACATCCCGCTCGGGACTGAACGACGCCGGAGACAGCGCGTCGGCAGTAGGAAATTACGTATTTTCGGTATTATATTTTTGTATATATTAAAATTCATAATGTGATGGCCGAGAACCATCCGCTTTTACATGACTTTTCTTTTGGTATACTTTTGAAAATTCTAATCCCAATACAACTCAAATGAAATGGGAAAAGTTGTTTAAACAGACCTATATTCGCGATTATTTTCTATCGTATCAAATGACAGTAATCGTGTTTCGAATGGCCGAAAAATATAGATCTAATGCTGTAGAATAACATATATTTTTTTCCGAATTTAAATCTCTGTTATTTACATATAAAACGCGTTTGACCACGCTAGATAACACTGTATTTGGGAAATCCTCGCCTTAAACTTTGTAGAGTATGTTGTAAATTAAAAGTACGATTAGTCGTTTTATTTTATGCTTTTGAATGCGCTGTTTTAACATATAGGTATCAGAAAAAAGACGTATTTCTCATAGCGTGACTTAGCTGACTGTTTGTATTAGGTCAGCAAAGACAGCAACGCTTGTATAAGTCACTACTTGGATGGGTGAGTGCGGAGGGCACGTAAAGCTGTCGTTCCTGGTTCTTTTCTCAGGACTTGCATCTTTAGGTGATATAGGAGGCCTTAGGAAGGTCTGAAAACTCCGTAACAAGAGTTGGCCACACAAATGAAAAAGAAAAAAGAAATGAAATGTTATTAAATATATTATTCGTAGAAACTAAACGAGCGTATCATTTTTCTTCCTTTTCTATAAGTATGATGTCGGACATTGGTGTCGGAATTTATAGGCAACCTGAAGGGCTTGAGTGACCTAATGATAACTATCGTAAAACAGGAACCAATAGCGATGTAACAATCAAAAACATTTCGATTGTAATTTTTCTATTGTTTGTAGCCTCATGCCTGTATCCCCGAAGGGATTCGGAGAGGTGTAATATTACACTCACATTTGGTTTTGAATACCTATAAAGGTCCCACGTAATAGCACGTCATCACCAGACTCAGTGCTGATACTGGGAATTCAGATAAACTCAGTTACACTTTTTGCATGATCCGGGAATCGAACCCGGGACCTACAATCAGCAGACGCATACGCTATCCACTGGACCACGGAGGCAGTCATTTGATAAAAAGACACGCATTTCCATTACGCAACAGTAGCATAATATAAGAACACTTTCATTCGACGCTTTGGCAATTAACAGTCAGAAGTGTCTTAACTTTGCAATTCAGTAAGAACATCTGTAATTTACAGTGATATATTAATTAAATCGCATTGATAAATTATTGTTTCAGAAACACAAATTACTGAAGAACTTTTCTCCGGCCATTCGTCTTTTCGGTTTAAATAAATCAACATGTTTCAAAACAATGGAGGCGGACTTAATGAAGCTTTCAAATTACTTGATATTATTAATTTTTAAAGTTTGTAAAAATTTAAATAGTACTTCTTGTTTTACGTTATCTGATGTTGTAGCGGACTTATTTTTATATTTTCATATTATTTAAATTAAGGTATCGCTAGATAGGTCGTCTGGCGTGGTGGTTTAAAATTTACATCGCTTAGCACTGCGCCGAGAGATGAACTTATGCAGAAACAATGGTTGGGCGGCGCGCACCATGCATTGTTCAGATCGCTTAGCGAAAGACTAAATACTACTATTTGAGGCAAGAACGGCTAAATACCACAATTTGAGGCAAGAAGCGTGTGACTTTAAGACGGTGATAACCGTGTTTAAACTTACAACCCTAAAGCTCCTTACGGTAACTACTATGCCACAGCCCTACATTAAAACATAAACATAACTTCACGCCTTTTGTCCGCGAAGGAGTGTATTACACACCCACATTTCGCCAGTTTTATTTAGGTCCCAATGTAATAGGGGGCAAGCCTATTGCCATCTACCGGGCACATTATTAAGCGAGCGATAATTAACATTTATGATACACACATCATTCTGCGAATTGGACATTTTGCGAACTGGACATTCTGCGAACTGAACATTTTGAGAATTGGACATTCAGAGAACTGGACATTCTGCGAACTGGACATTCTGCGAATTGGACCATTTGCGACCGCTGGACATTTTGCGAATTGGACATTTTGCGCCTAAACGGTATACTTGAATCCCTCACTAATTAGTGTTGACAACGTTATGCTGAATACTGGACATTCTGCGAATTGGACATTTTGCGAACTGGACATTCTGCGAACTGGACATTCTGCGAATTGAACCATTTGCGACCGCTGGGCATTTTGCGAATTGGACATTTTGCGCCTAAACGACACATAATTAACTTCTAAAAGTCAGAGGTGTGTGCCCGGGGTACCTGGGGATCGAACCCGAGACCATCGTCACTACTGGGCTATTGCCGCTATTCCCCTATACATTATTGATATACGAAAATACATTCCAGTATGCAATTTTATTTCGACGCAGTAAAACGTTTCGTATTAATACATCACGCTCCATTTCTAATATGCAACAGCGCATAAGATGTAATATGGGAACGATCTCTGCTGTCACGATTCATTTCGGACATTCGAGGGTTTGCTTCAGTCTAATAATTTTATTGTGTAGGATTAAATATTTAACTTCAATAGCGCAAATATGTATAGTCCTAAGAGTTTGATAGCCAGTTTACAAGGATACGTATATTTTTTCCTAACTAAATTGCACATTATTACTTGCATTAATGCGTATGCAATTGTGCAATAATAATAACTTTTAATTTATATTTAGGGATATATGTATACCAGGATCCGTAGTTTCAAGTATCCCATATTTCGGCTACATATCATGTTGCAAGCACCGTGAATGTGGATGTAATACGCATCATACAACAGCACATCCGTGTACAAAGGCGCTTTCAAGTTTCAACAGAGCCGAAATATCGGTAACTTAAAACAAAGGTACATTATCAGCTACTATTAGCAAATACAGACTTCTCTTGCAAAGATCCTATCGTGAAAGAGAACCGGTAAAATTATTCATCTTGTGCATAGCCGACATTCAATCCCCGGACACAAAAAATATGACATCAAACAAACCAAACCTAATATTTTTAACAAGCCCAATTTTATTCCGTGTGGAAGTGTAACGCAAAGCACGTGATGAGCTGCGAGCACTTTTAGCAATACGCTATCCGCGCACTCCGAATATAAAACAGAAGGAAAAAGTACTTCTCACATATTAATCAAATTGCTTTTCAAACATATTGATAATTCACGTCATATTCCAGTTATTCAACGTGAAAGAAAGCAGATTGACATAGAATATAAGACACGTACGTGACTCGCCGTTAAGATTTTTTCGTATTTGCTCATATTTTTATATGAAGGACGATATAAAAAGGTTACCATATACCTGATTCTGCGAGAACATTACGTGAAATATAAATGAATTTATGTGATCAGTGAATGCGTTTTATTAAGTGTTTTATTTGATACTGGCTGCTTAGTTTATGGAGATATCTGCGAATTTTATATTGTTCATCCAATTTGGTGAAAAATGATGATGTTTGATTGATAAATCAAAACTTTTGATTTTTAATTCGATTAATTAGGTATCCTTAAATGTGAATTTTATTTATTTTCTAACGTAAACATTATAGATCTGATGGTCGACTGCCGATATACACCTCAATGCGTAATGGCTGATGAGTGGCATGTAAAGGTGGCCGGTTGCTACTTCTATGTAGCGATGATGCGTTTAGAAAGTTGTAAATAGATTTCTCGCCCTATTTTCGTAGCTATACCATCAAATTTCTATGGTCATGTTTTGTAATAGTGTCATTACTGTACTCGTTTAGACCAGGATTCGCTTGGCTAGACGATACTTGTTACAGGCATCGAAGAAAACTAATCATCAGTCTAGAAAAAATCTCTCATGTATAATATTTAGCTAACCAAAATGTCTTACAGCAACATTTTTTCAAAGAGTCCCGTTGTCTTTGTAAGCAAGTAGTCCAATTTGCGGCGGCGCGTCACGTGCCTTCTCGCCACAAGGACGAACCGGTTCGCACCTTACCAGCCAGCTCACGTCCGTTTAGGGCACAATCAAATTATATAGAACTGACAAGATTTTGCTTAGCGGTGTGTCTTAAGTTGAAATCGTTTTTTTTACTCCTCAATTTATATGAAAGTACTAGAGGATGCACGCAGCTACGCCCGCAAATTCTTTTTTATTTTAACATTTCTATCTGATCGCATGAAAATTTCGGGAATAGTCTTTGCACCTTTACGGTCCTCAAGGAAAATACATAGCAAATTTCAGCTTCGCGCTTTGCGCCTAACAGTTTTAGATGTAGCTTGTTTGTCAGTCAGTCAGTTAAGGAAGGCTGGCAGTCAGCAAGGATTTTATATATAAAGAACATATTTAATTCAGCAGCGGAGCCCAATGGAAATATAGACAGACTGTTACGTAAAGGGTTCGAATCCACGGCGCAAAGCAATGACTTTTCGTTAATATAATATAATATTCTACCACATACACACATCACCATCTAGTCCCAAGCTAAGCAGAGCTTGTGTTATGGGTACTAGATAATGGGTAAACATACATATATACATTTCTTTTTGTAAATACATACATATTATACATAGAAACACCCAGGCCATGCACACAAATGTTTGACTTGAGCAGGAATCGAACCCGCGACCTTCGGCGTCTTACACTCCAGCTGCGCCAACTGGTCGTCAAGTCTGGTTCGTTTATTGGAAGAAAACATTGGCAACCTTCATGTCTTCGTGGTTCTCGAAATGTATGTAAATTTTGCCAATGGTCGGGATGGAGGATTATGACTTTACACCATCCAATGGTAAGTGATAAGAAGCCTATTCGCCTGGAGTGCAGTAGAACACAGTTTATATACAGGGCATTTTCGTAATATGACCTGCTTAAATAGTCAAGTTTAATGTCATCTTAACTTTGCGCCCTCAAACAGATACCGTGTGATTATCATACCATTGTTCGATAAAGTTAATGAAACATGCATTTCTGTAGGCTGTGGTTACAGATTAATATTACAAAAGCTGCGATTTTATTTGCCACAGAAAAATATAAAAATTCAGCTTATTATTAATAAGAAACAAACATAACAAATGAAGTTATTTTTCACTGCCATTGTGTTTGCGTATACACCACGTGTGACCTTTCAGAACAAGTACACACCGACGCCGACGCACTATTGAACAAAAGGCACATTCCATAAAAAGTTCATTCGATTTTCGGAAAAATTAATGCAATATTACCTTTTTTGTTTTGTAGTTTAATTGTATCAAATAAATTGTGTATAAATAAAAGTGTCTGCCTGTGTCTTCAAAATATCTGCTGTTTAGTTGTTTGTAGTTATATACAAAAACATTTATTGTTTGCAGTGGGTATTTTTTGGAACGACTTGGATGATTTTAATCTGGATAGTAGATATTGTAGAACTGCAAGGTTGTATTTTATTTAGTACCTAATACAGAGTTTGGCAAATAGATGATAATAACCCAAATAGATAAGTAAACTTCCTCAGTTTTCCACGTCATACTTGAATAAATAAGCTATAATGTGTTGTAATGTCTGACATGGCAAACTGTTCAAATAGAACTAAAACCAATTGCAGCAACTTTGCACCTTAGTTTATAGTAACCTTGGTAAAAACACATACATACCGCCATTTTATAGAACAGTTGACTACGAAGTTTGGAAGGTGACGTTGTTTCGTCTCCGAGAGTCAAAAGCACTTTAAACTTTGGCGACACCTCAGACTTTCAATTTCAAGCTAGGCAACTATTGAGTGGCTACATAGCACAGGTAGGTACTTATAACATGTTTAGAGCTGATTTTTTTATAGTGCCTGATCGGCGGACAATCTTTCTTTTTATGTGACTGACTTCACTTTCATGTGGTACGGTAAACAAGGTTGTAAGCAAGCGTCTTATAATAATTATCAAATTTTATCAAAAGGGTGTTACTCGCAATAATAAACGAATTAAAGGTATAGCTACCTCTTATTTCGCCGACGTTTCGACTGACTGAGCTGACATGAGTACGCCCGTTTTATGCCGCTTTAAATCTCCTACCAATATAAGGTTACGGTACGCTTTCTTGACATCATGTTTGTAGGTTACGACTGTGCTAGCTTGTCAGTTTTGAAGTAAAAAATGTTTAATAAAATATACAAGCATTGCCGTTGGCTTAGTTTTCGCCCAATGGCGGCTTATCTTAACGCTGCTAACTTATATAAATTTGCTGATTTAAGACCTTATGGGGTCCGTAATTTATTTGTTACAATTTACTTATTTAAAGGCTTCGATGCACAGTGCCGGTGGCACGGCCGGCGGCATGGCCGCCCGCTCTGCTGCCGGCCAAGTCGCGTGAACCCGGCGGCATACCAAGCCGCTGGCTTTGCCGCACGAAGGAGCTGCCGGCATGGCCGTCCGGGTAGGCCGGCGGGCCGCGCGGGTTGCAACTTGTTACTTCTGTGTGGTCAATCTATACAACTGGAATGATGCCTGGCTGCTTTTTGCGGCAGATGCCGGCGGCACCGACGCCCACCAAAAGCCGGCGGCACGTGCCACGCGGCAAAAGCCGGCGGCTTGTGCCGCCGGCACTTTAGCAGTTTTAAAGATTTTATGTGCGTTTGAAAAGAAGCATTGCAGACCTTCACGGCCATCTATTATCCTTAGAGTAGACAGTGATTTAATAGTTTAAATGTCTTTGACTTTAACGAAACAATGACTGATTTGAGAGTGTGTCTCGAGAGAATTGCACATTATACATTACTATTAAAGCACAAAATCAATCGTACCGCGACTATTAATTGCACCTCTTACTGTCCACAAAAATAATCATTTGTAGTTAAATATTTGGCTTACCCGGGAATTAAATCCTGTCCCTTGCAAGCAGCTCAATAAGTACATAATTATATACCTATTTTTTTTCATGAATCTAACCAATACAATATTTTACGGTTATTTTATAGTTGATCTCACATTTCTCAATATCCAGAAATTAAGTAAGTATGCAATGTTTTCGACAATTGTTAATATAAACACATAATTGTTTATTGTTTTTATAGCGAAATAAAATCACACTCTCGGATGTGTAAAATGAGTACCGACTTTATTTTTGACGAGCGAAATATCGTAAATTGAGTGGCTGTTCAATTTATTGTAGTCTGATTAAACAATCAGTATGAAACGTATGTGGTTTCAGCGCCATAAAGCAAACTATATGGGCAATATTATATTATAAATACAAGTTTTGCTTAATTGTAATAAAGCATCTATAAAACTACCGCCATTTTGATGATTCTTTCTATATCTTTCATCATCATTATCTGTGCCTGCCATAGTCTACTGCTAGCTATAGGCTTCTCCAATGGCATATCACTAAATCCAATTTTTGGCACTTTTTGTCCAACTGCTGCTAGCCACATGTCACTTCACCTAATCGGAGAGCGTCCTACACCAATACCAAGACGAGGTCTCAACTCTTGAACAAGACTTCTCGAAAAGTTATCGGTTCTGCGACTGGCTAACCCACTGCTACTTATTTCTATTATCTTTATTCTTATATCTGTGTCGATTACTTTATTAATGTATTCTAAAATATTTTACCACGTACACACATCACCATCTAGTCCCAAACTAAGCAGAGCTTGTACTATGGGTATTAGATAATGGATAAACATACATATATACTTTTTTGTAAATACATACATATTATACATAGATGTTTTTCTTGGTGTGGGTGACACCAAGAAAAACATCTATGTTCATTCACACAAATGTTCGACTTGAGCGGGAATCGAACCCGCGACCTTCGGCGTAGCAGTCGCTTACACTACACTCCCGCTCCGCCAACTGGTCGTTCAATTTTGGCTCTCTGCCGGATCACTTCATTACAAATTTGATCCTTAAAAGAAACTTCAAGCATAGCCCTCTATGGAGAGCCATAGCTTCGATAACTTTTTCTAAATAAGTAATCAAATTATAGTTCGATTTTGATTCATATTAAACTCGGTAGCAAAGAAACAAGTTGCTCCGTGGAATATCAAATATTCTATAAAATCTGACTACACAAGAAAGTGTACCCCGATATCTGAGGCGAAGTTTTGAATGCAACATGAATAACTTAAGATAATGTTTTATGAATGTGCTGCGATTTAAAAGAATTCCACGAACATTTTGAAAGACTGGTGAATTCTATTCCTAGCCATTATTTTCATACATTTTTGTTCCCAAGTAACAAATAAGTTAATTCTATGATAATATTAGTCAGTAAAGGAGAATAGTTCATTTATACGCCGCGCACGAATTTCCTAAGATAATCTTCTTTTTGTATTATACAGACTTAACTAATGATTTATTCAATTTGCTCAGATCTAGCGCCTGCCAGTCATAATGAATGTACTCTTATTAAAGGATCTAGTATTTTATATCTTTTTATCTTCGTATTTCTTCTATAAAATTAATGTCTTCCTCTTGAAATACTTAGTTATGTAAACTCAATTATCAAATACGATCATTCACTGAAGTAGGTTAAAAACTTTTGTTTGAAAAATGCTTCTAATTATTCTATTAGCGACTGCTGCAACACCTAAATCCACATTCGCATAACTGCTTAGTCCATGGGGGCGCAAGCAACCGTGAGCTTGATCTCTCAAGCTCACAAATACCTAATCGGTATCCTCATATGCGTAAAGATGATCTATCTATTATCCATAATTAATTAGAAGCATATTCTTTTGGGCTCCTAAATACAAGAGGAATCATTTATAGCTACTACAATACGATAAAAAGTCTATATACCCAAAAACTCCACAACGCTTACTAACACGCCACAAAATTTCCCAGCAGTACCGCAATATATATTTCACAATCGTAATTCTAATTCGGTCCACATTAAACTTTCACAGTATTAGGGCTACGGTGACAGAGTGACGGAGACTTAAAAGTGCCCATAATTTTGCCTAATTGCCGCAAATTGGATTATTTAGTTCGTTAAAGGGCCTTTTTATAACCGCCCGTAGAGTCTCGAGTATTTTTCTCATTTTAATTATACTCTGGATAAATGGAGAACGTTTAAGTACATTCAATAGACTGGATTATTCCGGTCGGTTAGAGGTCGGAGCTTTTAGATTCGTTATATGATGTTTTTTTTTTCATTATTAATGCAATTATTTCAAATCTCTGCGTAGTACGGATTAAGAAAACAACGTGTCACTACCCCATTTGATTCGGTGTGTAGTGGTCACGAAAGGCGCTTAAGGGAAAATACACGAAGCAAATAGTATCTTTGGCAAAAGACGGAAATCTTAACATCCAACGCTATACCAATCTGTGTAGCCAGCGGGGTATGCGTGGTCAAATTCTTATACGTCTGGCTGCGTTTGCTAAGGACTGTACGACGATGATGATTTGTGATAATAATTATATAAGTGCAATATTAGATTCGTAGTTTAACAAAAGATCATCCGGGATTGAACATCTTCTTGCCTCTCCCATCTTAAAGTCTCATCCGATGCTCTGGATTGGTTCTCAAGTTATCTTCGGGGTCACCAGCAGTCAGTCCGCACAGGTGAGTCGTCATCAAACTGGTGTGACAATAACTCTAGTGTTCCTTAAGGCGGTACTATTTCTCCTTAGTTACTTTCTATGTTTAGAATTTAAATTTATAAATAATAAAAATTAAATTTTGTGTTAAGAGATTAGCTCTTAACACAAATTTTTCAGTGTGCTTATCATTTGTATGCCGATGACTTGCAGATTTACGCTCAGGCAACTGTTGAGGATGTTTTGGTAGCAATCCACAAGGTTAACAGAGATTTACTTGCAATAAAAACTTGGTGTGACAAGTTTGGCTTGTCTGTAATCATTAGCAGTCAATGGTCAATCACAAGATTAGACTTGACAACTCTGCCTACGCTAATCTACGATAAGACCGCTATAGATTTCTGTCCAGTCTCAATACTCTTTGCTCTATCCTTATGTCTCCTAATTCTGTGTTCCAACTACGATCGAAACCTTTGTTCTTACCGTAATCTTCTCCTACTTTGTCCTTCCCCTACTTCCGCTTTAATTAACACGTCCTTTCCCATTCAGGCAATCCTTCTTTGGAATGTCCTCCCTTTAGAAATCAGGATGTCTACTACAAAGGATAGCTTTAAATCAAGAGTATAATATATATAGGATAGCTTTAAATCAAGAGTGTTATTGGATAACTTGACAGAAGAATCTGAATAATATGTATATGTATAAGAATATAGATATTTTATTTTATTTATTTGGCACACAAAACAGAATACAGTCAAAACATGCTTTATACAATATTAACAAAAGGTTAAGTTCAAGACAGCATTCCAAAACATGTGTACTCAACATGACAATAATATATAACAAAAGTGACTAGACACAAAAAAAAGAAAAATCAAAAACAAATTATAGTGCAAGTACACAATCGATTCATATACTTATAGCTAAGCGAGTTACGCACCACTTGTCATAATACGTCTAACGTTTCTTTTAAAACATAGCAGTCCGCGGTTAAAAACGTCCAGCTCGTCACTGTGTTGAGGTAAAAGTTCGTTATATAGACGACACATTCTGACAATGGGGTTGTAGTATGATATGTTATTTATGTGAACGTTTAAAATAAAACTTTTAAGATGTGGCTGACGGCTTCTAAATTTTGTGTTTAAGTTTAACATTGATAACAGTTCAGGTGAGTCAATAATAGAATGCATTATCTTATGGAGACAAATAAGGTCGCTACACTTACGGCGACTTTCGAGAGATTGCATTTTAAATTTATTGAGTCTTTCGCTATACGACCCAATTTTTCTAGCAAGTCCAAGCCTGTAGCACATGAAGTACAAACACTTTTTCTGGATTCTTTCTAGGCGATTGATGTGAACGACATAAAAAGGCGACCATACAGTTGAATTATACTCCAAGATGCTGCGAATAAGGGTATAATATAGATACAATAGGCTTTTAGTGTTTTTAAACTCTTTAGTTATTCTACATATAAAGCCAAGAGAGATAGTATATGTATATATATAAGAATAGATATTTATGTAAAAGAATATAGATTTATATAATTATTGTTATATTCTTGTTGTATCAAATGTATGTATTTTAAAATATGTATATGTGTACTAGGTTAATGCTACAAAGGTCCTTCTTCACCTAATTCTAGAATACACCTACTTTTAATCTCTACACCGCTCTACGGCAGACTGGATGAGAATGCTTACGGCATTAAGTTCGCCTTTAAACGCTTCGTGTATATAAAGTTATTAATTAAATAAATAAAACATTTTGAGGAGTGGCGGCTTGTTTGACATAGTAAATATTTTGTTCATTTATATAAGTAGAGTAGTTTTTCGGTTTATTTTTATTTTTAGTCTAACCTACTCATAAAATTAAATATGTAAATTTTAAATTCTCCGGCATCCCGATTATTTCAAAGCAGTAGATGAAGTAATAATTATGTACCAAATTACGCAGCTAACATTATGCCTGTTACGACCCATATTTCAATAGTCTTCACAAAAACTGACACCACATTCTTCATATACATTCACATTTCTTCGCAAGTATACACGGCAGATTTAGACTCGAAGTATGTAGACGAACGCTTTGTGACGCTGAGTAACCTGTGTGGACGACTGTACAAGCGGCGAGAAAAATACTGGAAAATATTGTATCTTTATTTTAATCGAGCCTTCGCGGTCAGTTATCGCGGCAAAACAGCGCTATCTAGAGGTTTTTATGGTAGAAAAATATTAACAGGCTCCTAGAAAATAAAAGAGCGCTATTTTTGCATAAGAATATAAACAGGTTGCCAGAAATAAGTAACTGTTTTAGGTACCTATAGATACAAGGGTAACTTTAGGTACTTTACCTCCTGTCTATTATCATTTCAAATAAAATATAAGATAGCAACGTCAAATGGCATACTACGACTGACATACTATGAGGCTGAATTGATGTATTATGTATTGCGTTTACTAAAAACGTGACGTACAGGCCTAAGCCGTCAGGTTCTGTAGGTACCCATCAGATCGAGGTACAATTAAAAAATGTAATGAAATACCGTGTAATACACGGTATTTCATTTCTATCTCTACATATAGAATTCTTGCATTACTGACTGTCTGACAGATAACGAACAGTTAAAACTATTGGGCGTAAATTCAGAAATTTGGCATGTATGTTACTTAGGGACCGTTGGAAGAAGGGGGAGGAGTGATTCACCGATGTTCCCACGAGATCGGGAAGTACGGTAAAATTAAACGTGCGGGTGCAGCTGCAGGTATCTTGTAGTCTAAATATAAGGTTGATTGATGATTCTCAAAATAAAGTACAGCTTTTCATGCCTACAGTGACATCATGCGTCAATGGTGCTTGCAAACAATCTACACAGATTTATGTCCGCACTTCACCTCCCAGTGGCAGTTGAAATTGGCACAACTTCCATACGAACGAGACAGACGGAAACCCGACCCATTAACACATAATCTTATTTTATTATAACATAAAATGCTCCATTAGTACACTATATTTTATGGTTCTGGCCACACTCCAACGAAAAATATGCATAGAATTACGAAGTTCATCAGAGATTCCTTCTTAAATACTCGCATAGACGAATACGAACAATACAATGCATACGGCAAAAGATAAATATGATAAATTGGATTACACAAATCATTTGTTTAGCTGTTATTAGCTCATATTTCATTTGTTCTCGTTTCTCGTCGTTATTTATTTCAGAAAATGCTGGCAGGTTTATTTTATTACGAATGAATAAAAAGTGTGATTATTTTACCAAAAATGTGAAATAAGATTCAACGACGAACTTGGTATAAATATAATATTACATTGTGCTCGCATAATCTAAGATTTATGGAACAGTAACGTCTTGAGTAATTCCTAAAATTATTTACCTATAAAACTATACTATCATTATGTCATCCCAATAAGGAGTACATGCAGGTATTACACATTTACATATTATACCTTGTTTTGTCTATCATTTTTGCAATGGCCAAATCAGTAACTCACCGTAAGGTGAGTTACTGATTTGCTGCATGTAAATACTGATACTGCATGTAAATGCAGCCATGGTTCTTGCGTAGCTTTGTAATGTAAGCAAGAAACAATGCTGAAATGTATTGGTGTTTCGGTTTTCTCAGCCACCGAACATCGATATGAAGATATTATTTCAGTAACTAAGATTATCAAGGTAACATGGCTAAAAGTGTTCGGATGTATTGAAGATCATTGTAACCGCTTCTCTTTAACACTCTCACCGCAACCCTAATATATTATTTCCAGTGTAGCAGGCCGTGCGGTCCGCCAGCGGCGTCCGCAACTGTGCCTACCCGTGCAGGCCGCGGTGCAATTTTTGTTAGAATTTGGCGCGAAACATATGCTGCGCCCAAGGCCCTTACGGCCTGAGCTCACTCAGTTAGTGCAATACAGAGATGGCGCGCCGTACTCGAAAACATACGTACCGCCGGCAGGCCGTATGGCGGTGAGGGTGTTAAGTGAAACCCTTTATCGCGACTAAGAAAATGCTACCAAAAATATAATATTCAACACAAACAAAGCATATTTGCCATTCACATTGTAATTACATGCCACTGATGTCATGGTTTGTACAACTACCAACTAAACACTAGAAACGCAGAAGTACCTACAAGTGGTAGAAGTTTCAAACTACTACAAATTCTGTAAGACACGATCACCTAACCAAGTAAGAGAATTCTCTCTCTAGCTGAAGTGCCCAAAACAAACATTTTTAGTACCTTTCGAAAAATATTAGCAAGCACTTTTGTCTCTACATACACATGTTTATACGTGAATGGGTTTCGCGACGCGCATTGTGGACGAAAGACTATTTCTGCACTCGTCTCTACTCGCGGCACACGAAAGAATACCGCGATGCACACAAACTCTGTGCAAGCTTTCACTATGAGATTTCTAATGTTTATAAAACGCTCTGTGCCTTAGTTGGTATACACTGTCAGCTCACAACGTTGGACGAAAAATATACAGTCGTAGATGGGGACGAATTTTGTAAGGCATTATAATGACTGCATGTATGGCGTAGAAGTTTTAACGCCTTGTTCTTGCCCGTCAGACTCCTTGTCGTTAAGATAATATGTATTATGTGCCGACTGTTGTAGGTTCGATCTCACGAGACAACATTTTGCTCCACAATTTGTTATTGTTTCGAGTCTGTGTGTACTAACGCCGTTGATTGAAAGTTTGTTAAGATTTCAAACAAAGCCGAGGCAATATAACAATATACAGCCCCACTATTGGGCACGAGCCTCTTCTCATTATGTTGGGTAAGGTAGTCCACTAAGCTGCCTAAGTGCGGATTGGCACACTACACATGTCTTTCGAGAACATAATGGTGTACTCTTAGACATGTAAGTACAAGAAGGTTTCATCATGTTTCTGTCACCATTTAACACGCGACGGACAGGATTCTCGCCACCAGGTGAGTGGCGAAAAACTGTTCCTGTAGTAATTTATTTCGAACTATGTTTATCCTTTTGTGGCAAGTACTTATAAAACTTCAATGAGTACTGTCTGTTATTACTTTCTATAAGTGGACAATCCCTTTTTTACGCATTTCCAAGAAGTCTTTACTACGATATCTCAGTCTTACTACTTAAAATAAATATTCCATTTAGTTATTATCAGATCTCACAGTAATATATAAATAAATAGTTTATAAACTACAGAAAATATAGTTCGTATAATATTTTTATTGCAAAATTGCATATAAAAATAACATAAGAACTCATGTCTCCGTAATGAAGATAGTATTTATAAATCAGAACATAAACTGGCTAAAACGTAATAAAAACACATAATTAATTTCTCTAAGAGTGTACTAAAGATAGAAAGCAGTGAATGAATAGTTTTTTTTAATTACTTAAAAGCGCTGGCGTTTACGTAGCATCTCTGGAACTGACCTTATTTCTTCGCTATATTCATGATGGCAACATTTACACGTTAATAAAAAGTTACATTTTAAAATAAAATGTTACATTTCATATTTGTTAAATAGACGAATTACCAACTACTAAATAGTGAGTTTTCTTAATTTTAGATGCTTACAATCTGCCTGATAAACAACGATTTGCCGTTTTCGAAACGAAGTTTGAACTTATACACTAGTTGAGCCCGCGGTTACACCCGCGTTATTTTGGGTTATGGCTCGGCACCTGCGGCTCATAGCGATGATGATTTTATATAGCATAGAGCCTTTCTTGGTAAATGGGCTGTCCAATGCATAATGTCAAAAGTAGACCAGTAGTTCCTGAGATTTAGCGCGTTAAGCTAAACAAACAAACACGGATATGGACTATCCAGAAATGGTGAAACTAGGCTTTACACTATCAACACAAGATATGTGCAATAACCTGATCACCACTGGTTAACAACACGACTGCCAACCGACATCTTACATTTTTAAATTACATGACATTTAATACACCTGAAATGAATACACTATGGCTACAATCTACTTTAATTTTTACAACTGAAACAACAGTTGAACAACAGATAACTGCACCACAAGCAATCGCATTGCACACCAAATAAATAAAAAAGCCACAAAAAGCCAAACTGTTAATAAATGGCAAACTTTACACTCGAATTAATTCTATTGACGATGTAAACTGAGATTCGAGAACGCGACACATTTGTGAAGTGACAACGAAGAAATTGGTTATAATAACGAAATGGTACTCTATAGAATTGTGTGTTCAACTTCTGGATTTTTACCAATTATTAACTTCTGGATTTTTACCAATTATTAATTTTGTGATATAGCTATGAGACTAATATATAACATAACATAACTACACACCTTTTATCCCCGAAGGGGTAGGCAGAGGTGTATTACACATCCAAACTTCGCCAGTTATGTTTCGGTCCTAAAGATGAGTGCCCGGCCTACCTGGGATCGAACTCGAGACCAATGTCACGGAAGTCTCTTGTGTACACCACTGACTTATCGCTGCTTTTTCGCCGAAACTAATATACACTGCAGTGATTATATTATTTTTATTCGAATATTAAATAAGTCTTGTGCACAAAATAGCGTTATCCTTTGGAAACGGCAGTTTATTTCTTAATCTTACTAGATTTTACCGCATATTAACTTTTCTACAGAGCGATTACCGTCAAACCTCTGCAATATACTCGCTAACTGCTGTCAAAATTGGACAACTGAAACAGAGGTGGTCTATGCTGCCTTTACTGACTAATATTAAATACTTATTCATCAGTAATTTCGAAAGATCGAAAAGTCAGAGAATTTCCATAAGATTAACAAACATTACTTTTTGAAATCTATATATATAAAATAAAGTCGTGTTAGTTACACTATTTATAACTGAAGATCGGCTGAACCGATTTGGCTGAAAATTGGTTTGGAGGTAGCTCAGAACCAGGAAAAACACAAAGGACACAATTTGTTGCAAAAAAATAATCTGGGAGGGATTTTAGAGAGGGTCGAAGTTTGTAGGGACAAACTTACTACCTATTGACAGTAAGAACGAATGAGCTCTGACGGTGTGTATAAAGATATATCGGACCATGGCTTTGGCATTTGACTGCATGCAAAGTGATGTTGTTGAGCACCTTTCGGTAGATAATATCATGAATACTGACCAAGTTACTTCGTACCCTATAGAGTTTCTGAACTCCTTACAATTATCAGGAGTACCTTCACGCAACTTGAGACTGAACGTTAGTGTTCCAGGTAATGTGGAATCTTAATGCACCAAAGCTCTGTAATGGCAAACGGCTACAAGTAATACCTAGGACGAAACATTATAAAAGCTATTCGCTATTGCGAGTCAGACTCACTCATGAAGGGTTCCGTAGGGGAGGTATCCACATACCATAGCCATTATCTTCGATTAACTTTTAATAGTATTTGTATAAACGACAAAGCCATACTTGCGGTTTTTAAGATGTGCCTTATTTCAAAAACTGCTGACTACATATCGTTTAAACCAATTTTCTTTGGAAGTTTTTATAACGATCTACAGCATATATTTTTTTTACATTTGTCACTCTCTTACTTTAAAAGTTAGAGGGACACACACGCCCATTTTACCACTTTGGAACCGTATATTATTCAAACGATTGACTTTGAGAAACAATGGTTTTAGGAACCTCAAAGTAATTTTAACGACCCATTTTACACATCAGTTCCATGTATGAAGAGCCCTCCTTAATATTCAATATTTTTTATTTTCTATAACGTCGTAAAGCGGTTCCCAGAATACATCTACCTACCAATTTTCAAAAGAATAAACTGAATGGGCTCGGCATAAAGTGGCTGTGACAAACGGATAGACATTGTGCGTCTATAAGAATTCCGTGTTTAGCCATTTTTTACTACGGAACTTTAAAAATACTGTTTACAGAAATGTTTTAAATACTTGTTGCGGTTATATTTCTTATAAGTCCCTATAAACAGAATTAAAACGGAAACTACTATCGAACGATGAAGGAGTTTTGTGTTTTAGGAACCTCAAAGTAATTTTAACGACCCATTTTACACATCAGTTCCATGTATGAAGAGCCCTCCTTAATATTCAATATTTTTTTATTTTCTATAACGTCGTAAAGCGGTTCCCAGAATACATCTACCTACCAATTTTCAAAAGAATAAACTGAATGGGCTCGGCATAAAGTGGCTGTGACAAACGGATAGACATTGTGCGTCTATAAGGATTCCGTGTTTAGCCATTTTTTACTACGGAACTTTAAAAATACTGTTTACAGAAATGTTTTAAATACTTGTTGCGGTTATATTTCTTATAAGTCCCTATAAACAGAATTAAAACGGAAACTACTATCGAACGATGAAGGAGTTTTGTGTTACCCCGAATTTAACGTGAGCGAAGCCGCCGGCAAAAGCTAGTATAAAGATAAAAAAATCATCTGGTCATCAGCTCTGTGTATATCTAATATATATAATAATATATTATTCTACCACTTACACACATCACCATCTAGTCCCAAACTAAGCAGAGCTTGTACTATGGATACTAGATAATGGATAAACATACTTATATACGTTTTTTGTAAATAAATAGGTACTTATTATACTTAGAGAATATTTATCTCTACTATCCAACTGCTGGGGACGGGCCTTTTCTGGCTATGAGAAGGTTAATAATTATGTTATGGAGAACTCTCAGAAATACAGCTTTCCGATGTTTCCTTCACCCCTATCAAGCGATAGTTAAAATTCATATTCAGACACCTCAAAAGTTCTATTTCATTCACAACAGTCTACACATTATAGATGACGACGTTCCCATGAAAGTAAACGTCATCTTAAGGCCACTGGAGTGTTCGTCGCATGTCGATCACACCCCTATTCTGCCTCGTGACGTCAAACAGCCTCTAAAAAAAGAATACCTTGGTACAAACAAAACGACATGAGTGTAAGGGGCGGAACATATCTGACGGAATATACGTCGCGTTTTATCCGTCGCGTAACGCCAATACATACAAATGTATAGAAAAACGTTCAACCTTTCACACCTGACCGAAGATCCGTTAGTACGTCGAGCGTACTGACGGATTATCCGTTGACGTCGCGCGCACCACGCACCACGTGAATTTTGACCATTGAGTAAGGAATATACATGGAGATAAATATAAATTTAAGTGAAATAGTCCATATATAAAAATTACATTATACACATATATTATTATAATTTTTATTTTTATAGATTCACGCCTGTGTCCCCGGAGGGGTAGGCAGAGGTGTAATATTACACCCACATTTCACCATGATTTTTTTTATACACATATATACGAAATCGACATAAAGCCACCAAACATAGTGTTGTCTCGTTTTGTCTTAGGGATATCTCTGTCAGAAAAAAGAGATAGCCCTAGTTTACTGAATAAGTTAATCATGACGATATTTTATTAGAAATGTCATTCGTGCCACTGTCGCCATATTTTTTGCCAAGGTTTGTGGTACATCTGCTGTGAAATCGTTGTACATCGAACATAATCATTTTGTTTTTGTGCATAAATATGTCTAAAAACCAGATGAATCAGTGCTTCAGGCTGTGTGTTTCATTACCGTATGTATGGTGCCATTCATGTCCGGTACTTTCTCAGTGACACAGTATCGATATTGGCTCTCAGAGAATATTTTGTTACAAGGGTCGTCCTTCGCTTTGCCATGTTCGCCCACATTTGCATTATGAAATAAACTAATCTGGCAAAAGATTTAATCTAACTAAAGTAACTTACTACAAAAATGTATTATTTTCCTCTGACCGGCTCCATATCGTTATCGATTATATTCTGGAGTTCAACCCAAATGGCAGCCATTTTAAATTGCCCAACATTTCGTAGGTATGCACGCTAATTTCGTAGTAGGTATGCACGCTAATTTCGTAGGTATGCACGCAAAATTCGTAGGTATTGGACATGCAATATCCATGTCATTCCCAGATCGGTGATTTTGAGTGACGCGTACTAGAGTTAAGATTCCAGGGCCGCCAGACCTTACTTATTTTTTCAGAAACGAAATGTGTAGAATAATGTAGTGTTAGTATGTGCTATGAGTGTACGCATACTTGCTAGCCTGGATCGTGGGCCAATTTTTAGGTATGAGGTTCTAAAGGTCTACGGGAATTACTGCCGTCGTAATGAGTCTGGCAGAATTATTTATGATTTTAATAATATTTTCTAAATAATACCTAAAAACCAGCACTGAGAATTTGTCTGAGTCTGAGTGTTCATTGTGTCCGTTAGTTATATGTTTGTAAAGTCCCCTGCGACACAGGATTTATTCCTAGTGCGGGAGTTGTCTTATTAAACAAAAAAAATTGAATATAAACCATAAAGAACACGATTTGTAACCAAAATCCACTTTTACCAAAGATTCTACATTTACAGTTAATGCGACGTAGAGGCGTAGAAGTTAGAACCATGACGGATACGCCTTTTAGTTTGCAAACTTTATATATTAGAATACCTACATAGAAAACATTTTGTGTCATGCGCTGCAACTATAACCCCTCCTATATAATTTGTATAAATTTTCTTAAAAACCGTAACCAAATCGTATCATCATCTTTTAATTTTGAACCTCCATACCTATATAGGAAATAAATATAAATTTTTAATAGTACAATATAAATAACTATCGGACCTCAGTGACTACATAACATCAGGCAACACGAAAAATTATTAGGTAAAAGAATATGACAGTAAAATATTGAGCTGCCCTGAGTACGGCCCTGCACGAACAAACTTATATGTGTGCATAATAGCCACGCTTTTAGCAAATGTGTGCAGATACGCTCGACGCATTTTCCGTCAGATGTGTACCGACTCATTTGACGGAATAGACGCGACCGAAGATACGTTCGACGGATCCTCCGTCAGATATGTTCCGCCCCTAAAGGTTCCTATTTTCTTTGACATTCAAAACCGAAAATAGCCTGTCATTGTCAAATTGAGCTTTGGAAGGATTTGGTTTTAATCTTAGACTATATAATTATATTATGTAAATAGACGGAAGAATCCCATCACTCAAAGGTCTGTCATAGGACACCGCGTTGGGCCCCATTACCCGTCAAAATTTAATAGAACTTCATTTGAAAATTTGATACTTCGTTCATAGACATTTTGATTTATTCGTATAAAGATTGTGACGCATAAACATAGTGACGTTATAACTTTATCGATACTTTTATTTTACAGACTAGCTTCGGCCCACGTATTCGCCAATGTGGGTGACAGTTATTGCAAAAAAAAAGAAGCGAAGCGATATTGTGATGTAGAAGCTATACTGCAATATTTCTTTGAAAAATAAGTATACCTGAATACAATTATATATCTCAAGAAAAGTGTTTTCATCGATCATCACAAACTTTCAGCTATCGCACACAGGCTATCGCTGCCTTCACGTACAACCTTTACTGTAACTTTAAAAATATGTAATACACATTTTGATGGTGAGACTAATCCTCCTCTGTCTATTACTTTTATAAAAATAATTACATAAACCTGCAGTACTGCAGGTTTGTGTAATAATTTTTATTAATATTCTATTCTCTTATTTCTATTATTCTCTTCGGTGAAACCAAAGGTTTTGTCTACATAATTATGGACGAAGTTGTCATGACAAACAACTACCGATAGTATATACTGAGGGACGCACGGTGCGATTGACATATGGTGGGCATGTCACCAGCCCGGGGAATCTCTCAGACATATAGTATCCGGTTGTTCTAGTTTTCCAATGGCCAGTATTTGCACAGACACAATCAAGTGGCCAAGATAATCCATAAGCAACTAGCCCTTAAATTTAATCTCATTGGTTCACCGTACTACAGATACAAATATGTGCCCGACCCAGTTCTCGAAAAAATGGCCGCACGTTGCTGTCCTGATATAGGTCTATCATTACAGACAGGTTTAATGTAGCCAATAAGCGTGATATTGTAGTGATCGACCGAGCAGAGCGACTCGCATTGATAGACGTTATAACCATATCGCATGACAGCAATCTCGTAAAAGCAGAAAAAGAGAAAAAGAGAAGGAGTTCAAATGTTTGGGCCCAGCTCATGAGATTGTCGATATGTGGGATGTGAACTCGGCGATCATTGTGCCGATAGTTGTGTCAGTAAATGGACTAATCGCCAAGAGCCTTTACCAACATCTAAAGATGCTCGCAATAGGCAGCAGAAAAACTAATATTTTTAACAACAACACTTTTTGAATTCGGTGCCAGTTAGAAGTACGCACAAAATTTTATTTTCTTTCTTACTCACCATGCGGGCTCCTGGATTAATTCTTTTAAATTATTTTATTTCTCACTTATTTTAGACCTAGGCGTATCTATAAGGGCGTAATTAATTTGACCTGTATATATAATATGATTTTGTAAAGATTTGATTTTTTTTCTAACCAAGCCAATAAGACAGTCAGTGACTTTTTCTATTTTATTTTAAATAAATGTGATTTATTATGTGTGAAATACTTTATTTAAAATTGACCCTGAAGTTAAATTTTATTTCTAATCTATTAGTTAACTAACTTATTACTGCAGCCTGCTCTCGATTGGTGATTTAATATAATTATGTAACTGAACATACTGGGCTCGTGCCTCCCTTCAATTTGAGAAGGCCAAATTTAGTTTGGAAGAATTTAGACAAACACTTAACGATCATGATAATTTTCTAAATAATAAACATATAACTTCCAAAAGTCTGAAATACGTAACGTGGTTTTGTATTCGAAAGCCATTACGTGGTAATGATCTCGTCATTGATCCTATCATTGCATATATCAATTGCTTTATTCACCTTAAAAAGGTAATTTCAAAACAATTTTTTTATCGTAACTTATTTACTAGTGTTTAAGTATAAGCTGGATTTATTCACATATTTTACTTTATCTGAGGATTTATCAACATTTAATAGATGTTCATTGTAAGTAAACCAAATCTAAGGATTTATTGCAAACATTATCGATATTTTATCGAAATTAATTTTGAGTAAGCATATCACTAGTCGAGTTAAAATTTAAAGATTCGAAATGACATTTGTATATTTATCTTTCTCTTACATGAGAAAAAAATCATAAGTCAGAGTGAAGTGCATATATTGGGTAAGGTTGCTATTTTAATGCGGTCTCTATTACTAGTCCAACCTCTCTGGTTTTAATATTTCTGTATTTGAAATTTGACGTTCAGAACAGGGATTAGTATTGATTACTTTGAAAGGGCTATTTGCATAAATATGCTTTTTAAATCGTCGTAGGTATTCGACTTTACTCAATTATATAATATTTGACTAGCTGTAATCCGCACTTTCGTAATAACTACTTGCTTCAAAATCCTATTTTATTATTTTTTTTAATTATTATTTATCCTATTTAAAACATTTCTAAGTAGTGTCATATAAATACCACACATATGTATCTGGCACCAGTAGTTTAGGTCCTGCGATGAAATATCAGTTGGGCTAAGTTTTGTTCTATTTTATAAAATTGCTTGTCCTAACTGATACAATATCATCACAGAGTCCAAGTTACTGAGAAACCCTCAGATTTGGATCGTGCAGTGGGTTAAATTATATATAGGGCGACGATAGCCTAGTGGAGAGACCGACGGACTGCTACGCAGAGGATCTCGGGTTCGATTTCACGGCGCTGCACTAAGAGGTGAAAATCGCGGGTCACAAGTTTGTTTCAAATTCCTCAGATGAAGTTAGCGGTAAGAATAGGGCAACAGCTAGTCTTCTTGATTTTTACAAAAGCTATTTTTACCTCAAAATACCCACTTTATTAATGTATAATTTATACGTGGTAATGGGCTAGTAAAAAAATGCTGCAGACTCACCTACGCAAATTGGAAGTAAGAGTATTTAAAAGGTCACTGGCAGCATAAGGTGCTTATATTTTTGAATGAATATTCTTTTTCATATTTGTATTTGCATTTTTATGAGTAGCACAACAATGAACTACGAGTATGTTACGTTATACTAATTTACATTCTATAGGAGCTTTTCAATGAAAAATTACCAAACATTTGCATGTTCTTTTCCAATAAAAATGCTTAACAATAAGTTGATATATTTTACTAGAGACTGCCCGCACTATTTATTTAATTCAACCTTTTCTTCCTGGTCCTGTGGGAATTTTTAGTTCGAGAGCTGGCATCAATTTTGGGTAGGTATTTGAGGCAAGCTAAAAAAATTTCCTCATACTTCTCCTATTATACCCAACACGGAACTGCAGACCTGACTGGCGAGTAGCGGGGCTATAGAAAATAATGAAAAAAAAATATTTTTTCAAAAATGTATTTGAGGCAACGTGTTTAATATTTATAATAATATAATATTCTATAAAAATACTAACTATTCATAAAAAATATATGCCAGAAAATTTAGTCGGTGCTTTAAACATTGCCAGGCGTTTTTTATATTAGTTTTTCACAATATTTTTGCATGCGCCTTATTGATGCCAGCTCTCCTACCATTTGGCCAATTCCTACTTGGTAGACCCCTACGGTCTCCAAGAAACATACATGCCAAATTTCAGCTTCCTGAGCCCAATAGTTTTGGCTGTGCGTTGTCAGTAACACAAGAACTTTATTACAGGCTAGATGATGTCTGCATCTACGCCCGCACATTTTATTTTAATTTGACTATTTCTACCCGTTCCCATGAGAATTTCAGTAAATCGCTTCTTAGTGCACCCCTACGGTCTTCAAGAAACATACATGTCAAATTTCAGCTGCCTGCACCCAATAGTTTTGGCTGTGCGTTGTCTGTCAGTAACGCATTTTTTATAGTTATATACAGATTAGTATCATCCACTATATAAGATGATCACAAAACACAGATATTTTATTTAAAAATGCATATTATATATGCAAAAGAGCTTTTTCAGAATCGACGAAATGAATTCGAGTCAAACATGGTGCATACGACACAGTATTTGCACAAGTTGATCACTCCCCGTGAACCTTCCAATCGGGTGTGACCTAGTGTCGACACGATTTAGGTGTTGCCTACTTTTTGCGATCAACGGCACGAAATAGTCACGTTTTGTAGACGTCATTTTGATGTAACGTTGAGTGCAATTGAGGATTCTTAAATGGATAGTTTTATTTACAAGTGAATTCAGGATTTTGTTTACATTTTATTGGGAATTGTAGGTCTTCAATGTTTCCTTCAATTTTTGAAATGGACACCAGGTTTCAAGGTAATGGTCTTGGATCGCAACGGAGATAATGCTAGGATGATGATGATGATTGTAGAATCTTCTACCGGGGTGTAAAATATAATATAAAAGAAAATACAATTATTATTCCTTTTCTTGTTTTTTTTTCACTTACATATATATAATAACTTAAATACATACATACATACATACATATCGTCACGCCTTTTACCCCCGAAGGGGTATGCAGAGGTGTATTTCTACACCCACTTTTCGCCAGATATACCTACTTTGGTCCCACGTAATAAGGGGCGAGCCTATTGCCGTACGGGGCACATTTCCAGACTCCGTGCTGCTACTGAGAATTTCGTGACAGAAAAACCCAATAACACTGCCCGACCAAGGAATCGAATCCGGGACCTCCCGATCCCACGCGCACATTTATGCCGCGAGACCAACGAGGCAGTCGTATAGGGTTTGATGTCGAGTTTTCCGTCTCTACGCAAAGATGGTATTTGCATCGTGTTATCCCTTAGTCGCCTCTTACGACACCCACGGGAAGATAGTGGGTGGTGACACTTGTATTCTATTATTTTCTTGTTTGAAAGGAAAAGTTAAATGTTTATAGTATTGGTAAATATAAGACACGTATCTACATAATACCTATAGATATCGACATGAACATGAGTTTCATGAAGAAAAGAAATGTATCTATTTCGGCACAGACCAGGTTTTAATACTGTTTCATCTGTAAAATAGATTTCCTTTAATATCACTTTTAATTTATTTGTATTAAGCGAATATCACAATTTAATTAAACCAGTGTTTATGTGCCGCGATTAAACATGAAGTTCAAGATGATTCCGTTTGTACAATAAACCACTTATCTCTCTAATTAAATACCCAAACTAAATTACAAATAAATAACTACTGTACACACACAAACTAGTAGACTGTAGTCAATGAGAATTCCCATTAAATCCACTTGTGTGAATCCGAAGCCATTTCAAACAGTGTTTATTTATGTCGAAGTGTTTGCGTAACAATTTGTCATAGCTTAACGTCAAGCTGGTTTATTTTAACACCCCGTGAGGATATGTAATCACGAATGCAGCTAAGTTGGCGAAGATATAAACCTATAATGCAATCTATACTTAGGGCCTGTTTCACAATGTCAAAGTAAAGTTCTCAGTAGGCTAGTTAATACTTAATGAGTAAGTAAAGCTATCTCACGCGTTTCACAATCGTGAAGTAGTACTAATCATCACTAAAACTACTCGGTAACTTATAGATCGGCTGAAGTAGTAATTAAACGTTGAGCTGCTAAGTAAGTAGGACCATCTACACCCATCTGTTTTCCAGATGTTGACAAAATACGCCAAAGAAAGGCATTCTTTTGTTTGTTGCTATACAAAGGTACTGTGTTTGTTGCCTGCGGCACATTTAGTTTGAATTACGTGTTTTCGTGATTTAAAAATGATGGATTTATTTGATGTGATTGAAGACGAATTCGAGGAGTTTTATGACCAAGTGACGCAACCTCGAAGAATACCGATAATTCGCAATAGAGCAAATTATTTATCGGCATTAGATGATCTAGATTTCAAAGCGAGATTTCGCCTGAGTAAAGATGCGGTGAATTATGTTTATTTTCGTATTGAAGATAACATAAATATATATAAAAATAGGTGAGTTCACATACTTTTCCAGGCGCACATAGTGTCTTTAGTTTAAGGAAACAACTTTGATTGATATTATAAATAATAGCTATAGGTAGTTAGGTTACCTACTTACATAGGTACATAGAAACCTATGTAAAGGTAAGTATGTGCCTATATTATATCACCACTGGACAAGGAGTAATTAAGGATGTGAGTAATGATAGGCAGGATTAAATCAAGGATGGGAAGGAGCATATTACGGCTGACACAATCACTACGTTGGATGTGATTGACATTATGTTCTTCTTAACATCACTATCGGTGAAATGATTAAAGACAAATGATGAATAACTAGGGGTTGGCAGAGATGAAAGATAGTTAAGAGTGCTTTCTTTAGTAGTCCTATCAATATTGGACGAGGCAGTGAAATGTTGATTGAGCAAGTCAATATTGAAGTCATTAGGAGTAGTAAGTTGACGTGATTTGCCAACCCCCAGGGTTTTCAGAAATTTCCAGACCTTTGCTGGATCTCCGTTTTTTACAGAATTATGGATATGTTGGCGTTGGCATTTGTGATAAAAGATATTTTAAAACTTGAGTGAATCCGATGCACGTGGTTGGTGCCTGACGATTTTGCTGATGAAGGACGCCGAACTGGATCCTGTGGTATTTAACGATTTTCTTGTTTTTGGCCAAAATTATGAGTTAATCTTATAGGTCCACTCAAGAACATCATCAGGAGCATCAGTAAGATTTGGTAAGACATTTTATTAATATTATATTTTATATTCATTCACTGTGCAACGCAGTGCATTGTGTCTGGATCCTTGTCTTGTCGTAGTCTGGCAGATGTATTACAACTTCCACTGTGCATTCTGAACAATTCCTGCCTGCCTACGGCAATTCTAGACATAATTTTTGGTAGCATGAGCTGTAGTTGAAACTTAGCCGTTGATTGTATCTAAACTCAGATTGGTATAAGCTTGTATTTTATCACCTTGTAGACAGTATTGTAGTGTTCTCAGATCAGTATTGTCCAAAATACATAATATTTAATTGTATAAGTTGACCTAGATAATTTGAAACACATTGTCATACATAACCTCAATCAGTAATTGTTTGATTTAAATTGTTGAAATCTAGCATAGATTTGTTGTTGTTACTATTAATAAGTCGGTTTGTTTGGATACATAACAGCTGTATGTATCAATAAATTTAGTAAATTTAGTTTATTGCATATATTGGACATTATAACATTCAAACTTGACCTTGCATCTTGGGCGGGTCACATTGAAAAATTGAACTTAATAAACCTTTGTTTTATTATAATATACAGAAAATATTGTTAGGTAACACAAACTGGTGCCTACAGTTGTAATATATAACACATTTGGTCTGTTTGTTGCAGTAATTAATTAATTACCTAATTTAAGTTTCAACTTTAATTGTTTTATGTTATAACTTTAATAACCTTTGTCTTTGAGTCAATATATTAAAACTATTAATTTTGTTGGGCAGTAAATACCTGCCACTTGCTTGTACCAGCAGTAAACAGGCTAATACTTTGTTGGTTTCAAAGAATTAAGAAAAATTAAGTTTTGATTGTTAATATTATTTAACGCTTGTCCGGGCTCTTTTGAAATTTGATTATGTGAGCTATCAAGGACTTCCGTGCGGCTGCTGGTGCTATTGCATCAGATTTGCGCTGGTTGGCCTCGGCCAGTGCCTTAGTGAACCGGCCTGATCGCCAGCAGGCCTTACTACAAAGGTATGAGCGGATTGATGATCGCCTGGCAAGTGTGGAACAGCGATTTCGCATTTTCAACGCTTGTTGTCTCGAAATGTCAGTTAATGATTTCACCGCTGACCAGCGAAATAAGGTCAGCGAAAATTATGCCCAGGTCTTAGACCTGTATGATGCTGTCTCCAATAGTGCAAGACAACTAGTTGCCGATAGGGAAGGGCAACCCGGCTTGAAGCAGGAGCTTCCTAGGTCAGCACCGGGGCTGGTGAGTAGGCTTCCTACCTTAGAACTCCCCCATTTTGATGGCTGCCTAGGAAGCTACCTGGGCTTCGTTAATTTGTTTGACAGCCTGGTCAATGATAGGGCTGACTTTCGGCCGGAACAAAAATTGGCCTATTTGATGTCGGTTCTGGATGGGGAGGCCAAGGGCCTCATCCAGCATCTGCCCGTGTCTGACGAGGCGTACCAGACAACTTGGGATCTAATTACCCGTAGGTACCATAACAAGCGTGGCCTCGCCGACACGCATATTGAACAGATTTTGAGTTTGCCCACGCTCACCCGGGTCTTTGGGTTGCGCACCCAACTTTTGAACCCGCTTTTGGTGGCCATCAACGCACTTAAGTGCCTTGACCTGCCCGTGGACCAATGGTCCTATCAATTGGAGCACATTGTACTTAAAAAGCTGCCTGCCGACCTGTGGTCGCGTTTTGAGCAGCGCTTTGGTGGGGATAGCGCGACCCATCTGCCCCCCTTTGCTGACCTGGAGAGGTTCCTGGAGGATGAGTGCCGGGTCTTGGACAACTCCGGTGGTGACACACCGGCTAAAACGCAGCCGCCCAAGGTCAAGGAGCAGGCTCGCGGTCACACCCGAGCCAATGTTGACCGGCGCCCTCCTCGCTTTGCAGTCACGCAGAGCCCAGCGGAGTGCTCTTACTGCAAGGTCACGAGGCACAGAACGGCCAGTTGTAGGGCATTCTTGGACCTTCATGTCGCCTCTCGTAGGCGCATTGCGAATGCCCGCCGCCTTTGCTTCTCTTGCTTGGGCTCCCACTACCAGCGAGACTGCCCTGCATGAACGCCAGAGAGGTAGGCCGCTTGTCCAACCAGCCGACACCGTGCACGGGCGGGTGTTTTGAAGGTGGCAGCCGAGGCTCACCGGCGCGTAGCCGAGAGTCGCCTCGCTCAATTGATCGCCACTCACCCCACTTGGAGAACCGTAGCGTGCGCACGCCTCCTCTCTCTCTCGCGCACCTGAATGTGCGATCGCTCAACGTCACCAGCACCATGACTGCTGCCCCAGGTATTCCCCTCCTTTGGCGGAGCGTCCCCGCCTTGACTCGCGCCCACCTCGTTTTGGGCGGGTGCGTCATTATGACACCCCACAGATGGCGCTCAGATCAAATCATCGCGCCTTTGAGGACTTCAAGCCGCACCCTCGTTTTGACTTGCCTGGTCCTGGCCAACGGTCGCCGCCCAGGCAACAATAGGTCATTGACCCCTGCCCTATAACGCCAACCTCCCCCATTGAGACCGTTATCCTACCAACGGTTGCTGTTAGGGTCTGGGGACCCACGGGGACCTCTGTTGTTATCCGTGCTATATTGGACACAGGTTCACAAGGTTGCATTTTTTCCACTTATTTGGTAAGGCAGGTTAAATTAAATATGGGTTCTTTTCCGAATTGTATACGGGGCATAGGTGACGTAGCCTCTAATGTTGAAGGGCAAGTTAAGGTTTTGATTGCCCCCGTTGAATCTTTACACCCGAGGATTAAAACCTCGACACGCAACATTTTAGAAATGTAATCACTTGTCTTGGTTCCTTCTTAATAATATGGTAAACATAGTTGGCGCAAACATCTTGCGTATCTTCCCAATTTGAACCGTTGGGTATTATAAGTATTGCAGCGCAGTTTGCATTGGAAACGTTAAAACGTTAAAGAAGAAAAGTGTGTTGAAGAATATTTTGGGTATGCACCCACAGAAGCAGCTACCTGCTGCTGTGGTGAATTTGACATCGGGATTGGAACTGGCAGACCCCAAATTTGACACACCGGGACAAATCGACTTGTTGATTGGTTCTGATGTCCTCGGTGGAATATTGATTGGTGGGAAACGGGTCTTGGTGCCAAATGGTCTGACTGCCATCCCGACCATATTTGGATTTGCTTTGATGGGACCTGTACCTAGGGACCCCCCTCCACCCGAACTTGATAATTTGTTGGCGGTAGACTCCGCTCTCTCTGATGCGGTTCAGAGGTTTTGGGAGGTAGAGGAGCCCCCTCAAGCTGCCCGTTTGAATCCAGAACATGAGGAGAGCGAGCTGTTCTTCCAGAACAACACTGGTCGACTCCGTTCTGGTCGGCTTATTACGAAGCTGCCTTTTCTGTCTGTTCGGCCTCCGCTTGGTGAGTCACGACCTTTAGCCGAAAAGAGATTGTTGGCTATGGAGCGCCGCATGGGTCGTGATCCGGAGCTCAGACAGAAGTACATTGAGTTCATGAGAGAATATGAACAATTGGGACACATGTCCGTGTCAGATTTGGATTGGCGTTCGGTGGAGCATTACTTTCTCCCGCATCATGCGGTATTGAAGCCATCGACTGGCAAGCTGCGCACAGTGTTTGATGGCTCTGCGCAGACTTCAACCGGCGTATCCTTGAACCAGTGCTTGCATTCTGGTCCCAAGTTGGTCAAGGACCTTTGTGACGTCATCACCAGCTTCCGACGACATCAGGTTGTCTTAGTGGCCGATATAAAAATGATGTTCAGGCAGACGATTATCCACCCTGATGACCGTCGCTTCCAGCTGATCCTTTGGAGAGAGTCTCCTTGCGATCCCATGGTCGTCTACGAGCTCAATACTAATACGTACGGGTTAAGGTCGAGCCCCTACTTGGCAATACGCTCTCTTTGGGAGCTCGCAGACCGCGAAGGCTTATTTGTTCTGGCGCCTCCACAGTGGACGAGGCGATCCTCCTGCGGGACGAATTGATAGGTATTTTGGCCTCCGCTGGTTATGAGTTGCGCTTATCCTTGACGTTGAAAACGTGACTACAATTGGACAAGATAAAAATCACACTCTATCTGTTTTAACTCAAAATATAAGGAGCATTTACAGCAATTTAGAAGATTTTCAAATAACTTTGTCTCAGATAACTTTAAAAATTGATGTATTAATATTGACTGAGTGTAGGCTTAACGATAGCAAACCAATACCTATTCTTAACTGTTATACGGCTTTTTCGACATCAAAGCATCTCAATCAAAACGACGCGCGGCGTGGTTGCATACGTGCATGATAGTCATTTATCAGAAATATCTGAAATTAGTCTTACCCATGCTTCTGCTTTGCAAATTACTATTTTTAACTACGCCATTATCGGTATTTACAGGTCTCCGTCTAATTTGTCAGCAGATAACTTTATTAACTCGCTAGATCAACATCTACAAAGTATTCAAACACACAAAAACATTATAATTGTAGGGGATTTAAATATTAACTTGATAGAACGACAATCAGACACATCACAACTGCGAACAAATAGATTATCATACTTAAATATGACGGGTACTCATGGTTTTCTCCCGGGACATTGTCTGCCTACCAGGGAAGAGAGCTGCCTTGACCATGTACTTTTGAAACTGGACCAGTCTAAAAACTCTGCATTTGTGGCTGTATTGAACATATCTATAACTGATCAGGCAATGGTATTATTAAAAGTAATTTATTAACTTTATTAAAAGTGTCTGATTTGACTAGTTGAAAAAAACCTAATTCATCGACCGATAGTTCAGTCGCAAAAGATTCGGCGTGGTAGTTTCAGCAAATGTGTCGCTACGCTTAGGTTCCGATAAGAAGGACGACTTTGACAATATTTGACGCCGTATAGACGTCATTAACTGAACAATTAAAACTGTATCCAATCTAATGTTTCTCTATCTTGAGAACTGAATATTGGCTCTAAGCCTTCATAAAATATATGGACACCTCATTTATGAACTTTTTGACTTTGAAATATAAAGTTACAGTATTCATAAAACCTCTTGTACCTTATAAATAGCCTTCCTGCTGAATAAATGTCGTAAGCTCTGCACAGAAGTAATATTTAAATAGAGTAAGACTAGTCAAGTCAAAAATCGTCGATAGTGGGAAAGAAAGAAAATTAATTTTGGACTCATTTCTGTTTATTTACCAGCTGCTTCGTGGGTAAATTACGGAAGAAGAGAAGCCAATCAGATATAACTATAGAGTATAAGAGAATCACGTATACCAAAAGCATGTTCTTTTTCTATCTAACAACGTGCCACATTCAGTTACATACGAGCTTAAAGCTCGCCTGCTCTGCTATATTATGTATATGGTGCTGTTTCGTCTAATCTCAGTGAAACTTCTTTATATAGAAGTTTTAAAGCGCAAACTCAAATATTCAAGTTATTGTTCACAGTAAGTATTTTTATTTATTAACGACCACAAAATTAAATTAATCTTAACATAAAACAATTATAACTACTTATATACTACTTACTACTAAAATTAAACTAAAATATTAAAATATGTTACAATACAAAAAAAAAGAAAAAAAATCAAAGGGCGTCGTGAAAGTCCTCCACATCGCCGTCTATTGGGAACGTGCCCAGGAGACTGGCAGCATTGCCACGCTGTATGGCAATGCTTATTTTTTGAGCTAGATACATACCAGCCTTCTGGTCACGCGAGGCGTCGACAAGTCTCTTCGCAAGTTCTCTATATAGAGATCTAGCACTTAGGCCCCATGAACCCAACGTTTCAACTCCAAACGGCTCAAATACGTAATCCCCTACGAGATTTACGTATTTGCGCCGTTTTAGAGTTTCCGCTGTGGCAGCAGCAGCGCCTGCACAACCCGCTGTGCTAGGAAGATGAGATGGTGCAAGGGTATCGACACACGTTGCGTCCCACACCAAAGGCCTACCCAACTTCCAAGGCAGTAGAGTCATTCCATCTGGTCTTTTACCATCGTTGCGTGCCAAACCCTGAGGTTCAAGTTGGGCTGGAACGCCAGCGGTGACAAGAGCCCGACGGAGAATGTCATTCAGGTTACTGTGTCGTGAAATACGACCTGCGCTCCTGCTGCATGATAGGCCATGGTGACCAAGGCTGTCGACAGCCTCCCCACAGTGACAACGATGTGGAGCGACACATGGCATACCTAACCGGAGGCAAGAAGCTATGCGAAAGGTCGTGTCGTCCAACATGGTTGCATCCAACGAGTGTCCGTTGTGATCTTTATTTAGACATACAAACTATTACACTTCACCACTATCTACTATCTTTATGACACATTGGCATGCTATAAATAAGCAGCGATAACCTAGTGGAGATACCAACAGACTGCCATGCAGGTCCGAATCCATGGCGTGCACCATTGACTTCTTCACAGTTATGTGAGTAATAAATTGTTAATTATTGCTTGCCTCGGAGAGTGCTTTAAGTCATCGGTCCCGGTTGTCATGAAGATCTTTGACAGTAGTTGCTTTGGCGAGTCATAAACTGACACTAGTTTAAACCATGCAATACTACTAATAATTTGGGTTGCGGCGGTTAGAGAGGAAGTCGTTCTGTTGAAAAGCAAATTTTCAGTCAAATCCGGTTAGACTGTTAGGAACACAACGGTTTGCAACTGGGATAACGCTAGGAGGATGTTGATGATGAAATCGGCATTCTATACTTTGTAGAAAGAATTACGAAATGGACTGTCAGAACCACTCAAACTAACTTTTATACAAACTTTACTCATGTACCTATTCTATTTTTATTTCGCACGTGCACCTTACATCTGCAGTCTAAAAAGGTATGTTACACTAACATTTCAGTAGCTACATGCCCGTGGGTGTCGTAATACGGAAGTAGTATCTGACACATTTTTAGGACTTCAGTCGAATACTGAGAGACGCCAAAACTATGCACCTATGCAGGTCAACTCCGTTGTACCTACAATTATCACGAGCATGCTAGCATTGTAGCGCTCATAGGGTGACTTGGCTAGCCAATTGTTTTAAGTTGGCAAAGTTAAGCAACGCTTACACAGGTCACGGCTTGGATGGGCGATGCTACCATATAAGTGAGAGTACTACCGTGCTTTGGACCGCACATAGATTTGAACCTATACATCGATTGACACACATATCTTCTCTTACGATGTCAAGCCAACAATTCTTAGGCCTACCCCGTTTACCGTGGCCGGTCAGGGGCGTCATAGCAAGACAAATCGTTCTGCCTATAAATCTTATAATATAAACTTAAAACCTGTTTTTTTCTAATAAAACAGTATATCGATTAGAATTTCTTGAAGTTAAATTATCAAGTGAAGTCTTAAAAGTATATATAATTTATCTTATTATCTTTGATAAAGCATTTTCAGACTAGCGTTTTATACGCGTGTATAAGCTCGTTTTGGAAGTGCACATAGAAGCGCAACTTGGACGAGCTTTGACGTGCTTCTAGCTATACTGACACGATATCACTACAGTTTCGAGCAAACATTTCGAAATATGCGCGTTTACGCGAGCCCAGTTTTTTGTAGCGCGTTATGTACTTGATACTTGATGGCACGGGCTGTTTCCGCAACTCCGCGTCTTGGCGTGTATTTTGCGTGCGGGTTGGAATGGTGTCGTCATTCGAGCCACCCCAGCTCTTCGAGGAAGGCCAGCAAACTCTTGAGGTGGCCCACTGCTTCCCTCAGGGTGCTGTATCTCGTCAGGTACTGCTGCCTGTACTGTGCGACCTCAGGGCAGTCGAGGAGCAGGTGGGCTGCCGTCTCGTCTGCTGCCATACAGGCCCTGCACAGCGGGCTGTTGGTGATACCTATAGTAAATAGGTTGTTATTAAAGAATCCGTGTCCTGTGTAGGCGGCCGTGACTGTCCGCAGTTGTTGTTTGGACAGCCGGAGGATTTGTTTGGCTATCTTACCGTCTACTGCGGGAAGAGCCTCCTTGGCCTGCCTACATATTTCAATACCAATCCAGGACTGGTTGTGTTGGGTCCTGGTCCTATTAATAATAATAATAATAATATTCTACCACATTCACACAACACCATCTAGTCCCAAACTAAGCAGAGCTTGTACTATGGGTACTAGACAATGGATAAACATACATATATACTTTTTTTTTTTGTAAATACATACATATTATACATAGAAACACCCAGACCAAGACAAACATTCCTGTTCATGCACACAAATGTTTGACTTGAGCGGGAATCGAACCCGCGACCTTCGGCGTGGCAGTCGCTTACACTACCGCTGCGCCAACCGGTCGTCATTCCTTACCAGGTTGCGATAAAAACCAGAAGGGAGGGGAATAATGGGCTCGGGTCCCACCACCTCTAAAGTGGCCCCTCTTCTGGCAAGTACGTCGGCTGCGTCATTCCCTCTTGAGCCACTGTGGCCCTTGATCCATTGCAGTGTTAATTTGTTTTGTTTACCTACCTCTGTTAGTTTCTGGTGGCATTCAAGCGTGGATGCCGAGGTGATAGTATGGCTTTTGAGGGCTGAGAGGACAGCCTTACTATCTGAGAGGATCCTAATGGATCGTTCCCTTACCTCACGTGCCATGATTGCTGTGGCAGCTAGGATTATGCCAAAACATTCGGCCTGGTAGACCGTGTTGCAGGCTCCCAGCGGTGCTGCGATGTTTATGTTTAGGTCCTCGGAGAATACTCCTGAACCCATACCTGTATCTGTCTTAGACCCATCTGTGAAGGTCGTGAGCTCGCTGTGGCCAACCGCTCCCTCGTGTAGATCCTCGTACAGTTGGATTTTGTATTTCTTGTCGAAAACAAATTGTTTCGGTATTCGGACGCCAATGGCTTGTGTGAGAGGAACTTCTTTAAAGAGTGTGTTTAAGTAGCTAGTGTGCGGTGTGTTAGTGTCTTTCCAGAGCTTCAGAGCTCTTAGCCGGATCGCCGACATCGCGTTATGTAGCGCGCGTGTAAGCGCGTATGCTGAAACGACCGTATACGCGCTGATAAATATGCTAATCTGAAACCGCCCTTACATTGATTGCGAACGTGAACACTAATGATTATGTAGGTAACTAATTTGTAGAATTGACGGTCATAAATCACATTATATCTTATATGAGTTCTTAAATGGTTTTAAGTTTTATTAAAGCAAGCTTACTGTTAATATGGTAAATCAAACATTCATCATCACAAAAATATAAAACAAAATTCATGTTATCAAAACTTAAATCTTTCTTGAAAGGTACTCAAGTCGTAGTTTAAAAAACATAACGTGAACCATGTTGCTTTAAGTTTAAAAAGTTTGAACAAAATGGGTCAACATGGCTATCCACATTTAGCATGTTTTTATACCTATATTTTAAAGAGCAGTATTGAAATTACACTCTTCCATAAATGACTGCCTCCGTGGTCCAGTGGAGAGCATCTGCGTCTCCTGATAGGGAGGTCCCAGGTTCGATTCCCAGGTTGGGCAAAAGTGTTACGGAGTTTTCCAAATTCTTAGTGGCCTACGGAGTCTGACAATGTGCCCGATAACTAAAGGCTCGCCCCATATCCCTGTGGGACCTAAAGTTCATAAAAATGCCGAAATGTGAGTGTAATACGCCTCTGTCTACCCTTTCAGAGACACAGGCGGAAGTCTGTAAAAAGTCAAAAATATAGTAGAAAGTCAACGTTACAGAAGTTGTGTGAAACACAACATATTTATTTTTATAACGAAACAATTTAAAGGTTCTCTGCCTCTGTGGTCCAGTGAATAGCGTATGCCAACCGCATACTACTGTAATGCTGTCCATTGCATTAATTAGCCATTGCGTGTTAGCAGTTTTATTACCATGTAGATTGCCGCGTCGCCTATCACGAAAATATTTTATCACCAACTGGGAACTCGTTGAACAGAAAACAGATCATAAAACTGGGAACTGTCGAACTCCAAAACTACGGTAACGAGTGAAGTTGAAGCAATATTTTTTTATTTCAATCGCCGGGTGCGCGGTAAATTTCGATCATTATACGTGTTCAAACTGTTTGTTCTATTGCGGGAGTTTAGCCAGCTGTGGATCTCTATATCTTTTTTAATTTTTATAGACTCACGCCTGTATCCCCGAAGGCGTAGGCAGAGGTATTATATTACACCCACATTTCGCCTTGAATTTTTAGCTCTCACGTAATAGGGGGCGAGCTTATTGCCGTTACCGAGCACATCACGAGACTCCGTGCTGCTACTGAGAATTCGTAAAATCTCAGTAACACTTTTGACCCATCCTGGAACCAAACCCTAACCTGACCCGCAAACGCATGCGGTATCCACGGGACTAAGCAGATCGGACAGAAGCAGTCAAGATTGTTAGTATTGTCTAATAAGTGCCAATGACATCAGCACTGTGATTCGTGAGGCATTCCCTGTCAGCGCAACTGGTGGTCAAAAAAGCGAGACGCTAAATATCCATAGTTGGGTTTGCGCCACTGGCGAGTGATTCGGTAGCTGCCACCGATTTGATTGCGTAACAAAGCAGATAGTAGTACACACTTCATACAGTTTTATAGCGGTGGTGTACATTTTTATAGTGCCGTGACTGTCAGTTTCGGTAGGTTCAGATTAAAACACAACTGGATTGAATAGATTCGTGAGGACGTACATATTTACAAGAGCTTACAAGTAGTCTTTTATATTTAACATAACTTAACAAAAGACAGATCACACTTTTAAAGTTAACATCAGCTCTTTATTTGAATTGAACCACTGCTTGGCACGGGCCTCTTCTCACCATAAGATTCATGTATGATGAGAATATTATGTACAACCCTCCAACGTGCAGAATTGCATATCATGGCAATGATTTTCTTCACCGTTTACAAGCAAGCGAACTTTTACAATTTTATACGCACATAACTTCATAAGAGAGCGCGCCGTGAATTTGTATGCGATATTCGCTCCGTAGCAATATGTTAGTCTCCTCACAAGGCTATGGCTGCCTTATCTTTAATTTATACTCTAAACTTATTTAAATCGAGACCTAATTCTAGTGCTATATTGGTCTTCGGTAAAATACACAACAAACAAAAAACCCGCAATACCAACAGGCCATCTCTAAGGATCTCATATTCTTACGCTACATAATATTCCTGTACACCTTAGGGAAATATACAAACAATCATTTTTTTCTTTCATCACGTTACGTTGCAAACAAAGTTTACTCTGCCTGTATCTATTTCTCCGTCTAATTATAACGTTTTTGGGAGACTAAATACGAAGTTACTTTTGTAATTAATGCGAAACTGTATTTAATGTTTACCCAACGTCCGCATTTGTATGTGTACACTTAATTACCTGACTTTGTTAGTGCTTAAAACGTGTCTTGTTTCGCTACTAGATCTACGCATGGCTCTGCCCGCGTAAGAGTAGATCACATATATCTTGCCATAACCTCTCTTCATAGTGACGTGAAAGAAGACACACACTTCCTTATCTAAAATATCAGTATGGATGGAAATTCAATTTGGAAGTAAAACCTTCAGAAGATAATGTTACGAAAAAGGTGCATTTTATGAGTAGACGTAAAGTGGTGTACGCTTACACAAGTATTTATAGTACCGCTTACAAAGTAACAATGTGCTAGTATGAAAAAGCGAAAAGCACCCTTTTATTTTTAGCGAACCTGCTAGCTAGTTTCTAAAATTCTATTTTTATATTAAAATAATATTTAGGTATCTTGCACATGGCACCACTAATTTTACCATGGTTTACCTCGATTATTTACCAACATAAAATTTAGATTGCATGTTTAAAATAAAGGCATACTAAAGAATATGTGGTTCGTCAATGATGGGAAGAGACGGAAAACTCGACATTATTATCTTACCAACCCGTCTGACCAGCGTGGTATAGTAGCTAAATCTTCTTATTCACTCATAGTGCTACTGAGAAGCAAAATAGGAGAAGGTTGAGTCCAGCAGTAGGCAATGAAAGGCTGTACAAGCATAAATTTATATCCTAATGGAAGGAAAGAGGAACCCACCACGCACCCTCGGATTGACAACCCCAACCATTGCGATAGAAAGATTGACAATACCGAACTCCTCTAAAAGGATAAGGGATATAAGAATGGTATGGGTTCCAGGAAGATACCTGCGATGGGCAACGACTGGGCTCAGTCGTTGCCCATCGCTCCTGAGGATGCCTCGTGCAGAGGCGAAACACGTGTCGAAGAATAATCGGCGCATACAGCGGGATACTGCAAGTCAGGTATCTTCCTGGAACCCATACCATTCCTATATCCCATATCCTTTTAGAGGAGTTCGGTACTATCAACCTTTTTCTATTGCAATAGTTGGGGTGGTCAATCCGAGGGTGCGTGGAGGGTTTCTCTTTTCTTCCATTAGGTTACAATGGAATTCCGCCAAGTAACATCTGATTCAATCAACTGCAAATTTATATAATTTTATCTCTTTCAAAATTTGGAGATTTAAGAGCAACGGAAAGTACCTTCTCTATATTTATTATGATTGGCATGTTCAACCCCAAATTATCATAAACATTTCCATAAAATTTATAAAGTGATGTAGAAATTTTATATTTTTATAACACCCAGAACCATAAACCCAATTATAATGACGGACGGACACGTCGGCCCACAAATTTACGTTATAAGTGTTCCAATTAGCTCGTAATATCCAAACCCCTGAAAATTGTTAGAATATGATATGATAAAAAATTATCAGAACTCCACTACCCTAAAGAAATAACTCTGGCATAGTCAAACTTCAACAGCGTATTGGCGCCATTAGGTAAGTTTGATGTTATGGAATGCAATGCACAATGTTATTTAATGTTTGCGATACTGAGCTCAGTAAACCACTTTCAGGTTAAAATTACTGTATGTATGAAGATTTGGCTAGTACACATTACTACGAGGCAACATAATAAAAGTGCATATTATAATACGACCGGTTGGCTCCGCGGGAATGCAAGCGACTGCTACGCCGAAGGTCGCGGGTTTGATTCCCGCTCAAGTCAAACATTTGTGTGCATGAATACGGATGTTTGTCTTGGCTTGGGTGTGTATGTATAGTATCTATGTATTTACAAAAAAAAGTATATATTTATGTTTATCCATTATCTAGTACCCATAGTAAAAGCTCTGCTTAGTTTGGGACTACATGGTGTTGTGTCAATGTGGAAAGAAAAAACAATTTACAAAATATTATCGCTAAAACTCTGCCTTATCATACCATATCTACCATATCACTGCTGGACCTAATTTTCGTCACAAGTGAATTGTAAGTCAATAGGAGGATATGGGCAATATATCACGCTTACCGGGTTGGTATAGGGTTTGTTGTTGAATTTGCCAACTCTTTCCAATCATCTTAGGTATTTGCATTTATATTTTCTTTAGTCACCTCTTCTCCTACGAGATGTAATTGAGTAGCGACACTTTGTATTTTTAATCCACCACACAGAGGAATATATTATAAGCTTATCTTCATGTATGTAAAAACAAACCATACAATAAAAAGTGTCAACAAACACCAAATTGTTTTTCACCTTCACTATCATAGTTCACCCCAACTTATTCCCTATACTTCGAATAGCGTAACTCATCTTTTTGTTTTGTTTACTTACCATATTCTTTATGTTCCAATATTTCTTACCTCCAATATGCGTCAGAGAGAGACAGATATACGCACGGCGACATAGCTTTATTTATTGTGTCTCGATAAAAAGAGACAACTGTTTTATAAAATATATAGGTATGTGTATTGATATTGACGGATGTGCCTCATTCGTATATATGACTTTTCAGACAATTTACTTCGCAATATGCTACAAAACGTACTCAATATTTTTTTAGTATGTGTGATGCAAAATGTCTTCGTTTTTATTTGAATTGAGTTTCTAGAGAATTGATTGAATTTGTACGCAATATTGTGGTATTCAATTTCTTTCTTTTGCTTTTTCATATGAGTGCGTGGCAAACAGAACTTTGGTAGGCCTCCGGTCTATCGGTTCTAATCATTCCTATCCTGAGACAAGAACCAGAACCGACAGCTTTACGTGCCCTCCGAAGCACCGAGTCACTCTGCAAGTCTGTTGGTCTCTCCACTACTATTCGTTAGATACACCGTGGAATAAAAATCAATATCGCCTAATGAATTCTTTGAAAGATTAATATTACTCGAGTGATCCTTGACGATGGATTAAAGTGCTCTCAGAGCTGCGGCGCAAGTGACAATTAATAATTTTATTACTTACATAACTACGATGGCAATCTCTGGGAAAGGTAGCTCTTATTTTTCATTACTTTACAACTAATTAAATATAAACGCAAAAGTTTATTAGTATGGATAGATATGTATGTCTGTTTCTCTTTTTCACAGATTTTGGCCTTGAACGGCTTTTGATGCATCTTTTCAGTAATGTAACTTATCCATCACATTAACATCACCATAACCAACTCCCCAGCCGGCAAAATCGCGGGTGAAACCGTGGGCAAAAGCATGTATATATAAACGAAAAGCGGCTAAAGACTTCCAAAAAAAAACTTAATACTCTCTTTCAAATATTATTTAAAAACTGACACTGTCCAACTTGCCAGTTTCATTCACTATCCTAATTTATGTAAGAACTTACAGAATTAAAGATAAACTTTTATTTTGGCCTTTAACCGTTGAAACCCTTGGCAGCCTGCCCATGAATTATTAATAGCACACTTCAATACACTTGGCCGACAATTGAACTAAATGGTTTCACTTTTGAAGTGGAAACGGTGAAAACGGCTGTTATTTTATGCTAAGATCTGTGAATACGTTTTAGAACGTTTAGAGGTTGGTGAATGAGGTTAGATGCTAGATTATTAATCGTAGTCTTAAAAACAAATGTAAAAATTGCTTTGCAATTTATACATGATTTCTTCATAAACAGGGCAAAACATTAATGAAAAATATTAAATACAATGTTCCAAGCTAGACATTTAAACTTTGACAATTATTGTCAAAGTTTATATTTTAATATTATATTAGTTTGTATTATAATACTATACTATGAAAACTTTATACTAAAAGTAAATACAAGTAAGTAAAGTAAGTACAATCGCAATTGGAGGGTAAATGTTCAGCTGAACATTTACCCTCCAATTGCGATTGTATACGCTTAATAATACAATAAAGATCTTCGAATGAGGTATACGCCTGATAGTTCGGTTTTTCACCAGGATTGATAGAAAGTAATCTTGCGTTATAATCGTCTAACAACTTATGACAATCTGTTCGAATACTATCTACTGTTGTACAATAACTGAGAAATGCTTCGCTATTGCTGTCAGACATCGATGCGGTTTTTGATCTTTCATAGATATTTTGAATGCGCTCAAATAAAATATTGCATTTGCTTCTAAGATTGTCATCTCTTTGTCTTCCGACACGCGTGACTTCTTTTGTTGTGACATGGTTACGTAAGTATAAGCTAATGAGAACGAAACAAAATAAGAATATCTAATGTATCTATTATTTTACCTAAGTAGGCAACACTTTAGAGCTGAGGAAATAAAAGTTGCTTGAAATATGAGATTTATAAGACAACTATGATAGTTGCAGAAATAATAATTTAATAAGTAGGTAGCTACATAAAAGTTTACCTACTAATGCGGGCGGAAATAACCATGTAACGGTTATATGAATATATTAGGAGTATAGCTAGGTGCTATAACTGCCTAGGTATAGCGGTATAACGTATAAAACGTAAATGAATCCGACTCGTATGGATAAAAAAAAATGGTATGGCGTGGTGCCGAAACCGATTAGGGTAGGCGACTTGGAGAAGGATACGGGAGGAGGTGATTGAGTGGGTATAGGCTATTTTAAGGATGGAAGGCTCTTACCTTATACAGCCTTGGTGGTTTCGTGATACAGCTGCTTGTTTTCACTTCACTCACGAGCGGGTTTTCCTTGGTGGAAGCGGTGATAAACACATACGGGAGCGGCGCGGTACGAACGAGACGGCGATACAGCGGTGCGGCGCGGAGCGGTATCGAGACGGCGTTCTTAGCGAGCGGAATGTTCGAGACTGTTCGTCGCGTTCACGATCGCGGCGACGAAATCAGGCGCAAGGCAATGCCTCTTCCAGGGAGAGGGATAGAGCGGGACGGAAATATGATATCGCTCGCACTAGACGTGGAACGATTGATCTTGGTGCGATTAGTTACAGATAGGAAGGTAGATGGTGCTACCAATTGCTATTTCGCGATTTATTCGACTTTTCTTTGCTATTGTTATTATTAGACGAGCTAGATAAACTAGACTGCGTATTATAAAATATTCGACAGTCATCTCGAAAGCACGAATTGTTTCAGTGTCAAACTTTTTTAAAGCGAGTTGAAGAAACATAAAGTCGGAAAGATCTTTTAATTTTTAAGGGAACTAACTGCGGTGACAAAGTTGTCTATAAACAGCTGGAAATTCGAAACAGACGCGGCACCGGGCAATTTAAGATTTAAAGATTGATCAATGTAAGTAGACGCTAGAACACGAGTATCTTGATACCTATCAAGTAGTGACTGGAATATGACCTGATAGTTCTCAGCACTGGGTGTGACACCTGCAAATACGGACTGGGCCTTCGGTGACAGCTTACCTATTAAATAGTACAACCTGTCAGCATCTGTCAGAGAACCATTATCGTGCACTGTAGACTTAAAACTCGCATAGAATAACGGCCAGTTTCGTATATCGCCATCAAACGACATAATCTTGAATGGCGGTAATCTCGGCGTGCGGGCCGCGGCAACGGGCTGTGCTGAACATTTACCCTCCAATTGCGATTGTATACAAAGATCTTCGAATGAGGTGTACGCCTGATAATTCGGTTTTTCATCAGGATTAGCAGAAAGCAATCTTGCGTTATTATCGTCTAACAACTTATGAAAATCTGTTCGAATACTATCTACTGTCATACAATAACTAAGGAATGATTCCCTATTACTATCGGAAATAGCGGCGGTTTTTGAGCGCTCATAAATGTTTTGAATACGCTCAAATAAAATATTGCGTTTTGCTTCTAAGATTGTCATCTCTTTGTCTTCCGACACGCGTGACTTCTTTTGTTGTGACATGGTTACGTAAGTATAAGCTAATGAGACCGAAACAAAATAAGAATATCTAATGTATCTATTATTTTACCTAAGTAGGCTAATTAGGCAACACTTTAGAGCTGAGGAAATAAAAGTTGCTTGAAATATGAGATTTATAAGACAACTATGATAGTTGCAGAAATAATAATTTAATAAGTAGGTAGCTACATAAAAGTTTACCTACTAATGCGGGCGGAAATAACCATGTAACGGTTATATGAATATATTAGGAGTATAGCTAGGTGCTATAACTGCCTAGGTATAGCGGTATAACGTATAAAACGTAAATGAATCCGACTCGTATGGATAAAAAAAAATGGTATGGCGTGGTGCCGAAACCGATTAGGGTAGGCGACTTGGAGAAGGATACGGGAGGAGGTGATTGAGTGGGTATAGGCTATTTTAAGGATGGAAGGCACTTACCTTATACAGCCTTGGTGGTTTCGTGATACAGCTGCTTGTTTTCACTTCACTCACGAGCGGGTTTTCCTTGGTGGAAGCGGTGATAAACACATACGGGAGCGGCGCGGTACGAACGAGACGGCGATACAGCGGTGCGGCGCGGAGCGGTATCGAGACGGCGTTCTTAGCGAGCGGAATGTTCGAGACTGTTCGTCGCGTTCACGATCGCGGCGACGAAATCAGGCGCAAGGCAGTGCCTCTTCCAGGGAGAGGGATAGAGCGGGACGGAAATATGATATCGCTCGCACTAGACGTGGAACGATTGATCTTGGTGCGATTAGTTACAGATAGGAAGGTAGATGGCGCTACCAATTGCTATTTCGCGATTTATTCGACTTTTCTTTGCTATTGTTATTATTAGACGAGCTAGATAAACTAGACTGCGTATTATAAAATATTCGACAGTCATCTCGAAAGCACGAATTGTTTCAGTGTCAAACTTTTTTAAAGCGAGTTGAAGAAACATAAAGTCGGAAAGATCTTTTAATTTTTAAGGGAACTAACTGCGGTGACAAAGTTGTCTATAAACAGCTGGAAATTCGAAACAGACGCGGCACCGGGCAATTTAAGATTTAAAGATTGATCAATGTAAGTAGACGCTAGAACACGAGTATCTTGATACCTATCAAGTAGTGACTGGAATATGACCTGATAGTTCTCAGCACTGGGTGTGACACCTGCAAATACGGACTGGGCCTTCGGTGACAGCTTACCTATTAAATAGTACAACCTGTCAGCATCTGTCAGAGAACCATTATCGTGCACTGTAGACTTAAAACTCGCATAGAATAACGGCCAATTTCGTATATCTCCATCAAACGACATAAGCTCAATCGGCGGTAATCTCGGCGCTCGAAACTCTGGTTCGGTATAAACGGGCTGTGCGGAACATCTACCCTCATTGGAGGGTAGATGTTCCGCACAGCCCGTTTATACCATCATTTATTGTATCATCAAGCGCATACAATCACAATTGTGTGATTGTATGCGCTTGATGATACAATAATGATCTTCGAATGAGATGTACGCCTGATAATTCGGCTGTTCATCAGGATTAATAGAAAGCAATCTTGCGTTATAATCGTCTAACAACTTATGAAAAGCTGTTCGAATACTATCTACTGTCATACAATAATGATTTTTGATTCTCTAATAATATCGGAAGTAGCGGCAGTTTTTGAGCGCTCGTAAATGTTTTGAATATGCTCAAATAAAATATTACGTTTAGCTTCCAATATTGTCAGCTCTTTTTCTTCCGACATGCATGACTTCTTTTGTTGCGCCATATTTACGTACGTATAAGCTAATGAGACCGAATCAAATAAGAATACCTAAAGTACCTATTATTTTACCTAAGTAGGTGTTTATGCGGTAGTTATTCGTAAGTAGGCAACAACTTTAAGGCGGTGTATCTAAAAGGTGCTTGAAATATGGAATTTACAAGACAACTATGATAGTTCCAGTAATAATAATTGGGTAGATATATCAGATTAGTAGGTAGCTACATAAAAATATATTACCTACGGAAGCGTGCGGAAGTAACCACGTAATGGGTATGTAAATGGACTAGGAGTATAGCTAGGTGCTATAACTACCTAGGTAGGTACTTCTAGAAGATACCTACGCGAGATAAACGAGAGGTTACGTATAAACGCAAATGAATCCGGCTTCGTATGGACCAAAAACACTGGTTCGGCGTTGCACCGAAATATGTACTAGGCGATTTGGTGATATAGAAAAATTATTAATATAGTGGACTGTATCAAGAATGGCTGGTAAATCGCCTAGAAGAGTGGGTGAACTTATGAATACAGGATATTTATAGGAGGTACGCCTTACCTTACAAAATGGCGGCCGCCGGCGTCTTCGATGAGTCGGGCCACAAGCTGATCACTCCACTTGGATCCAGCCCGAAGCTGCACAGATCATTCCACTACACCCGCGGGCGGTTCAGTTCTCGTTTATAGTATAGCGGTAAAATATTGCGGTGCTACATGTGTTCGTTGCGGCGAGGAGGTGCGTCAGGACGCAGCCGGTCAGCGGGACGGTTGATTTTCGACTCCGTCGCAGCGTCATTGAATTCCGCGACCAATTAGAGCGAGGCGTGCCTTTGGGAAGGCCTTTGGGAAAGAAAGGGATAAAATATCGCTCGTTTTGACACTGCGGTATGCAAAGGAATTTATTAGCTAGGTGTTGACATAATTAACTATCAATGGAAAAGATAGATGGCGCTACCACATTCTTTAACTTTAGCTTTCACACATCTATACTTGTCCTTCACTTTTTTAACAATATCTTCATTCATACCACCGCTCGCTCGATTTGTTGCTTCTTTTGCTATTATATTCAACCACGTTTTCTTCTTTTTCTCAACCATACTTCTAGTTTCATCATCCCACCAGCCTGCTTTCTCACATTTCTAACTTCTTCTTTGACTCACACCGCATAAATCTTCAGCACATTTCACTACGTTGGTTTTAAATACCAACCATACATCAGTCACACTTTCCTTATTAACATCATTCCAGCTTTTATCCAGCCGTTCACTCAATTGCTTTTATACATCTCTTTCGTATGCTGATCTTTCAATCTTTCCACTTTTATACGTTCTAATTCTGTATACGATTATTTGACTCTGTGCTGCTAGTGTTTAAACATACCACCAACTCTTGATATCACCAAATAGTGGTCTGTGCCAATATCCGGTCCACGATAAGCCCTAGTGTCTTCTATTTTCATTCTCATTCTTTCATCGACTATCACAAAATCTATCATGCTTCTTAACGTAAAATGTCCTTTCTTCTTACGCCACGTGTACAATGTACATATGTTTTATCTTGTGTTGAAACCACGTATTCATCACAGACAGACCCATCTCCACACATACATCTAACAAGTACACGTCGTTGTCATTCACACTCTTATTAGATTAGATTAGATAATGCTTTATTATACACCATACACAGAAATTTTACAAAGACAAGAGAGATAGATGGAGTTTACAATTTAAATGCACACTTATCACCAAACGTTCCAAGTACCTTTTCATACCCATCACGCTTCACTCCAACCTTTGCATTGAAATCGCCGAGCATGACAATACGTTCATTTCACTTATGCAATACCGTGCTTCGGAGGGCACGTAAAGCTGTCGGTCCCGGTTCTTGTCTTAGGATAAGAGTCGTTAGGCCACGTCGGAGGCCTTCGGGCGGTCTGAAAACTCCGACACTAGAGTTGGCCACACACTCACACGAAAAACAAAACAAACTTATGCAATAACACAACCTCTCTCATTTGTTACCAAAATTCCTCTCTTACCGCCTTACTGTAGGAAGAGTCCGGAGCGTATACACCTATTAGAAATAGAGGTGTCAGACCTACTTTCATCCGGACCCACATAATGCGCGGACTTACGCACTCATACCCTCGCATGCATTCTGCCATTCGCTCTGAAAGAATAATACCGACGCCTTTACTACCATGTTCGTCATTGGTAACTCCTGACCATATTTCAGTGAAAGGGCCGCGCGTCAGCATTTCTTTCCCCTTATGTTTAGTCTCATTTACACACAATACATCCAAATTTCTGTCACTCATTAACTCGTATACCTACTTCATGCAGTTTCTCAATCATTCCTCCTCTTGCATTCAACGTCGCAAATCGACATTCCGATGCCCACTTTCCGCCCCGACGTGAACAGTTACGCTTAAGGTTTTGGTTGTTTCGGCGTGACGTATAGCGAATATCGTCGCCGCTTACATTTAATATAATAATAATATATAATAATATAATATTTAACATTTATGAGACGGGGTACAATAAATTAACAGATAGAATATATTAATATCATCTTAATATATAAAATCCTTGCGTTACTGACTGACTGACAGACACGCTACAGCCGAAACTATTGGGCGCAAGAAGCTGAAATTTGGCATGTATGTTCCTTGGGGACCGTAGAGGTGCACTAAGAAAGGATTTCCCGAAATTCCCACGAGATCAGCCAAAACGGGTAAATTTAAAAAAAATGCAGGCGTAGCTGCGGGCGTCCTCTAGTGTACATATAAGGGCGGTTTCAGATTAACGTATTTTACAGCGCGTATACGGTCGTTTTAGTATACGCGCTTACACGCGCGCCACATTACGCGCTTCAAAAAACCGGACTCGCGTAAGTGGGCATAATTTCGGTGTGTTCGCTCGAAACGGTAGTGATATTTTGTCAGTGTCAACATCGATTCTGATGGCTCGTGCTTATACGAGTTTCGAAGAGTGCAACGCTTAGACGCGAAGGCGAATGGCTGTCGTCATCGCAAGGTAGATTTATCACTAAGTTATATAACTTATATATAATTATAGGTTTCAATGGCTTATAATGGCGTCCTTGCTAATGAGCGATCTACAATTAGAAATCAGAGCAATACCAATTTTGATTACATTAACTATACTTAAAAAGTCTATGGTGTAACTTTACTGTTATCCCTTACACTATTAATATCTAGGCGAAAAATTACCAAACATTGTAAACAGCTAATATTGTGATTACCGATGACAATATGTCGCGTTTGTTGAAATATTTTCTATCCATTGTATGTATTTGAAACACAGTCATTACATTATCAACGAAAGTTGCATTAGGCAAGGCAACCAGCATAAACAAAGGACCACAAAAACAATATACTATAAATTACAATTCAACGAATACACCACGAGATTTTTCTACCATCATCATACAGCATTTTGTTGTCACGCTGGACAGACGGTTTGTTAAACGGTTTGAAGGCGACTTATCCGTTTTTTCGAATGATAGGTACTGTACGCTCCATGTATTTTACTTAATGGCCTCTTAAGACACGGAATGAAATGAGGTAGAGTCAATTTGTATTCATAATCCTTGACTACACAGACTCTTTTCTACCTTTCATCTCATATTTACACAAACTTTGGATTTACTACTGAACTTGCCTCAAACTAGGAACCAGCATAACAAACAGAGTACCACAAAAGCAATTGAACTGCACGCAAATTTGCACCACAACTATGTTACATAAAGCATCCAAATAAGCTGGAACCCATTGCGTTGAGTTATGCCAACATATTCTAACCAGACAAGACTCTATTAACATATTAATAAGGCTGCAAATACAAAAACAATATCTTCGGAGCTCACGACAGATATCTATAAAAGATGATTTATTACTTTACGTTTGGTATACGACCTTACAAAGGTTGTTTCGGACAGACTGCCAAACCAGCAGTGCAAGGCCGGAGAAACTGAAGAATATATAGAGTTTTTAGACGGTTTTGAGATGAAAAGAGCTAAAATGTCCTTATTTTGAATTTTTTTCGTGTATCAGTTTCATTGAAGTCATTGACTCTTTGGGATGTAGCGACTGAAGCTCAAATAATATTCTCGTCCATGAAGCATCAACTAATTGGCATGAGGCTATAGCTGCTGAATTTTATGGCGGTTTATATTGTGTTACAAAAATATAACAATAATGGCGACAGAAATCTTACTGAGCAAAAGGCTTCACAAGGTCACAACTTCACACTTCAAAGGCAAAGTTTCGGTAAAATTAAGAGAAAGTATGACTTGCAATATTACTTCGTTTGGCCTTTTAGAAAGCTCTTCTTTTAATCCAGGTAGCTATTACAACATCATCAACGTTATATGTAAATAATTTGGCGAATATTACATTATACTTCGAGAAGACCTAACTTTGATCTTTCAAGTATTTGGGGAAAATGAAACGTATAAAATCTGCTACACTTACTTTTCAAATTTGCGACGGAAATATTGACCGACCAAGTTGTCCTGTATATTTTGTGTCACAATATTAAGGTAAAACAGGTGTCGGATAATATAGCTGAAAATAATTTGAATACTGCGAAGAAATTTTAAAGTATAGAGCATTCTTCGTCACAACTCGTGGTACGAACTAAACCAAAGATTTTCAAACTCAGTCCATGCACAATTACAGTAAAACGTACTACTTAACCAGTAGAAGAATTATGAATGGTAGGAAAGTGAGCGGCGAGGGTCTCAAGTGAGATTGTGTATCCATCATGGGAGTGTGCAGATAAGTGAGTATGGAGAAATCGTTATATTTCAGCAGACTGAGAGAACTTAGAAAATACTTATTTTCAAAGCGCCACTCAGTGATTTTTATCATCCTACTAGCATCCTGGTTACATCTAAGACTGTCATTTTGGAGTCCGTGACCTGATTATTAGTGAGACCAGATTTGTCATAATATTAGCTTTTCCACAGAGTGATTGTCTCTGATCTCCGTAAAGGGGTTTCGATATTTTATGGCTGAGACCAGTATATTCATGGGTACTTTTCATAACGTCTGTCTTATCTTCATTAATTAAAAACGTAATTCAATCAAATAAAATTCTTCTATTTGTAGATGTTTTTCCACCTGCCACCGCTCCGTTACTCCGCTCACATCTCTTGAATAACCAGCTTCACGTTTTCATACTAAACAAAAATTACTAGGATGACTTACTGTTATGTTACTTCCGAACGCACGTATCTTTATTGGTTATGTTAGGAACTGTTTAAACGAAAGTGGTATTATTTGTATCTTTGCGGTAAAGCTTGCCGCTATATTGTGTTTTTTTGCACGTATTATCGTTTTATTTGCCTTGAAGCTTCTAAATATCTGGATTGAAATAAAATCCGTTTTGTTTTGAGTTTAGTGATTTTGTAAAGAAGGTTAGAATTAAAAAAAATCGCAAGAAAACCTAGGATAATAATATTAATACATTGCTAAGAATACTACTATCTTGGTTATATCGATCTAATGGAAATTTGGAATGGAAGAATGGAGTACATACTTAATGTTTCTCTGCATTATGGACTCCGTAGAGTAGACGCTACAAACCCGGTTTTATTAATTACTGAAATGAACTGAACTACCTAATTGAATTTTAAAGAAGATGTGAAACCTAAAATTGACTACTTGATGAATGCAACCACTCACATAGCGCACAATAACTAAATTGCTTTAATTTTAATATAAATAAACCGAAAATAAAAATCTAAGCAACTGCCACAAGAACTACAAAAATCTTATTTCATTTATATAATTATGTATGTCAACTAAAATACATACGCTTGTCTAGATAAACCGAAAATATGTCTATCCTCGTCGATTGGCTGAGTAAAATATTTGTAACTCAATTTTACGTATGAGCAGTTTTACCAAAATTGGCATCATACCAAAATTATTTGGGAGAACACAAATACAAAATATAAGGAAAATAATGCTTTTGCTTGGTCATTCGTGAAAATCCTTGAATCGCAACATTGGATCTTAATTATTATAATGTGGAACGGCTAAGCCAACTTCATATCTGAGATGTTGGGACCATAATACATTTTTCTAATCGGGACCGTCATACATATTAAAAGCTTCAATAATAAAATTATTGTTGGTGGAAGAGCGCGAAGTCAATCGCAGGTGCCGTTGTTTATAGGCCTCTTAAAAATGTAAAAAGGTATTTTATTAACGAATGAAAATATCGCAAGATAACAATGTAGGAATTGAAACTGACGTGGTAACTAACATTACAATAGCTCAACATCTCCTAGACTCGAGTACCAATCATTGTGAGTTATTTGACCCTTATAGACCTAGAATAGTTAAAAAAGCTATTGAAACTAAAAAGTATAAGAATTTCAATAGAGATGGGTTTCAACTGTCGCACATCTGGCATCCAGTGATACGTCTATGTTGTGAAAAAAAACGAGTGCGAATTACCGCCGCTCTTCAATTAGACTTTTAAAACTTTATAGATAAAAACAAAAATACCTCAGATGAAACTTATTCTTCTTCCTCGTTTCAATGGTTTCATTTAATTATATGACACCCGAATAATGCCCGGCCATTCTATTTGTGACTCTAGTTGCCATCAAACTACTAGAGGCATAGTTCAAAAGACCAACATATCGAAATAGATGAACATCTCTATCTACTATGGAAAGTAATACACTTTTTGAGCAAAATAAAAGGATATATGACAGCAAGTTCAAGGCACAATCACTTGAAAAACACGAGCCTTCTCGACATTGCCCCAAGGCTTTCACTCTTAAACTTCTGAAATCATGTGAGTGGGTTTTATTAAACTGAAAGTTCTCCTAATGAGCAGTTTGGAAATTTTCTACCGATCTAATTTTAATTTAAGCAGTTTAAGTTTCGCTGAGTAATGATTTATGCCTGTTTTGATTTGAGGTTAAGGACGCGTTTACGCTTGTATCAAATAACCACATATTTCCGGTACATTTTACGCCAATTTTAGATAATAACTAATAAAACTAATGATTACGATAAATTGATTACTTTTTTATCTATAAATCAATTTGAAAATAAATAAAAAATATTTAATTAATATTAATGTAAAATCGATTCGAAACGGCCTCTTAAATGAAAAATAGGCATATACTGCTATTTTTGGGTACAATTTTCTCTCTATTTTTACATTTATTTAGATTTTCAAAGATAGAATAGGGTAGTAAATATAGTCAACTCAAAAACAATTTGATTATTTTTTTCAAAATAATGTAAATTCACTCAAAAAAAGCAAAAAATCATCTTACATTTTTCTTCTATTTTGCTCGCATACGTGTGTTTTAATATGTGGCAATAAGGTTCGTTTTATTTAGCCACTTTCTTGATTTATATATCCAAATTCTGCAATGAGATCTCAGTCTGCGCTTGAGCGCCGTCGGGAGTGGACTCTATGTCGCTTGTCGCTGCAGCCCGAAGACGAAAAAAGCAATATACGAATACAAAATATTCGCTAAAATCAATATGATACTTCTCGTATTCTGTGCGAATTACGTACAAGTAAATTTATTTTGTATAAATGGACATTATTACTTTATTTTCTCCGTTATGTTGAGTCAGGATATATTTCGGTATTTAGATATTTTTTTTTGCCGTGTGGTTGACGGCATAGAATACAAGTGTCACCACCCCCTTACCACCCCCACCTATCTTCCCGTGGGTGTCGTAAGAGGCGACTAAGGGATAACACGATGTAAATACCATCTTTGCGTAGAGACGGAAAACTCGACATCAAACCCTATACGACTGCCTCGTTGGTCTCGCGGCATAAATGTGGGCGTGGGGTCGGAAGGTCCCGGGTTCGATTCCTGGGTCGGGCAGTGTTATTGGGTTTTTCTGTCACGAAATTCTCAGTAGCAGCACGGAGTCTGGAAATGTGCCCGGTACGGCAATAGGCTCGCCCCTTATTACGTGGGACTAAAGTATATCGGGCGAAAAGTGGGTGTAGAAATACACCTCTGCCTACCCCTTCGGGGATAAAAGGCGTGACGTTATGTATGTATGTATGTATATTATTTTGTTTCTTGCGTTGAAATCTGGTAAGATTATCTGGACTGATGGTATACCATCCCGTTCAAGTGTTGCGACTGGAACTCATAAAAGAGTAGACCTAGTTATGCCAGGTTGGGGCTCATTTTATTTGTTTTTGTGAGACCCTATCACTGGTACTAGTGAAGTAACCTTCCAAGGTTATTCGATGAGTCGTGCTGGTACTCATATGTGAGTAGAGCTAGGCATGCCGAGTTTGGGCTTATTTTGTTTGTACATAAGAGACCCTACCACTGGAACTTATGAAGTAACCTTCCAGGGTTATTCAATGACTCTTGCTGGTACTCATGTGTGAGTAGAGCTAGGCATGCCGAGTTTGGGCTCATTTTGTTTGTACATAAGAGACCCTACCACTGGAACTTATGAAGTAACCTTCCAGGGTTATTCGATGACTCTTGCTGGTACTCATATGTGAGTAGAGTTAGGCATGCCGAGTTTGGGCTCATTTTGTTTGTACATAAGAGACCCGACCACTGGAACTTATGAAGTAACCTTCCAGGGTTATTCAATGACTCTTGCTGGTACTCATGTGTGAGTAAAGCTACTCATGCCGAGTTTGGGCTCATTTTGTTTGTACATAAGAGACCCTACCACTGCATTTTATGAAGTAACCTTCCAGGGTTATTCAATGACTCTTACTGGTACTCATATGTCAGTAGAAATAGGCATGCCGAGTTTGGGTTTATTTTGTTTGTACATAAGTGACCCTACCACTGGAACTTATGAAGTAACTTTCCAGGGTTATTCGATGACTCTTGCTGGTACTCATATGTGAGTAGAGCTTGGCATGCCGAGTTTGGGCTCATTTTGTTTGTACATAAGAGACCCTACCACTGGAACTTATGAAGTAACCTTCCAGGGTTATTCAATGACTCTTGCTGGTACTCATGTGTGAATAGAGCTAGGCATGCCGAGTTTGGGCTCATTTTGTTTGTACATAAGAGACCCTACCACTGGATTTTATGAGGTAACCTTCCAGGGTTATTCAATGACTCTTGCTGGTACTCATGTGTGAGTAGAGCTAGGCATGCCGAGTTTGGGCTCATTTTGTTTGTACATAAGAGACCCTACCACTGGAACTTATGAAGTAACCTTCCATGGTCATTCAATGACTCTTGCTGGTACTCATGTGTGAGTAGAGCTAGGCATACCGAGTTTGGGCTCATTTTGTTTGTACATAAGAGACCCTACCACTGCATTTTATGATGTAACCTTCCAGGGTTATTCAATGACTCTTACTGGTACTCATATATCAGTAGAGCTAGGCATGCCGAGTTTGAATTCATTTTGTTTGTACATAAGTGACCCTACCACTGGAACTTATGAAGTAAGGTTCCAGGGTTATTCAATGACTCTTGCTGGTACTCATATGTGAGTAGAGCTTGGCATGCCGAGTTTGGGCTCATTTTGTTTGTACATAAGTGACCCTACCACTGGAACTTATGAAGTAACTTTCCAGGGTTATTCGATGACTCTTGCTGGTACTCATATGTGAGTAGAGCTTGGCATGCCGAGTTTGGGCTCATTTTGTTTGTACATAAGAGACCCTACCACTGGAACTTATGAAGTAACCTTCCAGGGTTATTCAATGACTCTTGCTGGTACTCATGTGTGAGTAGAGCTAGGCATGCCGAGTTTGGGCTCATTTTGTTTGTACATAAGAGACCCTACCACTGGAACTTATGAAGTAACCTTCCAGGGTTATTCGATGACTCTTGCTGGTACTCATATGTGAGTAGAGTTAGGCATGCCGAGTTTGGGCTCATTTTGTTTGTACATAAGAGACCCTACCACTGGAACTTATGAAGTAACCTTCCAGGGTTATTCAATGACTCTTGCTGGTACTCATGTGTGAGTAAAGCTACTCATGCCGAGTTTGGGCTCATTTTGTTTGTACATAAGAGACCCTACCACTGCATTTTATGAAGTAACCTTCCAGGGTTATTCAATGACTCTTACTGGTACTCATATGTCAGTAGAAATAGGCATGCCGAGTTTGGGTTTATTTTGTTTGTACATAAGTGACCCTACCACTGGAACTTATGAAGTAACTTTCCAGGGTTATTCGATGACTCTTGCTGGTACTCATATGTGAGTAGAGCTTGGCATGCCGAGTTTGGGCTCATTTTGTTTGTACATAAGAGACCCTACCACTGGAACTTATGAAGTAACCTTCCAGGGTTATTCAATGACTCTTGCTGGTACTCATGTGTGAATAGAGCTAGGCATGCCGAGTTTGGGCTCATTTTGTTTGTACATAAGAGACCCTACCACTGGAACTTATGAGGTAACCTTCCAGGGTTATTCAATGACTCTTGCTGGTACTCATGTGTGAGTAGAGCTAGGCATGCCGAGTTTGGGCTCATTTTGTTTGTACATAAGAGACCCTACCACTGGAACTTATGAAGTAACCTTCCATGGTCATTCAATGACTCTTGCTGGTACTCATGTGTGAGTAGAGCTAGGCATACCGAGTTTGGGCTCATTTTGTTTGTACATAAGAGACCCTACCACTGCATTTTATGGTGTAACCTTCCAGGGTTATTCAATGACTCTTACTGGTACTCATATATCAGTAGAGCTAGGCATGCCGAGTTTGAATTCATTTTGTTTGTACATAAGTGACCCTACCACTGGAACTTATGAAGTAAGGTTCCAGGGTTATTCAATGACTCTTGCTGGTACTCATGTGTGAGTAGAGCTAGGCATGCCGAGTTTGGGCTCATTTTGTTTGTGCATAAGAGACCCTACCACTGCATTTTATGAAGTAACCTTCCAGGGTTATTCAATGACTCTTACTGGTACTCATATGTCAGTACAGCTAGGCATGCCGAGTTTGGGTTCATTTTGTTTGTACATAAGAGACCCTACCACTGGAACTTATGAGGTAACCTTCCAGGGTTATTCAATGACTCTTGCTGGTACTCATATGTGAGTAGAGCTAGGCATGCCGAGTTTGGGCTCATTTTGTTTGTTCATAAGAGACCCTACCACTGGAACTTATGAAGTAATCTTCCATGGTCATTCAATGACTCTTGCTGGTACTCATGTGTGAGAAGAGCTAGGCATACCGAGTTTGGGCTCATTTTGTTTGTACATAAGAGACCCTACCACTGCATTTTATGATGTAACCTTCCAGGGTTATTCAATGACTCTTACTGGTACTCATATGTCAGTAGAGCTAGGCATGCCGAGTTTGGGTTCATTTTGTTTGTACATAAGTGACCCTACCACTGGAACTTATGAAGTAACTTTCCAGGGTTATTCGATGACTCTTGCTGGTACTCATATGTGAGTAGAGCTAGGCATGCCGAGTTTGGGCTCATTTTGTTTGTACATAAGAGACCCTACCACTGGAACTTATGAAGTAACCTTTCAGGTTTTTCAGGTTTATTCGAAGACTCTTAGTGGTACTCATATGTGAGTAGAGATAGGTATGTTCCAGTGGTAGGGTCTCTGATGTTCATACAAAATGAGCCCAAACTCGGTATGCCTAGCTCTACTCACATATGAGTACCAGCAAGAGTGATCGAATAACCCTGGAAGGTTACTTCATAAGTTCCAGTGGTAGGGTCTCTTATGTACAAACAAAATGAGCCCAAACTCGGCATGCCTAGCTTTACTTCCATATGAGTACCAGCAAGAGTCATCGAATAACCCTGGAAGGTTACTTCATAAGTTCCAGTGGTAGGGTCACTTATGTACAAACAAAATGAGCCCAAACTCGGCATGCCTAGCTCTACTCACATATGAGAACCAGCAAGAGTCATCGAATAACCCTGGAAGGTTACTTCATAAGTTTCAGTGGTTGGGTCTCTTATGTACAAACAAAATGAGCCCAAACTCGGCATGTCGAGCTCTACTCACATATAAGAACCAGCAATAGTCATCGAATAACCCTGGAAGGTTACTTCATAAGTTTCAGTGGTTGGGTCTCTTATGTACAAACAAAATGAGCCCAAACTCGGCATGCCTAGCTCTACTCACATATAAGAACCAGCAAAAGTCATCGAATAACCCTGGAAGGTTACTTCATAAGTTTCAGTGGTAGGATATCTCATGTACAAACAAAATGAGCCCAAACTCGGCATGCCGAGCTCTACTCACATATGAGTACCAGCAAGTGTCATCTAATAACCCTGGAAGTTTACTTCATAAGTTTCAGTGGTAGGGTCTCTTATGTATAAACAAAATTAGCCCAAACTCGGCATGCCTAGCTCTACTCACATATGAGTACCAGCAAGAGTCATTGAATAACCCTGGAAGGTTACTTCATAAGTTGCAGTGTTTGGGTCTCTTATGTACAAACAAAATGAGCCCAAATTCGGCATGCCTAGCTCTACTCACATATAACAACCAGCAAGAGTCATCGAATAACCCTGGAAGGTTACTTCATAAGTTCCAGTGGTAGGGTCTTTTATGTACAAACAAAATGAGCCCAAACTCGGCATGCCTAGCTCTACTCACATAAGAGTACCAGTAAGACTCATCGAATAATCTTGGAAGGTTACTTCACTAGTACCAGTGGTAGGGTCTCACTAAAACTAATAAAATGAGCCCCAACCTGGCATGACTAGGTCTACTCTTTTATGAGTTCCAGTCGCAACACTTGTATGGGATGGTATACCATCAGTCCACATAATCTTACCAGATTTCAACGCAAGAAACAAAATAATATCTAAATACCGAAATATATCCTGAATCAACATAATGGAAAAAATAAAGTAATAATGTCCATTTAGGTATATAAAAATAAGAAACTTATTTGTACGTAATTTGCACAGCCAGGCCTATAACACATAGATACATATCACAAAAAATTCTAAGTCTCAAAGTTTTTTAGTTGAACTACATTTCCGCAAATTACCGTACGTAGTACGTACTGTCACGGTAATAATATCTAACGCTCGGGCTACACTACCGGGATATGCCAACAATTATTGCCATAATTTCAACAACGCCTAGGTGTAACCGCGATTTATGGCCATAATTTTACAATGCCAATCAATATGGCATATGCCGCTAGGCAATAGCTCCGGCGGCGGTCTTTTTCGCACATCAAAGAAAATTACCGCAGTAATTATTGCGTTTGTGGCCACACTACCGTTTGTTCAGTGTGCAACACGAGTTCGACGACGACGCACGTATCTACACTATCTACCGATATGGAGTGGTCAAATGAAAAAGCGCTCAAATTTTTGGTGTTATTGCAATCCGAACCGTCTCTCTGGGATACCCGACAGAAAGCTAAAAATTTAAAAGATTCATGTTAAAATAATTGGCACTCATAAAATACCAAACAGCTGCAGCTTCATCCGCCATCTTGAAAAATGATATTTTTACCGCCTAGTTTATTGGCATATCTCGGTAAACTCTAGTGTAACCACACGACTTCACGCAGTAATTTAACGGTAATTTATTGCCATCATTATGGCGGTAACAGCCCGGTAGACGGTAAGGTAGTGTGGCCCGAGCATAACAGTATTGTAACTCCATACAAACGCACGAAACTCGAGTTATACCTACGCGCCGCGAACAGAGTACCCATTAGACTGGGCGGACTGTACCTACAGTACCCGCAGCCGCTATCGTGCCGCAGCTCGCATGCGGCGCGTCTGGTAGGTATATAACTCACGAAGACGGCCGAGTTACAATACTGTTAGATTATATTACCGTGGTACTGTTGCCGCCGTGTCGCTGTAGTGACGCGATTTTGTACCTACTAATTTTGTAAACGCGTCCTTAAGACTAACTTCAAGTTTCTGCTTGTAATTAAAGGATTTTCGGGTTCTTGGGTTATAGCAAGTTTGGTACTTAATTTTAAGAACTTTAATATTTCAACTTATTTTTAGAAATGCATTTATACTTTTTTACTATGTACCTACTAGTAAATTGTAAACCAGCGTCGTTTGTATTCTTTACATGAAATTTATTACAGGTGCTTTAAGAGCCTTTAATAAATCTCGTTACGCAAGTATTAGATTGAAGGATATAAAATCTTCTTTTGCCTCGATGTTGCTTACAGCTCATATCGCTCGTGGCCGAAGACAAATCTCAATAAATTCCAATTAGGTACTTAGAATTTTGGTCAAAGTAGTATTGTGCATCGATCCAATTACTGCTTTATTACTTTAAAATGGCAACACCCACACCAGCAATAAATCCTCTGGAATTTGCGAAATAACATACACGACGAAAAGCAGCAAACACTCAGACTCTAAAGCACAATTTGTGGATTTCAAAAATTATGGGGATCGAACCCACACCACTCAGCGCACTATTAAGCGACGCGGCGACAGTTTAAACTATTACGCCGTATGTACAGTAATTTTTTTTATATGTTTGTGTTATTGACTGGCAACTGTAATTCTGATTATTTATACATCATTTCTGCTATATTTGCAGTCGTAGAGCCTCGTTGTACTATTAATACAGTAATGTAAGACAAAACGATTGTGCATAGTTATATTATTATTTCAATACAATATTCGGCGCTACCAAAAAACAGCAACTCTAAAACACAAAATATCAAACAATCCATACAAGTTCTTTCTCCTAGCGTTATCCCAGTTTCAACCCGGGGTCCGCTTACTGGAACATGACGTGGAACTGGAACTTAACCGGAACTTAACCGGATTTGACTGAATATTAGCTTTTCCACGGAGCGACTGCCTGTCTGACCTCCGCAACCCAAAGGGATAGCGATATTCCATAGTTTAGACTAGTGTCAGTTTATTCAGAGATAGGTACTGACTCCCTATAACGACTGTCAAAGATCTTCATGACAACCGGGACCCACAGCTTAGCGTGCTCTCCGAGACACGGGGCAAGTGATAATTAATAATTCAATGCGCACTTAACTCCGAAAAGTCAGTGGTGCGCGCCTAGGATTCGAACCCGATACATAAAAAAATGGAAACAATACATACAACTTAATATAATTTAATAAGTAACTATTTAATTAGCGCTACCACGGCTTCAAACTATTTCACTTGAAATCTAAAATTACATTTGACATTGAGATTTTGTACTATGCCTCCTATGACCCGAAAATAAACCTTGTACGTTTGCGTCATGAAAACTCATACCGTTGGAACTAGACAAGTTTTAAGACAAATAAACTAAAGGTGTTTGTACACAATATGAATAATACACACAATATAATTATGGCGCGAATACATTTTTAAGCCCTGAAATGTTTTGTTTGATAATGAAACTATATATTTACATTGGGGAAAGGGTTTTTATCAGTAAATTAAGTATGTATGTTATTTATTTGCTTTCCCTAGAACAAAATATTAGGTTGTAATTAAATGGTGAAAGCATTAAGAAAGACAAACGCTATCAGATTAAATGTATCTTGAACCTAGTTTTAATATTGCTTACAACCTCACCTAGGTAAGATTTTCCAATGTACCTACATAAACCGCTATTATGCCCAGTTAGCTTAACTGACTGACTACCTAAACCAAAAATAACCCGTATTCAATAACAGTTTTTATTCGTTTTTTTTTTTAAGTAAGTCCTTTGACTTTCTTAGCCTACTATGTAACCCCGATAGTTAGTCTTTTCATTTTACTCTATCAATATTAATTAAGACCAACCCGCAGTCAACAACAGATTTGAAGACACAAACTTTCAACTTTACAACAATTATTTAAGTAAGCTTTTAGCTTAGTGACTAATTTGGTTATAAAAGTTTATTTTAACCCAATATTTTTGACATAGTAATAGCCTAGGAATTTAAATAGTTGAAAAACACTCGAACTGCTAAAACATAGATTCACAAGCAAAATCGCTGCAGTAAAATATTAATTTCATTTTTACGAAAGCTGAAGTATTAGACTGCCTCGTTGGTCTCGCGGCATAAATGTGCTAGTGGGATTGGGAGGTCTCGGGTTCGATTCCCGGGTCGGGCAAAGTGTTACTGGGTTTTTCCGTCAGGAAATTCTCAGTAGCAGCACGGAGTCTGGTAATGTGCCCGGTACGGCAATAGGCTCGCCCCCTATTACGTGGGACCCAAAAATTCATGGCGAAATGTGGGTGTAATATAACACCTCTGCCTACCCCTTCGGGGATACAGGCCTGAGTCTATGATGATGAATGATGAAGTATTAGACAACGTACAAGTGTAAAGGCGTTAAACGAAAATTTATTGCAACAAAACGCTTTATTTACTTCCTGACTTAAGCGTTTAAATAATAAAAATCTCCTACGCTGATGATTCATTTTACCCGTTTACATCTGTAAACAGCTGCTTGCAAGAATTTCATCATATCAGCCAAACGACATCCACTGCTGGACATAGGCCTCCCCCAAGGTTCTCCACACAGACCGGTCTTGAGCCGCCCGCATCCAACCGCCTCCCGCGATCTTGACGAGATCGTCGGTCCACCTTGCGGGAGGCCTACCTCTGCTGCGTCGTCCGGTACGCGGCCGCCACTCCAGAACCTTTCTGCCCCAACGGCCATCGGTTCTTCGAGCTATGTGAGCTGCCCACTGCCACTTCAGCTTGGCTATCCGGAGAGCTATGTCGGCGACTTTGGTTCTACTGCGGATCTTCTCATTTCTGATTCGATCTCGCAGGGAAACTCCAAGCATAGCTCTCTCCATCGCCCTCTGAATGACCTTGAGCCTTCTAATAAGGCCCATAGTGAGCGACCACGTCTCTGATCCGTAAGTCATCACTGGCAACACACACTGGTCATAGACTTTCGTCTTGAGACATTGCGGGATATCGGACGAGAAGATATATCGTAGCTTCCCGAACGCTGCCCAACCGAGTTGGATTCGACGATTGACCTCCTTCTCGAAGTTGGACCTACCTAATTGGACTACTTGTCCCAGGTAGATATACTTGTCGACAACTTCGAGCGTAGAGTTCCCAACCTGAATAGGAGCAGGTACAACATGGACGTTCGACATGATTTTCGTCTTGTCCATGTTCATCTTAAGACCTACTTGTTGGGAGACTCTACAGAGGCCATCGAGCATTGTGCCTAGGTCTTCCATGGTCTCAGCCATGACTACGATATCGTCTGCGAATCGAAGGTGAGTGATGTACTCGCCGTTGATGTTGATGCCGAGTCCATTCCAGTCCAGAAGCTTGAAAACATCCTCCAGCGCAGTGGTAAACAGTTTCGGGGATATGACATCCCCCTGTTTCACCCCTCGCTGGAGTTGAATAGGTTTCGAACTCTGGTCCTGGAGGCGGACTGACATAGTGGCGTTTTCATACAAACACTTCAGCACTTCGCTATATTGGTAGTCAATCCGGCACCGTTGGAGGGACTGTAGCACCGCCCAGGTTTCGATCGAATCGAAGGCTTTCTTATAGTCCACAAACGCCAAGCATAGGGGCTGGTTATACTCCTCGGACTTCTGTATAACCTGCCGCAGCGTATGTATGTGGTCTATGGTACTATAGCCTTTACGGAAACCGGCTTGTTCGGGAGGCTGGAAGTCGTCTAGCTTGCTCTCGAGACGATTCGTGATGACCCTCGAAAACAGTTTGTAGACGTGGCTCAGAAGTGTGATGGGTCTGTAGTTCTTTAAGAGGGTTTTATCCCCTTTCTTAAAGAAAAGCACCACCACACTTCTGTGCCACGCCTGTGGCGTTTTACCCTCGAGAATGACGGAATTAAATAGCTTCCGAAGGGCTTCTCTAGCGGGTGCACCGCCAGCCTTCAGAAGCTCGCTCGTAATTCCGTCATCACCCGGCGCCTTGTTGTTTTTGAGCTATTTGAGAGCCACACTAATCTCGTGCATGCTGACGTCCGGGATATCTTCGGTATAGTGTCGGGTCAATCCAGCTCTAGGGTCTGACGCTGGAGTACTTGCGGGTTGTTGCGTTGTCGTGTATAGCTGTCCATAGAACCTTTCGATCTCCTCCAAGAGCTCAGGCTTGGACGATACGATTCTGCCATCCTCCGTCTTCAGCTTTGTCAGCTGACTCTGCCCAACAGACAGATCCCTCTGGAACACTTTGGATCAATTGATTTACATTTGCTGTTGATGTCAGATTATAATTTTAATAGGATCTTTGGCAGCTTTTGCCATATTTTTGGGATTATTGGATACTTGGATAAGAATCTCTATAATCAGTCTTTAAATAGGAGATTCAAAGAGTCAAATTAGTAAGCAATGTCCTTCCTTTTGTTCCGCTGTCTTCAAGCTGCTATATGTTAAATATTCAACGCACGATAAAGTATTTCTATCATTCTTTTTTAGACTCCTAGGAGGATGACAAATGATTTATATTCAACCATTATTTCAGTGATTTGTCAGGGACTTCACCCTGATCATAACTACCGAGACACAATTTCATGTTAATTATTTTCTTCGTATTACTTTGTTCATACCGTAAAACACATCCTCATACAAAACCCTGAAACCATAAACCTAATTAAAGGAGCTGTCATATATCTATTTGAGTGGACATTTTTTTGACGATTTCTCCGTGATACAGAATATTCTGGAAATTCGTGGCCACTAAATGACATACAAACGGTAGAACGGTAGTATCATAATGATATAACGATCTTTTTAAAATTGAGTGTACCCGGGTTAATTGAAAAATGTTTGGAGAATAAATCACTGGAAGTGTCGTTTACGGGAGTAAAGGATTTGAAGGGTGACATTGTAAATTTTATGTTTATTTCTTGTAACTGACCCGTTTGGGTTTTGAGTTGAAGCTTGTGCTTTTGAAATATCTAGTCGATTGTAAAGGTTCTGGTCTATTGTCGGACTAGGCAATGTCGTATGTGAGACAGTACACAGCAGACATAGCCGCTTACAAGATGACATTATTTATGATAATAGAGATCTAAATAATTTGTTCATAAATTAATCGTTTATTCAATCACATTGAAGTTGCATCGCCTAAGACACTTTTAAACTCAAAATTGATAATTACGCTGCCAAAAAATGTCTATGGCACTAGTAAAAACTCATGAGAATAAATTTATACACTACTAGAGGACGCCAGCAGCTACGCCTGCATTTTTTTAAAATTTACCCGTTCTGGCTGATCCCGTAGGAATTTCGGGAAATCCCTTCTTAGTGCACCCCTACGGACTCCAAGGAACATACATGCCAAATTTCAGCTTCCTACGCCCAATAGTTTCGGCTGTAGCGTGTCTGTCAGTCAGTCAGTAACGCAAGGATTTTATATATTAAGATTATTCGATATTTTGAGCAATTCAACGCAAATTTTATAACAAATATAATACAACTTTTATCAAAAAAGGAAATGACAATTTCATTGAAAACGTCCGAAAAAGAACCTGCCGCAGTTTAGAGTTGAATATGTCACTGTGTACCAGTACTAACGTGCCTGCTTTCGAAATATGAAAACAAAATACTAAAGCCCGTTGCATAAATCTTCCTGTACTTATTTAACCATTTATTTCCAAGAGAAAATATCGGACTTAAATCTAATGCAACGAACCGCAGTACCGTATCACTGGTTGAAATTCAAAGAGTTGCCAACCTAGAACATTTTTAAAGATTTCCGTATCTTCCTTTTTAACAAAAGTAGACGTAATTGTCGTCAAGTGGCTCTCGGAGAGAAATAAGAGGGAAAAGTTTGAACTGTTGCGCGGGGATATTAAGAAGTTCCTTTAGAAAGACGATATCTTTGAAACTTTGGAACGTATTCATTTTTCTGCCCCGCTTGTGGGCTTCCTTACAAAGATATGGTATCATGGCGGTCAACTAGCTAAGCTTTAAGCTTTAATAATTCGATTTAAGGTTTCGTTGCTTCTTTATAAAGAATATATTTATTAGATCAATATATTAAGTTTGTTTAGCTTCATATAAGAATTTTTGTTTGTTTTTCGTGTGAGTGTGTGGCCAACTCTGGTGTCGGAGTTTTCAGACCGCCCAAAGGCCTCCGACATGGCCTAACGACCCTTATCCATAGACAAGAGCCGGGACCGACAGCTTTACGTGCCCTCCGAAGCACGGTAGCGCTTAGATGAAAATGCCACACACGGTCACCCATCCAACTGGTGACCTGTGCAAGCGTTGCTTAACTTTGCCGATCTGTTACGAACGGCAAGCCAAGTCTCGCTATGAGCGCTACCATATAAGAATATAAAGTCTTGTAGTAATTAACTTTATTTCATATTGCCTTTCGCTAAAATCGCTTGCTTCTTCCCATAAGAGTATCACTGTTATGGGAAGAAGCAAGCGATTTTATCGGACACTGGGTACTGGTACGAGGTATATATTCCAATAGGTAGGTAATGTAACTAGAAAAATAAATTAAAATTGGCGTAAGATGTCCCAATGAACCTTGTTAATATAATTTAAGTGTCCACAAAGTTTAAATGAGTAAAAATGAGTTCTTTATTTTCACGAAATGTAATTTTATAGAAACACCAAACGCTGCGATGTTCTTAAATTAACTTTAGTTACACACACACACACACACACACACACACACACACACACACACACGTGTGTGTGTGTGTGTGTGTGTGTGTCGAAGGAGCTGGCCGAGCTAGTGCTGAAACACCTGTCCAACTAACTAACTAACCTTAGGATCAACATGCTTTTGAAGTACAAATACAAGCTTTTATTAAATGAACTAGAAACGATCAACGGGTGATCTTCTAGCGTATGTCACTCACCTTTGGGGTGAGGCGATGGACAGGCATGGGGAGTCGTTGGCTATTAGTCTCGACTATATCTATCGATATATTTTTTTTACATATTCGGTGTTCCTTTTATTCCACTCGCCGTCTGACTAAAGCACATAAGTCAAGCTGAATTATTTAATGGCGTATTCAAGTGGTGGACCTTATCAATATAGGTCGACGCACAAAAAAACTTAATTTGACTTATGTTATAAGGACTAACTCTTAAGTGTGAAGTTTTTGAGCCAAGAGGTCTGACTTATGTTATAAGGAACATCACTTGTGAAGTGTGTTTTGAGAATGTGGGTACTTAAATAATATTTATGATCTAAACAAAAATTGGAACGGTGTTTTAATTTACCAATGGCATCAATTGTTAGGATTTCGTTGAAGGGTTAGCTTGTTGTTACTGGTGTGTGCTCAAATATTTTAATTATTAATATGAATACCCAGAGAAACAAAAATTTTGTTGAAATGGCGTTATCAACTCACCAAGAAGGCGATGGAGGTATGTTTTCAGATATTTTTACATCTCGAAATTATGTATAAATGGTAGATACATTTTAAACTGCCATTTGACTGCCACGTTAGTCTCGCGGCATAGACTGCCTCGTTGGTCTCGCGGCATAAATGAGCGCGTGGGATTGGGAGGTCTCGGGTTCGATTCCCGGTTCGGTCAAAGTGTTATTGGGTTTTTCCGTTAGGAAATTCTCAGTAGCAGCACGGAGTCTGGTAATGTGCCCGGTATGGCAATAGGCTCGCCCCTATTACGTGACACTGATGATCCAGAAAAGCAAAAGTTTAGAATAAAACATATAAATATTTTTTTACTGTGCATGATAAACGTGAACCTGTATGTCGAGGGTGTTTATTGAAAACATTAGACGAGAGTGACAATTTTATAAAGACAGTTGCCATGAAAAATATGTCTTCTATAGGTGGTACTCAAACCGATGATAACCGTGGTAAAACTATACATAAACACAAGATTTCAGACGAAAAAAATCTCGAAATTAGGACGCACATCATGTCATTTCCATCATATGAAAGTCACTATACGAGAAAAAGTACATCAAAGAAATACTTACCATCTCACTTAACAATGCAGCAAATGTATGAGTTATTTTGCCAGGATCGTAATAGACCACCAGGAATTTCATCAATTAGGACTTTCATTTAAAAAACCGCGTGTCGATACTTGTTACACCTGTGACAAGTTTGAGATGCAGATAAGGGCATGTTACATTGCCAATAATATCACGATACCGTGGTAATATTTATGGTGTAATAGGCTGTATCGCGGTATCGTGATAATATCACAAATTATTCAAACATCTTGAAAACCGCGATACTCAGGGGGCGGGGCTTCAATATTATTGAAATGTAAGCGCATCGAGATATTTTTCTGTCAGTATGCGTTCGCAGCAATGGCAGAACGACGTCAAAGTTGTGACGATTCATATGTCCTTCGTCAAAGTGACGATGACGAATTACGCTCCGTCGTTGATGCAGAAGATAAAAATAATCTGGAGGAATTCATTTTTCTTTATGAAACATACCCGTCCTTGTGGAACCCAAAAGATAAAAAATATTGAGATAAACTTTTAAAAAATGAAGACCTCGCAAGTTGTTGCAAATTTATAAAAATATTAAGCCGAATGCAATTAAAGATGACGTAAAGAAGAAGATTAATAGTCTTCGCAGCAACTACTGGTCAGTAGTTTTTAGTATTCTTGTTGGTCTTAGCGTTCATTCCTGTTGCATCCGCGGCGAGCGTTGCAGCCCGTGGTCCGCTCCAGTTTTAATTACTTCTTAGAAATTACTTATACGTTATAAATTAACAAGTTATAAGTTAGGTAAGTACCTACTTTCGAAAGTCGATGATACAATTGCAAATGCATACCAGGGCTTTCAAGTACGAAGTGGACTGGATGCGGAAGGACTGGACCGTGTAATGTGGCACGTATTGGGAGAGGCCTATGTCCAGTAGACTGCGATAGGCTGATTGATTGATTGAGGCAGTTTCTAATTAAATTTAAATATAAATAATATAATAATAATATAATATTAATATTTTTATTATTTAAATTTAATGTTGCACTAAACACTACTTTCGCTAGTAGTTTCAAACGCGTACTGATGATGATATTATTGATAATATAATAGCCCATGTCAATACTTGTGATATCGCGATACTAGGATCATGATATTATTAACAAGTGTAACATGCCCCATACAGTTATGTCAAGAGGAATCACTTAAAAACAATCTCATGGTTCAATATGACACTCACAAATTTCTAGCTTCTGTTCTGATCAAGCCCATGAAATGAAGCGAGCTGACACTCAAATGTGTAAAAATGATGACACGTTACAGGTGTACACATTTGATTTACCACAGTGTTTACCCACACCAGTGCTAAGTTTTTCTGTGGCATTTTTTAAGCGGCAGTTGTGGACATTCAACTTAACTATCCATGACAACAAAACTGGTGAAGGTTGTTTGCTACGTGTGGCAGGAGGCGGTTGCCGCTCGTGGAGCCAACCAAATTGCTTCTTGTATTTACAAGCTTTTACAGACTTCCATATCAGATAATACAAAACATGTCATCTTTTATTCAGATACATGCGGCGGCCAGAATAGGAATTCTCATGTCAGTTGTATGTTTAGCTGGGCATTGCAAAAACATCGATCAATCAAAATAATTGACCATAATGAAAAAGATTCCTGGGCACAGCCACTTAGAAGTGGATACAGATCATGGCATCATTGAAAAAAGAAAGAAGAAAACTGGATTACAAATATTTCCCCCCATGATTGGACCCAGTTTATTCGGTCTAGCAGTAAAAAGTTTAAGGTTGTAGAAATGAAAAGTACAGATTGTTATTACTTTTCATCCCTCCTGAAAAGTGCTTTAGTTTTAAGGAATAAAGATTCTAATGGGCGACAGTTTAAATGGCTTGATAAAAGGTGGCTACGATATGAACAAGAATTTGGAATCCTTTCTTATAAAGATACATTGGATACAGATTCACCTTTTTTCATCTTTAACTATAAAAGAAGAGGGTCCAATGTTCCTGATAATATTCCTATAATATCTTTTCAGCCATTGCCCATATCTATAGAGAAAAAAAAAAATAATTTCACTGCTGCCTTTAATACCAGATATTTTCCTTCAGTTTTATTAAGTCTTCCTACTCTGGAAAGTGTACGAAATACTGATCCAGATATACTAGAACCGGAAGAAGGACAAGAATTTTAAGTGACAACTACTAGGTAACAAGTTTACTTACTTTTTTATTAGTTTAATGTTTTTTTTTAAATTTTCATGTATTTTTTAATTGTTCACATAAGTCAAACTACTAACCTACCATATAATGTTCCTTATAAGTTAAGTCATCTAAATATTAAACAACTAAAAATGTCCCCTAAAATATTGTATCTTAGTAATAAGACATTGTAATATACATAAAGTTAATAAAAACATTTAAAACTATCCAAATCTATGATTTTATAAACAGTTTTTTTTATTCCTGTAAAGTAGGGTTTTTTGACTTATGTACTTTAGCCTGCTGACCCTAGTATGTAGTAAGTAGTGATGGGAATAAAATAATGTCTCTGTTGTCGATTGAAAAAGTTTTATTAATTATGCAAAGTATTTTTATTAAAACATGGTAAGCTCATTGATTGCTTGCATTGAGCGCAAACGGTGTCAAAAAGGCTACTATTCGGTACTAGATTATATTGAAGATAAATATTCTTGGGATTAACTTTTTCATTACCACGGGCTATTTCTTTCTTAATTTTTTAAGTCTTTTGTGAATGTGCGCTGTTGTGACACAGAACAATGAACAGTGTGGCCCTGAGTTTTTTGCCCGATTTTTCTCATGAGGCTCTACGTTTTGAACAGGCGTTTTACTCAATATCGATAGTAGGACAAGACTAAATCGAGTCACGCAGCGCCCGCGAAGCCCACCCTCCCTCTCTTGCGTCTATGAGGCGTACGATTCCCCGAGTACCGGCATATCTCCTAACGCAAGAAATGAAAATAATTACAGTACTGTGCGTTAGGGACCTAATCCATAGCTAATTTATTTTTTAATGTCCTTGCATTCAGCTTTCAGGAAGCAAATATGTATATTTGTCCTACTCAATTAAAGAACTTTACACGTTAGATCTTCCCGCAAGGAGTAACACAACACGATTATATTCAACGCACAATACGAAAGTCCTGCAAGAGATCTGATAGATCTCGTAATGCAGCGAACGTGTTAATTTTAGTGTAATAATGAAAGCATAGTAGGTGCCACGCTTAGTCTATATATATTATGTAAATAGACGGAGGAATCCCATCACTCAAAGGTCTGAGATTGGGCTCCGGTGTGGGCCCCATTACCCGTCAAAATTTAATAGAACTTCATTTGAAACTTTGATACTTCGTTCATAGACATTTTGATTTATTCGTATAAAAATGTGACGCATAAACATAGTGACGTTATAACTTTATCGATACTTTTATTTTACAGACTAGCTTCTGCCCACGTATTTGCCGATGTGGGTGACAGTTATTGCAAAAAAAAGGTAGCCTTTGCACTATTGTGATGTAGAAGCTATACTGCAATATATCTTTGAAAAATAAGTGTACTTGAATATAATTATATATCTTAAGAAAAGTGTTTTCATCGATCATCACAAACTTTCGTGTGTATAAAAGTAGTAGTAGTAAGTTTAAAGCTTGTGTAATTAAATGCAAGACTTCACATGTAGGACGATACTACTTTTTTGCAGTGGCGACAGATTGCCAAAAAACGATAAATTACCATGATGCTAATCGTGTGAGTCATTATCATGATTATATAATCGTAGCCATGATAAACCTGTCGTCATGCAAATGACAAGTAGATTGCTGTGAACCCTTAAAATATTTGTTCTCAGTTCTCGAAAAAATGGTCGTACGTTGTTGTCCTGGGAAAGGTCTATCATTACAGACAGGTTTATTGTAGCCAATAAGCTTGATATTGTAGTGATCGACCGAGCAGAGCGATTAGCATTGATAGACGTTATTACCACATCGCATGACAGCTATCTCGTAAAAGCAGAAAAAGAGAAGGAGATCAAATATTTGGTACCAGCTCATGAGATTGTCGATATGTGGGATGTGAACTGGGCGATCATTGTGCCGATAGTTGTGTCAGTAAATGGACTAATCGCTAAGAGCCTTTACCAACATCTAAAGATGCTCGCACTAGGCAGCAGAAAAACTAATATTTTTAACAACAACAATTTTTGAGTTCGGTGCCAGTTAGAAGTACGCACACAATTTTATTTTCTTTCTTACTCACCATGCGGGCTCCTGGTTTAATTCTTTTAAATTATTTTATTTCTCACTTATTTTAGACCTAGGCGTATCTATAAGGGTGTAATTAATTTGACCTGTATATATAATATGATTTTGTAAAGATTTCAGTTTTTTTTTCTAACTAAGCCAATGACATTGTCAGAGACTTTTTCTATTTTACATTAAATAAATGTGATTCATTATGTGTGAAATATTTTATTTTAAATTGACCCTGAACTTAATGAAAACATTTTTATTTTCTTTCTTACTCACCATGCGGGCTCTTGGTTTAATTCTTTTAAATTATTTTATTTCTCACTTATTTTAGACCGGTAGCCCAGTGGTGTACGTAACGGACTGCCGAGACGATGGTCTCGGGTTCGATCCCCAGGTACCTCGGGCACACACCTCTGACTTTTCAAAGTTATGTGTGTATTAAAAATGTTAATTATCGCTCGCTTAATAATGTGCCCGGTAGATGGCAATAGGCTCGCCCCCTATTACATTGGGACCGAAACATATCTGGCGAAGTGTGGGTGTGTAATACACCTCTGCCTACCCCTTCGGGGATAAAAGGCGTGAAGATATGTTATGTTATGTTATGTGTTATGCGTATCTATAAGGGTGTAATTAATTTGACCTGTATATATAATATGATTTTGTAAAGATTTGAGTTTTTTTTCTAACTAAGCCAATGACATTGTCAGAGACTTTTTCTATTCTACATTAAATAAATGTGATTCATTATGTGTGAAATATTTTATTTTAAATTGACCCTGAAGTTAAATTTTATTTCTAATCTACGTATTAGTTAACTCACTTATTACTGCATATAGGAATAGATAGCAGGAAGTGGTCCGCAATAAACTGTTTCCACGAGGTGGTCACGACGCTCAGCATTGAGGAAACCGACGCGAGAAGGTTATCCAATCTCGAGTAAATAGGTAGGCAGGTATCTTCTGCGTTAGTGTGCTACAACCTCGTCAACATATTTGCTTAACATCAGGCAGTACGTAGAACATCGATATGGTTAGAACAAAAATGCCAACTCAATTATGACTGTAATAAGCTTTTTTTATCCTGGATAACGCTCGTATTTAATCAGGGTGCACGGCATTAAACCCAAAAAAGTCGAGCAAAAAGGTCAGTCGTTAGTTTTACTTTTACCGAAGCCATTCAGGCCATTTTCAACTCTCTGTAACTTCGTTCTGGATAAAGCTAGACATATGAACATTTCATTATCAAGAGAACATACATACATACATATCGCCACGCCTTTTATCCCCGAAGGGGTAGGCAGAGGTGTATTTCTACACCCACTTTTCGCCAGATATACTTTAGTCCCGCGTAATAAGGGGCGAGCCTATTGCCGTACCGGGCACATTTCCAGACTCCGTGCTGCTACTGAACAACACTGCCCGACCCAGGAATCGAACCCGGGACCTCCCGATCCCAAGCGCACATTTATGCCGCGAGACAAAGGAGGCAGTCAGTTATCAAGAGAAAATCTTTATAATAATAGTAGATTGTATGACAAGGGAGCAAAATGGTATTTTTTATGGGAGGGCGCTACTTTGAACCACGAGCAAAGCGAAAGATTCTAGAATAGAATCCCGAGCGTAGCGAGGGATTCTAGCGTAGAATCCTGAACGCAGCAAGGGGTTCAAAATAAATTGCCCGAGGGAAAAATAATTTGCTCTCGAGTCATATACTCTACTTTCCATCCGCTTTCTATGAGAAAATAAATAAGAGACGGGGTTATGTAATTAATGAATATATTTAATAAAATTAGACGTGTAAATATAAGTTAAAACAATTACAAATTTATATTTTCCTCTTTCCCAACTCGACGTAGAACTCATTATTTTTGCAAAATTCAATAAAGTATGTACCTACTGATTACGAGAACAGAGTCGTAATTCGCGCGCTGTTTTTTTGTTAGCACGGGTCACGCCCGTGCAGCCAACACGTACCAGCCAGTTATTTATACAATTTACGTTCGATTTTTATGAATGATATACATTCCCAATTCAAATAACTTTTCCGCCCGCTACAAAGTGCTTAACAGAAAAGAGCTATTTTGCTCCAACTAAAAGAGGAACAAAGCGACACTTTTCGAATAGAAGGGATGAAAAATATATTACAGAGTTTCATCCAAATCGAACTAGTACTTTAAAATTATTGATTGTCACACTCACTCAACGGTGTTCATAAAATTCTAAGGTATTTCTAGCAGACATAGGTACAAGCTTGTTATTTTGATGATCATTATCATTAAGCCTAAAAAAATAAAAAAATATCCTTAAACCTTTAGGAAAAATTCAAGCAAATGTACCTTTTTAATTTTGGTCTAGTTTTCATATTTTAGAATCTACACAAATAAGTTTGTGAACCTTTGTAGTACGTGGATTAGGTATTAATTACTCCACCAAGATAACTTTGCGCTTTAGAATTCGGAATTCAGTTTATGTCCCTACTAGATTCAAATATTTTTGGCTATCTAGAAGTACTCGTAGGGTACTAGAAGTACTCGTAGGTGGAGGTGCATAAGTCGGGGCCCGGGGGGTGGGGTTTCACGGGTGGAGGGCATAGGTTGGGGTTCACAGGTGAGGACCCGGGTGAGGAGTGAGGACAAGGGTGGGGTTTCACTGGTGAGGGCACCGGGGGGTTTACGGGTGGAGTACATAAGTGGGGATACAGGTGCGAACTCATTTGTTCACGGGTGTAGGCATGGGTAGGGGTTCACGGATGAGGGCAAGGGTAGGGGTTCACGGATGAGGCCAAGGGTGGGGGTACACGGGTGAGGCCATGGGTGGTGGTTCACTACTGAGGGCACGGGTGGGGGTTTACGGATGAGGGCACGGGTGGAGGTTCACGGGTGTGGGCACTGTTGGGGGCACGGATGGGGTACGGATGGAGGTTCACGGTTGGGGGTTCACGGATGGGGGTCACGGTGGGGTGCAGGGTAGAATAACACCCCATGAGGAGAGATGTTTGATAAAGACCATCACTAGCAAAAAGAAGTGTGATTTCAACAAAAACATTACATGTAAAAAGAACAACAACTTGAGCAACAGTTCTTCAGTATATAGTTGTGATATCAAATATGGCAACTAATGGTAGGTACCATTCGCAACGGTCATGACGGCTGGAACACGAGAATGTACGGTATCGATAAATATATCAGTTTAGGAGGAAGCAGCATTCTCAACACAATATATGGACTATATACAGAAAAAATATTCGGTATCAATATAACCTCTAATGTAGTAGGAAGTCATTTAATTAATGGAATGCTTATATTAAATACAGGAAAATATACGGATCCGATATAAACTTAAAGAACAATGGCAGAATTTGGTCTGGGTTTGTTGTGGCGACCTTAAACTTCATATGAACAAAACAAATTGTTTTTTTTTCTACGAATTTTAATATTTTCACTTTGTCTCGTTAAAGCTGGAGTATTTTATGATGATAAAAAGCATTCCAATTGATTACGAATACTGTATTATTTGATTGTTGCCATAGACAATGGTGTGACAGGAATAGACGTGAGTGCTATATCCGTATCGATTATTAAATAAGTAATCGATACGATCGACCTTTATAGAGTTGATTTGGTTTAAAATGCAGTTATTTAATATTTAATCAACATTATATCAATAAGCTAATATTTTTGAAGCAAAACAACGTTTAAATCAAATAAAAACGTCACAGTATCGTATTAAAGTTGTATCGATTTCACATAAAATCGATTTAAAATGTGCAGCTCTGCTTTTGTCTATGGGTATTAGGTGTGGTGTGTGGTAGAAAATAATACGTAACTCACGTTGTAGAGGAGTTTATTGTCCACAGTCGTACACCGTTAACACTAAGTTTAGAAGGCACAATAGAGAAGAGTTCACAAGCACAAGCTGAAGCACAGTATAGATGAATAGCGTAAGGATGAAAGTAGAAGAATGATAGATAGATGAAGTATAGTAAAGGTTAATAACATGGAAATCAAAGCTAAATCGCAATTTCGCGTGTTTATAATATTAAAGCGACAAGCGTGCGCTCCGCGTCGAGGTAAGGTCCTGACTGGTTTGACCTTGCGCGGTGAGAAGGAATGCGCCCGCGCAGCCGTAGCCGGCCGTATATGGCTATTGATAATTATACAGATATCGGTCGTTAGTGATGACGGCTCTGTCGATAGTTCAGTGAACATCGACTATCGATAGAAAAATTATCGACCAACTGGTAAGGGTGTATGTATGTTGGTGTTCAGTGATTGTGTTTAAATGTAAATAAATATATGTATAAATTGTATAGTAATTTGTAATTGTGTTTGTTTGTAAATATTAGTTTTAAGTTTTAAATTATATAGATAAACATATGTAAATAATTTGAATAAAGTGTATAGTTGCCTACATGTCTTTGGCTGTGACAGTTAGATCAATGAATACAGATGATTTACATTAAAGAAGCTTATTTCTTAAGGATGTCATGTGCCGATTAAAGTTGGCGTATTGACTTGTCATTAGTGTAGTTCGTAGTTGGCGCCGTTGGCGGCGCTAGCGTCTTTCGCCATCTGTCTTGCATTGCTTTGGCGTAAGAAATAGACAGCTGTTGCACTGACACTCACGCGACTGTTACGCCGCCAAGCAGCAATTTGGGTCGCAGAAAGTTTGTCTTAAAAGCGGCAATAAGAAAAACATCTCTATAAATAAATATCTATGCTCTATGGTTAGATGCTACAAAATACTTCCGCGTTTTGATGTCAATCTGACATATGTCAATTGATAAATCAAACGTACCTACCTCCATTGTTTAACTTTCATACTATAACTTTCCTTTTACCTACATTGTTCCTTCTTAACTAAAAATTCAAACACCAATATCTTCTTTTTCCACCTTTCTTGAGTGAAAATAGAATCATTTATAGACTTTGTTACTTACGCCAAATTTTTTGATATATTTTTTATTACTGTTCGCTTCAATTTTATTTCAGACATTTTGATGTATGGAGATCTGCCATTGTCCTTTAGATGGATGTAGGATAATCTGTAATACACATAGAACATATTCAGAAACATACAGTGCGTCACATTATTTCCATCATGAACTGACGCCAGAAACCAGCGAGAATTATTTGAAATTGAATATCTTAATTTCGTGTTTAATCAAAATTTCTTGTTGATAATTGAATTCACATGACTAAAGTGTACCTATATTCGGACAAATAACAATTGAAATCTCATTGACAGTGGTGGACGCCATAAGGTTCGACATTGAAATGACGCAAGAAGTCTTCTGCGATTTAAATATATATATATATATATATATATATATATATACACCGCTATTTTTTAATTAGTACAAAAAATTTAACACAGCACTAAGTATCTTTAACTGATCATATTTATGTAGTTAAAAAATAAAAACACTAAGTCCCAAAACTGTCTTAAAACTGTCCACAAAACTACGTGATAATTGGTAAATGCAATACTAATACTATGACCGACCCGAGTACTACGAGTATCATTGTAAAATGAACCATTGATAAATTCAACCTCCCACCCGCCCCTTCTGCGCCTGCGCCACGCCCCGGCGCCGACGATGCGACATACCGTACTAAATTGCTAGCAAAATTGAGCGTATCTAATTTCGTTGCAAAAGTTAATTGTTTGTCTACGTTTGCCCGACGCGATGGCCTATCATATCAGTTCATATCACGGGAGTATGTAGCTATGCTTCGTGCGTACTTTTTGAGTGGAAAAATCGCGAGTGCAGCTGTGTACCCATGGACTTAGACTGGAGCTTATTGTGAGTGTACAAAAGTGATCCGGTCAGTGTCAAACAATTAAAACAGTGCATATTGGATGCTTTTGACAACGGTGGTGGACATTTCGAAGGACAATGAAAATACTTGTAAGTTTAGTAAATAATACGTACATAAGTAAATAATAATTTGATGCGGGCGGCTCAAAATCGGTCTGTGTTCTCCACACACCTTGAGGAAGGCCTATGTCCAGCAGTGGACGTCTCTAGGCTGACATGATGATGATAAAATAATATTTGTAAATAGCAGACGATTCTAACTTCATAAATACGCCAAAATTACTCTTTTCTTTTAGTCCAGAACACCTTCTTTTATTTTGATATTTGTTTGCTTTCTAATTACATACCTCCGTATTTAATTACTTGTTAAACGATAAACTTTACCGGTCCTAAGCCCGAATGAAGTATGAAGGAGAGGGTAGAATTAACAAAATTAAAAAATAACTACCTACATTTATTATTTTTCTTCATTTTATTTTTCATGGCTACCTACATCATAAGTGCGACAGAGAGAATGCGAATGAGCAGGATGGAACATTATCAATGAATATAGTGAATGGATTGTAAAATATGACTATGATTTAAGTGAGATTTTCTACAATAAACAAATGATAATAACTTTGCTCTTTATTGATATTATGAAATTATTACGTCACATATATGATAATAATATCTTCGCTAATCTGTCCTTAAAGTTTTTGTACTAATTAAAAAATAGCGGTGTATATATATATATATATATATATATATATATATATATATATACATATATATATACATATATATACTAGCTTTTGCCCGCGGCTTCGCTCGCATGAATTCGGGGTTTTTTTCTTCGTGTCGATGGTTCCAGATGCGAGCTATATATTATTCGCATAATATTCGGCCATTTTAATTGCATTAGGATTGGCCGCGCAAAGCTCAGATAGCGTACAAGTGCATGGGCAAGAAGGACACACCAACAGATGTGCCATGGTCTGCTCCGGCTCACCACAGTCACACTGAGCAAGACCGGGATCCCTGAAACCCCACCTACACAAGTTCGTTCTGCAGCGTCCAACCTGGGTGCGAAGTCTATTAAGGGACTTCCATACAGGCCAGGGCAGAGTGTGTCCAGGTGGAAGAGACTCCTGTGGTGAGGTATAGTGTGACGGTGGGGGATGCTTTTCAGCCCACAGCCTACATCTTGCGGTTGCAGGCTCGTCGCTTAATGGCTCAGTGTGACGTTGAAAGCTTTTCCGACTTTTGAGACGGTATGGTGGCATATGATTTCTGTGTAGAGGGTGTCGACAATCAGACTCCTGTTTCTGCTTTTCTATAGAGCAGGCTACATCTCGTCGAACATTTGGCGGTGATATTCCTGCTAGCGGATAGACCATGTTTAATGGAGTGGGCTTTAGACAACCGGTTATGGTGCGATACGTTTCATTTAACGCCACATTAACAAGATCGGCATGAGCGGACCGGTGCCAAACTGGACAAGCGTATTCCCCAGCACTGAAACATCACGCCAGTCCTGTCGTACGGAGAACATCTGGTGTGGCTCCCCAGGATGTGGACGTCAGACGGCGGAGAAAATTGTTTCGTGTCGCCACTTTCATTTTTGTATTTTGGCAGTGTGTCTTAAAAGTGAGTGATCGGTCCAGAGTAACCCCGAGATATCTCGGATAGGGACAATGTTTTATACTCACTCCTTGCCACTGGATGTTAAGGACTCGGTTGGCACAGTGGTTTCGGAGATGGGAAACACAGGACTGAGTTTTTGATGGGTTAGGTCTTAGGCCATTCTCCTCGTAGTATATTGCCAGCCGATCAAGAGCCGTCACAAGGTTCCTTTCGGCCTCTTCAAATGTCTGGGTCTGCGTGGAAAGCGCCAAGTCATCTGCGTACAGAAACTTTGTAGTAGAAGTAGTGGTAGGTTGGTCGTTGGTATATATATTGAATAGGGTTGGCGCTAGCACACTACCTTGAGGAAGACCATTTTTTAGGCAGCGCCATCTACTCTTCTCTGCGAGCAAGTGAACTTGGAAACGACGACTATAAAGGAGCTCACCTAGAATTTGGACAAATCCAGGATCGGCCGTCAGTGTTTCGACTTTCGAAAGAAGCCTCCTGATGTTAACAGTGTCATAGGCAGCAGACAGATCCACAAAAACCGCACCGGTAATATTTCTCCTCTCAAACCCATCCTCAATATGCTGTGTAAGATTGAGGATCTGGCCACAACACGACTTCCCGGGTCTGAAGCCTGCTTGTTCGGCTATAAGTTGAGGGTCTATGATTGGGGTGAGACGATTGAGAAGGAGTCTCTCAAATAACTTGTGCGTGTGGCAAAGCAGTGATATTTGTCTGTAACTCTTTGGATCGTCAGGTGGTTTCCCAGGTTTGATAAGGGCCACAACCTTGGCCTGCCTCCACATTTTTTGGGATCCGTTTTGTTTCTAGGCAATTGTTGAAACATTGCAAAAGCCAAGATATAGCCACGGGTCCGAGATGTTTAATTTGCTCCACCATAAGATCATCCACGCCTGAGGCCTTACCATTCTGTAGTGCTTTAATTGCTAATGATAATTCGGTGAGTGTAAAAGGCTTACTAATGTCATTGGAGATTGTGGTCGGCTTATTTATTTTACGAACATTTCGGAGCCGTTTGGGTGGTTTGCTATTTAACAGAAGCTGGTGAGCCACCTGGTTGGCAGTAACTTGACCTTGGTTTGTGGCAGGAGGTGGATCTGCGGTAAGCTTGTGAATTGTTGCCCATGCTCTTTTGGTATTATGTGTCATATTTACATTAGAGATGAGAGACATCCATTGTTCTTTGCGGCTTTGGCTTACTCGGAGCATTAGCTCACGACCCATTAGCAAAGTTTCTTCAGAGAAAGGATCCATTATATACATCTGCTCATAGTTATCTAGGAGCTTCGCAGAATCTTTGCAGAGTCCTGGAATATAAAACCTGCGGCATCCTCGGGGTATACTTCTCCTTGCAGCGGTTTTGGCAATGTCTACAAACTTGTCGTAGCTACTAGGCAATGGTTTTAAGTTACAAAGAGCTGAATCCACGTACTCTGCGAATTGGGTCCAGTTTGCCTTAGACAGGTTGAAACGGCGTTTAAATGGGACTCGCAATGGTGTTATTGCCGCTTGGACTAGACACTCGATTGGCCGGTGTTGTGTGTTAGGGATCGGAGGACATACTGATTTACAGCATAGCGAGCCAATGCTAGAGCTAACAAAAATTAGATCTGGGTTATAGCCCTTGCGCCATCGAAAACTGTTAAACGATGGAGGTAATTTGGGATCATGGAGTAAGATGAGATCCATAGACTCTGCCCATTCTTCAACTGCAATGCCATCGAGATTTGTCTCCTTATAATCCCAGTTTAAACTATGACTGTTGAAGTCACCTACGACTATTTTTACCGCTCGGTCATCGAAGTTACTTGTTTTGTGAAAGTGAAAAGGTTCATTGGGTGGTTTATATACAGATGTCACAGTACATGTGCCAATGTCTATTGTTATGATTTCTACAGAGTTTTCAGATCTGCAAAATGCAGATGTCACCTTAAGATTATTTTTTGTGAAAATGGCGCTACCGTATTTTGAATGTGGTATCTCCGCTGATAGATTCCATCCAGGTATTTGTGGACGTGGGTTTTCCTTGCTTCTATGTGTTTCTTGGACACACATTATGTCACAGTTTGTGGTTTGGCCGAGCTCTGCGAGAAGGGTTGATTTACTGTTGGAAAATCCTTCAATGTTAATAGATATTACTTTTAACGCCGGCTTTGTGAGGTGTGGCGCTGAAAAGTGCCGTTTGTTATTTGATAGAACCATCGTGGTGAGAGGATTGGTCACCTAGACTCTGCGTTACCGAGTGCTAGGTGTCCAGGGTGCGCCGGACGTTGGGACTCTTGATCGCTTTTCGACGTCGCTCGGGGAGGCTCCTCTCATGCACCCCAATTCGGGGTTCTCTAGTTATATATAACGGATACTTCTACAATAATTGTCGTTTTAACTGTTTTTGAAATATAACTGCAAACAGTATTTATACATACAAACTACTTAGTACTAAGACTTAGTAGGTAGCTAGTACAAATTAAAGAGGTCAGATATTTACATCTGTATTCATAGGAAGTACTCATTATTCTTCTGTGGAAGTACTACTCAAAATTTTATCCGGTATCAGTGACGTTTCGCTAGGTGGCCAATATGGCGACTGCGATTTGTCTGTCAGAACCATAATAATTTAACAAAATACTCGATAATCCGAATTTTGCGGTTATATGTTGTCGACTCGAAATCTTTATTTTTTAATGTAGTACTGTTCAGGTAAGGTTTCGATATACTCCTTGACGAAATTAATAATATAAGATTTGACACTGCGATGGCACCGCAGTCCGTCGGTTCCAATGTGAAACATTCCAAAATCCACAACTACTTACAAATTAAAAATTAAGTAAAAAAACATTTTTCCGTGGACTAAATTGTGAATCTAAACCATTCTTAAATCCCCTTGAACACACACAAAAAATTTCATCAAGATCGGTACAGTCGTACACACGCACACAAGATATATATATATATCATCATCGGCCTTTAACAGTCCACTGCTGGACTAGGCCTCTCCTTTGAAAGGAGGAATTGGCCTACTATACCACGCTGGCCAAACGGGTTGGTATAGGGTTTGTATCAAGTTTTCCTTTTCTTACAGTGCTCTTCTCTACATAATATGCTCCCTCTGTCGGCTTTTACGACACCCATGGGATAATATGGGGTGGTGACAATCCGTATTCTTAATCCGTCACCACACGGACAATATATATATATATATATATATATATATATATATATATATATATATATATATATATATATATATATATATATATATATATATACTATTGTGTATATGTATTGTATGTAATTAGTATGTAGTTATTGATTTTTATATATGTATAAATAATGCTATGTTAGTCCCTAACACTTCAGCTTGCACCTACTTCATAGATCTCTGCATCACCCCAAGGTAGACTGTTAGAGAAAGCCTCAGGCATTGAGTCCGCCGATACATTTACATTATGTGTATGAAGTCCAATAAATAAAAAAATAAATAAATTACCGCCGCCCATGGACACAAGCAACACCACTGGAGTCACAAGTGCGTTGCCGCCCCTGGGGGTTGGGAAAACGGATAGGATGAGGAGTGGGATGAGGGAGAAGGAATAGGGAATGGGGCCTCCAGCACTCTCACTCACCGAACGAAACTCTACAGTTTAAGTACTGTTACCTTACGTCGTATATTCTGTGAGTTTGTTTTCTGTCTTTCTGTATTTAGTATTCTGTCGTTATTTTCTGTGAGAGTGTAGTACTACCCCGGTTGAGCCGGCCTATTCATGCTGAAATCAGCAAGGCTCTACTACCTTTAATTAACCTTTAATAGTTCTCCATAATGTTCTCGAAAGACATGTGAAGTCTGCCAACCCGCACTTGCGCACCAGCTTGGTGGACTATGGCCTTACCCTTCTCATAGTGAGTCTCATAGTGAGAAGAGGCCCGTGCCCAGCAGTGGGACAGTATAACAGGCTGATGATGACCAAGAACCAAAATAAATCACGATGAAATCGAAAATGGCCATTTTATTTGAGTCTAAAATATGAATTTTAAAGCAATACTATAGCTTATAAATGTAACTGACAAATTGTCTGATAAAACCTCCACCATAGATAAATATAATACTATACAGTACAGATAGCGCAAATAGAACATAAAACTTGGCCACGTTAAGTCCTTATTATTAGATCTCTATTTTTATGAGTACTTGTTAATTCCGTAAATAATACAACAGATGGCGCTAGCGACGAAAACAATGGGAGTCGATGGTAGCGACGTCTTACGTCTCATTTTGTAAGCAATGTTATTTTAAATTAAAAAGAAGAGATGGCGCTATAATAAAAAAGCATTCTGTCTAAAATGTTAAGAATATTTTGATATTTCACCTTGTCACCCAAGTGTGCCTCATTTCAAGGTTATAACACGATAAACCGAGCTAGTAGGTACCTATTTTACGTATGTACCGGTGGCGTTAAAATATCTAGCGATATTTTTATGACTTCGTGTCTTTCCGTTAAAAATTTGGAATGCACTTTGTACACTGTTCCTTAAAGCTGATATTTGACATACTTACGTAAGTTTGGTGGCTATGTTACGGTAACATTGAAATGGTGCAGTGATGAATGACCTTATGAATGCACCTTGGTCTGATGATGAAGCCGGGAAGGTGGTTACAGGAACTTCTAAACTACATATGATAAACTACTCGTGTTTGGGCTCGTTTAAATTGACTTGACAAAACCTATGACCTTGTGAGGTTGCCTTGGTCTGATGATGAAGCCGGAAGATGGTCAGAGGAACTCCTAAACTACACGTGATAAACTAGTAGTGTTTGGGCTCGTTTGAATAGACTTGACAAAACCTATGACCTTGTGAGGTTGCCTTTGTCTGATGATTAAACCGGAAGGTAGTCACAGGAACTCCTAAACTACACATGATAAACTAGTAGTGTTTGGGCTCGTTTGAATAGACTTGACAAAACCTATGACCTTGTGAGGTTGCCTTGGTCTGATAATGAAACCGGAAGGTAGTCACAGGAACTCCTAAACTACACATGATAAACTAGTAGTGTTTGGGCTCGTTTGAATAGACTTGACAAAACCTATGACCTTGAGAGGTTGCCTAGGTCTGATGATGAAGCCGGAAGGTGGTCACAGGAACTCCTAAACTACACACGATAAACTAGTCGTGTTTGGGCTCGTTTGACAAGACTTGACAAAACCTATGATCTTGTGAGGTTGCCTTGGTCTGATGATGAAGCCGGAAGGTGGTCACAGGAACTCCTAAACTACACATGATAAACTAGTCGTGTTTGGTCTCGTTTGACAAGACTTGACAAAACTATGACCTTGTGAGGTTGCCTTGGTCTGATGATGAAGCCGAAAGGTGGTCACAGGAACTCCTAAACTACACATGATAAACTAGTAGTGTTTGGGCTCGTTTGAATAGATTTGACAAAACCTATGACCTTGTGAGGTTGCCTTGGTCTGATGATGAAGCCGGAAGGTGGTCACAGGAACTCCCAAACTACACATGATAAACTAGTCGTGTTTGGGCTCGTTTGACAAGACTTGACAAAACCTATGACCTTGTGTGGTTACTTTGGTCTGATGATGAAGCCGGAAGGTGGTCACAGGAACTCCTAAACTACACATGACAAACTCTTAGTGTTTGGGCTCGTTTGAATAGATTTGACAAAACCTATGACCTTGTGAGGTTGCCTTGGTCTGATGATGAAGCCGGCAGGTGGTCACTGGAACTCCTGAACTACACATGAGAAACTAGTAGTGTTTGGGCTCGTTTGAATAGTCTTGACAAAACCTATGACCTTGTGAGGTTGCCTTGGTCTGATGGTCTGTGGTCCCAGGGTCTGTGGTGCATGCTACAGATAATATAATAGGTACTTACTATACTAGGTGGTGCTTTCCTTTGAGTTCTACTTCGTGAAAATTGTTATTCTTAATTTATATTATTATATTCTTAATTAAATTGGTATTCAGGCGAAATTAATGTAACCTAAATGGCGAATCCCTGGCGAAGCGAACATCGAGATTGCAAAAGGGGAATAGGTAGGTAACTATTAAAATGTAGAAATGAAACAACAGTTCATTAAATTTTTTTATTTATGAAACCATGATACCTCAACTAACAAAAAATCTTGCAAAAACGTTGGAATTTTTTCTCTTCAATTTTCACGGGAACGAAGTCGCGCGCAAAAGCTAGTCATTACAATTGGTTTATTAATTCGGCCTAACAAGCAAGTTATGCAAACGTGCAAGTTAGTTATTTAGATAATTAACTCAAATCCAGATGTTGGCAAATTAATATTTTTAAATTGATAAATTAGGTAGGTAGCTTTTTATTCCTCCATTAAAGTGGATAAACAGAATTAGATAAAAAACTAAATTTAACTATTATAAAATCATTTGTTTTGTAGTATTAGTAATTTTGAAGCTGATTGTAACGATTTTTTTTTAATACTCGCAACACTTTCAAACTTTCAAAGTATTTCTTACTTGAATTGAACGTACGCGATCGCGTCTCGCGTTTTGCCGATCCCCGATCGTAACCGTAACGGAGTACTTTTACTTTCATGGGATATTATTCCTTACCGCCATACATTTACGGAACTTTGTCGCGCAAAACACTAAAATATTTGCAACACTTTCAAAGTATTTTTTACTTGAACGCACGCGAACACGTTTCGCGTATTACCGACTCCCGACCGTAACGTAGTAGGGTAAATACGCTAAATGTCGGCATCCTTACGGTTTTTCTGTTTTGAAATCGGTCTGGCACCATCAATTTGCAACGAAAGGATAGCTTCCGATGCGGTTTTGGATAGTTTGATAAATATATTTCATGTTTATGGGCATAAGGTTGACATTTCTACTACAAGGAAAAAGAACTAAGGTTTATATGCGTCGAGAACGAAAAAACCCTAAAGTCGGCCATTCACGGACCATGGTCGGTCGCATTTTTCCCAAATATCGGCCGGGTACAGGATGAAATTAAGACGGATAAATATTATTAATATGATTTATTTTGGCAGGAGTCTCACTAAGTATACGTTATTAATCGTATTTGTTTAATAGTAGGTACAGTATTTTTTTATTTGCACTTAAATAACGTTAGGTAAGTATTACAATTTATAACAAAGTAAACATCAAAATAATTATAATTAGTTCTGGATATCTTTTCAAAAATAATTCATACCATTTTTGGCCCAGAGTATCATTATTGAATATATTTATATTTTTAAGCTACGTAATTAACATGGGTTAACGTAGCAAGTTCCAAAGAGCAATTTATATCTTATATTTCCATACCATAATAAGCTAATATAAATGTTTTCAATAATATCATTTCCTACATTTAAACTTAACCTTTTATATTATAAATAAATAAATGTATAATAAATATTTAATTTTGAAAAAATACGAAAAGTAATCAGCCTGTATAGTTGGGCTCAAATTCGAGGCTGGTCGACATTACGATCTTTAATGTTTCTAAAGCCGGCCCCTATTTTGTGTACATTATTTCTCGAGATTCAACTAATGTCACCCCGGCCGGTATTTGGCGATTGAACGTAAAATGGATTTATTTGCCTATATGCTTTGCAAATTCTCTTATTAAGGCAATGGAATTAGTACAATTGGAAATTATAAAACAGACTGCAATTACTTTCAGTCGCCCACGGCCGAGAATCCGGTTTTAATTCAAAATTGGTATTCTATTGGCGGCCTCCTATTTTCCCTTTAAAACAATACGTTAAACATTGAAAAATCTTTCTCAAAACATAGTAAAAATCACTAATTACTAATAATAATGCTTAAAACAATAAAAAAAGGAATGTCTGACCGTTTTAATATCAATCCCCGAAGTGTGGGTATTCACAGCAAGTAAGGTACTTTAAATATGAAATTGACGCTTCGACGGCGCAATCGCTACTGACGCTCAGTGTGCGAAGAGTGTGTAACGTAATGGGAAAGTAACGGTTTGTACATATAGATTATGAACTAAGATTGTAATTCGAGTAGCAAATTTGTAACTTCAATACGTTTTAAATGAACGCAAGCCGAAAATGTGCAGACGGCCGAAGTTTGGGGAGGGGCCGACGTATGGCGTATTTACCCTACAGATACTTTTATGAAATAATATTCCTTACTGCCATACATTTACGGAACTTTGTCGCGCAAAACACTAAAATACTTGAAAGTATTTTGAGTGCTCGGGTTTATAAAACTTGCAAGGTTTTGTGCGACAAAGTTCCTTAAATATATGTTAGTAAGGAATAAATTTCCATGAAAGTATTTAGAAAAGTCCATTACCTAATTTTGCGATAAACATCCTTACTCATATTAAGATAAGGTTTATTTTTCAATACAAACTTGCATTACCAGGGCGTCACACGAAGTTTTCTATACTCGAGCACATGAGTAGATAAACGGAACAGAGACACAGCTTCATACAACAGCGCGAATCGGTTGCACTACTACAAGCACGCGGCGCATGTGTGCGTGACCACTGGCCGCTTGTCGTGTACGCGGCGAGACTGGAAAAAAACAGTTTACGTAGGCACAGGCAGTTGACAATCTCAGGGTTATTACGACGCACGTTGTTTGTTTTGTACGTTGCAAGCTTTAATATTTTAATGTAAAAACGTGGTATTTTATTATTAATAATGGTTGTTTATTGTACTGTGTGTATGAATAATACTAGATGAAATAATTCAATCATTATAAAGATTTTAACGATGGTAACGTACAATTGGGTTTTTTAAGTATACCTGATAATTGTATCGCATTTGTTGAATTGCTCGAGAAAAAGTTTCGCGAATATTTTGATCTTGATATAAATATTGTCAATGTTGGCAACGAAATACTTAAAATGTTTGCATGTTGTCCACCAGGATCTCCTAGCCCGATCCCCCAGGGGATCCTCATTAACTCATTAGTTGTGAAATTGTGTAAAAGCAATTAACGTTTACAAAACCAATGACTATCAGAAAGTGATCAGCCATCGATAGGGCTTCCAAAAACAGGTGCATATGATTTTCGACCTTATTGACGTAACTCAGAATTTATAATTTTACTAACGTATCAATGTCAGAAAGCATGAAAATACCAAAAAAAAGTCTGTCATGAAATTGTCAATAAGGTCGAAAATCGCATGCACCTGTTTTTTGTAAGCCCTATCGATGGTTGATCACTTTATAGTCATCTGTTTTGTAGACGTTCATTTGTTTTACATTATTTCTCTTGAAACTTATTTTAGGTACCTATCCCCGTGGAAAAACTAGTGGGACATAATAGCTAAAGGAGATTCCTATGTTTAGGTATTAGGTGGGTCCACACAGAGCGAGCAGCCTCGCGAGGCATTTGCCGCGCGAGGAAACGGTCCCCGAACGAACGAGGCCATAGAATAAAGCTGCGTTCACATTTATCTGACGTGATCTCTCGTGACGGTCTCTGTCGTAATTACTTACCGTTCACATTTTTCTGTCGCCGTCTGTCGCGATCTGACGCAATTTTAAATAGGTGGGTCCACACAGAGCGAGCAGCCTCGCGAGGCATTTGCCGCGCGAGGAAACGGTCCCCGAACGAGCGAGGCCATAGAATAAAGCTGCGTTCACATTTATCTGACGTGATCTCTCGTGACGGTCTCTGTCGTAATTACTTACCGTTCACATTTGTCTGTCGCCGTCTGTCGCGATCTGACGCAATTTTAAATCAGTTCTGTCTTGACTCTCGTGGAGTTCACACTTTCGCAATGTTTTTGATGAATTATCCGATTCAGATTAAGTAGATATCCAGTCATATCCATAAATTATTTACATAGGATTATATTATTTCGTATTCAATTAGCTCATCTATAGGTACTGTATAAGAATAATATACAGTAATAATATAAAAAAGGAATTCAATTAGTTCGTCGTCCATAGCGCACAATTGCATACGCGCATCATGTTTTTTTTTTACAATTAATCTGAGTCCAATCTCTTAATTCGCGCTGTACCATCCCCCTCTCTGTCACAGACCGGGATATTGTCTGTCGCGACACGACAGACGCCGTCACGACAGATTACATCAGATAAATGTGAACGCGGCCTAGAGCGCGGCAGCCTCGCCACCGTAGGAAAAAAACAAAATTGTAGTTGTCATAAAGTTTGAATTCAGAACATGAAAATAAAGTTGAAAATCTATTATGCATTATTGCGCATGTATCAAATTGTTGACTTGTGCATTAGAGTGAAATAGTACATTTGCCATCTATCGGTCTACGTATCAATGTGAGATTGTTATTTGTTGGTCTCTCCTCTCTCTTATTTTTAAATTTTGTTTATAAATATAGTACTTGGTAATGGTCATACTGCAATAGGGTTGTGGCATGTGTTTTTACTAGCCGGCTGCATGACTGACGCCAATTGCTGTACCTACTTTGGGTACTAGACAATGGTAATAATGGGCCATAATATACATATTTACTTATACTTACTTTTTTGTAAATATATACATAGAAACACCCAGACCAAGACAAACATTCATGTTCATGCACACAAATGTTTGACATGAGCGGGAATCGAACCCGCGACCTTCGGCGTTGTAGTCGCTTACACTCCCGCTTTGCCAACCGGTCGTCGATTATTGTAATACCTAAAGGATGGAATAGGTAGACATGGAAAAAAATATAGAATGAATTATAGGAAATGAATGTCTGTAGGTAAGGATACTGTAACCGAAGCACAGACTGAACGATTATTATTCGTACAATAAATAGCGTCAAAGATGAGAATGTTATGATGAATGTATCCTCCGTCATTCAGTGACGAGTGGATAGGGTATGCGACTGCTGAGCGGAGGTCCCGGGTTCGATTCCCGGGTCGGGCAAAAGTGTTACTGGGTTTTCTCGAATTCTCAGAAGCAGCACGGAGTCTGCTGATGTGCCCGTTAACGGCATTAGGCTCGTCCCCTATTACGTGGGACCTAAACATTTCATGGTGAAATGTGGATGTAATAATATTACAACTCTGCCTATCCTTACGCGGATACAGACGTGAGTCTATAAAAAAAATGTCCAACATACAAACACACTTGCGAATTTATATTATTAGTAGGGATTATAATGTTCGAGCGAGGCACGAAACAGCGTGCAGACCGCGGCAAAACAAAAATCCAAACTCGATGGCTCGGCCGCTCGGTCGCTCGCCCGCGGCGGCACACGCGCTTGCCTCGGCCGGGGCACGTCCACACAGAGCGCGCAGCCTCGCGCGCCAATTCCTCGCGAGGCTGCGCGCTCTGTGTGGACGTCTCTAATTCGGTAGCTCGGGCGCACGCGTGCGGCCGGCCGCGGCTGCCGTGCGCTTTCCTCGACCGAGCCACGTCCACGCAGACCGAGCAGCCTCGCGAAGCATTTTCCGCGCGAGGCTGCTCGGTCTGTGTGGACCCGCCAATTCAGTTCTGCCTTGACTCTCGTAGAGTTCACACTTTCGCAATGTTTTTGATGAATTATCCGATTCAGATTAAGTAGATATCCAATTATATCCATAAATTATTTACATAGGATTATATTATTTCGTATTCAATTAGCTCATCTATAGGTACTGTATAAGAATAATATTATAAAAAGGAAGTCAATTAGTTCGTCGTCCATTGCGCACAATTGCATACGCGCGTCTGACGCTTTACGACAGACAGTGGCGCGTCCACATTAGTCTGACGAGTTGTGTCGCGCGAGTTAACTGTACGGAACCCAGCAATGTTAGCTTCGTCAGCACATCTCTCCCCACCAAATTATCTAGATAATCTTATTGTCACGGAAGAGAAAATACACTGGAAATGGTAAGTAGGCGTGGCACGCGTGTCACAATTAAGCGTTGTAACGCTTAACTGGCCCCAGTCACGTTCTTACATCGCGTCGAGTTGCTCGTTTCGTGACACATTCACATTTCTCTAGCTATGCCGTTTTGTGCCGTTTTGGAGTGCAAAAATGATAGTAAGAGAAGAAACCTTAAAAATGGAGGTGTTTCGTACCATCAGTAAGTACAATTTTCATTATTTTCAATAAAAATCTTAATTTGTTTCAATTAACTAATATTTAATAGAACGGTTAGTAAAATTTATTTTGGATTGATTCTATTCAATAGAACATTCTCGAAAATTCAGCGCTACTCATTTAGTGATGTGGTCAAGTCGAATATTAAATTTATCGATTGATATCGAAACACGGAAATAAATAATTTACGAAATGTTTATTTTAATTAATTATTTGGGTGGGTGTTTCTATGTATAATTTATTATATGTAGGTACGTATAAAAAAAAGAATATATGTATGTTTATCCATTATCTAGTACCCATAGTACAAGCTCTGCTTAGATGGTGTTGTGTGTATGTAGTAGCATAATTGTGTTATTATTATATATTATTATTTAGTATTACATTACAATCCAAGTATAAGGTCGGCTTTATTCATTCACGTAATTAATTTTAAGAGGTGTATTAGATTGAATCTAATAAATACTTTGTTGCAAAAATATAATCAATGTTTGGAATAGTAACGTAATTATTATAATTTATCAATTTAGTCAGGATCACTTAGCTAACAATAACCCAACTGCCAGACAATTTACATTTGCCTATAAAAAAATATTAATCCATGTCCAATTAAAAGATACTAACAGAGGCAACTGTATTGCGGTAGAAGAAATATCAATATTAAACTGTTCGTCAGCTGTTGAAAGGATAAATAGAAGTAATATAGTTCAAAATTTGTCACAATACGAACGGGCGATTCAGAAATTGAAGAACTAGGAGGGCACTTTTTTGATTTTAGTAATCAAGCAATAGGTCATATTTCTGGTAACATTGCCCGGATATTAATAAAAAAAAATAACTGTGATGTCTGTGCTGATGCATTAGTGACACATTATTTTCAATCGTTCCACAAATTCATTATTGCAAAAGATCAAGGTGGTTTGTTGTATCCTTCGCCAGATGTCGTACAAATATGCCAAACAGCGGAAACATTTAAAAAAAACGTTGACATAAAAGGTTTTTCGTAAAGAAGTGGCGATAACACAAATAATGCGAAAGTTCATAGGAACTCTTTTATTTAACGATATTGCCTCCCATCAAATTGGCGAATTTCCTGCGGCCAATCACGTTACCGATTTGATGAAGGCAATAGTTGAAAAGTTGTAACTGTTCGCATACACCATTTATTAAAATTAAAAATAAGACTTTCCAAACGCCAATTCCTTAACAAATATTTTTTTTAAAATATTTATTGCACTTTTATTTAATTTTATAACTACTTGTCTGTCGGTCTTTGTGTCTTTATGATTGTTTAAAATGTACAACTGTTTGTGTGCCAAATAAAAAATATACTCCCGACAAGTCTTATTTTTTGCATATCATATTGAACAAAATATCGCATCATCTATCGATATCGATAAAATAATCCAATGTGCTACGTGGTACGGCCCTAACCGAGTAGAAACAGTAACCGACCGATCACGCAAATGTCAACCATATGCCTTATGCAATTAAGATTATAATTGCTACAACTGAGAAAACCGCCATCTATGGTTGAGTAGCGGAATTGACTCGTAAATCGAATCTAGTATGACATGAGTATGACTATAGATCGTAAATACGTTCTACCGCTAAAGCAAAATAAATCTTATTTGTAGGTTAGCAGGGTTTATTTCCAAATCTGTGAAGTAGGCTAGTTTTGAATAAACTTAAACTACGAATCAAACGAATTGTTTCTTTGTAGTGCAATATATGATTATCGGTTTACTTGTGTGAGTTTGGCGACAGCGGTTCCTATAGTAATTTGGGTGCATACCATTTCTAATGTTTTTTCTGTTCTGAGCTTATTGCCATCTTAGCATTAATTTATTATAAATACCTTTGTAGATCTAACATTAGCGATTACTATTTTATATTTTAAATATACTGTTAAGCTGTTATAATTAAATAAAGTATTTTGTTTTTTACAATTAATCTGAGTCCAATCTCTTAATTCGCGCTGTACAACTCCCCACCATCCCCCCTTCTCTGTCGCAGACCGGGATATTGTCTGTCGCGACACGACAGATGCCGCCGTCACGACAGATTACATCAGATAAATGTGAACGCGGCCTAGAGCGCGGCAGCCTCGGCACCGTAGGAAAAAACAAAATTGTAGTTGTCATAAAGTTTGAATTCAGAACGCATGTATCAAATTGTCGACTTGTGAATTAGAGTGAAATAGTACATTTCATGGTTTTAAAACTTAGAACAAAGTTGAATAGAACCTCATTTATTTAGATAAAATGAGCGCTAGATGGCAGTAAAACTCACTTTTTTACATAATCACTTATTCTCACGTTTAATTATTCTTATAATATTTATTTCTAAATTTTCTCCATAAAAATATCTGTAAAAAGCAATTTTTATTTTGAAAACAACATTTAAATGTTAATGTTTCTTAATTTCCTGATTTTCAAACGATGAGCAGCTGTCAAACCATAAAGTAGTAATACTACATTGTCAAACATGTAAGTCAAATTTGACATAAAAGCTTTTTGAAAATTTTAAAATCTCCGTTAATTTATTTTGTGTGAATGGATATGTTTCCTATTTCTTGTGCATATTTTATCCCGACCCAGTGATTCTGTCGATCCTTCTTTCATCAACTACTGTGGCAACATATTGGACTCTGATTCCCGCACTCTTTGCCTAGGTACCCATCTTACTTGAGAAATTATGCATTCCACTGGAATTTAGCAACATTTACAGCAATGTCCACAAGAAGATGTTGTGTTTGAAACTGTAATAAAATTTGTAAGTAACTAAAGCCACTTTTATAAGTCATCTAACTGATCTTAAGGTTATCGTTTTGAGTGTTAAGTTTCCTTAAAGTAATGGGCAGTCATTTTAAGGAATCAGTACCTTCAAAATAAACTGTCACTAGTCTAAACCATGGAATAGTGCTATCCCTTTGGGTTGCCGAGGACAGACAGGCAGTCGCTCTGTGGAAAAACTCATATTCAGCTAAATCCGGTTAGCGGAGTAAGCGGATCCCAGGTTGATAACTAGGAGGATGATGATGATGATTAAAGCTATGAGAAAACCCATTTCTTTTAAAGACACTGAATGTATATATCCCCTGCAATGATTTTCACTAAGCTACAGTATCAGGAAGATTGGTAAATGAAAAATGGGCAGACTGTTTAAAAAAGGCGAGAAAGTGGTGACCTATTAGAAATAGGGTCCGAGAGCGTGCTCAGAAAGGTTTTTGTGTTACCATCACCAATAACACTAAGCCTAATGATTCGAACAGCTTCAATGACAATATCAATTTGAGAAAATAATAAAAATAATTTTTAAAGTAATTAATGATGGGCAAGGAAATTTAGCGAAAGGAAACATACTATGCTTTTGTAAAGTAAAAATCCTGCATATCAAGGACTTTGCTTAATGCCAAAAGTAATATATCATGTGAATTCAAGGAAAATATCAAACGTGAAAGTAAAATGTGCAACACAGGTTTTTATCCAAACTATAGCTGCCAGCGATTGTATCGCACAGCCTGCGTGTCAATGAGATGAATATGCTGCGCCGGATGAGTGGAGTCACGCAGAAGGGCTGCATTAGGAACTAACGCATCTTGAATAAAAAAGTCTCAAACATTTTGCAGAAATATGCACCAACTTATTTATTTTTACTTGGTGTAAAGTCATCAATAAAGTTTTAACTGGGTCCAGAATTGACTATGATGAAAAATCTCAGATGCAACAAACATGTTATGAATATTGTAAAAAACGTTTGAAAAATAAAGGGTGCTATTAAACCAATGTTTTATTTTATATAATTTTACAGTACGCAGTTACACACTTCAGTTCAGTAGCATGTACATCCATAAGCGAAAACCATGGTTTTCACTTAGGGATGTATATGTAATTGAACCACATAATACAATAAATTTGTCTAATAATATCTAATAAAGTACCTACTATAGTTAAAAAATGCTTGAAACGACCGCCAGGTAGCGCTTATAGCTTGAGTGACGTCTCTATCCTCCTATATACAAAGGTACTCTGTGGTACTTTTGCTATCTATTGGTCTACGTATCAATGTGAGATCGTTGGTCTCTCCTCTCTCTTATTTTTAAATTTTCTTTATAAATATAGTACTTGGAAATCGTCCGTGTGGTGACGGATTAAGAATACGAATTGTCACCACCCCATATCATCCCATGGGTGTCGTAAGAACCGACAGAGGGAGCATAGTATGCAGAGAACAGCACTGCAAGAGAAGGAAAACTTGATACAAACCCTATGCCAACCCGCTTGGCCAGCGTGGTATAGTAGGCCAATTCCTCCTTTCAAAGGAGAGGCCTAGTCCAGCAGTGGACTATCAAAGGCTGATGATGATGATGACTTGGAAACGGTCATACTGCAATAGGGTTGTGGCATGTGTTTTTACTAGCCGGCTGCCTGACTGACGCCAATTGCTGTACCTACTTTGCGTACTAGACAGTGGTAATAATGGGCCATAAGCCATAACATACATATTTACTTATACTTACTTTTTTTGTAAATATATACATAGAAACACCCTGACCAAGACAAACATTCATATTCATGCACACAAATGTTTGACTTGAGCGGGAATCGAACCCGCGACCTTCAGCGTTGCAGTCGCTTACACTCCCGCTATGCCAACCAGTCGTCGATGAGGAATAGGTAGACATGGAAAAAATATAGAATGAATTATAGGAAATTAATGTCTGTACTCTGTAGGCAAGGATACTGTAATCGAAGCAGACTGAAGAATTATTATTGGTACAATAAATTACGTCAAAGATGAGATTGTTATGATGAATGTAGATATCCTCCGTGATCCAGTGACCAGTGGATAGGGTATGCGACTGCTGATCGGAGGTCCCAGGTTCGATTCCGGGGTCGGGCAAAAGTGTTACTGAGTTTTCCTGAATTCTCAGGAGCAGTACGGTGTCTGCTGATGTGCCCGGTAACGGCAATAGGCTCGTCCCCTATTATGTGGGACTTAAACATTTCAAGGCGAAATTTGGATGTAAAAATATTACACCTCTGCCTATCCCTTCGGGCATACAGATGTGAGTCTATAAAAAAAAATGCACAACATACATACATACTTTCGAATTTATATTATTAGTAGGGATTACTATGTTCGAACGAGGCACGAAACATCGTCCACACCGCGGCAAAACAAAAAACCGAACTCGATGGCTCGGGCGCTCGGTCGCTCGCCCGCGGCGGTACACGCGCTTGCCTCGGCCGGGGCACATCCACACAGAGCGCGCAGCCTCGCGCGCCAATTCCTCGCGAGGCTGCGCGCTCTGTGTGGACGTGTTTAATTCGGTAGCTCGGGCGCACGGTAAGCTCGGCCGCGGCGGCACATGCGTTTTCCTCGACGGAGCCACGTCCACACAGACCGAGCAGCCTCGCGAAGCATTTTCCTCGCGAGGCTGCTCGGTCTGTGTGGACCCGCCTATTCGCAAAATAGATCATATTACCAGAAAAATATTCAACACTATTAGTGGTATCGTTGGGAATATCAAATAAACAGTAACAAATGTATACTTATATATGTATGTTTATCCATTATCTAGTGCCCATAGTACAAGCTTCTGCTTAGTTTGGGACTAGATGTTGTTGTGTAAATGTGGCAGAATATTGTTACGCCATCTATCGGTGAATGGGGGTACTAAGAAAGAAGAGATTGAATGTATCGGTGGTTTAAAGGTAATTCATCTACTCTGTATTAGATGGCGTTGCTGTATCGAGCATCGACTGTTCGCGATTATTTCGACAGTTTTGTGGAAGAGTCTAGAATGCGCTAGTGATGTTATCCGGCCAGTATAAATAAAGCGCGAGCGTGCGAGACAGACAGTTCAATTGAATACGGAAATCGATCAAGATCAAGCGAAGGGAAGTAAGTCGGAAGTGTTTAGTGGAGTGAAATAGTGTTGAGAAATAAGTGTGTATAGTGTTATTGTGTTAGTGAATAAAGTGCAGTTTTTCTGGCATAGTGTATATAATTTATCACGAACCCCAGCTCGTAACAAATTGGTGTCAGAAGTGGGATAAATTATGCCGGTTATGCCGAAGGAAGAAACTGACGGAGTGCGTACCAGGAACCAGCGCCAGCAAGACCTGGACCAAAGACGCTTCGGAGACGTTCCTTCTCCATCGTCTGGTGGATCAGGCGACTCCGCGGCTGCAGTGGAGCCTGCCAGCGCACACTCCATGGCGGTGCCCGACATCGCGGCTCTGATGGCGTTCATGCAGGAGCAGGCCCGCAGTCAGGAGGAGCAGGCCCGCCGTCAGGAGGAGCACGCGCGCCGCATGGAGGAACAGCTACAGCGCGACAAGGAGGAGCAGGCTCGCCGTCAAGAGGAGCAGGCTCGCCGTCAAGAGGAGCACGCGCGCCGCCTGGAGGAACAGCTTCAGCGCGACAAGGAGGAGCAGGCTCGCCGTCAAGAGGAGCACGCGCGCCGCCTGGAAGAACAGCTCCAGCGCGACAAGGAGGAGCACGCGCGCCGCCTAGAAGAGCAGGTGGTGCTTATGAAGGACCTCAGCGCCGCTGTAGGGAAGGACTTGAAGGCGGTCACGGAGGAACTACAGCAGCACGAGGCCCGTATCAGCGACGTAGAGATGCTCGTACACGACAAGCTTGAGACTCGCATCGCCTTTATAGAGAAGCGTGTACACGATCACCACGAGACCTGTGTTGCTGAAGTGGAGAAGAAGTTGCATGAGCTCGAAGTGACACCAGCGGCTGTAGCGCCCTTACCTCGTGGATTTAAGGTTCCACCATTTGATGGCTCGTCATCATGGTCTGCATACAAGATCCAGTTCGAGGCTGTGATGAGATCAAATGGGTGGAATAAAGAACAAGCCTTAACCGCCCTAACCTTGGGCCTTCGCGACCGGGCCTTGACAGTGTTGGAGGCACTCGGACAAGACGTCACCTACGAGAAGCTTCTGGAGGCGCTGGAGGCGAGGTACGGAGACGCGCACCTCGAACATGTGTATCGTGCTCAGCTGAAGGACAGGACTCAACGCACCGGAGAAACTCTGCCGCAGTGGGCTCTAGAGGTGGAAAAGCTGGTCAGGAAGGCATAACAGTCGTCTCCTGCGCTTATTGACGGGAACTTCGTACAGGCGTTTACGGATGGGATCCGGGACCTGGAGGTAAGAGCAGCAGTGAGTCTTGGGCACTTCAAGGACCTCAAGGATGCCTTAGCCCACGCTCTGGAGGTGGAAGCAGTGCGACGCGACGATCGAGGTCACCGCATCAGAGAAGTTGTGTCGTCACCTCGGTGCTACAACTGCGGAGAAAGAGGCCATATCCGCTTGTGCTGCCCAAAGCGTAGGCAGCCTGGTGACACCCTGTCTCCACCAAAGGGGTCGCCTGATGTGCCTGCCAGGCAGCGAGAGCAGGGAAACGAGTAGAAGCCAGGACTGCGGGGCGGGTGCTGGCTGGTAATGGAAGAGCCCCAAGTATCTCGATCTCGCAATCATGCGACGGGAACAGCCTGATCTTCGAAGGCGAAATTAACAGAACACCATGCAAGCTGACATTGGACACGGGTGCTTCTCGGACAGTCATCGGTTTCCATCTGGCAAGACGGGTTCTTCGGGGCTGCTTCAGGAACAATGAATGTGTGAATCTGAGAAAGCCACCGGTCAGCACATAACCGTCCGAGGTGAAATGGAGGTGGATCTGAAGCTAGGCAACAAAATTTACCGTCACAAAGTCATCGTGGCCGATATAGTGGACGACTGCATCTTGGGCCTAGACTTCATGCGGAAGTATCGCTGCGAGATCGATGTTAACCAGGGAGTCTTGAAGTATGGCTCGGAAGAAGTCTTCATGGAAGGTGCAACTTCAGAAAAGTATACTGCCTGAAGAATGTCATTCTTCACCCGCGGTCGGAAACGGTTGTACCAGTTTGTCTACCAGGGAATTCTGGTCGAGGGAACCGCTGCGTACTAATCGAAGGCCTAGAGAAAGAGGCCTCGTGGAAGATTGCACGAACCTTGGTAAGGGGTACCAAAGTTTCATCAGTACGCGCACTGAATGCAAGTGACAAGGAAGTGTCGCTCAAGAAAGGGACGGAATTGGGCACCTATGAAGGAGCGGCTTGAATGCGTAGATGTCAAGAGCAACCTACTAACGCCAAGGTTCAGGGTGCACGATTCGACGTGTCTTCGCTTTTGGAGGACTGCCAAAGTACCCTGTCAGAAGAAGAGAAGACCAAGGCTAAGAAGATGTTAAACCGGTTCGCCGATATTTTCTCGACCAGTGATGCCGACATAGGGAAGATAGCACTAGTCCAGTACAAAATAAACACAGGAAGTGAAGCACCGATTTGCCAGCGACCAAGACGTGTGCCAGTGGCACGGGAACGTGAATTGGAAGCTATGATCGACGGTATGGTGAAAGAAGGCGTAATCGAGCCTTCGTCCAGCCCGTGGTGCTCTCCGGTGGTGTTAGTTAAGAAGAAGGATGGCAGCATACGCTTCTGTGTAGACTACCGCCGATTAAATGACATCACGAAAAAGGACAGCTACCCACTGCCAAGGATCGATGACACACTGGATACGCTGACGGGGATGAAGTGGTTTTCTACATTAGATCTAAAAAGTGGCTACTGGCAGGTGGAAATAGATCCTCGAGACAACGAGAAGACGGCATTCTCCACAGGCAAAGGATTGTGGCAATTTGACGTCATGCCCTTTGGATTGTGCAACGCTCCGGCTACTTTTGAGATACTGATGGAGTGAGTGCTTATGGGACTGATTGGAGACGCCTGCCTGGTCTACTTGGATGACATCATCATCGTGGGGCGCACCTTCCAGGATCACCTTCGAATCTTGGAGCAAGTGCTGTCAAAGATACGAGGAGCTAATTTGAAGCTGAGTCCGAAGAAATGCGCGTTATTCAGACGGCAAGTGAACTTTCTAGGACATGTGGTCTCGGAGAACGGTATTCAAACTGACCCGGATAAGATCATTGCCGTGAAGGAATGGCCAGTTCCAGAGAACAAAACGCAGGTCAGAGCATTCCTCGGATTATGCTCCTACTATCGACGGTTTGTGAAGAACTTTGCTGACATTGCTCGACCTCTTCATAAGCTCACCGAAGACAGAGTGCAGTTCTGTTGGAATGAGAGCTCTGACGTTGCATTCCAGAAGCTTAAGGAACATCTGTGTACTGCACCTATTCTAGGCTACCCTGACAATGAGCATGAATTCATAGTTGACACAGATGCCAGTAACACCGGAATTGGCGGCGTGCTGTCACAGAAGAAGGGTGATCAAGAAGTTGTTATAGCATACTTCAGCAAGGCCTTATCCAAACCCGAAAGAAACTACTGCGTCACCAGGCGGGAACTCTTGGCTGTAGTAAAGACATTGCAGCATTTCAACAAATATTTGTTGGGGCGTAAATTCCACCTGCGAACCGACCACGCTGCGCTAAAATGGCTACTTCAATTTAAGGACCCAGAAGGACAAGTAGCCAGATGGATTGAACTACTGCAAGAGTTTGATTTTGTAATACAACATCGCAGCGGCAAGTCCCATGGTAACGCAGATGCCCTATCGCGTAGGCCGTGTCCCGACCAGTGCAAGCACTGTAGCCGACAGGAAGCAAAGCAGGCAGCGCAAGTGAGGATGTTAAAAACGGATCTAAGCGACGAATGGAGAGAAGCTTTGCAGAGTGCTCAGCAAGATGACAAGGATGTACAGCCGATTCTTGAATGGAAGAAATCAGATGCGCCTAGGCCCAAATGGAGTGATATCGCAGCAATGAGCCCCATCACCAAGAGTTATTGGGCACAGTGGGAAAGCTTGGTCGTCCAGGATGGAGTTCTGTGCCGCAAATGGGAAAACGCTCGCGGTAACCAGTGCCATTTGCAAATGGTAGTGCCCAAAACTAAGGTGCCGGAAGTCTTGCGGCTCTATCACAATGATGCTTCGGGAGGTCACATGGGAGTTAAGAAGACCCTTACTAAGATCCGGGAGCGGTTTTATTGGCTCCACTGTCGGGATGACGTCGAGGATTGGTGCCGCAAATGCCCAAGTTGTGCGGCTGTCAAGAGGCCACACACTCGTAGCAGAGGTGCATTGAAGGTGTACAATGTAGGAGCTCCAGGGGAGTCAGAACAACAGATGTCTGAGAAGATGAAGACTCGCTACGACCGGAAGGCGAACAACAAAGGCTTCGATGAGGGATCATTGGTGAGGCTTCAAAACCCAGTACGAAGCAACGGTAAATCGCCTAAGTTACAAGCCAGGTGGGACGGGCCATATCGCATAATTATCAGGATGAACGACGTCACCTATCGAATCCAGAAGGGGTCGCGAGGTGCACCGAAGATAGTACATGAGGACCGGTTGGCTCGTTACTATGGGTCCAACGATATTCGAGACGAACACGTTTAAGAGGGGGGCAGTGTTACGCCATCTATCGGTGAATGGGGGTACTAGAATAGATTGAATGTATCGGTGGTTTAAAGGTAATTCATCTACTCTGTACTAGATGGCGTTGCTGTATCGAGCATCGACTGTTCGCGATTATTTCGACAGTTTTGTGGAAGAGTCTAGAATGCGCTAGTGATGTTATCCGGCCAGTATAAATAGAGCGCGAGCGCGCGAGACAGACAGTTCAATTGAATACGGAAAGCGATCAAGATCAAGCGAAGGGAAGTAAGTCGGAAGTGTTTAGTGGTGTGAAATAGTGTTGAGAAATAAGTGTGTATAGTGTTATTGTGTTAGTGAATAAAGTGCAGTTTTTCTGGCATAGTGTATATAATTTATCACGAACCCCAGCTCGTAAGAATATTATTATTATTATTACTTATTTTTATTCCGTGCTTTTAAAAGTTTCAGGTGCATGCCTTTTTTGGTTCCACTCGCTATTTTATTTACAACTGTACTTCTGCCGTATAGCGAATCCGTCGAGTCCAAGAATCTGCCCAATCCACGAATCTGTCGAGTTGGGAATCTGCCGAATCAAGAATCTGTCCAATCCAGAATCTGTCGTAAACCGAACAAGCGATTTGTCTTAACCTATTGTGACAACCCTACCAAAATAGGTAACAAATTTACAAGCTCTTAAGAAGCTGTCTCTCTGTTCGGTTTATTTACTCATGTGACTCGAGTGCCCAAAAACTTGCAAGTATATTGATACCTGGTTTTCGACCCTGGTATTTTTATAAAGACGCACTTGGTATACTTGGTACGCGATTTTGCAATTGTGCGACTCATGAAGTCATGACTATCGGCATAGATAAATTTAATACTATACCTATCAGGAACCAAGCGAATGAGTTCTAGACTTCTAGAGAAGTCGGCTATCAAAGTTTAAAAATTTGTTTTGTTTTTTTCATTAGCTTGATTTACAACATACTCAATATCAACTGTTTATTAGTTGCTATTGTCTGTTCAAGATACGAAAAAAATAAAAGGTAAAAAATATGCTGTATCATTTATGATTTGAAGGGACAGGCGTATTTTTGTAAAACTAATTGAATCTTTCCCTTGGAGTATTTAACTTAAATCTACTTTTGTTGCGAAGGCGACATTAAAAGAACCATTATGGTTTGTTTACATTTTATTGTTTCGTATCTTGAACAGACTATAGGTACCTATAAATGTAAAACGCATATTGATTAACATAATTTATGAAAATTTATTATAGAATACTACTACAAACACAGTAAGTTTTTATTATGTATAAAATTTAAATTACACTACTTTTACGTACTTAAATGTAAAAACAAAACGCAATCGCTCGACTAGGTACCTATATAGGTACTTTTTAAAATAAATGCTCATGGCCGTTCATTGGTTAACATAATATCTTACTTTTTCAAATATTTGATGTTTATTTAATAAATATTTATTTATTTTACCATCTACAGATTAATACCAAATTAAATAAAAATAAATATATACATACGTAAAAGCGCCATCTATGAATGCCGAGTGAAAGTTAACTCATTGTAACGTTTTACTACAAGCTAGTACGTATTTTGGACACCAGAGCAACGAAGTGCACATCATATTTTTCAAAAATATTCATATTCATTTTTTATTTAATTGTAATAAAGGGATTTTTTAATTAATAAATATCATATTTTAGAACTTTATTTTCTTATTTATCATTTATGCATGAAAGTCATCAATAACAATCGATACTAGTAAAGCCATCTGTTGAGAGAGTTAAGAATGACGGAAAACGTTCTAAGGAATGAGACCCCATGCCTCCACCAAAAAGTCCATGTCAATACACTACATTCATCTTAACGTAAACCCGGAGTAAAACCGAATTGACAGAGTCTCATTGTGATAGATCTACCATCATAATCAAAACGTTCTCTGGAATTTCTCTTAAGGCTTTATATTTTTGTGTCATCAATCTCAACGGAAGGTATCATGTGCGTCATCAGAGTTACTTATGTATTATGACGATGGAACCTTGTTACAAATGGCCTGCAAAAAATATACGTGAATTTTCTCATGTCATCTTAAAGAGCGTTTATTCTGTACGTATTTTCTTACAAGCCGTTATGAACTTTAAGTCGGAAATAAAAACACAGATTTTGATGAAACTTAAAAACTTAAACAGCAAAACATTGTTTAAAAAATAATGTTGTTCTAAATAGGTATAATTTTAGGCTTGCCTGTTGAACTAAAATAATATTAATGCTTTTTAGAGGTCCATAATAAATTTCATTCAGTTCATTTGTCAGTGATTTTATTCGGAAAGAATAATGACTAGGTAAGCTTAACATTGGCAAGGCTTATTCATTTACATTATTATCATAAATTACTTGTAAAAGCAAGGAATCTGACGTGCATTTGACACACACTTGAAGACTTTTTATTCAATCTCATTACTAAAACAATGTTAATCCACTCATATTTATATTTAAATCAAAGTAAATTCACTCAAAACTTATTAGCAACTCAGTTGTAAGTACGACTTATAAAAACGTTTGTAGAGTACATAATAAACGCTCTCAGCCATTTTGAATTGAATTGTGTAAAATGTGACATGTTTGCACCTTTGCAATGTTGTTGATTTATATCCTTCTTTGTTAGAAGTACACAATGTCCATTTGGTGGAAAAATGGCCACCATATTGTGGACAAGTGCAGTACATTTATGTGATCTTTCATTTTATTTGACAACTGTTAGTTGAGTTTGTAAACTGATAATTTTACGACTGCACGTATTATGTATTAGCCTGAGTATGTTTCCTAAACTGAAAGAGTATTTAAGCATGACATAATGCTTATATTATCTCTCATCGTAATTAGCCTTGCATTATTTTAGATCCCAGGTTTTGGCCTTGGAGTTCGCCTTCGTAGATCATTTTCTAGTCTTACCAGATTTTCACTGAGAAGTAGACAAGTAAAATGATATTCGAGAATATCGTATTTAATTCTAGTAACGGCACTTCATAATGGACAAGACAAGCGTCGAATGAAAATAAATACTTCACAAATTCACTAGTGCGCAGTACGTGTTTGCATTTTATTCTTTCCGCAAACGATTGGTTTCTTTGCATTATTATAATTGCTTGCAAATATATTATGATTCATAAGTCCCTATCAATTGCAGAGGCTGATCAGTTCTTTTATACCCATTCTTTGTTATGTTCCCATTACATTATAATTTAATTTGATGAATTTATACAAACTTTTCCTAATAAAGATATTATTCAGTCAAATCAACGCAGTGATATTATTAGGTAGGTATACCCATGTAGGTATTACGTAAATATGTGTACAGAGCTTAGAACATGACACTTTCTTTGCATTACTTTCCGTCGATATTTGCAATTCATGAGCTTGTTGACTGACATGTTTTCGTGTGAAATACTTGTTTTCATTTTATCTTGTGATGAACAGGACAGCATTATCAATACTTCGATGCGGATTGGTTTGTTTGTTTCTTATAAGAATAAATCGTACAAACATTCAATCAGCGATCACAAAGAAAAAGCCTATAATAGAAATATATAATATAATAGAAATATAAATATATAATAGAAATACATCAAAGATCTTCATGACAATCGGGATCGACGGCTTAACTTGCTCGGCGAGGGCGAGGCGAGGCTGACGGTGCAAGCGATGATGATCAATTTAAGGACACACTTAACTACGAAAACTCGAAACAGACTCAATACTCTCTATGTAGCCATCTTTAAGTCTCTCCACTAAGCTATAGCTGCCTTTACAATTTACTAGAGTTTAATTTTCAATGTTATCTAACTTCTTACAGGTCAAATCGATAACCAGCTTTATATTAAAACGATATCAAAATTTTAGAATTGTATTTAGTTTTTAAATAGAGTCTGTGTGGTGGATTAAGAATACGGATTGTCATCACCCCATATCATCCCATGGGTGTCGTAAGAGCCGACAGAGGGAGCATATCATGAAGAGAGCAGCACTGTAAGAGAAGGAAAACTTGATACAAACCCTATACCAACCCGTTTGGCCAGCGTAGTATAGTGGGCCAATTCCTCCTTTCAAAGGAGAGGCCTAGTCCAGCAGTGGACTGTTATAGGCTGATAATGATGATTTAATTTATGCCACGTGTCAAAAAAAGGAATTTTTATACGATCCCGAAACAATTAACTTATAAAAAATGCAAACTCGTTCCCAAAACTGAACCGTTTGTTACAAAACAAAGGGCAATTTAACCGTAATTATATGACCCAAATATCAAGGCGTATCCGAGATTGAGCTCTTTCAGGCCATCATTAAAACCTCATTTTCATTCATTGAAGTGGTTCGTAGTATAGCGGAGTTCCACGGAATTCTTATTAAAATTGCAATGACATCGGCGTTTTGAGAAAAACATACTATGCAATTGATGCTGACGAAGTGGTTGTAAAATATGAAAATAAAGGGTTTGTTTTTGACGGTGAATCCATTGGAGTTATGCAGGGGATATAAGCCTAAAACCTCAGGTTTGCAATGATAGAAGCAAGTGGAATTCTGTTGTCTCTGCCTACCCCGACGGGAAAAAGGCGTGTTAAAGCCTCCTCCTTCTTTCTCTTAGCATTATCCCAGTTTCAGTCTGGGGTCTGCTTTCTAGTCTAACCGGATTTGGCTGAATATTAGCTTTTCCACGGAGCGACTGCCTGTCTGACCTCCGCAACCCGAAGGGATAGCGATATTCCATGGTTTAGACTAGTGTCAGTTTATTTAGAAGGTACTGACGCCCTGTAACGACTGTCAAAGATCTTCATGACAACCGGGACCGTCGGCTTAACGTGCTCTCCGAGGCACGGGACAAGCGATAATTAACAATTCAATACGCACATAACTCCGAAAAGTCATTGGTGCGCGCCGTGGATTCGAACCTGATACCCTCTGCATGGCAGTCTGTTGGTATATCCACTCGGCTATCGGTTAAAGCCTAAAATTTGGAATCGTATCGCTTCAGATTACTTTGATATTAATAAGTACCAGCAAAAGCTCTTAGAGCATAATTGAATGAAGTAAAACATGTTTTGGTGCCATTTGATATTTTCGACAATATTCTAGATTCAAAACCAAATAGATTTAATTTAATATAACAAAAGAAATTATTATGTAAAATACTGTCAGCAAAAATTGGACCAAAATCGGACAAACCGCAAACCCTAAGTTGGTGTAAGTATACTTCTTAAGTCTTAGTACGCATAAATAAGACGCTGATACGTTATATACGAATAGCGATGATCAATAACAAACAAAATTGTGCTGGAACTTATAAAATAATAATTGAATATATTTGTCTAGCGAGTGTAAAAAAAATATAAAATAAAGTCAACAAAACCATTTATCAATATGCGGAGAAACCAACGAGAAATATTTATTAAATAATTATTGCTGTTTATAATTTTACTGATTATATACATAATTTTCCATTAAGTATCCACCACGTGTTTGTTTAGATTTCAGCAAAAAAAGTTCGATTCACAGTATCCATTGTTTTATGTTGTTTTTGTTGCAAAACTTTATATGGTTTAACGATGTGGCTAAAAGATAAATATTTTATTTGCCATAATCTGTTTTACTCTAAGTCAATATTCTTTCTACATTGTTTATATTTTTCTGGTCTTACTCATTTGATATCTGATTTGTAACCTTGTCTGCTACTGAAACCTGACTGTCGTTCTCTCACGGGGTAAATGATTAATGATTGTAATATGCAATGTATTGTGTATATTGTTCTCTAACGCTGGGGTTAATTATTTCATTTTGTTCGGTGATCTGACCTCGATTTTGATAGCAATTTTACAAGCGGGCTTATGTTTGAATGTGAAGAATTACATCGAGATTGGTGTAAAGGTTTTCGTAGCTGCTATAAAGGTTTTGTTTTGTTAGGTTTTTGCATGTATTTAATATCGTGTATTTTTTATTACCATAGCCACCCATCTCGAATTATATTTTTATATTTTGTATAAACATAATTTCTTATTCCCTCAACATCCGTATTCCGTATTCTTAACTTTATTTAAGAAATACGCGTGCGAAAAATTCCACGGAACTTAATCGGCTTACACGTTCGTCGCGGGCGTTAACTTTCACCCAGTCGTAAGACAGTTTGCGAAGTTACAGAAGCTTCGGGCTTTAACCACACAAAGTATCTTCGGTATTAACAGAACACGTTACGTGTTGAATGTGTTGCTTTTACAATATGCCGCACTTGAATGTACACGTTCCGATGAGCTCAAGATTTTTCCTCGCTAGAAATGATAAAATATATTTTCAATCTTATCTCAGGAATGTTTGCAGTTTACCAGCGTATGTACCGCCGACTGCTTATGGAGTGTAACCTGCTACGCAAAGGATCTTGATTTTGAACCATGGCGCCCAATACTGAATTATCAGTACTCAGAAAAGTCGCCAATTGCATGCTTCACGAAACACGTTCAAATAGCGGTCTTTGCTGTCGTGGAATACCTTGCTAGCTGTCAGTATCCTCAAGCTTCCCAATATTGATCTAAATTACAAAATATGTACTTATTCCCTGACCTAAAGATATTAATTAACTGCTGGAAGTTAAACTACATTTCCAGATTTTCGAAGAAATACATATTGCATGTGTATTTGCCCAGATCCCTGGATAGTTAAGATAAATAATTGAATGGTTGGACCTGTGATTGGCTTGTAGGCAAACACCCGGCCAATGCCTGAAATTCTCGGTAAAATTAACATAAATGATTTCTCTGTATTATTACGTGAATCTCAATAATGTCTCTAAAAACTCCATAACTAAAAGGATTGTCCCTTTTTAACTGTGAAAATAAATTGTCTGAGGTTAATTCGCCGAAAAGGTTCGCTAAGGTGCGCAGTGGACCCATGGGATAACACCGTGATATGTGGGTATTATTTGTAAACCTATTATTATATGTTAGCCTTTAAAAGCTTAACAATAAGTGTAATGTTAACCCTTTAGTTATTTAGAGAATTACTAAGGAATTTCTGAATAATACGAGTATATCTGATGGGTACGATGAAAATCAAATAATATGTTTGTAAAGAGATCGAACCTTAAACAAAGTTGCTAATGAATAAATAAGAATTACATCTGAAACCTCTAATTCGTTAACTATCCTTTCATACAGCCTTTCGCAGTCCACTGTTAGATGAAGGACTCTCTTAATTTGCGTTACGATAACTTAATAACTATTGCAAGCCAATACGAGGATTTGGCCTTCTATGTATATATACCATGTTGAGTTTTCCGCCTCCGCCTAAAAATAACATTTGCTTTATTCATTTTCCTGAATTGCTTAATACGGTACGGTGTCGCATAAAATGGGGTGGTGACACTTAGTACTTAGTCACTACATGAAAAGAAAAATTATAGAATTGAATATATACCTATACATTCAAAATTAGGAGCGTGTCAATTTAATGATTTCAACCTCTGCCAATGTTCTAAATTCTATGTATATTGGCCGGATATCGGGTAGTTACCAGATATCCGTTTTACTATGTAATCTGTGTCCCTTTCAAATCCAATAGTAGATTAGTTATTTGCGTCATATATAGAAATAAGTAAAGAATACCTGATTAAACAGATATCCCGTAACAAACATATGACGTGGATTTTCATTAACTACAAAAATTAAAATAATTTTTCTGCGAGTGTGAAAAAATTAAGTCAACAAAGCCAAGCTTCATGTTATTTAATTTTATAATATTCAAATCTGTATCAATATGCATAATGAGGCGGCGATAGCCGAGTGGATATACCAACAGACTGCCATGCAGAGTGTATCGGGTTCGAATCCACGGCGCGCACGAATGACTTTTCGGAGTTATGTGCGTATTGAATGGTTAATTATCGCTTGTCCCGTGCCTCGGAGAGCACGTTAAGCCGTCGGTCCCGGTTGTCATGAAGATCTTTGACAGTCGTTACAGGGCGTCAGTACCTTCTAAACAAACTGACACTAGTCTAAACCATGGAATATCGCTATCCCTTCGGGTTGCGGAGGTCAGACAGGCAGTCGCTCTGTGGAAAAGCTAATATTCAGCCAAATCCGGTTAGACTAGAAAGCGAACCCCATATTGAAACTGGGATAACGCTAAGAGGAGGATGCATTGAGAATATACCAACGCGAAATATTTAAAAAAATATTATTGCTGTTTATTCAATTCAATTCAATCTATTTATTTCAGACAGAGTCCATAGTGGGTTAGTAATAATTTGAAACTTAAAATATAGTGTTAGTAAACATACAATACAAAAACATATTACACTGCAGTATAGAGCTGCATCCATCGCTGCATCATTGGTGACTGCCACCGATCTGCAAACACTCTCAGTATACTGTTGGAGCTACCGCGGAGACGTTCCATCAGAGAAGCACAACGTTTTCTTATAATGGCGGTGAAGCCATCTATACGTAACTCCGCGAACATTTCCGAAGCACTGCACCTCCACGGCACGGCAGCCCCAGCAGTACCCTGAGTGCGGTATTATATTGGACACGTAAGTCGCTGTATGGCAGACGACCATAACTAACCCACAGGCTACACGTGTAAAAGGACTGGCAATATGCCTTGAAAAGTGTAACCTTTACTGGTTTTGTATACCGTGCAAACCTGCGGGCCAGCATGTTACATCAGACAGCCAGCGACCTACGCTCCCTATCTATATCCAAATTATCCTTTAAGTCTTCGGTGACCCAATGTCCCAAGTACTTGAATTTGTTAACCCTACATAAAGCAGTTCCATCAATTTTAACGTTTGGTACACTGGAGTAGTTAATGTTCTTTGCCTTAAAAACCAATAACTCGCTTTTCTTAACATTGTACTTCAGCCCATGAGTCGACGCATAAGTCTCGCATATGGATAGGGGTCGCCTTAATGCACCGATGGACGGGCTCAGCAAGATCATGTCATCTGCGTAACTGATGTTGTTAATACACATCCCATTAACATGACAGCCGATGTTGGTTTTGCTGAGCTCAACCAACAGCTGGTAACAGGTTGAACAATCGAGGAGAACTCAACCCACATGTCTCACTCCACAGTACAGCCCGTACACTCTAGAGAAACAGTTGTGCCATTTCACGCTATTTTGTTGACTACCGTAACAGTACTTAAATATTTATATAATTTCGGGTGGTACAGTAGTTTCATGTCTAAGCTGTTGCCACAGAATGTCATAGGACACCAGATCAAAAGCCCTCGATAGATCCAAAACACATGCAAACACAGGCCTTTTTTCGGTCTGTATGCACATTGCACAGTCTGCTTGAGACACATAATAGCGCTCTCGGTGGATAAACCAGGCCTAAACCCGAATTGCGCGTCATGAAGTTCAATGTGTTTAGCTAGTTGTTTGTCAAGAAGACTGTCCAACACCTTGACTATAGCAGTAGCCAGAGATATGGGCCTGTCATTGAAAATGTCGCTGGTTTCTCCCGTTGTATTTTACACTATAGGTACTACCATTGAAAACATCAAATCATCCGGTAAGTAGCTATGGCTAATACATAGGTTAAAAAACATAGCGAGCACTCGGGGCAGGTGCACTCCCGCGTGTCTCAGTTGTTTGGTGCTGAGGTCATCGTAGCCTGGAGACTTACCTATTTTCATAGTTTTAATAATCAAATCAATTTCCTTCACAGTAAATCTTACATTGATTTCCCCGGGAACGAACCCCGCATCGATCACCTGAGCGGCACTTATTAGAGGTGATTCAACTTTAAAATGATGCTGAAACGCATTAGCTATTTCTACAGGTTCATGCACACCCGCTTCGCTCACAGGGACGCTCGGTTTATAATTTAATATATTTGATAATTTCCAGAAATCACTGAACTGTTTATTACTATGATGTTTAGCTATCATATCCATCTTTATTTGTTTATAATTTTACTGTTCAAATACATGATTTTCCATTTAGTATCCACCTCATGTTTATATAGAATTCAGCAAAAGAATTTTCGATTTACAATATCCATTATTTTATGTGTTTTTCGTTGCAACATTTACATGGTTTTACGATGTGGCTAAAACATAAATATTTTATTTTCCAAAGTCTATTTTACTCTGAGTCAATATTATTTCTACATTATACATATTATTATGGTCGTCCTCATTCGCTATCTGGTTTGTAACCTTGTCTGCTACTGAAACCTAATTGTCTTTCACCCACGGAGTAAATGATTAGTGATTGTAATATGCAAAGTGTATATTGTTCTCTAACGCTGGGGCTAATGATTTCATTTTCTGACCTCAATTTTGATAGCAGTTTTACAAGCGGGCTTATTATTTAATGTGAAGAGATTAATTACATCAAGATTAGTGGAACGGCTTTCATAGCTGCCATAAATCTTTCTTACAATAGCCACCCATCTCGAATTATATTTTTATATTTTATATAAACATAATTTCCTGTTCCCTCAACGTCCTTATTCTTAATTTTATTTAAGAAACACGCGCGCGAAAAATCGCGTACCTTAATCGGCTTACACGTTCATAGCAAAGAATCAGGCGTTCCATACTTTTACCAAGACCTAAGACAGTTTGCGAAGTTACGGAAGCTTCGAGCTTCAACCATACAAAGTATCTGCGGGATTAACAGAACACCCTACGTGTTGATTTCACAATATCTTTATTGCTCGCTTCAATGTACACGTTTCGACGAGCTCAACATTTTGCCTCGCTAGAAATGATAAATTATTTCCTAATCTTTTGTCAGGGAAAATATGTTTGCAGGGTAAATCAAGTTTACCGGCTTATACTGACGATAGCTCAGGGTGCGAACCTGCCACGCAGAGGATCTTGATTTTGAATCCATGGCGCCCAATACTTATTGAAGTAATGTACGGATTTAATTAATATTTTGTCGCCAATCCCATTCTTCACGAAATACTTTCATTCATCGGTCTCGACTGTGATGAAAATCTTAAAGGGAATTTCAGTATCCACAAGCTACCTAGTATTGGTCTAGGTAACAGAATATAGTTTTCTGCTTTTTGTTTTGTATGCATAGACATATTTGACTGCTTGAAATCCAACCACAGGTTAACAGATTTTATCGCGATATATTGGTTTGACTAAGATTAAATTTGAACGTAGTCTTTTTTTTTAGGCAGAGTTGTAATATAACCCACATTTTGCCATGAATTTTTTAGGTCCAACGTAATGGGGGGACATTACCAGATTCCTTGCTGTTACTGAGAATTTCCTAACAGAAAACCCAATAACACTTTGCCCGACCCAGGAATCGAACCCGAGACAATCCTACGCGCACATTTATGCCGCGAGACCAACGTAATTGTATGTGTATGTATTTGTCTCCTCCAGATATCTGGATAGTTAAGATAAATAATTGTATAAATGGACCTTGGATTGGGTTATAAGCAAACATACATACATACATACATACATAGACTCACGCCTGTTTCCCCGAAGGGGTAGGCAGAGGCATATTAAACGCCCACTTTTCGCCAGTGTTTTGATCCCACGTAATAGGTGGCGAGCCTATTGCCGCTTATTGGGACATTTTGTTTGCCAGAGCCTCGTCCGTTGATCGCCAGGTGCACCACTTGCAGGTGAGGTTGGCTTGGGACCCTAAGTTCTTGGTGGGAACCCTATGCACTGATTGGATTGGGTTATAAGCAAACATCCGGCCAATATCTGCCAAGGCCGGTAAAATTAAAATAAATTACCTCTCTGTATTATTTCGTGAATCTAAAATAATGTCACTAAAAACCCCCATGACTAAAGTGATCATTGTCCCTTTTTAAATTTGAAAATACATTGTTTGAGGTTAATTCGCCAAAAGGGTTCGCTAAGGTGCGCAGTGCGCATGAGATAACACCAAGATATGTGAGTATTATTTGCAAACCTATTATTATACGTTAGCCTGTTATGGCTGAGAACAATAACAGGAATGTTAACAGTTCAGTAATTTAGAGAATTACTGAGGATGTCTTGAATAATATATCTGATGGGTATGATGCAATTCGAATATTATCCTTGTGAAGAGATCGAACCTAAAACAAAGTAGGTAATGAATAAAGAAAAAATCCATCTTATCATGCAGCCCTCCGTAGTCGACTGTAGGATAAAGACCAGTTTTAATTTGCGTCACAGTATTCTATGAATATTGCGATCCAATAGGAGGATTTGGCCTTCTATATATACCATGTTGATTTTTCCGTCTCCGCCCAAAAATAACATTTTCTTTATTTTCCTGGTCGCTTCTTACGACACGGTGACTCATAAAATGGGGTGGTAACACTTAGTACTTCAATCCGTCAGCAAGCGGGAAAAAATATGGCAGTCAATATCCCTACTTTATAATTAGGAGTGAGTAAATTTAATGACTTCAACCAATGGGAGTCCATTGGTCTAAATTCGATATTGGCCGGATATCCGATAGGTACGAAATATCCGTTTAACTATAAGGTATGTGTCCCTTTCAAATCAAATAAATAATCTTATTTATTCATGTCAAATACAGAAATAAGTAAAGAATAACTGGTGAAATGGGTATCCTTTAATTTACATACGACGTGGATTTTCATTGACTACTATACGGCATCCTGACTATCCGACCTAAATATGGTGTGTAAGTATGTATGCTATTTCTTGTTGTATAAAAGCTCTTAAGAGACAAAAAATGGTATCCACTTTTTATAGAGGTTGTCTGCACGACCTCAACCGTCGCGAGTCTGCCAAAACGGCAGCACAGCCGAAGTGTTTCTATGTCAGGAATTCTAGTTATCGCGATTAAGCCCCGCTAAATTAATCTGAGAAAATGTTCGTAATTAATTCTGAAAAAATAAATATTGTACAGTTTTGTCCACATGGTTACAATGTAGGACCAAGCCAAATTGCAACACTCTAGTGCGCGCTAGGGCGGATAGATGTACAGACGGACTTGGTGAAACTATTACTAAAGAACCCTAAAAATTATTTTACTGTTCAGGTGAAAAGGTATGTCTCCCATTACCATTATTTATCTCAAATCGTCGGTACTGAATAAATTATTGAAGAAGCAACTCCGCACTATCTTAGCTCGTCACATCATACTTGCCCTCTGTCTATACCGGCTGGACTCGCCTACGTGCCGTGAATAGAAACCCATACTCTTTGAGCTCCCTTTAAGAATATGCCCATTATTTTCTATGTACGCTCAAGATTATTTCATTTTCTTTTCCGTGCCTACGCTGGCCGCGTGAAAGTTTTGCTAGAACATACAAAAAGCAATTTCTCATCGTATTAGCCTGTTGTTATTGGTATACAAGGCTTTGTAAATACTGCTGGTTATAGCATACAGAATCGATAATTTGATAGCATCCCTAAAAGGTATTTTTTGTTAAGCGTAAATGTTGAGTACACTTGTTAAGTAAATTTTCAATATTGAATAAATTTTAAAGGGTGAATCTATGTATAAAATTATTTTAGATTACGTGTCTCTAACTCATAGTAGATTAGTGATGTCTTCAATATTGTGTGTACATTGTGTTGTAATAGCTTGGTGCGATGTGAATTGGTGACTGCAAGTTAACATAACATCACATGTAACTTCACGCCTTTATGCCCAAAGGGGTAGGCAGAGGTTTATTACACATCCACACTTCGTCAGTTATGTTTCGATCCCAATGTAATAGGGGGCGAGGCTATTGCCATCTACTGGGCACATTATTTATTAAGCGAGTGATAACTAACAATATTTTTTATTTGTTTTCCGAGTAAAATATTTATATCTACCAAATAGCTTTATTTTAAAATTGAATCTTTATTCAATAGCTGCTAGTTTACATGATGTTTCGGTTACAATTTTCATACTTATAAAAACTATGCTTATTTAACACCATCAAATAATAAAACTCGCCACCTATTACATGGGATCAAAACACTGGCGAAAAGTGGGCGTTTATTATGCCTCTGCCTACCCCTTCGGGGAAACAGGCGTGAGTCTATGTATGTATGTATGCAAATAATAATAGTACTATTAAGAGCCTCGGTTTACTGAACTAATAATATGAAAGTCAAAAAACTGCCATAAGAGGCTATTCCGTACAATTTATTCGTTAGATAGAGTCCGATTTGGGAATTAATAAAACCTAATATCAGAAAATTACGCTCCCTAGAGGGTCGCAAAGAAAATCTTTTGAACGTTCGTAGGTAGTAAAGACATGTAAGTTATTCGTGCTGGTTGGGTGCTCGCTGTGCCAAAGTTGGCGTGATAATAATGTGGCTAAACGAATGATCTATTTACACCGATCATGTTTAGATACTTTGGCTTACTTTTATTATTATTCTCGAGACACCGCAATGACTTCATGTGGTTTTTTTATAGACTCACGCTTGTATCCACGAAGGGGTAGGCAGAGACGTAATAGGTATCACACCCACATTTCACCATGAATTTTTACGTCCCAAGTAATAGGGGGCGAGCCTATTGACGTTACCGGGCACATCACCAGACTCCGTGCTGCTACTGAGAATTCGGAAAAACCCAGTAACACTTTTGCCCGACCCGGGAATCGAATCCGGGATCTCCGATCAGCAGTCGCATACGCTCTCCACGGAGACCACTTCATGTATGTAGTAGTTTAAATTGATATTATATTCTTCTTAGGCGTTACACTCTTGGCAGAGTGGTCGTGGTCGTCACATCTACAGCTGTGGCCTGCTTCACAATTCGACGCCACTCGTCACGTTTTTCCGCTCTTCTTGTGGATTCGTGTAATGAGCGGTTGGCAGCAATCTTAATTTGGTCTGTCCACCTCATTGGTGACCTGCCGCGTGGTCTGGTGCCATCTACTTTACCCTGAACTACTAGGCGTTCTATAGACTGAACTCCGGGTCGTGATACATGTCACACTACACTTGATATTATATATTACATTATAATCAGCTTTGTTTATAATATGTTTTACTAGGTACTAAGCACCGGCCTCTATTAATTTTGAAGAGGGTTTTTTTGCTTTCACCGTTGAGGTAGTGTTAATTAGCTAATACATATATTCATACGCACATTACTTCGAAATGTCGGTGATGCGCGCCTTGAATTTGAAAGTGTTACTCTCTGGGTAGCAGTCTATTAGTATTTCCACTAGTATATTACTGCAGTACCTGTCTACTGTTTAACTATTCACATTGTATAATGCGACCATACACTTTCTACAGGTCAACCATTATCTTTCTACTATGCTTTGTACTTTTCTGTTCAATTTTTTTTCTATTCAAACATTCAGTTTGCTTTTCATCTATCACTTCTTATTATTCAATTATTGACTCTCTTCTATTCAACCGATACCTATTTCACATTAAGAAAAGATCGATACACACGTCATGCCACCAAGTTACAAAGAAATACTGTCGTGTAGGGAAAATTATGATCGGTGTTGATTACTGTTATTTTCATGGAGCAAGCTTGTGCCGAATACGCCATTAGCAAGATACTGAGGGAGGGAGTTTATGATGTGAATTGGTCGCGGCGTGTGTGATTTTTCCGCAGTAAATGAAAATAATGAAGGCGTTAGTTGATAAGGTAGATTGATTGTCGTAATAGGTTGGGAAATGTAAGCAACGCTTGCAAAGTTCAATACATTGAGTGATTAGAGCGCTATGCTGCTTCGGATGACACGTAAAGCCGTTGGTCCCGGTTTATGTCTCAGAACAAGAATGTTTAAGTCATGTCAGAGACTATTGCGCGATCCGTAAACTCCAAGACCAGAGTATGGCACACATTAACTCTAAAAAGAAAAAGATGAAAAACAAGAATTTCTCCAAATTAACAAGAACATTAATCCATAAATATCGATAAGGTTGCTTTTGTCTTCTTCTTCTGCCTGCCTTATAGCCTTATTACTTGGGGCTACCGCAGAATGTCTTTCTCTACCATTCTCAAATATCAGACGTCATTGGAACATTCACCCCTTTTTGCTTCATAGCATCTTTTAAACGACCGAATACAATCCATCTATCTTTTCTATGGTCTACCTCTTGCTATAATAATCTAATACTTTTGTCTTTATAAATATGAAGTATCTTTATCCTGCAATGCAGGCATCATATGTTATGCATTCATATTAGAACCAGACCCTTGTAATAACTCTAAGAAGACTGCACGACATTCAACTGTGGGTAATATAGCAGCTAATGTGGTGAACGCGGGGTAATGTTGGAAATGTTCCGTGCTTGTACTATAGGTAAGACACTTAACTATTGGTGTGAAAGTCAATACATTTGAAAATTGTTAACATTTACAAATGTAGTTATTTTGATGACATGTATATAGCTAAGTAATTGCTTTGTAAACAGTAAACTAGAAAGTTTATTAGGAATATTTTCTGTATTGTGCATATATGTATGTTTTATTTAAAATTAGGGCCAAGAGCACCGCAAATTATTCGCCATATCTGTGGCTTCTCTTGTTCTGCTCTTACTTTTAGATAAATGTTTTGATGTTTTCGGCTATCTATTTTTGATACAGCAAATTGATGATTACACAAATTGTCATCTCTTGTGGAGTTTGAACCGAAACAATCGCTCATTTTATTTGACATCAATTTGCGACTGCACGGTTGGCGAAGTGGCTTGTGCGGCCGCCTTACTGCGCCGTATGTAGTGGATTTGATCCCCACACTAGATAACACTTTGTGTGACTTACAAATAGTTGTTTCAAGTCTGGATGAACTGGGCAGCTCAGGATATGTTCCTATTGCGGAAGTGGTTTGTAAAAAAACGATAAAATTGATTCACAAACTAAAATTGATATAGGAACCGAATGAATCACAATTTCTTGTAACTAATCGACAATTTTTAACACATCAGATGAAAATCAGGATGGAATGAAAATAAAACTTATAGTAGAGGTCCAATAGTCAGTTTCACACGACGTTGTACATTGCGAGTTCATTAAAACCTAACGCCTAAGTTTTGTGAGGCAATTCGTTTAGTATGTATGTAATTGTGTGAAGTAACTGAGGGTGTGTAATACACCTCTGCCTACCCCTTCGGGGATAAAAGGCGTGAAGATATGTTATGTTATGTTAACTGAGGGCGTTTTGTAAGGAATACGTAATTCAGACTGTAAGAGGCTGGTGAGAAATAACAAAGTAGTATATCTAAATCGTAATGAGTGTCCATAGCTCAGTAGAGAGACTGGTAGATTGCCATGTAGAAGCGTTCTGGCTCGCATCCACAGCGCGCACTACAGATTTTTTTAAGTAAAGTGTACTCCAAATTGTTTGTTTTTTGCTCAATAACTTACCGGGATCGCGCTATGATAATTGTGTCCTAAGTCGTTTAAATTTAATATTTGTTTAATATATATATGTACCTTATGTACGTGTATATATTTTTAATGTGAATGTATCTTTAGATCTACAATATTTGTGTTATTTCAAATTCATTTTCATTATATTACACCTACTTCTTTTCTAAGGTAGACTGGGAGATAATTCCCATGGCACTAAGTATGCCTGTATACGCTGTGTAGGTATATAAAGTTTAAATAAATAATGTTACCTTTCACCAGAGTAACTTTATTTGCAAGAATATTTCCTGCAGATTTAAATATTTACCTAAATTTTGTTGACATTTGCTCAACAATTGGCAATAGTAGATTTATTACTTTTTTTTTCAGGAAACGTAAGTTTCTATGTTTGAAAAGTTCACGAATAGTTTATCGGACACATTTTGCTGCAAATGACTACGTTAGCGCAGAGGATTTATCGTAGCACCTACAAGGCTACGACGATTGTAACAACCTTCAAAAAAAGCTGTACGCGCGTAGAACCACTTTCATATAGCCTTGCACAATTATTTGAAGATGAACAAGGTACAAATAACAAGTCGGGTGTCTTTTTTCGTGAGCTCGTAACTCAAAGATATCACTTATCGGCTACGATATGAAGTAATGCTGTGTGGGAATGCGCAAACCGCTTACGGGAATGTTAACTTCCTTGTAGGTAATTTTATTCACAAGATTTGTTTACTTAAGGGAAACAAGCAGGTAATATCTTCTTGGGCTTACGCGAATTTTGTTTAGTTTTAGTTAAATTTCAAGCAGGTTATCTTTTCTTTCATTATTATCTTATTTCCTATTAGCAACTTTCTTCTGCACATAAAAAAATCTTGTGTTACTGATTGGCTAACAAACAATGCACAGCCAAATCTTTTGGGCAATATGAGCGGCAATTTGGCATGTATGTTCCCTGGGAACCGTATACTAAGAAAGGATTATCCGAAATTTCCACAGGATCGGGAAAAAACAGTTCAATTAAATAAGAATGTGCGAGCGTAGCTGTGGACATCCTCTAGAATATTATATTATAGATTTTTGTGAAGACGGGTAAAAGTTGGTATCGCTTTTACAAAAAAAAAACTACAGAACAGATTTTAATAACAAAAACATTAAAATAAAAACTTACTTTTTACACGTCCAAGATGCAGAAACAACTCAAGAAACTAATAAAACCAAAAGCATAAGCAGTCATACAGTTTACAGTCCGTACTTAAACAAGTTCGCCTCCAAGTTCTGCTCATCAAATATTCTGACAGAACCATCAAGTTTGCTAGCGAATAAACAAGGACGGAATATTACACGACTGTGTTTAACTCGTCTCATAATACAATATATCTGGGATTGTAACATTTTTTGGTTTACCTCAATGCTTTAGTTAAACAGAAATGCAGTGTACAATAGGTAGAACGTGGTTTAAAGGTGTAGTTTAGTAGTGGTATTAGTTGGTTATTCCGGCGAGATTGTATAAAAAAAAATATTTTTTAGTTTTATTTTTTACTTCGCCCGCGGCTCCGGCATGGAAAAATAACATTATTTAAAAATAAAATGCATTAAAAACTCAGTGGCGTGTCATTGGATAGGCCTAGCCGTGTACGCTTTGCACACATTTAGACATTTGAATTTTAGGTCCCACGTAATAGGGGCGAGTCTATGGCCGTTACTGGGTACATTTCCCGACTCTGTGTTGCAACTGAGAATTCGGATAAACCCAGTAACACCTTTGCTCGACCCGGGAATCAAAGCCGGGACCTTCCCATCAGCAGACGCATGCGCTATATGCTAGACCACGGAGGCAGTCTTTTACAGAAACATTTGACAGAGCAGATTCTTGTAATAATAATAAAATACGTAGTACGTACGTTTTATCCCATTCACGCAAAATGTTAGTTGTACGTAGTTATAAGCGAAACATACCATTCATATATGCCAGACCACGTTCAAAAACAATTCAATTTTCCATTACCTAGCTGTCTTAACTCCAAATACCTAATACAAGTGAAGGCGCAACTTATGTATTACTTGGTAATCCACGTAACAAGTCCGTGCGATACTTAAATATGGGCAGAATGTACGCCCACGTCTGGGGTAAAGGTTGAAGGCAATACGTGATGTTATTGTAACATTTATGAATGAATACCAAACCTTTAAGGACCGTTTTCACTTGTGAAAAAGCTGCCGCGATTTTTATAGATTTTGTATAAAGAATTACGAATTATAACGCGGTTTGATCGGTTTTAAGTAGGATTACAACCGAGGGAGTAAGGTTACTTTTTTGAAGCAAGTATTACTGAGATTTTGTGTAGAATGATGTACAATTAAAACTGTAAGTAAGTAAGTAACTCCTTTATTGTCAAACCATAAACAACGTACAATCATCATGTTACATAGGTAAATAGGTAGGTACATTTATATAAGTATAACTCGTTTCAAGTAAGTTGATGATAGGCACTGTTTGAAATAGAAATAGTTTTTATGATAGTCAAATCTATGATAGATGGCGCGCGGATCGAGTCATCGCGCCTTTGAGGAGTTCAAGCCGCACCCCCATTTTGATTTGCCTGGTCCTGGCCAACGGTCGCCGCCCAGGCAACAATAGGTAATTAACTCCTGCCCTATAACGCCAACCACCCCTTTGAGACCGTTAGCCTACCAACGGTTGCTGTTAGGGTCTGGGGACCCACGCGGACCTCTGTTGTTGTCCGTGCTATATTGGACACAGGTTTACAAGGTTGCATTGTTTCCACTTATTTGGTAGGGCAGGTTAAATTAAATATGGGTTCTTTTTCAAATTGTATACGGGGAATAGGTGACGTAGCCTCTAATGTTGAAGGGCAAGTTAAGGTTTTGTTTGGCCCTGTTGAATCTTCACACCCGAGGATTAAAACCTGGGCTATTGTGCTGAAGAATATCTTGGGCATGCATCCACAGAAACAGCTACCTGCTGCTGTGGTGAATTTGACATCGGGATTGGAACTGGCAGACCCCAAATTTGACACACCGGGACAAATCGACTTGTTGATTGGCTCTGATGTCCTCGGTGGAATTTTGATTGGTGGGAAACGGGTCTTGGTGCCAAATGGTTTGACTGCCGTCCCGACCATATTTGGATTTGCTTTCATGGGACCTGTACCTAGGGACTCCCCTCCACCCGATCTTGATAATTTGTTGGCGGTAGGCTCCGCTCTCTCTGATGCGGTTCAGAGGTTTTGGGAAGTAGAGGAGCCCCTCAAGCTGCCCGTTTGAATCCAGAACATGAGGAGTGCGAGCTGTTCTTCCAGAACAACACTGGTCGACTCCGTTCTGGTCGGATCATTACGAAGCTACCTTTTCTGTCTGTTCGGCCTCCGCTTGGTCAGTCACGGAATGGTTGAGGTGACCAGAAATTGATTGGCCTCAAACGCCAGTTTTGAATACTTCTGATTTGTCGGGTCTACGAACACTCGCTCTTGAGAAGGTAGAAAGCTCCTACGACCCCGATTTCTTGCTGAATCGCCACAGCTCCCTTGACAAGTTGTTAGGTGTTACTGCTTGGATAAAGCGTTTTGTTTTAACTTTAGGCACCCACAACAGAAACGTCTGACACCGTTTCTCTCACCACAGGAGCAGGACAGGAGTCCCTCACCTTTTGGATTCGTTCTGTGCAATTGGCGCATTTTGAGAAGGAGACTGCTATCCTTAAGTCAGGGAGATCGAAATTGTCGGGAGCTGTCTCCAAATTGAACCCCTTTTTGGACGATACGGGTCTCTTGCGCGTTGGAGGGCGTCTCAAGAACGCCAACCTCCCTTACGGGGCTCGTCACCCCCTTTTATTACCTAAGGACGGTCATTTGGTACGCTTGTTGGTAACTGACCGTCACCTTAAAAATTCACATGCTGGTTGTAATGCGCTCTTGGCCATTTTGCAACGCGAATTTTGGATCTTGTCTGCCCGAAGAATTATTCGGAGTGTAGTCTTTCGCTGTATCCCTTGCTATAAACTCAAGGCTTCTACCATGCAGCCCTTGATGGGGGACTTACCGGCAGATCGCGTAACTGAAAGCAGGACGTTTGACGGTGTTGGCACGGACTTCGCTGGTCCCTTTTTGGTGAAAATGTCGACACTTCGAAACAGCAAGACTGTTAAGGCCTACTTGTGTGTTTTTGTTTGTCTCTCCACAAAGGCCGTACACTTAGAACTGGTCTCCTCGCTTACGACCGAGGCGTTTGTAGCCACATTTGACAGATTTGTATCCCGCAGAGGGCTGCCTTCCTTGATCCGTTCTGACTGCGACACTAACTTCAAGGGCACTTATAATTATTTGAATGACGTTGTTAATTTCCTTGAAACCAACAAGGCTGATAAAGGCAATAGGCTTGCCCAACGTGGGATAAATTGGTTGTTTTCCCCACCAAATTGTCCACACTGGGGTGGTATTTTTGAGGCCGCTGTAAAATTCAAGCCAAAACACACCTGCGCAGGACAATCGGTGAATCTGTCCTTACATTTGAGGAACTCGCAACTGTGTTTTGTAAGATTGAGGCCGTTTTAAACTCTAGGCCATTGTGTCCGATCTCCTCAGATCCGAATGATTTGGAGGCCCTTACGCCGGGCCATTTTTTTATTGGTCGCCGACTTGTCGCCTTGCCTGAGTACCCCTATATTGATACGAGACCTGGTCGTCTCTCGCGTTTTGAATTGGTACGCCAGATTACTCAGAGCTTTTGGAAACGCTGGAATTTGGAATATTTGCACATAATCCAGCAACGCGTTAAGTGGACCGAAAAGACCGATCCACCCAAGATTGGTGACCTCGTTTTGATCAAGGAGGCTAACCTTCCGCCACTCAGATGGCGCAGGGGGCTCATTCTTCGTTTAGTAACTGGGGCTGATGGAGTTCCCCGATTTTGCAGGTCTTGGTAGACGGTTCGATTCTGAGGAGAGCGGTTGCAACATTGTCACGTCTACCAACCGGTCCGGGGCGGGTGGATGTTTGAAATAGAAATAGTTTTTATGATAGTCAAATCGATTATATCGACTTAGTAACGTTTAGTTTAGTCTATTGTAAATTTTGACTATGGTCACACTATGAACTGTCATTAACTTCCGTCTGTTAAAGTTTTCTGTTCGCTCTGGAAGATTCCGTTTTGTGAGCGCGGTTTTGATTTTGTATTTGTGTAAAACCAAAAAACCCGTGTAAAGCCGCTTCTTTGATCAATAAATAAACCATTTTTATCACAAATAAACCGGTGCCGGTTTATTTGTGATAAAAATAGTATCATATCGAACATTGTAACTTGTGTGAATCCGATGCACGTGCTTGGTGCCCGACGACTTCGCTGATGAAGGACGCCGAACTGGATCCTGTGGTATTTATAGCGATTTTCTTGTTATTTTGTCCAAAATTATGAGTTAATCTTATAGGTCTACTCAAGAACGTCATCAGGAGCATCAGTGAAGATTTGGTAAGTCAATCAATATTGTAATTTGGATTTCAATTCATCACTGTGCAACGCAGTGCATTGTGTCTAGATCCTTTGCTTTGTCGTAGTTAGGTGGATGTATTACAACTTCCACTGCGCACTCTGAACAATTTCCTGCCTGCCTACGGCAACTCTAGACAGGCACATAGCAATAATACTTAATACGGGTACACATTACACAGCTTCACATACATTTTATAGCAGTACCCACATTCAAAAATATAACAGATTACAACTACTGTACGCCACCGATGTGACAACGAGGCAGGCATTCAGCGTTGCGTCATTCTCGACGTAAGCCGTGACACGACTTGCTGGTACTGCTTTAGGGAGTTCACATAATTGTCGAAATTTAATTACTGCTCAAGCCAAAACATTCTGCACAACAATTACCTATTTTTGCATACTTTCACAAGGGTGACACAGAATTCGATTTTAAAAGATATAAATCTAAAGACTGCTAAGCAAAAGTATCATCATCAGCCTTTGTCTGTCAGTCAGTCAGTAACGCAAGGATTTTATACATACAGATAAGCTGATATTATTATTATTTTCATACAAGTGAATACGATCCTTCAGAATATATTCTTCGCTCCTTATAACACCCACGTAAAACGATGAATCAATTTTTATCTTACGGTTCTCGTAGGCTTAATCCGCTTTCGCCAAACTTGGGAAGAAGGACAAGGGCTACCGTCAACGGCGGACATACTCTAATATGTACCACCAAAGGTCTTATATGAAAGTAGACTTGATTTTTTCATGGTTGAGTAGTATAAGCATTCACCACACATTAAAAATCAACACTGAGAGATATGCTCCTCAAACTGCTGTTTTGAGTCTGGGTGTACCTACTTTTGTTCTTTGGTTGAATGTAAGTTAATTTTTCCGCGACACAGAAGTGATTCCTAGTGCAAAGAGTTTTCTTTAACATTTTGAATGATGAATTATATTATACAGCTAAGACTTAAACTTCCACGTAAACTATAATTTTGTTATTTAAGCCTTGTTTTATAAAAAATAGGTGTTGAACTATGGCTAATTCAAACTAAGTAGGTAGGTAAGTAAACTCTCTACTCAACTACAATTTTATCTACTACTACACTTTAACACTTTGTGTGATAAATTGTTGTTTCGAATTTGGGTTTTAATTATGTCCTTGGTTGTATATTTGTAAAGTCCACCTAAAAAGAACTATCCGGGCTATAAAAACTTACAAAACATCATAATATAACATACTGTGGTAAAGTCTAATATAACTTTCATCAAAATAGTGTGATGTAGAAAAGTTTCATGTCACGCAAAATTGATTTCCCGAAGGTGTGACCTTCAAATGAGTTTTTAATATGCGGCCCTTCAAAGTGAGAGCCTACATCACATTTGCATAAGGTTTATATACGATGGGCTTTCATATCGTGGACCAAGTTGAAGAACTTGTTGATAAATTGAATTTTAGCGGTTGATGAAGGAACAGGAATTTAGAAGTATTTGACTCTCACGTTTATACGCACGAATGTAAGAAGAACAAGTAAATAAAAGATGATAAGGCAAAAAATAATAAGAACGTACAATTGGCGCAGTCTGCATGCTAAATATATAATAATGCATTAATTAACTGTTTATAGATCCAAAGTCAAACTTAAAAATACAATATTTTTGAACACATACTTTTAAAAACAAGCACTGAGACTACTATTTAAAATTATAAGTATTTATATTTTTTTAATAAAGTATAGCTACAGCACAATGTGAATTCATTAATTGCTAATTTACTTTTATTACGAATGCGATAGTGCGGTCCCACTCGTCATTGAAATCTCACAATTACAATTAAAAGTAACCACTCATCTTTAATACGCGTATTAATGATAGGATCGTCAATGATGAGGAGGACCGAGACTGCGATAGTTTGAGAGGTTCCTTACTCTTTCACGCAGATAGTACTGAACGGATTGTTTTACATCAGACTATGACATAATATACTACCTTTTTAATAATAACTGACACGAATTGGAAGTCAATGGTAGTATAGGTAATACGAGTGATATATGCCATCGCGGTTAACCAACGTACGTATAATTATAATGCGGCGTAGAATTAACCGCTAAACAGCGCGTCGGAGGATCTAACTAACTAGCTAACCAACCACGTAATATTGGAAATGTCCGGGCATTCCTTGTGTAATCTACTAGCTGTATCAATATGTAAATATATCTTCTATATCATCATCTAGCGTTATTCCAGTTTCGACCAGGGGTCCGCTTACTAGTCTAACCGGATATGGCTGAGTATTAGCTTTTCCACAGAGCGACTGCCTGTCTGACCTCTTCAACCCGAAGGGACAGCGATAATCCATGGTTTAGACAAGTGCCAGTTTATTCAGAGGTACTGAAGCCCTATAACGACTTTCAAAGATCTTCATGACTAGCGGGACTGACAGCTTAACGTGCACTCCGAGGCACGGAACAAGCGATAATTAACAATTTAATACGCACATAACGCCGAATATTCATTAGTGTGCGCCGTGGATTCGAACTCGATACCCACCGCATGGCAGTCTGTTGGTATCTCCACTAGGTTATCGCTGCGTTTATAAACATATCTTCTATATCATATGTAAAATTAGACCTGCGATAAAAACTGGTACCGGCAGCTTGACGTGTCCTCCTACCACACGTGGTCAACGACCCAAGTGGTGACCTGTGCACTCGCTATCCCTGAAACATGTTTCACGATAGACACCGACTTGGTTATTTTGATTAGATAGTTGACATGGTTAACTAAATATATATTAGGAGCTACTTGTCCTGTTTTATAATTTTTGTTGGATAGCCCATTTATCGAGAAAGGCTTTAAGCTATATACCATCACGCTGTGAGCCACGGATGCAGAGCAGTAGACCTAAATAACGCGGGTGTCACCGCGGATCTAGTAACACGTACATACACGTATTTGTAAACGCAAACATACCTTTTATAAATAAAATAGATCTTTTATTACACGTCTGAATCAAATAAATCTTAATGTATATAGAACAAAGCAGTGCAAGTAGGACATTGTTCAAAGTGCCACTATATAGTTATTCTAGACAGTGCGCGTACGTGCAAAGAAATCTTCGCTGTAAGCAGCACTATGGAACGTGAACGATTCCTACAATGTTAGAGTGACACCACACGATCCTTGCGAGACGGCATTGGCAGATATAGGGTTATTTGGTTTTGATGGAGTTTATTTATATAAAAGCTTAGTACCAACGTCGTATATTCAGGAGCAGGTTTTAAACGGAATGTATTGCCGGCATAATAGTATGTGATAAAAATGATATGGTTTATGGTAATTATTTGGTTTGCCTTACTTTGGTTTGAAGTTTCTAAGGTGTCCAGCCTAGAATTTCAAATCGGTGCCCAAGAATCGCGGGTGGGCTACTAGACCATACTGAGGTGTGCATGGCCCATCTTGGCCTCCTTATATAGATGTACGTACGTCTATGGCGAGGCGTCGTGATAGTTGAGAAGTGATATTAATTGTCGCTTGCTGAACGACAAGGTTCTTGAAAGATATGTGAAGTTTACAACCTGCTTGCCAGCGTGGTAGATTATCCAACTCTTCCTCAACACTTTCGACCTATTTCTATCCTACCCTTCCTATCCAAAGTGCTCGAGGCCTGTTTGCACACACAGCTGTCTAGTTTTGTCCATCACAATTGCTTATTGAATCAGTTTCAATCAGGCTTCAGACCAGGTCATAGCACCACTTCCGCCCTCCTTAAAGTGACTGGCGATATTCGAGAGGCCATGGAAAACACTGAAATTACTGTTTTAGTGCTTATCGACTTTTCAAATGCCTTCAATACCGTCAGTCACGATGTCCTATTATCTATCCTCTCCCATCTCAAGGTCTCTGCTGGAGCACTGGATTGGTTCTCAACTTATCTTCGAGGTCGTCAACAGTCTGCCCACCTCGATGAGTCATCTTCGGGCTGGTTCGACATTACAACTGGCGTTCCTCAAGACGGTATTCCTTCCCTCTCTCTCTCTCCATTCCCCTCTTTAATTCTCTATTTTTATAAATTTCCTAACCCAACATCTTCAGTGTGCCTACCATCTGTATGCCGATGACTTGCAGATTTACTCCCACGTTAGTGTTGAATGTGTAGCTGAGGGCATTGGCAAGATTAATAAGGATTTGGAAGCCATACTGTCTTGGTCTGATAAGTTTGGCCTGGTCGTAAATCCGTGTAAGACTCAAGCCATTATTGTGGGTAGCCAGCCGATGCTAAAAAGACTAGATTTCACATCACTACCAGCTATAACTTTTAACGGGACCAAGGTCGACTTTTATCCCTCTGTTAAAAACCTCGGGCTACATATAGACACTAAGCTGAATTGGGAAACTCAGGTAAAACAGGTAAGTCATAGTCTGATGTAAAACAATCCGTTCAGTACTATTTGCGTGAAAGAGTAAGGAACCTCTCAAACTATCGCAGTCTCGGTCCTCCTCATCATTGACGATCCTATCATTAATACGCGTATTAAAGATGAGTGGTTACTTTTAATTGTAATTGTGAGATTTCAATGACGAGTGGGACCGCACTATCGCATTCGTAATAAAAGTAAATTAGCAATTAATGAATTCACATTGTGCTGTAGCTATACTTTATTAAAAAAATATAAATACTTATAATTTTAAATAGTAGTCTCAGTGCTTGTTTTTAGAAGTATGTGTTCAAAAATATTGTATTTTTAAGTTTGACTTTGAATCTATAAACAGTTAATTAATGCATTATTATATATTTAGCATGCAGACTGCGCCAATTGTACGTTCTTATTATTTTTTGCCTTATCAACTTTAATTTACTTGTTCTTCTTACATTCGTGCGTATAAACGTGAGAGTCAAATACTTCTAAATTCCTGTTCCTTCATCAACCGCTAAAATTCAATTTATCAACAAGTTCTTCAACTTGGTCCACGATATGAAAGCCCATCGTATATAAACCTTATGCAAATGTGATGTAGGCTCTCACTTTGAAGGGCCGCATATTAAAAACTCATTTGAAGGTCACACCTTCGGGAAATCAATTTTGCGTGACATGAAACTTTTCTACATCACACTATTTTGATGAAAGTTATATTAGACTTTACCACAGTATGTTATATTATGATGTTTTGTAAGTTTTTATAGCCCGGATAGTTCTTTTTAGGTGGACTTTACAAATATACAACCAAGGACATAATTAAAATCCAAATTCGAAACAACCATTTATCACACAAAGTGTTAAAGTGTAGTAGTAGATAAAATTGTAGTTGTATGACTCCCTACTTTCAGTATTTATGCACAAACCATGAGCGAAACCTTCGCTCTTCCAATAACCTCCAACTCATGGTACCTACTCACAGAACTAATTTTCTTCACTCTTCTTTCCCAATTCAGTCCATCCTTCTATGGAATGCTCTCCCTCTTGAGATCAGAATGGCAACGAAATTCACTTTCAAGTCCAAGGTGAAAGAACTCTTGTTGGCTGAGTCGGCAACTGTATCCAATTAAAAGTCACAACCATAATTTTATGTATGTATATTGTACATATGTATTTATATACCATATATATATATATATATATATATATATATATATATATATATATATATATATATATATATATATATATATATATATATATAATACGTTTAAGTATTTTTTTTGTTATTCCTGTATTTATTGTATATGTATTTAGTTTATAATTTATCTTTATGCAAGTATATCATGCCCTACTTAATTAAGTTACTAGTACACTCCCCTCACACTATAATACTATAATACACCTACTTCTTCCTCTCTGCACCACTCAGCCAGGTAGACTGGTAGATAATGCCTTTGGCATTAAGTCCGCCTACGTACTCTGTGTATGTGAATTTTAAATAAATAAATAAATTATGGCTTAACCCCTTTTTTGTGAGAATACATCTACAATTATATCCAACAGTGGAACAGTTTATACAGATATCTAATATATAAAATTCTCGTGTCACAGTTTTCGTTCCCATACTCCTCCGAAACGGCTTGACCGATTTTGATGATTTTTTTTTGTGCTTATCTGGTATCTATGAGAATCGGCCAACATCTATTTTTCAAAAAAAATAAAAAAAAAATTTGCAAAACAACGTTTGCCGGGTCAGCTAGTATAAATATAAAAATACGGGGCCCATGATACAAACCCAAGTGTTTAAGTTCTGTGCGTTTATTTAGAGCAGCTAAATCTTAAGTAGTTTTCTTATATGCATTTAAAATATAACCTGAAATCTCAATATTTAAGACACGAATTCATTCCATACTAATTTTGATTTATTTCCGCCGCTGTTACGACAACGCGACGCACTAGCAACATCTGTATGGCCTCACTCTAAGAGAGTCCGTGAGTTGAAACATGTTCTACAATTGCAGGTGTTCCTGCTTCTACATACCGCTATACATACAGCACTAGCTCGCTCGAGTTTTTAGACTAGACTTTATTTATGTTACAATTAAATAAGTTTAAAGGTATGTTTAACTCCACCGCTTTTTGAGTTAACTGGTGTCTATTGCATATAGTAAAATAGGTGTTTTAAAACTTCTACCTGAGCTATTTTTCCTTAGTTATTTTGCAAAAATTGGGCAAGATAAGTAAGTAGTTTATGTGTAAACTTTTAAGGTTTCATTTTAATTCCATGATGATTTAACATAAACGGATATACACAAAGAGTTACAAAAAATGCATAATGCATGTTTCGTACCTATACTGTTTCAAAATTAAGAAATTGTAATCATTAGGTAATAAAAATCATCATCATCAGCCTTTAACAGTCCACTGCTGGACTAGGCCTCTCCTTTGAAAGGAGGAATTGGCCTACTATACCACGCTGGCCAAACGGGTTGGTATAGGGTTTGTATCAAGTTTTCCTTCTCTTGCAGTGTTGTTCTCTGCATAATTCGCTCCCTTTGTCGGCTCTTACGTCACCCATGGGATGATATGGGGTAGTGACATTTCGTATTCTTAATCCGTCACGTCACCACACGGACTGTCCGTGTGGTGACGGATTAATAAAAATATTAACATTTGAAAAAAGTTATAGGCACTTAAAATTATTTAATAACTATACCTAACGAAGCCTACCCTACAAAACAAACAAAATTATAGAATATGTCAAGTTAGACACTTTAACGTGCCTGCGGATGGTGAGCGCTGGGGCTGCTGCATGTCCGCCAAAAGGCAAAGAGGCGGCGTAGTGTCCGCGCCGCCTTCCAAGTCATAACGAAACCAATACCAACGGCGGGCCAATCTCGGGCGGGGTCACGGAAAAGTATGCTATCCGCGAATCGCGTGACCCCGCCGCTACACGGGATCCGTAGGGACACCGCGGTGGTTTTAGTGTGTATGCCCCGCCTTCAGGGGTGAGCCTCAACACACCTCCTCCGCCAGTCCCAAGCCCGGTCAATCACACTCTGGCCGGGTTGGCGTCGAGTTGAGATGGCTCATAAGGAGAGTTTCCACCGTAGTGAACAAAAAAAAGTTAGACACTTTGACCATTGTACCGTTCATGACGTAGTAAGAATACCCAAATCGCACTGGTGTACAGCTGTACCTACCTGTCGCTGAGTGTATAGTTGAATCTATGCTTGCATATTATTTTCCTTAAAAGGTTTTACTTAAACTAATTGTTAGTATACCGGTTGATGATTCTGAATCGTGGATTCAATTTGCTTAATTTAAATTGTTTTTCAATTTCGGCACTGTTGCAAGCGCCATGTTCACGGATGACATCCGTGAACATGGCGCTTGCAACAGTGCCGAAATATCGGTTACTCCAAACAAAGGTACGTGGTATATATCCCGAAAAACAACTTAAATTAAGTTTAAATGACCACGAAAGTTTAAATTCCTATATCAATTTGCTTAGTTATTTTTAAAAGTCCTTCAAACTGTCGATACCCTTTAGATTCATTTAGACAGCCTGAACACTGTTCAGGCTGTTCTGTGTTCAGCGTTTAGAAGAAATAATCTCAAGATTGCAAACATATATCCAAATAATCTTAAAAAAACTACTAATATAAAAAAATTGCTGCATCAGAAACTCTATTCTAGTCACTTCCACAGACATGTTCAAAAATTGATACCCAACATATAACTATAGCATAGAACCTTCAATCAGATTAGTATGCTAAACGCTTCGTTAGACATGCCACACGTCACACAACGTTCCATCACAGTAATATTGAAGGAAATCATCTATCTATTATATAAGGCGAAGCATAAACAGACAAGTAATGAATGAATACTGTTCCATCAGTATTCATTCATTACTGCCCTATAAAGGAATATATTTTATCACTTGTTTTTGCGTGTAATTTGGCACGACCAAATATGGAAGACCAATGTTTGTTAACGCTTTGAAAATATGTATAGAAATTGTTACCATCGTGACAATCGGGTGCAAAATTTGAACTAGACCCTCAGTAATGTTTTGGATCAGCACCATAGAATTTCGTTGACTAAAGTACATAACCGTCCTAAAACATCATCACCATCTTAGCCAATAGACGGCCACTGCTGAGCATAGGCCTCCCCAAGGCTCTCTTCACAAACCGATCTTAAACCATCCATGCGTTCCCCGCCGATAAAAAATATATTCTTGAAATTTAAATTTTCAATTTATTTTATGATCCTATTATATACTTTCAACTCGTACTTCTTTCTGCAAAATAGTTTAGTAGTATTAGTTTTTTTGAACGCAGGGATTTTTTTTACTACCATCCAACATTGTATCGAAGTAAAACTCTCAGTGCAAGTCAAACCTAAGGTGGTACAATCACAGGCGCGTTTTAGTAGCACCGACAGAACGGAGACGAATGGACGCCCCGAGAATATAAATCAGTTAATTCTGTCAGTTTTACTTAGAGCTTCGGTTATACATGTGTTCAGAGGATCTCCTGCTGAATATTAAGATATTTGAGGAAAACATTTGTACAGATGTCAATCTTGCGTAGTGTTACAAGGTGAAAGGAAGAGATTCTTCGTGCACCTAAAAGATCTGTTCTATTAGATACACGAAGATGTTACGAGTACACATTGGCGAGTACAAGTTGGGAATACAGATAAGTGAAAGCCACTTCATTCTACTGCTAGAATTGCTCAAATACCGAATCAAATGTATATATTACTTTTGTCCGCACATATTTATTCATTTAACCTGCGTTTTCCGATCCCGTGGCAATATCGAGAAATCCCTTCTTCGCACCTCTGCGCTCGCTAAGGTCCATGTGTGCTACATTTCAGCTTCTTGCACCCAATAGTGTCGTTGTCTGTCAGTTAATCAGAAACGCAAGGATTTTAAATATACAAATTCAAAAACATGAAACATTTAAATAACTGTTTAGTGAAAATTCTTTCGCGAACTGCGGAGCAACTACTTAAAAAGGTCGTAGCACTGATATTGAGGTCTTGAGAAAAACACAATGTATTATTTCAAGGAATTTTGTGCTCTTGTTTAAGGGTGGAATCGAACCCACACTTCACAAAAAAATATAGTATGGTGTTTGAATAGAGCCCTTGACACTCTTCGCAGTGCTAAACGGCGACCACATAAACCTCTACGGCATACATGCAGTTAGCGTGTGCTTACATTAAAACCACATTGTAATTAAATTATTTAATTAATGTCAATAAATACATACATACAAATCTACAACTAAATTTAAATTTAACGAACACTAACAACTGCATATCCCATAATTATACATAAAATAATTTACGCTTACTCACTAATTTTATAACATTTACATAACAAAGGAACCATTTTCAGATTTTTATTTATAGCACATTACAAATAAATGTGGACTTGGATCACAGGATGACAAATTAAAAAGTAACTCCAAATCCTTACAGTCTTTATCTAAGCATCTGAAACAGCTTCCACTTCAATGACATGTCGGTGTTTTCTCTTTTTATGAATTCCTTCAAACTCATTTTGAATCTCTTCCAGAGATCGATCTTTAGTTTCAGGAACAAAGAAGTAAACAAATATCGTACCAATAAGGCAAGTTACAGCAAAATGCCACAACGTCCAACCAGGCTTTACCATGTCCACCAAATTCTGGTATAGCTTCGTCACACCAAAGGCTAAGAACCAATGGAAGCCTGCGGTAATAGCAGTGGCTCGTCTCGTAACATTAGGTGGGAATATTTCTCTAAGCATCAACCAAGGTATGGGTCCAACTCCAGCAGCGTAAAAGCTCACGAATAAGCACAAAGTGAAAAGTGGTACCCATGTTTGGTTCAGAGACATATTTGATGCCTTCAAATGATAGTAGACCGCTAGACAGCCTAGATTCACAGCCATCGCTGTAAACGACACCATCAAGAGCACACGTCTTCTTACCATCTTCAAAAGCATAGTAGAAAAGTAAGTTGAGGAAACCAGGCAGAAACCTAAAATGATCACCGCTCCAGGAGGATTTAATGATATAGCAAACGTCTCAAAGATGCTCTTGGCGTAGAAAAGTACTGGATATATTCCACTCATCTGCTGGAAGATCATGAGCCCAAAAGATACGACTAAAGCTTTTACAGTTGACCGTGTGCTAAGCAATTGCTTAAAAGTGACTCTGTTCTTAGCACTACTTCTTAAATGCTCTTTGAGTGCCTTAATTTCCGAGTCAATGTCGTTGTCGATGCCTCTGAAGTATCGCAACGCAGCCTTTGCTTGATGGAATTTGCCTTGAGTCATGAAGTAAGCCGGCGATTCTGGGAGGAATATAAAAGCTACGAAGAAAGCCGTTGGCACACTTGCACACAGCGTTGATATCCATGATGTACTTTCTACCAGACCTGGAAAGAAATGTTGTCGTTTAAATACGACGGCAGTTTTAACAAGAGAGGGTCTACCTCATATAAGAGTTAATAATTTTGAATAGCTTTTTCTGCAATTTTCTAAATAAATTACATCAAGATCTTGTGACAACCAAGGTAAAGAGTAGCATATCTCAAAAAAGCCAAAAACCTCTAGACTGTTTCAAATAAAAGACACTTAATTATAATATATCCAAACCAATGTCAAATCTTACCAATGATATATCCAAACAAAACGCCACAACTAAAATGGACGTGGTAGAAGTTTGCCAGCGTAGGAAGAATTTGCTTCTCTGCGATGTCCTCGATATACGGTGGTATGCCAACGCTAAAGGCGCCTACAGCTATGCCACCAACAAAACGTCCAACATACAGACCATAAACGTTTGGACTGTAAAAGAACAAAACGATTTATATTATATGATGTGCAGTTCATTGTCATTATCGTCATATTTGTGAAATCCCAGTTGCATAGAACACTTTTGCCGGGGCAATCAAGGTGTGTTGTGATAGCAATTTCCCCTTTTTTTCAGAGCTGTAATTTCTGAAACTCAATGGGTAATATATCTTAAAAAAATGTGCTGAGATGTGCTTAATTAACCGACTTCAAAAAAAAGGAGGTTCTCAGTTTGACCTGTATGTATGTATGTATGTTTGTCCGTGATTATCTCGCGTTTGGCTAAACCGATTTTGATACGGTTTTCAGAAAAGTATTTGTTACACTTAGGAGAAGGTTTTAGGCCCTTAACCGACTTCAAAAAAAGAAGGTTCTGAGTTTGACCCGTAAATATGTAAGTTTTCCCGCGATAAACGAGATTGGCTGAACCGATTTTTATGCGGTTTTCAGAAAAAAAAGTATTTGTTACACTTAGGAGAAAGTTTTAGTGTTTTAACCGACTTCAAAAAAAGAAGGTTCTCTGTTTGACCCGTATATATTGGTTTGCCCGCGCTTAACTCGAGATTGGCTGAACCGATTTTTATGCGGTTTTCAGAAAAAAAGTATTTGTTAAACTTAGGAGAAAGTTTTAGTGTTTTAACCGACTTCAAAAAAATAAGGTTCTCTGTTTGACCCGTATATATTGGTTCTTAGTATGTTTGTATGTATTATGTGTGTGTATTTGTACGTGTGTACGTGTGTGCGCGCGCGCGCGCGCGCGCGTGTGTGTGTGTGTTTGTATGTGTACGTGTGTGTGTTCGTGTGTGTACGAGTGTATGTGTGTGTGTTTATGTGTGTGTGTACGTGTCCCTGCCTCTGAGATTAACAAAAAACAAAGGAAGTCGGTGAAAGAATCTAATGCGAGAGCATATTTCTCATTCTTGTCATTTCTGGCTCTGTTGTCGTGGGGATGATTGAGTAATTTGTTCGAGTCAATATCACTTAAAGCCATGCCTTCTAGGGATTTGACCCGACTCAAGGCAAAATAGCATTGGCCTTTAGCAAAGATTTTAGGCCCTAGGTCGATTACCGCGGAACTAAGTGTACCTACATCTTTGCAAGTTGTGTACCGTCATAGCCCAACTCATTATGACTAGCAACGTCCGCCTCTCGATATCACCGTAACCGCGATTGCCTTGATAGGTCGCTGTCACTGGAGCTATGGAAATGTATCCATCATCATCTTTAAGACGCATTCCTATTGATGGATTATCAAATAATATCAAAATGGCAACAGGCAGTTCACCTGGCTCAAGTTGATCTCTTCTTAGTGCCGGCCATTTAAATCCTTGAAGAACACCCATTGCCCCGTTCGCTAAGCCATCCGTTATTGATATATTTCTCCGGAGCATAATACGAGAGCTCACAGCCAATTTAATAGTCTAAACAAGTCCGCCGCATTTGTTTGGATCAGCCGGAACAGCATTTGCGGAGGACGTCAATCCGTATGTGGCTGATTCCCTGAACTCATTTCTCTCTTGCAGCATCGAGTCGTCGTTTTTTTTTATCGGGAGTTTCATTCTCCCTTGCGCGACTCTTTGTTAAAGCATCCCTCGCTTTTCTACCTAAGCCCATAGGCACACAGAATAAAAGTAGGTACCTATGTCAAAGTCATGATTAAAGACTGATACTAGCAGAAAACTTATCACTAAAATAATTGAAGAATCTAACTATAAACAAACTATTAAGTACTCCAAAACTTAAAGTAAATGGAGTACCTACCTATCACTAAAAAGTAGATATGAAATAAATAAAAGAGTAGTTAACACAAAACCTGGAGTAAACGAATGAAGGTCGGTGCCAAACCAACAAAAACAAAATAGAATACTGGCTAACAGAGAAAATAATACGACGAATGTATCGAATCAATAAAGCCTCAAAATAATATAAAAAAATATCAGAATTAATAAAATTAAAAAAACGACCTATCTAACTATATACTCAAAAAAAACAAATATATAAAATATAGGAAAAGTATGAAATAAATGCTTAGTTATATAATTAATTATACTTCTTAGCTATTTTGGGCTCTAAGTATGTATGTATTGATTGCTCTGGTTTGGAAAGGATGACGCCAAACAATTGGCTTTAGAGGGATTTGATTTGGCACCGACTTCAAAACCTAAGTATTTAATAGTTTAATTTAGCGTATGTAAAAATTATTTCGTACTTTTCTGTGGGTCGATTTTTGAAGGCGGTTCTCTTTTTTTTTAAAAGAAACTAAATACCTAGTTCACATTTTTGTTCCGATTTTTATGTTTTCATTTTCGTTTTGTTTTTTTTCTTATTATTTTTAGCTTAAAAATTTTAGATTAGTAAAGTTTATTCTGTACGTTTGACTTGAGCTCATGGTAGAACGAGTCAGTGTTTTACTAGCAAAGTAAACCTATCTTATACCTTTACTACAACTGGGTCGATTGGTTAACGTGCTCTATTAGGTACACAGAGCCCACCAATTTCGAAAGAATTCGTGCGTTTGAAATTTGCTACTGGTCCCTCAATACAATTTCTCATATAGGTCGCCTACGTCGTATAGTAAGAGAGAGAGTATACGAATATTAATGAATAAGAGCGCCGGCTTTTTCTGAAACTGTTATAAAAGAAAGAAAATAAATTCAAAGATTCTTACGTTCAGACTAATCAAAATCTGAATACTGACTAGCTAACAAAAAAACATTTTTATTAGTAAGAGATTACAATGCCTGGAAAAGTAATAATAGATAGGCTTTAAAATTTGTTTTATAAACTTTGTTTTAATAATCTAAAAACCCTCATAAAAGCATCAAATGGATTGTTTCAAAAGGCTTGGCGGTAATAAATATTCATTACATTTTTTTAAGTTTAGATAGTATCATGGTATCCGTCCTATTTGGAGAATTTTTTTTTTGGTGACTCATTATATGGTAAATAAAAGTTAATCGTTTTGAGCAACCGTAGAATGTTGAATTTAAATTGTTAATAAGCGCGTGCTAAACCCTGGACGAAAACATTAAGAGGAAACCTGCTTGTCTCGTTCTTCACAATATTCTCGTTGTACATGGGCGATATCTCGGACACCCTGCGACTAAGCAAGCCGATATTGAGGAGTATAGGCGAATACTTGTTACTGCATTGGGGTGACGAGAACCTGGTCAAGTTCAACGCCAAGAAAACACAGGTCCATCCCTCTCTTCTGGGCACTCCACTACCGATTCAAGACAGCTTCAATATCCTGGGTATGGACATACGCAGAAATCTCAACCAAAAGAACTACATCGAGGGTGTCATCGAATCCGCATCTCGGAAACTCGGAGTCCTGGACAAGGTGAGGAGGTTTTTCATGCTGGAGCAGTTGTGTCTGTTATACAAGACCCAGGTTCGCTCCTGTGTGGAATACTGCTCTCACCTTTGGAATGGCTCCGCTCAGTACTTATTGGACGCCCTCGTTAGATTGCAGCGGCGTACTGTCCGTATCATTGGAGATCCAGAGACCACTAAGACTCTTGAGTTACTGCAATTACGCAGAGACGTGGCCTCAATGGCTGTCTTCTATTGCATGTATCACGGTGAGTGGTCCGAAGAGCTCTTTCAACTAATCCCACCCTCTCCTTTCCTATCCCGAACGACACGTGCTGGGTTAAGGTGCCGCTCTTACACGTAGAACAGATACCATCACGCACCAAACGGTTCGGCGCCTCTTATCTCTGCCGTACCATTAAGATGTGGAACTCTTTACCAGCCCACCTGTTTCCCTCCACTTATGATCCTGGGTCCTTTAAGCGGGGCGTGCAAAAGCTTTTCTCAATGCCATAATGCCATGCTGGCTGCTGGGATGATAGCCATCACTATGGGACTTCACTGACTGCTTAACATCAGGCAGCATGAAATCAATTTGTTCGGCAGAAATAATAAAAAAAGACGTGAAGGCTGCCAACCCTCAGTTGGCCAGCGTGGTGGACTATGACCTTACCCTTCTCATTATACACTATACATACAGAGCTAATCATGAGCAACCGTGGGTTGTAACTGCACTTGACTCAAATTTATTTAGAAAATAACTTGTAGAAAGCGTGCGATGGTATCGATCGCCTAGAAACTACGCCGCACCATTTTAAATGAAAGTTAGAATAAATACTAGCCTTGAAGCAACCATTATCCAGGACACGACGAGTGGCAGAGCTAAGTATAGCAAGGTCTTCTTTCTGCCGAAGTACTCAGATATTAGCCCAGCAGGCACCGCTCCCCATACAGCTCCAAGACATAGCAGTGAGGCTGCCCATGATGCTTCTGCGACTGTTAACTGTGGAAACATTATTTAGGGTGTACTAGTGTAGCAGTTATAGCTTCTGGCTTATGTCATGAAATAACCGCATTTTCTGTGTTTACCATCTACAAACTGAAAATAAGAATTGAGTAAATTTGCATTTGTAAAACAAATCATTATCGTCCTAGCGTTACCCCGGTTGCATCTAAGACTTACACGCCTTGCAGCCCGAGGTCCGCTTACTAGTCTAACCAGACATGACAGACAGAATATCAAATTTTGCACAGAGCGACTGCCGTCAGACCTCCGGAACTCAAAGGGAAAGCGATATTCCACGGTTTAGACCAGTATCAGTTTATTTGAGGGTACTGACTCCCCGTAACGACCATCAAAGATCTTCAAGACAGCCGGGACCGAATGTTTAAACTTCTCTCCGAGGCAGGAGGCAAGTGTTAACAATTTAATACGCACATAACTTCGAAAAGTCGGTGTTGCGCGCCGTGGATTCGAACCCTCTGCATGGCAGTCCGTTGGTATCTCTACTAAGCTATCGCTGGTTATTTGTGACACAAATATCGTACTTTAATACACTCATAAATAGTTAACTTTCTACTATATTTTATTATTTAAAAACTTCTGTAACCGAACCCTTAAATGCATGGGTATTTTATTGAGTCGTTGGAGTAAGTAAAAATTCTACAAAGTTCGGTAATAAAAATAATTTCTTAAGACTATAAGCTCTTGTTTATTACTTACCTCAAATTTACTACGTATAGAATCGCTTAGTAAGCTAGGTGTTGAATTCTCAGCGGTAATGACGTCCCTCGTCGGCGACGGCTGGAACATACAAGTATTTATTGACTTCATTAATCTCTCGCATTATAAGCAACATTATTTCAGACCCGCTGTGTAAGGTACACGTTTTTGTAATGTGAAGAATAACATATAGGGAGGAAGGGTGTGACGTTGATATTACGTAATATAGGAGCAAAAAATATACAGAGCCATCTAATCCCAAGCTAAACAGAGCTCTGGTGGCAATCACATAACTTATTAATATTTATATATATATATATATATATATATATGATGTTATCACGGCATTGGTTACACCAGCCGGCGTTATTTGACTCCGGCTGGTATATAACCAATGTGGTGCTCAAAGTCCAAGTCAATTTTAAAGGTACATTTACATTTAATGCAAACGCAAAGTCTTAAGAACCACGAGAAAGAACGCCATTTCTTGCTCGTGGTTGTAGCCTGATATGATGGCCACTATTTTCAAACACCAGTTAAGAACTTACTGTAAAATACAAAGATTGTATTCTTGCATTATACAAGTTGTTTACAGTCCATGACCACGGGCTGCTTTCATCTTACAGTTCAGTAAAATCATAGTAAAATTTGTGAAACAACAATGAAAATCTAGTAGGTAGTTAGTGCCGAAACGTTGAATTGTATGTTGAATTGGGTGAATTGTACATCGCCTTTATCTTGAAATAACTAGGCCATAGAGACCCTTTAAATCGATATTAGTACAGAATACCTACGTTTTAAGTACACACTATTTTATCTTAACAGACAAATAACTTTAAACGGGAAACTGCACTTCTATAAGTATCAGAATTACGGCGCACGTAAAACTACAACAAACTTTTGCTTCCTCAGCATCATAAATTCCAAAGTTTTCGCGGCAACGGAACTCCAGTGGCATTTACGCTTCTGTCAATGATACCAAACTTTCATGTTGATATAGACTCTAAGAAGCTAGTTGATTGCTTGGAACTTACTTGTATAGATGTTTACTATGATGTACTAAGAAACTGAAACTGTTAGACCGATCTCACATTGGGCGTCAGCGTTCCTCGAGCGTATGCCCTGCGTGCGCTCGGCGTTCACTCTGTAGTACAAAGTGAACGCCGTGCGCAGGCCGAACAAACGCCGAGCGTACGCTCGAGGAACGATCCATGACCAATGTGAGTGTACGGTGAAACCATACACTATAATATTCAAACACCTAACACAGCATTTTTACCTTAGTCTACAGTTTTGTAATAATCACTCATTAGTACTCAATTAGCATCGGACTCAATTAGCGGTCATCGCGCATGCTCTCTCGCTCCTTTATATTATTCCATAATTTGGACTATATAATATACTTATTTGTTATTTTTATCTTACTACCGAGTCTCATTAGCAAACCTACAAACTTTTACAGTGAGGGAGGCCTTAGACTTGAAAGTTTAGTATTTGATTCTGGGATTGATTGTTTATTAACTTCGTTATTGGCTGCGGAAATGTTTTTGTTATGAATTTTGGAAGTGGATTGGTGTTGAGTTGTACAAAGTAATAGAAAGTACATCATCATTTATAAGTTATTATAGTCTTAACGTTATTCCGCATGATCTAATGGCGCTGATACATTTGAGCATTCACCTGTAATGAGCATTCTCGCGAATGTAACAAAACATATGAGTGTGTTTTAGCGAGCATTCTCACGAACATTTGGGCAAGCCTTAGAATATAGATAATACATAGAAATCGCGCTACAATGGCGGTTAAACCCGAATATATTTACTTTACTTTGACTTATGATTTTAATCTAGGGAAGAATCTTCGTAGTTCGTCACAAATTTTAACTTGACTAGTGATGGGCTTATTCAGAATAAATAACGATAAAATATCGATAATTTTTACAATAGATCCTTAGATTTGGTTTACTCAGAATTAATTTAACCAGACTAGATGCCTCCGTGGTCCAGTGGATTGCGTTTGCGACTGCTGATCGGAGATCCCGGGTTCGATTCCCGGGTCGGGCAAAAGAGTTACTGGGTTTTCCCGAATTCTCAGTAGCAGCACGGAGTCTGGTGATATGCCCGGTAACTGCAATAGGCTCGCCCCCTATTAGGTGGGAGCTAAAAATTCATGGCAAAATGTGGGTGTAATATTACACCTCTGCTTACCCCTTCGGGGATACAGGCGTGAGTCTATAAAAAAATTTTAAAGAAAATTTACAGAATGTCGATAAACTCTCGATATCGATAAATAAATTTGAAACAGACACTTGTGTGATTTATTACACCTGTTCCAATTAAACTCTGCATTTTATTACGTAGAAACGTAATTTGTTTATCTATCTTACTCTAGAAATAATTCATAAGTGAAACTGAAGTAAACATATTGGGTAAAATTGCTGTTGTAGTGCGATTTCTATATTTTTTATATTCTACTATTTGAATTTAGAGTGTTCGCGAGAATGATCGTGAAAATGTTCGGTTCGACCAAACAGAAAACGGCGAATGTTCGCTGTTCTGTTAGAAGTGAATCAGGTGTATCAGCGCCATAAGACTTATCCTCTTTAAAATTCAAATTTTTGTCTAATCGTCTGTCAAAACTGGTTAGACTTTACAGGTAAATCTTGAAGGCTATTTTTGTCGTGGTAACCGATACCTAAGTGTCAAAATCTAGTTTTATATACACGCTTTCAAAATATCGACTAAGCTGATATTGTATTCATAATTTGGATTAAGAAATATAGAAGATTGTGTTACAAAGCGTCACAAATTTTGACAACCAGGCGACATCTTATCTTAATTAAGCACAGTGCCTAAATAGCTTTGAATAACATTCTCAAAAGCAACTAAACTGATATTCATCTTGATCTTGATAAACCAGAGTAAAGGGATCTAAAATATTGTTCATTTCAAGCTAAAGTATAATGCTTACAAATTATAATGCAAAACCAAGAAACATTCGAGTTTGTAGAACATCAAAACTTTGCGAATATCATTGCAGATTCCAATCCAACAATACAAAGTAGTAAAGTCCGCTTGAAATCCAACTTTCCTAATGAGAATTCATATTGCATGTCGAACAATAATTCTGCATTGGAGCAAGCGTTCGACCCAATAAAATGGAAAATAAAGAATAACAGCTGCATACACCAAATGCAACTATCCCACCTGCATTGCGCATTTTGAGGGTTATAACAACTAACAAACATATTACTTCACACAAGACAGACAAAAATTAGCTTTATGGCTCTGAAGGTAAGGCTTATTGGATAGCAAATGAAAACAAGCAATAAAGTTGCAATATCGTAACTTCATAAGTCATGGTTTCGCTACACGCGGTGGCTGTCGGTGGAACTTTAGGAAGTTCGTGTGCTTTAAGTTTTCGCTGCGTTTTAGCAACTTACTAGGATCGAAGGGTAACAAGAGTTTGAAGGGATTGGCAATGAAGTTTTCAATGTAGGTATGCTTCAAAGGGAAAACCGCAGCATGTCTTATGGAATGTTCTTAGCCATCAATTGGTATTAATCAAACTACGACCCGTCATTTAATGAAACATCGAATCCAAAAAGTAAGTTACTTTAACATAATTAGAAGATAATGTTATGGGCCTTATTACAAAGCAAGGAGTAATTATAATACCACTGTTACACCAAAGTCTACACCCTTTTAGACCATTTACTGCAATTTATTTATAAAGCAGATGCAAAATCTTGTATTAATCTACGTTTATTTTTGGTAGAATGTGGGTTGTAGCCACTTGGTTAGATGTAAACTTCCTTCTATATTTTATAATTAGTCCAAATGAGTTTCACTAACGGCCGGTCACAATATTTGATCTATCCATGTATTTGGCTACTACTATCGAGGGCCAGTCCCTCGGCGATCACTACCGGTGCAAGACAGTCAAAACAACACATATGTATTTATACCTTAAATAAGTTAATGTAAGGACCCGTTAAATAAGCTTTAGTATTCCCACCCTAACAGGGTAAAAACTCGGGTGTAGCCGAGGGCAAATTCTAGTAGCAGATAACGCAATTAGTCTACTCAAAGTACAAAGTGTTACCGACAATATATCATAGATAGTAGCACTGCTAGTAATAAATTGTCTCGTCGTTATCACCAGACATGTCTCACATTAATGAGGTCGATGAATGATCTACTGAACTTCATTCATTCATAGCTTTTTTATTTGTTTGGTTTGTTTGATGACGTCGTTTTTTCAATGGGTTTTGGTTTTGGTTTTCACTGTTACGGGTTCAGTTTGACGTTTTCATTTGTATTCTTTAGTGTGATTAAATCGTATAATTTTAGGTGACATATATTCGATATAATCAATAAAGCGTTTTACTTCGTATGTCTATGCTTTAACTGATCATGCGTAAGATGAAGTAAAATCTTAAATTTGTTTCATGGGTACACATACTTAACACATCAATTAGAACTTTACAGTCCTCTGATGGACTAGAGCATTTATTTATGAGACTGAGAGGGTTTCATGTCGAGCTTTGCGTCTCTTTGTGAGGATACTACTTGTTTCTTGTATTATTCTTAAACCACACCACACGGAAGACAAATCTAACTTTAAGATAGCACATACCACTTAGTCTAATTTGTTTATAATAAAAATGTACCTAGCCCGCCGTCAGCAGGAATATTGCTTAACATAATATCTTTCTTATAATTATTAATTAATTTTCTGCCTACCTTTTCTTCGTTCGATACTAAAATCAACTTAAATCAGAAATATTGTTCTTGTCCATTAGTTAACATAATTGTTAATCACTCAGTGAAATTCTCACAAAATCTATTACACCGTAATATTTAAAATTCATAAAATTCCTCTGCCAATATTGTTTTAAGAAAAACTTAAACCTCAAACGCTGTTACAAAGAAAAATATATGAAATTTAATTTAGGCGGTTTGCCGTTGAAACAGTAGGCTAACATTCATAAAGTTACAGGTTTTTGTAGGAAATTTCTTAGTCGAGCTAGTTTATTGAGCAAACAGACGAACAGTTTTATAATAAATAACTTAATACCAATCCGTATTTTTGTAAGCTTACGACTTTTAACCTCAAAGGGGTAGGCAGAGGACGGTGTATTATTAGTAGACCCACACCTCGCCATGAATTTAAGGTCCCACGTAACGGGGGCGAGCCTATTGCCGTTACTGGGCACATTGCCAGTCTCCGCGCTACTACTGAGAATTCGGAATAACTCAGTAATACTTTGCCCGGCCCGGGAATCGAACCCGGGACCATCCGATCAGCAGGAGCATATGCTATCCACATCCACTGGACCACAGAGGCAGTCAATACTAATCTGTGTATATAAAATCCTTGCGTTACTGACTGACTGACAGATAACGCACAGCCAAAACTATTAGGCGCAAGAAGCTGAAATGTGGCATGTATGGTTCTTAGGGACAGTAGCAGTGCACTGAGAAGAATTTTAAAACATTCCTCCCATGAGAGTACAAAAGTCTCACGTGGACAAAGCCGTGTGCGAAATATAGCTGCAATTAAAATAAAAGACTGTATAATCTGAGTGACTTTGTAGAATATCCACAACTTTTGCCTCGTAGTAATTAACGTAAAGAGGTAAAAAATATAAAATCTTTTTACAAGAGTAAATTTCCATTAAGGTGACCAGAACCGGAATATTTTTTTGCATCGTAGCTGGCGTAGACGGTAAAGCATACGTACATTTAGATAGCAAAGAGTCGTTATTAAGCCTTGGGGATGAAACGCTAAATGCTATTAAGGGCGGGAAAAGTGGATCTTAATTTAAATGCAAACAAATAAAAAACTTTTACGTTGTTACACATTTGGTATTTAAAAATTAGGTAACTTAAAACTTTAAAATGGCGATAGTATTAACAAACTACTGTACTTTTAGTTAAGTACTAAACACTAGTAGTGCGGGCACTTAGATTTTATATTTAGTTTCCGTCAAGTTTCTGATAATTCACTTAAATGCCAAAATAATAACAACTATTAAAAACCTAATTGTGTTTCTCGCGTAAATCTCCGTGCTGTACTAGGGGTTAATCTGATTAAAAATCTACATTGCCGCGCATAACAACTTGTGTTATTATTTTTTGATAGATTTATTTTAATATAGAAATTGAAAACATGCCAAATCATTATAACTAGATAAGAACTTCAAAAAAAAAAACAAAACTGTACCTACACATACGTCACAGAATATATCTAAATTTCAAACGACAACAAATCAACAATTTCTTGGCTGAAAATAGCATCCTAACTTCAGAAGATTTAAAACATTCCAAGCAAGGTAAATAATTTTCCCACCGAAATATAAAACTCGGATCCACAGCTCAGACAAACTTAAGAAATGCTCCTAATTAATCTAAGACTCCAGCAACATTACAATGAAATATAAAGTCTAATAAATTATTAATCAGCATAGGAATTTTGATTACACTTTCAAAGATAATTTTTGTCGACTTGAGAATATGAAACTAAGATAATTTTCGTCATAGCACCTTAGAAATTGAAACAGGGAGACAGTTTTTAGGAGTTATCTTTGAATTAAGATTTGATCCAAAGTTTTGTTCGTTGATTACAAGTTTCGTGGATTTACATAATCGAGTTGACGAGTTCGTCGCCCTTCGGATTGGAGGGGAGATTTGATTTCGTACAGAGTAGCTTATTGCGTGATTCACTCATTGTTGGTTTCTTGTTGCCTTGTGATAAGCAGGAGACGGTGTTTTATTTTATTGCTTAATCCTTTAAGCAATAAAATAAAACACCGTCTCCTTAGAAAAAGCTAATAAACATAACTTTTCCTATTTCACTAGAGTTTTTCTAAGATTACTAACGCCCGTTCCCAATATTTAAGCTATTAGTAGTTTTGGCTATTAGAAATACATATTTATTTATTATTATAGGCTCGCCTTGCTATACTGCAGGAAGTTTTGGCGCCAACACTGATGTATGAAAGTAAATCGTGGGTATGGCAGAAGAAGCATGAAAGTAGAATTAATGCTGTGGAGATGAGAGCTTTGGGGAGTATGTGCGGAGTAAGAATGGCAGATAAAGTGAGAAATAGTGTTATTCGAGAAAGGTGTGGTTTGAAAGAAGATGTAGTGTCAAAGATTGAGAAAGGTATGTTGCGATGGTTTGGACATTTGGAACGGAGGGATGCAAGCAGATTTACGAAAGATGTGTATCGAGTAAGAATGAATGGAGATGTCGGTAGAGGACGCCCAAGACGGAATTACGCCGACCAAATTGGTGACGTACTGCGGAAGGGCCAAATCAAAAGTACCGTACCTAACGTAACCCGTAACCGACGAGCGTGCATGATGAGGTTAATGAATGTCGAAGAAGCGAAAGAGGTATGTTTGAACCGGAGCATTTGGTGTTCCATAGTCTCTGGCTCTCTGCCTACCCCAATGGCAGACACGCGTGACGTTTAGATAGATAGAAATACATATTTTACATATTTTGTGTGGAGCTTATGTCAAATTATGTAACTCTAATAGATAACTCCATTGATAGATAGAATATTGGAAACCGGCGTAAGTGTAGGTAAGTAGGATGGAGAAAGATGGTATAAGTCGATTAAACATTAATATCTTTGCTTTCTCACAAACTGGTCGAAACCCTTCAAAGTTTATATTTGTATTCTTTGAGAGAGAACTGTGTTTTCTAGGGCTACAAATACATTAAACATGTTATTATGTCAGATATACTGTGAAAGAAGGTATGGATGTTCACAGAAATAATACTTCTATATCTCATATGAGGCAAACACAAATTTTATGCTGTTACCTATGGGCTAATTAAGTTTCCAATGTTTCAAAAATATGTTTTTTCTAATTATGTGTGTGGCAAGCCGCGTAGAATAACGGAAAGGCCCGGAGCACAGGAAACCAGTGAGCATGTATGAAAAGAGTAAAACATGTAGAGGGAGCGCATGAGGTCTGTAATGGCGCTGATACACCTGAGCATCCACTTGTAACAGAACAGCGACCATTCGCCGTTTTCTGTTTTGTTGAACCGAACATTTTCACGATCATTCTAGCGAACAGTTTTCACTTTCAGATTCAGTTTCACTTATGAATTATTTCTAGAGTAAGAGTAAGATACATAAACAAATGACGTTTCTAAATAATAACTTACAAATTTTTATTTGAACAGGTTTAATAAATTACACAAGTGTCTCTTTCTACTTCAAGTTTATTTATCGATATTGACAGTCTATCAACATTCTATTGAAATTAATTCTGAGTAAATCAAATCTAAGGATCGATTGTAAACATTATCGATATTTTATCGATATTTATTCTGAGTAAGCCCATCACTAGTCAAGTTAAAATTAATGACAACCTTCGAGGATTCTTCCCTAGATTAAACTCATAAGTCAAGGTGAAGTAAATACATTGGCTTTAAACGCCATCGTAGCGCGAATTCTATGTATTATCTATATTCTAAGGCTCGCCCAAATGTTCGTGAGAATGCTCGCTAAAACACACTCATTTGTTTTGTAACATTCGCGAGAATGCTCATCAGCGCCATAAGGATAGAAGCAAGTGGCGTTCTGTTATCCCTACCTACCCCGAGGGGTCAAGGCGTGAGTATACATATGTATGTGTAGGTTTTAATCCAAAAATGTGAATTTTGTTTCTGAAATTGTTCTTCGTTAACTATTAATACCTGTTGATATTTTTTACAATTCCAAACGCCATATTCAGAAACACATAGATTAAGCATTGTAGCTCAAATATTATTTATCCAGAAAATCATAGAATACGCGACAGAATATTCACCTCATAGTTAATCCAAACATACGCTTAACTAAACATGTTACTAATTTGTAAAAGTTAATGTCCTGTCCGCGTCTCTTTGCTTTGATGAGCTTGGATTTTATTTGTAGGATGATTTCACGAGCTTATGGGATAAAGGCTTCTACCGAGCCTAGTACGAGTTGGTAAGTAATGTGACTATTATAATGTGTCACTTTCTCTTATATAAAGGATTTTTGGCAATTTTTTTTCCCAGCAGTGATTTTATATTTAAATATTATATATGTTAAGGCAACAAGCCTATTGCCCAAATCTTCATAATAAGAGACACCTTTTCACTCAAATTTAATAAAAAGCAATTGCTCTAGATAAATTATTGATATCTCTGTTCTGTTTAAAAAGACAATTCCCGCACTAGGAATAAATCCTGTGTCGCGGGGGACTTTACAAACATACAACCAACGGACACAATGAGCACCCAGACTCGAAACAACAATTTATGGATCACACAAAGTGTTGTCTCGTGTGGGAATCGAACCCACAACACTCGGCGCAGTGTCAAGCGGCGAGGCGGCCGCTTAAACCACTATGCCAACCGTGCAGTCATATACATTTGCAGAGACACAAATAAGTATATCCCATAAAAAACAATACTTGTTAAAAAAACCAAGTCGCGCAACTCAGTACTTCTACCGTAAAGTTGTGAGATCCGTGTCATACCAAGTCGGTTATTTATTTATTCAGTCTTTACTTAAGGGACATTAAATAAATAGATTGACTTGGCAATCGCACTCGTATACGTATTACTTGTGAGATATATTGTGTTTGCACGGGGGGTCGAAAATGGCCTGAATTGCTTCGAGAAAAGGATGGTACTCGTACGGCCGTGCCGCTTTTTTGCTCGACTGGGTGAGGGCACTGCCGTGCCCCCAGATAACAAATATTGGTAGGTACTTCTCACGCCTAGAATAGCTAGCCACTGAACAGAAAAAATCCAGGTTCCAGGCATAATAAAAAAACCGGCTATAAATAAAACGAAGCGTTTCCCCGCTCGTCTATCCGTCCCTTAATTTATTGTTGGCCGCTATTGCTAGACACGACACGCATCTTACGGAGGTTCCTTTCTCTGGAGCCCTAACCACCGGTAAACCACCGGGCTGGTCCCTGTGCCCGATGCGGATGGGTCTCCGTGGTCCCATTTTATATACTTAATTTTTATTTTTTTTATTTTGATATTTATTAAGTATATAAAATGTGAACGTAAGAAAAAAATGAAATAAATGGGATAATATTCTACCGCATACACTCAACGCTATCTAGTCCCAATCTTGTACTATTGGTACTATGGGTGTATTATTGGTAGTTTCTTCCCTCGCCTAGAATATCCAGTCAAGAGCAAAATTCAAGGTTTCTCTACACCTCTGAAATAATGAGGCCTAATTAAACAAACAGCTATTAAATAAAGGCGGCGTTTGCCCGCCCGTCTATTTGTCCCAAAGCGACCACGCCAACCGACGTTTAATTTATTGTTGGCCGCTATTGCTAGACACGACACACATCTTACGGAGGTTCCTTTCTCTGGAGTCCTAACCACCGGAAGCTTGGTCCCTGTGCCCGATGCTGGTGGGTCTTCGTGGTCCAATTTTAATTATCTATTTTTTTATTTATTATTAATTATTCAAAATGTGAGCGAAAGAAAAAAAAAATTAACCGAATAATATTCTACCAGACACATTCAACACTCTCTAGTCCCAATCTTGTACTATTGGTACTATGGATGGGTTTACTTCTCACGCTTAAAATAGCCACTCAAGAGCAAAATTACAGGTTCCTCTCTTACACCTTTGAAATAATGAGGCATAATAAAAAAATAGCTATAAATATTCGCGGCGTTTCCCCGCCCGTCTATCCGTCCCAAAACGACCGCGCTAACCGACGTTTAATTTATTGTTGGGGCCGCTAATGAAAACATTATTTATGGACCACGCCTACGGTGCCTAGTTTACTAACGTAAATCTACCGGATAACCCTTAACAACGTACGGAACACTTGAAACTTTGTGCAAAGTAAGGCTAATTTGTGTTAGAATGTTGGTGAGATGTTGGAAGAAAATTTGCGTTGAATGTAAAGTAATTTTTACTTTACGTTTGGTTTAAGGGTGTGCGTATGACGTTTTTCCATTAGAAAGGTACATGAGTATGTTGTGTTAGGTTAATTTGTAAGACGATGTTGTATGCGATATTTTATTCTAGAGGACGCCAGCAGCTACGCCTGCATTTTTTTTTAAATTTACCCGTTTTGGCCGATCCCTTGTGAATTTCGGGAAATCTCTTCTTAGTGCACCCCTACGGTCTCCAAGGAACATACATGCCAAATTTCAGCTTCCTGCGCCCAATAGTTTCGGCTGTAGCGTGTCTGTCAGTCAGTCAGTAACGCAAGAATTTTATATATTAAGATTATCGCGATTCGCATAATTATGTTTGTTTTTGGGCGTTTTGGGCGCGGAGGGATTCTAGATTCAGACCCTCTGCGACCAATGCCGTAAAACAGAGGTAGCATACTTTAATTTAGTTAATTCATGTGTTTAACACCCGTTAAATAATTGTGTATGAGTTTTCGTTTGTACCGTTCTACTAAAATAGACTAAAACGAATAATTTATTTATGTAGATGTAGTAGTCAAATCAAGAGTATTGTTTTACTTGTCAGTAACAAAATTACATCTCTGTAAGGACTAGTTTTAACGCTTTTGAATAGACCTTATGTTCCAAATAAATTTAAAACTGGAACGAACTTAATGTGACTTATCTAGTAAGTTAATTTAACTGGCACTTATCAGAGTTTGGTGAAACCAGCCCTAGGAGTGGTAATAAAATTACCGAGTGCAAATTGTCATACTTAGTAAAATGCTAGTAGCGTATCTAAGTACAGGACTATAATATAAAAAAATATTTTACCTCCAAAGGCTCTGATGTTAATAGGGGGAGAGCTGATGATGACCATGCTACACACACGCCAGCCGCAAATGCACCAAGGTTCACTGAAATAAGAGGAAATTATTTAGTGTCAATGTTGTTATCAAGGATCGGAAATAAGGGAGCTAACATTGTCTAAAGTATAAATATGCCTAATTTTTAAATGTGTTTCCGGAACTAGATTCCAGAAAAATTTGGATTTTTAATGAAGATTTTTGAACAGTTTAAAACACCTTCATTAAAAATCCGAAATTTCCCAGAATCTAGTTCCGGAAACACATAAAAAAATTAGGCATATCCATACTTTTGACAATGTAAGCTCCCTGATTCCGATCTTTGGTTATTATAGCGGCAAGCTTGGTAACTTACAAGCACGTAAGCGATCAATATAAAAAAAACTGTATAGAGAATCCTGTATTAATGAGGTGATATTTGCCCAAATATTTTAAGATTAAGTAAGACTTATATTTTTTTATTAGACTCTCATATGTAGCTTAAAAACATTTATTTTTTAACCCTTTTTGGTGGGTGTAATATAACACCTCTGCCTACCCCTTCGGGGATACAGGCGTGAGTCTATACATTAAAATAAAAAATTAACCCTTTTGGGAATGTAAACGTCTTACGACTATAATAGGCGTCTACACAATGAGAGTGCTATTTTGGCTCACTTTACAGCTGGACTTAATCCTCTCCTAATTTGCTTTACTTTACTGTGATTGCCTCGTTTACTCTTCATCAAAGTATTAAATCAACTCCTTACCTATCCCCGTAGCGATATACTGTGTAGTGATCCCCGAGGTATCCCTCTTGATGTCCGGCACTGTCTCCAGGCGCTGCAGCCTCTTCTGTATGTGTCCATTGTACCTCGGCTCCGTCGGTTCTGTGTCGCCATTTTGTACCGGCGCTGATTCAGCGTCCACTGTTGAGGTGCCTTGCTCGTCCACTATAAAATAAATGTTGCTAGTGTTATGCAGTGCAAAATAACCATATAAAATATAATATAAATGTATGTTTTGTAAAGTAGTGGAATATTCGTAGCGCTTAGACTTAGGGCCGATTTCACCAATTTTAATACAAAACTAGTTTTACTAAACCTAAGTTCAATAAAACGAGATCAAATGCAAACATAATAATAGTTGGCAATTTGAATATCGATGTCATGAAAAACAATAACCTTACGTTAGACCTAACGTGTCTTCTGCTTAACTTTAATTTAACCTTAGCGATAGAAAAGCCCACCAGATTAATTAGTCAGACTTGTATTGATAACTTTGCACACAATTTGGGCATGTCATGCACTGCGTATATAATAGAACTTGCATTATCTGATCACACAGCACAAGTCTTAAAATGCCAGGTGTCAAAATCCTCTACATTAAAGTTTTGGCGCAAGGAACAAACAGATTATTCCGTGGTGATAACATTTTATAACTGTATGAAAAGTTTAAAATTTTACGAAATCTATGGCACTACGGATCCTAACAAAGCAAGTAACTTATTCTTTGAAAATTTCAAATTATTCTACAATCTATGTTTTCCAATTAAAATTGTCACTATAAAGATTGCAAGCAGAACTAATTGGATTTCAAAAGGTATAAAAAAATGTAGCAATAAAAAGAGACAATTATTATGGTCTTACAGACTTAAACCGACGCCAGCAAATAAAATGCTCTTTAAAAATTATTTTAAGCTATTTAAAAAGATAATTAGATCGAATAAACGAGCTCTAAACATCCATAAGATTAATACCTCTGATAATAAATCAAAAACAACATGGCAAATAATAAACAGTAAAAAGTACAATATACCAATGAATACTATTCTGAAATTAAAAATAAATAATACTACAGTTAAAGATCCAAAAGTTATTGCTAATAGTTTTGACAATTATTTTGTTGATAAAATAGTTCCTATGGTTAACATTGAAAGTAATGCTAAATGTGCCACGGCAACTATAAAAAGTAGAAAGGATTCTATATTTTTACCCCCAAGTGTGCCCCAAGACATAAAAATAATAAAAAACCTTAAAAATACAAAGAGCGTAGGCTACGATGGCATAACAACGAAAATAATTAAATCAGTAAGTAATCTTATTAGTAAGCACTTGAGCTATCTACTCAATCTAAGTATTAGTTCTGGCATATTTCAGAATATTTTGAAAACTACGGTAATAAAACCAATTTTTAAGAAGGGGAACAAGAATCTTCTAACAAATTACAGACCTATTGTATTAATACCAATATTCTCGAAAATCTTCGAAAAATATATATATTATATATACTCACCTGTATAACTATTTCGAAATTAATAAAATAATCTGCGATGAGCAAAAGGGTTTCAGACGAAATTCAACTATAAACGTGACTATATATAATTTTTTAAGTAAAACAATGAAAAATATAGACAAAAGAAAGCCGGTTTGCGCGGTATACTGCGACATGACACAGGCCTTCGATCACGTAGATCATAATATATTAAAAAGTAAGTTAGAGTACTATGGTGTAAGGGGAAATGTCCTGAGTCTTATATCGACATATCTCTCAAATAGGAAGCAAATCACCACTATATCAAGAATAAATGTAAAAACCAAGCGGGAAATTATATATATGTCAAATGGGCGTTATGTTGCGTACGGAGTGCCACAAGGCAGCGTGCTTGGCCCTTTGCTGTTCATAATGTATATTAATGACTTGCCTAATGCTATTCACCACCCTATGACCCTTTTCGCAGACGACAGTCTGTAATAATACCGTGTACAAAACAAGATGATTATGAAAATGACATCAATGAATCTATATCTTTAATTAAAAATTGGTTAGATAATAATAATCTTAAGATAAATATCAGCAAAACACTAATAATGCACTTTTCCCACCGGATTAAACATAACAGACAATTAAATATTAAATATGAAAACCTCAAAATAAATGACGTAGAAACCACTAAATTTCTTGGCTTAATTATTGATAAACAATTCAATTGGAAAGCACATGTGGATGGGTTGTGTAAAAGAGTAAGTAGCAGTTCATTTGCCCTCTATAAACTCGCACCGGTAGTGGACATCCACACGCTCCTTACGGCTTATTATGGCCTTGTTTGTTCTGTGCTGCGATATGGAATTAATTTTTGGGGCAAGTCAGTAAATAAAGACGTATTATTCAAACAACAAAAACGTTGCATTCGAGGTATGTTTGGGCTGCAACCTACGGATAGCTGTAGGCCATAATTTATAAAGTACAAAATGTTAACGATCACTTTATATATCAGAATTCAAAAAAAAATCAAGCTGATAAATTATTAGATTTAGTTATAAGTAATAATGATTGCTCCGTTTTATCGCCTACTGACTACTTATTACACATTGACAATTATCATCCACCATTCTTTGTTCTAATACCACTTAATCTGCAATACACTTCCATGATTCGTAAATCAATTAAGAAATATAACTACTTTAAAGCAAACTACAAGGAAATAAATGATGAGTTGAGCAGTATCGATTGAAATACTGTCTAAAAGATAGACGATTCTATTGATGAGTCGTTGAACACATATTATAATATTATTTTTAGAATCATAAGATCACATGTTCCATTATTAAGTACTCGCTCTTTGAAATTTCCTTGTTGGTTCTTACCTTCGCTAATTAGGATATATAAAAACAAAGCTAAATCCTGGCTGAAGTGGAAGATGTATCGCAATGTGTCTGATTATGAACAGTTCTCGCTGTACAGACACCGATTCCATGTAGAATGTAAAGCTTCATATAATAATTATATTAAATCTGTGGAGGATAGCATTAATTGTAGTAATGTGAAATTTTTTTGGCATTTTATATCTAGTCGACAAGCCTCATCTGGAATCCCTGCTAATATGACGTATAAAAATCAATGTACTAATGACCCTGAAGAAATATGTAATTACTTTTCTGAATTTTTTAAATCCGTTTCTGAACCTTCATCTTTTAGCGATGTGCCGATACGTGATGATAATTGCTCTGTAAATTGCTGTATTTATAGTACCATTGAATTCAGAGTTGAGAAAGTGTTGAAGGAACTCAAATCTTTGGATCCCTCTAAAGGATCAGGACCAGATGGCATACCAGCGTTGTTTCTAAAAAATACTGCCTATGAGCTTTGTACGCTTATACAAATGTTATTTAATAAATCTATGAAAAAGGGAGTTTTCCCTGAGGTCTGGAAATGTGCGAACATAACACCAGTTTATAAATCGGGCCCTAAACAAGATATAGAGAATTATCGCCCTATTTCTATTCTGTCAGCCTTGTCGAAGCTTTTTGAAAGATTAGTTCATAATAATATATATCCACAAGTTGTGCATGTTATACACAATAATTTAATACAACAACAACATGGTTTCGTTAAGAGAAGTTCAACCGCAACCAATTTAGTTACTTTTGTTGATTACCTATTTAGCAGTATGGATTCTCGTATGCAAGTCGACGCAATATATACGGATTTTCGAAAAGCATTCGACAAGGTTGATCATGTCCTTCTTTTGAACAAAATCTCATACAATGGTATTCGCGGTGATCTCTTGCGCTGGTTCTCTTCATATGTTTGTAATCGCACTCAGAGAGTAGTGGTCAAGGGATTTCAATCTAATCAAATTTATGCAAGCTCCGGAGTCCCACAGGGGTCAATTTTAGAACCACTTTTGTTCACAATTTTTATTAATGACATCAATTCTTGTTTTAAAAATTGCAAAATCCTGCTCTACGCTGACGATTTAAAAATTTTCAGACAAATTAAAACCAATCGGGTTTGTTATCTATTACAAGAAGATATAAATCGTTTCACAGCGTATTGTAGTAAAAATAAGCTACAACTAAGCATATCTAAGTGCTCCTGTATTAGTTTTACTAAGAACAAAAATGTCATTAGACACCCCTATTCCTTAAATAACACTGTTTTATCCCGAGTGTCTGTGGTTCGGGATTTGGGAATACTTCTCGATGATAAACTTCACCTTGATGCTCATATAAATAAAATAGTTAGTAATGCTTACAGAATGTACGGCTTTGTGATGCGGTCTACAAAAGATTTTATACGTCCTTCGACATATCTGCACTTATATAGGACGTTGATCAGGTCGCAGTTAGAGTATGCGGTATCGGTGTGGAATCCATTTTATATTAAATACTCTGATGACATTGAAAAAGTCCAAAGTAAGTTCCTGAAAGCTATACATTATCCTTGTTTTCGCAGTAATTCTTTACAGTACCCTGATCTTCTGGAAAAGTATAAATTACTTAACCTAAAGTCTAGAAGGATTTTCCTGGAAACAATGCTCTTGTTCGATTTATGTAATAATGTGTATGACTGTATGGAAGTTAGTAATAGAATAAGTTATATTGTACCAAGAACGACGATGAGCCGTGGTGCCCGTGCGCGTCATGTTTTTGCTGTAATGTCTTGTCACACTAACGCAGGCATGCGAGCACCTCCTCGTCGAATTACTGATAATGACAATAAGTTTTTCTGTGATATTGATATATTCTCACTATCTCCTAGTCAATTTCGTAGTGCAGTTCATAAGTTCATTAGTGATAATCTGTAATAGTCATAGCATGTGGAGGTAACTGAGGTCTAATACCTACTAATATCGTCATAAAAATAAATAAAACATTTTATTGTCATGCTCTTGTTTGCATGCTTTTTGTCTTTTAGTTTAGGGTTTGCTGTAAAATATACTTGTATTACTAGCTATCGTACGATGTAATTGTTCAAAATATTTTGTACTTATATATATTTTGTAGAAAATGCCGTTGGTTACATACTTGTTCATATACTGTTACATTTTGTTATTCTGTAATACTTAATGTGTAACTATTTATTTTCCCAAATAAATAAATAAATAAGTAAAGAATTAGCTCTGTTTGTTTTAACAAACAGAGCTAATTCACAGCTGTTTCCACGTTTGTGTCAGATTTCGGAACGTAGCCGACGGTGTGATAACAAATTGTGGCTGCATACCGCTAGGACAGCGTTGATGTCAAAGAGCGTATTTTGTATGGCTCCGAAAATTTTCAACAAGGTGCCGAACTCCTATAAAGAATTAAATGCAAATCTATTTAAGAAAAAGTTAAACAGTTAACTGGCAAATAAATGCTATTATAATGTTGAGGATTTTCTCAATGACTCTGACATTTAAACCCAGATATATTATGTTTAATGTATATTTTATAATTATGACATGTCTTTTAATGATAATATTTTAATTCAGCAACATTTATATTTATTAATTTTAATATTCTGACTGTAGTAAATAATTATAACTTAATGTGAATTTATATATTTTAATTGGTGTAATAGTTTTTTTCTAATGTATTATCCTATCAAGTTGATGTTGTGAGTAATAATTATCTGGCATATAGGTACGTAGGATTAATTTGTTTCTCATTTGTTAACATCAACATTATGTTATTAGTTTGAAAACGAACTGTATTTGTATGTCTAATTGAACGGACTAAACATATTGAAACTCTAATCATTTTAATGTAACACCAAATGTACATATGTTTTACAAATGAATGAATCTAAATGAATCTTTATCTTTATCTTTAATGTCGACGTTGATCTTGATTTACGTCGAACTGATTTCACCACCTACTTTATGAGTTCATTTGATCGCGTTCAGTAAAACCAAATTTTATGCTATTTCGTGTAACAAAACATAAACGTCCTCTCGGATCTGCCCAGAGAGGTTGGACTACGATAAGGTTATATATGATATATTTCTTTGGAACTGACATAAAGAGCCTGTTGTCATTGTCAAAATGTCAATTTAAAAACTTTGCGTATCTGCGTGGTATTATTTTGTTGTCAGTAAAATTAAATATTAAATAATAACCATGTCGACCACCTCAAACGAGACTGCAAAACGCAAGAGAGATCGTGCTTTTGCCAACAGTGAAAAGGAGCTGCTACTTCAATTAGTAGAAAATATGAAAAAACGAGCCAAGCAGGTGCAGGCTTCGCGAAATCAGCATTACTTAGGAACAGGTAATTTGGTATTTCCTAATGTAATGAAATAACAATAATGACCTTTTATAACATAAATACTTACGAATTATGTTTAATTTTATATTACAGGTGGAGGCCCCCCCCCAAAAAAGAACCAGAAGACCCAACTGTAAATAAAGTGCTGGAACTAATTCAGACACGAGTGACTGGTGTTGTCAATACTTTTGACTCGGACAATATAAGGATTTTAGGTAATTATCAAGTTATAATATTTAAGATAATTAAATACCTTGTAATAAATTGTTATGGTCCTAAATCATCATTTTATTTTACAGCCTCCGGTAGCACTGCTACTGACACTCAAGGTGTGGATAATTCGCAGTGCCATAATGGTATGTAGGTTTCATTAGTTAAGCAAGTTTGAAGCAAACTTTTGTACTATGTGGTTTAATAAATAATTTATTCTTAACAGATTTTGAAATGATAGAGCCACTACAGGAGATAGTGGTACTTACTGAAAGCGAAACAACTGTTTCAGTATCCACAGATACTATTGTAAGTTAAATATCCCAAATAATCCCATACAGTTAAAGTATCTTATTTTTTATTTTCAATGAGATGTATGTACCTACATACCATAAATGTTTTCAGGACTGGTCTGAATATACCCCCAGTATGTTGATAAAACCAAAAAATGCATTTCTGGATTTCAAGTCGCCTCAGGAGTTAAATGTTGCAGAAGACTGTGAAAAATTGATTAATGTTCCAACTCCAAAGAAGTTAGTAATTATCATACAGTAGTATAAATTAGTTATATAGGTACCTATGTCTGTCTGTTCTATAATGACAACACAATCAAATCCTGTCTTATGAATCTTTAAGAAATGGATCTATTCATCATCATCATCATCAGCCTTTAACAGTCCACTGCTGGACTAGGCCTCTCCTTTGAAAGGAGGAATTGGCCTACTATACCACGCTGGCCAAACGGGTTGGTATAGGGTTTGTATCAAGTTTTCCTTCTCTTACAATGCTGTTCTCTCCCTCTGTCGTTCTTACGACACCCATGGGATGATATGGGGTGGTGACAATTAGTATTCTCTTAATCCGTCACCACACGGACAATGGATCTATTATTAAAATGTTAATCCCGAAGCCCAGGATACAAATTACAGTATCTGTTGATGGCTAACTGCCATCCTAAATAATATGTACAAATATTTTTAAGTCCTATATTATGATATGATACAATTGCGCCTCTGAATCTACAGCTAGTTAAACATTTCATCATTGCAATTATCATCATAATCCTATTCCTTGTGATGTTGGAGACGCTGTGAAAGTTATAAGTAGTTTTGTTTTCATTGTTTTAATATTATTTTATTATCTTGCAGGACCCACAAAGCTCAAGTGGCATCAACCAGTCGTCGTAGACCAGTGTACCACCAAGCTGAAACTCTTGTTGGTGAAAAATTAGATACACTGAAAAAAATTAAGTATCACGCAGAAGAAGAACATAAATTAAAAATGTCTATTTTAAGAACTCAGTTGGAAAGAGAAGAGGAGTTGCTGCGTGAGGCAAAATTAAAAACCCGCCAGGAAGAAATAAAACTACAAATATTAGAATTAGAAGTAAAAAAACATACTTAATGATCAAAATATACATAATTAAATATTACAGTTTTCTTTTATTATGCATTTCTCTTAACACTATGGTAGCTCTCACGAATCCATCTAGGACGACGGAGAAAATAGTCATCGTCGTCACTATCTTCAAAAGCTAACGCTAATGCCCTTTCCATTACGAGTGTTTTTAAAATTTATTATTGGATTACCAAATAAACAAAACAGACAATGCGAAATATGTACTCTACAATAATGAGTATTAATGACAAGTCACACTGTCACAACAATCTATAAACCGGTTCAAGTGGTTAAACGCCGAAAATCGGGCGTTCAGAACTTAAACTCGTTTTAACTGTAACTACGTTTAGTTTACAGTGGTAAAATGCAAAATGACGATTTGATCTCAGTTAAACGCTTGAACCGAGTTTAATTTGTACTGAACGCGTTTATATGCACTGGTGAAATCGGCCCTTAGAAATATAACGGTAATCCATATTAGGTACGTATCACATAATTGGTATCCATTTTCGCGCTCATATTTGTAACAAAATTTAATAAAAGGATATTTTTCTATTAAGGAATAGGATCTCTGGAGTTTATGGTTTTGAGGATAACCCGGTTTATTGATGCTAAAACAAAAAAAAAATTGACAATTATCAATATCTTCCACAAACAATATTTGCATTCAAAAATAAAAAAAAGAATCTGCATTTATTTCTTTTAAAAGCGGCGATATAAAATACATATCTTAGTTATAAAGATCTTTAGACTATAACTCCCAAATTTTCAACCATAGAAAAAAAATATATAAGTGGATACCATAACTTGTAGTAGGTAAGCGCTACAGATTAAGAACCTGTATTTAAAAATATTTTTGAAAATTGTTACTATCTAAAGCTCTAGCATTGTATTTCCTAAGTATTGTGCTTGGATCGTGTAAAATATTTGCCCCAGTGACACAAGACGTCGCAAATTGCAACTGACTACACTACTACAAGGCTGCACAGACGTAAAACATGACCAAGGTGGAAATAGACACGGCATTTTCCTAAAATTATGAATTATTTTCGAAAAGATTCTTTACTATCTTTAGTCTTCAGTATCAAATACATATCTATATACTCTCCGATTTTGAAAAGTACTATGTCAACAAGTTTTCATTTGACAGAATTAAAGAAAGTAAACAACTTATTTTTTCCAAATATAGACTAATCGACGCCAACCAGGGTTCACTGTCACACTAGTCATTAATTTCTTTCAAATTAATTATAATGATATCAACAAAATCGTCGTTTGCCTCAGTTCCCATTTTCTAGAATATACAAGCCTGATTCTACATTATTTTTTAAGAGATAACTGTATAACACCTAAATACCTATCCCACACAAATCATGTATGCGCCGTGTGCCTAACTGACACGGTAACACCGATTCAAAAGGAAAAAACATACACAATTATCTCAATAATTCCAATAATCTTGACTCTAGCGCCTCTTTAGATAGCAAACGATGTATAGTATGTAAACAATGTATTTTTGACATCACCTCATGTCCGTTATCGAGATTATTACAAAACATGTCTGGTGCCTACGTGAACACGTACTAGCGGTCAACTTATCAAGAGCAAAGCTCGCCGTGACGTAAGCATGCAAGATGCCGACACAATATTATACTGATGCTTGTTATTCAGGCAAATGTTAGAGGAGTGTAGCCATTATATCTATATTAGTATCAACCGTTCAAATTCGTGTAAAGCCATGCGTTATGTTAAGTTACAATATTTATTTAATTACCTGCGAAAATACGTTTAAGTCAATCGAGTAATCGGTTATAGTGACACTAATTTAACTATATCAATTGCCCGATTGTTCAGCAGTGTCTCAGGACGAAAGTCTGTGACCGATGTATGATGCCTGTGATGAGCTAAGCATCAGAAACGCGGTTTCTAACTATAGACCTTATGAGAAAGCTCAAGGTCGCTCAGAGGACGATAGAAAGAGCTATGCTTAGAGTCTACCTGCACCATGGAATAAGAAAGAAGGAGATCTGCAAGAAGCTCAAAGTCAACGACACAGTTCTCCGAATAGTCAAGCTGAAGTGGCAGGGGGCAGGGCAGATAGCTTGAAACACAGATATCTGTTGCGGCAGAAAATCTGGAACGGTGTCTGCGCATCAGACGACGCAACAAAGGTGGGCTTCTCGCAAGATAAACTGACTAACGATCTTTTTCGGAAATGGAGACGGTTGGGAACAGGCGGTTCAAGATTGGTGTGTAGAAAGCCGTGAAGGAGGTCTATGTTCAGCAGTGGACATGTTAGGCTATGACAATGACAATGAAAGCCAGATACCACGAAATATTAAACATATTATTGCCATAAGATCATCGTGCTCACATTAACTTACATTTATTATTTAAGATGTATTCAAAAGTAAACTTTTAGGGATTTTGCCATTTGCCTACACCTTTTCAACTTGGAAATACAATTTTGGAAATATAATTTCTCAACGAAATGTACCATTGTATCTATTTCTAGCTCTGTGCGTCGATATAAGTTGCCCGTAGTATAAGATTATGTCTTATTGCAAAAGATTTTAGTTTTCCATTTATTTTTATCAGTCCAAGCGAAATCACGAGGCTTTTATTGGCTGTAATTTAACTCGATCGTTTCAAAATTGACTTTATTGGAGTTCGATAGAAACTATTATTAGGTTCCATGTTTCATAAGCTTTGAACTAAAACTGAGGCGTTGGGAGATTCGAAGAAAATATGACTCATGAGACGTGAAGACTAGTGTCTCTTTTTAATGTTACTTATTTTGTAAGTGGATAGCGTATTTGACTGCTGATCGGAGATCCCGGGTTCGATTTCCGCATCAAGCAAAAGTGTTACTGGGTTTTCCCTAATTCTCAGTAGCAGCACGGAGTCTGGTGATGTGCCCGGTAACGGCAACTGGCTCGCCCCCTATTAAAGACATTAAAGACATATTTAATTCTGCATTTTGGTTGTTTACAACACTTATACATGTCAAAACCCTATTCTAGATGATGCCGGCTTTTCCTAGCTAAATGACTTCTTGAGAAGAAAGGCCGAAACAAACTCAGAGTATTGCGTGGGACCTGAAAATTCATGGCAAAATATGGGTGTAATATTACGCCTCTGCCTACACCTTCAGGGATACAGGCGTGAGTAAATTAAAAAATATTGTAACAGTCAATATTTTTTCATACTATTTTGTTATTATAGTAAACTAGTATCGCCCGCGGCTCTGCCCGTGTGGGACGTTTCTTGCCCCCTGGAATGAATTATGTATTTCCAAAAATCTTCTCTTAGTGCTTCGCTACACTCCTTAAAGAAGTCAGTCATAGGGTGCATAGGGTTCCCACCAAGAACTTAGGGTCCCAAGCCAACCTCACCTGCAAGTGGTGCACCTGCCGATCAACGGACGAGGCTCTGGCAAACAAAATATCCCGATAAGCGGCAATAGGCTCGCCACCTATTACGTGGGATCAAAACACTGGCGAAAAGTGGGCGTTTAATATGCCTCTGCCTACCCCTTCGGGGAAACAGGCGTGAGTCTATGTATGTATGTATGTATGTATGATGAATATGAGTTGGTACCAGTTTTTATTATTTGTTACGTTTTCATCTCAACTTATGATATGATAGCATTTTTTGTGGAAATTGGATTTTGTTCTAACAACACCTACGCTGACAGAAATCTTGTACTCCACTGGCTTTGCATACATTCAACCAACGGACACAAAATATGTACAACCAAACTCGAAATAATACACATTATGTCCCGTGTGGGGATCTAATCCACTGAATTGATAACCGACGAGGAAACTTTAAAAAATGCAATATTTTATACTAGTTACGCAATTTTTTTAAAGACAACTTCCGCACTAGGAATAAATCTTGTATCGCGGGGGACTTTACAAACATACAACCAACGGACACAATGAACACCCAGACTCGAAACAACAATTTATGGATCACACAAAGTGTTTTCTCGTGTGGGAATCGAACCCACAACACTCGGCGCAGTGTCAAGCGGCGAGGGGTCCGCCCACCGTGCAGTCAAATATAACTTGTATATATATTTAAAATATTTTATACAACTTCAAGTTTAAAACGTAAAACTAAGAGGCGCGGCGATCTCGAAGCCATTCCGTCCTTGCAGATAAAAATTGTAATCAATGTTTTGATTTTTGTCAAGTTTTCTATACTTATATTTAGAGAGAACGGTAGAGGCGTTTTATCATTGTTTTGTTTAGATTATTATACATATATATTATACATGTATAAATATTTATGTATAAGTATATATATATATATTTATGTATATGATTTTATATTTAACTTTGTTATTTTTGTAGATATGTATAATTTAGTTACAAGTATTATTTATTTTATATAATTATTTTTATATTCTTTTAGAACCTATCAATATGTATTTTGAACTATGTATATGTGTACTAGGTTTATGCTAAAAACTTCTTTCTTCACCTAATTCTAGAATACACCTACTTTTAATCTCTGCACCACTCTAAGGTAGACTGGGAGAGAATGCCTATGGCATTAAGTCCGCCTTTATACGTTCCGTGTATATAAAGTGATTAAATAAAAATAAATAAATAAATTATTAACGACCAGTATAAATGTTATAATAGTTTGTCTTACATCAATAAAAAATATGTATATTTGTTGTTAAAAATATCTTGTATCTCAACTACATAGAAACGAGTAGTGCTCAAAGTTTCACTTGACTTGCCTTTCATAATAGATCGGCGAAGTTACGTAACGTTTGCTAAGGTCGCCAATTAGATGGATTGGTCATGTGCATTATAGCGCTAGTCTGCTTCGGAGAGAACGTAAAGACATCGGTCCCGATTCTTATCACAATCCAAGAATTTGAAGTATTCAGGTGGTTTATGATAGTAGATGTGGCCACATACTCTTAACAAAAGGAAGAGAAGAAGTTTTAGTACTTTTAGTACCTATGTAGGTACTAAAAGTACTAAAATTGGTACCTAAGTGGTAACTCAGAGTATAATACTTAATAATTTGACAATGAAAACGTGAATAAAGAAGCCATGCTAGAAAAATTAATCATACAATACGTTTTAAAATCGATGCAATTTACTATCATCCTTAACACATTGGACAGTTTTTTAAGTAAACTGTCAAATTTTACTTACTGAAACTTACGGTGATTTCAAAATCATCCTTAACAAAACTTTTTTGCTTTAAAATATATGGTTAAATACCATTAATTAAAATGTAACACATCTGCTTCTTTGAAATACTATAGCTAAGTTATATAGCACAACAAAATTAAACATCGATGATAATACACAGTACGATTGCTGTCCATGTGTCCAAGATTAAAGATCAGTGCTAGTTCAAAGAGCGATGTCCGAATTCGGTCCGGGATGGGGACGTCTAGGTAAATACGTTAACGGGTTCGGATCGGATGAAGTGCAAAACGGCTCTAAAGGTAGCAGGTAAGGGCAAGTAAGCAAGTTGTTTACATAACTGTTCTTAATACTGATTAACGCAACTGATTAAACATAAAAATTTTAAAAAATATATATAGATCTCGTGATAACTGCTGGTGGGGCCATATCAGAAGCCCGGCAAATAGATAATTGAATTTTATTTTATAAAATAATATACCTAAACATTAGTATGAAAAATAAATCATTATGCAGATCAAAAACTTAACAACAATTGTGTTTAAACATGCCACCCTCGTCCTCTTGATCTTGAATGACAAATAACAGGTCACCAATGAGCACAAATACGAAGATTATATCTATTATTTAAAAATCCAGTGTAACAGTGTTGTTTGTTATCGAAATACTCCGAAACGGCTTGACCGATTTGATAATTTTTTTACATATATTTGTAGGCCATTTTTGGGCAATTCATTTTTGTTGGGCACAAATAATCGATAGCACCAAATATGGTAAAACATCGATTAACCAGTAACTATATTAGCACACTTATTAATAGATTTACTTATTCTACTCCAGAGCTTCTTATTCCTAGATATATGCTATATTGTATATACTAGCTGACCCGGCGAACTTCGTACCGCCATATATGTATTATACATATAAACCATTCCATCTATTAAAAAAACCGCATTAAAATCCGTTGCGTACATAGGGACAGAAGATAGAAGACAGACTTTGTTTTATACTATGTACCTAATGATGATGATAGCATAAATCTATATATATAGGTATACTTATTAATATTTTTTATTTTTTATATAATAATAGGCTCACCCCCTATTACGTGGAACCTAAAAATTCATGGCGAAATGTGGGTGTAATATTTACACCTCTGCCTAGCCCTTCGGGGATACAGGCGTGAGACTATATTTATATTTAAGGTCAACAAATAAGTTCCATGTATTGAAATTAGCATTTATTACAAGCAATTTTATTGACAGATGCTTCACACAAAATAAATTCTGGGGGCCAATTCTGCAATTTTTATATGACATTGATATCATATTTTGAATGGATTTAAAAGCGGTATTCTGATAACCTTACGTCATTATCGTATAATTTAAAATAAACAGTTCGTCGTTGACACATACGATCTCGTTACAATTTCATTCAAATATCATATAATTTAGAAGAATACGCTTTTTGTGACGTAAGTATGACACTGACATCATATCGCGACTATATTTATTTAGCGGAATTGGGCCCCTGGTGTTATTTTTGTAATAATTGAATAATAGTTTCTTTACATAGATATTAGTCTAAGTAAGACTACAATATTTAAACTTAGATTGATTTAGTCCATGTTTTATTATAAGCAAACGCATGTGATCTTATACTTCCTAATTAGATAGTCTTTAAGATACCGCACCATTTAATAAAACTAGGTATATATAAAAATAAATACTTCTGCATTTGTGTCTGGGAGCTACCCTTAAATCAAAACAATCTCAAAAATTTCATTATCAGTTTTGTACGCGTAGTCAAAATGTATAAATAAGCTAATTTTAGCCCTTTTAGCTTGAAAGCTTTCGCGTAAAACCGCAGACGAGCAGATGGAGGGACGGACATGGTGGAAGTATAGGGGTTACTTGAAGTTTACTACGGAATCCCAAAAGTATCAAACAATTATCACAACACTGTTATACAAACATCTAAAAGTCTACAAATTAAAATTAAATGGTCGACTTCAAATTGGTCTTTGAATCTTGACAGACCATAGTACTAGAGAAATATTCAAACCAAACAGAAATCACAGCACTGGCATACAACTCAATTTCAAAAATCGAAAAATAAAAAAGTTCCACCTACTTTGCTCCAAGGTACACTCGTTGCCAACTTCACTAGATTTTTTATACAAAAAAAGAACAATTACAAATATAAAGTGAGCCGTGAGGGTTGTTGCAACGAACAGCAGCTCAATAACATAATCAAGATAACACCGGACGCGGTCACGTCAAAAATAATAAAACAGGGATCGACAACATTTTTATGCTTTGTTACTTAATTATTCTCACGTATACAGAGGAGATGGAAAGACTGCGACTACGATACTATGGTTTTGTTAAGTTATGTCGTGTGGAATTTGATTTTGGAAATGTGGATAAAGTGGAAAAAAGATTGCCATGATCCAGTAAAAAAAAAATTTCCGACAGTGTCATTTAAGACATTGGACACTTGATCCGAAGGTATGAGGACTACTCGTAGGTTGAAGATTCCAGCTGTGAAGAGGAAACAAAAGAAATTACACATAGTTTCACCGCGCCAATTGCCTGATGCAAATAGATGACAGTTGACAAGAAATATGACACAGGTATTTTAATATATTTCAACTAAAAGATAAGAATAATAATATTGAAGATGGTGATGATGAAAATTTATGTTATATATAATATGCGTATTTTCACTGCAAGTGATAATCTTTAAAAAAATATATATGTTGTAGATCATTTAAACCACTATAATGTATCTATATAATGTCAAGATGTGTCCATTTTATATAAATCTGCAAATATAAAACTATGAAGAATCAAATAATAATACTCTACGTCTATAAAAAAAATGCAATGTAACACGTGTAACTGAATATGTGAATAAACATGTAAATATTCTTCGTATTTACTTTCCTTGAAAATAACCACAAAAAGGTAAAGGTGAGTTCTGAATTATAATTTCTAAAGAACCATTTCTTTCTTTATAAAAACAACTTGCTATCGACTACTACAAAAGCTCTTGTATCAAATGGAACTTTTTAGACAAGAACAAAGAACGGCAAGACAGCTACATATATTTAACAATACAAATAATGAAGAATATTGTACCGGTGCAGTACTAGTATGTATTAAATGTTTTCAATGTATTTACTCTGATAAGGCAGCGATTGCCTAGTGAAAAGACTATCTAGCAGATAATCTCGACTTCAAACTGACTTACTTTTCGAACTTATCTGCATGTTCAGTGCCATATTATCGCTTGCTCGCACTGCTAAAGTGAAGAAAAACATCGTGAGGAAACCTGCAAGTCTGAGAGTTATTTATAATGTTCTCAAAATACATATCAAGTCTGCCAAGCTGCACTTTTACAGCGTGGTGGAATATAGCCTTTTCATATTGAGGAAAGTCCCGTATCTAGCCATTTAGATACAGGGCTGACCACGATTCTATTAACTGTTATAATTATCAGGCCATTCTTCACGACTTTGACTACAGCTAAATTGAATTTTTGTTAATATTTTAAGTACAAAAAAGGTCAGGTAAACATCAAAAGGACACGGGGTATTTTTTGCCTTCATCCACTAAAGGATTATATATAATTCCATGCTGGAAATGTTACCTTAAATTCATTATAAGCTCAGTACCTGTTTACGTTGTAGACATGTTTAATAATGTTTTACAATGCCTTTATTCACTTCGACACTTTGGCAACATTGAACATGAAACAAAGCAAGAAAAACAAATCTATAGAAATAATTTTTGAAACGTTAAATACTTTATTTATATGCATTAGTCAAATATATGTATCTTGTTCAAATATTCCATAATTTAGATCTGACGTTTGAGGCTTAACGATATCTACACGTGTGTTTGTATGAAGAACAGAATTGTGTATACAGCCAACAGCTCGGGAAATACGATTGGATACCTACCCTACATGCAATGTAAATTTATGGCTTAATATATACTTCTTTCTACCCGTATTAATGTGACGTGTCTCCGCTGCACTGTAGTTTATTGTATTGTTTTCTTTAAGAAAAGAAGATATTTTATTTATTAGATCTAGAACGATCAGCTTCAGCAGGGATTTGAGAAGAGTGATATAGTGAGTGTTGTGCAATTGCTATTATTCGAAGTGCGTCAATCCAAATAATATAAGTTAGAATATTCGCAAGATCACAAATAGTGCAGCTAGAGTTATTTGTGTTAAAATTACTAAATAAGCAAAGGTCTCACTTAAAACAACGTAATCTAAGAACATAATGTTTTTTTACTTAGACGAAGATCATAGCCGCGCTGAAATGAATCGACCATGAAGAACCGATTGCCGTAGAGGCAGGAGGGTTCTGGAGTGGCAACCACGTACAGGACGACGCAACAAGGGTACGCCGCACATGTTTGACCGACGATCTGGTTATGATCGCTGGATCGTGTTGGAGGAGGGTGACTAGATTGGTATGTGTGGAGAACCTATATCCAGCGTGTCCAGTGGACGTCTCTAGGCGGAAATTATGAGAAGAAGATTTCTCAATCGGTGTCATTGTAACGGCTTTGTCATTACTTTAATTAAATGTGCACTAAGTAAAATTGCACTCAAATTTACACTCAACATATTCATAATTACGTTTGGTGAGATTATCAATGCCGCAAATAAATCATAGTAAATTTAACTAAGCACTTACTTAGTCTGACAAGCATTTCAAATTAAAAGGAGTTATGCCCATGAAATTACATAACTACGACCACAGAGTTCATATCGTAGATGTGATACTATTAAAAAGTTTGACAGTAGCGCCAAAAACAAAACGTTAATAAGCATCCACGCCGTAGATTTGTTTATTAAAATAAAATATTAATAATAACTCTATAAATCAATAATAGTCATGGTGCAATAAGAAAACTCTTATTTAGGGCTTTTTTGAGTTTGATCGATTAAACCCTTCTCTGAGTATTAAATTAAAGGTACAATAATTTATGAACGTCAAAATTGAAGTAAATTACGTTATGATTTTACATTTACATTAATTGCCACGTTCGCAATGCAATACGTAGAACAACGGAAAAGAACGCGCAATAGCACTGTAACAAGAACAAATTTATTTTTATAGGACAAGTGTAGAGCTATAACTAAAATTACGCAATAAATAAGCAAAGAGAGTTATAATTCAATTAGGTAAATTTCCAACGACGAATAAAATATCGCATAATTCAAAAGATTACCATCTAATTGCTCATACCATTCTCAACAGAATACCTACAAACAAACCCCAAACTATTCAACACCAAACAGTTGAGCACCCCTGTCACTGATACCCCCGGCTCGTCCCGTAACCCTCGCCTATCTTAGCTTAACGCCCATAAACACTACAGATAAACTATCTGCTATCTGTCGCGACGTGATTTTTATATTATTAATAAGCTAATATAACATGCTATTTACCTCATTCATTACCATTTTGCGGTTTTATGGCGTAGCGAGGTACGGGCAGGAAGGGGCATTTAGTCCCTCTAGCAACGTACACATACCAAACGGTATAATAATATGAAAAGTTCCGCTGCACCTAATTGTGTTATTTATGTTTTGTTTTTTATTCTTTCATAAAAGCATAGTTTGTACTTAGCATACATAATCTTGGTTTAATTTTGCCTGCCTAGGCGTTGTCTGTCCGGCAGCAAATAAAATTATCAGCCTTGTATATAACCTGTCCCGCTACTGAATATGGATCTTGTCATACTATGAGGTCGCGGCTATAGTCCTCGTGGATTGTAATATAGTATAATATTCTACCACATTCACACAACACCATCTAGTCCCAAACTAAGCAAAGCTTGTACTATGGGTACTAGATAATGGATAAACATACTTATATACTTTATTTTTGTAAATACATACATATTATACATAGAAACACCCAGACCAAGACAACCATCCAAGTTCATGCACACAAATGTTTGACTTGTGCGGGAATCGAACCCGCGACCTTCGGCTTAGCAGTCGCTTACACTCCCGCTGCGCCAACTGGTCGTCAAATTATACACGTGAGCCTTTCTCAGGAAGCACACTATATATTGGTGAAAACTGTACAAAACTCCGGTCGGTAGATTTTAGGTTTATCGCCATCATACGGACAGACAAAAGAGATTGACTTGACTTGATTGTATAATAATTAGTATCTCTGGAACTACTCGTCCGATTAGAATTATTATTTTTGTGTTGGATATGCCATTTATTGAGAATGGCTATGTAACACCACGGATTCGGAGCAGTAGCCATAAATAACGCGTGTGTAACCACCGGCTCAGTTAATAAATAGATAAACCTAATTGGAAAGTAGACGTTTAGGGAGTTGATGATATGGGAAGTGAACGTTTTGGGAATTGACATTTTGGGAGTTGACGTTTTGGGAGTTGGCGTAATGGGCAGTTTCCATTTGGGGCATTGTAAATTTATGGTCGTTTTGGGAAAATGGGAAACAGACATTTGGGGCATTACCATTTTGGGTCAGCAGACACATTGGGAAGTTGACGTTTAGAACCCCAAGGATCCCGACTCATACAAGGCTGTGTGCAAAACACCAAGCTGCTATATAATAATAATAATAAACGACTGCCCTCTGGGGCAGTCGTTATCTCACCATGTGACTAACGCAATCTCAGAAGGCAGAGTAACAGCTTTCAAACATCACCTTCATCCTGTGATATAAACAAAAAAAGGTATTACAAGATGAAAAGAAAGCTTACAAACCGCAGGGCAGCTTTGTGACGAGCTGAATGTGTGTGACGACACTGCGGTCCCGAATGCTTCAGAGAGTCGGTCAGGGCCTCGTCTCCGTCTTGCCTTTATTGGCTGGTTGGAGTAGATTTCCAAGAGCGCCCGCAGGACTCTCGACTCTGGCTTGCCTTAGTTGGCCGACCAGAGGGAAACCGCAAGAGCTATTAGCTCGGGTGTGGAAGTGTCATTGTCAAGGGCGTAATTAGGGAGAAACCCGCTCCGGGTCACGAGACCCGCGATGGCGAAACCGGTGCCGCACCGCTCGACACTCCTAGCCGCTCACACCGGTGTTGCCCTCTTGTTGCCTTTATGGTAGAGTTTGTTTGCCTTAGCGGCTATTTAGAGAGGGCCCATCTAGTGAGTTGGCGAGTCAACGTCTGCACCTTTTCGACGTAATATAAGAGTACTTAGGGCAGGCGCCGGCATTCATCTATAGTTTTCATCTAAACTAATCTATATAACACCCATCCCAATAGCACAGAGTATGTAATTAGTTTCCATAAAAGTAGCAATAGTCCCTCACCTGCTGCGGCAAACCCGTGACTGTACTTAATAGTGCCGTTATGGAGGCTCCTCAGTAGGTGTACCTTTACATTCTAGATTAAAACTCTCAAAGGGCCTCTGCGCGTTGGAGCTATGTCTCCGAGTACGCCTGCCAAAGGGCCGGGTATTGTTCTAACAAATTAGAATAATACCCGTGAAAGAGAAACAAATAATAATAATAGAATAATATATAATAATATTCTACCACATTCACACAACACCATCTAGTCCCAAACTATGCAGAGCTTGTACGATGGGTACTAGATAATGGATAAACATACATATATACTTTTTTGTAAATACGTACATATTATACGTAGAAACACCCAGACCAAGACAATCATCCATGTTCATGCACACAAATGTTTGCATGAACATATATCGCGAAGATGGCACACACAGGGTAAAAGGTGTGTCAGTCTTAAGATGATCTCAGGTAATCAGAACGCCATATCACAAGTATAATATTGTAAGTTCACCTATAGCGGTTAACTATGGCCTTTACCACTATTTTTGTTTACTTTACCTCTTGAACTTTTGCATGATGAACACATACTAGAAGACCTAGAAGTCTCTGGATATTTTATACAAAAAACAGCAGGTCATACAGATAAATAATGTTTCATCTCCACCAGATTTTTCTAAAATGTAATTAGCAGTAAAATAAAATCGTTTGATAATGTTTAAACAAAAATAAGCGGAATGTCATGATTCTTATCTACCTATTATCCAGTGTTTCATAATCAAAAGTAAATAAAGAATAGTGGGCCTAATATAGATTCTTCCGGAATACCATCAAGAGTTTGAACAGATGTTATAGACCCCTCCGGAATCGTTAGCACTTATCTGGGGTAGCTCTTCCAATAACATTATTATCTACTAAACAAAAACTTTTTATCATTACAACCGATAAGAAGATTCGTTTTAAAGATTTCTAGCTATACTCTGATAGTATGCGATATAGTGTTTGTTGTAGTTATTTGTGATAATGTTTTGTTTATGGCTAAAATGTCAATTGATAGTCTAAACTACCAAAATACATGTACAATATTATTATGTGCATTATTTGCGAAAAAATATTTTTTTTATACAGCGCGTACGTAATAGGATTACGTACTTGCTGCATAAAAAAAAATTATATCATGGTTTAATACAACACAGTAAAAAGTTTAAGCAGTAAAAAAAAACAACAACTTTCTAATACCAACATTTTACGAAGGCCTTGTTACTTTATTAAAAGGTTTATGTTCAAACTTACAAAAAGCTTCATAAAGTATAGTTTTTACCGTCAAGAGATTTAGTCACGACATTTATAGGTGTATGACTAAATTACACAGTTAATCCTATTTTAAAATGTGTTTCAACTTTTTATATTAACTACACACATAATCATTTTAGATTGGTGTTGCCATGTGATCCTTGCTTCTTGGACCGGCCTGCAAGGTGAAGGAAGATATCCACATTCTAATCAGATTTGTCAGGATCTTAAATTATAAATGATTATATTTGCCAGAATTTGGTGATATTCTCATCACAAAAGAAGAGAGTATTCGCTCGAATCGGTTATAAGTAAATGTTTTGAGAAAGTTTTATAAAAAGATGCAGTGTAGCTTTGTTTGATAAAATTACAAAACTTGACTCAAAAAAACGACTTCGAAAGCTCCTTAAAATATTATCATCATCCTCCTACCGTTATCCCAGTCTCAACTTGGGGTCCGCTTTCTAGTCTTACAAGATTTGGCGGAATATTAGCTTTTCCACGGAGCGACTGCCTGTCTGACCTCCGCAACCCGAAGGGTTAGCGATATTCCATGGTTTAGACTAGTGTCAGTTTATTTTAGAGGTACTGACGCCCTATAACGTCAAAGAACTTCATGACAGCAGGGACCGACGGCTTAACGTGCTCTGCGAGGCACGAGACAAGCGATAATTAACAAAGCTCCTTAAAGTATATTTAAAAAAACACTCTTTATTAAAGATAACTCAAACACTACCCGTTATATTTTATCAAATTTATATAGGGCCACATGAGAAGCACCAATTACAAAAAGATGGTTAAAGTTCTCTCCAAGCATTTTCCTGTAAAATTTTTGCACATTCTCATAATTTACTCTGCCCCATTTTTCTCGGGGATGTGCACTTAAGTGTTTTATGACGTAGAAGTAGGTATGTGCCCCGATCAGATTACAGACTAGGATAGGCGAAGCCGCTTATACTTGAGCTTTTTACAATATTTTGCTTTAGGGTAATGTTTTAGAGCACGATTATTTGCACGATATTTGATATGAATACTAAATTGACCGTGAGCAAAATTGTCTAAGATCTGGGATTGCTAAAGAGAAATGGCAGCGTCATGGCCAAAAAGCAGATACTGGGCCTCAAAACGAAAGTCCTTGGTTACAATTGGGACTAAACAAAGATGATAAACATCATAATCTTTACATTTGCTATAAATTATTTTCTACAGAACGTCCAACATAATTATGACAACTGGGACCGTCAATTGAGCGTGCTCTCCGAGGCATAAAGCAAACGATAACTAACAATTTATACACCAAATTGAGAGCGCTATAAGTTTTGGTTCGTCTGCGTCCTGCGAGGCAGTCCTAAAGAACTAAGAATAAAAAACATAATGGGTTTCTACAATGAAAGCTATCGCTGATTTTTACAATTCAACCCTTAAGCACCCTTTTATTTGTTTTACCTAGTACCGGGCAACGCAACCGTGGACAGACGATCTGGTTAATATCGCGGGAAGTAAATAAATAAAAATAACAATTGGTGGTTGGATGCGGGCGGCCCAAGACGGGTCTGTATGGAGATCCTTGAGGGAGGCCTATGTCCTGTAATAGACGTCTCAAGGCTGAGATGATGAGGAATCAAAACTATCTACTAATCAATTTATGAACCTGATTTGAGCCTGAAGCAAAAAAAAAGCCAGCTCTTGCATATGCAAACGTGAACCTAGACATTTATGATAACATAATAAATCACTTATTTGATGTATTCAACAACTCCATTGCATGTAGAAGTGATATGTGAGTGAAAATTATCATTATCGGTGCAGCCGTCCACTGATCAATGCTAATAAAATTTTAATTGGCTTAGATCACAACTTTACATTCATAAACAGGAACGGATAACGGATACGATAAACATTATGTTAGTTATTATTAATATAAATTGTTAATGGGTCATTATAAAATATAATTATGTCGAATATACTGAACACAAATAAATGTAAGACAAAACCAAGAGCGGGCGTTGGTAGCTACGACAGAGTTTAATACTTTTGTATATTATTTCATATCTTGTACCAAAAAACCCTACCCATGCGTGGCACAAGTAGAGGTATTGTCGCCTAACACAAACATTAAATTGTATGAATATAAAACGTATTATAAAAGCTAATTGATAATGCAAGATCGCAGGGTTTCCCCAGACGATTCTTATTTGTATATTTAAAGTAACGAAATTTTTAGAATAACTCTGATTTTTTGTGCTGAAGTCTCTATGTAATTGTGCATCCTCACTAGCTTTGCTAGACGATCTGTTTGCAGCTTTCTGCTTGCTTTCTATAAACTGATTGCCCAAAGAAGTTAGTGACTCATACTCACACATACAGACTTACGGGCGGTTTCAATATACAAGCTATTTGGCATTTGGCAGTTTGGCTACTAGAGATACATATTTGTTATAAGGTCCATACAAGATATGTCAAATATGGATAAATTGAATAAAAAATCCGGCCGTTAAGTAATTATACATTTATCCATTAAGATTGGTTTCAGATTAGCCTTTTATACGCGCATATAAGCTCGTTTCGCATACGCGCAACTCGTACTAGCGTTGACAAGCTTCTTAACTCGTATAAGCGCCCCAGCTGTCAGAATCCATGTTGACACTGACAATATGTCACTACCGTTTCGAGCGAACACGCCGAAATATGACCGTTTATGCGAGTCCAGTTTTTTGAAGCGCATAATGTAGCAAGCATGTAAGCGCATATGCTGAAACGACCGTATACGCGCAGAAAAATACGCTAATCTGAAACTGCCCAAAGAAAATTCGACGGAAATCTTGGACTGTATAAGTAATATGAGATGAACGGGTCCATATTGGCTCACCTAAAGTTCTTAACCCGAAATTGTTCTTCCTAATGATTTGTAATCCGAATGATCACTCTTCCTAAAATTTTCCATCCTAAAGTTTTCATTCATTATATTTGTAGTGCAACCGGCGATGTTCATAACACTCATGTTTCCGAAAAACATTAATTAATAATATCATTAATGTAAATATATTTACACTCCTACTGTTTTTCATCATAACGTTTTATACCTAAACATAATTACCATAATATTTTCACTCATATTCAGAAAGAAACATTTACCACGTGTAATTATAAGTATATTATGTCAATTTCGAGGTAGCGCTTGCCGGCCGCTGCCGCGGTACCGCTCGCTTCGCTCGCTCGGCTCGTGCGTTGTGGTCACAGTTTTAACCTAACCTAAACCAATAATTATGAATAGGACCAATTCGTTTCTGGAACTTGACCATTGTACTATTGTGTATTTGTACCATAGTACTATTATTCTTATATGTTATACATGTTATGTGAAAATAAAGTAACGCAAAATTCACGAATATAATAGTGATTATTATGAATAAAAATAAATTTAAAGAAAAAAGATATGACTTTGAATAATAGTGTACAAGATGGTTATGTTGAGAAAATATTGGAAAACAAATAAAAGTATAAGAGATGTTTATTGCTACTGACATTATGAAGTTGAATACTTCGGCATTATGAACATTAGAGACAGAGTAGAGGAATTGTGATTGTTAGGATGAAAAAATTTAGAAAGAAGATTTTCGGATTTCCAATTATCGGAGTCGAAAATTTTTGTGAACTTTGGCACACCCGACATGAACATATACCAATATATTTATAAAAAATACATATGAGCTTATTTGACAGTATCACATCACGATTTTACATCATGTTCATGCTACGTTTGTTTTCATGGATATGTTTAGAAGACCTCGTCGAAAGCATTGCATCGTGAGAGACTTTTACAAAATATAAAAGACACAGACTTGAAACCACAATGTAGGGATCAAATGAAATTTACTTAAATTTCTTATGAAAATTCAAATACAATGTAAGAAATTGTTAATGAATAAATCATTTAATTGAATTTCAAAACCGCCGGCAAACCGTTCCTCAAGTGTGCACAGGCCTCAACTTAGTATTGCTTATGCTGACGAAGCAGTGAGCCAAAGTCCACCAGGCAGACTTCATGCGTGTAAAGTACCTAAGAATGTTTGTAAATATATCTAAGAACTTGATAAACAACGCACACTCACATGTATCACATATTTCCGGACAGTTGCCGCTTTACTGCAGACTACTGTCAATTTATAATTACAAATACAATTCAAATATTTTCTAAAGGTGATCAGGGGGCTAATCGTGCTATTTTCAAACGTTCAAACGTTGACAACGTTACGTATTTGGTGAACGTTTGGTTTTAGTTTGGCTGATGTCAAACATGGTATCGTGCTAATTGTATTGAGCGTTCGAACCAGAGAGGTTGGACTAGGTTTAGACTAGAGAGAACATGCCCTATAAATTTCCTTATACCGAACGTGCAACATGTAATGTCAGTTGGTCTTATAGTATTTTCGCTGTATAATGATATGCATGATAGTTCATGACTGACAATTATAGTGATGTAACCTAAGGAAATTTAATCGATTATTTATAAATATCGAATTAATTGGCAAACGACATGGAATCGTATGTAGTTACCGATTTTACATCTTCGAAATAAAATTCGTTTTAAATGTGTTTTGGCAAATATATTCACAAATAAAACGCAGTAATTTTCAAATATTTTTTTTTATTATTTGTCACTGTCACTCGAACTAAAACCTCATATCTGAATCTTCTCCAACAGAGATAATTATTTGCTGATCTTAAATTCGGTCGAGGTGGACATATTTATCCCAGTCTGTAAATATTGTCGGATTGGGTTTCGAAACGAGTCGCCCGAACTTGAGGGTATTGATGGTGTAGGGTGCTTAAGGGAGTTAGTCTTAATCCCCTTAAAGCAATTTTGGCTGCCGGAGTTGCGTCTAAATATTTTTAAACAATTTCCAACAATTCTTCATTCAAATATGCAAAACGGAACGTAATTTTAGGTTTTATGTGAAAGTAACTAAATAGGTGTGTTCGGTTCTCTTTTGATCTTTAACCACAGTCAACCTCACTTTATTAAACAAGTGGAATCAATAAAAGCGATATTTAGGTTTTATGTGAAAAAATGTGATACGAAACGCAACCGCCATCTTGTGTGAATGATAGTGACAGGTAACGTAAAATTTGTGCGTCATTGCCCTCATTGCTTTCGAGTACTCAGGGTTCTGTTATAAGTAACTAAATAGGTTATAATAGGTTCTCTTTTGACCCTTAATCTGATAATAGGAGCTCCGTCAACATTAGTTTATTAAACTAGTGTGAATAATGTGGAAGTTAGCAGTGCCATAAACACCGATGTATGGAGTTTTTTTTTCAGAGGAAACCAAGTATTTCCGGCAAGTGAAAATGGTGAGGGGGGTTGCGAGACCTAGCCCTCTCCCCTCCCAATCACTCACAACGCCTAAAAACGGCGACGTATTTCAAAACCTTTACCATATTGTCGATTGTGTTATTTCTACGACTGATTAATTTTATCAATAGGGATATCGTATTGCCATCACATCGGAACTATCTATGTCAGTTATTGAAGCTTTGCGCTCACGTTTCTTCGGAGTGGACAGCTTCTTGTCTTCAAAACTAGTTTCTCCAAATTTTTCATTGGATATTCGAGAAACTGAAGCCTTGCCGATGTCCAGAGCAGAGCTGCCGCAACTCTGTAATCAACACTGTCGATCGGTATTACCGGGCCCCCGTTTGCACGCTCTCGTTCAAAGAAGGTCCTCAAACGAAGCACTAACGTGAGTTAGTGCTTCGTTTGAGGACCTTCTTTGAGAGTTTAAAACTATCTTTTTTGTTATTTTTGGCATTATACCTACCAAATAAAACACAACAAAAAAATAACACGCCAAACAGGCAGAATCACAAACCGCATACAAGGCGCTCGTACTGACGTATTCGATTACAATATGGCCGCTCCTATTCATCGATTTCATGCCGATTCAATGGTGTCAATCTCTACTGACAGAGGGTTCGTTTCATGCATCTGACATTTTGAGGATTATATTTTATTCTATTTAAATAATTTATTTACAGTTAATAATAATTATAAAAATAGAGAGAGACATACTAGTATCAATTTACTTTGTAATTTTAATAGATATATTTTTTTAATACTTGTTTTCTTTTGTCAATTTATTTTCATAAGTTGAAAGTAATATGCGTGATACGTAAAATGAGAACCTTCATGCATATCATCATACAGCGAAAATACTATAGTTGGTTAATCATAACGCCAAATTACGCGTCTCATTTAAAGAGGCATAGACTCTTTACATACTCATATCTTTGACTACATTCTCTAAATGGACGTGCTGTGATCTGTCATCAGTGTAAAATTTGTTGGACGTTTGCGTTTTTTTTACATTTTTAATAACTTTTTTGCATTTAAATAGCTTAAAATAATTACATAGTGTACTCATTAATTAATACACATCGTGTATGTGATATCGGGATATGGATTCCGCTATTCTCGGAACGGAAATAACAGGAGAAACTTTATCTTCTAGCAGTGAGTCGGCATTTTCCAACAAATTTCTTTACTTTTCTCGTATTAATGCTATAATGAGTGTTAAGTTTACACAATATCATTGTATTGCAAATCAAAGGAACAGCTTGCATACGTATGTGTTATGAATTTATCTCACAAATTGATATTTTGTACATTTATTGATTTAATGGCCTTTGTGATGGGATTTGACAGTGACTCATTTCACTGTATATATATCGATGTTTTTTGAATGAGGGATAAATACGGAAACTAACTATCGAACATGAATGTAAAACTGTAGCTGGAAGCGACAGCCGGTAGCCGCGGTTGCTAAGTTGACAATAAACCAAGACGTCCAGCCGTCTAATTTTCTATCGCGCGTTTAATAGCAAGCGCAGTATAATGTACAATGTACATAATTTACTTAGATACCTACCTTAAAAGTAGCGTCTATTAACCTAAAGCCAAGTGTTCCAGTGTACGCACGTGTGTGTAGGCTTACATTTTTGCATCTATAAAATAGTAGATGGATTAGGGATGTGAGTAGCATTTTTAACCGACTTCAAAAAAAGGAGGAGGTTTACAATTCGTCGGAATCTTTTTTTTATGTATGTTCCCCGATTTCTCTAAGACGCCTGGACCGTTTTCGAAAATTCTTGTTTTGATTGAAAGAGTATACCTCCTAGTTGGTCCCATGATCATCAGGTCAGGATCTGTTCATGGAATCCTGAGAAATCGAAGGAACTCTTCAAATTTTATAAGCACACCTGAAGCGATTTGACCGTAACAACCCAATGCCGTCGAGTTTGGGCTCCGTTGAGTCGTCTTTTACATGGACACTGATGTTAGATGATTTCCATGGTCTGATGATAGAGTTGGAAGGTAACCATAAGATCTTTGTAGTACAAAGACGCAATCCCATTGAGCTTGGGCTCGTTTGATTCGTCTTTACATGGACTTTAGTGCTGAATGTTCACCAAACTGTGATGATGGAGCAGGAAGGTAGCCATGGGATATTTGTAATACAATTACGCAATCCCATCGAGTTTGGGCTTGTTTGAGTCGTCTTTACATAGACTTTGATGCTGGATGATTTCCATGGTCTAATGATAGAGCTGGAAGGTAACCCAATATCATCGAGTTAAGGGCCGTTTGGTTGGTCTTTACATGGACTTTGGTACTGGATGTTTTCCAGGGTCTGACGATGGAGCAGGAAGGTTTCCATGGCATCTTTGTATTACAAAGACGCAATCCCATTGAGTTTGGGCTCGTTGGATTCGTCTTTACATGGACTTTAGTGCTAAATGTTTACCAAACTCTGATGATAGAGCAGGAAGGTGGCCATGGGATCTTTGTAATACAATAATGCAATATCATGTGTTTAGGCTCGTTTGTTTTGTCTTTGGTATTGGATGATTGCCGAGATCTGATGATGGAACTGAAACGAACGTGTTTAGGCTATTTAGTGGAAAACAAAAAATACTTGAAATTGCCAGAAAGGTACATGTCTACATTTCAGAATTGAGGCACGTAAAGAAGGCCTCCCCATCATGTACCACCTACACTACCCTATGTACCACCTATTACAATTTTTTATTAGTTTTTATTACAAGCCCTTACGCAAAAAGTTACTAAATTACAAACTACCTATTCTATCAACAACGAAAGTTATATAAAAATGTGTAGAGGTTTTATAGTCAGATCAGAAATTTCTTGCTTGGCACCGACTCCAAAAATGTTTGCTCCAAAACCAATTATTTTTTGTTTTTTAGTTCCTTAGTGTTTTTTGAAGTTGGTTTCTTTTTATTTAAAAATAATTTTTATTTATTATTAAGAAGGTGTTTTTTATTACAGGTTGCCTATTAATGACGTCACAAGAAAACTTTGGATAAATGCCGTTGGACGTCCTAGTTTGATTTAGCAGAAGTACCATCGTATTTGTTCACGTCATTTTGAGAGAGACTATTTTTTAAAGACAGAAAGCACCTGGTGTCGTTTAAAACCGAAAGCTGTGCCTACATTACATTTATGCCCGGACATTGCACACCCGGTAGAATTATTTATCCACAGCTAAACAAAAAGTGTGTAATTTTAGTTTGAACATATTAATAAAATATAATAATTACAACGATTTTAATTAATCTACCTAGTTCTATATTATTTATCATATGAGTGCTATCCTGACTGATCAAAGACGTCTTGCCTTGTAGTCCGCTACATAATATTCTACCATAAAATATAATATTCTTCCACATTCACACAACATCATCTGGTCCCAAACTAAGCATATCTTGTACTACGGGTACTAGACAATCGATAAACATGGATATATACTTTTCTGTAAATATATTACATATTATACATAGTACCATCCAGACCAACACAAACATCCATATTCATGCACACAAATGTTTGACTTGAGCGGGAATCAAACCCGCAAGCTTCGGCGTGGCAGTCGGATTACCTACAACTCTAAAAAAATCGAGCAGTGTCCAACGTTAGCGATAGCAAGCAACGTGATATGATGCGACGCAAATAAATTGCCAAAGCCTGCCGTGCCGCATTAGCCAATCTGGTATAATTCGTACAATACATAATCGAAGTGACAGTTTCTTAGCATCTTATCGCAACGCATCGCTCATTAGTAGAATACTTTTTGTCAATAGATTTTATGCCTAAAACGAACAATTAAACACGTGATTTTTTTAGTACTGTCTGTCTGGCAAGTCTTTGCAAATCACAGACAGGCGTCGACAGCAAAAACTACAAATTCAATATTTTAGTTGTTTACTTCTACGGCTTAAATATATCGACACATACTAAAGTTAGACATTTGACCAAAAATATTTATCGATAAATCATCACTGTTACGAACAACACTCGGTTTCCTAGCTCTATGTTTTGTCTACTGTCTGGCTACCACACAGAGAGTTTGGACGTTTAGACTAGAGAGAACATGCTCGCCATATTTCCTTATACCGAACGTGCAACACGTAATGTCAGTTGGTCTTAGTTGGTTAATCATAACGTCAAATTACGCGTCTCATTTAACTTACAGACTCATATCTTTGACTGCATGCTCTAAATAGCCGTGCTGTGAATCCCATCATTAAGGAGTGATGGGATTTGACAGTGAAAGGAGATATCGATGTTTTTTGAATGAGGGATAAATACGGAAACAAACTATCGGACATGAATGTAAAACTGAATCGTACCCGCAAGCTTCGGCGTGGCAGTCGGTTGCACTCACGCCAACTGGGTTGTCTAAGTAGTTCACTGTTGTACTAATATTTACATAAAGGCGAATCATTTGTGCTGGTGGATCACAAATCGGATTACCTACAGCTCTAAAAAAATCGAGCAGTGTCCAACGTAAGTGATAGCAAGCAACGTGATATGATGCGACGCACACAAATTGCCAAAGCCTGCCGCATTAGCCAATCTGGTATAATTCGTACAATACATAATCTAAGTGACAGTTTCTTAGCATCTCATCGCAACGCATCGCTCATTAGTTTATGAATACTTTTTGTCAATAAATTTTATGGCTAAAATGAACAATTAAACACGTGAATTTTTTTAGTATTGTCTGTCTGGCAAGTCTTTGCAAAGTACTGTCCGGCGTCGACAGCAAAAACTACAATTTCAATATTTTAGTTGTTGTTTACTTCTACGGCTTAAATATACCGACACATACTAAAGTTAGACATTAACCAAAAATATTTATCGATAAATCATCACTGTTACGAACAACACTCGGTTTCCTAACTCTATGTTTTGTCTACTGTTTGCCTACCACGACGCTGCTATAAAAGCGTGCTGCTAAATCTATCGACAGCTCTTTCTATCATACTGCATGTGCCATTAGAAAGAAGATATCAAACATAGCAACCGCTGTTGTTATTTAGTGTTACTTCTATGACTTAAGGTTATATTTCTTTGCTAACACAAGACTGCTATAAGATCGTGCTGCTAAACCTATCGATAGAAAGAAGAAAGAAAGAAAACATATTTATTCTGCTTCACAAAAAAAAATACAAAATAAACAAAACTTAAAAATAAATAGAGGATATTTTAAGGAATACAGAAATGGATCCTAACTCAGCATTGAGCCATCTTGCTGGTTAGCGAGATGGCACTGATATTCTGTTAGGTCCAGAAGGTATATAAAATAGATACATATAAATAAAATAAAATACAATAACAATTTTCTTAAAAATATTTTTGTGTCCACGGTCGGGTAACATTATATATTTTAAATATAAACAACAAATATGTTACTTCTTCTATTGACAAGAAATAAAATAAAATAAAAAGAAATAAAAAATTACAACCAATTTAAAATTTTACTACCAAATCTACCATTATACTCACACATGACAACACTTAATCATTAATACAGTAAGACATCGATAGCAAAAATATTATGGAAGATAATAATATTTTTACTTGGAGTAAATTATAATAATTTTTAACACACAAACCTAAAATAACAATGTTAACACTAAAAAAATACACACATCAAAAACCGTAAACATGCTACCGGCTGTCATTACAGCACTATTTATTGTCTGTGCCCAGGCGGGCGTACAGCCGACAGCGCGCGTGGTTTGAAACTTTGGAATAGACGCTAAGGAAAGGACGCCATACTGAAAACTTATAAATTTATAATAATTGAGCTTCTTAAATTTTAAATATTATTATTGTGATTTGTGTTGTACCACGTCAATATGCATAAATTATGTGCGGTAAATGCCTTTAATGTTTCATGTGAGTGAATAGTTGATTAGTTGTGTGCAAAGTGAAGGAAATTCCGAATACAACAAATTATGTACGAGCACAGCCACCAAAACAAACAATCATGGAATTTGAACGGCTATTGATTAGATCATTGCACAATTATTAATGGTCACACGGGATGGTAAGAGGTGAAAATTGTCTTTATACTGTCTTTACACTTATTCTAACTTCAAGGTTTTACTTGTTCATTTAATAGGAAATGTTTATATTTCTTACTAAAAGTATATACTGATTTTAGGTCTCTCAGAGGAGGCGGCAAGTCATTCCAGACCTTGCTAGCTAAAAACCTGAAAGAGGCACGAAAAAAAACGCTGCGGTGTTTTGGCGTAACCAGTAAGTAAGCAGATGCTCTTGTTTTATGCTTATTGAGGTCACTGGACCAAGTAAGTTTATTATACAAATACGCAGGCCTTCCTGTGGATATCACGCCAAAGAGGAGTGAGGCTAGGTGTAGCTTCCGACGTGATGACATTCTCAGTATCTGACTGTTGTTGAGGTATGGAGTAATATGTGAATGTGGTGGAACATTAAAACAAAACCGCGCACAGGCATTTTGTACCCGTTGAATGAGTCTTTCTGTTTTATTAAGTAGACAGGTCCCAAAAGCTGTATCTGCATAGTTTTGCTTAGAAAGAATTAATGTTTCACATAATAAAATGCGCATTTCCTCAGATATATAAGGTCGAATTCTATACAATAGCTTCAACCTATAGAAACAATTTTGCACTGCTTCAGGAATATGCTTCTCGAAGTGCAGTAATTGGTCAAAGACTACCCCTAAATTGCGTGCCTCCACTACTTGTTCTATCTGAGTACCATTGATACTGACCTCCAGCCTAACATCCCGTGCCCTCCGCACCATATCACTGGTTCCAATGAACAAGAATTTAGACTTACTCGGGTTAAGTTCTAAGGAGTTATTCTTTGCCCAATTGGATATTCTTTCTAAATCTGCATTTATTTCTTTTACAGACTCAGCACAGTCTCCCAGATGACAGGAGGTGTACAGCTGGATGTCATCAGCATATAAATGAAATTTTGAGTGGAATATGGTTCTGGTTATGTCTGATGTATATATAATGAACAAAAGTGGACCCAGAATGGATCCCTGAGGCACCCCACGAACCACAGGACTTAGAGAAGAAGATACCTTAGATCCATCATTCCCACTCACCTGTACAAACTGGTTTCGCCCACTCAGGTAACTTTCAAACCATCGGACAGAATTATGGTCACACCCATAAAATGTAAGCTTGGACAGAAGGAGCGGAACACTAATGGAGTCAAATGCGCGCGAGCAGTCCAATAGGGCAAGCAAAGTCCCCTTTCCCTGATCCCTATCCTCCAAGATATTGTCCACCACATCAATCAGGGCAGTGGTTGTGCTATGGCCCATCCGGAAGCCATATTGCCTTTCAGGCAATACACCAAAGTCTTCCACATATTTTCTTAATTGAATGCAGACCACTTTCTCTAAGATCTTAGATATACAAGGTTGAAGACTAATTGGTCGTAGATCCTTGATACTGCTGGGATTTGCTTTTTTCGGGATAGGCCTCACTATTGCCGTTTTCCACAAGTCAGGGAATGAATATGAGGTCAATGACTTGTTAATAATTCCAGTAATAGCTGTGAGAGTGTGTGGAAGTGTCATCACCAGCATCTCAAGTGATATGTTGTCAATACCTAATGCATTAGACTTGAGTCCCTGAATTATCCTAAGAACCGTAACTTCATTTGTGGGTTGGAGTTGGAAGCAGCCTGTACAAATCTATTGAATTCAAAATAAGTCAAATCTGATATTGTGACCTCACTGTTACCAGGTACATCCAGAAAGTGCTTGTTAATAATTTCAGGGTCATTACAAAAATATGCTAATTGCCCACTGTTATTTTTATTATAATTTATGACCTATTTAATATTACTCCACATTTTTTTAGGATCCCTCATGTACATATTAATGTTTGATTTGAAATAAGCACTCTTTTCATTAATAATAGCGGCTTTGACAATACTCTTTAGGTCTTTATAAGAGTTAAAATGTGATTCTTTCCTGCTAGTCTTATACCGCAAGTGAGCCCTATCCCGCAACTTGACCATGTCTTTCACTGTGTCAGTAAACCAAGGATACCCTCTCTCCTTAATGAGGACCCTCCTAAGAGGGGCATGTAGATCATATAAACCTAAGATGTACTGGTTAAAGGTGTCCACCATTGTGTTTATATCCTCTAGTTCAAGTATGTGGTTCCAGTCAATTTTTCTTAAATCATTATTAAATATGTCGATTAAGATATTCTTCATTGGCCGAAAGGTGATCCAGTGAGGAATAGGTTTCTCTGTTTTAATTTTTAATTTGACTGAGATCATTGCATGCTGGCCAAGCTCAGGCTTATGCATTACTGATGTTTCACACACCTGGGCATCAGTACAAACCAGGTCAATAAGTGACTGACTGTGGTCAGTGTAGTGTGTGGGTTCTGCTATTACATTCCTTAAACTAGTGCACTGTAGAAAGGCAAAGAGAGACTTTGTTTTCCTGTCATTTAAGTCCAGGAGGTTAATATTAAAATTTCCAAGGAGAAGGACCTTGTCTGCACAGGCAAGTGAGGAGAGAGTGTCAGTGATTGCATCCAGAAAGATGTCCACATCCAGCCAGGGAGGCCTGTAGGCTGTTCCAATAATAACAGACTGTGAATTCATCTGTAGTTTAATCCACATTTGCTCTACCATAGGGGAAGGAGGATGCGGGACAGTTCGTACCCGAAGGTCCCTACGCACATAAAAACCAACCCCGCCTCCCCTGCCACAGCGAACATTTTTGGGGCGCGGCATTTGTCGCAAACGATACTGAGGTATATGAGGCGCTCTACCTTCTTCCCCTTCCCTAAGCCAGGTCTCATTTATCGCCATGATGTCTGGCGAGACATTCTCCATAGCCAGTACAAATTCATCCTGCCTTGACCCCAGTGACCCTGCATTAAATAGTCCAACACATTAACTTCTATGATTTTTCAGTTTTAATTTTGAATTTATTCGTATTAGTTACATGTATATAAATAGTTATAAGAAATAAGAGGTGACTTGTGTAAATATAGCAGCTTGTGTAGTGTACAATAAGATTAGACAGGCATTTCCAAGTGTGAATATGATTATATAAGCGATATAAGTCATGAAATACAACAATTGTGTAAACTTCTAATTTATAAGTTAGAGCAATAGTTTGTAGAAGGTACCATCGAAGTGTCTGTGAGAAAAATTTGTTATAATTTTTTAATAATTTAAACACATAATAACATATAAGAAAACAATCATACGATGTAAACATTAATTCAGAATTTAAAATGTTATACATATGAGTGATCCTGTACAGCACATTGTACCTATGTGTGAGCTTGGGGACACAGTGCATGACTATAGCCAGATGGGCATTAAATGTTACTGTCTCTAAGAGCATCACATCCAAAAACACGCTCTAGGTCCTCTTCAGAGCGAATATTGTGTGTGGGCTTACCGTCGGCCTGCTTGGTTAGAATTTTGCCGCGCTTTGACCATGTGTATCTCCACCCTAGCTTCTCGGCGGTCTGGCGAGCGCGGTAGAGCAGCTGCCTGTTGGTGCGAGTGAGGCGCTCGTTGAGGTAGAAGCGCCGCGGGGGCGCGGCCAGCCCGAGGTCGGCGGACGTGGCGCCGCGCCGCACCCGCGCGCTCCGCAGCAGTTCGTCCTTTAGCTCCCGGCGCGCCAGGCGCACCACGATCCGGCGCCCCCGGCCGCCGCGTAGTTCGCGCCCTGCGTCCACGCTTTTTGACTCGCCTTTAGCTGCCACGGCGTTAGGTTTAGGTCCCACTCGCTCAGCGAACACTGTATCTCGCGGCTCGAGTGTCACTCCCAACTTCCTTGCCACCAGCTCCACAGTGTGAGTCACATTTTCCCCACTGTCCTCAGGCAGATTGGAAATTTCGAGGTCAGATGCCATGACCTCCTGCTCCCGATCGTTGAGCTCATTTTTAAGCTGTCTTACCGTCTGGTCAAATTTACTACGCAAATCTGCAGAGGTATCGCTTGATTCACGGCTTTCGAGAGCCTCGACCCTACCCTCCAGTCCATCCAACTGCTCACGGCACGTAGAGGCAGCCTCTCGGAGATCAGCCACTTCCTTCCTAATCTCCATAAGCTCGTTCTTCAACTCGACCTTCATACTGCGCAGTTCACTCCGGATCAATCTTAGCTCGAGCCCTATATCCGTTCCTGACAACAATGCTGAGTCACCCCGCTGGTGCACGGTTTGTTCTGCTGCTGCATCCTCAAAACAAACGTCATCAGTATCAGCAGCAGTGCTAGTGGAAGTAGCTTTCTTCTTACAAGTTGTACATTTCCACACGGTATTTGCATTAGGTGATTCTTTCAGATGCACACAGGCTAGATGGTATTTGTTACTACAATTATTACAGGCAGCAACCCCTTTAGTAGCAAGAAACTTCCCACATGCCGTACACTTAGCCATATTTTATTTAAAACGATTTTATTTAATGTATTGTGTTGTCTTTGTTTTCCGACAGATGGCGTTGTACACGAAATTGATTTTTATGGGAAAGTGATGGTGGGAGACCTCAGTACACTGAAACACTGTTAACACTATGCCAGTACATGCGTACAGAATCCAACTTATTTACATTTATCCCTAATTTGTATATATTCCACTTCACTTTTCGTAGTTTAAGGTAGATTTAAGTAACACTTAGTTTATAAGATGTTGTTATTGTTCGTATTTATTTATAAATTATTTTCCAATTCACATAATATTGTTTATATAGGCTTAGCACACTGGAAGTTGACTTTGTATATTAAATGCGATTATTGAAAACTGATTTTATTTTATAATTAGTCACAGTTACAAGTGTTCACGACCGACCGTCAAAACGTCAAACGCACGACCGACCAGAGGGCGAGATCTCGCGAGATTTTTCGTAGACGCAACCCTTACGTTGGGCTTACGTCAAACGTTTAGTGCTTGACACCGGCTTTTGAAAATAGTAAGTACTACCAGTATAAGTGTATAATCTATGGTAAGTACTATTCTTATACTAAAGAGGCTGTAGCGCTAGCTGTAGCGACATCGCGCCATGTGCAAGCACTATTTTAAAAAGACAATTAATGTCATTATGTGAATGTCATTGAATGTCAATAAATATTATATTATGAAATCATGAAATAGTTTTATTAAAATTATACGGTAAGTACCGAAATATTGTATACTGTTATAAGTGATTTATGCAAAAAACAATTAATGATCACACTTGGTCATGTAGAAGTGGTTTTTATTTCACTAGACTAACGAAGGTAAATTCAAATGATGATGCACCACGACATTACCGCAATTGCAGCTTCTTCTGCTATTTGTCGAGCCCAATACGAATTTATATGATTGTTACAATAAACAACACCTATTTTTCAGATTTGGAATAATATATAGAGCAGAGAAAGATGCTAAACAAACCTCGAATAGTCAGCGTTCGGCATAATAGTCATCCTTTCTATAAAAGAAGAGATAGACGAAAAGCTGGAGAATTTGAATTTGGCTGACTTTCTAACTTTTCAGGTTGTACAAGTAAGGGCCTAACCTTCGATAGCTCTTAAGTATAGCCCTAAGCTTGCACGTACCTAAACCTAGACTAATCCTAATTTAAGCCTACTGGTTCCTATATCTAGCCTAACATATCTTATGATATACCTATCCCTATTTTAGATCTAACTCTAACCTAACTCCCTAATCTACCCTAGCCCTGTTAGGTATAGCGTATAGCGAGGCCGTGTACACTGTGGTCACACAGACTGTCGCGTATACAACCCTAATCCCTAGTTCCCTAGCAGTCCCTGGGATCCCTAGGCCGGGATATTTGTCGCCGGGAGACCTAAGGCGACAGACGGAAAGTGGGTAGGATTAGGGTGTAGTGAAGTGGGTTTTCTCACTGCCGGTCGAACAGACTCACAAGACCGATCATGGTGACGGCTAAGGGTGTCTTGGCCGCAGTGAGAGGTGAGGGGTAGGGTATGAGTCAAAGCCGGGAGTGAGCTAATGACTGGTTTATTTCTTAAAACTATAATCTTATATACTAAACTTATTCTATGTACACATATACACGTATTTAGTTGTGTGCCGTCGGTGTATTGTGCCGATGCAGCATGTCTGAGCCGACCGCCGTACGTGATAAATTACATGATCTTAAAATATCACGCATCTTCCTCGGTGATAAGTTGGATGTGTGTTGGAATGCCAAGAATGTCATGTTCATGTTTGAACATTCTGGCGTCTCTCCGGGATAGGCTTCAGGAAGGTCATGTTCCGGCGTGAACATTCTAGCGCCTCTCCGGGGCAGGCTCTAGAAAGTTCTTATGTTCAGGCGTGAACATTCTGGCGTCTCTTCGGCGTAGGCTTCAGCTCAACGTTAACGGCATCTGTAGTTTGTTGTTCACTGGTGATTCGTTTTCTTGACGGCTTCGGTTGGCTGGCTGTAGGCCATGTATGATGCGGTACTGGCAGCGGCAGCTTATTGCGTTGCTTGCTGTGGAACCTTGAGGATCGTTGCGGTGGATATGTTAAGTACCTATGTGTAGTAGGAAAAAACAAGGTATATTTTATATTTAGTCAACATGCAGTTGTTTTGTACCATTGCATGTTATTCACCCCTCCAGAAATTCCATCCCTTCTCTTATTTAGTAGTAGTAGTAGTAGACGTTGTAGTAGTAGTAGTGTAGTAGTAGTAGTAGTCGTTGTAGTAGTAGTGTAGTAGTTGTAGTAGTAGACGTTGTAGTAGTAGTAGTATTCGTTGTAGTAGTAGTATTAGTAGTAGTGTAGTATTTGTAGTAGTAGTAGTAGTAGTGTAGTATTTGTAGTAGTAGTAGTCGTTGTAGTAGTAGTAGTAAACTTAGTATATTCGTAAAAATTTAGCGCCCATGAACTCTGATCGCGCAGAACTCGTATACAAGTGTGTATCGCGGCTGTGGCAGGAACTTGTTACGAGGACGATGGCGGTTTGTCAACACTGTGGTTTTCTGGGAGTCAGGTTCGATTGGACTTCATAACTTGTAACATGTTCTTAATTGTAAAGGTATGGGTCCTTGATTTGTTTATCTAAGGCCCTTGTTATGTATTCATTGTTATTTGCTTCCTCTAGCTAATCCTAACTTGTTTACGTAGATATGTCTTTCCCTAAACTTGGTTGCAATCTCGTCCTCGAAACGGTAAGTGCGACTTCTCGAGTACCGGGGCGACCCGCTTGTGGGAGACCGATACCTGATTCGCTACCGCCCGACGCAATCAAGTTAGTTAGTTTCTTACTATACCACGAGACTAGTGCGATTGGGGAACACTAGCCCGCAATATAATAAGTGTCAGTCAGTCAACTAGACAGCCTACGGGAACAGGAGTTCCAGAGATGTTATATCGCTTTTGCTCGAAGGACCATTGTACAAGTTAGGGCCTAACCTTCGATAGCTCTTAAGTATAGCCCTAAGCTTGCACGTACCTAAACCTAGACTTATCCTAATTTAAGCCTACTGGTTCCTATATCTAGCCTAACATATCTTATGATATACCTATCCCTATTTTAGATCTAACTCTAACCTAACTCCCTAGTCTACCCTAGCCTTGTTAGGTATAGTGTATAGCGAGGCCGTGTACACTGTGGTCACACAGACTGTCGCGTATACAACCCTAATCCCTAGTTCCCTAGCAGTCCCTGGGATCCCTAGGCCGGGATATCTGTCGCCGGGAGACCTAAGGCGACAGACGGAAAGTGGGTAGGATTAGGGTGTAGTGAAGTGGGTTTTCTCACTGCCGGTCGAGCAACTCACAAGACCGATCATGGTGACGGCTAAGGGTGTCTTGGCCGCAGTGAGAGGTGAGGGGTAGGGTATGAGTCAAAGCCGGGAGTGAGCTAATGACTGGTTTATTTCTTAAAACTATAATCTTATATACTAAACTTATTCTATGTACACATATACACGTATTTAGTTGTGTGCCGTCGGTGTATTGTGCCGATGCAGCATGTCTGAGCCGACCGCCGTATGTGATAAATTACATGATCTTAAAATATCACGCATCTTCCTCGGTGATAAGTTGGATGTGTGTTGGAATGCCAAGAATGTCATGTTCATGTTTGAACACAGGTACGCATTTCAATTATCATTACGTAAGATCCTACAGTATTTACTCTCATACTGAACTTGTCTCATAATATGCTTAAATACCCAACAAAATAATGTAAGTATATTATACTCAAACACAAGATATAGCGGACGTATGAGAACAATATTAATCTTAAGTTAAATGTCAGCGGGTTTAGTTATTTTGGTAGGACTTATATTTGAGTATATAATTACTGAATAATTTATGTTTTAATTTTGTTCATAGTAGCCGAGGAGTAAGCAGAATAATAAGCCGCTCATAAGCACAACCACATGGACATAATTGCAAGTTAACAAAAATGAGCCATTTGCTATGAGCCAAATCGAAATACTCCTTAATTTCGGATTATTTTCCGTGATAAAAATATGTACCGCGTACTTAATCTACGCAGCTTTGTTTTCAGTACTATTTTGGAAGCGCCATTATATCACACTAGAGTCAGTGTAGTGCTCATAGCAAGAGCAGAGGCTGCAGAGGTTGCAGAGGTCAGACGGCACTCTGCAGCCCAAATCGATAGCCATATAGGGCCATATTACAAAGACTGGTTTAAATATAATACCAGGTTTAGACCAAGATGGGGTTTCTTTTTTTAAATACTTTTTGTTGAAGGTAGTTATTTATTTTTATTAGACACTAGAGGACGCCAGCAGCTACGCCTGCATTTTTTTTAATTTACCCGTTTTGGCCGATCCCGTGGGAATTTCGGAAAATCCCTTCTTAGTGCACCCCTACGGTCCCCAAGGAACATACATGCCAAATTTCAGCTTCCTGCGCCCAATAGTTTCGGCTGTAGCGTGTCTGTCAGTCAGTCAGTAACGCAAGGATTTTATATATTAAGATTATAGAAATATTTTGTTTCAAAAAATTTTAGTGACAATAGTTGTAAAAAATGTGTCTACAGTAAACGTGTAATCAATTTTACACAGGTAAGTTTAGGACTAAGCCTCGATTTATATTTAGTGCATGTTTTGTAATGAGGCCAGGCGGATACGGTTTAGACTAGTGTCAGTTTATTCAGAGGTAATGGCATAACGACTGCCAAAGATCTTTATTATAGATGGGACCGACGGCTTAACGTGTATGAGGCACGAGGCACGCTAAAATTAACAATCAAGTACGCACATAACTTCGACAAGTCAGGGTGCGCGCTGTGGATTCGAACCCGATACCCTCTGCATTGCCATGCATCTGTCTGTTGGTATCGCCACCTTGCTTGCTTACCGCAAGTTTATAATGAAAGGCTTACCGACAATTTATTAAAACTCGGATATATTCCTCTTCGTAAAATCCCGTACATTTGGCTCGAGGCAACGATGCACTGTTTAAATATTCTGTACATAATAAACAGTAAATTAGAACATTCGCTAAAAGTTGCGGTAGAACGCGACCATAAAACGGCCCGGATAAGACTGCGAGCATAGCAAAGAGCAACGCGACATGCAACGGGAGATAAATATTCTTCACTCTCATATCATATCAAAACAGGTGTAAGGCCACTGCCTCGAATCTTCCGTGCAGCGGGGCGGTGTCGGTGGCGGCGCGGAAGCGGCAGGATCTAATGCGTAAAATCAAATGGACTGCCAAGCCGACACTTGAACTTATCACTACAGCAGAAGTAGAAAGATGGATGAAGATAATCAATACTTATCTGACTGAAGTTTGCTCAATTGCTACAGAAAGTAAGCTCAACACAGACTCAAAAGTACGAGTCACAAATATCTGCCGCCAAGTAAGCACTGTTGCATCTGAGATGGCTGTAAACTATCAGTCAGTGAAACAAAAGGCGATGCAAGCACACTCTACCATCCAGCCCCTTCAAGAGACAAACAATATCTCAAATACCCTTGAGGAGATTAAGAAAGTCGTGCAAATAAATCATACCCAGACCCAGAAGAATACTTTTGCTGATATGGTTAAAAAAGGTAGCAACAATTTTATTCGCCTCAATACCATTAATTCAGTGACCATATATCCAGCCGACAAAAGTAAAAACAGTGATGACGCTAAAGCCCTTATTCAGACCATAATCTCGCCCGAGGAAATGAAATTGCATGTACGCGGTGTCAGAAAGACAAAAAATGGCGGTGTAGTCATCAGCACCGAAAATAAGGATGACGTCGAGAAGCTCAAAAGCTCTACAAAGCTTTTAACATCAGGACTTACTGTCGAAGAGCAGACTAAGCGTCGTCCTAGGATAGTCGTTATTGGAGTTCCTACAGCACTCAGTGAAAAAGAGGTCTTCGAATGCATGTTTGAACAAAACTTAGCACAGACATTTTCAGACAAGACAAGAGAGTCCTTCATTGCCTCCATTAAATTGAGTCACAAATCTGGGAAAAAGAACACGTTGGTGTGCAATTATATAATTGAAGTACCACCGGGAATACGAAGAGCCCTTATTAACCAGGGGAGAGTCTTCATAAACTGGACATCATGTCCCGTAAGGGACTTTATCCTTGTTACAAGATGTTATAATTGCCAACAATACGGACATGCAGCAAAATTCTGCCGCGAAACAAGCCCTACCTGTGGTTATTGCGGAGAATCAGGACACGTCAACAAAAAGTTCAGGAAGAAGACATCACCACCTTCCTGCGCCACCTGTATGAAATTCCAAAAGCCCAGTAATCACCAAACTGGGGACGAGACCTGCCCAGCAAGAAAATATGTCGAGGATAGGTACCTGAATTCCATCGACTATGAAGGCGCCTGAAAGATACTCGTTAATTATAGTTATGGATTAGCCATGCAAGCTAATAGATGACTTGGACAACTTCTCTATCTCAGATTCAAAAGTGTGTAATATTGAGGATTGTAAAAGCCTACTTCCACCACAAGATAAGTGTCTAACTATTATCTCGCAAAATATTCGTAGTATCTATAAAAACTTTCAGGAACTAGAAATTTTGCTTCATACTATTGACATAACTTGCGACATAATAGTGCTGACAGAATGCTGGTTATCTAATAGATCTGACGCTCTACCAACGTTAGACGGTTATCGAAAATTTTGCAGTGATAATCATTTCAATCAGAATGACGGCGATGTAGTATACATTAGAAAACATCTATATGTAGTCACAGAAAAACCTCATATTGATGAAAGCAACTGTCTGCTCATTAAAGTTAACCAAGAGACTGCCATAATCTCTTTGTATAGGCCACCATCTCTTAGTACAGATAAGTTTCTTAATTTCCTTGATTTAGTACTAAACAGTTTATCATCTTACAAGAATATAATTATAACAGGTGACTTAAATATAAATATTTTGTCTGGGAGAAATGACGTCCGAGGACATGATTATCTTAATGTCTGCTCTTTTCGTGGTCTCTTGCCAGCTCATACTCTTCCTACTCATCAAAGTGGATCATGCTTAGACCACTTCATTATCAAAACAATGCATCCATCACGCACCTTGGTCATCAACTTTTCATGCACAGATCACCGCACTTAATTCAATTAATTCAAAATCCTTTATTCATTTGGGTCACAATGTGACGCTTATGAACGTCAAAATAATAAATTTATAAAATAATTACTTATACTCAAATTTAAAACATTATTACTGTATGCTTCTACATTTACATTTACTGCCACGTTCGCAAAGCAATAGGTAGAACCATGAGAAAGAACGGGCAATAAAACTCACGGTCACTCTTTTTCATCGCCAGGTTTTGCATAATACACAATTTACATTTTGTAAGGTGCTGCAACTGTTACACCTTCTATATCACTTGTATATATTTACTGTACATAATAATACTCAAGCATAATACTTTTGGTTAGCCTCCTCAGAATAGACATGGTGAACAGGAGCATCCACTTACATTATATATACCTAATAATGCAGGCAATCCGCGAAAGTGATCAGAACCATGATGGAAATGATGCAGTTAAATATTAAAATCTAATACCAGCCCGCAAGACCGTCATCGACCAGTCATCGCAAGTAGCACCCGTTCACGAGTATGACGCATGTGCCAGCCATCATCCCTCTCGCCATATTAGAGGGACAGGGATGACCCGACACACGACGCCACCACAAGAAATGACATTTTAGTGAGCATGACGACAACGGTATACGAACGACAGCAGTAAGAAACAATTTATTGGTATACTGACCATGACCGCCAATTACCTCCACTTTCCAGATTGTTATTATTAACATAAGTTAGTGGAACGCGTGAAGGAATGCAAATGTAGAAAGAATTTTGTGAAGGTGACAAGTGAACAATGATATGATCAGGGATAAATAATGTTAAACTATATTCAACAAATCATAAAATATCCAAATCCTGCAAAAATCATGTGTTCACGAGGCACCTCCACTTAACATGTAAATAAAATAATCGTGAGTTAAACAAGCCTAAGCCTATCCCCACGGTGTCTTATCATTTAAAAATTCCTTAATAGTGTAATAACCCCTTTGTAAAAGAAAGTTCCTAATTGTCCGTTTGTATTTGTGCATGGGTAAATTCATTATTTCAAGAGGCAATTTGTTGAAAAATCATATACCAATCCCCGCAAATGAGTTCTGAACTTTATGTAGACGGTAGTTAGTTCCCACCAGTTTATGCTTATTCCTTGTGTTCAATTTGTGCAAATCACTATTTTTGCGGTATAGAATTAAGTTTTTCTTAATGTACATTAAGTTAGCATATATATATTGCGATGCAACTGTCAATATATCTACTTCTTTAAATTTATCACGTAAAGAATCTCTAGCACCTAACTTATAAATTGCACGTATGGCCCTTTTTTTAATGACAAAAATAGTCTGTATATCAGCAGCTGTACCCCATAACATTATTCCGTAAGACATTACGCTGTGAAAATAACTAAAGTAAACTAGTCTAGCAGTATCTATATCTGTGAATTCCCTAACTTTTCTAACTGCAAACGCTGCAGAACTAAGTTTTACTGCGAGACAGGATATTTGGGCGCCCCACTGAAGCTTACAATCTAAAGTTACACCTAAGAATACGGTTGATTCGACTAGTTGAATTGTTTCCTTATTTAAAATTATATTAGTAGGAACACTTTTGACATTAGGCAAAGAGAATTTAACACATTTGGTTTTGCTTGAGTTGAGTACCAAATTATTTGTCGAAAACCAATCTAATACTTGTGCAAGAGTGTTATTGACGGTATCAAAGTTACTTAAATTACGATCAACGGCAAACAAAACAATATCACATAAATTTTGTACAAAGAACGGCAAATCATTAATATATATTAAAAAAAGAAATGGACCGAGAATAGAGCCCTGTGGAACGCCCATTCCTACTGGCAAACCTAGAGACCTACTCCCATTAACATCTACATACTGAATTCTATCACTAAGGTAGCTGGCAACAAGATTGAGTGCGGTATCTCTAATACCATAAAGTTTCAATTTAAGTAAAAGTGTATTATGTTCCACACAGTCAAAGGCCTTTGATAGGTCACAAAAAACACCAATGGCATCCTTCGAGTTTTCCCAAGCATTAAACTTACAAACAATGACCTACTCCGATACTGAGAATTTGCTTACTGTCATAAAATAATCACCTACTATTCAATAGCCTCGATTTTAATTATTATTGCGTCAATGTTAATTTTAAGCGTATGCACATTTGTTTTATTTGCACAATTATATTACATAAGTACAAAATAGCCTGAAACACAGGTGAAAACCTAGTTCAGGCAACTTAGATAGCAAAGTAAAAATAACCTATACCGGCTTTAAACTACCTATATGTTAAGTATTTATTGTTTATTAGATTATAAAGTATTATATTATTATAAGATTATCCAGACCTAATATATCCATCTACTGTAAACATTATTTTTGAATAAAGACTATTATATTATATTATTTATACATACCTAGTCCATTGAAATGTAAAATTTTTAGTTAAGTGTTCTTTATTTGACAGAGGACACAATTTTATTTTATAGAAGTCAAGAGGGGACTATTCTAAAACCAAGTTTGTTGGGTCATAACCCTTGTCCTGCGGCAGCCATCTTGAAAAGAGTGGTACAAATATTTTTACAGCTTGTTTGGCAAACTATTGTCCGCACGGAAAAAAATCAAAGCATATTTAGTTGCAACGTCCTCTGATAAATGCAACCAAATGTAACTTTTAAATGGACTATTAATATACATTAAATCTTTCCAGCTTTGTACTCTTGCTAATAGTTACGCCACCAGTTGAACAATGTTCGGATACTTTGAAATAACTTTTACAAGACAAAGACAAATATCATCTTAGTCTTTAGTGACTACGTTTCGTGTAAAGTAGCCGAAACGTCGGATATATAGTGTAATTTTTTGTTACACTTGAAGGCTGCCTCGTTGGTCTCGCGGCATAAATGTGCGCGTGGGATTAGGAGGTCTCGGGTTTGATTTCCGGGTCGGGCAAAGTGTTATTGGGTTTTTCCGTTAGGAAATTCTCAGTAGCAGCACGGAGTCTGGTAATGTGCCCGGTACGCCAATAGTCGTACTGTAGTAGAAATGTGAGTGTAATATTACACCTCTGTCTACCCCTTCGGGGATACAGGCGTGAGTCCATAAATAAAAATAAAAAAAAATTGTTGAAATGTAATTTCAGTAACTCCAATATACCGAGATAAAATCCATAAACTGTAGTTTAATTTCAATTTGTACTCTATCAATATTTATAAGTAGCAGACACCGCAAGTCATAAGTCTTGTGATCTCGACTAGCTACAGCCGCCTATCGCTACTCATATGTAGAAGGCATACCATAACATCGCTCCGTTAGCATGTAAAAGAGGGACAAACAAGCAAATAAGGTCTATATATAGGTGCAGACATGCCAAAACTTTTACCATCCTTACAAAAATTTTGATAAAATACAAAATCCATTGTTAAAACACCTATTTAAATGTGCAGAATGACATCACGATAGATTATAAATTCTTCAGCCATATTTGATAACAATGAAATTCAAAACCTCATGGGATGAAGAAAGTATATAAAAAGAATGATAAATTGCGAACAATTTAGAGGTTTTTAAGAGAGGCCCCAAAACTTACCCAAATGCGGTTTCCTCAAGGAACGCTTAAACGATTTGATTGAAACTTTTCGCAGAGTCATCTTAAAGACTCGCAGGAGATTTTGGGTTGGTAGTTTTGCTTCAATGACTTCTTTTATAATGAGAAATATTTGAATATTTTTTCTATTTATGATGAAGATATTGGTACAAAGTTTTTGTAGCGTAATATTTACTCGAGTTTCTTTTTTCTTGTTGTGTGAGTGTGTAGGAGTGAAACAACGAGCATACGTCACATATGTATCTCTAGTTTTATTCCTTGCGTTAGGAGATAAGTCGGTACTCGTGGAATCGTACGCTTCGTAGACGCAAGAGAGGGAGGGAGCTACGCGCGCGCTGCGTGACTCGTTTTAGTGTTGTCCTACGATTGACATTGAAAAAAATGCTGTTCAAAAAGCAGAGCCTCATGAGAAGAATCAGGCAAGAAACTTAGGGCCACTTTATTCATCGTCCTATTTTTTTATTTTTTTTTTATTTATGGTCTCACGCCTGTATCCCCGAAGGGGTAGGCAGATGTGTAAATATTATACCCACATTTCGCTCTGAATTTTTAGGTCCCACGTAATAGGGGGCGAGACTATTGCCGTTACCGGGCACATCACCAGAATCCGGGTTGCTACTCAGTATTCGGAAAAACCCAGTAACACTTTTGCCCGACCCGGGAATCGAACCCGGGACCTCCGATCAGCAGTCGCATATCACTGGGGCAGTCCTATTTTATACAATTTAAATATCTAACTACATTGCATTTTTCATATATGAGCTGATTTGTCCCTAATGTTGTCATTAATTAATATGATTATTTTAAAAATAATATAAAAGCACTAAACTAGACTAGCACAATACAGACAAAACAGCTCACATTCACAAAATACTTAAGAAAGAAATAGTCCGTGGGAATGAACAAGTTAATCCCAAGCATATTTATCTTCAATATAATCTAGTACCGAATAGTAGCCTTTTTGAAACCATTTGCGCGCAATGCAAGCAATCAATGTGCTTACCATGTTTTAATAAAAACACTTTGCATAATTCATAAAACTTTTTTAATCGGTAACAAAGACATTATTTTATTCCCATCACTACTTACTACATTTATTGAACTATCTTCGGTTGCGGTACGAGATACAATCGATATAATTTTTTTTTGTATTTATAGTTTATTCAAATGTCATAACTGCGTGCGAACCTAGCAAAATAAAGAGCAATAGGCTATCTTTTACCCATAAAAACTTCAAAATATATATCATTGTTTTTTTAAGATATAAATTATTTTCAAAACTGTATCTTTAGGAGACTTATTAGGTCTCCAAAGCACCAGCTGAAAGTTCTTTGAAAATGATGGCGCAGTGAACGTGTTAAGTCTTTAACGCTATTTGGTATTTTATTATACATTTTGGGAGCCATTCAGAAGATGCTGTTTCCCATTAATGCTGTTTCATGATTTCAAAATGAGAAATCCCTATCAATGCTATCAAATCAAAGCTATATTAAACAATATCAAGAGGTAAAAGCAGTTGAATTTTAAAACATATTATTATACATTGTCGTCATAAAAAGAAAAATAAATACACTTATAATGTGTAGAATGTAATAATTTAATTTAAACATTATTATACTTTGTCGTCATAAATAGAAAAAGAAATACAATAATAATATAAATACTTACATTAAAACATGGTTGTCACCTTAGTTCCTGGCGCCAATAGTCTATGCATTTATCTGCAACAGATAGCGAGGTCAAGGCCCGCCAACACTTAGACTAAACATACAGACAAACAGTTGCGTAACTAGATAACTGTGCCATCTTGTACTTTGATGCTACCGGCTGGATGGGACGATTTCGTCACACAGGATATTCGTCGGACGTCACTCATTCACGTGTCTGATCATTCACCATACAGCTTTTTGAAGTCCATTTAAGTGCATAGGAAATTGACAAAAACAATCGTATGGATTTTGTATGAAATATGATGCCATAGTTTTTACGGTCAAGTAGAGTTTATAAATTGACATAAAAGTTTAAAATTGAGCTTTGAAATGAATTGACAAACAAAACATCATTATTTTTACATGTTTTACACTGTAAAATAACCTTTATAATTTAGTATACTTACGTGATAACGTGAATCACCTTTTGCGTGACATAATGATGCAAACACAAACGCACTCTATTCCCCCTTTTTTTGTAAGATGTTTGAAAATACCTACAATTAAATAATACTGTCTACTTTCCTAAACCAGAAGTGAAATACAAATACACAACATTTTTTGTTTGTAAATACATACATTTAACACATAGAACAACCAGAACAAGACAAACAACCATGTTTATGCACAGAAATGTTTGACTTGAGCGGTAATTGAACCCGCCACCATAGGTGTGGCAATCGGTTAAACTCCCGCTACGACGCCGAATCGTCAACGCAATGTGACAATGTTTTGTGCTTATATCATTATATAAGTATCTATAGACCTTTGTGAGAGACTCGTAGCTTCAAATAGTCAGAGGAAAGTCTCCCACTGAATTGATGATGAATCTAAACCGAAACCTCACGATTGAAATAAATCAACGAGGCATTTCCTTTGAACGAGCAAATAACACAAAACAATAAACTACAGCATACACATTTACCAAAAAGCGTTTCCCAAAAGGTTCAATATTCAAATAGAGTCCCATTCCCATTGGCTGTAACTATGTATTCTGCAAACCTTTGCAAAGACTTTCAACTGAGTATCGTTCGATCGATCGAAGAACCGAAGTGAATCGAGCGCAAAATTGTTCGTCCTTTTCTACGAAAAAATGCAGTTTACTCCGTTTTTCTATATAGCCGGTTTTTAGTTCCTATATTCGGTGGATGTTTCCAGTCCGGTGGGTATTATGGTAGCTTGGAGTATTTTCCTTTTTGCTTGCTTAGACAGATGTTTTAAAACTTAATAAGGCTATTTATTTGAATGCTAATGCTTACGCTTTATAGACTAAATTCAATTATACTGAAGAATAATATAAGTCTTAGTTCAGTGTGAATTTGTCACCTCCCTACTTAGCACGGTATAGAATTCAAAATATTTGCATTTTATTATTGTATTATGGCTTTTTTACGAAATTATTTCTAGTATTGTTTATAAATCGCTAACGGCCGGTTTCTGAATTGAGAATTTCAGCTTTCATCAGTTGAAAAATTCTGAACTAGTTGAAGTTAACTTAAGTTTTTTCTGTTTCACAGGTCAGAGTGATATTTTTTCAAAGCACTTTCAACTGAGTTTTCTTCAAATCATGAATAACTTAAACCGAAAAATACTAGTACGTTCCAATATAAGTAAAAAAACCGGTACTTACCATAATTTCGTATTAATTAACATTTTACAAAGAAGCACACTTGTCAGTTAATTATTTTTATACGGAAACAAATAAAAAGTCGAAATAAAGTTGTATTTAAAATTATTTCAACGATTATTTTATTTTAATGAACAGTTTGTTGAATTTGTTCAATTCGGTATCTTAGTGAAAACGGAACGTGTATGTTATGTCAAAGTCAGTTTGTTTTATTTTTAATACATAATATTTGTGGCCATGTATATTTGAGGTATAATTTTATATACCTCCATGGTGGCCACCATGGAGGTATATAGAATTATACCTCCATGGAGGCCACAGCGTAATTATTTGCATTGATTTAACACGGAAATCTCTTATTGATATTTTCGAACCCTTCGATTTGTTCCTAATAATGTTGTAATCTATTTTTTCCAAATATTGAATAGTCTTTGAACCTTTTTACTATAAATTCTGTTTAACGACCTTCTTGTTGTGTAGACGTCAGTATGACGTAACCGCTGCTTAGCAACCGTAGTGTGGATATTTTGGCATACTGGCTGTCATATTACTCGTGATCACGGGTTAAAAGACCAAAGTTGTATAATTATTTTTTTCTCAATTTATCAGTGCTAAGTGAGGTTTGACAAATGTCAAATGTTTTCAGAAACGCGAATATAGAGTTGATATGGAGTTGATCATGAGTTGATCATATGTTGTGTCAAATTTTAGATTTTACAAGCACAAATACTCAAAATGTGTTAAAACAATTTTTTGTGAAACAGAAAATTGATTAAGTAGTATATAATTAGTGTTTAAATTGTCCTCAACGCGAAATTCTCAATTCAGAAACCGGCCGTAAGACAACTAACACTCCATCGCTGGTTTTTAACTAAGGCCTACATCTCGTATATTTTAGTATCTGCGACTGCAAAATAGGTAAAAAGACAGGTATTTATAACTCTATCTCTATAGGTTATCGCAAATAAAAACTCGTAGTCCAATATCATGTAATTCGCGGGGATAAAATAAAAATGAATATAGCTGTCTGCCGTTTTTGAAATCACACAACCGACTCATCTTCTTGGAATTCGTCCATAAATATGCATACTTAGGGCAAGAGATAAAGATGGGCAATGCAAACTAGGTGAAAGAGATTGATAGACGTATCCGTTTGGGTTAGGCCGCTTTTGGCAAACTTGTATCTGCTTTTGCTACTTAAGGAATGTTGCCTTATAAAAATCACCCTTTTTACATCAGCAAAGCATATTCTTAGATATCAGTGAATGTGCATAGATACAACTGAGACGTACCACAAGGTAGCTTTGCGGCTTCACTCAATGCTATTAGCAGCCTTTCAATTTTAATATTAGCATGACGTTCAAAGCAAAGTATATTTCCTTGCAACGTCTGTAGCATAATTGTCTGCATTATTATGGCAGTTAATACGCTTGAAATACTCGTTAGCTCTGATAGATTACATACTAGGAGGCAGATTACTATATCTGAAAAGTTTCCTTTCAATAAGCTTATTCGTACGTGTAAAAGCCTTGCCGAATTATGCGCCCGAATTATTTCTTGGATATATATTTTCTTCGATATTTTTTGCTTAAGTAGATTCAGAGCTTATTATTTTGTTCGGTTCCGTATTGTACAGATGTTGAACATGTATGATTAGTTAGGCTGTAGTAACGATATTTGCTTAGCTGAGCGGGGAAACTCAATTGTATAATCTATTGAGTTGTCGCTGTCTAAACATGTGTCTTGAAGTAGATACGCTTTTATTCGTCAGCCGTCACAATTTAACAAGATTAACTGATGCCTACTAAAATATTTATTAGACTACCTACACTACTGATATACCTCTGTTATTTGCCGACGGTTTGGACGTTACAAAACGTTGGAGAATAATATGAAATAATCTATAATATACATATATAAACAAAGGTATAAATAACAGAGGTACTTGGCACCCACATTACGTATACAATAGGTGCGACCACGGCTCTAGTTGAACATTTCTGTACTTACTTATAGTAAGCAAATTTTCTTGTTTCTTCCTTTTAAGACCCTTTTTTACGTAGTCTGGTTATACGTTTTAAACTTAATTTTTTATAAATACAGTTTTAACCTACTTTAAACCCTATCATTTTCTGCAATTCGACACCTTAAATTTCCTCTCTGGCGTGGAAGGAAAAGTAATCAAGTATTATGTTCTACGACATAATTTAACCCTTCTCATCTTCTAAAGCTGAATAAGAAAATCTTTTGTTACATCATACAAAAGTTACAAAGCCTCTATGTTTTATGCTTGAGATCCCATGTAATGCTTCGTATTAGTTTGAACTGAAGTATATTTTATAATGCTGATTATGACATTCAACGAATCGAGATGAATATTTTTTATTATACGTCATACTCACAACACCATCTAGTACTCCATAACTTGTGCAATGGGATACTAATAGACAATGTAATGTGTAATTAAAGAGGCAAAGAGAATCATGGACAAACAATTGTAACTGCTGCAGAAGATGCAGTTGATGTTTTAATTTTTCGTTACTGAATTCTAAGTTAAACAACATCCAAATCAAGATGGGCATTCAGATGTGATCTAATAGAGCTTCTTCATTAAAAGCAATTCGGCGTAGGTCTTTGACATAAATTCAAAGGAATAACTTCAATCAGAGAAATCAAACATCTCGCAGACACAAATACTGAATTCTATAATAATCTGAACTAAGACAGAATTTATTCAAGATTTCCAGGCATTTGAAGCTAAATGTTTACAAATTTATACATAATTTTTGACGCTCCGACACCCCTAATTTCAGACATTTCCATCCTTGAGCTCGTAAAATATGCGTGTAATAAGTAGCTGATTCATTCTTCATTTTCTTTCGGAGATTCAATTTCTCGCGGAACCCAAGTAATGTAATTACAGAACAGATTTCGGTTCACTTAATCTCTGATATAGATCATTTATTACTGTAATATTATCCGTTAGCTGCTTATTGCTGGTTCTGATTGTGAGTTGATGTACTACTCATCTTGGGTACGTATTAAGCGAATGTATTTAGTCGGACATGTGTAAATGAGTTGCTATAATTATTATGATCGTATTATTTTTTCTGCTGCATGTTGGTGAAATTCTCAATATCTTTACTTTCATGACTATTTTTCTTGTCCCTCTTTTAGGGTGTGTGCTAGCTCAAATTATTGCAGAGCATTTTGCTAGGTGGAACCGCGGTGTTAAACATTGTCATTATTCTGATTTTATAAATATTACAATATATATATAAAATAATTATTTCTGTTTACATTGTGCCTACAAAATATTATTACTACAACAATACAAATAGTTGCCAAATATAAAGTTATAAAACGCAATTGCCTTATTGTCTTTGCGACTATTCAAATTCAAGAAAAAATCCTTACTTCAATGAACTTGTTGCATAAAATTTTATTCGACAATATGATTTCATCCTCAGCACTGTAGCAAAATCTTTCCTTATCTTTTGTCTTTTAGGTTCTAGTAGGTATAGCTACATCCTTATCATCTCCAATATCTTTCTTTCGAATAAATTCTCCTATTAAATAATGAAACGCACAAACTCCATAATTAGCAGCGTTAAGCCGAAGTCATACTTACACCGAAGCGGAGCGGGCGTTCGTTCGTGATTTATTGGATTTGCTAATTTCATTGCGTTGAAACGGGAGCATCGAGATTGGCGCCGTATGTTACACCGGTGCGTAATGCGCTGACGTCACTAGGTAGGTTTGAGTATATTTCAATAACTTATATATTTATACGATTAAAATGTTCTGCCTCCGTTTCAGTCAGAAAATTTTGTCTCATGTTAACGCGAATGTATTGAGTATATCTTATGTTTCCAAATTTTATCGCAATTTATTTTATATTTTAATGCGTTAATTCTTCAACATTTAATTTCAGATCCACAGAAATTTAGTTAAATTATAAAATTGAGCTAAACGAGACGTGAAATTACTTTGTTAAATTGTGATGTTGTGAAATGGCTGTTAGAACAGAGAATATTGATTTCTATCAATTTATTGAACCCAAAACCGCATCCGCACCTATCAACAGACGCATACTCTATCCACTGGACTACAGAGTATGTCCCAGTTTTTGCTTTTTCTTACTTTAAATATAAGTAAAAAGCCGAACCCGACTCCACAACACAAGTCAACTGTAATAAGTGTACGGTGTGAGAGGCAATCAAATTTTAAGCCATGTCGGAAATTATGTCGAATAACATTATTCGTTATTATCGCCATTGCCGAAATGAGACACAATTTTAGGACATGTCTGTCTCACAGCACCTAATATCCGATGAGGGATTATCATACATTTCTTACAAGAATTGCGCGAGGAAATCTGTGGAAATATGAACATTCTGCTGCTGAATCGGATTATGTAATGAAATAATTTAGCTGGGATTATGTTTGATTTGAGATGTTTTGCTTTATGCTGTAGGTATTGAATTCTTTTAAATCGTTCGATTGTTGGGTATACTTAAACGAATGTTGTTTGTTTTAATCAGGTTGAATCAGTTGATAGAAAATTCTTACGTTACCTACTGACAGACAACGCCCAGCTGAAAAGCAGCAGCCACCAGGTGCAAAAAGCTGAAATTGGGCATGAACGAGTATGTATTCCTTGGAGACCTTTCCATTTATTATAAAGCTTAAATTTACTCTCAAACAAAACTGTGTGCATGATTCACTAGTACTAACTTCTAGCACACTGACAAAATTATTTCCTTTGAAATATACTGTCTTTCCCAAGTTGACAGCACATTCGTGCTGGCTTTTAATCCTATTTTTGCATTTTATTATATAGGTCGTATTTTACAGGGTCCGTATAGGTTTCTCTATAAAGTTAAGATTGTTAAAAAAAACAAAGATTATTAATTTAATAATTTTTATTTGTTTCCATAGCTTTCTCTATTAAGCAAAGATTTTGTAGAAAACTGGACAGAATTAATTTAAAAATTTAGATTTGCATGTCTAAAAACATCATAATCGATTTCAGTTTAGCACAAGTTACTTATACACTCTCAACCGTTTTAAGAATTACGGCTACTGTATCTGAAGTTTAGAACTTCAATTATCAACTTATCAATCAATTCAATCAGACGACATTCAGTCTTACTGCAATGATTATAAAGGTTATATTACTGGCAAATTGAATGTTGTACAATATAAGAGGATAGATTAAAAAAGTTGGGCTGTTGGGCTGTTAGAAGGGTGTAGTTTTACAGGGATGAACGTTAGTTACCATTTAGTTTCGAGAGGCTGATCTTTAGAACTCTGATTGTTAACTAGTTCTATTCGAAATGGCCGTGAGTGAGCGAAGTGCTTATAAATGGTATTGGTATATATACTACATACCAATACTATTAATAAGTATTTACAGTTCTTTAGAATTAAGTAGATCCTTAAAGTTCCGTGCGATTTCTTGCGTAATAAAACTTAGACTTATAACTAAGATTTAAATTGCTTTTTTCGTAGTTAAAATTGACTATTAAACAGATTGCTTAAACACATTTAAGCCGACAGAGGGAGCATATTATGCAGAGAACAGCACTGTAAGAGAAGGAAAACTTGATACAAACCCTATACCAACCCGTTTGGCCAACGTGGTATAGTAGGCCAATTCCTCCTTTCAAAGGAGAGGCCTAGTCCAGCAGTGGACTGCTAAAGGCTGATGATGATTGCTGTACCTACACGTATTTGATTCTTCTTTTAGATGGTGAAGGAAAACATCGTAAGGAAACCTGCATGTCTGAGAGGTCTCCATAATATTCTCGAAAGACATGTCAACCTGCACTTGGCCAGCGTGGTGGACTAAGGCCTTACCCTTCTCATTGTGAGAAGAGGCTCGTGCCCAGCAGTAGGACAGTATATAGGGCTGATGATGATGATGATGATTAATAAATTACTACTAACTAGTGGTTTTTTCTTTGTAATTTATCTTTTTGTTCTAAAAATTAAGCGGATCAATTAGTTCATCATATTGTTGTCCCACATACGTTGTTCATTGTTTTTCATAAGACTGATTAATTAATGAATTACCGAAGCCCATCGCACACTGTGTTTGACTAATGGAAACCATTGAAATTAAACTACAGTTTACGGATTTTATCGCGTTATATTGGTTTCACTTGTTATTACATTTAAACCAAATGATCTAGAAACTACATTTTTATTACTAGCCAACGTTTCGAATTCTTTACAGAATTCATGTTCACGGCAGACTGAGGTGATATTTGTCTTTGTCTTGAATTTAAAAGTTATCTCAAATTACCCGAACATTTTTCAACTATTGTTGTTACTATCTACGCAGAATGTGCTCACTGTGTCTTGATGTCTTCTGGTGACTTTGTCCTTCTTGGGTTTCATTAGTTTGATAACAGGGTCCCAAGCTGGAGGAACATTCCAACCATCTTCCCTATTGAAATTAGGATGTTTTTTAATTTCAATAGCTTCACGTATCATTCTTGGAATAAAGTGGTGTTCTTTTGCAAGTATCTGTGGTTTATCGAATCGCAGGTAATGGTTGGTTCCTTGTTCTACATGTTCACACACAGCAGACTTCGTCGAGCGTTTGTGTTTAATGTCAGCTATATGTTCCTTTAGTCGAATGCCTATGCTTCTCTTGGTTTTTCCAATGTATGAGAGCCCACACTCACAGTCTATCTTGTAAACCCCGGCCTCTTGTAAGGGTAACTGACTCTTGACATATGGTAATAATTGGCTTATCTTCGTTGGCGGCTTGTAGAAAGTTTTGATTGAAGCTCGCTTCAAGATGTAGCAAATCTTGTCGGTCACGCCCTTGATGTATGGGAGGACAGCAGGTTGTCTCTCTACTGTGGCTGGCTTGTTCTTCGGGGATCTGTGACGTTGGCGCGGCGGTCAGAGCTTGTTGTCTTGCAGAACTTGCTTGACATGTTGAAGCTCAGCGTCCAGGTGTTTCTTGTCACAGATCCCCCGGGCTCTCTGGAACAAAGACATTCCTACGGTAGCTAACTGTTTAGGATGGTGGTGAGATTCACCGTTTAAGTACCTATTGTATGTGTCTTTTTCCTATACACAGTGTGGCTCAAAGAGTTGTTTTTGTTCCTGATAACAAGTACATCTAAGAAAGCTAAAGAATTGTTTGCCTTTAATTCCATTGTAAATTTTATGTGGTTATGAATAGAATTAAGATGGTCTAGGAATACATTAACACTATCTGTTGGTAAAATTGTAAAAGTGTCATCTACATACCGCTTGTAGAACCTCGGTGTGATGGTGGCAGTCTGCAGGGCTCGCGCCTCGAAGTCCTCCATGAAGTCAGCAACAACAGGCGATACTGGAGAGTCCATTGCCACACCGTCTACTTGTATGTAGTATTTCTCATCCCATAACAGATAGCCAGTTGTTAAGCAATGTTTCAATATTTCTGCATATTCCTCAGGCATGTTGTTCTCTATTAGCTTCCTTCTAGTTATTTCAATACAGTCATGTGCCGGTAAGCATGTGAATAATGACTGTACATCAAAACTAACCATAGTTTCCTTGTCAGAGAGATGTAGGTGTTTTATTTCACTGACAAAATGGTAGGAATCCTTTACATGCGCTCTCGTCTTGCCTCTGACTGGCGAGAGAATCTTTGCAATGTGTTGAGCCAATCTGTAGGTTGGTGCCCCTATTTGACTGACTATAGGGCGCAATGGAGCATTGTCCTTGTGTATTTTCGGTAGACCATACAATTGAGGAGGTTTTGCACACGATGGTATTAAGTATTTCACGTCCAGATTCAGTTGTTCGGAGTATTTCTTCACAATGTCACTCGTTTGCTTGAGTATTTTGTTGGTAGGGTCCATCTTAACCAATTTATATGTACTTTCATCCGACAAAAGATTTTCCATTTTTTGTTTATAATCGGACGTGTCCATCACTACCGCTGCATTTTCTTTATCTGCTCGGAGTACTGTTAGTTCTGGTCTAGCTCGTAGGTTCTTCAGTGCGATATACTCAGGTTTTGGTAGATTCCTTCTCGGCACTTTCGACTGGCGCAATACAGCAGAAACGTCCTAACGTATGGCCTCGAAATCTTCCTTACTCACATTGTTCTTGACTAGACAATCCTCAACGTTGCAAATAATGGTCTCATACAATATTCTGGATGGAGTTATCGCATAATTTAAACCTCTGCTCAGTACATTTTCGGTGTTTTTATCTAACGTGTTTTTTGACAGATTGACAACTGTTTGTCTATGGTCAGCGGACGGTAGCGTGTGATTGGTCCGTGAAAACGTTCTGTTTCATTTTGTACTGGTCATTTGCTTTTTGTTGTAATTTTTCAAATTTTTCTATTTTGTTACGTTTACACGCGTAATATTTTGATGTTTCTGTGTTATTTATTGCATTGATGCATTTTTCAAAATCAAATGGAGTTATCAATCTGTATATTTCGTTAGACAAATTCTCAACATTTCTATTTATTCTGCGTAAGTCAGCGCGGTGTTCGTGTATCTTTTGAATGAGTAACTTATAACTTGCCTGTTTTAAGATCTTAGCGCTCCCACGTATGTCCTTCTTGGCTGATATTTTGCAGCATGTTGGGATGAGATCGTGATCACGACATCTCTTCAAGAAATTTAAGGATGTTATGTATCTTGCGCGCTTGGTTTGTAGATCTTCTAACCGGCGTATTTTTGTTGCTGTTTCCAGTCCGTACTGGATAACATAATATTTTCTTGGGTTTACGCGAATGTTGCACATTGAAATTAAACTACAGTTTACGGATTTTATCGCGTTATATTGGTTTCACTTGTTATTACATTTAAACCGAATGATCTAGAAACTACATTTTTATTACTAGCCAACGTTTCGAATTCTTTACAGGATTCATGTTCACGGCAGACTGTGGTGATATTTGTCTTTGTCTTGAATTTAAAAGTTATCTCAAATTACCCGAACATTTTTCAACTATTGGTGTTACTATCTACGCAGAATATGCTCACTGTGTCTTGATGTCTTCTGGTGACTTTGTCCTTCTTGGTTTTCATTAGCCTGATAACAGGGTCCCAAGCTGGAGGATCATTCCAACCATCTTCCCTATTGAAGTATAAAATAAGTGAAGTACAAATATCACCTCAGTCTGCCGTGAACATGAATCCTGTAAAGAATTCGAAACGTTGGCTAGTAATAAAAATGTAGTTTGTAGATCATTCGGTTCAAAAGTAATAACAAGTGAAACCAATATAACGCGATAAAATCCGTAAAATGTAGTTTAATTTCAATGTGTAACATTCGCGTAAACCCAAGAAAATATTATAATGGAAACCAGTGGACCGAAAAGCGTATTGTTATACGGGATATCGTATTTAGGTTTTTAAAAAAAACTATTTAATACACTGAAGTTCACTATAATACTGAACTGGTAGATTAGGATACAGAGATATAATTTTGGGAGCTAGAAGTGGTCCGACCCGAACCGAGTTTTTAAGAGCGACTGACTGGCTTCTAACCGTCCAGTCCTAGCTGAGTTAGTCGATTTGCTGACGCAGCAGCTAAAAATAGGAGTGTGTCATTTTCAGCGATTTCTTATACATTCTAAGGGTATAACAACCCCCCGCATAAGACTGAAATTCGGGGAAAACAAAAAATTCAGAATCTAAGAATTATACTACTTCTCTCAATCTGGGTAATGGAACAGGGGAATCGGTGATATGCGGACTGTTGTCATTTTCGGAACGGGTCTGTCTTAAATTAGAGAGGCTAAATATTTTCTTATACTTTAGAATTAACTTAACAATTTTAAAAGATATATAGGAGATTACAATAATTGATATGATAACGGTAAGTGTCAAATAAGATGTCCCATATTTAGTCAAAATAGGTTTTTCTTCGATTATTTCATTTAAATCAGTAAATATTTTGTTATTTTCATTATTGACTACTAAATCATCTAGGTCGATATTTTGTAATGTTGTATGGGGTATCTTATTTAAATTCTTATGATCAAGTTTACAACATGAGTCGTTTATAATATTAAAATCTAAAATAACGCTAGGTGCACTTATATTAACGGGGTTATTTGACGATAATAACCGAGCACTTTTCGTATACACTATACACTGATTAGGAGTGTTTAATACACCTGTGCCGAACACTATTATTTCGCGTATTTCCGAAACACCGCACTCGATTGATATCTTGCTCGGACGAGATTGCACGAAAATCCACTTATTGTTTGTCAAGGGTTTCCAAATGTCTAATTCGCCGACTATAGTTTTAGTAACGCACTGTTCGGGAATAGCACTGATAGTTTTCGTCAACAGTTCACTTTCACATGTCGGGTTACCGCTTGACAACAGAACCATAGGTATATCGCATAGGTAGAACTCAGAGTTAATTATCTTACACTTATCTAAACTATCTAGATTACAGAAAGTAAGTTTATCCTTAGAAATAGCAGTATACAAACTAGATGGTGAAATTAGGCTAAAAGTAGTTAGGTTTTCCGTAACATGAGGGGTAGGTAACGCTAAATTATGATACAAAACGAATTCATCGTTAGTGACTAAAGGTATTTGTAAAACGAATACAAGTTTATGATTAAAATAGTAACACGATACACTAGAAATACTTAAAATTAAATGTATGTTGTCTAAACTTAAAGATATCGGTATCCCAGTGTCCCGAGGCATGTGCCTGTCGTTATCAGTGAGTTCTTTGTATAGTTGCGCCGGCGCCAGAATATTTGGGTGTAGGATATTTTGACTAGTGAGAACAATGGCGTTTGTTAAATCTTCGAGCTGGAACGACAATGCAAGTAAGGAGCTTTCGATGTTGGTAAGTATGGAGTGGACTTTAGTTTCAATGATTAAATTATTAGAAATGTCTGTAATATTATTTATTTGGCTTAGTATTGAAGTTAATGATCTGTTAATAATTTCTTCATTATTAGTTAATTTAATCATTGTTTGTTTGAATTGTTCCAGGGTGGAGGTGGTGACCAAGATATTTTCTTTTATTAGGGTCGCTAATTTCTTCTGATTATTTTGAAGTGATTCTATGGCGGAGTCATATTTTAGGGCATCGTCTTCGTCGAGAGTGCCGAAAATATGCTTGAATACTGTACCTATACCGCCAAACCACGGAGAGCGTTTATTGCGCTTAGAAATAAGGTGGGACATAGATTCGTATTCGCGTTGGATGTCCTTAAATCGCACTGATAAGGGTGATAGTATGTCTTCACATTGTGAGTGCTCGAATTGTTGGCAAGAAAATCTTAGGGAACTCATAGCTTCATTTAAATTAGTAATGTGAGGTTGTATGAACGAGATATCTACATAACTAACTATATTTAGGTTGCCTTTAATTATCTTAAGTTTGCCTAGATTGTCAAAGTAGATGCCAGAATTCGACGGATACGGCTTGATAAAGTCCGCTTGAGTATAGATCGAGGCGCTGAAAGAAATAAATAGGATAGCGTTAGTTTTTATGAACTGGTAGGGATTTCTGCGGGTTTGATTACGTCGAAATGGTGCGTGACGTGACGTCTGTTAATAAGGAGCGTGACGGTATTATTGTTATGAACTTGTATGATTTTGTAGGGTCCCTTCCACAAGGGAGACAAGGCCTTTCTCAGTCTTAAATGGTTTTTTAAGTAGACTAAGTCACCGATTTTATATTTTGGAGGTGGCTTAGTGCGAATATCGTAATACGTTTTTGAGGATTCTTTTGATTTTATAATATTTTCAAGGGCCTTTTCTCTAGTAAATTTAAATTTATGTTGCAGCATCTTTATATAGTCTGAGTACGTGGTGTTAGGGCCGCTTTCATATAAAGAGTTTGGGATGAATGGTTTATGACCGAAAACTAGTTCGTATGGTGTGAATTTTGTGGTAGAGTGTATGGTTGTGTTGTAAGTGAGTATGGCTGTGTATACATAGGTGGGCCAGTTATCTTGATTATCATTAATAAAGGATTTAAGATATTCTTTGAGCGTTGAATGGCTACGTTCTAAAGCGCCTTGTGTCTGTGGGTGATAGGGAGAAGCCCATAGTTGTTTTATTTTTAGGAACTGACATGTGGTTTTGAATAGTTCGGAAGTAAAGTTTGTTCCTTGGTCGCTCAGTATTGATTTGGGAATGCCAAAGAGCGAAATAAAATGAATTAGGCAATCGGCTGTCTCTTCGGCCGTGGTACTTCGTAAGGGATAGGCAATAGAATATTTGGATAGGTCGTCCTGAAGGGTTAATATATACTTGAGTTTGGCGGTGCCGGATTCAGGCAAAGGGCCTACTATATCTAACGCGACTCTTTGGAAGGGGGCAGTAGATGTTGTTGTAATTTCCATAGGGGCTCGATTGAGTTTTCTTAATGCTTTATTTTCCTGACATGACTTACACTTCTTGACATAGTCTTCTATATCACTTCTCATTCCTTTCCAGTAAAATTGTTCTTTAATTCTACTGTACATTCGTGTTGAGCCTAGGTGTCCGGCTACCGGGATATCGTGGTTTTCTCTCAAGATCTTGGGTCTTTCGCTTAGAGTTGGATATACTATTTTGTTTACGTAAACGTGTAAACAGATTTTAGTGTTGTGGAATATGTAGGTTAGGATATTGTAGATTTTAGTATAAGAGTGTCGGTCGAAGGGGTTCTTAAAGTCAGAAATAGCAATATCTGTTATCGGGGTTAGTTGCAAGATATCGGTTCTTACTCTTTTCAGGGTATTATAGATCGCAGGGTAAGAAGCTTCGTCGAAGTGGTTTACTTTCGTAAAGATTAAGTAGATATCCTTTTCTTCAAATTTTACTTTCAAGAAAGAGTGTAGTTCCTTTTCGGCTTCGAGGATTTCATTTTCGTTAGTACTGTTGGATAAGATTTCTGAAACGTAGGGGTTGGATTCATCTAAGTCTATCGAGGTAGGAATAAGGATTATCTTGTAGGGACATTTTAGTAAACTTTCGTTGTGTTCTTTCAGTAGGGTGTTGGGACTGAATTCTTTGTTGGCTATGGATTTCAGGAATTTCGAGTAGTCATCGTCGTTTACATCAGGGACAGGTGAGTTATGGGAATCGATGGGTGAAGGAATTTCGATATTGTCGAAGTCGGGGTTAATGTCAGTACTTTTAGGACTTAGATCTAATGGGCCTAATTCAATTAGTACTGGCAAAGGTTCTTCGTTTTGAGTTAAGGGAAAATCTGGAACGGTACTAGGTCCAGGAGTGGGATTTATGTAAGGATTTAGTGTGGAATCTAGGACAGGGTTTTGAATGGGCTCTTGGTTAATCATTTCGTTGTTGTCAAACGCAAATGGAATATGGGATGGTAGTTCTAGTAAGGGATCTTCTAAAGGATTGTCGTATGTGTCATTAACATTCGGAAATAGGGAGTCGGGGTTTGGTAAATCTATTGGGTTGACGGGGAATCGAGACAGTGCGTCGGCGTTTGTATTGATTTTTCCTTTCTTATGGACGATATCATAATCAAATTCTTCTAATTTTAATCGCCATCTAACTAACCTTGAGCCAGGGTCTTTACAATTGAAAAGCCACTGGTTTGTGATCAGTGACGATCGTGAATTTTCGACCATAGAGATATGGTCGGAAGGCTTTGGTACCGAAGACTATGGCGAGGCATTCCTTTTCGGTGACGCTGTAATTACATTCTGCCTTATTAAGAGTGCGAGATGCAAAAGCTATGGGACGGTCCTTGCCGATTTGGCCTTGAGATAGAATTGCGGATACAGCAAAGTTTGAGGCGTCACACGTGAGTAAAAAGGGTTTAGAGAAATCGGGGTAGGCAAGGACAGGTGATGTAATAAGTTTGTTTTGTAGATTTTCGAATGAGAGCTGTTGCTCATTATTCCATTTGAATGGTGTATCCTTTTTCAGAAGAGATGTCAGAGGTTTAGCGAGTTTTGAAAAGTCCGGGATAAAACGTCTGTAATATGATACAAGACCTAGAAATGATTTTATGTCTTTTGGGCATTTAGGTATGGGGAATTCTGTGATTGCTTTTATTTTATCGGGGTTAGGTTTTACTCCGTCGCTATTGATAAGATGTCCAAGATAAGCGACCTCTTTACAAAGAAACTCGCATTTATCTGGCTGGAGTTTAAGGTTATAGTTACGGAGTCTTTCGAAGACGGCTGATAGGTTCTGGAGGTGAATTGGGAGGTCTGGCGAGTACACAACGATATCATCTAGGTACACAAAACAGTGTGAACCTTGAAGCCCTGATAGGCAGGTATTCATAAGTTTTTGGAACGTCGAAGGTGCGTTTTTAAGTCCAAACGGCATTCTTGAAAATTGAAAATGTCCTTGTGGGACGGAAAATGCTGTTTTAGGTGCGTCAGAGGCTGAAACCGGGATCTGGTGAAACCCTGAGGCTAAATCTAATGTGGTGAAATATTGGCTTTTACCCAATTGGTCTAAGATTTCAGTGATTTGTGGTATGGGGTAGGTCTCTCCTATGGTTATGTCATTGAGTTTTCTATAGTCGATAACGACTCTCCATTTGCGTTGTCCCGAAGCATCAAGCTTCTTAGGTACAACCCAGATGGGTGAAGACCAAGGAGAATTGGAGGGTTCAATTATGTTTTGTTCTAACATTTTATTCATCTGATTTTCGACCTCTTTCTTGTGACATTCTGGAAACCTATAGGATTTTGTTTGGATCGGGACTTCGGAATTAGTTCTGATTTTATGTTCTGTGGCTGTAGTATAAGTAAGTTGATCGCCTGGGAGGTGAAAGATGTCTGAGAAGTCAGTGCATACTTGTAGGAGGGCATGTTTTTCTTCTTCGTTTAGATGGGAAATCCTCAATTGTTTCAGAACTTGATTAGTCCTATCTGAAGCATTGGATTGGTAATGCGAAGCAGTGCAAGTAATTTCAGGTGGTTCGGGTAATATTTCTAAGGTAAGGTTGAGGTTAGGGTGGACTGTTGCTGGTTCTTCGGATGTGTTAACAATCGTTATATTAACACGGTTGTTTTCTTTGACTTTGACAATGCAGTTTGCGATTAGTAGAGATTCAGAGATGTGTTGGTCTAGAATAGTACCCTCTTGAATATGTGGGTTACTGACTGTGCATTCGATAACGGCTTCAGTGCGAGGGGGAATAGTATACAAGGGTTCAGAGAAATTGAGTTTTATCGATTCTTTACCTATGCGTAATACACCTTTGGAATAATCGACTTGGCATCCTAGTTCTTTCATGAGGTCATTGCCTATGATGCCATCATGACTTAGGCTAATGTCTTTTACGACATGGAATTCGTGCATATAATATTTTAAAGAATTTTGAAATATATGCATTTTAAAGCTACCTGCCGTTGGTGTAACATCGTCATTAGGGTCAATTCCTTTTAACGTTATTATCACATCGCTTAAGCGCGGTACTCGAGACATAGAATCTAATTTTAACAGACTAACACAAGAACCAGTGTCAACTAGAAAGGAAAGAGGACGGTTTGCGACAGGAGTTTGGATCGTGATATGAGGTAAGTATCGCTTTTCTGTATTTCTATTGATTTTATAAACTCTAATATTTTGTGTATGTTTCAGGTTTTGCTTCAGGGACACGATTTTTGGAGATACAGGCTGCGGATTTGGTACGGTTTTAACACATTCAGAATATGTTTTTGTTCTGGATCTAGAATATATAGGCGGTTTGGTAAGTATTAGGGATTCAGGGTTTTCCTCGGCTACAGCGGATTTGGTAATCATTGGATTCAGGGATTTATCAGATTTGGTAAGTGACTTGGTACTGTGGTTCAGTGGGTTCAGAGGATGTGTTGGCTTCTGAGGACTCAGTGGATCCAGAGGATTCGGTGATTTCAAAGGGTTCAGAGGATTCAGAGGATTCAGAGGATTCAGAGGATTCAGAGGATTCAGAGGATTCAGAGGATTCAGAGGATTAGGTTGACTATTCGATTCAGAGGATACAGTGTTTAAGGTATCGACTTTGATTCTGTGGTGGTAATTTCCCGCGCGATACGTATCGGGAAATTTTATTCGTTTAAATTATCTACTTCATCGTATCCGTCGTCTTGTGACTGACTAATGTGGTAGGTCCTACGAGACGGATCTTGTGCAGTAATATTCTGGCGACCGGAAGTAGAAGGTTGCGCGTTATACTGGTTGCGGCTATTGTTGTATTGGCGTTTGCGGCAGTTGTCTATGGTATGCCCTATATTTTTGCAGTATCGGCATATGAGGTCACCAGTATTGATTTTCTTAGGCGTATCTACTGTACGAGTATTTTGCGTGGCTGGAAAGCGTGAGGTCTGGCTCTGGGGTTCGCGTCGCGGTAGAAATCTAGGTTTATCCGAGTTATAATAGGGTTGGAATGGTTTCCTGCTCGAGGTGCCGGAGAGTATTTTTTCTTCTGCGACAGCGAAATTCACCGCCGCTTTGAGGGAATCGGGGTCGCGACATCTCACTATTTATGAAAGTCGTGGTTGAAGGTTAACCATAAATGTATGGAGAGCTAGGTCTTCCATAGCTGCTACCCTGCCTGCTACTTCCGTTTTCCTTTTTGATGGGATGGATATTTTGATTTCCGTGAGTAATTTAGCTAGACACGTTTCTATTTTTAATGCGTACTGGTTAACGGACTCGTTAGGGGTTTGTTTGCAATCTTGCAGTTCGGAGAGAAGGTGTGTATAATGTTTCTTTTCTCCGAATTGTTGTTTGAGAAAATCTAGAAATTGTTCGAAATTGTCGAATTCTTTAATGCTACATATCGTTTCGGCTCTACCGGTGAGTTGACTGAGAATGTACTTGAATAGAGTAGGTTTTTGTGATTTATTGGCGATGTTATAAGCGCTTTGACAGTTGGAAATAAAAGCATTTAATGTTTCTCGAGAGCCATCGAAAGGTTTGATAAATTTGAGTAGAACATTAAGTTCTACTTTCTCTTCTGATTCGGAGCGGGGCGCTGTGCCCTTAGATCCACTGGGAGCCTCCTCTTTAAGGTCAGCTTTGCTAGTCATTATTATAGTTTTAAAATATCAACTAATAACATAAAATTGAATAGAATATTGTATACAGGAAAGAAGCCGTCTCCACTATAGATTAACTCGTACAAGTTCGATGTGGAGCAGCGAGTTTATCATTATCTAGAAGCGTGTAACAATAACAGATTCTGTTGTTCCGAATTAGTAGTACCACACATAAATATGACTATGAATAGTGGTGTTGTTTTCAGGATGACGAAAGAATTAAGAATATGGTACACGAGTTCTACAAAATGCGTTAATAAATTGCGTAAACTCTGAGTTCTGTGTTCTGAAGCGATGTCTGTGGACTTTTAGAAAGTTTGGCACTCACTGTAGTACAGCCAGGATCGGGATCAGTCTCAGGATCAGTCGCAGCATGACGTAAGTACCGTTAGGCCAACGGTAAGGGCCCAGGCAAGGCTCAGCAGGCCTCCGTGTCACGATCACCAGGACGATGAACCGTTCTTCACTAATTCACCAAACAAGCACAGAATTTTTCGAAGACGTATTCGGGATATCGTTTTTCGTATCCCACCGCTGCCACCAAATGTTATACGGGATATCGTATTTAGGTTTTAAAAAAAAACTATTTAATACACTGAAGATCACTATAATACTGAACTGGTAGATTAGGATACAGAGATATAATTTTGGGAGCTAGAAGTGGTGCGACCCGAACCGAGTTTTTAAGAGCGACTGACTGGCTTCTAACCGTCCAGTCCTAGCTGAGTTAGTCGATTTGCTGACGCAGCAGCTAAAAATAGGAGTGTGTCATTTTCAGCGATTTCTTATACATTCTAAGGGTATAACAGTATCATATCCACTTCCTGTTTGTTAAGATTATTAATTACATTATATGAATCTATCATAGACCCTTTATATGAACCTATCATAGACCCTTGCGGTAGTCATTTGTAATATTCTTTTTTGACAAGATCATTATGTTAACATGTTTAAAAATACATTTGTGAATTGTATACACATATGTGTGTGATATATGTGCAACGGAACACATTCTATTGATATTTGCGTTGTGTTATCTTAAAAGTCTTTCATTTTTTTTCAGTGCTTGTTGGAGCGGTACGTACGTTTGTTTCGAATAACCCATATTTTATCAGTCAAGCACGAAGCATGTATGTATAAATTCCAAATATCTTTGTGTAACAGGTTTCTTTCGAGAGATTATTTGAAAAAAAAATTAATGCCAAAAAAATGTGTACTGTTTAATATTATGTGGTGTACAATAAAGAGTTTATCTATCTAGATAGATAGATATACTCTTTATTGTACACCACATAATATTAAACAGTACACATTTTAGGACGTAGTAGGTAGGACTGTAGTAGGTAGGACGTATGGTAGGACGATTTGATGGCAGATAGATATCTGCCATCAAATCGTCCTACCATAGATGTGCAACCCATGGCAAAAAGTTGGGGTAGATTAGAATTTATTTCACCTTTCTTTTAAAATAATATAACTACTTCAGTTTCAAAAGCAACCCATTCCAATTTTTTGTACCTAACTAGAGGATGTGCCCGATACCGAGGGAATTTCGGTCAAACCCTTCTTATTGCACCCCTACGATCCCCCAGGAACATACAAGCGAAATTTCAGTTTCTTGCGCCATACTTGTTGTCTCTCAGTCAGTCAGTAACGTGAAAATTTTATATATACAGACACGTAATACCTGAGACAAAACTGCTCTTCATTATTTCACTCAGTAACTTTTTGATTCACAAATTAAAATTTACGCAAATTGAAGAAAGTCTCTCAAATTTCAATTATCTTTGAAATGTGAAGTCTAGAATCGTTACTTGGAGAATGGAGGTTTTTAAGAAATCGCTTTAACTCCACGGTGAAATATCAATTTAACTTATCTCCTTTGGAAAGAAAACTTTTTAACAAGTCGTCGCCAAGTTGAATTTCGATTACTCTTAAGGGTGGCCGGCGTATAAGTCAACAGCCCAAAATATTAAAAAATAATTAATAAATTTAAAAGGCATTCTTTCTTAGCATTGAAATTATGAGTCCATTAGAATTATTTGTCAGAATGTATCTAATTCTACAGAATTTTCAAATATTGATTAAACTTCAACAAGTCTTCAGTTCTATCTTTGTATGCATTCCATGTTTGTATCTCTTTTATGCATCATCGATTGCAAAATAATTTTATTACAATATTACTGAATTATGTGACTTAAAAAATCTAAAGTATCAACCCTACTTCTCACCGACTCCGTCCGATTTAGGAGATTTAACTTGGTAGAATTAACACCCTGTATATTTGCTGAGGACATATTTTATTTTGGTATCTGTTAGGTAAAAGTTTTGAAAATACTTTATTAAAGTAAACTCGCTATTTTATTATGGTATTTATTTTCTTTATTTAAAAAAATATACATATATTACCATAATTTTCAAATTTTGCATACGTCAGGTATTTTAACATTCGTGGTCATTAACACTATAATTGTCTATCGGAAAGTATACCTACCTCTACCTACCTCTGTTTCGAGTAACCGATATTTCGGCACTATTGCAAGCGCCATATTCACGGCTGTACATAAGTATTGCGCGTAGATGAATTTTACGAGTAAGTAAAACGGTCTACTTCTTGCTCGTTTATTGCGTACAACAGCACTACCACTCTTTTCAATATAGCTATGTACTTGAACGCCATTCGATATTGACTACGTTAGCTCGCGGTTTAAGTTTTAAGTTTCACTGGTCTTACATAGACGCACCACTACACGCCAATTGCCGGCTCTTCGTGTTCAGCCGTTAGATAGACATTAAGAGCCAATAAATAATAATTGGATTCTATGGCGTGCCATTGGTGAGGCCCATATCTAGCATTAGACTGTGGTAGGCACCAATAATAAGTACGAAACCAATAATCCTGATAATCACTGAATATAAATATATGCCACTAGCAATGCTCACGGCCATACTCGCGTTTTTTATGGCTACTGCTGCGTACCCATGGCTTATAGCGTGATTTTATATTAGCCTATAGCCTTCTTCGATAAATCACTCACTGGTATCTTTGCGAATCAAACTAATAGTTCCTGAGATAAAAACGTTAAATCAAACCAACTCTTCAGCTTTATATTATTAGCATAGATGAACTCAAACAATTTATATAAAGTTATTAGCTCACGCAATTTTGAAAACATTTCAAAGGTCAGTCGATGAAGTTAATTTTCTTTCGTAAGAATTTATCCGTTTAAGTACAAAAGTATTTAATATAGTTGTAGAAGATTGCTAACCCCTGGAATTTGGCATAATTCTTCATTCAAAATTTTCTAATTATAAATTACTAGCTTTTGCCCGCGGCTTCGCTCACGTTAAATTCGGGGTAACACAAAACTCCTTCATCGTTCGATAGTAATTTTCGTTTTAATTCTGTTCATAGGGACTAATAAGAAATATAACCGCAAGAAGTATTTAAAACATTTCTGTAAACATATTATTTTTAGTAGTATTACATAGTATTTTTAGAGTTCCGTAGTCAAAAATGGCTAAACACGGCATCCTTATAGACGCGCTATGTCTGTCAGTCTATCCGTATATCATAGCCACTTTATGTCGAAAATATTCAGTTTACACATTTGAAAATTGGTACGTAGATGTATTCTGTGAACCGCTTTACAACGTTATAGAAAATAAAAAATATTGAATATTAAGTTAAATTGAATCTCTTCATACATGGAATTGACGTGGAAAATGGGTCGTTAAAAATTACTTTGAGGTTCCTAAAACCATTGTTTCTCAAAGTCAATCGTTTGAAAGATATACGGTTCCAAAGGGGTAAAATGCGTGTGTGTGTCTCTCTAACTTTTAAAGTAAGAGAGTGACAAATCTAAAAAAATATATGCTGTAGATCGTTATAAAAACTTTCGACGAAAAGTGGTTTGAACGATATGTAGTCAGCAGTTTTGAAATAAAGCACATCTTAAAAACAGCAAATATATACAAATACTATTAATAGTTAGTCCAAGATAATGGCTATGGTAAGTGGATACCTCCACTACGGAACTCTTCATCGCGAATAGCTTTTATAATGTTTCGTCCTAGGTGATACTTGTAGCCGTTTGTCATTACAAAGCTTTGGTGCATTAAGATTCCGCATTAACAGGACTGGAACACCAAGGTTTAGTCTCAAGTTGCGTGAAGGTACTCCTGATAATTGTAAGGAGTTCAGAAACTCTATAGACTTTCTGTACCAAGTTTCTTCGTACCCTATAGGGTACGAAGAAACTTGGTCAGTATTCATGACATTGTCTACCGAAAGGTGCTCAACAACATCACTTTGCATACAGTCTAATGTCAAAGCCATGGTCCGATATATCTCTATACACACTTTCGCATATTGGTTCAGCCGGTTTAGCGTGAAATTGTACATACATACATACACAATTTCGCATTTATACTTATTAGTAGGGATTAGCCAAGGCTGTTACAATAATTATTAGTTTATATAAGTAAGCGAACGAAGTAATGACAGTGCACCATATGACTATGTATAATGTGACAGTACTGACAGATAGCACATGCACAGCACTCAATTAATACAGCGCATGCGTTCTTACTGTTAATAGGTAGGAGGTTTGTCCCTACAAACTTCGACACTCTCTAAAATCCATCCCAGATTATTTTTTGCATTTTATTATAAATATATATTTTGTAAAATATATATATTTTACAATATATATACATATTTTACAATATATATATATATATTTATCTATGTGTTTATCCCGGTGCGGAGCTACTTCCCCACAAATTTTCAGCCAAATCGGTTCAGCCGTTCTTGAGTTATAGACTTTCTTTTATATAGATAGATTTTTCGAGTATCAAAATGTCAAAACTTTGCTTAATAGTTTCATACTTCAGAATATTTCAACTTTATCATATAATTAGAATACTCTTTAAAATATTTATGTAAGGTTTATGTAATAGAATATATTGTACATTGAATTCAAAGGTAAATATAATATTAAGATTATTGTGTGTGTGTTGTGTGGCCAACGCTAATGCAACAAAAAAAAGTGCGTAAGCATTTTACTTCAGAATAGCGACCGAATTCGATGAAACTTTTTGTGTGTGTATTGCGAGGCGAGATTTAGATGTTAAAACTACACTGGACAGTCTCGCTCTGACTTTAACGCATTATTTAATTATTGAGCTTCTTCGATTTCGCATTATCCTCAACTGAGTTGTATCAGACTTACGAGCGAAATTACTAGCCTAACATACTCCAGCACTGCCTACTAACATTGAAAACTGCTAAATGTAAAATCAAGCACTCTATTTGAGTTCCCGTATTTGGCCAAGTATCATAAATAGTATATTTGTAAATTAATTGACACTCGAATGCTAACGCGACTAACGGCCGGTCACAACAAATTATATTCATGGTGACTTTGAGCCTCAATGTCTCCTGAACCAGTAATTTCCCGAGTATGGTGCCGAAGTAAAAAGTTTTGGTACAATATGGGATTTCAGTTTTTGTTAAGGGTGTTTTTACACCCCGGATACTAACTTGATCGATCTATACCTAAAACTGTATCAAATTAAACTATGATGACATCAAGTGTAGCAACGTACCAAATCGTTGCCAATACGAGAAAATTTGGTCTTCTGAAGACAGGCAGAGTGTTGGTTTGGTATAAAGAGCAAAATAAGTCGTAACGTGGCTTGTATTGTCGTGAGGCAAATGAAGGCTAACAGCGATCGCACCGCTACGTTATCTGCAAGTGATTGATGGTAGGTCCCACTCGGAAATTGCGTTCACTGGATGGCGCACTTTTGAAGAACTTCACGTATACGATGTAAGGAGTAAAAGTTTAAAAGAAAGATGACAACAATTCAAACTCATTTATTCATAAAAGTTACGAGGCAACACTTACGGACGTCAAATTATTTTTACTTTTAGGCTTGTGATAGTATGGCTATGAGAACAGCCTGGAAGAAACTCATGCCACTCTTTTATTTGTGGTACCGTGACAGCTGGCACAGCCAAACAAAAATTGATTAATAAAGGATGCTTGAAAACGTTAATATGACATTATATTCCATTAAATCTGGTTAGACTAAAGCGGACCCAAGGGTTCTGAGGAAATCAGGATAGAGCTAGGACAATGATTATGAAAATTATAAAATTTCAGTGGCTTGCCGTGGTTTCTAGTCTAAATTTGGATCACTAACAGCCACCGTGACGTATTTAAGTTCTAGACGAACCCATTTAAGAGCTAAATCATCAGGAACCACACATTCGATGCTGTTTTAAAATCAAAAACTACGTGCGTGTTTCAAACAACGAGTATTTTCAAACAATTAATATTTCAATGATATTTTCTAGAAAGCCAATAAGTTATTGCCACATTACATTACGTGGCTTTATTGTGCCACAATGCAACTAAATCGTTTGTGGACGCCAGTATGCCATATAGCAAAATGCAAAGCTCTTTACTAAAGAATCCTCAAAGTACAAAAGGTCCTTTTGCAATTGCACTTACATTTAATTTTTTATCGATAGTGCATGGGAATTGAAAAATATTGTGAATGGCATTTTTCATCATACTATTTTTCAATGGAGAAAATTATGTGATTTTAAAATGAAATTGAAATTATACACCAAAACCTTCCTTAGGTATCTCCCGATACTTTGCTAAAAACCGTTCAAAAATCCGTCTTACGTTAATGAGTTTATTGCGTACATGCAGAAAGACACGACGACAAGGGGACCTCATTTTATAATCAGTATTAATTCAGTTTGTAGGTATATCTCTTAAATTTCATACAGCCACTTCCAGCTTTCTTATTCGTTCTCAAAGACGAAACATCACATCACATGATTGATGGAAAAGGGTTGAACTAAAAATGTATAAAAATCACGTTAGGACTACCAAGTAGCTGATAGGTATCAGACATTGTACGAAAATTTGCATATTATCTTCTAACACAGCTTTCTATTTTCTTTTCAAAAGTATTTTTTCTCTGAAGCAGGAAAATTGTTTCCATTATTAGGCTGCCGATATTGCAAGAAAACCTTATGCGGCTGTTATGGTAATACAACTGGATCTGTATTCATACATACTTATTGATGTTCCAAAGACTAAGATAGTTATTGCAGGTATTTTAACAGAATATGCAACAAAGTTATAGATAGTATTGTAAACACGACGTAGGATAGAAGTAACCACTTTTACTTTATTTTCTGAACATAAGCGTTCTCATCATCACCGTTTCAACTCCTTTGATGTAGAAAACCAGTAATTAAGAAACATGCACATTTCCATAGATTTAACAGGCAAATTTGAAAGCAATATGGCATAGAAGCTGGCAACAGCACGAAGGCCTGAAGATCGCACTCAGGGGCTTGCTATTATAGAGGCCTCTATCCAACAATTGACGGCATCAGACTGATGATGAAGTGGCATAGTAGTTTAAGCAGCCGTCTCTCTGTTTAGAACTGTTTCGATTGTTATGGTTCTAATCCCCAGAAGAGTTCGATCTTTACAAGAGACAACATTTTATGTGCGCCGCACATTTTGTTACGAATCTAGTACTTTGTGTCCGTTATTTGAATGTTTGCAAAGTCCCCCGCGACACATCATTTATATCTAGTATTGGAATACTAGGTATAAATTTAATCTTGTAAGGAAAAAAAGAAAGTGCTAATCCTCACAAAAACCACCCCGTCACATGCCTCAAGAATCTATACACAAATATTTTATGTAATCGAATTTCGATAAAATATCCAATACGCCATAAGAATCACAATGCCAATGTTTTATGACAAAGAATTAATGAATGAGTCGGAACAATACTAGAAAACTCCCGGAAATAAAGTATTGAAAGGAGCAAATTTAGAGGACCATAAAAGAATTATACGAGCCCATTACAGTCGCAACGAATAAAAAAACAAGGGGGTTCAATAAGTGGAAAGGTACCAATGTACCTTTCCACTTATTGAACGCCCTTGTTTTTTTGAATAATTCGTGAATCAATATTCACGCCGTACTTGGGACAGGGTTGGCAGAAATGTTTTACCATGTTTCGCAGGTTTAAGTAGAACGCAAGAAAATATTTCATTGACCTTATCTTCTAAAGATGTCTAAAAGCACTTAAATGCGACAAACATCCGGGATTAAACTCAAGTTATAATCGTTCAAAAGAATTCCAAATCACCTAGAATCATGTATATTGTTATAGGTACTCATGAAAAGTATCTTATTTGACTAGTCGAAACCTCCCTTTTATGGTCACGTTAGTCTAAAGCCATCTGATATTAGAAGGCACCGGAGACATTAAACTTATTTAGTCTGTATCTAAAATAGAAATCCATGTTAACACAAGGAAGATACAAAATAATTTAGTAGTTACCACAAAGATTAACTTAAAGCAAGTATACCTATCTTATCTTATCTTATCTTATCGTGTTTGCTTAAATCTATTTTAAGACATCGGCTTAAACAGATTGAGTAAGCATCTCGTTACGGGCTAACTTTGAATCACCAACTGATCTCGCTATCTTAATTTTACGTGAAAAGTGGATTAAACGGATTTCCGATTTGGAAGGAACAAAAAAGGTTTACAATATTTTTGTTGACTGATTAGATTAGACCATGAGTTTTGGCTTTAGACAATTAACCTCTTCTCTTGAGTGTTTTCAAAAACTCAGGTGTTCAAATGTCGCGAACCGGCCGAAACATTTTATGAACACCCGTAGGTGCAAACTAACATTGTTTCAGTAAAATGTTTTATTTTTCAAGGCCAATCGCTCGCCGAGTTTATAGTGTTCGTACAGTTTGGGTCAGTTTAAAAAAGCTGCATATGCGAGAAGTCCTGTGCCCACAACCGTAGCAGCACTAAGAACAGCGATTTCACATGAATGGAGCAATAATCTGCAATGCCGTTTTATAAACTTAATCTGAGGGTCTATTCCGAATTTGCACTCGATTGTCACGGTGACTAACGACTTGTCGACGGGAACAATTTCATACATTCATACAGTTCGTCACGACTTTTTCAAGCGTTACGAGAAGTCATTGGTCCTCGCCGTGCATTCAAACCCGAGACTCTCTGCGTAGCGTCTGTTAGTCCCTCCACTAGGCAATCTATTTACTTATTTGACTTGACAAGACCTGTAAAATATACTTAGATGCAACTATTCGACGACTATGTCATATTGTACTACCTACTGTAAAAAATAAGCATTTCAAGCACAGACTTATCTTTTATGCGCGGCATAAAACAATAGATTCTAAATGAAAATTGTTACTAACCTGATTGAGTCAAAGATACTTAAATAATTAAATTTATTATAACTATTAGAACGATACATTTTTCTTCTAAGATTGTTAAACAACGAAAAAAGATTGTTTATATTTAATTTTGGTAGCTTTACAAGCAAAAATTTACACAGCCTAAAGATAATGTGGTAAAGCTCTTTTCAATCAAAATTCTAAAGGCATTCCGTTAGCGGCCCGGGGTCTGAACTGTTTTAAAAGTTGGTATAAGCTTGTTCAATTTTATAAAATAAGTTAATATTTCAATCAGAGATATAAATAGCCTTAAAATTGTAGTCTAAGAAAATGCTGGGTTTTGAGCCATTAAAAAGTACTAGAATCTTAGACATTTTAGGTTTTCTGGTATGGTATCACAAAATATTTATTTAATTTCAACTGTCTCGGTGTCTGTAATGAAATCATACCAGAATAATTTTATTGTGGCTGTTTATTTTTTTGCATGCATGTGTGGCGTGATAATCCAATATTATAATGTCATAGAGCGGATGATGGAGCTGGAAGGTAGCCACAGGAACTCAACAACCCATCGAGTTCGGGCTCGTCTGATTAGTATTGACGAGTACTTTGTTCTTATATGATGAGCGCATACGAAAAGTAGTTTTTAGAAGTTTTTAGTTTCAATTCATTATTGTTAATAGACTTGCCCATACACTTTCAACAATTAGCTAATTTCACTTTTTCTCTTTTTTTTTAAGACACCACCAGCACTATGCGTACCCGTATACAAACGACAACATATAACCAACTGACACAATGAATATCCAGACTCGAAACAACAATTAATGAATTACACAAATTGTTGGCGTGTGGAGATCGATCGAACCCACAACATTCGGCGCAGTGTCAAGCGGCGAGGCGGCCGCTTAAACCAATACGCCAACCGTGCAGTCAATTACTGGACCAAGAAGGCAGTCATACTGGACCACGGAGGCAGACAAATATATAGGTATGTATGGGGTGTTAAATAGCTCTTTCAAAATGTAACTGAAATTCCTGAAACCATTTTTCATCGGAGTAAATAGTTTGAACGATAGTCACTTCCAAAGTGGTAAAATAAGTAACAGGCCCCACCCTAAATTTTAAAATTAGAAAATAAAACACATAAAATATTTGTTGCTTTACCCCTCTTTTATTTAGTTCCTCCACATTGCCGCCTAATCTCAAGAGATATTTTTACTATAAAATTATATTCCCGAAGAGGTATAAAATATTAAAGAACCACAAAAGCATTAATGTCATCAAAAATATGAATTTTATGATGCCAACTCTTGAATAACTGGAGCTTGGCATAATTACTAATTTGATACATGTAATCTGTGTTAAACATGTAATAAAATCCTTGCGTTACTTACTGACTGACAGACATGAAAACCTGACAGACAGAGCGCAAATAGGTGAAATTTGGCATGTATATTCCTTGATGAGTGTAGGAGAGTTTGTGCAAATCATATTTTATCGAAGCAAAATTTACGCGTGCGAAGCAACGGGCAAAAGCTAGTATCACTTATAAAAGCACTGTGGCATCAACATAAATATTTTCTCTTTTTGTAAACATTTGTTATTATAGATGACTTTGCCCTTTTAGACCAGTGCAGATACGTTAGAAAACCGTAAAAAGTTAAATAAAATTATAGTAGGATGAAGAAACCCATTGGAGAAGGAAGAGAATATAACATAAACTAAAACAAAAAAAAATACGGTGATATGAAGTCGGGAAGTGGATGGGGTTGCGATTTTTAAGGGTAAAAATGGGTTCTTCTTGGTATTCAAAACCCTTTTTTTACTTCGTTTCAAAAATTATCTACCCTGGTCTACTTGTTTTTGGGGAATTATAAAATGAGTGAATAAAAATAAACTAAGCGACTGATGATGAGATACTGTTTTAAATAACTTTAGCGGCATGAATTTGAGTAAGCGAAAAATTAACTAAACTAACGACGAATATAGTTTAATAATAAAATCAAGAATATGATATATATATATATATATATATATATATATATATATATATATATATATATATATAGCCATAATAAAATTATTGCTCTTGTACCAAAAACTTAAACCTTTTTTTTACCGTTATAAATTAATTAACCAGAGACGTACTAACATAATCAGATTCGGAATAAAACAAATAAGCCTCCATTGAAGTACTGGAGGTCTTATCCAAGATAATACTTAGCACTCGGTTGGAAAAGCAGCCCTAGCCAATAGTAACGGTGAATATATTTTGTGCTATAGTCTAATAGTTTTTAATAAATGTTTTGGATTATTTCCATCGACGATCGAAAGACTGGAAGCCGTTCTAATCGAGTGCATACTCGGTATAAGCTCCCTAATACATCTGCATGTATTAATAATCACTCACATGCTATGATAAATCTATAAATTCACTGTAATAGCAACTTACATCACAAATACCAACTTTAACCCAAAAAGGTCCTTAACTACTAACAAATAAATGAAACATTCAGCTCGTCACTTCAAGTTTTCGAATGTTTATTTCAGTTCACCCTTCTAAAGGGTAATCCAACGTACTTTTGTACATTAATGAGTTACAAAACAAAACATGGAACGTACGTGGCTGGTTTACTGCAATCGTTAGCGCCTGCGATTAGATTAAGAGCAAAACTTTCGGAGACTGTAATTAAGATAGGGAAAGAATGAAGTGAATGAGTTATTCCTTCGGTATCTGTTTGTGCCTAATCTTAAAGATTAATTGGAGAGTGTGTTGACTAGAATTATAGCCTGTTTTCAACAAAGTAAAAAAGAGTGGTTCTTAAGTTTTTTTGTCGGTTATCAAGGAGGTCTAGTCTGAGATTGCACTCGATTGTCACGATGAACGACTAGTCACTATTCACCGTACAATTCAGTGCAAACCTCGGAGTTCACTTCCTGCCGACGTGTCGTTATGTATATTTGTGACAGTTGAGAAATCACAATAAATTAAGGCTTAGATTATTGTTCTGTACAATTCAAATGAATAGCTTCATTAAGTTTAAAACGTTCGTCTAAGCAAGCAAACAGGAAGATACACCAAGCTATCGTACCTAATACCCACCGGACTGAAAACATTCCCCGAATATAGGAACTAAAAACCGGCATATACAAAAACGGAGTAAACTGCATTTTGTCGTAGAACAGGACGAATAATTTTGCGCTCGATTCACTTCGGTTCTCCGATCGACCGCACGATACTAAGTTGAAAGTCTTTGCAAAGGTTTGCAGAATACATAGTTAGGTACAGCCAATGGGAATGGGACTCTATTTGAATATAAATCTTTTGGGAAAAGGCTTCATGGTAAATCTGTAGTTTATTGTTTTGTGTTGTTTGCTCGTTCAAAGGAAATGCGCCGTTGATTTATTTAAATTATGAAATTTTGGTTAAGTTTCTGTTTAGATGGTTTTCATTTTAGTAGGAGACTTTCTGCTGATCATATGAAATAAAAAAATTACTCCACCCGGGATATGTAAACTTAGGTCCTCGTTTGGGCTGAAACAAAATTCTACAGAGGTATTGTCATAATCGCTACGTTTGGTAGAGTGGCGATTGCAATAGCAGAAATCATTTACTCATCTTTACATTTTGTATGGTTTGGTCGCTAGTTTACGGTTGACTAATTGCACTGCACGAGATATCCACCTGCAATGTTGTAAACTCAGCACGTTATTTCGCCTGACTGGCACCAACATCGAAAATTGTTTTGGTTGATAAAAAAATAATCCCAAATTGATAACCGACTATTTTTTAACCATCAAAATATCCCTATAAAGTCAAAAGGAAAACAAGAACTTAAATGCCACAAAAGATACACAACTGATTAACTGTAAGACATCGAAAGTATCCAATCAATATCTAAAGCAATACAAACCTATTTCCTAGAACTTGGATGCTTACAAATACCGGCTTACGAGATTCAAACAAGGATAATCCGACAGGGAAGGGAATCTTGGACCTGGCCACTTTAATCAACTAGATTAATATGACATTCCTAAACGCCGTCGATACAATTTAATGAAAAGTTTCTTGTTATATTTTGAAATTGTTATAGTAAGTTTAAGTAACGTGGGATTTACTTCCGGGTTTTGCGCGCTACAACTCAGTTATGGTGATATTGCTTTATACGCTTAAGAAATATCATAAGTAATTTGTAGTCTACGGCTGGATAAATTCCTCATTACCAACATGTAGGCCTCAAAACCAATATAGTCACAATAGCACGATGAGGAATAAGAAGATTTCGCCTAAGTACTATATATTTTTTATTACAATATATAATATTGTTTATAGAGTTAGATGTCAAGTTTTACGTCAGAGGTAAGAAATATATTTCTCATGAAATATGGTGGTAAAGACCTTTTTATATAAAATCTCTTCAACAAAGCCATTTACTGATTGTCTGAGAGAATAACTATGAATTAAAGAACAAAGATGATTTTATTGAAGAGGATTTCGTTGCCTATAAACAAATTCTTGAGGACACTGATATAAAGCAGAATGAGATAAGACAAACATATTAAACTGCTAAAATTATGGATGGATGGATGTGTATATCGTAGCAGAATTTTGATTAGTTTGATGATGAATTTTCATAATTTCCCCAAAAGTACTGTTTGGTTTTTGTATTTTCTTAGTCGCTTCTTACGGCACCTACGAAATGTGTGTGAAACTTATTCCTAAAGTACAAGTGTCGCACGATACTCAAGATACTCACTCAATAAAAATTATCACCGATACCATGCCTTATAAGCACTGCGTATAGAAAGAAAAAAAAGGGAAATTATCTTTATTGCAAGCATGCTGCACAGTACTCCTTAATTTTTCTTATTCTAGAAAACAAAAAAGAAACACTAAAAACACATTGTGGCGAAGTCAATATACACTAACTCAACTAAGACTAAGACACTATTTGGCAACTTGTTGCCATAATGACACTTGGCATGTCTTGTCAACTGTCATAAACGGACACTGATGGATATCACGACCATCGCAAAAAAAATAACACTACTGATCCCGTTCGAGTTTCTACTTAGTTAGAAATATGTATTATTTTCTTCCTCCAAAGAATCTTGTATTCTAATGCTACTACACAAATCAAAAGTACAGAGAATAATTAAAAAATAAGGGATAACGAATTAGAAATTCCATTGTTCTTCCTAGAGTTGTAGTATATTGCTTCATCAAAGCTTTCGTTTCGACTGATTAAAGTTTTGATATTCTTCGTTATTAGGGTTGAAAGTTTTTTTAAGATCAAAGGTGAAATCACCTCCTCGATATTTCATTTTACTTTTTTATTTATAATCTCTGCCGAGACTTCTGTAGCAGTAGTAGACATCCATCTACTACTGCTACAGAAGTACTGCTACTGCCAAAACATACACGCTGTCCTTGTTTCAGAGTCGTGGCTAAAACCATGCCTCCCATCGGCCTCTTATACTCTTCCAGGGTTTAATTTAGTTAGGAATGATCGCTCGTTCGGCAGTGGTGGCCGTGTTGCCATATACTTGCGCCACCAATTTCCTTTTAAAATAGTCAGTGTGTCCCCACAACCACCACTGTCGAATGCTGGCGAGCATCTCTTTTTAGAAATACAACTGCAACACGTAAAAATACTACTAGGTGTATACTATTCGCCCTCTAATCGCATCAATTATTTTTCGTTGTTTGAAAAAATCCTGGAAGACCTCACTCCTTTATATGACCACACTATTGTTATGGGTGACTTTAATACCTGCCTTCTGAAACAAGATTCACGTGCTACCAGCTTTCGACAGGCTACAGAGTCATGTAACTTGTCAATTCTAGAATTAAATGCAACCCATCACTTTCCGAACTGTACTCCTTCTTTACTTGACCTTATTTTGGTGTCTTCTCCTAGCTTTGTTTATCAGCATGGTCAATGTACGGCAGATGCATTCTCTTACCACGACCTTGTATTTTTATCGTACAAAATACGCCCCCCTAAAACAAAGCCGAAGGTAATCTTGCAGCGGAATTTCGCTGGCATGGATCACGACAAACTGCGTGAGGATGCTGTGAATATAAACTGGGAACCCCTTTATTCTGCAGAATGTATTAATACTAAAGTGCATATACTAACAACTAAGCTGACGGAACTGTATGACGTGCATGCGCCAATCCGCGCCATTAAAATGAAGCATTTACCAGCACCTTGGTTAACAGAGGATATTAAAAAGATCATGACAAAGAAAGCTGCTGCAAAGACAAAATTGAAGCATAAACCGACTCCCTTCAATGAAGAAAAGTACGTGGCTATTAGAAATCTCTGCAACAAGGTGTGTAGGAAAGCACAACGCCAACACATTTATACATCTGTTGAAAACGGTGATCCAGCAAAAGTCTGGAAATTTCTTAAAACATTGGGAGTTGGCAAAACAAGTCATCCTTTTCCAAACAGTGTCAACCTTGATTCTCTAAATACTCATTTCACTACTTCGTCGAAATTCGATGGAATTACAAAAAGAAACACATTAGAATATCTTTCATCTTTGCCAACCCCAGATTATTCTCCCTTCTTCTTCACACAATTTACCGCTTGTGACGTTAAAAAGAGTATACTGTCAGTTACGTCCAATGCAGTCGGCAACGATTGTATCAGCCGCAAAATGATTCTTCCCATCCTTACTGAAATTCTTCCAATCCTATGCCATATCCTTAATCATTCCGTTGCACGTGGCATCTTTCCATCAGATTGGAAAGAAGCACTGATAATTCCGTTACCCAAGAAACCTAAACCATCTTCCTTCTCAGATTTTCGACCCATATCCATACTACCCTTCCTGTCGAAAATCCTTGAACGCCTAGTTCACTCACAACTTAGTTCCTTTCTTCAAAAAATGCACTCCTAAATTCCTATCAATCCGGTTTTCGCCCTGGTCACAGTACTGTCACTGCATTGGTTCGTGTAACTGATGATATTAGGCTAGGTATGGATAGTGGAAATCTTACTGTCTTGTCCTTACTTGACTTCAGCAATGCCTTTAACACGGTAGATTTTCACATCATACATGGCATTCTACGCTCTCTTAACGTATCTCCATCGGCAATTGACTGGTTTCATAGTTACCTGTTTGGTCGCCGGCAACGTATTCGCATTGACGACTCTTATTCCACGTGGTCTAATACAAGTGCTGGTGTACCACAGGGTGGCGTGCTATCTCCTTTACTCTTCGCGATATTCATTAATTCTATCTCAAATCAGTTACTTTCTTCCTACCACCTTTACGCAGATGATTTGCAGATCTATACACAGGCTCCCTTAAATAAGTTATCAGAAGCCTGCACTATTATTAACACAGACTTGGCGCGGATCAGTGAGTGGACCAAGAAGCACGGACTTTTAGTTAATCCTGAAAAAACCCAACTAATTATTATCGGCAGTCCCAAACTGATCTCAAGAATTAGTTGGTCAAAGAACAATGGCAGAATTTGGTCTGGATTTGTTGTGGCGACCTTAAACTTCATATGAACAAAACAAATTATTTCTTTTTTCTACGATTTTTAATATTTTCACTTTGTCTCGTTAAAGCTGGAGTATTTTATGATGATAAAAAGCATTCCAATTGATTACGAATACTTTATTATTTGATTGTTGCCATAGATAATAGTGTGACAGGAATAGACATTATGCGTGCTATAGCCGTATCGATTATTAAAAAAGTAATCGATACGATCGACCTTTATAGAGTTGGTTTGGTTTAAAATGCAGTTATTTAATAAGCTAATATTTTTGAAGCAAAACAACGCTTAAATCAAATAAAAACGTCACAGCATCGTTTTAAAGTTGTATCGATTTCACATAAAATCGATTTAAAACGTGCAGCTCTGCTCTTGTCTTTGGCTGTGACAGTTAGATGCTACAAAATACTTCCGCGTTTTGATGTCAATCTGACATATGTAATTTGATAATTCAAACGTACCTACCTACATTGCTTAACTTTCATACTATAACTTTCCTTTTACCTACATTGTTCATTCTTAACTAAAAATTCAAACACCGATATCTTCTTTTTCCACCTTTCCTGAGTGAAAATAGAATCATTTATAGACTTTATTACTTACGCCGAATTTTTTGATATATTTTTTATTACTGTTCGCTTCAATTTAATTTCAGACATTTTGATGTATGGAGATCTGCCATTGTCCTTTACCGCAAATCTGTTTTGATGGAAAGAGTCTCGTTTTCAGTAAAACGGTAAAAAATCTGGGGATCTACCTCGATGAAACTTTGTCGTGGAGGCGTCAAATACAAGAAGCGAGTCGCAAATTGTTTGCATCAGCAGGTTCGTTGCGTAGATTACGCAACTTCCTCCCTACTACCACGAAGATTGCGCTTGCTCAATCTCTGCTTCTGCCTATAATTGACTATGCTGACGTCAGCTATCTTGACCCCACTGAAGAGCAGCTGGATAAACTTGAGCGTCTTCAAAATTTTTGCATACGATTTATATTTGGACTGCGCAAATATGATCACGTCTCTGATTTTCGCAAAAAACTCAAGTGGCTGCCAATTCGTCTTCGCAGGAATACTCACATTCTTACATTGTTATATAATGTTCTATTTAATCCCAGTACTCCCTTTTATCTCAAAGAACGATTTAAGTTCCTTCATGACACACATATAAAGTCCTTGAGGTCGTCTGAGGATCTGACTCTGGAGATGCCGAAGCATTCAACTAATTACTACGACAAATCTTTCACTGTCCAAGCTGTGCGCTTATGGAATGCTTTACCACTAGAGATACGAAGAGCAAACACTATGAATACATTCAAAGGTATGTTAAAAAACCATTATTTAAATCCTTAAGATTTTAGAGACATTCATTTACTTCACTAGTTATTATTACAGTATCTGCATTGTTTAGTATGTATAAAGATATTTATTGCATGTGCATACATTATGTATGTATCGTATATACATATGTAGGAATATAATGTATCGTATATATGTAGGTATATTTATTTGGTTTTGTATGTATATATTATGTATTGTATTATATTTTAAAATTGAATGATTCATTTAATATAATACTACACCATCACCATAATATTGCTTAAAACATTCCTGTCCATCCAAAGGTTGCCTGGAAGAGATCGCCCTTGGTGATAAGGCCGCCGTTTGTACATAAATCGTAGTTTTAAGTCACTTTAATAATTTACTGTATTTTGGTGTGCAATAAAGTATATATCTATCTATCTATCTATCCATCTACCATATACCATATGTGATTAACTAAAGTAGGTATCCAGAATATATTATACTGCAGTTAGACACAGACATGTACTATGCCTGTTTTTTAACGTTTTTAGTCAAAATGCTTAATATTTTTGCAAATGGTGACAATTTTTCAGCATTCGTTTTAATTGTGTAGGTAACTGAGAACCTTTCTGTTATATTAGGTACAAATTTTGCCTACAGCCTCATTAGATTATTCATAGTAAGACCAAAACATTACTTCATTCAAACTCAGCGCTGTTGAATATTACGCTGGACTAAATCTAACATAAACTTTACCTTCATTTTTCCGTCACCCCGATCCATATCAGTTTCAGTCAGTTTTCATCAATTTACTAACGATTTATTTAGCTCGTTGTATGTCGTCCAAACATAACTTTAGTTTTCCCTCGTTCCACAGGGACCAGCTTTTGTATTTAATTAGTTTGAAAAAGTGAGTTTCACTCACTGGGCTTACAGGCAAAATACCGATTTGTTATCGCGTGTATACGAGTTTTAGTAAAAATGATCTCAAAAATTCGTCCGAAATTCCTTCGTTACAAATAGAACATCGGGAATATAAATATTTAACAAAGCATTAAAGCTTTCTAGCACAACCCTGAGCGTTCCAGTCGTTCCTTACAAAGACCTCTCTGTCTAATTAGTAATTTGTCGACCGGTTGGCGCAGCGGGAGTGTAAGCGACTGCTACGCCGAAGGTTGCGGGTTCGATTCCCGCTCAAGTCAAACATTTGTGTGCATGAACATGGATGTTTGTCTTGGTCTGGGTGTTTCTATGTATAACATGTATGTATTTACAAAAAAAAAAGTAAATATGTATGTCTATCCATTGTCTAGTACCCATAGTACAAGCTATTGCTTAGTTTGGGACTAGATGGTGTTGTGTGAATGTGGTAGAATATTATTATAATTATTATTATTTGTTTCTCTTTCTCGGGTATTATTCTAATTTTTTAGAACAATACCCGGCCCTTTGGCAGGCGTACACGGAGACATAGGTCCAACGCGCAGAGGCCCTTTGAGAGTTTTAATCTAGAATGTAATGGAACACCTACTGAGGCGCCTCCATCACCGCACTATTAAGTACAGTCACGGGTTAGCCGCAGCAGGTGAGAGCCTATTGCTACTTATATGGAAACTAATTACTCTGGGCTATTGGGATGGGTGTTTAATGGATAGGATTAGATGAAAACTATGGATGAATGCCGGCGTCTGCCCTAAGTACTCTTATAGTACGTCGAAAAGGGGCAGACGGTGACTCGCCAGCTCACTAGATGGACCCTCTCTAAATAGCCGCCAAGGCAAACAAACTCTACCATAAAGGCAACAAGAGGGCAACACCGGTGTGAGCGGCTAGGGGTGTAGATCGGTGCGGCACCGGTTTCGCCATCGCGGGTCTCGTGACCCGGAGCGGGTTTCCCCGTAATTACGCCCTTGACAATGACACTTCCACCCCCGAGCAAATAGCCTGAGTCGAGAGTCCTGCGGGCGCTCTTGGAAATCCACTCCGACCAGCCAGTAAAGGCAAGCCGGAGACGAGGCCCTGACCGACTCCCTGAAGTATTCAGGACCGCAGTGTTGCCACACACATTCAGCTCGCCACAAAGCTGCCCTGCGGTTTGTAAGCTTTCTTTCTATCCTATAATATACATCACAAGACAAAGGTGATGTTTGAAAGCTGTTACTCTGCCCTCTGAGATTGCGTTAGTCTCATGATGAGATAACGACTGCCCCGGAGGGGTTTATTATTATTATTATTATATAATTTAATACAGGCTTCTGTTGAAATTCCCCTAGATGATGCTATCCGCCCCTAATGATTGCTCCTTTATTCTCGCTGAGGTGTAATTCTTTGTGTTTTGTCCATATAAATTAAATTCAAGCTTCAATTGCTCTAGAAAAAACATTGTTTGATCAAAGTTAGGTGTTGGTCCGAAGTTTCACTTTGATGGTGTAATTACAAATCCTGGTATTATGATTACAATAATTTTAGTTAATTAAGAAGTTTTGCTCTTGTTGTTGAAGTTCTTGTTTTGTTTTAAGGGATGTTTGTGGCGTAATATTTCAATGATAATTTTAAGCAAAAGATTTTTTTGCAGAATCGATATTTATAGAAGTTACTTCGGATTCACACCGATACTAGCTAATTCCACGGTAACACCCGCGTAACTTGGGGTTACTACTCCGGACCTGCGGCTCTCAGCGTGATATAATATAGCATATAGCCTTCCTCGGTAAATGAGCTATCCTAAAAAAGAATTATTCAAATCGGATCAATAGTTCCTAAGATTAGCGCGTACAACTGTTCAGCTTTATTATATTAGGTACAGATTTGCAAAAAAGCAAAGAAAAGAACGCAGTTACCTACACCTACTACGAATTTATAAGGATATAGACGGAGACCTCATAAGTATTTTTAGAAAGAGGAACAAACCAAAATGGGAACCATTTGAATTTCAATTTCCAATCCGAAAGTCCATTTATCGTAAAAGTCTATTACATGAAATTTCGCTATGAGCCACAGGTGCCGGGTAGGAGAAGTAAATAACGCAGGTGTATCTTGGGCCCCAGATTTTATAAAATGGCCTGTATTTACTTCTTGCCATTGAACAATATAGCATACTAACAGAAATGCTACCTTGACTTTGAAAGAAAGCCGATATATCTTTTTTGTGATGAATTGGATTGGAGTGGTATCTTGTATTTATAGATTACCGGTATGGTACGTATAATATGTTTTATTGTAAAAAAAGGAACGAAAAAGAAAGAAAATAGAAGAAAAACAAGCAAATGCCATTTTTAAATTAAACACAACAATATAAAGACACATTTATTGCTGCATTTTGGTTGTTTACAACACTTAAGTAAACAAGTCAAAACCCTATTCTAGATGATGCCAAGTTTTCTTAGCTAAATGACTTCTTGGGAAGAAAGGCCGAAACGAACTCAGGGTTATTGCTTATGTTTTCTGTTATTTCAATTTCGTTCATGTTTTCTTGATCTTAGAGTCCAGACAAAATGGGTTTAGTATGCGAGTGAAATAGAGTAGATGAAGTGCATCAAATATACTGATTTGATATAGTATTTTCTGTAATGCAGTTAGTCTACCATGAAAGAGTGGTTAAACTATCCAAAATATAAATGAAAAGATAGCAGCGTCTTACATCTAAGAATTTCACTTCAACAATCTTCATTCCACTTGACAAGTGTATCGATTAAAGCAAGAATGTATAGAAAACCTTAGGAGCGCTCTATGTTCAGCAGTGGACGGTATTTTGGCAGAAACGGCGATCTAAGTTTTCATATCTCGGACGGTATAACATTTATGATACATATGGCCAGATAAAAAAATCTTACGGAAGTACCGATACATCTAAACCGAAATCTCACACTTGAAATAAATCAACGATGCACATATTTCCTTTGAACGGGCAAACAACACAAAACAATAAACTAAAGCGTACATATTTACCATAAAGCCTTTTCCCAAAAGGTTCAATATTCAAATAGGGTCCCATTCCCATTTGCTGTAACTATGTTCTGCAAACCTTTGCAAAGACTTTCAACTGGGTATCGTTCGGTCGATCGGAGAACCGAAGTGAATCGAGCGCAAAATTGTCCGTCCTTTTCTAAGACAAATGCAGTTTACTCCGTTTTCCTATATGCTGGTTTTTAGTTCCTATATTCGGGGAATGTTATCAGTCCGGTGGGTATTAGGATAGCTTTGTGTATTTGCCTCTTTTCTTGCTTAGATGGACGTTTTAAAAATTAATAAGGCTATTCATTTGAATGCTATTGCTTACGGTTCAAATACTAGATTAAATTGCACAGAAGAATAATCTAAGCCTTAATTCAGTGTGACATCGTCACCTGCCTACAAAGCATGGTTACGAATTAAATAATTTGGTTATTTATTTTTATATCATGGCTAGGATACGAGTTTATTTGTGGTAATATTGACAAATAACTTATCCAGAACTCTGTCGTTGGTTTTGAACTAAGCCCTTTATATCCTATTTGTTTTTGTATCCGCAAACGCAATCGATGTTAACCAAAATACGTAAATATCTACATAAGTAATAAAACTCATGTCCAATATCGTGCAAATCGCGGGGAGCACTTGTCCGAGAGTTTTCACATCACAATAGATTCGTAAATGATTGTCGCTGCCTGCCGTTATTTAAAACACACAACCGTCTCAGCTACTACTTAAAGAAGACCAATTCTAACTATCTTCTCGCCTGTGTCCCATTGGGGTAGGCAGAGACTCTTCTTCTCTTCTCAGCATGTCTTTTTCGTCCTCTGCTGGACGTATGCCTCTTGCATGGCCCTCCACTCCGCTCTGGATGCGGCGATTCTTGTCCAGGTCGGCCCAGCCGTCTTTTTGATGTCGTCCGACCATCTGGCTGCTGGTCTGCCCACACTTCGGCTTCCCGTCCTGGGTCTCCAATGCAGGGTTCTCTGGCTCCACCTGTCGTCATCTCTCCGGCATTTATGGCCGACCCATTGCCACTTTAGGCTCGCAACTCGTTCGCCAATATCAGTGACTTTGGTGCGTTTGCGAATGTCTACGTTTCTTATTTTATCTCGCAGAGAGACGCCGAGCATTGACCTTTCCATAGCCCTTTGTGCCACTTTAAGGCGATGGATTAACCCAACGGTAAGCGTCCATGTTTCGCAAGCATAAGTCATTACTGGGAGAACACATTGGTTGTATATCCGAGTCTTAAGTGTCTGTGGGATTGTGGACTTAAGAACATAAGCGAGCCTGCCAAATGCTCCCCAACCCAGTTGTATTCGCCTGTCGATTTCCGCTGATAGCGAGTCTTTATTAAGTACAATTTTATGACCCAAGTAGATATAGCTGCTAACTTGTTCAATCGTTGCGCCTTGTATTGAAATTGGTGCACTGCTAGTGGTGCTCATCCACTTCGTTTTTTCCAAATTCATTTTCAGGCCAACTCGTAGAGACGCCTGACTTAGATCTCCGAGCATTACTTCTAGATCTTTTGGCGACTCACTGAGTAGAACGATATCGTCGGCGAAACGCAGGTGGTTTAGATACTGACCGTCAACATTGATGCCCCTGCCTTCCCAATCAAGAGTCTTAAATATATCTTCCATGGCATTTGTGAATAGCTTCGGAGATATTACATCTCCTTGGCGTACGCCCCTCTTGATTGGTACGGTGGTTGTTGTGCCCTGGATTTGTACCGTCATTGTAGCTGCTCGGTATAGGCTTTTCAGAATTTGGACATAGCGGTAGTCGACACGACAGCGCTGTAGTGAATTAAACACAGCCCAGTGTTCCACAGAGTCAAATGCCTTTTCATAATCTACGAAGGCAAGGTAGAGTGGCCGGTTATATTCTTGTGATTTTTGTATCACTTGCCTTAATGTAAATATATGGTCGGTTGTGCTATAGCCGCTTCTAAATCCCGCTTGTTCCTTGGGTTGGTGTTCATCGAAACGCTTTGAAATTCTTGATGTAATAACGCGGGAGAACACTTTATACACTTGACTCAACAGCGAGATAGGGCGGTAATTTTCAAGCTTGGTTTTAGCACCTTTCTTATGGAATAGGACGACAATACTATCAAGCCATTTGGTTGGTATCCTACCAGTGAAAAGTGCTTCGTTGAAGAGCAAACGGAGTTCCTTTAAGATGGTATGGCCTCCTGCCTTTAGCAGTTCCGTGGTTATACCGTCTTCTCCGGGTGCTTTATATTGCTTGAGTTGCTTTATTGCCTGTTTCACTTCGTAGCTACTTATTTCGGAATATCCTCAGTATAATGTCTTGTCAGAGGGGCTCGTTTATCTCTAGTATCTACGTTAGCGGGTTCACTGGTATAGGTGTTATATAATTTTGAGTAAAATTGGGCAACAGTACTCCTTATACTCGTGATATCCGAGACTATTTCACCTGCATTGTTTTCTAGTTTACTCAGCTGACTTCTGCCACTGCTAATAGCCCTATCAAATACTTTAGGTCCGCGGTATCGTTCAATAAGACGTTGTATCCTTTCAGTATTCCTTTTTCGAATATCGCGTCTTATTGCTTTGGATATTTTCTTGTTCAGATTCCGATGTTCCTGAGAGTTGTAACTCGCTGAGCCTAAGTTTCTCCGATGTTGCAGCAGCTGTTTTGTCTCCTGAGTAAAGTCGTCTTTTTCTCGAACTGTTTGGCCAAAAACTACTTTTGCTGTATCTGTGATGGCAGTTGTAAATGCTAGGTATTTGTCGTCTAGGCTTTTTTCGAAGAATTCTGCCTCAGTTCGGGTAGGAGCCTGACTGAGCTTTTGTTCAAATTCTTCATGAACACCTTTGGGGATAAATAAATTAGACAGGGGCTTATTGACGAGTCTGCGTCTTTCAAGTTTAGTATTAATTTGTACTGTGCCTCTGACTAGCCTGTGGTCACTCATCTTCAGCTTTTTAAGGACAGTAACATCCGTGATTAAGTGTTTCTTGTCAGTGCAGATGAAATCTATTGCATTCTTCGTCCTTCCATCTGGGCTAGCCCATGTCCATTTCCGCTGGGCTTTTTTGGAAAAGAAGGTGTTCATAGCAAAAAATTTATTTGCTTCAAGATAGTTAGCCAGTGCTTGTCCTCTGGTGTTTCTATCACCGATGCCAAACGGACCTATGTAGGTTTCGTTATCTTTCCCCATGCTTAATTTTGCGTTAAAATCACCCATCAGTATATTGAATTGCGCTTTTTTGCCAACCTGTAAAGCCTTGTCGATATCCTCATAAAGTATGTCCATCTCGTCTTCCGAATGTACTGCTGTCGATGCAGGAGCGTAAGCTTGGACGATTTTGATGGAATATCGTCTGTTTATCTTTAGGACGGTGTAGGCAACACGTGGGGATATACTGCTTAGAGCTGTTATATGATTTGCTATGCGGCGGTGTATTAAGAAGCCGACACTGCCCACTGCTGAATTTCTGCTGCCTGTGTAATAGAGCATATGGCCAGAATTTAGCTTTAGGGTGTCCTCCCCTTCACGTCTTACTTCACTCAATCCTATTATATCCCACTTTATGTGGATTAGCTCATTCTGTAGTTCTTCCAGATGCGCTTGCGTGCTCAGAGTCCTTGTGTTGTATGTAGCCAGGTGTATTTTGGTGTGGCAGCCGGATCTCTTCCAGAGATTCTTAGCACCCCCCGCTTCACCGTGACCAAGACCGCTGCCGTAGCCTGGAATAATGAAGCTGCTGGGGACTGGGGGCCTTTCTTTGTGGAGACTTTCCATGAAGGTTTGTTGCCGTAGTCTCGCCACGTTGGCTAAACGTCTTGGCGAGCCAGTCCTTCCCAGACTATGGACTGCCAATTACTCTTAACTCTAGTTTAAACACACATTTATAGCGATCAATGATGAAACGACCAATTTAGGCTTATAAAAATCAACTTTTACACCAGCAAATCATATTCTAAAATAATGCGTATAAACAGAACTAAGGTGTACCACAAGGCAGCTTCACGAGTAGAGACAGCAGACAACTTCAATTAGCATTACTGCCTCAAAGCATAGCATATTTCCTTGCAACGTCTGTAGCATAATAAAATTGTCCGCATTATAATGGCAGTTAATACGCTTGACATGTCCTTTAGCTCTGATTGATTACATACTAGGGACCAGATTACTATATTTAAATGAGTTTCTTTCAATAAGCTTATTCGTACGTGTAAAAGCCTCTCTGAATCATTCGCCAGAATTATTTCTTGGGTACATTTTTCTCCATATTTTTTGCTAAAGTAGATTCAGAGCTTATTATTTTATTCGGTTCTGTATTATACAGATGTTAAACGTGTATTATTAGTTTGGCTGTAGAAACGAGGAAAGTCAATTGTGTAAGCTATTGAGTTGTCGCTGTCTAAACATGTGTCTTGAAGTAGATAGATTTAATTCGTCAGCCGTAAGAATTTAACAACAACTAAAGTATTTTAGGCTTTCTTCATTTATGTTCTCGAGTTCGTGGCAATTGGACTGCTCTTCAGCCATAGAAGATATTTTTTATTTATTTTAGAAATACTAAAATACCTATAACGCTGAATTATCGAATGTCAGATATGGTTTTATGTCGACTATAGTAAATAGGCTAAGTTGAACTTTACATAAGTAACGCCCTCAGTGTAAGTTTTAAGTGAGTTTTGTATTTTCTTATATTTAGTTAATCATGTTTGTTTTTGGAGACGACGTGACAGAAAATGTTAGAACTTACATTTTCCGTGCATCAGAAAATATAGAAAAGAATAATAATAGAATAATAATGTTACTGTCTTAACAGTGTTATTCTATTATATTATATCTATGTTATTGTATTCTATTCTATCCTATTCTATCCTTTTTTTTTTTGTGTCGGGTTGGAAAATCCTCATGGAGTCTCTCCGCCCCGGGGGAAGGACGAAGGGGACTGTCAGACTCTTACTGACTAAATACCAACCCGTGTTCCTCATGTACCCGTGTGTCGGAGGGAGGGATTCACATAAGCATTCGTCGCTACCCCCCGACGGGTATTGGCCCGGCAGATGGTCAGGCGGGCCCCGAACAAAACCCCCTTGGCGGCGGATTAAGGTGTTGGGCTCCGCCGCCAAAACACTCAGCGGCCGCATAGGATAGGGAGGACGGCAACGCAACACCGCATCTCCTCTTCCCCTGCGGCCCCACCGCGACGCATCGAATGGTGCGCCCCCATTTGGTCGCGGGAGATACGGCGCGCGGCAACGCAACACCGACACGCCTCTCCTCCCGCGACTGCATCCGACTGCGAGGGACAGACAGAACTGTCCCCCGCACCCGCACCTTTGGACGCATCCTGCGCAGGCCCACTGCCAAGACCACGCGGAGCGTCCACTCCAGGGATCCCTCTTAGCTTCACCGTGGGGTTCCAAGCCATGGTTACTGAGCCCCCCCACTACGACAAGGTGGAGATTCCACGGGGGGGATCCTATTCTATCCTTTTTTTTTTTTGGTGTCGGTTTGGAAAATCCTCATGGAGTCCCTTCGCCCTGGGGGGAAGGACGAAGGGGACTGTCAGACTCTTACTGACTAAAAACCAACCCTTGCTCCTCATGTACCCATGTGTCGGAGGGTAGGGTTTCACCGAAGCATTCCTCGCTACCCCCCGACGGGTATTGGCCCGCCAGATGGTCAGGCGGGCCCCGAACGAAACCCCCTTAGCGGCGGATGAACACCTTCATCCGGGCTCCGCCGCCAATTCCTATTCTATCCTTTTTTTTTTTCACTACGGTGGGATACTCTCCTTATGAGTCATCTCAACTCCGCCAACCCAGCCATTAGAACGGCTGGGCTTGGGACTGGCGGAGGAGGTATGTGGAGGCTCTACCCTAAAGTATAAGCGGCATACCCACTAAAACCCACCGCGGTGTCTCTACGGGTCCCGTATGTTGGCGGGGTCACGCGATTCGCGGATAGCATACTTTCTCGCGACCCCGCCCAGGATTGGCCCGCCGTTGGTGTTGGCGGGCCCCGTCTCATCATGATCTCGCAATCATCCATCAAACTTCTTGCATCCATCAAACTTCTCGCATCCATCACCTCACAAAGCTACTTGGGAGGCGGCGAGGACACGCGCCGCCTCCCGCCTTTTGGCGGACAGGGAGCAGCCCCAGCGCTCACCGTCAGCAGGCACTAAATTTAGGGTGGTCGGAGGTCGTCTCTTGTTCGACGTCCCCGACGCCCGGACCTACGGTTGGGGAGAGGGCGATGTATTTCCCTCTCCCGCTCCGCCGCCTCCTTGCTCATGACTGCTTCGCAGAAGGAGGCGACGGCGTTCCAGGACCTCTCACTCCGGACCATAGACAGAACTACGGCCGGGAGCGAGAGAACAACCGTATTCAGAGCCGCGACCAGATCACGGCGCTGCGATGCCCAGGCTGGGCACTCCGCCAATGTATGCAACGCCGTGTCTGCGACAGGGTCGCGGCTGCTGCCACAATGGTGGCATCCGGGCGTTTCCTCCCGGCCTATCCTCCACAAATACCGGCCGAAACAACCATAGCCGGTAAGGATTTGAGTCAACCGGAAGGTGAGGACGCCGTGACGTCTCTCCAACCACTCTTCAACCACGGGACTTACCGCCACTATCGTGGCGTGCCCGGCGCTGGGATGCACAAGTAGTCTTCCACTCCGCCACTAGGACTTGGCGGAGCTCCGACCGACGCGCCTCGATGTCACGGTGCGCCGGTCTCTCGCCCTGCTCCAGGGCTTGCTAGCGCCATGTATAGACTGACGCCAGCAACTCAGCTTCCAGATCCCAGGGCGGTGATCCGGCTAGGAGGCTCGCTGTCTCGAAGGAGACCGTCTCCTTCATAAAGCCTCCGGCAGGAGGTGGTTGGTCCCGCAAGATTGGGCAGCAGTCTCGATAAGCCTGCCGCTGCCCCTAGAAGTTTGGGGGCCAAGCGTCCAAAGTGTTCGCGGAAATCCCATCGGCTATCGAGTACGAGCCCCAGGTATTTTAGGCTCTTCCCGATGCCGATGCGGACCCCTCCCACCATAATGTGGGCGCCTGCGGGTGGCCGATTCCGAGGCCCGTGGAAACAGATGGCCACGGATTTAATGAGGGCCACCTCTAGGCCCAAACGCCGGATCCTTCCAACGACTTGTGCGACCCCAGCGGTCGCCCTTATAGCCGCCGCCCGGTACGTCTTATCACTCGCAGTGACGAGGGTGTCGTCGGCGTAACAAGTGACACCCACGCCAGGAAGGAGCGTACCGCGCAGCACCCAGTCGTAACCGATGTTCCACAGAAGGGGGCCGAGGACCAACCCCTGTGGAACACCACACGACATAACTCGCCGACTTTGACCGAGATGACTCGGGTAGACAATTGCTCTTTCATTGAGATAATCCCCGACTATACGGCGGAGGTATGGAGGCACTCGATGGTAGGTGAGTGCCTCTCGAATACAACTCCAGGGCAGGGTGTTGAAGGCGTTGGCGATGTCTAAAGACGCCGGGACCACCCCACCCCTTGAAACCTCTTCCTCCGCCAGACTCCTCACTGATTTTATCGCGTCAATTGTTGAGCGCCCTCGGCGGAAACCGAACTGCACGTCCGCCAAATCTGGGCCCACCGTGGAAAGGTGGTGGACGAGGCGCTCCGCGATGATGAACTCAAAAGTCTTCGCGACCTCGTCAAACAACACTATGGGCCGATAGGCGGACGAGCTGTCCGCCGGGCGCCCTGGTCTAGTCGGGGTCCGAGCTCCCTCCACTGCCAGGACCCACGCTCGGCCAGGAATGCCGTCGGGTCCTGGGGCGGTGTTTTTTATCCTCAACACCGCCGCTCGGAGTTCATCCTATTCTATCCTATTCTATATCTGTTCTGTTCTGTTCTGTTCTGTTCCGATCTGTTCTGATCTGTTCTGTTCTGTTCTGTTCTGTTCTGTTCTGTTCTGTTCTGTTCTATTCTGTTCTGTTCTGTTCTGTTCTGTTCTATTCTGTTCTGTTCTGTTCTGTTCTATTCTATTCTATATAAGTAATTTGTTGTTAGATATATAACAGTTTTTACTTACCCTAACCCTACATTTTCTACAATTCGACACCTTAAATTTCCTCTCTGGCGTGGAAGGAAAAGCAATCAAGTATCATGTTCTACGACATAATTTAACCCTTCTTGTCTTCTAAGGCTGAATAAGGAAAACTTTGTTACACCATACAAAAGTTACAAAGCCTCTAAGTTTTATGCTTGATATCCCATGTAATGCTTCGTATTAGTTTGAACTTAAGTATATTTTATAATGCGGATGAATGAGATGAATCTTTTTATTATACGTCATACTCACAACATCATCTAGTATTCCATAACTTGTGCAATGGGATACTAATAGACAATGTAATATGTAAGTAAAAAGGCAAAGAGAATCATGGTCAAACAATTGTTACTGTTGCAGAAGATGCAGTTGATGCTTTAATTTTTCGTTACTGAATTCTAAATTTAACAACATGCGACCAAATCAAGATGGGCATTCAAATTTGATCTAACAAAGCTTCTTCATTAAAAATAATGCAGCGTAGGTCTTTGACATAATTTGAAAGGAATAACTTCAATCAGAGAATTCATACATCTCGCAGATACAAATACTGAATTCTATAAAAATCTAAACTCATAGGGCCAAGACAGAATTTATTCAAGATTTCCAGGCAAATGCCTGGAAATGCTTCAAATGAAGCTAAATGTTTACAAAGAACAATGCCCATTTTTCTTAGAGACGCCGGCCCAGATGTGGACAGTCAAAAATCGTAGTAGTTGTTATTGCATTCGATAAAAGAGTGTTAAACTAGAATTTTGAGACTGATTAGAAGTCCATCACATTCATAGATTTATTACAGGAAGTACTTTTATATGCTCACAAAACATTAGGTGCGTACCCACTTTTATTAGGATAGTTTAAGTATTTCGTAGTTTTGCGTAGAAAGGAATGAGTTAATCATTTGGTAAGGGTAGAAATCCGAAAGAAAAAGCCAGAAGTCGTAAAAGATCCAAAAACATAAAAAGCATTCACAATGTGCACGAGCAAAATAAATAGGTAACAAGCAAAATAAACTGAATATGACATTATTGATATTTACTTAAGAGTCAAAAAAGTGTTGCCATTTTACAGTTTTGAATGATATTGATTAATCGATATGGATTTCGGACATAGGTTATCTATATATTTGGTTCAAAATCGAACTTATTTGTAGTTAATCGCATATATACCTTAAAAATACACACATTTTAAATGTTCCTGTTTTAAATGTTAATTTTAAAATTGCCGTGTGGTTGACGGCATAGAATACAAGTGTCACCACCCCCTATCTTCCCGTGGGTGTCGTAAGAGGCGACTAAGGGATAACACGATGCAAGGACCATCTTTGCGTAGAGACGGAAAACTCGACATCAAACCCTATACGACTGCCTCGTTGATCTCGCGGCATAAATGTGCGCGTGGGATCGGGAGGTCCCGGGTTCGATTCCTGGGTCGGGCAGTGTTATTGGGTTTTTCTGTCACGAAATTCTCAGTAGAAGCACGGAGTCTGGAAATGTGCCCGGTACGGCAATAGGCTCGCCCCTTATTACGTGGGACTAAAGTATATCTGGCGAAAAGTGGGTGTAGATATACACCTCTGCCTACCCCTTCGGGGATAAAAGGCGTGACGATATGTATGTATGTGTATGTATGTTTTAAATGTTTAAGGACCAAGTAGAGATTTGCTATAAACTCAAATCATTTTGAGTAGAGAAAACGTAAAATCGATAAAGAAGAAGTGATAATCGATTTAATATTATGATTTCTTTACTGGCAATTTCTGATCTATGACGTGTTGGCTATTTAGACGTTAACACATCTTTTTAAACCTATTTATTGGATAAGTTTCTCGGCACACCTTTAGTAATGCCTATAAATTAAGTTATAAATAAAAAGGATCATTCAACAACTAATTGAAACTTTATTGTGCTGTTCATGAGTTCCAAACTGGGCCAGAAATGGGCATTGTTCTTTATACATAATTTTTGACGCTCCGACACCCCTAATTTCAGACATTTCCATCCTTAATTGAGCTCGTAAAATATAAATATCGCGTGTAATAAGTAGCTGATTCTTCATTTTCTTTCGGAAATTCAGTTTCTCCCGGAACCCAAGTAATGTAATTAGAGAACAGATTTCGGTTCACTTAATCTCTGATATAGATAATTTATTACTGTAATGTTATCCGTTAGCTGCTTGTTGCTGGTTCTGATTGTCAGTTGATGTACTACTCATTTTGGGTACGTATTAAGCGAATGTATTTAGTCGGACTTGTGTAAATGAGTTGCTATAATTATTATGATCGTATCATTTTTTTCTGCTACATGTTGGTGAAATTCTCAGTATCTTTACTTTCATGACTATTTTCTTGTCCCTCTTTTAGGGTGTGTGCTAGCTCAAATTATTGCAGAGCATTTTGCTAGGTGGAACCGCGGTGTTAAACATTGTCATTATTCTGATTTTATAAGTATTACAATATAATTATGTATAATTGTTTCTGTCTACATTGTGCCTAATATAATTATTTCTGTCTACATTGGGCCTACAAATTATTATTACTAAAACAATACAAATAGTTGCCAAATATAAAGTTATAAGCCGCAATTGCCTTATTGTCTTTGCCACTATTCAAATTCAAGACAAATTCCCTTTATGAAGTTGTTGCATAAAATTTTATTCGACAATATGATTTCATCCTCAGCACTGTAGCAAAATCTTTCCTTACCTGTTGTCTTATAGGTTCTAGTAGGTATAGTTTCATCCTTATCATCTCCAATATCTTTCTTTCGAATAAAATCTCCTATTAAATAATGAAACGCACAAACGCCACAATTAGCAGCTTTAAGCCGAAGTCATACTTACACCGAAGCGGAGCGGGCATTCGTTCGTGATTTATTGGATTTGCTAATTTCATTGCGTTGAAACGGGAGCATTGAGATTGGCACCGCATGTTACACCGATGCATAATGCTCTGGCGTCACTAGGTAGGTTTGAGTATATTTCAATAACGTATATATTTATACGATTAAAATGTTCTGCCTCCGTTTCAGTCAGAAAATTTTGTCTCATGTTAACGCGAAAGTATTGAATATATCTTATGTGTTTCCAAATTTTATCGCAATTTATTTTACATTTGAATGCGTAAATTATTCAAAATTTTAATTTCAGATCCACAGAAATTAAAATTTAGTAAAATTATGAAATTGAGCTAAACGAGACGTGAAATTACTTTGTTAAATTGTGATGTTGTAGAATGACTGTTAAAACAGAGAATATTGATTTCTGTCAATTTATTGAACACAAAACCGCATCTCACCTATCAGCAGACGCATACTCTATCCACTGGACCATAGAGTCTGTCCCAGTTCTTGCTATTTCTTACTTTAAATATAAGTAAAGGGCAGAACCCGACTCCACAACACAACTGTAATATATGTACGGTGTGAGAGGCAATCAAATTTTAAGCCGTGTCGGAAATTATGTCAAATGACATGATTCGTTATTATCGCCGTTTCCGAAATGAGACACAATTTTAGGACATGTCTGTCTCACAGCACCTAATATCCGATGAGGGATTATCATACATTTCTTACAAGAATTGCTCGAGGAAATCTGTGGAAATATGAAAATTCTGCTGCCGAATCGGATTATGTAATGAAAGAATGTAGCTGGGATTATGTTTGATTTGAAATGTTTTGCTTTATGCTGTAGGTATTGAATTCTTTTAAATCGTAGGATTGTTGGTCATACTTAATACAAATGTTATTTGTTTTAATCAAATAGACTAGTTGACGAAAAAAAAATGTATAAGTCCGTCCTTTAGGTTATTCAAAAATAAGCGATATGTAGTTTTTTATTTGTAAATTAAACCAAAAATGACCAAGATATAGCTCATTAAAGTTACGTATAACGTCACGCCGTGCTGCATTTTGCAGATTTTCGCACGGGGTGACGTCACACGTAACTTTAATGGGCTATATCTTTGTTATTTTTTATTTAATCGAAAATAGAAAAATACGTGTCCAATATTTTTTTATAATATAAAATAAGGACTAAATAAAATGTAATTATTTTGACCCTGGAAACTACCCTATTGAATCTGTTGATATAAAATTCTTACATTACTGACTGACAGACAATGCCCAGCTAAAACCACCGGGTGCAAAAAGCTGAAATTGGGCATGAACGTGTATGTATTCCTTGGAGACCTTTCCTTTTATTATAAAGCTTAAATTTACTCTCAAACAAAACTGTGTGCATGATCTATCACTAGTACTAACCACTAGCACACTGACATAATTTTGTCAGTATGCTAGTGGCTAGTGGTTAGCTTTGGAATATACTGTCTTTCCCAAGTTGACAGCACATTCGTGCTGGGTTTTAATCCTATTTTTGCATTTTATTATATAGGTCTTATTTTACAAGGTCTGTATAGGATTCTCTATAAAGTTAAGATTGTTAAAAAAACAAAGAGAATTAATTTAATAATTTTCATTTGCTTCCATAGCTTTCTCTATTAAGTAAATATTTTGTAGAAAACTGGACAGAATTAATTAAAAAATTTTAATTTGCTTATCTAAAAACATCATAATCGATTTCACTTTACCACAAGTTACTAATACACTCTCAACTATTTTAAGAATTACAGCTACTGAATCTAAAGCTTAGAACTTCGATTATCAACTTATCAATCAATTCAATCAGACAACATTCAGTCTTTTTGTTTACAGTTCTTTAGAATTAGATCCTTAAAGTTCCGTGCGATTTTTTGGGTATTAAAACTTAGAATTATAGCTAAGATTTAAATTGCTTTATTCGTAATTAAAGCTGACTATTAAACAGATTGCTTAAATACATTTTAAAATACAGTTTTTGTATTTCATAAATATAATATTCACCATACATTGCTGTACCTACACGTATTTGATTCTTCTTTTAGATGGTGAAGGAAAACATCGTGAGGAAACCTGCATGTCTGAGAGATCTCCATAATGTTCTCGAAAGACATGTCAAGTCTACCAACCTGCACTTGGCCAGCATGGTGGACTAAGGCCTTCTCATAGTGAGAAGAGGCCCGCGCCCAGCAGTAGGACAGTATATAGAGCTGATGATGATGATGATTAATATATTATTACTTGTGGTATTTTTTTTGTAATTTATCTTTTTGTTCTAAAAATTAAACGGATTAATGTAGTTCATCATATTGTTGTCCCAGATACGTTGTTCACTGTATTTCATAAGACTGATTAATTAATTAATTACCGAAGCCCATCGCAAACTGTGTTCGACTAATGGAAACCAGTCGACCGAAAAGCGTATCATATCCACTTCCCGTTTGTTAAGATTATTAATTACATTATATGAACCTATCATAGACCCTTGCGGTAGTCAGTTGTTATATTCGTTTTTGACAAGATTATTTTGTTAACATGTTTAAAAATACATTTGTGAATTGTACTACCTCTTCGGGGATATAGGCGTGAGACTATGTATGTATGTATGTATGATATATGTGTAACAGAACACATTTTATTGATATTTGCGTTGTGTAACCTTAAAAGTCTTTCATTTTTTTCCAGTGCTTGTTGGAGCGGTACGTACCTTTGTTTCGAATAACCCATATTTAATCACTCAAGCACGAAGCATGTAAGTATAAATTCCAAATATCTTTGTGTAACAGGTTTCTGTCGAGAGATTATTTGAGAAAAAAATTACTGTCAAAAAATGTGTTCTGTTTAATATTATGTGGTGTATAATAAAGAGTATAATATTATCTATCTATCTGCCATCAAATCGTCCTACCATAGATGGTGCAACCCATAAAAACCCAAAAAGTTAGGGTAGATTAGAATTATTTCACCTTTCTTTTAAAATAATATACCTACTTCAGTTTCAAAAGCAACCCATTCCAATTGTTTGTACTTAACTACAGGATGTCAGCTATGCCTGCACATTATATATTAATTTAATCGTTTCTGCCCGATACCGTGGGAATTTCGGGCAAACCCTTCTTAGTGCGCCCCTACGATCTTAAGGAACGTACAAGCGCACTTTCAGTTTCTTGCGCCATACTTTGAATGTGCGTTGTCTCCCAGTCAGTCAGTAACGCGAAAATTTTATATATACAGACTCGTAATACCTGAGACAAAACTGCTATTCATTATTTCACTCACTATTTTTTTGATTCACTAATGAAAATTTACACAAATTGAAGAAAGTCTCTCAAATTTCAATTATCTTTGAAATGTGAAGTCTAGAATCGTGACTTGTACAAATTGCATTAACAAACACCAGAATGGAAGTTTTTAAGAAATCGCTTTATCTCCACGGTGAAATATCAATTTAACTTATCTTCTTTGGAAAGAAAACTTTTTAACCAGTCGTCGCCAAGTTGGATTTCGATTACTTCGGGTGGCACGCGTATAAGTCAATAGCCCAAAAGAAAAAAAATAAACAGTAGATTTTATAGGCAGTCTTTCTAAGCATTGAAATAATTCTACAGAATTTTCAAATATTGATTAAACTTCAACTAGTCTTTAGTTTCTATCTTTGTATCTCTTTTATGCATATTCGATAGTAAAATAATTTTATTACAATACTAGAGGACGCCAGCAGCTACGCCTGCATTTTTTTTTTATTTACCCGTTTTGGCCGATCCCGTGGGAATTTCGGGAAATCCCTACTTAGTGCACCCTTACGGTCCCCAAAGAACATACATGCCAAATTTCAGTTTCCTGCGCCCAATAGTTTCGGCTGTAGCGTGTCTTTCAGTCAGTCAGTAACGCAAGGATTTCATATATTAAGATTTCTGAATGAGTCTGCTAACCCGCACTTGGCCAGCGTGGTGGACTTATGGCCTTACCCTTCTCATAATGAGAAGAGGCCCGTGCCTAGCAGTGGGACAGTATAAAGGGCTGATGATGATGATGATTACTGAATGATGTGACTTAAAAAATCTAAAGTATCAACCCTACATCTCACCAACTCCGCCCGATTTTGGAGCTTTAATTTGGCAGAATTAACACCCTGTATATTTGCTGAGGACCTATTTTATTTTGGTATCTATTGGGAAAAGTTTTGAAAAGAATTTATTAAAGTAAACTCGCTCAACGCTTTTTTATTATGGTATTATTATGCATGTAAATTGTGCTGCAGTAGGCAAACAAACGATATTTCTAAAGTAAAGATTTTTAGTAGAAGAGAAAATTATAATATATAATTACATATGTGTTTTACAATTAACCAAAGTTTGCAAACGTTAGGAATTTTAACATTCGTGGTCATTAACACTAATTTTAAATTGTCCTTCGGAAAGTATACCACTGTTTGGAGTAACTGATATTTCGGCACTATTGCAAGCGCCATGTTCACGGCTGTACTGAAGTATTGCGCGTAGATGAATTTTACGAGCAAGTAAAACGGTCTACCCACTTTCTTGCTCGTTTATTGCGTACATTACCACTACCACTGTTTTCAATATAGCTATGTATTCGATCACGCCACTCGATACTGACTACGTCAGTTCGCGGTTTAAGTTTTACGTTTCACTGTTTTTTTTCAGCCGCTAGATAGACATTAAGAACCAATAAATAATAATCGGACTCTATGGCATGCCATTGGAGAGGCCTATATCTAGCATTAGACTATGGTAGGCTAATGATGAGGATTGTTCCTATTATCACCAATAATAAGTACGAAACCAATCATCCTGATAATCATTTAATATAAATATATGCCACTAGCAATGCTCACGGCCATACTCGTGTTATTTATGGCTACTGCTGCGACCCATGGCTTATAGCGTGTGATGTTATATTAGCCTATAGCCTTCTTCGATAAAAGGACTATCCAGCACTGGTATCTTTTCGAATCGAACGAATAGTTCCTGAGATAAACGCGTTCAATCAAACCAACTCTTCAGCTTTATATTATTAGCATAGATAAACTCAAACAATTTACATAAAGTTATAAGCTCACGCAGTTTTGAAAACATTTCAAAGGTCAGTCGATGAAGTTAATTTTCTTCCGTAAGAATTTATCCGTTTAATTACAAAAGTATTTAATATAGTTGCAGAAGATTGCTAACCCCTGGAATTTGGCATCTATCTTGATTCAAAATTTACTAATCATACATTATTTTTCGCAAGGAGCAAGTATTTCGAGTAGCAAAATGTCAAAACTTTGCATAATAGTTTCATACTTCAGAATATTTCAACATTATCGTATAATTAGAATACTCTTTAAAATCTTTATGTAAGGTTTATGTAATAGAATATTTTGTACATGTAATTTAAAGGTAAATATTATATTAAGATTATTGTGTGTGTTGTGTGGCCAACGCTAATGCAACAAAAAAAGTGCGTAAGCATTTTACTTCATAATAGCGACCGAATTCGATTAAACTTTTTGTGTGTGTATTGCGGGGCGAGATTTACATGTAAAAACTACACTGGACAGTCTCGCTCTGACTTTAAAGCATTCTTTAATTATTAAGATTTTTCGATTTCGAATTATCCTCAACTGAGTTTGATCAGTCTTACGAGCGAAAATTATTAGCCTAACATACTCCAGCACTGCCTACCAACATTGAAAACTGCTAAATGTAAAAAACAAGCACTCTGCTTGAGTTCCCGTATTTGGACAAGTATCATAATTGGTATATTTGTAAATTAACTGACACTCCAATGCTATCGCGACTAACGGCCGGTCACAACGAATTATATTCATGGTGACTTTGAGCCTCAATGTCTCCTGAACCAGTAATTTCCCAGGTATGGTGCCGAAGTAGAAAATGTTGGTACAATATGGGATTTCGGTTTTCATTAAGGGTCTTTTTACACCCCGGATACAAACTTGGTCGATCTATACCTAAGACTGTATCAAATTAAACTATAATGACATCAAGTGTAGCAACGTACCAAATCGTTGCCAATACGAGAAAATTTGGCTTTCTGAAGACAGGCAGAGTGTTGGTTTGGTGTGAAGAGCAAAATAAGTCGTAACGTGGCTTGTATTGTCATGAGGCAAATGAAGGCTAACAGCGATCGCACCGCTACGTTATCTGCAAGTGATTGATGGTAGGCGCCACTCGGAACTTGTGTTCACTGGATAGCGCACTATTGAAGAATTTCGCGTATACGATGTAAGGAGTAAAAGTTTAAAAGAAAGATGACAACAATTCAAACTCATTTATTCATAAAAGTTACGAGGCAACACTTACGGACGTCAAATTATTTTTACATTTAGGCTTGTGATAGTATGGCTATGAGAACAGCCTGGAAGAAACTCATGCCACTCTTTTAAAGTCAAAATCTCTAATTATAAACAATTTGTGGTACCGTGACAGCTGGCACAGCCAAACAAAAATTGATTAATAAAGGATGCTTGAAAACGTTTATATGACATTATATTCCATCAAATCTGGTTAGACTAAAGCGGACCCAAGGGTTCTGAGGAAATCAGGATAGAGCTAGGACGATGATTATGAAAATTATGAAATTTCAGTGGCTTGCCGTGGTTTCTAGTCTAAATTTGGATCACTAACAGCCACCGTGACGTGTTTAAATTTTAGACGAACCCATTTAAGAGCTAAATCATCAGGAACCACGCATTCGATGCTGTTTTAAAATCAAAAACTACGTGCGTGTTTCAAACAACGAGTATTTTCAAGCAATTAATATTTCAATAATATTTTCTAGAAAGCCAATAAGTTATTGCCACATTACATTACGTGGCTTTATTGTGCCACAATGCAACTAAATCGTTTGTGGACGCCAGTATGCCATAGTGCAAAATGCAAAGCTCTTTACTAAAGAATCCTCAAAGTACAAAAGGTCCTTTTGCAATTGCACTTACATTTATTTTTTTATCGATAGTGCATGGGAATTGAAAAATATTGTGAATGGCATTTTTCATCATACTATTTTTCAATGGAGAAAATTATGTGATTTTAAAATGAAATTGAAATTATACACCTAAACCTTCCTCAGGTATCTCCCGATACTTTGGTAAAAACCGTTCAAAAATCCGTCTTACGTTTATGAGTTTATGGCGTACATGCAGAAAGACAGGACGACAAGGGGACCTCATTTTATAATCAGTATTAATTCAGTTTGTAGGTATATATCTCTTAAATTTCATACAGCCACTTCCAGCTTTCTTATTCGTTCTCAAAGACGAAACATCACATCACACGATTGATGGAAAAGGGTTGAACTAAAAATGTATAAAAATCACGTTAGGACTACCAAGTAGCTGATAGGTACTTTGTACGAAAATTTGCATATTATCTTCTAACACAGCTTTCTATTTTCTTTTCAAAAGTATATTTTCTCTGAAGCAGGAAAATTGTTTCCATTATTAGGCTGCCGATATTGCAAGAAAACCTTATGCGGCTGTTATGGTAATACAACTGGATCTGTATTCATACATACTTATTGATGTTCCAAAGACTAAGATAGTTATTGCAGGTATTTTAACAGAATATGCAACAAAGTTATAGATAGTATTTTAAACACGACGTAGGATAGAAGTAACCACTTTTACTTTATTTTCTGAACATAAGCGTTCTCATCATCACCGTTTCAACTCCTTTGATGTAGAAAACCAGTAATTAAGAAACATGCACATTTCCAGAAAAGTTATATCTCACTTTGTATAGATTTCACAGGCAAATTTGACAGCAATATGGCATAGAAGCTGGCAACAGCTGGACACGAAGGCCTGAAGATCGCACTCAGGGGCTTGCTATTAGAGAGGCCTTTATCCAACAGTGGACAGCATCAGGCTGATGGTGATGAGGCATAATAGTTTAAGCTGTCATCTGTCTGTTTAGAACTGTTTCGATTGTTATGGGTCTAATCCCCAGAAGAGTTCGATCTTTACAAGAGACAACATTTTATGTGTGCCGCACATTTTGTTACGAATCTAGTACTTTGTGTCCGTTATTTGAATGTTTGCAAAGTCCCCCGCGACACATCATTTATATCTAGCATTGGAATACTAGGTATAAATTTAATCTTGTAAGGAAAAAAAGAAAGTGCTAATCCTCGCAAAAACCACCCCGTCACATGCCTCAAGAATCTATACACAAATATTTTATGTTATCGAATTTCGATAAAATATCCAATACGCCATAAGAATCACAATGCCAATATTTTATGACAAAGAATTAATGAATGAGTCGGAACAATACTAGAAAACTCCCGGAAATAAAGTATTGAAAGGAGCAAATTAGAGGACCATAAAAGAATTATACGAGCCCATTACAGTCGCAACGAATAAAAAACCAAGGGCGTTCAATAAGTGGAAAGGTACATTGATTCACGCCGTACTTGGGACAGGGTTGGCAGAAATGTTTTACCATGTTTCGCAGGTTTAAGTAGAACGCAAGAAAATATTACATTGATCTTATCTTCTAAAGATGTCTAAAAGCAATTAAATGAAACAAACATCCGGGATTAAACTCAAGTTATAATCGTTCAAAAGAATCCCAAATCACCTAGAATCATGTATATTGGTATAGGTACTCATGAAAAGTATCTTATTTGACTAGTCGAAACCTCCCTTTTATGTAGGTCACGTTAGTCTAAAGCCATCTGATATTAGAAGGCACCGGAGACATTAAACTTATTTAGTCTGTATCTAAAATAGAAATCCATGTTAACACAAGGAAGATACAAAATAATTTAGTAGTTACCACAAAGATTAACTTAAAGTAAGTATACCTATCTAAGTGTTTGCTTAAATCTATTTTAAGACATCGGCTTAAACAGATTGAGTAAGCATCTCGTTACGGGCTAACTTTGAATCACCAACTGAACTCGCTATCTTAATTTTACGTGAAAAGTGGATTAAACGGATTTCCTATTTGGAAGGAACAAAAAAGGTTTACAATATTTTTGTTGACTGATTAGATTAGACCATGAGTTTTGGCTTTAGACAGTTAACCTCTTCTCTTGAGTGTTTTCAAAAACTTAGGTGTTCGAATGTCGCGAACCGGCCGAAACATTTTATGAACACCCGTGTGCAAACTAACATTGTTTCAGTAAAACGTTTTATGTTTCAAGGCCAATCGCTTGCCGAGTTTATAGTGTTCGTACAGTTTGGGTCAGTTTAAAAAAGCTGCATATGCGAGAAATCCTGTGCCCACAACCGTAGCAGCACTAAGAACAGCGATTTCAAAAGAATGGAACAATAATCTGCAATGCCAAACTCAAACTCAAAATTCTTTATTCATTTAGATCACAAATTGACACTTATGAACGTCAAATTTAAAACATTATTACTGTATGCTTCTACATTTACATTTACTGCCACGTTCGCAAAGCAAGGGCGTAGAACCATGAGAAAGAACGGGCAATAAAACTCATGGTCACTCTTTTTCATTGCCAGGTTTTTAATAGTACATAACAATTAAACTTTTGTAAGGTGCTGCAACTGTTATACCTTCTATGTTACTTGTATAAATTTACTGTACATAATACTCAAGCATAATCAAGTTAAATTTTGATGTTCATTTAGTTAGCCTCCTGAACATAGACATGGTGAAACAGGAGCATCCACTTACATTATGCACCTAACAATGCAGGCAATCCGCGCAAATGTTCAGAACCATGATGGAAATTATGAAGTTAAATATCGAAAACAAAATTATACCAGCCCATAAGACCGCCATCGACCAGTCATCGCAAGTAGCACCCGTTCACGAGTATGACGCATGTGCCAGCCATCATCCCTCTCGCCATATCAGAGGGACAGGGATGACCCGACACACGACGCCACCACAAGAAATGACATTTTAGTGAGCATGACGACAACGGTATACGAACCGGCAGTAATAAAATTAACAATCTGTTGGTATACTGACCATGAACGCGAATTACCTCCATTTTTCAGATCATTAATATTAGGATAAATTTGTGAAACGCGTGAAGAAATGCAAATGTAGTACCCATATTTAATTGACATGATACCTTTTGAAATACAACCACCGATCCAACTGATTGAGTACAAGATAATAAAATTAAACATAATAAATAAATAGTATCTAACGACATGAAAGACTTTTAATGATGTGGTGGCGATTCCAAAAAACATCATTTATATAATTTTATTTCGAATAGAATCATATTTTTATTTAATTAATTACATGTCATGAAAATTTTAATATTATCTACCTATTACCTAATAATTATGTGAATACTGAAACAGATTATTTCCAAGCGCATTTGTCATTAAGGTAATCATTACATTGTATTAAGCCTTTTGCATTAGACTATTTTTAATCTTTGTCTTAAATGCGCTAAACGGCAAGTCCAAAATACATATCGGTATCTTGTTGTAGATACGTAAACTAAGTCCTATAAAAGAAATATGAGTTTTACACAAACGGAAATACGGAACACATAATTTATGTCTATTTCTTGTATTAATAGAGTGAATATCACTATTCTTTGAATATGAATTTATATTTTTACGCACATGCAAAACACTGGCATAAATATACTGAGACGCTACAGTTAAAATACCGATTTCCTTAAATCTTTCCTTGAGCGAAACTCTTGTTCGTAATTGGTAAATGGCCCGAACTGTTCTTTTTTGCAATATAAAAATACTTTCGATATCAGCAGCTCTACCCCATAGTAAAATGCTATATGACATAACACTATGAAAATAGCCAAAATATACCAGTCTAGCCGTATTGACATCTGTTAAACTGCCGTTTAATAAGCTTAATCTGAGGGTCTATTTCCAATTTGCACTCGATTGTCACTGTGACTAACGACTCGTCGACGGCAACAATTTCATAAATTCATACATTTCGTCACGACTTTTTCAAGCGTTACGAGAAGTCATTGGTGCGCATTCAAACCCGAGACTCTCTGTGTAGCGCCTATTAGTCCCTCCACTAGGCAATCTATTTACTTATTTGACTTGACAAGACCTGTAAAATATACTTAGATGCAACTATTTGTCGACTATATCATATTGTACCACTGTAGTAAGTAAGCTTTTCAAGCACAGACTTATCTTTTATGCGTGGCATAAAACAATAGATTCTAAATGAAATTTGTTACTAACCTGATTGAATCATTGTTACTTAGTCTGCAATGTTACTTAAATAAATAAATTTATTATTATTATTAGAACGATATATATTTTCTTCTAAGATTGTTAAACAACGAAAAATATATTCTTTATATTTAATTTCGGTGGCTTTACAAGCAAAAATTTACACAGCCTAAAGATAATCTGGCAAAGCTCTTTTCAATCAAAATTCTAAAGGCATTCTGTTAGCGGCCCGGGATCTGAACTGTTTTAGAAGTTGGTATAAGCTTGTTCAATTTTATAAAATGAGTAAATATTTCAATCAGAGATATAAATAGCTTTAAAATTGTTGTCTAAGAAAATGCTGGGTTTTGAGGCATTAAAAAGTACTAGAATCTTAGATATTTCTATATTTTTCTGGTTTATATCACAAAATGTTTATTTAATTTGCACTGCACGATTGGCGTAGTGGTTTAACCGGCCGCCCACCGCTTGACACTGCGCTGAGTGTTATGGGTTCGATCCCCACACGAGGCAACACTTTGGGTGATCCATAAACTTTATGCCTCGTTGGTCTCGCGGCATAAATATGCGCGTGGGATTGGGAGGTCCCGGGTTCGATCCCCGAGTCGGGCAAAGAGTTATTGGGTTTTTTCGTTAGGAAATTCTCAGTAGCAGCTCGGAGTCTGTTGATGTGCCCGGTACGGCAATAAGCTCGCCCCCTATTACGTGGGACTAAAATAAATCTGGCGAAAAGTGGGTGTAGCAATACACCTCTGCCTACCTCTTCGGGGATATAGGCGTGAGACTATGTATGTATAAATTTTATTGTGGTCTCGAGTCTGGGTGTTCATTGTGTCCGTTAGTGGTATGTTTCCAAAGTCCCCCGCGACACAGGATTTAGTTCTAATGCGGGCGTTGTCTTTTCAAAAAAAATTAAATAACAAAAAAGAAACACCTGTCCCGGTGTCTGTAATGAAATCGTGCAAGTTTATTTTTCCCCGCTTTACTGTTTTGTTTTGGCTGTTATTTTGCAGGCATGTGTATATCGCATGAAATTACAATATTATAATGTCATGGAGCTGATCTGATGATAGAGCTGGAAGGTGTCCATAGCAACTCCGCAATATTAGGACACAAACCTATCGAGTTTGGGCTCGTCTGATTGGTATTGACACGATGACGAGTACTTTGATGATTTGATCTTATATGTTTAGCGCATATAAAAATTTGTTTAGTTCGTCCATATTTTCTTCGTAAATAAAATGTTATAAGTATTAAAAAATATAATCTCTTGAGCGCCTCTAGCTATGAAACATTAGAAAAATAATAAAAGTAGATTTTTACAAAAAAAAACGAACTGTATGCCATCGATTTAAGTCTGTTTACTGTTCTGCTCCCGTTTCTATTATCATGATGTTATATAGCCTATAGCCTTCCTCGATAAATGGACTATCTAACACTGAAATAATTTTTCAAATCGGTTTAGTAGTGTAGTGTAGTATGAGTTTAGCGCGTTCAATCAAACAAACAAACAGACTCTTCGCTTTATATATTAAGATTAGATTTTTGTGAATATTTGTAGTTATATAGACGATTTTGCCCCGTGTTTTTTACGTGCTTACTATTTCGAACTGTATGGCAACCGTGTGGTTGACGGCATAGAATACAAGTGTCACCACCCCCTATCTTCCCGTGGGTGTCGTAAGAGGCGACTAAGGGATAACACGATGCAAATACCATCTTTGCGTAGAGACGGAAAACTCGACATCAAACCCTATACGACTGCCTCGTTGGTCTCGCAGCATAAATATGCACGTGGGATCGGGAGGTCCCGGGTTCGATTCCTGGGTCGGGCAGTGTTATTGGGTTTTTCTCTCACGAAATTCTCAGTAGCAGCACGGAGTCTGGAAGTGTGCCCGGTACGGCAATAGGCTCGCCCCTTATTACGTGGGACTAAAGTATATCTGGCGAAAAGTGGGTGTAGACATACACCTCTGCCTACCCCTTCGGGGATAAAAGGCGTGACGATATGTATGTGTGTGTATGTATTTCCTATCAAGCCGTATCTTACGACTCTTAATGTATTTTTGACACAATAGCTACCAACGGAATTCAATATTCGAACTATAGATAGATCTGTAGGTTTAGATTAGTTTTTGACATAAGCTCCATACAAAATATGTCAAACGCGAATCTCGAATCTCAAAATCCATGTATGGATCGAATATTGAAAATGGCCGTCTGTCACATTAGCTATTTTGGTGAAATGTATCATTATGTCTCTAGGTTACTTGAGTTTCACAGTTTAACTTATTATTAGTATTCAGCTCCTAAAATTTTGATATAATGAAGTACCTATGAGATAATAATTAGTAATGTTATGTTAATTAGCATAATGTAATTGTGGTTCTTGATGCAATATTTTTTTAACCGTAATTAATTATTAACCGAAAATATTTTTTTTTATTAGAGACTTACTAACAGAACGAATTGCTTTATCACATCCTTTCAGGCGCCACTTTTTTAATCCACATTAGAGATAAAAAAATTGGTCGTCATAGAAGTGCTGGGACTGCAAGGGTCTTAGCACTAGATTGGAAAAGCGCCTCTAGCCTAACTTACCTAACGGTATGTATTGTTTGTGGTAGATTCCACTAGGCTTTGCTTTTAAAAAATATGCCTATTTTCCATCGACAATCGACTCGAAGCCGTTCAAATCGAGGAGAAACTCGGAATAAGCTCTCTGATACATCTGCAAGTAATAATGTTGTTTCATGGACTCACACCTATATCCCCGTAGGGCTAGGAAGCACTAGACACCTACCACCTTCACCATGTCTAGTGGCGGATTTCACTATAGCCCGAGCAGGGCCGAAAATTTGGTCGTTATCTTTTTTGGCCCCTTATAGTTATATTTTTCGTTCGTTATATTTTTTGAACTCAACACATGCCACGGTGCCCTATGTGTTGAGTTCAAAAAATTTAAATCCTTCGTAGGCCTAGGGCGGCAAACGCATCAAATTCGCCCCTGGCCATGCTACATAAAGTTTAATAAAGATAATTTACATATTATGACTATACTTCCATGTATAAATACACAGTAATAGCAACTTAACATCACAAATACCAACTTCAACCAAAAGGTCCAAACTACAAATATATAAAGCATTCAGCTCGTCACTTCAAGTTTTAGAATGTTTATTTTAGTTCACCTTTCTAAAGGGTAATCCAACGTACCTACTTTTGTACATTAATGAGTTACAAAACAAAACTTGGTTCTCGTACGTGAATGGTTTACTGCAATCCTTAGCGCCTGCGATTAGATTAAGAACAAAACTTTCGGCAACTGTAATTAAGATAGGAAGGAATTAAGTGAATGAGCTATTCCTCCGGTATCTGTTTTTTTTTTTTACTTATCTTCAAGGTTCATTAGATAGCGTGTTGACTAGAATTATAGCCTGTTTTTAACCGACAAAAAGAAAGGTTCTTAGGTTTTTTTTATGTCGGTTACCAAGGAGGTCTAGTCCGAGTTTGCACTCGATTGTCACAGCTAGAGACGATAATGTATTGCAATTTTATTGTTGAGCCAATCATTTGTATTTTAAGATGTACTAACAGAACTTAGTTCTGTTTTAGATCCTTTATGACTCCACTTTTTGATCTAGATTCGGGGGACAAAAATTGCATCCCTAGAAGTAGTGCTGGGGCACTTGTCCAAATTGATACTAAGCACTCGATTGGAAAAGCATCCATAGCAGATAGTTACGGCCATTATAGTTTGTGGTAGAGTCCATCAGCTTGTCACAGATGTACTGGAATTATTTCCATCGACGATCGAAAGACTCGGAGCCGTTCCAATCGAGTGCAAAACTCGGACTAAGCTCCCTAATACATCTGCGTGTTATAATAATTACTTACATGTACCTAATAAAGTGTTACTGGGTTTTTCTGAATACTCAGTAGCAGCTCGGAGTCTGGTGATGTGCCCGGTAACGGCAATAGGCTCGCCCACTATTACGTGGGACCTAAAAATTCATGGCGAAATGTGGGTGTAATATTACACCTCTGCCTACCCCTTCGGGGATACAGGCGTGAGACTAAAAAAAATGTACCTAATGATAATGTTAAAATACACTGTAATAGCAACTTACATCAGAAATACCAACTTTAACCCAAAGGTCCAAAACTACAAATAACTAAATAAAACATTCAGCTCGTCACTTCAAGTTTTCGAGTGTTTATTTTAGTTTACTCTTCTAAAGGGTAATCAAACATACTTTTGTACATTAATGAGTTACAAAACAAAACTTGGATCCCGTACGTGAATGGTTTACTGCAATCGTTAGCGCCTGGGATTAGATTAAGAGCAAAAATTCTGGAGACTGTAATTAAGGAAAGGAATTAAGTGAATGAGTTATTCCTCCTGTATACGTTTGTTTTGGCCTAATCTTAAAAGTTAATTGGATAGCGTGTTAACTAGAATTATAGCCTGTTTTCAACAACGTGAAAAAGAGTGGTTCTTAAGTTTTTTGTCGGTTATTATTATTAACGATTAGTCACTATTCACCGAACAATTGAGTGCAAAAACTGCTCGGAGTACACTCCCTGCGGATGTATCGTTATGATTATTTGTGACAGTTGAGAAATAACAATAAATTAAGGCTTAGATTATTGTTCTGTACAATTCAAATGAATAGCTTCATTAAGTTTAAAACGTTCGTCTAAGCAAGCAAAAAGGAAGATACACCAACCTATCGTAATACCCACCGGACTGGAAACATTCCCCGAATATATGAACTAAAACCGGCATATACAAAAACTGAGTAAACTGCATTTTTTTCATAGAAAAGGACGAACAATTTTGCGCTCGAGTCACTTCAGTTCTCCGATCGACCGAACGATACTATGCTGAAAGTCTTTGCAAAGATTTGCAGAATACATAGTTGCAGCCACTGGGAATGGGACTCTATTTGAATATAAATCTTTTGGGAAAAGGCTACATGGTAAATCTGTAGTTTATTGTTTTGTGTTGTTTGCTCGTTCAAAGGAAATGCGCCGTTGATTTATTTAAATTATGAAATTTTGGTTTAGTTTCTGTTAAGATGGTTTTCATTTTAGTAGGAGACTTTCTGCTGATCATATGAAACAGAAAAATTACTTCACCCGGGATATGTAAACTTAGGTCCTCGTTTGGGCTGAAACAAAATTCTACAGAGGTATTGTCATAATCGCTACGTTTGGTAGAATGGCGATTGCAATAGCAGAAATCATTTACTCATCTTTACATTTTGTATGGTTTGGTCGCTAGTTTACGGTTGACTAATTGCACTGCACGAGATATCCACCTGCAATGTTGTAAACTCAGCACGTTATTTCGCCTGACTGGCACCAACCTCGTAAATTGTTTTGGTTGATAAAAAAAGGATCCCAAATTACCTACTATATTTTAACCATCAAAATATCCTTAGCAAGTCAAAAGGAAAACAAAAACTTAAATGCCACAAAAGATACATAACAGATTAAAAATTATACCTGTAAGACATCGAAAGTATCCAATCAATATCTAAAGCAATACAAACCTATTTCCTAGAACTTGGATGCTTACAAATACCGGCTTACGAGATTCAAACAAGGATAATCCGACAGGGAAGGGAATCTTGGACCTGGCCACTTTAATCAACTAGATTAATATGACATTCCTGAACGCCGTCGATACAATTTAATGAAAATTTTCTTGTTATATTTTGAAATTGTTATAGTAAGTTTAAGTAAAGTGGGATTTACTTCCGGGTTTTGCGCGCTACAACTCAGTTATGGTGATATTGCTTTATACGCTTAAGAAATATCATAAGTAATTTGTAGTCTACGGCTGGATAAATTCCTCATTACCAACATGTAGGCCTCAAAACCAATATAGTCACAATAGCACGATGAGGAATAAGAAGATTTCGCCTAAGTACTATATATTTTTTATTACAATATATAATATTTTTTATAGAGTTAGATGTCAAGTTTTACGTCAGAGGTAAGAAATATATTTCTCATGAAATATGGTGGTAAAGACCTTTTTATATAAAATCTCTTCAACAAAGCCATTTACTGATTGTCTGAGAGAATAACTATGAATTAAAGAACAAAGATGATTTTATTGAAGAGGATTTCGTTGCCTATAAACAAATTCTTGAGGACACTGATATAAAGCAGAATGAGATAAGACAAACATATTAAACTGCTAAAATTATGGATGGATGGATGTGTATATCGTAGCAGAATTTTGATTAGTTTGATGATGAATTTTCATAATTTCCCCAAAAGTACTGTTTGGTTTTTGTATTTTCTTAGTCGCTTCTTACGGCACCTACGAAATGTGTGTGAAACTTATTTCTAAAGTACAAGTGTTGCACGATACTCAAGATACTCACTCAATAAAAATTATCACCGATACCATGCCTTATAAGCACTGCGTATAGAAAGAAAAAAAAGGGAAATTATCTTTATTGCAAGCATGCTGCACAGTACTCCTTAATTTTTCTTATTCTAGAAAACAAAAAAGAAACACTAAAAACACATTGTGGCGAAGTCAATATACACTAACTCAACTAAGACTAAGACACTATTTGGCAACTTGTTGCCATAATGACACTTGGCATGTCTTGTCAACTGTCACAAACGGACACTGATGGATATCACGACCATCGCAAAAAAATAACACTACTGATCCCGTTCGAGTTTCTACTTAGTTAGAAATATGTATTATTTTCTTCCTCCAAAGAATCTTGTATTCTAATGCTACTACGCAAATCAAAAGTACAGAGAATAATTAAAAAATAAGGGATAACGAATTAGAAATTCCATTGTTCTTCCTAGAGTTGTAGTATATTGCTTCATCAAAGCTTTCGTTTCGACTGATTAAAGTTTTGATATTCTTCGTTATTAGGGTTGAAAGTTTTTTTAAGATCAAAGGTGAAATCACCTCCTCGATATTTCATTTTACTTTTTTATTTATAATCTCTGCCGAGACTTCTGTAGCAGTAGTAGATATCCATCTACTACTGCTACAGAAGTACTGCTACTGCCAAAACATACACGCTGTCCTTGTTTCAGAGTCGTGGCTAAAACCATGCCTCCCATCGGCCTCTTATACTCTTCCAGGGTTTAATTTAGTTAGGAATGATCGCTCGTTCGGCAGTGGTGGCCGTGTTGCCATATACTTGCGCCACCAATTTCCTTTTAAAATAGTCAGTGTGTCCCCACAACCACCACTGTCGAATGCTGGCGAGCATCTCTTTTTAGAAATACAACTGCAACACGTAAAAATAGGTGTAATAATATAACTAGGTGTATACTATTCGGCCTCTAATCGCATCAATTATTTTTCGTCGTTTGAAAAAATCCTGGAAGACCTCACTCCTTTATATGACCACACTATTGTTATGGGTGACTTTAAAACCTGCCTTCTGAAACAAGATTCACGTGCTACCAGCTTTCGACAGGCTACAGAGTCATGTAACTTGTCAATTCTAGAATTAAATGCAACCCATCACTTTCCGAACTGTACTCCTTCTTTACTTGACCTTATTTTGGTGTCTTCTCCTAGCTTTGTTTATCAGCATGGTCAATGTACGGCAGATGCATTCTCTTACCACGACCTTGTATTTTTATCGTACAAAATACGCCCCCCTAAAACAAAGCCGAAGGTAATCTTGCAGCGGAATTTCGCTAGCATGGATCACGATCAAACTGCGTGAGGATGCTGTGAATATAAACTGGGTACCCCTTTATTCTGCAGAATGTATTAATACTAAAGTGCATATACTAACAACTAAGCTGACGGAACTGTATGACGTGCATGCGCCAATCCGCGCCATTAAAATGAAGCATTTACCAGCACCTTGGTTAACAGAGGATATTAAAAAGATCATGGCAAAGAAAGCTGCTGCAAAGACAAAATTGAAGCATAAACCGACTCCCTTCAATGAAGAAAAGTACGTGGCTATTAGAAATCTCTGCAACAAGGTGTGTAGGAAAGCACAACGCCAACACATTTATACATCTGTTGAAAACGGTGATCCAGCAAAAGTCTGAAAATTTCTTAAAACATTGGGAGTTGGCAAAACAAGTCATCCTTTTCCAAACAGTGTCAACCTTGATTCTCTAAATACTCATTTCACTACTTCGTCGAAATTCGATGGAATTACAAAAAGAAACACATTAGAATATCTTTCATCTTTGCCAACCCCAGATTATTCTCCCTTCTTCTTCACACAATTTACCGCTTGTGACGTTAAAAAGAGTATACTGTCAGTTACGTCCAATGCAGTCGGCAACGATTGTATCAGCCGCAAAATGATTCTTCCCATCCTTACTGAAATTCTTCCAGTCCTATGCCATATCCTTAATCATTCCGTTGCACGTGGCATCTTTCCATCAGATTGGAAAGAAGCACTGATAATTCCGTTACCCAAGAAACCTAAACCATCTTCCTTCTCAGATTTTCGACCCATATCCATACGACCCTTCCTGTCGAAAATCCTTGAACGCCTAGTTCACTCACAACTTAGTTCCTTTCTACAAAAAATGCACTCCTAAATTCCTATCAATCCGGTTTTCGCCCTGGTCACAGTACTGTCACTGCATTGGTTCGTGTAACGATGATATTAGGCTAGGTATGGATAGTGGAAATCTTACTGTCTTGTCCTTACTTGACTTCAGCAATGCCTTTAACACGGTAGATTTTCACATCATACTTGGCATTCTACGCTCTCTTAACGTATCTCCATCGGCAATTGACTGGTTTCATAGTTACCTGTTTGGTCGCCGGCAACGTATTCGCATTGACGACTCTTATTCCACGTGGTCTAATACAAGTGTTGGTGTACCACAGGGTGGCGTGCTATCTCCTTTACTCTTCGCGATATTCATTAATTCTATCTCAAATCAGTTACGAAGAGCAAACACTATGAATACATTCAAAGGTATGTTAAAAAACCATTATTTAAATCCTTAAGATTTTAGAGACATTCATTTACTTCACTAGTTATTATTACAGTATCTGCATTGTTTAGTATGTATAAAGATATTTATTGCATGTGCATACATTATGTATGTATCGTATATACATATGTAGGTATATAATGTATCGTATATATGTAGGTATATTTATTTGGTTTTGTATGTATATATTATGTATTGTATTATATTTTAAAATTGAATGATTCATTTAATATAATACTACACCATCACCATAATATTGCTTAAAACATTCCTGTCCATCCAAAGGTTGCCTGGAAGAGATCGCCCTTGGTGATAAGGCCGCCGTTTGTACATAAATCGTAGTTTTAAGTCACTTTAATAATTTACTGTATTTTGGTGTGCAATAAAGTATATATCTATCTATCTATCTATCCATCTACCATATACCATATGTGATTAACTAAAGTAGGTATCCAGAATATATTATACTGCAGTTAGACACAGACATGTACTATGCCTGTTTTTTAATGTTTTTAGTCAAAATGCTTAATATTTTTGCAAATGGTGACAATTTTTCAGCATTCGTTTTAATTGTGTAGGTAACTGAGAACCTTTCTGTTATATTAGGTACAAAATTTGCCTACAGCCTCATTAGATTATTCATAGTAAGACCAAAACATTACTTCATTCAAACTCAGCGCTGTCGAATATTACGCTGGACTAAATCTAACATAAACTTTACCTTTATTCTTCCGTCACCCCGATCCATATCAGTTTCAGTCAGTTTTCATCAATTTACTAACGATTTATTTAGCTCGTTGTATGTCGCCCAACAAAACTTTAGTTTTCCCTCGTTCCACAGGGACCAGCTTTTGTATTTAATTAGTTTGAAAAAGTGAGTTTCACTCACTGGGCTTAGAGGCAAAATACCGATTTGTTATCGCGTGTATACGAGTTTTAGTAAAAATGATCTCAAAAATTTGTCCGAAATTCCTTCGTTACAAATAGAACATCGGGAATATAAATATTTAACAAAGCATTAAAGCTTTCTAGCACAACCCTGAGCGTTCCGGTCGTTCCTTACAAAGACCTCTCTGTCTAATTAGTAATTTGTCGACCGGTTGGCGCAGCGGGAGTGTAAGCGACTGCTACGCCGAAGGTTGTGGGTTCGATTCCCGCTCAAGTCAAACATTTGTGTGCATGAACATGGATGTTTGTCTTGGTCTGGGTGTTTCTATGTATAACATGTATGTATTTACAAAAAAAAAAGTATATATGTATGTCTATCCATTGTCTAGTACCCATAGTACAAGCTATTGCTTAGTTTGGGACTAGATGGTGTTGTGTGAATGTGGTAGAATATTATTATAATTATTATTATTTGTTTCTCTTTCTCGGGTATTATTCTAATTTTTTAGAACAATACCCGGCCCTTTGGCAGGCGTACACGGAGACATAGGTCCAACGCGCAGAGGCCCTTTGAGAGTTTTAATCTAGAATGTAATGGAACACCTACTGAGGCGCCTCCATCACCGCACTATTAAGTACAGTCACGGGTTAGCCGCAGCAGGTGAGAGCCTATTGCTACTTATATGGAAACTAATTACACTGGGCTATTGGGATGGGTGTTTAATGGATAGGTTTAGATGAAAACTATGGATGAAGGCCGGCGTCTGCCCTAAGTACTCTTATAGTACGTCGAAAAGGGGCAGACGGTGACTCGCCAGCTCACTAGATGGACCCTCTCTAAATAGCCGCCAAGGCAAATAAACTCTACCATAAAGGCAACATGAGGGCAACACCGGTGTGAGCGGCTAGGGGTGTAGATCGGTGCGGCACCGGTTTCGCCATCGCGGGTCTCGTGACCCGGAGCGGGTTTCCCCGTAATTACGCCCTTGACAATGACACTTCCGCCCCCGAGCAAATAGCTCTTGCGACTTCCCTCTGGCCGGCCGACTAAGGCAAGCCAGAGTCGAGAGTCCTGCGGGCGCTCTTGGAAATCCACTCCGACCAGCCAGTAAAGGCAAGCCGGAGACGAGGCCCTGACCGACTCCCTGAAGTATTCAGGACCGCAGTGTCGCCACACACATTCAGCTCGCCACAAAGCTGCCCTGCGGTTTGTAAGCTTTTTTTCTATCCTATAATATACATCACAAGACAAAGGTGATGTTTGAAAGCTGTTACTCTGCCCTCTGAGATTGCGTTAGTCTCATGATGAGATAACGACTGCCCCGTAGGGGTTTATTATTATTATTATTATATAACTTAATACAGGCTTCTGTTGAAATTCCCCTAGATGATGCTATCCGCCCCTAATGATTGCTCCTTTATTCTCGCTGAGGTGTAATTCTTTGTGTTTTGTCCATATAAATTAAATTCAAGCTTCAATTGCCCTAGAAAAAACATTGTTTGATCAAAGTTAGGTGTTGGTCCGAAGTTTCACTTTGATGGTGTAATTACAAATCCTGGTATTATGATTACAATAATATTAGTTAATTAAGAAGTTTTGCTCTTGTTGTTGAAGTTCTTGTTTTGTTTTAAGGGATGTTTGTGGCGTAATATTTCAATGATATTTTTAAGCAAAAGATTTTTTTGCAGAATCGATATTTATAGAAGTTACTTCGGATTTACACCGATACTAGCTAATTCCACGGTAACACCCGCGTAACTTGGGGTTACTACTCCGGACCTGCGGCTCTCAGCGTGATATAATATAGCATATATTCCTCGGTAAATGAGCTATCCTAAAAAAGAATTATTCAAATCGGATCAATAGTTCCTGAGATTAGCGCGTACAACTATTCAGCTTTATTATATTAGGTACAGATTTGCAAAAAGCAATGAAAAGAACGCAGTTACCTACACCTACTACGAATTTATAAGGATATAGACACGGAGACCTCATGAGTATTTTTACAAAGAGGAACAAACCAAAAATGGGAACCATTTGAATTTCAATTTCCAATCCGAAAGTCCATTTATCGTAAAAGTCTATTACATGAAATTTCGCTATGAGCCACAGGTGCCGGGTAGTAGAAGTAAATAACACAGGTGTATCTTGGGCCCCAGATTGTGTTTTATAAAATGGCCTGTATTTACTTCTTGCCATTGAACAATATAGCATACTAACAAAAATGATACCTAGACTTTGAAAGAAAGCCGATATATCTTTTTCTTTGTGATGAATTAGATTGGAGTGGTATCTTGTATTTATAGATTAGCGGTATGGTACGTATAATATGTTTTATTGTAAAAAAAGGAACGAAAAAGAAACAAAATAGAAGAAAAACAAGCAAATGCCATTTTTAAATTAAACACAACAATATAAAGACACATTTATTTCTGCATTTTGGTTGTTTACAACACTTAAGTAAACAAGTCAAAACCCTATTCTAGATGATGCCAAGTTTTCCTAGCTAAATGACTTCTTGGGAAGAAAGGCCGAAACGAACTCAGGGTCATTGCTTATGTTTTCTATTATTTCAATTTCGTTCATGTTTTCTTGATCTTAGAGTCCAGACAAAATGGATTTAGTATGCGAGTGAAATAGAGTAGATGAAGTGCATCAAATACACTGATTTGATATAGTATTTTCTGTAATGCAGTTAGTCTATCCATAAAAGAGTGGTTAAACTATCCAAAATGTAAATGAAAAGATAGCAGCGTCTTACATCTAAGAATTTCACTTCAACAATCTTCATTCCACTTGACAAGTGTATCGATTAAAGCAAGAATGTGTAGAAAACCTTAGGAGCGCTCTATGTTCAGCAGTGGACGGTATTTTGGCTGAAACGGCGATCTAAGTTTTCATATCTCGGACGGTATAACATTTATGATACATATGGCCAGATAAAAAATCTTACTGAAGTAACGATACATCTAAACCGAAATCTCACACTTGAAATAAATCAACGATGCACATATTTCCTTTGAACGGGCAAACAACACAAAACAATAAACTAAAGCGTACATATTTACCATAAAGCCTTTTCCCAAAAGGTTCAATATTCAAATAGGCTCCCGTACCCATTGGCTGTAACTATATTCTGCAAACCTTTGCAAAGACTTTCAACTGGGTATCATTCGGTCGATCGGAGAACCGAAGTGAATCGAGCGCAAAATTGTCCATCCTTTTCTAAGACAAATGCAGTTTACTCCGTTTTCCTATATGCTGGTTTTTAGTTCCTATATTCGGGGAATGTTTCCAGTCCGGTGGGTATTACGATAGCTTTGTGTATTTGTCTCTTTTCTTGCTTAGACAGACGTTTTAAAACTTAATAAGGCTATTCATTTGAATGCTATTGCTTACGCTTCAAATACTAGATTAAATTGCACAGAAGAATAATCTAAGTCTTAATTCAGTGTGACATCGTCACCTGCCTACAAAGCATGGTTACGAATTAAATAATTTGGTTATTCATTTTTATATCATGGCTAGGATACGAATTTATTTGTGGTAATATTGACAAATAACTTATCCAGAACTCTGTCGTTGGTTTTGAACTAAGCCCTTTATATCCTATTTCTTTTTGTATCCGCAAACCCAATCGATGTTAACCAAAATAGGTAAATATCTACATAAGTTATCGTAATAAAACTCGTGTCCAATATCGTGCAAATCGCGGGGAAAACTTGTCCGAGAGTTTTCACATCACAATAGATTCGTAAATGATTGTCGCTGCCTGCCGTTGTTTTAAAACACACACCCGTCTCAGCTACTACTTAAAGAAGACCAATTCTAACTATCTTCTCGCCTGTGTCCCATTGGGGTAGGCAGAGACTATGGACTGCCAATTACTCTTAACTCTAGTTTAAACACACATTTATAGCGATCAATGATGAGACGACCAATTTAGGCTTATAAAAATCAACTTTTACACCAGCAAATCATATTCTAAGATAATGCGTATAAACAGAACTAAGGTGTACCACAAGGCAGCTTCACGAGTAGAGACAGCAGACAACTACAATTAGCATTACTGCCTCAAAGCATAGCATATTTCCTTGCAACGTCTGTAGCATAATAAAATTGTCCGCATTATAATGGCAGTTAATACGCTTGACATGTCCTTTAGCTCTGATTGATTACATACTAGGGACCAGATTACTATATTTAAATGAGTTTCTTTCAATAAGCTTATTCGTACGTGTAAAAGCCCCTCTGAATCATTCGCCAGAATTATTTCTTGGGTACATTTTTCTCCATATTTTTTGCTAAAGTAGATTCAGAGATTATTGTTTTATTCGGTTCCGTATTATACAGATGTTAAACGTGTATGATTAGTTAGGCTGTAGTAACGAGGAAAGTCAATTGTGTAAGCTATTGAGTTGTCGCTGTCTAAACATGTGTCTTGAAGTAGATAGATTTAATTCGTCAGCCGTAAGAATTTAACAACAACTAAAGTATTTTAGGCTTTCTTCATTTATGTTCTCGAGTTCGTGGCAATCGGACTGCTCTTCAGCCATAGAAGATATTTTTTATTTATTTTAGAAATACTAAAATACCTATAACGCTGAATTATCGACTGTCAGATATGGTTTTATGTCGACTATAGTAAATAGGCTAAGTTGAACTTTACATAAGTAACGCCCTCAGTGTAAGTTTTAAGTGAGTTTTGTATTTTCTTATATTTAGTTAATCATGTTTGTTTTTGGAGAAGACGTGACAGAAAATGTTAGAACTTACATTTCCCGTGCATCAGAAAATATAGAAAAGAATAATAATAGAATAATAATTTTACTGTCTTAACAGTGTTATTCTATTATATTATATCTATGTTATTTTATTCTATTCTATCCTATTCTATCCTTTTTTTTTGGTGTCGGGTTGGAAAATCATGGAGTCTCTCCGCCCCGGGGGAAGGACGAAGGGGACTGTCAGACTCTTACTGACTAAAAACCAACCCGTGTTCCTCATGTACCCGTGTGTCGGAGGGTAGGGATTCGCATAAGCATTCGTCGCTACCCCCCGACGGGTATTGGCCCGGCAGATGGTCAGGCGGGCCCCGAACAAAACCCCCTTGGCGGCGGATTAAGGTGTTGGGCTCCGCCGCCAAAACATTCAGCGGCCGCAGAGGATAGGGAGTACGACAACGCAACACCGCATCTCCTCTTCCTCTGCGGCCCCACCGCGACGCATCGAATGGTGCGCCCCCATTTGGTCGCGGGAGATAGGGCGCGCGGTAACGCAACACCGACACGCCTCTCCTCCCGCGACCGCATCCGACTGCGAGGGACAGACAGAACTGTCCCCAGCACCCGCACCTTTGGACGCATCCTGCGCAGGCCCACTGCCAAGGCCACGCGGAGCGTCTACTCCAGGGATCCCTCTTAGCTTCACCGTGGGGTTCCAAGCCATGGTTACTGAGCCCCCCCACTACGACAAGGTGGAGATCCCACGGGGGGGATCCTATTCTATCCTTTTTTTTTTTTGGTGTCGGTTTGGAAAATCCTCATGGAGTCCCTTCGCCCTGGGGGGAAGGACGAAGGGGACTGTCAGACTCTTACTGACTAAAAACCAACCCGTGCTCCTCATGTACCCATGTGTCGGAGGGTAGGGTATCACCGAAGCATTCCTCGCTACCCCCCGACGGGTATTGGCCCGCCAGATGGTCAGGCGGGCCCCGAAAGAAACCCCCTTGGCGGCGGATGAACACCTTCATCCGGGCTCCGCCGCCAAAACACCCAGCGGCCGCAGAGGATAGGGAGGACGGCAACGCAACACCGCATCTCCTCTGCCTCTGCTGCCCCACCGCGGCGCAACGATAGTGCGCCCCCATTTGGTCGCGGGAGATAGGGCGCGCGGCAACGCAACACCGACACGCCTCTCCTCCAGCGACCGCACCCGAATGCGAGGGACAGACGCACCTTGGACGCATCCTACGCAGGCCTCACGCAAGCCCACGTGGAGCGTCCCCTCCCGGGATCCCGCTTAGCTTCACCGTGGGGGTACCTCAAACCCACGGTTACTGAGCCCCCCTACCACGACAAGGTGGAGATCCCACGGGGGGGACGGGGGGTAATTCCTATTCTATCCTTTTTTTTTTCACTACGGTGGGATACTCTCCTTATGAGTCATCTCAACTCCGCCAACCCAGCCATTAGCGTTCTAATGGCTGGGTTGGCGGAGTTGAGATGACGGAGTTGAGAGTCCCAAGCCCAGCCGTTGCTGGGCTTGGGACTGGCGGAGGAGGTATGTGGAGGCTCTCCCCTAAAGTCGTTCGGGGCATACCCACTAAAACCCACCGCGGTGTCTCTACGGGTCCCGTATGTTGGCGGGGTCACGCGATTCGCGGATAGCATACTTTCTCGCGACCCCGCCCGGGATTGGCCCGACGTTGGTGTCGGCGGGCCCCGTCTCATCATGATCTCGCAATCATCCATCAAACTTCTTGCATCCATCAAACTTCTCGCATCCATCACCTCACAAAGCTACTTGAGAGGCGGCGAGGACACGCGCCGCCTCCCGCCTTTTGGCGGACAGGGAGCAGCCCCAGCGCTCACCGTCCGCAGGCACTAAATTTAGGGTGGTCGGAGGTCGTCTCTTGTTCGACGTCCCCGACGCCCGGATCTACGGTTGGGGAGAGGGCGATGTATTTCCCTCTCCCGCTCCGCCGCCTCCTTGCTCAGCATGACTGCTTCGCAGAAGGAGGCGACGGCGTTCCAGGACCTCTCACTCCGGACCATAGACAGAACTACGGCCGGGAGCGAGAGAACAACCGTATTCAGAGCCGCGACCAGATCACGGCACTGCGATGCCCAGGCTGGGCACTCCGCCAATGTATGCAACGCCGTGTCTGCGACAGGGTCGCGGCTGCTGCCACAATGGTGGCATCCGGGCGTTTCCTCCCGGCCTATCCTCCACAAATACCAGCCGAAACAACCATGGCCGGTAAGGATTTGAGTCAACCGGAAGGTGAGGACGCCGTGACGTCTCTCCAATCACTCTTCAACCACGGGACTTACCGCCACTATCGTGGCGAGCCCGGCGCTGGGATGCACAAGTCGTGCCTTCCACTCCACCACTAGGACTTGGCGGAGCTCCGACCGACGCACATCGATGTCACGGTGCGCCGGTCTCTCGCCCTGCTCCAGGGCTTGCTAGCGCCATGTATAGAGTGACGCCAGCAGCTCAGCTTCCAGATCCCAGGGCGGTGATCCGGCTAGGAGGCTCGCTGTCTCGAAGGAGACCGTGCGGTAGCCTCGTATCAACCTGACGGCCATGGCGCGCTGCGGTGCGCGAAGCGCCTTGATGTTGTGGGCCGTCAGGTCGTGCGCCCATATCGGGGCCCCATAAAGGGCCATGGACCGCACGACTCCTTCATAAAGCCTCCGGCAGGAGGTGGTTGGTCCCCCAAGATTGGGCAGCAGTCTCGATAAGCCTGCCGCTGCCCCTAGTAGTTTGGGGGCCAAGCGTCCAAAGTGTTCGCGGAAATCCCATCGGCTATCGAGTACGAGCCCCAGGTATTTTAGGCTCTTCCCGATGCCGATGCGGATCCCTCCCACCATAATGTGGGCGCCTGCGGGTGGCAGATTCCGAGGCCCGTGGAAACAGATGGCCTCGGATTTAATGAAGGCCACCTCTAGGCCCAAACGCCGGATCCTTCCAACGACTTGTGCGACCCCAGCGGTCGCCCTTATAGCCGCCGCCCGGTACGTCTTATCACTCGCAGTGACGAGGGTGTCGTCGGCGTAACAAGTGACACCCACGCCAGGGAGGAGCGTACCGCGCAGCACCCAGTCGTAACCGATGTTCCACAGAAGGGGGCCGAGGACCGACCCCTGTGGAACACCGCATGACATAACTCGCCGACTTTGACCGAGATGACTCGGGTAGACAATTGCTCTTTCATTGAGATAATCCCCGACTATACGGCGGAGGTATGGAGGCACTCGATGGTAGGTGAGTGCCTCTCGAATACAACTCCAGGGCAGGGTGTTGAAGGCGTTGGCGATGTCTAAAGACACCGCCAGGACCACCCCGCCCCTTGAAACCTCTTCCTCTGCCAGACTCCTCACTGATTTTATCGCGTCAATTGTTGAGCGCCCTCGGCGGAAACCGAACTGCACGTCCGCCAAATCTGGGCCCACCGTTGAAAGGTGGTGGACGAGGCGCTCCGCGATGATGAACTCAAAAGTCTTTGCAACCTCGTCAAACAACACTATGGGCCGATAGGCGGACGAGCTGTCCGCCGGGCGCCCTGCCTTTATGATGAGGACCAGTTTCCCCGTTTTCCAGGCTCGTGGAAACTGGCCCCCCTCAAGGCACGCTGTGAGGAGTCTCCCTAGTCGGGGTCCGAGCTCCCTCCACTGCCAGGACCCACGCTCGGCCAGGAATGCCGTCGGGTCCTGGGGCGGTGTTTTTTATCCTCAACACCGCCGCTCGGAGTTCATCCTATTCTATCCTATTCTGTTCTGTTCTGTTCTGTTCTGTTCTGTTCTGTTCTGTTCTGTCCTGTTCTGTTCTGTTCTGTTCTGTTCTGTTCTGAATAAGGAAATCTTTTGTTACATCATACAAAAGTTACAAAGCCTCTAAGTTTTATGCTTGATATCCCATGTAATGCTTCGTATTAGTTTGAACTGAAGTATATTTTATAATGCGGATGAATGAGATGAATCTTTTTTATTATACGTCATACTCACAACACCATCTAGTACTCCATAACTTGTGCAATGGGATACTAATAGACAATGTAATTAAAGAGGCAAAGAGAATCATGGTCAAACAATTGTTACTGTTGCAGAAGATGCAGTTGATGCTTTAATTTTTCGTTACTGAATTCTAAATTAAACAACATGCGACCAAATCAAGATGGGCATTCAAATTTGATCTAACAAAGCTTCTTCATTAAAAGTAATGCGGCGTAGGTCTTTGATATAAATTGAAAGGAATAACTTCAATCAGAGAATTCATACATCTCGCAGATACAAATACTGAATTCTATAAAAATCTAAACTCATAGGGCCAAGACAGAATTTATTCAAGATTTCCAGGCAAGTGCCTGGAAATGCTTCAAATGAAGCTAAATGTTTACAAAGAACAATGCCCATTTTTCTTAGAGACGCCGGCCCAGATGTGGACAGTCAAAAATCGTAGTAGTTGTTATTGCATTCGATAAAAGAGTGTTAAACTAGAATTTTGAGATTGATTAGAAGTCCATCACATTCATAGATTTATTACAAGAAGTACTTTTATATGCTCACAAAACATTAGGTGCGTACCCACTTTTATTAGGATAGTTTAAGTATTTCGTAGTTTTGCGTAGAAAGGAATGAGTTAATCATTTGGTAAGGGTAGAAATCCGAAAGAAAAAGCCAGAAGTCGTAAAAGATCCAAAAACATAAAAAGCATTCACAATGTGCACGAGCAAAACAAATAGGTAACAAGCAAAATAAACTGAATATGACATTATTGACATTTACTTAAGAGTCAAAAAAGTGTTGCCATTTTACAGTTTTGAATGATATTGATTAATCGATATGGATTTCGGACATAGGTTATCTATATATTTGGTTCAAATCGAACTTATTTGAAGTTAATCGCTTATATACCTTAAAAATTCACACATTTTAAATGTTTAAGGACCAATTAGAGATTTGCTATAAACTCAAATCATTTTGAGTAGAGAAAACGTAAAATCTATTAAGAAGAAGTGATAATCGATTTAATATTATGATTTCTTTACTGGCAATTTCTGATCTATGACGTGTTGGCTATTTAGACGTCAACACATCTTTTTAAACCTATTTATTGAATAAGTTTCTCGGCACACCTTTAGTAATGCCTATAAATTAAGTTATAAATAAAAAGGATTATTCAACAACTAATTGAAATTTATTGTGCTGTGCATAAGTTCCAAACTGGGCCAGAAATGGGCATTGTTCTTTATACATAATTTTTGACGCTCCGACACCCCTAATTTCAGACATTTCCATCCTTAATTGAGCTCGTAAAATATGCGTGTAATAAGTAGCTGATTCTTCATTTTCTTTCGGAAATTCAATTTCTCGCGGAACCCAAGTAATGTAATTAGAGAACAGATTTCGGTTCACTTAATCTCTGATATAGATAATTTATTACCGTAATGTTATCCGTTAGCTGCTTATTGCTGGTTCTGATTGTCAGTTGATGTACTACTCATTTTGGGTACGTATTAAGCGAATGTATTTAGTCGGACTTGTGTAAATGAGTTGCTATAATTATTATGATCGTATCATTTTTTTCTGCTGCATGTTGGTGAAATTCTCAGTATCTTTACTTTCATAACTATTTTCTTATCCCTCTTTTAGGGTGTGTGCTAGCTCAAATTATTGCAGAGCATTTTGCTAGGTGGAACCGCGGTGTTAAACATTGTCATTATTCTGATTTTATAAGTATTACAATATAATTATGTATAATTATTTCTGTCTACATTGTGCCTACAAATTATTATTACCTTCCGTTTCAGTCAGAAAATTTTGTCTCATGTTAACGCGAAAGTATTGAATATATCTTATGTGTTTCCAAATTTTATCGCAATTTATTTTACATTTGAATGCGTAAATTATTCAAAATTTTAATTTCAGATCCACAGAAATTAAAATTTAGTAAAATTATGAAATTGAGCTAAACGAGACGTGAAATTACTTTGTTAAATTGTGATGTTGTGGAATGACTGTTAAAACGGAGAATATTGATTTCTGTCAATTTATTGAACACAAAACCGCATCCGCACCTATCAGCAGACGCATACTCTATCCACTGGACCATAGAGTTTGTCGTGTGAGTTGAATCGGATTATGTAATGAAAGAATGTAGCTGGGATTATGTTTGATTTGAAATGTTTTGCTTTATGCTGTAGGTATTGAATTCTTTTAAATCGTAGGATTGTTGGTTATACTTAATACGAATGTTATTTGTTTTAATCAAATAGACTAGTTGACGAAAAAAAAATGTATAAGTCCGTCCTTTAGATTATTCAAAAATAAGCGATACGTAGTTTTTTATTTGTAAATTAAACCAAAAATGACCAAGATATAGCTCATTAAAGTTACGTATAACGTCACGCCGTGCTGCACTTTGCAGATTTTCGCACAGGGTGACGTCACACGTAACTTTAATGGGCTATATCTTTGTTATTTTTTATTTAATCGAAAAAAGAAAAATACGGGTCCAATATGTTTTATAATCTAAAATACGGACTAAATAAAATGTAATTATTTTGACCCTGGAAACTACCCTATTGAATCTGTTGATATAAAATTCTTACATTACTGACTGACAGACAATGCCCAGCTAAAACCACCGGGTGCAAAAAGCTGAAATTGGGCATGAACGTGTATGTATTCCTTGGAGACCTTTCCTTTTATTATTAAATTTACTCTCAAACAAAACTGTGTGCATGATCTATCACTAGTACTAGCCACTAGCACACTGACATAATTTTGTCAGTGTGCTAGTGGCTAGTGGTTAGCTTTGAAATAAACTGTCTTTCCCAAGTTGACAGCACATTCGTGCTGGGTTTTAATTCTATTTTTGCATTTTATTATATAGGTCGTATTTTACAAGGTCTGTATAAGTTTCTCTATATAGTTAAGATTGTTAAAAAAACAAAGAGAATTAATTTAATAATTTTCATTTGCTTCCATAGCTTTCTCTATTAAGTAAAGATTTTGTAAAAAACTGGACAGAATTGCTTTAAAAATGTTGATTTGCTTATCTAAAAACATCATAATCGATTTCACTTTACCACAAGTTACTTATACACTCTCAACTATTTGAAGAATTACGGCTACTGAATCTGAAGCTTAGAACTTCGATTATCAACTTATCAATCAATTCAATCAGACAACATTCAGTCTTTTTGTTTACAGTTCTTTAGAATTAGATCCTTAAAGTTCCGTGCGATTTTTTGGGTATTAAAACTTAGAATTATAGCTAAGATTTAAATTGCTCTTTTCGTAATTAAAGCTGACTATTAAACAGATTGCTTAAATACATTTAAAAATACAGTTTTTGTATTTCATGAATATAATATTCACCATACATTGCTGTACCTATACGTATTTGATTTTTCTTTTAGGTGGTGAAGGAAAACATCGTGAGGAAACCTGCATGTCTGAGAGATCGCCATAATGTTCTCGAAAGACATGTCAAGTCTACCAACCTGCACTTGACCAGCATGGTGGACTAAGGCCTTACCCTTCTCATAGTGAGAAGAGGCCCGTGCCCAGCAGTAGGACAGTATATCGTGGGTATAATGGAAGAACTAAATAACTCAGATTTTGGCCAAATTGACCTTTTACTATTTTCGTGAACCCCAAAGTGTGGCGCATCTTTTGGTCTAAAAAACATTCTTATATCTTAACCCAGTCCAAAAATAAAGCCATTTTTGTGTTTCAATTGTAGAAATAGATAAGTATAAATGAACATTAAATGTTAGTAGAAAAAATGACTAACTCTATATATAAATGAACAACTGTGACTTCTGATCACTTGAGTATGAAATAAATTTGCTAAATTGAGTTATTTAGTTCTTCCGCGCACGAAAATATTTTAATGAAACTAGTCAAGTTGAAGAAAAACTAAACAACTTGAGTTATTTAATTCGGGCATTAATGAGCATTCATTCGGTTTTTAAATAAGTATTTTTTTTTATTTCTTCTTCGAGAAAATGTAAATTTATAAGAGATTCCAATCAAATAAATGTCAATAGGTGAAGTTATTTAATATTTCTATTTATAGTATACGCACGTAAGCAAAGTTATTGTGCAATTCAGTAGTACAAATTAGCGCGAAATAATGTAAACCTATAGACCAACCATTCTCAAAGTGTGCTCCGCGGAGCGCCAGGGCTCCACAAAGCATCTCTAGAGGCTCCATGAAAAATTTGCTCCAATTAAAATAAAATTACTTCAATATAACTAAATCACTAGGTAGCAGAATACAGCAAAATGATCGATTTAGATTCTAAACTCACTGCAACTTAAAGTAGTAGTACGTACAATATGCTATGTTTTTACCGGCGTTTTATTACAATCGGATAATTATATTATAAACAGATATACTATTATTAGACATGTTATGTTCCTAAGGTTGGAAGCGATAGCGTAGTGGAGATATCAACAGTCTGCCATTCACAGGGCTCGGGTTAAAATTCTAGGCAGTAAATTTTCGAAATAATGTGTTTCAATTGTTAATTATCGCTTGCCTCGTGCCTTAGAGAGCAGCTCTTTAAGACTGGGCGGTGTGGACACTCCTCCTTACTTTTTTCTGACATCAAGATTTGATGTCTTCCAGCCACCGGTGCAGGCTAGGTTTTTTAAAGGCTTTAGTACCGTGGCCAAATCCATACAGAGCATAATTTTCATAGGTTATTTAGAAATCCGAAGAGTAAACCCGGCCGTTGTGGCTGGCTTTTGTGGATTACGAAAATGCCTCCAACCCCATTGGAACTGGGCTGTTCTGCAATGCACTGCCTACACTACATGTCTCTCAGAGAGCTATGAAAAGGACAATGGATAAAGGATAATAGGATTTCGCTGATGGATAATTTCCAGAACGAGATTATGCGGCAGAAGACCAAAGAAACTGACATAGATCAGAGTTATAGCAAATTGAATGGGGAAACTTATGGCCAGTCGTTTAAAAAGTAGGTTCTTAAATTAAGGCCATGCCTCAGCAAGCGTAGTGTTGGCCGCCAGAATGGGTCTTGTGGCATACCATGGGGAGGCCCACCTCTAGGAGTGATAGGCTAATGAAATGAGCTAAATGAGAAGAAGTAGTTAATATACTTGTTTGACCATTATACGCCCCCTTCCTATTATGAAAGCCTAAAGGTGAGAAAATACGTCGCGAGATAGCGAGCAAGGCGTGACGTGGCAAACCGATACTCCGAAAAGGTAGACAGAAGTTGTAATTATTACACCCACATTTGGCCATATCATGCATTTTTAGGTCCTACGTAAAAAGGGGGTCTATTGACGTTGCCGGGCACATTGCCAGATTTCGTTCTACTACTGAGAATTCAGAAAAATCAGTTACCTACTCTCTTGCCTAACCCGGGAATCGAACCCAAGACCTCTCGATCAACAGACGTATAGGTTATTTACTGTGCCATGGAGGCAATCAGCGACAAATTAAATATAAAATAAACGAAGATTTATGTTAGTAATATAGTCTTTTCTACAAATGTGGACCTTTTTGCTCAACTTCTTCCTTCAATTTGTCTAGTAATTAAGCATAGGTAATATGCTGCAGTAATAGTTATCTCTCTCCATGAATATCTCAAAAAGCAGTCAGCATCACTTTCCCAGCAGAATAAACGGCCTTTGTCCTTTGGAGTCGGTTCCTCCTTAGCAATTTACTGTTTGGAATGTATTATTTATTTGGGCGTATAATGGTGTATCCACGTTTCATCTACAGTCTTTATTTGGACCAAAACTTGGATTTATTAGGCCTTAACTACGCAAACAGAGCTTTAAAAAAATGTTAATTCGACGGGTCAACGCGGTTTTGGTCTTAACGTGAGCAAACGCAGCACCCATCGCTCTGGGAGCTTGCTCATGCTTAAATCTTCATTTAATATGTAACTAATTCATTTGTTGGTCATTTTCATACCCTCTGCTATATCTCTAACTCAATTCAGCGGTCGTCTAGCACCATTTGGTGAAATTTTGCGAGGTTATCTTCAGTGGCTGTAGTGTTTGGAAGTCCCGGACCATAGCTTTCTAGCTGTTACGACCAAGTTTCAATTCAGCTGCCCAAAATTTCATTGTACTAAATGATGGAGCAGTGAGGCAACGATAGTCTAATGGAGGTACTAATAGTTGTCCATGCAGGGGGTATCGGGTTCGAATCCACGGCACGCACCAATGAGTGCGTATTAAATTGTTAATTATCGCTTGCCCCGTGCCTCGGAGCACGTTAAACTGTCGGTCCTGGCTGTCTGGAAGATCTTTGACAGTCGTTACGGGGATTCCGTACCCTCAAATAAACTGATACTGGTCTAAACCATGGAATATCGCTATCCCTTTGGGTTGCGGAGATCAAACGGTTGTCTCTCTGTGGAAAAGTTGATATTCTGTCATACCTGATTAGATCAATAAGCGGACCTCGGGCTCTGAGACGTGTAAGTCTTGGATGCAACCGGGATAAGGCTAGCGCGATCATGATGGAGCAGAGAGTCCCCATAAACAGAGTTTTAATCAAACTTGAATGGCGTCGGCGTAGTGCCTTTTAAAAACAAGAATTTAATGCCAGCTCGATACAAACTTTCCCATTTTCACAAAACACACTCACATTGACTTAATCGTATGGCTGTCAAATAGCAATTACTGCTACAAAATAGCTGTAATGTTGGTGGTTAACTGCCACAAGAAGTAAAATTGCATCCACAACACTTTTTTGACGAGTGCTGCTTCCTTCAGGTTGAGGTCGGAAACGTTTCAGACCACCCTAGTATGTTTTAATGCAAAGGCAAGTTATTTTTGTTTTAGTTGATTTTTGAAGATTTATAATAAGTCATTTAGTTGATTTTATTACATACTTATAATATTTTGTTGTCATACCTAATTCTGTTAATTTTTATATTGTAATTTTACGTTTATTTTTTTATATATGTTAATACTTCCAATCCAGGTTTTTAATTCATGTAAGATCAATAATCAGTGATAAAATTTAACAAATAAACTTTCACTAACAATGCCTAACTTTCGTGTTTAAATATTTCTTTAGGTTCAAAACTCAATAAGTGTACTTAGTTGACCCAAATTCATGTATTTACATACATTTAATGTGTGGGAATACTGAATAACTACATTATAGAATTAACTAACTACGGTATGTTTGCAATATCTTGGTGTGGCAAAATTGGATAACTTGGTTTTTTATTTTTAATATTTTTTTGGTTCATGATAAAAGCTAGTTTTATCAAGCATAGAATTGAAAGCAAACATGCTTAAAGCATATAAAATCGCCGACGGTAAAATTGTTCTCCATTTCTTAGTGGTGTAAAAAAAAGTGTCAAAAAAACAGTAAATCGCGATTATCTCGAAACTTGAAATTTTGAGTTATTTAGTTCTTCCATTATACCCACGATATAGGGCTGATGATGATGATAATTAATATATTATTACTAGTGGTATGTTTTTTGTAATTTATCTTTTTGTTCTAAAAATTAAACGGATTAATGTAGTTCATCATATTGGTGTCTCACATACGTTGTTCACTGTATTTCATAAGACTGATTAATTAATTAATTACCGAAGCCCATCGCACACTGTGTTCGAGTAATGGAAACCAGTCGACCTAAAAGCGTATCATATCCACTTCCCGTTTGTTAAGATTATTAATTACATTATATGAACCTATCATAGACCCTTGCGGTAGTCATTTGTTATATTCGTTTTTGACAAGATTATTTTGTTAACATGTTTAAAAATACATTTGTGAATTGTACTACCTCTTCGGGGATATAGGCGTGAGAATATGTATGTATGTATGTATGATATATGTGTAACAGAACACATTTTATTGATATTTGCGTTGTGTAACCTTAAAAGTCTTTCATTTTTTCCAGTGCTTGTTGGAGCGGTACGTACCTTTGTTTCGAATAACCCATATTTAATCACTCAAGCACGAAGCATGTACGTATAAATTCCAAATATCTTTGTGTAACAGGTTTCTTTCGAGAGATTATTTGAGAAAAAAATTACTGTCAAAAAAAATGTGTTCTGTTTAATATTATGTGGTGTACAATAAAGAGTATAATATTATCTATCTATCTATCTATCTGCCATCAAATCGTCCTACCATAGATGGTGCAACCCATGGCAAAAAGTTAGGGTAGATTAGAATAAAATTATTTCACCTTTCTTTTAAAATAATATACCTACTTCAGTTTCAAAAGCAACCCATTCCAATTGTTTGTACTTAACTAGAGGATGTCCGCAGCTATGCCTGCACATTATATATTAATTTAATAGTTTCTGCCCGATACCGAGGGAATTTCGGGCAAACCCTTCTTAGTGCGCCCCTACGATACCTGAGACAAAACTGCTATTCATTGTTTCACTCACTAATTTTTTGATTCACGAATGAAAATTTACACAAATTGAAGAAAGTCTCTCAAATTTCAATTATCTTTGAAATGTGAAGTCTAGAATCGTGACTTGTACAAATTGCATTAACAAACACCAGAATGGAGGTTTTTAAGAAATCGCTTTAACTCCACGGTGAAATATCAATTTAACTTATCTTCTTTGGAAAGAAAACTTTTTAACCAGTCGTCGCCAAGTTGGATTTCGATTACTCTTAAGGGTGGCACGCGTATAAGTCAATATCCCAAAAGAGAAAAAAATAAACAGTAGATTTTATAGGCAGTCTTTCTAAGCATTGAAATAATTCTACAGAATTTTCAAATATTGATTAAACTTCAACTAGTCTTTAGTTTCTATCTTTGTATCTCTTTTATGCATATTCGATAGTAAAATAATTTTATTACAATACTAGAGGACGCCAGCAGCTACGCCTGCATTTTTTTAAATTTACCCGTTTTGGCCGATCCCGTGGGAATTTCGGGAAATCCCTTCTTAGTGCACACTTACGGTCCCCAAAGAACATACATGCTGTACGGGTTCTTGTTGTTAACCTATACACTTAGTTGTAATGATAACGCAGTATACTATTTTAACTGAATTTATTGATAGAAGTAGATTATAATTGTAGTGAATGACATGGTAACAATAAAATAATGATTAGTGAGCACGCGCGGCGTTCTTGCTAGCCTATAGCGAACTGATTTTGTAATATTTAAATAATTTGCGCGTGTCACGTAAATTGATGACTTGTGAAAAATGTACAGTTTGCACTGTACATGCTCCCACGGGAGAAAGATGATGGTGAGGTATGTGAATGATGCTGATAATGATATAGTATAAGATGAATTCATTGGGTCCTTATATTAATACTTTAAAGTCCCTAATTAAATCGTGTCGTTCTTGGCATTGGAGTAACGCAATGTGGAACATACTTAAGCTTACAAGAAATAACCAAAGCTAAACATATGATAATAAAGCATGTACAGCAAGGTGAATTTGCAGACGAAATGCAGAGTTTATTGCAAAACAAGCGCCTACAATCAAAAAGCAAGTTATTGCAGTTCAATCCGTTCGTATGCAATGAAGGACTCTTTCGGATTGGAGGCAGATTGAAAAAGGCGAATATTAATCCAGACATGATCTATCCCATATTACTCCCGCACAGCGGTCGATTAACAGATCTAATAATCGATTACGCGCACAAATTAACGTTGCACGGAGGAGCTCGGGTAACTTTGGCTACAATTCGCCAAAAGTATTGGATTATTGGGGGAAACCGGGCAGTGAAGAAGCGCCTTCAAATCTGCGTAACTTGCCGTAAGCAGAATCCCATTAAAATGACACAATTAATGGGTGATTCACCATCTCAGCGATGCAATCAAGCAAAACCTTTCTGTCACACCGGAGTCGATTTTACAGGACATGTGATGATAAAAGCCAACAAGGGCCGTGGTATCAAGACCACAAAGGGGTATATAGCAGTGTTCGTCTGCATGGTCACAAAACTAGTCCATGTAGAGTTAGTATCGGACCTATCATCATCCGTATTCCTCGCAGCCTTACGCAGGATGGCTGCAAGAAAAGGGACCCCTCGTCACATGTACTGCGACAATGGCACCAATTTCGTCGGCGCCAACAAAATTTTGTCAGAAGAATATCAACACATTCTGAATACATTCGATCAGGACTTCAAAAGAGAAATTATCAACATGGAGATCGAGTGGCACTTCAATGCACCTTCTTGGCCTTCAGCAGGCGGTTTATGGGAAGCAGCGGTTAAGAGCGTTAAGTACCATCTTAGAAGAGTCATTGGAGAGCAGCGTCTAACTTTCGAGGAGTATGCGACGGTATTAGCGCAAGTAGAAGTAATACTTAACTCGAGACCCTTGTGCCCTTTGACGGAAGATCCAAACGATTTAGAGTTTCTTACCCCATCGAGCTTCATCAACATCAATCAAGACATGACTATTCTAGAGACTGAGACGGACATGCGTACTAGATGGTACTTCACACAAAAGATTGTACAAGACGTTTGGAAGAGATGGCGATCTGAATATCTTTGTCAATTAACAGCTAGAAGCAAGTGGAGACAAAATAAGACAAACATTAAAATCAACGACGTAGTAACAATCAATGATGCGAACCTTCCTCCTGGCAAGTGGGCGATCGGCCGCGTCGTTGAGTTACATCCCGGATCGGATGGCCACGTCAGAGTGGTCACGTTGCGAACCAAAAATGGACTTATCAAGCGTCCGATTGTAAAATTATCAATATTGCCTGTGAACGAAAAACAACAAGTCGAAGACGACACCATCAATACTTCACCAAACAAAAGTCGACAAAAAACGACTAACTGCAGTTTCGTCTCTCTGGCAACATTACTTCTATTTTTTATGAGCATTATTACGTCATGTCAATGTTCCTATAATACAACGCAGCTAAAAGAAAGTCAAGGGTTATTCTTTGACAAGGTGGCTGACATGAAATTAATAAGGGACGAATGGAAAATAGTCACTTATTACGACATGGATACATACTGGCAAGGAACAACGGCATGTAACAAATATTTGAAATACTTAGGACGTTTGTGTAGTAAACTTCAAGGAGATTCCCATTGTGACGTTATATCGGCTCAATTACAACTCGAGTTCTCAGAATTGGAATACAATAACAAAATTATGTTATTTAATACCAACTACAATAGCACGCGCCGCGACAAGCGCCGGCGCAGAGGCTTAGTGAACGGTGTCGGGTATCTCGCTAATAGCCTGTTCGGCGTACTCGACGACCATTTCGCTGAGCAATATAAAAACGATATACAATTAATACAAGACAACGAGAATCATTTGGCTTCACTTCTAAGGAATCAAACGTCCGTTATAGAAGTGGAATATAATATCTTAAAGAGAACTGAGGACTCTCTCAATAAACAGCACAAAATGCTCAACCAGCTATCTCTCAAGTTCGATAGTGTGGCACAGACTGTGAAAATTCAAGCCGAAAGAAGTCAACAAAATAATGAGTTTACTTTGGCAGCAGTAGCCACAAGTAATATGATAAGACAGTTAGAGACTATTCAGACTACTCTGCTCGATGCCTTAATGGATGTCTACCAAGGTAGAATAAATTTTCATTTGATATCACCTAGTCAACTACGAGACACTTTGAGTACTATTTCAAGCCACCTAACAAAGGATCTCTCTTTACCCGTCAACAATTTACAGAGCGACTTCACAAGTATTTATAAACTTTTGAAAATCAAGGCGAAGATGTGTAAAGAGTACTTAATATTTGAATTAAAGGTGCCATTAATTACACGGGATTCCTTTGAAATCATGAAGGTTTTATCAATACCTAGAGCTATGGGTCATGGTAAAATGGTCAAAATACTGCCGGCAGCAGACTATGTTGCAATAAGTCCACGGAAAGAGTCTTACGTGACGATGACTACCTTTGACATCAACTCTTGTAAGCATGATGTGACGGACGAGTACTTATGCTATATACACAGACCTATTTATCGTCTTAAAGCCGATGAAACTTTCTGCCGTATAGATTACAGCACAGGCAAATGCATGTTCACCGCAACACCATGCATGAATGAGTGGACAGAAATAAATCAAGTAAACAGATATATGTATTTCTGTTGTGACGTATGTAACATTCGAGTTTTATGTGAAGACCAAGCTTTATCAAGACGATTGGAAAGGAGTGGTATATTAAGCATTGAACAAGGTTGTTTAATTCAAACAGAAAACTTTACAATATATGCACACAATGCTGGTATAAGCAACCTACACATAAAACCTAACTTATACGCACCCGAGATAAACCCAATAAATCATGTCATAGATGTAAGCGCTACAAATGCCGTGATGCAGAATTACTCAGGTCACACTGAACAATTAGATGAGCTTAAAAGGCAAATAGAAATTCTCAAAAATAGCGATTACCTGGCAAATAAGGTTTCGTATCATGACATACATCACTATACCATAATTTATGTGATGGTTGGAATGGCTTAACTGGTTGGTGTTATCGACGTGCTACGTCAACTTCGCGGTAAACGGCTTTCTCGTCAGGCGGCAGGGAAGGTCGACCTAGCGACTTCACAGCCTGGCGCTACTAGGGATCGAGAGTCATCAGGCGGACCGGCAAGCCCGACTTCGGGAACTCGTATTTATAGTAGAAGTGCGCGCGATAATCAGTGTAACATGAATAGTGTAAGTGATAACCGAAATGAAAGTGCGTATAGTGAAATTTCAGTGCACAAAGTAGACAACTGCGTTACTCCAATGCCAAGAACGACACGATTTAATTAGGGACTTTAAAGTATTAATATAAGGACCCAATGAATTCATCTTATACTATATCATTATCAGCATCATTCACATACCTCACCATCATCTTTCTCCCGTGGGAGCATGTACAGTGCAAACTGTACATTTTTCACAAGTCATCAATTTACGTGACACGCGCAAATTATTTAAATATTACAAATCAGTTCGCTATAGGCTAGCAAGAACGCCGCGCGTGCTCACTAATCATTATTTGATTGTTACCACGTCATTCACTACAATAATTAATAATCTACTTCTATCAATAAATTCAGTTAAAATATTATACCGCGTTATCATTACAACTAAGTGTATAGGTTAACAACAAGAACCCGTACACATGCCAAAGTTCAGTTTCCTGCGCCCAATAGTTTCGGCTGTAGCGTGTCTTTCAGTCAGTCAGTAACGCAAGGATTTTATATATTAAGATTTCTGAATAATATAATATATACTAATAATATAATATAATATAATATAATATAATATAATATAATATAATATAATATAATATAATATAATATAATATAATATAATATAATATAATATAATATAATATAATATAATATAATATAATATAATATAATATAATATAATATAATACAATACAATACAATACAATACAATACAATACAATACAATACAATACAATACAATACAATACAATACAATACAATACAATACAATACAATACAATACAATACAATACAATACAATACAATACAATACAATACAATACAATACAATACAATACAATACAATACAATACAATACAATACAATACAATACAATACAATACAATACAATACAATACAATACAATACAATACAATACAATACAATACAATACAATACAATACAATACAATACAATACAATACAATACAATACAATACAATACAATACAATACAATACAATACAATACAATACAATACAATACAATACAATACAATACAATACAATACAATACAATACAATACAATACAATACAATACAATACAATACAATACAATACAATACAATACAATACAATACAATACAATACAATACAATACAATACAATACAATACAATACAATACAATACAATACAATACAATACAATATAATATAATATAATATAATATAATATAATATAATATAATATAATATAATATAATATAATATAATATAATATAATATAATATAATATAATATAATATAATATAATATAATATAATATAATATAATATAATATAATATAATATAATATAATATAATATAATGGAGTAGTACGATAGGAGAAGGACATATAGCAGTCTTCAACCACGCAATCACCAAACATGCTACAATCACTAAACACATCAGATGCACACAACGCAACTCATGCACTGGACACACAGGACACTGTTAACACACCATTAGTAAGAGGAAGAGGAAGAAGAGGAGGAAGAGGTAGAGAAAGGAGAAGGGCCGGGACCCGAATACAAAATACAACAGATACACACTAGTTAGGTTACTCTCCTACAATACACACATTCATTTACAAACATATTCTTTTAAATAGAGCAGTTAAAAACTATGGGGACATAGATATCCTTTTTCCCGTGAGTTACGGGACGGGGTATTTATAAAACCGACGAAAGTCGAGACGGTGAAACCAACCAAATCAATAATATAATATAATATAATATAATATAATATAATATAATATAATATAATATAATATAATATAATATAATATAATATAATATAATATAATATAATATAATATAATACAATATAATATAATATAATATAATATAATATAATATAATATAATATAATATAATATAATATAATATAATATAATATAATATAATATAATATAATATAATATAATATAATATAATATAATATAATATAATATAATATAATATAATATAATATAATATAATATAATATAATATAATATAATATAATATAATATAATATAATATAATATAATATAATATAATATAATATAATGGAGTAGTACGATAGGAGAAGGACATATTTTACTAAGTGGAGAAGCATTTCAACAACTTGCAATAGGAGATAGGTATAAATATTTAGGAGTACATGAGTCAGGAAAAATAGAACACAGCATAATTAGGGAACAAATAACTAAGGAATACTACAAACGAATTAAAAAGCTACTTAACACACATCTCAACTCACGCTCAATAGTAAAAGGTATCAATGCATACGCTGTTCCAGTTTTACTATATTCTTTTGGTGTTATTAATTACAAAATTAGCGATTTAAGACAAATAGACGTCAAGACAAGAAAACTACTAGCAATCAGCAAGGCACATCAGCAAAAAGCAGAAGTGAAGCGTCTTTACTTACCAATACGAGAAGGAGGGCGAGGTCTAATTAACATCGAGTACATGTATAAAACACAAATAATAAAATATAAACAATACTTAAAAGCAGAACAGGATCACCTTATTAACGCCATAGTACAACACGACACACACAGAGATAAATATTCAATAATAAAGGAAGCACAAGAAATAGAAGAAGAACTACATTTAGCTGTTAACACCGTACACACAGACGAAGAAATAAAGAAAGCAATAAACAAAGCACACAATTCAACATGGAGGAACAAGCAATTACACGGTCAATTTCCAACAAGAGTACTGGATCACACCAACGTCGACGTAGAACTGTCTTTTAAGTGGATCAAAAAACAAAACATTTCTCCAAAACTAGAATCAGCTATATTTGCCATACAGGACCAAGCCATCATGACTCGACAGCACCAGCGCGATATCCTGAAAGAGCAAGTAGACGGAAAATGTCGCCTATGTGCCTCCAAGGATGAGACCACTCAGCACATTATTTCAGGATGCGACAAACTCGCGGGAACGTACTACGTTAAACGGCACAATAACCTCGTCCAATACGTATACTGGTGCCTGGCCAAAAAGCATAAAATAGACGTCGCTAACCTCTGGTGGCAAGAAGCACTTACACAGCCACAAATCAAAGAAAATGAAGCCACTAAAATTCTATGGGAAATCCCTGTACAAACCGACATCACCGTAACTCACAATAGACCGGACCTTATATACATTGACAAAACCACAAATAGAACATATTTAATCGATATCACCGTACCATCTGACTACAATCTAGGAGCTAAGGAAATTGAAAAATTAAGTAAATACCACCTTTTGAGGACAGAAATTAGTCGTCTATGGAACACACAAACGTCTGTTATACCGATTGTGATAGGAGCAACGGGAGTAGTCGCAAAAAGTATCAATAAATATATAGATAAATTAGAAAGTAACATTGACATTAGCATTTTACAGAAACAAGCAGCCATACACACAGTAACCATACTAAGTAAAGTTTTAGGCGATACAGTATTCGTACACAATACCCAAGATCAACACATACAGAATACGCAGCCGTTACAAATCACGCAATCACCCAACTTATTGCCGTCACCAGATACACCAGACCCATCCAACACAACTCAAACACAAGACACACAACAGACAGCAAACACAACAGTGCCAAGAGGCAGAGGAAGATTAAGGGGAAGAGGAAGGGGAAGGACAGTGACTCGCATACAACACACGCAAAACACGCAGCAGTCTTCAACCACGCAATCACCAAACATGCCACAATCACCAAACACATCAGATGCACACAACGCAACTCATGCACTGGACACACAGGACACTGTTAACACACCATTAGTAAGAGGAAGAGGAAGAAGAGGAGGAAGAGGTAGAGGAAGGAGAAGGGCCGGGACCCGCATACAAAATACAACAGATGCACACTAGTTAAGTTACTCTCCTACAATACACACATATTCATTTACACACGTATTCTTTTAAATAGAGTAGTTAAACACTGTGGGGACATAGATATCGATTTTCCCGTGAGTTATGGGACGGGGTATTTATAAAACCGACGAAAGTCGAGACGGTGAAACCATCCAAATCAATAATATAATATAATATAATATAATATAATATAATATAATATAATATAATATAATATAATATAATATAATATAATATAATATAATATAATATAATATAATATAATATAATATAATATAATATAATATAATATAATATAATATAATATAATATAATATAATATAATATAATATAATATAATATAATATAATATAATATAATATAATATAATATAATATAATATAATATAATATAATATAATATAATATAATATAATATAATATAATATAATATAATATAATATAATATAATATAATATAATATAATATAATATAATATAATATAAGCCTCTCAGAAGGCCAACCCCACGTCCGTGAGTAACATCTTCCCACGTGAGAGGCGGACACCTGAAATAAAATGTCTATACAGGTGACCAAAAGGGCAATGGCAAACCCCATAAATATGGAGAATTTAAATAATAATATACGTATAGGGCCGCTGTCCGGGGCCAATCGCCAGAGCACGTCTGGAGCTGGTGCTGGACGTGACAGCATACGAACCATCAGTGGCTCTTTGCTGAACAGGCGGGCGAGAGTCGGGGGACCCGAAGATGTCACAGCCGATCGACGGGGAGGGGAGGGGATGGATGATGCTTTGCGGGATAGGGCTACGCCCACAGACTCTGTCGGCTCATCGACATCGACCACTAATAATATAAGTGACGATAGACGAAGAAAGTGGTCAACAGCAGAGTTAGAGGAATTAATGTTTTGCTATTTCAAAGCACGATCAGAAGGACCAGGATACTTAGGCCGATTACACACACTTTTTACACACAGGAACCCTAACAACACTAAAATACACCAGTTTAACGCCAACACCTTATCGAACCAAGCTCGGAGAGTAATAAAGCAGAACGTTATATCACAAGAACTACTGGACCGTATTAAAAAACAAGCCGAAGGTATCATACCCGTTGAAAACCCTGAACACACTGAACACACTGAACACACAATGACAGAAAGAAACAGAACACCATCACCGGCACACAATACACAACAAAACATAACACACACACAATACACTTCAGAACAAGCAGAAACAATCGATCAGTTTACACGTAATATACAAGTAAACGAAGACCAGGATCCATTAATTTTACACTTTCTACAAATACTAGGAGAAACAAAAGACACCCCACTTGCAGAACGATTACTGTTACCAAAAGCTAAAATAAATAAACAATTTATTCAAAAACTAAATACACTTAACAATTACTTACCTAACCTGTTAGTTACTAACACTAGTTTGCGCGAAATAAACGACATAATATATTCAACCACTAAAACTCTAATAATAAATAATAACCAAACGCCATACATACCCAAAGACACCATAAAATCAAAAGCTGATGCACCATGGAAGAAGAGAATACAAACGAAAATTCAAAAATTTAGGAAAGAATTAGGCCAGTTAATAGAAATAGAAAGAGGGATTACATCACGCAGGATGAGAAATATCAAAGAAAGACTGTATAATAAATATAATATCCAAAATGAAAACGATCATCAAAACACAGCAGAAATAATAAAACAAAAAATTAAAGCTCTAGCAGGTAGAATCAAACGGTATGAAGATATTAATAATAGGAAAGAACAGAATAGTTTATTCATCGAAAACCAGCACAGATTTTATAAAACTTTAGGCAATAGCAGCATTAGCAACAATATTAAAATACCAACTAAAGAAGAAGTTGAAGAGTTTTGGACCTCCATATTATCAAACTCTACACACTACAACACGGAAGCTAAGTGGATCAAGGAAGTAGAAATGTCATCAGGCGAAATAAATACAACAGATATAGAAGAAATTACAGTTGACCAAATAAAATCAGCCGTAGCTAAATTACAAAATTGGAAAACGCCAGGCATCGATAAGATTCAGAACTATTACTTAAAATATTTAACCAGTGTTCACCCATATTTAAGTTTATTATTCACAAATATAGTTATAGGTTCAGAAACATTAGAAGAATGGTTCACTACAGGAAAGGTCATACTAATCCCAAAAAATGAAAACACCGAAGATCCGAAGAACTGGAGACCGATAGCGTGCCTACCTAGTATGTACAAACTGTTAACGTCCGTATTAGCTAACATATTATATAATCATTGTGACCAAAACGACATAATGGCAATAGAACAAAGGGGTTGCCGCCGAGGTGCCAGGGGCTGTAAGGATCACCTTATGGTGAACAAAGCGATACTCGAAGATGCACACCTATCCTAAAAGAACCTTAGCATGGCATGGATAGACTATCAAAAAGCCTTCGACAGTGTATCACATGAATGGCTCTTAAAGATACTTGATGTCTATAAATGTCCATCTATCATTAAAAGGTTTCTCCAGCTGGTTATGCCGTCATGGAAGGTCATCATGACAGCCCGTGGCTCCCAAGACTCAATTACTACTGAACCGATTTACATTAGACGCGGCATTTTCCAGGGCGACTCCCTCTCACCATTATTATTCTGCTTAGCAGTAAATCCTGTCTCATTTATACTGAATAAATATGAAATGAAGGGATTTAAACTCAAAGACAGTGTTTGGATTAACCATTTATTATACATGGACGACCTTAAAGTCTATGCAAACAATAGGAGTAATTTGAAGGTATTATTAGATAGTGTAGAGATATTTACTGGTGACATAGGCATGAGATTTGGACTAGATAAGTGCAACGTAATACATATTAGTGCGGGACATAGGAGTAGTACGATAGGAGAAGGACATATATTACTTAGTGGCGAAGCGTTTCAACAACTTGCAATAGGAGATAGGTATAAATATTTAGGAGTTCATGAATCAGGAAAAATAGAACACAGCATAATTAGGGAACAAATAACTAAAGAATATTTCAAACGAGTTAAAAAGCTGCTTAGCACACATCTCAACTCACGCTCAATAGTAAAAGGCATAAATGCATACGCTGTTCCGGTTTTACTTTATTCTTTTGGTGTTATTAACTACAAAATTAGTGATTTAAGACAAATAGATGTCAAGACAAGAAAACTTTTATCAATTAACAAGGCACATCAACAAAAAGCAAAAGTGACACGACTTTACTTACCGATAGGAGAAGGAGGGAGAGGGCTTATAAACATAGAGTACATGAACAAAGCACAAATAATCAAATATAAACAATATTTACAAGCAGAACAGGATCACTTAATTAAAGCCATAGTACAACACGACACACATAGAGATAAATATTCAATTATTAAGGAAGCACAAGAAATAGAAGGAGAACTACATTTACCAACAAACACCACACACAAAGATGATGAAATTAAGAATGCAATAAAGAAAGCACATCATTCAACCTGGAGGAGCAAGCAGTTACACGGTCAATTCCCAACAAAAGTATTGGATCAAGCTAACGTCGACGTAGAACTGTCATTTCAATGGACCAAAAAACAGCAGATTTCTCCCAAACTAGTATCAGCTATATTCGCCATACAGGACCAAGCCATCATGACTCGACAGCACCAGCGCGATATCCTGAAAGAGCCGGTAGACGGAAAATGTCGCCTATGTGCCTCCAAAGATGAGACCACTCAGCACATTATATCAGGATGCGACAAACTCGCGGGGACGTATTACGTAAGACGGCACAACAACCTTGTCCAGTATGTATACTGGTGCCTGGCCAAAAAACATAAAATAGAAGTAACTAACCTCTGGTGGCAAGAAACACTGACACAACCACAAATTAAAGAAAATGAATCCACTAAAATCCTATGGCAAATCCCTGTACAAACCGACATCACTGTAACGCACAATAGACCGGACCTTATATACATTGACAAAACTAACAATAGAACATATTTAATAGATATCACCGTACCATCTGACTACAATCTAGGAGCGAAGGAAATTGAAAAATTAAGTAAATACCACCTTTTGAAGACAGAAATAAGTCGCCTTTGGAACACACAAACGTCTGTTATACCGATTGTGATAGGAGCAACGGGAGTAGTCGCAAAAAGTATTAAAAAATATATTGATAAATTGGAAAGTAACATTGACATAAGCATTCTCCAGAAACAAGCAGCCATACACACAGTAACCATATTAAGTAAAGTTTTAGGAGATACAGTATTCGTACACAACAGCCAATATCAACACATACAGAACACGCAGCCGTCGCAAATCACGCAATCACCCAACTTATCGCAGTCACCAGATCCACCCAACACAACTCAAACACAAGACACACAACACACAGCAAACAGACCAGTGCCAAGAGGCAGAGGAAGAATAAGGGGAAGAGGAAGGACAGAGACTCACATACAACACACGCAAAACACGCAGCAGTCTTCAACCACACAATCATCAAACATGCTACAATCACCAAACACATCAGATGCACACAACGCAACTCATGCACCGGACACACAGGACACAGTTAATACACCATTAGTAAGAGGAAGAGGCACAAGAGGAAGAAGAGGTAGAGGAAAGAGAAGGGTCGGGACCCGCATACAAAATACAACAGATACACACTAGATAAGTTACTCTCCTAGAATACACACATATTCATTTATACACATATTCATTTACACATATCCTTTTAAATAGAGCAGTTAAAAACTATGAGGACATAGATATCCTTTTTCCCGTGGGTTACGGGACGGGATATTTATAAAACCGACGAAAGTCGAGACGGTGAAACCAATCAAATCAATAATATAATATAATATAATATAATATAATATAATATAATATAATATAATATAATATAATATAATATAATATAATATAATATAATATAATATAATATAATATAATATAATATAATATAATATAATATAATATAATATAATATAATATAATATAATATAATATAATATAATATAATATAATATAATATAATATAATATAATATAATATAATATAATATAATATAATATAATATAATATAATATAATATAATATAATATAATATAATATAATATAATATAATATAATATAATATAATATAATATAATATAATATAATATAATATAATATAATATAATATAATATAATATAATATAATATAATATAATATAATATAATATAATATAATATAATATAATATAATATAATATAATATAATATAATATAATATAATATAATATAATATAATATAATATAATAATAATAATAATATATAATATTTGTACCACATACACACATCACCATCTAGTCCCAAGCTAAGCAGAGCTTGTGTTATGGGTACTAGATAATGGATAAACATACATATATACTTTTTTTTTGTAAATACATACATATTATACATAGAAACACCCAGACCAAGACAAACATCCATGTTCATGCACACAAATGTTTGACTTGAGCGGCAATCGAACCCGCGTCCTTCGGCGTAGCAGTCGCTTACATTCCCGCTGCGTCAACCGGTCGTCATGAGTCTGCTAACCCGCACTTGGCCAGCGTGGTGGACTTATGGCCTTACCCTTCTCATAATGAGAAGAGGCCCGTGCCTAGCAGTGGGACAGTATAAAGGGCTGATGATGATGATGATTACTGAATGATGTGACTTAAAAAATCTAAAGTATCAACCCTACATCTCACCAACTCCGCCCGATTTCGGAGCTTTAACTTGGCAGAATTAACACTCTGTATATTTGCTGAGGACATATTTTATTTTGGTATCTGTTGGGAAAAGTTTTGAAAATACTTTATTAAAGTAAACTCGCTCAACGCTTTTTTATTATGGTATTATTATGCATGTAAATTGTGCTGCAGTAGGTAGACAAAAAAACTATATTTCTAAAGTAAAGATTTTTAGTAAAAGAGAAAATTATAATATATAATTACATATGTGTTTTACAATTAACCAAAGTTTGCAAACGTTAGGAATTTTAACATTCGTGGTCATTAACACTATTTTTAAATTGTCTTTCGGAAAGTATACCACGTACCTGTGTTTCGAGTAACTGATATTTCGGCACGATTGCAAGCGCCATGTTCGCGGATGTACTAAAGTATTGCGGGTAGATGAATTTTACGAGCAAGTAAAACGGTCTACCCGCTTTTTTGCTCGTTTATTGCGTACAACACCACTACCACTGTTTTCAATATAGCTATTTACTCGATCACGCCACTCGATACTGACTACGTCAGCTCGCGGTTTGAGTTTTATATTTCACTGGTTTTACATAGGGGCACCACTAGACGCCGATTGCTAGCTCTTCGTGTTCAGCCGCTAGATAGACAATAAGAGACAATAAATAATAATCGGACTCTATGGCGTGCCATTGGAGAGGCCTATATCTAGCATTAGACTGTGGTAGGCTGATGATGAGGATTGTTCCTATTACCACCAAAAGTACGAAGTATCCTGATAATCACTGAATATAAATATATGCCACTAGCAATGCTCACGGCCATACTCGCGTTATTTATGGCTACTGCTGCGCACCCATGGCTTATAGCGTGATGTTATATTAGCCTATAGCCTTCTCCGATAATAGGGCTATCCAGCACTGGTATCTTTTTGAATCAAACGAATAGTTCCTGAGATAAACGCGTTCAATCAAACCAACTCTTCAGCTATACCTATATTATTAGCATAGATGAACTCAAACAATTTACATAAAGTTATAAGCTCACGCAATTTTGAAAACATTTCAAAGGTCAGTCGACGAAGTAAATTTTATTTCGTAAGAATTTATCCGTTTAAGTACAAAAGTATTAAATATAGTTTTAGGAGATTGCTAACCCCTAGAATTTGGCATCATTCTTCGTTCAAAATTTAGTAATTATAAATTACAAGCTTTTGCCCGCGGCTTCGCTCACGTTAAATTCGGGGTAACACAAAACTCCTTCATCTTTCGATAGTAATTTTCGTTTTAATTCTGTTCATAGGGACTAATAGGAAATATAACCGCAAGAAGTATTTAAAACATTTCTGTAAACAGTATTTTTAGAGTTCCGTAGTCAAAAATGGCTTAACACGGAATCCTTATAGACGCGCTATGTCTGTCAGTCTATCCGTATATCATAGCCACTTTATGTCGAAACTATTCAGTTTTCACATTTGAAAATTGGTAGGTAGATGTATTCTGTGAACCGCTTTACGACGTAATAGAAAATAAAAAATATTGAATATTAAGTTAAATTGAATCTCTTCATACATGGAACTGACGTGGAAAATGGGTCGTTAAAAATTACTTTGAGGTTCCTAAAACCATTGTTTCTCAAAGTCAATCGTTTGAAAGATATACGGTTCCAAAGTGGTAAAATTGGTGTGTGTGTCCCTCTAACTTTTAAAGTAAGAGAGTGACAAATCTAAAAAAATATATGCTGTACATCGTTATAAAAACTGCCGACGAAAATTGGTTATGTAGTCAGCAGTTTTTGAAATAAAGCACATCTTAAAAACCGCAAAAATAGCTTTATCGTTTATACAAATACTATTAATAGTTAGTCGAAGATAACTTTTAATAGTTAGTCGAAGATAATGGCTATGGTAAGTGGATACCTCCACTACGGAACCCTTCATCGCGAATAGCTTTTATAATGTTTCGTCCTTGGTGTTACTAGTAGCTGTTTGTCATTACAAAGCTTTGGTGCTTTAAGATTCCGCATTAACAGGACTGGAACACCAAGGTTCAGTCTCAAGTTTCGTGAAGGTACTCCTAATAATTGTAAGGAGTTCAGAAACTCTATAGAGGCTCTGTACCAAGTTTCTTCGTACCCTATAGGGTACGAAGAAACTTGGTCACTATTCATGACATTATCTACCGAAATGTGCTCAACAACATCACTTTGCATACAGTCTAATGTCAAAGCCATGGTCCGATATATCTCTATACACACTTTCGCATATTGGTTCAGCCGGTTTAGCGTGAAATTGAAACGTTACAATAATTATTAGTTTATATAAGTAAGCGAACGAAGTAATGACAGTGCACCATATGACAATTTAGGTATTATGTGACAGTACTGGCAGATAGAACATGCGCAGCACTCAATTATTACAGCGCATGCGTTCTTACTGTCAATAGGTAGGAGGTTTGTCCCTACAAAATTCGACCCTCTCTAAAATCCCTCCCAGATTATTTTTTGCAGTTTATTATTGTATCCTATGTGTTTATCGTGGTGCTGAGCTACCTCCCCACCAATTTTCAGCCAAATCGGTTCAGCAGTTCTTGATTTATAAATAGTGTAACTAACACGACTTTCTTTTATATATATAGATTTTTTGAGTATCAAAATGTTAAAACTTTGCTTAATAGTTTCATACTTCAGAATATTTCAACTTTATCGTATAATTAAAATCTTTATGTAAGGTTTATGTAATAGAATATTTTGTACATTGAATTCAAAGGTAAATATTATATTAAGATTATTGTGTGTGTTGTATGGCCAACGCTAATGTAACAAAAAAAAAGTGCGTAAGCATTTTACTTCAGAATAGCGACCGAATTCGATGAAACTTTTTGTGTGTGTATTGCGGGGTGAGATTCAGATGTTAAAACGTCACTGGACAGTCTCGCTCTGACTTTAAAACATTATTGAATTATTGAGATTCTTCGATTTCGAATTATCCTCAACTGAGTTGGATTAGTCTTACGAGCGAAATTATTAGCCTAACATACTCCAGCACTGTCTACTAACACTGAAAATTGCTAAATGTAAAAAACAAGCACTCTGTTTGAGTTCTCGTATTTGGCCAAGTATTATAAATGGTATATTTGTAAATTAACTGATACTCCAATGCTATCGCGACTAACGGCCGGTCACAACGAATTATATTCATGGTGACTTTGAGCCTCAATGTCTCCTGAACCAGTAATTTCGCAAGAATGGTGCCGAAGTAAAAAATTTTGGTACAATATGGGATTTCAGTTTTCGTTAAGGGTCTTTTTACACCCCGGATACTAACTTGGTCGATCTATACCTAAGACTGTATCAAATTAAACTATAATGACATCAAGTGTAGCAACGTACCTAAGCGTTGCCAATACGAGAAAATTTGGCCTTCTGAAGACAGGCAGAGTGTTGGTTTGGTATGAAGAGCAAAATAAGTCGTAACGTGGCTTGTATTGTCATCAGGCAAGTGAAGGCTAGCCGCGATCGCAAAGCTACGTTATCTGCAAGAGATTGATGGTAGGCCCCACTCGGAACTTGTGTTCACTGGATGGCGCACTTTTGAAGAACTTCGCGTATACGGTGTTAGAAGTAAAAGTTTAAAAGAAAGATGACAACAATTCAAATTCATTTATTCATAAAAGTTATGAGGCATCATTTACGGACGTCAAATTACTTTTACATTTAGGCTTGTGATAGTATGGCTATGTGAAGAGCCTGGAAGAAATTCATGCCACTACTTTTAAGTCAAAATCTCAAATTATAAACAATTTGTGGTACGTGACAGCTAACACAGCCAAACAAAAATTGATTGATAAAGGATGCTCGAAAACGTTAATATGACATATATTCCATCAAATCTGGTTAGACTAGAAAGCGGACCAAAGGGTTCTGAGGAAATTAGGATAGATTGAGGACGATGATGATGAAAATGATTTTGATGAAATTTCAGTGTTTAGTCTAAATTTGGATAACTAACAGCCAACGTAATGTGTTTACATTTTAGACGAACCCATTTAAGAGCTAAATCATCTGCAACCACACATTTGATGCTGTTTTAAAATCAAAAACTACATGCTTGTTATAAACAACGAGTATGAATATTTCAATAATATTTTATAGAAAGCCAATAAGCTATTGCCACATTACATTACGTGGCTGTATTGTGCCACAATGCAACCAAATCTTTTGTGGACGCCCGTATGCAAAATGCAAAGCTCTTTAAAAAAGAATCCACAAAGTACAAAAGGTCCGTTTGCAATTGCACTTACATAGAATTTTTTATCGATGGTGCATGGGAATTGAAAAATATTGTAAATGGAAATATTTATCATCATACTATTTTTCAATGGAAAAAACTATATGATTTTAAATAGAAATTGAAATTATACACCTAAGCCTTCCTCAGGTATCTCCCTATACTTTGGTAAAAACCCTTCAAAAGTCTATCTTACGTTTATGAGTTTATCACATCCATCCAGACAAACAGGACAATAAAGGGACCTCATTTTATAATCAGTATAAATTCAGTTTGTATATCCCTTAAATTTCATATTGCCACTTCCAGCTTTCTTATTTGTTTCCAAAGACGAAACATCACATCACATGATTGATGGAAAAGGGTTGAACTAAAAATGTATGAAAATCACGTTAGGACTACCAAGTAGGTGATAGGCATCACCGTTTGTACGAATTGTTGCAAATTATCTTCTATTTTCTTTTCAAAATTATTTTTTGTCTGAAGCAGGAAATATGTTTCCATTGTTAGGCTGCCGATATTGCAAGACAACCTTATGAGGCTGATATGGTAATACAACTGGATATGTGTTCATACATACCTGTAAAATGCTGAAAGATGGAATGTTTTGCTTCAATTTCACTGACTATTATTGATGTTCCAAAGACTAAGATAGCTATTGCAGGTATTTTAACAGATTATGCAACAAAGTATTGTAAACACGATGTGGGATAGAAGTAACCATTTTTACTTTATTTTCTGACTGTAAGCGATCTCACCATCACCGTCTCAGCTCCTTTGATGTAGAAAATCAGTAATTAAGAAACATGCACATTTCCAGAAAAGTTGTATCTCATTTTGTGTAGATTTCACAGGCAATTTTGACAGCAATGTGGCATAGGAGCTGGCAACGGCTGGACACGAAGAGCTAAAGTTTGAACTCAGCGGCTTGCTATTAGAGAGGCCTCTATCCAACAATGGTCGGCATCAGACTGATGATGAAGTGGCATAGTAGTTGAAGCAGCCGTCTCTCTGTTTAGAACCGTTTCGATTGTTATGGATGTAATCCCCAGAAGAGTTCAAGCTTTACAAGAGACAACATTTTATGTGTGCCGCACATTTTGTTTCGAGTCTAGTAATTTGTGTCCGTTATTTGAATGTTTGTAAAGTCCCTCGCGACACATGATTTATTTGCGACTAGTATTGGAATAGATACTAGGTATAAATTTAATCTTGTAAGTAAAAAAGAAAGTGCTAATCCTCGCAAATGAATTATATTCGATCAAAAACTACCCCGTCACATGCCTCAAGAATCTATACACAAATATTTTGTGTTATCGAATTTCGATAAAATATCCAATATGCCATAAGAACCACAATGCCAATATTTTATGACAAAGAATTAATGAATGAGTCGGAACAATACTAGAAATTCCCGGACATAAATTAGCTATTGAAAGGAGCAAATTTAGAGGACCATAAAAGAATTATACGAACCCATTACAGTCGCAACGAATATAAAACCAAGGGCGTTCAATAAGTGGAAAGGTACACTGATTCACGCGGTGCTCTCGGCAGGGTTGGCGGTAATGTTTTACGAAGTTTCACAGCTTTGCATTAGGCAAAATGCTACATCGTGTAATTATGAACCTATAAAAATATCTAAAAGCACTCTACTAAAACTGAACTCTGGAATAAGAAGAAAATGAAAATCGTTCAACAGAATTGAAAATTACCTAGAGTCATGAATATAGGTACTCATAAAAGTGTCTGATTTTGACTAGTTGGAAATATCATTTTTATGTAGATCATGTTAATATAAAGCCATCTTGTATTAGAAGGCAGAAACCGAAGATGATAAACTTCTTTAGTCCATGTCTATAAATAGATCCTTCTCAACACAAGGGAGATATAAACTAATTCAAATTCAAACTCATTATTCATATAGGTTACAAAAGCAACACTTATGAACGTCATTTCTTTTTTTACAACCAGGTTCGGGATGGTAGGGCTATGAGAAGAGTTTCAGTAGATACCACAACGATTAACTTAAGAAAAGTATATTAAATTGTTTGCTGAAATATATTTTAAGACATCAGCTTAAATAGATTGAGTAAGCATCTCGTTACGGGCTAACTTTGAATCACAAACTAAAATCGTTATCTTAAACATTTTAAGTGAAAAGAAGATAACACGAGTTTTCTATTAGAAAGGAACAAAAAATGTGTAAAATATTTTGACTGGTTACATTTGACCAGGAGCGTTGGCTTTAACTAGACAGTTCCTCTTGAATGTTTTCGAACACACGGGTGTTCGAATATCGCCGGCCTAAACACTATGAACACCCATAGGTTCAAACTAACATAGTCTCAGTAAAACGTTATTTTTAGGGCCAATCGCTCGCCAGGTTTTTAATGTTTGTACAGTTTAAAACAGTTTTAAGAAAGCTGTAAGGTATATGCGACAAATCGTGTGCCCACAACAGTAGCAGCACTAAGAACAGTGATTTCACAAGAATGGAACAATATTCCGCAAGACCGTTTAACCTTAATCTGGGGGTCTAGACCGAGTTGGCATTCGATTGTCACGGTGACTGTGGTATCGAGATCGACGGGCATAATTTTCATACATTCATACATTCCATCACGATGTTTTCAAGCGATAAGATAAGCGGTTTGTAACAAATATTTAGGCGCCATAGTGTATAAGTTTTAAGTCTTTTATGTGGCAGAACCCAATAGAATTACCAGACGCGTCCGACAACTCGAAAACGAGAGGTGACTTTTTAGTAATCACTGTGCACTTCCCGTATTTAGAGGCTAGTCTCTTACAGAAGGACTTATCCTTGTCACTCTGATAAAAAGGCCTTTTCCAAACAGTGTCTCCCACATTAAACTTAGCTGGTTTACGGCGTAAATTATAAGTTTGGGTATTCCTAGCATGAGCTTGAATGAGGAGTGCCTGAACTTTGTCAAATATGCCTGATAAGTGACCTATATTTTCTGCGTAATCGTCCCTAGGTATGTATACTATATCATCAGCGTCCGTGTCGACATAGTGTGAGCCGCATGGAACTAATTCACGTCCATAGAATAAAATACTAGGTGTATAGCCCGTGACTTCATTAACTGCGGTATTTAATGCAAACTGCACTTTAGGTAGGAGAGTGTCCCATAATCTCTGGTCATTTCCTATAAACGCCGCTAAGGTAGAACCAATGGTTTTATTATAGCGTTCGACCGTATTCACATGAGGAGAATATTTCCCTTCCGTCCGTGGTTATACTCTAGAGCAGACGTGTGTTTGATTTATTAGTAAAAAGTTAATAGTGTATACGCAAATCTAACCCGTATAAGTAAAGTAAAAGCGCATAATTTGACATCCAGCGCAATTAACAACTTATTTCGTCTCCCGCCGCTGTCGCTTGCCGATACGTCCCGCACGAGCCTGCCTCACCCCCACGGAAAGAGTATCGGTCTAAATAATTGCCGTCTCGCTTCCTCGGTTCGTCAAGGACGTGTGACGCACACGCAACCGCTACACTACGCGCGTGCTACGAGAAGCTAAGATCTTGTCACTGGTTATTTACGGTCTCTATTGCATCGGCTCACTCAACGATGCCCCGCACTCAACGTTCACCACCTGCTAAAGCTAACGCATCTAGTAACCTAATGCAAGTAAGTTCCGACTCGGACATTCCTCAAACATTAACAAGCGGCCTGAGCGCTTTTGAAGCTGTGAATGTTACTCTGCGTTCCAAACGCCCTCGCCAAGAATCGCCGCCTACTACTGAGATCGCTACCTTGAGAAAGGAACTACTTGAAATATTCACTTTATGGAAAAATAAACAGGAGGCAAAACAAACCATGTTTATTAAAGAACAAAACTCTTCCATCAATAAGCTGCTTGCTGAAGTAGCGGACCTTAAGTTACACTACCATGAAATCAAAAAGTTAAACGGCGAGATTGAGAAGAATATTTCCTTTACAAGTAAACAATACGATGATATGGTAAAACAAATCGATTTACTAGAAAAGGAAAACCAGGCTTACAGAGACAGTATTAATCACCTTGAGACAAAAATCCGAGACCTGCAGCAAATAACTCGGCACTCAAGTATTGAGCTTCGTAATGTCCTACCGAAAGAAAACAAGTCTACTGCGGATTTAACTAAACTTATCTCTGACCTTGGATCGGCAGTAAACGTGAATATTAGTGAGTCCCATATACGAGATGTGTATCATCTCCCAGGCAAACCAGGCACAGTTAGACCTATTGTAACTGAATTCACTAATGTCCATAAGAAAAATCAATTACTCTCGTCGGTGCGCAACTTCAATAAAAAACAGCCTAAAGAAGACCGCCTAAACAGCAACACAATTGGAATTTCGGGTGACCGTCGACCTGTATACATCGCAGAACACCTTCCCGCTAGCTCCAGAAAGCTGTTGCATGCTGCCAGAGAATTTGCCAAGGCTAAGGAGTATAAATTCTGCTGGACTGCTAACGGCAACATTTTTCTCCGAAAAATAGAAGGTGCAAGAAGCCTACTTATCAAGTCGGAAAAGTGTCTAATGGACCTGCAAGTAAACCAATGACTAACTATTTTTATTTTTGTAACTTTAATATGTTTTGGAATACTTTTCTCAAATTATAGTATATACATACCCCCAACAATATTTACACAAACCAGCAAATCAACATATAAACAAACAATGTTTCTAAAATCTAAATTTCTAATAAACCCATGCATGTCTTTAATAATTAACGTTACACTCATACCAATAAATTTAATTAATACTCACATATTATCATTACACTTATTCCATACGCATTACACATACACATATATACACAAAACAAACAATACCGCACACATAACGCACCCATGTCCCAACACAACACATAAAACTGTTCATCACAGCCATATCCCCTTATATTATTTAACATCTCTCTATATTCACCTATTGAAACTATGTAATATCACATCAATCGCGACAATAGAATCTAATATTCTGAGCTATTCCCACTATTATTGTTCAACCACTGCATACATGCTGATTGTGTTTACTCATACTCAATATCAATGGCCATGTTAAATAACTTTAATAACGACATAGATAACGTACAAGTATCAGCGTCTTTCATGTGCTCTCCTGAAGACTGTCCCAACTATATAAGCGCCCCAAAAGCTTTAAATATTTTTCATATATATATAAGGAGCATTCATAAAAAATTCAACGAATGTTTATGTCTGCTGGCATCTATGAGAATAAAATGTGATATTATAATTCTATCTGAATGCTGGTTAAAAAAATCTTCATCTATCCCTAGTCTGGAGAATTATTCATCACATGTGACTAACACTTTGTTGAATCAGAATGATGGAATAGTAATTTTCATTCGCGACGATCTGCGCTTTAATATTATCGAACCTACCTTTGCTGACGCTAGCTGTCTTGTTTGTATCTTAGATAAACTAATTATAGTGGCGCTGTACAGACCACTATCGCAAAAGGTAATCGACAACTTTCTAGACAGTCTTAATAACTTATTATCACGCTATAATTCGTATAATAATGTTATTGTAATAGGTGACATAAACCTTAATATAACTACAGGCCACAATGACCCGCGTTCCCATAATTACCTAAACCTAACTGCTTCCCACGGACTTCTTCCGGCGCATGAGTTTCCTACCCGCCTAAGCAACTGTTTAGACCATATTCTACTGAAATCCAATATCAAAGCCACCGCACTGGTCTTAGAGACCACTATTACTGATCACTCAGCACTAGTATTAAGCTTGGAAACTACCAACTCTCCAAGTACCACGTCTAAACCCAACTGCACCAGATTAAATCTACCCAACGCCATAAAGGACGTTCACAGCCAAGACTTCTCCTTTATATGTACCCTAGAGGACCCCAATGACGCCACTAATAAGCTTCTTGAAATAATGTCATCGATTATACAAAGGAATTTTATCCGGATATGCCTTCCTAGTAAACTTAGAATAATCAAACCCTGGATTACGCGCGGTTTATTAAGATGTATACGAAGTAGGGATAGAATTCATAAAAAATCAAATAAGGATCCTAACAACTCTGTTCTAAAGCTAACTTATGTCCGTTATAGAAACTTTTGCAATAACTTATTAAAGAAGTTGAAAATCGCACACGAGAAGCAATTATTTGAAAACGCCAAACGTAATTCTAAAAAGATGTGGCAAGTGATTCGAACGGTAACTGACACTCGTTCTCGACTCGACGTTCATCGCCAAAACCCACTGAATTATTGAAAATAGAACAAACCCCCTCGGAATCTGTCAATGTGGTCAATAGCTTTTTCGTAAACGTGGGTAAATCTTTGGCTAGTCAATTACAACTAAATGCAACAATGCCCGGTCAACACAATATAAATTCACTCACAATGTTAAACTCCTTAGGATTATTAATGACGCATGAGGCAGAAATCAAATGCATTATTGGAGAGCTTCGAGCGGATAGTGCTCCTAGTTAGGACGGCATATCCCCAAAACTACTGAAAGCCATCAGTCACACCTTATCCAAACCCCTAACGCATATTTGCAATCTGGCTCTGTCAACACCCAATATATTAGTCAGGAAACAGAGACAGTGTCAACAACTATCGCCCTATCTCAGTCTTACCAGTCATCTCCAAGGTGCTTGAGAGGGTCCTCTATAAAAATCTCAGTAGCTACCTCAACAAATATAACATCATATCTAAAAACCAATTCGGCTTTAGAAAAGGTCTTTCTACAGAGGATGCTACGAGCGCTTTATTGAACATTGTCGTTGACCAAATGGATAGAAAACAAAGATGTCTAGGTATTTTTCTAGATTTGTCCAAGGCATTTGACACTGTCTCAGTGCCGAACCTACTAACAAAGCTAATGTCGATTGGAGTGCGCGGGAACGCCCATGAAATATTTAAGGACTTTTTGACGGACCGTACGCAATGTGTAAGGATAGGAGATTATATTAGCAGTGAGGAGTCGTTGGATACTGGTGTTCCGCAGGGAAGTCTTCTCAGTCCATTGCTCTTTCAGATATATATGAACGACTTTTGCTCCCTCTCCCTCCCCTCCACCCATATTCTGTCATATGCAGATGAAACGGTCATTTTAACCTATGGTGAGAATTGGGACGCTACCAAGAATCTCGCTGAAAACGCGTTGCGTGAGGCAGCGATTTGGTTGGCAAATAATAGTCTCACCCTGAACCTAAGTAAAACCAAATTCATGACCTTTGGACTCCGACCTTCACTTTTACCACCGGACAATTCTATAGCAATCAAAACACATGTATGCGCACCCACCAATCAACAATGTGCATGTCCATGTGTGTCGAACTTCCGTCGTTAAGTATCTTGGTCTGCATGTGGACGCGTGCCTGTCTTGGAGTCATCACGTGGAAATCTTGGCTGCTCGTATCCGAAAACTCATCTATCTATTTAAAAAACTCAGACTGTCTGCCCACAGAGAGGCCCTAAACATCGTCTACTGTGCACTATGCGAATCAATTATTACCTACTGCATCACAGTCTGGGGAGGTGCAACAAAGACCACAATGATACATGTGGAACGAGCCCAAAGAGCTGTCATCAAAGTTCTCCTTGGCAAGCCCTTCAGATACCCTACATGTCAACTATGTGCAGAATACAAGGTATTAACTGTACGACAACTTTACGTCCACCGAACCTTAATTCGCACTCACCGTAACCTAACAATAAAACCAGTCGAGCATTCTATCCCAGCGAAAAGAAGACCAGAGCTCGCGTGTCCCAACATAAATACACAAACCACATTTGCTAGGAGACATTTTCCATATCTGAGTGCTCTCATTTACAATAAAGTAAACCACATTCTTAAAATATATCCCCTTAACCTATTTAATTGTAAAGCCAAAATCAAAAAATATCTTTTAGGTCTAGATTACAATAAGACAGAAGACCTACTAAAACCGCCTTACGGGTGACAGAAGATTGTTTTATTACTGTAAACAATACATACTACATTACATAAGCACTACAACATAATCGCACACACGCATACGTACCTATACTCGACATGCACCCTCACTTCATCTCCCTCTCCCACTCTCTCACACACAACACACACACACACACCTAATCATACATACACTGCCATTCACACTCACACACACACAACTACTAGCTTATTTTCCGCCAGGATAATACTGTACACTTCATTCCACATAACTGAAACTGTTATTTACTTATCATAGGCTAATGGACGGCTGGATGACCCCTGTAACACAGGATTCTCCTAGCATAGGGGTCATTGATAATTTTTCTGTGTACTAATATGTTTATTTAAAAAGTAGATAAATGTGTAAGTTGCATATTATGTAAGTACATCTTATTTGTAGGAAAATAAATTATTATTATGACCTTTATTTAATATTTCTCTCATATCATATTCATACATTTTTAAATATATGATCTATAAAAAAATACATTTAAAAATATAAACCTATGCTATGGAAACCCACCAGTATCGGGAACAGGCTCCAAGCTACTGGTGGCTAGGGCTCAAGAGAAAGGAACCTCCTTACTATGCGTGCCGTGTCCAGCAGTACTGCCTTCTGTATCAGGCCCCTGACCCAAGGTTCCAACGCGAGCCTCCTAAGATGTTGGGCGAGGCTCTTGGGTATTAAACCGTTCACCGTAACGATTATCGGCACAATAATTGCTGAATCAACATCATGAATTATTATTATTATTATTTAGGAGTATAGTGCAGATTAGGAATTTTGTGCTTGTGCAACATAGCTTTAAAAGTAGCACTTACAAACTGTTTACCATTGTCCAATATAATTGTAGATGGTATACCATGAACTAAAAATATTTTTTCTTCCAAAATATTAGCTATTATTTCAGCAGTTGCGCGCTTGATAGGAAAAAGAAGACAGTATTTACTAAAACAACAAGTTACTACAAAGATGTAGGCGTTTTGTTTTCTTGTGACGGGTAATGGCCCCACCAATGGTTTGGAAGGGCCGTGAACACACTTTGAGTCGTCCCATGGTTCCCAATGGTGCATGGTTCTGATGTTTGTGTGCGATCCAAGTGTCCCAAGAATTTATAAACTTTACCACGTCAGCAGGCATTTTGGGCCAATAGTAACGAAATGCTAAGCGCTTGTAAGTTTTAAATATACCGAAATGCCCCGAAGTGGGTTCTTGGTTCTCTAATATGGCATTATCACGATCGCGGACACTCAACCATATTTTACAAACCTACTTTGACACTTAATTTTTGTATGGAATGCTATAAACGCACCGTCACTGGTAAAAAGGACTAAGTACATACATAAAGTGACAATTGCTATAGCCTTCGCCTGCTTTAGCCGTTTCATCGCCGGTAAATAGTTTATAACCATATACATAGGACGCACCGTCTATAGCATTCGACTGCATAGCATGTACGAGTCGGACGAGTCTGCCCTGCCCTGCTCTTCGCACACACACCGCCGGCGCCTGCCAGCTGAAGCCAACGTCTGCGAGGATCTGCACCGCTACGCGCAGCCTTCGAGCAGCCTGCCCTGCACACTACCGGAGGGAACAGCGTGGGAGGCTGCAGCCCTTAGTGTTCAGGCCAGTGTCGTGTTGTTGGTCGGTCATACTCGTGCATAAGAAGTGAGACAATACTCGGAAATAAACGCATAGAACCTGTACTGCGTTCTTATTCTAGAACCCGTTACATTGTGTCCTTACATTGCGGAGTTTCTATGGCCACCTTCCAGCTCTATCATCAGATCAGCTCCATGACATTATAATATTGTAATGTCATGCGATATACACATGCCTGCAAAATAACAGCCAAAACAAAACCGTGAAGCGAGGAAAAATAAATTTGCACGATTTCATTACAGACACCGCGACAGGTAAAATTAAATAATCATACATATGTATGTATGTTCACGCACAGACTCACGCCTGTTTCCCGGAGGGGTAGGCAGAGACTATGGAACGCCATTTGCAAAGATCCTGACATATCTTTCTTGCTTCATTAACTCCCATCAAATTTCTCATGCATGCTCTTCGGTTAAGGGTACTTCTAACCTGTCCTTTTTTTAAGATGGCTCCAATCTGGTCAGAGAACGTCCGCCTAGGTCTTCCCCTTTCTCCTGTCCCATTCACACTTGACTTATACAACTTCTTGATCAGTCTTTCGTCATCCATCCTCTCCATTTGTCCAAACCATCTTAGCATACCTTTCTCAATGGTTGTCACTACATCTTCTTTTACTCCACAACACTCTTTTATCACACAATTCTTTAATCTGTATATAATACTATATAATAAACATTTTGTGATATAAACCAGAAAACTTTAAAATATCTAAGATTCTAGTTTCTAGGCGCCAACACGTAGAAACCAAACTAAGGGAAGGTGAGATCAGGGGAGCGTCCAGACTCCTATTTAGCAGCGATGTGGTGGCGCCTTGCTCTGCAAACACATTCGCGAGTCTCCAGTGCTAGCATCCAGCGCCAGGGGATAATCTTTCCTTTCCTGACCCACCTGACTCTGTTTCAGATTGCCTCAGTATTACAGCCAAGGACATGGTTGCAGCCGTTTGCTCCTTCCAAAACGGGTCTGCTGGTGGCCTCGACGGCTTAACACCACAGCATTTAAAGGATGTTGTGTGTGCAAGCGCCGGGTCGGCCGGCGACGCGCTTTTGAAGGAGCTTACGGCTTTGATTAATCTTATGCTCTCCGGCAATGTGAACGATGCCATCGTCGATATTTTGTATGGCGCAAATCTGTGCGCCTTGAGGAAGCGAGACGGTGGCATTCGTCCCATTGCCGTTGGGTGTACGTTCAGGCGTATGGCAGCCAAGATTTGCTGCCGCCATTATAACACCTCCATTTCTTGTAAATTTCAGCCACAACAGCTGGGATTTGGTTCCAGAGGAGGCTGCGAGGCTGCCATACATGCCCTGTCAACATACAAAATTCAAAATTCAAAAAAATCCTTTATTCATTTGGGTCACAATGTGACGCTTATGAACGTCAAAATAAAAAATTTATAAAATAATTACTTATACTCAAATTTAAAACATTATTACTGTATGCTTCTACATTTACATTTACTGCCACGTTCGCAAAGCAATAGGTAGAACCATGAGAAAGAACGGGCAATAAAACTCACGGTCACTCTTTTTCATCGCCAGGTTTTGCATAATACACAATTTACATTTTGTAAGGTGCTGCAACTGTTACACCTTCTATATCACTTGTATATATTTACTGTACATCATAATACTCAAGCATAATACTTTTGGTTAGCCTTCTCAGAATAGACATGGTGAAACAGGAGCATCCACTTACATTATATATACCTAATAATGCAGGCAATCCGCGAAAGTGATCAGAACCATGATGGAAATGATGCAGTTAAATATTAAAATCTAATACCAGCCCGCAAGACCGTCATCGACCAGTCATCGCAAGTAGCACCCGTTCACGAGTATGACGCATGTGCCAGCCATCATCCCTCTCGCCATATTAGAGGGAAAGGGATGACCCGACACACGACGCCACCACAAGAAATGACATTTTAGTGAGCATGACGACAACGGTATACGAACCAGCAGTAAGAAACAATCTATTGGTATACTGACCATGACCGCCAATTACCTCCACTTTCCAGATCGTTATTATTAACATGAGTTAGTGGAACACGTGAAGGAATGCAAATGTAGAAAGAATTTTGTGAAGGTGACAAGTGAACAATGATATGATCAGAGATAAATAATGTTAAACTACATTCAACAAATCATAAAAATATCCAAATCCTGCAAAAATCATGTGTTCACGAGGCACCTCCACTTAACATGTAAATAAAATAATCGTGAGTTAAACAAGCCTAAGCCTATCCCCACGGTGTCTTATCATTTAAAAATTCCTTAATAGTGTAATAACCCCTTTGTAAAAGAAAGTTCCTAATTGTCCGTTTGTATTTGTGCATGGGTAAATTCATTATTTCAAGAGGCAATTTGTTGAAAAATCGTATACCAATCCCCGCAAATGAGTTCTGAACTTTATGTAGACGATAGTTAGTTCCCACCAGTTTATGCTTATTCCTTGTGTTCACGTTGTGCAAATCACTATTTTTGCGGTATAGAATTAAGTTTTTCTTAATGTACATTAAGTTAGCATATATATATTGCGATGCAACTGTCAATATGTCTACTTCTTTAAATTTATCACGTAAAGAATCTCTAGCACCTAACTTATAAATTGCACGTATGGCCCTTTTTTTAATGACAAAAATAGTCTGTATATCAGCAGCTGTACCCCATAACATTATTCCGTAAGACATTACGCTGTGAAAATAACTAAAGTAAACTAGTCTAGCAGTATCTATATCTGTGAATTCCCTAACTTTTCTAACTGCAAACGCTGCAGAACTAAGTTTTACTGCGAGACAGGATATTTGGGCGCCCCACTGAAGCTTACAATCTAAAGTTACACCTAAGAATACGGTTGATTCGACTAGTTGAATTGTTTCCTTATTTAAAATTATATTAGTAGGAACACTTTTGACATTAGGCAAAGAGAATTTAACACATTTGGTTTTGCTTGAGTTGAGTACCAAATTATTTGTCGAAAACCAATCTAATACTTGTGCAAGAGTGTTATTGACGGTATCAAAGTTACTTAATTTACGATCAACTTTAAAAATTAGTGACGTATCGTCGGCAAACAAAACAATATCACATAAATTTTGTACAAAGAACGGCAAATCATTAATATATATTAAAAAAAGAAATGGACCGAGAATAGAGCCCTGTGGAACGCCCATTCCTACTGGCAAACCTAGAGACCTACTCCCATTAACATCTACATACTGAATTCTATCACTAAGGTAGCTGGCAACAAGATTGAGTGCGGTATCTCTAATACCATAAAGTTTCAATTTAAGTAAAAGCGTATTATGTTCCACACAGTCAAAGGCCTTTGATAGGTCACAAAAAACACCAATGGCATCCTTCGAGTTTTCCCAAGCATTAAAAATATGCTTTAACAAAGTTACACCGGCATCAACGGTGGAGCGACCCTTAGTAAAGCCATACTGTTCACTGTGAAATAAATTATTTGCGTGATAGTGGCTCTCTAGTTGATGCAAAATAATCTTTTCAAAAATTTTACTAATAGCAGGCAAGATAGAAATTGGCCGAAAATTACTAGGGTCGCTCTTTGATCCCTTTTTGAATAATGGTATTACTTTACTGTGTTTCATTAGATCAGGAAATACTCCTGTATCTACGCATCTGTTGAATATTGCAGCTAAATATGGAGCTAAGCTAGAAATAATTTGTCGCACAAGTTTAACAGAAATGCCCCATAAGTCAACAGATTTTTTATTATTGAGCGTCTTGAATACCTTCAGTATGTCATTGGTGTCAATATATTTAAAATTAAAAAGCACATCACACTCATTCACATTGCCCCTAACCAACATTTCTGCTTTGTTTGGACATGAATCTAGACAGCTGGTTGTGTTCACTGGTATGTTTATGAAGAAATTGTTAAATGTCTGAGCAACGTCAGTTTTCCTAGTAATAATTTCACCATTCAATTTTAATTCATAATTGTTATCTACCAATTTAGCTCGACCAGTCTCATTGTTAATAATGCTCCAAGTAGTTTTAATTTTGTTCTTGGATTCTTTGATTTTATTGCTTAAATATAAGGATTTGGCTAAAGCACATGTCCTCTTAAAAACCTTGGAATAATTTCTAACATATTGAATAAATTCAGGATTAAAATTGTATTTCTTCATACCATATAGATCATACAACCTAGCTCTACTTTTGTATATACCTACTGTTGCCCAATCACAAAAATTTACTTTAATGCTCCTTGCAAACGTCTTCAGTTTAAAAATTTTATTGTACTCATCATTAACAATTTTAAATAAGCATTTATATAATTCATCAGGATCATCAACGGTTAAGTCAATACTGGCGATCTTGGCAGCAACATCATTACTAAAGTGTTTTAGGCGAGCAGAGGTCATTGGCCTACATGTAATTTCTTGTACTTTAGGGGTTGTATTAGTTGGAATTACAACCTTTTGCCCGCAGTGATCCGATGTCAAGTCAGTTAAAACAGCCTTACTTAAATAAAGACAATTGCAAAAAACATTATCTAAGCATGTAGACGAATGTGAGGTTATTCTAGTTGGTTCAGAGAACAAAACATTTAAATTAAATGACCTAAATAAGCTAACTAACCTAGTACAAATTGGTGATTTTTCTAACAAATTGACATTAAAATCGCCGCATACGATTATAGACTTCCTACTAGAAATTATGTGTTTTAAGACATCCTCAATAATGCTTTCAAACTGAGTAAAGTCGCTTTGTGGTGGTCGATACACACACACTATAATATGTTGTTCAAGCTCAACACAAGAAATCTCAGCAGTGCGCTCGATAGAAAGTTTAGCTATATCCTTACGTTCTTTACATTTCAAACTATTACATACATATATTAGAGAGCCACCACGAATAGCCTTCTTTCTTACGAATGCACTTATAACTGAGTAATGTTGATTGTTAAATATTAATTGGTCACCTCGCAACCAATGTTCTGTAATACATAAGATATCAATCTTATGTTTATTTAAAAATAAATCTATTTCTAATTCTTTGCCAGATAGGCCTTGTATGTTTTGATGAACTAAGTTTAAAACACATGAATGCCTATCTGTTGTCTCATCTAATAGTTTAAACTAATAGATGTGTCAATACTACTATTGGTATAACTATTATCTACCAAATTCCTAAGTACTCTAGTAGTACTCCTGTCAGTATATAAATTAAATGCTAATAATTTAGCAAGTTGTCGCCTATGTACATAAGAAAGATACATAGTATCTTTTGTTAAAAAGAAATTACTAATAAAAATATTAGTGTCAAAAAATAAAATACTGTCACTATGACATGTCCTATTGTACAATAATAGATTTAATTTGCCTATCTGCCTGTTTTGGTCATCTGTGAGAGCATATGAATAAGGCAATGCACAAATAATAAAGCTACATCCTATTTTTGTGCTAACATCTATCATTAAGTCTGTTAATTCTATGAGACTGTTTTTGGAGACTAATGAGCTGTCACCATACAATATGATGACAGTAGTTTGTGCATTCAAGTCGGCATTCTTAATCTTATCAACTAGGGTACAAGACTGAGCTCCAGGTGAACAAAAGTTCTGTACTGGTTGCTCAGTGTAATGATCAATTAAGCTCCCTAAACCCACTCCCAGTTGGTCTGAAAAAATTATTACATTCTTACTGTCAGTCTTTACTGGATGCAGTTTGTTTTGTGTATTATACTGACATCCATGTGCATTCAATTCTATTGATTCAGCAGGTGTAGTCGCACAATTAGTTGTACAACTGGAACAGTAATGATTAGAGTTGGATAATGAGATAAGTTGTTTTAAATTTTCTCGACCAACTCTTGAAATTTCTTCATATTTTTAAATGTATTCATGAGTCTCATTCTGGTGTTCCATTATAGTTCTAGTGAGTTGAGCTTGTAGATTTGATATTTGTGCTTGCAACTCACTTGTGTGTTGTTCATATAACAACCTACCAGAAACTAATTCTTCATTTGTTTCCTCAAGCTTTAATAAAAGAGACTCACACTCTTTATTTAATTTCCAGTTATCTTGTGCATACTGACTCAATTTGGTAGACCACTTAGGACCAGATCTAAGTTTCTTAATTAATTTATTTAACTTAAACAATTTTCTAAATTTATTCTTACTAAGGCATTTTTTGAAACAGTTACATTTAAGAGCTTTTAGCATATTAAATACCTTGGCTGTAATAAGGGTGAGGTTATCCTGAAGGTAGACTTAAAGAATGCCTTTAACTCGGTTAATAGGGACACCTTGCTGACACAAGCTAAATTAGAAACACCCGAAATTTTCAGTTTTCTTTGGCGGTGCTACAGGCACCCTTCAAAATTGATATATAAGGAAAATGTTTTGGAATCCGCCGTTGGCTGTCAACAAGGCGATCCGCTTGGACCACTACTCTTTAGCTTGGCCATTCACCCAATTATCAAAGAGCTAAATTCAAAATTTAACATCTGGTACCTGGATGATGGGACCCTTGCAGGTGACGTAGACTCAGTTTATCAAGACCTGGCACTTCTAAAGTCGAAATTTTTATCCATTGGCCTAGAACTTAATCCCAGTAAATGCGAAATTTTCATTAACGATAACTTAGACAAATCCGATATACTTTCAAAATTTCAACATCTTGCTCCCAATATTACTCACGTTGAAAAAAGTGCTCTTCGCCTCCTTGGGTCCCCAATATTAGACGAAGGTTTCGATTCATTTATACAAGAAAAAATTCAAAATTTTAGTGATATTTCTCTAAAATTTTATTGGAGTGGGAGTCAGGGCTTTGGCTTCAGGCACTGCCATCGTCCAACATAGGGACCATGTTGGACGATACGACCTTCCGCATTGCTTCTTGCCTTCGTTTAGGTGCGCCATGTGTTTCTCCACATCGCTGTTACTGTGGAGAGGCTGTCGACAGCCTTGGTCACCATGGTCTGTCATGTAGCAGGAGCGCAGGTCGTATTTCACGACACGCCAACCTCAATGACATACTTCGTCGGGCTCTTGTCACCGCTGGCGTTCCAGCCCAACTTGAACCTCAGGGCTTGGCACGCGACGATGGTAAGAGACCAGACAGTATGTCTTTACTGCCATGGAAGCTGGGAAGGCCTTTGGTGTGGGACGCAACATGTGTCGACACCCTTGCGCCATCTCATCTTCCTAGCACAGCGGGTTGTGCGGGCGCTGCTGCTGCTTCAGCGGAGACTCTCAAAAGGCGCAAATACATAAATCTAGTAGGGGATTGTGTATTTGAGCCGTTTGGAGTTGAAACGTTGGGACCATGGGGTCCAAGTGCGAGATCTCTTTTTAGAGATCTTTCAAAGAGACTTGTTGACACCTCGCGTGACCAGAAGGCTGGCCTGTATTTGGCACAAAAGATCAGCATTGCCATACAACGTGGCAATGCTGCCAGCATTCTGGGCACGCTTCCAATTGATGGCGATGTGGAGGATTTCCATGACGCCCTTTAAATTCTGCTTTTACTTTTTTTTATGTATTTCCTTTTATTTGTTAGTTATTTAAGTATAGAAATTATTGTTTTAATTTATGTGTAAATAGCCACTTAGTTATAGTTAGTTTAAACAACATTTATATTTATTTGTAGATTACCTCATATTTAACTGCAATATAATATTTTTTTCAGATTCTAGTACTTTTTAATGCCTCAAAACCCAGCATTTTCGTAGACAACAAATATAAAGCTATTTATATCTCTGATTTAAATACTAACCCATTTTATATTAAATTGCAGTAGCTTATACTAACTTCTCAAACAGTTCAGACCCCGGGCGGCCTACAGAATGCCTTTAGAATTTTGATTGAAAAGAGCTTTATATCAGATTATCTTTGGGCTGTGTAAATTTTTGCTTGTAAAGCTACCGAAATTAAATATAAACAATCTTTTATTTCAGGGTTTAACAATCTTAGAAGAAGGTATCGCTATGCCGCGAGTAAAAGATATTGCAAAGCTGTGCTTGAGAACCCTACTCACTACAGTGGTACAGTATGACATATTCGTCGAATACTTGTGTGTATGTATATATTTTAACAAGTCTTCTCAAGTCTAATAAATATATCAGTATTAAAATTTCAGAAATCTTATAAACTCTAAATTAATATATATTAATAATCCCTCCACTAGGCAATCTATCAGTTATAATAATATAATTATTATAACTAATAGATTGCCTAGTGGAGGGACTGAAAGACTACTATGCAGAGAGTCTCGGGTTCGAATGCACGGCGCCAATGACTTTTCGTAGTTACGTGCGTAGGTATTCAATTATTAAAATTATCGCTTGAAAACATCGTGAGGGAATGTATGAATGTATGAAAATTATGCCCGTCGATCTCGATACCACAGTCACCGTGACAATCGAATGCCAACTCGGTCTAGACCCCCAGATTAAGGTTAAACGGTCTTGCGGAATATTGTTCCATTCTTGTGAAATCACTGTTCTTAGTGCTGCTACTGTTGTGGGCACACGATTTGTCGCATATACCTTACAGCTTTCTTAAAACTGTTTTAAACTGTACAAACATTAAAAACCTGGCGAGCGATTGGCCCTAAAAATAACGTTTTACTGAGACTATGTTAGTTTGAACCTATGGGTGTTCATAGTGTTTAGGCCGGCGATATTCGAACACCCGTGTGTTCGAAAACATTCAAGAGGAACTGTCTAGTTAAAGCCAACGCTCCTGGTCAAATGTAACCAGTCAAAATATTTTACACATTTTTTGTTCCTTTCTAATAGAAAACTCGTGTTATCTTCTTTTCACTTAAAATGTTTAAGATAACGATTTTAGTTTGTGATTCAAAGTTAGCCCGTAACGAGATGCTTACTCAATCTATTTAAGCTGATGTCTTAAAATATATTTAAGCAAACAATTTAATATACTTGTCTTAAGTTAATCGTTGTGGTATCTACTGAAACTCTTCTCATAGCCCTACCATCCCGAACCTGTTTGTAAATAAAGAAATGACGTTCATAAGTGTTGCTTTTGTAACCTATATGAATAAATGAGTTTGAATTTGAATTAGTTTGTATCTCCCTTGTGTTGACAAGGATCTATTTATAGACATGGACTAAAGAAGTTTATCATCTTCGGTTTCTGCCTTCTAATACAAGATGGCTTTATATTAACATGATCTACATGAAAGTTATATTTCCAATTAGTCAAAATCAGACACTTTTTATGAGTACCTATATTCATGACTCTAGGTAATTTTCAATTCTGTTGAACGATTTTCATTTTCTTCTTATTCCAGAGTTCATTTTTAGTAGAGTGCTTTTAGATATTTTTATAGGTTCATAATTACACGATCTGCACAATGTAGCGTTTTGCCTAATGCAAAGCTGTGAAACTTCGTAAAACATTACCGCCAACCCTGTCGAGAGCACCGCGTGAATCAGTGTACCTTTCCACTTATTGAACGCCCTTGGTTTTATATTCGTTGCGACTGTAATGGGCTCGTATAATTCTTTTATGGTCCTCTAAATTTGTTCCTTTCAATATAAAATATTATATTATTTAATATTAAATGTCTTAAGTTCCTCCATATTTTCTATGTAAATAAAACGTTATATTTAAAAAAAAATTTGAGCGCCCCTAGCTATGAAATATTAGAAATATAATGAAGACATGTCACAAAAAAAACGAACTGTTTGCCAACTATTGAATAGTTATTGTAGAAAAACTTTCGTCTTCGTACATACCTACAAAGCAAAGCAGCTCTACGTAATACTTACATACATGTAATAAGTATATCTTAAAAAGGCACTGAGGCATTAATGTAAATTTATCATTTATTTTTGTAAAGATGTGTTGTTATATAGAACATGACTGTGTTGTTTTTCCCCTTGTTTTTTACGTGCTTACTATTTCGAAGTGTAAGGCAAGATGGCGTTGTACCGGACGGCTGAATCGCGCTATAGTTTCAGTATCGCGTCAAGTTTCTTAGGCTTATTTCCTATGAAGCCGTCTCTTATAATAATTGCTCCTTGCTTACGACACTATGTATTTTTGACACAATTGTTGAGTCACATTAGCTATCTATCTTTCTATCTAGCGTCACGCTTGTCTCCCATTGGGGTAGGCAGAGACTATGGAACGCCAAATGCTCCGGTTCAAACATACCTCTTTCGGTGCTTCGACATTTATTAACCTCATCATACATGCTCGCCGGTTATGGGTACGTTTAATTTCACATTAGCTATTGTGGTGAAATGTATCATTATGACTCAAACATAGGTTACTTGAGTTATTACCTACTTATTATTAGTATTAGTATTCAGCTCCTAAAATTCTGAAATAATGTTAATTAGCATAATGTAATATAGTTCTTGATGCAATATTTTTTTACCATAATTAATTATTAACCGAAAATATAAAATTTTAATTAGAGACTTACTAACAGAACTAATTTCTTTATCACATCCTTTCAGGCGCCACTTCTATAATCCACATTAGAGATAAAAAAATTGGTCGTCATAGAAGTGCTGGGACTGCTAGGGTCTAAGCACTAGATTGGAAAAGCGCCTCTAGCCTAACCTAACCTAACGGTATGTATTGTTTGTGGTAGATTCCACTAGGCTTTAGCTTTTGAAAAATATGCCTATTTTCCATCGACAATCGACTCGAAGCCGTTCAAATCGAGGGGAAACTCGGAATAAGCTCTTTGATACATCTGCGTGTAACAATGTTGTTTTATGGACTCACACCTATATCCGCGAAGGTCTAGGAAGGACTACATACCCACATTTCACCATTTCCAGTGGCGGATTTCTCTATAGGCCGAGTAAGGCCGGGCCTAGAGCGGCAAATTAATTTAGAGGGCGGCAAAAATTTTTCGTTATTTTTTTTGGGCCCTTCTAGCATCCCGCAAAAAAATTACATGTATGACTATTACGATTCTTAGAAGTGTTGGTCATCCAACTGAATCTTTGCTAACTAGTTTATTTCTAGGTTATTTTCGCTGCCCCTAAGAATCGTGCCCAGGATCCGTCATACTCCCAACGCCCGCCCCCAACCGCACGCAGGCTTCCTAAAAAGGCTTTTAATTTTTTTTTACTGAACACATAGGGCCCCTATGTGTTGAGTTCAAAAAAATTAAATCTTTCATAGGCCTAGAGCGGTAAACGTATCAAATTCACCCCTGGCCATGTTACATAAAATTTAATAAAGATAATTTACATATTATGACTATACTTACATGTATATATACACTGTAATAGCATCTTAACATCACAAATACCAACTTCAACCAAAGGTCCAAAACCACAAATATATAAAACATTCAGCTCGTCACTTCAAGTTTTCGAATGTTTATTTTAGCTCACCCTTCTAAAGGTTACCTAATCCACGTACTTTTGTACATTAATGAGCTACAAAACAAAACTTGGATCCCGTACGTGAATGGTTTACTGCAATCGTTAGCGCCTGCGATTAGATTAAGAGCAAAACTTTCGGCGACTGTAATTAAGATAGGAAGGAATGAAGTGAATGAGCTATTCCTCCGGTATCTGTTTGTTTTGGACTTATCTTTAAGGTTCATTAGATAGCGTGTTGACTAGAATTATAGTCTGTTTTTAACTGACAAAAAAAAGGTTCTTTAGTTTTTTTATGTCGGTTACCAAGGAGGTCTAGTCCGAGTTTGCACTCGATTGTCACGGAGAGAGACGATAATGTATTGCAATTTTATTGTTGAGCCAATCATTTGTATTTTAAGACGTACTAACAGAACTTAGTTCTTTTTCAGATCCTTTATGACTCCACTTTTTGATCTAGATTCGGGGGAAAAAAATTGCACACAGAAGTAGTGCTGGGGCACTTGTCCAAATTAATACTAAGCACTCGATTGGAAAAGCCTCCCTAGTAGATAGTTACGGCCAGTATAGTTTGTGGTAGAGTCCATCAGCTTGTCACAGATGTACTGGAATTATTTCCATCGACGATCGAAAGACACGGAGCCATTCCAGTCGAGTGCAAAACTCGGACTAAGCCCCCTAATACATCTGCATGTTATAATAATTACTTACATGTACCTAATAAAGTGTTACTGGGTTTTTCTGAATACTCAGTAGCAGCTCGGAATCTGGTGATGTGCCCGGTAACGGCAATAAGCTCGCCCCCTATTACGTGGGACCTAAAAATTCATGGCGAAATGTGGGTGTAACATTACACCTCTGCCTACCCCTTCGAGAATACAGGCGTGAGACTATGAAAAAATTTACACAATGATAATGTAAAAATACACTGTAATGGCAACTTACATCAGAAATACCAACTTTAACCGAAAGGTCCAAAACTACAAATAAATAAAACATTCAGCTCGTCACTTCAAGTTTTTGAGTGTTTATTTTAGTTCACCCTTTTAAAGGGTAATCGAACATACTTTTGTACATTAATGAGTTACAAAACAAAACTTGAATCCCGTACGTGAATGGTTTACTGCAATCGTTAGCGCCTGCGATTAGATTAAGAGCAAACATTCTGGCGACTGTAATTAAGGAAAGGAATGAAGTGAATGAGCTATTCCTCCTGTATATGTTTGTTTTGGCCTAATCTTTAAATTTAATTGGATAGCGTGTTGACTAGAATTATAGCCTGTTTTCAACTACGTAAAAAAGGAGTGATTCTTATGTTTTTTGTCGGTTATTATTATTAACGACTAGTCACTATTCACCGTACAATTGAGTGCAAAAACTGCTCGGAGTACACTCCCTGCGGAAGTATCGTTATGATTATTTGTGACAGTTGAGAAATCACAATAAATTAAGGCTTAGATTATTGTTCTGTAAAATTCAAATGAATAGCTTCATTAAGTTTAAAACGTTCGTCTAAGCAAGCAAAAAGAAAGATACACCAAGCTATCGTAATACTCACCGGACTGGAAACTTTCCCCGAATATAGGAACTAAAACCGGCATATACAAAAACGGAGTAAACTGCATTTTTTCATAAAAAAGGACGAACAATTTTGCGCTCGATTCACTTCGGTTCTCCGATCGACCGAACGAAACTAAGTTGAAAGTCTTTGCAAAGGTTTGCTGAATACATAGTTACAGCCTTTGGGAATGGGACTCTATTTGAATATAAATCTTTTGGGAAAAGGCTTCATGGTATATGCTGTAGTTTATTGTTTTGTGTTGTTTGCTCCTTCAAAGGAAATACACCGTTGATTTATATAAATTATGAAATAATGGTTTAGTTTCTGTTTAGATGGTTTTCATTTTAGTTTCTACTAACGTTCTGCTGATCATATTAATCAATCAATCAATCAGCCTATCGCAGTCCACTGCTGGACATAGGCCTCTCCCAACACGCGCCACAGTACACGGTCCTCAGCCTTCCGCATCCAGTCCGTCCCAGCCACCTTTTTCAGGTCGTCGGTCCACCTAGCCGGGGGCCGCCCTACCTTACGCTTGCCGAGACGTGGTCTCCACTCTAGGATACGATTGCTCCATCGGCCATCAGTCCTTCTACAGATATGGCCAGCCCACTGCCACTTGAGTCTACTGATTCTGTGAGCTATGTCGGTAACTTTGGTTCTTTGTCGGATAACTTCGTTTCGGATTTTATCCTTCAAAGAGACGCCAAGCATAGCCCGTTCCATAGCTCGCTCGCTCGCTCGCCAAGCATAGGTCTCGGCATGAACTTGGATAAAACCAAGATTATGTTCAACGAACACATTGTGCCGGGACCAGTTTATGTCGACGGATCGATGCTCGAAGTTGTTCAAGAGTATGTCTACCTTGGGCAAGTAGTCCAGCTAGGTAGAAACATCTTCGAGAAAGAAATCGACCGCAGGATCCAGTTGGGTTGGGCAGCGTTTGGCAAGCTACGTCGAGTTTTCTCTTCGCCCCTACTGCAATGCCTGAAGACCAAAGTCTTCAACCAATGCGTCCTACCTGTTATGACGTACGGTGCCGAGACGTGGACACTCACAGTGGGACTAGTCCACAAAGTAAAAGTCACGCTGATCATATGAAACAGAAAAATTACTCTAACCGGGACATGTAAACTTAGGTCCTCGTTTTGGCTGAAACAACATTCTACAGAGGTTTTGTCATAATCGCTACGTTTGGTGGTAGAATGGCGATTGCAATAGCAGAAATGATTTACTCATCTAGCATCTTTACATTTTGTATGGTTTGGTCGCTAGTTTCCGGTTGACTAATTGTACTGCACGAGATATCCACCTGCAATGTTGTAAACTTAGGCACGTTATTTCGCCTGACTGAACCCTGAACCTTGAAAATTGTTTTGGTTGATAAAAAAATAATCACAAATTGATAACCTAATATTTTTAACCATCAAAATATCCCTACAAGATTTAAAGGAAAACAAAAACTTAAATGCCACAAAAGATACACAACTGCTTACCTGTAAGACATCGAAAGTATCCAATCAATATCTAAAGCAATACAAAGCTATTTCCTAGAACTTACTACTTACTTACTAGAAATACAGACTTACGAAATTCAAACAAGGATAATCCGACCGGGAATGGAATCTTGGACCTGGTCACTTTAATCGACTAGATTAATAAGACATCCCTGAACGCATTCGATACAATTTAATGAAAAGTTTCTTGTTATATTTTAAAATTGTTAAAGTAAAGTGGGATTTACGTCCAGGTTTTTGCGCGCTACAACTCAGCTATAGCGATATATCTTTATACGCTTAAGAAATATCATCATCATCATAAGTAATTTGTTGTCTACGGCTGGATAAATTCCTCATCATCAACACATAGGCCTCGAAACCAATATAGTCACAATAGCACGATGAGGAATAAGAAGATTTCGCCTAAGTACTATATTATCTTTACTATAATAAAACTGTAGAGGTGAAAAAGTCTGTACATTAAAGATATTTTGACGAAAATTAGCTAAAAAATCTAGGAAAATGCTAAAAAGCAATACTTGATAATTTTTAGAATTTATGTCTGTCTGTCTGTCCGACGTCTTTCCCTATATTGCTAAAGATCTCTAAAATGGCGAAATTGATTTCAATAAAACTTACACTCATGTACAAAGGATACTCAAACCTATAAAATATTATATGTTACATCACAATCAATTGAGTGATTTTCGGTGTACAGCTTGTCCTCTCCTTTGTACGTAGTCCCAAACAAAACAGGGACCATCCAAAACTGATTATATATGTGGTGTTATCTATGATCATTATTAGTTTGTTAGTAAAAGTATAGTTAGTCTAAATAGGTACCTTCAAAGTGTTTTATGGCTATTTACCCGACTTTAAAAAAGGAGACGATTCTTAATTTCGTCGGTATATTTTTATGTATTTTCGATAAATAAATTACTGGAACCGAGCATATTTATAGGTGTCCTTCCGACCGATAGATGTCACTATTTTCAAATAATTTTCTTGCAAAATAAATGTTTCTTGCAAAAAAGACAATAATTATGTGTCGAGTATCTTTATGTTATTAAAAATTAATATTATATAGTATAATATTCGGCACTTTCATAAACAAAAAGTCTCTGTGTCAAAATTTATTACAATGTATTATTATTGTGTATTAATTTAAATGGTCAATATCATTTATTTCAAATTATTACAATTATATAATAGTTATATAATCATTTCATATTATTTTAATTGATAAAAACAATGACTATAGATCCTTTTTTCAATAAATTGTCGATTAGTCCATATTATTTTCTATCTCGGTCAATTTGTATATGTAAACATACATGGCGTTGAGCAAATGACGTCATTTTCTGAATGGCGGTGTTAAGATTCTCCGTGGATTGATGAGGTTAATTTTCTTTTGATTTCGTCGGATTGGTGTCTTTGTCAAGTCCGATCCGCGGCCAGTATCACAGCCAGGTTCGATGTGGCCGTAGGCTTGCACCAGGGGTCGGCCTTTAGCCCCTATCTCTTCCTGTTAATTATGGATGCTATATCATCGGATATACAGGAAGAGGCACCCTGGTGCATGCTGTTTGCCGATGACATCGTTCTGGTAGCAGAGAGTGGACAAAAGGTGCAGAGCAAGCTGGAGGAGTGGCGGTAGACCTCTACCAGTATGCTCCGATTTTCGCTACCTAGGTTTACTCCTGCAAGATGACGGCGAAATTGATCGGGATGTTAGGCAATGAATTAACGCAGGATGGATGAAATGACAGGTCTCAGGCACAATATGCGATCACAAAATGCCTGTGAAGTTAAAAGGCCGCATGTATAAGACGGTTATAAAGCCTGTGGTACTGTTAGGAGCTGAGTTTTGGGCTACAAAGAAGATAGGTGAGAAACGATTGCATGTTGCTATGTTGCTGAGATGAGAATGTTACGATGGATGTGTGGAGTGACAAGAATGGACAGAATTAGGAATGATTACATTAGAGGTAGTATGAAAGTGGCGCCCATTGATGAAAAGGTCAAAGGGAATCGATTGGCCTGGTATGGACATGTTATGCGAAGAGGTGAGATGTACGTAGGTAAGGAAGTGATGAATATGCACGTAGAAGGACGAAAAGGGAGAGGGCGTCCAAGGAAAAGATGGATGGACTGTGTGAGGACGGATATGAAAGAGAAAGGGATATAAAAGATCGGATGACTGGTGACCGAGAAGTATAGAAGCGAAGGACATACTGCGCTGACTCCAAATAAATTGGGACCAGGGCAAGACAATGATGATGGTGTCTTTGTCGTTTCTTTTAAATAATGAATGTGGTTGCGTTTCTTTGATGTTTATCGTTCGATCGTGTTCTGTACTTATACAGGAGTCTCATTATTCCCAAATTCCCACACCTCACGTATGTGGGAATCCGTGGGTGGGAGACTGAGGCCTGAATTCAGATATCTCTTGAGTAACTCAACGGGGCTATCTTACTTTCGGCAGGGCTGGAAATTCGTAGCACTACGTGTATTTTCTAAATAAATCGCAGGGACAGACTTGCAACAGCTTGAATCGAGAGCACTGGATTAGTTATTTGTCAATAATACCACAAATAGTGATACAAAAATAAATAACCAAATTATTTAATTCGTAACCATGCTTTGTAGACAATTGACGATGTCACACTGAATTGAGACTTAGATTATTCTTCTGTACAATCTAATCTAGTATTTGAAGCCTAAGCAATAGCATTCAAATGATTAGCCTTATTAAGTTTTAAAACGTCCGTCTAAGCAAGAAAAGAGACAAATACACAAAGATATCGTAATACCCACCGGACTGGAAACATTCCCCGAATATAGGAACTAAAAACCCGGATTTAGAAAAAAGAAAAGGATGGACAATTTTGCGCTCGATTCACTTCGGTTCTCCGATTGACCGAACGATACCCAGTTGAAAGTCTTTGCAAAGGTTTGCAGAATACATGGTTACAGCCAATTGGAATTCTCTCTATTATATATCTCTATCTCTATTTGAACATTGAACCTTTTGGGAAAAGTTTTTATGGTAAATATGTATGCTTTAGTTAATTGTTTTGTGTTGTTTGCATGTTCAAAGGAAATATGTAGGTACATCGTTGATTTATTTCAAGTGTGAGATTTCGGTTCAGATGTATCATTAGTTCAGTAAGATTTTTTTATCTGGTCATATGTATCATAAATGTTATACCGTCCGAGATATGAAAACTTAGATCGTCGTTTCAGCCAAAAGACGTCCACTGCTGAACATAGGGCGCTCCTAAGGTTTTCTATAATTACATTCTTGCTATAATCAATAATGGAGATTGTTGAAGTGAATTTTTTAGATATTAGACGCTGCTATCTTTTAATTTACATTTTGGATAGTTTAACCACTCTTTTATGGTTGGCTAACTGCATTACAGAAAATAATATTATTTTCTAACTGATCTGATATAGATCAGATCAGTTTATTTGATGCACTTCATCTACTCTAGTTCACTCGCATCCTAAACCCATTTTGTCTGGACTCTAAGATCAAGAAAACCTGAACGAAATTGAAATATCAGAAAACATAAGCAATGACTCTGAGTTTGTTTCGGCCTTTCTTCTCAAGAAGTCATTTCGCTAGGAAAACTTCGCATCATCTATAATAGGGTTTTGACTTATTTACTTAAGTGTTGTAAACAACCAAAATGCAGAAATAAATGTGTCTTTATATTGTTGTGTTTAATTTAAAAATGGCATTTGCTTGTTTTCTTCTATTTTCTTTCTTTTTCGTTACTTTTTTTACAATAAAACATATTATACGTACCATACGGGTAATCTATAAATACAAGATACCACCACCAATCCAATTTATCACAAAAAAGTGATATATAGGCTTTCTTTCAGAGCCTAAAAGAATTTTAATTTAATTGAATTTTTGAGATCACTTTTACTAAAACTCGTATACACACGATAACAAATCGGTATTTTGCCTCTAAGCCCAGTGAGTGAAACTCACTTTTTCAAACTAATTAAATACAAAAGCTGGTCCCTGTGGAACAAGGGAAAACATAAGAAAATAAAACTTACACTGAGGGCGTTACTCATGTAAAGTTCAACTTAGCCTGTTTACTATAGTCGAGATAAAACCATATCTGACAGTCGATATTTCAGTGTTATAGGTATTTTAGTATTTCTAAAATAAATAAAAAATATCAGCAGTCCAATTGCCACGAATTCGAGAACATAAATGAAGAAGGCCTAAAATACTTTAGTAGTTGTTAAATTCTTACGGCTGACGAATAAAATCTATCTACTTCAAGACACATGTTAAGACAGCGACAACTCAATCTCTTACACAATTGACTTTCCTCGCTCAGCTAAGCAAATATCGTTACTACAGCCTAACTAATCATACACGTTTAACATCTGTACAATACAGAACCGAATAAAATAATAAGATCTGAATCTACTTAAGCAAAAAATATCGAAGAAAAAATGTACTCAAGAAATAATTCTGGCGCATGATTCGGCGGGGCTTTTACACGTACGAATAAGTTTATTGAAAGAAACACATTCAGATATAGTAATCTGGCCCCTAGTATGTAATCTATCAGAGCTAAAGGACGTGTCAAGCGTATTAACTGCCATTACAATGCGGACAATTTTATTATGCTACAGACGTTGCATGGAAATATGCTATGCTTTGAGGCAGTAATGCTAATCGAAGTTGAAAGGCTGCTAATCGCATTGAGTGTACTCGCGAAGCTGCCTTGTGGTACACCTTAGTTCTGTCTATACGCATTAGTGTAGTCAAGTTGATTTTATAAGCCTAAATGGGTCGTCTAAACATTGGTCGCTATAAAGGTGTGTTTAAACTAGAGTTAAGGGTAATTGGCGGTCCATAGTCTCTCTGCCTACCCAAGTGGGACACAGGCGAGATGATAGATAGAATTGGTCTTCTTTAAGTAGTTGTGGGTTTTAAAACAACGGCAGGCAGCGACACGATATTGGACCACGAGTTTTATTACGATAACTTATGTAGATATTTACCTATTATTGTTCAACATTAATACAAATAAAAGTGTTACTGGGTTTTTCCGAATACTTAGTAGCAGCCCGGAGTCTGGTGATGTGCCCGATAGCGGCAATAGGCTTGCCCGCTATTTAAAAAAGAAAATATATCTTTATTGCAAGCACGCTGCACAGTACTCCTTAATTTTACTTATTCTAAAGACAAAAAAGAAACACACTAAAAACACATTGTGGCGAAGTCAGTATACACTAACTCAACTAAATATTTGGCAACTTGTTGCCATAATTACACTTGGCATGTCTTGTCAACTGTCACAAACGGACACGGATGGATACATAAAGAAATATATAGTCTAAGATCATGACCATCGCCAAAAAAATAACACTACTGAATGCCGTTCGAGTTTCTACTTAGAAATATTATATTATTCCTCCAAAGAATCTTGTATTCTAATGCTACTACGCAAATCAAAAGTACAGAGAATAATAAAAAAATTAGGGATAGCGAATTAGAAATTCCATTGTTCTTCCTAGAGTTGTAGTAAGTATATTGCTTCATCAAAGCTTTCGTTTCGACTGATTAAAGTTTTGATATTCTTCGCTGTTAGAGTTGAAAGATTTTTTAAGATCAAAGGATCAAAATATCGCCTCCTCGATATTTCGTTTTACTTTTTATTTACCATCTCTGCCGAGACTGCTGTAGCAGTATTTTAGACATTCATCTACCATATGCCATATTTGATTATCTGAAGTAGGTATTCAGAATATACACCGCTATTTTTTAATTAGTACAAAAACTTTAAGGACAGATTAGCGAAGATATTATTATCATATATGTGACGTAAGAATTTCATAATATCAATAAAGAGCAAAGTTATTATCATTTGTTTATTGTAGAAAATCTCACTTAAATCATAGTCATATTTTACAATCCATTCACTAATTCATTGATAATATTCCATCCTGCTCATTCGCATTCTCTCTGTCGCACTTATGATGTAGGTAGCAATAGAAAATAAAATGAAGAAAAATAATAAATGTAGGTAGTTATTTTTTAATTTTGTTAGTTGTACCCTCTCCTTCATACTTCATTCGGGCGTAGGACCGGTAAAATTTATCGTTTAACAAGTAATTAAATACGGAGGTATGTAATTAGAAAGCAAACAAATATCAAAATATAAGATGGTGTTCTGGACTAAAAGAAAAGAGTAATTTTGGCGTATTTATGAAGTTAGAATCATCTGCTATTTACAAATTATTTTATCGTCATCATGTCAGCCTAGAGACGTCCACTGTTGGACATAGGCCTTCCTCAAGGTGTGTGGAGAACACAGACCGATTTTGAGGCGCCTGCATCAAATTATTATTTACTTAAGTACGTATTATTTACTAAACTTACAAGTATTTCCATTGTCCTTCGAAATGTCCACCACCGTTGTCAAAAGCATCCAATATGCACTGTTTTAATTGTTTGACACTGACCCGGCCACTTTTGTACACTCACAATACGATGTCCATGGGTACACAGCTGCACTCGCGATTTTTCCACTCAAAAAGTACGCACGAAGCATAGCTACATACTCCCGTGATATGAACTGATATGATAGGCCATCGCGTCGGGCAAACGTAGACAAACAATTAAGTTTTGCAACGAAATTAGATACGCTGACTTTCACTAGTAATTTAGTACTGTCGCATCGTCGGGGCGTGGCGCAGGCGCAGAGGGGCGGGGGGGGTAATTTATCAATGGTATGATAGTACACGGGTCGGTCATAGTATTAGTATTGCATTTACCAATTATCACGTATTTTTGTGGACAGTTTTGAGACAGTTTTGGGACTTAGTGTTTTTATTTTTCAACTACATAATTATGATCAGTTAAAGATACTTAGTGCCCTGTTAAATTTTTTGTACTAATTAAAAAATAGCGGTGTATATTGTACTGCAGTTAGACACAGGCATGTAGGTACTATGCCTGTTTTTAAATGTTTTTTGTCAAAATGCTAAATATTTTTGCAAAACCTGTCAATTTTTCAGCATTTGTTTTAATTGTGTAGGTAACTGAGAACCTTACTATTATATTAGGAACAAATTTTGCCTACAGCCTCATAAGATTATTCATAGTAAGCATTTTATTTAGATTACATAACCTTTAAACCAAACATTACTTTATACAAACTCAGCTCTGTCGAATATTACGCTGGACTAAATCTACCATAAACCTTTATTTTTCCGTCACCCCGATCCAAAACCAGTTTCAGTTAGTTTTCATCAATTTACTAACGATTTATTTAGCTCGTTGTATGTCGTCCAAACATGGCTTTAGTTTTCCCTTGTTCCACAGGGACCAGCTTTTGTATTTAATTAGTTTGAAAAAGTGAGTTTCACTCACTGGGCTTAGAGGCAAAATACCGATTTGTTATCGTGTGTATACGAGTTTTAGTAAAAGTGATCTCAAAAATTCAATTAAATTAAAATTCTTTTAGGCTCTGAAAGAAAGCCTATATATCACTTTTTTGTGATAAATTGGATTGGTGGTGGTATCTTGTATTTATAGATTACCCGTATGGTACGTATAATATGTTTTATTGTAAAAAAAGTAACGAAAAAGAAAGAAAATAGAAGAAAACAAGCAAATGCCATTTTTAAATTAAACACAACAATATAAAGACACATTTATTTCTGCATTTTGGTTGTTTACAACACTTAAGTAAATAAGTCAAAACCCTATTATAGATGATGCGAAGTTTTCCTAGCGAAATGACTTCTTGAGAAGAAAGGCCGAAACAAACTCAGAGTCATTGCTTATGTTTTCTGATATTTCAATTTCGTTCAGGTTTTCTTGATCTTAGAGTCCAGACAAAATGGGTTTAGGATGCGAGTGAACTAGAGTAGATGAAGTGCATCAAATAAACTGATCTGATCTATATCAGATCAGTTAGAAAATAATATAATTTTCTGTAATGCAGTTAGCCAACCATAAAAGAGTGGTTAAACTATCCAAAATGTAAATTAAAAGATAGCAGCGTCTAATATCTAAAAAATTCACTTCAACAATCTCCATTATTGATTATAGCAAGAATGTAATTATAGAAAACCTTAGGAGCGCCCTATGTTCAGCAGTGGACGTCTTTTGGCTGAAACGACGATCTAAGTTTTCATATCTCGGACGGTATAACATTTATGATACATATGACCAGATAAAAAAATCTTACTGAACTAATGATACATCTGAACCGAAATCTCACACTTGAAATAAATCAACGATGTACCTACATATTTCCTTTGAACATGCAAACAACACAAAACAATTAACTAAAGCATACATATTTACCATAAAAACTTTTCCCAAAAGGTTCAATGTTCAAATAGAGATAGAGATATATAATAGAGAGAATTCCAATTGGCTGTAACCATGTATTCTGCAAACCTTTGCAAAGACTTTCAACTGGGTATCGTTCGGTCAATCGGAGAACCGAAGTGAATCGAGCGCAAAATTGTCCATCCTTTTCTACGAAAAATTGCGGTCTACTCCGTTTTTCTAAATCCGGGTTTTTAGTTCCTATATTCGGGGAATGTTTCCAGTCCGGTGGGTATTACGATATCTTTGTGTATTTGTCTCTTTTCTTGCTTAGACGGACGTTTTAAAACTTAATAAGGCTAATCATTTGAATGCTATTGCTTAGGCTTCAAATACTAGATTAGATTGTACAGAAGAATAATCTAAGTCTCAATTCAGTGTGACATCGTCAATTGTCTACAAAGCATGGTTACGAATTAAATAATTTGGTTATTTATTTTTGTATCATTATTTGTGGTATTATTGACAAATAACTAATCCAGTGCTCCGTCGTTAGTTTTGAACTAAGCCCTTTATATCCTATTTCTTTTTGTATTAATATTTTTATATTATTTTTAATTTATAGTCTCACGCCTGTATCCCCGAAGGGGTAGGCAGAGGTGTAAATATTACACCCACATTTCGCCATGAATTTTTATGTCCCACGTAATAGAGGGCAAGCCTATTGCCGCTATCGGGCACATCACCAGACTCCGGGCTGCTACTAAGTATTCGGAAAAACCCAGTAACACTTTTATTTGTATTAATGTTGAACAATAATAGGTAAATATCTACATAAGTTATCGTAATAAAACTCGTGGTCCAATATCGTGTCGCTGCCTGCCGTTGTTTTAAAACCCACAACTACGTAAAGAAGACCAATTCTATCTATCATCTCGCCTGTGTCCCACTGGGGTAGGCAGAGAGACTACGGACCGCCAATTACCCTTAACTCTAGTTTAAACACACCTTTATAGCGACCAATGTTTAGACGACCCATTTAGGCTTATAAAATCAACTTGACTACACTAATGCGTATAGACAGAACTAAGGTGTACCACAAGGCAGCTTCGCGAGTACACTCAATGCGATTAGCAGCCTTTCAACTTCGATTAGCATTACTGCCTCAAAGCATAGCATATTTCCATGCAACGTCTGTAGCATAATAAAATTGTCCGCATTGTAATGGCAGTTAATACGCTTGACACGTCCTTTAGCTCTGATAGATTACATACTAGGGGCCAGATTACTATATCTGAATGTGTTTCTTTCAATAAACTTATTCGTACGTGTAAAAGCCCCGCCGAATCATGCGCCAGAATTATTTCTTGGGTACATTTTTTCTTCGATATTTTTTGCTTAAGTAGATTCAGATCTTATTATTTTATTCGGTTCTGTATTGTACAGATGTTAAACGTGTATGATTAGTTAGGCTGTAGTAACGATATTTGCTTAGCTGAGCGAGGAAAGTCAATTGTGTAAGAGATTGAGTTGTCGCTGTCTTAACATGTGTCTTGAAGTAGATAGATTTTATTCGTCAGCCGTAAGAATTTAACAACTACTAAAGTATTTTAGGCCTTCTTCATTTATGTTCTCTAATTCGTGGCAATTGGACTGCTGATATTTTTTATTTATTTTAGAAATACTAAAATACCTATAACACTGAAATATCGACTGTCAGATATGGTTTTATCTCGACTATAGTAAACAGGCTAAGTTGAACTTTACATGAGTAACGCCCTCAGTGTAAGTTTTAAGTGAGTTTTGTATTTTCTTATATTTAGTTAATCATGTTTCTTTTTGGAGAAGACGTGACACAAAATGTAAGTTCTAATGCATCAGAAAATATGTGTTAAAGTTACATATCATACAATTGCAAATTTCAAATTCCAAAAAAAAACCTAATCTAAAATAAAATATGAATAAAATTATTCTTCTTTGCCTTAATAGAAATATATTTACTTCTCTACAACATGTTATTTGTGTTAAACAAATTCATATAAGATATTTGTTGTTAGATATAACAGTTTTTACTTACTTTTAACCCTACATTTTCTGCAATTCGACACCTAAAATTTCCTCACTAGCAAGGAGAAAAAGCAATCAAGTATCATGTTCTACGACATAATTTAACCCTTCTCATCTTCTAAGGCTGAATAAGGAAATCTTCTGTAACATCATATAAAAGTTACAAAGCCTCTATGTTTTTTATGCTTGAGGTCCCATATAAAGCTTGGTATCACTTCGATCAGAATTATATTTTATTATCTTGATTATGACATTAAACGAATTGAGAATATATTTTTTTAAATTATAGTTGTGCAGCGTATGATTGGCGTAGTGGTTTAACCGGCCGCCTGACACTGCATCGAGTGTTGTGGGTACGATCCCCATACGAGACAACGCTTTGTGTAATCCATAAATGTTTGTAGTAGATGCTTTTAATTTTTCTTTTCTGGATATTTACTGGATACTGAGTTTAACAACATGCGACCAAATCAATATGGACATACATATTTGATATCGCGAAGCTTCATCATTAAAAATAATGCGGCGTAGGTCTTTGACGATTCAAAGAAATATCTTCAATCAGAGAAATCAAACAGAAACTCGCAGACACAAATACTGAATTCTAGAATAATCTTACCTCTTAGGGCTGAGCCAGAATTTATTCGAGATTTCCAGGCATTTGAAGGTAAATGTTTGCAGATTAATACATAATTTTTGACGCTCCGTCACCCCTAATTTCAAACATTTCCATCCAAAATTGAGCTCGTAAAATATGCGTGTAATGAGTAGCTGATTCATTCTTCATTTTCTTTCGGAGATTCAATTTCTCGCGGAACCCAAGTAATGTAATTACAGAACAGATTTCGGTTCACCTAATCTCTGATATAGATCATTTATTACTGTAATATTATCCGTTAGCCGCTTATTGCTGGTTCTGATTGTGAGTTGATGTACTGCTCATGTTGGGTAAGTAGGTATTGAGTGAATGTATTTAATGGACATGTGTAAATGAGTTGTTATAATTATTATGATCGAATTCTTTTGTTTATTTATTTATTAAATTGTTAGTAAAATTCTCAGTGTCTGTTCTTTCATGTTTATTTATTTTCTCTCTATTAGCGTGCGTGCTAATTCAAGTTATTGCAGAGCGTTTTGCTAAGTGGGACCGCGGTGTTAAAGATTGTCATTATTATATTTCATTATTTACAATATATTTAATAATTATTTATAAATACATTGTTTATACAAAATAATGCCTACTTCAAAAATTCAAATAGTTGTAAATTAATATTAAGTTGAAAACCCCAATTTCCTTCATTAAAATTTCATACAAATTATTACAATACCATATTTAACCTGTACCATAATCTTTACTTATCTGTTGTTTTAGGTTCTAGTATACCTACGCCTACAGCCTTACCTACTCCAATAGATTTCTTTAAATAAATTCTCCTTTTGACATAATGAAACACACAAACGCCATAATAATTAGCAGCGTTAAGCCAAAGTCACACTTACACCGAAGCGCAGAGGGCGTTCGTTCGTGATTTATTGGATTTGCTAATTTCATTGCGTTGAAACGGGAGCATCGAGATTGACGCCGTATGTTACACCGTTGTGTAATGTGCTGACGTCACTAGGTAGGTTTGAGTATATTTCAATCATTTATATATTTCTACGATTAAAATGTTCTGAATCCGTTTCAGTCAGAAAATTTTGTCTCATGTTAACGTGAATTTATTGAATATATCTTATGTGTTTCCAAATTTTATCGCAATTTATTTTACATTTACGATTACCAAATTTATTCGCAAATTCTTCAAATTTTTTATTTCAGATCCACAGAAATTAAAATTTAGTAAAATTATGAAATTGAGGTAAACGAGACGTGAAATTACTTTGTTAAATTGTGATGTTGTGGAATGGCTATTAAAACAGAGAATTTTCATTTCTGTCATTTTATTGAACCCAAAATCGCATCCGCACCTATACAGCATCCTAGCAGACGTATACTCTACCCACTGGACCACAAAGTCTGTCCTAGTTTTTGCTATTTCTTACTTTAAATATACCTAAAAGGCAGAATTCGACTCCACAACATAAGTCAACTTTAATAAATGTACGGTGTGAGAGGCAATCAAATTTTAAGCCGTGTCGGAAATTATGTCGAATGACATTATACGTTATTATCGCCGTTTCCGAAATGAGATACAATTTTAGGACATATCTGTCTCACAGCACCTAATATCCGATGAGGGATTATCATACATTTCTTATAAGAATTGTTCGAGGAAATCTTTGGAAATGTGAACATTCTGCTGCTGAATCGGATTACGTAATGAAAGAATGTAGCTGGGATTATGTTTGATTTGGGAAGTTTTGCTTTATGCTGTATTGATTTCTTTTTTATCGTAGGAGATTGTTGGATACACACATAAGCCGGCATATAAATATTGCTGTATTTTAGCAGGGTAACAATATTATATAGTCAGAACAGATAGGTAAGTGAGGAGACCAATAGCATTAGATGATAATGGGATGTGTGTAATAATTGTCGCTTGGCCGGGCCTCGGCGAATACGTTGTTGACGTCATGTCGATATTTAAAATTCAATCTAGTTAGACTAGCGGTCGCTGGATTTTTTTATGGCATCGCTCGCTCTATAATTAAGTCCTGTGATTTTACAAATATACAACCATTAGGCAAAAGTTTTAGATGCAACCGGCATATCATTAGATAGATGTTAGATTATATTATAAAGCTTAAAATTCACTTTTCGAACTAGACGGTGTGCATGATTCACTAGTACTATTTGTTCGAATAATTTAGTTACTTGCACACAAGCGAGATTATTAAAACAAATAGTTTTAAAATTTACTGCGTCTTCATAAGCTTGATAGCAAATGCGTGCTGTCTTTGTTATCAATCCAATTTTTGTATTATATCTGTCTGCATAGCTTTCTCTATAAAGTTAAGATTTTTTAGAAGAAAAAGAGAATTGAGAATTTGGATTTTGACCTGACTAAAAACTTCATAATCGATTTGACTTTACCACAATTTACTTATCCCTCTCAGCCCTTTTAAGAATTGCGGCTGCTGAATATAAAGCTTAGAACTTCAATTATCATCTTGTCAATCAATTCGATCAGACGACATTCAGCCTTAATTTAATTGTGATAAAGGTTATATTACCGGCAAATTGAATGCTGTACTACATAACGGGATAGATTTAAAAAGTTGGGCTGTAAGAAAGGTGTAGTTTTATAGGGATGGTTGTTAGTTACCATTTAGTTACGAGAGACCGATCTTTAGAACTCTGATTGTTAACTAGTTTTATTCGAAGTGGCTGTGAATGAGCGAAGTGCTTATTAATAGTGTTGGTATGTATACTACGTACCAATACTATTTATAAGTAAGTGTTAAAATTTATTTAGAATAAGGTCCTTAAAGTTCTATGCAATTCTATGCTTTTACTTAGTTACAGCTGACTACTAAACAGATTCATAAACTTAATTAATAAAAATCGTTGTTTTTACTCCATGAATAAAATCTTCACTACACATTGCTGTACACATATTTTTTCTTTTTTAGATTACATGCTTATATCAGTCGTGGATTATTTTTATATAAATAAAGCAGATCAATGGTGTTCATCATAATGTTGTTCATTGTATTCCATAATACTGATTAATTAATTATTTACTGAAGCCCATCGCACACTGTGTTCGACTAATGGAAATCATATCGTATCCACTTCCACTTAATTACAATGTATGGATCTATCATAGACCCCCGCGGTAGCCATTTGTAATATTCTGTTTTGCCAATATGTTATGTTAAAATGTTTAACAATACTTTTGCGAATTTTATACATAATAGTATCGATATTTGTATAACGGTAATTTTCAATAGTTCTTTACGATTTGGCCGGAACTTGGTACGGTACGTACCTTTGATTCGAGTATCCCATATTTCATTAGTTCATCACTCACTCAAGCACAGATGAGCAGGAAAGTATAAATTCCTATTTTTTGTGTGTAACGGTTTTATATCTGATCTTTATTTAAAAATGAAAAGACTTGCCATCAAACCATCCTATCACAGCTGGTGCAACCCATGGCAAAACGTCGAGGAAGATGGGTATTAATTTTACCTTTCATTTTAAAATATCATACTTCAGTCGCAACCTATTCCAAATTTTCTTGAGGATCCACAGCTAAACCCGCACAAATGTGTTCCGAAGCGGTAAAATATTGAAATTTAACCGTTTCTCCCCGAACCCTTGGAAATTTCGGGACATCCCTGCTTAATGCACCCCTACGATCCCTAAGCAACATACAAGCCCAATTTCAGTTTCTTGCGCCCAGTAGTTTTGAATATGCGTTGTCTTTCAGTCAGTCAGTAACGCAAGAATTCAATTTAATTATACAGATACAGATGTCTGCGTCCCCACTAAATGCCTGAGACAAAACTACTCTTAATTATTTAACTTAGAAACTTTTTGATTCACAAACGAAAATTTACACAAATTGAAGAAAGTCTCTAAAATTTCAATTATTTTTGAAATGTGAAGTCTAGAACCGTGACTTGTACAAATTGCATTTGCAAACACCAGAGTAGAGGTTTTTAAGAAATCGCTTTAACTCCACGGTGAAATATCAATTTAACTTATCTCCTTTGGAAAGAAAACTTTTAACCAGTCGTCGCCAAGTTGGATTTCGATAACTCTTAAGGGTGTTACGCATATTTTTGTCAACAGCCCAAGAAAATGTTAAATAATTGATAGGTCTAAAGGCATTTTTTCTTAGCATTGAAATTAGGAATCCATTAGTATGTTTTGTCACATTGTATCTAATTCTTCATAATTTTGAAATATTGATTCAACTTCAACAAGTCTTTAGGTCCTACCTTTGTATCTCTGTTACGATAATTTGTTTCAAAAATAATCTTATTACAATATTATTCAATAATGTGTCGTATAAAAATCTGAAGTATCAACCCTACTCATCACACCAACTCCGTCCGATTTCGGAGCTTTAACTTGGCAGAATTAACAGCCTGTATATTTGCTGAGGACATATTTTATTTTGGTATCTCTAGGAAAACTTTTGAAAGAACTTTATTAAAGTAAACTAGCTCAATGCTTTTTTATTATGAAAACATTATTTCATGAAATTGTGCTGCAGTAAACAAAAATACGATTTTTCTAAAATTAAGATTTATAGGAAAAGAGAAGAAGAAAGGCGAAGGTTGTAACAGCAAATAATTAGTAATTAACACTAACTTTAAATTGCCTTTCGGGATATATACCACGTACCCCTGTACTATAACCGATATGTTACAAGCAAGTAAAACGGTCTACCCGCTTTCTGACTCGTTTATTGCGTACAACACCATGACGAGACATTATACTTACTACGTTAGCTCGCGGTTAGAGTTTTTTCATTGATTTAAGTTTTCACGGGTTTTACATAGATGCACCTCTGAATGCTAGATACTCGACAGTACCTACCTCAAACCCTTGGCTTATACCAGTGTTGCCAAATATACAGATTTATCTGTATTCATACAGAGTTTTGGCTAGTATTACAGATGAAAGATTTTACCTCACTTTAACTTACTTTTATACAGATTTTTTGGAATCGGATATGGTTTGTGACAAAATGAAGGCAAAAAAAATTTTTTGATTCGCATTTGATAATATTATTGATATAGTAGGATATTTCATGGGTTTGTTATGGCAACATCATGTAATGTACTACGGAGAAGTATTATTGTATCCTCTTTGGACGGGAATTTCCCGTCAAATGTGAATGAACAATATCCGACCAAATTATGTAGTTGAATTGTGCGGAAGAAACTCTTTACGGGTACATTCATTTTAATAGTCTGCTTTGTTCGGTCGGGTTACAACACTTACAATTTCTTTTAAATACGTATTTTTATATTTTACACACTTGAGACTTGTTGCTTGTGGTAGTTACTGTTGTTCAGCTGCGAATATTGTGATTATATCGGCTAGTAAGTGAAACATATTCTGACATGTCAGCTAAAAAGCCGCGGATACCACAACGTTTTAATCAGTGTTGGCTGGAAGAGAATTATTTTAAATCATGGTAAAAGGAAGTCAAAAAGGAGAAGAATATGCATACTGTAAGTTTTGTTTATCAGATCTAGCTATAGGAGGTGGTGGTAAAAACGACCTCGTGCGGCATATGAAGACAGCTAAACACCAAGCCTCAATACCTAGCACCTCGTGTGCCCAAAAGCCTGTCACAGATTTTTTAAAGAAAACTGGTACTATTGCTGATGATGTTAAGAGGAGTGAAATTCTTCTAGCCTCTTTTGTTGCCGAACACAACCTTTCTATGAAGGTTATGGAACACCTTCCTCAATTAATAAAAACTATATGCAAAGATAACAACATCGCAAAAGAACTTGCCTGTAGTCGGACAAAAACAACTGCGATTATTAAATCTGTGACCGGTGCTACGGAAAAGGAAAATTTAGTCGCTGATTTGAAAAGCAGCAAATTCTCTCTTATGATAGATGAAAGCATAGATAGAGGATGTGTCAAACTTTTATATGTCGTGGTAAGATATTATAAGAACACCATAAAAGATGCGCTTCTTGGTCTTGTACCTGTTCAGGACGCTACAGGCGAAAAATTGTATGACCATCTTGTAAAACTATTCACAGAGAACGACATACCGTATAAAATTAATATGGTTGGGTTTGCCGCCGACGCCAGTGTCGCGACTTCATACAACATTTTATCATAAATCTAACTTTGGGTAATTTACATGTTTAACCTGAAATATATAGAAATGTGACCAAAACAAAGAAGTTTAACTTATATTTTTTTATTCTATATCCAAAAATTCAAAAATTGCCTTAAATCAGTATCTTAAATATTTATTTTATGTTTATTTCCCAATCTAATCGTGGATATTAAAGGATCGGAAGTAAGTAAAAGCATGGTAATTAGGTCTTGATTAGTATCCGATCTTGAGGTTTTGCGTGTATGGTGTTCTCTTAAATTTCTGGCATCTTTATGTCGTCCTTCTTCAGAAAGCTGGCCAATTGGTAAGGGCAAAGATTGTATTAATTCGGTCGAAACCTAAAATAAAATATCTCAAGTTGAGCACGTTCTAGCAGTCTGAGAGTTTTCTAGCGTAAAGTATACTTATTGAGCTTGCATATATAAAAAAATTAGAGATGTGATATGATGTGATTTTTTTGAAAATCGATTCAAAGTATCAATATATTGAAAATTTTTAGTGTGTTTAAAAAATGCTCAGAACTTTCCAACTTCACACATCTTGAATTATTAAAACAGCAAAATAGACAGATAAGTAACTATTCAAGACTACTTTAAATATATAACACTGATTAAATCTGAATATCACTTCTAACTGTAGCAAGAAAGTTATTTGTGCGCACACAAATTATTTCAATGCATCAACAATATCAATGTTTACTAACCCATATTTACTATAATATAATTCCTGGAAAACGATAATTACCTAAATTTGATGAAAAAAGTATTCGAGACAATATTACCATACCAAAAAATCACCTGCAAAAATGTTTCAAAAAAGCATTTATGATAAAGACTCGCGACACTGTGCGACGGAGCAAATGCAATGATGGGTCAGCATAATTCCGTAGTCAGTAGATTACATTTGCCATTCCTTTGCATTATGCGCATCATACGCTTGCACAAAGTTACCCCGGGAACCAGAAGGGCTTGTGAGAGATGTATTTAATTATATCAGTACGAGTCCAAAACGATCAGGTAGGTATACTAAAAGAATTTCAACAGTTCCTTTCATTAAAACCCCATAAAGTATTACATCCGTGCCAAACCAGATGGCTCTCATTACATCCTGCTGTGATGCGTGTTTTGGAACAGTATGAAGCACTTAAGTTATTTTTTACCGATGCTGCTTTTACCAATCGCTTAAACTCGGCAGACTTGATTTTGCAGATGATCAATAATCCATACAACAAAATATATTTGCAGTTTATGGAGTTCGTCTTAGATTTCTTTACCAAACTCAATAAAACAATACAATCAGAAAAGCCGCAGATACATAAATTCCATGAACATGTGAGCAATACCTATAAAACACTTCTAGACTGTTACATGGACAGTTCATACTTATCGCGAACGGAAATTAAGAACATACAACACGATAATCCGCGGCACTACAAACCAATTGAAGATCTTTATCTTGGTGTAAATGTTGCCCTGTCCTTGTCTGATTCAAACTTGAAGCCCAGTGATGTGGAATTGTTCAAGTTACGATGCCTGGATTTTTTAATAGAAGGAGCAAAACAAAGGCCCGTTACAGTTTTGACAACCAAATCACAAAGAGCTTGAAATTTCTTGACCCGATTGTAGTTAAACGCCGAAGTGTAGCATCGTTGGAGTCACATTGCACAGGCTTTTCCAAACATAATACAACCAGAAAATTTACAAACATTAGACAATGAGTGGCGCCATTTAAGAATGAATGATAGTCTTTTAGATTGCAATGAAGAAGATCCTGAAGTTTTCTGGGAAAAAGTTTTTTCTGCACAAAACAGTGACGGAAATCTTTATCCGACTCTAAAGCAGCTGGTTACCGCTTTATTATGCCTCCCCCATTCCAGCGCTGCAGTAGAAAGGATATTTTCTTCAATAAACCTGATCAAAACTAAAACACGGAACCTTTTAAGTACTGAGACAACAGAGGGGTTGCTACTGACGAAGCAATTGCTAAACAATGAGCCATGCTATAAATTTAATGTAGGAAAGGAACTTATCAGTAAGATGAATACAAATATGTATGAAAAGTAGATAATAAATATATATATATAATTTCATTTATTAATGTCTGTTTTATTTTTCCGATTTTTATAGTTTATTTTTACATTTAACTAACAATAATATTTTATAGGTATATTTTAATTTTATCGTACAGATTTTATACAAATTCTTAGATTTTGCAAGGCAGATTTTTTGGTTTGGCAGGTGGCAACACTGGCTTATACCGTGATATTAGCAGTATAGCCTATCTGGATAAACGGGCTATCCGGCACTAATATTTTTTTCAAATCGTAGCTGTAGTTCCTGAGATTAGCACGTTCAATAAAACAAACTCTTCAGCTTTATAATATAAGTATAGATGAACTCAGACAATTTAGAGTTCAGAAGTTATAAGCTCACGCAATTTTGAAAACATTTCAAAGGTCAGTCGATCAAGTTAATTTTCTTTCGTAAGAATTTATCCGTTTAAGTACAAAAGTATTTAATATAGTTGTTGAAGATTGTTAACCCCTGGAATTTGGCAAAATTTAATAATTATAATTTATGTTTCGGGTATCAAAATATCAAAACTTTGTATAATAGTTTCGTACTTCAGAATATTTAATCATTTTCGTAGAGAAATAAGAATTTTTAAACTCTTCATGTAAAATGTATGTCGTGGAATGTTTTGTACATCAAATTCAGATGAACTAATTAAGATTACTGCAAATGTTGTGTGTCCAAATAAATACATGTTTAAAAGTAAAGCACAAGCTGGACCGAATTCAATCAATTGTGTGTACCTATTTGGCGGTGTGTCGTGCGGCGTTATTAATTAGAAAATACGACATTAAAAGCATACTGGACAGCTTCAATTATTAAGATTCTCCGATTTCTACTCAAATGCGGTGGATGAGCCTTACGGGTGAACTTATTGTTATTAGCCGAACGTATTTCAGCACTTTCTACTAAAACTGTGAACTTCTTAATATGAAAAATAAGCACTCCGTTTGAGTTCCCGAATTTGTCCATGTCTCCATAAATTGTATTCTTATTCATTAACTAACACTTGACTATTACTATGTAGGTATGTGTCAACGTCGATCTATATGTGTCAAATTAGACTATATTATGACATGAATTGTTGCAGAATACCAATTGTGAGTCATTTCTAAATCAAATCGCAGTGCATTCAAAATACGGTGTCGCCGTCTATTGGAATACGAGAGTCGGCCTTCTGAAGAGGTACGGTGTTTAGTCTTGGTGTGAAGAGCAAAATAAGTCGTAACGTGGCTTGTATTGTCATGAGGCAAATGAAGGCTAACAGCGATCGCCCCGCTACGTTATCTGCAAGTGATTGATGGTAGGCCCCACTCGAAACTTGTGTTCACTGGATTGCGCACTTTTGGAGAACTTAGTATCATACATGCATCTGTATGTGATGTTACAAGGAGAGCGAGACTACGATAACTATGATAACTAAGTATGGCATTATTCTTCTCATAGTGAGAAGAGACCTGTGAACAGTGGGGCAGTTTATCTACCAAGCTGGATGATGTTACGAGTGAAAATGTAAAAGAATAAAGCGATTTTTTGATAAAGAGAAAATAATATTTATTTCGTGGTAAATCTGGTTGGACCAGAACGTATTCCCAAGGGTACCAAGGTGGAAGTATTGGATCGGGCTAATAAGACGGTGAAGGTGAAAAATTATGAAATCTCAGTGCCGCGCCACGTAACTCAGCTCAAATTTGAGTCACTAATAGCCAACGTGATGTGTTTACGCTAAGAACATACCCATTTAAGATGTGAAATTCTCAACATAGTTAGAAATTTAAAAAAAAGCCAGCTACGGGCATGATTATATACCCACAAAAGTAATTGAAGTAAGCATTAATTTCATCGTCGACCCGCTTGTGTATAACATTTGTCACCATACATTTGCTGCTGTTTTGAAATCTAAAACCACGTATGTGTTTCAAACAACGAGTATGAATGTTTTAATAATATTTTCTAGAAATCTAATAAGTTATTGCCACATTACGTTGCTGTGTTGTCGACACAATGCAACCTAATCTGTTGTGGACGCCAGTATGCTATAGTGCAATGCAAAGCTCGGTACAAAATAATTCAGGTCTTTTTGCAATTGCACTTGCATTTTAGTTTTTGTCGGTAGTGCATGGGAATTGAAAAATATTGTGAATAGGCATTTATCATCGTAAAATTTTTCAATAAAGAAAACGTAACGATTTCTTGTTTTCATATCTTAGGATGGTGAGAAATAGTGGGAGTAATTTAATCATTTTAAAAGAACAAGGGTTACATCTGTATTTAAAAAAATGTTGCGTTTAAAGTAGTGATTTCCCAAAATTCCCACGGGATCGGCCAAATGTGCGGGCCTAGCTGCGGGCTGTCAATTGATCACGCAAAGTCATCGTGCCTGACAAACAGCGTTTGAAGTTCATCATCATTATCAGCCTACCGTAGTCCACTGCTGGATATAGGCCTCTCCAATGGCACGCAACTGAGCCCGATTATCGGCTCTTAGAGTCCAGCCGCTGCCAGCCACTTTGCGTATATCGTCACTCCACCTAGCCGGAGGGCGTCCTACACTACGTATGCCAAGGCGCGGTCTCCACTCTAGAACACGACTACTCCAAAGGTTATCGGTTCTTCGACAAATGGGGCCGGCCCACTGTCACTTCAGCTTGCTAATTCTTTGGGCTATGTCGATTACCTTGGTTCTCTGTCGGATCACTTCATTACGAATTCGATCCTTCAGAGAAACTCCGAGCATAGCCCTCTCCATAGCTCGCCGAGCGACCTTAAATTGGTGGACTAGTCACACCGTCAGTGTCCACGTCTCGGCACCGTAAGTGTCACTTACGTTTAAAGAAGTGACTTACGTTTGAAGTTGGGATTCTGTAAATATTAACAGCCGGTGTATATTTTTATAGCGCGATTTATAATCTTTAATCGTTCGATTTGATGTGCTCCGTTAGATATGTTAACGAATTGACCAGTGTCAGAAAAAAGATTGTATATGCCTTTAAATTCATATTGCCACTTCCAGTTTTCTTATTTGTTCTCAAGGACGAAACACAGTGGCGTAGCGTGGGGGGGCCGGGGGGGCCATGGCCCCGGGCGGCACATTTAAAGGGGTGGCAAAAGCCGCTGCGAAAAATAAAATAAAAAACAGACAAATTTTAAAATACTTGGCACGCGCACTGATACGATCCCAGAAGGACGGCGCGGGCGCAGTAGAAAGAACAACAATCGAAAACAAATCATCCTTATTGTCATTACTTGAAGACTTGCTTTTATCCGTAGTCCGTGTTTATTAGTTCTCAAATCATTGCATCCTGCAATATTCTGGGAGCCTGTTATATAGGTAATTTATTAATTCATATATCAGGGCCGAGCCGCCCTTGTGTGTGATGTGTGCCGCCCCTATTGCCGTGGCGCCCTGGTGCACATAGGCGCCAGGACAATAAGGGCGCCGCCTGTCAGATGAAATGCCAGCGTTAATTATTGAAATTATTTTTGATTTGCTTCAAAATACAACATAATCTTTATACCTAGTTTAATAGGGAAGAAAACAGGTACAGGTCTCCTAAGACAATAGTCACACCTGCGGTTTAAATTTACGATAATTGAACTTTGACACTAATATTTATGATATTTGCGTTAAAAACAAAGCCTAAAACTTACAGATTTCGCCTCTCAACTCCTTATTTTTGCGAGAACAAGGATTCGGTAAATGCCGTATACTGGTGACGGGCAGCAACGTCACCGGTGCGAGAAGCTACGCCCTTCATAACGCACACGAACTGCTGCTTTCATCCCTGACTACGGACTGCTATAGATAGACCATAGCAGGCCGTAGTCAGACATAAAAGCAGCAGTCCCTCCAAAATTAATGGCCATAAAATAAGGCCTTCCGTTCCCGGCAGCTACGTTATTCCTGGCCAAGGATGCGGTTGCGGTAACGGCGATGCATGGGGTCTGTAACATCGCCGGGCTACGACAGGCTACCAAAATCAATAATACCTCGCGACCTACAACGTATGAACAGAAGACTTGCCGAGCCCGAGGTAGAATTAAGTCTCATACTGGTGTTATCAGAAGATCGACACAGGAGAAGAACATGGTAACTCTTAGAGTCAGGTGACTTGTTCTACCTTCAGTAAGGCGACCTACACTCTTGGGTTGGGTGGTGTCGGGTTCCTGGTCCGGAGGAAACTTGTCAACAACGTTGTGGAAGTCGGTATATAGTGTGTCGACCCAGGTAGCGTAACTACCACGTACTTAACTCAGCAATTGGCGTTGCTGAGTTACACGTAGGTATATGCGCCGACCTCAACTCACCCTGACGAGTTATCTGAGGCCATGTAGGAGTGCATTGCTAAGGCAATACACAGTACGAACAAAGCTCAGTACAATTTGTCCTGAGGGACTTCAATGCCAAAGTGGAAGCAGGACGCAGTGAAACAAAAATACGGTAGAGCATACATACGGTATGTTTAAACTGGGATCCAACGAAAATAAATTCACAAGAATCGTAAGAGTCAAATGCTAGTTATTTTCCTTGAAGCAGGTGCTCTTTTTAATTAAATCCTTTTTCAAGAAGAAGGCCTCTCAGGCAGAGGACCGAAAACACATACCTATAGACATCTCGGTGATCAATAGGTACATCGGATGCGTTCACCAACTAGTACGAGGCTCTCTAAATATCAAAATTATAACTGAAAGAGCCCAGTCAATGAAGTCTACACTGCAGTTCCAGCTAGAACTGCAGAATCCTTTTAATCATTTAGAAATCACCGACAGCATTAATCAAAAGACAGACACAGTGATCACGGTACTAGGAGACCAGTCACAAAATGTCCTCCCCCTTCAGAAAATCAAGGAGCGTAATCTTTCCGAGACTCTCGGACTGATGAGGAAAGGACGCGAGTTGCCATCCTGTCAGCTGTCTTCGCCGGATGGGAGGGCCGTAAACCAACAAATACGAAAGCTAATGCGACGTGACTTTCAACACTAACACCCGAACCATGGTGACTGGGATCGAGGAAAACCGGGGATCATAAGTTTTCGCTCTACGGTTGAGGCAGCCCAATCTAACGAAACTAAGAACTACGGATGGCCGCATCCTCAACTCAAAGTTTGAGATTATCGAGGAGGTTGAAAGTTTTTATCCACAATTGTATGCCTCGTGTGAAAACAGCTCAATTGGGCCTAGTCCTCACGACCACAGAGCCTCACTGATGCGCCACAACACCAAAGACATCCCGGATGTCGACCAGAGCGAGGCCAGGCGGGTATATAGGACTTTATACATTTCCCTTTGGGGTATATTATTATACCACGTACCTTTGTTTTGAGTAACCGATATTTCGGCACTGCTGCAAACGCTATGTTCACGGATGTAGGTACCTACTCTACAAACTCTGCAAAAGTACATGGTATATTAGGTATATCCCATAGAAAAATGTAAAAGTAACACAAAGCACTCGGTGATGATGGATCAATTTTTAACCCATTCAAATTTTATTAACGAAAATCCTACAAGCCGTCAAAACCTAGACTAAGCTATACATTGCAGCCGAGAAACGGCCGCGACCCTGCGCGACATATAAATACCGCGCAGGGCCTCCAGATTTCTCCCTTAAAATATTATACCCAATGCGTTATGATATTACAATTGAGATGAATAAAATATAATTAGTTTAAATCCATCAAGCTGTTTGGAGTGTAAAGCCAAACTAATGAACATACAAACATACCTACACCCGAAAAACGTTACACTTCTGGCAGATGTAGTGGGGTACCTAAAAGAAGAAGGGGCGGCAAATTTCTGATCGGCCCCGGGCGGCGAAAACCCACGCTACGCCACTGACGAAACATCACATCACATGATTGATGGAAACGGGTTGAACTAAAAATTTATAAAAATCACGTTAGGTATACTACCAAGTAAGCAATAGGCCTACCAAGTAAGCAGCCTTTCTATTTTGTTTTCAAAAGTATTTTTGTCTGAAGGAGGAAAATTGTTTCCGTTATTAGGCTGTCGATATTGCAAGAAAACCTTATGCGGCTGTTATGGTAATACAACTGGATATGTATTCGTACATACCTGAATAATGCTGAAAGACGGAATGTTATTTTCACCTACTATTTGTGATACCCAAAAACTAAGATACTAGCACCTGTATTTTAACAGAATAGGTATGCAACAAAATTATACATAGTTAGGTAAATACATTGTGGGATTAACCATTTTTGCTTTATTTTCATACCGTAGTTACCTTTTCCTTTGAGCTATAAATCCAGGAATTAAGAAACATGCACATGTTCATAACAGTTATATCACACGTTTTTTATTGATTTCACAGGAAATTTTGACAAATTTTAACAATGTGGCAGGCAATGGCTGGTCACGAAGAGCCAAATATCGAGCTTAGTGACGTGCTATTAAAGAGGCCAAATCCAACAATGGACTGCATCAGACTGATGATTATGATAATGATATGGCATAATACTTTAATCAGTCGTCTCGCCTCGCAATCATTAAGAAATGTGTCGAGTGTTCCAAGTATCGATACCTACAAGAGACAACGTCTCGTGTGATCCGCAAATTGTTGTTTTGAGTCTATTACTTTGTTTCCATTGATTGAATGTTATTTAGATAAATAGATAGATAGATTATACTTTAATTAGCACCAACACAAACAAAGTATTTACATAAGTATATAACTTAAAACTAGTGTGCAATTGGCGGCCTTATCGCAAATAGAGCAATTTCTTCCAGGCAACCGCGGATAGACAGAAATGATGTAGATTAACAGTCATGTTCATTGATGGTGTAGCGTCAGTAATCTTTAATATTCATAAATAAGTACCTAAATATATACACATTGTAATATACACTTACATAAATACATACTAAATTATACTATATGTATATACTACACTCATCATCCTCTTAGCGTTATCCCAGTTTCAAATTGGGGTCCGCTTATAATACCTGGGAAATGATATTTTTTTTTACTTTTCACAATTTTTTAAACCGCAATTAAAAGCACGCGCGTGCAATACTCAAAATTACCCTACTTATCCATGGCTTATAGGGCATCTAAAGAACATATTGGCGGGGTAAATGCATTGATTTTGTACGTAATTAGAAAAAATCCATACTAACTTTGAGCCTCAATATCTCCTGAACCAGTAATTTCCCAGGTATGGTGCCGACGTAAAAAATGTTCGTACTGATTGGTACAACATGGGATTTCAGTTTTCGTTAAGGGTCTTGTTACACCCTGTATGTATATTATACTATACATACCATTTTATACTACTATAACATACATAAGTATGGTACTATATGTTACAATACATATTATAAATAAAATATAAATATATATAAGGAAGCAGTAAACAGAACACTTGTAGAGCGACAGCTATACAATATATGATAAATTAACAATACTTATAATAATTGGCGTTAGATTGAAAGGTAGCGTCTTTTTAACATACACTTAAATATGCTAAGCGATTTGGCTTTATGGATTTCTAGTGGCAATCCATTCCACAGGCGTGCAGCTTGAACTGTAAAGGATTTTCCATAGTAATTGCTAGAATGGATTGGCATCGCCAGGGTCAAATTCTCAGACGACCTCAAGGGCCTTATATGTGTGTCACGAAGGAACTTAAAACGTTCTCTGAGATAAAAGGGAGTACTGGGATTAAATGAAACATTATAACAATATAAAAATATATCAAAACTATTATATAAAGTATTTTAAGAATGTGAGTATTCCTGCGAAGAAGAATTGGGAGCCACTTTAGCCGTGTGGTTGACGGCATAGAGTACAAGTGTCACCACCCCCTATCTTCCCGTGGGTGTCGTAAGAGGCGACTAAGGGATAACACGATGCAAATACCATCTTTGCGTAGAGACGGAAAACTCGACATCAAACCCTATACGACTGCCTCGTTGGTCTCGCGGCATTAATGTGCGCGTGGGATCGGGAGGTCCTGGGTTCGATTCCTGGGTCGGGCAGTGTTATTGGGTTTTTCTGTCACGAAATTCTCAGTAGCAGCACGGAGTCTGGAAATGTGCCCGGTACGGCAATAGGCTCGCCCCTTAATACGTGGGACTTAAGTATATCTGGCGAAAAGTGGGTGTAGAAATACACCTCTGCCTACCCCTTTGGGGATAAAAGGCGTGACGATATGTATGTATGTATGAATGTATTATATAAAGTATTTTAAGAATGTGAGTATTCCTGCGAAGAAGAATCGGGAGCCCCTTGAGTCTGTTACAAATATAAATCGTATACAGAAGTTTTGAAGGCGCCCAAGTTTGTCTAGCTGCTCCTCCGTGGGGTCAAGATAGGTGACATCAGCGTAGTCGAGAATAGGCAACAGCAGCCATTGTGCAAGCGCAATTTTAGTAGCAGTCGGAAGAAAGTTGCGAAGTCTACGCAGAGATCCGGCTGATGCAAATAGTCTGCGACTCACCTCCTGTATTTGTGGTACCCAGGATAGATTCTCATCAAGGTAGATCCCCAGATTTTAACCTTCTTAGTACAAAGGAGATCTTTTCCGTCAAAACTAATTAGTGGTAGATCGGACTAGTTAATTTTTGCAGTCATTCTTGGGCTACCAAAATAATTAACTGAGTTTTATCAGGATTCACCGTCAGTCCATATTTCTTGGTCCACTCGCAGATCCGGGCCAAATCTGTGCTAATGGTTCTACAGGCATCTGGTAACTCATCTAAGGGGGCTTGCGTGTAAATCTGTAAATAATCTGCGTAAAGGTGGTAGGATGAAAGTAGTTGGTTGGAGATAGAATTAATGAATATCGTGAAGAGTAACGGAGATAGTACGCCACCCTGTGGTACCCCGGCATTCGTGTTAGACCAAGTGGAATAAGAGTCTTCAATGCGTATACGTTGCCGGCAACCGAACAGTTAACTATGAAACCAGTCAATTACCGTTGGAGATATGTTAAGAGTGGTGTTAAAAGCATTGCTGAAATCGAACAAGGACATAACCGTTAGATTTCCTCAATCCATACCTCTCCGAATGTCATCAGTGATGTGTACCAATGCAGTGACGGTACTGTGGCCGGGACGGAAATCAGATTGGTATGGAATAAGAAGCGAATTTTTATGAAGAAAAGAACTGAGTTGAGTGTGGATTAGGCGTTCAAGGACTTTCGACAGGAAAGGTAGTAAGGATATGGGACAGTAATCTGAATAGGAACAAGGTTTAGGATTTTTAGGTAGGGGAATTATAAGTGCATCTTTCCACGCTGACGGAAAGATGCCACGGATAATGGACTGGTTTAAAATTTTGCATAGGATTGGAAGGATTATATCTAGGATGGGAAGGATGATTTTCCTGCTGATACAGTCATCACCGACTGCATTGGACGCAATTGCCATAATACTCTTCTTAACATCACAGTCGGTGAATTGCGAGAAGACAAAAGGAGAATAATCTGGGGTTGGCAAGGATGAAAGATATTGTAATGTGTTATTTTTAAAATTTCCATCAAATTTGGGTAAAGAAGAGAAATGAGCATTGAGAAAATCGAGATTTATATTGTTTGGGATAGATTGGTGCCTAGTCTTACCAATTCCTAAAGTGTTGAGAAATTTCCAGACCTTGGCTGGATCATCGTTTTCAACGGATTTATGTATATGTTGACGTTGTGCTTTCCTACACACCTTGTTGCAGTGATTTCTTATAGCCACATAATTTTGCATGTTTGAAGGAGTTGGCCTGAGCTTTACTTTTTTCTTCGCTGCAGCTTTTTATTTAAGTTCCCAGCGACAAATAATTTATACCTAGTATGAGAACACTTGGTATAAATAATCCCATACTAGCTGCAGTTATAAATTATAACTTAAACAGAGAAGAGAAAGCACTAATCCTCGCAAATCAATGGTTTTAACAAAAACTTGCGTCACATGCTCTAAGAATCAATATACCTACAAATAATGTCCAAAGAATCAATATAGTTTCTTTACTTTCAAATATTTTTATGTTATCGAATTTCGATAAAATATCTAATATGCCATCAGAATCACAATTCCAATATTTTATGACAAAGAATTAATGAATGAGTGGGAATAATAGTAGAAATTCCCGGAAATAAAGTATTGAAAGGAGCAAATTTAGAGGACCATAAAAGAATTATACGAGCCCATTACAGTCGCAACGAATAAAAAAACCCCTCGGTTTTTTATTTTCACTTTCAATAAGTGGAAAGGTACGCTGATTCACGCCGTACTTTCAACAGGGTTGGCAGACATGTTTTACTAAGTTTCACAGCTTTGATTTTGGTAGAACTAAAGAAAATGGTAACTAGTAATTAAGATCGTCTAAAAATATGTAATAGCACTTAAATGAAACTGAACTCCTGGATTAGACGTAAGTGAAAATCGTCAATCAGAATTTGAAATCATCTAGATTCATGTATCCTGTATATGTATATATGAGATGAGATACTCATGAAAAGTGTGAGTAAAGTATGAGTATGAGTCTGATTTCAACTAGATGGAAACATCAACATTGGTTAATATAAAGCCATCTCATATTAATTTAGAAGGTTGGAACCACAGATATTATTACTTTAATCCATATCTATAAATAGACAAGGAAGATACAAACGCGAAAAGAGGATTACACGGGTTTTCTATTTAAAAGGAACAAAAAAATTGTAAAATATTTAGGTGAACCGGTTACATTCAATCATGAGCTTTGGCTTAAGACACCTTTTAGGTGTTTTTAACAAGATTTAACCTTTTAGGTGTTTTCAAACACACGAATGATTGAATGTGGCGAACCGGTCTAAGCACTATGAACACCCATAGGTGCAATCTAACATTATCTCATTAAAACGTATTTTTTAAGAGCCATCGCTCGCCGGGTTTATAATGTGTGTACAGTTTGGAATAGTTTTAAGAAAAGTCCTGACTCCTGTGCCTACAAGTGGCTTTTCGATGTTAACTATTTCTATTCTTTGGAATTTATTTGCAATGAAAATTAATCTAACTGTTACTAGGTGACTATTCACACATAAAGAAAACAATAATTTCTATATATAAATAAACTTGAACCGTTTCTATTCTTACATTTCCTCGCAATGTTTTCAAGCGATAATTTAAATAAATGAATACGCACTTATCTACGAAAATTCATTCGAGACACTCTACGTAGCAGTCTGTCATTCCCTCCACTAGGCAATCTATTTAATTATTAGACTCGACAAGATTTATAAAATCTACATACCCGCAACGATTCGACGACTAATTATATCATATTGTATTACTATAGCGAGTAAGTATCTCAAGCACAGCTCTGTAATATCTTTTATTCGCGGCATAACGATACCTCCTTGTAAGATTGTTAAACACTGAAATATAAGATTGTTTATATTTAATTTCGGTAGCTTTACAAGCAAAAATTTACACAGCCCAAAGATAATCTGGCAAAGCTTTTTCAATCAAAATTCTAAAGGTATTATGTTGGCCGCCCGGGGTCTGAACTGTTAGAAGTCAGTATAAGCTTTTTCAATTTTATAAAATGGATTAATATTTAAATTGGAGATATAAATAGCTTTAAAATGATTGTCTAAGAAAATGCTGGGTTTTGAGGCATTAAAAAGTAGAATCTTAGATATTTTAAGTTTTTCTGGTTAATATCACAAAATGTTTATTTAATTTCACCTGTCCCGGTGTCTGTAATGAAATCATGCAAGTTTATTTTTCCCCGCTACATGGTTTTGTTTTGGCTGTTATTTTGCAGGCATGTGTATATCGCACGACATTACAATAATATCATGGAGCTCCATAGCCATGGAGTTTCTATGGCCACCTTCCAGCTCTATCATCAGAACAGCTGATCTGATGATAAAGCTGGAAGGTTGACATAGAAACGCCGCAATATAAGGACACAAACCTATCGAGTTTGGGCTCGTCTGATTCGTATTGACACGATGACGAGTACTTTGATGATTTCACCTTATACACCACTATTTTTTAATTAGTACAAAAAATTTTACAGGGCACTAAGTATCTTTAACTGATCATATTTATGTAGTTGAAAAATAAAAACACTAAGTCCCAAAACTGTCTCAAAACTGTCCACAAAAATACGTGATAATTGGTAAATGCAATACTAATACTATGACCGACTCGTGTACTATCATAGTAAAATTAACCATTGATAAATTCCCCCCCCCCGCCCCTCTGCGCCTGCGCCACACCCCGACGATACGACAAACAGTACTAAATTGTTAGCTAAAGTGAGCGTATCTAATTTCGTTGCAAAAGTTAATTGTTTGTCTACGTTTGCCCGACGCGATGGCCTATCATATCATAGGAAAAATCGCGAATGCAGCTGTGTACCCATGGACATCGTATTGTGAGTGTACAAAAGTGACCGGGTCAGTGTTAAACAATTAAAACAGTGCATATTGGATGCTTTTGACAACGGTGGTGGACATTTCGAAGGACAATGGAAATACTTGTAAGTTTAGTAAATAATACGTACTTAAGTAAATAATAATTTGATGCGGGCGGCTCAAACTCGGTCTGTGTTCTCCACACACCTTGAGGAAGGCCTATGTCCAACAGTGGACGTCTCTAGGCTGACATGATGATGATAAAATAATTTGTAAATAGCAGATGATTCTAACTTCATAAATACGCCAAAATTACTCTTTTCTTTTAGTCCAGAACACCATCTTTTATTTTGATATTTGTTTGCTTTCTAATTACATACCTCCGTATTTAATTACTTGTTAAACGATAAATTTTATCGGTCCTAAGCCCGAATGAAGTATGAAGGAGAGGGTAGAATTAACAAAATTAAAAAATAACTACCCACATTTATTATTTTCCTTAATTTTATTTTCTATGGCTACCTACATCATAAGTGCGACAGAGAGAATGCGAATGAGCAGGATGGAATATTATCAATGAATTAGTGAATGGATTGTAAAATATGACTATGATTTAAGTGAGATTTTCTACAATAAACAAATGATAATAACTTTGCTCTTTATTGATATTATGAAATTCTTACGTCATATATATGATAATAATATCTTCGCTAATCTGTCCTTAAAGTTTTTGTACTAATTAAAAAATAGTGGTGTATGTTTAGCGCATCTAAAAATTTGTTTTAACGTGCTTACTATTTCGAAGTGTATGGCATACTACATGTATGCTCGATAGATGGCGTTGTGCCTGACGGCTGAATCGCGCTAGTCCACACACACAAAAAAAAACATCTATAATTAGGCTTATTTCCTATAAAGCCGTCTCTTACGACACATTATGTCTTTTTGACACAATAGCTAAGTCACATCAGTTATTGTGGTGAAATATCATACTAATGTCTCAAACATAGATCACTTGAGTTTAACTATATTACTTATTATTAGCATTAGATTTCAGCTCTTGAATGAGGTACAGATAATAATTATTAATTTTATTTTAATTAGTATAATGTAGTTATGGTTCTTGAAGCAATAGTTTTTAAACCGTAATTAATTATTAAAATAAAATATAAAATTTAAATCAGAGACTTACTAACAGAACTAATTTCTTTTTCACATCCTTTCAGGTGCCACTTCTTTAATCCATATTAGGGATAAAAAAATTGTTCGTCACGTCATAGAAGTGCTGGGGCTGCTGGGGACTTAGCACTAGATTGGAAAAGCGCCTCTAGCCTAACCTAACCTAACGGTATGTATTGTTTGTGGTAGATTCCACTATGCTTTAACTTTTCAAAAATATGCCAATTTTCCATCGACAATCGACTCGAAGCCGTTCAAATCGAGGGGAAACTCGGAATAAGCTCTTTGATACATCTGCATGTAATAATGTTGTTTTATAGACTCACGCCTATATCCCCGAAGGACTAGGAAGGACTAGACACCCACATTTCGCCATGTCCTGTGGCGGATTTCTCTATAGGCCGAGTAAGGCCGGGCCAAAAGCGGCAAATTAATTAAGGGGGCGGCAAAAATTGGTCGTTATTTTTTTGGGCCCGTATAGCATCCCGCAAAAAATTTACATGTATGGCTATTACAATTCTTAGAAGTGTTGCTCATCCAACTAAATCTTTGCTACTAGTTTATTTCTAGGTTATTTTCGCTGCCCCTAAGAATCGTGCCCAGGATCCGTCATACTCCCAACGCCCGCCCCCAACCGCACGCAGGCTTCCTAAAAAGGCTTTTAATTTTTTTTTACTGAACACATAGGGCCCCTATGTGTTGAGTTCAAAAAATTTAAATCTTTCATAGGCCTAGGGCGGTAAACGTATCAAATTCGCCCCTGGCCATGTTACGTAAAGTTTAATAAAGATAATTTATATATTATGACTATACTTCCATGTATAAATACACTGTAATATCAACTTAACATCACAAATACCAACTCCAACCAAAGGTCCAAAACTACAAATATAAAAAACATTCAGCTCGTCACTTCAAGTTTTCGAATGTTTATTTTTAGCTCACCCTTCTAATGGGTACCTAATCCAACGTACTTTAGTACATTAATGAGTTACAAAACAAAACTTGGATCCCGTACGTGAATGGTTTACTGCAATCGTTAGCGCCTGCGCTTAGATTAAGAGCAAAACTTTCGACGACTGTAATTAAGATAGGAAGGAATGAAGTGAATGAGCTATTCCTCCGGTATCTGTTTGATTTGGACTTATCTTTAAGGTTCATTAGATAGCGTTTAGACTAGAATAAATATAGCCTGTTTTTAACCGACAAAATAAAGGTTCTTAAGTTTTTTATGTCGGTTACCAAGAAGGTCTAGTCAGAATTTGCACTCGATTGTCACGGTGAGATACGATAATGTATTGCAATTTTATTGTTGAGCCTATCATTTGTATTTTAAGACGTACTAACAGAGCTTAGTTCTTTTTCAGATCCTTTATGACTCCACTTTTTTATCTAGATTCGGGGGAAAAAATTGCATCCACAGAAGTAGTGCTGGGGCACTTGTCCAAATTAATACTAAGCACTCGATTGGAAAAGCATCCCTAGTAGATAGTTACGGCCAGTATAGTTTGTGGTAGAGTCCATCAGCTTGTCACAGATGTACTGGAATTATTTCCATCGACGATCGAAAGACTCGGAGGCAGCGATAGCTTAGTGGAGATACCAACAGACTGCCATGCAGAGGGTATCGGGTTCGAATCCACGGCGCGCACCAATGATTTTTCGGAGTTATGTGCGTATTGAATTATAAATTATCGCTTGTCCCGTGCCTCGGAGAGCACGTTAAGCCGTCGGTCCCGGTTGTCATGAAGATCTTTGACAGTCGTTATAGGGTGTCAATACCTTCTAAATAAACTGACACTAGTCTAAACCATGGAATATGGCTATCCTTTCGGGTTGCGGAGGTTAGACAGGCAGTCACTCTGTGGAAAAGCTAATATTCAGCCAAATCCGGTTAGACTAGTAAGCGGACCCCAGGTTGAAACTGGGATAACGCTAGGAGAATGATGATGACGATCGAAAGACTCGGAGCCGTTCCAATCGAGTGCAAAACTCGGACTTAATATATAAGGATCGGTAATTATTATAACGTGCAGATGTATTAGGGAGCTTCCCTAATACATCTGCACGTTATAATAATTACTTAAATGTACCTAATAAAGTGTTACTGGGTTTTTCTTAATACTCAGTAGCAGCTCGGAGTCTGGTGATGTGCCCGGTAATGGCAATAGGCTCGCCCCCTATTACGTGGGACCTAAAAATTCATGGCGATATGTGGGTGTAACATTACACCTCTGCCTACCCCTTCGAGAATACAGGCGTGAGACTATGAAAAAAATTACCTAATGATAATGTAAAAATACACTGTAATAGCAACTTACATCAGAAATACCAACTTTAACCCAAAGGTCCAAAACTACAAATAAATAAAACATTCAGATCGTCACTTCAAGTTTTCGAGTGTTTATTTTAGCTCACCCTTCTAAAGGGTAATCAAACATACTTTTGTACATTAATGAGTTACAAAACAAAACTTGAATCCCGTACGTGAATGGTTTACTGCAATCGTTAGCGCCTGCGATTAGATTAAGAGCAAACATTCTGGCGACTGTAATTAAGGAAAGGAATGAAGTGAATGAGCTATTCCTCCTGTATATGTTTGTTTTGGCCTAATCTTTAAAGTTAATTGGATAGCGTGTTGACTAGAATTATAGCCTGTTTTCAACTACGTAAAAAAGGAGTGATTCTTATGTTTTTTGTCGGTTATTATTATTAACGACTAGTCACTATTCACCGTACAATTGAGTGCAAAAACTGCTCGGAGTACACTCCCTGCGGAAGTATCGTTATGATTATTTGTGACAGTTGAGAAATCACAATAAATTAAGGCTTAGATTATTGTTCTGTACAATTCAAATGAATAGCTTCATTAAGTTTAAAACGTTCGTCTAAGCAAGCAAAAAGAAAGATACACCAAGCTATCGTAATACTCACCGGACTGGAAACTTTCCCCGAATATAGGAACTAAAACCGGCATATACAAAAACGGAGTAAACTGCATTTTTTCATAAAAAAGGACGAACAATTTTGCGCTCGATTCACTTCGGTTCTCCGATCGACCGAACGAAACTAAGTTGAAAGTCTTTGCAAAGGTTTGCTGAATACATAGTTACAGCCTTTGGGAATGGGACTCTATTTGAATATAAATCTTTTGGGAAAAGGCTTCATGGTATATGCTGTAGTTTATTGTTTTGTGTTGTTTGCTCCTTCAAAGGAAATACACCGTTGATTTATATAAATTATGAAATAATGGTTTAGTTTCTGTTTAGATGGTTTTCATTTTAGTTTCTACTAACGTTCTGCTGATCATATTAATCAATCAATCAATCAGCCTATCGCAGTCCACTGCTGGACATAGGCCTCTCCCAACACGCGCCACAGTACACGGTCCTCAGCCTTCCGCATCCAGTCCGTCCCAGCCACCTTTTTCAGGTCGTCGGTCCACCTAGCCGGGGGCCGCCCTACCTTACGCTTGCCGAGACGTGGTCTCCACTCTAGGATACGCTTGCTCCATCGGCCATCAGTCCTTCTACAGATATGGCCAGCCCACTGCCACTTGAGTCTACTGATTCTGTGAGCTATGTCGGTAACTTTGGTTCTTTGTCGGATAACTTCGTTTCGGATTTTATCCTTCAAAGAGACGCCAGCATAGCCCGTTCCATAGCTCGCTCGCTCGCTCGCCAAGCATAGGTCTCGGCATGAACTTGGATAAAACCAAGATTATGTTCAACGAACACATTGTGCCGGGACCAGTTTATGTCGACGGATCGATGCTCGAAGTTGTTCAAGAGTATGTCTACCTTGGGCAAGTAGTCCAGCTAGGTAGAAACATCTTCGAGAAAGAAATCGACCGCAGGATCCAGTTGGGTTGGGCAGCGTTTGGCAAGCTACGTCGAGTTTTCTCTTCGCCCCTACTGCAATGCCTGAAGACCAAAGTCTTCAACCAATGCGTCCTACCTGTTATGACGTACGGTGCCGAGACGTGGACACTCACAGTGGGACTAGTCCACAAAGTAAAAGTCACGCTGATCATATGAAACAGAAAAATTACTCCACCCGGGACATGTAAACTTAGGTCCTCGTTTTGGCTGAAACAACATTCTACAGAGGTTTTGTCATAATCGCTACGTTTGGTGGTAGAATGGCGATTGCAATAGCAGAAATGATTTACTCTCTTTACATTTTGTATGGTTTAGTCGGTAGTTTAGTTTTGATATTCTTCGTTGTTAGGGTTGAAAGAATTTTTAAGATCAAAGGTGAATATCACCTCTTCGATATTTCGTTTTACTTTTTAATTTATCTCTGCCGAGACTTCTGTAGCTACTGTAGCAGTATTAGACATTCATCTACCATATTTGATTAACTGAAGTAGGTATTCAGAATATATTGTACTGCAGTTAGACACAGACTTGTACAATGCCTGTTTTTAAATATTTTTAGTCAAAGTGTTTAATATTTTTGCAAAAGCTGACAATTTTTCAGCATTCGTTTTAATTGTGTTAGTAACTGAGAACCTTACTATTATATTAGGTACAAATTTTGCCTACAGCCTCATAAGATTTTTCATAGTAAGCATTTTATTTAGATTACTTAACCTTCAAACCAAACATTACTTTATTCAAACTCAGCTCTGTCGAATATTACGCTGGACTAAATCTACCATAAACTTTACCTTTATTTTTCCGTCACCCCGATCCAAAACCAGTTTCAGTCAGTTTTCATCAATTTACTAACGATTTATTTAGCTCGTTGTATGTCGTCCAAACATGGCTTTAGCTTTCCCTCGTTCCACAGGGACCAGCTTTTGTATTTAATTAGTTTGAAAAAGTGCGTTTCACTCACTGGGCTTAGAGGCAAAATACTGATTTGTTATCACGTGTATCTGTATACGAGTTTTGGTAAAAATGATCTCAAAAATTCGTCTGAAATTCCTTCGTTACAAATAGAACAGTCGGAATATAAATATTTTACAAAGGATTAAAGCTTTCTAGCGCAACCCTGAGCTGCGTTCCAGTCGTTCCTTACAAAGACCTCTCTCTTATTAGTAATTTAATACAGGCTTCTGTTGAAATTCCCCTAGATGATGCTATCCGCACCTAATGATAGCTGCTTTATTCCCGGTGAGGTTTAATTCTTTATCTTTGCCCATATAAAAATATAAAAATATTATTTAATCAAAGTTAGGTGTTGGTCCGAAGTTTCACTTTGATGATGTAATTACAAAATCCTGGCATTATGATTACAATACTATTAGTTAATTAAGAAGTTTCCTCTTGTTGTTGAAGGCGTTTATTAATAAAAAATAATAATTGGATTTCAAGTTGTTGTTGGTTTGTTTATAAGGGATGTTTGTGGCGTTAGATTTCATGAATAATTTGTAAAAGAAAAATATAAAAATGCTACTACGGATTTATAAGGATATAGACTACATAAGTATTTGTACAATGAGCAACAAACCTAAATGTAAACTATTTGAATTTCGGCACAAGATTGTATTCGCAGAAATTTCGTAGAACTCACATTTCCTTCTTATTATCTGTTAGTCGCATTGCGTGTAGACATGAATATGTGGCCGACTCTGGGTCAAAGAATAATTTACAGATGAGACAAATTAAAACTATAACGACGACGAATTTGGTCACTGCGGAAATGTGTTCAGGTGCTTATAAATAGTATTCACTTGTAATGAGCATTTTTGCGAATGTTACAATACAGAAAAACGAGAACGTTTTAGCGAGCATTCTATCTATCATTCTGGCTAGCTTTCTGGCGAAAGGACAGTAAAGCTTCGAGCTTTCTGCTGACCAGACTGTTAGTTCGATCATGAAAATTTTCATAGCGATGTTTGGTTCTACATATGTTTGGCTGTGTTCGTTGTGCAGTTTGACAATTTAAGGCGAATGTAAGCGGTGAATGTTCGATTTTTTCTTATGTTAATACTCAAGTGTATTGGCGCCTTTATGAATAGGATGTGTTACTGTTTGTGAGAAAATAATATAATGTATAATTAAGGTAGTGTTAGCAACGAATGAATAGAAAGTACAAGCTTTAAGCCCATTACACTCAATGTTGAGTTCAAAGTTAATTGTTTGGATGAATAATGTCTTCATAGCCTCCTGTCGCGATATCGCATCTAATCATCTTCCTAGCGTTACCCCAGTTTCAACCTCGAACCCGATTCCCTCTGCATGGCAGTCTGTTGGTATCTCCACTAGGCTATCGCATCTATAGGAGACAACATTAACTCAACAACTATAGTTCGTCATTATAAAACTCACAGATCACCTAACACAATTATGAATCTCAGCATATAATTTTTATTCAATAGACTTACCAGTAACCAGAACGAAGAAGAATTTCATCAAACCTACAATTTCTTTCGCCATAATCAAATTAAAGTGCGCCTAATTATCCCTTGCCTGCAAGCTTTTAATAATAATTTGAAATACACCGTCTGCTTAATATTCTATGAACGCGTGAGACAGTGGGCCAATTTCCAATAACCATTGATCCGAGCCTTAGCCAACCGATAGTTGGTTTTATAGGCACCCGCGCAATGCGCAATTTCAATCTAACTGTTGATTTGTCACCGAATGTTGAAATAATGAGAGGGGTCGAGTTTACGTGTTGGGGTCTTCAATTTATCAACATTACTTTCACACAGGAGATTTAGAGGGACATTGCAGAAAAGTCAGGAGATTGGGATATCAAATATCTCATTAGTGTGTTAGCTTATATTTAGGCACTAGGTAAGACGGCGGTCACACCCGCGTTACTCAGGGCTACTGCGCTGCACCCGTGACGCATCGCGTGATGTTATAAAACGCCTCAAGCCTTCCTCCATATATGGACTATCCAATACAATAATAGGTAGGTAGGTTTATAACGGTAGTAGAGCCTTGCTGATTGCAGCATGAATGGGCCAGCTCGACCGGGGAAGTACTACCCTCTCACAGAAAATCGACGTAAAGTAACAGTACAGTACCTAAATTGTTGCGTTTCATTCAGTGAGTGAGAGTGCCGGAGGCCCTATCCCCTATTCCTTCTCCCTCATCCCAATCCTTATCCTATCCCTTTTCCCAACCCGAAGGGGCGGCAACGCACTTTTGACTCCTGTGGTGTTGCTTGTGTCCATGGGTGGCGGTAATTGCTTACCATCAGGCGATCAGTCTACTCGGTTGCCGCCTATTATTATTAAAAAAAAGCAGAACAGAGAGAAAAATGAGCATATAATTATAACATTCTTAAGAGAAGGCACGGTCGGAACTAGGTACTGGTCGTAAGAAGCTGCAATTTAGCATGTATGTTCCTAGGACCGTAGGGTGCACTAAAAAGTAAAGGTGAATTCCACCTTCATCTGACTCCGTTTCATTTAAGAATTTTTATATTCTATTATGCCCTCTGCATAAGGTTTTCTCAATAAAATTGTGCTCGAAATATCCAAAAGGAAATAAACAACGCATAAAGATAAGCTTATAAATAAAATTCTGAAATAAACTTATAAGTCATGAGATAATAATTATTAATTATTATGTTGATTGACATACTAAAATTATGGTTCTTGAACCATTTACCTACTTGAACGTTTTTTTTAACCGTAATTAATTATAAGCCAGAGACGTACTACTTAACAGAACTTGGGTATTTTTCACATCTAATTAGGCACCACTTTTATTATCCAGATTCGGGATAAAATGAAAATAGAAGATATAGAAAGCCGCCATAGAAGTGCTGGGTGTCTTGTCAAAGTTAATACCTACTATGTTAATACTTAGCACTCGATTAGAAAAGCGCCCCTAACGGATAGTAACGGTCACTATAGTTTGTGGTAGGGTCCCTCAGCTTTTGATAAATACATTGGACAGCTTTTAATAATTATTGCCATCGAAAGACTCAAATCCGTTACAATCGAATGCAAACTCGGACTAAGCTCTCTGATACATCTGCATGTAATTATGACTTTTAAAAGACTCACTCCTGTCCAAAAGACTGAGCAGAGGTATAATATTACACCCACATTTCGCCATGTTATCTATAGTTTAATAATGATGACTTACATAATTATTATGACTATAATATTTTATACTGTAATAGCAACTTACATCACAAATACCAACTTCAACCCGAAAAGGTTCAAAACTAAAAATAAATAAAACATTCAGCTCGTCATTTGAAGTTTTGGAGTGTTTACTTTAGCTCACCCTTCTAAAGGGTAATCCAACGTACTTTTGAATGAGATACAAAACAAAACTTGGATCGCGTACGTGAATGGTTTACTGCAATCGTTAGCGCCTGCGATAAGATTAAGAGCAAAACTTTCGGAGACTGTAATTAAGATAGGGAAAGAATGAAGTGAATGAGCTATTCCTCCGGTATCTGTTTGTTTTGAGCCTAATCTTGGTTCATTGGATAGTGTGTTGACTAGAATTATAGCCTGTTTTCAACAACGTAAAAAAGAGTGGTTCTTAAGTTTTTTTGTCGATTCAAAAAAGTTCAGGAAAAGGCTTCATGGTATAATATGCTGTAGTTTATTGTTTTGTGTTGTTTGCTCGTTCAAAGGCAATGCACTGTTGATGTATTTAATTATGATATTTTGGTATAGTTTCTGTTTAGATGTATTTTCATTTTAGTAGGAGACTTTCTGCTGATCATATGAAACAGTTACTCCAACCGGGATAAGCAAACTTAAGTCCTCGTTTTGGCTGAAACAACACTCTACAGAGGTTTTGTCATAATCGCTACGTTTGGGGGTAGAATGGCGATTGCAATAGCAGAAATGATTTACTCATCTTTACATTTTGTATGGTTTTGTCGCTAGTTTACGGTTGACTAATTGCACTGCACGAGATATCCACCTGCAATGTTGTAAACTCAGCACGTTATTTCGCCTGACTGGTACCAACCTCGTAAATTGTTTTGGTTGATAAAAAAGGATCCCAAATTGATAACCTACTATTTTTTAACCATCAAAATATCCTTAGCAAGTCAAAAGGAAAACAAAAACTTAAATGCCACAAAAGATACACAACTGATTAAAAATTATACCTGTAAGACATCGAAAGTATCCAATCAATATCTAAAGCAATACAAAGCTATTTTCTAGAACTTGGATGCTTACAAATAGAGGCTTACGAGATTCAAACAAGGATAATCCAACCGGGAATGGAATCTTGGACCTGGCCACTTTGATCAACTAGATTAATAAGAGATTCCTGAACGCCGTCGATACAATTTAATGAAAAGTTTCTTGTTATATTTTGAAATTGTTAAAGTAAGTTTAAGTAAAGTGGGATTTACGTCCAGGTTTTTGCGCGATACAACTCAGTTATAGCGATATAGGTATCTTTATACGCTTAAGAAATATCATCATCATCATCATAAGTAATTTGTAGTCTACGGCTGGATAAATTCCTCATCATCAACATATAGGCCTCAAAACCAATATAGTCACAATAGCACGATGAGGAATAAGAAGATTTCGCCTAAGTACTATTTTTTTTTATTATTATTTAACTATTATATTGTTTATAGAATTTGATGTCAAATTTTACGTCAGACGTAAGAAATATATTTCTCATGAAATATGGTGGTAAAGACCTTTTAATATAAAATCTCTTCAACAAAGCCATTAACTGATTGTCTGAGAGAATAACTATGAATTAAAGAACAAAGATAATTTTATTGAAGAGGATTTCGTTGCCTATAAACAAATTCTTGAGGACACTGATATAAAGCAGAAAGAGATAAGACAAACATATAAAACTGCTAAAATTATGGATGGATGGATGTGTATATCGTCATAGAATTTTGATTAGTTTGATGAGGAATTTTCATAATTTCCCCAAAAGTACTGTTTGGTTTAGTTTTTTCTTAGTCGCTTCTTACGTCACCTACGAAATGTGTGTGAAACTTATTTCTAAGGAACAAGTGTCGCACGATACTCACGATACTCGCTCAATAAAAATTATTACCGATACCATGCCTTATAAGTACTGGATATAGAAAGAAAAAGAAAAAAGAAAATATATCTTTATTGCAAGCACGCTGCACAGTACTCCTTAATTTTACTTATTCTAAAAAACAAAAAAGAAACACACTCAAAACACAATGTGACAAAGTCAATATACACTAACTCAACTAAGACACACTATTTGGCAACTTGTTGCCATAATGACACTTGGCATGTCTTGTCAACTGTCACAAACGGACACGGATGGATATCACGACTATCGCAAAAAATAACACTACTGAATCCCGTTCGAGATTCTACTTAGTTAGAAATATAATATTCTTCCTCCAAAGAATCTTGTATTCTAATGCTACTACGCAAATCAAAAGTACAGACAATAATTAAAAAATGAGGGATAACGAATTAGAAATTCCATTGTTCTTCCCAGAGTTATAGTATATTGCTTCATCAAAGCTTTCGTTTCGACTGATTAAAGTTTTGATATTCTTCGTTATTAGGGTTGAAAGTTTTTTTTAAGATCAAAGGTGAAATCACCTCCTTGATATTTCGTTTTACTTTTTTATTTATAATCTCTGCCGAGACTTCTGTAGCAGTAGTAGACATCCATCTACCATATACCATATGTGATTAACTAAAGTAGGTATCCAGAATATATTATACTGCAGTTAGACACAGACACGTACTATGCCTGTTTTTTAATGTTTTTAGTCAAAATGCTTAATATTTTTGCAATACCTGTCAATTTTTCAGCATTTGTTTTAATTGTGTAGGTAACTGAGAACCTTACTGTTATATTAGGCACAAATTTTGCATACAGCTTCATTAGATAATTCATAGTAAGTATTTTATTTAGATAAACATTACTTTATTCAAACTCAGCGCTGTCGAATATTACGCTGGACTAAATCTAACATAAACTTTACCTTTATTTTTCCGTCACCCCGATCCAAAACCAGTTTCAGTCAGTTTTCATCAATTTACTACCGATTTATTTAGCTCGTTGTATGTCGTCCAAACATGGCTTTAGTTTTCCCTCGTTCCACAGGGACCAGCTTTTGTATTTAATTAGTTTGAAAAAGTGAGTTTCACTCACTGGGCTTAGAGGCAAAATACCGATTTGTTATCGCGTGTATACGAGTTTTAGTAAAAATTATCTCAAAAATTCGTCCGAAATTCCTTCGTTACAAAGAGAACGGTCGGAATATAAATATTTTACAAAGGATTAAAGCTTTCTAGCGCAACCCTGATCTGCGTTCCGGTCGTTCCTTACATCCCTCCTTCTCTCTGATTAGTAATTTAATACAGGCTTCTGTTGAAATTATCCTAGATGATGCTGTCCGCCCCTAATGATAGCTGCTTTATTCCCGCTGAGGTTTAATTCTTTATCTTTTGTCCATATAAATTAAATCCAAGCGCCAATTGCCGTAGAAAAAACATTGTTTGATCAAAGTTAGGTGTTGGTCCGAAGTTTCACTTTGATGGTGTAATTACAAATCCTGGTATTATGATTACAATTAGTTAATTAAGAAGTTTTGCTCTAGTTGTTGAAGGTGATTATTAATAAAAATATTGTAATTGGATTTCAAGTTCTTGTTTTGTTTTAAGGGATGTTTGTGGCGTTATATTTTAAAGATAATTTAAAGCAAAAGATTTTTTTGCAAAGGAGATATTTATAGAAGTTACTTTGGATTTATACCGGTACTAGCTAATTCCGCGGTTACACCCGCGTTACTTGGGGCTACTACTCCGGACCTGTCTCAGCGTGATAATTATAATGTAGCATTATATAGCCTTCTTCAGTAAATGAGCTATCCTAAAAAAGAATTATTCAAATCGGATCAATAGTTCCTGAGATTAGCGCTTACACCTCTTCAGCTTTATTATATTAGGTACAGATTTCCAAAAAATGAAATTTAAAGTACGCAGTTACCTACACCTAGGTACTACCTTGATATCTGTGATGGTCACTTGGGGTTACCATCTAAGATCAGGGTTGGTTTGTGCACTTCACCATAATATTTTTTTTTCTTTCTCATGTACCCATGTGTCGGAGGGTCGGGTATCGCCGAAGCATTCGTCGCAACCCTCCGACGGGTCCGCCAGATGGTCTGGCGGGCCCCAAACAAAACCCCCTTGGCGGTGGATGAAGGTGTTGAGCTCCGCCGCCAAAACACCCAGCGGCCGCAGAGGATAGGGAGGACGGCAACGCAACACCGCATCTCCTCTTCCTCTGCGGCCCACCGCGACGCAACGATGGTGCGCCCCCATTTGGTTGCGGGAGATAGGGCACGCGGCAACGCAACACTGACACACCTCTCCTCCCGCGACCGCACCCGACTGCGAGGGACAGACAGAACTGTACCCCGCACCCGCACTTTGGACGCATCCTACGCAGGGCTCACCCAAGCCCACGTGAAGCGTCCCTTTCCGGGATCCCGCTTAGCTTCACCGTGGGTGTACCTGAAACCCACGGTTACTGAGCCCCTCCACCACGACAAGGTGGAGATCCCACGGTAGGGGGAGGGATAATCAGCATAAGCCTGAGTGGTAACCTCGTTTTTATAACATACCTGCTTGTGTTATTTCGCAGATTTCGCAGTTGTCTCATGTTTATGTCATATTTAACTGTTGTGTATGTTTTAAAAATAAATTTTCATTTCTTCTTCTTCTTTCTTCTTTTCTTCTTCTGCTACGAATGTATAAGGATATAGATACAATTTAAAATCACAAATTCCAATCCGAAAATAATACCTTTTTGTTGGTTAGGGCATTTATCGTAAGGGCGGTTTCAAATTAGCGTATTTTTCTGCGCGTATACGGTCGTTTCTGCATACGCGCTTACACGCGCGCTATATTACGCGCGTCAAAATACCGGTCTCTCGTAAATGGGCATATATCGGCGTGTTCGCTCGAAACTGTAGTGACATCTTGTCAGAGTCAACATGGATTTTGACGGCTCGCGCTTATACGAGCTTAGACGCGCGTCAACGCTCGTACGAGTTGTGCGTGTGTCAAAAGGCTAGCCTATACGCGCCTACAGGCGCTTCCAAAAACGAGCTTATACGCGCGTATAAAACGCTAATCTGAAACCGCTCTAATAGTCTATTACATGAAATTTCGCTATGAGCCACAGGTGCCGAGTAGTAGAACTAAATAACGCAGGTGTATCTTGGGCCCCAGATAGTGTTTATAAAATGGCCTGTATATACTTCTTGCTATTGAACAATATACCTAGTGTTGCCCAAATGCAAGAACAAGACGAGACTTAGCCAGTCTTGGTCTTGGTCTTGCGCCAATACACCTGGTCTTGGTCTTGGTCTTGGTATTGCGCTCCCAGTCTTGGTCTTGGTCTTGCAGCAAGAGTCTTGCAAGTCTTGCAATTACCTATCAGTCTATTACTATTTATTAAAGTTTTTAAATCTTAGAAAAACGTATTAGAATTGGAACATTGTGAGCTTGAATTAACACAGCCATAGTAAAGATCAAGCAGATTAATAAATAACTAAAGATTTGATAAGAAATTCGAAAAATCAACTGACCTTTATGTCGTTTTCCATGGAAGTAACTGTTTCTTAATAAACATTTATGATTTATAAGCTTACATTTGCTAAAACATGTAAAAAAAACAAATTAATTACAATAACTTGACTGTATTTTAAAGAACAATATCTGTCTAGAAAGAGATTGAACCCTCAACTTATATGAAATTTAATAAAAGAGTTTTACGATTTATCATTTATTTCAATAAAAAATAAAATACAACACAAATCAAACATAACAGTACACAACAGCTTTATCATTAGGTTATGTTACTTTATATCAATTCTTTTGACCAAGAATTAATACAAAGTAACCATCTGGCTGACTCATCACTTAACCTATTTCTATGTTTTCTAATTACTAATGATGCTTTAGAAAATAATCTCTCAGCAGGTACTGAAGTTGCAGGTATTGAGAGAAAATCACGGGCCATCTTCGATAAAGTCGGATACTCTGTCTCATGCGTCCTCCACCAATCTAAAATGTCTTCCGAGCTGGCAGTTCTTGGTTTTCTCAGGTACTCCTCCAACTCGTCTATCACTAAGCCTTGAAGACAAGATCCAGATGACGTCGAGGGACATTCATAGAGTTTATCAAAGTCTATTACGTCTTCATCTTCATCACATACTTTATTATTGAAAGTAAAATGTTAATCGTAATTTTGTTACGAATAAATGTGAATAATAAACCAAAGTGTATGTAACAATAAACAAGCATTGATTAATTAATTAGTAATGGTATTTTTAATCACTCTCACTCCCTCGGTTTAGGTACCCTAAGGTAAGCAATGCACCTTGACATTATTTGGTGATATGATAGGTAAATAAATTTAGTATTGTATTTTAATTTAGATAATTAAATTTTTAGATTAGAATTAAGATAAGCGAATTACTTGTAATGTGTCAGGTTCTATCTAGGCACCTGTTACATTTCGATTTAAAATAATCGCAATTTATTTTCCTATTCATCAATAATTGTACCTAATCATAGGCAGGTAGGTTATCCAGTTAGGTTTAGTTAGATACTAATTAGACCACAGATAAGGTTAGGATGATGATAATAATTAAACTAGTTAAAATGTGTACCTATGCAAGTTATTACATCATGCGATTAATTGCATAACTTACAGAAAGTTTTTTTTAAGTAGGTGCACGTGCGCTGAACGTGGCGCGGGTGGCGTGGAGGAGCGGGGATGACGGGTGATAGTATACGTGTGTGCGTGCCACAACCACGACTATAGAGTTGTTAGGGTTGTCGAAAAAAACACAAAAAAATATTTTTTTTAGTTTTGTATGGAAAAAAAAGTTTCGCTTTCATTATTAACATTTACGCATACGATTCCAAACTTGATATAGATAAACACCTTTAAATATTGTTGGGCCTAACTCGGACACCCTGTATACTTACTAGAATAAATTATTATGACATCTACTACCTATCCTTACCATTTTATCCTAATCATAATACTGCTTGCGTGATCAGTATAACGTATTCATTTTCATTCTAAGCACTCTGAAACTTATTTATTCTTTGGAACACCTGTAGGTACTCTTAAAATTCGAAATTATTTTGCATGAGTCTACCTACGCCCTGTGGCGGCAATCAAATAGTGTCAAATGTTGTGATTTCGGCGCGGCGGCAACGATTGTTGTATATGATTTCAAAAGAAGCCGCCGGCGCGTGTATCATAACCATGTACTTCCGAAAAGCGGCAAATTTCTTTGAGAAGTAAGTACAAAACCTTTGATGCCGCATTATCAAAGTGCCGATGGTTAAAACATAACTATGCATGCACTCAGTTTGATTTTAATGGATATTTTTTTATTCGCTATGTAGGTATGTTTATGGTACCTATTAGTCGTAATGCGCATAGGTCCAGTTTTTCATATTCTTTGATACAGTTTTTTGCGTCTCATAGAATTCCTAAGCGTACCTATACACCGAACTGTTACACCTAACTACTCCGTGAAATAGCGCTAAGTCCTAGCTGCAAGACGCAAGAGTCTTGCAGGCTTAGTCTTGTTCTTGCTCAAGTCTTGCACGATAAGTCTTGGTCTTGGTCTTGCTAAAAATACGCGGTCTTGTTCATGGTCTTGGTCTTGCAAAAACGCAAGAACAAGACCAAGACTGAATTTGGGCAACACTAAATATACCATAATAATTAATTAAAAAATATTATTTTTGTTTTACAAGACCTCACAAGGGGTCCATATTGGCTCACCTAAAGTTGTTTACCCGAAATTGTTCTTCCTAACGATTTGTAATCCGAATGATCACTCCTCCTAAAATTTTTCATCCTAAAGTTTTCATTCATAGTATTTGTCGTGCAACCGGTGATGTTCATAACACTCATGTTTCCGAAAATTTTAATTGATAATATCATTAATGTAAATATATTTAAACTCCTACTGTTTTTTATCATAACGCTTTTATCCCTAAACATAATTATCATAATATTTTCACTCACTCCGTGGTCCAGTGGAGAGCGTATGCGACTGCTGATTGGAGGTCCCGGGTTCGATTCCCGGGTCGGGCAAAAGTGTTACTGGGTTTTCCCGAATACTTAGTAGCAGCTCGGAGTCTGATGATGTGCCCGGTAACGGCAATAGGCTCGCCCCCATATTACGTGGGACCTAAAAATTCATGGCGAAATGTGGGTGTAATATTTACACCTCTGCCTACCCCTTCGGGGATACAGGCGTGAGACTATAAAAATAAATATATAAATTTTCACTCATACTCAGAAAGAAACAATTACCAAGTGGGTTAGACTGTCGTCTTGGGGGCACTATGAAAAAAAAAAGCTAGAAAACTTTCGCGACCAATTTCGAGGTAGCGCTCGCCGGCCGCTGCCGCGGCACCGCTCGCTTCGCTCGCTCGGCTCGCGCGTAGTTGGTCACAGTTCTAACCTAACCTAAACCAATAATTATGAATAGGACCGATTTGTTTCTTAGGTACGTTGTATACAAGAGATGGTAAGAATGAAGCAGATATTGAAAGGAGAGTTAGTGCAGGTAATTGTGTGAATAGAGCTCTGAAGGCGTTTATGAACAGTCAAAACGTGTCCAAAAAGGCACGTTTGGCTGTACATAGAGGTGTGTTAGTGCCTACCCTTATGTATGGTAGTGAAAGTTGGGTATGGCAGAAGAGATTTGAAAGTAGAATAAATGCTGTAGAAATGAGAGCACTGAGAAGTATGTGTGGTGTGTCTTTGACCGACAGAGTAAAGAATTGTGTGATACGAGAGTGGTGTGGGGTAAAAGAAGATGTAGTGACAAGCATTGAGAAAGGCATGTTAAGATGGTTTGGGCACATGGAGAGGATGGATGACGATAGACTGACAAAGAAGATATATCAGGCTAGTGTGAATGGGACAGGACAAAGGGGAAGACCTAGGAGAACGTTCTCTGACCAGATTGGAGACATCCTGAAAAAAGGACAAGTCAGAAGTACCCTTAACAGAAGAGCATGCATGAGAAACTTGATGGGAGTGAGTGAAGCAAGTGAGGTATGTCAGGATCGTTGCAAATGGCGTTCCGTAGTCTCTGCCTACCCCTCCGGGAAACAGGCGTGAGTCTATGTATGTATGTATGTATGTTTCTAGAAAGCAAAATACACCAATAAAAGTGATTATTTGAAAGCTATAGCCGCTAATATTAAACTAATTTAATTGAAATGTGTACCTATATGTAAACATGTATTTAACTGCTTGTACCTACCATGGTACTATAATATTCTTATACATACGAGTATGTTATATATGTAATGTGAAAATAAAGTTGTGCAATATTAATGTATATAATTATGAATAAAAAAAATCTAAACAAAAAAGATATGACTTTGAATAATAGTGTAAAAGATGGTTATGTTGAAAAAATATAGGACCACAAATAAAAGTTAAATAGATGTTTATTGCTACTGACATTATGAAGTTGAATGCTTCGGAATTATGAACATTAGAGGCAGAGTAGTTAGGAATTGTGATTGTTAGGAAGAAAAATGTTAGGAAGAACATTTTCGGATTTCCAATTATCGGAGTTGAAAATTTAGGTGAACTTTGGCGCACCGCCTCACAAGCACAGGACAATATTTTTTTATGGTAATAGGCGGCAAACGAGCAGACGGATCGCCTGATGGTAAGCAATTAACGCCGCCCATGGACACAAGCAACACCACAGGAGTCACAAGTGCGTTGCCGCCCCTTGGGGTTAGGTAAAGGGATAGGATGAGGAGTGGGATGAGAGAGAAGGAATAGGGGATATGGCCTCCGGCACTCTCACTCACCAAATGAAACGAAACAGTTTAGGTACTGTTTCTTTACGTCGATTTTCTGTGAGAGGGTAGTACTTCCCCGGTCGAGCCGGCCCATTCATGCTGAATTCAGCAAAGCTCTACTACCTTCGAAAACGCTCTACTACCTTCCTACCTAACTGATGGTGAACCAATAAATAAATAAATACAGCACCACAACAGAAACTAATTCACATATTTTTTAATGTGTGCAATGCTTTTTTTAGAATCATGAGTCAGAAATAATATCAGACGTATTGCTTGTTATAAAATCAACTAACAGAAATGAAAGAAAGCTCTGAAAGAAAGCCGATATGTCACATTGTTTTGTGATGAATTGGATTGGAGTGGTATCTTGTATTTATAGATTACCCGTATGGTACGTATAATATGTTTAATTGTAAAAAAACTAACGAAAAAGAAAGAAAATAGAAGAAAACTAGCAAATGCCATTTTTTAATTAAACACAACAATATAAAGACACATTTATTTCTGCATTTTGGTTGTTTACAACACTTAAGTAAATAAGTCAAAACCCTATTATAGATGATGCGAAGTTTTCCTAGCTAAATGACTTCTTGAGAAGAAAGGCCGAAACAAACTCAGGGTCATTGCTTATGTTTTCTGATATTTCAATTTCGTTCATGTTTTCTTGATCTTAGAGTCCAGACAAAATGGGTTTAGGATGCGAGTGAACTAGAGTAGATGAAGTGCATCAAATAAACTGATCTGATATAGTATTTTCTGTAATGCAGTTAGCCAACCATAAAAGAGTGGTTAAACTATCCAAAATGTAAATGAAAAGATAGCAGCGTCTAACATCTAAAAAATTCACTTCAACAATCTCCATTCCACCTGCCAAGTGTATAGATTATAGCAAGAATGTTCTTATAGAAAACCTTAGGAGCGCCCTATGTTCAGCAGTTTGGCTGAAACGACGATCTAAGTTTTCATATCTCGGACGGTATAACATTTATGATACATAGGGCCAGATAAAAAATCTTACTGAAGTAATGATACATCTGAACCGAAATCTAACACTTGAAATAAATCAACGATGCACATATTACCTTTGAACGGGCGAACAACACAAAACAATAAACTAAAGCATACATATTTACCATTAAGCCTTTTCCCAAAAGGTGCAATATTCAAATAGAGTCCCATTCCCATTTGCTGTAACTATATTCTGCAAAACTTTGCAAAGACTTTCAACTGGGTATCGTTCGGTCGATCTGAGAACCGAAGTGAATCGAGCGCAAAATTGTCCGTCCGTTTCTACGAAAAAATGCAGTCTACTCCGTTTTTCTATATGCTGGTTTTTAGTTCCTATATTCGGGGAATGTTTCCAGTCCGGTGGGTATTACGATATCTTAGTGTATTTGTCTCTTTTCTTGCTTAGACGGACGTTTTAAAACTTAATAAGGCTATTCATTTGAATGCTATTGCTTACGCTTCAAATACTAGATAAAATTGTACAGAAGAATAATCTAAGTCTCAGTTTAGTGTGACATCGTTAATTGCCTACAAAGCATGGTTACGAATTAAATAATTTGGTTATTTATTTTTGTATCATGGCTAGTATTCGAATTTATTTGTGGTATTATTGACAAATAACTAATCCAGTGCTCCGTCGTTAGTTTTGAACTAAGCCCTTTATATCCTATTTCTTTTTGTATTATCTTTTTTATATTATTTTTTATTTATAGTCTCACGCCTGTATCCCCGAAGGGGTAGGCAGAGGTGTAAATATTACACCCACATTTCGCCATAAATTTTTAGGTCCCACGTAATAGAGGGCAAGACTATTGCCGTTACCGGGCACATCTCCAGACTCCGGGCTGCTACTGAGTATTCGGAAAAACCCAGTAACACTTTTATTTGAATTAATGTTTAACAAAATAGGTAAATATCTACATAAATTATCGTAATAAAACTCGTGGTCCAATATCGTGCAAATCGCGGGGAGCACTTGTCCCATAGTTTTCACATCACAGTAGATTAGTAAATGATTGTCGCTGCCTGCCGTTGTTTTAAAACCCACCACTACATACTTAAAGAAGACCAATTCTATCTATCATCTCGCTTGTGTCCCACTGGGGTAGGCAGAGACTATGAACCGCCAATTACCCTTAACTCTAGTTTAAACACACCTTTATAGCGACCAATGTTTAGACGACCAATTTAGGCTTATAAAATCAACTTTACTACACTAATGCGTATAGACAGAACTAAGGTGTACCACAAGGCAACTTCGCGAGTACACTCAATGCGATTAGTAGCCTTTCAACTTCGATTAGCATTACTGCCTCAAAGCATAGCATATTTCCTTGCAACGTCTGTAGCATAATAAAATTGTCCGCATTGTAATGACAGTTAATACGCTTGACATGTTCTTTAGCTCTGATAGATTACATACTAGGGGCCAGATTACTATATCTGAATGTGTTTCTTTCAATAAACTTATTCGTACGTGTAAAAGCCCCGCCGAATCATGCGCCAGAATTATTTCTTGGGTACATTTTTTCTTCGATATTTTTTGCTTAAGTAGATTCAGATCTTATTATTTTATTCGGTTCTGTATTGTACAGATGTTGAACGTGTATGATTAGTTAGGCTGTAGTAACAATATTTGCTTAGCTGAGCGAGGAAAGTCAATTGTGTAAGAAATTGAGTTGTCGCTGTCTTAACATATGTCTTGAAGTAGATAGATTTTATTCGTCAGCCGTAAGAATTTAACAACTACTAAACTATTTTAGGCTTTCTTCATTTATGTTCTCGAATTCATGGCAATTGGACTACTGATATTTTTTTATTTATTTTAGAAATACTAAAATACCTATAACGCTGAAATATCGACTGTGAGATATGGTTTTATCTCGACTATAGTAAACAGGCTAAGTTGAACTTTACATGAGTAACGCCCTCAGTGTAATTTTTAAGTGAGTTTTATATTTTCTTATATTTAGTTAATCATGTTTGTTTTTGGAGAAGACGTGACACTATATGTAAGTTCTAATGCATCAGAAAATATGTGTTAAAGTTACATATCATACAATTGCAAATTTCAAATTCCGAAAACAAACCTAATCTAAAATCAAATATGAATAAAATTATTCTTCTTTGCCTTAATAGAAATTTATTTACTTCTCTACAACATGTTTCAAAACAAATTCATATAAGATATTTGTTGTTAGATATACTTTATTTTTACTTTTTTTAATTTTTACTTACTTTTAACCCTACATTTTCTGCAATTCGACGCCTAAAATTTCCTCGCTATCAAGGAGAAAAAGCAATCAAGTATCATGTTCTACGACATAATTTAACCCTTCTCATCTTCTAAGGCTGAATAAGGAAAACTTCTGTAACATCATATAAAAGTTACAAAGCCTCTATGTTTTTTATGCTTGAGGTCCCATATAATGCTTGGTATTACATCGATCTGAATTATATTTTATTGTGGTGAGCTCTGAGTACTGAGCTTAACAACATTCGACCAAATCAATATGGCCATACATATTTGATATCGCGAGTCATCATCATTAAAAATAATGCGGCGTAGGTCTTTGACAATTCAAAGAAATATCTTCAATCAGAGAAATCAAACAGCTGGCAGACACAAATACTGAATTCTAGAATAATCTAAACTCTTAGGGCCGAGACAGAATTTATTCAAGATTTCCAGGCATTTAAAGGTAAATGTTTGCAGATTAATACATAATTTTTGACGCTCCGTCAGCCCTAATTTCAGACATTTCCATCCAAAATTGAGCCCGTAAAATATGCGTGTAATGAGTAGCTGATTCATTCTTCATTTTCTTTCGGAGATTCAATTTCTCGCGGAACCCAAGTAATGTACATAATTACAGAACAGATTTCGGTTCACCTAATCTCTGATATAGATCATTTATTACTGTAATATTATCCGTTAGCCGCTTATTGCTGGTTTTGATTGTGAGTTGATGTACTGCTCATGTTGGGTAAGTAGGTATTGAGTGAATAATAATAAAAATAATAATAATAAACAGTGCATTGTTGTACTGGGATCGGTCTATCATTACAGACAGGACTATTGTAGCCAATAAGCCTGATATTGTAGTGATAGACCGAGCAGAGCGACTCGCAATGTTAATCGATATCAGCATACCGCATGACGGCAATCTTGTGAAGGCGGAAAAAGAGAAAGAGATTAAATATTTGGACTTAGCTCACGAGATTGTTGACATGTGGGATGTGGATTCGGCGATCATTGTGCCGATAGTCGTGTCGGTAAATGGGCTAATCGCCAAGAGCCTCGATCAACACCTAAGAGGCTCGCACTGGGCAGCTGGATCAAGTCCTTGATTCAGAAGGCAGTTCTTCTCGACACGGCACGCATCGTGAGGAAGTTCCTGTCTCTGAGGCCCTAACCACCGGTGGCTTGGTCCCTGTACCCGACACCGGTGGGTCTCCGTGGTCCCTTTTATATTTTTAAACGTTTTTATTTATTAAATGTAGTTTATTAATATAAATTGAATCATGAGAAATATGATAAATAAAGGGTATAATAATAATAATAAATAATAACCTAACAACACGTCAACCACAGAATTGTAAATTATACCAGAAGGAGCGATCGCTTGTCAAAGTGAAGCCAAACGACTACGCTCAAAATGAGCGTACCGGGCGTTACGTCATTCAAAAGATCACATTACGCTTACATACTTTTAATTTTATTAAGCCATCGTGTATAATTTATAAATGTAAAATTCTGCCAAATATACCCATATTAAAAAAAGATTCGATCACATTTTATGTGTAAGTAGCATATTCAATAATTGATTAATAAAATATTTCATAATTATTGTCAAAAATATCATAACATTGCTGCGCCATTTTGTGAGTGTTGTCAGTGTGTCCTCGAACGATTACCCCATATTGAGTAAGGATCATAAAATGTTGCCTATTTTATTTCATATATTATTTTCGTCATGCTATTGCGATTTGGGTAATTTTATTTAATTGTATTAGTACTTAGTAGCGTAATTTATTGTTGATCAAAATATTGTTCACGTGTCAACTTTCTAGTACCGACGAGTACCTATCCCAAATACCTTCATATGTACCTAACATATATACCTAATTTGTTTTTGTTGATTTCAATTCAAATTTTACAACAGTTAATAAGTATTTAAATCAGTTATCACTATCAGTGGCTAGGTATTTAATTGATCGGCTGATTAAACTTGTTGTCTGTGACAAATACAACATGTAACAAGTTTAAATGCACATCCTGAAAGTACTTTGTTCAGAATCGGCAACTGAATCCATTTCCGTCATTTTTAATACTGTTTATTTTTAGTCTTAAAATAATTAAAATAACGTAAATTGTAGTCACTCATTTTTTTTTAAATTGAGCTATTCGAAAATAAACCTTAAATCAATGCAAAACGGCTTATTTTTAAGTGCATTTGTTAAATGGTTCCACGTTGACTTACACAAACGTACACATTAATACAACACAATTTTTTTTAAATTTGAGCTATTCGAAAATAAACCTTAAATCAAAGCAGAACGGCTTATTTTTAAATGCATTTGTTAAATGGTTCCACGTTGACTTACACAAACGCACACATTAATACAACACAATAGACGGCAAAAGACAATAGCACACAATTGACCACCAAAATGTCTATAATCTATCTTTCACTAACGTAGGTAATAAGCAACGGGAAAGAACGAGACGTAATGTCTCGCTCGCGCTGGCGCATGACAGACAAGCGAGACATGTTATGACAAGTACAACCGGGAATATCTATCTGATTCTATCATTGAGTGCTGCGAAAACCTTTTTAAAAGTTAACTTGTTTACAAAATGTGTAATGGTGTATAATTTTATAATTATCAACAAGATGCCGGTGTGGATTGTTCAACATCATCTTGATGTTGACTTGACACCCCTGGACTTTCTCATTGTGGAGAAATATTAAATCACCAGTTTATTGTGACGAGAGAAAAAGTGCCGAGTAGTTAATTAATTAAGATACTAGCTGCTTTTGAAACAGTGAAAAGATGTGATTTGTGAGGAAATAGTGAAGCCAGTAAGTTATTTTATTATTCTATTATTGTAAGTATTTAGATTCACAATACAACTTTAAACACGCCGTTCTTGTTTATTTCTCTCATTGATATTTTTTTACTTCATCGATCAATAATGCTAACTAGGTATGATTAAGTTAAGATAGTCACAATAGTTACTTACGATGTTAAGAAACAATAGATCGTGCATATTAATAACAAACAATAAATGATTCGACTGTCCACTCCATAGCCTAAAAGTTTGATGGAAAGAAATACTCATAATATCTTTGGTAATATCAACAGTGGGCGACAAATTGTTCAAACATCATTTTTGTAAACCCCACTCTATCAGAGTGTGGTTTACAGACTGAATTTCATACATTTTGTTATATCGTATCGTGTTTCGTTCCTATCAGATCGCTATTGTTTGTTTACCATAGCAACCGTTTCGTTTGTGTGCGTGCGCAGATTTAGAGTGACCACGATTTTCACTTTTAATTGAGTTAATACTTTCTTTGAAAAACATTATTTACGCAAATAAAAAAAATATTTCAATGCATGCATTATGATTGTAACAAGGTTTTCTAATTGGGGTGTCTGAGGATGTGCGTTATTTCCATTACACGTTGTATATCTCTATACATTTTATAAAATAAAGTGTATAATTCTCGAACAGGGCCCCCGCTACCGGTGGTAATGTGCACCGCATGCGATGGACGACTTCTATGAATGAGAACGTCATGCGGGCATATTTTGTGGCCACAGAGGGTGGAACCAATCTCAGTGCGTACCGTGATCGAATGCTGCCTTTGTTTCAGGTGCTTGAACCAGCTGTCAACGTGTCAACGCAACGGCTATCGGATCAAGTGCGGGCCATCCAGCGGTGTCGGCTGTTGGATGATACCGTGCTTGAGAGGCTACGCTCTGACGTGCAGGGAAGTCTCCCCATCACTTCTTCATCGCAAACTGGCACGGTAGATACACAATATCAACAGTTGAATCTCCCTGATGAAGAGGTAGATGATGAGACTTCTCACGTAAGTACCCAGTGCAATGATCAGTTAAGGAGTGCTTTGGAATGTGCTATTGGGGAATGCCTCGTTTGCCCATGCATAAGAGAAACATAGCGCTAATGAGTGCCCTGGATTCGTTATTATCAAACTATTTTGATAATAGCGAAAATCTTGGTGATACACATTCAATCCTGTATTGTGCGGCTGTAGCTGTATGTCGGGTAGCGGGAGTTAATCTGTCTGAAAATAATACCGCTCCTCGACGAACCGCTACTGTGCCAGCTTGGCAGTGCAGGATTGAGCGTCGTATCGCTGAGACTAGGGCACTCATTGGAAAGCTATCCTGTTTCAGGATGGGCAATACGCGACCGAGAGTGATGCGCTTTGTGACTCGAGCCTTCGCGGGAACTGGTATCAGTTCCCAGGATTATCAGGCACGAGTTACAGAGCGCATCGACTCTCTGAAGCAAAAAGTTTATGCATGGGCAAACCGTATCAGGCGATATAAAAAAAGAGTGGATCGATATTGCCTGAATCGCACATTCCAAAGAGACGAGAGGTGGGTGTACAGAGGATGGGAGCAACCTGATTCCATGGCCGGTGAAGGTGATGGGTGTCGGCCGGATGATGATGCCACTAATTCATTTTGGCGCAGCATTTGGTCGGCGCCTGTCAGCCATGCGGAGGGTGATTGGATCCGGGATGTTGAGCGAGTATGTGAACGAATCCCAACTATGGAATCAATATTTATAACACAAGACGATATAGCCAGTGCAGTCCGTCCATTACAAAACTGGAAAGCAGCAAGACCGGACGGACTGCACAATTTTTGGCTTAAATGGTTCCGTAGTTCACATGCTTGCTTAGCGTCTCAGTTCCAATCATCATTGGAATCGGGTTTGCTACCAGACTTTTTAACATCCGGCCACACTCACCTGCTCTATAAATCTGGTGGTACCACGGACCCCAAGAATTATAGACCGATTACTTGTCTGCCAACAATTTATAAACTTCTTACATCCATTTTGAGAATAAAATTATCAAAACATATATTTGAAAATTCAATTTTATCAGTTTCTCAAAATGGATGTAGGAGTGGGGCGCGTGGTACTAAAGAACTCCTTCTGATTGACATGGCCATTAGCCAACAGGTACGCCGTAATTGAAAAAATCTATCGACATGCTGGATAAATTACAGAAAGGCTTACGACTCCGTGCCACATACCTGGCTTTTGAGGGTGCTGGAGTTGTATAAAGTAGATACAACTCTATGCACCTTCTTAAGGTCATGTATGGGGCAATGGAGGACCGTATTGCGCTATCCAGGATGTTGATCGAGTTTGGATTGCGGTGTTCCAATAAAGATCGAGCGAGGTATATTCCAGGGCGACAGTCTGAGCTCTTTGTGGTTTTGCCTAGCACTGAACCCTCTAAGTACTTTATTGGAGGGTTCAGGGCTAGGCTATCGGTTAAGGAGAGGTGGCCATGTTATATCTCACCTCCTTTTCATGGATGACCTGAAATTGTTTGCCCTCAACAATCTCCAACTGACTGCATTACTTAAGGTAACTGAAACCTTTAGTAATTCTATCAGGATGGAATTTGGTGTGGACAAATGGGCGGTCATGCATGTGAAGAAAGGTGAGATTATGGAATCTGCAGGGATACAACTCTCAGATTCCATACAACTTCGGTCCCTCTCTCTAACGGAAACTTACAAATACCTGGGTATGTCGCAGTCTTTGAATATCTCTGAGCCTGACATGAAGCAGTCGCTGCAGGCTCGTTTCTTTGGCCGCTTGAAAAAAGTACTAAATAGTCTTTTATCAGGTGGTAACAAGGTGCGGGCCTGCAACGGATGGGCCATGCCAGTCCTTATGTATTCCTTCGGCATACTCAGGTGGACTCAGACTGAACTTGACGCCCTGGAAAGAAAAGTCCGTTCAATGCTGACTGCATCTCGGATGCATCATCCACGCTCGTTGGTAATGAGCCTATACATCCCGCGGAAATGTGGTGGTCGAGGATTTTTTTGTCTTAAGACCCTTCATAACCGCGAACTTTATAACCTCAGAGAATATTTTCTGCAAATGAGTGTGGATATGCATCGAGATGTGGTTGCAGTGGATACTGGACTTACCCCGCTCGCTCTGGCTAAAGAGAACTGGCACAAACCTGCAGTACTTAGCATTGAGGACCGGAGAGAAGTATGGAAGGGCAAGGAGCTACATGGACGCTTCTATAAGGCCTTACACGGGTCTGATATAGATTTTAAGGCATCCGTTTCCTGGCTGCGCTTCGGTGATCTTTTCGGAGAAACCGAAGGTTTTGTCTGTGCAATTATGGATGAAGTTGTCATGACAAATAACTACCGCAAGTATATCCTGAGGGACGGTACTGTTGACATATGTCGGGCGTGTCACCAGCCCGGGGAATCTCTCAGGCATATTGTGTCCGGTTGTTCGAGTCTTGCCAATGGTCAGTATTTGCACAGACATAACCAAGTGGCTAGGATTGTCCATCAGCAACTAGCCCTTAAATATAAACTCATTGGTTCTGAGGTACCGTACTACAGATATGTGCCCGACCCAGTTCTCGAAAATGGTCGTGCACTGTTGTATTGGGATCGGTCTATCATTACAGACAGGACTATTGTAGCCAATAAGCCTGATATTGTAGTGATAGACCGAGCAGAGCGTCTCGCAATGATTGTTGATATCACCATACCACATGACGCTAATCTCGTGAAGGCGGAAAATGATAAAAAGATTAAATATTTAGATCTAGCTCACGAGATTGTCGACATGTGGGATGTAGATTCAGCAATCATTGTTCCGATTGTCGTTTCAGTGAATGGATTGATCGCTAAGAGCCTCGACCAACATCTTAAGAGGCTCGCACTGGGCAGCTGGATCAAGGCTTTGATTCAGAAGGCGGTTCTTCTCGATACGGCACGCATTGTGAGGAAGTTCCTTTCTCTGAGGCCCTAACCACCGGTGGCTTGGTCCCTGTACCCGACACCGGTGGGTTTCCGTGGTCCCATTTTATATAGTTAAATTTATTGATATATTTAAGGTTTAATTATGTAAAATTCGATTATGTGAATACTGAATAATAAAGAGATAATAATAATAATAATAATATGTATAGAATGTATTTAATGGACATGTGTAAATGAGTTATTATAATTATAACGATCGAATACTTTTGTTTATTTATTTATTACATTTTTAGTATAATTCTCAGTGTCTGTTCTTTCATGTCTCTTTCTTTTCTCTCTATTAGCGTGCGTGCTAATTCAAGTTATTGCAGGGCATTTTGCTAAGTGGGACCGCGGTGTTAAAGATTGTCATTATTATATTTCATTATTTACAATATATTTAATAATTATTTCTAAATACATTGCTTATACAAAATAATGCTACTTCAAACATTCAAATAGTTGTAAATTAATATTAAGTTGTAAACCCCAATTTCCTTCATTAAAATTTCATACACATTATTATAATACCATATTTGTCCGTATTTATGCAAAAAGGAACCACACGACAAATTTCGATTTTTGCTTTTTTTGGAGAATACTAATTTAAAAGTGGTTTATTTTCTTATTCAAAAAGATCCACATGATTTTTCCCTTGGAAACAAGTTATACAAAAAGCAGAAAGGAACCAACAGCAAAAACACACATTATACATATTGCAAAACCGAACCATAGCACCATGGGACTCGTTTCATCAAACAAATAAACCATATAAATTCCATATCATTTTATACAAAACAGATCCACAGATACTTAGTACCATTATACATTAAAAATATTTCTATTATTAAAAAATATTTTAATACACCAAATGGAACCAAGTTTCTGTGGTACCATTATGCATAAAATAAATTTATATTTTAATGACTATTTTTTTTTTGCAAAACAGAATCACAAGCATTGGGTTCTACCATGGATAAATAAATATTGTAAGCAGCAGAACCACAAGTACGTGATTTTATTGTACTGCGAAAGGCGTAAACATAAAGTTCGAAATTCTAGCTGAAATTGAGAGTTTCTACAAAGACCTGTACGCATCATGGAAGTTTAAACTCTTGAAACCAGGCAATGATGACTATAGAGCCCAACTCCCGCACCAATATACGGAGAACATCCCTGATGTCAACCAAGGCGAGGTACGAGAAGGTCTCGTGCAACTTAAGAACAACAAGTCTCCATAAGATGACGAAATCACCACAGAGCTCTTAAAAGCAGGAGGGACTGTAGTCCTGAAAGAGCTAGCGAGCCTCTTTAATTCCATTATCCATCAGGGCCTTACAGCTCAGGCGTGGAGTGGGAGTGCCTTTGTCCTGTTCTTCAAAAAAAGGTGACAATACCTCGCTAAAAACCATAGACCCATTTCACTCTTCAGCCACCTCTACAAGTTGTTCTCGAGAGTGCTAACAAATAGCCTCGCCAAAAAACTTGACGATTTTCAGCCACAGGAACTAGACCACATCCATACTGTTTGGCAGAATATACAGAAGACCAATGAGTACAATAAGCCGCTGTGTATGGCTTTCGTGGACTACGAGAAAGCCTTCGACTCCATCGAAACCTGGGTGGTTCTGGTTGCTCTGCAGCGGTCTTGTACCGATTAGCGCTACATCGAGGCGTTGATATGTTTGTATGATATCGCCACTAAGACCATCCAACTCCAGTCCTGTCGACGCGATTGCGACGGGGTGTGAGGCAAGGAGACTTAATATTTTAATCAGCTCTTCACCAGCGCACTCAAAGACATCTTTAAAATGCTGGACTGGCTTGGACTGGGCATAAACATTAAATGCGAATACATCTCACACCTTCGGATTGCTGACGATATTTGCAGCACCTTACAAAATGTAAATTATGTGTATTATGCAAAACCTGGCGATGAAAAAGAGTGACCGTGAGTTTTATTGCCCATTCTTTCTCATGGTTCTACGCCTTTGATTTGCGAACGTGGCAGTAAATGTAATTATACACATGAACAAAACCAAGATTATGTTAGACGAACTCATCATATCGGGATTGGTTTATGTCCACGGATGGATGCTTGAATGTGTTCAAAAGTATGTCTACCATGAGCAACAGCTTGTTGTCCAGCTTGGTAGCAATAACTTCGAGAAAGAAATCGACCGTAGTGTCCAGTTGGGTTGGGCAACGTTTGGCAAACTACGTCAAGTTTTCTCTTCGCCCCTACCACAATGCCTGAAGACCAAAGTCTACAACCAATGCGTTCTACCTGTTATTACGTACGGTGCCGAGACGTGGACACTCCCAGTGGGACTAGTCCCCAAACTTAAAGTCACGCAGCGAGTATAAAATCCGCAACGAAGTTATCCGACAAAGAACCAGAATTACCGACATAGCTCACAGAATAAGTAAGCTTATGAGGCAGTGGACTGGTCATATCTGCAGAAGTACTGATGGCCGATAGACCAAGATTGTCCTAGAGTGGAGACCACGACTCGGTAAGCGTAAGGTAGGGTGGCACCCGGTTAGGTTGACTGACGACCTGAAATCGAGGCTGGGACGAAATGGATGCGAAAGGCTAAGAACCATGTACTGTTGCGCATGTTTGGAGAGGCCTATGTCCGGCAGTGGATTTCTATAGGCTGCATATCAAAGGATTATTACTAAAATACTTAGTTTCATGTATATTGGTAAATCCATGGCTTTACCGATATATGTACATGAAACCCATGCGTTGTGGTTCATTTTTGCATATGAGGAAAGCTATTAGTTAGTAAATATTAAAAGGAACCACATGCACATTTTCTTAATTATCTAGAAAAATTAAGAGTATCCAGAGCAAATTTATATACACATACTTAAATGAGTAATTTATCAATACAAATATATAAAATAAATGTAATATTTTACTTAACCTAACAGAGCTGCACATGTTTTTTTAATCCATTGATATCTCAGAAGTACGTTTTTACTGGGTGGTTGCTTTTTGCATAAATACGGACATTTTATCCTCAGCCCTGTACCATAATCTTTACTTATCTGTTGTTTTAGGTTCTAGTACACCTACGCCTACAGCCTTACCTACTCCAATATCTTTCTTAAAATAAATTCTGCTTTTTACATAATGAAACGCACAAACGCTATAATTAGCAGCGTTAAGCCGAAGTCACACTTACACCGAAGCGCAGAGGGCGTTCGTTCGTGATTTATTGGATTTGCTAATTTCATTGCGTTGAAACGGGAGCATCGCGATTGACGCCGTATATTACACCGTTGTGTAATGTGCAGACGTCACTAGGAAGGTTTGAGTATATTTCAACCACTTATATATTTATACGATTAAAATGTTCTGAATCCGTTTCAGGCAGAAACTTTTGTCTCATGTTAACGTGAATGTATTGAATACTAGCCGTTTCCCGCGGTTTCACCCGCGTCCTGAGGAAACTACTTCGCGTACCCAAAAAACCCAAATATCTTATGGACCCCTATTTTTCTAAAATGAAATATAGCCTATGTTACTTGCAGATAATGTAGCTTTCTAATGGTAAAAGAATTTTTAAAATCGGTCCAGTAGTTTTTGAGTTTATCCATTACAAACAAAAATACAAATTTTTCCTCTTTATGATATTAGTGTAGATATCTTATGTGTTTCCTAATTTTATCGCAATTTATTTTACATTTACGACTACCGAATTTATTCGTAAATTCTTCAAAATTTTTATCCACAGATCCACAGAAATTAATATTTAGTAAAATTATGAAATTGAGCTTAACGAGACGTGAAATTACTTTGTTAAATTATGATGTTGTGGAATGGCTATAAAAACAGAGAATATTCATTTCTATCATTTTATTCAACCCAAAACCGCATCCCCACCTATCAGCAGACGTATACTCTACCCACTGGACCACAGAGTCTGTCCTAGTTTTTGCTATTTCTTAATTTAAATATACCTAAAAAGCAGAACTCGACTCTACAATGTACGGTGTGAGAGGCAATCAAATTTTAAGCCGTGCCGGAAATTATGTCGAATGACATTATTCGTTATTATCGCCGTTTCCGAAATGAGATACAATTTTAGGACATGTCTGTCTCACAGCACCTAATATCCGATGAGGGATTATCATACATTTCTTACAAGAATTTTTCGAGTAAATCTTTGGAAATATGAACATTCTGCTGCTGAATCGGATTACGTAATGAAAGAATGTAGCTAGGATTATGTTTGATTTGGGAAGTTTTGCTTTATTCTGTATTGATTTTTTTTTAATCGTAGGAGTTTGTTGGATACACACATAACCCGGCATATAAATATTGCTGTATTTTAGCAGGGTAACAATATTATATCGTCAGAACAGATAGGTAAGTGAGGAGACCAATAGCATTAGATGATAATGGGATGTGTGTAATTATTGTGACTTGCCCGGGCCTCGGCGAATACGTTGTTTACGTCATGTCAATATTTAAAGTTGAATCTAGTTAGACTAGTGGTCGTTGGATTTTTTTATGACATCGCCCGCTCTATAATTAAGTCCTGTGGCTTTACAAATATACAACCACTAGGCAAAAGTTTTAGGTGCAACCGGCATATCATTAGATAGATGTTAGATTATATTATAAAGCTTAAAATTCACTTTCCGAACTAGATGGTGTGCATGATTCACTAGTACCTACTATTTGTTTGAATAATTTAGTTACTTGCACACAAGCGAGATTATTAGAACAAATAGTTTTAAAATTTACTGCGTCTTCATAAGTTTGAGAGCAAATGCGTGCTGCTTAGCTTTCTCTATAAAAATAAGATTTTTGAGAAGAAATAGAGAATTGAGAATTTTGATTTCGACATACCGAAAAACATCATAATCGATTTGACTTTACCACAAGTTACTCATACTATCTCAGCCGTTTTAAGAATTGCGGCTGCTGAATATGAAGTTTAGAACTTCAATTATCATCTTGTCAATGAATTCGATCAGACGACATTTAGCCTTCATTTAATGATGATAAAGGTTATATTACCGGCAAATTGAATTTTGTACTACATAACGGGATAGATTAAAATAGTTGGGTTGTAAGAAGGGTGTGGTTTTATAGCGATGATCGTTAGTTACCATTTAGTTTCGAGAGACCGATCTTTAGAACTTTGATTGTTAAGTAGTTTTATTCGAAGTGGATGTAAGTGAGCGAAGTGCTTATTAATTGTACTAGAGGAAGCCAGCAGCTACGCCTGCATTTATTTTAAATTTACCCGTTTTGGCCGATCCCGTGGGAATTTCGGGAAATCCCTTCTTAGTGCTCCCCTTCGGTCCCCAAGAAACATACATGCCAAATTTCAGCTTCCTGCGCCCAATAGTTTCGGCTATAGCGTGTCTGTCAGTCAGTCAGTCAGTAACGCAAGGATTTTATATATTAAGATTGGTATATTCGTGTATACCACACACCAATACTGCTATACATATATACACCAATAAAGAAGTAAGTGTTTAGAATTAGATCCTTCAGGTTCTGTGTAATTTTATGGCCACTAAAAGTTAGGCTTAGAACTTAGATTGAAATATCTTTTTCGTAGTAAAAGCTGACTGTTAAACGTAACATATTGTTTAGATACATTAAAACAATTGCAGAAATTAGCAGCATAAACGGCTGTATCTTTTGATGGCGTTGGCTTAGAACTTTGATTTTTTCACAGCTTTAAGGGATAGTAGACGTAGTTCAATTCGATACCTCTAAGCGTTTCTGAGAAAAAAGGTCTTAACAGATGGACGGACAACAAAGTGATCCTATAAGGTTTCCGATTTTTTCATTTCGAGGTACGGAACCCTAAAAAATACAGTTTTTGCATTTAATGAATATAAACTGACCATACATTGCTGTACACATATTTGTTTCTTCCTTTAGATTTCATGTTAATAAATAAAATAAATTATTACTTGTGTTTTTTTTGTAATGTTTTATTTGTATTATAATAAAGCAGATCAATGTTGTCCACCACATTATTGTTTCACATACGTTGCCCCTAGTATTTCATTATATTACTGATAAATTAATTACCAAAGCTCATCGCACACTGTGTTCGACTAATGGAAATCAATCGACCGAAAAATTGGTTAAGTTTATTAATAACAATGTATGGATCAACCATAGATCCCAGCGGTAGCCATTTGTCATATTCTGTTTTGACAACATCTTCTTCTGCTTCATCAGCCTTTAACAGTCCACTGCTGGACTAGGCCTATCCTTTGTAAGGAGGAATTGGCCTACTATACCACGCTGGCCAAACGGGTTGGTATAGGGTTTGTATCAAGTTTTCCTTCTCTTACAGTGATGTTCTCTGCATAATTCCCTTTGCCGGCTTTTACGACAATCATGGGATGATATGGGGTGGTGACATTTCGTATTCTTAATCCGTCACCACACGGACAAAATTTGACAACATAATTATGTTAAAATCATTAAATATACATTTGTAAATTGTATACACATTGATATTTGTGCAACGGAATACATTTTATTGATATTTTTCTGTGTTATTTTAAAACTCTTTCAGTTTTTGCCAGTGCTTGTTGGAGCGGTACGTATCTTTGTTTCGAATGTAAGTATAAATTCCAAATATCTTTGTGTAACAGGTTTCTTTCGAGACATTATTTGAAAACAAAATTACTGCCATCAAATCGTTCTACCATAGATGGTGCAACCCATGGCAAAATGTCAGGGTAGATTAGAATTTATTTCACCTTTCTTTTAAAATAATATAATTCAGTTTCAATAGCAACCCATTTCTTTTTGTGCTTAACTAGAGGATATCCGCAGCTATGCCTGCACATTATATATTAATTTAATCGTTTCTGCCCGATACCGTGGGAATTTGGGGCAAACCCTTCTTAGTGCGCCCCTACGATCTCCAATGAACATACAAGCGCAATTTCAGTTTCTTGCCCCATACTTTGATTGTGCGTTGTCTCTCAGTCAATGAGTAACGCGAAAATTTTATATATACAGACACGTAATACCTAAGACAAAACTGCTCTTCATTATTTCACTCAGTAACTTTTTGATTCACAAATGAAAATTTACACAAATTGAAGAAAGTCTCTCAAATTTCAATTATCTTTGAAATGTGAAGTCTAGAATCGTGACTTGTACAAATTGCATTAACAAACACCAGAATGGATGTTTTTAAGAAATCGCTTTAACTCCACGGTGAAATATCAATTTAACTTATCTCCTTTGGAAATAAAACTTTTTAACCAGTCGTCGCCAAGTTGAATTTCGATTACTCTTAAGGGTGGCACGCGTATTAATCAACAGCCCAAAAGAGTAAAAAATAATAAATGGATTTCATAGGCACTCTTTCTTAGCATTGAAATTATGAATCCATTAGAATTATATGACAGAATGTATCTAATTCTACAGAATTTTCAAATATTGATTAAACTTCCAACAAGTCTTTAGTTTCTATCTTTGCATCTCTCTTATGCATATTCGATTGCAAAATAATTTTATTACAATATTACAGAATGATGTGACTTAAAAAATCTAAAGTATCAACCCTACATCTCACCAACTCCGTCTGATTTCGGAGCTTTAACTTAGCAGAATTAACACCCTGTATATTTGCTGAGGACATATTTTATTTTGGTATCTGTTGGGAAAAGTTTTGAAAAGACTTTATTAAAGTAAACTCGCTCAACGCTTTTTTATTATGGTTATATTACATACATACATACATAGACTCACGCCTGTTTCCCCGAAGGGGTAGGCAGAGGCATATTAAACGCCCACTTTTCGCCAGTGTTTTGATCCCACGTAATAGGTGGCGAGCCTATTGCTGCTTATTGGGAAATTTTGTTTGCCAGAGCCTCGTCCGTTGATCGGCAGGTGCACCACTTGCAGGTGAGGTTGGCTTGGGACCCTAAGTTCTTGGTGGGAACCCTATGCACTATGGTTATATTATGCATGTAAATTGTGCTGCAATAGACAAAAATATGAATTTTCTAAAGTTAACACATTGACTGCTGGCCTAAGATTCGTAGACGGCCTTTTGCTATGCGGCCAGTACGCATATCCTGCGTGTATCCGCACCCGCAGAGCGTGCCCAGCCTCTCGTGCTTAACGACACGCAACGCGCGTGCAGGTCGAGCGTGTGTCTGTGCTGACGCGACACGCGACGTACGAGTTGCTATACAAAAAAACACACATGAGTGGTCGTCAGCACATGTGTGGTATGGGTATGATTCACGCGTCGCGTGTTTCGGCAGCACGCTTGTATATTTTTTCCCTAAACACGACTATTGTAGGCTAGCCGCATCGCAGGCTCCGACACTTGGGACACACCATATACGTTTCCAGCAGTCAATGTGTTAACATGTGTTAACAAACAAACATGTGTTTTACAACTGACCAAAGTTTGCAAACGTTAGGAATTTTAACATTCGTGGTCATTAACACTAATTTTAAATTGTCTTTCGGAACGTCTACCACGTACCTCTGTATCGAGTAACCGATATTTCGGCACTATTGCAAGCGCCATCACGGATGTACTGAAGTATTGCGAGTAGAAAAATTTTACGAGCAAGTAAAACGGTCACGCCACCCGACACTGACTACGTAAGCTCGCGGTTTGAGTTTTACGTTTCACTGGTTTTACACAGACGCACTACTATCGATTGCCGGCTCTTCGTGTTCAGCCGCTAGATAGACATTAAGAGCCAATAAATAATAATCGGGCTCTATGGCGTGCCATTGGAGAGGCCTATATCTAGCATTAGACTAAGGTAGGCTGATGATGAGGATTGTTCCTATTAACACCAATAATAAGTACGAAACCAATAATCCTGATAATCACTGAACATAAATATATGCCATTAGCAATGTTCACGGCCATACTCGCGTTATTTATGGCTACTACTGCGCACCCATGGCCTTCTTCGATAAAAGGACTATCCAGCACTGGTATATTTTCGAATCGAACGAATAGTTCCTGATATAAACGCGTTCAATCAAACCAACTCTTAAGCTTTATATTATAAGCATAGATAAACTCAAACAATTTAAAGCTATAAGCTCAGGCAATTTTGAAAACATTTCAAAGGTCAGTCGATAAAATTAATTTTCTTTCGTAAGTTTTTATCCGTTTAAGTACAAAAGTATTTAATATAGTTGTAGAAGATTGTTAACCCCTGGAATTTGGCATCATTCTTCATTCAAAATTTACTAATTATACATTATTTTTAGAGTAGTAAAATGTCAAAACTTTGCATAATAGTTTCACACTTCAGAATATTTCAACTTTATCGTAGAATTAGAATACTCTATAAAATCGTTATGTAAGGTTTATGTAATAGAATATTTTGTACCAATGTACAAAATTTTCTATAACATAAAATTTAATTCAATAATTCAAAAGTAAATATAATATTAAGATTATTGTGTGTGTTGTGTGGCCAACGCAAATGCAACAAAAAAAAAGTGCGTAAGGATTTTACTTCAGAATAGCGACCGAATTCGATGAAACTTTTTGTGTGTGTATTGCGGGGCGAGATTTAGATGTAAAAACTACACTGGACAATCTCGCTCTGACTTTAACGCATTCTTTAATTATTAAGATTTTTCGATTTCAAATTATCCTCAACTGAGTTGGATTAGTCTTACGAGTGAAATTATTAGCTTAACATACTCCAGCACTACCTGCTAACACTGAACACTGCTAAATGTAAAAAACAAGCACTCTGAGTTCCCGTATTTGGCCAAGTATCATAAATGGTATATTTGTAAATAAACTAACACTCCGATGCTATCGCGACTAACGGCCGGGCACAACAAATTATATTCATGGTGACTTTGAGCCCCAATGTCTCCTGAATCAGTAATTTCCCAAGTATGGTGCCGAAGTAAAAAATTTTGGTACAATATGGGATTTCAGTTTTCGTTAAGGGTCTTTTTACACCCCGGATATTAACTTAGTCGATCTATACCTAAGACTGTATCAAATTAAACTATAATGACATCAAGTGTAGCAACGTACCAAATCGTTGCCAATACGAGAAAATTTGGCCTTCTGAAGACAGGCAGAGTGTTGGTTTGGTATGAAGAGCAAAATAAGTCGTAACGTGGCTTGTATTGTCGTGAGGCAAATGAAGGCTAACAGCGATCGCACCGCTACGTTATCTGCAAGTGATTGATGGTAGGTCCCACTCAGAAACTGTGTTCACTGGATGGCGCACTTTTGAAGAATTTCGCGTATACGATGTAAGGAGTAAAAGTTTAAAAGAAAGATGACAACAATTCAAACTCATTTATTCATAAAAGTTACGAGGCAACACTTACGGACGTCAAATTATTTTTACATTTAGGCTTGTGATAGTATGGCTATGAGAACAGCCTGGAAGAAACTCATGCCACTCTTTTTAAGTCAAAATCTCTAATTATAAACAATTTGTGGTACCGTGACAGCTGGCACAGCCAAACAAAAACTGATTAATAAAGGATGCTTGAAAACGTTAATATGACATTATATGCCATCAAATCTGGTTAGACTTAAGCGGACCCAAGGGTTCTGAGGAAATCAGGATAGAGCTAGGACGATGATTATGAAAATTATGAAATTTCAGTGGCTTGCCGTGGTTTCTAATCTAAATTTGGATCACTTACAGCCACCGTGATGTGTTTAAGTTTTAGACAAACCCATTTAAGAGCTAAATCATCAGGAACCACACATTCGATGCTGTTTTAAAATCAAAAACTACGTGCGTGTTTCAAACAACGAGTATTTTCAAGCAATTAATATTTCAATGATATTTTTTAGAAAGCCAATAAGTTATTGCCACATTACATTACGTGGCTTTATTGTGCCACAATGCAACTAAATCGTTAGTGGACGCCAGTATGCCATAGTGCAAAATGCAAAGCTCTTTACTAAAGAATCCTCAAAGTACAAAAGGTCCTTTTGCAATTGCACTTACATTTAATTTTTTATCGATAGTGCATGGGAATTTAAAAATATTGTGAATGGCATTTTTCATCATACTATTTTTCAATGGAGAAAATTATGTGATTTTAAAATGAAATTATACACCTAAACCTTCCTCAGGTATCTCCCTATATTTTGGTAAATACCGTTCAAAAATCCGTCTTACGTTTATGAGTTTATCGCGTCCATGCAGACAGACGGGACGACAAGGGGACCTCATTTTATAATCAGTATAAATTCAGTTTGTATATCCCTTAAATTTCATATTGCCACTTCCAGCTTTCTTATTCGTTCTCATAGACGAAACATCACATTACATGATTGATGGAAAAGGGTTGAACTAAAAATGTATAAAAATCACGTTAGGACTACCAAGTAGGTGATAGGCATCAGCCTTTGTACAAAAACTTGCATATTATCTTCTAACACAGCTTTCTATTTTCTTTTCAAAAGTATTTTTTCTCTGAAGCAGGAAAATTGTTTCCATTATTAAGCTGCCGATATTGCAAGAAAACCTTATGCGGCTGTTATGGTAATACAACTGAATATGTATTCATACATACTTATTAATGTTCGAAAGACTAATAATAGCTATCTATTGTAGATATTTCAACAAAATTTGCAACATAGTTCTACATAGTATTGTAAACACGATGTAGGATAAAAGTAAAAATTTTGACTTTATTTTCTGACTGTAAGCATTCTCACCATCACCTTCTCAGCTTCTTTGATGTAGAAAACAGTAATTAAGAAACATACACATTTCCACAAAAGTTGTATCTCACTTTGTATAGATTTCACAGGCAATTTTGACACCCCCCCGTGGGATCTCCACCTTGTCGTGGTGGGGGGGGCTCAGTAACCGTGGATTGGTCACCCGCGGTGAAGCTAAGAGGGATCCAGGAGGGGACGCTCCGCGTGGGCTTGACGGAGGCCTGCGCAGGATGCGTCCAATGGTGCGGGTGCGGGGGACAGTTCTTCTGTCCCTCGCAGTCGGGCGCGGTCGCAGGAGGAGAGGCGTGTCGGTGTTGTGTTGCTGCGCGCCCTATCTTCCGCGACCAAATGGGGGCGCACCATTGGGGCCACAGAGGAAGAGGAGATGCGGTGTTGCGTTGCCGTCCTCCCTATCCTCTGCGGCCGCTGGGTGTTTTGGCGGCGGAGCCCAACACCTTTATCCGCCGCCAAGGGGGCTATGTTCGGGGCCCGCCTGACCATCTGGCGGGCCAATACCCGTCGGGGGGTAGCGAGGAATGCTTCGGCGATACCCGACCCTCCGACACACGGACACGAGGAATTTAAAAACAAAAAAGGCAATTTTGACAGCAATGTGGCATTGCATGGCAACGGCTTGCTATTAGAGAGGCCTCTATCCAACAATTGACGGCATCAGACTGATGATGAAGTGGCATAGTAGTTTAAGCAGCCGTCTCTCTGTTTAGAACTGTTTCGATTGTTATGGGTCTAATCCCCAGAAGAGTTCGATCTTTACAAGAGACAACATTTTATGTGTGCCGCACATTTGGTTTCGACTCTAGTACTTTGTGTCCATTATTTGAATGTTTGTAAAGTCCCCCGCGACTCATCATTTATATCTAGTATTGGAATACTAGGTATAAATTTAATCTTGTAAGGAAAAAAAGAAAGTGCTAATCCTCGCAAATGAATTATATTGGATCAAAAACTATCCGTCACATGCCTCATGAATCTATACACAAATATTTTATGTTATCGAATTTCGATAAAATATCCAATACGCCATAAGAATCACAATGCCAATATTTTATGACAAAGAATTAATGAATGAGTCGGAACAATACTAGAAAACTCCCGGAAATAAAGTATTGAAAGGAGCAAATTTAGAGAACCATAAAAGAATTATACGAGCCCATTACAGTCGCAACGAATAAAAAACCAAGGGCGTTCAATAAGGGGAAAGGTACATTGATTCACGCCGTACTTAGGACAGGGTTGGCAGAAATGTTTTACCATATTTCGCAGGTTTAAGTAGAACGCAAGAAAATATTACATTGTCCTTATCTTCTAAAGATGTCTAAAAGCACTTAAATGAAACAAACATCCGGGATTAAACTCAAGTTATAATCGTTCAAAAGGATTTCAAATCACCTAGAATCATGTATATTGGTATAGGTACTCATGAAAAGTATCTTATTTGACTAGTCGAAACCTCCCTTTTATGTAGGTCACGTTAGTCTAAAGCCATCTGATATTAGAAGGCACCGGAGACATTAAACTTATTTAGTCTGTATCTAAAATAGAAATCCATGTTAACACAAGGAAGATACAAAATAATTTAGTAGTTTCCACAAAGATTAACTTAAAGCAAGTATACCTATCTAAGTGTTTGCTTAAATCTATTTTAAGACATCGGCTTAAACAGATTGAGTAATCATCTCGTTACGGGCTAACTTTGAATCACCAACTGAACTCGCTATCTTAATTTTACGTGAAATGTGGACTAAACGGATTTCCTATTTGGAAGGAACAAAAAAGGTTTACAATATTTTTGTTGACTGATTAGATAAGACCATGAGTTTTGGCTTTAGACAGTTAACCTCTTCTCTTGAGTGTTTTCAAAAACTCAGGTGTTCAAATGTCGCGAACCGGCCGAAACATTTTATGAACACCCGTAGGTGCAAACTAACATTGTTTCAGTAAAATGTTTTATTTTTCAAGGCCAATCGCTCGCCGAGTTTATAGTGTTCGTACAGTTTGGGTCAGTTTAAAAAAGCTGTATATGCGAGAAATACTGTGCCCACAACCGTAGCAGCACTAAGAACAGCGATTTCACATGAATGGAGCAATAATCTGCAATGCCGTTTTATAAACTTATTCTGAGGATCTATTCCGAATTTGCACTCGATTGTCATGGTGACTAGGGACTTGTTGACGGAATCAATTTCATACATTCACACATTTCGTCACGACTTTTTCAAGCGTTACGAGAAGTCATTGGTGCGCGCCGTGCATTCAAACCCGAGACTCTCTGTGTAGCGTCTGATAGTCCCTCCACTAGGCAATCTATTTACTTATTTGACTTGACAAGACCTGTAAAATATACTTAGATGCTTAGATGCAACTATTCGTTGACTATGTCATATTGTACCTCTGTAGTTAGTAAGCTTTTCAAGCACAGACTTATCTTTTATGCGCGGCATAAAACAATAGATTCTAAATGAAAATTGTTACTAAACTGATTGAGTCAATGTTACTTAGTCTGCAAATTTTACTTACATAAATAAATTTATTATTATTATTAGAACGATACATTTTTCTTCTAAGATTGTTAAACAACGAAAAAAAGATTGTTTATATTTAATTTCGGTGGCTTTACAAGCAAAAATTTACACAGCCTAAAGATAATCTGGCAAAGCTCTTTTCAATCAAAATTCTAAAAGCATTCTGTTAGCGGCCCGGGATCTGAACTGTTTTAGAAGTTGGTATAAGCTTGTTCAATTTTATAAAATGAGTTAATATTTCAATCAGAGATATAAATAGCTTTAAAATTGTTGTCTAAGAAAATGCTGGGTTTTGAGGCATTATTTCTATGTTTTTCTGGTTTATATCACAAAATGTTTATTTAATTTGCACTGCACGGTTGGCGTAGTGGTTTAACCGGCCGCCCCACCGCTTGACACTGCGCTGAGTGTTGTGGCTTCGATCCCCACACGAGGCAACACACATCCCGTTTCTATTAGCATGATGTTATATAGCCTATAGCCTTCCTCGATAAATGGGCTATCTAACACTGAAATAATTTTTCAAATCGTTTTAGTAGTTTCTGAGTTTAGCGCGTTCAATCAAACAAACAAACAGACTCTTCAGCTTTATATATTAGTATATAAGATTAGATTTTTGTAAATATTTGTAGTAATATAGACGATTTTGCCCCGTGTTTCTTACGTGCTTACTATTTCGAACTGTATGGCAAACTACCTGTGTGCTCGATAGATGGCGTTCTGCCGGAAGGCTGAATCGCGCTATGGTTTCATTACCACGTCAAGTATAAATAGCCCGAAGAGCGCCAGCTATAATTAGGCTTATTTTCTGTCAAGCCATATCTTACGCCTCTTAATGTATTTTTGACACAATAGCTACCAACGGAATTCAATACTCGAACTATAGATAGATCTGTAGATTTTAGATTCGTTTTTGACAAAAGCTCCATACAAAATATGTCTAACGCGAATCTTGAATCTCAAAATCCATGTATGGATCGAATATTGAAAATGGCCGTATGTCACATTACTTATTGTGGTGAAATGTATCATTATGACTCAAGGTTACTTGAGTTTCACAGTTTAACTTATTATTAGTATTCAGCTCCTAAAATTTTGATATAATGAAGTACCTATAAGATAATAATTAGTAATGTTATGTTAATTAGCATAATGTAATTATGGTTCTTGATGCAATATTTTTTTAACCGTAATTAATTATTAACCGAAAATAGAATGTTTTTATTAGAGACTTACTAACAGAACTAACTTGTTTATCACATCCATTCAGGCGCCACTTCTTCCCCCCCGTGGGATCTCCACCTTGTCGTGGTGGGGGGGCTTAGTAACCGTGGATTTGATTTTCTCCCACGGTGAAGCTAAGCGGGATCCCGGGAGGGGACGCTCCACGTGGGCTTGCGTGAGGCCTGCGTAGGATGCGTCCATAGGTGCGGGTGCGGGGGACAGTTCTGTCTGTCACTCGCAGTCGGGTGCGGTTGCGGGAGGAGAGGCGTGTCGGTGTTGCGTTGCCGCGCGCCCTATCTCCCGCGACCAAATGGGGGCGCACCATCGTTGCGTCGCGGTGGGGCCGAAGAGGAAGAGGAGATGCGGTGTTGCGTTGCCGTCCTCCCTATCCTCTGCGGCCGCTGGGTGTTTTGGCGGCGGAGCCCAACACCTTCATCCGTCCATCCAAGGGGGTTTCGTTCGGGGCCCGCCTGACCATCTGGCGGGCCAATACCCGTCGGGGGGTAGCGAGGAATGCTTAGGTGAAACCCTACCCTCCGACACATGGGTACATGAGGAGCACGGGTTGGTTTTTAGTCAGTAAGAGTCTGACAGTCCCCTTCGTCCTTCCCCCCCAGGGCGAAGGGACTCCATGAGGATTTTCCAACCCGACACCAAAAAAAAAAAAGACGCCACTTCTTTAATCCACATTAGAGATAAAAAAATTGGTCGTCATAGAAGGGCTGGGACTGCTGGGGTCTAAGCACTAGATTGGAAAAGCGCCTCTAGCCTAACCTAACCTAACGGTATGTATTGTCTATGGCAGATTCCACTAGGCTTTAGCTTTTAAAAAAATATACCTATTTTCCATCGACAATCGACTCGAAGCCGTTCAAATCGAGGGGAAACTCGGAATAAGCTCTTTGATACATCTGCATGTAATAATGATGTTTTATGGACTCACATCTATATCCCCGAAGGGCTAGGAAGGACTAGATACCCACATTTCACCATGTCCAGTGGCGGATTTCTCTATAGGCCGAGTAAGGCCGGGCCTAGAGCGGCAAATTAATTAAGAGGGCGGCAAAAATTGTTCGTTATTTTTTTGGGCCCTTATAGCATCCCACAAAAAAATTACATGTATGACAATTACAATTCTTAGAAGTGTTGGTCATCCAACTGAATCTTTGTTAACTAGTTTATTTAAAGGCCATTTTCGCTGCCCCTAAGAATCGTGCCCAGGATCCGTCACTCTCCCAACGGCGGGCGTTGGGAGTATGACGGATCCCCACCGCACGCAGGCTTCCTAAAAAAGTCCTTCAATTTTAATCTTTTTAAATTCAACTCATAGGGCCCCTTATGTGTTTAGTTCAAAAAATTTAAAATATTTCCTAGGCCTAGGGCGGCAAACGTATCAAATTCGCCCCTGGCCATGTTACATAAAGTTTAATAAAGATAATTTACATAATATGACTATACTTACATGTATATACATACATACATAGACTCACGCCTGTTTCCCCTAAGGGGTAGGCAGAGGCATATTAAACGCCCACTTTTCGCCAGTGTTTTGATCCCACGTAATAGGTGGCGAGCCTATTGCCGCTTATTGGGACATTTTGCTAGCCAGAGCCTCGTCCGTTGATCGGCAGGTGCACCACTTGCAGGTGAGGTTGGCTTGGGACCCTAAGTTCTTGGTGGGAACCCTATGCACCCCATACATGTATATATACACTGTAATAGCATCTTAACACGTTCACTGTCCATGACCCACATGTGGGTCATTTTTGGTGGAACAAGACGTCCGTGCCATACATGTGGGTCACTGCACTTTTAATACATAATGGGTTCTTACTTCGTGGAGGTAAAAGAAACATACCAGTATTGTAAATGGACGTAGGAGCAATAGTGTAGGTAAAATAAAATAGGAATGAGCCACCGAATTTTTTTCTTTATTTAGGACTTACAAAGGTCTGAAAATTTAGCAAAATAACGATGAATGATGTTATTCTGATGAGCTTCATTAAAACATACAAGACACAGGGGTTTCTTGCAGACACAGCATTCTGTGTCTGCCTTTTTTGATTTTAGACGTGCATCAGCAACTGAACTACCTTCGTCTTTCATTTTTTTGTAACATCCACTGCACCTTTTTCGATAGATTCTGCCATTCAGCTACATGTCTAATTTTATCAACTTGTGGACCCCTCTGGTAGTTGGACTTTTTGAGATGAATGTAGATGAGAAGAAGATGGGGATGATGCATGTGAAAATGATGCCGGTGAAATTCCAGGTGACGGCCCTGGTTCCGAAACTCCCAATAGGCGTTTTATAGTTATCTCATTTCCCTTCAACAATGGAAATCTGTTGTTTGCATTGATGTACTTGTAGATAAGCACCGCATTTATAATTGCTATCGAAATAAGATCAGCTTCCATCTTCTTATAGCAGACGCGTGTTTTACGAACTGGTGGTTTATAGCTAGCTAGCTGATCGGCTATATCCCTTTTTGTTTCGATTATATTCCAAAACCACTGGGGTCAGAATAGGTCTGAAGCCAATAGACATTTCCATCTCATGGATATGGCATGTCGAAAGCATCAGCACGTCTCTGTTATCTTGCCATTTTATAAATCCTCTCTACCACAGATACAATATTTTTTTATAACTTTAAACCTCTAACGTCCATGACACATGGGTGTGTCATTGAATTGTTAGCTTCTACGTCCGTGACATACATGTGGGTCACTCTGAAAATGGGGGTTAAAAGGTCCCCCCCGTTCTTTTATGGCCTTTATAGACCTGAAGTGGAATAAATGCAATGACATCAGTACATAGGAACGAAAAATTAAATTGGACGTGAGAGCTTATTTCGATATTTTGGCTGGACAGTGAACGTGTTAACATCACAATTACCAACTTTAACCAAAGTTCCAAAACCACAAATGTATAAAACATTCAGCTCGTCACTTCAAGTTATCGAATGTTTATTTTAGTTCACCCTTCTAAAGGTTACCTAATCCAACGTACTTTTATACATTAATGAGTTACAAAACAAAACTTGGATCCCGTACGTGAATGGTTTACTGCAATCGTTAGCGCCTACGATTAGATTAAGAGCAAAACTTTCGGCGACGTAATTAAGATAGGGAATGAAGTGAATGAGCTATTCCTCCGGTATCTGTTTGTTTTGGATTTATCTTTAAGGTTCATTAGATAGCGTGTTGACTAGAATTATAGCCTGTTTTTAACCGACAAAAAAAAGTTCTTTAGTTTCTTTATGTCGGTTACCAAGGAGGTCTAGTCCGAGTTTGCACTCGATTGTCACGGTGAGAGACGATAATGTATTGCAATTTTATTGTTGAGCCAATCATTTGTATTTTAAGACGTACTAACAGAACTTAGTTCTTTTTCAGATCCTTTATGACTCCACTTTTTGATCTAGATTCGGGGGAAAAAATTGTATCCACAGAAGTAGTGCTGGGGCACTTGTCCAAATTTATACTAAGCACTCGATTGGAAAAGCATCCCTAGCAGATAGTTACGGCCAGTATAGTTTGTGGTAGAGTCCATCAGCTTGTCACGGATGTACTGGAATTATTTCCATCGACGATCGAAAGACTCGGAGCCATTCCAATCGAGTGCAAAACTCGGACTAAGCTCCCTAATACATCTGCATGTTATAATAATTACTTACATGTACCTAATAAAGTGTTACTGGGTTTTTCTGAATACTCAGTAGCAGCTCGGAGTCTGGTGATGTGCCCGGTAACGGCAATAGGCTCGCCCCCTATTACGAGGGACCTAAAAATTCATGGCGAAATGTGGGTGTAACATTGTAATGTTACGAGATTGTAAGAGGTAACTCTTCGAGAATACAGGCGTGAGACTATGAAAAAATTTACCTAATGATAATGTAAAAATACACTGTAATAGCAACTTACATCAGAAATACCAACTTTAACCCAAAGTTCCAAAACTACAAATAAATAAAACATTCAGCTCGTCATTTCAAGTTTTCGAGTGTTTATTTTAGTTCACCCTTCTAAAGGTTCCTTCTTCTTAATCAAACATACTTTTATACATTAATGAGTTACAAAACAAAACTTGAATCCCGTACGTGAATGGTTTACCGCAATCGTTAGCGCCTGCGATTAGATTAAGAGCAAAAATTCTGGAGACTGTAATTAAGGAAAGGAATGAAGTGAATGAGCTATTCCTCCTGTATATGTTTGTTTTGGCCTAATCTTTAAAGTTAATTGGATAGCATGTTGACTAGAATTATAGCCTGTTTTCAACAACGTAAAAAAGAGTGGTTCTGAAGTTTTTTTTCGGTTATTATTATTAACGACTAGTCACTATTCACCGTACAATTGAGTGCAAAAACTGCTCGGAGTACACTCCCTGTGGATGTATCGTTATGATTATTTGTGACAGTTGAGAAATCACAATAAATTAAGGCTTAGTTTATTGTTCTGTACAATTCAAATGAATAGCTTCATTAAGTTTAAAACGTTCGTCTAAGCAAGCAAAAAGGAAGATACACCAAGCTATCGTAATACCAACCGGCCTGGAAACATTCCCCGAATATAGGAACTAAAACCGGCATATACAAAAACGGAGTAAACTGCATTTTTTTATAGAAAAGGACGAACAATTTTGCGCTCGATTCTCTTCGGTTCTCTGATCGACTGAACGATACTAAGTTGAGAGTTTGCAAAGGTTTGCTGAATACATAGCTACAGCCTTTGGATATAAATCTTTTGGGAAAAGGCTTCATGGTATATGCTGTAGTTTATTGTTTTGTGTTGTTTACTCATTCAAAGGAAATATACCGTTGATTTATATAAATTATGAAATAATTGTTTAGTTTCTGTTTAGATGGTTTTCATTTTAGTTCCTACTAACTTTCCGATGATCATGTCAATCAATCAATCAATCAGCGTATCGCAGTCCACTTCTGAACATAGGCCTCTCCCAACACGCGCCACAGTACACGGTCCTCAGCCTTCCGCATCCAGTCTGTCCCAGCCACCTTTTTCAGGTCGGCCGGGGGCCGCCCTACCTTACGCTTGCCCAGACGTGGTCTCCACTCTAGAATACGCTTGCTCCATCGGCCATCAGTCCTTCTACAGATATGGCCAGCCCACTGCCACTTGAGTCTACTTATTCTGTGAGCTATGTCGGTAACTTTGGTTCTTTGTCGGATAACTTCGTTTCGGATTTTATCCTTCAAAGTGACGCCAAGCATAGCCCGTTCCATAGCTCGCTCGCTAAGCAGAGGTCTCGGCATGAACTTGGATAAAACCAAGATTATGTTCAACGAACACATTGTGCCGGGACCGGTTTATGTCGACAGATCGATGCTCGATGTTGTTCAAGAGTATGTCTACCTTGGGCAAGTAGTCCAGCTTGGTAGAAACAACTTCGAGAAAGAAATCAACCGCAGGATCCAGTTGGGTTGGGCAGCGTTTGGCAAGCTACGTCGAGTTTTCTCTTCGCCCCTACTGCAATGCCTGAAGACCAAAGTGTTCAACCAATGCGTCCTACCTGTTTTGACGTATGGTGCCGAGACGTGGACACTCACAGTGGGACTAGTCCACAAACTAAAAGTCACGCTGATCATATGAAACAGAAAAATTACTCCACCCGGGATATGTAAACTTAGGTCCTCGTTTTGGCTGAAACGACATTCTACAGAGGTTTTGTCATAATCGCTACGTTTGGTGGTAGAATGGCGATTGCAATAGCAGAAATAATTTACTCATCTTTACATTTTGTATGGTTTGGTCGCTAGTTGTACTGCACGAGGTATCCACCTGCAATGTTGTAAACTTAGGCACGTTATTTCGCCTGACTGAACCCTGAACTTCGAAAATTGTTTTGGTTGATAAAAAAATAATCACAAATTGATAACCTACTATTTTTAACCATCAAAATATGCCTACAAGATCAAACGGAAAACAAAAACTTAAATGCCACAAAAGATACACAACTGCTTACCTAAGTATCCAATCAATATCTAAAGCAATACAATGCTATTTCCTAGAACTTGGATGATTACAAATACAGGCTTACGAGATTCAAACAAGGATAATCCGACCGGGAATGGAATCTTGGACTTGGTCACTTTAATCGACTAGATTAATAAGACATTCTTGAACGCCTTCAATACAATTTAATGAAAAGTTTCTTGTTATATTTTAAAATTGGTAAAGTAAAGTGGGATTTACGTCCAGGTTTTTGCGCGCTACAACTCAGTTATAGCGATATATCTTTATACGCTTAAGAAATATCAACATCAGAGAATTGCCATTATCGCGCTTTACGTATGCACTCAAAAAATGGCTTATTTCTAAATGTTTTTACTCCATACAAGATTTTTTTATGTGTAATAATAATCAATAATAATATTGTTATGACATGAATTGACATACTTACCTAATATAATGAAATTTTAAATTAGAAATTTTAGTTATTGTAATTTGTATTTTGTCTGTTTGTTTACAACATGTTAATTCATTTAATAATTATTTTTGTATCTTTATATATTTTGACATTGTTTTAACCTTTCTTTTTCAATTAATTGTTTTTTAATGTAATAATAATCCATATTTTAATTTGTAATTTTGCACACCGGCTATGGTGAGACATGCTGTACTATTATATGATGTTGAAAGACCTACCTGTAACCATGTTTCTTGCAAATAAACATTCTATTCTATTCTATTCATCAACATAAGTATATAATTTGTAGTCTACGGCTGGATAAATTCCTCATCATCAACACATAGGCCTCGAAACCAATATAGTCACAATAGCACGATGAGGAATAAGAAGATTTCGCCTAAGTATTATATATTTTTTTAATAAAGATATTTTGATGATATTATATTGTGTGATGTCAAGTTTTACGTCAGACGTAAGAAATATATTTCTCATGAAATATGGTGGTAAATACCTTTTAATATAAAATCTCTTCAACAAAGCCATTAACTGATTTTCTGAGAGAATAACTATGAATTAAAGAACAAAGATAATTTTATTGAAGAGGATTTCGTTGCCTGTAAACAAATTCTTGCGGACACTGATATAAAGCAGAACGAGATAAGACAAACATATAAAACTGCTATAATTATGGATGGATGGATTTGTATATCGTAGGAGAATTTTGATTAGTTTGATGAGGAGTTTTCATAATTTCACCAAAAGTACTGTTTGGTTTTTGTATTTTCTTAGTCGCCTCTTACGACACCTACGAAATGTGTGTGAAACTTATTTCTAAAGAACAAGTTTTGCACGATTCTCACGATACTCTTTCAATAAAAAATATTACCGATACCATGACTTATAAGCAATGGATATAGAAAGAAAAATAAAAAAGAAAATATATCTTTATTGCAAGCACGCTGCACAGTACTCCTTAAGTTTACTTATTCTAAAGACAAAAAAGAAACACACTAAAAACTCATTGTGGCGAAGTCAGTATACACTAACTCAACTAAATATTTGGCAACTTGTTGCCATAATTACACTTGGCATGTCTTGTCAACTGTCACAAACGGACACGGATGGATACATAAAGAAATATATAGTCTAAGATCATGACCATCGCAAAAAAAAATAACACTACTGAATGCCGTTCGAGTTTCTACTTAGAAATATTACATATATTCTTCCTCCAAAGAATCTTGTGTTCTAATGCTAGACGAATTTTTGACGCAAATCAAAAGTACAGAAAATAATAAAAAAATTAGGGATAGCGAATTAGAAATTCCATTGTTCTTCCTAGAGTTGTAGTAAGTATATTGCTTCATCAAAGCTTTCGTTTCGACTGATTACAGTTTTATCAAAACTTTAATCAGTCGAAGTTCTTCGCTGTTAGAGTTGAAAGATTTTTAAGATCAAAGGTGAATATCACCTCGTCGATATTTCGTTTTACTTTTTATTTACCATCTCTGCCGAGACTGCTGTAGCAGTATTTTAGACATTCATCTACCATATGCCATATTTGATTATCTGAAGTAGGTATTCAGAATATATATTGTACTGCAGTTAGACACAGGCATGTAGGTACTATGCCTGTTTTTAAATGTTTTTTGTCAAAATGCTAAATATTTTTGCAAAACCTGTCAATTTTTCAGTATTTGTTTTAATTGTGTAGGTAACTGAGAACCTTACTATTATATTAGGAACAAATTTTGCCTACAGCCTCATAAGATTATTCATAGTAAGCATTTATTTAGATTACATAACCTTTAAACCAAACATTACTTTATACAAACTCAGCTCTGTCGAATATTACGCTGGACTAAATCTACCATAAACCTTTATTTTTCCGTCACCCCGATCCAAAACCAGTTTCAGTTAGTTTTCATCAATTTACTAACGATTTATTTAGCTCGTTGTATGTCGTCCAAACATGGCTTTAGTTTTCCCTTGTTCCACAGGGACCAGCTTTTGTATTTAATTAGTTTGAAAAAGTGAGTTTCACTCACTGGGCTTAGAGGCAAAATACCGATTTGTTATCGTGTGTATACGAGTTTTAGTAAAAGTGAACTCAAAAATTCAATTAAATTAAAATTCTTTTAGGCTCTGAAAGAAAGCCGATATATCACGTTTTTGTGATGAATTGGATTGGAGTGGTATCTTGTATTTATAGATTACCCGTATGGTACGTATAATATGTTTTATTGTAAAAAACTAACGAAAAAGAAAGAAAATAGAAGAAAACAAGCAAATGCCATTTTTAAATTAAACACAACAATATAAAGACACATTTATTTCTGCATTTTGGTTGTTTACAACACTTAAGTAAATAAGTCAAAACCCTATTATAGATGATGTGAAGTTTTCCTAGCGAAATGACTTCTTGAGAAGAAAGGCCGAAACAAACTCAGAGTCATTGCTTATGTTTTCTGATATTTCAATTTCGTTCAGGTTTTCTTGATCTTAGAGTCCAGACAAAATGGGTTTAGGATGCGAGTGAACTAGAGTAGATGAAGTGCATCAAATAAACTGATCTGATCTATATCAGATCAGTTAGAAAAGACTGCACTGTTGGCGTAGTGGTTTAAGCGGCCGCCTCGCCGCTTGACATTGCGCTGAGTGTTGTGGGTTCGATTCCCACACGAGACAACACTTTGTGTGATCCATAAATTGTTGTTTCGAGTCTGGGTGTTAATTGTCCTCGTTAAATGTATGTTTGAAAAGTCCCCCGCGACACAGGATTTAGTCCTAATGCGGGAGTTGTCTTTTTTATAAACACAAAACACAAAAAACACACTATTATTTTCTGTAATGCAGTTAGCCAACCATAAAAGAGTGGTTAAACTATCCAAAATGTAAATTAAAAGATAGCAGCGTCTAACATCTAAAAAATTCACTTCAACAATCTCCATTATCGATTATAGCAAGAATGTACTTATAGAAAACCTTAGGAGCGCCCTATGTTCAGCAGTGGACGTCTTTTGGCTGAAACGACGATCTAAGTTTTCATATCTCGGACGGTATAACATTTATGATACATATGACCAGATAATGCCGTGTGGTTGACGGCATAGAATACAAGTGTCACCACCCCCTATCTTCCCGTGGGTGTCGTAAGAGGCGACTAAGGGATAACACGATGCAAATACCATCTTTGCGTAGAGACGGAAAACTCGACATCAAACCCTATACGACTGCCTCGTTGGTCTCGCGGCATAAATGTGCGCGTGGGATCGGGAGGTCCCGGGTTCGATACCTGGGTCGGGCAGTGTTATTGAGTTTTTCTGTCACGAAATTCTCAGTAGCAGCACGGAGTCTGGAAATGTGCCCGGTACGGCAATAGGCTCGCCCCTTATTACGTGGGACTAAAGTATATCTTGCGAAAAGTGGGTGTAGAAATACACCTCTGCCTACCCCTTCGGGGATAAAAGGCGTGGCGATATGTATGTATGTATGTATGTATGACCAGATTATAAAATCTTACTGAAATAATGAACCGAAATATCACACTTGAAATAAATCAACGATGTACCTACATATTTCCTTTGAACATGCAAACAACACAAAACAATTAACTAAAGCATACATATTTACCATAAAACTTTTCCCAAAAGGTTCAATGTTCAAATAGAGTCCCATTCCAATTGGCTGTAACCATGTATTCTGCAAACCTTTGCAAAGACTTTCAACTGGGTATCGTTCGGTCCATATTGTCCATCCTTTTCTACGAAAAATTGCGGTCTACTCCGTTATTCTATATGCTGGTTTTTAGTTCCTATATTCGGGGAATGTTTCCAGTCCGATGGGTATTACGATATCTTTGTGTATTTGTCTCTTTTCTTGCTTAGACGGACGTTTTAAAACTTAATAAGGCTTTTCATTTGAATGCTATTGCTTACGCTTCAAATACTAGATTAAATTGTACAGAAGAATAATCTAAGTCTCAATTTAGTGTGACATCGTCAATTGCCTACAAAGCATGGTTACGAATTAAATAATTTGGTTATTTATTTTTGTATAATGGCTAGTATACGAATTTATTTGTGGTATTATTGACAAATAATTAATCCAGTGCTCCGTCGTTGTTTTGAACTAAGCCCTTTATATCCTATTTCTTTTTGTATTCATATTTTTATATTATTTTTTATTTATAGTCTCACGCCTGTATCCCCGAAGGGGTAGGCAGAGGTGTAAATATTACACCCACATTTCGCCATGAATTTTAGGTCCCACGTAATAGAGGGCAAGCCTATTGCCATTACCGGGCACATCTCCAGACTCCGTGCTGCTACTGAGTATTCGGAAAAACCCAGTAACACTTTTATTTGAATTAATGTTGAACAAAAATAGGTAAATATCTATATAAGTTATCGTAATAAAACTCGTGGTCCAATATCGTGCAAATCGCGAGGAGCACTTGTCCGAGAGTTTTCACATCACAGTAGATTAGTAAATGATTGTCGCTGCCTGCCGTTATTTTAAAACCCACAACTACTTAAAGAAGACCAATTCTATCTATCATCTCGCCTGTGTCCCACTGGGGTAGGCAGAGACTATGGACCGCCAATTACCCTTAGCTCTAGTTTAAACACACCTTTCTTTCTAATTTGCACCTCTGCTCCTTACCTAGTCTCCAAACATGGTCAAATCCCTGCTCCAGGATTCTCCCATCACGATCTTATCTTCCTCTCATACATCCTTAAGCCTCCCCGTCCTCCCTTTAAGGTTCTGCATGTTCGTTGTTTTGGGCGTATGGACGTAAAACAGCTGGAAATAGATGCATCTACAATGAACTGGGATCACCTGACCGCTGCTGCAACTATGGATGAACAGGTAGAGAACTTTTACAACACAGTTCTCGAGTTGTATAATGCTCATGCACCGGTTAGAAAAGTCAAAATGAAGCGTCCACCGGCTCCGTTGATTACGAAAGCAGTTAAAACCACTATGAGACGCAGAGATTGTGCCTTTCGCAAATTTAAAAAGCACAAGACAGAGGATTCATGGGCTCAATATAAAGTTGCAAGAAATCGGTGTAATCAGGTGATACGTAACGCTTAACGCCGCCATATTCTCTATAATATTAACTCTGCCTCGCCAGCCAATATCTGGAAGTTCCTCGGGACTATAGGTATTGGCAAGCAGCGCAATTTTGATTTCCAGTGGACAATTGGTTTGGATGAAACCAATAAACATTTCACCACTTCTAATTATTTGGATCATCCTACCAAGTGTCTCACTGTGAATTACTTGCGTAATCTTCCTCGTCTTAATATAGACGCTTTTAAATTTTCTTCAGTGACCCCGGGGGATATTATCAAGAAGACTATCCTTTCCATCAAATCCAACGCTACAGGTTGCGATAACATAAGTCGAAAAATGATTGTTCCTATAGTTGATCAATTGTTACCAGCCATTACGCATATTATCAACTTTTCCCTCGACACAGGTGCGTTTCCCTCACTATGGCGGAAAGCCTTAGTAACTCCTTTGCCTAAGATCCCTAACCCTTCCCTCCCAAGCCACTTCCGACCCATATCAATCCTTCCTTTTCTCTCAAAGGTGCTTGAAGCTTGTGTCCACAGACAACTTTCTAAATTTGTCATTAATAATCAACTATTGAACCGATTTCAATCCGGATTCAGACCTAGACACAGCAAAGTGACCGCTCTTTTGAAAGTGACTAGAGATGTTAGGGCGGGAATGGAAGACACCAAAGTTACGGTGCTAGCTTTGGTCGATTTCACGAACGCCTTTAACACTGTCAATCACGAAATCCTTTTATCCATCCTCTCCAGCCTTCAGATCTCTCCAGAGGCGCTGGAATGGTTCTCTGAATATCTCATGGGACGTCAGCAGTCGGTTCGCCACAGTGAGTCTTCGTCATCATGGTGTGACCTCCAGTCTGGCGTTCCTCAAGGCGGCATTCTCTCTCCATTATTATTTTCTATTTTTATAAATCTTCTGAGCCAGAATCTTCGGTGTGCGTATCACTTGTATGCTGACGACTTGCAGCTATATACACAGGCAGGAGTGGACGACATCGCCTCCGCTATCGATGGGGTAAATCAAGCACTGTCCATTATACATGATTGGTCACAACGATTTGGTGTTGCTGTGAACCCCGCTAAATGCCAGGCAATCATCATTGGTAGCCAACGCATCATCAACAAAATTTACGCTTCCGTCAGTCATGTATAACCAGATAGCAATACCATTCAGTCCAGTTGTTAAAAATTTGGGCTTACACATGGATAGCCACCTGAACTGGCGGGCTCAAGTTACATCTATTAGTCAAAGAGTGACAGGATGCTTACGTTCTTTGTACCGCTTGAAGAACTTCCTCCCTCCTAGCACTAAGGTAATGCTCATGCAGACCTTTATCTTCCCTATTATCAACTATGGTGATGTGTGCTATTTTGACCTGAATGCAGACCTTCTCAACAAACTAGACCGGCTTCTCAATAACTGCATTCGATTTATTTACAACCTTCGAAAATACGACCATGTCTCTGAATACCGCTCCCAACTCAAATGGCTAACTATTCGTCAACGCCGTAGTTTGCATGTTCTCACTACTCTTTTCTCTTTTCTTAACTCGCCATCTCTTCCTTCTTACCTAACGGCCCTGTCACGACCTTGCCGCTCTGAGCGGCGGCTTAGCGCGGGGCGGCGAGCGGCAAGATCAAATGTATGAAAACGTTCGAAGCACGCCACGAGCCGCCGCGCACAGCGATAACGCGCGCGTTTTTTTTGGTGCGATTGGCTGCGCGGCGTGCGGCGCGGCGTGCGGTGCGGCGAGCGGCGGGAACAAATGTACTGCGACCGAGTGCGACGCCACGACTCCGAGCGGCACGGACAGCGTTACGCGAGGGACGAACTAGGCGGTTAAACTATTTGTTAAATATTTTGTGGCGGTAATGAATACGGAGACATTTAAAGTCGAAATTTTAAAACGGTCGCGTCTATGGATAGCAACACATCCGCTGTATAAATACAAAAATGTTAATAAAACGTTGCGAAATGTAATGAAACAATGTTTTACAGAATATAATGGTAGGTTTTAATATAAATCGCAAACATTAAAACATTGTGTAATGTACATATGTACCTATTTAGGTACAGACACAGCTAATATGAAAGTTAAATGGTGGTTTAGATTACGTTAAGTGGGTGGGCCACTTAACGTAATCTATGTTGTGTAGGTACCTATTCAACGCCTCATTAATTGCGAATACTTATGCATTATTCCTTTGATATAAAATACTTGTAAGAAATGAAGATCCAATGTCGACAATTTTGTAGGTATACCGTATAGTTACACAAAGATATTTTGGTTATCGCCATATTTATGGGTAACTCCGTCGGCCCAAATACGTCCACATTTGCCGCTGCGTTTACCGCTGCTGTAGGGTCGTGGCGTGCACGACGCTCTGCCGCGCCGCCCGCCGCGACGCGCGCCGCTTAGACCGATCTCGTGAACAGGCCCTAAGTCCTTATCTACAATATTTATGCTCAAATCACGACAAAAACCTGCGGTCATCTAATAATCGTCTACTTTTGTGTCCCTCTCATAGTTCTGGATTCGTCAACTCTTCCTTCTTCGTCCAATCTGTCTTATTATGGAATGCGCTCCCTCTCGAAATCAGGATGGCAAACAATCGGCTCACTTTCAAGTTAAAGGCTCGAGAGTTTATAAGGAGTAAAATGGCAGGATAATCACAGACTGACTGGATTTACTGACTTATATATTATTTATGTATATATCTATAATTGGCAAGTATTTATTCATATACATATATATGTATTTATACTTATTTATTCTTTATATGTGTACCTATATATTAAATGTATATATTTAAGTATAAATATATATAGTTTAGGTAGTAATTTACTTATATATATCTAGTAATTATTATCTAATACCAAATAATAATTTTATTATATTGACGACCGGTTGGGGCAGCGGGAGTGTAAGCGACTGCTACGCCGAAGGTCGCGGGTTCGATTCCCGCTTAAGTCAAACATTTGTGTGCATGAACATGGGTGTTTGTCTTGGTCTGGGTGTTTCTATGTATAATATGTATGTATTTACAAAAAAAAAGTATATAAGTATGTTTATCCATTATCTAGTACCCATAGTACAAGCTCTGCTTAGTTTGGGACTAGATGGTGTTGTGTGCATGTGGTAGAATATTATATTATTATTCCTCTTTATTACATATTTTCTCATGGTAGAATTTTATACACTTAAATAAATAAAAAAATTTAACCATATAAAATAGGACCACGGAGACCCACCGGTATCGGGTACAGGGACCAAGCTACCGGTGGTTAGGGCTCCAGAGAGAGGAACCTCCGAACTATGCGCGTCGTGTCCAACAATACTGCCTTCTGTATAGAGGACTTGATCCAGCCGTCTAACGAGAGCCTCTTGAGATGGTGGTCGAGGCTCTTGGCAATGAGACCATTAACTGACACGACTATCGGTACAATGATCGCCGAGTCCACATCCCACATGTCGACAATCTCGTGAGCTAGGTCCAAATACTTGATTTCCTTATCTTTTTCGGCTTTCACGAGATTCTCTTCATGGGGAATAGTAACATCAACGATCATTGCAAGGCGTTCTGATCGATCTATCACCACAATATCGGGCTTGTTAGCCACGATAGTCCTATCGGTGATGATAGATCGATCCCAGTACATAGTGGCACGACCATTTTCGAGAACTGGATGGGGCACATACCTGTAGTACGGTACTTCAAAGGGTACAAGGTCATATTTTAAGGCAAGCTGCTGATGGACGATCCTGGCTACTTGATTGTGCCTGTGCAAGTATTCGCCGTTGGCAAGACGAGAACAACCGGAAACTATATGTCTGAGGGATTCGCCGGGCTGGTGACACGCCCGACATATGTCAACAGTCCCATCATTCAGAATATACTTACGGTAGTTGTTCGTCATGACAACTTCGTCCATAATTGCACAAACAAAACCTTCGGTCTCTGCAAATAAATCACCAAACCGTAGCCAGGCTACTGATGACATGAGGTCTACATCGGGCCCATGCAAGGCCCGATAAAAACGTCCATGCAACTCTTTGCCTTTCCATACTTCCCTGCGCTCTTCAGTACTAAGTACAACAGGTTTGCGCCAGCTCTCTTTTGCCAGACCCAACGGGGTAAGTCCGTTGTCTACAGCAACAATATCACGATGCACACCCGTATCAGCCTTAAGAAAATATTCTCTAAGATTGTACACCTCGCGGTTGTGGAGGTCCTTAGCACTTAAGAAACCACGACCACCACATTTCCGCGGGATGTACAACCTCATTACTGATGACCGCGGGTGATGCATCCGATATTCAGTCAATAGACAACGGACCCTTCTGTCCAGGGCTTCCAGTTCTGATTGAGTCCATCTGGGTATGCCGAAGGAGTATGCTAGGACTGGCATGGCCCAACCATTATAGGCACGCACCCTGTTGCCGCCTGATAAAAAACTTCTCAGTATTTTCTTCAGGCGGCCCAAGAAGCGCTCCCGCAATGATTGTTTCATGACAGTCTCAGCATTACCTAAGGCCTGCGACATACCCAGATACTTGTAAGTCTCGACCGCAGATAGAGATCTAAGTTGTGTGGAATCTGAAAGCTCTATACCCTCAGATTCCACAATCCCACCTCGTTTTACATGCATGACCGCACATTTACCCACACCAAATTCCATCTTGATAGAATTACTAAAAGTTTCAGTTACTTTTAGTAACGCTGTCAATTGGAAAGTGGAGGGGGCAATTAACTTCAGGTCATCCATATAAAAGAGGTGGGAGATAACTTGACCCCTACGCTGCAGCCGATAGCCTAACCCAGACCCCTCTAGCAAAGTGCTGAGAGGATTCAGAGCTAGACAAACCACAAGGGACTCAAACTGTCACCCTGGAATATACCCCGTTCGATCTTTAGAGGAGCACCGCAATCGCGAATCTGCCGACATCCTGGATAGCGTAGGACCGTACTCCACTGTCCCATACATGCCTTCAAGAAGGCGCATAGAGTTATATCGACTTTATATAACTCCAGCACCTTCAAGAGCCATGTATGTGGCACGGAGTCGAAGGCCTTCTTGTAATCTATCCAGCATGTCGCCAGATCCTTTCGGTTGCGGCGCACCTGCTGGCTAATGGCCATGTCAAAGAGGAGTAGCTCTTTTGTACCACGGGCCCCACTCTTACATCCATTTTGAGCCACTGACATGATGTTATTATTTCTAATATGTGATAACATCTTAGTCCTCAAAATGGATGTAAGAAGTTTATAATATATACACCGCTATTTTTTAATTAGTACAAAAAATTTAACAGGGCACTAAGTATCTTTAACTGATCATAATTATGTAGTTGAAAAATAAAAACACTAAGTCCCAAAACTGTCCACAAAAATACGTGATAATTGGTAAATGCAATACTAATACTATGACCGACCCGTGTACTATCATACCATTGATAAATTACCCCCCCCCCCCCCGCCCCTCTGCGCCTGCGCCACGTCCCGACGATGCGCAGTACTAAATTACTAGCGAAAGTCAGCGTATCTAATTTCGTTGCAAAACTTAATTGTTTGTCTACGTTTGCCCGACGCGATGGCCTATCATATCAGTTCATATCACGGGAGTATGTAGCTATGCTTCGTGCGTACTTTTTGAGTGGAAAAATCGCGAGTGCAGCTGTGTACCCATGGACATCGTATTGTGAGTGTACAAAAGTGACCGGGTCAGTGTCAAACAATTAAAACAGTGCATATTGGATGCTTTTGACAACAGTGGTGGACACTTCGAAGGACAATGGAAATACTTGTAAGTTTAGTAAATAATACGTACTTAAGTAAATAATAATTTGATGCAGGCGCCTCAAAATCGGTCTGTGTTCTCCACACACCTTGAGGAAGGCCTATGTCCAACAGTGGACGTCTCTAGGCTGACATGATGATTATAAAATAATTTGTAAATAGCAGATGATTCTAACTTCATAAATACGCCAAAATTACTCTTTTCTTTTAGTCCAGAACACCATCTTTTATTTTGATATTTGTTTGCTTTCTAATTACATACCTCCGTATTTAATTACTTGTTAAACGATAAATTTTACCGGTCCTACGCCCGAATGAAGTATGAAGGAGAGGGTAGAACTAACAAAATTAAAAAATAACTACCTACATTTATTATTTTTCTTCATTTTATTTTCTATTGCTACCTACATCATAAGTGCGACAGAGAGAATGCGAATGAGCAGGATGGAATATTATCAATGAATTAGTGAATGGATTGTAAAATATGACTATGATTTAAGTGAGATTTTCTACAATAAACAAATGATAATAACTTTGCTCTTTATTGATATTATGAAATTCTTACGTCACATATATGATAATAATATCTTCGCTAATCTGTCCTTAAAGTTTTTGTACTAATTAAAAAATAGCGGTGTATAGTCGGTAGACACGTAATTGGTCTATAATTTTTGGGGTCAGTGGTACAACCTGACTTAAAGAGCAGGTGAGTGAGACCAGTTGTCATAAAAGTTGGGATCGAGCCCGATTCCAAAGATGCCTGGAATTGGGATGCCAACCGAGCATGGGCACTACGTAGCCACTTCAACCAGAAGTTGTGCAGTCCGTCCGGTCCCGCTGATTTCCAGTTAGATAACGAACGGACTGCACAAGCTACATCTGTTGTTTCTATGGCTACGCGCTGCATTTGGGGTATTCCCTCACATGCTCGCTTAACATCCCCAAACCAATCACCTTCAGTGTGGCTAATGGGCATCGACCAAATGCTGCGCCAGAAAGCGGTCGTTGCCTCAACATCTGGTAGACGCCCATCATCCACACCTGAATTGGTTCGCTCCCAACTTCTATATACCCACCTTTCATCTTTTTGGAATGCTCTATTCTGGGCGTATCGGTCCACCCGCTTTTTGTACCATCTTATACGGTTTGCCCACGCACAAACTTTTTGCTTCAGGTAGTCGATGCGTTCTGTGACTCGTGACTCGTATTCTTGGCGACGAAGGCCCGTGCCAGAGAACGCCCGAGTCACAAAACGCATCACTCTCGGTCTTGTATTGCCCGACCTGAAGCAAATTAGCTTTCCGATGAGCGCCCTGGTCTCAGCGATACGACGCTCAATCCTGCACTGCCAGGCCGGTACAGCATTGGTTCGAGGGGCAGAATTACTACCATTTGGTATTTTAATACCTGCCACTCGACACGCTGTAACAGCCGCACAGTACAGAATCGAGTGGGTATCGCTAAGATCTTCACTATTGTCTAAATACGTGGACAATAGTGAATCCAGGGCACACACCAGCGCTATATTTTTCTTGTGCGTGGGCAAACGTGGTAAGCGGGGCCTATCTGCTCTATTCACAAAACGATACTCCCGAATAGTGCATTCCAAAGTACTCCTTAATTCATCTATGTACTGGGTACTTACTTGTGTATCCCTACTATGCACCTCTTCAACAGTCCTTTGCGTTGTGACAATATTTGAAACTTGTGTATCGCTACACGTAGAAGAAGTGATAGGAGGGCTACGTTGTAAGCCAGAGCGTAGCCTCTCAAGTGCGTCGTTATCCAGCAGGCGGCATCGCTGGATAGCCCGCACTTGATCCGACAGTCGCTGTGCCGAAACGTTGACAGCCGGTTCCAAGCCCTGAAACAGAGGCAGCATGCGGTCACGATACGCCGTAAGGTTGGTACCTCCCTCTGTAGCCACAAAATATGCCCGCATGACGTTTTCGTTCATGGATTTAGTCCATTTCATGCGGTGCACATTACCACCGGCAGCGGGGGCCCTGTTCGAAACCGGTGGGTCTCGGGGTCCCAAGCGTAGCGGTGGCCGGCCTCTCCCACAGCGGCGTACAGGTGTTGGCGACGTCGGCGGGGAGAAATACTCGTCGCTCGACGAGCTCGACGCCTCTGTGATTGCCGACAACTCTGTTGTAGGTGCCGGTGGCTGCGAGGCGGAGCTGAGCGACGAGTCCGGGGGTGTATTACGTGCAGCAGCAGCTCTAGCCCTCGTCAACATCTCATTTCCTCGTTTTATTTATATTATAGTGTTTATTTACAATTTTCTTTGTTGATATGTCATTGACGTTAGTTGTCATCTTGAATGTTTTGTAGATACTTTTCTTAATTAATTAAATGGTTTCTTGATTTTGGTTTCTTGATTTAGTAATATGTTTATCATGTATAGAAGTCCTGTTTGTAGTAAAAATATATATATATGAATCCCAAACTTTGATATAAAACAAATATAAATATTCGAGGAAAAAATGTATGTCGTCTTGTTGACGTGTTGCTAGGTATATATATATTATTATTATAATAATCACGCACCTACTATCAACTATCTCTGCATCACCCTAGGTTGACTGGTAGAGAATGCCTAAGGCATTAAGTCCGCCTGTGTACCACATATTTTTTGTGTTGTGCAGAAAGTTAAATAAATAAAAAAAATATAGCGACCAATGTTTAGACGACCAATTAAGGCTTATAAAATCAACTTTACTACACTAAAGGCCGATTCACACATATCAGTGAAGTCACAGTTCCGTCACAGTACCGGCACCGTGATAATTATTCTTTCATACATTTTCTATGAACATATCCACACCTGTCAGTGTCAGTGACGACACAGTACTCTCAGTACTCTCATAGAAAATGTATATCACGGTGCCGGTACTGTGACGGAACTGTGACTTCACTGATATGTGTGAATCGGCCTTAATGCGTATAGACAGAACTAAGGTGTACCACAAGGCAGCTTCGCGAGTACACTCAATGCGATTAGCAGCCTTTCAACTTCGATTAGCATTACTGCCTCAAAGCATAGCATATTTCCATGCAACGTCTGTAGCATAATAAAATTGTCCGCATTGTAATGGCAGTTAATACGCTTGACATGTCCTTTAGCTCTGATAGGTTACATACTAGGGGCCAGATTACTATATCTGAATGTGTTTCTTTCAATAAACTTATTCGTACGTGTAAAAGCCCCGCCGAATCATGCGCCAGAATTATTTCTTGGGTACATTTTTTCATCGATATTTTTTGCTTAAGTAGATTCAGATCTTATTATTTTATTCGGTTCTGTATTGTACTGATGTTGAACGTGTATGACTAGTTAGGCTGTAGTAACGATATTTGCTTAGCTGAGCGAGGAAAGTCAATTGTGTAAGAGATTAAGTTGTCGCTGTCTTAACATGTGTCTTGAAGTAGATAGATTTTATTCGTAAGCCGTAAGATTTTAACAACTACTAAAGTATTTTAGGCTTTCTTCATTTATGTTCTCGAATTCATGGCAATTGGACTGCTGATATTTTTTATTTATTTTAGAAATACTAAAATACCTATAACGCTGAAATATCGACTGTCAGATATGGTTTTATCTCGACTATAGTAAGCAGGCTAAGTTGAACTTTACATGAGTAACGCCCTCAGTGTAAGTTTTAAGTGAGTTTAGTATTTTCTTATATTTAGACTTACTTCATGTTTGTTTTTGGAGAAGACGTGACACAAAATGTAAGTTCTAATGCATCATAAAAGATGTGTCTAAACTTACATAATTCATACAATTGCAAATTTCAAATTCCAAAAAAAAACGTAATCTAAAATAAAACATGAATAAAATTATTCTTCTTTGCCTCTTTTTGCTTTGAAATTTATTTACTTCTCTACAACATGTTATTTATGTTAAACAAATTCATATAAGATATTTGTCTACACTAATATTATAAAGAGGAAAAAATTGTATTTTTGTTTGTAATGGATAAACTCAAAAACTACTGAACCGATTTTAAAAATTCTTTCACCATTAGAAAGCTACATTATCTGCGAGTAACATAGGTTATATTTTATTTTAGAAAAAAGAGGGGTCCGTCAGGACGCGGGTGAAGCCGCGGGAAACGGTTAGTTGTTAGAGATAACAGTTTTTACTTACCCTACTTTTACCCTTACCCTAAATTTTCTGCAATTCGGCACCTTAAATTTCCTCACTGGCGTGGAAGATAAAGCAATCAAGTATCATGTTCTACGACATAATTTAACACTTCTCATCTTCTAAGGCTGAATAAGGAAATCATCTGTAACATCATCATTATAAAAGTTACAAAGTCTCTATGTTTTTATGCTTGAGGTCCCATATAATGCTTGGTATTACTTCGATCTGAATTATATTTTATTATGTTGATTATGACTTTAAACGAATTGAGAATATAGTTTATTAATTTATAGTTGTGCAGCTATATATATGCAATGGTTGGCGTAGTGGTTTAACCGGCCGCCTGACACTGCATCGAGTGTTGTGGGTACGATCCCCATACGAGACAACGCTTTGTGTAATCCATAAATGTTTGTAGTAGATGCTTTTAATTTTTCTTTACTGGATATTTACTGGATACTGAAAACTTAAAGATTTTAATTATGCAGATATTTAGTGTATGACGTCGTATAATTGTGTATGGTAAAAAAAAATTTGTGCACGCAGCCATTGTGGAGAAATTCACCAAAAACTGATTCCGCTGGGCGAACGTTGTCCTGGCGGAACCTTTTTTAATCCATTGACTTTAGAAGAAAAGAGATGTGTCCAAAAATTAGTGTATATTTGTGTTTAATTGTGTATGTATGAATAAAATTGGTGCATGCATAAACTTCGGAGAAATTCAAGTTTCCGCTACGCGAACGTTTGGCCATTAGCTAGTTTTCATATAAAGCGCTTACATAGAGAGCTGTAAATTTTTATATACGTTGTTTTCAATTTGTTTATATTTGTTTAAAAAACAGATTTCGAAAAAATCGTAGGGCTTAAAAGATAAAAATATAAACGTAAAATATGCTTATTAGGTCTTAGTTCTTAAAGTATGCACTTTGGGGTCTAGATTTTCACGTTTATACAAACCTTGTAAGTGTCTGCAACATGTTGCCTAGTATCAATGATGTTCCGTTAGTAATTAAAGAGTTATAGGACAATTTACCATGAATAGATCACTGTTTACAAAGCAGTCAAATATCATGACGTTCTAAAGGAATTGCATGGTAAAATATATGCCAATAATTAGTGTATTCATTCAACTATTCACATGCAAAATTTCATGTCATTAAATTCAGTAATTAAAGAAAAACAATTATAATACTGACGAAGCATCGAAAACCTACATAACCCGACCAAGTTCGGATGGCTACAAAAAAGCGGCCGTGCCATATATCTTAGAAACGTTCTTAAACTTCCAATATAGTATTTATTAATATGGTACAGTTGCGTACACAAGCGTTAGGAAAAAATAAGTTATTACATTGTTTGATCCACTAAAGTTGCAAAGGGGAACGCTCGTGCATACCTAGTCCATTGGTTAAATAGTGTAATAAGCTACAATATGATAAATATTTACCTAAACAGTAGTATTTACATGTGGTAATTATTTAATTTCCCTAGAAGGTCTAAATTAGCTGTATGAATTTTATTTGTCTTAAATTTTAATAATATATCTAGATTATATCTCAAGTCACAAGCGCATACTTAAATAAAGTACCTACGTAAATAGTAGCTATTTTCTGTCATAGTCAAATACATTTAAAAAAGTAGGTGTACAAAAGTAAATTACCTATAAATTATATCGAAACAACAATTGTTTTATCGCCTATACCAATTCAATACCGGTATTATACTGTAAATTTTGGGATGTTACCTAAATATATTGCACGGCCGCTTTTTTGTAGCTATCCGAACTTGGTCGGGTTATGTAGGTTTTCGATGCTTCGTCAGTATTATAATTGTTTTTCTTTAATTACTAAATTTAATGACATGAAATTTTGCATGTGAATAGTTGAATGAATACACTAATTATTGGCATATATTTTACCATGCAATTCCTTTAGAACGTCGTGATATTTGACTGCTTTGTAAAAAGTGATCTATTCATGGTAAATTGCCCTATAACTCTTTAATTACTAACGGAACATCATTGATACTAGGCAACATGTTGCAGACACTTTCAAGATTTATATAAACGTGAAAATCTAGACCCCAAAGTGCATACTTTAAGAACTAAGACCTAATTAGCATATTTTACGTTAATATTTTTATCTTTTAAGCCCTACGATTTTTTCGAAATCTGTTTTTTTAACAAATATAAACAAATTCAAAACAACGTATGTAAAAATCTACAGCTCTCTATGTAAGCGCTTTATATGAAAACTAGCTAATGGCCAAACGTTCGCGTAGCGGAAACTTGAATTTCTCCGAAGTTTATGCATGCACCAATTTTATTCATACATACACAATTACACACTAATTTTTGGACACATCTCTTTTCTTCTAAAGTCAGTGGATTAAAAAAGGTTCCGCCAGGACAACGTTCGCCCAGCGGAATCAGTTTTTGGTGAATTTCTCCACAATGGCTGCGTGCACAAATTTTTTTTTACCATACACAATTATACGACGTCATACACTAAATATCTGCATAATTAAAATCTTTAAATTCAACAACATTCCGCTGCGCGAACGCACACAGTTTAACAACATGCGACCAAATCAATATGGACATACATATTTGTTATTGCGAAGCTTCTTCATTAAAAATAATGCGGCGTAGGTCTTTGACAATTCAAAGAAATATTTTCAATCAGAAAAATCAAACAGCTCGCAGACACAAATACTGAATTCTAGAATAATCTAAACTCTTAGGGCCGAGCCAGAATTTATTCAAGATTTCCAGGCATTTGAAGGTAAATGTTTGCAGATTAATACATAATTTTTGACGCTCCGGCACCCCTAATTTCAGTCATTTCCTTCCAAAATTGAGCTCGTAAAATATGCGTGTAATGAGTAGCTGATTCATTCTTCATTTTCTTTCGGAGATTCAATTTCTCGCGGAACCCAAGTAATGTAATTACAGAACAGATTTTGGTTCACCTAATCTCTGATATAGATCATTTATTACTGTAATATTATCCGTTAGCCGCTTATTGCTGGTTCTGATTGTGAGTTGATGTACTGCTCATGTTGGGTAAGTAGGTATTGAGTGAATGTATTTAATGGACATGTGTAAATGAGTTGTTATAATTATTATGATCGAATTCTTTTGTTTATTTATTTATTAAATTGTTGGTAAAATTCTCAGTGTCTGTTGTTTCATGTCTCTTTCTTTTCGCTCTATTAGCGTGCGTGCTAATTCAAGTTATTGCAGAGCGTTTTGCTAACTGGGACCGCGGTGTTAAAGATTGTCATTATTATATTTCTTTATTTACAATATATTTAATAATTATTTCTAAATAAATTGTTTATACAAAATAATGCCTACTTCAAAAATTCAAATAGTTGTAAATTAATATTAAGTTGTAAACCCCAATTTCCTTCATTATAATTTCATACAAATTATTACTATACCATATTTTATCCTCAGCCCTGTACCATAATCTTTACTTATCTGTTGTTTTAGGTTCTAGTATACCTACGTCTACAGCCTTACCTACTCCAATATCTTTCTTTAATAAATTCTCCTTTTTACATAATGAAAAAAACAAACGCCATAATTAGCAGCGTTAAGCCCAAGTCACACTAACACCGAAGCGTCACCTAGTGGCTGACGTCACTAGGTAGGTTTGAGTATATTTCAATCACTTATATATTTATACGATTAAAATGTTCTGAATCCGTTTCAGTCAGAAAATTTTGTCTCATGTTAACGTGAATATATTGAATATATCAAATGTGTTTCCAAATTTTATCGCAATTTATTTTACATTTACGATTACCAAATTTATTCGTAAATTCTTCAAATTTTTTATTTCAGATCCACAGAAATTAAAATAAAGCAAAATTATGAAATCGAGCCAAACGAGACGTGAAATTACTTTGTTAAATTGTGATGTTGTGGATTGGCTATTAAAACAGAGAATATTCATTTCTGTCATTTTATTAAACCCAAAACCGCATCCGCACCTATCAGCAGACGTATACTCTACCCACTGGACCACAAAGTCTGTCCTAGTTTTTGCTATTTCTTACTTTAAATATACCTAAAATGCAGAATTCGACTCCACAACATAAGTCAACTTTAATAAATGTACGGTGTGAGAGGCAATCAAATTTTAAGCCGTGTCGGAAATTATTTCAAATGACATTATTCGTTATTATCGCCGTTTCCGAAATGAGATACAATTTTAGGACATGTCTGTCTCACAGCACCTAATATCCGATGGGGATTATCATACATTTCTTACAAGAATTGTTCGAGGAAATCTTTGGAAATATGAACATTCTGCTGCTGAATCGGATTACGTAATGAAAGAATGTAGCTGGGATTATGTTTGATTTGGGAAGTTTTGCTTTATGCTGTATTGATTTTTTTTTTATCGTAGGAGATTGTTGGATACACACATAAGCCGGCATATAAATATTGCTGTATTTTAGCAGGGTAACAATATTATATAGTCAGAACAGATAGGTAAGTGAGGAGACCAATAGCATTAGATGATAATGGGATGTGTGTAATAATTGTCGCTTGGCCGGGCCTCGGCGAATACGTTGTTTACGTCATGTCGATATTTAAAATTCAATCTAGTTAGACTAGCGGTCGCTAGATTTTTTTATGGCATCGCTTGCTCTATAATTAAGTTCTGTGATTTTACAAATATACAACCATTAGGCAAAAGTTTTAGATGCAACCGGCATATCATTAGATAGATGTTAGATTATATTATAAAGCTTAAAATTCACTTTCCGAACTAGACGGTGTGCATGATTCACTAGTACTATTTGTTCGAATAATTTAGTTACTTGCACACAAGCGAGATGATTAGAACAAATAGTTTTTAAATTTACTGCGTCTTCCTAAGTTTGATAGCAAATGCGTGCTGTCTTTTGTATCAATCAAATTTTTGCATTATATCTGTCTGCATAGCTTTCTCTATAAAGTTAAGATTTTTTAGAAGAAAAAGAGAATTGAGAATTTGGATTTTGACCTGACTTTGCCACAAGTTACTTATACCCTCTCAGCCCTTTTAAAGATTGCGGCTGCTGAATATAAAGCTTAGAACTTCAATTATCATCTTGTCAATCAATTCGATCAGACGACATTCAGCCTTAATTTAATTGTGATAAAGGTTATATTACCGGCAAATTGAATGTTGTACTACATAACGGGATAGATTTAAAAAGTTGGGCTGTAAGAAGGGTGTAGTTTTATAGGGATGGTCGTTAGTTACCATTTAGTTACGAGAGACCGATCTTTAGAACTCTGATTGTTAACTAGTTTTATTCGAAGTGGCTGTGAATGAGCGAAGTGCTTATTAATAGTGTTGGTATGTATACTACGTACCAATACTATTTATAAGTAAGTGTTAAAATTTATTTAGAATAAGGTCCTTTAAGTTCTATGCAATTCTATGCTATTACTTAGTTACAGCTGACTACTAAACAGATTCATAAACTTAATTAATAAAAATCGTTGTTTTTACTCCATGAATAAAATCTTCACTACACATTGCTGTACACATATTTTTCTTTTTTAGATTACATGCTTATATCAGTCGTGGATTATTTTTATATAAATAAAGCAGATCAATGGTGTTCATCATAATGTTGTTTATTATATTCCATAATACTGATTAATTAATTATTTACTGAAGCCCATCGCACACTGTGTTCGACTAATGGAAATCATATCGTATCCACTTCCACTTAATTACAATGTATGGATCTATCATAGACCCCTGCGGTAGCCATTTGTAATATTCTGTTTTGCCAATATGTTATGTTAAAATGTTTAACAATACTTTTGCAAATTTTATACATAATAGTATCGATATTTGTATAACGGTAATTTTCAATAGTTCTTTACGATTTGGCCGAAACTTGGTACGGTACGTACCTTTGATTCGAGTATCCCATATTTCATTAGTTCATCACTCACTCAAGCACAGATGAGCAGGAAAGTATAAATTCCTATTTTTTGTGTGTAACGGTTTTATATCTGATCTTTATTTAAAAATGAAAAGACTTGCCATCAAATCATCCTATCACAGCTGGTGCAACCCATGGCAAAACGTCGAGGAAGATGGGTATTAATTTTACCTTTCATTTTAAAATATCATACTTCAGTCGCAACCTTTTCCAAATTTTCTTGAGGATCCACAGCTACACCCGCACAAATGTGTTCCGAAGCGGTAAAATATTGAAATTTAACTGTTTCTCCCCGAACCCTTGGCAATTTCGGGACATCCCTGCTCAGTGCACCCCTACGATCCCTAAGCAACATACAAGCCTACTTTCATTTTCTTGCGCCCAGTAGTTTTGAATATGCGTTGTCTTTCAGTCAGTCAGTAACGCAAGAATTCAATATAATTATACAGATACAGATGTCTGCGTCCCCACTAAATGCCTGAGACAAAACTACTCTTCATTATTTAACTTAGAAACTTTTTGATTCACAAACGAAAATTTACACAAATTGAAGAAAGTCTCTCAAATTTCAATTATTTTTGAAATGTGAAGTCTAGAACCGTGACTTGTACAAATTGCATTTACAAACACCAGAGTAGAGGTTTTTAAGAAATCGCTTTAACTCCACGGTGAAATATCAATTTAACTTATCTCCTTTGGAAAGAAAACTTTTAACCAGTCGTCGCCAAGTTGGATTTCGATAACTCTTAAGGGTGTTACGCATATTTTTGTCAACAGCCCAAGAAAATATTAAATAATTGATAGGTCTAAAGGCATTTTTTCTTAGCATTGAAGTTAGGAATCCATTAGTATGTTTTGTCACATTGTATCTAATTCTTCATAATTTTCAAATATTGATTCAACTTCAACAAGTCTTTAGGTCCTACCTTTGTAGCTCTGTTACGATAATTTGTTTCAAAAATAATCTTATTACAATATTATTGAATAATGTGTCGTAAAAAAATCTGAAGTATCAACCCTACTCATCACACCAACTCCGTCCGATTTCGGAGCTTTAACTTGGCAGAATTAACACCCTGTATATTTGCTGAGGACATATTTTATTTTGGTATCTCTAGGAAAACTTTTGAAAGAACTTTATTAAAGTAAACTAGCTCAATGCTTTTTTATTATGAAAACATTATGCATGAAATTGTGCTGCAGTAAACAAAAATACGATTTTTCTAAAATTAAGATTTATAGGAAAAGAGAAGAAGAAAGGCGAAGGTTGTAACAGCAAATAATTAGTCATTAACACTAACTTTAAATTGCCTTTCGGGATATATACCACGTACTCCTGTACTATAACCGATATGTTACAAGCAAGTAAAACGGTCTACCAGCTTTCTGACTCGTTTATTGCGTACAACACCATGACGAGACATTATACTTACTACGTTAGCTCGTGGTTAGAGTTTTTTCATAGATTTAAGTTTTCACGGGTTTTACATAGATGCACCTCTGAATGCTAGATACTCGACAGTACCTACCTCAAACCCTTGGCTTATACCGTGATATTAGCAGTATAGCCTATCTGGATAAACGGGCTATTTGGCACTAATATTTTTTCAAATCGTAGTTTTAGTTCCTGAGATTAGCACGTTCAATAAAACAAACTCTTCAGCTTTATAATATAAGTATATATGAACTCAGACAATTTAGAGTTCAGAAGTTGTAAGCTCACGCAATTTTGAAAACATTTCAAAGGTCAGTCGATCAAGTTAATTTTCTTTCGTAAGAATTTATCCGTTTAAGTACAAAAGTATTTAATATAGTTGTAGAAGATTGTTAACCCCTGGAATTTGGCATCATTCTTCAGTCAAAATTTAATAATTATAAGTTATGTTTCGAGTATCAAAATATCAAAACTTTGTATAATAGTTTTGTACTTCAGAATATTTAAACATTTTCGTAGAGAAATAAGAATTTTTAAACTCTTCATGTAAAATTTATGTCGTGGAATGTTTTGTACATCAAATTCAGATGAACTAATGATTACTGCAAATGTTGTGTGTCCAAATACATACATGTTTAAAAGTAAAGCATTTTACTTCAGAATAGCTGGACCGAATTCAATGAATTGTGTGTATTTGGAGGTGTGTCGTGCGGCGTTATTAATTAGAAAATACGACGTTAAAAACATACTGGACAGCTAAACTTTAATGCATGTTTTAATAATTAAGATTTTCCAATTTCGATTGCTACTCAAATGCGGTGGATTAGCCTTACGGGTGAACTTATTGTTATTAGCCGAACATATTTCAGCACTTTCTACTAAAACTGTGAACTTCTTAATATGAAAAATAAGCACTCCGTTTGAGTTCCCGAATTTGTCCATGTCTCCATAAATTGTATTCTTATTCATTAACTAACACTTGACTATTACTATGTAGGTATGTGTCAACGTCGATCTATATGTGTCAAATTAGACTATAATTATGACATGAATTGTTGCAGAATACCAATTGTGAGTCATTTCTAAATCAAATCGCAGTGCATTCAAAATACGGTGTCGCCGTCTATGGAATACGAGAATCGGCCTTCTGAAGAGGTACGGTGTTTAGTCTTGGTGTGAAGAGCAAAATAAGTCGTAACGTGGCTTGTATTGTCATGACGCAAATGAAGGCTATGAGCGATCGCCCCGCTACGTTATCTGCAAGTGATTGATGGTAGGCCCCACTCGAAACTTGTGTTCACTGGATTGCGCACTTTTCGAGAACTTAGTATCATACATGCATCTGTATGTGATGTTACGAGGAGAGCGAGACTACGATAACTATGATAACTAAGTATGGCATTATTCTTCTCATAGTGAGAAGAGACCTGTGAACAGTGGGGCAGTTTATCTACCGAGCTGGATGATGTTACGAGTGAAAATGTAAAAGAATAAAGCGATTTATTGATAAAGAGAAAATAATATTTATTCCGTGGTAAATCTGGTTGGACTAGAACGTATTCCCAAGGGTACCAAGGTGGAAGTATTGGATCGGGCTAATAAGACGGTGAAGGTGAAAAATGATGAAATCTCAGTGCCGCGCCATGTAACTCAGCTCAAATTTGAGTCACTAATAGCCAACGTGATGTGTTTACGCTAAGAACATACCCATTTAAGATGTGAAATTCTCAACATAGTTAGAAATTTAAAAAAAAGCCAGCTACGGGCATGATTCTATACCCACAAAAGTAATTAAAGTAAGCATTAATTTCATCGTCGACCCGCTTGTGTATAACATTTGTCACCATACATTTGCTGCTGTTTTAAAATCTAAAACTACGTATGTGTTTCAAACAACGAGTATGAATGTTTTAATAATATTTTCTAGAAATACATACATACATACATAACGTCACGCCTTTTATCCCCGAAGGGGTAGGCAGAGGTGTATTTCTACACCCACTTTTCGCCAGATATACTTTAGTCCCACGTAATAAGGGGCGAGCCTATTTCCGTACCGGGCACATTTCCAGACTCCGTGCGGCTACTGAGAATTTCGTGACAGAAAAACCCAATAACACTGCCCGACCCAGGAATCGAACCCGGGACCTCCCGATCCCACGCGCACATTTATGCCGCGAGACCAACGAGGCAGTCGTATAGGGTTTGATGTCGAGTTTTCCGTCTCTACGCAAAGATGGTATTTGCATCGTGTTATCCTTTAGTCGCCTCTTACGACACCCACGGGAAGATAGGGGGTGGGGAGACTTGTATTCTATGCCGTCAACCACACGGCAATAACTTATTAAATTTTCTAGAAATCTAATAAGTTATTGCCACATTACGTTGCTGTGTTGTCGACACAATGCAACCAAATCTGTTGTAGACGCCAGTATGCTATAGTGCAATGCAAAGCTCGGTACAAAATAATTCAGGTCTTTTTGCAATTGCACTTGCATTTTAGTTTTTGTCAGTAGTGCATGGTAATTGAAAAATACTGTGAATAGACATTTATCATCGTAAAATTTTTCAATAAAGAAAACGTAACGATTTTTTGTTTTTATATCTTAGGATGGTGAGAAATAGTGGGAGTAATTTAATCATTTTAAAAGAACAAGGGTTACATCTGTATTTAAAAAAATGTTGCGTTTAAAGTAGTGATTTCCCAAAATTCCCACGGGATCGGCCAAATGTGCGGGCCTAGCTGCGGGCTGTCAATTGATCACGCAAAGTCGTCGTGCCTGACAAACAGCGTTTGAAGTTCATCATCATCATCATTATCAGCCTACCGTAGTACACTGCTGGATATAGGCCTCTCCAATGGCACGCAACTGAGCCCTATTATCGGCTCTTAGAGTCCAGCCGCTGCCAGCCACTTTGCCTATATCGTCACTCCACCTAGCCGGAGGGCGTCCTACACTACGTATGCCAAGGCGCGGTCTCCACTCTAGAACACGACTACTCCAAAGGTTATCGGTTCTTCGACAAATGGGGCCGGCCCACTGTCACTTCAGCTTGCTAATTCTTTGGGCTATGTCGATTACCTTGGTTCTCTGTCGGATCACTTCATTACGAATTCGATCCTTCAGAGAAACTCCGAGCATAGCCCTCTCCATAGCTCGCCGAGCGACCTTAAATTGGTGGACTAGACGCACCGTCAGTGTCCACGTTTCGGCACCGTAAGTGTCACTTTCGTTTAAAGAAGTGACTTACGTTTGATGTTGGGATTCTGTAAATATTAACAGCCTGTGTTTATTTTTATAGCGCGATTTAAAATCTTTAATCGTTCGATTTGATGTGCTCCGTTAGATATGTTAACGAATTGACCAGTGTCAGAAAAAAGGTTGTATATCCCTTTAAATTCATATTGCCACTTCCAGTTTTCTTATTTGTTCTCAAGGACGAAACATCACATCACATGATTGATGGAAACGGGTTGAACTAAAAATGTCTAAAAATCACGTTAGGACTACCAAGTAAGCAATAAGCGTCAGACTTGGTACGAAAATTTGCATTCCTCTTCTAACACAGCCTTTCTATTTTTTTTTCAAAAGTATTTTTTGTCTGAAGGAGGAAAATTGTTTCCTTTATTAGGCTGTCGATATTGCAAGAAAACCTTATGCGGCTGTTATGGTAATACAACTGGATATGTATTCGTACATACCTGGATAATGCTGAAAGATGGAGTGTTATTTTTCACCAACTATTTGTGAAGTCCCAAAAACTAAGACCTGTATTTTAACAGAATAGGTTTGCAACAAAATTATACATAGTTAGGTAAACATATTGTGGGATTAACCATTTTTGCTTTATTTTCACACCGTAGTTACCTTTGCCTTTGAGCTATAAATCCAGGAATTAAGAAACATGCAGATGTTCATAACAGTTATATCACACGTTTTTTATTGATTTCACAGGAAATTTTGACAAATTTTAACAATGTGGCAGGCAATGGCTGGTCACGAAGAGCCAAATATCGAGCTTAGTGACGTGCTATTAAAGAGGCCAAATCCAACAATGGACTGCATCAGACTGATGATTATGATAATGATATGGCATAATACTTTAATCAGTCGTCTCGCCTCGCAATCATTAAGAAATGTGTCGAGTGTTCCAAGTACCGATACCTACAAGAGACAACGTCTCGTGTGATCCGCAAATTGTTGTTTTGATTCTATTACTTTGTGTCCATTGATTGAATGTTATTTAGATAAATAGATAGATAGATTATACTTTAATTAGCACCAACACAAACAAAGTATTTACATAAGTATATAACTTAAAACTAGTGTGCAATTGGCGGCCTTATCGCAAATAGAGCAATTTCTTCCAGGCAACCGCGGATGGACAGAAATGATGTAGATTAACAGTCATCATTGATGGTGTAGCGTCAGTAATCTTTAATATTCATAAATAAGTACCTAAATATATACACATTGTAATATACACTTACATAAATACATACTAAATTATACTATATGTATATACTACACTCATCATCCTCTTAGCGTTATCCCAGTTTCAAATTTGGGTCCGCTTATAATACCTGGGAAATCATATTTTTTTTTACTTTTCACAATTTTTTAAACCGCAATTAAAAGCACGCGCGTGCAATACTCAAAATTACCCCACTTATCCATGGCTTATAGGCCATCAAAAGAACATATTTGCGGGGTAAATGCATTGATTTTGTACGTACCTAATTAGAAAAAATCCATACTAACTTTGAGCCTCAATATCTCCTGAACCAGTAATTGCCCAGGTATGGTGCCGAAGTAAAAAATGTTCGTACTGATTGGTACAACATGGGATTTCAGTTTTCGTTAAGGGTCTTGTTACACCCTGTATGTATATTATACTATACATACCATATTATACTACTATAACATACATAAGTATGGTACTATATGTTACAATACATATTATAAATAAAATATAAATATATATAAGGAAGCAGTAAACAGAACACTTGTAGAGCGACAGCTATACAATAAATGATAAATTAACAATACTTATAATAATTGGCGTTAGATTGAAAGGTAGTGTCTTTTTAACATACACTTAAATATGCTAAGCGATTTGGCTTTATGGATTTCTAGTGGCAATCCATTCCACAGGCGTGCAGCTTGAACTGTAAAGGATTTTCCATAGTAATTGCTAGAATGGATTGGCATCGCCAGGGTCAAATTCTCAGACGACCTCAAGGGCCTTATATGTGTGTCACGAAGGAACTTAAAACGTTCTCTGAGATAAAAGGGAGTACTGGGATTAAATTAAACATTATAACAATATAAAAAATATATCGAAACTATTATATAAAGTATTTTAAGAATGTGAGTATTCCTGCGAAGAAGAATTGGGAGCCACTTTAGCCGTGTGGTTGACGGCATAGAGTACAAGTGTCACCACCGCCTATCTTCCCGTGGGTGTCGTAAGAGGCGACTAAGGGATAACACGATGCAAATACCATCTTTGCGTAGAGACGGAAAACTCGACATCAAACCCTATACGACTGCCTCGTTGGTCTCGCGGCATTAATGTGCGCGTGGGATCGGGAGGTCCTGGGTTCGATTCCTGGGTCGGGCAGTGTTATTGGGTTTTTCTGTCACGAAATTCTCAGTAGCAGCACGGAGTCTGGAAATGTGCCCGGTACGGCAATAGGCTCGCCCCTTAATACGTGGGACTTAAGTATATCTGGCGAAAAGTGGGTGTAGAAATACACCTCTGCCTACCCCTTCGGGGATAAAAGGCGTGACGATATGTATGTATGTATGAATGTATTATATAAAGTATTTTAAGAATGTGAGTATTCCTGCGAAGAAGAATCGGGAGCCCCTTGAGTCTGTTACAAATATAAATCGTATACAGAAGTTTTGAAGGCGCCCAAGTTTGTCTAGCTGCTCCTCCGTGGGGTCAAGATAGGTGACATCAGCGTAGTCGAGAATAGGCAACAGCAGCCATTGTGCAAGCGCAATTTTAGTAGCAGTCGGAAGAAAGTTGCGAAGTCTACGCAGAGATCCGGCTGATGCAAATAGTCTGCGACTCACCTCCTGTATTTGTGGTACCCAGGATAGATTCTCATCAAGGTAGATCCCCAGATTTTTAACCTTCTTAGTATAAAGGAGATCTTTTCCGTCAAAACTAATTAGTGGTAGATCGGACCAGTTAATTTTTGCAGTCATTCTTGGGCTACCAAAATAATTAACTGAGTTTTATCAGGATTCACCGTCAGTCCATATTTCTTGGTCCACTCGCAGATCCGGGCCAAATCTGTGCTAATGGTTCTACAGGCATCTGGTAACCCATCTAAGGGGGCTTGCGTGTAAATCTGTAAATAATCTGCGTAAAGGTGGTAGGATGAAAGTAGTTGGTTGGAGATAGAATTAATGAATATCGTGAAGAGTAACGGAGATAGTACGCCACCCTGTGGTACCCCGGCATTCGTGTTAGACCAAGTGGAATAAGAGTCTTCAATGCGTATACGTTGCCGGCGACCGAACAGTTAACTATGAAACCAGTCAATTACCGTTGGAGATATGTTAAGAGTGGTGTTAAAAGCATTGCTGAAATCGAACAAGGACATAACCGTTAGATTTCCACAATCCATACCTCTCCGAATGTCATCAGTGATGTGTACCAATGCAGTGACGGTACTGTGGCCGGGACGGAAATCAGATTGGTATGGAATAAGAAGCGAATTTTTATGGAGAAAAGAACTGAGTTGAGTGTGGATTAGGCGTTCAAGGACTTTCGACAGGAAAGGTAGTAAGGATATGGGACAGTAATCTGAATAGGAACAAGGTTTAGGATTTTTAGGTAGGGGAATTATAAGTGCATCTTGCCACGCTGACGGAAAGATGCCACGGATAATGGACTGGTTTAAAATGTTGCATAGGATTGGAAGGATTATATCTAGGATGGGAAGGATGATTTTCCTGCTGATACAGTCATCACCGACTGCATTGGACGTAATTGCCATAATACTCTTCTTAACATCACAATCGGTGAATTGCGAGAAGACAAAAGGAGAATAATCTGGGGTTGGCAAGGATGAAAGATATTGTAATGTGTTATTTTTAAAATTTCCATCAAATTTGGGTAAAGAAGAGAAATGAGCATTGAGAAAATCGATATTTATATTGTTTGGGATAGATTGGTGCCTAGTCTTACCAATTCCTAAAGTGTTGAGAAATTTCCAGACCTTGGCTGGATCATCGTTTTCAACGGATTTATGTATATGTTGACGTTGTGCTTTCCTACACACCTTGTTGCAGTGATTTCTTATAGCCACATAATTTTGCATGTTTGAAGGAGTTGGCCTGAGCTTTACTTTTTTCTTCGCTGCAGCTTTTTATTTAAGTCCCCAGCGACAAATAATTTATACCTAGTATGAGAACACTTGGTATAAATAATCCCATACTAGCTGCAGTTATAAATTATAACTTAAACATAGAAGAGAAAGCACTAATCCTCGCAAATCAATGGTTTTAACAAAAACTTGCGTCACATGTTCTAAGAATCAATATACCTACAAATAATGTCCAAAGAATCAATATAGTTTCTTTACTTTCAAATATTTTTATGTTATCGAATTTCGATAAAATATCTAATATGCCATCAGAATCACAATTCCAATATTTTATGACAAAGAATTAATGAATGAGTGGGAATAATAGTAGAAATTCCCGGAAATAAAGTATTGAAAGGAGCAAATTTAGAGGACCATAAAAGAATTATACGAGCCCATTACAGTCGCAACGAATAAAAAAACCCCTTGGTTTTTTATTTTCACTTTCAATAAGTGGAAAGGTACGCTGATTCACGCCGTACTTTCAACAGGGTTGGCAGACATGTTTTACTAAGTTTGCACACAGCTTTGCTTTTGGTAGAACTAAAGAAAATGGTAACTAGTAATTAAGATCGTCTAAAAATATGTAATAGCACTTAAATGAAACTGAACTCCTGGATTAGACGTAAGTGAAAATCGTCAATCAGAATTTGAAATCATCTAGATTCATGTATCCCGTATATGTATATATGAGATGAGATACTCATGAAAAGTGTGAGTAAAGTATGAGTATGAGTCTGATTTCAACTAGTTGGAAACATCAACATTGGTTAATAAAAAGCCATCTCATATTAATTTAAAAGGTTGGAACCACAGATATTATTACTTTAATCCATATCTATAAATAGACAAGGAAGATACAAACGCGAAAAGAGGATTACACGGGTTTTCTATTTAAAAGGAACAAAAAAATTGTAAAATATTTAGGTGAACCGGTTACATTCAATCATGAGCTTTGGCTTAAGACATTTAACCTTTTAGGTGTTTTCAAACACACGAATGATTGAATGTGGCGAACCGGTCTAAGCACTATGAACACCCATAGGTGCAATCTAACATTATCTCATTAAAACGTATTTTTTAAGAGCCATCGCTCGCCGGGTTTATAATGTGTGTACAGTTTGGAATAGTTTTAAGAAAAGTCCTGACTCCTGTGCCTACAAGTGGCTTTTCGATGTTAACTATTTCTATTCTTTGGAATTTATTTGCAATGAAAATTAATCTAACTGTTACTAGGTGACTATTCACACATAAAGAAAACAATAATTTCTATATATAAATAAACTTGAACCGTTTCTATTCTTACATTTCCTCACAATGTTTTCAAGCGATAATTTAAATAAACGAATACGCACTTATCTACGAAAATTCATTCGAGACACTCTACGTAGCAGTCTGTCATTCCCTCCACTAGGCAATCTATTTAATTATTAGACTCGACAAGATTTATAAAATCTACATACCCGCAACGATTCGACGACTAATTATATCATATTGTATTACTATAGCGAGTAAGTATCTCAAGCACAGCTCTGTAATATCTTTTATTCGCGGCATAACGATACCTCCTTGTAAGATTGTTAAACACTGAAATATAAGATTGTTTATATTTAATTTCGGTAGCTTTACAAGCAAAAATTTACACAGTCCAAAGATAATCTGGCAAAGCTCTTTTCAATCAAAATTCTAAAGGTATTATGTTGGCCGCCCGGGGTCTGAACTGTTAGAAGTCAGTATAAGCTTTTTCAATTTTATAAAATGGATTAATATTTAAATCGGAGATATAAATAGCTTTAAAATGATTGTCTAAGAAAATGCTGGGTTTTGAGGCATTAAAAAGTAGAATCTTAGATATTTTAAGTTTTTCTGGTTAATATCACAAAATGTTTATTTAATTTCACCTGTCCCGGTGTCTGTAATGAAATCATGCAAGTTTATTTTTCCCCGCTACATGGTTTTGTTTTGGCTGTTATTTTGCAGGCATGTGTATATCGCACGACATTACAATAATGTCATGGAGCTCCATAGCCATGGAGTTTCTATGGCCACCTTCCAGCTCTATCATCAGAACAGCTGATCTGATGATAAAGCTGGAAGGTTGACATAGAAACGCCGCAATATAAGGACACAAACCTATCGAGTTTGGGCTCGTCTGATTCGTATTGACACGATGACGAGTACTTTGATGATTTCACCTTATACACCACTATTTTTTAATTAGTACAAAAAATTTAACAGGGCACTAAGTATCTTTAACTGATCATATTTATGTAGTTGAAAAATAAAAACACTAAGTCCCAAAACTGTCTCAAAACTGTCCACAAAAATACGTGATAATTGGTGAAATGCAATACTAATACTATGACCGACTCGTGTACTATCATAGTAAAATTAACCATTGATAAATTCCTCCCCCCCGCCCCTCTGCGCCTGCGCCACACCCCGACGATGCGACAAACAGTACTAAATTGTTAGCTAAAGTGAGCGTATCTAATTTCGTTGCAAAAGTTAATTGTTTGTCTACGTTTGCCCGACGCGATGGCCTATCATATCATAGGAAAAATCGCGAATGCAGCTGTGTACCCATGGACATCGTATTGTGAGTGTACAAAAGTGACCGGGTCAGTGTTAAACAATTAAAACAGTGCATATTGGATGCTTTTGACAACGGTGGTGGACATTTCGAAGGACAATGGAAATACTTGTAAGTTTAGTAAATAATACGTACTTAAGTAAATAATAATTTGATGCGGGCGGCTCAAAATCGGTCTGTGTTCTCCACACACCTTGAGGAAGGCCTATGTCCAACAGTGGACGTTTCTAGGCTGACATGATGATGATAAAATAATTTGTATATAGCAGATGATTCTAACTTCATAAATACGCCAAAATTACTCTTTTCTTTTAGTCCAGAACACCATCTTTTATTTTGATATTTGTTTGCTTTCTAATTACATACCTCCGTATTTAATTACTTGTTAAACGATAAATTTTACCGGTCCTAAGCCCGAATGAAGTATGAAGGAGAGGGTAGAATTAACAAAATTAAAAAATAACTACCCACATTTATTATTTTCCTTAATTTTATTTTCTATGGCTACCTACATCATAAGTACGACAGAGAGAATGCGAATGAGCAGGATGGAATATTATCAATGAATTAGTGAATGGATTGTAAAATATGACTATGATTTAAGTGAGATTTTCTACAATAAACAAATGATAATAACTTTGCTCTTTATTGATATTATGAAATTCTTACGTCATATATATGATAATAATATCTTCGCTAATCTGTCCTTAAGTTTTTGTACTAATTAAAAAATAGTGGTGTATGTTTAGCGCATCTAAAAATTTGTTTTTACGTGCTTACTATTTCGAAGTGTATGGCATACTACATGTATGCTCGATAGATGGCGTTGTGCCTGACGGCTGAATCGCGCTAGTCCACACACACAAAAAAAAAATCTATAATTAGGCTTATTTCCTATAAAGCCGTCTCTTACGACACATTATGTCTTTTTGACACAATAGCTAAGTCACATCAGCTATTGTGGTGAAATATCATACTAATGTCTCAAACATAGATCACTTGAGTTTAACTATATTACTTATTATTAGCATTAGATTTCAGCTCTTGAATGAGGTACAGATAATAATTATTAATTTTATTTTAATTAGTATAATGTAGTTATGGTTCTTGAGGCAATAGTTTTTAAACCGTAATTAATTATTAAAATAAAATATAAAATTTAAATCAGAGACTTACTAACAGAACTAATTTCTTTTTCACATCCTTTCAGGTGCCACTTCTTTAATCCATATTAGGGATAAAAAAATTGTTCGTCACGTCATAGAAGTGCTGGGGCTGCTGGGGACTTAGCACTAGATTGGAAAAGCGCCTCTAGCCTAACCTAACCTAACGGTATGTATTGTTTGTGGTAGATTCCACTATGCTTTAACTTTTAAAAAATATGCCAATTTTCCATCGACAATCGACTCGAAGCCGTTCAAATCGAGGGGAAACTCGGAATAAGCTCTTTGATACATCTGCATGTAATAATGTTGTTTTATAGACTCACGCCTATATCCCCGAAGGACTAGGAAGGACTAGACACCCACATTTCGCCATGTCCTGTGGCGGATTTCTCTATAGGCCGAGTAAGGCCGGGCCAAAAGCGGCAAATTAATTAAGGGGGCGGCAAAAATTGGTCGTTATTTTTTTGGGCCCGTACAGCATCCCGCAAAAAATTTACATGTATGGCTATTACAATTCTTAGAAGTGTTGCTCATCCAACTAAATCTTTGCTACTAGTTTATTTCTAGGTTATTTTCGCTGCCCCTAAGAATCGTGCCCAGGATCCGTCATACTCCCAACGCCCGCCCCCAACCGCACGCAGGCTTCCTAAAAAGGCTTTTAATTTTTTTTTACTGAACACATAGGGCCCCTATGTGTTGAGTTCAAAAAATTTAAATCTTTCGTAGGCCTAGGGCGGCAAACGTATCAAATTCGCCCCTGGCCATGTTACATAAAGTTTAATAAAGATAATTTATATATTATGACTATACTTCCATGTATAAATACACTGTAATATCAACTTAACATTACAAATACCAACTCCAACCAAAGGTCCAAAACTACAAATATATAAAACATTCAGCTCGTCACTTCAAGTTTTCGAATGTTTATTTTTAGCTCACCCTTCTAATGGGTACCTAATCCAACGTACTTTTGTACATTAATGAGTTACAAAACAAAACTTGGATCCCGTACGTGAATGGTTTACTGCAATCGTTAGCGCCTGCGCTTAGATTAAGAGCAAAACTTTCGGCGACTGTAATTAAGATAGGAAGGAATGAAGTGAATGAGCTATTCCTCCGGTATCTGTTTGATTTGGACTTATCTTTAAGGTTCATTAGATAGCGTTTAGACTAGAATAAATATAGCCTGTTTTTAACCGACAAAATAAAGGTTCTTAAGTTTTTTATGTCGGTTACCAAGAAGGTCTAGTCAGAGTTTGCACTCGATTGTCACGGCGAGATACGATAATGTATTGCAACTTTATTGTTGAGCCTATCATTTGTATTTTAAGACGTACTAACAGAGCTTAGTTCTTTTTCAGATCCTTTATGACTCCACTTTTTTATCTAGATTCGGGGGAAAAAATTGCATCCACAGAAGTAGTGCTGGGGCACTTGTCCAAATTAATACTAAGCACTCGATTCGAAAAGCATCCCTAGTAGATAGTTACTATTTAATTTCGGTAGCTTTACAAGCAAACATTTACACAGCCCAAAGATAATCTGGCAAAGCTCTTTTCAATCAAAATTCTAAAGGTATTATGTTGGCCGCCCGGGGTCTGAACTGTTAGAAGTCAGTATAAGCTTTTTCAATTTTATAAAATGGATTAATATTTAAATCGGAGATATAAATAGCTTTAAAATGATTGTCTAAGAAAATGCTGGGTTTTGAGGCATTAAAAAGTAGAATCTTAGATATTTTAAGTTTTTCTGGTTAATATCACAAAATGTTTATTTAATTTCACCTGTCCCGGTGTCTGTAATGAAATCATGCAAGTTTATTTTTCCCCGCTACATGGTTTTGTTTTGGCTGTTATTTTGCAGGCATGTGTATATCGCACGACATTACAATAATGTCATGGAGCTCCATAGCCATGGAGTTTCTATGGCCACCTTCCAGCTCTATCATCAGAACAGCTGATCTGATGATAAAGCTGGAAGGTTGACATAGAAACGCCGCAATATAAGGACACAAACCTATCGAGTTTGGGCTCGTCTGATTCGTATTGACACGATGACGAGTACTTTGATGATTTCACCTTATACACCACTATTTTTTAATTAGTACAAAAAATTTAACAGGGCACTAAGTATCTTTAACTGATCATATTTATGTAGTTGAAAAATAAAAACACTAAGTCCCAAAACTGTCTCAAAACTGTCCACAAAAATACGTGATAATTGGTGAAATGCAATACTAATACTATGACCAACTCGTGTACTATCATAGTAAAATTAACCATTGATAAATTCCTCCCCCCCGCCCCTCTGCGCCTGCGCCACACCCCGACGATGCGACAAACAGTACTAAATTGTTAGCTAAAGTGAGCGTATCTAATTTCGTTGCAAAAGTTAATTGTTTGTCTACGTTTGCCCGACGCGATGGCCTATCATATCATAGGAAAAATCGCGAATGCAGCTGTGTACCCATGGACATCGTATTGTGAGTGTACAAAAGTGACCGGGTCAGTGTTAAACAATTAAAACAGTGCATATTGGATGCTTTTGACAACGGTGGTGGACATTTCGAAGGACAATGGAAATACTTGTAAGTTTAGTAAATAATACGTACTTAAGTAAATAATAATTTGATGCGGGCGGCTCAAAATCGGTCTGTGTTCTCCACACACCTTGAGGAAGGCCTATGTCCAACAGTGGACGTTTCTAGGCTGACATGATGATGATAAAATAATTTGTATATAGCAGATGATTCTAACTTCATAAATACGCCAAAATTACTCTTTTCTTTTAGTCCAGAACACCATCTTTTATTTTGATATTTGTTTGCTTTCTAATTACATACCTCCGTATTTAATTACTTGTTAAACGATAAATTTTACCGGTCCTAAGCCCGAATGAAGTATGAAGGAGAGGGTAGAATTAACAAAATTAAAAAATAACTACCCACATTTATTATTTTCCTTAATTTTATTTTCTATGGCTACCTACATCATAAGTACGACAGAGAGAATGCGAATGAGCAGGATGGAATATTATCAATGAATTAGTGAATGGATTGTAAAATATGACTATGATTTAAGTGAGATTTTCTACAATAAACAAATGATAATAACTTTGCTCTTTATTGATATTATGAAATTCTTACGTCATATATATGATAATAATATCTTCGCTAATCTGTCCTTAAGTTTTTGTACTAATTAAAAAATAGTGGTGTATGTTTAGCGCATCTAAAAATTTGTTTTTACGTGCTTACTATTTCGAAGTGTATGGCATACTACATGTATGCTCGATAGATGGCGTTGTGCCTGACGGCTGAATCGCGCTAGTCCACACACACAAAAAAAAAAATCTATAATTAGGCTTATTTCCTATAAAGCCGTCTCTTACGACACATTATGTCTTTTTGACACAATAGCTAAGTCACATCAGCTATTGTGGTGAAATATCATACTAATGTCTCAAACATAGATCACTTGAGTTTAACTATATTACTTATTATTAGCATTAGATTTCAGCTCTTGAATGAGGTACAGATAATAATTATTAATTTTATTTTAATTAGTATAATGTAGTTATGGTTCTTGAGGCAATAGTTTTTAAACCGTAATTAATTATTAAAATAAAATATAAAATTTAAATCAGAGACTTACTAACAGAACTAATTTCTTTTTCACATCCTTTCAGGTGCCACTTCTTTAATCCATATTAGGGATAAAAAAATTGTTCGTCACGTCATAGAAGTGCTGGGGCTGCTGGGGACTTAGCACTAGATTGGAAAAGCGCCTCTAGCCTAACCTAACCTAACGGTATGTATTGTTTGTGGTAGATTCCACTATGCTTTAACTTTTAAAAAATATGCCAATTTTCCATCGACAATCGACTCGAAGCCGTTCAAATCGAGGGGAAACTCGGAATAAGCTCTTTGATACATCTGCATGTAATAATGTTGTTTTATAGACTCACGCCTATATCCCCGAAGGACTAGGAAGGACTAGACACCCACATTTCGCCATGTCCTGTGGCGGATTTCTCTATAGGCCGAGTAAGGCCGGGCCAAAAGCGGCAAATTAATTAAGGGGGCGGCAAAAATTGGTCGTTATTTTTTTGGGCCCGTACAGCATCCCGCAAAAAATTTACATGTATGGCTATTACAATTCTTAGAAGTGTTGCTCATCCAACTAAATCTTTGCTACTAGTTTATTTCTAGGTTATTTTCGCTGCCCCTAAGAATCGTGCCCAGGATCCGTCATACTCCCAACGCCCGCCCCCAACCGCACGCAGGCTTCCTAAAAAGGCTTTTAATTTTTTTTTACTGAACACATAGGGCCCCTATGTGTTGAGTTCAAAAAATTTAAATCTTTCGTAGGCCTAGGGCGGCAAACGTATCAAATTCGCCCCTGGCCATGTTACATAAAGTTTAATAAAGATAATTTATATATTATGACTATACTTCCATGTATAAATACACTGTAATATCAACTTAACATTACAAATACCAACTCCAACCAAAGGTCCAAAACTACAAATATATAAAACATTCAGCTCGTCACTTCAAGTTTTCGAATGTTTATTTTTAGCTCACCCTTCTAATGGGTACCTAATCCAACGTACTTTTGTACATTAATGAGTTACAAAACAAAACTTGGATCCCGTACGTGAATGGTTTACTGCAATCGTTAGCGCCTGCGCTTAGATTAAGAGCAAAACTTTCGGCGACTGTAATTAAGATAGGAAGGAATGAAGTGAATGAGCTATTCCTCCGGTATCTGTTTGATTTGGACTTATCTTTAAGGTTCATTAGATAGCGTTTAGACTAGAATAAATATAGCCTGTTTTTAACCGACAAAATAAAGGTTCTTAAGTTTTTTATGTCGGTTACCAAGAAGGTCTAGTCAGAGTTTGCACTCGATTGTCACGGCGAGATACGATAATGTATTGCAACTTTATTGTTGAGCCTATCATTTGTATTTTAAGACGTACTAACAGAGCTTAGTTCTTTTTCAGATCCTTTATGACTCCACTTTTTTATCTAGATTCGGGGGAAAAAATTGCATCCACAGAAGTAGTGCTGGGGCACTTGTCCAAATTAATACTAAGCACTCGATTCGAAAAGCATCCCTAGTAGATAGTTACTATTTAATTTCGGTAGCTTTACAAGCAAACATTTACACAGCCCAAAGATAATCTGGCAAAGCTCTTTTCAATCAAAATTCTAAAGGTATTATGTTGGCCGCCCGGGGTCTGAACTGTTAGAAGTCAGTATAAGCTTTTTCAATTTTATAAAATGGATTAATATTTAAATCGGAGATATAAATAGCTTTAAAATGATTGTCTAAGAAAATGCTGGGTTTTGAGGCATTAAAAAGTAGAATCTTAGATATTTTAAGTTTTTCTGGTTAATATCACAAAATGTTTATTTAATTTCACCTGTCCCGGTGTCTGTAATGAAATCATGCAAGTTTATTTTTCCCCGCTACATGGTTTTGTTTTGGCTGTTATTTTGCAGGCATGTGTATATCGCACGACATTACAATAATGTCATGGAGCTCCATAGCCATGGAGTTTCTATGGCCACCTTCCAGCTCTATCATCAGAACAGCTGATCTGATGATAAAGCTGGAAGGTTGACATAGAAACGCCGCAATATAAGGACACAAACCTATCGAGTTTGGGCTCGTCTGATTCGTATTGACACGATGACGAGTACTTTGATGATTTCACCTTATACACCACTATTTTTTAATTAGTACAAAAAATTTAACAGGGCACTAAGTATCTTTAACTGATCATATTTATGTAGTTGAAAAATAAAAACACTAAGTCCCAAAACTGTCTCAAAACTGTCCACAAAAATACGTGATAATTGGTGAAATGCAATACTAATACTATGACCGACTCGTGTACTATCATAGTAAAATTAACCATTGATAAATTCCTCCCCCCCGCCCCTCTGCGCCTGCGCCACACCCCGACGATGCGACAAACAGTACTAAATTGTTAGCTAAAGTGAGCGTATCTAATTTCGTTGCAAAAGTTAATTGTTTGTCTACGTTTGCCCGACGCGATGGCCTATCATATCATAGGAAAAATCGCGAATGCAGCTGTGTACCCATGGACATCGTATTGTGAGTGTACAAAAGTGACCGGGTCAGTGTTAAACAATTAAAACAGTGCATATTGGATGCTTTTGACAACGGTGGTGGACATTTCGAAGGACAATGGAAATACTTGTAAGTTTAGTAAATAATACGTACTTAAGTAAATAATAATTTGATGCGGGCGGCTCAAAATCGGTCTGTGTTCTCCACACACCTTGAGGAAGGCCTATGTCCAACAGTGGACGTTTCTAGGCTGACATGATGATGATAAAATAATTTGTATATAGCAGATGATTCTAACTTCATAAATACGCCAAAATTACTCTTTTCTTTTAGTCCAGAACACCATCTTTTATTTTGATATTTGTTTGCTTTCTAATTACATACCTCCGTATTTAATTACTTGTTAAACGATAAATTTTACCGGTCCTAAGCCCGAATGAAGTATGAAGGAGAGGGTAGAATTAACAAAATTAAAAAATAACTACCCACATTTATTATTTTCCTTAATTTTATTTTCTATGGCTACCTACATCATAAGTACGACAGAGAGAATGCGAATGAGCAGGATGGAATATTATCAATGAATTAGTGAATGGATTGTAAAATATGACTATGATTTAAGTGAGATTTTCTACAATAAACAAATGATAATAACTTTGCTCTTTATTGATATTATGAAATTCTTACGTCATATATATGATAATAATATCTTCGCTAATCTGTCCTTAAGTTTTTGTACTAATTAAAAAATAGTGGTGTATGTTTAGCGCATCTAAAAATTTGTTTTTACGTGCTTACTATTTCGAAGTGTATGGCATACTACATGTATGCTCGATAGATGGCGTTGTGCCTGACGGCTGAATCGCGCTAGTCCACACACACAAAAAAAAAATCTATAATTAGGCTTATTTCCTATAAAGCCGTCTCTTACGACACATTATGTCTTTTTGACACAATAGCTAAGTCACATCAGCTATTGTGGTGAAATATCATACTAATGTCTCAAACATAGATCACTTGAGTTTAACTATATTACTTATTATTAGCATTAGATTTCAGCTCTTGAATGAGGTACAGATAATAATTATTAATTTTATTTTAATTAGTATAATGTAGTTATGGTTCTTGAGGCAATAGTTTTTAAACCGTAATTAATTATTAAAATAAAATATAAAATTTAAATCAGAGACTTACTAACAGAACTAATTTCTTTTTCACATCCTTTCAGGTGCCACTTCTTTAATCCATATTAGGGATAAAAAAATTGTTCGTCACGTCATAGAAGTGCTGGGGCTGCTGGGGACTTAGCACTAGATTGGAAAAGCGCCTCTAGCCTAACCTAACCTAACGGTATGTATTGTTTGTGGTAGATTCCACTATGCTTTAACTTTTAAAAAATATGCCAATTTTCCATCGACAATCGACTCGAAGCCGTTCAAATCGAGGGGAAACTCGGAATAAGCTCTTTGATACATCTGCATGTAATAATGTTGTTTTATAGACTCACGCCTATATCCCCGAAGGACTAGGAAGGACTAGACACCCACATTTCGCCATGTCCTGTGGCGGATTTCTCTATAGGCCGAGTAAGGCCGGGCCAAAAGCGGCAAATTAATTAAGGGGGCGGCAAAAATTGGTCGTTATTTTTTTGGGCCCGTACAGCATCCCGCAAAAAATTTACATGTATGGCTATTACAATTCTTAGAAGTGTTGCTCATCCAACTAAATCTTTGCTACTAGTTTATTTCTAGGTTATTTTCGCTGCCCCTAAGAATCGTGCCCAGGATCCGTCATACTCCCAACGCCCGCCCCCAACCGCACGCAGGCTTCCTAAAAAGGCTTTTAATTTTTTTTTACTGAACACATAGGGCCCCTATGTGTTGAGTTCAAAAAATTTAAATCTTTCGTAGGCCTAGGGCGGCAAACGTATCAAATTCGCCCCTGGCCATGTTACATAAAGTTTAATAAAGATAATTTATATATTATGACTATACTTCCATGTATAAATACACTGTAATATCAACTTAACATTACAAATACCAACTCCAACCAAAGGTCCAAAACTACAAATATATAAAACATTCAGCTCGTCACTTCAAGTTTTCGAATGTTTATTTTTAGCTCACCCTTCTAATGGGTACCTAATCCAACGTACTTTTGTACATTAATGAGTTACAAAACAAAACTTGGATCCCGTACGTGAATGGTTTACTGCAATCGTTAGCGCCTGCACTTAGATTAAGAGCAAAACTTTCGGCGACTGTAATTAAGATAGGAAGGAATGAAGTGAATGAGCTATTCCTCCGGTATCTGTTTGATTTGGACTTATCTTTAAGGTTCATTAGATAGCGTTTAGACTAGAATAAATATAGCCTGTTTTTAACCGACAAAATAAAGGTTCTTAAGTTTTTTATGTCGGTTACCAAGAAGGTCTAGTCAGAGTTTGCACTCGATTGTCACGGCGAGATACGATAATGTATTGCAATTTTATTGTTGAGCCTATCATTTGTATTTTAAGACGTACTAACAGAGCTTAGTTCTTTTTCAGATCCTTTATGACTCCACTTTTTTATCTAGATTCGGGGGAAAAAATTGCATCCACAGAAGTAGTGCTGGGGCACTTGTCCAAATTAATACTAAGCACTCGATTCGAAAAGCATCCCTAGTAGATAGTTACTATTTAATTTCGGTAGCTTTACAAGCAAAAATTTACACAGCCCAAAGATAATCTGGCAAAGCTCTTTTCAATCAAAATTCTAAAGGTATTATGTTGGCCGCCCGGGGTCTGAACTGTTAGAAGTCAGTATAAGCTTTTTCAATTTTATAAAATGGATTAATATTTAAATCGGAGATATAAATAGCTTTAAAATGATTGTCTAAGAAAATGCTGGGTTTTGAGGCATTAAAAAGTAGAATCTTAGATATTTTAAGTTTTTCTGGTTAATATCACAAAATGTTTATTTAATTTCACCTGTCCCGGTGTCTGTAATGAAATCATGCAAGTTTATTTTTCCCCGCTACATGGTTTTGTTTTGGCTGTTATTTTGCAGGCATGTGTATATCGCACGACATTACAATAATGTCATGGAGCTCCATAGCCATGGAGTTTCTATGGCCACCTTCCAGCTCTATCATCAGAACAGCTGATCTGATGATAAAGCTGGAAGGTTGACATAGAAACGCCGCAATATAAGGACACAAACCTATCGAGTTTGGGCTCGTCTGATTCGTATTGACACGATGTCGAGTACTTTGATGATTTCACCTTATACACCACTATTTTTTAATTAGTACAAAAAATTTAACAGGGCACTAAGTATCTTTAACTGATCATATTTATGTAGTTGAAAAATAAAAACACTAAGTCCCAAAACTGTCTCAAAACTGTCCACAAAAATACGTGATAATTGGTGAAATGCAATACTAATACTATGACCGACTCGTGTACTATCATAGTAAAATTAACCATTGATAAATTCCTCCCCCCCGCCCCTCTGCGCCTGCGCCACACCCCGACGATGCGACAAACAGTACTAAATTGTTAGCTAAAGTGAGCGTATCTAATTTCGTTGCAAAAGTTAATTGTTTGTCTACGTTTGCCCGACGCGATGGCCTATCATATCATAGGAAAAATCGCGAATGCAGCTGTGTACCCATGGACATCGTATTGTGAGTGTACAAAAGTGACCGGGTCAGTGTTAAACAATTAAAACAGGGCATATTGGATGCTTTTGACAACGGTGGTGGACATTTCGAAGGACAATGGAAATACTTGTAAGTTTAGTAAATAATACGTACTTAAGTAAATAATAATTTGATGCGGGCGGCTCAAAATCGGTCTGTGTTCTCCACACACCTTGAGGAAGGCCTATGTCCAACAGTGGACGTTTCTAGGCTGACATGATGATGATAAAATAATTTGTATATAGCAGATGATTCTAACTTCATAAATACGCCAAAATTACTCTTTTCTTTTAGTCCAGAACACCATCTTTTATTTTGATATTTGTTTGCTTTCTAATTACATACCTCCGTATTTAATTACTTGTTAAACGATAAATTTTACCGGTCCTAAGCCCGAATGAAGTATGAAGGAGAGGGTAGAATTAACAAAATTAAAAAATAACTACCCACATTTATTATTTTCCTTAATTTTATTTTCTATGGCTACCTACATCATAAGTGCGACAGAGAGAATGCGAATGAGCAGGATGGAATATTATCAATGAATTAGTGAATGGATTGTAAAATATGACTATGATTTAAGTGAGATTTTCTACAATAAACAAATGATAATAACTTTGCTCTTTATTGATATTATGAAATTCTTACGTCATATATATGATAATAATATCTTCGCTAATCTGTCCTTAAAGTTTTTGTACTAATTAAAAAATAGTGGTGTATGTTTAGCGCATCTAAAAATTTGTTTTTACGTGCTTACTATTTCGAAGTGTATGGCATACTACATGTATGCTCGATAGATGGCGTTGTGCCTGACGGCTGAATCGCGCTAGTCCACACACACAAAAAAAAACATCTATAATTAGGCTTATTTCCTATAAAGCCGTCTCTTACGACACATTATGTCTTTTTGACACAATAGCTAAGTCACATCAGCTATTGTGGTGAAATATCATACTAATGTCTCAAACATAGATCACTTGAGTTTAACTATATTACTTATTATTAGCATTAGATTTCAGCTCTTGAATGAGGTACAGATAATAATTATTAATTTTATTTTAATTAGTATAATGTAGTTATGGTTCTTGAGGCAATAGTTTTTAAACCGTAATTAATTATTAAAATAAAATATAAAATTTAAATCAGAGACTTACTAACAGAACTAATTTCTTTTTCACATCCTTTCAGGTGCCACTTCTTTAATCCATATTAGGGATAAAAAAATTGTTCGTCACGTCATAGAAGTGCTGGGGCTGCTGGGGACTTAGCACTAGATTGGAAAAGCGCCTCTAGCCTAACCTAACCTAACGGTATGTATTGTTTGTGGTAGATTCCACTATGCTTTAACTTTTAAAAAATATGCCAATTTTCCATCGACAATCGACTCGAAGCCGTTCAAATCGAGGGGAAACTCGGAATAAGCTCTTTGATACATCTGCATGTAATAATGTTGTTTTATAGACTCACGCCTATATCCCCGAAGGACTAGGAAGGACTAGACACCCACATTTCGCCATGTCCTGTGGCGGATTTCTCTATAGGCCGAGTAAGGCCGGGCCAAAAGTGGCAAATTAATTAAGGGGGCGGCAAAAATTGGTCGTTATTTTTTTGGGCCCGTATAGCATCCCGCAAAAAATTTACATGTATGGCTATTACAATTCTTAGAAGTGTTGCTCATCCAACTAAATCTTTGCTACTAGTTTATTTCTAGGTTATTTTCGCTGCCCCTAAGAATCGTGCCCAGGATCCGTCATACTCCCAACGCCCGCCCCCAACCGCACGCAGGCTTCCTAAAAAGGCTTTTAATTTTTTTTTACTGAACACATAGGGCCCCTATGTGTTGAGTTCAAAAAATTTAAATCTTTCGTAGGCCTAGGGCGGCAAACGTATCAATTTCGCCCCTGGCCATGTTACATAAAGTTTAATAAAGATAATTTATATATTATGACTATACTTCCATGTATAAATACACTGTAATATCAACTTAACATCACAAATACCAACTCCAACCAAAGGTCCAAAACTACAAATATATAAAACATTCAGCTCGTCATTTCAAGTTTTCGAATGTTTATTTTTAGCTCACCCTTCTAATGGGTACCTAATCCAACGTACTTTTGTACATTAATGAGTTACAAAACAAAACTTACCTAATCCAACGTACTTTTGTACATTACTGAGTTACAAAACAAAACTTGGATCCCGTACGTGAATGGTTTACTGCAATCGTTAGCGCCTGCGCTTAGATTAAGAGCAAAACTTTCGGCGACTGTAATTAAGATAGGAAGGAATGAAGTGAATGAGCTATTCCTCCGGTATCTGTTTGATTTGGACTTATCTTTAAGGTTCATTAGATAGCGTTTAGACTAGAATAAATATAGCCTGTTTTTAACCGACAAAATAAAGGTTCTTAAGTTTTTTATGTCGGTTACCAAGAAGGTCTAGTCAGAGTTTGCACTCGATTGTCACGGTGAGATACGATAATGTATTGCAATTTTATTGTTGAGCCTATCATTTGTATTTTAAGACGTACTAACAGAGCTTAGTTCTTTTTCAGATCCTTTATGACTCCACTTTTTTATCTAGATTCGGGGGAAAAATTGCATCCACAGAAGTAGTGCTGGGGCACTTGTCCAAATTAATACTAAGCACTCGATTGGAAAAGCATCCCTAGTAGATAGTTACGGCCAGTATAGTTTGTGGTAGAGTCCATCAGCTTGTCACAGATGTACTGGAATTATTTCCATCGAGGATCGAAAGACTCGGAGGCAGCGATAGCTTAGTGGAGATACCAAGAGACTGCCATGCAGAGGGTATCGGGTTCGAATCCACGGCGCGCACCAATGATTTTTCGGAGTTATGTGCGTATTGAATTATAAATTATCGCTTGTCCCGTGCCTCGGAGAGCACGTTAAGCCGTCGGTCCCGGTTGTCATGAAGATCTTTGACAGTCGTTATAGGGTGTCAGTACCTTCTAAATAAACTGACACTAGTCTAAACCATGGAACATGGCTATCCTTTCGGGTTGCGGAGGTTAGACAGGCAGTCACTCTGTGGAAAAGCTAATATTCAGCCCAATCCGGTTAGACTAGTAAGCGGACCCCAGGTTGAAACTGGGATAACGCTAGGAGAATGATGATGACGATCGAAAGACTCGGAGCCGTTCCAATCGAGTGCAAAACTCGGACTTAATATATAAGGATCGGTAATTATTATAACGTGCAGATGTATTAGGGAGCTTCCCTAATACATCTGCACGTTATAATAATTACTTAAATGTACCTAATAAAGTGTTACTGGGTTTTTCTTAATACTCAGTAGCAGCTCGGAGTCTGGTGATGTGCCCGGTAATGGCAATAGGCTCGCCCCCTATTACGTGGAACCTAAAAATTCATGGCGATATGTGGGTGTAACATTACACCTCTGCCTACCCCTTCGAGAATACAGGCGTGAGACTATGAAAAAAATTACCTAATGATAATGTAAAAATACACTGTAATAGCAACTTACATCAGAAATACCAACTTTAACCCAAAGGTCCAAAACTACAAATAAATACAACATTCAGATCGTCACTTCAAGTTTTCGAGTGTTTATTTTAGCTCACCCTTCTAAAGGGTAATCAAACATACCTTTGTACATTAATGAGTTACAAAACAAAACTTGAATCCCGTACGTGAATGGTTTACTGCAATCGTTAGCGCCTGCGATTAGATTAAGAGCAAACATTCTGGCGACTGTAATTAAGGAAAGGAATGAAGTGAATGAGCTATTCCTCCTGTATATGTTTGTTTTGGCCTAATCTTTAAAGTTAATTGGATAGTGTGTTGGCTAGAATTATAGCCTGTTTTCAACAACGTAAAAAAGAGTGGTTCTTATGTTTTTTGTCGGTTATTATTATTAACGACTAGTCACTATTCACCGTACAATAATTGAGTGCAATAACTGCTCAGAGTACACTCCCTGCGGATGTATCGTTATGATTATTTGTGACAGTTGAGAAATCACAATAAATTAAGGCTTAGATTATTGTTCTGTACAATTCAAATGAATAGCTTCATTAAGTTTAAAACGTTCGTCTAAGCAAGCAAAAAGAAAGATACACCAAGCTATCGTAATACTCACCGGACTGGAAACTTTCTCCGAATATAGGAACTAAAACCGGCATATACAAAAACGAAGTAAACTGCATTTTTTCATAAAAAAGGACGAACAATTTTGCGCTCGATTCACTTCGGTTCTCCGATCGACCGAACGAAACTAAGTTGAAAGTCTTTGCAAAGGTTTGCTGAATACATAGTTACAGCCTTTGGGAATGGGACTCTATTTGAATATAAATCTTTTGGGAAAAGGTTTCATGGTATATGCTGTAGTTTATTGTTTTGTGTTGTTTGCTCCTTCAAAGGAAATACACCGTTGATTTATATAAATTATGAAATAATGGTTTAGTTTCTGTTTAGATGGTTTTCATTTTAGTTTCTACTAACGTTCTGCTGATCATATTAATCAATCAATCAATCAGCCTATCGCAGTCCACTGCTGGACATAGGCCTCTCCCAACACGCGCCACAGTACACGGTCCTCAGCCTTCCGCATCCAGTCCGTCCCAGCCACCTTTTTCAGGTCGTCGGTCCACCTAGCCGGGGGCCGCCCTACCTTACGCTTGCCGAGACGTGGTCTCCACTCTAGGATACGCTTGCTCCATCGGCCATCAGTCCTTCTACAGATATGGCCAGCCCACTGCCACTTGAGTCTACTGATTCTGTGAGCTATGTCGGTAACTTTGGTTCTTTGTCGGATAACTTCGTTTCGGATTTTATCCTTCAAAGAGACGCCAAGCATAGCCCGTTCCATAGCTCGCTCGCTCGCTCGCCAAGCATAGGTCTCGGCATGAACTTGGATAAAACCAAGATTATGTTCAACGAACACATTGTGCCGGGACCAGTTTATGTCGACGGATCGATGCTCGAAGTTGTTCAAGAGTATGTCTACCTTGGGCAAGTAGTCCAGCTAGGTAGAAACATCTTCGAGAAAGAAATCGACCGCAGGATCCAGTTGGGTTGGGCAGCGTTTGGCAAGCTACGTCGAGTTTTCTCTTCGCCCCTACTGCAATGCCTGAAGACCAAAGTCTTCAACCAATGCGTCCTACCTGTTATGACGTACGGTGCCGAGACGTGGACACTCACAGTGGGACTAGTCCACAAAGTAAAAGTCACGCTGATCATATGAAACAGAAAAATTACTCCACCCGGGATATGTAAACTTAGGTCCTCGTTTTGGCTGAAACAACATTCTACAGAGGTTTTGTCATAATCGCTACGTTTGGTGGTAGAATGGCGATTGCAATAGCAGAAATGATTTACTCATCTTTACATTTTGTATGGTTTAGTCGGTAGTTTAGTTTTGATATTCTTCGTTGTTAGGGTTGAAAGAATTTTTAAGATCAAAGGTGAATATCACCTCTTCGATATTTCGTTTTACTTTTTAATTTATCTCTGCCGAGACTTCTGTAGCTACTGTAGCAGTATTAGACATTCATCTACCATATTTGATTAACTGAAGTAGGTATTCAAAATATATTGTACTGCAGTTAGACACAGACATGTACAATGCCTGTTTTTAAATATTTTTAGTCAAAGTGTTTAATATTTTTGCAAAAGCTGACAATTTTTCAGCATTCGTTTTAATTATGTTAGTAACTGAGAACCTTACTATTATATTAGGTACAAATTTTGCCTACAGCCTCATAAGATTATTCATAGTAAGCATTTTATTTAGATTACTTAACCTTTAAACCAAACATTACTTTATTCAAACTCAGCTCTGTCGAATATTACGCTGGACTAAATCTACCATAAACTTTACCTTTATTTTTCCGTCACCCCGATCCAAAACCAGTTTCAGTCAGTTTTCATCAATTTACTAACGATTTATTTAGCTCGTTGTATGTCGTCCAAACATGGCTTTAGCTTTCCCTCGTTCCACAGGGACCAGCTTTTGTATTTAATTAGTTTGAAAAAGTGCGTTTCACTCACTGGGCTTAGAGGCAAAATACTGATTTGTTATCACGTGTATCTGTATACGAGTTTTGGTAAAAATGATCTCAAAAATTCGTCCGAAATTCCTTCGTTACAAATAGAACAGTCGGAATATAAATATTTTACAAAGGATTAAAGCTTTCTAGCGCAACCCTGAGCTGCGTTCCAGTCGTTCCTTACAAAGACCTCTCTCTTATTAGTAATTTAATACAGGCTTCTGTTGAAATTCCCCTAGATGATGCTATCCGCCCCTAATGATAGCTGCTTTATTCCCGGTGAGGTTTAATTCTTTATCTTTTGTCCATATAAAAATATAAAAATATTATTTAATCAAAGTTAGGTGTTGGTCCGAAGTTTCACTTTGATGATGTAATTACAAAATCCTGGCATTATGATTACAATACTATTAGTTAATTAAGAAGTTTGCTCTTGTTGTTGAAGGCGTTTATTAATAAAAAATAAATAATTGGATTTCAAGTTGTTGTTGGTTTGTTTATAAGGGATGTTTGTGGCGTTAGATTTCATGAATAATTTGTAAAAGAGAAATATAAAAATGCTACTACGGATTTATAAGGATATAGACTACATAAGTATTTGTACAATGAGCAACAAACCTAAATGTAAACTATTTGAATTTCGGCACAAGATTGTATTCGCAGAAATTTCGTAGAACTCACATTTCCTTCTTATTATCTGTTAGTCGCATTGCGTGTAGACATGAATATGTGGCCGACTCTGGGTCAAAGAATAATTTACAGATGAGACAAATTAAAACTATAACGACGACGAATTTGGTCACTGCGGAAATGTGTTCAGGTGCTTATAAATAGTATTCACTTGTAATGAGCATTTTTGCGAATGTTACAATACAGAAAAACGAGAACGTTTTAGCGAGCATTCTATCTATCATTCTGGCTAGCTTTCTGGCGAAAGGACAGTAAAGCTTCGAGCTTTCTGCTGACCAGACTGTTAGTTCGATCATGAAAATTTTCATAGCGATGTTTGGTTCTACATATGTTTGGCTGTGTTCGTTGTGCAGTTTGACAATTTAAGGCGAATGTAAGCGGTGAATGTTCGATTTTTTCTTATGTTAATACTCAAGTGTATTGGCGCCTTTATGAATAGGATGTGTTACTGTTTGTGAGAAAATAATATAATGTATAATTAAGGTAGTGTTAGCAACGAATGAATAGAAAGTACAAGCTTTAAGCCCATTACACTCAATGTTGAGTTCAAAGTTAATTGTTTGGATGAATAATGTCTTCATAGCCTCCTGTCGCGATATCGCATCTAATCATCTTCCTAGCGTTACCCCAGTTTCAACCTCGAACCCGATTCCCTCTGCATGGCAGTCTGTTGGTATCTCCACTAGGCTATCGCATCTATAGGAGACAACATTAACTCAACAACTATAGTTCGTCATTATAAAACTCACAGATTACCTAACACAATTACGAATCTGAGCGTATAATTCTAATTCAATAGACTTACCAATAACCAGAACGAAGAAGAATTTCATCAAACCTACAATTCCTTTCGCCATAATCAAATTAAAGTGCGCCCAATTATCCCTTGCCTGCAAGCTTTGAATAATAATACCTTATTTGAAATACACCGTCTGCTTAATATTCTATGAACGAGTGAGGCAGTGGGCCAATTTCCAATAACCATTGATCTGAGCCTTAGCCAACAGATAGTTGGTTTTATAGGCACCCCGGCAATGCGCAACTTCAATCTAACTGTTGATTTGTCACCGAATGTTGAAAGAATGAGAGGGTTCGAGTATACGTGTAATGGTCTTCAATTTATCAACATTACTTACAGACAGGAGATTTAGAAGGACATCGCTGAAAAGTCAGGAGATTGGTATATTGATGTGTCGTCAGTGTATTAGCTTATATTTATGCACTATATTCGATAAATGGGCTACCTAACACAAAAATAATTATTCAAATCGGGGCAGTAGTTCGTAAGATTATCGCGTTCAACCAAACAAGCAAACAACCTCTAGAAATAGATATCAGCATATTTTAATCCAATTTTATTATATTTCGTTTTCTTTTATTTGCTTAACTGTAAAATAACTAAGATAAGATTTAAAATAGTTTTACTACATTATTAATGTCTGTGCTTTGCACGCCGTAATTGTCATATCTATCAGATGCAATGCCTTGTAAATGTTAACCTTAAATGTACAAATATATATTATATGGTTGTGCTAATATGTACATAAATAAATAAATGATCTTGCGATGCATACCTACGGAGCATTGGGCGAATAAATTGGCTGCTGTTTGGGTTGCACTCCAGAATATAATCGATATCGACATTGAGCCGATGAGAGGTAAATAAAACATAATTGTAGATTTAAGAGATTTTCATATAGATTGATATTTGGAAGTAACTAATAAAATTTAATCGCCAGATTAGTTTGTTCCAAAATGTAAATACATGGTTAAGCCAAAAACGTCCCTTGTATCAAACATGTAAGAAATATTCTCTGGCTGGTAAAATCAATACTGTGTCGCTGAAAAGTACTGCACATAAATATCGTAACGAAACACACTAATTACCATGAGGGAATAAGAAAAAACAAAATTGATTGATAAATTTTATTTATTTGCTTTTATCTGTATACTTGTATAAAATCCTTGCGGTACTGACTGACTGACAGACACGCTACAGCCGAAACTACTAAGTGCAAGTAGGTGAAATTTCGCCCCAAAGTGCGCCCCGCACTAAGAGAAAATTTTCGGAAATTCTTCCCTTAAGGGGGTAAAACAGGTTGTCATAATTTGTATGAAACTTTTGATTTCATCAATGGATTAACTACAAGCTTTGTATATTGGTTCCTCAAATGAAGTAAGTGAACACTAAGAAAGTCTTTTTGGAAATTCTTACCCTAAGTGGATAAAAAGGGGAGTCAGAATTCGAATTAAACACTTTTAATACTTCAAGGGATTAACTTCATACTTTGTTTATTGGGTCCGACAACGACGTTAGCGAACACAAAGACATTTATTTTGAAAATTCTTCCCCTAAGGCGCTGGCCACACATAAAGAGCGTCGGGCGCGGACACGGCGCGGGCGGCTTCCTATTCCATGCAAATTTTATACCAAGTGCATAGAAATAAAGCGCATTTTAGGATACACGGAATGCCGTGGCTCGGGCGTAGATATGACGCGCCATGACATGATCCGTGTATCCTAAAATGCGCTTTGTTTCTATTCACAGTACTTTTGTATCATTTTTGCCCAAGGGGTCGTTATCGACCACCTGAAAAAAGTTACGTCCAGGTACTGAAACTGAAAATTACTAGTTTTCGGTTTAATTAATTCCATTAGAGACAACAATATCCAAAAATCATCAAAATTGGTGATCTTAATCTTTGTATATGTCTGGGCATATATGGTTTACTTCAACACTTCGACATGATTTTACGATCCCTAGCAAATCCTGAAGCACTGATTTTTAGACATAAATGTATTTAAGGACAAAAACAAAAATAATAAATATGTTCGATACACAAAGATTTGACAGCAGGTCTACCACAAAACTCGGCGAAAAGTATATAATAAAATATCGCAATGATGAGTGTATTCAGTAAACTATGACTATCTCTTTTTTCTGACAGAGATATCCCTAATATAAAACGAACAAGACAACACTATTTTTGGTGGCTTTATGTCGATTTCGTATATATTTGTATAATGTTATTTGCCTGTATGTACAATTTGCCCTCTCCATACAGTCTCTTATCTCGTTGGTTATAACGTGAACTTTGACCAATTTCACAATGTTACATCTGTTTCTGTATTTAGTAGTGATCTGTGGCTCAACCTGCGAGCGTTAGGGCAAATATACGGGAGTTAAAATTAGCTACATTGAATCGTGATTTTATTAAGTCTAAAAATATTGGATTTTTCAACTGTGGACTCATTGATGTTGGAACGATAGAAACATATTGAAGATTTCAAGGTAAGATTTGATTTCTAGTTCAGAACAAAATCACTAATGATTCCCCTTCCAATTAAACTGAGGGCTCTGAATGGCAACTGTCATAGCGATAATAGAAGTACCTACTTTACTGACTATGACATCATTTATTTGTGTTTATGACCGGCGGGCAATATGTGATTTTAGTTTTCTTTCCTTTATTTCCAGATGGAACGCACTGATAAAAAATATTATGTGGTACAATTTTTGGAATTACCCTACAAGGATATTGATGATTATGTATGTGTTCCGTGGTCGTGGATAGTATTTCGCAGAAAAATTGATCGGAAAGTTATAGTATCATATCCTGTCGAAAATCCATCAGATACAGCTTTTTTTAACACGCTTTGCGTGTTAAAAAAAGACAAAAATGTTCAGAAGATTGGAAAGTATACCTGGCTGTTATAAAATATGGCGCTGGTAAGAATTTTTGTGCGTTGTGTTACGAGCGTTTCAGTGTTTTGATTCAAAAGTGAGACATGATCAATAGTGATAAATTTTGAATTGAGAAGTGCAATTGGTATTAAATTGTACTTTCTTTTGCAGATTCGTACGAACAAGCGAAAAATTTTATCCATGAAAAGATGAATGGGAGAGGTAGGTATATATTGTAAATTGTAATATAAAATGTGTAATCTGAAATGTGAATCATATTACTCGTCATGTAGGTTTGTAGTTAGATATTACTCAACATGATATCTGATGTCGGCCAATATGGCGACTGCGATTTGTCTGTCAGAACCATTAGAATTTAAAAAAATATTCGACAATCCGAATTTTGCAGATATACAGGGTGGAATTTTGTAATGCCACCTGAAGGGGAAGTACTCTTAATACTTTAGATAGAAAATTTTACTCAAAGAAAACATTCCTTTATTTTTGAAAAGAAAGAAAACGGCACTCAACGATTTTTAAAAATTAGCTTGCCGCACACGGTAATCGAACCGACTAAAATCTGTAAAAGTTACAGCCTGTACTTTTATAGCATCGATTGTTAGGGTCAATAAGGATGAAATCTCTTTAACAAACTTGATAAGTTAAATGAAAGGAAAACAATGAAATCTTAAATTATTAATTCAATGGGTCAAGTTAAAGCACTTTTACTCAAAGATCCATCTGTGTACTTATGTTATTAATTAATTATTATCATTGACGTCATTTATCCATTGAAATGACGAATTACTATTTAGATAAGACGATTGCAATTTGCACGTGTTTGTAATGCAGACTGCATTCTTAGATGCGACATAACTGCGTGTGGGACGTAGTTTAAATATGGAATGTTACATTTGAAAATAGATTTTCATCTGTTATTCACATTTGATTGTTTTTACAAATCAAATTATATTTGTTTCACGGTAAAAATGGCTTATCAAGAACAATTTGATTTAATGGAAGCTTATTTTTTAAATAACAAAGATGTGAATCGTGCTCTACGGTGGTATGGAGAGAGATATCGAGACCGTCAGGCACCAACTCGGTTTGTACTGAAAAGAATGGTAGAAAATTTAAAGAACATTGGTAGTTTAAAAAGCGACGGCAAACTCTTCAGCAGAACAACATCGATTTTGATCTAAATATTTTAACATACTTCGAAGCATTTACGAAGCAGAGATGCTGCCGAAATAATTGGAATAACCCACACTCGCGTGCTTGAAGTACTGAAAAAGTATAAGTTTAAATGTTATCGTGATGGTCGATTGGTACAAAAATTGCATCCTGGGGATTGTGAGAGACGACTACAGTTTTTCAAAACATGCTGAGAGATATTGACCGTAACCCTAATTTTTTGAGTAACATTGTATGGTCTGACGAAACCAACTTCAGCAATAACGGCATGTACAATCGCCGCAATAATCACTATTGGTCTCGAGTGAATCCTCTCCGTGTTCATGAAACTAACAGTCAAGTAAGATTTTCTTTCAACGTTTGGTGCGGAATTATGAGAAATATGGTTGTGTTAGTCCATGTGTACGAAGGTCACTTAAACACTGTCAAGTATTTAGAAATACTGGATTTATTAAGAAATGAGTTAAATGGTTTCCCCGAGGAAGAGTGAAACCAAATAATTCTACAGCAAGATGGTGCTCCAGCCCATAACAGCAGAATCACTACTGCCTACATTAATAACCAATACCTAGATTGGTACAAACGGCACAATCAGATGGCCTGCGAGATCATCAGATCTCACCCCTTTAGATTTTTTTTGTGGGGATATGTAAAAAATCAAATTTACATTAAATCTTATGAGAATGTAAACGAGTTGAGAGTTGAAGTTCAGAATACGATTTTTAACATTCACCACAACACGTTATTAAAGGTTACTAGAAATGAATTCGTTAGAAGAATAAATTTGTGTATCCAAGAAAATGGAGCACATTTCGAGCAATTAATTAGTTAGTTTACCATTTTTGTAAATAATTAAATTAATTTAAGATTTGATTGTTTTTATTTCATTCAATTTATGAAGTTTGTTAAAGTGATATCATCCTTATTGACCCTAACAATCGATGCAATAAAAGTACAGGATGCAACTTTTACAGATTTTAGTCGGTTCGATTACCGTGTGTGGCAAGCGAATTTAAAAAAATCTTTGAATGCCGTTTTCTTTCTTTTCAAAAATAAAGGAATGTTTTCTTTGATTAAAATTTTCTATCTAAAGTATTAAGAGTACTTCCCCTGCAGGTGGCATTACAAAATTCCACCCTGTAAATTGTCGACTCGAAATCTATGTTTTTTATGTTTTTTTTTATGTTTTATTATTCAGGTAAGGTTTCGATCGACTCTACCGTACCCCTTAATTAAATTATTAATATAGATATAGATAATAATAATAATTTTCCGTTTTAGATGAACAATTATCAGCATCGGTGATTTTCGGCGGTAGGTGTCAAAAGTGTACACACTTACGAATTTGCGAAAATTTTATTTAAATTATTTTCAAGTAATATCCAGAACTTAAAACTAGTTTACTGAGTGCAACATATTGTAACTCACTGGTACTTACGTTAGTGTATCACTCTATGCACTAGTTAATTTAGTACTAGCAAAACCACCTGCCGGCTATCACTGACACATATTAACATCCTATCTTGGAATCACCTAACCAACAATGTCCCAACTAGCCGATATTGAGTCTGCACAGAGAAGCCTGGAAGAAAACTTCACTAAAAGAATGGCTGAACTTGAGGCCCAGATCCAAAGTAGCGGACCCGCAAAGGACACCGTCGCCAAAGTTGCTGAGGAGTTCCGGACGTTTCGGGAGCTTATGTTCACCATGCTGGGGTTGCTCCGCAAGCAGATCGATGAGTGCTCCCGGATGATGGACACACTTGAGACCCAGCACCGACATAAGGCTGTAGTACTTTTTGGAGTTCCGGAGGTGGATAATGAAGACTGCCCTGCCGTTGTGATGGATATAATTACAAAGAGGTATGTCACAGGCTTGGAAAAATCACTAAGGACCGTCATCGTCCCATTCTGGTGCGGTTCAGTAGTTTGGATATGAAGGCTGCTGTCTGGAGGGCGAAAACGAAGTTAAAAGGCTCCTCGATCACGGTCAAGGAGTTCCTAACTAAGGCTCGGCAGACCACATTCACCAGGGCGCGAGCACATTTCGGCATCAGAGCGTGTTGGACACAAGACAGTGTCATAAACATTAAAGCGGCGGATGGCACTCGGTACAAAATAACGTCTTTGGACGAGTTGAAACCACTGATGTCCAAACATCCGCAGACGAAAGGTGATCCCCGTCCTGCTGTTCGTCAGGGAGGTGAGAGCGTCGTGACAGCGAACATCGACACCAAAGCTTCGACCCGACGTAATTAGAACTTTTAAGTATCTTTGCATTTACTTTCGCTTGATATAGACATTTTGTGTTTCAAGTTACTTAACGCATTACTTGTTATGCAATTCATGAGTGTATGTTTACTTTTGTTTAATGTTTACCCGAAATTTACAAAATAATTTATATTAACTTCACTTGCGATTCATTTGCTAAACTTAGTTTTTTTTCACATTCACACTGCTGTCACTTTGACATATTGACGCTTAATGTCATCGCAAAATATTGCGTTCGGAAATGTACTAGCATGTTTTATTAATATCACTTTCCAGGATTTGCTAATATTGTAACCTTCTTTTCTTTGTACATATAATCTGAGCTTTAGTTTGCGACTTCTTTTTAATTTTGTAGTAACTTAGTAAGTAATTTGTGTTGGTGTCAGCTGGCGGGTGGTGCAGAGATGTGAGTTTTGCACCCAGATATATTGTTTTTATTTTAGTTAGGTATATTATACTTGTATTTATATTTTTATTCATTTTTATTTATAATATATATTTTTATTTATTTTACGTATTTATTTAGTACATAACATTTTTTTTTATGACATCTGATGATGAATCGTCATTCCATTCCGCACACAGTTTTGCTGATGATAGTTTTTGTTCGGTAACAGAGACACTTGGTGACTTCATTCGTGGAACCTTCAGTCTGCAATGTCACAAATCGTTGAATGTTTGCCACATTAACGCCCAAAGTTTGCCGAGTCATCATAGTGATCTTGTTGAGGCTTTTACTCAGACAAACGTCCATGCCATACTGGTCTCTGAGAGTTGGCTCAAGCCTCAACTTCTTTCCACCACTTACCCCCTAACCGGTTACATTCTAATTCGGAATGATCGTTCTGGTAAAAGGGGTGGTGGTGTTGCCATCTACCTACGCAGTGACCTTCCTTATAAAGTTATTACCTCTTCTTCTTCCACTATTGCTGCTGAATTCCTTTTCATTGAGGTTTGTGTCAAAGGAGCGCGTACCATTCTTGGTGTAATTTACTGTCCCCCTAATATTGATTACTTCACCGATTTAGAATTGGTTTTAGAGCCTTTAGGGTCTGATTATGAACACCATATCATCATGGGTGATTTAAATACTGATCTCCTTTCTCCCAACTCCTATCGTTCCCGAAAACTCTTAGCCATGATCGAATCTGTTGGTCTACATATTCTTCCTATGAAGGCCACACATCACAATATCCACAGTGATGATACATGGCTAGATTTGATCATCACCTCAGCCCCATCCCTTGTCTCTTCCCACGGCCAACATCCTGCTCCTGGCTTTTCCCATCACGACCTCATCTATATCTCCTATATCCTTAAACCTCCTAAACCTAAACCTAAAGTACTGTACAGGCGTTGTTTTGCCCGTATGAATGTTGATAACCTGCTAATGGATGCTTCGAAAATTGATTGGGTGCCTCTGGAGGCTGCTGCTACTATTGATGCCAAAGTTAACATCTTCAATGAAAACGTTCTGAACTTATACGATACTTATACGATGTCCATGCTCCAATAAGAAAACGGTACGGTACGAACGGTAGACTACATCGATGGCTTAGCTCGCCCTAATATAACCCCTTTTAATTTTTCTCCAGTAGCTGAGGCGGAGATTAAAAAGATTATCCTCTCCATTAAATCAAAAGCGGTTGGCTGTGATCATGTTAGCCGTTACATGATTGTGACCATTTTAGACCATGTCCTTCCTGCTATTACCTACATCATTAACCACTCCCTTGACTCTGGGCAATTTCCGGAGGTTTGGCGCAAAGCCTATGTTCGGCCGTTGCCCAAAGTGTCTAATCCTGTCACTCCCAACCATTTCCGACCTATATCTATCCTCCCTTTCCTTTCCAAAGTCCTTGAGGCTTGTGTTCATAAACAACTGTCTCAGCTTGTGCATGAAAACAATGTCCTTAGTCCTTTCCAATCCGGGTTTAGACCTGGGCATAGCACCGTTTCCGCTATGCTTAAAGTGACTGGCGATATAAGGGCGGGCGTGGAGGATACCAAGATCACTGTGCTGGTTTTGGTTGACTTCTCAAACGCCTTCAATACCGTCAGTCACGATATCCTCCTATCTATCCTATCCTATCTTATGATCTCCTCCAAAGCACTGGAATGGTTCTCTTCATATCTTCGTGGACGCCAGCAGTCGGTCAGTATCGATGACTCCTCATCGAGTTGGCGAGACCTCGAGGCTGGTGTTCCACAAGGTGGCATACTATCTCCTCTTTTATTTTCACTCTTTATTAATCTCTTAACCCTGGATCTTCAGTGTCCGTATCATTTGTACGCCGATGATCTGCAGCTGTACTCGCAGGCTACTATTGAGGATTTGCCGAGTGCGTTTGACGCTGTGAACCGGGACTTAGCGATAATTCAAGACTGGTCAGAGAGGTATGGTTTATGTGTTAATCCTGCAAAATGCCAAGCAATTATCATTGGGAGCCCAAGAATAATCAGCAGGCTGGACTTGGCATCGCTACCACCTGTCACATTTAATGGCATCAACATACCTCTGAGCCCCACTGTCAAGGATCTTGGCATACACCTTGATTCTACACTCAGCTGGCAACCTCAGATCACAAATGTTTGCCAAAAAGTAACTGGTACCCTACGATCTCTGTACCGCCTGAAGAACTTCCTCCCTGCCAAGACAAAGACAATGCTTGTACAGACTTTGGTTTTACCTATAATCGACTATGGTGATGTGTGTTATTTCGACCTGAATGCAGATCTGCTCAACAAACTAGACCGACTTCTCAATAATTGCATTCGGTTCATTTTCAACCTCCGTAAGTACGACCATGTGTCAGCATATCGTACTCAACTATCATGGTTACCTATCCGACAGCGTCGCAATATGCGCGCGTTGTCTACACTATACTCTTTACTTCATTCTCCTAATAGCCCTAGCTATCTAACTCCGCATTTTAAATACCGTTGCTCTAACCATGATAGAAATCTTCGCTCTTCTCACAATTATCTTCTTTCATGTCCCTCTCATAGCTCAAGTCTTGTTCATTCTTCTTTCAATGTTCAATCGATTCTCCTTTGGAATGCGCTCCCTCTCGAGATCAGGATGTCGGCTAACCGGTTCACGTTTAAGTCTAAAGTGCGCCAGCACTATGTGAAACTGTTATCTACTTGAAGGTAAGATATAATAAAAATCTCTCATGATATGTTTTGTGTGATATGTACTTATATATTATATTATATTATATTATATATATTTATATACATATGTATTCGTATACTATATATATATACATATATATCATTTTATAGTAAGTATATATTGTGTAGATTATTATAATGTATTTATAATATGATTGAAAATGAATATCAAGTTTTATATATTTTATACACCTGCCACACTCTTCTGTGCATCACCCTAAGGTTGACTGGCAGAAAATGCTATATAGCATTAAGTCCGCCTTTGCATACCATTTTTGCAGAAGTGTAAAAATAAAATAAATAAATAAAAAACACGCAGACCCAAACAAAACTCTAAGTCAAATCATGAGATCGACAAACCTCAGAATTTACATACATACATACATACATACATAGACTTACGCCTGTTTCCCCGAAGGGGTAGGCAGAGGCATATTAAACGCCCACTTTTCGCCAGTGTTTTGATCCCACGTAATAGGTGGCGAGCCTATTGCCGCTTATCGGGATATTTTGTTTGCCAGAGCCTCGTCCGTTGATCGGCAGGTGCACCACTTGCAGGTGAGGTTGGCTTGGGACCCTAAGTTCTTGGTGGGAACCCTATGAACAGAATTTAGTCGTAACATTAAAGAATAATGACAAATCTGAAATAAAACGACTGAAACGAATGGCGCTGCCCACTCCAGATGGAGAAGCTGCTTTGAAACGGTTAAAAATTGTTAAACCAACTAAATCTGTTAGCGACACTGCAGGGCAGCCGAGTCAAGCAATCGAGTGCTTGAGTGAAAGTCAACCTTCACAAAATCGAGAGGATTTACCGATGCAAAATTCGCGTTCATCAGAAATATCTGTTGAAGAATCTGACGACAGAAGTTGTGTTGGAGAAATAGAACACGATGAAAACATGACTCAGAAGCAACCATCTGTTATTCAGAAATCTTCGAATTTAACAAATTCATTGCCAAATCTTAAAATAATGGTAGAACTCACATTATTTAAGGATCTTTTCACCTGCTTACGGAATCTACATACGATTTCTGTTAACTCATATTCGTTAGTAAATAAATTACGTGGAGTAATAATTGATAATACAGAAGCACTGAGCGATGTAAAACAGTTAATCGCTAATAGCCGTAAAAACACCGATATTCCGACTACAACTCCATCAACAATCACTACAGTGGAAATTAAGAAGATATCCGAAAAGAACCAAAGTAAACAACAGAAAGAACAAGAAAAATGTGATAATGATGATGATCATATTAATGAAGTTCCTAAGAAAATACGTTCTCAGAAGCCCAAATTTGTTTCATCTCCGGAATACAATAAAAATGACTCAAGATGGACCTTAAAGCATCGTGAATCGGCTCCGGGACTCGTTGAACTCATGCCCTATACCAAAGTGTACGTCAATTCTCTAGCACTTAGCAACTGTGAAAGATTGTCAAAAGATTGCAAATCATTGGCTCGAATGTTATTGGTCGAAATTTTTACTAAAAATGCACTGTCCGTATGTTCATTAACCGGTCAAGAGCCAGAGCTTACGATGACGAAGGAGGAACTATCAGACCAGGCTTAGATGAAAATGCAAGAACAGTATTACTGTCATACGTTGAAGTGTACGGCCGTGCAAAAGATTGGATAACGGTTACTTCATCTATTCACAACAGTATACGAAATAAAATGCAGGAGTTTAGATCAAAATACGGATAGTTACTTTTTTATAACTATTATATAACATTATTACTATTATTTACGGGTATTAATAAGTGTATTTATTTACTGAGAATTACTGACTGTCATTAAACTATTACTCATTGTTTTGTAGTATATTTATTTGAATAAAAACTATGAGTACAATTAATAAGTTCTGATTTCAATTTTCCACTTTACAGCTCCCTTTTGAACACTATATCGTTGTTCTTGGTTAATTGCCGCATATTTCCTTGATGGCAAGAAACCCTATACCCCGATCAATTAAAAAATAATAGCCACATAATAATATGCCATGTTTGATCTAAAAATGTTGTATTAGTCGTCATTTAAACTAAGGTCACCGTAAAGTTAATCCACTTCATTTCCATTAGGTCTTACATAACAATAGATAATTTATAGTAACTGCCATTAATAAAATTCATACAGACTAGAAATTGAGATTATACTGTCCCGTTCTAATAATATTACCACATTTGTGGTAACTTTGTTTATTCGTACATTCTATGTTGAATCTGAAAATTCCCGGACTACGTTATGATTTTCGATCGGCAATTACAGTACCAGTTTTAGGGCTTCCCCTCATTTAGTCTCAGAAATTCTGCCTCGGACAGAAACATCTCAGCAAAAACATCCTCCTAGCGTTAAACCAGTTTCAATCTGGGGTCCGTCTTCAAGTCTAACCGGATTTGGTTTTACACAGAGCGACTGCCTGTCTGACCGCCGCAACCCGAAGGGATAGCGATATTATAAATATGAGATCAGTGATCATGATCATTGATCATACAAAAATTAATTATCAACTGTTAGACATAATTATACCACACAGATTACGCGAATGTTATAAAACTCACCGAATTATTGTAAAATATATTAATACATAACATTATGGGCTATTTACTCATTGTATTTTTTAACATTATTATTCAGAGTGTTTGGTAATTAGAACAATTCCTTGAAGGAGATTATATTTGAGGTGATTTGCAAAAAATTGACCCCGTCAACTAGGGGTCCAAAATTATCGAGATATAGTAGGTATTTTTTAATTTTCCACCTTGTCATCAAAATAACGGAATTAAATAAACACTGTTCTCTTTTTCGCTCTAAATTCTTACTTTTTGGAAAGCTTGTTAACTAGCAATAGACCTTAACAAAAAAATCGGTTAATATATGAAGTTAAGATTTAAAAAACCGGCCAAGTGCGTGTCGGGCCACGCGCAATGTAGGGTTCCGTAGTAGTAGAAGTAGTAGATACATTACATACCAAAGTACGTATATCTTTAAGATTACCTAAGTCAGCGCTCCCAATGTAAACTCACTGAAATAGGTATTTATAAGTTAACCGACGATTACTCGTAAACTAGTGATGTCTACTTAGCCGTGATAGTTTTCCTTTTAAATTCGTCATATGTACTACATTTGTGTTTTTTTTTCACCTCTTCCAAATTAATACTTTAGCCGGCAGAGGGGGGGGAGGGCCTTGAGTCTAACAATTTTTTTCACTTCAAAGCTTGATATTTGACAAACCAATCACTTGATCGAGAAATGATTTGAGCAAACTAATAATATTTTTTTAAAACCTATCCAATGATACTCCACATAATGGGGTACTCAACCAAAAAAAAAATCAACGTGGGGTTGTTTTTTTTTTTGGTTGAGTACCCCATTATGTATATATGGGCGCACTGAAGATGGTTTGTTTTATTGTAGATCTAAGCATAAACGTAGAGCAGAGCCATCTAGATGACTAAATTATAACTAAACCGGAAGTTAATATTATTTTAATGTAATTTTAACTAAATAACCAGTAAAATATTAATTGCATTTGCTTGTAATTAATATTATATAAATTGTGTTACATTTCTGTATTTACATATATTTCTTAACGCAGTATTGGTTGATATCGTCTTTAATAGTTTGGCTAGCTTTGTTGCCCGCCAACACATTTTTGTAATTTTATAACTAATTGAATTTATCAAGACGTATTTCGACGCTTTAGCTAAAGGAACTGTAATTCTATATTATTTCTTAATTATAAAGATTAATTAAAAGCTCATACATACGATAATTTAAATATTATGTATTATTGAATATGTTTTGATACTAAGTTATGTTGATGCGACGGCGGGCGGCCATGACACTTTTGGTTCGGACATTCGTATCGTGATTTCGTGAAGTTCAAGAAATATATTGCAGTTAACAGTGAATTTAACTAGTTTCATTTATGGTTCCTGGGGTGTCCTGACGAGTGAGGGTGCCCAGGCGCCGAAATATATGTAAGGGATATCTCCCTTACATATATTATATATTATCTCCCTTAAAAAAATATTTTCCTAAATTTTATTCTACAGTTTTGTTGCAATATCTTATGTCTATATTGATGTCAAATATCAGCTTTCTAGCACCAGGCGTCTTTGAGCTAGGCTGCGGACGGACAGACAGACGGACATGACGAAACTATAAGGGTTCCTTGTGGACTACGGAACCCTAAAAATGAAGGGCCCTAATTGTCGAAATTTTGTATTTTTGGATGATTTTTTGACAATTAAAATGAATTTATTAAAAAAAATTTACTACACTTGACGTACAAATTAATTAAAAAACATCAAAGGTTCGTTACCTTTCGATAAGGGTCACAGAACAGTTAAAAGGAGTATAATTAATATATCTATGATAAGGGTACATCAATTTGTTGCAACTGACCTCAAGTATAACCTGCTTCAAGGAATTGGTCGAATTACCAAACAACCTGTATATGATCATTGTAGGGGTTCATCATGATGTGTAAAGAGATAAAATAAATCCAGAATGCGAAATATATACTTTACTATGGTACCACAAATATACTTATAAATAAACTACATAGCTACGACCTAACTGTGTGGGAGCGGGAAGACGACTGCCGCGCTGCGCTTATACAATAGCGCGACTTCTATATTTTGTAGCGTCAGCAGCCGCTACAATATTCCCCCCTTTATTAAAAAAAAGAAGAGAACCAAAAATTGTACAATTTAAAAATTTATAAGGTCGGTAATACTAAACAACATAAAATAGTAAGTTAATAACAAGTACCTCAAGAATTGCTAGCGCTCGGATCACATTAACATAAACAATATCTACGAACGAGTTACCGGAGCGCTAGTTCTGATAACACAAACTAAGCAAAACACTGTAGTGATTAAATTCGTGGAACTTTATAACTTCGAACTATGAGACTTATTTTTAGAACAATATAACGAAAAAATATGATCTGAACGATGCCAAAAATACAATAATAATACAGTTGCCGCCGTTTCTATCGAACTTCCTTTGCTCTTCGTAAGCCGCTTGTAGAGAGCTAGTCGTACGAAGAAGCAAATAGGTCTCGTCCATCCTGCCAGCGATTTTCACCGTTCTGCCTGGGCCGTGATGAGGGACGACAGGGTGCGCTATTCAACACTGAGCAGTATCCATCCTCGCTTCCAAGTGTGATCAGCTGCTTCGACGCGTGCACTGTCCAGTAGAGTGCCACCGCCGGTCCCATGTCGTTCAGCTACCTCGGAGTATGCTGCGTATTGTTCGTCTTGGTGCGGAATGCTGCCTCGCCACCAAGGTCAATACGCCTTACGCCTTGTACCTCGACGTACGCACTGTCCTGCAGAGTGCTGCCGCCGTCGTATGCCGCTCCGGTATTCTCTTGCTGCCCATATTGCCGTAGTCACTGTTGTTGGCAAATCGTCCTGTTGCATGTTTGAAAAGTTCCACGTGTCCTGGCTCTGGTGTTCTCCGCAGTTAGGTCGTCAGCCCCTTCGGTCGTAGTAAAAAGGGCGAGTCGTCTCCCATGAGTCCAGGCTGTCTCCGTGTACAGGCTGCTTGGTTGCACGCTGTTGCCACGCTGCACATGCGCTTGTTTGATTCCGCTGACCATGTGCACGTGCGTCGACGCCGCGTTGCCGAAGCTGAGCCGAAGGTTGTGTGTCCGTTGTCAGGGGTCACCAATGTAGGGGTTCATCATGATGTGTAAAGAGATAAAATAAATCCAGAATGCGAAATATATACTTTACTATGGTACCACAAATATACTTATAAATAAACTACATAGCTACGACCTAACTGTGTGGGAGCGGGAAGACGACTGCCGCGCTGCGCTTATACAATAGCGCGACTTCTATATTTTGTAGCGTCAGCAGCCGCTACAATCATCACGATTACGATCTATTTGTTTTCTTTTGTCGTTATTAAGTATTTCTTTTTTTCTTTTTTCTTTATTGAAGCAGCGATAGCCGAGTAGAGAGACCGAGAGGCTGCTACGCAGAGGGTCTCAGTCGAATCCACGGTGCGCACCAATTACTTTTCGGTTAAGTGCGTATTAAATTATTAATTATCGCTTGCTTATCAGTGAAGGAAAACATCGTGAGGAAACCTGCATGTCTGAGAGTTCTCCATAATGTTCTCAAAAGACATGTCAAGTCTACCCGCACTTGGCCAGCGTGGTGGACTATGGCCTTACCCTTCTCATAGTGAGAAGAGGCCCGTGCCCAGCAGTGGGACAGTATATAGGGCTGATGATGATGATGAATCTCACATTCAGTTAATGTATGCTAGTTTTGTAACAGTTCAATGAACTTCTAAATAGGAACATAATCCACAGCAAGATGATTATTGAATCCACAGTGCCAACCAAAGTAATATTTAATTTTGTTAATAATATAATTATGCAATTGAGAAATATCAAGCCGAGACATATAAACTAAACACGTTTTTGTCAAAAAATCTTCTTACATTCCTGAGTCAAAATTTAAATCGTAGATTGAATGTATAAGACAATGAAAACGTAGGTAAATACAACCTTTGAAGACGTAAATAATCGTAAAATGGAATTTGGTCGTAGTACGAAAACGTAAATAAATTAAATTTTATTTCAAATTCAAAATTCCTTATTTTTTAAATAGATATTACAAATTGTGATATAGATTCACTATGTCCTGCTGTTTATGGCAATAAGACTTGCGTAATCGTAAATCATAGATACAACCTTTCAAAACTTGCAATAAAACAATTGATTGAATTGATGTCGGAAACATTTCATTGCCAAAATAAATGTCTAGCAGCTACAAGACAAGAAATAAAAATTCTTAGCAGCTGTAGAAAAATATTTTGGTCCTTGTAGGAGATAACTCTACTGATGTCCAGTTTCTCGAGTTTTTTGGGTCTTACACACTCCCCCCCGTGGGATCTCCACCTTGTCGTGGTGGGGGGGCTCAGTAACCGTGGATTGGTGACCCGCGGTGAAGCTAAGAGGGATCCAGGAGGGGACGCTCCGCGTGGGCTTGACGGGGCCTGCGCAGGATGCGTCCAACGGTGCGGGTGCGGGGGACAGTTCTGTCTGTCCCTCGCAGTCGGGTGCGGTCGCGGGAGGAGAGGCGTGTCGGTGTTGCGTTGCCGCGCGCCCTATCTCCCGCGACCAAATGGGGGCGCACCATTCGATGCGTCGCGGTGGGGCCGCAGAGGAAGAGGAGATGCGGTGTTGCGTTGCCGTCCTCCCTATCCTCTGCGGCCGCTGGGTGTTTTGGCGGCGGAGCCCAACACCTTAATCCGCCGCCAAGGGGGTTTTGTTCGGGGCCCGCCTGACCATCTGGTGGGCCGATACCCGTCGGGGGGTTGCGACGTATGCTTGGGCGAAACCCGACCCTCCGACACACGGGTACATGAGGCACACGGGTTGGTTTTTAGTCAGTAAGAGTCTGACAGTCCCCTTCGCCCATCCCCCAGGGCGGAGGGACTCCATGAGGATTTTCCAACCCGAAACCAAAAAAAAAAAAAAAAAAAAAGGGTCTTACACACTATCTAGAAGCTTGTAGATAAAATGTTTCCAATACAGTTAAATTGTTTTATTCCCAATCTTGAACGGTTGTTTCTACTATTTACGATTACGGAAGTTATTTACGTTTTCGTACCTCAATGACGTCTAAAATACGTTTTACGAGACTATTTACGTCTTCAAAGGTTGAATTTACGTTTTCAACGTCTTGTCACCCAGTTTTAGATATCGCATAATTTATCAAACAAAAACATTATCAAATAAAATAATGTGGATTCTAACGGATGGCATAGTGGTTTAAGCACTGCGCTGAGTGTTGTGGGTTCGATTCCCACACGAGACAACACTTTGCGTGATTCATAAATTGTTGTTTCGAGTCTGGATGTTGATTGCGTCCGTTAGTTGTATGTTTGTAAAGTCCCCCGCGACACAGGATTTAGTCCTAGAGCGGGAGTTGATTTTTTTTGGACACATCTGTAACACGTTTTTCTGAAGAGAAGAGCCGTGCACAGATCGCACTTGTTATTTTCCGGAGTGACTAATCGAATTGCCGATTTCCAGTTACTGCTGCGATAACGAATAATTTCCGCTTACTGCTGTGATTTATGATAAAACCGAAAAGTTCTGTAATATTTGTGACGATTGTGGTTTACTATTGGCCTATAATGAGTCATTAACAGTTGAATAACAACGTTGTTGACACTTGATGAGACTGTGATAACTCCACTATTTTTTATAGTTAATTGAATTATTACATCATGAATCAAGCAAACACATAACCATCACTCAAATGGGTCAAAATCCGCATAGAAAGCAATAAATACGCTTGGAACCGAGGGCATAAGGATCTTGTCACTAAATTTTCTGTTAGAAATTTGTGGAATCAGCCAATAAATATCTTCATGTATGAATATATTCTGCGTTTTGGGATTCCTTGCAAGATTTTAACTTTTTATAATTTGTTGACAGTGAAAAAAATAGTAACTTTTATGCTTTTTTATTTATCTTGCTTTTGCGTAATATGTTACCGTATCGTAATTTCTCCTACTGAGTATTCTAGCGGTTATTCTTAGCCAGTTGAAACGTAGATAGGAGAATAACAGAGGCATTTATGCCAATAAATAAGTCAATTATCGCGACTAAGTGTACGATTTAGCATCGTACATTTCATTTTATAAGTAATATTTCACACAAATAACACAAAGTCATAAGCTCTTTAATTTCCTCGTTAATAGAAATTTTGAATAGAAAATTTGACCCCAAGGCCATTCGAATGTGAACTGGCCATGGAGCTATTATTCTAGAGCTGACCGATGCCTTGAACACACAGAAGGTCCCACAAATCTTGGTAGCCTTCAAGATCCATATCATCATCCTTCCAGCGTTATCCCAGTTTCAACTTAGGGTCCGCTTACTAGTCTAACCGGATTTGGCTGAATAATAGCTTTTCCACGGAGCGACTGCTGTCTGACCCCCGCAACCCGAGGGGATAGCTATATTCCATGGTTAAGACTAGTGTCATTTTATTTACATACTTAATATGTTAAAATATTCGAGCGCTAATCCCGCCGACAAACTGTAATGCAGTTTGGTGGGTTTTTCTAAAATGTACCATGTGTTATTTCAATAAAAATACTTAATTATTATTATTAATTTAAAAGGTACTGACGCCCTATAACGACTTTCAAAGCTCTTTATGACAACCGAGAAAGACGGCTTAAACGTGCTCTCCGAGGCACGGGGCAAGCGATAGATTAACAATTTAATACGCACTTATCTCCGAAAAGTCATTGGTGCGCGCCGTGAATGCGAACCCTATACCCTTGGTATCGACACCATTTCGAACTATGATTTCGAACCACTGACCCATCCAAAACTCTTTTTAGCTTACAATAGTTACTTGAATTTATTGAAATCCATTCGCACAATTTTAGTGCATGTATAAACCAAAATTCTTGTGTTACTCTGCCGTAGCGGTGAATTAACAAAGGAAAGGGAATTCTACCTGCATCCAAATTCGTTTCATTTATCAAATTTTCAATCTATTCAGGACACAAGGTTTTTTTAATTCAATTTTTGCTCCTAAATCCAAAAAGGCAATAAACAACACATAAAGAAAATCAAATACTTATGTTACGAATACGACTGGACGACCGTGATAATACGTAGGCAGGTACTTAGCTCATAAGCTCACCGTGGTAGTACTGCGCAGTTCCCGTGAACCCTAGTCAATGTCATTCAATGGGATCGGATAGAGCCAGAGGAACACCATAATGGTGGTTTTAGTGGGTAGTCCCGCGCGCTTCTTGTCGAGGAGTCACCACACTCTCCCTAGGCTGAGCCCTTCTTAGGAGCTCAGCCTGGGGGAGTCAGCCCGTAAATTGATTAGTTTCCATCATGCGGCAAAAAAAAGGCCAGTAGCACTCGAACAACAAATGTCAGTCCGACCCCGCAGCCTTTCCGCAACATCTCGGGCGACGCCAGAAAAAACTAGACAAAATAAAATTATGATTGGTTCTAAATCTTTTGTCAAGCGTTCATATTACAACGCCATCTATTATCAAAACCAACAACTTTTTTATGTAAAGTTTCTGATTTGGGTTGTAGAGGACAGTGAACGCAATCTAATTTTATAGTTTTAATGAATCGGTACTAATCGGTTGTGTGTTGTGGTAGATAATTATGACAGTAGACCCACGGTAATCCGGCCCCTTACTAATCCGGCGCCCCTCTGTAATCCAACTTAACTTCGCGTTTCCATAAGATATACAATCTTATGTTTGGATCTGTAATTTGTCAGATTAGATACAAGGTACTCGTTTGTAAAATATGCCGGACTATAGGAGCCGGTTCTACGCAGTAGGTACTCTTTAATCCGACAAACTCGTTAGTCCGACAATGCCCTGCAAAACGTTTGTCGGAGTACCGAGTGTCCACTGTAATATTAATAATAACTATGTATTGTACTATTAGTGATAATATTATGTATCACAATAACAGCTGACTCTACTGAATCGGTAATGATGAATCTATTATTATTTGATTTGTATACATTACACATAATTAAGTATTGTCTATGTCACGCTGCGCACAACACTAGGCGCCTTAATAATTATAGAGACAATAATGCCATACACATTGTCATCTTCTGCAACAACCGGTAACATGTTTCCATCACAACTTTACCAAAATCACAATGTAAACATCCATGCTCGGCTGAAGTACAACATCATGTAAAAGTTACATAGACAGATAACAGATGGCGTGCTACAACAATTTTAATCAGCCTTTGTAGAAGGACCGATTGGTGATATAATAAGAACATGAAGATCATCTTATCGTCGGCTAAGAGTGTAAACCTGCTAACTCACTTTAACCCATAACAGGATAAAAATAAAACTTAATAAATTTGAATTTTGCAATTTAGGTTATATAGTTGGTGTATTTTTGGTTATTCTACATTATAAAAAACTCATTAAATAGTAAATTTTTATCATTAATAAGTTATAAATGTTTTTACGACTAAGCAGGTTTTTTGGGAGCAATCGCTTTATTGATTGATTAATTAACACTTTATTGTACCTACACCAGTAAACAAAACGAGATACAATATGTAATTACATGATTAAAACTAGTTGCACAATAGGGCGGTCTTATCGCAAAATGCGATCTCTTCCAGACAACCTAGTTTGGAATAATTAATAAAAGTACAATAGTGCGGGTTACGGTGTATCATGAGGAACAGTGTCATAAATAGGTACTTAGGTAAAATGTTAGGACATAATATTATGTCAATACAATTTTTTATGAGTAGAAAACATAGAATACGTATAAATCGTACATACAATACAAAATAATACTAATACTAAATAGCAAACCAATACTTATATACAGTAGATAAAGAAACTAAATACTAAATATGATAAAATATTCATATAAACTATATAATTATATACATAAATAATAAAATAATTTCATATAATTAAATATATTCATCTTCGCTTTATTTTCCGGACTTAGCAGGTTTTTCTAAAGATTTCAATGGTAGGTAAGTAAAATAACTTTAATAATTTCGTAACCATCACAGTAACATATTTGGCAAATTATGTAATAAACTAATCAGTATTTTAATCGTAAATCTTCGACATCAAACAAAAAATGGAACAAAAAACAACAGAAATATCTTAAATCCTCTTTTCATAAAATAATAATTAAGTAAGTTAAAAATCACTACTATTCTTTTTTCCTTAATACTAATTATTTTTTTATTATTAACACTTTATTTGAAGTTTTAATCATGAGTTATTGTAGTAAGAGCGATAATCTTCAGGTAAGGTATTTTTAAGCATAGTACCTAAGCTCTTCGAACTTTCTCGCGGTAATTTTTGGCCTGCTACTGTATAAATTTTGTAGAGCAGTAAATGGTACAGGCGTCGCCAATGAGGATTTTCTTTGTGGTAATATTTGCCAATCATCTGGGTTCTACTATACTATACAATCTAAGTTTGTAATAAATATCACCATTTGTAGTGTAGCAAAGAGCTCTTACATCTGTTACCTCAGCATCTCATTGATTGACCAGGGCAAATGCTGTATAAAATTGAATCTCATTAAACTTTTTAAACAATTGGGAGTCTAGATATTTTACTTCGTATCTACAGATGGATATATACTCTGCTGTACATGAATATCTTTATTTTTTAAGACCCTCTCTATGGTCGAATGCCCGACCTCAAGCAATTTTTGCTCTATCACGAAATTTTTATTCATAGCTGTAGTGAGTAAAGCGTTACTCAACACTGAATACCTGTTCTGGTAAGTACACCAATCACTGTAAAAAATACTTTCATCGGTTCAGCAGATTTATCCTGGAGTACAACTTTGTTCTCTATTAAATCCATCCAAATACTAGCAAATTCTTCGGAATTGAAGCCTCGTTCACTTTCATTTCTTAAATAACGGGTACCGTCTTCATTTTTTAAATTGAAAAATGTCAGGTATGTATTTGGAGCTTTGTTCGGTAATACAAGCTGCTTATTTTAAATTTCGGAGACATCAATACAGCCTGTAAAAACAACAGCAACTGTAAAAAGAATCTTTCTTTTTTATTCTTTTCCTTTTCTGCTCTCGCTTCTTCTTTTCCTTTTCTGCTCTCGCTTCTTCTTTTTTAGTTTGATGTGTGTAATCTAGGTACTTCAGGTAATTTCCACTGCGCTACGCAGATCTTAACGATTATTTGGCGAAATTACCGTTCAGGATGCGTGTAAGCAAATATAGGCGACCGGTAACGAAGCCGTAAAATTTTTACTACGTATCATTTACTGCGCCGATACCGCACCGCCCAGTCAGGAAGGGGCCTTAGCCGACGTTATGTGAAATCCCTAGTTCGTACAATGCTCCATCACAACAGCAAAAGCCGTAGATTAGCCGTTGTGATTCCAAAAATTTTATGTCAAAACCGATTGTGTGCCACAAGTGTGGTACACGCTGTCAAATGTCAATTTACATTGGAGCACTTTTTACTTTTTATACTTGACGCGGTAACGAAACCATAGCGCGATCCAGCCCTTCGATACAACGCCATCTATCGAGCATACTGGTAGTTTTCTTTACACTCCACAACGCCGGAGTAGTAAAATATTTAGGTAAAAAACCTACAAACCGAAATAGGATATGGATATAGGATATATATATATATATATATATATATATATATATATATAGGATATCGGTGGGTGATAAAGCCTATGGCGGCTAGTGTCATGATCGCATATAGGCATATGGTGAGCCAACTGGGTTTAGTAGCGATGATGACTGTTTCTTCTTTTTCTCGTAAGTTTTTCGTTTTTTCAACTAGTTTGTCTAGTTCGTTGAGCTGAACATTTTCTATTTGTAGTTTCAATTGTGAGTGCTTATTCGTTGTGCTGTACTGTGTTGTTCTTGTTTCAGGATGGCGATCCAGCTGTTTTCTTTAATTTGGTGTATAATATTCTCGTTGAATTCTACTGTGGCGTAAGTGCAGTTGTATGGTTCTTGTGTTGTAGTAGTTGTGCGACGCAGTCTTGTGATGCGATGAGTTCTTGTAGTTCCAGGTGATGGCAGATGACGGTTTCGTCAGTGATGGAGGCGCATGGCTCGCGAGGATACGCAAACATGTTGCTGCCCAAGATCAGGTAAGGATTTTTAGGTATTAGGATAGAATTGTTTGCATTCGGGATCGGGTATAAATGGAGTAAACTATAAGGATGATTAGTTACTAAGGGGATCTCTAACACAAAGTTAATCGATTCATTTGTACTGTATGCTTTGACTACAATAGATTTTTCTATTATATGTATATTTTTCATTCTCGGTGCATAAGGCAACTGCAAATATTTGAAGCTCATATCCTTTTGGATGCTCGCTAACTCTGCAATAAGATAGCTAGGTTCGACTATGCTAGGATGTACCTAGTCGTCCTAGGTGACAAAATGTTATGGCATTCTCTAAGTTAACTAATCTATCATATACTTGTTGTAAGCATGTTTCAATTTGATTATATATTTGCATGGTATATACTTTATTCTCTATTACCTGATTTTCTTCTACTAATTTTCCGATCGCTTTAGTTAACTCTTTCTGATTCTTAGTAATAGTTTCTAATTTACTATGATATTCATTAATGAAATCGGACATTATTCCTAAGGTTTCGCTTTGCTTATTTACTGTTAATTTCCTTATTTCCTGAACTTGGTTTTCTAAACTAATTGCATCTTCCTGGTGTCTAGGTTGCCAGTGATAGCTTTTATTACGGATCCTAGTCCATTAATTAAAAGAGGTTTTCTTTTAAATCTAGGGATATAATAATATGGTCTTCCTAAACTGAGTTCAGTAGATCCTAAGTAGACTAACTTACTTTCTATCTTATCTATAAGGTAATCTAATTGGTTTCTAGTAATCAAACTATCTTTATTATTGGATATATTCTTATGAAATAACTTAAATGTATAATAATCTCTGCTTACTTCTATGTATATATCGCGTATTCTATTAACGTTATGGGGTGTAACTAAATGAAATCTTATATCTAGTCTAAATCTGATATCTACTTGATAGTGGTCTGTGGTAATTTCAAAAGGTTACGTTTATATTTAGATTTGAAACATTTTTCGCATTGATTAATTTATGAACTTTTGAATTTCAGCCAATGGTTATTCTTATATAACAGTTTGTATGTTCCTTGTATGCCTCTATGGATGGTTTTGCCTTCATGATATTTTTTTATTAACTCTATTTGTTCGCTGTTATTTTCTACTAAGGTTACCTTCGTAGTACAACGTATTAGCTTTGGGCCTCTATTGCTAAAAATGGTTTTGACTACCTTGCAAAATATGGAATATAACTCTTCGTTAATAACAATGGAATATACGGTCGGGTATGTTATGATCCTTTAAGAATTTTATAATTTGCTGTTCAGTTTCGTTGATGGGGATAAAAACGTCTTTAATTACTATCTTGCCTTTGGTCCTATCGTCTACTCTATACTCAAAGCTAGGGCATTTTCGAATATGAAACTGTTTTAACTGCCTGTCTATGGCATCTAATGTTTCGGGAATTTTATAGTCTAATTGGTTGTCTGAGTCTAACTGAATGGGTTCCGGGGTGTCTATCCGGCTGTCTTATGACTGTGGTGGAACAAATATTGTCGAAGTGTCAATAAGTGTTTCGATGTCTATTCCGTTTAGTTCACTAAACGTATCACGCGATGTTCCGGGTTGAGGTTCTGTTGACAAATGCGTTTGGTTTTCATAGTCTAAGATCATGTCTACCACTTGATCGTCGTTAGGCATATAATGTACGTCGTTATTATAAAGTATTTCAACACGGGATAATACGTCGACGTTCATATTTATGTTACCTTTCTGTTCACACTGTGGTTCTATTGTTGTATACGAATTCATATCGCCCTTTAATGGAATACAAACAAAGTCTGTTGTCAACGTCATATTTTCCATATCGATCACACATTCTAAAGCTCTTAATAAGTCAACACCTATGAGTCCGATAAAGTCTGGGTCAAAATCAAACAACAGAAACTTGTGAGTGTAATGGCAATTGAATAATGAAGGAAGTTTAACGTAAGCAACGGTATCGTGTTTAGTCATACTATGCGCCGTCTTTATGAAGTGTATTTCACGCTCCAAGTGGGCATTGTTTTCTAATATTTCGTCAGGTTGATATGAGTGATTGCGTCGCGCCAGTATCGATTAAAAAGCGACCGCCTAATTTTCTAATGTAAATATATGGTAAGCGGTTACGATAATGTAAATTAATGAACTCTAAATCGTGACATTCTTCTACGGAATCGTCTAGGGAAATTTACGGATGCACAAGGCACGGGTTTATTCACAATGGGAATAGGTTGGATATTATTGTAATTCCTATACGTGTCGGGTTGGTACATAGGTTGCGTGTTAGGTACCTGACGGTTTATTGGTATTTGCGGCTGTTGCGCACTAAAGTTAGCGAATCTAGGTTGTGCCATCTGTTGAGACCTATATGGGTTTACGGAAGGTGGCTGAAACCGGTAATTACTATTCTGATTCGGGTTAGGCCTAGGTGCGTTAGGCTTTGACCTAAAATCTACTGATCTTTTATTTTTCAACTTAAGATCCTCCTGTTTAGCTAGGACGATAACCTGCTCTAAGGAATCTGCCTTTTGGACTCATACGCTTAGTGCTAAGATCGGGTCTAGCTGGTCTAGAAATACATTGATAGCCATTTTTTCATAGTAATCCTTTTTGGTTTGATCTAAGTGAATCAAAATGTAAGTTAATTCTCTAATTTTATCTACAAAAGTATCTATATCTAAACTTAATTTTCTAATATTCATTAGCTCCTGAACTACCTGTACCTCGTCTCGGAATTCGCCGAATCTACGGGTAAGTATAGCTTTAATATCTTCCCAACTATTAAATTCAGTGCATTCTGATAATGCTTCTACTGCTTTGCCTGTTAGCTTATTCCTAATCAAGCATGCTATGCTTGGATGCTGCCTATTTTCTATCAACTCTAAAGCATTCTCTACGCTTTTAATATAAAATGCTAGAGTTTTCTTGTTGCCGTCGTATGCGGGAAAGAAAAAGGATAATGTTTTATAGTCGATTTCGACTTTTTCTTCTTTTACAGAAATATCTAATTTCTTTTGTTCGTGAGCCATTTTAGCACAATGAAAAATACACAAATTCACACAAAAGGTATAAAAATACAACAAAATAACTGTAAAAAGTGGAAATCACACAAAAAATACAGTACACATAAATCAATTAACGGTGTAGAGTTTGATACACAGTTAATAAATAAAAATATAGGAAAGATCTCGGGAGAAACAGAGGTTGATGCTTACCCCACGAGCATGCCGATGTCAGGCTGAGTTTTGCTTCCTCGCCGGTTTTCTTCGCCGCTATTCCGCCGGTTACTTCGGTTGAACTGTGGGTTGAACGTAGAAACGTTTATGATCGCGTCGCGGATGTACCGGAAAAGAGATTTTCGGCAACCGTAGAACAGACACGATCCTACCGACTGCGCCAGATATGAACCGTCGACCGGCGGTAGGTTTCTTAAAAATAAAACCCTCGGACTACTGTCCGGCTTAGAGGTTGAAACAGAACTGACTTTATTTTAAAACAAAAGTACAAGGTTTGGTCGAGCGTAATCTAAACAATTCTAATAAAAGTGTAAGGTGATGCTCGATGAGAGAAGACGGCGGTGTTTACACCAACATAACTCCCGCGACACAGGATTTTTTCCTGGTGCGAGAGTTGTTAAAAAAACACTATAGACATTATACGATCGATGAAAAATAAAACATTTTGAAGTCAGTTCCGTATGGAGAGCCCCCTTAAGTTTCATTTCTCATGGACAAACATGGCGAATCTACATATATAATGGTTCCATTTTTTGCCATTTTTGGCTACGGAACCCTAAAAATATAAGTACACAACAATCGTCTCAGTTACAAATTAGCATGACGAATATTTAAACAAAAGACTAGGTTATATAGGATTTTGTTTGTAACTACCAGATAATTTATCCAATTTGAAAAATATATTTGCAACCTAACCTGATACAGTAGGTAAGTAGTAGTTTTACGCCTTTGAAAAAGCCGTTGCCGTAGCAAGGAAGTTACCGCACGCACCCTAGTGCGTGCGGTGACGGCATTGAATACAGTGTCGCCACCCATTTCATCCTGAATGATTCGTAGGCGACGGCTAAGGATATCAAGAACTTTTGGTTCTTAAGGTGCTAACCTAATACGTACGAATATTACCTTACAACGCATATTTTACGTGCAGTAATTCCTACTTTCTTCTGTGATTTGGCAAGACATGAGATAGTGAAAACGTTCACAATACAATAAATGATTATACATTTGAAAGTACGAATTTTAATTAATAAGATTCTGTTTATCTGTCTGTCTGTCACCAGGCTGTATCTCATCAAACGTGATAGCTAGATAGCTAAAATATTCACAAATTATGTATTTCCGGTGCCGCTATAACAACAAATACTAAAAATTTTAAAAAAAGATAAAAATATTAAGCGGGATTCCCATACAATAAACGTGTTTTTAGGGTGCCGTACCTAAAAGGTAAAAAACGGGACTCTATTACTAATCCTCCGCTCTCTGTCTGTCCGTCTGTCTGTCTGTCTGTCACCAGGCTGTATCTCATGAACCGTGATAGCTAGAAAGCTGAAATTTTCACAAATTATGTATTTCGGTTGCCGTTATAACAACAAATACGATTTAATTGATAATAATCTGAGATATTATTATCAATTAAATAAAACTATATCTGCTTAGTAGATCCATTAGATATTACAGATTAATTTACAAAATATACCATATAGTCCAACTTTTAGAAATTACAGATAAATTATCAAAATATACCAATCAAAGGAAAATTCAAAATTTTAGTGAAATTTCAGATAGATTACTCAAAATTAATATTCACTCGGCTTTCACTATTATTAGATATTGTCTTTTTGTGCCTCAATTTACACATGCTATTCGATCTTCACCATTTTGGAAAAACCCATCATCACTCTTTCAAATTGACAATATTATAAAAAATACCTTAAGCAAAATTCTAAATGTGGCCCTGAACGACCGAGTGTGGCTGCAGGCGTCCTTACCTGTACGCCTGGGCGGCCTCGGCGTTCGCAAAATTTCCGATGTGAGCTTACCAGCATTCCTGTCCTCGGTCCACGGCACTGCAGAATTGACCAGGAAAATCTTAGCACCTACACTGGTCGATTCTGAGGTGCCGTGTGTGATCGATGCCGTGAATGCTTGGAGAATGGCTTGTCCAAACACCGAGTTACCCCGAGACTTATCCTCTCAGAGGCAGTGGGACGGGCCGCTTTGCAGCGCAGTACGAGAAAATCTCCTTAGTACATCGTCCAATTCTGCAGAGCGTGCCCATTTGCTGGCTGTGGGAGAGTGGGAATCGGGTCTCTGGCTTCAGGCACTGCCATCGTCCAACATAGGTACCATGTTGGACGGTACCACTTTCCGCATCGCCGCTTGCCTCCGTTTGGGTGCGTCATGTGTCTCTCCGCATCGCTGTCACTGTGGGGAGGCTGTCGACAGCCTTGGTCCCCATGGCTTATCATGCAGCAGGAGTGCAGGTCGAATATCACGACACGGCAATCTCAATGACATACTTCGCCGGGCTCTTGTCACCGCTGGCCTTCCAGCCCAACTTGAACCGCAGGGGCTGGCACGTGACGATGGCAAAAGACCAGATGTTATGTCTTTACTGCCATGGAAGTTGGGTAGGCCTTTGGTGTGGGATGCAACGTGTGTCGATACCCTCGCGCCATCTCATCTTCCTGGCACAGCGGGTTGTGCGGGCGCTGCTGCTGCTACAGCGGAGATCTTCAAACGGCGCAAATACGCAAACCTAGTAGGGGATTACGTATTTGAGCCGTTTGGGGTCGAAACGTTGGGGCCATGGGGTCCAAGTGCAAGATCTATTTTTAAAGATCTCGCAAAGAGACTGGTCGACGCCTCGTGTGCCTAGAAGGCTGGGTTGTACTTGGCCCAAAAATTTAGCATTGCCATACAACGTGGCAATGCTGCCAGCGTTCTGGGCACGCTCTTAGTCGACGGCGATGTGGAGGACTTTTATGACGCCCTCTAAATTATTTTCTGTTTTCGTTTTATTTGTTTTGTATATACATATTTCGTAGGATAATATTTTAACATTTATGTTTAATTAAATAGGTATATAGTGGTATCTAAATAATATTATGTACTTAGATTGTTATGAAAATGAATAAACCGTTATCAAAGGAAGATTTGTTCAGTTCAAATCACAAATAATCGTCTACTAAACTGCTTCCTTTTTTGTTGGCCAGATAACCAAGCGTTGAGAAGGCATTTTCGGATTCAACGCTAGTTGGAACCTCAGATCTCAGGCAGACATCCACGAACTGTAAAAATTTGCCTTTTGACTCCCGGGACTCGTATAAATTCATTTCATGCCGATACCGTCAGATTGCAACTCCGTCCGAGTCAGTCCGCGCTTCGAATAAGACGTTTTTTTGCTCGAGTGTAATCTCGTTAATCCCACGAGATCTCGCCCTTTTTTCGACCGAGATCAATCTTGCTAAAAAAAGCCGAGATCTCGCGAAATCGAGATTGCATTCCCTAGCCATGATGTCCATCAGTCCATCCGCGATTTACGGAAGATCTCGAGGGCTGAAATTTGGCAGAGTTATAGATCTATACCTTATGATTATCTACATGGAGAAAACTGTGCCTACTATTAATTTTATTTTTAACTTAAAAAACAAAAGATAATACACTTTGTAAGCATTTTGATGTAGGGGTGGGTCCCATGTCCCATTCTCGTAAATACTTACAAAAATATTATTTTTTTATTAAGTATGTCGAGTAGGGTATCGTTAGATAGGTATTTTAAATACACTAGGGTTTACTTTAACCGTTTTTTATTCAATGATCCGTTTGAAAACAATCACTTGCAAAGTGTCGTGCATCCCCATCTATTTTCTGAACCAAATACGTGTGTTTAGGTGTATGTATGATCGCAATAAACTTGAAAACTAAAAACCGGATTTTTGTACAGTTTTCACCAATAGATAGTGTAATACCTGACGAAGGGTATAGTTTACGTGGGTAGAGCCACAGGTGCAGTCTAGTAAGTTTATTATAAATACTTCTTAAGGTCATACAACTTTCCTCACGATGTTTTCCTTCACCGACGAGCATGCATTATGCCTTTTAAGTTCTGTCGTTTCCATATTTCCTGGCAATTTTGAATTTGGAACTGTTCTATATTCGAATGTGTTTAAATGTTAAATCTCAAAACAGTTTAATATTAGGATTAATGCTATTGTTAAGTCACAGCGTCGATTGGAATCTGTTAGGTTATATTATTACGTACCAAAATGAATCTTTCTAAGGAAAATGTTCGCACAATAATTTTCTACAACTTTAGAAGAGACCTGACACGGCTTCAGTGTTTTGAAGAGCTAACATCTGTGTTCAGTGATGAAGCTCGATGTCTGTGGACTATCGAACGCTGGTATTTAGAATTCCGGCGTGGACATACTAGTGTTAGTGACAAATCTCGCGAAAGACACCCAAAATCCGCCTACACTGAAGATAACATCATTGCTGTTAGACAACTAATTCTCGAAGATCGTCATGTGACATGTCGAGAGATAGAGGCCCTATTAGGAATCTCAGGGACAACCATTCAGAAGATCTTGCATGAAGCGCTTGGTGTGAGAAAGCTAGTTTGCCGTTGGATACCGTATTTGCTTTCCGACGATCACAAGGCGGCCTGCGTCAGATGGTGTAAGAAAACTCTGCAAAGGTTCAACCGAGGAGAGTCAAACCCGACCATATTGCGACTATTGCACTTGAAGATCTAGAACAGTTAACGCAGAGTGGTATACAACAGTTTGTTTACCACAAGTCATCGCCGAACTTCGAAAATCTAACTCAAAGCGCCGAATCATCCTGCACCACGACAACGCAAACTCACACAGCGCTCGTCAAACGATTGAGTATTTGAAGCAGGAAAAAGTAGAAATTATTGACCATCCTCCATACAGTCCTGACCTAAGCCCTTACGATTTCTTTACATTTCCTAAAATTAACAAAAGTCTTCGTGGTTAAAGGTTCCAGTCCGGTGAAGAATCAGTCGACGCTTTCAAGTCAGCCATTTTGAACACCTTTAGAGTGGAATAAATGTTATAATAACTGGTTTGAGCGAATGGAAAAGTGTATTAAGCTACGTGGTGAATACTTTGAAAAACAATAAAAAGTACTATAAGGTTCTAGTTGGGTTTTTGCTTCAAACGACAAAACTTAAAAGGCATGCCTTTATTAACAATTTAATACGCACTTAACTTCGGAAAGTCATTGATGCGCACCGTGAATTCGAACCCGAGGCCCTCTGCGTAGCAGTCTGTCGGCCTCTCCACTTGGCTATCGCTGCATCAATAAAGTAACATGGAATATTTTTAGAAGCTTTTGCAATTACTTATCGATGGACTGGTTGGTAGAAATAAAAAAACTGCATAATTATACCTATGAACACTAATGATAGAAATACGATTTATAAAGATAATGATAGAAATACGATTTATAGAGATGCTGTATAATTACGATGAATTTGATTAAATGTTATCACTTTTGTTAGTTCATTTTTATTTTCGTTGTATCCGTCTGATATTTTATAGGGTTGATCAGCCCGGAATATTTAAATTTTCATTGGTTTCGACTGGAATAAAATAAAAATAATAATTGGCAGTAGATCACTTTGGTGAATCAACAGAATAACGACACGGAAGTCAAACTTAATAGTTGTAGTACGATTTTAATACTTATTACCTACGCCATAAGGACGGTACAACAGTCAAAGTGTCTAGCTTGATATAAGCCTTGTATTTTTGAGCCGAGTGTACGAGGCCTAGCAGTGTTTGTTTTTTTAAATAACCGTCGTCGTCAGCCCTTTATACTGTCCCACGGCTGGGCACGGGCCGCACGGGCCTCTTCTCACTATGAGAAGGGTAAGGCCATAGTCCACCACGCTGGCCAAGTGCAGGTTGGCAGACTTCACATGTCTTTCGAGAACATTTTGGAGAACTCTCAGACATGCAGGTTTCCTCACGATGTTTTCCTTCACCGATTAGCAAGCGATAATTAACAATGTAATACGCACTTAACTTCTTAAAGTTATTGGTGCTGGCCGTGGATTCGAACCTGAGACCCTCTGCGTAGCAGTCCGTCGGTCTCTCCACTCAGCTATCGCTGTTTTTAAATAATGCAAAGAGCCAAATGACTGACGATCTTGTTGGGATCGCGAGCAGGTAGATGCGGGTGGCTGAAAATCGGTCCTTGTGGACAGCCTTGGGGGAGGCCTGTGTCCAGCAGTGGACGTCTTTCGGCTGATATAATGATGAAGGTCCAAATACAAATAATTTTAATAAGTATTCCTGTTTAAATGCTGATGCTTTTTAATTGTTAAAATTAATTGTGACAACCCTTTTACGTTTACCAAACTCGTTATTTAGGTGCATCTAATGAAATAAATACCCTACCAAACACGTTTCGGTAAGAAACGTGCCATCAATGATACAGCATCGCAACGTCCTTGTTCAATGTCTTTTTTATGGTAATAGGCGGCAAACGAGCAGACGGATCGCCTGATGGCAAGCAATTACCGCCGCCCATGGACACAAGCAACACCACAGGAGTCACAAGTGCGTTGCCGCCCCTTGAAGATGGGAAAAGGGATAGGATCAGGAGTAGGATGAGGGAGAAGGAATAGGGGATAAGGCCTCCGACACTCACTCACCAAACGAAACGCAACAGTTTAGGTACTGTTACTTGTCATCTTCATGTAGGTACTAGATGAGCCCGCGGTTACACCTGCGTTATTTAAGACTACTGCTTCGCTGCTGTGGCTCTTAGCGTGATGTTATAATATAGCCTAGCCTTCCTCGATAAATGGGTTATCTAACATAAAAATCGGACCAGTACTTCTTGAAATTAGCGCGTTGAAACCAACAAACTCTTCAGCTTTATATGTAGGTATTAGATACAGATTTTCGCAGTTCACAGCTGTACATAGGCTTCCTCTAATTTCCACCACAATAGCCTTATGAGTAGAATGATTTGGCTACTATACCACTCAGGCCAGGGTTTGATTTTGAGTATTTTCCTTTATCGCCGTTAACGATACCAACGCACGGAATAAAATGGTGTAGTGAATTTCTGAGAAACAATTTTATCAAAACTGAACTATAAGAATTGAATTTATCCTCCAAACGACGTAAATGACATCTCATTTGGTGCTCTAAATATATAAAAAAGTTGAAATTTGATGTATGTGATAAAAGGATAAGGGATATAGGAATGGTATGGGTTCCAGGATATAGGATTGCCTCTGCTCGAGGCATCCTCAGGAGCGATGGGCAACGAATGACCCTCAGTCGTTGCCCATCCGTGTCAAACACGTGTCGAAGAATAGTCGGCGCATACAGCGGGATACTGCAAGTCAGGTATCTTCTTGGAACCCATACCATTCCTATATATCCCTTATCCTTTTAGAGGAGTTCGGTATTGTCAACCTTTTTCTATTGCAATAGTTGGGGTGGTCAATCCGAGGGTGCGTGGTTCCTCTTTCCTTCCATTAGGTAACAATGGAGTTCCGCCAAGTAACGCCTGATTCAATCAAATGTTAATCATTGCTTGCTAAACGGTGAAGGCAAACACCATAAATAACTTAGAATTATAAACAATATCTATGATAACGAATCTGCTCGTCTGAGAAATGTTCTCCATTTGCTCGGGAAAGGCACTTGAAGTCTGCCAACCCGCACTAGGTTAGCGTGGTGAACTAAGTAAGCTATGGCCTTACCCATCACATAATGAGTAGTGACCTGTGCCCAGCGGTAGGACAGTTTATATACAGGGCTGATGATGAATGATGAATTAATATTACGTAGAGACACCAAATACATAAAAATAACATTGAAATCCTTTAATATTATTCAGTCAACGGTTGTGCCAGCTATGACTTTCTCATGGACCGCTGCTCGTGTCAACTCTACAATTATTCTTTTACCCGATCTGACGAATATTTGTTATCTAAAGTTCAGTTCTACCTTAAATACGTCCCTTATCGCTATTAATTAAAACCTTACATACATAACGAATACGTTTTCCCCCACAGAATTATATAAAATTCGGGAACGTGTCAAGACTTAAATATCATCATCATCATTCGGCCCTGTATAAATGCTGTCCCACTGCTTCGGGCTTCTTCTCACTATGGGAAGGGTAAGGCCATAGTCCACCATGCTAGCCAAGTGCGGGTTGACATACTTCACATGTCTTTCGAGAACATTATGGAAAAACTATCAGACATGCAGGCTTTCTCACGATGTTTTCCTTCACCGTTTAGCAAGCGATAATTAAGGCGCTGTCCTAAGCGACTGTTTTGGTAAATGAGGGGGTGAAGCAGGGGAGGTGAAGGGAGCTTAGCTCCGTCTACTGCGGGGCGCCCCCCTTCATTCTCGTCGCGTGCGGCCGTATTCTGGCGACATCCGTATTCCAATATTTCAAAATCGCAAGCAAAACGTTTTAGCATATTGAATTGAGATACTGATATTAAAATTTATATTACATACATCAATCTGTTTGTACAATATAGGCATAGCGCAATTTTTGTTCTCAGTGCAGCTATAAGCAAAACTGGTTTACATTAGACGTTATAGGTATTAAATGTTGACGAAAGTAGGTAAATACCTACGTGCCGTAAGATGATTTAGTATGTATATAAATGATATAGTGTTGTTGTTGTAAGATGATTTAGTATGTATATAAATGTAGATATTAAGTATGTATATAAATGACATAGTTTGTTTACTGGTACACATGCAACTACCGTTTTTCTCCGACCAATAATATCTCCATCCAAAGGTTGCCTGGTAGAAATCGCTTTCAGCGATAAGGCCGCCCTTTGTACTTTACTTCGATATAATGTCTCTAATAATATTTTACATTCTGTACAAAAAAGGGTAAATAAATAAATAAATGATAAAAATAATTAAGTCAGTTCCATGTATGGAGAGGCCATTATTATGTTTGTTTTGTTTTTGTATAAAAATAGTGAAGCAGTTCATAGAATACCTACATCTAATTCCATTCCTGCCAGTTTTCAAAACTGTTTTGCAATAAATTGGCTGTGACATACGGGCGGACAGACCGACAGACATTGCGAATCTATAAGGGTTCCGTTTTTACAATTTTTGGCTACGGTACCCTAAAAAACACAATACTGCTCTACTAAGTGCAAAAGCCGTATCTCAACTAAAGCGAGTTACGAGATAATTGAAGTTTAGTAAAAGTTGATTTCTTTTATTTATTTATGGATGTTTATTGTTATTATAGGTATAATTATTATGGCAAAGGTTTCGAAATACGTCGTCGTTTTTAGGGGTTGTGAGCGTTTGGAGAGGGAGCAGGGGAGGTCTTGAAACCCCCCTCACCATTTTCACTTGCCGGAAATACTTGGTTTCCTCTGAAAAAAAAATCTCCAAACATCGGTGTGTATGGCACTGCCAACTTCCACATTCATCAAACTAGTTTAATAAACTAAGGTTGTCGGAGCCCTGCGAAGGGCTCCTATTTTCGGATTAAGGGTCAAAAGAGAACCTAACATAACCTATTTATTTACTTATTACAGTCGCACCTAACCCAAGGCACTCGAAAGCAATGACGCACAAATTTGACATTAGCTGTCAATATGATCATTCCAAGATGGCAGTTTTGCGTTTCGTTTCACGTTTTTCACATAAAACCTAAAAATTACATTTGTAAAACTGTACTAAAGTATAAAAACGATGTTTCGTTTTGCATAATTGCCGAAGTATTTATGAAATTTTGGAAATTGTTTAAAAATATTTAGACGCAACTCCGGCAGCCAAAATTACTTTAAGGGGATTAAAACGAACTACCTTAAGCCCCCTACACTACCAATACCCTCAAATTCAGGCGACTCGTTTCGAAACCCAACCCATTATTATTTTTCAAAATAGATGAAACATCAAAAATATATGTGGATATACCTTATTCATGAGATACTGCTATGTCGCTTAGAAAATTATAGAATTAGAATTTGAGTTACTGCTTTTTCGTTAGCTCTCGTTTGTATGGAAAAATATAAAAAATTTCTTTCGCTTCAAATATGTGTTGTTTCAAAGAAAATAAATATTAAAATATATTTATTTATATTCATTTATAATTTATTAACGAAATACAGAGTTTACAGCTCATCAAAAGTTAGCTGTCTGCTACAACCCGGCAGGTTTTCTTTATTCTCATCGAATGTTAAAGGCAGTGTGTGAGGTGATGCCTTATTATTCTTATTTTTTCTTATTTTTTTTTTCTTATTTTAAAAAGACAACTCCCGCACTAGGAATAAATCCTGTGTCGCGGGGGACTTTACAAACATACAACCAACGGACACAATGAACACCCAGACTCGAGACAACAATTTGTGGATCACACAAAGTGTTGTCTCGTGTGGGAATCGAACCCACAACACTCGGCGCTGTACCAAGCGGCGAGGCGGCCGCTTAAACCACTACGCCAACCGTGCAGTCATTGCACAGCAGTATTTGCTGTTGTTCACGAGGCACAGTTTCATTTACTTTCCTTTTACGCCTTGGTATTGCAGAAATTTCAAGCACTGATGAAACATTTTCCTCTCCGTGATCTCACAATATTTCAGGCAACTGCCAATTCATATAAAACGCCACAAGCTTCTCCCAGAAAACATCATCTCTTTCTATAATTTCTATTTTTAGTGGTATACTTTCGCCACTCCACACAGCAAATAAACATTTTTGTTTGCGTGTAACGTGGCGTTGCCCCTGAATTTGGTAATAACAATTACAATATTTGTTTAGACTAGTCAGTTCACTTTTTTATCATGTTTCCATATTTATATTTTATTTGCTCTTATACTATTCTCCAGGCCATTCTTATAGGCAACTTCAGAACATTAAATTTCCACAATCGTGTTTGGACCTATTAATCCATCTGGCGTGGCACCAATAATCGAATAATCCACAAGGCTCGATTGTTACATTTTCTTGCTTCGCCAGTTGTTGCAAAGCCAGTTGTTCATTTTAGATTCCATGCGCAACTGATTTTACATTGCAAATATTTTATTTGTACAAAATATTTTTACTAAGTTGGCTTTACTGCTGTTATCTCTTCTTTTTACCACTATACAAAAATTTCAATCTGTCAACATATTCTTACGCAATTCGAACCAGTCACTGCTATCCCTCTTGTAATTTTTGCTTATCACTACGGAATTTGAGTCAAATTTGTTAAAAAAATTGTTTGGCATTTCTTGGCTAGCTCTTGAACAGATCGTGTTAGGAATGACTGAAGTCAAATGTGTGTAAGACGTTGCAGAATCTTTAACTTCACTGTAATTACAATAATGATAATTAGTTACGTACTTTGTTATTACAAAAATACTATATCTTGTGTTATAGCAAACAGAGAAGTCACCTTCGAAGAAGCCACTTATAAATGATTGATTTTAGAAATTAAAAATATATTAGATGTACTGAGACATACCTAATAGTTTATGAATAATCAAAGTTTTACCCGATGTACCTAAAAAGGTTTATGTTCAAAACACAATAATACAACATTCGTTACCGCTTGTGTGCGGATTGCGGAGCGCCATATTAGCGCTGTCATCATTATTGTTCGCCGTGGCGGCATCTTAGCGCTCCAGGCGCTCTGACAAGCTAATGAATTAGAAATATAGGTACATAAAATGATTCGATTTTATGTTATTACTCTTTCAAAAATTGAAAACTGCTGCAGCTATGTAATGTGAGAATAAATTATATAATAATATTATGCATAATCGATAATATATAAGTAACATAGTTAGTCATAAAAGACTCTTATGAAAATAATTTGTGTAAAAATGTTACATATTTCATAATCACTTGGCCTTGGATGAATTTATATTTTATTACGACGCTTTCTTGTACAAATCCTTCGTAGAACTTCATTTCTCTAATTGTCCATATTTTATTCTTCTAATTATATATTTATAAGCACAGAAACAATAACACATTAAACGCAACAAGAGTATAAACTTAGGTCCTAATTATATGTGCCCATAGTTACATGAAAAGCCTATTTGATTCAAAGTATTCAGTCTATAACATAAAACATGAAATTACGAACTCAAATCGGCGTTTTAAAATAACAAACAGGTTTACGTAAAATTTCGTGCAGCGGAGACGCAAGCGACATGACCTATCTCTCACAGGGCTCATAGCCGAATGATGAGGTCTGGGCGGGGCGTAAACTAGCAACTGACACTCAGTACACCACTTATGCTAATAAGGTTTAAATTGCTGAAGCGTTTGATATTGATGGGATCTACCGAGCGTCAAAATCATAGACGTTTGGCAGATTTTATTTAATTTTACAAAATATACACGTATAATATGAAAATAAATAGGGTAATCCTTTAGTTCATTAGATTTTCTACAATATTATCAAAAATATGACAGCTTACGATCAAAATATTGCAAACAGTGAGACGAAAGATTATTTTCTGCCTCGATTTTGTGATTTTTTTACCGTGATTCTATTTTACGTACATGAAAAATTCTTTCAAAAGTCTTTTGTTCAGACTTTTGACTTTAAGCTCTAATTTTTGCTAGTTTGTAATATGTACCGTTATGGCTAGATGCGCGACGAAAAATTTGGTGTTTCACGGCTTCTGAGGTATAACAGCGCCAGTATAATTCGCACATAACTTCGAAATGTCATTGGTGTGCGGCGTGGATTCGAACTCGAGACCATCTGCGTAGCAGTCCGTCTTTCTCTCCACTAGGCTATCGCCGCTAAACTAAAATGTACTTACAAGCTTATAACAATACTTTAATTTTTTATTCTTCATGGATCTAAACTACTCCTTTGGGTTGCAGAGGTTAGACAGGCAGTAATGTCGCTCTGTGGAAAACCTAATATTCATTCAAATCCGGTTAAACTAGTAAGCGGACCCTGGGATGCAACTGAAATAATACTAGAAGGATTATGATTATAATTGTAAAACTATTATAATACATTGAAAACTACTGAATGTACTGTAATTTCAGGCTTTTTTGGATATAAGCATACTTGATTACAATAACTTAACTTCACGCCTTTTATCCCCGAAGGGGTAGGCAGAGATGTATTATACACCCACACTTCGCCAGTTATGTTTCTACTCGAATGTAATAGGGGGCAAGCCGATTGCCATCTACCGGGCACATTGTTAGCCAGCGATAATTAACTTTTTTAATACAAACATAACTTCGAAATGTCAGAGGTGTATGCCTGGGGTAACTGGGTATCGAACCCGAGATTATCTTCTCGGCAGTCCGTTACGTACACCACTGGACTATCACCGCTATTACAATAACTGTTTCTATGTATACATTTAAACGTAGGTACCTTGTCCACAATTGTCCATAAGCCACGTATTAAAATGTTTGCTAATTAACTCGTAGAAATCCCATTATTATATAAATTTACACGTTCTTCATACTATAAATGGCTACTATTGATATATTTGACCTTCGGAACTGGTATGTTAATTGGATGGCAGTCATCAATATACAAATATTTTGGTAGGCGCGGATGTCAATATTTGTTTTCTATGTAACAATCTCTATTTGTTATAGATGATGTGCAAAATAAATATCTATCTATGTTTATTCATATTTATGTACTTATCTTCTAATCTAATACTAATATATAAAGCTGTAGGATTTGTTTGTTTGCTTGAACGCGCTAATCTCAGGAACTACTGGTCCGATTAGAAAAATTGTTTCAGTGTTAGATAGCCCATTTATTGAGGAAGGCTATAGGCTATATTAGCCATATAACAAAACGCTATAAGCCATCGGAGCGGAGCCTTAAACAACACGGGCGTAACCGCGGGACGAAGTAACTATTTAGTCATATGTGCCGCGGGCTCATCTAGTTTTATTTATGAAGATTGGCCTTCGATTTTTTCTGGCAGAAAATCGGGCACAGTAGTGTGCCATACCAATGCTCGATTCATCACTAACGGAATACGACAGGCTGATGATGAAGATTCGCTTTTCATAACATTAATCAAAGATATCAGCACGAACAAGTTTAATAATATAATTATGTTACATAACAGTATATACTTAGGAAGTAGGTATGTAATAAAAGAGGCTTAAAAATAGGTATAAAAACAGACTTTGAGTACCTACTAATTTTAGAACAGTCATTAAGGGCGATGACTCAATGATAATCACAATCAGAGAAAATGTAAATATGACCTTGAAAAGCCCTATAAGAATTTTGCTTATTCCGTTTTAGTCGGTGCGATTAAAAATATTTACCTATGATAGAACTGGTTTGGTTTTACGAAATCATAACATGTGTTTATTTATCTACACCCAATATCTGTCATCTCTTGATCTCGCCAATCTCAGGCACTACTGGATCCCTTTGAGTACCGAATTAAGACTGCCTCCGTGCTCCAGTGGATAGCGTATGCGACTGCTGATCGGAGGTCCCGGGTTCGATTCCCGGGTCGGGCAAAAGTGTTACTGGGTTTTTTCGAATACTCAGTAGCAACCCGAAGTCTGGTTATGTGCCCGGTAACGGCAATAGGCTCGCCCCCTATTACGTGGGACCTAAAGATTCATGGCGAAATGTGGTGTAATATTTACAACTGTGCCTACCCCTTCGGGGATACAGGCGTGAGACTATAAATAAAATAAATAAATAAAATAAATATTTTTTTGTTAGAAAGCTTTATGGCAGAACGCTATAGGCTACATCACGCTATGAGACACGAAGCAGTACCGCTAAACAAAGTTGTCATTTCATCATGTCAGTCTAAAGAGTTCCTCTGCTGTGCATTGGCCTTCCCCAGTTCGCTACACAGACCGATTCAGCCGCTCGCATCCAACCGCTTTCCGTGCAGGGAGGCTTGCCGATGCTGCGCCGTCCGGCACTACTATGTTTGCTAATATAATTATTTATGAAATCAATTTTGAAAGGACTTACTACTCCGTCAAGGAAGTGCCGGGAAAAGATCAATAACACACAAACTGTTTGTTATTCATCCAAATTTTTTTTATCGCCTTCAAAGTATGCTCCTTCAGAAACGATACACTTACCCCAACGAATAATCCAATCATCAAAACATTTTTAAACGCTGCTTCCGGGATTGAGTTCAGTTTTCGCAGCGAATTCTCCTTTATAACTTCTACGAGTTCAGATTTAATTAAGGACAAAGAAAGAAGTCAGCTGGAACCATACATGGTGAATATGGTGGTTGCTCGATGGTATTTGTTGCTTTGGTAAAAATTCGTTCACAATGAAGGCCTAGTGCGAAGGCGCATTAATGTGGTGCAAAATCCAAGAACTTTCTTACCACAAATCTGACCTTTTTTGTCGAATTGCTCTCTTAAATGCCGCATGCGGCGCCACTCCGAAGTTTATTGACTAGTTTGCATGTCAACCTCGTAAACCCACGTCTCGTCACCAGTAACAATGCGTTTCATGAATGTTGGGTCGGAATTGACTCTTTCTAGCCTGACCTCAGCGACTCTCACGCGATTGAGTTTTTGGGGAAAATTCAGGTCTTTTGGAACTAACCAAGCAGTAACATGTTTCATTCCCAAATGATTACCAAGTTAAAATTGTACGGATCGACTCGTGAGATACAGAAATTTCGGCGGCTATCTCTCTCAAAGTTGAATGAGGACTTTCAGTCACTGTTTCCTTCACTTTTGCAATGTTTACTTCAGTTGCAGACGTGGCCTACCAGAGCGAGGTAAATCTTCCATCACATCTCGACCGCTTTTGCACACATTGTGCCACTCATAAGCACGAGTTATTGATAAAGTTGATTCATCGTAAGCCATCTATAACATTTTCATTGACTCCAAACACGAAATTCAATTGGTGATGCAAAATTTAAGACAAATTCTTTTTCGATGGTTTTGTCCATCATGAAATTCGCAATACACTCTAGATGTGATATAACTAAAAACAGCTTTGTATTTAATTTAATATTTAATATTTTTAATAAAATATTATAAATATTAATATTATAAATTCGAAAGTGTGTATGTATGTATGTTCTGTTTTCACGCTAAAACGGCTGAACCGATTTTGTTGAAATTTTATATAAAGATAGATTGGACCATGGAGACGGACATAAGCTACCATAAGTTGCAAAAAATTATCTGGGAGGGATTGTAAGGAGGGTAGAAATTAGTACTGCACAAATTTACCTCTTCGAAGTATGAACGCATGCGCTGTAAATAATTGAGTGAGCAAGTGCTGCCGTATATCACTGTCAGTAAGTAATGTCACATCATACATAATGTCATTTTTTTTTTTATTGGGACTAATCCCACCCTCATTCCCACTACTGTGTCACCTGTGTAGCCAGGTTCAGCAGCAGTGACCATTGATGACAACGAGTTTTGACACTCGTGAAGTCCCGGGGAAAGTTAAACTGTCTTGGAACCCGCAACGAACTTAATCAGAAGTATATTGGAGGAGTTGGAAAATGAATAAGCCACTTCCCTCCTTAACAAAGCGGGAGACAAGCAACGAAGAGATATAGTGATGAGAAAAGATAAGCACCACGGACATGAGCATTAAGGGGGCCTAAATTGTGAACTATGCCTGTTTCCAGTAATATGTATGGCAGAAACGCCTAAACGCACGGAAATTCGTCCTACTTGCCACAAGATCCGTATAGTACACTACTCCAGAAGTTACCTCTAATTCGTTAAGCATGATATTACGTTCAATTTGCCAAAGACTACACTCCCATAGAATGTGATGAGCAGATTGTTCATAATTGTTGCCAGATGTTGAACATTGGCATAACGGTGAATCAACTAGCTTAAATGAATACAACTTGCTCTTAAAGTTGCCATGACCTGTAAGAAATTGGGCTACACAGTGATCCACCTCCAACCAGTTCCTCGCCAGTCGCTCTCGGACGCATGGGAAGAACTGGTAGAGGTGACGGCCCTTAGTTGATGTGTTCCAGCGACATTGCCATTCATCAAGAAGATCGTCATAGACTGTGGATTGATGGTTCAACAATCTAGCGATCCTATGTCTGTCGCGCGGAGCTAGAAAATTTAGATCCATGTTATCTCGTGTCACGTAATACATTGCTGCTCGTCTTTGTGCCTCAAGATCGACTGGAAATACACCTGCCAGTACTGGCAAAGCTTCAGTACTAACTGTCCTATAAGCCTTGCACAAAAATATCAACGCGAGACGTTGACTTTGTAGCATTTTACGTCGTACTGCACCGATAGTAGCTCTATCAGCCCATGCAGGCGCACCATAACACATACAACCCAGATATGTTGCACCATAAATTACTTTTAAAGTTTTGAACGAAAGCCCCCATCTCGCAGTTGATATCTTTGACAAGGCGTAAAAACTTCTTTTAGATTTTTCACCTACTGTTTTAATGTGCTCGACAAATGAACAGTTTCTCTCTAAAACTAACCCTAAGTAACAAACTGATTCTTTGTTTCTAATGGTGATGTTATTGAATTTGATTCGAGGCGGTGTTTTTAAGTTCCCTTTCAAAAGTAATTGAAATGTTTTCTGTGGAGAAAAATATAAACGATTGCGTTCACCCCAATTGTTGATTAAGTCTAAACATTGATAGGCTAACCTTTCAAGTCCTACCCTAGTATTAGATTGAATAAGTAACCGTCATCTGCGTATCCGGTCAATGAGCAACCTGGTGGTAGTGGTATGCTTAGAAAGTCATCAAAACCTAGATTCTATAAATACGGGCCTAACACTGATCCCTGCGGACAACCCATGGTCAGCGCCTTCGACACAGCATGGTGGCCTAATTTTAACTTTGCTGTTCCATGTAGGAAATACGTATAAATGAGGGAATATATGTTACTAAAGCATCCACGAGACTTTAATTTAAGTAAAAGCATTGGCCACCATGCGTTGTCGAAAGCGCCAGATATATCTAAGAATATACCTAGCACATATTGTAGTGTTGATGACGAAACTATCTTCCTAACCGATATAACTGCGTCAACTGTCGATTTACCTACTGTGAAGCCAAATTGTCTATCGCTAAATCTAATACCGCCCGGCAGAAGCCGGGGAACTACGAGACGTTCTAAAAGCTTTCCTAGTGATGGTAACAATGTTATTGGCCTATATGACTTAGGGTCGTCGGACGGTTTGTCTCCTCTTTTTGGTATGATCCTAATGTAACCACTGCGCCATATACGAGGAAAAATACCTTCTGCTATGCAACGTTTAAACACAAACAAAATGGACTCACCAGATGTTTTACAAGCTTCCTTTATCATCTTGTTGGAGATTTTGTCTTCGCCTGAAGCTTTGTTAGGCGGCAAAGATCCGATAGCATTTATAAATTCGTCATAGGATGGTAGGTCTGACGCTGGTGAAACGGGTTGCAAAGCAGCCCATTGTCGGATCTGACGGTGGTAGTCTGTGTCATTCTCCAGCCGATCGTTGGGTATCAGACAATTCAAGAGATAGTCCGTTGTCTCCTCAATACCAGTGGAATGTCTACCATTAATTTTGATTGTTTGGGTATAAGCTAAGTCGATAGATCTATTTGCTTTAAATTCGTGATATAAAGGAGACCACGGACCCTCCCTATCGAGTCTATCAACAATCCTACGTAACAAATTTCTTTTGCATTTTTCAACTGCAGACCTATAATGAGATCTAGCAACTCTAAGAGCAATGAAGGCAGTATCATAAACGTCACCTGTAATTTGACGTCTTTTTAATAGATTTAACTTTCTACGTGCTCTGCGAAAGGCTCGCCGAAGTTCAGCTAAGTTGTTATTCCACCAATCACACCTACGAGTGTTGGTGATAGAACCACGGCCAATGGCAACATCCGCACAATATATGAAGGTGTCAGACAAAATTTCAGCACTCTCTTCTACAGAAAGACTACAGCAAGTGAAGTATTTGACATGTGACGCGAATAGTGAACCAAAAGATCCCAATTAGCTCCTTTTGTTTTATATCTAAAATTAATAGAGGAGATACATGACGAGTCCCGTGGCAGCCTTGACGTGAATTCGTACACGATTAGGCGGTGGTCACTACATGACGCGTCCGGTAGGACACGCCACCTATCTATACGAACGTCCCTACAAGAAAGTGTGACGTCAATAGAAGACTCGCCCATGGGGCTGCAAAAAGTAGGTGGTGCATCTGGTGTGTTGTGGATGGATAAATTCATTTCTGCAATGAAATCCTCGACGGCGCACCGTCGATCCCTATCAACGATATTTGCCATACCATAACGTAGATGATGCATTCACATCGGCACTAATTATGACCTTATGGCCCACAAGGGACCTTAAAACGAAGCGAAGATGGTGTAAGTAAGGGGCAACCGGATGTGAATATTGAAAGTAGCAGCTGACAACATAAACTCTAAAGGACGCAGAAGATACCTCCGCAACCGCACAGTGTGACGTCATGAGATTACTAATAGATGTTACTGTTAAGTTTGAATTCGCGACATAAATCCCAGCTCGTGCTCCGCTGTCCAGCTGTATGATTTTATTACTCTGGCTTGTATTTTGATATTGTTCTTGTACGAGTATTACGTCTAACTTATATTCTATAACTAAGCGCTCTAACTCTAATGTCGCCACCCTATCATTGTGAAGGTTTGATTGTCCTATAACGATATTATCCATGATGTACCAACCTAAGTATGAGGTTCCCTAAACAATTAATTCAATAGTTAGTATTAAGAATTAGTTGTTCTAATTTCAACTTATATGTGGGACATTCCTGAGATCTGCAACGATGGTCATGCGGTTTCTTAAGGCGTTTACATGCTACGCATGAAGGTTTAAAATCAGGAAGATCTTTATTTGAGCATGTTTTTGTTTCGTGTTCCCCAGCACAGTGAGCACAAGCAGCTGTTTTATACGTACAAAACTTTTGAACGTGACCGAATTGTTGACATTTTGAACACCGCACTATTTCTATGTCGATGTCGTCTATAAACCTACATGTTGCCCAATCTATAAACAATTTTTCTTTTGTGCTAACAAGATGTTTACGAATGTCTGGTTCTACTTCCAGGCCTACCCATTTACGACCACTATCTAATTTACGCCTACGAGTGATTTTGGTATTTTTAATAAACGTTTCCTCATCTACACTTACCTCATCTTTGATATTCTGACGGTATAACGCCGTGATGAACGCTTTGTCCTCCATAGCACCGGGTACGTCCTTGACAAGAATGCGAGGCTTACGCCCTTTCGGCTTCTCTAGACGTAGACCGGCAGACCTAATCGCACTTACGGATTCCAACTTTTTGAGTTGTTTTTCGTTGGCTACACGTAGTACTACCCCAGACTTGGCTGTTTTTTTGACACCTACTATTTGAAAGCCTTCGTCGCAAGGTTTGATGGCCTTCATCAGTGCTTGCTTCGTAGCGGATGACGACCCGTATTCAGCTGAACGCTCTGTAGTCGGGTAAGCTACAATAGCAGGGCGTTGGACACGGTGAGTCTCCACCGCGGCCGCCGCCGGCACTGACTTCGCTGGTAGACGAAGGCTAAGTTTTTGTGCGTACGTCGGCTTTTGCTGATTGTTTTTTAGGCTATCTAACTCTCGTTCCAAATGCGCCATCCTAGTTTCGTTACTAGATGATTTTAATGCTAGTATGGATACTATACCTGTTATACGCTGCGTAAAATCCATTATGGCAGTTTTGTTAGCGACATTAATACGCGATCCTTGATCGTTCACTAACTCATTTATGTTGGCCAAATAACTAGTTGCCTGAGCTACTAAATCATAATAACTATCAGAATAATTGACACTATTTACCAATGGTTCGCTTTGAAAACGTTTTGACCTATCATCTGGCGTAATAAACGATGGTGAGTTGGTGACATATCACTAAATAAACGTTTAGTCGTTGGCGTCTTCGGTGTACAAAAATCCGTGCCGCCACCACGATCAGGTCACGATAATGTCATATTGTGCACGGTGCTTACATTGTTCGCATCATTATTATTAGAAACTAATAATTTTAGACTACGCTTAAACGGCTGAAACGATTTTCTCAACTTTTATTATAAATGCGAAAGTTTTCATAGATATATATATTGGTCATGTATTGGAACCTGGCTTTGACATTTGTCTGTATACAAGGTGATGTTATTATATACCTTTCGGTAGATTATACCTAGTAGTATAATAGTACCTAGTATAGTTGTTTGGGGAAACTCCATTGACATATCGCGAATATTTATTGCTCAAAAAAAGTGTATCCGTACAATGTTTAATATGAATTGGAGCGATTCTTGTAGGCTTATATTTACATCACATAAACTTTTAACCGTTCCTAGTATCTATATCTATGAAATCGCAAAATTTTTGAGATGCAATTCTTCGTTATTTGAAGGCAGGAATAATGTGAATAAACGGAAAATTAACCAATTTCAATATGAAATCCCGGTTCCTAAGTTGGAACTTTTCAGGAAAAGCTGTGTTTACATGGCTCCATTAATTTACAACTGTTTACCGTGTGCTATAACATCACTTCCATACAACGAATTTTGCACGGCATTGCGTAATTGGTTGATTGAGGAATGTTATTACTCTGTTGAAGAGTTTCTAGAAGAAAACAGATGCAAATTTTATAACTTGGAGCGTTCAGTGAGGTATAGATTTTAATAATTAACTACCAGTTGGAATAATGTATGTACATACATACATACATAAACTCACGCCTTTTTCCCGTCGGGGTAGGCAGAGACAACGAAACGCCACTTGCATCTATCCTTACAAACCTCACACGCTTCCTCTACATTCATTACTCTGTTCATACATGCTCGCCGGTTCCGGGTGCTTAGGACCTTCCCGTTTTTCAGAACGTCACCAATTTGGTTGACGAATGTCCTACGAGGTCGGCCGCGACCGGCTTGCCCATACACGTTAGCCTCATATATTTGGTGCGTCATTCTTTCTTCACTCATTCGCTCCACGTGCCCAAACCATTTCAGCATTCCTTTCTCAATCCTTGTCACGACATCTTCTTTCAGGCCACATCGCTCTCGTATTACTGCATTCGGAATTCTATGAATCAGTCTTACCCCACACATACTACGCAGTGACCGCATCTCAACTGCGTTAATTCTGCTTTCATGCTTTTTCTGCCACACCCAACACTCACTACCGTACATCAACGTGGGCACAAGCACTCCATTATGAACCGCCAGTCGCGCCTGTTTTGGCATATTCTGGCCGTTCATAAAGGCATGCAGCGCTCCATTTACACAGTTTCCCGCAGTCACTCTCCTTTCAATATCTCCTTCACATCTTCCATCTCTTGTAATTATGCTACCCAAATATACAAATTCTGTCACTTGTTCAATGTTTTCTTCTCCAATCGCAATATTACACTCAATCACATTTTCATCCTTCTCAAACACCATCACTTTCGTCTTTTTTGCATTCAATTTCATACCTTTTGATTCAAAGCTCTCATTCATGCAGTTCATCATTTGTTGTAACTCAGTCGCCGACGACGCCAGAATGACTTGATCATCGGCGTACAAGAGGCACTTAGCACGCAATCCTGCCATATCGATCCCGCATTCCATTTCCCTCATATCTTTCATGCAGCTATCCATGAATAAGTTGAACAACCAGGGCGAGGCTGCACACCCCTGTCTGACACCTATAGAGATGTCAAACCAGTCTGTATTTTTTTTTTTTTATGGAATAGGGGGCAAACGAGCAGACGGATCGCCTGATGTTAAGCGATTACCGCCGCCCATGGACACCCGCAACACCAGAGGAGTCACAAGTGCGTTGCCGGCCTTTTAAAAAGGAATACGCTCTTTTTTTGAAGGTTTGAAGGTCGTATTGGTTCGGAAAAACCGCAGGTGACAGATCATTCTACAGTTTAGAGGTGCGAGGCAGAAAGTTTCTAGAGAAACGCACCGTTGTGGATTGCCAACCATCTAAATGATGGAGATGGAAATGCTGTCGCGTAGAACGATGGCGGAAAGAGGCGGCAGGGATTAATCCGAACAATTCCTCGGAGCACTCCCCATAATAGAAGCGATAAAAGATGCATAGCGAGGCTACATCTCTACGCAGCGCCAAGGGGTCTAACCGATTGCAAATATCTTGGCAGTCGACAATTCGAGCGGCTCTCCGTTGGATGCGGTCTAGAGGGAGAAGCTGGTACTGGGGTGCCCCTGCCCAAAGATGAGAACAGTATTCCATATGCGGCCGGACCTGCGCCTTATAAAGGAGCAAGCGGTGGGCCGGAGTGAAATACCGTCTCGATCTATTTAGCACGCCAAGCTTCTTCGAAGCTAACTTAGCCTTACCCTCTAAGTGACCGCGGAACTGGACTATAGGCACCGTTAACCCGGACACAGGCTCTGGAACCCCTATACAGAGATTTCAGAGCCCTAATTATAAAATTGTCCACCCCATACATAGATAGCACCTTCCATAATTCCTTTCTATTCACTCTATCATAAGCCTTTTCCAGGTCTATGAACGCGCAATATACCTTCTGGTTTTTTGCCAGACACTTTTCGGTTACGCAGCGTAAGGAAAAGACCTGATCCGTACATCCCATTCCCTTCCGAAATCCCGCTTGCACATCCCATATCTTCTCATTAGTCACATTTACTACCCTGTCAATCAATATTCTGGCATAAATTTTTCCTACAACACTAAGAAGGCTGATTCCGCGATAATTTCGACATTCCTGCTGCGAACCTTTCCCTTTACAAATTGGGACAAGCACTGCCTTCGTCCAGTCATCTGGGACCTGGCCTTGTTTCCAACACAGGTTAAAAGGCGATGCAGCAGGTTTACGATTAGTCCATCGCCAGCCTTCAACATTTCAATCGTCACCTTATCACACCCAGCAGACTTGCCAGACCTCATACCATTTAGCGCTTTCATAATTTCATCCATTCCAATTTCATCACTAGGGCCATGATGTATATCTATCATCTCTACTTGCTCTATTTCACTCACATCTTTCTCAAATAAACTCTCAAAATAGTCCTTCCAGCACTGTAGTATCATTTTTTCTTCATTCATAACTTCACCTTTTTCATTCCTAATAACTTTCATTGATCCATTTATATTTTTGCCCCGCGCTTCTTTGACTAGTTTCCAAAACAGTTTTATATTGTCTCGGAAACTTGAGCCAAATTGATCCTCATATTTCTTCTTTTGCTCATTCTTCTTCCTCTCTATACATTCTTTTACTTTAGCTTTCACACATCTATACTTGTCCTTCATTTCTTTAACAATATCTTCATTCATACCACCGCTCGCTCGATTCGTTGCTTCTACTGCTATTATATCCAACCACGCTTTCTTCTTTTCCTCAACCATACTTCTAGTTTCACCATCCCACCAGTCTGCTTTCTCACATTTCTTACTTCTTCTTTTACTCACACCGCATACATCTTCAGCACTTTTCACTACGTTGGTTTTAAATACCAACCATACATCATTCACACTTTCCTTATTTACATCACTCCAGCTTTTATCCAGCCGTTCGCTCAATTGCTTTTTATACATCTCTTTCGTATGCTGATCTTTCAATCTTTCCACTTTTATGCGTTCTAATTCTGTATACGACTCTTTGGCTCTGTGCCGCCAGTTTTTAAACATACCACCAACTCTTGATATCACCAAATAGTGGTCTGTACCAATATCCGGTCCACGATAAGCCCTAGTTTTTTTAGTAGTCTACTATTTTCATTCTCATTCTTTCATCGACTATCACAAAATCTATCATGCTTCTTAACGTAACATGTCCATCGTTCTTACGCCACGTGTACATATGTATCATCTTGTGCTGAAACCACGTATTCATCACAGACAGACCCATTTCCACACATACATCTAATAAGTACACGCCATTGTCATACACACTCTTATCACCAAACGTTCCAAGAACCTTTTCATACCCCTCACGCTTCACTCCAACCTTTGCATTAAAATCTCCAAGCACGACAATACGTTCATTCCACTTACGCAATAACACAACCTCTCTCATTTGTTCCCAAAATTCCTCTCTTACCGCCTTATTGTAGGAAGAGTCCGGAGCGTATACACCTATCAGGAATAGAGGTGTCAGACCTACTTTCATCCGGACCCACATAAGGCGCGGACTTACGCATTCATACCCTCGCATGCATTCTGCCATTCGCTCTGAAAGAATAATACCGACGCCCTTACTACCATGTTCGTCATTGGTAACTCCTGACCATATTTCTGTGAAAGGGCCGCGCGTCAGTATTTCTTTCCCCTTACGTTTAGTCTCATTTACACACAATACATCCAAATTTCTGTCACTCATTAACTCGTATACTTCATGCAGTTTCTCATTCATTCCTCCTCTTACATTCAACGTCGCAAATCGACATTCCGATGCCCACTTTCCACCCCGACGTGAACAGTTTCGCTTGAGGTGTTGGTTATTTCGGCGTGACGTATGGCGAATATCGTCGCCGCCTACAGCTGTAAGGTTGCTCCCCCCAGAATACGAGGAGCAGCCTCGTCCTGTAGATACAGGATGAGGAGGGGATTCTCCGGCTCCGCCGGTACCCCCCTGGGGTAAATTTACTGTAATATTTCCCACAGCCATGATCACGTCGGTAGTTTTACTGTCCTATTGCTTATTTTTGGGTTTGACAGTTAGTCCCTAACGGCGGGACAGACCTCCGGGTTTCTATCGAGTTTCCTTCTCTAGGACTAAGGACGCCAATCTAAATTATATTTTGCTGATATTACGGGCGTCGGATTACCTTAGTCGCCTTTTACGACACCTCGGTAGGAGTGAGGGAGGGCTATTCTACTCCGCCGGACACCCCACGGCATATAATGTATGTTTAGTGATAAATATGTTTTTTTTATTTATAATGTGTCTTTTAAACGATTGTTGCATGCTGTGTAGCGGCTAAGTATGTGGAACTATATAATTTTGTAACACCTATGTGCTATACCATATTTGATGCAATAAATGATTTTTATTATTATATTAGATAATGTCATGGATACTGACCGAGTTACTTTGTACCCTATATTGTTTTTGAAGTCTTTAGAGTAATCAGGAGTCATCATCATATCAGCCAAACGACGTCCACTGCTGGACATAGGCCTCCCCTAAGGTTCTCCACACAGACCGGTCTTGAGCCGCCCGCATCCAACCGTCTCCCGCGATCTTGACGAGATCGTCGGTCCACCTTGCGGGGGGCCTACGTCTGCTGCGTCATCCGGTACGTGGCCGCCACTCCAGAGCCTTTCTGCCCCAACGGCCATCGGTTCTTCGAGCTAAGTGCCCTGCCCACTGCCGCTTCAGCTTGGCTATCCGGAGAGCTATGTCGGCGACTTTGGTTCTACTGCGGATCTCCTCATTTCTGATTCGATCTCGCAGGGAAACTCCAAGCATAGCTCTCTCCATCGCCCTCTGAGTGACCTTGAGCCTTTTGATAAGGCCCATAGTGAGCGACCACGTCTCTGGTCCGTAAATCATCACTGGCAACACACACTGGTCAAAGACTTTCGTCTTGAGACACTGCGGGATATCGGACGAGAAGATATGTCGTAGCTTCCCGAACGCAGCCCAACCGAGTTGGATTCGACGATTGACCTCCTTCTCGAAGTTGGACCTACCTAATTGGACTACTTGTCCCAGGTAGATATACTTGTCGACAACTTCGAGCGTAGAGTTCCCAACCTGAATAGGAACAGGTACAACATGGACGTTCGACATGATTTTCGTCTTGTCCATGTTCATCTTAAGACCTACTTGTTGGGAGACTCTACAGAGGCCATCGAGCATTGTGCCTAGGTCTTCCATGGTCTCAGCCATGACTATGATATCGTCTGCGAATCGAATGTGAGTGATGTACTCGCCGTTGATGTTGATGCCGAGTCCATTCCAGTCCAAAAGCTTGAAAACATCCTCCAGCGCAGTGGTAAACAGTTTCGGGGATATGACATCCCCCTGTCTCACCCCTCGCTGGAGTTGAATAGGTTTCGAACTCTGGTCCTGGAGGCGGACTGACATAGTGGCGTTTTCATACAAACACTTCAGCATTTCGAAATATCGGTAGTCAATCCGGCACCGTTGGAGAGACTGTAGCACCGCCCAGATTTCGATCGAATCGAAGGCTTTCTCATAGTCCACAAACGCCAAGCATAGAGGCTGGTTATACTCCTCGGACTTCTGTATAACCTGCCGCAGCGTATGTATGTGGTCTATGGTACTATAGCCTTTACGGAAACCGGCTTGTTCGGGAGGCTGGAAGTGGTCTAGCTTGCTCTCGAGACGATTCGTGATGACCCTCGAAAACAGCTTGTAGACGTGGCTCAGAAGTGTGATGGGTCTATAGTTCTTTAAGAGGGTTTTATCCCCTTTCTTAAAGAAAAGCACCACCACACCTCTGTGCCACGCCTGTGGCGTTTTACCCTCGAGAATGACGGAATTAAATAGCTTCCGAAGGGCTTCTCTAGCGGGTGCACCGCCAGCTATCAGAAGCTCGCTCGTAATTCCGTCATCACCCGGCGCCTTGTTGTTTTTGAGCTGTTTGAGAGCCACACTAATCTCGTGCATGCTGACGTCCGGGATATCTTCGGTATAGTGTCGGGTCAATCCAGCTCTAGGGTCTGACGCTGGAGTACTTGCGGGTTGTTGCGTTGTCGTGTATAGCTGTCCATAGAACCTTTCGATCTCCTCCAAGAGCTCAGGCCTGGACGATACGATTCTGCCATCTTCCGTCTTCAGCTTTGTCAGCTGACTCTGCCCAACAGACACATCCCTCTGGAACACTTTGGATCCCTTATTCTGCTCGATCGCCTCACGAACACATTTTGTGTTGGATTGGCGGAGATCGCGAGTCAGACACTTAGAGATCTGTCTGTTGAGGTGCCGATATTTTGGCATGTCGTCGGAGGATAGCAGAACCGTCTTGCACCTTTCCTCTAACAGCTCGAGTGTCGGACCCGAGATCTTGCTGGTTCTCTTGCTTTTCTGGGGCTTAAAGAATTTAGCCCCTGTTGTATGGACAGCATCCACAAACCCGTCCACATCTACGCATTCGCCCAGGCATTCGAAACGGTTCTTGAGTTCGAGCTGAAAGCTCTCGGGGTTTTGGATATGAACCGGTGCCGGTCAGAGCGTGGACTTTATCAACCTCGACGATTCGAGGCTTGTACAGATATTCAATGTGCCTCTTACCATTCGGTGATCGCTCCCCACTTTAAGCGAATTGATCACGGAGACATCATTGAATATCTGCCTCTTCGTCGACATGATAAAGTCGATCTCATTTTTGGTGGCACCGTCTGGACTTACCCAGGTCCACTTGCGGCATTCTCGCTTCTTGAAGAAGGAATTCATCATATAGAGGCCTTCCTTCTTCATAAAGCTAGCCAGCAAGAGACCCCGGGAATTCCGATGTCCATAACCAAATTGCCCCACTCTCAGCTCATCACCGTCGCGTTTGCCCAGCTTCGTGTTAAAATCTCCCATGACCACGGTGTAATGGGTTTTGAAGCCATATATAGCCCGAGATATGTTCTCGTACATGGCATCCACCTCCTCATCGGGGTGCGTCGAGGTCGGAGCGTATACCTGTATGACCTTCAGCGAATACCGCTTGGATATTCTGAGTATAAGGTACGCTGCCCTGCTCGACACACTCCCAAAATTTACCACGTTGGTCACGAGAGATTTGTGGACGATGAACCCGACACCACCTTGGGACTGTTGGTCGCCCTCCCGGTAGAAGAGCAAGTTGCCAGAATTGAGAACTATCGAGTCCTCCCCCTGTCTTCGGACTTCAGATAGGCCTATGATATCCCATCGCAACTTGCTCAATTCTTCTTCCAGCTCGACAATCTTCTCGTCGGTCCGCAGTGTGCGCGTGTTCAGTGTTGCTAGGGCCAATTGTCGTTAATGGTGGTAGCCCGATCTCTTCCGGAGATTCTTCGCACCCCTTGCCCCGCCGTTACCATGGCCGCTACCATAACCAGGACTAGCGGGGCCGCCGGGGACTAGGGGCCGGTTTTTATTGGTGTGGTTCATTTATGGGGGGATTTTCCATAATCGCCACGCTTGGCAGGCGTATTGGCGATCGCAGTGGCGGAAGTTTTTAGTGCTGGACGCTGCTGCCCATCTAGCATCTTGGGATTTACTTACGCCAGGTTCGGATGGTTTGACCGCCATCTTTCGGTTGACTGCTTGCGCTGGGGGAGATACTATGACGAGTATCTACTCGTCAGAGTAACTCCCCCAGTGGGTGGAGGGGTCGTCACGTCCCGACGCCATATTAATATACTTAATCATAATCAGGACTACGTTGTTTACAAGAGATGGTAAGAATGAAGTAGATATTGAAAGGAGAGTTAATGCAGGTAATTGTGTGAGTGGAGCTCTGAAGGCGTTTATGAACAGTCAAAACGTGTCCAAAAAGGCACGTTTGGCTGTACATAGAGGTGTGTTAGTGCCTACCCTTATGTATGGTAGTGAAAGTTGGGTATGGCAGAAGAGATTTGAAAGTAGAATAAATGCTGTAGAAATGAGAGCACTGAGAAGTATGTGTGGTGTGTCTTTGACCGACAGAGTCAAGAATTGTGTGATACGAGAGTGGTGTGGGGTAAAAGAAGATGTAGTGACAAGCATTGAGAAAGGCATGTTAAGATGGTTTGGGCACATGGAGAGGATGGATGACGATAGACTGACAAAGAAGATATATCAGGCTAGTGTGAATGCTACAGGACAAAGGGGAAGACCTAGGAGAACGTTCTCTGACCAGATTGGAGACATCCTGAAAAAAAGACAAGTCAGAAGTACCCTTAACAGAAGAGCATGCATGAGAAACTTGATGGGAGTGAGTGAAGCAAGTGAGGTATGTCAGGATCGTTGCAAATGGCGTTCCGTAGTCTCTGCCTACCCCTCCGGGAAACAGGCGTGAGTCTATGTACGTATGTATAATCAGGAGTGTCTTCACACAAATTGAGACTGAAAGTAGATTTGTGTTACCCCGAATTTAACGCGTGCGAAGCCGCGGGCAAAAGCTAGTATAATATAAATAAGAGATGCAACTCAAACTCCGCGCCAAAATGGAAAACACTTGTGCCAATCTAACAACAACAAAAAAAATATTTGGTACCATAAACAAAAAATCTATTCCCGATACTTTTTTTGACTGAATGTATGTAATACCTACTTTAGATTCATATAATAAATCAATAACTAACGATCAGCTCCGGTTTTAATTAATTTTAGAGATTTTAAAACAAAACATTTAATTTTATTTAATGTGTTTTCGCCTCGTTTATCTTGTGACACACGTGTAAAAATCAATTAATATTAAAACATACCTAAATGTATTATAACCCAAATCAATTAAAATCAAATTATATAATGTACCATCATAAAAACGTCAATCCAGACGTCAACTTCAATGTGTTGTCAATGTCAAATGTCAATGTGTTAAAAAGTGCTTTATAACTTTGTTAAAAAGTGCTCATTGTCAACGTGAACCGCTTTCACCACTACATTATGCACCCTACCTTGCCTTGCTATATAACCAGAAACCTTCTTCCGCGATTTGTAAACATCATACAAAATAATTTAGCGGGTCATAATCGCGTAAAATTTACTTATTTAAGGTTACCTATTTGTTTCCGACGCTTCAATCATCTTGCACCGATCGTGGTCGCGGAGAGACTGATGAGAGCTCAGCGCCGACTTGTGGAACTGCGCGTTTCAGCACCTACCCTCACTTAGTTTTTATGTATGTTTGCAATGTCGGTGTATTTATATAGAAATGTCTATATCTTAGCCCAAGATATAATTATAGCATTTATGTTACAAAAAAATATATTAAAAAGTATTTTGGTTTCACGATACCAGTTTCGATCAATTCAATATTTCACAGCACTACATTACTCACCCAAGAAGAAAGTAATAAGTAAAACATTAATTTTATTCTCGAGCGTCGAGCACGACCAGATGTTGTAGTACACGGCAACTCGTCAAGCTAGCCACTTTGGCCTTTGTACCATTCTTATGATGTAGGCAATAAGTATCAAAATCGCACTGCAACTGTTAAGCATGAGTTGGGCCTGTGAACGCTACATGTCGCTGTACTAAATAAATTCGGGCAAGTGCGAGTCTGACCTGCGCACCGAGGGTTCCGTACGCATTTTACCTTATTTGAGGTTGGTGCTAATTACGCTAGTCCTCTAAATCTGTATGAGCGCCCATACAACTTAGCGAACTGTCTTAAATGGAGTCTACTATGTATGTATGGGGACACCATTAAATTTACCACTTTTTTATTTTTTGTAATTTTTCCTTTATTTGTGCTGTAAGACCCTGCTTTTGGCCAAATTTCGTGATTCTAGTGCAACGGGAACTACCATATAGGTTTTCGACCCAAAACCTATAGGTTACTTACGGTTGACCTAAAATTGTCAATTTTGGTTAAAACCAAGGTCTTACAGCACAAATAAAGGAAAAATTCCGAAAATTAAAAAAAGTTGAAAATTAAGGTTAATTTTGGTACTTACAAGTTTTCGCAAAAATCTAATTTTGACCATATCTTTTTATCGGGTTGACCCAGGACCCTGATTTTTATACACCTAATAGAAACCATAGACCTCAGTATCCTACTAATATTATAAATGTGAAAGTTTGTGAACATACATCATGTATAGATGGATGTATGGATGGATGGATGGATGGATGGATGGATGGATGGATGTTTGTTACTCTTTCACGCAAAAACTACTGAACGGATTTGGATAAAATTTTACAGTAATATATTTTATACATCAGAATAACACATAGGCTACAATTTATAAAGATTTTGTATAATGTTGCCATACTATAAGGAAAAGTATCAACTAACTCGGCAAAAATCCTGTATTATCTTTTTTTGTTTGCTTGGGTCCAATTTGTAATTGGAATTTTACCCCCTTCCTGATGATTGATCTGGTATATTTTGGTATACACTCATATTGTCATTGAGATTAAAAGATTTTTTAAATGATTGTAAATTCAAGATGGCCGCCGATACAAAATGGCAGATTACCTATTTGCCACAAATACCTCAATATGGGTATCGAATGACAGGACTTGATTGGTAGAAAAGGGCTCACTATGAAAAAGAATGAGAAGTATTAACTAACAACAAAACTAAAAACTTGAAAAAAAAATTAACTAAAAAAAAATTGTTTTGGGCGTAACGTATCCAGAGTAAACATTAATAAAAAAAATTCACTTGCCCAACGATTTTATATTTGTATGATCAATACCCAAGATTGATGAGAAGATTGATGCGATCTGGTAGCCGAATTACTTTTTAGCTTTTAGTACATAACCTAACTACGTCATTTTTATTTTAATAAAACAGTATAACAAAAAAATATAATTATGTTTTTATAATGCTCATTCTAGAGTAGCTATCAAATTGTTTTCAAAATTGATAGATTTTTTGCCAGATCATTATTTAATGTAGATGAACTTTGTCTTTTACAGTAATTAGTTTGGACGAATAGTTTAATAGTTATCACGATATAATTGACCTAAGCGCAGCGTTATTAAAACCGCTTCCTATGAGTTGGCGCGCTTAAGCTCAGCGGGGCGGAGGGGCGGTCTGATTTTGTATTTTAATGCTTTCAGTTTTTATTTTTGCTGCTCTTCTATTCAGTAGGTATATAAGCTGTTCAATAACTTTAATAATATACACTACATACTAATCTTTACCTGAAGTTTGACGACTATGAAAACAAAAGTAATTTTAAGTATTATCTGTTTATAATATATGCAGTGGCGTAGCTAGGGGGGGGCGGTTGGGGCAGTCCGCCCCGGGTGACACCATTTTTGGGGTGACACCCGGGCACATTACACAGATGTGTAATGTTACAGACGGATATAGAAAAAAATGCGTTACTGGCTGACTGACAGACAACGCACAGCCAAAACTATTTGGGACAAGAAGCTGAAATTTGGACGTCCCTTGAGGACCGTAGGGGTGCACTAAGAACGGATTTCAAGAAATTCTCACGGGATCGGGGAGAAACGGTTCAGTTAAAATAAAATGGCTGGGCGTAGCTGCAGTAGCCTCTAGTATCTAGTAAATATAAGCCTTCGTCCCGTCCGCGTGAATTATACTTACACCTTAACGTTCCTCAGGAATCACACAAATTGTTTATTGGTGAAAAGCGAACAAAAATCCGTTTTGTTGTTTTTGAGTTTATCGGGTTCATACAAACAGAACGAAAAGGTGACTTCATTTCATTATTTATGTAGATATCAGAGCCGCGCCGATTCAAGACGGCGCGCCTGTGTGCGAAACCTATGAAGTTCTTTTTGTCGTTTTATTTTGACATTCTATTTTATTATATTTGTCTGAAATAATTATGCTCTCCAGTTTTATATACTTAGTACCTAGGCTATTTACCTAATTACGTGAGTTCGCTAGCAGTTGGGAAATACTGCAAAAATTAAGCACAATTAAAATTTGTACATACATACCTACTATATTTAAGATAGCTGACTTTCTTAATCTATAGAATATAAATATAATTTATTCAGCCTTTCGCAGTCCACTATTGATATCTAATCAGATAAATTCTTCGTTTTATTCTGTTTTATTTTGATTTTCGGGTTGAGTTTGATTCTCTGGCAGATGAAGTCATTTCGAATTCAATTCTTCAAAGAAACTCCGAGCGTAGCCCTCTCCATAGCTTGTTAAACGAGCTCAAATTGGTGGACCAGTCTTACCGTCAGTGTCCACGTTCTGTAAGTCACGGGTAAAACACACTTTGTCTTAAGTCTTTGCGGTAAGAGTGACAAAAAGCGGCGTGCTTACCTATACGCTGCCCAGTTAAGCTGTATTCTTTTGCGAGCCTTCTCGAAATTGTCTCTACCCAACACAGATTAGAGAAATACTACTTCTCTTATCTGTGCTACCCAACTTCAAGTTTTGCCCGACGCAGAAATTCGACATACCTCTGAGCAAACGGTACCGTTACACGGACTCCAGAATATACTAGGTTTCAATAAAGTCAAAGGCTTTTTCATAGTCCATAAATGCTATAAGCACAGGGGATGATTATACTCTTCTGTCTCATGTATAATCTGCCGTAATGTGAATGTCATCTTTGGTGCCACCTCAACCTCGAGAACCGGTCTATTTGGAGGTCTAAAAGTCAAGCGAGACGCGAAACTGTTGGTGGTCGCGAAACTGATGACACTGGAAAACAGCTTAAATACGTTGCTCAAAAGAGTGACGTGTCGACAGCACTTAAAAAGGGTTTTGTCCGCCACTACACGAGAAGAGGCTAGATTTAAATATACATTGGAGCTGCAAATTGTTTCGACTTCTACAGGGGATTTTCCACGTTTAAGCTCTTGGCTGACTTCTGGTAACTCCTCCTTGTTCTTGTAAATGCTCTGAACTTCAAGAATTTCGGACCTAGAAGTGACGAATTTCCATCAGATGTGGTCAACTTCTCCTACCAAATCCGTGCGATCTTACTACAAATGGTAGATATGCACTCCCACTTTGGCGTTGTAGTTCTCCATGACAACATTGAAAATGGTAAGTCTCTAGAAATATCAAAATACATTTTCTCCACTTCATCATTCGAGTATATCAAAGTAGGTGCATATACTTGGACAATTTTCAAGTTCATACTCTTGCCGACACACTGGAAACTGCTATATCGTTACCAGAGAAGACTTTATATACCAAGAATCCGGCTCCGCCTTGGGATAGCTGGTGTCCCTTTCTAAGTACATAGGATGGCTAGAACCTAGGTTAATGGTATTCTACGCCTCGCTGTGAACTCTACACATACACATATACTAACGCCTTTTTCCCGTCGGGGTAGGCAGAGACAACAGAACGCCACTTGCTTCTATCCTTACAAACCTCACGCGCTTCCTCTACACTCATTACTGTTTTCATACATGCTCGCCGGTTTCGGGTACTTCGGACCTTGCCGTTTTTTACGACGTCCCCAATTTGATCGAGGAATGTCCGACGAGGTCTGCCGCGACCGACTTGCCCACACACATTTGCCTTATAAATCTGATTCGTCATTCTTTCTTCACTCATTCGCTCCACGTGTCCAAACCATTTCAGCATTTCTTTTTCAATCCTAGTCACGACATCTTTTTTCAGACCGTGATCCGAAAAACTTCACATAATCCCAAAATATGTCAGGCGTAGCTTCTCCACCATTGACGTTGCTGCCCGTGACCGATATTTGGCATTTTAGGGTGAACCCACAGATTACTGAATCTTACACCCACATTTTCAAATATTTTTGTTTTTTTCACCGGAGGAAGCCAGAACAACAAGTATTAACTTTCTCACTCGCAAAAATAAAAAAAATGTGACTGAACCCATACACAACATGTGTCACATCACATTGGATTGGATCAAATCTGACTAAAAAAGGATTTAGAATGATGATGAATTAACTATGTTTCTTTTCTTTTACAATTGGGCATCTTTAAATATTGTCGAAACAGGAGAACAAAAAAGGCGCTTCATAGATTTCGCTCACAGGCGCTGTCTAGGGTCGGCTCGACCCTGAATCGCTAGCTTGATCCTGGATCGCTAGCTTGAGCCATGGGAGGACTCAGATGCTTTGGAGAGGGCAATGAACCGCAATACACCCGCGATGGGGTGACACCACTAAAATCTGCCCCGGGTGCCACCCAAGCTAGCTACGCCAATGAATATATGTATGCTACACGCCTAATGTGTGATGAAATTTGATATGGATAGTCTGAAACCTGGGGAAGTACAAAGGCTACTGTTTATTAAAATTTCATGCGGGCGAAGCCGCGGGCTAAAGCTAGTCTAATGTAATTTTCAATTTGCTGGGTCCACCCGTTCGTGAGAAAATCGGTGGTGACACACGGACAGACAGACAGACAGACGGACAAGAAAGTGATCTTATAAGGGTTTCTTTTTACCTTGTGAGGTACGGAACCCTAAAAAGCGTAACAAATGTAACAATATTTTATCGTGGAGGCATATAAACGGAAACAAAACTGTTGGGATCACGCTGAGCAAACTTTGGCGTTCATTGACCCATGTCGAGTATTTTAAGAAATTTTTCGCTAAAGCTTAAGAGATTTACCTTATTTCGAATTTTCAAAACGTTGTTCATCATCGAATATATTATGTCAATGTTAGTTAAGGTCCAAAATAAATCTTCTGTTATCATCATAATCATCATCATCAAAGCGTTATCCCATGTGCATTCAAAACTTTAGCCTTAGATCTTGAGATCTACTTTAATCTAGTCTAAACAGCCCCCTTAGCCAAATGGCATTCGATTAATGATATCGCTAATCACTAAGTGCTAAAATGTATGGAACTGACATAAGCCTTCGATATATCACGTGGTCAACGAAGATGGAATTCCTTCAGTTGCCATGGCAACCAAGCGTTACTGAAACTAGAAACCCGAGCGAATGCCATTTGGCTAGGCACTCAGATCTGACAGAACTTTATGTACGACCTCCGCAACCCAAAAGGATCGCGATTCCACGCCTCAGACCAATGTCAGTATGACTTCTCATAACGACTGTAAAAGATGTTCATGACAACCTAGACCGACCGACCGCGAGCGCTTGGTGACCTTTCCGAACAAAGAAATATAATACAGAGTTCGCGATGCACGGGGTCAGCGATAATATTAACAATACGCATACATATGACTCCGAAAACTCACGCTACTTGGCTATCATTGCTTCTAGTATAATAAGGTAGTAAAAGTACCTAATGTTTAATATTTGAGGATATTTTTGGAACCACATAGACAGTTCCAAAGACGGACCTATACCGCGGAATTCAATATTCGATCTATGTATTTTTTTTGAGATTTAAGATTCGCTTTTGACATAAGCTCCATACAAAATATGTCAAACACGAATCTCGAAACTCCAAACCCATGAATAGATCGAATATTGAAACCGGTTAATCGCGTTGTTTATCTTCACCTATCAGCAAGGAAAATACGCACATAACCTTGAAAAAACAGTAGTGCACTTTGGATTACAACCGGCCTCGCTGCCTATGCGCGTTTCGTTCGTCTGTAAATTTTTTATTAGTTTCTTTTTATTGCAATAAGTATGCGAGATACTAGATGATCGTTATTTGCAATAGGAAACAGAATGACGGCGGCAAGTTATGACATTCTTCAGCTACTCCACGACGATTAATCACAATAATTTTAGTTCTTTAACAAAAGCTAGACATTCCATTTTTTCATATTCCACGCCAATTAGGTATTATTAACAATATAATAAACCTTGAAAATTGCAAATCAACAATCAACATCAATTTTAAAAAAGTAGCATTTAAATATTTAATCTAGTGTTTCGAATATTTTATAGCAATTATGCAGCGCATTATGATCTTTAAAATTGTGAAGGTCATATATTTTTTTCGCGGAACTAATTTTTCAGTTACATTTAATCTATTGCATAATATTAGGTATCGTTTTTGTAGCCTTTTATACATAATTATATTCTAAGTGTTGCTAGTTTGAGAGACTTGCCTTTTAAAACAAGCAAACACAGAAAACAAAATCATTAATTACAATAATAGGTAGTGCTAGGCAGGGTTTAGGTTGTCTCGGCAATTTCAAAGTCCCATAACACAAGACAGCCTGCGCTGTCATGAAAATGAAATAGGAATTATATTAATTTTGCGCCGAATGTGTGAATAAAATTCAATTTTGATGAAAATCAGCAATCATGAAACATCAAAGAAATCCTAACAATTTTCAGATTAATTTCAGGTCTAAATTATTTTCATCTGAAAAATACAACTTACGCACTAATGCAATAAAATTTCGGCAACTGTGTCCTGTTTCGAGTCTCGACTAGAAAGTCCCGGGACACGAGACAAGTAGACAACTAAATTTACAAAATGTCCCAAGACTTCGAGACACGATACAACCCGAGACTCAAACCCGACGCACATGACTCCGAAAAGTAAGTTGTGCGAGCCGCGGATTAGAACCATGACAGTCTGTATGTATCTCTACAAGGACCTTTGACAGTTGTCACGGGGAGTTAGTAGCCCCTCAAATAAACTGTTAGTGCTCTAAACGATGGAATACGGATGTTATTCCTTTGGGTACGGAGGTCAAACGGCAGTCGGTCTGTAGAAAAGCTGATATTCTGTCACATCTGGTTAAACTAGTAAGCGGACCCAAGGGCTTCAAGGTGAGAAAAGTTGGATGCAACTGGAATAACGCTAGGACGATGATGATGATGAAAATACTTATATTCGTCACTGAAATGTTTTCCGAATGAAAGGGTAACAGAAAATATTTTCAAAATTACCATGTATGACGCGTATGGACAATTAAAAATTTACCGAGTTTGACGTTATTCACATGATGATGTCAAACGTCGCAGGACATTCTAAGACGTGAAATAGTTTATAGTATATTTGTATTTACTAACGTATATTTTTATTTATTTTATTTTTGTATCTTGAAGGTTGATTTAAAGAACGCCTTTAACTCAGTGAACCGGGACACCTTGTTGACACAAGTTAAAATTGAAACACCCGAAATTTACAACTTTCTTTGGCAGTGTTACAGAAACCCTTCAAAATTCATCTTCAAGGAAAATCTTCTGGAATCCGCCGTTGGCTGTCAACAAGGTGACCCTCTTGGACCACTCATTTTTAGCCTAGCTATTCACCCAATCATCAGCCAGTTAAATTCAAAATTCAATATCTGGTATCTAGATGACGGAACCCTGGCAGGCGACGTACAGACTGTTTATCAAGATCTGGCTTTCTTGAAATCTAAATTTTCATCCATAGGCTTAGACCTAAATCCAACTAAATGTGAAATTTTCGTAAACGACAATTTAAATAAATCCTCTATACTTTCCTAATTTCAATTTCTGACTCCCAATATAACCCACATTGAAAAAAGTTCTCTTCGCCTCGTTGGGTCCCCGATTTTAGACGAAGGTTTCGATACATTTATTCATGAAAAAATTCAAAATTTTAGTAAAATTTCGGACAGGCTCCTCAAAATTAACATTCATTTGGCTTTCACTATAATTCGGTATTGTCTTTTCGTGCCTAAATTTACTCACGCTATTCGAGCTTCGCCTTTTTGGAAAAAATCGAGCCTGCTCATTGAAATGGACAAAATTATACAAACTACTCTTAGTAAAATTTTGAATATAGCACTGAATGACCGATTGTGGCTACAGGCGTCCTTACCTGTACGTTTTGGCGGCCTCGGTATTCGAAAAATTTCTGATGTTAGCCTACCAGCATTCCTGTCCTCGGTCCACAGCACTGCAGAATTGACCAGGAAAATCTTAGCACCAACACTGGTCGATTCTGAGGTGCCGTGTAAGACCGATGCCACGAATGCTTGGAGAAGAGCTTGTCCAAGCACTGAGTTACCCCGAAACCTATCCTCTCAGAGGCAGTGGGATGGACCGCTTTGCAGCAGAATACGAGAAAACCTTCTTAGCACATCGTCTAATGCTGCAGAGCGTACTCGCCTACTGGCTGTGGGAGAGTGGGAATCGGGCCTATGGCTTCAAGCACTGCCATCGTCCAACATCGGTACCATGCTGGACGATACGACCTTCCGCATCGCGTCTTGCCTCCGTTTAGGCGCGCCATGTGTTACTCCACATCGCTGTCACTGTGGAGAGGCTGTCGACAGCCTTGGTCACCATGGCCTATCATGCAGCAGGAGCGCGGGCCGTATTTCACGACACGGCAACCTTAATGACATTCTCCGTCGGGCTCTTGTCTCCGCTGGCGTTCCAGCCCACCTTGAACCTCAGGGCCTGGTACGCAACGACGGCAAAAGACCAGACGGTATGTCTTTACTGCCATGGAAGTTGGGTAGGCCTTTGGTATGGGACGCAACGTGTGTCGATACACTCGCGCCATCACATCTTCCTAGCACAGCCGGTTGTGCGGGCGCTGCTGCTGCTACAGCGGAGACCCTCAAACGGCGCAAATACGTAAACCTGGTAGGGGATTACGTATTTGAGCCGTTTGGGGTCGAAACGTTGGGGCCATGGGGTCCAAGTGCGAGATCTCTTTTTAGAGACCTCGCAAAGAGACTTGTCGACGCCTCGCGTGACCAGAAGGCTGGGTTGTATTTGGCCCAGAAGGTAAGTATCGCCATACAACGTGACAACGCTGCCAGCGTTCTGGGCACGCTGCCAGTTGACGGCGATGTGGATGAATTTCATGACGCGCTCTAATTTTTTTTTTTTCTGTATATATTTTTTGTATGTTCTGTATATATTTCTTTGTATAGTATTTTAAGACTTAGTTACTCTGACGTGACTTGAAGCCACGTTGCGCAGCGTTTACGAAGTTATAATAATGTACGTTTTTTAGACTAATTGTTGACTCCGGCTTTATCCGCGTTATTTTCGTGGTATCTCGACATCAGCGCTACTTATCGGGTCAAATGATAGCCTACAGGTATGTAGCCCTAAAAAGACCTCTATCTTTCAGTGGAAATCCCATTAAAATCGGTCCAGTCAAACCAGTAATTACCCCGGATAAACATAAAGACAGACAATTTTTTAAAAGTTTGTTGATGACTTGGCTCTATAATACCTTTCTAACCTAAAAATCAAGCGTATTACGAGAAGCTTCTTAAAACAGCCAAATCAAAAACTATACTCGAAAAACTAATCTGCCTCGTTGGTCTCGCGGCATAAATGTGCGCGTGGGATTAGGAGGTCTCGGGTTCGATTCCTGGGTTGGGCAAAGTGGGTTTTTCCGTTAGGAAATTCTCAGTAGCAGCACGGAGTCTGGTAATGTGCCCGGTACGGCAATAGGCTCGCCCCCTATTACGTGGGACCTAAAACTTCCTGTCGAAATGTGGGTGTAATATTACACCTCTGCCTACCCCTTCGGGGATACAGGCGTGAGTCTATTAAAAAAAACGAATCTGTATACTTACATAAAATTATTGCATTGGGTACAGACGGACAGACAAAACAACTGAGCGTAAAAAGCTGAAGGATTAGGATGCACTAAAAAGAGATTTCCCGAAGTTCCCACGGGGACAGAAATAAACTGTTAAAATAAAGTAAAATATGCGGACGTAGCTACGGGCAACATCTAGTAATATTATGAGTTTGTTGACTAGCTAGTCAATTTAAAAGTTCAATAATAGCACTAAGAAAAATATAACAGTAGGATTTAAGCCCTTCATTTTTGCCGGAGATTGGTACTACTCTAGTTAACTCACTCAGGCTCTATAATACCCTAAGAAACAAGCGTATTTCGAGACGCTTCTATCTATGATACAGCAGAACCAAAAACTATACTCGTAAAATCTAATTATGTTTGATGTATTTGGAAGTCGAGCGTAGACGCACTGGTAACAGTGAGGTGCATCCAAGCAGTCATTCTTTCCCACTGCATTAGATATCAAAAGAAAATTGAAACATCAAATAAAAAATAGGTAGGCTTGACACGTGTGACCGGTTTTGCACGAATGCTAATCGGACGTTGAAGTAAATCACAGGTAATATATGAAGTTCGGTTACAGAAAACTGGTATTGTTATAAAGACGACCAACGCGGAGTAACATTTATATATAACCCTTGCTTCAAACTGGGTGTTGACTAGATTAATACAGCAGCACAAACAGTAAATGTAATGCAATAAAATAATAAAAAATATTAATGTGAAAAAAAATTATCATTGAAATAAAAATATATTTTTTTTTAAATAAATTTAATTTCCAAAACATTAATAAATTTATAAAAAATGTTAGCTGTAATCCTCGGTGTTGTGACATGTTTTCTATATTATTGGTGGAAATGGGTGGCTAGATTTCGTCGTCTGAAGGCAGCCACTAAGCTACCCCCCATTTATCCTGGTTTACTCCCAATCCTGGGCCATGCGCATGTACTTATTGGAAATACTACACGTAAGTGTCGTTTTATGTTTTTATTTATTTAACGGCTCTAAAACAAACCTTGAACTTGCACTTGCGTAAAATGGTTAACGATTTAAATAAATATTCGTCTGACGCATCCATTGCATCAGACTCTGATGCAATGGAATGCGTCCGGGCGCTTGTAGAATGTGTATTCGTATCTTTTTTATATTATGTTTATATTCGTTTTAGGATCTAAAAAAAAGGATCTAGGCAGCGATAGCCGAGTGGATATACCAACAGACTGCCATGCAGATGGTATCGGGTTCGAATCCACGGCGCGCACCAATGACTTTTCGGAGTTATGTGCGTTTTGAATTGTTAATTATCGCTTGTCCCGTGCCTCGGAGAGTACGTTAAGCCGTCGGTCCCAGTTGTCATAAAGATCTTTGACAGTCGTTACAGGGTGTCAGTACCTTCTAAATAAACTGACACTAGTCTAAACCATGGAATATCGCTATCCCTTCGGGTTGCGGAGGTCAGACAGGCAGTCGCTCCGTGGAAAAGCTAATATTCAGCCAAATCCGGTTAGACTAGAAAGCGGACCCCAGATTGAAACTGGGATAACGCTAAGAGAAAGATTCGTTTTAGGATCTTTAGTGTACCATAACAGAGTGTTAAAATTTTGTAAGAATTCGTAATTTTCGCATGTTTCTATATAATTAATATTTACGTCAATTAATTAAAGTTTCTCTCCGTAATTTTATTGATAAATCTTAATGTATCTGATAGATTTTCAGACCCACGAGGGCAAGTCTTATTTCGTATCTATGTCGTAACAACGCTTATTGTTTAATACATAACAATACATTTTCAATTGAAATTTATGACAAAATAAATTAAACAATTTATTTGAGAATAATCTAAAATTATAAACTGAATTAAATTGGTACGGATATTCATATTTGTGTTATTTATTTTTCTAATAAAAATATTAATAATAAATACATAATACTAATAATCTCTATACTTAGATGACTAATAAATAAATTCAAAGAATAAAAACGGGATAAAGGGCGTCGCCGCCGTCGATTTATAGAAGCGTGCCCAGAATGCTCTAACTCTAAGTACTTTAAGTAACCCTTACCATGAAATTAATATAAATTAAAAACAAATTATAACTCTCACTAATTGTGAATACCTACTGAAAGTATGCAAAAGTAGTATCAGTCTAAATTGAATTTGGTATCAGACAAGTACCAACCTATAAAAACCCCTATTGTCTTTAATAGACCTGCAAAAGACCTAGAAAAAATTATAGCCCGCTGATTGTCCCTGACTAGCATGGCACAGTAGTTAATCTATATGTTTATTCCAACCGATACGCCAATGGATGCTATTAAAAATAATAAGAAGCGGTAAATTGCAATGTAGTCAACGACTGTAATTACGCAAAATTATGTCGTCTTGTTTAACCTTCACTTAACTTTTGTAGCTTTTCACTTAAGGTAACTAATGAGCAATGACCCTAAGAAAAAGAGTATCCTTATAGCCTTGACCATCAAAGAAATTAGTACTTATGTGACAATTTTTTTAACAAAGCCGTTACTCATTAAAACATTTAAATTAAAAAGATATTGTTTGATAAAGTATAATTTGTTTGCTAAAATTATTAAATTTGGCATTCCTCAAAGGTTAATTGTATAAGGAGATCATCCAGCCGCCATACAAATTTGGGCTAGTTCTAAAAGTGCCGGCCAACTAAAATAAACTTTAAATTATCATAGAATAGTACGAAATAAACACTTTTTATTACTACACTAAAGTTCTAAGTGCAGTCTGTGAGATAATATTCGAGCTCAAAGAATCTGTTCTGTTAGTGAAATAAATACTAATTATTGTTATTTTTTTTCCTAAAATAATGTGCACTTTGCAATTTAAATGGCATCAGGTAATGGCAGGTTGTAAGCCAAGAGCGAGATAGCATTAGACGCAGCATCTGTCACGCTGTCTCGATCTAATTCGCACTGCGCTCACTGCTTGCGCTGCTTGCTTTCTGTTTTTCCTTCAGTATGCCTTAATGGCAGAAGAACTATCGCCTGCTGGCCCCATATAATGTGTATTGTGTGGTACATAAGATATGCAAGCCACCTTATTTTTGGTGCGTAACTGGGTCTACTCACATTACTCACAATAACCACCACGGTGTTCTTGACGGCGCGGCGGCCATGTGTTGCGTCTTACACCGTGACCTTTTCAGGGTTCAACTCGCCGTTGGATGCTGGCGGGCCACGCCATATTTGCTAATCAACATTTCTGGGGGCGCACGTGGTCACAGCGCCGCTGCCTCAGCCTACTATCGGACGGGGAGCGGCCCCTAGGCAGTATCATCGACTTCTCTCGCTTCGCCATCTGCTTGGTCAGCATTACTGCCTCACAGGAAGATATGCTGACGTTCGCAGCCATCAGGCACTGGACCATGGACAGGGCAGGGAGCGAGGGTACGACTGTAACAATTGCCGCGACCAGTTCACGACCAATTCGAAACATGACCAGTGAAAAATCCAGCGGAATAACAATTGTAGTAGGAGGTACCCCATTGGAATTCGTCAATAAATACATATAACCTAGGGCAAGAGATAAAGATGGGCAAAGCAAACCAGGTGAACGAGATTGATAGACGTATCCGTTTGGGTTGGGCCGCTTTTGGCAAACTGGCATTTGCTTTTACAAAGCAACAAAAAGCAAGAATATTCAACCTGTGCGTCCTGCCAGTCCTTACCTTCGGAGCCGGAACTTGGTTTACTACGCCTTTGTAGTAGCCTAAGTTTCGGCTCCGTTCCGTTCCAAAAACTTGAAGTAGCTCAAAGGACACGGAAAAAAACTGGTAGGAGTGACACTAATAGACAGAAAGACGAATAAATGGCTCCGAAAAGAAAGTCGAGTATCAGATGTTGTCAAAAGAGTAGCGAAGTTAAAATGGAAGTGGGCCGGACATGTAGCCAGAAAACCCGAAACATGGTGCAAGAAAATATTGAAATGGAGACCGTGGGATTGCAAACGACCAGCTGGAAGACTACAAATGAGATGGAAAGATGACATCATAAAGAAAGCGGGCAGTAATTGGTTGAAGACTGCCAAAAACAGAATCAAGTGGAAGTTGTCGAAGAGGTCTACACCAAAATGGTCGAGAATCGCTTAAGATGGTGATGGCTTACGGCTCTGGGGCGCCTAAGCTGGACATTCCGCCAACTTTTGCAGCGCCGTTTCTTCGACAAGGTTGCAGCTGCTGGCACAATTTTATTGTGACATCCAGGCGTTTTCTCCTGGCCTTTCCTCCACAAGTACCGGTCGAAATAACTATGGAAAGTGAGAACGCTGCAACGCAACATCTCTTGGACCACATGTCTGGAAGAGGAATTATCGTCACTATGGTGGCATGCCTATATTTAAGACATCTGCTTGTCATAGACATTCCTACTAAAGGTTTAGACGATATTTTTATATTTGGTCAGGAGTATAATTTTTTTTTTTTACTTTTTTTATGTGTCCACTGCATTTTAAACTCACCTATTGCACGTGAGGCTGAAAACGTATCGTTGATCACCTTTACACCTCTTTGATTTATCACTTTTGACACCACAAACCTGCTCTGCGGTACTTTGAGACATACATTTAAACCTAAATATTGTCTCAGAGAATCGACTTAGAAGTTTGGTGTAATAATAAAAAAATGTTTAAATAAAAATAAATATTTAAAGAAAAACAAAAAACCCGACTGCGTAAAAATAATTTAAAAAAATACGTGACAAAAATAACTTAAATAAAAACTAAAAAGAAAGAAACAAGGCTAGTAGTTTAGAATTCTAATGCAGAACAGAACGACTCACAGTCGGGGCCCATTCAAATTTTACTAATCAAATGTTTCCAAGGGGCCCCGACTGTGAGTCGTTCTGTTCTGCATTAGAATTCTAAACTACTAGCCTTGTTTCTTTCTTTTTAGTTTTTATTTAAGTTATTTTTGTCACGTATTTTTTTAAATTATTTTTACGCAGTCGGGTTTTTTGTTTTTCTTTAAATATTTATTTTTATTTTATACTTTTTAGTTATTCACTGCTTTTTTCTTTGTTTATCGTTTATACTTGAAGTAAAAACTTAAATCAATAAGTAACAACATTAGCGAGAATCATTGTTTTGTGAAACAACTTTAAATCGTTATATATCCTAAACTATTATTTTAAATGAAAAATGATAAAAGGAACCTAAAGATGATTTTAAAATACCTATTCAACGACACCCCACACGACATAGTTCATCGACATTTTTCTTTTTCATTTTGACAATATGGCGTCTGGTTGATGCTGTGGTGAATTTTGATAACTGTCATGTCTTTAGTGACACTCGCAAGGTTAAGACGAATCGATTGACGTAAGAATCATCAAAATCGGCCTACGCATTTGGTCTCTAGAACGCCACATAGAAACAAACATACATACATACATACATACATACATACATAGACTGATAAACACATTACCCTCCTTTGCGTCGCGCAGTCGGGTAAATAGTAAAACCAATTCTATTGATTGGCCGGCAAAATAAAAATTAGCCCAATTAGCCCCGATGTCCTTTTAAGTTTATCACCGATTATGTTAACTCATTACGAGCGCAACATGAGGTCATTTTGAGCATCGCGCCCAGAAACACGTTTGTATCATTTCACTAAATTTAATACACGCAATGCCGATTGGCCCCTTATCGTTGGTAGAAGGTTACCATATTTTGAAAAAAGAACTAAAGTGCGTGTTGGACTCGCCCATGAAGGGTTCTGTTGTAGAGGTATCCACTTAACTTGCCTATTATCTTCACTTTATCAAATAAGTATCACTATAATTTTTCGCCACCAAAAAGGAGTTTGATTTCCATAGTCTTAGTTATTTTTGCGGTTAATCTCAAAAACTGCTGAGTGCATCTTGTTCAAACCAATTTTCGTTGAAAGCTTTCATTACGATCTACAGCATGTATTTTTCACTATGTTTTTTTTAAAGTGAGAGGGTTACACGCATTGCACTACTCAGGAGGCGTCTACTTTTAAACGATTGCTTTTGAGAAACATGGTTTTAGAAACCTCCATATCATTTTTAAAGACCTGTCTATACACGTCCCGTATGTATTTATGACTGATGTAGAGAACATTTTTTTATTCAGTTCTATCATCCATGTATGGAGAGGGCTCGTTATATTTTTTATCTTTTTGTATTAAAAAGCCTGAAGCAGTTCACAGAATACTATCATGTTTCAAGTTGTAGTCTCTATAGTTTCGGAATAATGTGGCTGTGGCATACAGATCGAATAGACTAACATACAGACATGACGAATCTATTAATAAGTGTGCCTTTTTATTCTAAAATATAAGTTTCGAATCGATTAACAAATAAAACGGTTATGAGGTTTCAAATTTTGATTTGTTGTTTGTTGAAAAAAAAAAATAATCTCGCTAATTCTGATTTAGGTACTTCCAAGGTTCGTATTATATTTTATTTATAATAACTACGACTAAAACAATACACCAAAAAATATTGTGTAGTAGTAAGTTCAAATTACGGGTCAATCAAACATAAAGTGACTGTGACATACGGACGGACAGAAAGACAGACTTTGCTAATGTGCTACGGAACCCTAAAAAGGAAGCAGAATACATGAACTTAAGCAATAAAATTTTCAGAAATTTCTTTTCACGTTTCAAAAATAAATCTGTGATTAAAATTTATTTGTTTTGCGCTAATGAGGGTTTTTGATACTTTTTCTGCCACCAGACGTCGCTACACATGCGTCAGGTCTAAACGCTGTCAGATAGTAAGTAATGCAGATAGGTACGGACGCTTTCACACACATGAAACAAACAAACACACATGTATAAAAACATAGGTGCACTGACACTTTTGACAGGTTTCTGGACCTGACGTCTCAGTGCTGGTGGAAGTCATTTCAGGAAACCCTCTTACTATAACGTTAAATATCATAACACTAAGGGCGGTTTCAGATTAGCGTTTTATACGCGCGTATAAGATCGTTTTTGGAAGCGCACGTAGGCACGTATAGGCGCGCCTTTTGGCACACGCGCAACTCGTACGAGCGTTGACGCGCTTGTAAGCGCGAACACGCCGAAATACGCGAGTCCGGTTGTTTGAAGCGCGTAATGTGGCGCGCGTGTAAGCGCGTATGCTGAAACAACCGTATACGCGCAGAAAAATACGCTAATCTGAAACCGCCCTATTTTGATGGAACTTGTCCATTGTTGCAGGTCTTTGGAGTTTATTGAAGAAACTCGCAAGAGCTTCATTGGACCACGGAGGTGTCATCGTTGGTTTTATCGGCACAGATATATATTATTGTAGGTATTTTTTAGCCAATTTACGAAAAAAATTAAAATAAAATTTAGCGGAGTGACTGCGTGGCTTGAAACCTCGTGTACAATTTTAAGGCAAACACTCTCAATAACTTTCCAAAGTTATGTGCGGATTCAATATATTTTATTTCCCGACTATTAAACTCTCTGTCCTAGTTATTTTTAAAAGGTAACGGCCGCACTAGTAGTAAATCCGTAAAGGGTAACTTTACAAACATTCAACTAATTGATACAAAGAATACCTGGTGGGACCACAATATGTGAATTACGAAGTTTTTACTCGTTTGGGGATCGAACCCATAACACTCGGCGTAATATTAAGAGGCGAGGCGAAAAAAAATCACCGTAGTGCCTTGCTGATTTCAGCATGAATTGGCCGGCTCGACCGGCGAAGTACCTACTACCCTCACACAGATTATTGAAGTTTTGTCTCTCTTATTCGTTTTTCCATCTCAAAGAGCTGCAAAGCACTTAAATTACTCCCCTTATGTTGCTTGTGTCCATGGGCTGCGGTAATCGCTGACCATAAGGCGATCCGTCTGCTCAATGGCCGCCTATAACATAAAAACATAAAACCGCCTATAATATAACATAAAAGTATCTCAAAAGGAGAGTTTTGAATGTTGTTTTGTTTTTCCAGTAATATCAGACCCAGAAGACAGCGTGACAGCCGCAAACGCGTGTTTGCAGAAACATTTCGCGTATGACTTCGGAAAGCCCTGGATGGGAGAAGGCTTGGTCTTAGCATCAGGTAAGCAAAGCACTTACTACAGTCTTTTGCAGTTCACTGCTGATTAGCCTCTCTTAATATCCTTCACAGTGGCACTCTGACTCAAAAGGAGCCTTTGGCCTACTATGCCACGCGCTGGCCAGACGGTTTGGTACAGAGAGAGTTTGATGTCGAGTTTTTCGTCAACTCGCAAAGATTTGCTTTGTGTTTTCCTTAGTTTCCACTTACGACACCCACGGAATGACATGGTGTAGCGATATTTTGTATTCTTAATCCATCATCTCACGGACACAACAATGCAACATCCAACATCTAAACTAATATCTAATCTAATCTTATATATAAAATCCTTGCGTTACTGACTGACTGACAGACAAGCTACAGCCGAAACGATTGGGCGCAGGAAGCTGAAATTTGGCATGTGTGTTCCTTGGGGACCTTAGGGGTGCACTAAGATGGGATTTCCCGAAATTCCCACGGGATTGGCCAAAACGGATAAATTAAAAAATGGGAAGGCGTAGCTGCTGGCGTCTTCTAGTACTAAAATATAATGCTGAAGATTTTGTTTATTTGCTAGAACAAGCTAATTTCAGGAACTACGTGGCCAATTTGAAAAATTATTTCAGTGTTAGATAGTCTATTTATCGAGGAAGGCTATAGGCCATATAACATCACGCTATGAGCCACGGGAGGTGAGAAGTAGCCTTAAATAACGCGGGTGTAACCGCGGGCTCACCTAGTAGGTACTATAATAAATATTATTACCCCTCTCTTTTAGACCTTTAGCACGAGTAAAACTATGAGGCACAGTTGGTTCGTATGAATTTTACGAATAACTGATTTTGATAATATGTACATAGAGGAAATACTTACGGGTTTTCCTTAATTACCTATTTTACTCAAAAAGGCAAAACAAAGCAGATTTGAAGTACTTAGGTTCCCAAAATTGCGACCATGGAAATGACGAAATATGAAGTATATTTTTTATCTCATATGGATATGTTCCAAACATCTTCATAAAGGAAAATAACCAGCTATGAGCATAATATATACATATGTATTTAAGAAACCAAGCTTAAGCAGGCTTCCCAAGGTGCGTGTTTCTGACGACGCACACCGCGCTATTGAAGTTAATTGCGAAAGATCTTCAAAGGCGCGGTGCGCGTATGGATGCAGACACGCACCGTGGGGTGCTAACTTAACATGGACACTTTAGCATATGACTTCAAACATTGTGACGTTCTAATAATTTAAATCAATATTTGTTGTGTATTTCACGCAGAATCACACATACACGTGAAAACCACAAATTGCGTATGGTTGAAAACTATAATTTTGTTGTAAAACCTTGATTTATGTGCGTATTTTACTATGCATACTTACTTTTTTGTATTTTATTATCTAGGTACATATTATGTTCATGACTTACGCAAGATAGATGACATAGGTGTGAGTTTTGATCGAGTTACGACTTACGAGTCGTTTCTTGCCGGATGCAATATTGTTTCTCATTTAAATATAATCATCATCATCAGTCCTTTATACTGTCCCACTGCTGGGCATCTTTTCATTATGAACAGAGACCATTATGACCTCAGAGAACATTATGGAGAACTCTCAGACATGCAGGTTTCCTCACGATGTTTTCCTTCACCGATTAGATGAAGGAAAACATCGTGCGACAACCAAAAAGCGAAGCGACAAACAAAAAGCGAAGGAAGGCAAGCGATAATTAACAATTGAATACGCAGTTAACTCCGAAAATTCATTGGTGCATGCCGAGGATTTGAGTTTGAGACCCTCTGCGTAGCAGTCTGTCGATCCACTGCTCCACTCAGCTATCGCTGCTTATATGATCAAGACTTATTAATGTTTTTTTTTTAGTAAAGTGCAAAACTGTGGAGATGATTATACTCAGCTATTCCATTTCATACATTTATTTGATCGAAGTCGAAGTTGAAATTTGTATATTTGTGAACATGTCCGGCAAGGTGGAGTGACGATATACGCAAAGTGGCTGGCAGCGGCTGGACACGAAGAGCCGAAAATCGGGCTCAGTGGCGTGCCATTGGAGAGGCCTATATCCAGCAGTGGACTACGGCAGGCTGATGATGATGATGAGACATGTCCTCTGAAGCACATATACCTACCTATATATAAAAATAAAATAAAAATATTAAGGGGGTCCCATACAAAAAACGTGTTTTATTTCGTATTTTTTGCTCAAAATTACTAACTGTAACAGGTAGACGCTTTAAATTTTCACAGAATATGTAGTTGTATATTACCTTTCAAAATAAATAATTAAATTTAAAAAAGTAAATAATAAAGGGACAAACGTAATTTTTAAGCAATTTGTTACTCGATCTTAATAAACAGATAGAAACTTAAAAAGTATTTAAGTATACATACAACAAACGTGATTTTCTTTTAAAGATCATGGTACAGAACCCTTCGTGCGTGAGTCCGACTCGCACTTGCCCAATTTTTTATTATTATATTTCCCACGTAATAAGAGTGAACCTATTGCCGTTACCAGACACATTGCCAGACTCCGTGGTGCTACTGACAATAATTCGGAAAAACTCAGTAGAGTTTTCCAAATACTCAATTAGAATTTAGGGCAACCCGGGAATCGAACTAAATCAGTAGACGCATAAGCTATCCACTGGACTACGGAGGCAGGCTTTTTAGTTCCTAATAATACTCAACAATGTTCAAATTCACTTATATAAATGCAAACATTGCACCCATACTAAACATTAAACAATCAAGGTTACCATACAATATTATTTGCAGGTCCCACATGGAAACGTCATCGGAAACTCTTGAACCCAGCCTTCAGTCTTCAAGTGCTCCATAGTTTCTTAGGAGTGTTTAACCTACAAGCTAGGAGACAAGTTAAACATTTTGACGCCGAAGTCGGCCAAGGAGAGTTTGATCATCTCGCCACATTGAAGAATATTGCCTTGGAGACTGTTTGTTGTGAGTATTTGTCCCATTGGTTTTAAGAGATGTTGATAAGTTTACTTCTATCTTTTTCTTATTTAGGGAACCGTTTGCAAAATATTTAGGTAAAACCACAAACCGTAGAGTTTCCGAAATATCTCGTACTTCGTGGTGTTTAATATATACCTAATGGAAAATAATAAAATATATAATGAACTTTTCAATGAAAATTTGCACTATAAAGCGTATTTGTATTAGTTTGAAGTATTGGACAATTAAGTTATACTTCTACTTGTGAGCGTTAAAATTAAAAATGTGTTTCAAATCTACTATCCTTAGATCACTGGGTATGAGGCACTGAACCGGAACCCTACATTGTGTGGCGCTCGACGTGCACTTAGCCAATTTTTTAAATGTTGTTATTTATTTATCTTGCGTGGGGGCAAAATAAATTTATATTTCATTCTTGGGCAAGGGATTACTGACTAATGTGAATATTAGTCTGGAGAAATCGTTAAAATTTGAAACTGCTCCTACCAACAATTTATAAACAATTTAATTTACTTTTTCATTTAGTAACGGCCTTCGGCATCACCGCTGACGAGGACAAAGACTTCAATAAATTGTACATGCATTCAGTCGACAAGATCCTGAACATCATAGCCCTAAGGTTCCAGAACTTCTGGCTTCAAAACGATTTCATCTACAGCTTCACAGAGATGAAAAAACGCGAAGACGAAGTTGTTAAAGTGTTGAATGCTATGTCTAATGCTGTAAGTTACCATTAATAAGTAAATATTTCATCATCATCAGCCTGCAATAGCCCACTGCTGGATATAAAAGTCAAAAAATGGCAGGCCACTGAGCTCAATTTTTGGCTTTTCGTATAAGTCTTAGTCCTTTCCTTACTGACGGTGAGATGAGTGCCTATAGTATCAAAAACCTATAACATTTAGTTGAAAATAATGTTAGATAGCAATGTACAAACGAAGCAAACCTAATCACTAACAATTTAAAAATATTTACAGGTTATCAAAAGAAAGAAGGAACAAATCAAAACTATTTCTAAAACTGAATGGGAGGAGCAAAGAAAAACGACAGGTATAACATTAGTATAACACAAATCAGTACGTGATTTTTATCCTTCCATAGACATATAAAAATTATAGATAAATTACACCAAGTCACAGAACTCATTAGCAATCACACAAACATTTGGTCCTGGATGGAATTCGAGCCGACGCGACGACCGTGTGCTTGAAATCAGATTTATTTCAGAATTTCGGTTGTTTGCAGCACGTATACAAGTCAAAACCATTTAGATGATGCCGGTATGGTTACTTTGAGAAATATGATTTAGTTTGCAAGGAACAAAAATGTTTTCGAAAAATATGGCTATACATAATCTTTTAAATAATGTATGACATCTGTAGACAAAAAGATACCAGTTTGTCTCATATACACCGATATGACAAAGGCATTTGACTATGTTCACCATAAAACTTTGCTTGCTAAATTGCATGGGTATAGCATAAGGGGGAACGTCTTTAAAACAACAAACTTTTTTAACTTGAATAATACTTCATTTTATATGTATTTTATGCACAATTTAATATTTGTAATTATGTCCTATGACAAAACATGGCGCACTATATTAATTTTAAGACCACTGTAATTGTACCTACTTATGTTTAACAAATAAATGCTGATTCTGATTCTTATTCTGATTCCGGATTTTTCTAGCTAAATTACCTCTTGAGAAACAAAGCAGAAACAAATTCGAAGTCATTCTTTTTTTCCCTTCACTAACCACTAGACCAAGAAGTCATTCTGTTAAAATCATTGATCGTTTGTTCTAGGTATAAAATGCAAAGCTCTAATGGACCTCCTAATAGAATTATCCGAAGAAAATGCTCTAACAGACAAAGAGATAAGAGAAGAAGTAGACACAGCTATAGTGGCATCTTACGATACTACGTCATGCCTTCTAGCTTATATCATGATGCTACTAGGCACCTACCCTGAGGCTCAAGAGAAAATGTACAACGAGTAAGTACTAATATTTTATTGCTAACGTCAATGTAGGTATTGAAAGTTTTATATACACGGGTAATGTTATCAACACAGTATTTTAACTTCATACAAACGGTTCGGCCGCCGATCACCGAGTTTGAGGCGCATAGGTACATAATTGGCACCTAATTCTATTTCTACATAGGGCCTAGACAAGTGGCATTCGCTTTTAATTTCTACTTTTGTTAAGGCATGGTTGCCATGGTAACATAAGCAATTCGTTCTTTGTTGACCACGTGACATATCGAAAGTCTATGTCATCATCATCTTCCTAGCGTTATCACAGTTAGACCCAGATTCCGCTTTCTAGTCTAACCGAATTTGACTGGATATTAGCTTTTCCACAGAGCGACTGTCTGTCTGACCTCCGCAATCCAAAGGGATAGCTATATTCCGTGGTTTAGACTAGTGTCAGTTTACTCATAGGTACTGACTCCTTATAACGACTGTCAAGGACCGTCATGACAGTCGAGACGGACGGCTTAACGTGCTCTCCGAGGCACGGGGCAAGCGATAATTTACAAAAACATTATACCCATAACACCGGAAAGTCATTGGTGTGTGTCGTGGATTCGAACCGGATGCCCTCTGCATGGCAGTCTGATGGTATCTCCACTAGGCTATCGCTGCCTTCTTGATCGAAAGGCTTTGTCAGTGCCGAACATTTTTACACTTAGCGAATAGCGATATCGCTAATCAAATGCCACTTATCTACAGGGTCTGAGGGCCTAGCCAAATGGCATTCGCTTCTGGTTTCTACTTTCGTTAACGCTTGGTTGCCATGGCAACAAGGAATTCCCTCTTCGTTGACCACGTGATAAAAATATCGAAAGTATATATCAGTTCCATATATTTTGGAACTTAGCGATTAGCGATTTCGCCAATCGAATGCCATTTCGCTACAGGCCCTGGGGTTATGCTATCAACCCCAAATGCAACTACATTAAATGTAAAAATAAAATTGACCCTTTAATAATCAACAGATTGAACGAGATATTTGAAGGTAAAGACAGAGACGTGACTAAGGAAGACCTGCCAAGGATGGTGTACATGGACGCCGTGATCAAGGAAACTCTAAGGCTGTATCCCACTGGACCCGTGGGCTTGAGATACGTCGACAAAGATGTCCAGCTAAGTAAGATTAGTATAATTTGTCTGTACTGGTAATATAATTATTTCTTAATCAGCCTGCCATAGTTCACTTCTGGATGTAGGCCTCTCCAATGCCATGCCACTGAGCCGATTTTCAGCTCTTCGTGTGCAGCCGCTGCCAGCCACTTTGTGTATATCTACTCTCCACCTAGCCGGCTATTTTTTTTTGGGACTAATCCCACCCTCATTACCACTACTGTGTCACCTGTGTAGCCAGGTTCAGCAGCAGTGACCATTGATGACAACGCGTTTTGACACTCGTGAAGTCCCTGGGAAAGTTAAACTGTCTTGGAACCCGCAACGAACTTAATCAGAAGTATATTGGAGGAGTTGGAAAATGAATAATCCACTTCCCTCCTTAACAAAGCGGGAGACAAGCAACGAAGAGATATAGTGATGAGAAAAGATAAGCACCACGGACATGAGCATTAAGGGGGCCTAAATTGTGAACTATGCCTGTTTCCAGTAATATGTATGGCAGAAACGCCTAAACGCACGGAAATTCATCCTACTTGCCACAAGATCCGTATAGTACACTACTCCAGAAGTTACCTCTAATTCGTTAAGCATGATATTACGTTCAATTTGCCAAATACTACACTCCCCTATGGGAGTGTAGTCTCTCACATCACTCACATTCTATAATATGATGAGCAGATTGTTCATAATTGCTGCCAGATGTTGAACATTGACATAACGGTGAATCAACTAGCTTAAATGAATACAACTTGCTCTTAAAGTTGCCATGACCTGTAAGAAATTGGGCTACACAGTGATCCACCTCCAACCAGTTCCTCGCCAGTCGCTCTCGGACGCATGGGAAGAACTGGTAGAGGTGACGGCCCTTAGTTGATGTGTTCCAGCGACATTGCCATTCATCAAGAAGATCGTCATAGACTGTGGATTGATGGTTCAACAATCTAGCGATCTTATGTCTGTCGCGCGGAGCTAGAAAATTTAGATCCATGTTATCTCGTGTCACGTAATACATTGCTGCTCGCCTTTGTGCCTCAAGATCGACTGGAAATACACCTGCCAGTACTGGCAAAGCTTCAGTACTAACTGTCCTATAAGCCTTGCACAAAAATATCAACGCGAGACGTTGACTTTGTAGCATTTTACGTCGTACAGCACCGATAGTAGCTCTATCAGCCCATGCAGGCGCACCATAACACATACAACCCAGATATGTTGCACCATAAATTACTTTTAAAGTTTTGAACGAAAGCCCCCATGTCGCAGTTGATATCTTTGACAAGGCGTAAAAACTTCTTTTAGATTTTTCACCTACTGTTTTAATGTGCTCTACAAATGAAAAGTTTCTCTCTAAAACTAACCCTAAATAACAAACTGATTCTTTGTTTCTAATGGTGATGTTATTGAATTTGATTCGAGGCGGTGTTTTTAAGTTCCCTTTCAAAAGTAATTGAAATGTTTTCTGTGGAGAAAAATATAAACGATTGCGTTCACCTCAATTGTTGATTAAGTCTAAACATTGATTAGCTAACCTTTCAAGTCCTACCCTAGTATTAGATTGAATAAGTAAAAGACCGTCATCTGCGTATCCGGTCAATGAGCAACCTGGTGGTAGTGGTATGCTTAGAAAGTGATCAAAACCTAGATTCCATAAATACGGGCCTAACACTGATCCCTGCGGACAACCCATGGTCAGCGCCTTCGACACAGCATGGTGGCCTAATTTTAACTTTGCTGTTCCATGTAGGAAATACGTATAAATGAGAGAGTATATGTTACTAAAGCATCCACGAGACTTTAATTTAAGTAAAAGCATTGGCCACCATGCGTTGTCGAAAGCGCCAGATATATCTAAGAATATACCTAGCACATATTGTAGTGTTGATGACGAAACTATCTTCCTAACCGATATAACTGCGTCAACTGTAGATTTACCTACTGTGAAGCCAAACTGTCTATCGCTAAATCTAATACCGCCCGGCAGAAGCCGGGGAACTACGAGACGTTCTAAAAGCTTTCCTAGTGATGGTAACAATGTTATTGGCCTATATGACTTAGGGTCGTCGGACGGTTTGTCTCCTCTTTTTGGTATGATCCTAATGTAACCACTGCGCCATATACGAGGAAAAATACCTTCTGCTATGCAACGTTTAAACACAAACAAAATGGACTCACCAGATGTTTTACAAGCTTCCTTTATCATCTTGTTGGAGATTTTGTCTTCGCCTGAAGCTTTGTTAGGCGGCAAAGATCCGACAGCATTTATAAATTCGTCATAGGATGGTAGGTCTGACGCTGGTGAAACGGGTTGCAAAGCAGCCTATTGTCGGATCTGACGGTGGTAGTCTGTGTCATTCTCCAGCCGATCGTTGGGTATCAGACAATTCAAGAGATAGTCCGTTGTCTCCTCAATACCAGTGGAATGTCTACCATTAATTTTGATATTTTGGGTATAAGCTAAGTCGATAGATCTATTTGCTATAAATTCGTGATCCACCTAGCCGGCTATTTAGTTTTAGTGAATATTTGTTACGAAGATGTAGGATTATTTGTGGTGGATTTGCGCATGGCGTGGCCTCTTCACTAATAAAGGAGGTTAATTACACTGCGACTATTTCTGGAGTCGTATAACTGACCTGCTATCTTTAAAGTCAAATTCCTCTTGAAAAAGCCTGGTCGAGTTGGGAATTTACCGAGTAAATTTTTTTCACAGTCTTTCGCAGTCCACTGCTAGAATCATGCCACTTTTAATTATTTTTGCTTTACAATAGTCAATAGTCAATAGAAAGATTTAGCCTACTCTACCTACCACGCTGGGTTTGATGTCGGCTTTTCTGCCTCTTCCTGGCGATACTATTCGCCTAGTGTATTTTCCTTAATCGCCTCTTATAGCACCCACAGAATTATGTGGGGTAGGGACATTTTGTATTCTAAATCCGTCTTTCATATTTCAGAGAATTACGTGATGCCAGCTGGTAGTCAGTGTGCGCTCCTCATCTACGGCGTACACAACCACTCCAGTTGGGGCCCAGACGTAGACAAGTTCAGGCCAGAACGTTGGCTAGATGCTGCCAATATGCCTAACGCTAACATGTTCGCTGGTTTCAGTATTGGCAAGAGAGCTTGCATGGGTACGTATTTCTTTACTTTCTACTAGACTTTGGCCTCGTAGACTATTTTACCCCCTTACGGTGGGCATTTCCAAAAATTCTCTTTTAGTGCTCCTTTACACTCCCTAAGGAACATGCAACATACCAAAATTTACCTTCTAGCGCACAATAGTTTGTGTAAACTTCTCTCTTGAACCTATTATAGCGTTTATTCTACTCTACAAAACCTGTATGGGGTACATTAAACACACACACTGACATTGTCATACTAGTATAAGGCGAAAACCACAAGTACGCTGACAATGGCCCTTTATGATTGGTCGCCCGAAGCTAACAGTTCTGCAACGAATATAACTACAGAAGATTCTGGATGTTACATAACTTACATTACACCACCGTTAATTTGACATTCTCGCGCATCATATTATGTGATCATCATACTTTAGTGAGTATTCGTTGAACTTAACCATTTTATTTTCCAGGTCGAACATTCGCCACTTTGTCTATGAAGACCACTCTCTCTCACGTTATAAGGCGGTATAAGATAAAAGCCGATATAAGCAAGTTAAAACTTAAAATAGATTTTCTACTCAAACCAGTCTCAGGAGGCGCTGTCAGCTTAGAAAGAAGATAAGAATTAACTAAAGATATTTAAAAATAAGTTTAAGCAACTTTACTAATTATGTACCAACCTAGTTTCATAATGCTGTAAGATAATAATAAACCTAGATAATAATTTGTCAAAATAAATTTACTTACGTTAATTTTATGAATTAGTGTTATTTTTGTTATCACAAGTTAACAAGAAATAAGTAAAAGATTATGACTACATATTATTGTATGAGTCATATACCCTATTGATTTATAAAAACTACAGGTTTTTTTTTATAGTAATAGGCGGCAAACGAGCAGACGGATCGCCTGATGGTTAGCAATTACCGCCGCCCAAAGACACAAGCAACACCACAGGAGTCACATGTGCGTTGCCTTGGGGTTGGAAAAAGGGATAGGATGAGGAGTGGGATGAGGGAGTTTAGGTACTGTACGCAACAGTTTAGGTACTGTTACTTTACGTCGATTTTCTGTGAGAGGGTAGTACTTCCCCGGTCGAGCCGGCCCATTCATGCTAAAATCAGCAAGGCTCTACTACCTGTAAAGATCGCCTAATGGTCACCCAATGGTCGAAATTCGACCATAATTTATAAAAAAAATAAGTTTTACATTAATTTGGTCTTATTATCAAAGTCTCTACGATCACAGACCTCGCTACTTAATGAAAATAAGAAAATATACAAAACATAACAACTTCACGCCTTTATCCCCGGAGGGGTAGGCAGGTGTATTACACACCCATAGATTAGGAGAAAAAAGGTAATAACTACAAAAACAGAGGTTACTTTGCATAATTATTTTATTCAGATATTTAAAATACTTTTTTTAGGATTTGGTACCGAAGAGGAAATGCTCACGGAGAAAATCGGTTTTAATTTACCCTTAATGACGCCCAATTCACATATGTCTTCTTCTTCTGCCTGCCCTGTTCCCATATTACTTGGGGTCGGCGCAGAATGTCTTTCTCTTCCATTCTCTCCTATCAGACGTCATCTCATCATTCACTCCCTTTTCATTCATGTCACCCTTCACACAATCCATCCATCTTTTCTTTGGTCTTCCTCTTGCCTTATATCCCTCAACTCTTGTCTTCATCACCTTTCTAGTCACATGATTTTCATCCTTTGCGTCCTCGCCTTAATTAATTTTATTGAGGCACGACACATTATCTAAAATGCGACGGAGTCATAATGGTCGTGAGGACGATGCCACGAAACTAGGATGTTTAATACCTAATACCTATGCTCAATTCAAAATAGAGTTAACTAATAATTCTAGTTACGCACAGGTTATTTACTAAAACTATCACAACATCTTAAGCCGTAGATTAGATGTCGTGATTTCAAAAATTGATTCAATTATTTATATATTCATTATTCATATATAAGAAAGTTCTTGTTAAATTATCTCAGTGATGATTTCACACTATGCTTGTCGCGGTAACGAAACCATAGCGCGATTTAGCAATCCGGTACAGCGCCATCTATCGAGCATACAGTTACTTTATTTATTGACTTGTTAAGTTGTTAATAGCAGAGGGTCTAGTACGAGTTTGCGCTCGATCATCACGGTGGACGATAGCCTAGTCGACGGGAAAAATTTCCATACATTTTGTAAAAGCGCCCCTAACGGAGAGTAGCGATCGATAGAGACCGCTAGGGGCGCATTTAGAAAATGTATGGAAATTGTTCCCATCGACTAGGCTATCGTGCACCGTGACGATAGAGTGCAAACTCGTACTAGACCCTCAGTATAAACGAAAGTAGCAGTATACATGAGTGTAATTCATATTTATTTTATTTTCTGAATAAATAGTATACAATTAATTTTATTAAGCAGTGATAGCCTAGTGGGGAGACCGACAGACTGTTACGCAGAGGGTCCGGGTTCGAATCCACAGCACGCACCAATGACTTTTCGGAGTTATGTGCGTAATAAATTGTTAATTATCGCTTGCTAAGCGGTGAAGGAAAACATCAGGAGGAAACCCGCATGTCTGAGAGTTCTCCCTTATGTTCTCGAAAGACATGTGAATTGTGAAGTCTGCCAACCCGCACTAGGCCAGCGCGGTGGACTATGGCCTTACCCTTCTCATAGTGACAAGAGGCCCGTTCCCGTTCCAGTGCTGGCACTGGGACAGTTTATCGCTGATGATGATGATGAATTAATTTTATTATCAATCCTTTTAGCACCATCTGTAGGCAATATGGTAAACTATTATTCATGTTTACTGTTTGTAGATGGCGTGTTAGAACAAATTAGGAAACTACTATCGGCAAATCAGCTAAAAATAAGATAGTAATAATAGCGGATAGTCAGTGTTATGTTAGTGATGATCAGAGACCATTAGAGACCGTTGGGGGCGCACTTAGGGCGTTTGTACGTGTTAAGAAAATCTACTTTGTCTGTCTGAAAATAAGATCGTGTAAACGACAAGAATGATTTCGGATCCAGGCAAGAACACTTTCAAAGTTCAGGCACAGATAAGACAATACCAGTAGTTCAGGCATCGTGTCTAGCTCAACCAAGATATTTATCTTTTTCAGCGCCGGTTTAAGGTAGTGTACACGGGTCGTCTGTAGACACGACACAAATTCTTTCATACTAGTCGACCAAGCCAACTAGACGAATGTCAACGTGACAAAATTCAACATATTTCAATAATTGTAATCCAGAAATTCCTAGTACCGATTGCAGGCGCATTGTACGTTCACACGCCGCGTTCGCACGTTACGATAAATAATTTCTGGATTATACTTGTTGAATTATGTTGAATTTTGTTAAGTTGACATTCGTCTAGTTGGCTTGGTCGACTAGTAGATTCGGCAACTTTTCTTAGCATGTGCAAGCGCTCTTAGAAATTGTGTGGAAATCGTTTCCGACAACAATTCTCCGCAACAATCGCGTGCAATCTCGAACGAGACCATGATAGCAGAGACTCGAATATTTTAATTTCTATAGGTACAGTCAGCTTCAAAATTTGATGACCACATTTAGATTTTCAAAATCGCTGTACATCGTATTATACCTAAATCGCTCAACATGACAAGCGCCAGAAATGAATGATTACAAGAATGATTATCATAAAAGGGCATAAGTAGGTGACCATCACTTTTCACAAGTCGCTAAACAAAGTTATAGCAATGAATACAGATTTACATAAGAAGCGTACATTTGATGAGGATAGAGGAATCGGCGGCAGAAAGTAAGGCTGAGGTAAAACGGTGATACAGGTCCCTAGACCTGTTTCCCTAGGAATTAGAAGGATCAACAGGGGGCAGTATACTGAGCTAAGTCTCCAGTAGTGTGGCAAATTGATCCCAGTTTGCTAGTGGAAGACGGTATTTGAGGAGAGGTTGGAAATTAGGGGACACTGAAGAAAAAGAACATGATTGTATAAAGGAGACTAGGATTGGGAAGTGGTCACTACAAAAAGAATTTGGCAGAACCGACCAGGAAAGACGGGTAACTAAGGTGGGTGAGGCAAATGAAAGGTCAGGCACACTGGAATTCTGTGTTGGGGCGACTCTTCGGGTGGAGGTTCCATTATTTAAAATGCACAGATCAGGGCTATCCAGGAGGTCAAGTATAGAAGAAGAGAAGGGATCGTTACAGTGTGATCCCCACAGAGCGTGTCGGCAATTGAAATCACCTAACACCACAATGGGGGGTGGGACCGAGGAAAGAATGGAAGAGAGGTTAGAGATAATAGCAGAGTTTGGATGGGGAATGTATACAGAGACATAGGAGACATCTGCCACTCTGGCAGCGACAACATTTAGGCCCGGATTATGGGCGGGTAGGGGGATTTGGGAAAATGTGATACATCTATTGATCAACAGGGCGCAACCCGCAAATCCGTCCTCTCTGTCGTCACGGAGGCATGAAAAGCCTGGGGTCCTGGGACCCTGGGACCCTGTATACATATAAAACAAATTTTCAAAATTCACACAAATTCTGTTTTAATTCAATTCTTTGGGAAACATAGTTGTGGGTATTTGAAAAACTGTTTATCCTTGAATGTAAAAATAATATTTCTACTTAATTACCACTTTGTATCGGATGTAGACCATTGCAGTTGCAATTATTTATCTTAATATATAAAATCCTTGCGTTACTGACTGACTGACAGACACGCTACAGCCGAAACTATCGGGCGCAGGAAGCTGAAGTTTGGCATGTATGTTCCTTGGGGACCGTAGGGGTGCACTAAGAAGGGATTTCCCGAAATTCCCACGGGATTGGCCAAAACGGGTAAATTAAAATAAATGCAGGCGTAGCTGCTGGCGTCCTCTAGTCATCAATAAATATTGTAAGAGACTATAGTATTATATAAAAATATTTACATGATAATACTTTAATAATATAATTATACCCTGTGCGCTGTAGCATCGTGCGGATGATAGTTGCCTATATGACGTTGACATCCGTCAGTACCACATGACTAGGGATGTGACGTTATGCAATTCATTTTTATCGATCTATCGATACTCACAACATAAATCTAGTTCACATTAATAGTGTTATCAAAATTTGAGTGTTATTCGGTGGTGCAGTGTAACTACGTGTATTTACTTGTCAATATATATGTTTTACGGCTGCATAATAATATCTTTGTACTTGTATAAAACTAGCTGATACCCGCGGCTTCGCACGCGGATAAAAGTAACATTTAATAATTTTCGCTGCCAATTCTAACCTTTATAAGGCCGGTGATTTTCCAGATTTTGTGACGACTGACTATTCACTTTTATTTATTATTACACATAGATAAATATCATGACGCCACCAGCAGGTCAAATTTTATACCTAATTTTAAGTGCCTGGGGGCAAAGGCGAACGCCTTATTATTTGTCACGCAGGTACAGCAAGTGGATTCGTCCCTTATTTTATTGTTTGCTGGCTTTTAAGTAAAAAAAAACTACAGAGTATCATGAGGCGATGAACTACGAAAAATTTAAAGATTCTATCTAGTCTATTAAATAATTTAAAAGAGCCTATGACTATAATAATGGACAACGCACCCTACCATTCGGTACAAGTTAATAAACCCCCAAACCAATCCAGCCTCAAAAGCGAGTTGGTGAAGTGGCTGAATGAAAATGGAGTTACAGCAGATATAAAAATGTTAAAGGCAGAGCTTATTGCATTAGTACGGCGTCATAAGCCACCAGCTCCTACCTATACTCTGGACGAAATGGCAAAAGAAAAAGGCCACCAGATCCTTCGACTACCACCCTACCATTGGAAAGGCGAGAGGGGTGAGAATGTCATGCGGGCCCTTTCAGGGGTTCGTTAGGGTTCCCACCCCGTTTGCCAAAAGCTTTTATACAACGCTGTGGTTCGCAGTCATTTTGATTACGCGGGTTTACTGCTTGAACCTTGCAACAAACTTGCACTGTCCAAGCTGGAAGAGATACAGTCCAAATGCTTGCGCATTATAACCGGTGCTATGAAATGCTCCCCGATCAATGCTTTGCAGGTTGAATGCCTAGACCCTCCCCTTTACCTTCGCCGCCAATACCTGGCGGACAGGTTTTTATTCTACGCCCTCCAAACCAATACTCATCCCTTCTCCCTATTCTCCACTCCCTAGCGCCCCTAATCTCTTGTTTCTCTTATTGGTCTCACAAGGACCCTCAGCTTCTCATAGTTTCTCTCAGAAAATGCCAGGACTTGTCCATTCCCATTTTTCAATCTTCTCATAATCCTCTCTTTCTGACAGATTTTGATTCCCTAATTTTCCAACCTAAAATTTACTTTGACTTTGGTATTGGCAAGAACTGCAGTCAAGCCAACCTCAAGCTAACGGATATTTTGTCTAATGATTGGGCCGACTGGGTGACACTATATACTATTGCCTCGAAGCAAACCAATGGTTCTTCAGTAGGTTCTGCAGTTTGGCTCCCTAAATTCCGAATCATCCTTTCCTTTCAGATTCCCCAGCAATGTTCAATTTTTACAGGAGAGTCTATCGCCTTATTGGAAGCGGTCAAGTACATAGAATCACATAAGCTGAATAAGGCGCTAATTCTCTCCGACTCCCAGAGCTCCCTCGCTGCTTTATTAAAAAATCCCTTTAAATCCCACGATTCCTTCCCAATCACCCTCCAAACTAGAGCAACATTATATAGATGTCACCTGGCCGGTATAGAAATAGCCTTAGCGTGGATTCCTAGCCATTCAGGCATAACAGGCAACGAGTTCGCGGACAACTGTGCTAAAGCAGCGGCCGAATCTGGCTGCCTTTCATATAACCTCTGCTTTTCACGCGACCCACGCTCTGAGACTCACCTTTCGTTGGTTAGATCTTGGAATGACTTGTGGCAGACTTCCAAACTAGTCAAAGATAAATTTTATGGTTCCATCCAACCTACCATCCCCTCAAAACCTTGGTTTAATAAACATAAATATATAAATAAATTGGCTACATCTGTTATAATTCGTATGCGCTTGGGATTTGTTTGTTCTCCAGTATTCTTGGCTAAAATCCGCGTTAGAGATCACTCCATTTGCGAATGCGGCTTAGACGAGGGCACACTAGGACATGTGTTTTTCTCATGTCCAAGGTTAGTGACTCCTCTGTATGACCTCCTCCCTAAAAACATTCCCAGACCCGTAAACATATCTTTCCTCTTGTCATTAGCTCACACACCCCTTATTAAAATTTTATACAAATTCATTTCCTTAAACAAAATTAAAATCTAGACCCCTGCCCTTTCCCGTCTCCTTCCCTTTGTTTCCCTATTAACAGGAATATATCTTAAGTCTGTCTAGACATATATATTACTAATATCTGTGTTGTCCCTTTTCAGAGATTTGGCCCTCCAAAGAGAAACCATAGCTACTAGTACCAGTCAATAGTCATTTTTTAACATTTTTAATTAATTTATTTTGATCTCTTGTTCCTCCCTGACATGGGCAAAATCATCGGTGAACGAAGGAGCCATTTTAAAAGTTGATGGTTACAATAGACAACCAAAACAAGCATTTTATATTGTTCACTGACTTTTGTAAAACTGAATGTTATGATGTATTCGGATATTATAACGATCAGTAATTTTTGAAAAATGGTGTTCAGTGACCTTTGACGAGAAGTGTTCAGTAAATTTTGAACTTTAATGATGTTCATTCAATACTGGCGCCCTTCTTGTTGAGCGATTTATGGTGATATAATGTACAGTGATTTTTAAAATCTGAATGTGGTCATCAACTTTTGATGCTGACTGTACCTACTAGATACATTATGTACTATCTTATATTATTTAGTTGATTCAATTTCAGAACGAGTCTTTACTGTTTCTGGTCAAAATAACCAAAATGTCTGCTGACAGACACTGTCATGTCAATGACTGACGCACGTCACGATAAGTCTACTTTTATCGAAATCAATCGAAATATATCACGATAGAATATAGAAAAATCCTCGAATTTCTATTTAAATGGCGAGCATGTTGAGACTATGAAACATCCATAACACAAAGCATTCCGTTATAGTGATTTCTGTGTTAATGGACTTGTTTTTGTGAGTTTGTAATGATGGCAAATAACCGTATCCCTTCTGGGCCCAATACGCCTGGAAGCCAGCAGACCCCAACACAGCAAGGTATAAAGATATTTATACAGAGGGACTATTCTGAGGGCACGGCGGTGAAATTCCAGACCCGTTTCCCGCCTGAACTGGAAGATCGGGTATGTGAAAGTCATTTGTTTATATGGTGTTGAAACCTTGTTGCGCTGGGTGCGTTTTTATCACAATCTGGCTATGGTTACCTTCGTAATGATGTCAGAAGCTTTTACTCCTCTGTGCTGCGTTGTTAGAAGGAGAATTTACGGTGCTACTGTATTGATTTTGAGTGATGTGATCAACAAAACAAACAACAACTGTGTATGGAATATAACTGGCCTATTTTCACACTCATTTACATGGTGGCTCACATGATTCTTTTTGTTGCTCCTTGTTTGCTGACTTGTATGCAAGGAACTTGTACAAAGTCAATGTAAGTGAGATAGTTTTTATATATACAAAGAACTGGTTACTCATACTGGTTTGCTTTATGAATTATCCTTATTATATTTCATTGATGATCTAAGTAGGTATATATGTAGTAGGTAGAGAAACATAGCTGTAGAACTAGATGAGGGCTCAGAATTTACTGAGTAATTTTATACAATGGTTAAATATCCTATAACTAGATAGAAATGTGATAAATACATTTAAAAATCACATGTACTTATTGATACACACAAAATGTGAGTATTATCATCAGCAACATGGTCTTACCCGGGTTGCATCGAAGACGTCATGTGTTGGTATTCATGGTTACACTTTACTTCTCAGTAAATTAAAGGGTACTTTAATAGAATTATTAATTACTGCAGAGTCCATGCCTCAGCGAGCATTTTAAACTGTCATGTCCTTGACAGTCATTATGGGTCGTCTGTCATAAAGATCTTTGACAGTAATTTGATTTTTTAAGCCACGGAACATTGTTATCCCTTTGAGTAACTTCAGTTTGATGGCAGTATGTCTGTGGAAAAGCTAGTATTCTCTTGAATCTGGCTGGACGAGAAAGCTGACCCTAGGCTCTAAGGCGAAATACTTTGATGCAGTAAGGATAACCATTGTGAATGGTATTAAAATGTTACCATACCTTCTTCATATGCTGTATAATGAAAGAACAATATCATCATTCTCTTAGCATACCAGTTTCAATCTGGGGTCCGCTTCCTAGTCTAACCGGATTTGGCTGAATATTAGCTTTTCCACAGAGCGACTGCCTGTCTGACCTCTGCAACCCCAAGGGATAGCAATATTCCATGGTTTAGACTAGTGTCAGTTTATTTAGAAGGTACTGACGCCCTGTAACAACTGTCAAAGATCTTCATGACAACCGGGACCGGCGGCTTAACATGCTCTCCGAGGCACGGGACAAGCGATAATTAACAATTCACAGTACGAGTACGACAATACGAGGCTACTACAAAAAACTGACCTTGTGTAGCAGCCTTAACCTATTTTGCTTTACTGTTTAATAATATAAATGAGGTTAAAAAAGGTACTACATTTAAATCATACATTTGCTTTCAATAACTGGTAACTTCAATAGTTTCTTACATTTGAAATGGATAAAATATTCACCATTATACTGTAATTGATTAAAATATAATAAAATTTCTCTTATCAGTAATTTCTTATAGTATAAATCAGTTTTCTACATGGCAAACATTAAACTATAATTGTTTGCCCATTTGCAAATTAGCATGAATCATCATTGTCCTAGCATTAATTGAGGAAAATATTTTGAAGATGAATGACTCTGACACTACTTCCTTTTCCTGTTTTGCCTCCAGCTATTTTAAGTTTATTGAAGCTCTATCAGAGCCGGGCATTGGCTCAACAAACTGACTGAAGATTTACCTAAATTACCTAGTAGTTTTGATGTATTAGTCAAGTCAGCTGAGAGAAGGTTTTTAAATTGTTATCATCATTTACAGTTTTATAATTTATGGTTTTAAACTATAAGTAACGATTTTAAATTTTTTTGTGCAACCTATGCTTTCCCAGGTAAACCAAAGACCCACCATTAGCCTACGTAAGATGCGCATTTTCCAAGATGGTGGCTATGGGATTTATCCCAGTTAGTACAAAACTTTAGTATATGAGGCTTTAGATATTTTAACATATTTTTGAAGTTTCAACTAAATTGTTGTAGCTTCAAAAATATGTCAAATCAAGGATAAAATAGCAATACGGTTGAGTGAAGGAAGACACATTGCAACTATTTGCCTTTATTATTTTATCAGGCACTTTTCATTGGGATAATTTAAATAATTGCTATTATCCTTGATTTAACATATTTTTGAAGTTACAACTAAATAAGATAAATGAAGTACATATGTAGCAATTATTGACGCAATACATTTCGGGAAACTCTACATGCTTAACTTTAAACTAGGAGGTGACCAGCCAACCAAATGTCAGGATGGCTGGTCAAAAAAAATATTTTATTTCTAAATATAATCATATCCTATGTAGCAATGTAGCAATTATTTATTATATGTAGCAAATATAAGCAATTATGTAGTAATTTTCAAACCAACTCTCATATACCAATGCAGCAGACAACCAGCCATTCTGATGCACATTCATTATATTACAGTTTTGTTCTAACTTTTTCTTGACATACAAAAATAAAATAACACACTTTTATTGTCCTCTGATAAATGTAAGCTAAATAATAAAGAAATCCAACATTTCAATGGACTAAGTTTAAAATGTGAACATAAACATCTACAACATACATATTCTGTGTTAGTCTGTATGAATGCATTTAACTCTAGAAATATCAAACAGACCTTTGTACAGTTCATACCTAGAGACAGTGTGATTTCTAAGGAAGGTTTAGCTGTATAATCCATATAGCCAGAGCCAAGTGAAGGCTAGTTGTATTTATATCTAGAGGATGCCTGCAGTTACACCCGCGTTATTTAAGGCTACTGCTCCGCTCCCGTCGCTTATAGCGCGATGTTATACAGCCTTTAGCCTACCTCGATAAATGGGCTATCTAACACTGAAATAATTTTTCAAATCGGATCAGTAATTCCTGAGATTAGCGTGTTCAACCAGACAAACAAACTCTTCAGCTTTATATACTAGTATAAGATATGGCCAGAATGAAGGCTAGTTGTGTTTATATCTAGTCATATAAAGATGCATATCTGTTGAATATTGATTTTTATGTTACTGTGTGCTGCAAAAATCCCATCAACTCGCCTTTCTGTATTTGGGAAGCACCACTAAACAATGGTAACCAATCATAATCTATACTTCTATTAGGAATTTTATTGAAACGGGTCGTACTCGCCGAAATTCAATAAAATTTTATGTATGCAAATCGCGAAAGTTTAATATCGATTAATATTAGGAAGTTGACGAGTTTATTTGGTTGACTGAAGGCGCTAATCTCAGATACTACTGGTCTGAACCTGCATTTTGGATCTGCGCTTCTTATTTTGGAATATTGCAGCCTTTGAATGCCTTTGATTGAAGAATGATTGACCATCCATGCTTTTTTATTTATTTTTTTGGAAGTAATACAAGGCAAACGACCAAACGCATCCCTTGATGCTAAAAGATTACCGCTGCCCATATCCACACGCAACTCGTCAGGAGTCGAAAATGCGTTGCCGTCCAATAGGATGGGAAAAGGAATAGGAAGAAGAGGAGGAGAGGGTATCCCTTCGTATAATGTGTACCAAGTTTATTACAGTTCATCGTCCTAGCGTTATCCCGTTTGCATGTGAGAATTGCACGCCTTGGAGCCCGAGGTCCAACTTTGCCACAGATTGACTGCCTCCGCAACCCAAATGGATGGCAACATTCCATGGTTTCTGAGGGTACTGACTCCCAGTCACTACTGTCAGAGATCTTCATGACAGTCGGGACCGAGTTTAACATGCTTTCCGAGGTGCGGGGCAAGCAATAATTAACATTGTAATATGCACATAACTTTGAAAAGTCAATGGTACGCGCCATGGATTCGAATCTGATACCCTCTGCTTGGCAGTCTGTTGGTACTCCACTAGGCTATCGCTGCCTTTATGTTTATTAAAATATACTTATCAATATTTTTCTCCACATTACAGATAGACCGTCAAACGTTCGAATACACGATGGAGAGACTAAACGAACACTTTGAAATGGCAGAATCAGCTGACTGTAGTACGTACTGCGAGGGATGCCTCGCGTGCCTCACGGCTTACTTCATTTATATATGTACGGAGACGCATTATGAAAAGGTCAGTATAACTTAAAAAAATATAAAAAAGTATTATAAAAACTTAAATTAATTATAAAGGGTGTAAAAAGACCCTTAACGATAACTGAAATCCCATGTTGTACCAATCACTACGAACATTTTTTACTTCTGTTAAAAAATGTGAAATCTTAAAAAAAAAGTTCGTTTCCCAGGTATTATTTTTGGTTAGTATGACTTGGCATGATGTCTACAACGAGTAGACTTCGGCTTGGTGATAGGTCTTGAGACATTCTGTATATTTTACGTGGTGATGGATTCAGAATACAAAATGTTAACATCTCATGGGTTGTGACATTTTGTATCTTCCTATTGACTCACAAATCACATTGCTATTCTGACGTAAATTAGTAGATGCTTAACTTCATCAGTGGACTGCGGAAGGTTGTAGCGGAAATACTTTGTTACCTGTATTTAATCAGCAATTACCTACCTAATGGGCAGGCAACACCGTGCTAAGTTTGGATTTGAACACACATGGTTAATATCTACTGTAATATTATAAACCAGAAGAGATTGAACATGCTAACTTCAGAAGCTACTCATTTGATTTCAATAATTATGTCTGTGTTCGAAAGCCCATTTATGAAGGGGGGCTACCAGCAAATTATTTACAAGTAAAACGGCGTCTACTCAAATGAATAGGCTTGTGTCCACTAACAATAAATCGGTTTGATCGTAGTATCTATAGATTCATTATTAATTGTAGATGTCAATAAAGTTTATTATTTATTATAAAAAGGTAAGATTAATGTAATTTTTAGGATTCTAAAACTAAAAATAATATATTTATTCTTGTGACAGTGAACACCAATCAGAGACCATTGCGTCAAACAGTACGTCCGCCATAGATGTTGTTGACGTTTTGGTAGTAAGTAAATACAACTAAAACGTAAAACTTTGTACCGGGGAATTACTACCCTCTCACAGTAAATCGACGCAAAGTAACAGTACTTAAACTGTTGCGTTTCGTTCGGTGAGTGAGAGTGCCGAAGACCCTATTCCTTCTCCCTCATCCCACTCCTCATCCTATCCCTTTTCGCATCCTCACGGGGCGGCAACGCACTTGTGACTCCTGTGGTGTTGCTTGTGTCCATGGGCGGCGGTAATTGCTTACCATCAGGTGATCCGTCTGCTCGTTTGCCACCTAATAATATTTAAAAAAAAATAGAAGATACCTATATCCAGCAGTGGACTGTCAAAGGCTGTATGATAATATCAGAAGGCACAGAAAGTAGAAAGTAACGATCACAAGGTGTGGTGTTGTGGGTTCGATCTCGATACCGGACAGCGATGTGATCTAAAAAAAATTTAATGTCTTATATTTTTTTTCTTATAATATTTTACCACATACATTGTATGTACCATCTAGTCCCAAACTAATTAGAGCTTGTACACACGGCTACTCAACAAACAGACATTTTGACCTTTGTACCTTTGTTATGTCGTAGGAAATAAGTATCATAATCGTACTGCCACTGTCAAGTTTGACTTGTTGCCGTGTATACTATGGGTACGAATAAATATACTTATACTCTATTCACATTACGAAAAAATAAAAAGTAAACAAAGAAACCAATTATTCACAAACTTAATAAGATAGCAGGATAAGCGATCGGGATAACCCGACCTAATCTAAAATGACTCCCTGTCATTCGAAATGGTTAATTTAGGTGTAATACTTAAGTTGCCAGGATAATAAATACATCAAAATTTTAGAATCATTGGCATTTTAGATTCTTTATCATGTAAAATACTTTATTAGCATAATCAATAATAAATATCGTTATTATAATTATGAATAACACAGAAAAAAATATAAATATTATGCTGTACCATTTATAAATGTAAGGGACATAGGATTTAAAAAAAACTGCCTTATTCTTTCGCTAGGAATATTTAACTAAAATCTACTTTTTTGGTTGGTAGGCGACATTACAATAACCATTTTTATGGTTTGTTTACATTGTATTTTTTCGTATCTTGAAAAGACTATAAATACCTTCTTTTTTTAAATAATGTTCTAATCATTATCTTTTCTCTTCCACAGCACTTAAGAAAAGTATCAAAATTCATAGCAACGCAAAACGAACGAGTGTACAACCCTAGAGGTATCCACATAACGGATCCAATACTCCGAGGTCTACGAGTTATTGAGATCACGATGATAGACGTACCAAACTGCCAAAGTCCAACTGGCAACTCCAACACACAGATGAGGCATACATGACCACCACACGAAAACAGGGAGTTTTTCATGTAACAAAGAAGGTTTTGGTTATTGTAGGAATTTGGTGTTTCGGTGCTTGTTGTAAGATCTGTTTTCGGTTGATATTGGTTTTTATTTTTTAAGTGGTGGATGAATTATTGGACGTTAATGCTACACAGACCCCGAGTTGCAACTGGGATAGTGTTAGGAGGATGATGATTAATTGCTATATTAAAATAGAGAAAGAAATTGGGGTTTCAATATTAATGGACTAAGTATATGTCTGTCATCTATCAATCATTCAATCCATCAGATTATTGCAGTCCACTGCTGGACATGTGCACCAGCCCATAGATTGAATGAACATCTGACAGATAAAATATAAGAAATCATTCAATATTTTGATAGTAATCAAATACACTATTGTGGATATGATTGAATATGGTTCTTTGACCCAATACTCAAGAATGTTTTTAGTTCTGCTAGTTAGTGGTACATCTCAAATAAAAAAATTAACCCTGGGGGAGTTAGATAGTAATTAGTGTCCAATAATTTTGTTCTAAAGCGCTTTCACATTTCCGTAATGTTTTTTTTTATAAATTATTTTATTTCATTTCTACAGAAAGTACACATAGATATATCATATAATGCGATCTCCGCTAAGGAAATTCAAGAGAAAAATATTTTTGAATATAATAAAAAATAGCAAATTATGTAAATAAATAATAATTGTCAGTTTAATAAAAATACTTACATAATTCACAGTTTGTAAATATAAAGCGATAATGACGTAAGTGACTTTTAAATTGATTTACAGATTTTTTGTTTAAATTATTTTGCAATATTCTATTTTAAAATTGTTTTTTAAGGCACGTGTATGCAAGCGCCAAATTCCTAGATGATAATAATCAAAACGGTTTGAATCAAAAAGTTTTACATAGACTGTCTTTCTTCTAAAGTTTCCATTGAGTCGTAAATTGTAATATAAAATATGTTAAAAGCACCACTGTGTGGTTTTCTATGTGCGTGTATTTTTTTATACCTAGCCGGAACATTATTTCCAGTAGCTTAGGAAGTGAAGTTAGAAAATAATGTTGAAATGTGCAGTGTTTAAAATATAAAGTGAAACAGTGAAAATAATATTAGCAAGAAACATCCGATACATAAAAATACTTGTAAAGGCTGTGTCAGAAATAATGCTCATCATGAAAATAATAAGCAAGGGAATTAAATGAAGGTGATTGATATTTCTTCTACCACCAGGCGGCGCTTAGTATACGTCAGGTCCAAACTGACGTCAGATATGTACAGACGCGTACACACACATAATACAAACAAACAAAGACGTACGAAAATATAGGGGCTTTGACAGTTTTGACAGGTTTCTGGACCTTATGCCTCAGTGCTGCCGCATAGTGAGCGTCATTTCAGAAGACCCTCATTGCACGTACGGTGTAGTGGTTTATGCGGTCGCATCGCCGGTCAGCACTGCGCCGAGTGTTGTGCTTTTTTCACCACACGAAACAATACTTTATGTGATCCACAGTTTTTTCATTGAATTTGAGGTTATAAAGTTCGCCGCGATACAAGATTTACACACAGTGCGGTAAAAACAAAACATTTTCATCGAGCATATTATTTGACGCAATCTATCCACATAATTAAGGATATACATCCGGGCTATCGTGCCTAGTAAGAGCTGCTATGCTAATGGTTGGCTCACACATGTTATAACGGAAACATCGTCAACTATAGAAAATAGTGACTTTAAAATTTATATGGCAATTCTTGAGGAAAACATTCTTAACCGCGTTAACTAAGATATTTAAGGTAAATCGTTAGTCTACGCTGCCAAGACCGTTGCAAGTCAGTCGTGACATTGAAAATACGGATTAATTTATACCTTAGATATCTAACTTAACGAGATTAAAGCTTGTTAAATGTAGGTACATACTTGTAATAATGTATACAAATCGCTAAAGTTTGAAATCGGCACTGTAAGTAGACATGATCTTTTCTTTGAATTGTAATGTATGTTATTATAATAATATGAGATACGACATATCTCTTAAGTGAGTTGCGTGCGCCCAAATGCGTACTGTACTTTGTTTGCACACATGACATGTTGAAATTTACTGTGAAGAGAAGAGATTTGTATTTTCTGAGGAAAGTGAATTATAATGAATTTTGTATTTTCGCTGTCTCATTTGTAGACGGTGAATATCACAATACTAAACTACTTTGTTATGTATATAGCATGGGATGTCTAAATTTTGAAAAGCAACAAAACAAACTTCAGGGGGTCTAGACAAGTGACATTCGATACTGATATCTACAATTGCTATCGTTTGGTTACCATCGTTGACCCGTTACGTATCGAAAGCCTATGTCAGTTCCATACATTTTTGCATTTAGCGAATAACGATATCGCTAATTGAATGCCACTTGTATACAGGGCCAAGCCAATGAATACAGGTTCACATAGAAGCGCAGTTCTTAAGGATTTCGTGTGCCGGTTCCAAGTGGGGACTGTCTCCAGTTTAGTTCGTAGTTGGCGCCGTTGGGGGCGCTGGCGTCGTTCTCCGTCTCTCTTGCTCTTGTAGTTAAGATACACATGAGGTACGTTCATTTCTCTCCTAGAGACACTGTCACAGCGCGACTGCCACGCCGCCAAGCGGCAATTTTGGTCACAGAAAGTTTGTTTTCAGAGCGCCCATAGGAAATGCGCGTCTATGTAAATATCTGAGCTCTTTGGCCAAGCCAAATCTTCTTTTCCTGTAATAGAAATCGTTTGGTATAAGGCCTTGTATGCCATCTGATAACTGTTTAGGGTCAAGGCACATCTGATGGTATTCTTCAGAACGCCCGTGAAGATATCGGCAAGTAAAACGTTTTATTATACAATAATAGAATGCGATACGTCTCTAGTTCAGACACTTTTGTATTAGTAAGTATTGCGCTTTATCAAAATAAACATGTTCAAAATGGTATACAGACTATGCATTATCAGAAGTTGATGGTTCTTGTCTCAAGATAAGGCTCATTAAACCTTGTTGGAGGCCTGCGTGCATCTATAAACATTAGGATTGGTCACATACTTATGCTAAAAAAAGAAGGAATTGTAACAAGCATAAACAAAAGAAATGTTCAAAATATGCACACTTATGCATTTTTAGATTCTCATGCTATCAAAACATAAATAATTTATTTTCATAGTGTCTTTGTAACACTTGGGGAATGAATTTAAGTATTTAAAAACCATGCTTCAGTGAGATGAGCCGATCCTGCGAAGTTTTGCCAAGTGAAACATTGCCTGAACTTTATCACCTCGTAAGCACGTGTGAATTGTACTTTATAAATTTTATATGTAGTGTTTCAACATTATTTTCAATTTTGCCTCGTCACTAAAAAGTCAGTGAGTGCATTTCTATCGTCAGTAAGACTTAAATGACTTATATTGTACTTGTCTGACATTGATTTTTTTTTCACATGGTAGGACTCCTTTTGCCAAATTTTTCTTCCAATGCGTGTGGACATTGTAATATTGATGTAAAGACTAGGTGGCTTATATAGATAGTTTATGTGATGTACTAGTATGTGTACACAATGTATGATTAGAGAATTTTGCTGTGTAATATATCGCCAATCGTGTTTGTTTACCTGTGATTTCTTGTGTGAGTTGCAGTTGAAGAAATACCATAATAAATGCGCCCCCTGGCGGTATAGACTTAGCATCACTATCTGCTTTTAAGCGTCGTAGATAGAAAGAATTGCTATATTTCAAAGTATAAAATCATTTATTCTAGGTCACAAGGTGTCGCGAATGAAACGTCAAATGTTATAAATAACCTATGGCCATCGTCAAATATTGTTTATAATACACAGCAAAATTCTCTGTATTCAAACCATACGTAGGTAAAATGGTGTCAACGAAATATAATAAGTGTTAGTATTTTATCTTTTTCATATCATTTTATCTACAAATTTATCTATACTAGTACATTTAGTCTTAGTTCATGTGGAGAAGAGGTATTCATGATTTCATGCTGCCTATAATCTTATACTGATATATAAAGCTGAAGAGTTTGTTTGTTTGTTTTGTATGGTTGAACGCGCTAATCTCAGGAACTACTGGACCGATTTCAAAAATTATTTCAGTGTTAAATAGCTCATTTATCGAGGAAGGCTATAGACTATATAACATCACGCTATGAGCCACGGGAGCGGAGCAGTAGCCTTAAATAACGCGATCGTAAACGCGGGCTCATCTAGTATAATTATATACTAGACTTGGCCTACGGCTCCACCCTCGTGAATAATTGGCGATGCCAAGATTAACCGTGCGCTTCTAGCGGCAAAATTTAGAAGTTGTCGAAGAACGAGAATTTTGACAGCTTTCAATACAATTTTTCTTCAAGGTTATGGTGAGGTTTAGTATTTCCCTGACGAAAATTGTATTGAGAACTGGCAAAAGTAGTAGTGGTTTGTGAAAGTGTCGTACTAAGACAACTTTTGAATTTCGCCGCTAGTTTCTAGTTAGAATCTTAGCATTGCTAATACACCTAAACCTTCAGGAATAATACAATTTATTGGTGAAAACCGTGAATAAATCCGTTTGGTAGTTTTTGCGTTTTATCATGTTCATACAGACAGAAAGGTAAGGGGCTTACTTCAGTTTATGTATAGATTTTAGTATACAGATATAAATCCATTCCATTTTGATGTAAGTAATGAGTTTATGTTTTAGAGGCATGCCTACCGATATTTTAGAGATTTTAATAAATGTTATAAATTATAGTCTTTTGTAGTGTGTCAAAAATCAAACCAATCAATCATGACTTGAAAGAAAGACAAACAGACACACTTTATAATTTTTATGTATGAATATTGTGTGGCAACCCTAGCCCATAATCTATACAAACTATTCCTAATATCCATATTAACCACATGAACTAAGACATATAATTGTGATTCATTTGTAAGGGCTGTCACTGGCTAGTAATTATTATGAATAAACAAAAAATGTGTCCTTTTGAACGCCACTGTCATTTATAAATGGCAATTGAGACAAAGCAAAACCATAATGTGTTAGGTTCATTTTGGCCCACATGACTGACATGACAGTCATGTCAGTTTGACTCCATTCACTTATGACTGACATGGCGGTCAAAAGGGTACTGAAGTTTTGTAGCTTTTCGTACAGTGTAGCCCCTTAATATATTATTTATATGTTGTATGTTATCGTTAGTTGTAAATGTATCATAGTAATCCATTATCAGTAATTTATATTTGATGTGTACATTTAGTATGGTTATAATATTGTAGGAGGACATTTGAAAATGTACATAAAATATTGCACCTAGGCATAAGTTGCTTCATTGGTCCGAAGTGTTTTACATATGTTTTTTCAAGTATTAGTAATAGAAATTGTCTATTAACCGCCGGATTCAATAGCCAATCTATCTATGGATATGGAGTTTATAGATATGACGACCGGTGCAGTGGGCGTGTAAGGGACTGCTACGCCGAAGGTCGCGGGTTCGATTCCCGCTCAAGTCAAACATTTGTGTGCATGAACATGGATGTTTGTCTTGGTCTGGGTGTTTCTATGTATAATATGTATGTATTTGCAAAAAGGTATATATGTATGTTTATCCATTATCTAGTACCCATAACACAAGCCCTGCTTAGCTTGGGACTAGATGGTGATGTGTGTATGTGGTAGAATATTATCTTAATATATAAAATCCTTGCGTTACTGACTGACTGACAGACACGCTACAGCCGAAACTATTGGGCGCAGGAAGCTGAAATTTGGCATGTATGTTCCTTGGGGACCATAGGGGTGCACTAAGAAGGGATTTCCCGAAATTCCCACGGGATTGACCAAAACGGGTAAATTTAAAAAAAATGCAGGCGTAGCTGCTGGCGTCCTCTAGTTATAATATATATTTGACATACGAAAATATGTCAAATATGTGTCTCTAATCTCCAAATCCTTTTATAGATCATGTGTTATGGGACCGGTCCTTAGTGTGCCTACATTTAGATCAGGCATTAAGTTTGAAGCGGCAATTGTAGCCGGGTCTAGTATTTATGTTCTGTGGATAAGCGGTCCGGATGTGTGTATTCTTTTGAGCTCCAAATTCACGTATAGTAGACAGACCAAAATAAACCTAGAAAACTATGTATTGGGTAAATTTTGGTCATAATTGCCTTTTATGTGTCAGTGGCGTTCGAAAGATTAAATTAATTATGATTGTTCGTGTTTGAAAATGACATTTTGAAATGTCCTTCACCAATTAATGACAGTATGTAAGTAATATTACAGTAATTTTGTATCACTATCGGAGCATTTCTTTATTCTTGGAAATATGTTGGATAATTGTATAAAAGTGATAGATTTGTATCAATAAAGAAATGTTCTCGAATGTTTCCCAATTTTGTACTTTTATGTAGTTTACATTCAAATATCGACCTACTTCATAAAGCAATAGAGGTTATATTTGGGTGTTTACACAGATCATAGTTTGACAAATATTGAGACTAAAAGGTTTTATAAGATTATGTAGGTATATAGAGTATATTAATAGCTCTAAAGAGCGTTAACGTTTTGGAAAACTTAGCTAGATGTTTTATACAGTGCTAAAGTTGTAGTAAGAGTGTCCTTGCCTATCGCACTATATCTCCGTCTCTTTTCATCTTCAAAGGAAAGAGTGAAACAGCGCTAGTTCTAGATTTTTCTATGTATCCATGCTTTTGTTTGTTTTAAAATGATTGTCCGCCTGTGTGTGACTTGAATTGGTTTAAGTATAATAAAAATAATAATTATATATGTCATTATGATTAGCAATTGGCATCATTGTCGTATTCGAATTAATTTTCGAATAATCGATGACACTCATGATTTATTCGATCGCCATTTTTTAGTAGATTATATTTTTATAATATTGGAGTGTAATGTTCTTCCAATTTAAAGTTTTTGTGAGGTAGCAAGGTTACTCCTAACTAATATAACGTAAATGTTTTTTTTTTTTATAAAGAAACGAACGCTAAGTTGGAATAAAAAAAAACCTATTTAACTTATTGGCGTTATGAGTATACAAAAAAATTACTTTGAGCAGTATTCGTGATTTTAATAACTTAATTGCAATATTTCATTTTGTAATTGTCATAATTTCGTTAGCAACTTGAAAATCTTTTTTACTATAAAATTGCAGGCATGGCTCTTAGATCAAGAAAAATGCTAAGCGTATAGAACTCAGAGCCCATTGAATGGGTAATCAGTATATCTCTGTATAATATAAAGGTAGGTATGTCTATACATATACAGGGTGTCAAAAGACCCTTAACGAAAACTGAAATCCCATGTTGTACTAATCACTACGAACATTTTTTTACTTCGGCACCATACCTGGGAAATTACTGGTTCAGGAGATATTGAGGCTCAAAGTTACCATACAATTTTTGTAATTAGGCACAAAATCGATCCATTTACTCCGCCAACCTGTTCTATAGATGCTCTATGCACCCACGGATAAGTAAATATTTCGAAAATTGCACGCGCGCCCTTTTTATATGCCGTTCAACAAATGTGTGTTTCCTTAAAAAAAATATTTCCCTGGTTTTATTTTTGCTTAGTATGACTTGCCATGATGTCCAAAACAAGTAGACTTCGGCTTGGTGATGGGTCTTGTGACACCCTGTATATTAATGTGGATACATGCCTTAGTACTTCTAGAAGTCTAGAAACATACAGGGTTGAGCCCTATTTTTTATGATTTAATTTAGTATATTTTTGGAAACCGTTGTGTTCTCACTTATTTTTAAACTGTTTAAATTGTAATATTTTAAATGAACTGTAACATAGACTGTATGTACCATTATCACAATTTTATTGTTACTTATAGAGTAAATACAAAAGCATTTTTTATATTTATATAGTATAGTTTGTGGTGAAGAAGTGAATAGGATAAAATTAAGTAAATTATTTTATTCGGATTGTAGTTAGAATGCGATAAGGGTTGGAATTTATGCATCCGTTCAATTAACCTTAAAAATGTATATAAAGAGTAGACAAAAACATGGTATAGTTTATCGATTATTTGCAAATTGGTTTACTTATTGCCAGTATTATTTATCTATCCGATAATTATGTCACACAGAAAAAGTAGTTGCTTATAATGAGAGGTTTCTATTAATTGGACTTAGTGATTACCTATCCAATGAAAATAAGAAGGTATAATATTCAATCTCTCAGAAAGTCATCGGTGAAACAATTTCCATACATTTTCTAAAAGCGCCCTCTAGCGGTCTCAACTGACGTTTACTATCCGCTAGGTGGCGCTTTAAAAAAAGTACTTATGGATAATTTTGTTCGCCTACTAATCGTTTTCTTGAGTTTATGAGAGCCAACTCTTATCGATACTACAAGTATGATTAATTTATTAATAACGTTTTTGGACATATTTGGCAACTTGTATGATAATGCACGGCGCGAGCGTCAAACGTGAGTTGTAGAATTATTTGAAGGTGAAAATAATAATTTGACTTTCTTTGAATAATCTGTTTCGTAATTATTGAAGAGCTCTAGCGAAAGAATTTATCTATAGGATAGATTATAAAGACTAAACAGAAAAGTAAGAACCTTACCAAGAAGGTCGTAAAATTTTTCCTTTTTTGTAAGACTTCTTCTAGAAAATTGTTTAAAGATTTTCCCTCTATTTTCCGAAGTTTGATACTTTTCTGCTTGCGTATATCAACTTGTTATCACATACTTGCATGTAATTAAAATATATGTATAAAATGCACATATTAAAATGATATTAGAATAATGTTGCAAACAAAAAAGTAAATTTTAAATCCCTACGAACTAATGATTAGTGTAAGGTATAGATTATATTATTATTTTAAAATTTACTATGACTATTAATAAATAATTGGAATTATGTATTTTATTCTTTTTATTTAACATTCCCACTGCTGGGCACGGTCCTCTTCACACAATGACTAGTTAGGTCATAGTCCACCACGTAAGTTAAGTTAGAGTTGAAAGATTTGGACATATTTGGATAATGATTTGACTGCACGGTTGGCGTAGTGGTTTAAGCGGCCGCCTCGCCGCTTGACACTGCGCCGAGTGTTGTGGGTTCGATCCCCACACGAGGCAACACTTTGTGTGATTCATAAATTGTTGTCTCGAGTCTGGGTGTTCATTGTGTCCGTTAGTTGTATGTTTGTAAAGTCCCCCGCGACACAGGATTTAGTCCTAGTGCGGGAGTTGTCTTCTAAAAAAAAAAAAAAAATGATTGCTTGCTTGCGAAAAAAAAACCCGAAGAAACTTGCATATCTGAGAGTTAGATAGATAGATAGAAAATTATTCTTTATTGTACACCAGATACAATACAAATGCTACAAAACATGATACAATTCAACATAGGTATGTACAACAGGCGGCCTTATCGCTGAAAGCAATTTCTTCCAGGCAACCTTGGGATGGACTGGAAAAGATCAGAGAAACAAAAACAGTGGTGTAGTCATAAAATGAAGTAAGGATAGATGTATAGATACAAAAGTACATAAATACATCAATACATAAATACGTAAATACATAAAGACATAAATACATAATATAAATAATAAATATATGTAATATACATATAGCCATACAAAACACGTAGTTACATTGAACTAAATAGAATATTAAAATTCAGTCACATAGCCAAGTAATGCCGTTTTAATGCGTTTTTGAATATGCCAAGCGAGTTTGCTTGCCTAATTTCTATCGGCAACATTCGTCGCAACAGTCGCATTCCACAAGCGTACTGCTTGCACAGTAGGTAAAGGACTTGTCATAGAAATTTGTGGAATGTGTTGGCATCTGCAGCCTCAAATCCTTAGACGACCTCAGAAACTTTGCATGTGTGTCATGAAGGAACTTAAAACGTTCTTTGAGATACGAAGGGGTGTCCGGGTTGAATAGGATATTATACAGTAATGTAAGTGTTTGAAAAAGAAATATTATTTATGATAAGTCAAATCGATTATATCGATTTAGTTCGTTTTGTTTCGTTTAGTCTATTGTAAATTTTGACTATGGTCACACTATGAACTGTCATTCTTTTTCTCTCTGGTTCATGGTCGTGAAAAAAATTTGTCTTGCGCTCGCGCCGTTTTGTCTCTCGCGTGGTTTTGTAATTGAAGTAAATTTAAAAACCCCTTTGAATTGCCGCTAATTGATCTGCCGGCATCGGTTTATTTGTGATAAAAGATAACTTGTAAAATATTGAACATTGTACATTGACCGAGGACTTCGCCGATCTGGACCCTGCGGTAGCTATAAGATACTTCATTCATCTATTTTGGCCAATATATTTGTATGATGTGTCTAATTTAGCTCAAGCCTGACATCAGTGAAGATTTGGTAAGTAAATTAATATTGTAATCTTGTAATTCACTGTGCAGTCACAGTATAAGTGTTTGGATCTTTTGCCTTGTCGTGGTCAGGTGGATGTATTACAAACTTCCACTGCGCACTCTGAACAATTTCCTACCTGCCTACGGCAACTCTAAACACAATTTTTGGTAGCAGAGCGTAGTTAGTCCCCGCCTTGACTCGCGCCCAGCTCGTTTTGGGCGGGTGCGTCATTATGACCCCCCACAGATGGCGCGCGGATCGAGTCATCGCGCTTTTGAGGACTTCAAGCCGCACCCTCATTTTGATTTACCTGGTCCTGGCCAACGGTCGCCGCCCAGGCAACAATAGGTCATTGACTCCTGCCTTATAACGCCAACCACCCCCATTGAGACCGTTATCCTACCAACGGTTGCTGTTAGGGTCTGGGGACCCACGGGGACCTCTGTTGTTGTCCGTGCTTTATTGGACACAGGTTCACAAGGTTGCATTGTTTCCACTTATTTGGTAGGGCAGGTTAAATTAAATATGGGCTCTTTCCCAATTGTATACGGGGAATAGGTGACGTAGCATCTAATGTTGAAGGGCAAGTTAAGGTTTTGTTTGCCTCTGTTGAATCTTCACACCCGAGGATTAAAACCTCGGCTATTGTGCGAAGAATATTTTGGGTATGCATCCACAGAAACAGCTACCTGCTGCTGTGGTGAATTTGACATCGGGATTGGAACTGGCAGACCCCAACTTTGACACACCGGGACAAATCGATTTGTTGATTGCCTCTGATGTCCTCGGTGGAATTTTGATTGGTGGGAAAACGGGTCTTGGTGCCAAATGGTTTGACTGCCATCCCGACCATATTTGGATTTGCTTTGATGGGACCTGTACCTAGGGCCCCCCCTCCACCCGAACTTGATAATTTGTTGGCTGTAGGCTCCGCTCTCTCTGATGCGGTTCAGAGGTTTTGGGAGGTAGAGGAGCCCCCTCAAACTGCCCGTTTGAATCCAGAACATGAGGAGTGCGAGCTGTTCTTCCAGAACAACACTGGTCGACTCCGTTCTGGTCGGATCATTACGAAGCTACCTTTTCTGTCTGTTCGGCCTCCGCTTGGTGAGTCACGACCTTTAGCCGAAAAGAGATTGTTGGTTATGGAGCGTCGTATGGGTCGTGATCCGGAGCTCAGACAGAAGTATATTGAGTTCATGAGAGAATATGAACAATTGGGACACATGTCAGTGTCAAATTTGGATTGGCGTTCGGTGGAGCACTACTTTCTTCCGCATCATGCGGTATTGAAGCCATCAACTGGCAAGCTGCGCACAGTGTTTGATGGTTCTGCGCAGACTTCAACAGGCGTATCCTTGAACCAATGCTTGCATTCTGGTCCCAAGTTGGTCAAGGACCTTTGTGACGTCATCACCAGCTTCCGACGACATCAGGTTGTCTTTGTGGCCGATATAAAAATGATGTTTAGGCAGACGATTATCCACCCTGATGACCATCGTTTCCAGCTGATCCTTTGGAGAGAGAATCCTCGCGATCCTACGGTCGTCTACGAGGTCAATACCAATACGTACGGGTTAAGGTGGAGCCCCTACTTGGCAATACGCTCTCTTTGGGAGCTCGCAGACCGCGAAGGCTTACGTTTCCCACGAGCCTCCGCCATCTTGAAAGACGATATTTACGTCGATGATATTTGCTCGGGCGCCTCCACAGCGGACGAACGACGAATTGATAGGTATTTTGGCCTCCGTTGGTTATGAGTTGCGCAAATGGATTTCCAACTCACCAGCGCTTTTGGAAGGCTTGCCAGAGGATCATTAGCAGGATCCACATTTGTTTGAGATTGTTGACAACCCCGCCATGATGGCTGTTCTCGGCGTTCAGTACAGACCAGTCCAAGACATCTTTACGTACCTATAACGTAGACTTGAAATTGCCTTGTTCTTGGACTAAACGTCTAGTATTGTCTACTGTCGCCAGAACCTTTGATCCGAACGGTTGGATCTGTCCAGTTATACACCACTATTTTTTTATTAGTACAAAAAATTTAACAGGGCACTAAGTATCTTTAACTGATCATATTTATGTAGTTGAAAAATAAAAACACTAAATCCCAAAACTGTCTCAAAACTGTCCACAAAAATACGTGATAATTGGTAAATGCAATACTAATACTATGACCGACCCGTGTACTATCATAGTAAAATTAACCATTGATAAATTAACCCCCCCCCCCCCGCCCCTCTGCGCCTGCGCCACGCCCCGACGATGCGACAAACAGTACTAAATTGTTAGCTAAAGTGAGCGTATCTAATTTCGTTGCAAAAGTTGTTTGTCTACAATTGCCCGACGCGATGGCCTATCATATCAGTTCATATCACGGGAGTATGTAGCTATGCTTCGTGCGTACTTTTTGAGTGGAAAAATCGCGAATGCAGCTGTGTACCCATGGACATCGTATTGTGAGTGTACAAAAGTGACCGGGTCAGTGTCAAACAATTAAAACACTGCATATTGGATGCTTTTGACAACGGTAGTGGACATTTCGAAGGACAATAGAAATACTTGTAAGTTTAGTAAATAATACGTACTTAAGTAAATAATAATTTGATGCGGGCGGCTCAAAATCGGTCTGTGTTCTCCACACACCTTGAGGAAGGCCTATGTCCATCAGTGGACGTCTCTAGGCTGACATGATGATGATAAAATAATTTGTAAATAGCAGATGATTCTAACTTCATAAATACGCCAAAATTACTCTTTTCTTTTAGTCCAGAACACCATCTTTTATTTTGATATTTGTTTGCTTTCTAATTACATACCTCCGTATTAAATTACTTGTTAAACGATAAATTTTACCGGTCCTAAGCCCGAATGAAGTATGAAGGAGAGGGTAGAATTAACAAAATTAAAAAATAACTACCCACATTTATTATTTTCCTTCATTTTATTTTCTATGGCTACCTACATCATAAGTGCGACAGAGAGAATGCGAATGAGCAGGATGGAATATTATCAATGAATTAGTGAATGGATTGTAAAATATGACTATGATTTAAGTGAGATTTTCTACAATAAACAAATGATAATAACTTTGCTCTTTATTGATATTATGAAATTCTTACGTCACATATATGATAATAATATCTTCGCTAATCTGTCCTTAAAGTTTTTGTACTAATTAAAAACTAGTGGTGTATTTTGGGCAAAATGCTTTTTGCAGAAGCTTTGGACAGCAGGATTGACCTGGGATGAACCTCTACACGGTACTCTTGTTGAGGAATGGACCTATTTTGTATCCTCACTTCGTGCCGTCAACGAGATCTCCTTGCCTCGTCCCATCCTTCCTCACGGGAAGTACAAGGACACCCTTCACGGGTTTTGTGATGCCTCGGAACGTGGTCACGCGGCAGTGGTGTACTTGCGCACAGTTAGTGCCTCAGGTCAGGTGAGGGTTTCCCTGATCATGGCGAAGAGCAAGGTTGCACCCCTTCGGACATCTCTGACCATCCCGAAATTGGAGCTCTCGGGAGCAGCCCTACTTGTACGCTTATTGAATCACGTGTCTAAAACTTTGGGTAAAACAATTTGTATTAATGGGACCTACGCCTGGACAGACAGCCAAATTGTTCTTTGTTGGTTGAAGGCGTCTGTCCACACTTTGGAAGTATTTGTCGCTAATCGCGTTTCCCAAATACAAAAATCTGAAGTCAAGCTTGTTTGGAGACACGTGCCAGGTGAGCTCAACCCCGCTGATTGTGCCTCGCGCGGATGCTTGACGCCTAGTTTGATAGGTCATTAGCTGTGGTGGGGTCCGGAATGGTTGAGTCGACCAGAAATTGATTGACCTCGAACGCCAGTTTTGAACACTTCTAATTTGCCGGGTCTACGAACACTCGCTCTTGAGAAGGTGGAATGCGCCTTCGACCCCGATTTCTTGTTGAATCGCTACAGCTCCCTTGACAAGTTGTTAGGGGTTACTGCTTGGATAAAGCGTTTTGTTTTTAATTTTAGGCACCCACAACAGAAACGTCTGACACCGTTTCTCTCACCACAGGAACGACAGGAGTCCCTCACCTTTTGGGTTCGTTCTGTGCAATTGGCGCATTTTGAGAAGGAGATTGCTATCCTTAAGTCAGGGAAATCGAAATTGTCGGGAGCTGTATCTAAATTGAACCCCTTTTTGGACGAAACGGGTCTATTGCGCGTTGGAGGGCGTCTCAAGAACGCCAACCTCCCTTACGGGGCACGTCACCCCCTTTTGGTACCCAAGGACGGTCATTTGGTACGCTTGTTGGTAACTGACCGTCACCTTAAGAATTCGCATGCTGGTTGTAATGCGCTGTTGCCCATTTTGCAACGCGAGTTTTGGATTTTGTCTGCTCGAAGAATTATTCGGAGTGTAGTCTTTCGCTGCATCCCTTGGTATAAGCTCAAGGCTTTTGCCATGCAGCCCTTGATGGGAGACTTACCGGCAGATCGCGTAACTGAGAGCAGGACGTTTGACGGTGTTGGCACGGACTTCGCTAGCCCCTTTTTGGTGAAAAAGTCGACACTTCGAAACAGCAAGACTGTCGTTTGTCTTTCCACAAAGGCCGTACACTTAGAACTGATCTCCTCGCTTACGCCCGAGGCGTTTGTAGCCACATTTGACAGATTTGTATCCGTAATCCGTGCACGTGTTTGGTGCCCGAGGACTTCGCCGATCTGGACCCTGCGGTAGCTATAAGATACTTCATTCATCTATTTTGGCCAATATATTTGTATGATGTGTCTAATTTAGCTCAAGCCTGACATCAGTGAAGATTTGATAAGTAAATTAATATTGTAATCTTGTAATTTACTGTGCAATCACAGTATAAGTGTTTAGATCTTTTGCCTTGTCGTGGTCAGGTGGATGTATTACAAACTTCCACTGCGCACTCTGAACAATTTCCTACCTGCCTACGGCAACTCTAAATAGTAAGAATATGACTATTTCTGCGAAGAAGAATTGGGAGCCACTTGAGTTTGCGAAGCGAGCCACGAAATTCTGAAACGTGATCATATTTACGTAATCCAAATATGAATCTAATACAAACGTTTTGGAGACGCTCAATTTTATTGATTTGTTCTTGATTCGCCTCGGCCAGTTTCGCCTCGCATAAAAAAATCTTGTTTCGCTCTAGGTTTTATTCCTGTTTCGCCTCGAAAACGACATTAATGAATTATTTATTTATTTTTTCTTGTTTCGCCTCGGTTTTTCATTCTTTCATTTTTTACATTCAAATGTGTCATAAAACCGTTCAAACAGTTATATGTGATGTATGAAGCAGTACATAGCCTAAGAAGACAGGCCTGCTCACTTCGGTGACAGCGTGTCGTGGGTCGGCGAAATGACGTCAAAATGTCGTCACATTTTCATTGCCACTTTTTGAAAAAAGCTGTTTAGGGTAAATATTATCTAATTGGAGATCTTTTAAGAACAAAATACCATACAAGTCCATATCTCATAGTTATTTGTTACGTTTTAATAACATTTTGAGCTCATCAATGCTAATCTTACTGGCCTAATATTTTTATACAAATAACCTATCGATTTAAATGAGTACAATATATTTACAGTACTGGCAACATTACTCCGGTGACAGCATTGACAGATACAAAGTACTCAGCTATTGAAAACGTTTCTCTTTCCAACACATTAAAAAGTCGCTCGTGTTCACTCGTTTACTCATTTTTAACTGATATTCCCAAACTTTTCTATCATCATGGTGATGTGTTATATACAAGAATTGTAAAAGTAAATGGGTTAACTTAATATATCGGGCAACTTAATATATCCAAGTAAAGAACTGTTGGATGTTTTTAAAATATTGGATAAAAAAAATATTGAGTAGGTACCTACCACGAAAAATCATTGTGTTATAAAAATTACATATTTACGCATGTGGCAAATGTCGTCTATCAAGACATAAAAAAAAGCTTCCCACAAAAATGACATTATAAAATCGATGTTAAGATCTGCGTAGGTACTTATATACGATTACGAAAGCTAAATAAAAGCATAATTACGCATAATAAAAAAAGAAAGCTATACCACCTAATTAATATCGATTATTAGAAGCTCCTATTTACCTACATTGATTTTACTGATTTATTTTCCTTTTTTAATTTATATATTTTCTTTTATAATATGCCTTTACTTTTTATTTCGAATAGGTATAACATAACATAGGTAGGTATGTACCTTTATATATATTATGATAATTGAAGCAAATTTGTCAATTCACAATTTACCCACAAACTTGTGGGTAAAATGTGATACTAAAAGTTTGAGAACCATCATACTTTCCCGATGACGTACCCTTGGCAAAAATTGCCAGGAATTTTGACAAATCGAGCAGGCCTGTCTTCTTGGGCTATGGAGCAGTACAAGGGAGAAAAATGAGAAAATTCATGTGGTGCCATTCATATATATCTTACTTATGGATAAAAAGGAATCGACATACACAACGATGTTTGAACTTATTAAATCTCAAGTTCCTAATTGGGATCCGATTACGTTAAGATCTGACTTCGAAAAAGCACTTAGTCTCCTCGCTTACGACCGAGGCGTTTGTAGCCACATTTGACATATTTGTATCCCGCAGAGGGCTGCCTTCCTTGATCCGTTCTGATTGCGGCACTAACTTTAAGGGCACTTATAATTATTTGAATGACGTTGTTTATTTTCTTGAAACCAACAAGGCTGATATCAGGCAATAGGCTTGCCCGACGTGGGATAAATTGGTTGTTTTCCCCACCAAATTGTCCACACTGGGGTGGTATTTTTGGGCCGCTGTAAAATCGGCCAAAACACACTTGCGCAGGACAATCGGTGAATCTGTCCTTACCTTTGAGGAACTCGCAACTGTGTTTTGTAAGATTGAGGCCGTTTTGAACTCTAGGCCATTGTGCCCGATCTCCTCAGATCCGAATGATTTGGAAGCCCTTACGCAGGGCCATTTTTTGATTAGTCGCCCACTTGTCGCCTTGCCTGAGTACCCCTATATTGATACGAGACCTGGTCGTCTCTCGCGTTTTGAATTGGTACGCCAGATTACCAGAGCTTTTGGAAACGCTGGAATTTGGAATATTTGCACATACTCCAGCAACGCGTTAAGTGGACCGACAAGACCGATCCACCCAAGATTGGTGACCTCGTTTTGATCAAGAACCTTCCGCCACTCAGATGGCGCAGGGGGCGCATTCTTCGTTTGGTAACTGGGGCTGATGGAGTTCCCCGATTTGCTGAGGTCTTGGTGGACGGTTCGATTCTGAGGAGAGCGGTTGCAACGTTGTCACGTCTACCAACTGATTAGCGGACCGGTAGGCCGGTCCGGGGCGGGTGGATGTTTGAAATAGAAATATTATATATGATAAGTCAAATCGATTATATCGATTTAGTAAGGTCTTTTTTTTTTCTTGGGTTTACGCGAATGTTACACATTGAAATTAAACTACAGTTTACGGATTTTATCGCGTTATATTGGTTTCACTTGTTTTTACATTGAAACCGAATGATCTAGAAACTACATTTTTATTACTAGCCAACGTTTCGAATTCTTTACAGGATTCATGTTCACGGCAGACTGAGGTGGTATTTGTCTTTGTCTCGAATTTAAAAGTTATCTCAAAGTACCCGAACATTTTTCAACTATTGGTGTTACTATCTACGCAGAATGTGCTCACTGTGTCTTGATGTCTTCTGGTGACTTTGTCCTTCTTGGGTTTCATTAGCCTGATAACAGGGTCCCAAGCTGGAGGAACATTCCAACCATCTTCCCTATTAAAAACATCCTAATTTCAATAGGGAAGATGGTTGGAATGTTCCTCCAGCTTGGGACCCTGTTATCAGGCTAATGAAACCCAAGAAGGACAAAGTCACCAGAAGACATCAAGACACAGTGAGCACATTCTGCGTAGATAGTAACACCAATAGTTGAAAAATGTTCGGGTACTTTGAGATAACTTTTAAATTCAAGACAAAGACAAATACCACCTCAGTCTGCCGTGAACATGAATCCTGTAAAGAATTCGAAACGTTGGCTAGTAATAAAAATGTAGTTTCTAGATCATTCGGTTTAAATGTAAAAACAAGTGAAACCAATATAACGCGATAAAATCCGTAAACTGTAGTTAAATTTCAAAATAGTAACGTTTTGTTTAGTCTATTGTAAATTTTGACTATGGTCACACTATGAACTGTCATTCTTATTTTCTCTCTGGTTCATGGTCGTGAAAAAAATTGTCTTGCGCTCGCGCCGTTTTGTCTCTCGCGTGGTTTTGTAATTGAAGTAATTTAGAAACCCTTTTGAATTGCCGCTAATTGATCTGCCGGCATCGGTTTATTTGTGATAAAAGATAACTTGTAAAATATTGAACATTGTAAAACTTGTGTGAATCCGTGCACGTGTTTGGTGCCCGAGGACTTCGCCGATCTGGACCCTGCGGTAGCTATAAGATACTTCATTCATCTATTTTGGCCAATATATTTGTATGATGTGTCTAATTTAGCTCAAGCCTGACATCAGTGAAGATTTGATAAGTAAATTAATATTGTAATCTTGTAATTTACTGTGCAATCACAGTATAAGTGTTTAGATCTTTTGCCTTGTCGTGGTCAGGTGGATGTATTACAAACTTCCACTGCGCACTCTGAACAATTTCCTACCTGCCTACGGCAACTCTAAATAGTAAGAATATGACTATTCCTGCGAAGACGAATTGGGAGCCACTTGAGTTTGCTACGAAATTCTGATACGTGATCATATTTACGTAATCCAAATATGAATCTAATACAAACGTTTTGGAGACGCTCAATTTTATCGATTTGTTCTTGATTCGCCTCGGCCAGTTTCGCCTCGCATAAAAAATTCTTGTTTCGCTCTAGGTTTTATTCCTGTTTCGCCTCGAAAACGACATTAATCAATTATTTTTTTTTCTTGTTTCGCCTCGGTTTTTCATTCTTTCATTTTTTACATTCAAATGTGTCATAAAACCGTTCAAACAGTTATATGTGATGTATGGAGCAGTACAATGGAGAAAATCAGTGTTATCAACTTAGCAACTTTGTAGCTAGATCTAGCTTTATTCCTGTTTCGCCTCAAAAACGACATTAATCAATTATTATTTTTTTTTCTTGTTTCGCCTCGGTTTTTCATTCTTTCATTTTTTACATTCAAATGTGTCATAAAACCGTTCAAACAGTTATATGTGATGTATGGAGCAGTACAAGGGAGAAAAAGAAAATTCATGTGGTGCCATTAATATATATCTTACTTATGGATAAAAAGGAATCGACATACACAACGATGTTTGAACTTATTAAATCTCAAGTTCCTAATTGGGATCCGATTACGTTAAGATCTGACTTCGAAAAAGCAACCATAAACGGTTTGCATAATGTATTTCCTACCACAGTATCCAAGGGTTGTTACTTTCATTTTTCCAAGGCATTGTGGAAGAAAGCCAATGCACTTGAATTAAATAAGAAGAAAATGTACAGAAATCACATCGCTCTATGTTCTGCATTAGCTTTATTAGGTACCAACGCAATATAAATCTGAAGGCTGGTTATACATCATGGAAGATTGTCAAAAAAATGAGCATTTTGAAAAGTTTAATGACTATTTTATATCATCCTGGCTTGACAACAATTATATGCGGGGGAAATGGGACTTCTATGAGGATCTACATAGAATAAATAATCCAGCAGAAGGCTCTAATGCCAGACTAAATAGATCGTAGCAAGTAAATTAAATATCATTAGGTTCTTAAAAGCAATAAAATATGATGCTGACATCAGCTGGATTAATTTCCTAGACCAAGGTTAAGCAAATCATCCTGATGACATTGCTTTAGATAAAATTATAAACGATTCTATAAAAGCCATGTTGGAAGGAATTACTCTTGGTCATTGTTTAGAAAAAATAATATGTCCTTTTGTTTTTTTATTGATGTAGTGTATGTGCCATATTTAATTTGTGTTGTTTAATTCAATAGGTAAAAGTGAGGAAAAATTAAGAATGCTTGTCTAAATTAAAAAAAAATTATAATAACTAATTTTATGTGTCCATATTATTTATAGCTCAAAAGTAAAGTACTTATTATATTATAAAAACATATACATATAACATTACATGTTTGTTTTTAAGTATGACGTACTATATTTATTACTTTTATCATAGCATAATTATGTGACACCGGAACAATAAAACCTTCTATCTAATCTTTATTCCGCATTCCACACAGGTCTCAACTTGTCGCGCACAGGTAGTAGCAGATTGCTGTAATTTTTCCTTTTTTTCTGACTCTACTAAAGTATCGTTTTATAAACCGACCCGAAACAAGAATGAAAAATAAACCGAGGCGAAACAAGACTTTTAGGAATGCGAGGCGAAACACCGAGGCGAAACAGGAACAAATCAGTTTATCAAGTTGCTCCTCAGTGAGGTCAAGATAGCTGACATAATCGAGCATAATCGAGTACTGGGAGAAGTAATGACTGTGCCAGCGCAATTTTAGTGGCCGTTGGGAGAAAATTCCGCAGCCTACGCAACGAGCCTGCTGATGCGAATAGTTTCCGACTAGTCTCCTGCTAGAGTTCTACATAGTCTTCCCGAAAGACATGTAAAACCTACCAACCCGCACTTGGCGAGCTTATTGGCTTTATACCCTTTCATAAAGAGAAGAAAACTAAAAGAAACCGCAACAAAACATGCTGCTTTATAAAAGTCTAATGAGCGATAAAACCTATTGTTAAAGTGTATCAATAATTTATTTTTCTTAACAACGCCCTTGAATGTTGCCCCGAATCGAAAGAGACTTTACAACTGTATGTATATCCATTTGACGCAAAGAAACACTCACTGAACTCAATCAAATCAATAAATTCGAGGCTCGAACCCGCAACACAAGTTTGACAAGACAGCCTCCGATCGTCATTTTAAATCATTAATGTGGGACAAATTGAAGTTTTAGATCGTCCCGTTTGTTCCCGCAGGCCATGTCCCAAAACTAAACTAAATGGGCTTAAAGGAATACGTTTCCAATTGTTTTCTCAAATGGCCACAGTTCCCTTTTAACCATGACATGAAAGCCTTCTCGTCGCCTGTAGCCGATGATTTACAAATTGCTAGTTAGTGTTCGTTCGTATATTTTTAAATTGCAATGTTTAGATTATTTAGTTATAATAAGTACCTGTCCTGTCCGTGTGGTGACGGATTAAGAATACGAATTGTCACCACCCCATATCATCCCATGGGTGTCATAAGAGCCGACAGAGGGAGCATAGTATGCAGAGAACAGCGCTGTAAGAGAAGGAAAACTTGATACAAACCCTATACCAACCCGCTTGGCCAGCGTGGTATAATAGGCCAATTCCTCCTTTCAAAGGAGAAGCCTAGTCCAGCAGTGGACTAGATGACGAAGTACCTAAATAAGAAATAAAGCTCTCCCTATCTATTCGCAATCTACAATTGTTGGTATATCGCGTTCATATAGACAAAACTGGAAGAAAAAAGGACTTAATTTTATAAGTACCTATATAATATACAGGGTGATTTGTAATTGCTCGCATTCCCTTCATGAGGTGATTCTAGGGTCATAATGGAGTATTTTTACCCCCTACATATGGGGGTCGAAAATGCACCAGTTTGGAATAAAACGGTTTTTAAGATTTTTTGAGCAAATTCCAAATTTTTGTTATAAACATCTTCAAAAAAATTATTTTGACTATTACTGGTAGCAACTTGGGCCTTATTTAATGGACAATTAAATTGCTCATCTTTTAAAATAAAATAAGGCTACTAACTCGGCATGAAATTTGAAAATAGAGCCAAAATACATACAAAATATGTTGGAATAAAATAAAATGACGGCACAAAAATGCAATTATTAAAAAAAATATATATATGGTATGTTATGTAAAGTGTTGGAATAACCTCCTGATATTACTTGCTATCCAAAAAGGTATAATAGTCTTAGCCAGTTGGTGTAAATTTGGAGTAAATAGCCGATTTTGTTCAAAAAAGAGCTTCTGGATGTCTCGCTCGGCAGTACATTTTTCTGTATTTAATCTTAAGCTTTGCAATCAGCAGTGATTTACTCGTAGGGAGACCAACCTTTCGAAATGCAGAGGGTTTTGGGTTTGAATCCTTAGCGTAAATCACTGTCTTTTGTATGATAAATGCAAATTAAGGTTTTAATTCTCACTTGTCCCGCGACTCCAAGAGCATATTCAGCCAGTTGGTACCGGACGTCATGTTTATCTTGAAAACTCTTTTAGGGGAGTCAAAACCCTCAAATAATTAAATAATTGAAAGAAAAAGCCGTGACACTGACAAATAATTAAACCACAAAATATCCGGATTTCAGGTGAGATCGCTCTGCGGCAAAACATAAATTACATTAAATCTTGTTGAATCAACGTTGTTACTCTAAAATATGTTATCTTAAGTGAAAAAGAAACTATTACGAAGGCTTGTTCATAATATGAGGTGCCGGCTCTGTTGGAAGTAGTTCCTCTGGATGTGCGATTATGTATGATATTTTGCCCAGCATGAAAACCGCCCGTACTGGACAAAAACCAAATCGCCAACGTGTGTCAAAAAACAGGGCAAAATACGTAATCACCGGACAGTGGGTGAACCAACAATATTCACAATACTAGATTGGTAGGAGTGGAGTTCCTTGGCCTGCAAAATATCACGAATCTAAGTTTTGCAACAGATTAACCACATCTGACATCCGTTATATGAATTATGAGCCGTGACACTTAATTAAACCATAGAATATCCCAATATTTTATGGTTTAATTAAGTGTCACGGCTTTTTTCTTTCAAATATTTATTTACTTGAGGGTTTTGACTCCCCTAAAAGAGTTTCCAAGATAAACATGACGTCCGGTACCAACTGGCTGAATATGCTCTTGGAGTCGCGGGACAAGTGAGAATTAAAACCTTGATTTGCATTTATCATACAAAAGACAGTGATTTACGCTAAGGATTCAAACCCAAGACCCTCTACATTTCGAAAGGTTGGTCTCCCTACTAGTAAATCACTGCTGATTGCAAAGCTCTAGATTAATTACAGAAAAATGTACTGCCGAGCGAGACATCCAGAAGCTCTTTTTTGAACAAAATCGGCTATTTACTCCAAATTTACACCAACTGGCTAAGACTATTATACCTTTTTAGATAGCAAGTAGTACCAGGAAGTTATTCCAACACTTTATATAACATGCCACATATATATTTTTTTAAATAATTGCATTTTTGTGCTGTCATTTTATTTTATTCCAACATTTTTTGAAGATTTTTGGCTCTATTTTCAAATTCCATGCCGAGTTAGTAGCCTTATTTTATTTTAAAAGATGGACAATTTAATTGTTCATTAAATAAGGCCCAATTTGCCACCAGTAATAGTCAAAATATTTTTTTTGAAGATGTTTATAACAAAAATTTGGAATTTGCTCAAAAAATCTTAAAAACCGTTTTATTCCAAACTGGTGCATTTTCGACTCCCATATGTGTAAAAATACTCCATTATCACCCGAAAATCACCGAAGGGAATACGAGCAATTACAAATCACCCTGTATATAATTTACAATTCAAGCAGCTCCTCGACGCACTCCCCATGAAGGAGACGATAGAAAACGCAGAGACAACCAAAGCCGCTGCACCAACGATTCTAATTTAGCCGTTAGATTAGGATAATCGAGGATTCGAATCGCACGCCTCCGTAGGCAGTCAAGTCGATCCAGCTGATGATTTAGCGACCCAGCCCAGAGATGCGAGCAATACTCCACATGTAGCCGAACCTACGCTTTATGAAGCGTAAGTCGTTGGCATGGCGTGAAATGCAAAGAATAACGTTCTCATCACTCCATTTGGAGGCTAGGCCTAGAAAATTCTGCACTCTAGACGCAAGTTGAAACGATTTTCTAGTAATTGGCTCTGAGTTACATTTTCAGAGGACGCAATAGGGAAGATTAAGATTACTGCCAAGTTAAACCACCAGATGGCGGTATCACCGATTACAGTAAACAATGAATTTTGGCCAGTATGACATTTGAGTGACAACTTGACAACTCGTTTAGACTTCAAACTTTGGATGCGCGATCGCATTATCTCAACTCAAACAAGTCTCACTAAAACAGAAACATTTGTACCATTTTTATTGTTATTGATAATTACCCCATAGTTAACTGTTTTGCCTATTAAATAAGTATAGATATATCGTTGTCTTGTCGATGACAATATTTGAAAAGCGGGCTCCGAAAGTTTGTTTACTGTAGTTGCTTGTGCTGCCATCTGCGTCGAGCTTTGCGTAATGTTCCCTATTTAATTTTTCAGATATGTAGGGAGGGTTCAAAGCTAGATCCAAATTTGTGGGGTCGTAGGTACCTCTTGTCCCTTGGCCGCCATCTTGGTAAGAGTGCCGGTGCAGATGGCTTTTCTTTAATATTCTGGTAAACTATTGGCCGCACAAAGATTAGGTAACTACCTGATTATGTAACTGGTAGGAGTTTATTAATGCAAATTAAATTCTCTACAACTTTGGCCCTAAAATTAGGTCGTAAAGCCAAAAATAAAATGTTATATTTTATTATAGTTTTTTTTGGCTATTTTAATATTTTTCCATTATAACTGTGTCCCCAGTCTTTCAGATGAGCCAGGTTTTGGCACAGGGTCTGACCAAGCGCCCGTATACAATTTTTGATGAAAAATTTAGAGGAAAGTCGCATTTTTGTCGGTAATTTATAATTTTCCTCAATGAATTTTGATATCTTCAATAATTTTCCTGTAGATATCTCCAGAACTTTTTGGCACTCCAGAACAAAGCAATAGGTAACCTCTGGCTGGGCAGACTATCAATTTCAGATGCAAATTCTAACGCTAGCGTTAGAATTTGTTTTATTTTAACCCAAGTTTTGGTAATGTAATTTGGACCTTATGGTACTGCTGAGTCTCAAATGGGAAGACTGGTTATTGATTTGGAAGAAGTAGAGGCAAATTAAATGTATTCTTTGTTACTTGCGACGAAAAAATTTACAAACAAATATAAAAAAAATTTTTTTTGCAAATTTCATTTCGATTTTCCTTTGTAACTTTGTTAATTTTCATTTTACGACAAAAAGCTCTGGAACCAAAGTTGCAGAAAATTTAATTTGCAACTGAACATCTTCAATTTTTGTTTCTGTAAGGCCAATAGTTTACCAGATAAACTAGAAAATCCATTTGTACGCCTCTTTTCAAGGAGGCGACCGCGGAACACGGTCTGCAACCCCACAAACTTAGATTTAAATTTATACTAACCCCCTCTTGACATCTATAAAATAAAATTGCGTCCTCTGACAAATGCACGCTAAGCCCAAAAAAAAACTTTTCTATGGACTTATAGTAATGCATGTTCTCAATCGACAAATCATTGATAAGTAGAATAAACAGCGTTGGGGCGAGCACTAAGCTTTGTTCGACGCAGGTATTGTTGAATTGCATTTTGGAGCAGCTGTCGTCAACGACGACTCTTGATGGTCCGAGAAGCTGGCAACTATGGCTACCCTTCTGTAGCTGGCAACCCTTCCACGGCTGGTAATTTGCAGTGACTCCGTCTGGGACTCCATAGGATGGAAGCTTCAATAGAAGTGACCTACGCCAGACCTTTTTATGAGCCTTAGCTTTATCGAGGCTAACAGCGAGTTTCGCTTCCACTCTCCAAGTACCTATCTGTAAGAAGACTAGCAGTTGAACGACCATGACAGAAGCCAAGACCGCAAAAGTAGTAAATGGGGCTTGTTTTTATTATTCATTACCTTTGTAAGCAGAGACGTAACACACTGCTATGAGCCTCTAAGTTGACGAGTCTGACCATGGTAACTCTTTTTGGGGATCGCATGAACAAGAACTAATTTCCTTGAGGACAGAACCTTTTGATCTGTGTGCCGCGTTAGAATGGGGTCAACTCGACATCGCACATCTTCAGAACCTCAGTTAGTATGCCGCTCGACTTGTGGATGTCTAAGAGATTTAGCTTAGGCCCAACCATGCGTTGTGTAATAATTTAGGTCCCACACCAGAGAGCTACACACCATAGAAGTGGGGTGGAGTGGCTCCATGATTATCCAAAGTCGAGTTCCAATATTTGATTTGTGTGAATTCACTACAAAAATAGGAAAATTGTAGCAAAATCTCATGTTTATATCACGCATTTTCTCTTCTTTTATTGAACATTCTTGTGTGCCTGAGGGCTCCCAATTCTCCTGTGCTCAAGGACTCCGGCATAGCATAAGACGGCCCTAATAATAAGAGTGCTGGCCAAAGAAGGATTAAAATTATTTACGTTGGAAGTTTGGAACCAAGCCGTTCTGAGTCTTCTCACTAAAATCACTGCGGTGTCCATCGACCATCGTCCCGTATTCGTGTGTTCAAGTGAATCGCGGATAGGTTGCAGTTTCAGCAAAGCCGGTAGCATTTTCTTCACCTACTTTACTAAAAACAAGTATTAATTTACAATCAAATTAAAACTAACTATAGCTACCCAAGTGACCATTTACACATAAAATAAAACAATAATTTCTAAACTTAAATAACAAAAAAATAAAGGAGATAGGTACATTAAAAAAAAATTAAAGAAAATTTAAAGGGCGTCATGGAAATCCTCCACATCGCCGTCAATTGGAAGCGTGCTCAGAATGCTGGCAGCATTCCCACGTTGTATGGCAATGCTGATCTTTTGCGCCAAATACAGGCCAGCCTTCTGGTCACGCGAGGCGTCAACCAGTCTCTTTGAGAGATCTCTAAAAAGAGATCGCGCACTTGGACCCCATGGTCCAAACGTTTCGACTCCAAACGGCTCAAATACATAATCTCCTACTAGATTTATGTATTTGCGCCGTTTGAGAGTCTCCGCTGTAGCTGCAGCAGCGCCCGCACAACCCGCTTTGCTAGGAAGATGAGATGGCGCAAGGGTGTTGACACAAGTTGCGCCCCACACCAAAAGCCTACCCAGTTTCCACGGCAGTAAATACATACCGTCTGGTCTTTTGCCATCGTCGCGTGCCAAGCCCTGAGGTTCAAGTTGGGCTGGAACGCCAGCGGTGACAAGAGCCCGGCGAAGTATGTCATTGAGGTTGGCGTGTCGTGGAATACGACCTGCGCTCCTGCTGCATGACAGTCCACGGTGACCAAGGCTGTCGACAGCCTCTCCAGCGATGTGTGATGTAATCCAGCAGTGACAGCGATGTGGAGAAACACATTGCGCACCTAAACGAAGGCAAGAAGCAATGCAGAAAGTCGTATCGTCCAACATGGTACCTATGTTGGACGATGGCAGTGCCTGAAGCCAAAGACCCGACTCCCACTTTCCCACAGCCAGCAAACGAGCACGCTTCGCAGCATTGGACGACGTACTTAAGTGACAAAATCTCTTAAGATTTTCTCGTACCACGCTGCAAAGCGGCCCGTCCCGCTGCCTCTGTGATGATGGATTTCGGGGTAACTCGATGCTTGGACAAGTCATTCTCCAAGCATTCATGACATCGATCTTACACGGCACCTCAGGATCGACCAGTGTGGGTGCTAAAATTTTCTTCATCATCATACCTGTTGCTTATTTACATACCTACATGGTTTTAATCCACCTAAGATCGAATCCTAATCGCAGATTATCTCAAAACGACGTGCATCGTAATTAAAACACGAAACATCGCCCCGGAAACGATCCAAAACGAATGGAAAAGCTTTAGTAATTACAGGAGCCATAAAGACAAACAATTGAGTCTTTACGACACTATGTGATCCGGGATATTCTTAGTCGTAAACATAACAGTTTATGGCATCTAATTACATGGGGTTATTACTAGTAAGGCTTGAAGAATGTGGGGTGGGGTAAGGAGGGGAAGGTGGCGTTTGTCTTAAGGTTATAGGAATGCTGAAGTAGGTACTTAAAATCTACGTAGTAGGTATGGTAGGTACCAACTGTTACTGGTAGACGTAGCGTACGATGCCCTCCGGCTAAGTGAAGTGAGGATATTCGCAGCCTGCCAGCGGCTAGGCACCAAGAGCCGAATTGGAGAGGCCTATACCTTGCAGTGGACTGCGACAGGCTGATAATGATGATGGGGTACTACTGAAAGAAGAGCTATTGGCAATGTCTAATTTCTGCAAATGGCGGGATACAGTCACATTTCAAAAATAATTATTTTGCTTCTACTGACAGCATAAAATAACGTTGGAGCTGTAACTATCTATATTATGATGACTAACGTTCTTTATCATAGAATGGCGAAGACAACAACAGTAGCGACATCTAAGTAGGTAACAGGCGCAGCAGCTAAAACTTGCTTTTAGGATTAGTACTTAGCTGTGGACATAAAAATATATGTGATATTAATGGGACGCACTAGTTAATAAGTGATAGTTAGGATTGCTACAGTCTGAACTATGATATTTTCTGTTCAAATATTAAATAAATATTTCGTCAAATCGAAGATAGCGTGGGTACGCTTTTGCTTATAACTAAAACCACAAAGTTGTAATATCGCGAATGCCCTCACCACCAATTTTGCAAGACCTCCCACCCCTTGCTTTTATCTCTCAATTATGATCTTCTAAACGGTTTTGTAGTTGTTATCAGAGATCTTGTTTTGCTGGTCGATAACGTTATAAGGGAATATTGCTTGGCAGCGATAAAGTGAACAATTTACTTACTTCAAGACTCTTAATGTTTGAATATCGTGTCAACACCACGTCTTATAGTACCTAATGGAGGGCTGTGTACATACATATAGAAATACGGCCTGATCATCCAAGTGTCCAAAAACGTGCGAAATAGATAGGTACTCATATAAGTAGTGTTATTGTCTCCTTCTATAATTCTGAATTGGATGAAACAAAAAGTGACAGCAGTAATTACTCGCTTAGACTCTTTCTCGCAGATTTTTTTTTACACCTGTCACCATCTAGTCCCAAACTAAGCAAAGCTGGTACTATAGGTACCTACTAAATAATGGATAAACATACATTCTTATATACTTTTTTGTAACTACATACATATTACTTATACATAGAAATACTCAGACCAAGACAAACATCCATGCCCACAAATGTTTGACTTGAGCGGGAATCGAACCCGCGACCTTCGGCGTAGCAGACGCTTACACTCCCGTAGCGTCAACCGGTCATCGAAATATCGCACTGTACCTACATTTATTGAAGCTGTTGAAATATAGCACTGTATATGTAGGTTTGTATGTAGCTGCTAGGTATGTATTTGCATATAGTAGGTACCTATACTTATTATTACGAAAATTCCAGATTGAAATACTGAGAATTGTCATAGTCAAACGTAACCTATCTTCCTTTGTATACTTTCAGAAATGTGGTTCTATAGAAAATTGTGAAATACAGAACAAACATTATGTACCTACCCAAATAATATTTTAAACACGCAAATAAAGCTGTATGCAAAAATGAACATTGCTAATTTGGACTACCTACACAAATCCCAGAGCGAAGTCTAATAATGAAGGAATTTCCACCCAAGCGAATTGAACGCACACAGATACAAAACAAACAAAAGTCAATTTTGACATCTATACGTAGCAACTGGAACTAACGTCATCAAACACGTTTACATAATTTTCTTATTATACATATACGTAAATACATACTTAACGCTGGGGGCCTAGCACAAGTTAATTCCTCAACATCAACATGATGATGATATAAATTATATTGAATTCCTTCTTTAATTCAATCTGCATGTCTACAAATTAGGAATAATGTACAAGAAGTACACACATAATCTACGAAACCCCTTCAGGACCAATCAGTGTGCCAATGGATGACCGAATCGATGGGAATCGTGAGTTGTCCATACCCGTGCGTGCTATCCCCCTGATCTATGTATTTCTCGTCGTCGGATATTTCGGCGTTTTGTGATACGTCATTTATTACATTCCAAATTTAATTCTGTTACGTCTGTTTATGTAGGTATATTCAGGTAGATATGTATAAATTCGACTGTATTTATTATTATATTACATAGAGGTCTATGGATTCCTACGTGCTTCAAACCATCCTTTTCGCGTTTTATAGGCACCTACACACTTAGGCCATTATTCTTAAGTATTTTATGTATTAGGTAGTCTGGTTGACGTAGATATGTACCGTATCCTAAAACACATTTTTATCGTTTTCTTCTAGCTTTGCGAGATGCACTCTCGGAAATAAATTCATAAAAAATTATATATTTAGTAGATATTAGTACCTACTTATGCCTCGTGATCCTTTTTTAGGGTACCGTATCTAAATAATTCTTAAAAAAATTTATATAGGTATTTAGTAGATATTTATAGTACTTATGCCTCGTGATCATATTTTAGGGTACCGTATCCAAATAGGAAAACGGATCACTTTGTTGTCCGTCTCTCTGTCTGTCAAGACCCTTTAAACCGGGAACGTTCAATAACACGTACCTATAACTTATTTCATCTTGTATATTTTTAAATGGCTGTTTCATACACATGCTAAAATGCCTATTATATGAAATATATAAGTCATTATAAGAAATTGTTGTGATAACTATCAGCTAAATATTATAGCTTCTATATACCTAGGTCTATTAAAACTAGGTACTCCTTGTCGTGTTAATGTAAAGTAATTTATAATTGGTAAATGTTCAAACACCAATGCTTGTCTGCTTTACAAATACGGTAAAATCCGTTAATTACCCATTTAAAAAAATAAGATCGGTTATTGTGACTGATGCCGCACAACGACATTTAGCTTGGTAGCGGTGCCGTGGTTTGATTAGATTTGAAAAAAATATCAATAATGTTAGTCTACTATTGTTTTTAGTAATGTACTAAAAACTGTATTACGTAAAATTTTTATTTTGATTTCACATGTTTTCTCTAATAAAATAAATTCATGTAACTAAGCAGGTTGTTTATTTTCTTACAAATTCTTTATCCTGCTTAGCCTGTTTGTCATTTCTCTTCGATGTCATTATAAACGGATTCCACTGTAATAATAATATGCAATAATAATATATTCTATACCTGAACTTTAATTTCACAAACTTTAGCTATCTGTACATTTTTATTCATCCATGAAGCTATAAAAAGTTCCCTTCAAATTTTACACTGAAAAATCTTGCCTTTGTTCCCGTCATTTTAACAGGGGTCACTGCCTTATTTATTCTTTTTTTTCGTAATAATATCTAATAAAAAACTTTAATGTTACCATTTCTTTCTACGATCGTAAAAATCAGACAGAAATAACTCGTCTTAAGTTTTTATAAGAGAAAATAAGGTAGGAACGGTTTCATACCAAGAAGGTTCGTTATTGATGATATAATAAAATATATCAAGGGATAGTAGATATGTTTATTTATTTATATTTCAGATAAGTTTGGCTGTTTGTTGTGCAAAATTACTGGTTTTGTAATATTAATTGAAGCTTTTTGGCTAACTTTTCAAGCCATACAGCCTTATAAGCATTTATTTTCATGTTTTATGCAAATTAATAAAGATATGGTGGGTTTTTCTGAATACTCAGTAGCAGCCCGGAGTCTAGTGATTTGCCCGGTATCGGCAATAGGCTCGCCCTCTATTATGTGGGACCTAAAAATTCATGGCGAAATGGTGTGGTGTGGGTGTAATATTTACACCTCTGCCTACCCCTTCAGGGATACAGGCGTGACACTATAAAAAATAAAATAAAGATATGGTTAAATAGACATTGATCAAAACTTATTTACTGATAAGTATTTAGTTGCACTCGACCAAATGTTACCTACTATGGATCTTCTTATTCGTGTCAATGGTTTCAGCTAAGTATATGAGACCCGCATAATATTCGGCCACTCTTATTGCGTTAGGAGTGGCCTCCCAGAGCTGAGACACAGCGCAGGTGCTCGGGCAAGAAGGCCATATCAGCAAGTGGTCCATTGTCTGCTCCAGCTCACCACATTCACATTGGGCAAGGTCGGGGTCCCTGAAACCCCATCTACACAAGTTTGCTCTGCAGCGGTCAACCTGTGTACGCAGTCTATTTAGGGACTGCCATACGGGCTAGGGCAGGTTGTGTCCAGGTTGTAGGGATTCTTGTGGCTTACCTATGCTTAGAGGGTGGAGGATACTTTTCGGACCTACTATGGATTAGATATACACACATTGTCGTGAATTGCTCTGTTGCTACTCAACAATCAAGTAAGTATTAAAATATAATATTGTATCTCATGAAATGAAAGATCTGTAAATTTATTTTGAGATTACGAAAGATAATATATTTATTAATCCCCGAATAAGAATAACCCTTAGATAAAACAGACATCAACCCGAAAATACTATCTAATCCATGTGTGAAATTAATTAATTCCAATAAATGTGAAATTTTCATAAATGATACATTAGAACACTTTTCGGCACTTTCAAAATTTAATTCTTTGACGCCAAATATAACGGTAATCAATAAATCTACCTTTCGCCTTCTCGGATCCCCCATTTTTGAAGAAGCTTTTGAAACTTTTGTAAATGAGAAAATTCAAAATTTCTGTGAATCTTCAGAACGGCTATGCAAAATCAATTTAAATTCGGCTTACACAATTATTCGGCATTGCCTCTTCACTCCAAAATTCACACATTTTCTGCGATCATCTCCCTTTTGGAAACATTCATCTCTTTTGGAAACCATAGATAATGTGATTCGAAACACTTTGAGCAAAATTCTAAATCTTAACATGAACGACCGAGTGTGGCTTCAAGCAACTTTACCAGTTCGTTTGGGCGGCCTCGGCGTTCGCAAAATTACTGATGTTAGTTTGCCAGCGTTTTTGGCCTCGGTCCATGGCACTGAGGAATTGACCAGGAAAATTCTAGAACCCACACTGGTTAATTCCGAGGTGCCATGTAAGACTGATGCCATAAACGCTTGGAAAATGGCTTGCCCGAGCTCTGACTTGCCCCGAAATCTTTTCTCTCAGAGACAATGGGACGGGCCGCTCTGCAGCAAGATTAGAGATAATCTATTAACAACTGCTTCTGGTGTTGCAGAGCGCGCCCGTTTGTTGGCTGTGGGAGAGTGGGAATCGGGGCTATGGCTTCAAGAGCTTCCATCGTCCAACATAGGAACTATGTTGGACGATACTACATTCCGCATCGCTTCGTGCATTCGCTTGGGTGCTGTTTGTGTTTCTCCGCATCGTTGGAACTGTGGGGAAGCCGTCGATAGCCTTGGCCACCATGGCCTATCATGCAGCAGAAGTGCAGGGCGTATTTCCAGATACGCCCATATTAATGACATAATCCGTCGTGCTCTTTCCACCGCCGGTGTACCAGCTCATCTTGAACCTAATGGTCTGGTACGTGACGATGGGAAGAGACCAGACGGTATGTCATTATTACCTTGGAAGATGGGTAGGCCTCTGGTGTGGGACGCCACCTGCGTCGATACTCTTGCGCCATCACATCTTCTAAGCACAGCTGGTTCAGCTGGCGCTGCTGCTGCATCGGCGGAGACCCTCAAACGGCGCAAATATCAAAATCTAGTTGGGAATTACGTTTTTGAGCCGTTTGGGGTCGAAACGCTGGGGCCATGGGGCCCGAGTGCTCGTGCTCTATACAAAGAAATAGCAAAAAGGCTGATCGATGCTTCCCGTGACCAGAAGGCTGGCCTATTTTTCGCAGAGAGAATAAGCATTGCCATCCAGCGTGGCAATGCTGCCAGTCTTCTGGGCACTCTACCAGTAGACAGCGTTGCGGAGGAATTCTTGGACGCAGTATAGCATATATATTATTTTATATTTAATTTTCGTTCTTTTTCTTTTGTTCTTTTTTTTTCTTAATTGTAGATTAGTTTTAGGTTTAGCTCTTATCTTTAATATTTAAGTATTGCAATGAATATATATATGTTTTGTACCTATTACGCAATAAAGTCTAATTAAGTATATAAGCTTTAGATATAGTCCATATATATTTTTGTAAGTATGTATAATTATTAGGACCAATAAATCTAATCCATCGTCAACATCTTCTCCCAAAGCACATTCTTCTCATCCAGCTCCAGTGAGTCCAACTCGAGAAATAAGCCCAATATCAGCAAACAAAACACAATTTATACTTAAATTATATCGAGGGTTAACGGGCAAAATGTATTAAGCGATATTTTTTAAACTTTACAGGAGAGCGTTTTAAAGATTCAATTTTACAAAAAAAAATCGTTATAAAAAAACTATAAGGTTATTAACGAAAAAGTGACCGAAGTTGAGTTCCATGACAAAAGCTGCATAATTGAGTATAGTTTTCATTTCTTTTAAGCTACTATTAATAGAAATAAAAGTCGCTTGATACAATATTACCCCAGTTTACTTTTATTTAGAAACAGGCTAAATGATATAAGTGCCATAAACTTCACAATACAGGTATAGGAAAAACGATTTAAGCGACACTCTGGTATTATTTTGTGTAAGGCTAAATATATGAACAACCATTGGAATACTAAAGTAAAATCAGGCTAATCGGTTTAAGGAATTGAAATATCATAAAGTAGTTGCAGAATAAAATGATTTATGTAGCACTTTTCTCTAAAATATCTTGTTTGAAATAACAATTAATTTGTATGTATAATTAGGATTGGCGGTTAGATCAACATTAATTTGGACTATTGTTTACTTCCTACAAATGAAAAATCTAAAGAAATTTTAAAATAAAACAAATACGTGTTTAAAATCAGACAAGTGATCGTTTTTATTATAATAGTGGCACAAGGATTCACATTTTTCGCTATTTGAAAAATATTCAGCTAACAAGCTGGTGATAACAACAAAAGAAGGCTTTTCTAAAAATAATAATATTATTTTAACTACTACTAAACTATTAAATTGCGACCGAAACATAATTGGCGAAAAGTGGGTGTGTAATACACCCTTCGGGGATAAAAGGCTCACGCCTTTTACCCCCTTTAGTTATGTTATCAGCATTTATGGCTTGATGTTCTAGCGCAACGAGTCACACAGGCTTGCTGCTTAGAGATTGCAGGACTGTGTTCTAACTCCCTACCTGCCTCATGACTAACTAGCCAATTGCTTGGTTGGATTCGATAGAGCATAAATAATAACGGAAATTATCAGTGATTACAAATGGTTTATCCGTCTTGATATTGGCTGCGACATGCCAAAATATCGGCGCCTCAATAGACAGATATCTAAGTCTCTGACCTGCGATACCGCCGATAAAACACCAAATGTGTTCAAGAGGCGGTCGAGCGGAACAAAGGCTCTAATGTATTCTAGAGAGATCTTTCTATCGGGCAAAGTCAGCTAACAAAGCTGAAGACGGAAGATGGCAGTGTTGTGTCATCCAGACCTCAATTCTTGGAGGAGATCGAAAGATTCTATGGAATGCTATACACGACCCCGCGACCACACGCGACCCTAGAGCTAGATTGACCCGACACCATACCGAAGACATCCCGGACGTCAGCATGCACGAGATTAGTGTTTTTTTTTTTCTGCCGAACAAATTGACTCCATGCTGCCTGATGTTAAGCAGTCAGTGAAGTCCCATAGTGATGGCCATCATCCCAGCAGCCACCATGGCATTATGGCATGATGGCCCTCACCTTGACGGCCTTGAGTAAAGCTTTTTCACGCCCCGCTTAAAGGACCCGGGATCATAAGTGGAGGGAAACACGTGGACTGGTAAAGAGTTCCACATCTTAATGGTACGGCAGAGATAAGAGGCGCCGAACCGTTTGGTGCGTGACGGTATCTGTTCTACCATGTAAGAGTGGCACCTCAACCCAGCACGTGTCGTTCGGGATAGGAATGGAGAGGGTGGGATTAGTTGAAAGAGCTCTTCGGAGCACTCACCGTGATAAATGCGGTAGAAGACACCCATTGAGGCCACGTCTCTGCGTAATTGCAGTGACTCAAGAGTTTTAGTGGCCACTGGATCCCCGATGATACGGACAGCACGCCGCTGCAACCTATCGAAGGCGTCCAATAAGTACTGAGCGGAGCCATTCCAAAGGTGAGAGCAGTATTCCACGCAGGAGCGAACCTGGGTCTTGTATAACAGACACAACTGCTCCGGCGCGAAAAACCTCCTCACCTTGTTCAGGACTCCGAGTTTCCGAGATGCGGATTTGATGAAACCCTCGATGTAGTTCTTCTGGTTGAGATTTCTGCGTATGTCCATACCCAGGATATTGAGGCTGTCTTGAATCGGTAGTGGAGTGTCCAGAAGAGAGGGATGGGAAAGGAATGGAGATACCTTGGCTGAGAATGCGCACACCTGTGTTTTCTTGGCGTTGAACTCGACCAGGGTCTCATCACCTCAATGCGAGATGGGTCCTAAAACAGCTCATAAACAACAAGGCACCGGGTGATGACCGAATTACGACAGAGCTTTTGAAAGCTGGCGGCATACCCGCTTTGGAAATGCTTCGTAAGCTTTTTAATTCCGTCATACACGAAGGTAAAACGCCACATGCGTGGCACAGAAGTGTGGTTGTGCCGTTCTTTAAAAAGTTCGACAATACCCTTTTAAAGAACTGCAGACCCATCTCTCTGAGCCACGTCTATAAGCTGTTTTCAAGGTTCATCACGAATCGTCTCGCTTGCAAGCTACACGACTTCCAGCGTTCTGAACAAGCCAGTTTCCGAAAAGGATAATAGTACTATAGACCACATACTGAACACATATAGAAGCCCGAGGATTATAACGAGCCTCTATGCTTGGCGTTTGTAGACTATGAGAAAGCCTTCGATTCGATCGAAACCTGGACGGTGGTTCTGCAGTCTCTCCAACGGTGCCAGATCGACTATCGATACGTCGAAGTACTGAAGGGTTTGTACGAAGACGCCACCATGTCAGTCCGCCTCCAGAACCAGAGCTCGAAACCTATTCGACTACAGCGAGGGGTGAGGCAGGGAGATGTTATATTTCCGAAGCTATTCACCGGTGCGCTTGAAGAAGTCTTCAAGCTTCTGGACTGGGAAGGAGTCGGTATCAACATCAACGGCCAGTACTGCATAAACCACCTTCAACTCACTGACAATATCGTAGTCATGGTTGAGACCATGGTAGACCTCGCACAATGCTCGGTGGCGTCTGTAGAGTCTCGCAACAAGTGGGTCGAACAAGACGAAAATCATGCATAACGTCCGTGCCGTACCAGCTCATATAGATGTCTTCACGTCTGATATCCCGCAGTGTCTCTAGACGAAAGCCTTTGAACAGTGTGTGTTGCCAGTGTTGTCACTCAAAGGACGATGGAGAGAGCTATGCTTGGCGTTTCCTTGCGAGATCGAATCAGAATTGAGGAGATACGCAGGCGAACCAAAGTCACCGACATGGTTCTCCGAATAGTCATGCTTGAATGGCAGTTGCAGGGTACATAGCCAGGAGAACCGATGGCCGTTGGAGCAGAATGGTTCTGGAGTGGCGGTTACGCACCAGACGTCGTAGCAGAGCTAGGCCTCCTGCAAGGTGGACTGACAATCTTGTTGGGATCGCCCATAATTTTCCAAGTAAAATGTTGTTTGTTCTTGTGTTGATTTATATTGTCATATCTCGATTTTATATTGGAAGGAAGCATATTATAATGTTACTTTTGTTTTTAAATACGTGTGCAATGAAAAAAACATTAACTAAGTATTTTTTTTAACATACGATATGTTGTTTAAATGAAGCAAATAATTATGTTTTCCTCTAAAGTTGTCAAAATTGAGATATTACCAGTTGCCAGTTCACAGTCGATATGTCTTATCCGACAACGGATAAACGATTTGTATAAGTATAGATAAGACTGACATTACATACTCATGGTGGTTACAGATGGACATTCTAGTTTCCACTAAAATTGGGTAAAATGTTATGCACTAGTAACATACCTGTCATCACCTGGTCATCACAGAGTACCATACCAACATAAAGCAAACAAACACCGACATTTGTCAGAGGTAAAATAACTGTGAATGGACTGTACAACATTTTGACTATCTTAACGAATATAGATTTCCTAATTCCAGTAGAGTAAAAATGTTTTAACTTCCACCACTTAGAATACAATATGCCTGATGAGACGAGTCTTTATTAATTTTAGCAAGAAGAAGGATTTAACCGCCGAGTATAATGATTTTTTATTAAATATGAAAATTATTTAAGCGCCTGTGTGTATTAATATCAGACGCATGGTAAATGGTTTAAGCGACATAAGGTATGGATTTTAGCAGCAGGCTAAATGTTTTAAGCGACATCAAGTATGAATTTCAGGTGCAAGCAAAATGCTTTAAGCGACGGTATGTATATATTTTAGGTGCAGGCAAGACGATTCAAACACCTTATCTTACCAAACTTATGCCGGGGAAAATAGCTCAAGTCAAAAACACTAAATTTTTCGCCTGTATGAAGTCAATTTTTTCTTAAATTGTAAAAAAATGTTGTCGCTTCAATCAAAGCTACTCCGAACTGCGCCTAAATTTACTATTGTTTTAAGCGCCAAAAAAGTGCTCAGATCAGCACGGAACCAAACGATCGTGCAAACGACGCAGAAAAATCCGGCGATTCCGAATATGTATATAACTCAATATCGGCCAGGATGTCGCTTAATACATTTTGCCCGTGAACCCTCGATATACAATTTTACGCTTAGTAAAGCATGTACTCGGTATTGTAAGTAATCAGCGGAACTTGAAAATAACATATTTACAATGCCTCTATTTAAGCTTGTCATTGCAGATTAATTTAATGGAAACACTTTGCACAAAACTTAAAAGAGCTTCAATTAAAAATAAACCACTTTCTCTTTACGACAACATTTTATATTGCCCCGATTTATTAATATAACACAAAAGAAGGCTTTTCCGGAATTCGGTCGACATCGTCGCTTTGTTTGAAGCAAAAACTTTTTAAATATAATAATATATAAAGGGCAGGTTACCAATAAGTTAACCGATTCTAGCACTAAATAGATATTTTGACAAAATCTAGTTTTGATGTTGAGATCTTTATTTAGATTATGTAGTCGTGTAAACTAATCTAAGTTAAAAATAAGCTCGTATGTTTCCGTAACCTGTTTGTTTTTGTTTACTTTTGCGTAGATATACGCAGTTCAATTCCTTCAATTCCTTGTATGGATTGTATGTCTGTCATTCTATCTAGGCATCTGTAAATAGACTCTGGTAATAGCAACGGCGGCGATAGCCCAGAGGTGTACGTAACGGACTGCCGAAACGATGGTCTCGGGTTCGAACTTCCGGGCACACATCTCTCAATTTATAATGCACCTCTATATGCATGTATACATTATAAATTAATTATCGCTTAATGATGTGCCCGGTAGATGGCAATAGGCTCCCACCTATGACATTGCGACCGAAACTGGCGAAGTGTGGGTGTGTTATACACCTCTGCCTATCCTTTCGGAAATAAAAGGCGTGCAGGTATGTTATGCACTAGGAATAAATCCCCTGTCATAGGGGTTCAAAGTACACCCAGATCCCAAGCAACAATTAGTGGATGCTGGATCACACAAAGTGTCTCGTGTATTGATCGAACTCACAGTACTTTGCGAAGTTCTAAACGGCGAGCCGACCGTTAAAGCCATTTCGCCATTTATAACTAGCTATGTATGTTTTAATGAAAGTAGCTGAATAAATTATCGGCTTCGTAACTATTACGCGCAAGTTTATCTTCAGAAAAGTTACATAATATCGGAAACACTGCTAATAACAATATATTATCCAGGCAATACATTAGGTGTATTCGTCGATAATCCTATTCTGTATGCCGAATAAATCTTGTGTGATGGCGTAGCCCTGCTTTTGTATTATATCTTTGAGGGCATTAGAGTGAACTCTAATGCCCTCAACTCAGCTGAAGCTGAGTGTGCAAATGTATTGGGATTTGGGATCAAAAAGGGGAGTGAAAGTAATGTCTTCGAGAAGCATCCCACTGCTTTGTCCTGAACATTCAATTTTATGGCTACATTCTATGACCACGGCTTGTGTCACGTCGAAACGTATCTTTATTTTCTAACTAGCTTGTGCCCGCGGCTTCACTCGCGTTAAATTCCCCGAATTTAACCTGAGCGAAGTAACACAAATCTCCTTTATTGTTCGGATACTTTCATATTTTTCATTTTAATTCTGTTTACCTATACTACTTTAATAATAAATATAACTGCAAGAAGTTTTTATTACATTACTTTAGGACTAGAACACCAACTTTCAGTCCCAAGTTGTATGAAGGCACTCCTGATAATTCTAAAGAGTTCAGAAGCTCTATAGGGCACGAAATACCTTGGTTAGTATCCATGATATTAACTACCGAAAGGTACTCAACAACATCATCTTGCTTACAGCCACATGTCAAAGCCATAGTCCAATATATTATCTCTATACACACTTTCGCATTTATTCCTCGCCTGCCGGTTTAGCGTGAAATTGGTACATACATACATACACTCTTTCTCATGTATACTATAATAAAACTCAAAGAGCACTTTGTCTGTACATTGAATATTTTTGCGAAATTTAAATTGGATTGTGACATGTTATCTATATAGAACACAAAACAATTTTTTTTGGAATTATTGTCTGTCTGTCTGTCTGTCTCTCTGTCTGTCTGTATGTTTGTTCAATCATCACGCAATAACCAGTGAACGGATTTTGATGCGGTTTTCATCAATATATTGCCTGAAGACCCGATTACAATCTTGGACACAATCATCACGCTATCACCTATGGGAGCCTAGCAGTGTCATTCAATAAATGTAATAGACTTGAATTCAAATAACACACTAAGTTGTTTGTATCGAGATAGTGACAAACGCATAGTTCCTGTCTTTGTTTAACATTTAGTCTTTAGTTTATCAGAATCCATTTATGCTATCAAAAGTTATCGCACTTTAAAATATACATATATCCGCAATGGCTATCAAGTGATTCGGACTCAATTTGGGTAAAAGTTTGATTTAAATTCTTTTCTAATATTTATTTTGCCAGCGCTGGATCTTAACACCGACTTTTAATTTTGCCAGTGGTGCCATCTAGGTCTTGGGGTATTACTTAAAATTATTATTTTGCACATTACAGCTTATATTACATAGTAGAGCATCGTAGACTTACTATTCGAGTGTTACTTTTTGAGTGCAAAGATTCAAATTAACTTATAATTACGTAATCCGGCCAGATAGTATTTATAAAAAGAAAGAGCTTAGAATTTAGGTGGCAGGTAGGTTCAGGTTACTACTTTTCTAATACAGTAAGTAAGAAACTTAAATATGCGTGTGAGTTTCATCAACCGATAATTATGTTATTTTACAATCAAGGCCACAGAAAGGGATATTTAAAGGATACCGACTTCCACGCGGGCGAAGCCGCGGGCACAGCTAGTTTATACCTAATATTAGTAGGGATTAGCCAAGTCAGGTAAAATAATTATTAGTTTTTATAAGCGAACGATGTAATGACAGTGCACAATATGACAATGTATGATGAGACAGTACTGATAGATATAAGATAGCACATGCACAGCACTCAATATTACAGCGCATGCGTTCTTACCTTCAATAGGTAGATTTGTGCCCCACAAACTTCAGCCAAATCGGTTCAGCCGTTCTTGAGTTATAAATAGTGTAACTAACACGACTTTCATTATATAAATACATAATATACTATATATATATATATATATATATATATATATATATATATATATATATATATATATATATATATATATATATATATAGGGAATAAAATAAAGACTATGTTACTCGCAGATAATGTAGCTTTCTAATGGTGAAAGAATTTTTTAAATCGGTCCAGTAGTTTTTGAGTTTATCCATTACAAACAAAAATACAAATTGTTCCTCTTTATAATATTAGTGTAGAGATAGATAATCACTCACAATTTGCTCTAAAAAAGCATAAACTGATTTTAAGGACCAACAGACTGCTATGCAGTGGGAATCGAGTTCCAATCTATGGCGCGCACCACTGACTTTTCAAAGCTATGTGCGCATTAAAAATCGTTAATTATCGCTTGCCCTGTGCCTCGGAGACCACGTTAAACTTGATCCCGGCTGCCCTGTAGCTCTTTGCCGTTACAGGTAGGCAGTATCGCTAAACATCGGACACTAGTCTAAACCATAGCATATTGCTTCTCTCTCTTTGGGTTGGGCAGGGTTGAAAAAGTATGGTTGTGCCATCTCAAGATAATGTCGGACAGCGTTGAGCTTGAATATTTAGACTGCTGGTGCGGTGGCTTAAGCAGCCGCCTCGCCGCTTAACACTGAGTCGAGTGATATGGGTTCGATCCCTACTTGATGTCTCATGTGGGGATCGAACATGTTCATTGTGTCCGTTAGTTGTATGTTTGTAAAGTCCCCCGCGACACGGGGTATATACCTAGTGCAGTAACTGTCTATAAAAAAAGAAAAGAGTATAGAGTTCACGGGTGCTAGTGAGCACCAACACAAAAGGCCGCTGTATGATCGACACCATTGAGAAAAACTGTCATAGAAATGAAAAACAAAGTGGGCGTGAAAAGAGGAAGCAGTCACCGCAGCAGCGAGTGACAAAGCGTAGAGTATTGTATTGTTATTGGACTGTAAAATATAGCGATGAGCGACCCGCCGGATGGAAAGCCCCCTATATTCTCCCAGATGGAACAGCGTTCCGAGATGGTTAGTATGGGGGTTCCACTGCAATGTGCCGCGGGCGGCCAGCGTCACTACCGTGTCTATGTGTCCTTCTGGCTGACAGATCCACTCGACTTCCCACAATAACTCCACTAGACAATATTCTGCTAGACCAGAGCATCAGCCCTGTCGCCTTAACATAAAACTCATCTCAGCTTTCTCCAATAACAAAAGAAGAAAGGATAGGAAGGTTATTACAGGGCCTCTGACACATTTACTCACCACCTAGCGAAAAGAAGCGGAAAAAATACTTCTACTTTAAGACGAATTACAATTTAGCCCAGTTCATGTCGGACCCATTATTGCTGAAACAGCGTGGCTCTACCACCTATAAAAAATAAATATTTGTCAATTATTTGACTGTAGGTTACTACGCTATTGCATTTTTTTCTAAGTAAACAGCACTGGTCCGGCCGTCAGTCGACAACACGATACCTATCGTATTATTCGAAACCTGTGTTATTTCTCATCACAAAGTCTGGTCCCAGATGTGGGCGAATCAATTATCTAATTCTGTGTCAGCATTCACGAATGAGGAAAACATAAACTAAGTAAAATGTTTCCGTCCCATGCAATAATGTAGGCGGACTTGCCAGTTTACCTAAAGCAATGTCTTTGACGGTTCCTTTACGAAGTAAATGTTTAATAAGTTTGATTCGAAGTTCTGAGTCTTTTAAGTTTAAAAGTATTTAGGTGTATATAGTTAAGGATCCTCACATCAATAATTACGTTCCAAATATTTCTTTAAAATGAACCATTTGAGAGTTAAATTTTCCAGTATAGATGATATTCTTCCAGCCAAATCAGTTCGTCCGATTTCTTCAATATCGTTTAGGAGAGCAAAACTTTTATATTTGTATGGTTTCAAATTGTCATAATTGATTTTAAACTTTCGCGATTTCTGTAAATCATACAATATTATTTAGCGGGTCTTATTTAAAGGCATAAATTGCTCTGTTATTCTCCTACGTTTCTACCGGCTTGCAACGGTCGCGGTCGCGGAGGGACTGAAGTCTCAAGTGGTATTTCGAAGGTTTCTGCATCTATTTATAACCCAGGAAATGGATATTAAATGGACTGATATGGAAATCAACAAAGCAATATTTCTTTAAGAGCCCACTCTTTTCTTATTCCATTTCTTTCTTTCGAAACTAATAAACATGTATGCTTACTATAAAATAAAGTTCCCTTTTTCTCTTGTCTGTCTGTATGAACACAATACTATGAAACTACCTAACGGATCTACTGCGGTATTTATGTACGGGTTTCAGCAATAGATAGTGTGTGTCCTGAGTTTTCAAATGTATAATTCACGCAGACGAAGTCTAGTATAAGTCATCATCATCGTCCTAGCGTTATCCCAGTTCCATCCGAGACTTCTCGCCTTGGGTCCGCTTACTAGTCTAACCAGATCTGACATTATATCAGCTTTTCTACAGAGCGACTGCCACAACCCAAAGGGATAGCCATATTCCATGGTTTAGACCAGTATCACATTATTTGAGGGTAATAATGTCTTCCCGACCGATTCCGGCCACGGCGGCTTGTCTATATATGAGACTTGCCAACTGCGCAGGACATATTACAGTGCACATGTGTGTGCGCATACGCAAGTGCACTCTCTATTCCCTTACTCTCAAAGTCCGATGGGACGCCACGTGCGACACGACCGGCGAGAGATTGGGCGCAGGACCAACGGCTTAAGGTGCTTTCCGAGGCACGAGGGTGGGACACCACCAACTTCCTGACTCCGAACTTTTATTGGAAAATTCCTATCAGAAAAACCCTATATCACTTTTTGTTCGACCCGGGAATCAAACCCGAGACCTCATGATCCGCAGTCGCTAACACTACCGTAGGACAACAGAGCAGTCTTGTCGTGATTTGAGGGTACTGACTCCCCGTAACAACCATAAAAGATCTTCATGACAGCCGGGACCGACGGTTTTACGTGCTCTCCGGGGCACGGGGCAGGCGATAATTAGCAATTTAATACGCACATAACTTTGAAAAGTCTGTGGTGCGCGCCGTGGATTGGACCCCGTTGCCCTCTGCATAGCAGTCTGTTGGTATCCCCACTCAGTTCTCCCTGCCTGTGAAGTTTTTAAGTATAAATCTATTTTTATTTATTTTAGCTCACACAAACCCACTTTGATCTAACCGTCTTTTCATCCACATCCTTTCTTAACAGTGAATACAAAGTTTTAAGCGCTTATAATTTGCTATGCAAAGTGAGGGTCCACTCTGAATTAATTCGTCAGGCATTGTTAGCTGAGCCCTTTGTTCTGAGAATGTTCAATGTTGTGTTCCACCCGTTAATAGTTCGGTATTTCTTGATTACTTTGATGTAAGTACGATTTGTAATTAGATCGACGGTTCGGACGTGTCTTTACAGCGATGTGTAATTTGAATGTGTTCTGTGATGCCGAGTTATTTAGAGCGATTGGATCCGTGGAAAAAACCTGCGGGCATCTTCTAGTATACTTATTTTTTTATTATAGACTCACGCCTGTATCCCCGAAGGGGTAGGCAGAGGTGTTTAATATTACACCCACATTTCGCCATGAAATTTTAGGTCCCTCGTAATAGGGGGCGAGCCTATTGCCGTACCGGGCACATTACCAGACTCCGTGCTGCTACTGAGAATTTCCTTACGGAAAAACCCAATAACACTTTGCCCGATGCGGGAATCAAATCCGAGACCTCCCAATCCCACGCGCACATTTATGCCGCGAGACCAACGAGGCATTCTCTAGTATAATATATACATATTTCGTTTATTCATAAATAAGGGACAAGACTAAAATGGCGATAGTCTAGTGAAGAGAATACAGACTGCGACACAGAGGGTTGCCAGTTGAACGCCATTATGCTCCCCATTGACTTATCGAAGAAATGGTGTGTATTTAATTGTTAATTATTAGATTTAAACCTGGTACTCTCTGCATGGCAGTCAGTTGGTTTCTGCACTGGGCTAACGTTAACCTGTGAAGATACCAACTGAACATTTGTCAATGTCAGAGTGAAAAATCAAACAATCTATCCTTGCGTTACTGACTGACTGATAGACACGCTACAGCCGAAACTATTGGGCACAGGAAGCTGAAATTTGGCATGTACGTTCCTTGGGGACCGTAGGGGTGCACTAAGAAGGGATTTCCCGAAATTCCCACGGGATCGGCCAAAACGGGCAAATTTAAAATAAATGCAGGCGTAGCTGCTGGCGTCCTCTAGTTTAAATATAAGCGGTAGATATAACAAACTGCAACTAATTAGAGTTAATCCATAATTACTTACTCATGCACAAAGCCACCCTTACGTTAGGGGTTGATATAAATACACAGCTTTGAACTTAATAATGCGTTTTATGCATCAGAAATGACCTTAAATGCGTCAGTGAATGTCTGCTTCGTTATATATCATCCTCTTAGCGTTATCCCAGTTTCAATCTGGGGTCCGCTTACTAGTCTAACCGGATTTGGCTGAATATTAGCTATTCCACGGAGTGACTGCCTGTCTGACCTCCGCAACCCGAAGGGATAGCGATATTCCATGGTTTAGACTAGTGTCAGTTTATTGTGTAACGACTGTCAAAGATCTTCATGACAACAGGGACCGACGGCTAAACGTGCTCTCCGAGGCACGGGACATACCATTCAATACGCACATAACTCCAAAAAGTCATTGGTGCGCGCCGTGTATTCGAACCCGATACCCTCTGCATGGCAATCTGTTGGTATCTCCACTAGGCTATCGCTGCCTGTATGTATGTAATATAAATAAAATAATATAAATGTAATGTATGCTTCGTTATACAGCTTGATTGAATGGGTATAAAAGCCCGTTTACGCAAGCGTTTTTTGAGAAAAGGCGTTCGATTAGCATATGCGTAGCGTCCGCACTGCGATAAAATTCGACGGTGGTGTTCATAATATTTACTCAATTCGAACCGGTAGTGACCTGGAATTAGCAATTTAGCACGTTCAACCGAAAAATCTCTATGGTATGGACTACAAGATACCCGTAGGTACGACCGCATCACCGCACATTTTTGCCCTATCACGAGGGAATTTTAGGTAATATTTTCTTAGTAACATACGTGCCAAATTTCAGTTTCTTGCGCCTAAAAGTTTTGGCTGTAGCTCGTCTGTCAGTAACGAAAAAAAAAATATATTTACAGATTTCTACCTATTATTCACGAAACCAGACTCAAACTTAGCAGAAATACAGTATAGACTTGACAATATTAAGAAAATCCACCAAAAGTGATCGAGTACCACTGTACAGTAAGTGTTCCATCATATAGGTACCTACGTGTTTTTACATACATTCATACATACATAGTCTCACGCCTATATCCCCGAAGAGGTAGGCGGAGGTATATTGCTACGTGTTTTTAAAGCTGGTTTTACGTAATAGTACAAATAATATCAGTTTTAGTATCAAGCCAGCTCCATAAATAGCTCTTAAATTAGCTCGAAGTCAAAGTTAGTGCATCCGTGTGCTGCCTGGTTAACAAACACTTCAAAGTTGCAGCAGTGTGTTTTTGTGCGGAAGCGGTGTCCTTAAAGATTAAATACGTTCGGTCTAAGGCACATACTTTATCAACTTTGACTAGTTGTTCTTAAATATTATTTTTGTGTTTTGCGAACTCCCTTGTGGGTATTGATAGACCGCCCGAAAGCCTCCGACATGACCTGACGATTCTTGTCATGAGATAAGAACCATGGACAACCAGGGATCAGCGGCTTTACGTGCTGGAGTATGGTAGAGGTTTGATATAAATGCCGCATTAATCGGTCACCCATCCAAGTGAAGGCCTTTGCGAACGTTGCTTGACTTTGCCGACCCATTTCATTTTTGCCGTCATATCGTATATTTCTGATGAAATATATTGGTATTTCTCAGGATGTTATGTAAAAGGCCCGTAATTGCAAATAATACTTTTAATGTCGGACCACACAACACACATCAAAGATTACAGCAAGAGCAGTGAAAGGAAAAAGTTCACACAACCACAGATAATAATTCGTAGATCAAAGTTAATGTCCACAGATTATTGACTGCACTTACGCTGTCGAGAGGCTGGAAGGGGGGCTCCCTTTAATATTTTCTTTATTTTTATTTAATTATTTATTTTGAAAGGCAATATACAACTACATATTCTATGAAAATGTTAATTTTTAGTATTTGTTGTTATAGCGGCAACGGCAATACATAATTTGTGAAAATTACAGCTTTCTAGCTATCACGGTTTATGAGATACAGCCTGGTGACAGATAGGCGGACGGACAGACAGACAGCGGAGGCTTGGTACCTAATAGCAAAGGTCCCGTTTTTTACCTTTTAGGTACGGAATCCTAAAAACACTTCATGAATAAGGCGACGCAGACGTGTCGTGATTCTAAGATTTACTTTAACTTTGCTGCTTCTCCTTTTGGTGTGAGCGTGTGGTCAACTCCCTTTTCCCAGTTTATAAACCGCCCGCAGGCGTCCCACATTCCATAACGGTTCTTGTCCTGAGATAAGAACCGGGATCAACGAGTTTATGTGCCTGCTGAAGCACGGTAGAGCACATCAAGCAGTTACCGATCCAAATAATGACCTCTGCAAACGTTCCTTGACTTTGCCGATCTATTACGAACAGCAATTCAAGTCACGCTTTGCTTGTTTTGTGATCAGATGACTGTGTTAGGTTGTTCTAGGTATTAATATTGTTATGTAGATCGACAGAAAGTTATCCAGTTAGAAATACAAAGTCTATATCCGATTTGAAACAATGTGAGCAAAGGATCATGGGGATTTTTGTATGAGAGCGGGACGTAAAACCAACAGAAATAAAAGGTGTTGTAATTTACTTTATTGTACTTCTAAATACCCCCTATATACTTGTTAACCCAAATATCGACCGGGTATCACTGCAAAAAAATCACAAAGATTGGTTAAATAAAACACACATATTTGTTAAAAACTACTATATATACCTTTTATTTAAATATCAATGGTTATCATCAACTGTAACATCTAATAAATGTTATGCGGGTGGAATGAAAGGCTCGTGCCGTCCTAACCCTAAAAAACACAAAACTGAAACTATGTAGGCACAACTTCCTACTGTTCTTCTGCCTGTTAAGCAAGTACAGTAATGCTCAACTATCGCATTTCTACCGATTTGGTCCCTATCGATCAAAATGTATGTATGTATTATATGTATGTGCGCGATCTGACATGCCGCGACTGTGGACTTTTGATTCGAAGAAACCACACATTATTTTGCAGAATATTACATCTGTTTAAGAGGTGGATATACGCCGTTGACGTTGCTCGTACTACTGCAACTGGTTAGTAGTCCACGCGCGATTTGCGAGTATCGGTGACGTAAAAAATCCTTAGAAAATAATAAGTAAAGTTATCTGCAAAAATAAGCTGAAGGTTCCCTTGGTGTTCTAATATATAAGAGGCTGATTCAATTTAAACAATCTTATGATTGATAGATTAGGAGAAAAAAGGTAAAAACTACAAAAACAGAGGTTACTTTGCATATTTTATTCAGATATTTAATTTAGATTTGTTTTTAGGATTTGGTACCGAAGAGAAAATGCTTTATATGATGTAGATTAAGACATATATTTTTTAATTTTTTTCTATAACAATTACGGAGAAAAGCGGTTTTAATTTCCTCCTAATGACGCCCAATTCACATATGTCCTCGCCTTAAATCATCTAATGACTCCTCTCTATATAATTCAATTAAATATGAATAACGACTGACGCGCATTGCCCGGCCTGCCCGCACGCTTGTTTTTTGGTTGGCGCCTGAGTAAGAGAGAAGTTAGAAAGGGATGGAATGTAGTAATTCCGTTAGGTTACCAACCAATAGATTGATTTCATTGGCCTAGCTCTGCACAATATTGTGTCGTGTTATCTCCGTTGTATTAGTGATTGTTTTGGATTCTGTTGGTGACAAAACGTAGAACCGTGTGCCACTGCGACGACCGGAGGGCGACAGCGGCTTGCGGGGAGCGGGGGACGAGGACCACAGCGCCGCCGCCCGCACCGCTGTGACATTAACTCTTACGACACGGACCAAAGGCGCGCGTTCTTACAATCGAATATACGAACCTACCTATATTTACAGTCCGCTATTTTATTTCTACCACCTCTGAGAATCACCACCAATTCTATAAAAAATACGTTTGAACATCACTGAATATCTCTGCTCACCGGTTGTTTGGGTGATTGCCGTCATAGTATAAAATTAAGTAATGGTCATTAGCTTTCACATAAAATATATTTCAAAGCTGTTGGTTTTACGCCCATTTTGACCGTGACCCTTTAATCAAGCTTTCAGGGATTGTGGACATATTGTTTCAAACTAGACTGAAAGTACCGACCGTTCTCTTATATCATATTATGATCAACATATATGACGTTAGTAGTTTCAATACTGAGTGCTGTAAGTAAAAGTAGGTAAATAGTGCTTAAAAATATTGGGAACTTTTTAAGGCATAGGAGGTAGATAGCTTGTTGCAAGTGATTACTGCCACCATGTACACTCGCCCAGAGAAGTTACAAGTGCGTTACCAATCTGGAAGGGAAAAGGAATAGGTCGCGGGACGCGATGAGGTAGAAAGAAAAGGGAATGGGGTATTCGGCACTGACACTCACTGAATTAACCCAACAGTAGGTATAGATACTTACTTTACGTGGATTTTTTGTGAGCAGGTAGTACTCCGGTCAAGTTGGCTCAGTCATGCTGAAATCAGCAAGGCTCTTCTACCATTTCCGTCATAAATCAATTCGAATGGCATAGTGGTGTAAGCGATTTTCTCACCGTTAAGCATAGCTTGTGTGATCCACAATTAGTTGTTTTGGTCCTAGGTGCATTCTGTGTCCGTTCACTGAATGCTTGGTAAATTTCTCCGGCACAAAATGTATTCTTAGGACGGAAGTGGTCTTTGGAAGAAAAGAAAATGTGTATCTATAAGCTGGATTTTCTCAGGCAAAGCTAGTTTTATAAGTCTCCATTTATTTACAACTGGTTACCTTGTGCTACCGTAACTACCAAACAACAAATTGTATTATTAAACTACTTAGATACTAAAAACTTATAGAACTTCGCAATATATTGGACTTACCCCAAACTCCATTAAATATGTATTCTCTTCTTCATTAAATAAATCTAAGACTATTCAACAGAATTAAAGCAAACCCTATTGGGTTTACTTTAATTCTGTGGAATAGTCTACAGGCGCTTAATCGACAAGTCTTTTAGTTTGTGCAAAACTTTGGTGGAGTACCCTTCTCAGCGCCCTGACGCGAGATTTGGCAGAAATCTTGATGTTTTCTTGAGCCCCTTTTATATGGTTTATAATAGGAACCCATAAATCTCTGTCAGTTGCGTTCATACATCGTGAATGTAGTATTTACTTTAGTATCTTAAATTGATCTCTTTAAACAGTTATACTGAATAGTCACTCTGAACGGTGATTAGTTGTTGGTGCCACAAAGGGCAAAAAGTTAGGTTTTGACATCCTTTGAATTATCCCAAATACAAAACACATGTTTTATCTATTGCCATGCAATGAGTTTAAACTTAAATGTATGAATTCGGTTGTTTCGGCTTGATTTTTTCCAAACAAAGTACCAACTACCATTATTAGATCCATCACTCCGAGTACAAGACTCCATTGAAGAAATAGTATTTACTCAGGATAAAATTCAACAAGCTATTGCAGAAATGAATACTGAGTCTTCCCCGGGACCAGATGATATACCAGAAGTTATATTAAAGAAATGCAATCTCTCTAACCACCTGGCAACTATAATGCAAACGTCGTACGACACTGGCACCCTACCGGATTTATGGAAAACAGCTATAGTTACCCCTATATTTAAGAAAGGCAGCAAACTCGATGCTTCCAACTACAGACCTATCAGCTTAACCAGTGTATTTTGCAAAATAATGGAAAAGATTATAGTCAAGCATATAAGAAAATTTCTCTCCAACTACGAGGTGATTCCTAAACAACAACATGGCTTCTGTCCACACCGTTCAACAGTTTCAAATTTACTGTCTTGTCTATCATCGTGGACCAAACTCTTCAATAATAGAGAGCCAATCGACGTGATCTATCTGGATTATGAAAAGGCCTTTGATAAAGTCCCTATTAGAAGACTTCTTCAAAAGTTGGAATTCGTGGGCATACGCGGAAAGTTGTTAATTTGGATTGAAAAATTTCTAAACAAAAGAATATTACAAGTGAGAATAGGCGAAACCAGGTCAGACGCAATCGATATACTTAGCGGGGTGCCTCAGGGTTCAGTTTTAGGTCCAATATTGTACATTATATATACATTTGATCTTCCCCACTGCATACAATGTAATGTCAGTATTTTCGCCGATGACACCAAATTATTTGCAAATCCACTAATTGACTACGACCACCTCACCGATGATTTGAACAAAATAGCTAACTGGTCTAAGGAATGGCTCATAAATCTCAATGCCTCAAAATGTACAGTGCTGCATATAGGTAATCGCAATCCTCGTCTTACTTACAAATTGGGCGATGCACCTCTTATGGAGGTAAAAAATCAAACGGACTTAGGAGTAAAGATTACTGAAGACTTGAAGTGGGAAGAAGATATCTCAACTATTACAAAGAAAGCCAAAGGCCTAATATACCTTGTGAGGAAAGCATTCGGTGTCTTGACACCAGAAATGATGCTCAAGATCCACAAGACTTTCATTAGACCAATTCTGGAATATGCGTTTCAAATTTGGAACCCTTACTTTGTCAAAGACATTGAACTCTTGGAGAAGGTACAACGAAGTTTCACCAAAGTACCACGAATTCTTAAAGCACGACCTTATGAAGAAAGATTAGCATTTTTAAAGCTTACAACACTAAAAGACCGCAGGGACCGCGGTGATCTGATTGAAACCTACAAGATCTTAAACGGACATTATGACATTGAGGAGTTTGATAAACTATTTGTGCGTAATGAAAATATTCACCTCAGAGGCCACCACCTTAAATTATGTACCAGTTTCTCAAACAACAACCCTCATCGACACTATATCAGTAACCGTGTAGTCAGAATGTGGAACAAGCTCCCAGCAGAAGTAGTCTCAGCCCAAAATGTTAATCAGTTCAAGAACAAACTGGACAAGCACCTACTTAGTACTGCAACAGGAACTAGTGGGCAATAGCAGGATATAGGCAATTATCAGTTGTATCAACTGCCTGCCTGATAATCAATAATAATAATAATAATAAAGTCAGTATACAGCAAAATTATCTTCTAAACCCACCACAACAACCAAAATGTTCCAAACTTCTAAAAGACCATCACGGAAAGTTCCGGAATGAAGCAATCCCAAATAGCGTTCCACCAACGAACCACGCAGTAATCGTGGGTGATAATCCAAGTGATTTAAAGTTTTCAACATAAAACTCTGAGAATCGTTAGGATAAAGATTGGAGTTTGTCGATAACTGGCTCGAAGGAGTTCTTGTGATCTAGTTTTAACTTTGAAGCTTTGTGTATTTTGTATGCAAAAAGTGCACTGATGCTATCCAACATGATAACTACTTGACTTGGCTAATAGTTATTTATACTTATTATAAAATGAAGTCAGAATTTCATCATCCCTGTCTGTATAAACGCGATAAACTAAAACTCACGAGAGAATTTCTGTACAGTTTGACCGATAGATAGTGTGATTTCCGAAGAAGGTTTAGATGTATAATTCACGCGGTAGTTGCCGTGGGTGAAGTCTCGTTATTTATATTTTCTTGTTAGACCAGAAAGCGGATCCTGTGGCCCAAGTCTTGGATGATCTTGGACGCTACTGGGTTATCGTAAGGTAGCTGAGCAAACATTAAATAGAATACGCCATAAGTTTACCTGCCTTCCGTTTCTTCTAAAAGATCATCTGCAATTATGTTAATTAACGCAGAAAAATGTATTACGCGAGAATTACTACGACTTTTCTGAAAGAGAAGTCAATTGTTTTATTTTAACAAATTCTCGGAACCCGGTATAAAAGCTCAGTGATAAATTATTTCATCCAGTTCTAGTAAGAAACTTGGCTACTTAGACTTAGTAGAATGATAAATGGAATCTTTGTTTCAAGGAAGTATTGTTTTTTACTTATTAGAACAAGAAAAGGTTAAGCTGGGGAGACAATTCGAAAGTGCTCTAAATGGCTGATGCTAAAGATACAGAATCGTTATAACTTGAACATTATTTGTGAAGCTAAGTTAAAACTAACGTAGTACTATATAGTAACGGCTTGAATGACCAGGATAAAGTACATCTTGATAAACTATTAGAAATCAATATTCTTTCCTCATATTCTGTAGCTTTAGTGAGTCCAACTCGAGAAATGGAGCCAATATCGCCGTAAAATTTATAATTCCATGAAATTCCACCCATTCTTTAGAATGTACTGGGTATTTAAAATGAGTAATCAGCGGAACTTGAAACTCTTACATACCTATAATGCCTCTATTTAAGCTTGTCATTGCAGATTAATTTACAGGCAACACTTCCTACAAAACATAAAGGAGCATTAATTAAAAATAAAACACTTTCTCTTTACAACAACATGCCCCGATTTATTAATAAAACACAAAAGAAGGCTTTTTGTGAAATTTGGTCGACATCGACGCTTTGTTTGAAGCAATAATATTTTAAATATATAATGGGCGCGTTGCCAATAAGCTTACCGACGCCAGCAGTTGGTAGATTTGTCAACATATATTATAGCCTTAATGTTGAGAGATTTTTATGTGGAATATCTGTGTAGTATTTGTGAACTAAACTAAGTAAGTATTAAACTCGTTTCCGTTACCTGTTAGTTTTTATAGCCTACGTATACTTTTGCCTACATGCAATTCAGTGCCTTGTAATTGTTTTATATCGGCCATCCTATCTCGACGCGAGGAAGTTTACAAATATTCAACCAACGGACATACATTACACACAGTCTAGAAACAACTATTGGCGGATGCTTGATGACACAAAATGTTGTCTCTTGTTTTAATGAAACCCCTTTGGTTAGTTTCAAATTTTTGGCCCCTCTGCGAACCGACAAACTAGCAGTCTGTCGGTTTCCCCACTAGGCTATCTTTGCGTTTTAGTTCCGTAGCCAAATGGAAATAAAAATGGAACCCTTATAAATTCGCCATGTCTTTCTGTATATGCCAACCGGTGAACGAAAACACCGTGAGGGAACCATGTGCAAGTCTAAGAATTCTCCACAATGTTTTCAAAAGATATGTGAAGTCTGCCAACTTGTTGGCAAACGTGGTGGACTATGGCCTAACTCAAAAATAAGAGAGGTCCGTGCTCAACAGTGGGCTAGTTTACATATGTACCTACAGGCCAGATGATGAGTTTTTCTCGAGTTCTTGATTTTTCGAGCATTTTTCCCGTTTCGACTAAAGACAAATTTCTCGTTAATTCTCGAGGCAAGAACAAGAACATTGCATGTATGTTGTTAAGAGACGAGAACATGGCATGTATGTTAAACAAACAACATACATGCTAGATTTTAGCTTCCCACGCCTAATAGTTTTAGCTGTAGCTTGTCTGTCAGTCAGTCAGTAACGCAAGGATTTTATATATACTTACAGATAATTTTTTATTTACTTTAGCTCACACAAACCCTGTATTTCAATACATACTTTCTTAATTGAGAATACAAAGTTTAAGCGCTTATAATTTGCCATGCAAAGTGAGGGTCCACTCTGAATTAATTCATCAGGCATTGTTAGCTTATCCGTTTGTTCTGAGAATGTTTAATGTTGTGTTCCACCCGTTAATAGTTCGGTATTTCTTGATTACTTTGATGTGAGTACGACTCGTAATTAGATCGACGGTTCGGACGTGTCTTTACAGCGATGTGTAATTTGAATGTGTTCTGTGATGCCGAGTTATTTAGAGCGATTGGGTCTGTGGAAGAAATCAAAGGGTCATCCTCTAGCATAATATATAAATATTTCGTTTATTCATAAATAAGGGACAAGACTAAAATGGCGATAGTCTAGTGAAGAGAATACAGACTGCGACACAGAGGGTTGCCAGTTGAACGTCACACACGCACACCATTGACTTTTGGAAGACGTGGTGCGTATTTAATTGTCAATTATTAGATTCAAACCTGATACTCTCTGCATGGCAGTCAGTTGGTATCTGACCGTTGAAAACAATTTAACGCGTGTCCGTAAGCTTGTTTTTTCGGGCAAAACTTTGTTAAGATTTAATATCGTATGCTACCATCACCACCATAATTTTTATTTGTTGATAAACTATTTACATATGTAGTAAAAACTTGCAAAACTCCTCTAAATATTCGACTTAACCTGAACTTAATATATATATGATGCATTGATCATGATACATTTAAGAATCAATACATTTAAGAATTAAAGCAAACCCAATTACCACAGGCGCTTAATCGACAAGCCTTTCAGTTAAATCGATTTTAAACTTTCGCGATTTGTATACATCATACAAAATTATTTAGCGGGTCTTAATCGCGTTAACTTAACTTATTCAAGGTATAAACAAATAGGTATTTATACCTTGAATAAGTTAACTTAACGCGATTAAGACCCGCTAAATTATTTTGTATAAGCCTTTCAGTTTGTACAAAACTTCGGTGGAGTACCATTCTCAGCGCACTGACGCGAGATTTGGGAGTAATCTGAAGTTTTCTTGCGTGCCTTTCATATGGTGTACAATGGGACTCCATAAATCTCTGTCAGTCGCGTTAATACATCGTGAATGTTAGTATTTACTTTAGTATCTTGAATTGATCTCTTTAAAAGGTATACTGAAGAGGAGTAAATAGGTAGTCTGAATAGGGATTATTTGTTGGTGCCACCAAGAGCAAAAAGTTAGGTTTGACATCCATAGAATTATCCTAAATACATACATGTTTTATTTATTCCCATGTAAATTCACCCATTTGAGTTTTTAACCTAAAGCTCAAATGTATGCATTCGGCTGTTCAGCTTGATTTTTTCCAAACTAAGTCAGTATACAGCCAAATAATCTTTACTTCTGATAAAAGTAAACTCACCACAACAGCCAAAATTTTCCAAACTTCTAAAAGACCATCACGGAAAGTTCCGGAATGAAGCAATCGCAAATAGCGTTCCACCAACGAACCACGCAGTAATCGTGCGTGATAATCCAAGTGATTTAAAGTTTTCAACATAAAACTCCGAGAATCGTTAGGATGAACATTGCAGTTTGTCGATAACTTGCTCGACGGAGTTGTTGTGATCTAGTTTTAACTTCGAAGCGTTGTGTGTTTTGTTAGCAAAAATTGCACTGATGCTATCGAGGATAGTTGACTACTTTCGAAATAATGAGTTATCTATACTTATTATAAAATGAAGTCAGATTTTCATCATCCCTGTCTGTATGAACTCGATAAACTCAAAACTCCCGAATGGATTTCTGTACAGTTTGATTGATAGATAGTGTGATTTTCGAGGAAGGTTAAGATTCACGCGGTAGTTGCCGTGGGCGAAGTCTCGTTATTTATATTTTCTGGTTAGACTAGAAAGCGGATCCTGTGGCCCAAGGCGAAAATCTTGGATGCAACTGGGATATCGTAAGGTAGCTGACCAAACATTAAATAGAATACGCCATAAGTTTACCTGCCTTCCGTTTCTTCCAATACTCCTGCTACACCTGCGACTTAACGCGTCAATTAGCGCGTTAATTTAGGCGCTACGTAGATGAGGCCAACGTTTTGACGCGTTAAATTATTTATTGCCAACGCCCATTTTTTAGCGCGTTAACTAACACGTAGTTGGCCATTGGCATTAACGCTTACGCTAACGTAGGTGTAGCAGTAGCATAAAGGATCATCTACAATTGTGTTACGTCATAATTTAAGAAAACTAAATATAGAGCTAGAGCTAGTATTAACGATGAAAAATTCATTACGCGAGAATAACTAAGACTGTTCTGTAAGAAAAGTCAATCGTTTTCTTTGAACAAATTCTCGGAACTCGCTATAAAAGCTCAGAGATAAATTATTTCATCCCGTTCTAGTAAAAAACTTGGCTACTTAGACTTAGTGGAGTGATAAATGGAATCCTTGTTCCATGGAAGTATTGTTTTTCTTATTAGAACAAGAACAAGTTAAGCTGGGAAGACAATTCGAAAGAGCTCTAAATTGCTGATGTTATAGATTCAGAATGAAAATTGTTTATAAAGCTAGGTTAAAACTAACGTAATACTATAGTACCGGCTTAAGTGATCAACTGATCAGTATAAAAGATTAGAAATCAATATTCTTCTCCTCATATCTTCAGTGCTCATAGCTGTAGTGAGTTCAACTCGAGAAATGTAGCCGATATCGCCGTAAAACGTCGTGAAATTCTACGCATTCTTTAGAATGTACCTACTGGGTATTTAAAATAAATAATCAGCGGAACTAACACTCTTAAATACCTATAATGCCTACTACTGCAGATTCATTTACAGGAAACACTTCATACAAAACATAGAGAAGCGTTAATTATAAAATAATAAAACAAAGTGCTTTCTCTTTACCATAGCGTGGCTTTCTCTGAAATTTGGTCGATATCGTCGTTTTGTTTGAAGCAATAACTTTTGAAGGGTGCGTTGCCAATAAGCTTACCAGTTGATTATTCGCCTGTCCTGCCACTCCTGTCCACCTAAGTGTTCTTTGGCCGAGCTATATGGAGCTACAGACAACGCTAGAGCGGTGGCAGATTACTGGTAGCATATAAATCGCCATTGCCACGACAAGAAGAAGATTCTAGCAGTTGTTAGATTTATCTATGTAGGTACCTAGTATTTGTGAACTGAACTAAGTTAATAATATGCTTGTGTGTGTTTTTTTTAACTAGTTTGTACATAATGAAAGGAATGAGGAACCCACCACGCACCGTCGGACTGACCACCCCAACTATTGCAACAGAAACAACGACTGAGCGCTCAGTCGTTGCCCATCGCTCCTGAGGATGCCTCGTGCAGAGGCGAAACTCCTGTCGAAGAATAGACAGCGCATACAGTGGGATACTGCACGGCAGGTATCTTCCTGGAACCCATACCATTCCTATAACCCTTATCCTTTTAGAGGAGTTCGGTATTGTCAACCTTTTTCTTTTGCAATAGTTGGGGTGGTCAATCCGAGGGTGCGTGGTGGGTTCCTCTTTCCTTCCACCTGATTCAATCAAGTATTAGTTTGTACAGTCTAGTATTTACATACGTTTTACTTTATTTGCTATTCAATGCCTTGTGTGAATGTTATATCGAATATTCTATCTGCAAAAGATGACTCTCTCACATCTTGTATTGCGAGGGAGTTTACAAACATTCAATGTACGGATATAAAGTACACCCAGAATCGAAACAACAATTAGTGAATGCTGGAACACACAAAGTGTTGCCTCGTGTGGGGATCGAAGTTACTATACTTGACGAAGTTCTAAGCGGCGAGGCGACCGTTTAAGCCACTTCGCACTTAGCGCGGTAAAATCAATTGCTATATGCTGTACGGATATTCACAATATATATGTTTTATTGAAAGAAACTTTATAAATGATTAGCCTAGAAACTATTACGCGCAATGATCAGAAAAGTTATATAATATTGGAAACACTGCTAATAACAGTATATGTATTATCCAGGCAAGACATTAGGTATATTCGTCTATAATCCTATTCTCGTATGCCGTATAAATCTTGTGCGATGGCGAAGCCCTGCTTTTGTATTATATCTTTGATGGCATTAGAGTTCAGCTGAGTGTGCAAATGTATTGGGATTTGGGATCAAAAGAGGGGATAGAAAATAATGTGTTCAATAAGCATCCCACTGCTTTGTAAAGAACATTCATTTTTATGGCCACATTATATGACCACGGCTGGTATAACGCCGAAATCTGCACAAATAGAAACCTTTGTCTTTGACTTTGCCCTCGGCCTAACCCGCATGGGACCTTTTATTCACTTAGGGATGCGATTTCTAAAAAATCCTCTCTCAGTGCTCCCCCACACTCCCCAAAGAATTTCATTCAGCTTCCTGGTGCAGTAGTTTGGCTGTGCGTTGTCTGTCAGTCAGTATAATTATGTTATAGATCATTTTGATTGTAGCCTACTATGGTATCATATTTATCTAAGTAAACAGCACCGGTCCGGTAGTTAGTCGATAACAGCCCTCTAACTGGGTATGGCTTGCCATGATCTGTCTGGAAGTAGTTGAATAGATGCCGGACTCAGGTCGGCCGGTGCAAAGATAACATGTTCAGATGGGGACTCTCAGAAGGTACCGAGTTGGCTTGTTCGTGCGGTTCAAGACAAACGATGTCCCATCTTACATTGTGCCCTGTCTGAAAACTTGCACGCAGCAAGAACTTATGACTGGCTCCGACAATGCAGTCAGAGTGGCTGGTTTCTGGGCCTAAAAAATAATAAGTGTTTGCCACTGACAGGTATGCTAAGACGAGGAAGTTCAATACCTATCGTATTATTCGAAACCTGTTATTTCTCATCACAAAGTAAGTTCCCAGATGTGGGCGAATAAATTGTCTAATTCTGTGTCACCATTCACGAATGAGGAAAACATAAACTAAGTAAAATGTTTCCGTCCCACGCAATAACGTAGGTGCACTTACCAATTTACCTAAAGCAATGTCTTTGATGGTTCCTTCACGAAGTATGTTGTGATGTAAGTTTGATTCGAAGTCTTTTAAGTTTAAAAGCATTTAGGTGTATATCGTTAAGGATCCTCACATCAATAATTACGTTCCAAGTATTTATTTAAAATGAACCATTTGAGAGTTCAATTTTGAAGTCCAGTATAGATGATTTTCTTACAGCCGGATCAGTTCGTCCGATTTATTCAAGATCGTTTGGGAGAGTAAAACTTTTATATTTGTGTGCTCTCAAGTTGTCATAATCGATTTTAAACTTTCGCGATTTTTATAAATCATACAATATTATTTAGCGAGTCTTAGTCGCGATAATTGACTTATTTAAAGGCATAAATACTTCTGTTATTCTCCTACGTTTCTAACGGCTTGCAACGGTCGTGGTCGCGGAGGGACTGAACTCTCAATTGGTCTTTCGAAGGTTTCTGCATCTATTAGTAACCCAGGAAATGGATATTAAATGGACTGATATGGAAATCAACAAAGTAATATTTCTTTAAGAGCGTGGGCTCTTAAAGAAATATTACTTTGTTGATTTCCATATCAGTCCATTTAATATCCATTTCCTGGGTTACTAAAGAAAGAAATGGAATAAGAAAAAAGTGTTTTTTTCTTATTCCATTTCTTTCTTTCGAAACTAATAAACATGTATATTTCGGCGCCTGGGCACCCTCACTCGTCAGGACACCCCAGGAACCATAAATGAAACTAGTTAAATTCACTGTTAACTGCAATGTATTTCTTGAACTTCACGAAATCACGATACGAATGTCCGAACCAAAAAGTGTCATGGCCGCCCGCCGTCGCATCAACCTAACTTAGTATCAAAACATATTCAATAATACATAATATTTAAATTATCGTATGTATGAGCTTTCAATTAATCTTTATAATTAAGAAACAATATAGAATTACAGTTCCTTTAGCTAAAGCGTCGAAATACGTCTTGATAAATTTAATTGGTTATAAAATTACAAAAATGTGTTGGCGGGCAACAAAGCTAGCCAAACTATTAAAGACGATATAAACCAATACTGCGTTAAGAAATATTACATAATACAGAAATGTAACACAATTTATATAATATTAATTATTAGCAAATGCAATTAATATGTTACTGGTTATTTAGTTAAAATTACATTAAAATAATATTAACTTCCGGTTTAGTTATAATTTAGTCATCTAGATGGCTTTGCTCTACGTTTATGCTTAGATCTACAATAAAACAAACCATCTCCAGTGCGCCCATACGGCCATACTGACAACAAGCGCGCTCCCTGCGCTTAAAAATTACAAATTATAAAGTTTTTATGACTCTACATTCAGGTGGGCAAGCCAGGTCATACTAGAGCAAGCACCAAGTTACTATCACAATATAATCTTATCCAGTCACATCATGCTAGAGCAAGCAATCACAATAACATACTCATACAATGACAATACAAAAATGAATTACAGGTTGTACAAAAGTATAGAATAAACGAAAAAGTAAACAGTTTAGACATCAACACACAGTTATTATCAGTGAACTGTTATCAGCAGACAGTTACTGTCGGTTAACAATGTAGCATAAGTAAACAATACAAAATCAGCAATAGTTCTCTAGATTTAAACTACAACTTAATATTGTGATCACAATAAACAAGTATTACAGCTTTAACAAAGCACTTGGTGTGTAAACAAAATGTAAATAAGTTTAAGATCAGCAGAAAATACAATATTATCAGTTATCTCAGTTACAATTTCATGTTTCCACACATAATAACGAAAGGTAAATTATAGCTTGCATAAAATCAGGCGCGGTCGCAGCCTGAAATTTTGGAGGGGGTCACTCACAGAGTGGCCGAGCTACAAGAACGGAAAAAACCTAATGACGTCACACCGAACGCGGTGCTTGTGCGGAAATTTCCATTCGGAAGCGCGCCAAACCGTAGCACGGACGTACCCAGTAACGACGTTTTCTCTTCTTCTTCATGTCTAGCGCCAGTAAAAGTGCAATAGCAATCAATTCATCGTCGTCGTCCATTTGAGCTTTCACAGAAGCGTCTCTATTCGAACTGACAGTATAAATACCTAATACAAAAAAACGGATATTTGCGCTAGGCACACGGAATTCCGAATCTGAATGCTTCGTTTACATACAAAATGTTAAACAACGTATGGCGCACACGTCCTTACTATTTCCGAACGGAAAAGCCCTGTCGTTCGTTTTGGAATTAATTCCGTGCGTTCGGGTCTTAAGAACGGAAAAAACCTAATGACGTCACCCAAACGCAGTGCTTGTCATACATTTCGTATCGTTCGCCGCACACGAACGGAAATTTCTATTCGGAAGCGCGCCAAAACCATAGCACGGATGTACCCAGTAACGACGTTTTCTCTTCATCTTCATGTCTAGCACCAGTAAAAGTGCAATAGCAATCCATTCATCGTCGTCGTCCATTTGTGCTTTCACAGAAGCGTCTCTATTCGAACTGACATGACAGTATAAATTCCTAATACAAAAAAACGGATATTTGCGCTAGGCACATGAAATTCCGAATCTGAATTCCTGATCAGGCAACCTAATCAGGTTATAGCATACGCTCGCTTGCGTATGCGCCCAGCCTAAGGGCCAAAAGAGAACCTAACACAACCTATTTAGTTACTTCAATTAGGTACAGTCGCACCTAACCCTACCCTAGGCACTCGAAAGTAAAGGAATGACGCACAAATTTGACATTAGCTGTCAATATCATCCATACAAGATGGCGGGTTGCGTTTCGTTTCACGTTTTTGACATAAAACCTAAAAATTACATTTGAAAAACTGTACTAAGGCATAAAAATTACGTTCCGTTTTGCATAATTGCCAAAGTATTTAAGAATTTTTAGAAATTGTTTAAAAATATTTAGACGCAACTCCGGCAGCCAAAATTACTTTGAGGGGATTAAGACTAACTCCCTTAAGCCCCCTACACCACCAATACCCTCAAATTCAGGCGACTCGTTTTAAAATCCAACCCTAAATACTTATTATATTTGTAGTTCTTTTTATTATACATGTAAATGTCTAAAAATCATTAATGTACTTCAAATTTTATTTTGATAGCATATTTTTGTATAAAAATATTTTAAAAAAAAACCGTCTCCAGTAAAATTTTGTTTTGTCGGTTGCGCTAAAATGGCGGGCAAGGCTCGATATTACTTACAAAGACTTACCATTATTATAAAATTATCATTAAATGAAGCACTGTTCTTTAAATTAAATTATATGAAGTAAGTATTCGACAATTAAGTTATATTTTAATTTTTCCTCAATCACAATACTTAACAACAAGAATCACAATTCACAACCAAGTAGACAGCCTTTATCTTGAATCTTTACAATAAACCGACAAATTACATTATTAGAATATTGTTTAATAATCTTTATCATAACGATGCAGAAGAAGAAGGAAGGAAGAAGGATTACCAAACTACGTAGTTCGGTTCCTTGTTTCTAAACTAGATGTTATTTCCAAGTTCTGTTATTTTGGCCATCGTACCTACATAGTTCATAAAAACACCACTAGATAGAGTCAGCAAACTTTAAATTTATCGCTGTTAGGGGAGAGCTAGAAATTTCCTTTTATTATTTGGCAAATTTTTGAGATTTTTCAATTTGACCTTAGATTTTGGGTGGGGGGGTAATGTCCCCTGTGACCCCCCCTTCGGACCGCGCCTGCATAAAATTAACAACACAGATAGCAACAACTGAACCACAATGACAGTTAAATATTGGTAACAGATTCTCATATTTATAAACATACTATTCAAACAAATAGTTTACAACATTAATAACAGGCAATCGCTCATCTCGAGTCTAGCCTTCCAAACTACAGGCATCATCCACCTCGGATCTAGCCTTACAAACTACAGGCATCACCCATCCCGGGTTCAGCCACCAAAACATCAGGCATCACCCATGGCTAAGCCAACTCGTGGCATCACCGACATAGGGATCTAGCCCACAAACGGCATCACCCATTATGGGATCTAGCCAACACACGGCATCACCCATCACGAGATCTAGCCAACACACGGCATCACCCATCACGGGATCTAGCCAACACACGGCATCACCCATCACGGGATCTAGCCAACACACGGCATCACCCATCACGGGATCTAGCCAACACACGGCATCACCCATCACGGGATCTAGCCAACACACGGCATCACCCATCACGGGATCTAGCCAACACACGGCATCACCCATCACGGGATCTAGCCAACACACGGCATCACCCATCACGGGATCTAGCCAACACACGGCATCACCCATCACGGGATCTAGCCAACACACGGCATCACCCATCACGGGATCTAGCCAACACACGGCATCACCCATTCTGGGATATAGCCCTCAACAAAATGACAATATCACAATTAAAAGAGCACAGAAAAATAACACAAATACAATAACACAAATACAATAAAACTGTCATAAAATCAGTTTCAAAAACACAGTTACGTCCGGTAACATGAACACAGTTCTATAAAACATTTATATAAAAAAAAAACATTTATATAAAAAAAAAAAACATTTATATAAAACACATTTATAGAAACCACAGTTATAGAAAACAAGTTTATATAGAGCACAGTTATATAAAACTCAGTAACTTATATAAAACACAGTTACATGGGTCATTCTTCGCGCAAGATTCTTCGCATCAAATTCGTGGCATTTTTTTTATTTCATATTTTTACAAAATTGGCTTCTGTTTATCAAACTTCAAAACAATATTAACCAAATGGTGTAATTACACCAAAATTGATCGACAAATAAAGAAAATATTTACTTTTTAAAATGTTGGTGCCACGAATCTGACGTAGCAAACCACGAATCTGACATGATAAAATTTGACTTTAAAATCAACAGCTTAAGCTCGTTTAACAGACTCATAAGCTTTAAGATCAAGCAAGCATCTAAGTTTAGATTTTTATTATGTGATATGCCTATGAAATACATACTTTAGAATAGTTTACACGTTACTGCTTGCATAGCTATTGGTCTAATCGTATCTAAGCGAACATAAAGGATGAAGGTCTATATTATAGTCATCATCCAATGAGATATTAATGTTTTCAGATTTGCAATGTCAATAGGCACACTGATATAACATTTAAGATAGTAAGATTGATTGAACATTAATGAAATATCTCAAATACAATCAAAAAGTAATATTTATTTCAATTATTAACATGACTTCACTTTAATTCAATAACTAACACAAATATACTGTTCAATAATTACAATCATACTGACTTATGATGTTCCCAAGTTAAAATACAAATGTAACATGTACAGTATAATAACAATCTTGCATAAGCTCACACATCACAGTGTTACTTTATAATTGTCTGATAAAAGTAACTAGCTATTTTATAAATCAGTCTTTATGATTATCGTAACATTAAAAGTAAAAGTCTTATTAATTACAATCACACTGGCATAAAGAAGGATTGAAAAAAAAATTACAACAAGAATAACGTTGACTCTTCTTTTGATTAATATCTAGCACAGCTTACTAAATCACAGTATTTTTTGCATTTCACTAACAAAAACATTTTATTAAGTCTTTGATTAATGATTATTTAAACATTAATCAAAGATCATATTATCCAATAATTATTTAAATATAATTAGATTAAGTCTTAAAATAATTAAAAAGAACTAATTAATATATAGTTACAAGTGAAAAATCAAAAAATTAAAAATTTAAATTTAGAAGGCGTCATTAAACTCATCGCAGTCAATTGGAAGCCTGCCCAGAAGACTGGCAGCATTGCCTCGTTGTATGGCTATACTTATTTTTTGAGCCAAATACGTGCCAGCCCTCTGGTCACGCGAGGCGTCTATGAGTCTCTTTGCGAGATCTCTAAAAAGTGATCGCGCACTTGGACCCCATGGCCCCAATGTTTCGACCCCAAACGGCTCAAATACATAATCTCCTATTAGATTTACATATTTGCGCCGCTTGAGGGTCTCCGCTGTAGCAGCAGCAACGCCCGGATAACCTGCTGTGCTGGGAAGATGAGATGGCGCAAGGGTATTGATACATGTTTCGTGACATCCCGTCTGGTCTTTTGCCATCGTCGCGTGCCAAGCCTTGAGGTTTAAGTTGGGCTGGAACGCCAGCTGTGGCAAGAGCACGGCGCAGTATGTCATTGAGGTTGGAGTGTCGTGAAATAAGACCCGCGCTCCTGCTGCATGACAGGCCATGGTGACCAAGGCTATCGACAGCCTCTCCACAGTGACAACGATGCGGAGAGACACAAGACGCACCTAAACGGAGGCAAGTAGCGAAGCAAAAGGTCGTATCATCTAACACGGTACCTATATTGGAGGTACCTACAGTGCCTGGAGCCAGGGACTTTTTTCAACTTGAGTGATATTGGGAGCCAAATATTGAAATTTTGAAAGAATAGAGGATTTATCTAAATTGTCATTAATAAACATTTCGCATTTGTTTGTATTCAGTTCTAAGCCTATGGATGAAAAATTTGATTTCAGAAGTGATCTTGGTACACAGACTCTACGTCACCGCCTAGGGTTTCATCATCTAGGTACCAGATGTTTAATTTTGAATTTAGTTGGATTATAACTGGATGGATGGCCAAAGAAAGATCTAGTTTCTCCTCTTGGCTACGTCGCGGTATGTTTGACTAGATGTAGATTGATCTGTAATAAAGATAGTTTTATTGATAAGTATAATACATTTTACACAATGCATAAGGAGTTATAGATATAAAAACAGCCTGCGTCGTCTATATATTCCATCTAAACAAAGTATTAACTAAAAGGTCACCAAGACAACAAGAAATCAAATAATACAATCCACCTCCTCCAATATCGTTTTCATTTTCGGCGGTAAGTTAAAAAAAATATCGCGAAAATGCTTATTAAATGGCTTTAAGTAGTTTTACACCGTAAAATAACGTTTAAAATGAAATTACACGGTATTAAAAAGCTGCTAATCAGATTCGTGGTTCAATGAGTCAGATTCATGGTACTGGGAACACGAATCTGATGCCACAAATCTGATGAAATTTTTGTAATTCCTAAATAACTATTTACAGTAAAACATTATTGTTTTTCAAGAACTCTTATGGCAATCTTACCTATTCAGACTATTATTACAATAAATAAGAACTGTTGAGAATCCTATGAATCATTAAAACTTAGTAGCCACGAATCTTACCTACGTAGGTAAAAAAAATATTGACGAAATAATTACGTACCCCTGCTGTCGCGTATGTGCCATCGAGAATCATGTGTGGTTCCCTCGGCCGTCGCTTGCTGACTGGTGATGCGCGTGAATACAAATAAGATGCCGAAAGTCATTCAATAGTCGAATTATTGAGGGTTGAATCACGCGCTCACACGAGTGCCAAAATCGTGTGACCGATACATTTTTATGAAATTTCTTAAATATTGTAACATTTATGTAAGTGGCTCGGCTTTACACCGAAACCGTAGGGTTCTAGGCGACTTGGGAAGGATTAATGGAATGGACTGTATTAGGGCGAGTTCTGGGTCGCCTAGAAAGGAATAAGGGAAGAGGAGATGGATACGGGAGGAGGTGATTGAGTGGGTATAGGATATTTCAAGGATGGAAGGCACTTACCTTATACAGCCTTCTTCGTTTCTTTTCCTCCTGGTGTTTCGTGATGCAGCTGATTGTTTACACTTCAATTCACCGTCACTCCCACTTGCGAGCGGTTTATATAATCACATACAACGGTGCGAAGCGGTACGGTATCGAGACGGCGTTCTCAGCGGGAGGAATGTTCTCGACTGTCACTCGCGTCCACGATCGCGTCGACGAATCAGGCGAAGGCAGTGCCTCTTCCAGGGAGTGGGATAGAGCGGGACGGAAATATGGTATCGCTCGCACTAGACGTGGAACGATTGACCTTGATGCGATTAGTTATATATAGGAAGGTAGATGGCGCTACCATATCCCCCCGGCCCTAAAGGGTTGCCTTTAAAAAAAATAGAATTGAACTTAGCTATGTTGGGTGTACTACCGCATAACCCAATAGGCTAAGACAGTGATATGACAATAAAATTAATCTAAATTAACCTTAACGAAAACTACAAACGCAATAATAGCGAAAACTACTAACTAAATACTTAAACTAAGAGGTAGGTCCAACTTCAGGCTAGATCTCACTGAGTTGGAAGCGGACGCGAGTTGATCAGTGCCTCGACTTGTGCAAGGACAGTTAAAGGCTCTTCGTAAGAGAGGATCTGTTGACCTATAACTTTGAAGAGATGCGTTTTAATTACTTTGACCATGCCTTCCCAACATCCACCGAAATGTGGTGATGCTGGTGGAATAAACTTCCAGTCCATATGATCTATGGAACGTTCTTCCTAAAGACGAGTACGATAACCCGCGACGTGATTGAAACAAGTAGCGGGCACAAGTTCAATCAATTTACTAACGCGGTTGACAACAAAAGTCTGCTAGCGGTGAAGAGAAGAACGAATCCAAGCGAGCACTACTTTGGAGTCGGAAAATGCGTATAATTTATTAATGGGGTAGTGGGGCAAAACTGTGTCTTGAACCTTGCGGAGCAACTGAGACAGCAGAAGGGCCGCGCACAACTCCAGTGTCGCAACCGAAATGGTTTAACAGGCGAGACCTTAGACTTGGCACAAACTAACTGCACCGAGTAGTTAGAACCAATGCGGACTCGCAGATATACGACTCTGCCGTAAGCACGCTCGCTGGCGTCAGCGAAACCTGTTAAGTTGATGGTACATCCATCTACCAACCCAAGATGACGCGGAGTAGTAATTTGATTGAGCGCGGTAAGCTCAATACAAAACTGGCCCCAAGCGGCGACAATGTGGTCAGGGGGTGTTTCATCCCACTCACACTTTGATAGCCAAAGCTCCTTGATCAAGAGCTTGGCGTACAAAATTGTGGGAGCCACACTTATGTAAACCCATTATGTCCCATAGTCGAGGTACTGTGGACAGCATAGTGCGCTTGGTGCACTTATCATCTGGCGGTGAGACGTCAAACCGAAAACTATCGCAGGATTTGTCCCAGCGTAAACCGAGAACCTTATGCGGTATAGACTTCTCAAACTCAATGTCTGGAGAAGCTTTATGAGAATCTGGTATGCGTGCGAGAACCTCCTTAGAGTTGCTTGTCCATTTGACAGGATCAAACTGGCCTCGCTTGAAAAGCTGAATAAGCTCTTCACAAAGCGAAATTGCTAGCGGAGCGGGTATGACATTACAGGCAATGTCATCCATATACAAAGCGGATGTGTAGTATAGTATAGTGTAGCGTAGCGTAGCTTAGCATAGCATAGCGTAGCATAGCATTGCATAGCATAACGTAGCATAGCGTAGCATAGCATGGCGTAGCATAGCATAGCATAGCATAGCATAGCTAATTAGTACTTTATCTTACACACAGTTTTAGCACCCACCTTGATCTCTTGAAGAGCAGAACAACAACAAGACGTAATACAATGAGAAGTATGTAACGTAGGTACGGTACCCATAATCACATACCCAAGTACCGTCTCAATAGCGGGCGGTAAATCATATCGCTCACTACGAACTATGTTAGTTAGTAGCAAGTGCGGAAATATTAAAGCTCCGATCAAAAGATCAATGCCTGCCGGATTCGCAAACTCCGCGTCGGCTAACGGCAATGACTCGAGATGAGTGAGTGATGCTACGTCTACATTAGCGTTCGGCAAGGCGTCCGTGATACGCTCCACGATAAGCGAAGAAATGTTAAAATTAATATTCCTATCAAAACGCAAATGTATTTTAATATCTACGGAACCCCTGCAATGCTTTACTGATCCGCCTATCCCTCGGATTATTGAGTTCGTATTTTTAAAGTTATTCCATAATCCGAGGCGTTTGAAGCATTCCGATGTTATTAGATTGGTCTGAGATGCGCTATCTAGCAGACAACGTACCATGTGCGGCGACCCATTAACATCATATACGATAACTTGCGCTGTCGCTAACAGAACAGTCTTAGACGCCGTACACTGCGTTTTGGCCCTGCGCGGATCATTATCGATGCGCGAGTGCCGTCCTCGCGTGCGCGTCGCCCGCGCAATGGATGTCGTACACAACGATACTTCGCCCTCAGACGCGGAAGGCGCAGCTACCGTGTTCTGCACTTGCGTGAGTGTGTCAAGGTTAGCGGCTTGACTTGACAACCGGTTATTTTTATCAAAATGTAACAGTGTATGAGGTTTTTGTTTACACGTGCGACATCTCGTTCTACTGGAACAATTACTCGTTTTATGTTTTATGCTTAAGCAATTAATGCAAGCTTTGTTATCTTTTACGCTTTTAAAACGAGCAATTGGATTTAAATCATTAAAGGTGGGACACTTATAGTAATGGTCGTGCACTATATTACTGCACAGACACTTCTGTGAATTATTACTATTAGATTCCGAACATGTTACGTAAGATTGTGGATTAGGGACTGAGTTATTATTACTATTTCGCGATTTATTCAACCTTTGTTTGTTGTTGTTAGTGTTAGACGGGCCAGGTGAACCAGACTGCGTATTATGAAATATTCGACACTGATCTTTGATGAACGAAATAAAACTATCTAGTGTAGGTATTTTATTATTGCGTTCCGTCATCTCGAATGCGCGAATTGTATCAGTGTCAAACTTTTTTAAAGCGAGTTGAAGCAACATAAAGTCGGAAAGATCTTCTAATTTTAAATTCCTAAGAGAATTAACCGCGGTTACGAAGTTATCAATAAACAGCTGGAAATTCGAGACAGACGCGTTGCTGGACAGTTTGAGATTTAAAGCTTGGTCAAAGTACGTAGACGCTAGAACGCGCGTGTCTTGATATCTGTCAAGTAGTGACTGAAATATGACCTGATAACTCTCAGCACTGGGTGTGACACCTGCAAATACGGACTGGGCTTTCGGTGACAGTTTACCTATTAAATAGTACAACCTGTCAGCATATGTCAGAGAACCATTATCGTGCACTGTAGACTTAAAACTTGCATAGAATAACGGCCAATTTCGTATATCTCCGTCAAACGACATAATCTCGATTGGCGGTAATCTCGGTTTGCGGGCAACGGGCTCTGCCGAACATTTACCCTCCAATTGCGATTGTATACGCTTAATAATACAATAAAGATCTTCGAATGAGGTATACGCCTGATAGTTCGGTTTTTCATCAGGATTGATAGAAAGTAATCTTGCGTTATAATCGTCTAACAACTTATGAAAATCTGTTCGAATACTATCTACTGTTATACAATAACTGAGAAATGCTTCGCTATTACTGTCAGACATAGATGCGGTTTTTGAGCATTCATATATGTTTTGGATGCGCTCAAATAAAATATTGCGTTTCGCTTCTAAGATTGTCATCTTTTTGTCTTCCGACACGCGTGACTTCTTTTGTTGTGACATGCTTACGTAAGTATAAGCTAATGAGAACGAAACAAAATAAGAATATCTAATGTATCTATTATTTTACCTAAGTAGGCTAAGTAGGCAACACTTTAGAGCTGAGGAACTAAAAGTTGATTGAAATATGAGATTTATAAGACAACTATGATAGTTGCAGAAATAATAATTTAATAAGTAGGTAGCTACATAAAAGTTTACCTACTAATGCGGGCGGAAATAACCATGTGACGGTTATGTGAATATATTAGGAGTATAGCTAGGTGCTATAACTGCCTAGGTATAGCGGTATAACGTATAAAACGTAAATGAATCCGGCTCGAAGGACCAAAAAAAAATGGCTCGGCTTTACACCGAAACCGTAGGGTTCTAGGCGACTTGGGAAGGATTAAAGGAATGGACTGTATTAGGGCGAGTTCTGGGTCGCCTAGAAAGGAATAAGGGAAGAGGAGATGGATACGGGAGGAGGTGATTGACTGGGTATAGGATATTTCAAGGATGGAAGGCACTTACCTTATACAGCCTTCTTCGTTTCTTTTCCTCCTGGTGTTTCGTGATGCAGCTGATTGTTTACACTTCAATTCACCGTCACTCCCACTTGCGAGCGGTTTATATAATCACATACAACGGTGCGAAGCGGTACGGTATCGAGACGGCGTTCTCAGCGGGAGGAATGTTCTCGACTGTCACTCGCGTCCACGATCGCGTCGACGAATCAGGCGAAGGCAGTGCCTCTTCCAGGGAGTGGGATAGAGCGGGACGGAAATATGGTATCGCTCGCACTAGACGTGGAACGATTGATCTTGATGCGATTAGTTATATATAGGAAGGTAGATGGCGCTACCAGTAAGTCCATATTTATTTCGAAAACTACTACCCGGGACAAATATTTTAAGGTATAATACATAGCAATTCGTAAAGGGAATAGAAAATTATACACGATTGTTTGAATTACACAATGCGTGTGACATGCGGAGAACAGCAATATTGTCCCCGTTTTCAGTCTTTGGATTTAGATATCGGCTATTTATTGTTGGTTGATATCAGTAAAACTGTTTTTTGGTTGCCGTATTACATAAAGAAACATATAAAAAATAGTTTAAAGCCATAACTTCAATAACTATTGACATACTGCCGTGTGACCACCAAAATCGAGGCCTTGAAGAATGACCCACATAAAAATACAGTTTAGTCATTATACGCCCATACGGTCGACTGCTCAGTCAGTTGTTGATGTTGATCAGCAACAAAGGTTAGCAAGCAATGCTGGGGTCCAGCTTAGTACAGCGTTCATGCGGCATGTGTGCGCGTAGCCCACAGACGAAACCACCGACCTCAAAGGGGTGGGCCACCGTCATCCATACATATTAATCAGGAAAAGACCGCTCGTCCATCCTCTCTTCACGCTAAGTCCAGGACCCAGGTCATCTGCCAGGATGTCATCTTCAACCTGTAACACTCAAAAGGCAGGTAGTGGGCAACATTTCCCACCCAAGTATTAGTTCCATGAACCTTTGTAACTGTAGATGAAATAAACTTCTGCTCTTGTAAAGTGGTGCGGCCTATTAAGCTGTATCTATATATCAGGCATGTTCAACCTGTGCATTGGTCTGTAAGTTAGCTTTGCTACAACAGTGTTGGAGCCCATATTTTACACCTAAGGTAAAATACAAAAGACAGTAGACACTGAATTTTCTCAGGTTCTGTCTGACAGTGCCATTTTATATAATCAAATATTAAAGTTATCAGGATACCCATTTGTAGTTTTGATAAAACAGTTATAACTTAATATATTCAAAATAAGTTTTATCCACATCAAACAAGAAAACAATATGGCAAGAACAAGGAGAGGCCTATGTTCAGCCGTGAACAGTCAGACTGTGGATGATGAGCATAAATATGAAATGATTTCAAACTATGTTGCAGATTCAAGGATTTCGAAAATACTAGTGCTATAATTATTACTCTCATGTAAAAACCAGTCGAATCCAATATTGAATATGTTTAGGCATAATGCATGCTGTAAAATTGTTGAACTGTTTGCCAATTGAGCCATAAAAGAGAAATTAACAAGCTCCGGTATTTCAGAGCAAGATTAGTTATTTCTTATTTTTAAAAATGATTCCACTCAGTTAAGGAATTTACTACAATAAACCATAATATAAAAGTTAATAAAGTCATTCAGATATTGGTATTTTATAATGCATTCAACATTTTATTTATAAAAATAGACCTTTCTTTTCTGAAAAAAATGTTTTTATTTATGATTTCTCTACACATTAACTCTTTCATTAGGTAATTCAACTTTAATTTTATGTATTGTTTTATTATTAATGTGTTTAGTAAATATGGTGGTGAGTTTATATCTATTTGACAGTATATTTAAGGAGATTTTTCAAAATAATGTTAATATTTATTTTAAACTGTTAACATGTGATGTTAATGTAATTCTTATTCATTCATACACAATTTATAATTGTTTATCAGAATAAATAAACTCAAACTGAGTCTAATCATAACTGACTTGGAAATAAAGCATGAGATGAGATGGTAATAATCATATTCTGATCATATTCCTAACCATAAAGTAAAGTCTAAGTTCCTAACTGTTTTGTATCCCACAAAAGCTAAGCAATAAGGTTGGTACTAAATTTTATTGGTTTATCACTGATTGTCATCATGAATATAGATGCCACTAACTTTACAAATGAACTCACAATTAAAATAAATTGTATTTACCAACTATAACCCTAAGGCTAATCAGGTAATTTATACAATGCATCTATATCAGAGCTTCAACTTGAAAAGGGCAGTTATACTGTTCTTTACTAATAATTACATTAGTAGAACCACTTAACAACAAAGTTATTAATCGATTTTAAACTTTCGCGATTTGTATACATCATACAAAACTCTTGCACCAAGCGTGGTCGAGGAGAGAGAGAGTCTCTCCGCGACCACGCTCGGTGCAAGACGAGCGAAACGTCGGAACCAAATAGGTATTTATACCTTATATAAGTTAGTTGTACGCGATTAAGACCCGCTAATTTATTTTGTATGAACAAAGTTATTTTCTCTTTCTTGTGTAATAAGTGTGTGACCATCTCTGATGTCGAGTTTTATAGAAACTTTCCGACATGGTCGACGTGACTATATGCACAGTAGCACTGTTATGTACCAAACGTGGATAAACAACAGTTACTTCATTTATACTGTATGTTTATCTGGTAAGTAATCCTTACGGGGGCAAAAGGTAATCATGTAAACAAACAGCACCATGATTTATAAAATGTTAAAGGATGCTTCTTAAAAACTCTAATCAAATCAGCTCTGGATAAATACCTCTGTCAGTGCATCAACAACCCGCACCTGCAACCTCTGGTAGAGCTCAAAGCAGAACAGCGTTCGCGCCACGGCACACCCCGGTGACCGGCGTAGTCACTCTCGCTCGTACGATAACTCCGACACATCGTGCGGTCTCCGGGTTGACAAGCGCCAAACACGGCTTCCAAGTGCTTGTCGCATCAGTCTTCAGGTCATCATTGGTATTGGCGGCCAAGCCAAGAGATCCATTTCATCCATTACTTTCGCGCCAAATGTTACTTCTCGATGTCTCTTAGGGGGCGCTGATCCCACCGCTGCTTTCGGCACCTGGGCACCCTCACTCGTCAGGACACCCCAGGAACCATAAATGAAACTAGTTAAATTCACTGTTAACTGCAATATATTTCTTGAACTTCACGAAATCACGATACGAATGTCCGAACCAAAAAGTGTCATGGCCGCCCGCCGTCGCATCAACCTAACTTAGTATCAAAACATATTCAATAATACATAATATTTAAATTATCGTATGTATGAGCTTTCAATTAATCTTTATAATTAAGAAACTATATAGAATTACAGTTCCTTTAGCTAAAGCGTCGAAATACGTCTTGATAAATTTAATTAGTTATAAAATTACAAAAATGTGTTGGCGGGCAACAAAGCTAGCCAAACTATTAAAGACGATATCAACCAATACTGCGTTAAGAAATATATGTAAATACAGAAATGTAACACAATTTATATAATATTAATTACAAGCAAATGCAATTAATATTTTACTGGTTATTTAGTTAAAATTACATTAAAATAATATTAACTTCCGGTTTAGTTATAATTTAGTCATCTAGATGGCTCTGCTCTACGTTTATGCTTAGATCTACAATAAAACAAACCATCTCCAATGCGCCCATATATACTTACTGTAAAATAAAGTTCCCTTTTCCTCTTGCCTGTCTGTATGAACGCAATACTATGAAACTACCTAACGGATCTACTGCGGTATTTATGTACGGGTTTCAGCAATAGATAGTGTGTTTCCTGAGTTTTAAAAATTCACGCAGACGAAGTCTAGTATAAGTCATCATCGTCGTCCTAGCGTTATCCCAGTTGCATTCGAGACTTTTCGCCTTGGAGCCTGAGGTCCGCTTACTACTCTAACCAGATCTGACATTATATCAGCTTTTCTACAGAGCGACTTGACGTTTAGACAAGTATCACATTATTTGAGGGTACTGACTCTCCGTAACAACTATAAAAGATCTTCATGACAGCCGGGACCGACGGTTTAACGTGCTCTCCGGGACACGGGGCAGGCGATAATTAGCAATTTAATACGCACAGAACTTTGAAATATCTGTGGTGCGCGCCGTGGATTGGAACCCGATGCTCTCTGCATGTCTGTTGGTATCCCCACTCAACTCTATTGCCGTAGTTAATAGACGTCGCTATCGCTGCATGTGTGAGTATCTATCTATAAATCAATTTTTATTTTAGCTCACACAAACCTTCTTTGATCAAACCGTCTTTTCATTTACATCCTTTCTTAACAGTGAATACAAAGTTTTAAGCGCCTATAGTTTACTATGCAAAGTGAGGGTCCACTCTGAATTAATTCAGCCATTCAGTTAGCTTATCTCTTTGTTCTGAGAATGTTCAGTGTTGTGTGCCACCCAAACCGTTAATAGTTGGGTATTTCTTGATTACTTTGATGTGAGTACGACTTGTAATTAGATCAACGGTTCGGTCGTGTCGATGCGGTGTGTAATTTGAATGTGTTCTGTGATGCCGAGTTATTTAGAGCGATTGGGTCCGTGGAAGAAAGCTGCGGTCATTCTCTAGCATAATATATAAATATTTCGTTTATTTATAAATAAGGGACAAGACTAAAATGGCGATAGTCTAGTGAAGAGAACACAGACTGCGACACAGAGGGTTGCCAGTTGAACGCCATTATGCTCACCATTCACTTTTCGAAGACATATGCGTATTTAATTGTTAATTATTAGATTCAAACCTGATACTCTCTGCATGGCAGTCAGTTGGTATTTCCACTGGGCTAACGTTGACCTGTGAAAATACCAACTGAACATTTGTCAATGTCAGAGCGAAAAATCAAACAATTTAAATATACGCGGTAGCTATAAGAAACTGGAACTAATTAGAGTCAATCCATAATTCCCTACCAACTACTCATGCACAAAGCCACCCTCACGTTAGGGGTAGATATTAATATACAGCTTTGAACTTTAGTAATGTGTTTTATGCATCAGAAATGACCTTAAATGCGTCAGTGAATATATACTTCAATATATACAGCTTGATTTAATGCGTAGGTATACAAGCCCTTTTACCCTAGCGTTTTTCGAGAATTGGCATTCTATTAGCCTATGCGTAGCGTCCGCACCGCGATAAAATTCGACGGTGGTGTACATAATATTTACTCAATTCGAACCGGTAGTTCCTGAAATTAACAATCCAGCACGCTCAACCAAAAAATCTATGGTATGTTCTATAGGTATACCGCCCGCAGCTACGCTCGCACATTTTTCCCGATCACGTGGGAATTTTAGGCAATCTTAGTGCATCCCCACGTTTCCTAAGGAACATACATGCCAATTTTCAGTTTCTTGCGCCTTATAGTTTTGGCTGTAGCTTGTCTGTCAGTAACCTAAAAATTTTATATTTCCAGATTTCTACCGATGGCAATATTTTTTTAAAGTTATATTATAACATTAAAGTAACATAATTTATAAGTAGCATATAAGTGAAGCTTAATCTAATCTAATACAAAAACCATAAAAACAAATTTAGAAAGTGAAAATATTTACATGATTTAGGCGTCGTAAAATGCCTCCGCAGGCTGGCAGCATTGCCACGCTGGATGGCAATGCTGATTCTCTAAAGACCTATTACCTCTATTCTTTCTACCTATCATTCACGAAACCAGACTCAAACTAAGCAGATATGCAGTATATACTTGACAATATTAATAAAATCAACCTAAAATTATCGAATACCACTGGTGTATGTAAATGTACCATCATATACCTGCGTGTTTTTACATACATTCATACATACATAGTCTCACGCCTATATCCCCGAAGAGGTAGGCGGAGGTATATTGCTACGTGTTTTTAAAGCTTGTTTTACGTAATAGGACAAATAATATCAGTTTTAGTATTAAGCCAGCTCCATAAACAGCTCTTAAATCAGCTTTAGCGACTACTGCACCAACTTTGATACTTGAAGAAGTCAAAGTTAGTGCATCCGTGTGCCGCCTGGTTAACAAACACTTCAAACTTGCAACAGTGTGTTTTTGTGCGGAAGCGGTGTCCATAAAGATTAAATAGGTTCGGTCTAAGGTACAAACTTTATCAACTTTCATTAGTTGTTTTTAATTTTTTTTTTGTGTTTTTGAACTCCCTTGTGGGAATTTATAGATCGCCCGAAAGCCTCCGACATGACCGATTCTTTTCCTGAGATAAGAACCATGGACAACCAGTTATCATCGGCTTCACGTGCTGGAGTATGGTAGAGGTCTGATATGAATGCCGCATTAATCTGTCACCCAACCAAGTGAAGGCCTTTGCGAACGTTGCTTGACTTTGCCGACCTCATTCATTTTTGCCGTCATATCGTATATTTCTGATGAAATATATTGGTATTTCTCAGGATGTTATGTAAAAGGCCAGTAATTGCAAATAATACTTTTAATGTCGGACCACACAATACACATCAAAGATTACAGCAAGAGCAGTGAAAGGAAAAAGTTCACACAACCACAGATAATAATTCGTAGATCAAAGTTAATGTCCACAGATTATTGACTGCACTTACGCTGTCGAGAGGCTGGAAGGGGGGCTCCCTTTAATATTTACTTTATTTTTATTTAATTATTTATTTTGAAAGGCAATATACAACTACATATTCTATGAAAATGTTAATTTTTAGTATTTGTTGTTATAGCGGCAACGGCAATACATAATTTGTGAAAATTACAGCTTTCTAGCTATCACGGTTTATGAGATACAACCTGGTGACAGATAGGCGGACGGACAGACAGACAGCTGAGGCTTGGTACCTCATAGCAAAGGTCCCGTTTTTTACCTTTTAGGTACGGAATCCTAAAAACACTTCATGCGTGAGGCGACGCAGACGTGTCGTGATTCTAAAATTTACTTTAACTTTGCTGCTTCTCCTTTTGGTGTGAGCGTGTGGTCAACTCCCTTTTCCCAGTTTATAAACCGCCCGCAGGCGTCCCACACTGCATAACGATTCTAGTCCTGAGATAAGAACCGGGATCAACGAGTTTACGTGCCTGCTGAAGCACGGTACAGCACATCAAGCAGTTACCGATCCAAATAATGACCTCTGCAAACGTTCCTTGACTTTGCCGATCTATTACGAACAGCAATTCAAGTCACGCTTTATATTTCAAGCTTTGCTTATTTTGGGATCAGATGACCGTTTGAAGGTTGTTCTAGGTATTATATTGTTATCTATATCGACAGAAAGTTATCCAGTTAAAATACAAAGTACCTACATATCCGATTTGAAACAATGTGAGCAAATTTAATCAAGCTTTCAGGGATTGTGGACATTTTGTTTCAAACTAGACTGAAAGTACCGACCGTTCTCTTATATGATCAACATAATATGACGTTAGTAGTTTCAATACTGAGGTATAAGTAAAAGTAGGTAAATAGTACTTAAAATATTGGCTACTTTTTAGGCATAGGAGGCGGATAGTTCGTTGGTAAGTGATTACCACCACCATGGACACTCTTTGTTTTATAGTAATAGGCGACAAACGAGCAGACGGATCGCCTGATGGTAAGCAATTACCGCCGCCCATGGACACAAGCAACACCACAGGAGTCACAAGTGCGTTGCCGGTTGCCTAGACACCAACGTGACGTCACCGTTCGCAAGGGATATGTCAAAAGTGTCAAAACAGTACCAGACATTTGACAGAGTTGACAGTTAACAACTCAATCGTTGCGAACGCTGACGTCATCACAAAGTGCGCTAAAATCGTAGTGTTTAAACTAGCGTTATGTCATTGCAATTATCAACATTTAATTAAGAATAAATATTGACTTTTCCACGACTAATATTTTTTTACAGTATTGTATTAACATAAATAAACGATAGCAACAATAAAAAAAATCATGCATATTCCGTATTCTGTTTGCCTCCTTGGGTCTCCTATATTTGAAGAAGCCTATGAATCATTCGTTTTTAGTGAAATTTCAGATCGCCTGCTAAAAATTAATATTCATTCGGCCTTTACAATTATTCGATATTGCCTTTTCGTTCCCAAATTTACGCATGCCTTGAGATCTTCACCGCTTTGGAAAAATATGAAATGTTTAGAACAAATGGACCAAATTATTAAAAATACACTTAAAGAAATATTAAATGTGGATTTGAACGACCGAGCCTGGCTGCAAGCGTCTCTTCCTGTACGTCTGGGTGGGCTCGGCGTTCGCAAAATTTCTGATGTTAGTTTACCGGCGTTCCTGTCCTCGGTGCACAGCACAGAAGACTTAACCAGGCAAATATTAGCACCAACACTGGTTAATTCGGAAGTTTTGTGTAAAACCGATGCCGTGAACGCCTGGAAAATGACTTGTCCAAGCTCTGCTTTGCCTACCAACCCATTCTCCCAAAGGCAGTGGGACGTGTCGCTTTGCAACACTGTGAGAGAAAATCTTATTTTATCATCTACAAGTGTTGCTGAGCGTGCTCGCTTGCTGGCTGTGGGAGAGTGGGAGTCTGGTCTTTGGCTTCAAGCGCTCCCGTCGTCCAATATGGGCACAATGTTTGACGACACGACATTTCGCCTTGCCACTAGCCTCCGTTTAGGTGCTTGGTGTGTTACTCCGCATCATTGTCATTATGGAGAAGCCGTCGATAGCCTCGGACACCATGGACTATCTTGCGGCAGAAGCGCGGGCCGAATGCCTTGTCACGCCTATCTTAATGACATCATCCGTCGCAATCGATTTTAAACTTTCGCGATTTGTATACATCATACAAAATAAATTAGCGGGTCTTAATCGCGTACAATTAATTTATTTAAGGTATAAATACCTATTTGTTTCCGACGTTTCGCTCGTCTTGCACCGAGCGTGGTCGCGGAGAGACTGATAAAGACATAAAGACATATTTATTTCTGCATTTTGGTTGTTTACAACACTTATACATGTCAAAACCCTATTCTAGATGAAGCCGGCTTTTCCTAGCTAAATGACTTCTTGAGAAGAAAGGCCGAAACAAGCTCAGAGTCATTGTTTTTTTTGTCACTTCAATTTCGTTAGTCTTTTCTTCATCTTTTAAAGTCCAGACAAAAAATGGTTTAGTATACAAGTACAATGCAGGAAATTATCTGACGCTTTCGACTGACTCGGCCCACTGATGGCCCGCATTCAACAGCAATCGTACGGCTCAACCTTAATTGAGGGAGCCAGCACGATCTGTATCACTATGCCTCCACGCCATCAGAAGGTGTATGCATAAGCATGTCAAACTAAGCCATCAGACAGGTTGCCACAACTATTTGTTTATATGTTTAATAATGCCCACATCGTACTCACAACTTTACATGCTAATACACAGTAAAATACATGTTGCAAACAATAAGTAAAAATAATAAAAATTTAAACAATAAAATGTCATATATTTAAAATATCTGAAAATATTATTAAATGTCAGCAAATATTATTGAATGTCAATTTATGAATAATAATATATTACTTAAGTAATTTTAAATGTCAAAAGAAAATAAATAAAATAACAACGTCAAATCAAACAATGTGAAACAAAATAAATAAAATTACAAATGTCAAATAAAAAATGTCAAAATGTAAAAATATAAGTATTACAAATGTAAAAAAAATATCATGTCACTAATTTCAAAATGTCAAAATTCATATTTTTTAAACTCAATTCCAGGCATTCTTGTCTGCTAAATAATCTTTCAAATTCAAATTCAAATTCAAAATCCTTTATTCATTTGGGTCACAATGTGACGCTTATGAACGTCAAAATAATAAATTTATAAAATAATTACTTATACTCAAATTTAAAACATTATTACTGTATGCTTCTACATTTACATTTACTGCCACGTTCGCAAAGCAATAGGTAGAACCATGAGAAAGAACGGGCAATAAAACTCACGGTCACTCTTTTTCATCGCCAGGTTTTGCATAATACACAATTTACATTTTGTAAGGTGCTGCAACTGTTACACCTTCTATATCACTTGTATATATTTACTGTACATCATAATACTCAAGCATAATACTTTTGGTTAGCCTCAGAATAGACATGGTGAAACAGGAGCATCCACTTACATTATATATACCTAATAATGCAGGCAATCCGCGAAAGTGATCAGAACCATGATGGAAATGATGCAGTTAAATATTAAAATCTAATACCAGCCCGCAAGACCGTCATCGACCAGTCATCGCAAGTAGCACCCGTTCACGAGTATGACGCATGTGCCAGCCATCATCCCTCTCGCCATATTAGAGGGACAGGGATGACCCGACACACGACGACACCACAAGAAATGACATTTTAGTGAGCATGACGACAACGGTATACGAACCAGCAGTAAGAAACAATCTGTTGGTATACTGACCATGACCGCCAATTACCTCCATTTTCCAGATCGTTATTATTAACATAAGTTAGTGGAACGCGTGAAGGAATGCAAATGTAGAAAGAATTTTGTGAAGGTGACAAGTGAACAATGATATGATCAGAGATAAATAATGTTAAACTACATTCAACAAATCATAAAAATATCCAAATCCTGCAAAAAATCATGTGTTCACGAGGCACCTCCACTTAACATGTAAATAAAAAAATCGTGAGTTAAACAAGCCTAAGCCTATCCCCACGGTGTCTTATCATTTAAAAATTCCTTAAGAGTGTAATAACCCCTTTGTAAAAGAAAGTTCCTAATTGTCCGTTTGTATTTGTGCATGGGTAAATTCATTATTACGAGAGGCAATTTGTTGAAAAATCGTATACCAATCCCCGCAAATGAGTTCTGAACTTTATGTAGACGGTAGTTAGTTCCCACCAGTTTATGCTTATTCCTTGTGTTCACGTTGTGCAAATCACTATTTTTGCGGTATAGAATTAAGTTTTTCTTAATGTACATTAAGTTAGCATATATATATTGCGATGCAACTGTCAATATGTCTACTTCATTAAATTTATCACGTAAAGAATCTCTAGCACCTAACTTATAAATTGCACGTATGGCCCTTTTTTGAATGACAAAAATAGTCTGTATATCAGCAGCTGTACCCCATAACATTATTCCGTAAGACATTACGCTGTGAAAATAACTAAAGTAAACTAGTCTAGCAGTATCTATATCTGTGAATTCCCTAACTTTTCTAACTGCAAACGCTGCAGAACTAAGTTTTACTGCGAGACAGGATATTTGGGCGCCCCACTGAAGCTTACAATCTAAAGTTACACCTAAGAATACGGTTGATTCGACTAGTTGAATTGTTTCCTTATTTAAAATTATATTAGTAGGAACACTTTTGACATTAGGCAAAGAGAATTTAACACATTTGGTTTTGCTTGAGTTGAGTACCAAATTATTTGTCGAAAACCAATCTAATACTTGTGCAAGAGTGTTATTGACGGTATCAAAGTTACTTAAATTACGATCAACTTTAAAAATTAGTGACGTATCGTCGGCAAACAAAACAATATCACATAAATTTTGTACATAGAACGGCAAATCATTAATATATATTAAAAAAAGAAATGGACCGAGAATAGAGCCCTGTGGAACGCCCATTCCTACTGGCAAACCTAGAGACCTACTCCCATTAACATCTACATACTGAATTCTATCACTAAGGTAGCTGGCAACAAGATTGAGTGCGGTATCTCTAATACCATAAAGTTTCAATTTAAGTAAAAGCGTATTATGTTCCACACAGTCAAAGGCCTTTGATAGGTCACAAAAGACACCAATGGCATCCTTCGAGTTTTCCCAAGCATTAAAAATATGCTTTAACAAAGTTACACCGGCATCAACGGTGGAGCGACCCTTAGTAAAGCCATACTGTTCACTGTGAAATAAATTATTTGTGTGAAAGTGGCTCTCTAGTTGATGCAAAATAATCTTTTCAAAAATTTTACTAATAGCAGGCAAGATAGAAATTGGCCGAAAATTACTAGGGTCGCTCTTTGATCCCTTTTTGAATAATGGTATTACTTTACTGTGTTTCATTAGATCAGGAAATACTCCTGTATCTACGCATCTGTTGAATATTGCAGCTAAATATGGAGCTAAGCTAGAAATAATTTGTCGCACAAGTTTAACAGAAATGCCCCATAAGTCAACAGATTTTTTATTATTGAGCGTCTTGAATACCTTCAGTATGTCATTGGTGTCAATATATTTAAAATTAAAAAGCACATCACACTCATTCACATTGCCCCTAACCAACATTTCTGCTTTGTTTGGACATGAATCTAGACAGCTGGTTGTGTTCACTGGTATGTTTATGAAGAAATTGTTAAATGTCTGAGCAACATCAGTTTTCCTAGTAATAATTTCACCATTAAATTTTAATTCATAATTGTTATCTACCAATTTAGCTCGACCAGTCTCATTGTTAATAATGCTCCAAGTAATTTTAATTTTGTTCTTGGATTCTTTGATTTTATTGCTTAAATGTAAGGATTTGGCTAAAGCACATGTCCTCTTAAAAACCTTTGAATAATTTCTAACATATTGAATAAATTCAGGATTAAAATTGTATTTCTTCATACCATATAGATCATACAACCTAGCTCTACTTTTTTATATACCTACTGTTGCCCAATCACAAAAATTTACTTTAATGCTCCTTGTAAACGTCTTCAGTTTAAAAAATTTATTGTACTCATCATTAACAATTTTAAATAAGCATTTATATAATTCATTAGGATCATCAACGGTTAAGTCAATACTGGCGATCTTGGCAGCAACATCATTACTAAAGTGTTTTAGGCGAGCAGAGGTCATTGGCCTACATGTAATTTCTTGTACTTTAGGGGTTGTATTAGTTGGAATTACAACCTTTTGCCCGCAGTGATCCGATGTCAAGTCAGATAAAACAGCCTTACTTAAATAAAGACAATTGCAAAAAACATTATCTAAGCATGTAGACGAATGTGAGGTTATTCTAGTTGGTTCAGAGAACAAAACATTTAAATTAAATGACCTAAATAAGCTAACTAACCTAGTACAAAATGGTGATTTTTCTAACAAATTGACGTTAAAATCGCCGCATACGATTATAGACTTCCTACTAGAAATTATGTGTTTTAAGACATCCTCAATAATGCTTTCAAACTGAGTAAAGTCGCTTTGTGGTGGTCGATACACACACACTATAATATGTTGTTCAAGCTCAACACAAGAAATCTCAGCAGTGCGCTCGATAGAAAGTTTAGCTATATCCTTACGTTCTTTACATTTCAAACTATTACATACATATATTAGAGAGCCACTACGAATAGCCTTCTTTCTTACGAATGCACTTATAACTGAGTAATGTTGATTGTTAAATATTAATTGGTCACCTCGCAACCAATGTTCTGTAATACATAAGAGATCAATCTTATGTTTATTTAAAAATAAATCTATTTCTAATTCTTTGCCAGATAGGCCTTGTATGTTTTGATGAACTAAGTTTAAAACACATGAAAGCCTATCTGTTGTCTCATCTAATAGTTTAAACTAATAGATGTGTCAATACTACTATTGGTATAACTATTATCTACCAAATTCTTAAGTACTCTAGTAGTACTCCTGTCAGTATATAATTAAATGCTAATAATTTAGCAAGTTGTCGCCTATGTACATAAGAAAGATACATAGTATCTTTTGTTAAAAAGAAATTACTAATAAAAATATTAGTGTCAAAAAATAAAATACTGTCACTATGACATGTCCTATTGTACAATAATAGATTTAATTTGCCTATCTGCCGTTTTTGGTCATCTGTGAGAGCATATGAATAAGGCAATGCACAAATAATAAAGCTACATCCTATTTTTGATGTGCTAACATCTATCATTAAGTCTGTTAATTCTATGAGACTGTTTTTGGAGACTAATGAGCTGTCACCATACAATATGATGACAGTAGTTTGTGCATTCAAGTCGGCATTCTTAATCTTATCAACTAGGGTACAAGACTGAGCTCCAGGTGAACAAAAGTTCTGTACTGGTTGCTCAGTGTAATGATCAATTAAGCTCCCTAAACCCACTCCCAGTTGGTCTGAAAAAATTATTACATTCTTATTGTCAGTCTTTACTGGATGCAGTTTGTTTTGTGTATTATACTGACATCCATGTGCATTCAATTCTATTGATTCAGCAGGTGTAGTCGCATACTTAGTTGTACAACTGGAACAGTAATTATTAGAGTTGGATAATGAGATCCAACTCTTCTCCATTCAAACATATGTTAGGTTTAACTTGTTTTACATTCGGTCTTGAAAATCGTATACATTTTGTTTTTCTTTCATTTATCAGTAAATTGTTAGCTGTAAACCATTTAACTACTTTAGAGAGAGCGTTATTTACATCGTCATTATTTTATTGTTGTCGTCTTAGTTTAAAAATAAGTGATGTATCATCAGCAAATAACACTATCTCTTCATTATTTTGCATAATGTATGGCAAATCATTAATATATACAAGGAAAAGGAATGGACCAAGAATTGAACCTTGCGGCACTCCCATTGTGACCACTGAACCCATAGAAACTTTTCCATTTACCTCAACTCTCTGTATCCTATTACTCAAATATGATGTTAGGAGATCCAAAGCAGTGTTCTTAACTCCATAGTAATGTAATTTCCTGATCAATGTTTCATGAAACACGCAATCAAAAGCCTTAGATAAGTCACAAAAGACTCTCAGAGCATCATGCGACTCCTCCCAGGCATCAAAAATACTATCTAAAAGCTCAACTCCAGCATCGGTAGTTGAGCGACCCCTAGTAAAACCAAATTGTTTGTCATGTAACAGCTTATTGTTATTAAAATGAATTTGAAGCTGACCTAGAATTAATTTTTCAAAAATTTTACTAAACGTGGGTAGCACAGATATTGGCCTATAATTTGTGGGGTCAGATGTGCTACCTGATTTAAATAACGGAATCACTTTACTACTTTACATTTGATCAGGAAACACACCACAGTCAATGCATCTATTGAAAATCATTGCCAGTTCCGGTGCTACTGTGTTGATTATAGATTTCGTAATCACAACAGAATTGCCCCAAAGATCACTAGTCTTCTTCAAATGAAGGGTATTAAAAGTTTTTACAATATCTCTGTCAGTGACATAACTAAAACTAAATTCAATGTTACACCTATTGACATTTTGTTTCAATAGGGATTCGGCGTCATTAGGGGACGAGTTGAGGGATTTAGTGGTTGAGACTGAAATGTCTGTGAAGAAATTTTCAAATGCTGTGGCAACCTCAAAATCTGACTTTAATATCTTTTTATTTAATTGAAGAGTGTAATCGTTACTTTTAATCTTGACCCTTCCAGTCTCATTGTTTATAATATCCCATGTTGCTTTTATTTTATTATCACCGTTTTTAATTTTTGATTTTAAATAAAGTGTCTTAGCTTCACGACAAATCTTTTTAAATAACTTGGAATAATTTCTTACATATTGACAAAGTTGTTCATCATTTTTATTAATTACTTTCTGTTCATATAATTCGTAAAGCTTATTTCTACTTTTATAAATTCCAGTGGTTGTCCATTTACTGAAGGATGTAGTACCAGCAACTGAGATCCTCTTAGGGTCAAAGATAGAATTGAATATAGTACAGTACATGTCAAAGAAAGAATTGTACAACTTAGTTAGTATTAGGATCGTTATTATAACATAAGTATGGTAATGTATTTGTGAGTTTATCCTTAAGTCCCTCCAGACGACGCAAAGTTTTTGGCACCACACTCAATTCCTTTCTACCTACTTTTTTAGACTGCATAGCAAATGTTATAGATTGTCCACAATGATCTGATGTTAATTTGTTAATTATTTGCTTTCTAACTGGTACAATATCTGTAAATATATTGTCTATACAAGTAGATGTCGTGGAAGTTATCCTGGTGGGTTCCAAAAATAAGCATGCACGATTATATGACTTGAACAAATTCTTAATTTTGTGGCAATTCAGGGAATCTTCTAGTAAATTAATATTAAAATCGCCACCTACTATTATAGATTTATTTTGTTGGCATAGCTTCCGTAACACATCATCCATGACACTTTCAAAGTTGTCATAGCAGGATGATGGTGGCCTATACACACTCTAAACAAGAAGTTGGTCCAACTCCACACAGGCTATTTCAACTGTCCGTTCAACAGAGAAACTAACAATGTCACTACGATTCTTAAATTTAAGCAGCTTGTTAACTAAAATCAACGATCCACCATGTATTGCATTTTGTCTGCTGAACGAACTACCAACTAGATGGTTATTAAAATTGCACATGAACTGGTGATCTTTAAGCCAATGTTCTGTTATACACAAAATATCGACGCATTCACCGTTCATGAACAACTCCACTTCTAAATCTTTATTTGACATACCTTGTATATTTTGATGTACCAGTTTTAATACTTGTGAATTTCTAAATGAATTATTAGTTGGATTGGGCTTATTCGTACATACCAGCCCATTTTAATGAAAGTGTCATTGCAAGAGGTATTCTCTATTATCGAATTATTTAATTTAAATTAATAGAAATGTCAGACTGTGTAGCCAAAATACTGGCTGAATCATTATAAATGTCATTTTGTTGCTGTATAGGGGCAACACGTTTATTAGTCAAATTCTTGGCTGAAATGTCAATACAAAATGCTAGCGACTCAGCTAGTTGTCTTTTATAATAAGAATTCAGATAACAAGTATCTTGCGTCAAATGTAAAGCTTTACTAACATAATTGTTAGAGTCAAAAACATGAAATTGATCGTTATTGTATGACCAACTACATAAATTTATATTAAGACTATGTCTAATATTATTTTCTTTCTGTGGCAACCCTTTACTGAAAGGTAAAGTGAGTATAATAATTTGATTTAAATTTAATTCACATAATTTACTGTAATAATAGAATAAAAGTCTTTTATTTAAAGATCCTCTTTTACCAAGTAGGATCAATAAAGTTGTATCCTGGTCAAAATTGAAGTTTATAATTTTATCTAAAATAGCAATGGAACTTAACCCAGGCAAACAGTAGTTCATCACTAACCCATCACTATATGTGTTCGCCAACAACTGACCCATACCTTTTCCAATATCGTCACTAAATATTATCACTTTATTTTTATTTTGTGATGAGAGCTCAGCGCCGTCTTGTGGAAGTGCGGGTTTTGGCACCTACCCTCACTTGGTCTTTATTTAAGTTCGCACTGTCGGTACTCCGACACACTACACTAATGACGTCTACACACTGTTGAGATTTATCACTGCGGCGGTGTTTACATTTGCTGATGACTTGATTCCAAGTAGCCGATAATCTATATCCATCCTCCCGGTTGAAATTGTTATATTTCTTGATTTCTACCGCTTCACGTACTATCCTGGAGTAATAGTGACAATCAGTGGATAAGACTTGTGGTTGATGCAGTTCTATCCAGTGGTTTGGTCCAGACTCCAACAAATGCTCAGCTATAGCCGACTTATTAATATGTCGGTTTTTCACAGCTGCGATATGTTCCTTTACTCTTTCAGCGATTGTACGCTTAGTCTGCCCGATATATGAACTACCGCAGCTGCAATCGACTTTGTAGACGCCAGGTGTTTGGAGTCCGTGTGGTGGCCGTTTGTCCGTGTGGTGACGGATTAAGAATACGGATTGTCACCACCCCATGGGTGTCGTAAGAGCCGACAGAGGGAGAGTATTATGTAGAGAACAACACTGTAAGAGAAGGAAAACTTGATACAAACCCTATACCAACCCGTTTGGCCAGCGTGGTATAGTAGGCCAATTCCTCCTTTCAAAGGAGAGGCCTAGTCCAGCAGTGGACTGTTAAAGGCTGATGATGATGAGGTGTTTGGAGAGGAATGACATCCTTTGGGGTACGCAGATTATGTGCTATCTTAGAGAACGGACTGTATACAGTCTTGATGGAGTATTTCTTGAGTACTGTTCCAACCTTGTCCGTTATTCCCTTTAGATACGGCATGTAAGCCGGCACTCTGCTCACTTCAGGTCTACGATCTTTCCTCTTCAGACGGAGTATCTTCTTCTTGTATCCGTTGCGCCTAAGTACCTCCTGAACATGTGACAGTTCACTATTTAATTGTTCAGGGTCACACAGGTCATACGCTCTGTTCACTAACGATGACACAACGGAATCCAAATGCCGCGGATGGTGGTGCGAGTTCGCGTAAAGATACCTATATGTGTGTGTCGGTTTCCTATATACAGTGTGTCCAAGGGTACCATTATCTCTCACTGTCACTTTAACGTCGAGAAAGGGTAACGATCCGTCTACCTCCATTTCGTATGTGAATCGGATGTTCGGATGTATGGAGTTCAATTTGTCTGCGAATTGTTCCACGTCTTGCTGGTCGCATGCAGTGCAAACACCTGGCGTCTACAAAGTCGATTGCAGCTGCAGTAGTTCATATATCGGGCAGACTAAGCGTACAATCGCTGAAAGAGTAAAGGAACATATCGCAGCTGTGAAAAACCGACATATTAATAAGTCGGCTATAGCTGAGCAATTGTTGGAGTCTGGACCAAACCACTGGATAGAACTGCATCAACCACAAGTCTTATCCACCGATCGTCACTATTACTCCAGGATAGTACGTGAAGCGGTAGAAATCAAGAAATATAACAATTTCAACCGGGAGGATGGATATAGATTATCGGCTACTTGGAATCCAGTCATCGGCAAATGTAAACACCGCCGCAGTGATAAATCTCAACAGTGTGTAGACGTCATTAGTGTAGTGTGTCGGAGTACCGACATCGACAGTGCGAACTTAAATAAAGACCAAGTGAGGGTAGGTGCCGAAACCCGCACTTCCACAAGACGGCGCTGAGCTCTCATCAGTCTCTCCGCGACCACGCTCGGTGCAAGACGAGCGAAACGTCGGAAACAAATAGGTATTTATACCTTAAATAAATTAATTGGACGCGATTAAGACCCGCTAATTTATTTTGTATGATCATCCGTCGCACTCTTGTCACCGCCGGAGTACCAGCCGTACTTGAACCCAATGGTTTGGTACGCGACGATGGGAAGAGGCCCGACGGTATGTCATTGTTGCCTTGGAAGTTGGGTGGGCCTTTGGTATGGGACGCAACGTGCGTAGGTACCCTAGCGCCATCACATCTTCCAAGTACAGCCAGCTGTGCCGGCGCTGCTGCTGCAAGCGCAGAATCCCTCAAGCGGCGAAATTACGGTAATTTAATAGGTAATTACGTATTTGAGCCGTTTGGGGTGGAGACGCTTGGTCCATGGGGTCATCTATATCCATCCTCCCGGTTGAAATTGTTATATTTCTTGATTTTTACCGCTTCACGTACTATCCTGGAGTAATAGTGACGATCGGTGGATAAGACTTGTGGTTGATGCAGTTCTATCCAGTGGTTTGGTCCAGACTCCAACAAATGCTCAGCTATAGCCGACTTATTAATATGTCGGTTTTTCACAGCTGCGATATGTTCCTTTACTCTTTCAGCGATTGTACGCTTAGTCTGCCCGATATATGAACTACCGCAGCTGCAATCGACTTTGCAGACGCCAGGTGTTTGGAGAGGAATGACATCCTTTGGGGTACGCAGATTATGTGCTATCTTAAAGAACGGACTGTATACAGTCTTGATGGAGTATTTCTTGAGTACTGTTCCAACCTTGTCCGTTATTCCCTTTAGATACGGCATGTAAGCCGGCACTCTGCTCACTTCAGGTCTACGATCTTTCCTCTTCAGACGGAGTATCTTCTTCTTGTATCCGTTGCGCCTAAGTACCTCCTGAACATGTGACAGTTCACTATTTAATTGTTCAGGGTCACACAGGTCATACGCTCTGTTCACTAACGATGACACAACGGAATCCAAATGCATGCGACCAGCAAGACGTGGAACAATTCGCAGACAAATTGAACTCCATACATCCGAACATCCGATTCACATACGAAATGGAGGTAGTCGGATCGTTACCCTTTCTCGACGTTAAAGTGACAGTGAGTCAGTCATCAGCAAATGTAAACACCGCCGCAGTGATAAATCTCAACAGTGTGTAGACGTCATTAGTGTAGTGTGTCGGAGTACCGACAGTGCGAACTTAAATAAAGACCAAGTGAGGGTAGGTGCCGAAACCCGCACTTCCACAAGACGGCGCTGAGCTCTCATCAATCTCTCCGCGACCACGCTCAGTGCAAGACGAGCGAAACGTCGGAAACAAATAGGTATTTATACCTTAAATAAATTAATTGTACGCGATTAAGACCCGCTAATTTATTTTGTATGATCATCCGTCGCACTCTTGTCACCGCCGGAGTACCAGCCGTACTTGAACCCAATGATTTGGTACGCGACGATGGGAAGAGGCCCGACGGTATGTCATTGTTGCCTTGGAAGTTGGGTAGGCCTTTGGTATGGGACGCAACGTGCGTAGGTACCCTAGCGCCATCACATCTTCCAAGTACAGCCAGCTGTGCCGGCGCTGCTGCTGCAAGCGCAGAATCCCTCAAGCGGCGAAATTACGGTAATTTAATAGGTAATTACGTATTTGAGCCGTTTGGGGTGGAGACGCTTGGTCCATGGGGTCCGAGCGCTCGTACTTTGTACAGAGAAATCGCCAAACGACTAATCGACGCTTCACGTGACCAGAATGCTGGGCTGTATTTCGGCCAGCGTATCAGCATTGCCATCCAGCATGGCAATGCTTGCAGCCTTCTGGGCACGTTACCAATAGACAGCGATGCGGAGGAATCCTACGACGCCTAAACCTGTCTTGTAAATATGTACTTTGTATTTTACCCTCCCCTTTTTTGTACATATTTATTTTTCATGTATGTAAATAAATTCCAAAGTTTAATTTCTTAAATTCGGTGGATTTTGTTATCTACTTATATAATTTCGGTTGATTATCATGTAATTTCAGTAAAAGTAAAAAATATTATCTGACGGGTGACCTTATATCAAAAATACATAGTAGGTATATATACTTACTTTACGTGGATATTTTGTGAGCAGGTAGTACTCCGGTCAAGTTGGTTCAGGCATGCTGAAATCAGCAAGGCTCTACTACCATACCCGTCATAAATCAATTCGAATGCACGTATGGCATAGTGGTGTACCGACCTTCTCACCGTTAAGCATAGTTCTGAGTGTTGTAGGTTTGATCTCCACACAAGACAATACTTTGTGTGATCCACAATTAGTTGTTTTAGTCCTAGGTGCATTTAGTGAACTGACACAGAATGCACCTAGGACTAAATCAACTAATCTGTGTCCGTTCACTGAATGCTTGGTAAATTTCTCCGACACAAAATGTATTCTTTGAGCGAAAGTGGTCTTTAGTAAGACAAGTAAATATCTATCTATAAGCTGGATTTTCTCAGGCAAAACTATAAGTCTCTAGTTTTATAAGTCTCCATTTATTTACAACTGGTTACCTTGTGCTACCGTAACTACCAAACAACAAATTGTGTTATTAAACTACTTAGATACTAAAAAGTTATAGAACTTCGCAATATATTGGACTTAACCCGAACTTCATTAAATGAATCTAAGACAATTCGAGTCTACAGGCACTTAATCGACAAGTCTTTTAGCTTATAAATGAAAAACTTTGGTGGAGTACCCTTATCAGCGCCCTGACGCGAGATTTGGCAGTAATCTTGAAGTTTTCTTGAGCGCCTTTCATATGGTGTACAATAGGAACCCATAAATCTCTGTCAGTCGTGTTAATACATCGTGAATGTAGTATTTACTTTAGTATCTTGAATTGATCTCTTTAAAAACCTTTTAATAGTATAGTACAGTACTAGCCTTTTCCCGCGGTTTCTCCCGCGTCCTGAGACAACTACTTTGCGTACCCGAAAAACCCAAATATCTTACGGACCCCTATTTTTTCTAAAATAAAATATAGCTTATGTTACTTGCAGATAATGTAGCTTTCTAATGGTCAAAGCATTTTTAAAATCAGTCCAATAGTTTTTGAGTTTATCCATAACAAACAAACAAACAAACAAACAAAAATACAATTTTTTCCTCTTTATAATATTAGTGTACATAGTATAGTATACCTATACTGAACAGTCACTCTGAATGGTGATTATTTGTTGGTGCCGCGAAGGGCAAAAAGTTAGGTTTTGTCATCCTTAGAATTATCCTAAATATATACATGTATTATCTATTCCCATGCAAGTGCATCCATGTGAGTTGTTAACCTAAAACTCAAATGTAAGAATTCGGCTGTTTGGGCTGTTCCTTTATGATTTTCTTGTTTCTTTTTCCAAACTAAGCCAGTATTCAGGCAATTATTTTTACTTCAGATAAACATAAAACCACCACAACAGCCAAAATTTTCAAAACTTCTAAAAGACCATCACGGAAAGTTCCGGTAAGAAGCAATCGCAAATAGCGTTCCACCAACGAGCCACGCAGTAATCGTGGGTGATAATCCAAGTGATTTAAAGTTTTCAACATAAAACTCTGAGAAACGTTGGATGAAGATTGCAGTTTGTCGAAAACTTGCTCGACGGAGTTGTTGTGATCTAATTTTAACTTTGAAGCTTTGTGTATTTTGTTTGCAAAAAGTTCTCTCAAAAAATTTAGTTATTTACACTTATTATAAAATGATGTCAGATTTTATCATCACTGTCTGTATGAACGCGATAAATTCGAAAACTTCCGAATGAATTTTTGTACCGTTTTCACCAAAACATAGTGTGATTTTTGAGGAAGGTTTAGGAGTATTATTCACTAGAATGTAGCCGCGAGCGAAGTCTCGTTATTTATATTTTCTGTGAAAGCCTTCAGGAAAAGCTTATATTCTCGAAAATCTGGTTAGATTAGAAAACGGATCCTGGATCCCAAAGCTAATGTCTTGGATGCCACCTGGATACGCCAGTTGACCTGCCATCCGTCTTACCTAAAAGATCATCCGTAATTGTGTTCATACTTACGTCATAATTTTAGAAAACTTAATATAAAGCTAATAAAAACCTAGATATTAGCACACACATGGCATGAATACGGCGAAATGTGAGTATTATTACACCTCTACCTACCCTTTTGCTGTTACAGGCGTGAGTCTATCAAAACAATATTACCCATAAATATGTATAGCTAGGTGGACGGACGACATGGAAAAGTTTGCTGCGTCGAACCGATGCGGAAGGCGGAGGACCGGCTATTGTGGTGCGTGTTGGAAGAGGCCTATTCTTTTTTTTTTTCGGAATACCAACAGCTTGAAATACAAATGGTAAAAACGTATTTAAAAAAAGTGCATAGCCATTAATAGGTATTCGCAAATAGATACAAAATTAAAGTGTCTAAACCATAATAAGGGGATTAGGCATGTTAGAACCGAAGAATGACTATATAAACCTATGAATTTGTTGCACCGCCTGGTTCAGGGCCGAAGAAATCTAAACGGAATTTTTTTTCACTTGTGCTAGCTTTGAATTAAATATCTCCCACTTGCTATTTTTATTAGAGAAGATATTGACGGATTTACTGGCTCTGTACATAAACGAGTTTTGGCGATAATTGGTATTAGCCTGTGGTAAAACTAACGGATGATAGTGCCGAGACGGCACTTTACGTGGTACCCTTATATTAATTTTTTCAAGAAGGGCAGGGCAATTAATTGCCTCGCAGACAATTTTCACCAATGTTAGGATATCAGATATAGTACGTCTATCTTTTAAAGTCATAAAGTGATATCTCTTACATCTCGCTTCATATCCATGATCTATACATCCACTCTTATACTGTAAGTACCTTAAAAACTTTTTTTGAATAGCTTCAATGCGATCAATATACATATTGTAATGCGGGTTCCAAACCACCGCACCGTTGCTTATTCTAGGGTACTGCGTACCAAAGCACAATAGAGTATTTTTATACACTTAATATTTTTGAATTGCGACGTTGACCTGATAATGAAACCGAGAGATTTATACGCCTTTTTAACTATAAAATCAATGTGTTTACCAAATAGTTATTTTGAATTTTGCACGAGTCCTAGGTCCTTTATAGTAGTTACGTTGGTGAGTAGTTTATTAGAAATGGTGTATGGGAACTGTATGAAGTTAGTTTTACGGGTAAAGTAAACTGAAAAACATTTGGAAATATTCAAGTCCAATCTATTTTTAACACAATACCACGGTAATAATATCTAACAGTATTGTAACTCCATACAAACGCACGAAACTCGAGTTATACCTACGCGCCGCGAGCAGAGTACCCATTAGACTGGGCGGACTGTACCTAGTACCTACAGTACCCGCAGCCGCTATCGTGCCGCAGCTCGCATGCGGCGCGTCTGGTAGGTATATAACTCACGAAGACGGCCGAGTTACAATACTGTTAGATTATATTACCGTGACAATACTGTTCAAAATTATTCAGATCACTTTGTAAAAGCGCGCAATCGGAGGGACTGTTGATATTCATAAATATTTTTGTGTCATTAGCATACGATAAAAAGTAGGCATGTTTAAAACATGAACCAATGTCGTTAATGAAGATGACAAAAAGTAATGGGCCCAATAAAGAACCCTGTGGGACTCCTGAAGGGATATGCATTGAAAAGGAAGTAAAACCATTAACTACAACCATCTGAGACCTGTTTGCAATGTAGGAAGAAAATCACCGTAATTAGTTCCCGTGTATACCAGCTTTGTTTAAGAGCGTATACGCCTCGAGCGGCGGCTCGAGTTTAGGTTTTTATAGTACCGCGGTCGCCCGCGCACCGCGGATGCGAGACCCGGCGCACTATGACGGTGTCGCGTGGAATAAATAATCTTGATCCTTCTTGCCGTACATGAACAATATTCGTTTATGTAATACGTCGATTATGATATGAAAGTATTCAAATTAATTATTTTCAATGCACATGCATTTAAAGGTATCAAATAAAGATAGATATTACATATTTGTTTAGTAGGATGATGTTCCTCAGGATAACAACGACTATTTATAATAATTTGGCGCAGTTTAATATATGATAGAAATAATTTATAATTGTCATCTACATAATTGTTACATTTCAAATATACATCTATTTTGTTAATTATGCATGAAAACCCACGAATGACACTAAGTACAAAACTAAAAGAGTCGGGTAAAAGAAAATACTTAATTAATTAAAAGAAAGAAAAAATATACAATAAGTATGTTGATTTGTATTTACAAAATATTGTAATTATACAATATATATTCACCTAAAATTATTTCACACAGTGTGCAATGACATAAATCCCTCTTTTTATAAAATTTTACATAGATAAGGCCAATTCTCGTATTTTATATGACATTGAAATTATATTTTGAACGAAATGAGATTAGATTTTAATTGACTCAGAATTGGTATTCTTCTAATTTAAATGTCATTATCATCTAGAGTCCGTGCCACGAGAACATAGACATTTTGTAAACAAGTAATTTTTACTAAGTGACTTAGCGATAGTTCTGTCAAAAACAAATAATTTCAAATCAATGAGCGCAACGGTACATAGATACGTGTCATTGGAAACTAATATGTCAATGGAACGGGTTTTTATCGATATTATGCGCTGTCAACAGGAGCTTTTAATGTTTTGAGGTACTGACGCCTTTTTTTTTTTTTTGGTGTCGGGTTGGAAAATCCTCATGCAGTCCCTCCGCCCTGGGGGAAGGACGAAGGGGACTGTCAGACTCTTACTGACTAAAAACCAACCCGTGTTCCTCACGTACCCGTGTGTCGGAGGGTCGGGTATCGCTGAAGCATTCCTCGCTACCCCCCGTCGGGTATTGGCCCGCCGGATAGTCAGGTGGGCCCCGAACAAACCCCCTTGGCGGCGGATGAAGGTGTTGGGCTCCGCCGCCAAAACACTCAGTGGCCGCAGAGGATAGGGAGGACGGCAACGCAACACCGCATCTCCTCTTCCTCTGCGGCCCCACCGCGACGCAACGATGGTGCGCCCCCATTTGGTCGCGGGAGATAGGGCGCGCGGCAACGCAACACCGACACGCCTCTCCTCCCGCGACCGCACCCTACTGCGAGGGACAGAAGAACTGTCCCTCGCACCCGCCCCTTCGGACGCATCCTGCGCAGGCGTCCGTCAAGCCCACGCGGAGCGTCCCCTCCTGGATCCCTCTTAGCTTCACCGCGGGTAACCAATCCACGGTTACTGAGCCCCCCCACCACGACAAGGTGGAGATCCCACGGGGGGGGAGGTACTGACGCCTAGAGTGTCAACATTTGGCGTTAGTTCATTGAAATGATACATTCTTGGGCTTAACATCTTTTTATCGGAGGACAAAATTAAATTTTTAGTTATCAAGAAGGGGTTGGTGTTAAGTTAAATACAAGTTTATAGGATCGCAACGCTCTTCTCGCTGCCGGCATCTCGAAAAAGCGCGTGCAGAAAATTATCTTTTTTTTTTTTATCTTATCAGAATGTCAGATGGTAGAAAATTATTTATACCCAAAAAAAATTGCGTTTTCAGACTACCGTAACGTTTAATGGTTTTTGTTTAAGTTCATTCTGACGATTTCATTCACAGACAACGTAAAATCTCTATGCCTCGAAATGTTTATGCAATGTATTAGCTAGTTATCTGTTATATTATTCATTGTTGGTCAATAATTTAATATTTTAGAATAGATATGCTACTTTGAGCAATATTATTTATTGCGTATTGATTTTTAAAAAATCGTGTCAATAATAAAGTAACATGTATGTACTCTATAATTAACATGCATGGTACTCTATTTTTCATTAATTTACAGATTATGACGTGTAAAACAACAAACAATTTATCGGCCAATTTATGAACATTCGACCATTAAAACACAAAATCAAATATTTTTATTTCAGTAAAATTTAACAATATAAATTTAATAACATAGTGGCATAATTAGGCATTGAAAAAAAAGACTGTTCAAAAGCATAAAATCTAAAACGCAACTGTTTGAAAAAAGGTTGTGAAGCTCTGAATGTTTGTTTACAAAAAGTCTATCTTCTCGTGGCACCAACTATAATTTGACTTCTATTGTTCTCACTGACGTTGATACATTGTTTAATTAACAACAGGCAGCGATAGCCTACTGGAGATACCAACGGACTGCTATGCAGAAGGTATCGGGTTCGAATCCACGGTATGCTAGAACGGTGATGATGGCATTGTTCAATTAACGAACTAGTCACGATAACATTCCAATATCAGTTTATTTAGGAGAATACCATCTGTGACATGAGTATGACACTGACATTAGATCGAAACTGCATTTTGAACAAATATAGTTAGAAGAATTGAGTCTCAAAATAAACTGTTAACTGGTGCAGAATAAGACTGCACAGTAGGTACGTGGGCTTGTGTGTGTTAGGTACCTGCAATGCGAGCTCGTGGGGATCAGCTGAGCTGCGGCGGTTTGTAAGATAATATTCGATTCAAGTGTGCTTTTAATTGCATTGCATAGTACGTTTTAGGTAAATACCTATTACATTGGTATCATGCTAACGGCGGCGCGTTCTAGCTTAAAAATAACCATAATTTTGACCCCCTTAAGAACCTCATACATGGGCTGTAAATTCATCGGTCGGTCACCCATCCATACTATGACCGTGATGTCAATTACTTTACCTTAACTTATGTAGTTTGTACGAAAATAAACCTGCGATATAGGCTCTGCAAGCCAATCCCATGGTCACCCATCGAAGATCAAATGCGTCTAACTACTGTACCTGTTTATACTGTATATTGCCACTTGATTTTTGCAGCAAGGTATTATATCTAACGGTCCGATTCTGTCAGTCTCGCCCAGCCCCTAGTTGACCGCGCTACTATACTAACCAGTAACCACTAGACTCCAGATGTCTTGACTAACACACTAGTTTAATACGTAATACATAAATAAAGTTAAGTACATCAACTTTTCATATTTATAAAAAAAATACGTTGAGAAAAAAAATAAGGATCAAGAAGCTTAAGCCGCGCTATAAACGTTTTGGAATGCAATATTTACGTAAAATGGCGGACGCGGACGCGATCGACAGGTCCGTCCTCTGAGAGCGCTCAGCGTTGAATGGCGGACATAGCATCGCGCTTCGAGCTTTATAGGCTTTTTTAAAAAAGTCATATTAATTACAAATGAAAAGTTTAGATTCCAATTTTTTTATATGACTTAAAATGAATCTTAAGGTTTCTAAATATGTATATATCTTTTTAATAATCACAGTAGTTCTTTAGATATAAATGCAAATTTGTTATGTTTTGATCTCCGATTTTCTTGAAAATTATGAATGAAAGTATAATTTCTTTTTTAAGGACTCGCTTGTATAGCTTTTGCTCGTACAGTTTACATTTACAGAATTATAGAACGATAAGTTTTCATAGCACTAGCGACCATTAATGCTGTCCTAAACTACAGAAATTACGAAAATGACTTTTTTAAATTCATCCGTTTTAAAATATTAACTATAGTAACCCATATATTTTTCTTTAGCACTCTCTTGATAAAGAACTGATCTTTCATATTTTCTATATTTTTTCCATTAATTGTTATTTATCCGTAACGTAATAGAACAATAAAAACCCGCAAAATCGCCTCCGACGGCTAAACGCTCTTAACTTCTCTATCAGCAGCAAATGATCTATACGATCAAATGCCTTGCTAAAGTCAGTATACACGGCATGCACTTGGCCTCCAGCATCCATATGTGATATTACAAAATCGTTAAATACTAATAAGTTTGATACAGTAGACTTACGATTCAGAAATCCGTGTTGTTCCGATATAAAAGAGCTTTGTAACGAGGCGTACACTTGACGAAATTCGTTCGAAAATCTTTGCAAAAATGCAGAGTTTCGAAATTGGCCTGTAATTTTTTATATTTGATCGATCCCCGCTTTTATGGACTGGTGTCACAAAGGCGGATTTCCAGATAGACGGAACAGTACCGTCTTTAATAGATCGCGAGAATATTAAATATAAAGGCAATACTAGATTATTTGCACATTGTTTAATAAAGAAGGGTCCACCCTTCTTTATTAAACAATATTGTCTGGCCCGGCAACCTTATTTTGGTTTACAGATTTTAAAAGGTTTTTAATCTCGCCTGGATTAATATTAATAGTACCTATGCTAAAACTGTAAGGGACTGGCCATAGTCAGGTACAGGCATTTGAGGAATGACGCTCCCTCCGACTTTTAGAAAAGATGACTGAAAGCATTCCGCAAACAAATTGGTAATAGATTCTCCAGTATCAGCAGAAATATTATCCAGATTCATGACTGCTGGGAGTGCGTGCGACGCCTTATTTAAAGATTTTGTATATGCCCAGAACGCACGAGGATTCTTAACCATAGAATCTTCGACATGTTTTATGTACTCCAAATAACACTCCTCCAATTTTACCGCCCGTTCTCTAAGCATTGAGTAGGTTATATAATCATAGTTATTGCCATATTTCTTGTATTTGCTATAATATTAAAATTTTTCTTTTAATACTTTTTTCAAGCAAGAATTGTACTAGATAGGGTAATTATTATTGTATTTTTAATTTTGAGGTATATATTTGTCTCGACGAGAGAATAAATTTTGATAAAAAACATTCACAGCTTCGTCAATTGTGCCAACCGATAAAACATTTTGCCAATCTATATTCGATAAATAACGATTCACATCGTCATATTTACTCGTCATAGGCTGCCTCTGGTTTCGAGTAGTTTTTATTGAATACAAAAAGAAAGTGCGGATAGATGGCCTCTTAAATAAATCTAGGTTTCAAGCAGATGGTCCTATCTATGTTTAAATCATTGATAGTGACTCTTAGTAGTAAACATCAACTTTACTACGTTGAACGAAGAGAAGCGTAAAGTTTAAAACAACTCTGCATCGCAGTGTCACGTGTAATTTTACGAGGGAATTACGTTGGTTCTAGTTTTATAGCAAGTGGGGTTGTAGGTGAATAAACAATATACGTAAGAATCAAATGATACGCCAGTCTTACCAATCAACCGTATTCCAAACGAGTACTTGCTGGTCACTCAAGAAATGGCCATTGGAGCAATGCATCTTGAATTACTCCAATAGCCATTTCTGAGCAAAGGTATAAATATTTATTTTTAACAACACAGTCATTATTGTCAAGCGTTATCTCAGTTGCATCTAAAACTTTTCACTCAGGAGCCTAGGGTCTGTTGACTAATCTAACCAGATCTGGCAGAATATTAGCTTTCCACAGAGCGACTGCCGTCTGACCTCAACAACCCAAAGGGACACTCATAGACGATGGCTTAGACTAGTGTCAGTTTATTATTGGAAACTGACTCCACACAACATAGTATCACAGAAGATTTGCATACATACATACATACATACATACAAATTCAGTGTAACATAGTCATATGTACAGTCAGTAAATTATTGATGATTACGAAAATAAACGTTAGATGCGCTAAGGAAATAAATGTTTGCTAGTTCACTGGGATTTTGCTAATTTGTATTATCGTTATTTTTAAAATAATGACTAGTTTTTATCCACTGCTTTGTCCGCGTGAACGTCACTTAATAAAAAATGTCATACGGAGTCTGAATCCCCGGTTTTACCACGTTAAGGACGGAATTTCCAAAAAAACCGACTCTGTGTGAGGTGCACAAAGAGACTTACACGCACCAAGGAACACAAACGTCAAATTTCAGCTTTTGCCCAGTGGTTTCACTTGTGCATTGCCTGTGAGTCAGTCAGTCAGTCTGTAACAGAATAGTCTTATGACTAATGAAAAAAAAAACAGTGACTTCGACATAATTTTATCCAACACTATCGTAGGTCAAGTATTTATTTATTTATGACATGGAAATCTTACAGCTACATACAGCGTATAACAACAACAGTTATGATAGGTAACGGTAATCCAATTACAAGTTTTCACTTATATAACTCTAATATAATACTAAAAGTAACCCGTATAAACGTACAAACACTGACTGCTTTCTGTTAAAATAGTATTAAATAATCTCTCTCTAATTCTAATTATAGTAAGCTTTCAACTTATAAAGTTGAAAACTCTCTATAACCAAAATCAGAGTTAAAATAAAGGTTTAATTTGATTTGAAAAACGATTCAGTTAAGCACTTCCTTACTCGCGTCATACTACTAGAAAATGGATATATGTCATGAGTTTAACATATTTTGTTTAGGAGCCTGCTTACTCGCACCAAATAGCTATTTTGCCTAAAGTTAGAAGAGGCTCGAGGTACATTTATGGGAGGATTAAAACGCACTGTCTTACTGGGCACATTAAATCCAATTTTAAACAGAAGCTCAGGACTATCAATTTCGTTATGTATAGTTTTAAGTAAAAATATAATATCTGCGATATCACGACGTTTTTTTAGAGGTAGAAGATGGTGTTTTTTACACATACTAATATAATTATTTGAATGAAACGGATTTTTTTGACGATAACATAGGAAATCTTTTCTGGATGTTTTCAATCCGGTCGATGTAAAAGTAAAATATAATAAAAAATAATATAACGTGAACTTTTGGTTTCTGTGGGAGAGCCTATCCTGTTATATTCGAAACATTATCAATCGGGTTGGTGTCCTTCGCTAAAAGACTTCGTTATCAGCAACCATCTAGCAACGTAAAGTCATATTAACCGACAGAAGTACAGGACTTCGACCCTTTGCCTCTGTGCTTCAACTAAACACTTTTCCTTGTTTAAAGACTTTCGCAATTCATTGACTTAAGCATTTCCTTAATAGGAGTATTTGACCTACTTACACCACGCTATCCAGACGGGTTTCTGAAGGGTTTGACGTCGAGTTTTGCGTTTCTGATTCATCGTGTATTTTCCTTGGTCATATCTTACGACGCTCACGAAATGAAATGGGGTAGTATTCTATTCTTAATCCGTCGCTACACTTTTTCACACACTCGCTATAATAAATCATCGGTGTCACAACGGTTAATATCCCAGCTTCCCTTGAGATAAGCAATGGCCCTTTATCACGGGTAGTATAATAGTTTTTATTAGCACCACAAAGGCTCTATTGACGTGTTAACTCGAGAGGGTCCCTTGGGACATGCCGCTGAAACTGAGATTATAACTACTTTGAAAAAGTTGGGACAACCATTCTGTATTACTGGATTATTTATCCTCCCTCGTGGTGTCCTAACTAAAATGAGTTCTGAGGATAGTTATTTATACTAAATTATTTTTATACTAAGTGGGAGAGCTTTATATGACTTGTTTATTTATTTATTTATGCACAATCTGTGTGTACAGTGGTGGACATAATGCCATAAGGCATTCTCTACCTGTCAACCTTAAGGTGGAGCAGAGATAAAGTGGTAGGTGCATTTAGACTTAACTAATAGTAATACAGTGTAACATAATAATTATTAAATAATTAATAGGTATATAATACATACACAATAAATAGTTCTAAATAGTTCTATAAATATATAGGTACTTCATAAATAATTATATATATTTATAAACACTTATAATAATGGATGAGAGTGATGCGCTGATTCCTTCAATCTCTTCAAAAGAAGCTCTCGTACTTTCATTTTGACTGCAAAACGGTTGGTGGATAATCTGTCTTCAGGAGGGTGTGTATTCCATAAAAGGATAGACTGCACACAACAAAGGAAGAATTAACGAACCCAGTAGTATGGCTGGGGCAAGAAAGAAGAAGATTATGTGAAGAACGAAGATTTCTATCATGTATAGAAGATAGATATTGGAAGTACGACGTAAGATAATTTAGAGGGCAAGGATACTTAAAAATGGAGAAGAGAGTGGTAAGAGCAGGCAAACACCGGCGCTGACGAATTGGAAGCCATTTAAGTTCGGAACAATACCGTTGAGACGTGGTCATACTTACGAAGATTGTAAATGAATCGAATGCAGTTATTTAGAAGTCGGTCATACTTATTGAGGTGTTCTGCATTCAGGTCATAATAGCACACATCACCATAGTCGATTATGGGAAATATTAAAGCCTGCATAAGCATTGTCTTGGTCTTGAAAGAAAGAGAATTCTTAAAGCGGTATAGTGTTCTAAGAGTACCGGTGACTTTTTGACTAACTATAGTCACACTCTCGATTGGCGCCTGCCAATCGAGAGTGGAATCAATGTACAGGTCTAGGTCTTGTACGGCTGAACGAAATGGCATGACCAAGCCATTAAACATAATAGGTGATAGGGTTTTGACGTTTAATCTGCGCATCAAGCGGCGACTGCCTATAATAGCCTATAATGGCCTGACACTTCGCTGGATTTACGTCTAAACGAAATTCAGACACCAGTCCATCATTTTCTCAAGATCCCTATTTATATCTCCAATGGCCACAGTCACATCATTCACCCTCGTTTGGAAGTACAACAGCAAATCACCAGCATAAAGATGATACGAACATCGAAAAAAGTAAGAAATTAATAAAGATAGAGAAAAGTAAAGGAGAAAGAATGCCACCCTGAGGAACACCAGAGCTAATGTCATGCCAACTAGATGACATTTCATCACAGCAAACATATTGCTAGTGTTCCTGAAGATACAATGAGAACCATTCCAGTGCATTTGGTGAGATCATGAGAAGTGAGAGGATCGATAGAAGGATATCGAAAAGGCAGAAAGGCATGCGTCCTCCATGTCTGCCCTAACATCGCCAATCACTTTGAGGAGAGCGGAAGTCGTCGAAATTTGACAATTAAGACGCTGACAACAGCTAAATTGGCCAAATTAGGCTTGACTCAAACAATTTTTTGGCGAAATCCATAAAATTTATGACGGCGGAAAAAATATATGTTAATCTTGAACATATTTCTGAGAACCCTGTCGTATTCAAAACACGTTTTTGAAAAGTTTTCTCGATACAAAAAAATAGTAAACTAGCCTCTTAAAATGACCTTTCAATTAAAATATCTGTATTACTTATCAACGTACGTTGGTAAAATTTATAACAATAACGTATCATATTTAAATACAAAACTTGGTTGCTTTTTATTTCTCACTACTCAACTTATTTTTAAGTAATTAATTTTTTTCTGGTTTGTAAAAAGTTCCGAACGTCCCGTCATCGCGCTTCTCTTTCTTATGTATACAATCCGACAGTGACCGCATAGACGCGCTGCTAGACGGACGTATGTCGCATGTCGCTCTGCCCCGCTATCCGTTCATTTCATATTTTGACGTTTGTTAACTTCGAACATACTCGTACATAAGACCTATTTTAATTTGTTTCTTAAACTATCTACACTAAATTGTAAAAATATTGGCACGTAAAGACATTGGTATAGGATATAAGTTCAGACATAAATAAATTTCTAAGTTGTGAATATACAACGTGTAATGGAAATAACTCACATCCTCAGACACCCCAATTAGAAAACCTTGTTACAATCATAATGCATGCATTGAAATATTTTTTTTATTTGCGTAAATAATGTTTTTTAAACAAAGTATTAACTCAATTAAAAGTGAAAATCGTGGTCACTCTAAATCTGCGCACGCTCACAAACGAAACGGTTGCTATGGTAAACAAACAACAGCGATCTGATAGGAACGAAACACGATACGATATAACAAAATGTATGAAATTCTGTCTGTAAACCACAATCTGATAGAGTGGGGTTTACAAAAATGATGTTTGAACATTTGTCGGCCACTGTTGATATTACCAAAGATATGAGTATTATTTTCTTTCCATCACACTTTTAGGCTATGGAGTGGACAGTCGAATCATTTATTGTTTGTTATTAAGTAATATGCACGATCTATTGTTTCTTAACATCGTAAGTGACTATTGTGACTATCTTAACTTAATCATACCTAGTTAGCATTATTGATCAATAAAGTAAAAGAATATCAATGAGAGAAATAAACAAGAACGGCGTGTTTAAAGTTGTCTTGTAAATCTAAATACTTACAATAATAGAATAATAAAATAACTTACAGGCTTAAAAATCAGCACTTTATTTGCTCACAAATCACATCTTTCCACTGTTTCAAAAGCAGCTAGTATCTTAATTAATTAACTACTCGGCACTTTTTCTCTCATCACAATAAACTTGTGATTTAATATTTCTCCACAATGAGAAAGTCCAGGGGTGTCAAGTCAACATCTAGATGATGTTGAACATTCCACACCGGCACCGGCTTGTTGATAATTATTAAATTATACACCATTACACATTTTGTAAACAAGTGAACTTTTAAAAAGGCTTTTACAGCACTCACTGATAGAATCAGATAGATATTCCCGGTTGTACTTGTCATAACATGTCTAAGCGCATCACTCGCTGCGCTTGTCATGCGCCAGCGCGAGCGAGACGTTACGTCTCGCTTTTTCCCGTTGTTTATTACCTACGTTAGTGAAAGATAGATGATAGACATTTTGGTGGTCAATTATGTGCTAAAGGCCTTGCCACACGGCACAATTTTACGTCCAACTTGACTAAATCACTTGATGAAATCGTGACGTGTAGACGCCAGTCGTCCAACTCAAGTTCATCGGGTGGGCGGTACCACCAGATTTTAACCAATCGGGTGGACGGAATGAAAATCAGTGATTTGATTGCGTCGTGTAGACGGGCAAAGCCAATTCGATTGAAAATTTTATCAGTGGTAAAATTGTGCCGTGTGGCAAGGCCTTAATGTCTTTTACCGTCTATTGTGTTGTATTAATGTGTGCGTTTGTGTAAGTCAACGTGGAAGCATTTAACAAATGCATTTAAAAATAAGCCCTTCTGCTTTGATTTAAAGTTTATTTTCGAATAGCTAAATTTTTTTTAAATGAGTGACTACAATTTACGTTATTTTAATTATTTTAAGACTAAAAATAAACAATATTAAAAATGACGGAAATGGATTCAGTTGCCGATTCTGAACAAAGTACTTTCGGGATGTGCATTTAAACTTGTTACATGTTGTATTTGCTGCGCCAAATCAAAATGGGAAATAAACAAAAAAGCCGGAGGCCAGCAAAAAAGCGCTTCTATACTAACAAACAAAAACATCTCATGGAAGTAGTAAAGTAAGTACATTTTTTTATTTTGTAATATTGACAAAACGGGTACGAACATAAATGAAATTATAAATAACCAAATAGGTACTATAAAGGCTATTTTGTACCACTGATAGCGTAAATTCGTATAAATGGGTATCGTTTGGTTGGTCTTGTGGTATTAGCATAGATTGGAGAAGAATGACGATTGACGTGTACCGAGTTCGAATCTTGGTTGAGTTTTTGGAAACTGAATTTGTTTATTTTTATTTACTTAGTTTTTTTAGGAAATTTACATTGTTTATTTTTTCATTTATCTTTTACTAATATATAAATCTGAAAATTTTTATTGTTTAGTTGAACGCGCTAATCTAAAGAGCTACTGCACCGATTTCAAAAATTCTTTCAGTGTTAGATAGCCCATTTATTGAGGCCATAAGCTATAATTATAACATCACGCTATGAGCTATCTAGATTTTTATATTTTTTGAATAATTATTAATTTTCTTTATAGTAAAAAGAGACGTTTGGCGAACAGTTCAGAAGGAGGTGAATCTTCGGAAATTACTTTTCACCAGTAAGAATATTGAATTTACATAGACCTATGACTATCTTAGAACTGGACTTATAGGAAAATACTCGTAGCTTTGTCCATTGTTTCTTGCCCACTCTATAAAAAACATTGTGTGAGCTTTGGTATTTTTATGTTAACCGACTTCAAAAAGGAGGAGCATATCAATCCGGATGTTTGTATTTTTTAACAATTTTTTTTTGTTGGGGCATAACTCCGTCCGTCATATATAGATGGATTTACAAAATTATGTTTTTTTTCGAAATGAGTTGGTTCCATTTATAAAGCTGACGGGTTTGTATGTTTGAACACGCTAATCTCAGGAACTACTGGTTCAAATTGAAACATCTTTAAGTGTTGGATTGTTCATTTATCGGGGAAGGTTATAGGATATATAACATCACGCTACGACTAAGACAAACCGAGCAGCGGGGGTGAAACCGCGGGGAACAACTAGTTTCATATAGATCTGATGATGAGTTTTGAGGACAGACAAGGGAACTCTTCGAAGTATAATGTTTTATATTTTTCCAGATTAGAAAATTTGCCAGTTGCAGTTACATCAGAAAGTGATATTATAGTTACACCTGAAAATGATACTAGGTAAGTACCCAGAATCAGATGTGTACAATTTGCCCAAGTATTATGAAACTTTCTGCTGATCGTTCTTATACTTTTTTTCATAACAGGTTTGAAGAATGCGAGGTGTTAAGAAATATTATTGATCAAGACTCAAATTTATCTGAAACAGTCCAATCCACCGATAACCTTCCTGAACTTGAGGTAAATATGTAATTATCATGTTGGTACCTACTTGGCCAGGTATTGGTTGTCGAGGATAAAATTCAGCAGTTTTTATTTAGTTACTTATGCTATCAACTGTTAAATCTTTGTTTTTTTTTTTAGATTATTGCGAGTCGCTCTCCAGAACATGAAATCCACATTGGACGACGAATTATAAGCCTAACACATTTTTTTAAAAATCTTCAGAAGATTTCTGAACACGGGCCTTTTGGTTGTAATTTGAGTCATATTGATTTGGTGGGAGAAAAGATGAATGGATTTTCGTCGAAATTCACTCTTTTGTGTAGGATGTGCAAGTTAAAATTTTTCATTGAAAGTGACTCTAATGACGAAAATTACTTACCAGTCAATTATTGTGCTGTAGCAGGTATGTTATCAATTGGCGGTGGACATTCAAACTTGGAAGAACTTTCTTCAGCGCTAAATTTACCTATTATGTCAAATAAAAAATACCAAAGCATACACGATGATCTATCTAACAAGTGGGAACAGGTTGCACAAGAAACAATGGAAAAAGCTGCTGAAAAGGAAAGAGAATTCGCTATTGCAGAGGGCAAAGTTAGTAAAAATGCTATCCCAATTATTGACGTTATTGTAGACGGATGCTACTCCAAGAGATCATATAGAACTAATTATTCCGCCTTATCAGGTGCTGGTACTATTATTGGAAGGAGAACCGGGGAAGTTTTGTACTATGGAGTTCGCAACAAATACTGTTATACCTGTGATCGGGCAGAAAAACAGAAATTGTCCATAAAAGAACACAAATGTTTTAAAAACTACACGGGACCTTCGACTGGCATGGAGAGTGACATAATTGTTGAGGGATTTAAACAGTCTGTGAAATTTCACAATTTAATTTATGGACGTTTGATATCTGATGGTGACTCCAGCACTTATAGTAAAATTCTGCAATCACGACCTTATCAACATGAAGGTATCACAGTGGAAAAAATTGAATGTCGAAATCATTTACTGAGAAACTTTTGCAATAAACTGCAACAATTACAAACAGATACCAGATACCCAATCAGCCATCGAAAACTTGTATGCAAAAAAACAATAATGAGTATAAGGTCTGTGATTAAAAAATCTATTGCTAAAAATAAAGGCGATGAATGTCCAGAAATTCAACGTCTATTCGATGATATTATGCTGGCTCATTACCATGCCTTTGGAAACCACACTAGATGTAAACCATACTTCTGCCAGAAACAGGGCGAGCAAGAATACACTTCAAACGAGTTCTTCTCGAGTTCACTATGGCAACGAATTTGTTTGCTGATTCAGAATATAGCAGGCCACGCTCGAAGTCTCATCCATGACGTGGACAGTAATCTTGTCGAGCGCTACCACAGCATAATAGCCAAATATGTTGGAGGAAAAAGAATTAATTTTTCCATGAAGAGATCATATGCTACGAGATGTACTGCGGCAACCGTGTCATTCAACACAAAAAAACCAATATCTCGACTGTATAAACACATCTTGGCAAAAAGTCCACAAGGGAAACTAAAGCTGTTAGAAGAAAGAAGACTGAAAAAGAGACTCTTAAACAGCAAGTACATGAAGAAAAAAAGACGTATCATGTTCACAAAAACAGATGAAAGTTATGGAGATCAGTGTAATAAACCAGATATGCCAGAAGATATCCTTAACAAAATGAAAGACAATTTTATCCTATCGCTAAAAAAAACTGACGAAGAACGAAGTTTGATAGAAAAAAAAACGATTCTTCAAAAAGATAGTAGTGAGTGGATGGAACTTCGGAGGTCGCTGCTGACAGCCTCCAATTTTGGCCGTGTTATAAAGAAAAGGCCAAATACTGGATGCGCCAATTTGATAAAAGACATATTATATAAAAAAAAATATGGATCACATTTCCTCAATCAAACATGGCCAGCAAAACGAAAAAATAGCCATACTGCAACTGTCGAAACAAGAGAGTCTTGAAATTGCGCCTTGTGGGTTGTTTATAGACGCAGAGTTGCCTTATCTAGGAGCAACACCTGATGGTATCTGTGGCGAAGATGCCATTATTGAAATTAAATGCCCAATCACTGCGTACAAGTTAGGGCTGGATGAGGCTATCAGCAAAAAAAAAGTAAATTTTTGGATAAAAGACAAAGAAGGGTCCCTAAAAATAAACACCAACCACAACTGGTATTATCAAATCCAGGGCCAGCTCCATATAACAAGAAGGCAGAAATGCTTGTTTGCAGTATGGTCTGGAGAAAAAGTTAAATTAAAGGTAGAAGTAATAGAAAAAGATGACCTATTTTGGGAACAGAAAATGAAACAAAAATTACAATCATTTTACCTAACTCACCTACTGCCTGAAATAGTAGACCCAAGATTCACACGGAACCTGCCTATAAGAGACAACATCAAGGTGCATGAAATAGAACATCAGACACCAATCGATCAACCCACATGTTCCAGATACCTCAGTAATACTGACTTGTGAATATTTGATCATATCATACAATTGACAAACCTATGTCAGTAAAATGAAAGCCTAAATATCACCTGTGGTCCTACCGATTTTCTCTACTGGTTCCCACCAGAGGGTCTAGTACGAGTTTGCACTCAATCGTCACGGTGGACGATAGCCTAGTCGGCGGGAACAATTTCCATACATTTTCTAAATGCGCCCCCTAGCGGTCTCTTTCGATCGCTACTTTCCGTTCCGTCCGAGACCCTCAGTAGGACCAATCGGAGGATCACGGGTGCCGAAATACGTCTGTAAGGTCGGCAGTTTATGTATTTATTTTCCTTACATTTATATTGTTTTTATATTTAGTATAAATAAAGTATCTTAAAATAAATAAACAAAATACATTCGTTTTTTTAATTGCCTTGTCTAATTTGTTTTTAGCTCTTCATACAGAACAATAAATATACAGGGTGGCGCTACCATAGGGGCACTTTTTGAACAGAGGCATAGCGTACAACATTCTGAAGCCTTGTACCAAAAATCAATTAAATCGGTGCAGTAGTTTAGCCACAATATCGATTTTAAGTTCCGCAATTTTTGCACATGCTTTGAATTCCACACAGCTGATACAAAACGGTCAACGACCCTACATTGCGCGCCGCGACTAACTACGATGCGGGCGCCGACTCGACGCCGCGCGAGGATTCCCGCATATCTTCGAATACGCGCGAATGTTTTTTGTCAGGTTCAAGCATTTATGCACTTTATTGTAAAAAAAATATAGTTTATTTTCAAGTGCGTTAATAAAATTCTCTCCGCTGCGCTCCGTTTTATCTGCGCTGAGCCCAACTTCGGATGACGTCGAGGCGTCGCGTCGGAGCGAGTCGGGGCGTGCAATGTAGGGTCGTTGACCGTTTTGTATCAGCTGTGTGGAATTCAAAGCATGTGCAAAAATTGCGGAACTTAAAATCGATATTGTGGCTAAACTACTGCACCGATTTAATTGATTTTTGGTACAAGGCTTCAGAATGTTGTACGCTATGCCTCTGTTCAAAAAGTGCCCCTATGGTAGCGCCACCCTGTATAAGAGCGCCATCTATTGGTTCCTTGTTAATTAATAATTGTTTTTTCCACATTCACACATCACCATCTAGTCCCAAACTAAGCATAGCTTGTACTATGGGTACTATGTAGATAATGGATAAACATACATTTTTTTTTGTAAATACATACATATTATACATAGAAAGACCCAGACCAAGACAAACACCCATGTTCATGCACACAAATGTTTTACTTGAGCGGGAATCGAACCCGCGACCTTCGGCATAGCAGTTGCTTACACTCCCGCTGAGCCAACCGGTCGTCTAATAATAATATATAATATTCTACCTCATTCACACAACACCGTCTAGTCTCAAACTAAGCAGAGCTTGTAGTATGGGTACTAGACAATGGATAAACATACAAACATATATATACTTTTTTTTGTAAATACATACATATTATACACAGAAATACCCAGAAAAGACAAACATCCATGATCATGCACACAAATGTTTGACTTGAGCGGGAATCGAACCCGCAACCTTCGGCGTGTCAGTCGCTTACACTCCCACTGCGCCAATCGGTCGTCAAATTCCTTTGTTTCTTACTTGGTAGTTCGCTGTATCGCCGCCCTTTAAGAATGGCGCTAGGATACCGGAGAAATAGGAGGCGTGGCCAAAAATACCGAAACATCGCAACTCATTAGCGGTTGTCAGCGTCTTAACTATGTGGCAAATAGGAAGGATGAGATGATCAAGGATAGGGACAATCATGCGGCGGCTGATAGCATCAAACCCCACAGAGTTGGATTTAATAGATAGAATAATCTTCTTGACCTCACCCAATGCAACTGGAAAAAAAAGGAATGGGTCAAGATTAGGTCAGGGAAGCCCAGCAACGTAATCAACCGTAAGGTTTGATGATCCAGTTGGGTAGTTGTTTATTAGAGGGAAGTGGATATAACTTAGTTGAAACAGAAACGAACTAGTTTGGTAGACAAGGTACCGGCGTAGAGTATTCTTCTTTAAATCTATTACTCTACCTTTTTATATTTTAGTAAAATCTGTCCCGAACTAAGGACCTGACCGGGTTCATGCGCTATCATGATTGCTAATGGACGGCAGAGCTACTGTGTCAGCATCTCTTCAGCAATTTTACTGACGGTAGCAGTACGTAACGTTGTTCATAGAAACCCAGTTCTATACTTACTTGAAGAAGAACTTACTTGGAGGACATATCCTTCAGACCGAATTTGGCGACTGAATTCTCCACTAGCCAACATAACATAACACAACACAACACAACACAACATAACATCCCCGAAGGGGTAGGCAGAGGTGTATTACACACTCACACTTCGCCAGTGTGTTATATGTTTCGGTCCCAATGTAATAAGGTGCGAGCCTTTTGCCATCTACCAGGCACACACTATCTAACTATGCAGGAAATATTATAGTGCACAAGTGTGTGCGCAAATAGAAGTGCAAACTCACACTCAACAAACACATTTTTTTACAATAAAATTATTTTCAGGAATTAAACCGGGGACTTCAAGATCGGCTGTTGCTAACTCTACCGATGAATCAAACAAGAGAGTCAGAGAACATAATATATTTAATAGGCATATAAAATTGAGTGAGAGTTCAATAGACTGCTAAATTTTGGTGGGAACTTAAGCCACGCTAATCATGTGCAAATCAGAAATTAATTATCTTAATATTTTCATTATGCTTATTTATACGATAGTTGTAAATATTTATTAACTAAGCTTTGCCCGTAGCCCTACTGGCGTTAAATACACACCTAAACCTTCCTCTGGAATCACATTATCTGTTGGTGAAAATCGTGTTATGTCGTGACGGGATGGTCGGGGGACTTTCTTTTTATAATATGTCTACATACATATTATCTAAGAATTTAGAGAATTATAGACCTTGTTAGTTTTAATGCAAAGTGATCGGCTCTACTGGCGGGCGGGTACTATAACAAAATGCCGACATACATACAGTACCTAAGTATCTATAATGTTTTATTCAGTGTGAGAGTTGGAGGGTGTCTTTATCTCCCTGTTAAATATCTTACTTCTTTGGTCATCTCTTCCTCTCCAGTAAGCAGTAAGTCATTAGAGAACACAACTATTTAATGAGCCAGTTGCAGGTGGGATGCTTGCTCCTTCTTTCAGCATACTTAATACATATAAATAAAATTGAATCTGTATAATCATACTAATATTGTAAAATAATGTGAATGTAATTTTGTTTGTAACGCTTTCACGCGAAAACTACTAAACCAATCATGACGAAACTTGGTACACATATTTTGAGGGTATTAGAGGTAACATAGGAATACTTTTTATGAAAACTTTTTTTTTTACGAAAGACAAACAAAATCCACGCAGGCGGAGCCGCGGGCGACAGCTAGTAATATATAAAAACGAAGGTCACTTATCATGAAATATCGAAAATCGCTGAGTATTACGAATTTTTCGAACAGGTTGAATGAAGAGCTCTACGGGTTCGCGCAAGTTTGTATGCAAACTAAATGTAATTTTCACACGTGCGAAGCCGCGGGAAGCAGCTAGTCATAAATAAGAATATACATAAAACTCTAGCGTTACTGACTGACAGGCAAACCGATGGCCAAAAGTATGATAAGGTGTTGCATATATTTTCCTGAGGAGTCTAAAATCCCTTAACCCTAAACGGGCAAAAGGAGAAATCGCTGTCAATGCGCTGTACAATTCATATTATGATTACACCGAGTGCTGTGAATTCCCTACGAAGTAGAAAAAGTTGTGTTTACAATATAGGTTTGTCGAACCGTGGACAAGGTTTTGTAGCTTGTAAAAACGATACAGGTATCTTTATTGCAGGTAAAGTCGTTTTGTTACAACTGGGAAATTAGCTTTATTATTTGTACGATAGCATCGGTTCAGCTTTATGACGTGTAATCTATCTGTATCTGTATATATACAATTCTCCCTTTACTGGCTGACAGACAACGCACAGCCGAAGCTTACTGGGCGCAAAAAGCTGAAATGTATGTATTAAATTATGCAATTAATTATGATAGGAAGATACATGCATAAAATAATGTACGCATGTATGTTCCTTGAAAAGTGTAGGAAATCGCTAAGAAAGGCTTTTTGGCAATTCTCGCCCTTAAGGGAAAAATATTCCCATGCGGGCGGAGCCGTGTGAGCGAAGTATAGTAAACCATAAAAAAGAGAACCAGTCGTATTACCTAAGTAGATAACCAAGAAATGAAACCATCTGAAATTTGGCATGTATGTTCTAGGGAATGCAAATCTCGCGAGATTTGGGCTCAAGCGAGATCTCGCGAGATTATGAAGCCAATCGCGAGATCTCGCGAGATTGGCAATATGGATGTTTTTTTGTAAATAAACGCAATATTTGATTAATTAGGACAAAAATAATAACCATTTTAAGTATTATAGGAAGCTTTTTTTATCACGAATTTTTCAATAGACTTTTATGCTTCAAATCAATCTGTCTATACTTTTTAATAAAGTTTTATGGAGCAAACTTTTACAGACGGATCTGTCAAATAAGAAAGGAAAGAAACAACCAGTCTTCGCTTCTAATTTCAAACAAAAATCTTTTAGTAATAAAACATTTCTTTTATAACAAACAAAACAACGAGAGGTCAAAAAAATCTATGTTACTAAACTGAGGTATTATTATCAATTAGGTAAATAAAACTATATCTACTCATAGACCTTTTAAATATTACAGATTAATTAACAAAATATACCAATTAGATAGACTTTTAGAAATTACAGATCCTAATTTAACAAAATATACCAATCAAAGGAAAGATTGGTTCAGTTCAAATCACAAGCCATTATTACGAATTATTTTCAAAGTAGCTCCGTCAGAAGCACAAAATGTCCAAAGAATCGTCTGCTAAACGGCTTCCTTTTCAGTTGGCCAGATAACCAGCCGCTGAGAAGGCCCTTTCGGATTCAACGCTAATTGAAAGTCTCGCAGTTCTCAGGCAGACATCCACGAACTGCAAAAGTTTGCCTTTTAAACCCCCGGACTCGTATAAATTCATTTCATTTTTTTATTAATGCCGATACCGACAGATTGCAACTCCGTCCGAGTCAGTTCGCGCTTCTAATAAGACGTTTTTATGCTCGAGTGCAATCTCGTAAATCTCGCGAGATCTCGCCCATTTTTCGACCGAGATTAATCTCGCTAAAAAAGGCCGAGATCTCGCGAGATCTCGATCTCGCGAGATCGAGATTGCATTCCCTAGTATGTTCGTTGGGGACCGTAGGGGTGCAATACGAAGGGATTTTCCAAAATCCCTACGGTATAACACTTAAATTAAAATAAAACGAGCGGGCGTAGCTGCGGTCATCCTCTAGTAATATATAAAAGTAGAACCAGTCGAATTTCTCAAGAAAGCAAAGTATGTTAACAGACTGCTCAGCAACAGCCTAGCAGAGAGACCAATATGCTGCTACGCAGAAGATCTCGAGTTCGAATACGACGTCCAGCACTGACTTTTCAAAGTTATGTGCGTATTTAATTGATAAGTATCGCTTTGTAAACTGTGCGGGAAAACACGTGAGAAGACCTGCATGCCTGAAAGTTCCCCATAATGTTCTCCAAAGACATGTAAATACTGCCAACTCGCATTTGGCTAGCATGGTAGACTATGACCTCCCGTTCTCATAGTGAAAAGATGCCCGTGGACCGGTACATCTAGATAGAGCCAAATAAAATGATAAGCAGTATGACATTTGTTGTGATTTTACTAGTATACATTTATTTTTGTTGCATTGATTTCCATGCCATCCGCATGAGAAAGATTAGATAGTAGTCTACGTCACTAGGATATTGCCAAATTTGATGCATTTCGAGCACAATCTGGGTTTCCGATTAGTTTTTCACTAATGTAATTTCGGCGAGCACTTTAAGCCGTTGATCCCACCTGTCATAAAGATCATTGGCAATCATTATGGGGACTCAGTACCCTTGAAAATACTGACATTGGTCTAAGCCATGGAATTTCGCTATACTTTTTGGTGGGGGCGGTCACACGGCAGTCGCTCTGTGTGTGTCTATAACCCCGGATAAGCAAAGATAGAGAGACAAAAATTTTGTTTTTGTCTTGGTATCGTGTAACTAACTATTAGCAATTGAAAAACATAGTCATGTTGAGATCATAGACAGATATTTCAATTTTATATATATTTGTACAAATATATCTTTTTCTTTTTACTTGTACTGATTTACCAGCCCAAAATATCTGTACCATGTCACGTAAAGCAATCATAGCACCCCTAGCCACTGAATCAAACAGAGCTCAATGCTAGTCGATATATTTCGTTAGATATATTCCACCAAGCGATTGCGGCTGACCCAATTATTGGAGGTGTTGATACCGATATTTTGACTGCCGAACTCGGCCCGCCACAGAATTTGATTTAGTTTTCAAAACACTGTATTAATATGATAAATGTTTGGTTTAAGTTGTTTATTAATCTCTTTGAATTAAAGTATTATTGAAACTGAAGCATTGTTGTAGGTAGGCACTTAAGGCTTCAAATAACTAGCTGAACCTCTGCTACTGCTCTGAACCCGTGGCTCAGCGTGATGTTATATCAGTCTTAATAAAAATGTTGCGTTACTGACTGACATACAACACACAGCTAAAACTTTTGGACCCAAGAAGCTTTGGTATCTACAGTCGAACAACTTCCCGCAGACCACCATAAGGACCTGAATCGCTCAGCAAGACATCGTCGCTTCCAGTGCTACTTTACACGCACATTGACACTCGTATACAAAACCAGTTTCTAGTGTGCCTCGACTATACGAGCGAGCCAAGGGATTTTTTTTCAAACTGGTCCAGCGCCGAATTGTTTGATTGTACATATGTTCCTTCTGGACGAGGTGCACTGAGAAGGGATTGCCCGAAATTCTCACGAGTTTGGGCAGAAACAGTTATAAGAAAAAAAATGTGCGTGTGTGGCTGTGGGCAACCTCTAGTCTAGTAGTATATAGCATTTATCGATAAATGAGCTTTCAAGCACAAAAATAATTATTCAAATCGGATTTTCTGTTCTGTAAATTGCTGAGATACAATAAAAATGTGCATCATCATCATCATGTCAGCCTAGAAACGTCCACTGCTGGACATAGGCCTCCCCCAAAATGAAAAATGTGCATGTTATAAAGAAATAACGGTCAAATCAATCGTCAATGCATCTGTATGCATAACATTTGTGAGTAAAAGACAACGCACCATAGAATAAAGTCTACGCAACGCACAGCCAAAACTATTGGGCGCTAGAAGCTGAAAGAACAATGCCCATTTCTGGGCCCAGTTTGGAACTCATGAACAGCATAATAGAGTTCCAATTTGCTGTCGACTAATCCTTTTTATTTATAACTTATTTTATAGGCGTAACTAAAAGTGTGCTAAGAAACTTATTCAATAAATAGGTTAAAAGATGTGTTATCGTCTAAATAGCCAACACGTAATAGATCAGAAATTGCCAGTAAAGAAATCATAATATTGAATCGATTATATTAATCGATTTCACATTTTCTCTACTCAAATGATTTTAGTGACTAGCAAATCTTTACTTGGTCCATTGAAACATTTTTAATTGTGTATTTTTAAGGTATTTATGCGATTAACTACAAATAAGTTTGATTTTGAATCAAATATATAAATATAACTTATGACAGAAATCTGTATCGATTAATAAATATCATTTAAAAACTGTAAAATGGCAACACTTTTGTGACTCATGGTAAATGACAATAACGTCATATTCAATTTATTTTGTTTGTTATTTGTTGTGCGCATTGTAAGTGTTTGTGGATCTTTTACGACTTCTGGCCTTTTCTTCCGAATGTCTACCCTTACCAAACTATTAACTCATTCCTTTCTACTCAATACTATGAAATACTGTAACTATCCTAATAAAAGTACGTACCCACCTTATGTTTTCTGAGCATAAAAAAGTACTTCTTGTAATAAAACCATAAATGTGGCGGACCTCTAATCAATCTCAAAATTCTAGTTTAACACTCTTTTATCGAATGCAATAACAACTACTACGATTTTTGACGGTCCACACCAAGCCGGCGTCTCAAAGAAAAATGGGCATTGTTCTTTGGCATTGATGAATTGAATGTCGTGTTTTCAGACATTTCCCAACAATATTATTTGTTTTGTCTATTTTCCTAAGTCATCTCTTATGACTGGACTTATGACAGGACTGTCTCCGTGGTCCAGTGGATAGCGTATGCGACGGCTGATCGCAGGTCCCGGGTTCGATTCCCAGGTCGGGCAAAAGTGTTAAGTGGGTTTTTCCGAATTCTCAGTAGCAGCACGGAGTCTGGTGATGTGCCCGGTAACGGCAATAGGCTCGCCCCCTATTACGTGGGACCTAAAAATTCATGGCGAAATGTGGGTGTAATATTTACACCTTTGCCTACCCCTTGGGGGAAACAGGCGTGAAACTATAAATAAAAAAAAATCTCTTATGACACCTATGGTATAAAAAGGGGTAGTGACATTTTGTACTCTGTAGCTGTCACCACAAAGATATAGTAGATAAACTTATGTTAATAAATCACTGGGTTTAGGTAACTTTAGACTATGTGGTAGTGGTCTCTCTGCTAATAGTACATGCCGTTCCTTACCTAAAGAAAACCAGAAGAATCTTGCTGCCGACTGAAGAAATGGGGCGTATGTCTTCATTATCATTGCCCCAGCCTTATCCCCGATGCATCCATGAGTTATACGACTTGGAGCCCGAGGTCCGCTTAATTCTCCAACCAGCTATTACAGAATATAAACTTCTCCACAGACTGACTGCCGTCTGACCTCTGCAACTTAAAGGGATAGCAAAATTTCATGGTTTAGTCCAGTATCAGTTTGTTTACGTACCCTCAAATAAACTGATACTGAACTCACCGTAACGACTCGCGACTGTCAAAAATCTTCATGACAGCAGGGAACAAAGACGGTTTAACGTGCTCTTCAAGACACGGGACAAGTGATAATTAACAATTTCGTACGCACATATCTTCGAAAAGTCAGTGGTGTGCGTTGAGGGTTCGAACCCGATACCGTCTGTATGGTAGTCTGTTGGTATCTTTACTAGGCTATCGCTGCCTTGATAATGGGCGTTTATCTTATTGGATAGCCTATTGGTAATACTAGTAGACTCCTAGGCACCTCCTAATTCCTGAGTAAGTAGTATTATTAGTTATTATTTGTCCGGAGCGAAACATTTTTGGAAATGATGTCTGTATTCATGTTAATTATCCCTTGACCTGTGCTTCGGGAGCATGTTAAGCCGTCTATCATAGAAATCTTTGACAGTGAGTACCCTTGAATATACATACTAACACTGATCTAAGCCATTAAATATCGTCACCTTCGGAAGGTCAGATGGCCGTCACTCTGTGGAATAGTTAATATTCTAAATAAATGTGGTTAGTCTAGAAAGAGATCACCGGATTCCCAGGCGTCTTAAAGCCAATGGGAAATGGTATTATTTATAAGTACTTTCTTTAAAATAATACTCAACTAGGGTCTTCGGATACTTACGTAAGTCTTCACAACTCTACATTCCATCCGTGGATTGATGAGGTAGGTGTACTAAATAACACCCCAGGAACACTGGTAAGGTCATTTCTTGAAAATAACTACATAAAGCTAATTATTTCATGAATGAAACATTTTTTTGAGCCTGATCAGAAACGGTGGGAGTTAGATGAGGGCAAAGATTGGGTAATCGCAGAAAGGTAAATTTGGCATAGGCAAAGATTTCTTATTAATTATCTTTTATGTTGCAGATTTTTATGGAGAATTTGAAAAAGGTGTTTTTGTGGCCGGAATTTAACCATAAGTTGAAATCTTAGCTGTACCAGTTTTCACACTCCTATATATATATGATCCTGTGCCCAACAAAGCGTTAAGGTTTAACGCATTGATGTGATAGATGTAGCTACAGATTTTGAGCTAGAGTTATAGGTAAGTAGATAAATATCACTACTTCGACTTGCATAGGACTCGGATTGGATTATGCGAACAGAAGATTAGCAATATTATAAGACCGCAGTTCTAGATATATTATGAATGAGTGAATAAATCTAGTTTGTTAATTTTTTTTGGGAGTATTGCCTATTTAAGTAATTACTTTTTAGATTATTTTATCTACGATATGGTTGTTAAAAGGCAGCGATAGCCTAGTGGAGATACCAACAGACTGCCATGCAGCGGGTATCGGGTTCGAATCCACGGCGCGCACCAATGACTTTTCGGAGTTATGTGCGTATTGAATTGTTAATTATCGCTTGTCCCGTGCCTCGGAGAGCACGTTAAGCCGTCGGTCCCGGTTCTCATGTAGATCTTTGACAGTCGTTACAGGGCGTCAGTACCTTCTAAATATACTGACACTAGTCTAAACCATGGAATATCGCTATCCCTTAGGGTTGCGGAGGTCAGACAGGCAGTCGCTCCGTGGAAAAGCTAATATTCAGCCAAATCCGGTTAGACTAGTAAGCGGACCCCAGATTGAAACTGGGATAACGCTAAGAGAATGAGAATGATGGTTGTTAATATACCCAATGATCAGAAAAGGTGCAGTCTTCGACGAAAAGTGGCGGTGCCGGACGGCGAAGATAAAAAATATACGTCATGTCATCTTCGAGCTAGCCGTAGCTCGATTATCGCTCATAATACTAAATTAAAAAACCTTTGTTCTTTCTTATCTATCTGATCACTGATATTCAAGAATTACGCTTACAATCGATGGCTGTTTGGACCGGTAATAATAACAATCATAATAACTTTAATATAACACAATTTAAGTACCTTTCCTTCATTTGAATTATTTACCACATCCATTCCATTGTAGGTAATAATTGAATTATTATGACAATTAAATTATTTATTATTACTGGTATGCCTAGTAGTTTTAATTTATTTTATACTCTATCCGAATATGAGCCATGGGTTGCCTGACAGGCATGAGCAACACCTTCTATCAGGAGCATGTGTCTTATATCTGCCGTTAAACCCACTACAGATTCGAGTAGACTGGTGCCTTGAACTGCGGCGGTCTCAAATGCTAAGGCTATGTTGCCTCAAGCTCATGGCAAGGCGATTGATTTTCGTGTGAGTGTGTGACCAACTCTGGTGTCGTTCTCTGGTGTCGTGTCGGTGTAGTTCTCAGACCGCCCGAAGGCCTCCGACATGACCTAACGATCCTTTTATGCTTAGACAAGGACCGGAACCGACAGCTTTACGTGCCCTCCGAAGCACGGTAGCGCTCAGTTGTAAATGCTACACACTGTCACCCATCCAAGTTGTGACCTGTGCAAGCGATGCTTAACTTTGCCGATCAGTTACGAACGGCAAGCCAATTCTCGCTTTGAGCGCTACAAATAGCAAGGCATGCCTAAACCTCATGTCAAGGCGTTCCTCAAGTCGAGGCAGTATCTCCTTTTGCTGTTGCCTGTTGTCGATACACAGCTCGATAAGCACTGTAATATACTCACTTTCATGACCAATGGGGTTTCCCAAAATAAATAATAGATATTAATCAGTAATGCGAATGGTCAAAAATACCAAAGTCCATTTCCGTTACGCATCTCAAACAAAAACGCCGTTATATCAATGTTCTGTATGGCCATGTAAGAATGAAGGTGCCAATGAGAATCACAAGCTATGTGTCATTGAAAGTATTATCATTTTGTAAATTCACCATTCACTGATATTATTTAAGCATACGACTAACTGCCGGTACCAATGAGAAGAAGAGATACGTACTTATATTATTTGACATGACTTCTACACAAAATAAATATGTATCTCTAGTAGCCACATGCATTGTTAGATTAAATATAATGAAACTATTTTCTTTTATAAAATTTCGGCACTACCAGTGAATCATATACCTATCGCCGGGCACTTGTCAAATGAATAAGCATTTTTTAAATTTTTTTATAGTCTCACGCCTGTAGGCAGGTAGAGGTGTAAATATTACACCCACATTTCGGCATGAATTTTTAGGTCCCACGTAATAGGGGGCGAGCCTGTTGCCGTTACCGGGCACATACCAGACTCCGGGCTCCTACTGAATATTCGGAAAAACCTAGTAACACTTTTGCCCGACCTGGGAATCGAACCCGGGACCTCCGATCAGCAGTCGCGTACGCTGTCCACTGGACCACGGAGGCAGTCTAACTACGAAATTCAATATTCGAAATATGGATAGATCTGTAGATTTTAGATTCGTTTTTGACAGTGTTTGACATAAGCTCCATACAAAATATGTCAAACACGAATCTAAAATCTACAGATCTATCTATAGTTCGAATATTGAAAATGGCCGTTAGTAATTATTGCAACAAATTGCTTTTGTCAGTTATACCCAGCACACAGCCTTTCGCTGTATGGAGATTGATATACTTAAAATTCTTGAGTTAGTGTTAATGTTTGTACGCTACCTTAGAGGTATTTTCAATAGCCACTGATCATGCATTTTGTTACTTAGTTACAAAAAGTAGCTATCGATCAGAAATGACTATCCTTGGTCATAATATTTGTATTTTGTTTTGAAATTTTGTTCTCATTATTACCACATCAAAATCTTGGATTTATAGATACTAGCTACCGACATCACATGCATATTACATTCTCTGCATAATTATAAAAATTAAAAGGCTTAAATCAAGCTCATTATAAAAGAAGACGCCATGCTGTTTTCACGAAACGTTTCAGACTATTTATTTAGGAGATAAATATAAATTACTACCCGCGGACCTCTGTTCGCAGTCAAAGACCATGTTTGTGCACCATAAGTGAGAATGGGGAGAATGCACATGAGTCGTCCATGAGTTTACGCTTGTGGCATAAGGGGAGATCTCCTTTCATCATGTCTTTCATCGACCAGTAAGTAGCTCTTACAGGCGTTTTCTATGCGACGCGCAAGTTCTTTGTCTTGTTTCGCCTGGAAAGAGAATACTTGGCCTATATATAAATATTCCTGGCCATATGCGATCTCCGCACTCCCTACGCATAGAAATAGTCAAATACCTACTCTGAGTCTTTTGAGTTAGTACCTACGTGAAGATAAATTAAAAAATATTTGTATATATGCTACCTACTGTAAAAGCCAGAAGTACGGTAAATCTTGCGATTTACCGTACTTCTGGCTTTTTACCAGTAAATCCTAAGGTTCACGAGCATGAGTTGAATGTTCGAATTTTTTAATAAAATCAAAAGTAAAGTTGACGTAGCCCTGCTTCACAGGGCTCCTATTTTTGAGTCAAGGGTCACAAGAGAACCTAACATAACCTAACATAGCACATTTGGCAATTAATCTTTTTTTATGAAAAATGTGTCAAATATTAGAATTTTCATATAATATATGCACAGAAGAATAATTATATGTTACTGTAAAAGCCCGTAAGGTTAGGTGAGACTGTAACTCAAGTATTTAGGTTATGTTAGATTCTCTTGTGATCCTTAACCCAAATATAGGAGCTCTGCGAAGCAGGACTACGTCAAGTTAGTGTTTTTTTATTAAATTATTCGGACATTTACCAACTCTTGCTGGTAAATGTTAGGATTTACTGGTAAATCTTAAGATTTACCGTTCTTCAGGTTTTTACAGTAACATATTATACTAGGGTGCATAGGGTTCCCCCCAAGAACTTAGGGTCCCAAGCCAACCTCACCTGCAAGCGGTGCACCTGCCGATCAACGGACGAGGCTCTGGCAAACAAAATATCCCGATAAGCGGCAATAGGCTCGCCACCTATTACGTGGGATCAAAACATTGGCGAAAAGTGGGCGTTTAATATGCCTCTGCCTACCCCTTCGGGGAAACAGGCGTGAGTCTATGTATGTATGTATGTATATTATACTAACATTATAGTCGTGTGAATATTATTTATTTAATAATGTAAGTTATATGTTTGTTACAGTTTCATATCGGCGGAATAAATTCCATAACATGTAGGTACTGTTTACTTTCTTGTTAGACCATGTTTGGTAATACCGTGTTTTTCCTTCCTCAAGTGTAATAATTCAATTGACATTATTACACAATCAACAATGTGGGCAAAACACAATGTCAACTGTGAAGAGTTGTATTTGGAATTTGGAATGGGGTCCAAAACGCTTGCGCTTTTACTCTAAATGAGTAGAATCATTTTCTTTTTAAAGGTTCAATAATGAAGGTTAGAATTATAAATAAAGTAAGTATTAAGGTTTTAAGCTGACAAGGTCTTTCAGCACTTATCTCATCTACATTATCTAGTCTTTGCGCTGTCGTATAGACGCGTGCCTGGGCGGGCGGGGTGCAAGGGGAGCGGGGTTCTATTGGCCTAGCTCACCTCGCGGCTCGCCGAGCCTTCAGTCTGGCGCGGGACGCGACATCGAACGTACGTCGCGCGTCCAATAACCTCTCACGACCAAACCGCGTGTTGAAAATACAGATTGCTAAATTAAATTGCCAGTGTAAACCCATTTTGTGGGTAGTGTGTTATTCCCTGCCCTGTGACGTAACCTACAAGTGGACATAAGTTCGGAAGGTCACTATCGTGTCGCTGTTCGAGGGCTTAACAGTATATTTTCAGTGAATGTAAGTAGATCGTCCATAGATGTTATTATATGATTGGTAGTGCTTACTGATTGTTGCTTGTAGATTGATCCTTAGATTAGCCAAGGTATGTTTTATCTCAACAGGACTAGTGAAATACAAAAGAGTTTTCGTCCCTTCGAAGAGTGGCGAGATGACAGCACGAATATTGATTTGTTGTTTATTTACCGCTGATATTATGAATTTCGGTTACCATTCTATGTATAGTATTTTGTGGCTCCTGTTACATCATATTTCATTCAGTGTATTTGATCACTTTGCTCAATAAGTGTTTAATTACACAAAGACCAAGGTTGTGTCTAAGCCAACGCGAACAAGAGTAAACGTCTTTGACAAATATGATATTGTTATTATTTTGATTGTTATTACTTTGATCTTGAAGGGATCATAGTCTGTAGTTGAGTTTATAGATCTGATTGGTGCTGTCAACGCAATATACATAGCTGTATCAATTTGAACTAACATTGTAAGAAAACAACGTCACTGTATAAAACTTAAACATTGAAGGTAACTAAAAGTCTGATATTGCCAACTCTAGCTGCTTTCTAGAGAGCCTGAATCCGTGTGACTTGAATTCTTAAATAGATATTCCAAATTTTGGTCAAGATACTTGAAGCAATCGATATTCCTTATCGGAATCTTTTTTGTTGTTATTTCATGTCCTTAAAAAACAATTCATCATCCTGAGGGATGACCTTAGAGTTGTTTAGCAAGGGATATCCCGTTGCCGCTTGCGTCACGATTAAAAGGCAAGGCTAATATCTGGTTGACCGTTGGTAAACTGATTGATAATTGGGATGGACTCTGACTTTAATAACTAACTTCAAACATGGATATGACCAGTAATAAACGAGACTGAAAAGCCTTGTTTAAAAGTATAAATGTGTTTCACTAATATTTCAAAAATCCTGCAGTGAATTCGTCCTTATTCGACTGTACGACTTTGAGGACTATGCTGCCTGTATTCCAATTTGACCTACTTGTTTAATTGTAGCTAGTAAACGCGTTTATTTTTTAGATTTTAGAGTGTCACGAAAAGTGCCATCAAAATTGTAAAAAAGTCATGATCCTTTTGTCACATTTAGATGCCATTTATATTTATAATAATATTAGGTTGGAATAGTTTAACTGTTCCAGTCTGTATATTAAGTGGTCAGTAATCCTATAAGGACTGAATTTAATATGATTATTTACATAAAAACAACTTTTAAAACTTTGAAAACAAAAAAACGGACTGGGCAAATGTAATAGATAAAGGTGCCAAAAGCACATGCGCTTATGTGCTAGTACATCATAGCTTTCTCAAGGAATTTAGTGAAACTGTTACACCTCCATATTGTTACAAATGAAGAAGGAACGCTTTTCTTGACCCGGAAATTAGGGTCACACAGTCATTCTTTTGGAATGAAAAGATTATTCGACCGAAAGTATTGAATATCCATGAGCTTGGATAAATCTCTTCTATCTAAAAGAAAGGCAGGATCTTTCTATATGGAACTAAACATACCGTCTTCTACGGACGTTTCATGAAACATTAGAATAGATTTGAAGGCTTTAGTCATAGATATCAATACGTTAAGTATAAGTTCTCGTTTACCGGTACATCATTAAGTTTGTGATTTCTATTGATTTTGTACGAATACACACTAACTTATTACTTTTAAATTTCAAATTCTGCTTAGTTTGGGACTAGATTGCGTGGTTTGTATGTGGTAAAATATTATTTATATTATTTGTGAAGTTACTATCGACTGACAAACCAATTAATATCTTTAGTATTGTTTGTTGTTGTTCTATTTTGCTAAGAAAAGGAATATAAATTTACCGACTCCAATATTACTCCCGCTAAATTCTTTATGAATTTGGCGACAGGTTAATGCTCTATATTGGCTTTTCTTGCTAAATATATTATTTGATTTTCTTTTTGGGTAATAGCTGTTGGATTTCCAAATAAATAATTCAAGAGTAAAAACAAAGTCCCCAGTAGCCTGCCACTTTGATTGACAAAGGATGGGGCCACTGAAGTTAAACAAAAAATAAAGTCGCATTATTATTGAAAATACTGAAACTTATTATCTATCACAGAAGAGCGATAAAACATAAGAGGCAGAGAGTGATACGAAGATAAGTAATCAAGATTTTGAAACACTATCAGCTCTTGACGAAAAGAACACTCGAAACCTTTCATGCGTCGAACCGTTACTTTGAACATTTGTTTGTTGCATTATCATCGTTTAAATAAAACTGTTGAGTATTTTATATAATATTGTTAGTATAACATGATCTTAAAGCAAATATTTACGTTGATAGGTCAGGTTACACGGTGATAATATCTTGCCGTATATTATGTGTACGCAGAAATCGGATCTTCGTCTTACTGTATTTGTTTTAGATTTTGACTATGTTGAGTATCTATAACACACCAAAACGGTTTAATCTATGGATAGAAATGTTTTGGTAATAATTACTGTGATATAAGAATTTGGCAATCAGTAGCATGCATAGGCATGCTACTGATTGCAACAAAGAATGTATAGACACAAAGTACCATCAGACTCAAAAAACACATTGCGGATCACACAAAGTGTTGTACTGTATGGTTTCGAGGCTAAAACGCTTAATGCAGCTCTGAGCAGCGATTCGACCGCTTAAACCCCTGCGACATGCGCGCAGCAAATTGGATTCTTAGGTATCTGTTCCACCTTTGGATTGAATTCTGCTTGTAAGTTCTTCATGTATGGTAGCTCTTAGAAATACAGAATAGGAAAACGCGTTTGGTCAAACTCGATGCGTAGTACGCAGCCCTTTAATTCGTAGATAACCAAAGGTGACTCATATATCCGTTTTCTTCTTTGGGAAGTACGTCGCGTGAGTCAACGAATATACTATTATCAGTTTATTCAGTATACTTTGCGTAGGACCAAGATCTGTCTTAGCAGCGAGGTCTATCCAACTCTGGGAGTACATTATCGTCCAGATAATTAGAATTGTGAGTTAGAGAAAAAAATTGGCCAGTAATTTAAATGCAACTTATTAGGGAGTTATAAGACTGGTTCAAAATATTCTATGAAAGACTTAGCTCACTTGTCCACCACCGCCTTCACCAGAACATTACCATGACAACGAGAGAATGATGATAATGATATTGCCAAAATTATGGTAAAAATAATTCTTGAATCTCTGCTCATTCCTCTTGTGAAATATTCGTACCTACCACGCATTTGTAAAATTTTATACTCTTCAACATCCTCATAAAACCTTTTTATCCAAAAGTTTTACAATCAAATCATGGTCTCTACCAGTATAACTGGGTCCCAAAAAGATAATTTAACAACAGATAAATGAGGTATCTGTCGCATCTGTTTGTACAAAATTTAAATTACTTTTGTTTGCATCTCTTTTTCACTTGTGTTTAAAATGGATTTTTTGATATTGTTTAACATGATTATTTACCAACGTGTCCAGCGTGCATGGAAAATGTGTCTGTACGAAATAAATCATACTTACATTTACAAAGAAACTACCTTTAAAAAAAAGAAAGAAACAAGAAGTTCCGAAGTTCCGAAGTTATGTGGGTATTAAAAAGTTCATTATTGCTTGCTAATCGAACAAGGAAACCATCGTGAGGAATCATGTACCTCTGAGAGTTCTCAATAATGTTCTCGAAATATATGTTCCTGATCAATACTTGTCCAGTGTGGAGAGTGTGGCTCTGTGGCCTATTTTTTCTAATAGTGAAAATGGAGCCTTTTCTCACTATAATAAGTCCCCAGCAGAAGGACAGTTAATATACAGGGTTCGACAACTATTTGATAATAAGTATAAACTTCAGATCTTTAAAGTAGTAGTTTAATTTTCATTGACTCGAGGGTATACAGCTACTTCAGACTGTAATGTTTGTCTCTGTGTTTTTAGTATTAATTAATATAAAACTTGTTCTTTTGGCGGAATTGGCATTAAACCTAAACCATTTATTTCACACGAAATGGTGCTGATACACCTGAGCATTCACTTGTAACAGAACAGCGAGCATTCGCCGTTTTCTGTGTTGTTGAACCGAACATTTTCACGATCATTCTAGCAAACACTCTAAATTCAAATAGTCCGTAGAATATAGGAACATTTAGAAATCGCACTACAACAGCAGTTTTACCCAATATGTTTACTTCAGTTTCACGTATGAATTATTTCTAGAGTAAGATATATAAACACATTACTAAATAATAAAATGCAGATTGTAATTTGAACAGGTTTAATAAATCACACAAATGTCTGTTCCTACGTTCAAATTTATTTATCGATATCGTTTATCAACATTTTATTGAAATTAATTTTCAGTTAACCAAATCTAAGGATCTGTTGTAAATATTATCGATATTTTATTGATATTTATTCTGAGTAAGCCCATCACTTGTCAAGTTAAAATTAGTGACAAACTACGAAGATTCTTCCCTAGATTAAAATCGTAAGTCAAAGTGAAGTAAATATATTGGGTTTAACTTAAAAAAATATCTATATTCTAAGGCTTGCCTCGCCCGAATTTTCGTGAGAATGCTCGCTAAATCACACTCCTTTCTTTTGTAACATTTGCGAGAATGTTCATTACAGGTGAATGCTCATGTGTATCTGCGCCATTACGTGAAATAAAATGCTGTTATTTTGGTATTTGTACATTAATAAACGTTCGTTGATACAAATCATTCGCATATCTTAGTAGGATCATTGATAAAACGCAGGTTGCTTATATGTGGGGTGTACCTATATCATATAGTTTGTATGAAAGTTGTTATAATTTATTCCTTCTTCTGCCTGGTAATTATTAATCCCAGTCTATACCAGGGGCCGCCTTCCTGCTCAATTCTCTTCATTTTTCCAGGTCTTATACATCCTCCAAAGTCAATCCTTGGGTCTCATGTCGCTTCCCACGATGTCGATCCAGCGCTTCTTGGGGCGTTCTTGAGGCCATTTACCGGATACTTCCCACTCTAGACATTTTCTACCTATGTACTCCTCCGGTCTGCGCATTAGATGGCCATAATATCTCAGGCGGTTCTCCTGGAGCTTATCCGCCACGTCACGGACGCCGAGGCTACCACGGATGTAGACGTTACGAATACGGTTGGCTTCTGTAACGCCGCTCATCCATCTCAGCATCTCCATTTCAGTGAAGTGGTGCTCCTGAGTGTGTTTGTCCAGGGCTGGCCAGCTCTCCAGCAACGTTGTTAATAATTTATTATTCAATAAATTTACTTAAATGGCATAAAATACATCTAATAATTGTTGTGTCTGCATCAATTTCTTTTGGATCAAGTTAAATAAATAAAATAATAGTATTAAAACTATAATACGATATTCAGGTCAATATAGAGAAGGGATGGCTTACTATCATTAGTGGATTTTCGTTTAATGGTCATGAAACAGGCAGTAAGTGATATCAAATTAACGCGTCGCCTACCTTTAATTGCTTGGGTAACCCTTCCACTTAGATCAACTTAATACGTCTCGTTAAGGACGGCTTAAGTAGAAATGTTAAAGGGTCTAAATTACTGAGCAATAAAGGAAGTAAAAATAATATGCCTAATTAAAATGACAGTTAAATTTTGGGTTACTTTAGATGATAGCGTGAATTTATGAGTTTTTTTTTCATTTATCGCGCCGAAACTACCTGCACATAACTAAACATCGGTGCAAATAAATATGACGTATTTATGTTACCTGTATTAAAAAAAACCTCGATAAAGAATCGTTATAAATAAATATTAGTATGTGTTGAAACTATTACAGAGGTATCTATACCTAAGTAAATTAGTAAGAAAACGCAATTACAATCTTTTAAATAAACTTGTAGGATCTCATTTTTTTATGAAATAATATCAATTCCTATGCTAAACTTTCTAATAAAGTTAACTTTCTGTAAACAAATATTTTGCTTGAACTTGTGCTTTGCTACTCCGCCAATCATCTTCAGAGTTTGATGGTGATTGATCATCCATAATTATACAGTTACATTTATACAAGTAACTTCTTTAAAATAACCGAATACGAAAATATAGTTATTATTTTTGCATATAAACCTTATTTTCGCTTTTGTTCCACCTAACAATATAGGCTTTTAATCCATTACGTTATGCCAACATTTACTCAACTGTACAATTTATATTATAACACTAGCCGTTCCCCGCGAACCCTCTATATCTTTTCCGTTGTTTTTGTTTTGTTTTTGACGTGACAACGTCTTATAAATTGGTTTGCCGGGTGACACTTCAAGAAACTGCGTTACGCTCCGCTCACGTTATGCGCTCACAATGAGAGCGAGTGAGAGGCACGCGTCCCGCCTAAGAGCGAGAGAGACAGACATAAAAAGTGAAAGGCACGCGTCTTTCATCCTTCTTCCTACTATACGAATGAATATTCACATTAAAATTATTGACGTGACAACGTCTTATAAATTGGTTTGCCGGGTGACACTTCAAGAAACTGCGTTACGCTCCGCTCACGTTATGCGCTCACAATGAGAGCGAGTGAGAGGCACGCGTCCCGCCTAAGAGCGAGAGAGACAGACATAAAAAGTGAAAGGCACGCGTCTTTCATCCTTCTTCCTACTATACGAATGAATATTCACATTAAAATTATTTTACCACTCAAAGTCGTTGTCACGTAAAACTTTCGCCCGTATACCGACTTTACAGGCAACCAATTTTTTCGTGTGAGTGTGTGGCCAACTCTGGTGTCGGAGTTTTCAGACCACTTGGGCGCTTCCGACATGTCCTAACGATCCTTATCCTTAGACAAGAATCGGAACCGACAGCTTTACGTGCCCTCCAAAGCACGGTAGCACTCAGATGTAAACGCCACACGGTCACCCATCCAAGTGGTGACCCGTGAAAACTTTGCCGATCTGTTACGAACGGCAAGCCAAGTCTAGCTATGAGCGCTACCTTCTTTCCCGTGTTATTGATCGTATCGCACCGCTCGCTCTTGCTACTACGTGTTTACTGTCTTTCTATTCAGTTCTGGCGGTCGTAGAGTGATGTCATCATCCTCCTAGTGATATCCTAGTTAGAACCTGGGGTCAACTTTCTAGTCTAACAGAATTTGGCTGAATATTAGCTTTTCCACGGAGCGACTGCCTGTCTGACCTCCTCAACCCAAAGAAATAGCTATAGGTACTCCATGGTAAAAAACTACTATGAGTTTATTTGTAGGTACTGACTCCATATAAAGACTGTTAATGATCTTCTTGGCAGCTGACGGCTTGACGTGCTCTCCGAAGCACTGAGCTAGCGATAATTTACAATTCAATACGCACATAACTCCAAGAAGTCATTGGTGGGCGCCGTGGATTCGAACCCGATACCCTCTGCGTGGCAGTCCGTTGGTATCTTCACTAGACTATCGCTGCCTTTTTCGTAGAGTCATGTAACGTGGCCTATTTTTTATTTGTAAAGATTTTTGAACAAAATTTTCAGTTTTTTTTTGGTATAGAAAGACATGATTATGTGGAGAATCTTGGAGGAGGCCTATGTCCCGCAGTGGACGTCTCTAGGCTGACATGAATGAAGGAAAACATGAAGACAATTATCATGATAATTCTATTCAGGTAGCAAAAATTATTTCAATTGTTAATGTGGTATATTAATAATATATCACGTTATATTATGTGGTATATATTTGAGGCAGCGTAATTGTTGAGAATTGAATCAATGAAATGTGCCTTTATGTGGAATATTGGGGGCTGTTTAGGTTTATTCGATTTATCAAATTGGGTCTAACCGATGAATTTATGAAATGTATTATTTCAGCCACATCTTGGATTACCTGTTGTAAATATTGTTTGGTCTGTAGTACTAGTGGCTATTATACACAGATTTAACCTTGGTGGGAGTCGATCCTACGACTTAGCCGTCAGGTTCACTTACCTCTAAACAAACAGACCAATTAGAATGCTAATAGCAGTAACAATTATTTATAGCGCTTTCCCTAAATTGTTAAACACATTATGAAAAAACTTTATTAAAACCTTTTTTCATTTAACCTTTTCGTGTCAAGTGAAGATAAGTAAACATAAGAAAGGCTTGTCTAGTTTACATTTAAATTTATACGTTTTTGCCATTAAGAATGCTCACAGGCTTACGACCCGTTTAATGGTAAATAATTACCGCAAGTTAAATGCACGACGCCTTCAGAAAAAAAATGTTGCATGGCCAGTAAAAACTTGTTTCCTAATGATACCTACTTCAAAAGCTTATTAGCTCGAAACAGAATACGTATTTTGGTCGTCTTTAGTAAATTGATTTATTTACTAGCACCGGATGTGTAATGGATGACACAGTTCTGCATTTGCGGGCTTAGATAAAAGATTTTTTATGTATTTCGTGTCCATTTCGGACGCATAATATGGGCAAAAATAACTCACCACCATGTTTGGACATATTAAAATATACGGTGTGTCCAAAAATTGTATATAAAAATCCTTGCGTTATTGGTTGACTGGCAGACAAGGTACCGCAAAAATTATTAACCGCAAGAAGCTGAAATTTGCCATGAAAGTTCTTTGGGGAGCGTAGGGGTACAAGTAGGGGCATAAGAAGAGGTTTCCCGAACGGTTCAGTCAAAATATGTGCGGACGTAGCTGCGGGCATTCTGTAGTATTTAATAAAAATCCAGAAAATGATTGAATGTTACCCAACCTAACAGCCTAAGTTGGCGGAGCCCTGCTTTGCAGGACTCCCATTTTGAATGCAGATATTTTTATTTTTGTATATAATTATGTACCTAGTTATTTTTGTAAATGACTTACAAAAAATCCATTAATTTGTTTCAACAGACATAGTAATTATAAGCAATACAATACAGCAACAATCGTGAGAACTAAATATTAATTATCACAAAAAATAAAAACTGAAGTTTATGGTCAAAGATCAGAGATAGATAAAAACATAGACTGACATGTAAACATAAATGAATTGCCAGTGAGCACGAAAATGTATGGCTAGGGCTAGCGAGACGTGACAATTCTTTTATCATATGATGTAATACTTTAAAACAAATGGCGTATGGTGCAATTTCTTATACAACTTTTTTTTATTGTGACGTTTACAATTTTTGCTATTGCCTGTTTAGACATTGTTCTGAGCTTTTCAAAATCGACTTCATGCATGTTATATTAAGGTTAATATTTCTGTAACGGAAAGTTTTCATACATATACATATTAGCCCGTCACCTTGGCCATGTAAACTTATGACAATAAACGATATACCTCCTCTGTGGGGTCAATGTCCAGCAGTAGCCACGCTAATAGGTCCATTAGCACGATTGCAAAACTTTACCATCAACTTGTACAAGTTGATGAAAAGTTATGTAGTTTATTTATAGAATGAATACAATAAGGTAGTCCTAACAAGTTACGCTGCGGAAAGTCAAATCGATATCACCAATTAATTCTATGTCAACTTTATTTATTTTGATATTGTAAATGCGGAAGGCCAAAACATCTGTGTGCAAAACGGCTGTCGTGAGTAAATAACTTGACATATTTCTTTTTGGCACGGATCTAGCTAAAAATCTAGCTATGAAAACCTAGGCTTATTTAGAAGTTAACTCTCACTATTGTGGTATCATGCAGGGTGGGGTAGATACCCCACCCTGCATGATACCCAAATAGTGAGAGTAATATCCTATAATAAGTAAATATCAATATAAAAACACCCAGACAAAAAGTGAGAAACATAGAAAGTATTTATTCGTGCTGTGATGGCACCCACGACACTCTAAGTAGCGCTAAGCGTCGAGGGGGGCCACTTACCACTACACCGACCATGCTAACTTCACTTGACAGGTCGGTACGGCTCCTCCACCATTCATAATCAGCCCTATATACTGTCCCACTGCTGGGCACGGGCCTCTTCTCACTATGAGAAGGGTAAGGCCATAGTTCACCACGCTGGCCAAGTGCGGGTTGGCAAACTTCACATGTCTTTCAAGAACATTATGGAGAACTCTCAGACATGCAGGTTTCCTCAGGATGTTTGCCACCACCTTAATACTGAAACTTGAGTTAAGCTCAAAATTGGACTTGGAGCATTGTGGCTGTGGGACCCGTTCCAGGACCACCGTGTTTTAAGCCTTTCCTCATTGGCGGGATCAACAAACATTCTACAATTGGGATAAGCTAGTACTTAATAAAAAATCCGGGAGAAAGACGTCTACTGCTGGACATAGTCCTCCCCCTAGGCTCGCCACATAGACCAATCTTGAGTCACCGCATGAAAGAACTGTATCTTTCGTGTACGTAGCGATGAGTTGTGTACAAAGTAGGTACAAAGTAAATACTATGCTTCTTTTTTAATTTTCTCGCCAAGTGCTTTGATTTTAATTGGGTTTAGCGTGACATTTACTTTTTGCTTTGAATTACATTTTACCTTTTATTTTTAATTTTGTTGACAGATCTCAAAATCAAATTTCCTTTTTGCATTTAAAAACAATTACGTAGGTACACAGGATAATTACGTTTAATAATTATGGTTCTTTATGTTTTCACAATTTAATTTTTTGCTTCATTCAACTTTCACAGTAAGTACTTTGTCAGAAATCAAAGACATTTGTAATCTAAGTTTTTTTTAGAATGTCTCTGATGTCGAAAATGTTGTAAGTCTAGAAGGAGCGTAACGACAAAGTTGTGATGACGATGAGACACTAGATAGACAATAGGGTAGTTTGCAGGGTCATTTTATTTAGTCCGTATTTTAGATTATAAAAAAATATTGGACATGTATTTTTTCTTTTTTCGATTTAATAAAAAATAACAAAGATATAGCCCATTAAAGTTACGTGTGACGTCACCTAGTGCGAAAAAATGCAGCACTGCGTGACGTTATACGTAACTTTAATGAGCTATGTCTTGGTCATTTTTGGTTTAATTTACAAATAAAAAAACACGTATCGCTTATTTTTAAATAATCTAAAGGACGGACTTATAATTTTTTTTAGTCAACTAGCCTATTTGAAGGTATTGATTCTAAGGGATAAACCCATAGATACATATATAACTTCTATATTGCGATTTAAAGCTGTACAGTATAATGTTTTTACCCACAAAATTCTTACTACAACCTTTTCAGATTGTCTAACACTTTCACTGTTTTCGTACCCAGCCTTTCATTTCATCTACAAACATTGATCCTACTCAAAGTGTACTTCCATGATCCATTCGTTAAAGTAGCCCTCCTTAACGCAATAAATTCCTTAGAATTAATTCACTGTTGTTCCACTAACAGCTCAATTCATTAAGGACAATGGCATGAGAAAACCGCGATAATGTAACCATGTTTAGTATCACCGAGGATGTATTCAATTGATTAGCAGAAACTAACATTTTAATTTGGTTGTGTTGTACTTCTATGAATTACGCATTACGTCTTGTGTTTATGTTAGAAAACTGGTTGAACTTGTGGTGTTAGATTTTTTTTTGCTGCGACTGATTGTGAGGTCTTTAATTTAATTATTGCATCAGAACTCAGATATAAAGCCAGTAATATTATGAGAAGATATAAAATATTGGATGAGATATTTTTTGTATTTATAGCTATAGAAAAAAATAATTAAGCGGTATTTAAAAGCTTAAGGAAAACATTCTGAGGAAACCCGCATGTCTGAGACTTCTCTATGATTTTCTCGAAGGAACAGCAAGCGTATCTTATATATCGGTCTTCTAAGATCAGTTGCACTGTTTCAAGGCAATAAAAGGAAGAAAAGTTGAAAAAATTATAACCAGTTCTGATCTTACTAGGAACTTAGATTCTGACTGTCAATCTTTCAAGTTTCGTTAAATTTTCACTATAGATAACATTATTAAAATATTAGTATATTTTTGAATTTGTGACATTGCCTATCCAGGGGTGGTGATACTATTCCCTCCTCTTTGTGAACTTTTTGTTGGTATAGTCAAGATTAGAGCAGTTTTTTGATCAACTGGCCTCAGTCCGTCTCTTAGTTCAGTCAGTTTCTTATAATCTTATGCCCACATCAAAATCGACTGCTGGTTTAGCCTTAAAGCGATAACAGACAGATGAATAGACTAAACTTTCTTCTTTAAATTTCAATACTAAATATTAATACAATAAGGTAAGAAGATTTTCTAAATTGTTATAGACTACTTAATATATTACATGTCCATGCAATAAGCTAAGAAAGGTTTCGAGATTGTCATAGACCGCCAACTTAATATTGCCTTGACCTCCAACAGTTCATACTCACCAAACCCCTGCACAATAGTCTACATTTTGTGTGGTGTCAATCACGATGACAAATTGCGGTGTGCTACGTGTCTAACCTAACTATTCCAATTCCGAGAGCCTTAACAATAGTAGGTCATCAAGTAACTTCACACGCCATACATTGTGTGCAGATGATACGACGTCATCAACGACAAATATGAGGAAGTGTCGTGTGAGATTATTAAATTTTACGTTCGACCATTGTTTTGTAATTAGTATTCTTAATTACGATAAGAGTTCTGTTTGTTTTTGTTTGGGTTGTATTATGTAGCTACTGTATCTGTTAGTGCTAGTTGAATGTTAGTATGACTAACATTGAATGCCAATCTGGGCTCAAAATCTAAGTATATTTCACGCTACCAGTATACCAACTGTCTAATTATGTTCTTACGGTTCTATTAGGGCTTAAAGTTAGGCTATAGATATGATACAACAACCGGATCATCTGATTCGGATTGTCTTTTATCAAAGAGTCATTACTGTGAAAGTAAGTGATACAGGAAAGACAGGGACCGCAGTCTCATCAGTTCTTTTGTCACGGTATGCTTGAAAACCGCTGGACAAATATAAAACAAAAATTTCGCATTGCTTTTGAAAAAAAGGACTAGCAAAAGATAATTATTACGATAATGAGATCCAATCAGGATCATTTACAAAATTAGCAATGGATAAATAGCCAGAACTAGACTTACAAATCATAATCAAATTGTTACATTAAGAACTCAACCACCACCAACCAACAATCAATCAATCAGCCTTTTACAGTCTACTAAAAGCAGTAGACTGTAATGTCCAGACATAGGCTTCTCATAACAATCTACAATCGTCAGCCACGATCAGTCAAAGAAACAGGAGCAAGTAAGTTAATATGTCACTTGTTACTCGACGCTTATTATAACGCACTACGAGCAAGCTCAGTTGATAAATGTCACACGTATGAGGAAAATGCTCCAATAGTAATTTCCTCATCATGCGTTACGTAACATATGTAATCGTATAAACTTAATTTATTTGTTACCTTTTGGGATAGCATGAAAATTAAAGAAATAAGTATTAACTCATTTTTTGTATTTGTTTGTTTTTCGTGTGAGTGTGTGGCCAACTCTGGTGTCGGAGTTTTCAGACCGCCCAAAGGCCTCCGACGTGGCCTAACGACTCATATCCTTAGACAAGAGCCGGGACCGACAGCTTTACGTGCCCTCCGAAGCACGGTAGCGCTCAGATGAAAATGCCACACACGGTCACCCATCCAAGTGGCAACCTGTGCAACCGTTGCTTAACTTTGCCGATCTGTTAGGAACGGCAAGCAATGTCTTACTATGAGCGCTAATTTTTTGTATTATAGAAGGATGAGATATTTATTAGTTTTTTTGGGTACCAAGGACGGGGCGAAGACATTCGCTTCGATTTTTGTGTATTTTCTTAACCTTGGGACTAAATTAAATCGTCCATGACGGATTAAAAATACATAATGACATTGCCCCATTTCATTTCATGAGTGTGTAAGAGGCGACCAAGGAAATACACGAAGCAAATAGAATCTTTGCAAAGAGACGGAAAACTCGATTTCAAACGTTGTACCAACCCGTCTTGCCAGCGTGGTATAGTAAGCAAAATATTGATTGACTACGAAGCAAAGTAATGTTGTGTAATCAGAGTAAAAGTTATTAGGTTCACCAGCCCAGCAAATTTATCCTGTTATCAATGTCTTAGCACCAGTGCACCAAAGCTTATAATAACTTATGACCAGCTGGTTTTCAACACTGAACAAACTTGTTTTTTTTAAAGAGGCGTTACAATATGCAGGTTATCGAAGGGCCAACTTGAAATATTAAAGGTGCCTATATTACGGACGATATTATTTTTACATTTTGCCACCACCTGTTTGTACTCAGATATACACCCTGTATTTACGCAGTTACCGTCCACAAACAAAGTCAAAGCTGTTTATACTATGAACCAGCATTTTATTATTATTGCTCCAAAATCCAAGTTTGAAAATAAAAAAACAGCTTAAGGAAAAGAAAGAAAATAAATGATAAATGACAATTGCTCCAAAGCCGTTCAAGGTGGAAGGAAATCGGGTAACTTTTGCGTAGCGATGGACACACAAAATAAATTATCTTGAAGAGAAAAATTTGGACGGAGTATAAATGATTATCTAAGACTAGAGGACGCCAGCAGCTACGCCTGCATTTTTTTTTATTTACCCATTTTGGCCGATCCCGTGAGAATTTTGGGCAATCCCTTCTTAATGCACCCCTACGGTCCCCAAGGAACATACTTGCCAAATTTCAGCTTCCTGCGCCCAATAGTTTCGGCTGTAGCGTGTCTGTCAGTCAGTCAGTAACGCAAGGATTTTATATATTAAGATTGTGACGCGAAAAATTTTGAGATTGTTAAAGAAAAATCTCTAGATAACGTTAAAAGGCGCTTTTACAATTGTTTTTTTTTCTTGTTCCTGTCTTTTTATTTGTCAAGACTACTAGTACTCTAATTTTTAATCCAAAATTTTGAAAATCTTCTTTTCGTGTATGTGGTCAACTCTGGTATCGGCTTTTATAGGTCACTAGGCTTCCGACATAACGATTCTTGACCTGAGACAATAACTGAGACTGACTGCTTTACGTGCCTTCCAAAGCACGGCCACCCATCCAATTCGCGACCACTGCTAACGTTGCTTTACTTTGTCGATCTATTAGCGTATTTGATAACGTATCTGGCCTTATCATTCTATAAATCTAGATACGCCATGAGCGCTGCAATAATATTTTACTATCATTATTATAATCCTTACAGTTGGTTGGTTATCCAAAGATCTATTTAAACAGGAATGAAGACACAATTATAGCCTGTGCAATGAACGCAATGCTCACGACTTTTTAATCGTTCAATCTTTAACTTATATCCCCGTGCACTAATTATATAGAACTACCTTCTTTCCGCGAGTTCCCTCACCTAGGGGTCGGTTATCGGGACAAAAGACTCATATGCTATAATAATGATATACAGGGTGTGACAAGACTCATCACCAAGCCGAAGTTTACTCGTTGTGGACATCATGCCAAAATAATACCTGGGAAACGATTTTTTTTTTGAGTTTTCACATTTTTTAAACCACAATTAAAAGCGCGTGCGTGCAATGCTCGAAATACCTACTTATCTATGGGGTTATAGTGCATCTAAAGAACGTACTGTCGGGGTAAATGCATCGATTTTGTACCTAATTAGAAAAAATCCATACTAACTTTAAGCCTCAATATCTCCTGAACCAGTAATTTCCCAGGTATGGTGCCGAAGGAAAAAAATGTTCATAGTGATTGGTACAACATGGGATTTCAGTTTTCGTTAAGGGTCTTTGTACACCCTGTACCCATATAACGTTTTTATTATATAACGATTACCTACTTGCATGTCTAATATCTCTTCATTCAATCATCAATCCATCTTCACAGACTTTAACAATAGTAAGATTCTGAATGTTATGTATTCTGTTAAAAGAAAAGACACCCTTTTACCCATTCCGTCTTAATTAAACTTACATCTTCATTAATTACCGTCATTCTCATCAGGTTAATCTAACTCGTCTGTCATTTACATACTGTGGACGAATGTAATAATTTGAGCAAGTTTAAATTAAAGTACGAGAGAAGGATCTGAGACAAAGCACGTTAGCGTAGACGTCGACAAGTTTCTGAAGTTACTGCCAGTTCCAGTCTCTAAAGAGTAGCGTACACTATACAGCAAAGCGGAGATGAGCGGAGATGTGATGAGAAACGGATAATGGTCAGAATAATTATCGCGCAAAGTGGAAATGGGTGAAAATGTTATGAATATCAAATAGCGAATGTTTTCGGTAATGCGCTGACTATAATAATTCGTATGATATAGGGCATAGAATTTCCTATAAAAAACCTGAACTGAAAGGTCTTTATCTCGAGTGATAACTTGTGTGTTGGATAAACTAAATCAGCATAACTTACTGTCTCAATATGTCTTATTTTGTTTTGGAGAAATGAATGGTGTAGAATGGCATCATGGAAAATCGCTATCATTTTTTTTGCGGAGGTCACACATCAGTCGCTCTACGAAGGAGCTAATATTCTGTCAAATTTGGTTACACTTAAAAAACGGAACTCGGGCTCCAACATGAAATTCTTAAATCCAACCGGTATAATGTATAATGTTGGTCAGTCAATCAATGATATTGTTCTAAAATAAGTATACATACACACATACATAGACTCACGCCTGTTTCCCGGAGGGGTAGGTAGGCAGGCAAAATAAGTATAGGCTCATATTGTTGGAGATGAGCAAAACGGACAAGTGTATCTATAAGAGCTTTATCGGATTTAAGATGAACTGACATACTTAATCCGATAATGCTCTTATAGATCCACTTGTCCGCCCATCTCCAATTCCGCTGCACGCGGACGTTATAAATATTAACTTAGAACTTGCATCGCAGCTAATTCAACTGCTCTGGTGCAGTCTTCATAACAAATGGAGAGTATAATTGCTTTCGTAAAACATTAACTATGTAAAGAATAACTGTTGAACGAGGCTTGGCATATTCTATTCTCCTTTGTGTGATGTTTTCCACAAACGTTGCGTTGGGGATCCCTTTAGATAACACAGTAATTAAAGTGACGATATTGTTACTACTGTGATTAATGACACACCGACAAGAAGAGAAAAGTGAGCGCTGGAATGTTTAAGTAAACACTGTGGCTGTAATTTTTTAGGAATAGGTACATCGCTAAAACCGTAACCCTTCTTATTTGTAGTTTTGTCAAAATTGGTTTACAGTCTTCGTTAAGTATTAATATTGAGTACGTAACAAATTTGGAGGAATAAGGTGACGAAACAATGAGGGAATGCTTGAAAAACTGCAGTTAAACGGAAAGACTTGAGAACTTGTATAGTAATTTCGATTGCACGATACAGGATCTAGTTGTCGCCAAAGTTGATGGTTTTTGCTGTTGTACGATGCAATGCGATTTTATGCAGCTACCGCTACACCACATTCCCCAAGGCCGAAATACTCAATGCTCTTGAACTGTGAGATAACTACACACTCACTTACTTTACCTCGGATCATGACTGCTATAAAGTACATTAAATTTCAAAGAATGTACAAATATAAATGAAGAATTTAAAATCTTACGGTAAAAGTAGTAAAACCTAAAAATAAACCGCAGTGAAATATGTAAGTTTTTTAATTTAAATATGTTACAATCGCGCTAGTATAAGGCGATATAATGTTTTCATACATTTAGAAGGCTATGGTTGATTCTTAAATACGTACACAATATATTTATGAGTCAATGATGACAAGACTTTCAGTCCAGTCAAGTATCAATACAGTATTTGTCTAAAGTATACGTCACTGCCGTAAGAAACCCGATAAATTCATCTTACGTAAGAAGTTGTCTACGTTCAATGCACTCAGAATGTTGTGAATAAAACTAATACCACGATGTTGTTTCTATGAAGATCGTATGCACATATTGACCTAGATCAGTTACTGTGGTCATGTCCCTCAGAGCCTGCAGTTTAAAGTGAGTGTGTAATACATCTCTGCCTACCTCTTCAGGGATAACAGGCGTGAAGTTATGTCTATGTCTAGTTTTGGAGGTGGCTTGTCTGCCAGTCAGTCAGCAACAGAAGAATTTTATAAATACAGATATTTTAGGAGTAAATCATGAAAGATATGCGTCCATAGTATTGTTTCATGTGGTAGTGGACGTTATATACGATTGGATGACTTTTATAAATTTATAATAGTGTCCGATTACGAAGAGTCGTATTCGTAGTCATAAGACTAAAATACTAGACAGCTGGGAATGTTGAATCGCGTGTGGGACTTAAACAACTAATTGGCTTTACTTGTTCGAGTTATACATTTTTGTACTTCACTATATGTATTTATATTTTTTATCCGAAGGTTGAAAGATGCAATAGATCCGCTAACTACAATATGACATTGTTTACAAACTGTTAAAAAAATGGACGGACATTTTTTTTAAATGTCACACTGTAGTTATTTTACGAGCTGATGTCTAAAATATTTTATTCACATTTGTCCATATTTGAGTAACTAGGATATTTTAACTTTTAACTAGGGTTTATCCAGCGTCCCCACCCGCATTACAGACGGTTGACGCGACAAAATGGTACTATGTGTAATTCTTTCTGATCTATTAGCTACACTATAGCAAATTTTCACCAAAATCCGTTCAATACTCTTTACGTGGCCGAGTAACAATCATTCATCCATCCTTTAAACTTTTGCGTTTATAATAGTAAGTTAGGATAGTACAATACGAACGAATCATACAATAATTATTATTTACCGGGTCTTATCTTCATCATCATTTACTTATTTAAAGGCGTAAATACCTTTGTTATCCTCCTAAGTTTCTACCAGGTTGCAACGGTCGTGATGTATGATGTATACAATTCGCGAACGAACTGATATGTTATAAATCAATAAAAGTCGCAGTTGCATGCAATCCACCCTGATCTTATTACTCCCAATCGTATAGTGCCTTCAAGGCTGACTAAATACGGATAGATATTGGTTTTTCAACGGAACGAATGGCATGTGACCGCAGTCCAAAGGGATTGGCATGTTCTAGTTCATGTCGAAGGCATTTAGTAAGTAGACTTACTATAAACAGAAAGGTTGGTGAGGATGTATAGATGTTTGTTACTCTTTCACGCAAAAACTACTGAACGGGTTTTGATCAAACTTTGCAGTTATATAGTTTATATATCAGAATAGTACATAGGCTAACTTTTGTCTGGATATTCATCCACGAGATGTCGGTTATACCGATTAAGGTTAGCCTTAAAGGGCAAAGCTGCGCGGCAGTGGTATAAAGATTTTGTAAAAGACTACATGGCTAGCGGTCACTTCGGAGTTCGGGAAAGAAGAAAATATATATTTCTTATACATTTCGTCTCAATCAAGACAATGTCGCGTCAATACCTCACACATTGTATTACTAACGCGATTTAATCATTGGTCACGCAACCGTGAGGCGGTCAGTTAGTCACCACAATGCACTTTTGAACTATCCTCATTCATAATAGTGTTACCTAAGCTTATCTAAAATATTGATACTTTACATTCCAATTTACAAAAAAATAACTACTTAGGTACTTATTTGAGTCCTAAATTACCTAATATTAGTTATGATCGACTTAAAATTAAACATACATCCACGAAACATCAGAATCATCATCATCCTCTTAGCGTTATCCCAGTTTCAATCTGGGGTCCACTTGCTTGTCTAACCGGATATGCATATTAGCTTTTCCACAGAGCGACTGCCTGTCTGACCTCTGCAACCCGAAGGGAACGCGATATTCCATGGTTTAGACTAGTGTCAGTTTATTTAGAAGGTACTGACGCCCTGTCCGACTGCCAAATATCTTCATGACAACCGGGACCGACGACTTAACGTGCTCTCCGAGGCACGGGACTAGCGATAATTAACAATTCAATACGCACATAACTCCGAGAAGTCATTGGTGCGCGCCGTGAACTCGAACCCGATACCCTCTGCATGGCAGTCTGTTGGTATCTCCACTCTGTTATCGCTGCCTTTTGCCACGAAACATCAGAATATAACCATATAATTCGGTAAGTTACTACACTACTAAACTACGTATCGATATTGACACCAGCCAAGGGTTTATGCCATCTTCGGGATATAATTGAAAAATATACCAGGTGAGAACCTCTTTACAAATAATATCGGCCGCATTTTGTGTTATCCCGATAAATAGCCTCCCTAAGGGCCAGAGTCTGTCACCCCGACCCCGGGGTCCTTAATGTGTTCAACTTTTTTCATTCAGCTGTCCCAAGGCTTTATCTTTGCACCCTAGTACCTACTTTAATAATAAGTTTCAACATTTTGTGAACGTTGAAGAAGTTTATTTTATTTGTAAAAATGAAAACAGTACACGGGTTTTTGGGAGTAGAAAATTGTATATTTGTTTCTTTTTTATTTACCATGACATTTCTGATTTGAAGATTTTTCGATTTTGTTAGTTCTAATCGAAACGATCGCTAGTCCGTTACCAACAGCTTTTTTGTTCAGATCAAAGGGATAATGGGCATCCCCAGTATTTCATCTATTGTTTCACATACCTTCCATTCGTGTATTATTCATCAGCCCAATTTTCAGTCATCACTACGTGGAGTGACAATCATCGCCAAGCAATTTGACAATACATTTTGCCTTGAGAAAAGATTCAGTTAGCAAACTAAACTACGATTCAATTCTACACTAGTGCCAAATGAAGTCAACTGCGTCAAAGACCTAACAAGTTTATAACCAAGAAACGGGAGCTAAATTAATTTATGAACAATAGCTAATAAGTTTTGCCTTATTGGTTATACTTACGAGTTACTGTCTACGCTCACAGGAATAACTTCGTTGAAGTCAGTAAACTAATATTGTCATACTCAACTACGTTGTTATGTAATTTTAGTACATGCTGGAGTGAAGGATGAATGTGTTAACTAGTGTAAGTTGAACTATCAATACAAGAGAAACGTTGGGAAGTAAGGTTTGGGGTATTTTGATGTGGTTTCACTGAGGTGTGGTTGCAGCGGTATTTTTGGTCAAACATAGACGTAGTATTACTATACTACGTCTATGTAACGCGCGATTGGCTCAACCGTATTTTGAGAAAACTGAGGTAAAATAAAATCATAGATTTTTGTAACGCCAAAATCTCCTAATCTACATATAGAAGATCCCGCTTAATTAGCGGTTTTTATTATAATAAAATGTTAAAACTATTGTTATGGCTCATCTTTTGAATTAGAAAGAAAATAAGTACACTACATTTTAATTTTGTTGAAGCTTCGGTTTTGCTCTTAGTACCTATAGTAAAGTCATGGCTAAAATAGGCACATGACTATAAGAAGGTATTAATAATAAATAATAATACAGGTCTGGCAAACAAAATATCCCGATAAGCGGCAATAGGCTCGCCACCTACTACGTGGGTTCAAAACACAGGCGAAAAGTGGGCGTTTAATATGCCTCTGCCTACCCCTTCGGGGAAACAGGCGTGAGTCTGTGTATGTATGTATGTATGTAATAATACTGTAATATTCATAAGATAAATTGTTAATTATCGCTTGCCCCGACAAGGCAACGCTAGGGTGATGATGATGATGATTCATAAGACACAGACAATTTTTATTTACCGATAGGCTCTTGATGCATGTAGCAGGTGCCAAAGATAATAAATAAACTTCATCATCATCATCATATCAGCCGAAAGTCGTCCACTGCTGGACATAGGCCTTCCCAAAGGCTCTCCACATGGACCGATCCTGAGCCTACCGCATCCACCCGCTGCCCGCGATCCCAACAAGATCGTCAGTACACCTTGCGGGAGGCCTACCTCTGCTACAACGTTCTGTGCGTGGCCGCCACTCTAGAACCTTTCTACTCCAACGGCCATCGGTTCTTCTGGGTATGTGCCCTGCCCACTACCACTTCAACCGGACTATTCGGAGGGCTATGTCAGTGATTTGGTTCGCCTGCGGATCTTTAAAACAAATAATCTTCATTTTATTTGGAATCTTGTGCCTAGTAATCATGAAATGAATTTCTAAAAAAATAAATCAATATTAATTCTTACGTATTCTCTAAAACAAAAAGATCTTTGGTATAATTCATTCAAAGAAACGAAAAGAAACCAAACAGATATAAGTTTGCTTATCAAGATTAAGATCTGTTATCAAATAGATAACGAATGATACCTAACATTAAGGACAAACACAAACGGAGATAAATGTATGTATGTACTGATAATACAATGTTTTGTGGTTGTATAACCATTCATTATTAATAATGTAAAGGCGAATCATCTTAGGTAATATTTGGATGAGATACACAGAAGAAAGTAGTAGCGATGATAATATTATTTGGTTTATTGTACTTACGTAACGTTATCCGAATAAATAGAAGAGGTTTATTAGTCATTTATTTCTGGAATTCGGATAGGTACTAGAGGGGCACATTGTGGGTATTGCTAACTTACTAAGCGTAAATTGGATTTATTTATTACTAAGCGTAGATTGGAACATTGATCTAGATTATCTGCCCAGAATTTTGAAGTTTCTGGTTTAGTACTAGTTGAGGATCACGCAATTTGCTTTATTTATTTATTTATTTGAGACAAACAAACAGTAACACATTATATCTTGCTTTTAGAGCATGATAATAAATTTGACAAAAGTGCTGCAGTTTTGAATTTGACAATCTACTGTTTACCGAAGCACCCAAAAACAGCTTAGGTTTAGATAGGTCAAATTAAAAAAGGCATTTTGCAAAGCATGTGTGCTAGATAATTGAATGGAATTCCTGAAAATTTGAATATGATAGTTTGACTTTATCATATGCTAAAGAGTCAAGCTTAAAAAATATTAAAAATAAACTAGCTGAGTATTCAGGCACAAACTCTTCGAATGGAAGCGATGATTCAACTTCGAGTGCAATATTGACTAAAACAATGATAGATTGATCACGACTGAATGATGTATCACGGATTTTGGAAGTGACACTCAGATTAAAAAATAACATTTCCAATTCTGGCTTATAAAACCGCTTGTGGTTTTCAGTTACAAATGTCCCTCGAAAACCATTTCTGCCACGCACTTTTATCGATCAGTTAATTATTAATTGCTCGAGTAGTAGTCTTTTCCCTTTCCACGAAACTTTTGAAATAACTTGCGTATCAATTGTACTACGTAAATAAAACTTTTTTCCTACTTTGCCTTGCATTAAAGAACCAAGAGATTCGCGAGTATATATCGATATCACGAAAAAATCGTGATGTCATTTATTTTAATAAAACATGATTGGACACAGTCGTTTACTAAATGACGTTTTTAGTATTAAGTTGGTTGATACATTATGCAGATTGTAATATTGCGTGGCATTAGGAAAATAGGCTTTTTGTACAAAAATAATTATCTATAGGATCTATAGGATTCGCTTAATAAACTCTACTGTGTAATGGTCATATCTCTTAAAGCTCAAGAGCCTAACCTAAGTATTGCATAAAAAATCCGCTGGATATCCACACCATCCCAAGAAAAAGGATTATAACAGATAGGCAGACGGACAACAAACTGATTCTATAAGAGTTCCGTTTTTCCGTTTAAGTTACTGAACGCAAGAATTTAGATACTCTTTGAATTCGGTTATTCTTATTCATTGGCAGACGTTCAAAACTAAACTTTTGTATTCGTACAAATTCACGCTAGTCATCTGAAAACAGAACATATTTTCCTTGTTTTCTTCATCTCTGATGACAAATTAGGGCGATTAAAACTGTCTCCACGTAAATGAGTAGTAGGTAGATAAGGCGCAATTAATAGCCGACCAAATTGCAAGTGGGTCAGACACTGTTCTACTACTACTGAAAGGAGAAATGTGACATACTTCTGAAATAAGTAGGTTGTCGTCAGGAATTGTTACCCACCTTCTTAAGAGTTTGTGAATTGTGTTCATAAGTTCTGCTCCGAGTTTTGAGTATATGTTTGCAATAGTGTTCATTAAAATGTTAATCGTGCTAGAAATGTTATCAACGTTCGGCACTTTCGTATTTCAAACTAGTTTTCGGCTAAGGCATGTGGCCCAAAAATCCTGATACCGCTCTAGTCCATTGAATATTGCATTTCGCTTTGGGTTGCTTTGGTCAAGCTTAAAGCACAGTACCGAGGTAGGCGTCCCATACGAAACTAATTTGGGCCACATGTTACGTGGCACGAAAGAAAATGAAATAAAATGGCTCGTGTAGTCCAGGGATGTTAAGGATATCCATATCCGTAACCGAAACTATTGGATATCCGAAATAAAATAATATCCGTATCCGTAACCGAATCTGAAATAAATTATTCGGATATTTTCGGATAGGGGCGGAGTCTAAATGATACACTTTACGATAACTTGTTTTTGATCGGACCAGTGACACGCCGCGCGCGTCCTTTGGATTTATTGTTTTCTTTTGTTGATCAAGTCATAACTAGTCACCAATTTAATTACATTACGAAATTACGAATACCTACTTAGTTTGATAAACTAAAAAATAAGTGTTGTGCAAGTATGTTTTATTATCTATTTGTGTGTTACTTTTGATATTCCTTAAAAATCTAATATCCGTAAACGAAATTATCCGCAACTACCGGATAATCCGAAATAATTTCATATCCGTATCCGAATCCGAAATTTTTTTTTTCCAGTATCCGTATTCATATTCGAAATTCCATATCCGTAACATCCCTGGTGTAGTCCAATTGTTATTTCGTTCATCTTGCGGCCGTGGACGCGATTTTCATATCCACTGCCGATATGAAATCTGTGGACAGAAACCTTATATAAAATTCTATGGCATACAGATCTGCCTTTTTATTTTATGCATATTTGACTGGTTCGAAAGAAAATGTTCGCATATTTGAGACATTTTAAAAATAATTTTGGTGTCGGGTTATTTTGAGGTTATGCATCCGGCTTATGAAATTAACTCTACGCGCCTTTACACAATAGTACAATGCATACTTCAAAAACTGTATACCTTAGTCAAGATTTGAGGCAGGGCCAGTTAAAAAATATTACAAGTAGACGGAACTGAAAAGGAAGCAATAACTTGATTTAGAGGCAATTCAACCATTCCCCGATAGGTTTCGGTTAAATGACTTGGCAGATAAAGTCATACAAATTACGTCCTAAGTTTTAATTTATCTGAAAGATAATATTTATCCGAAGATGGTGAAACTGTTCCTTAATAATGCTTTTTCTTGTTCATTTTGTACGAGTTCCGTATGTATTGATAAAATAAACAAGTCCGTTCCCTTCCATTTTCACCTCTTCCTTAATAACATAATAAGTTCAATTTAACAGAATCGCCATTGAAACACGGAAACCTGTCACACACAGGGATGTCAAGTCAATCATACAATATCACAATAACGTAGCTTTATCTAATCATTGGAGTGTTTCTGCGTAAACACTTAAGATAGTCTGTCTCCATACAAAGTTTTCCACAGGAAGGTAAGAAACACTTAACCAAGATTATATTGATATATTTCCATACCGATCGGTTTATCGTATTTCTCTGCAGGAATTGAAAGGGTATTTTATAATATTGTAGTATAGTAAAGTATAATATTGTAAAGTGTGTATGGTAAAGTGTAATATTGTAGTATAGTAGTAAAGAATTGTGTGATAAGAGACTGTTGTGGGGTAAAAGAAGATATAGTGACAAACATTGATAAAGGCATGTTAAGATGGTTTGGGCACATGGAGAGGATGGATGACGATAGACTGACAAAGAAGATATATAAGGCAAGTGTGAATGGGACAGGACAAAGGGGAAGACCTAGGCGGACGTTCTCTGACCAGATTGGAGACATCCTGAAAAAAGGACAAGTCAGAAGTACCCTTAACAGAAGAGCATGCATGAGAAACTTGATGGGAGTGAGTGAAGCAAGAGAGATATGTCAGGATCGTTGCAAATGGCGTTCAGTAGTCTCTGCCTACCCCTCCGGGAAACAGGCGTGAGTCTATGTATGTATGTATGTATGTATATATGTAGTACAGTAATGTACAAAGCAGATGTATCTTGTAGAATAAAAAGAAAACTCGCTATCAAACCTCATACTAACTAGTCTGGCCAGTGTGGTATAGCAGACTAAAGCCTTCTATTGCTTCACTTACTGTGACACAAATTAGGAGAGTCCTATCTTAAACAGTAGACTACAAAAGGTTGATGATTATTATAATAATGTACTTAAAATCAGGGAAGTTACTATAAAGCCAGTGTGAGATCGTTCACCATCTTCTGAGAATTAACTAACATGGGGGGACCCGGCATTTATCACCCCTCTTCCTTAGAAAGTGGTTCCTGAAAAGCTCACCGATTTTAGCATACTTAATAGTTTCTAACCAATCTGCAACGCTTATTAGGTATACGGGATTCCTTTAACTTTTTTCTTCTTTATTTTCATCTAATAAATTGAAAGATTCTTCTTCTTTTACTTCATCGCGTGAATGGTTCACATTTTCTGTTCTCAAACTTGGCTACGGCGACGGCACGGGCCTGAGGCCAATCTCAGGTTTTGTTTGCCGTAATTAGATGGGAAAAGAGGGCAGAAAGCAAATGCGCAATGGATTGAGACTATACTTATCAATCAGCCTATTGCAGTCCACTGCTGGACAGGTACTAGAAACTATACTGATGACTATGCAATTTTTTTTATATAGACTCACGCCTGTATCCCCGAAGGGGTAGGCAGAGGTGTAATACTACAGCCACATTTCGCCATGAATTTTTAGGTTCGACGTAATAGGGGGCGAGCCTGTTGCCGTAACCGGGCACATCACCAGACTCCGTGCTGTTATTGAGAAGTCAGTAAAACTCAGTAACACTTTTGCCCGATCCATACGCTATTCACTGGACCACGAAGGCAGTAATTTTTTTTTAAATATGGTGCATTATGCATTGAATTGATTTTGCCGAAACATCACATTTCGTGATAGTGTCTTAAGTGACAGGCGAGATAATGCACGCCGCGACATTTTCTTATATATTGACTTGATAAGCAACAGTTCGGACATTCAGACTCCTTCATTTGCATTTTTCTGCGAATATAGGTAGGTACTAAGTTTCGTTCTAGCTATTATAGATGCCGATATACCAATGGCAATAGGGTAGTTCCCAGGATCAAAATAATTACATTTTATTTAGTCCGTATTTTAGATTATAAAAAAATATTGGACATGTATTTTTTCTTTTTTCGATTAAATAAAAAATAACAAAGATATAGTCCATTAAAGTTACGTGTGACGTCATCTAGTGCGAAAAAAATGTAGCACGGCGTGACGTTATACGTAACTTCAATGAGCTATATCATGGTCATTTTTGGATTAATTTTCAAATAAAAAATACGTATCGCTTATTTTTGAATAATCTAAAGGACGGACTTATAATTTTTTTTTTGTCAACTAGCCTATTGAGACAGGAATGTTCTGTCTTGTAGGAATTGCGGTAAGTGGTTAGATCTTTTCTAATACTTTTCTTTTGACAACAGAATAAACTCTAAATCTTAAAAAAACTGGGAATAAATCCTGTGTGGACTTTGCAAGCATACAACCAACGAACACTTCGATCCGAAACAACAATTTGTAGATTGCGTGAAGCGGTGCTCCGTATGAGGATCGAACCCACAACCCTTGATGTTGTGTTTTTTTTTTCGTGTGAGGGTGTGGTCAACTCTTGTGTCGGAGTTTTCAGACCGCCCGAGGGCCTCCGACATGGTCTAACAAAGTCAAAATCCTTTATTCATTTGGGTCACAATGTGACGCTTATGAACGTCAAAATAATAAAATGATAACAATCCTTATCTTTAGACAAGAACCGGGAACTACAGCTTTACGTGCCCTTCGAAGCACGGTAGCGCTCAGATGTAAATGCCGCACACGGTCACCTATCCAAGTGGTGACCTGTGCAAGTGTTGCTTAACTTTGCCGATAACAGATGTAGTGTTAAACAGCAAGTTAAGCCCTTAAACCACCAGGCTACCCATGTAGTGAAATCAAAAGAACATTTCAAATAAGAAACTTTGTTTGAATACCTTTTACGTTTTCATTTCCTAGATTTCTCAGATTTAAGACACAACAAAAGCGGTTTCACGGAAACAGTATTATAAATAGGTCACACAGACCCAGAAAACAGACAAACACTTATCACAGCTCTTCACACTTGCAGACCTTTTACTTATTTACATTTAAGTCAAACAGCAACACTTGCTGTTTAGAACTGCTTTGTCGCAGAGACTAAAACTTTGTCTGAAGTTCGTAAGAGTGCGATCTTGCGTGTGTCGTTCTGTAATTAAAATAGAAGTTTCTAGAGTATGAAGTATTGAGCGACACTTACATAATATGTACATATACATTACACATGTAGCTAGAAAAGTTGAAATACTGTCATATGACTAGTAAGCGAACCCCGGGCTTCAAGGCGTGTAAGTCTTGGATGCAACCGGGATAACGCTAGATGATGATGATGAATGATGAAAAAGACATTATACATACATAGACTCACGCCTGTTTTCCCGAAGGGGTAGGCAGAGGCATATTAAACGCCCACTTCGCCAGGTGTTTTGATCCCACGTAATAGGTGCCGAGCCTATTGCCGCTTATCGGGATATTTTGTTTGCCAGAGCCTCGTCCGTTGATCGGCAGGTGCACCACTTGCAGGTGAGGTTGGCTTGGGACCCTAAGTTCTTGGTGGGAACCCTATGCACCCTTCGCTACATTATACATGTAGCTTTAAAACGGGGTACTTCAGCTAAGATTCTGTCAAAACTAGATAAACTATTAAGAGACCCCGGCTCCAACCCTTAGATGCATGTAGGATAACGCTAGGACGATGATGAAGTTAATTTAAAACGGGCATTAAAGACATCGAAATATGTATTTTAATGTCTTTAATGCCCCGTTGTAACTTAAAAAAATTACAAAGAAAGTATGTAATTTGTTTCGTATCTACGCTATTCAATACATTTTCGAGAACCCCTTGGCCAAGTTGTGAACCCATAATCTAAGGATTCGCAAGGTTAAGCACGTTCATCGCCGTCTGATTTATAGATGGGTTTTCTTTCACGCCTAGCCTTCGTGACATGGAGAGCACAGTAAGTCGTCCGGCAGACATGAAAGTCTAAGGAAGTCGTAACGGGAAGATCTCTGAAATTTGTCAAAAAGACTTGATGAAGTAATGACTGAACACCGGATCCATTCTTTGGACTTCCTTTTTGGCATTTAGGCAGAAGACAAATAATCTAAGGAACAGGGCAACAATAGCCTAAGTCCACATGTTTAGTTCGCCACGATCATCTTCAAGATGTAGAATTAATATACAAAATATACAAACACTATTCATGATACGGTTCCCGCTTCGAAATTCTCTAAAACCTTGAAGCAAGCGTACCCATATGTACGTAAATATTACTTACAATCTCGCTGACGCTACGAACAGCCGGGAAAATAGATCCGCCTATTCAGCAACAAAAACGACCGGAGATAGGCCGACCCGACGCAAGAAACGTCTCATGCTATTGTATTGGAAAACTCGACCGGAATAATGATCAAGTACATTAAATAAAAATGTCTATCACTACCAACGTTCCCAATTCTTTCTTATTAATTTTAACATTAATAAAATTGGCCGTACGCTTGGTAAATCAAACTCAAAAAAACATATTTTCTTTATTTCAATGGATTCGAAGCTACTTTCTAGATGATTGATGATTATTTCATTCCATTTCAGTTGATTTGAAAAGAGAACGCTAGAGAAAACAGTCAAATCAAATTCTTAAGGAATATTTAAAATGTATACAATTCATATAGCTTGCTGGTATAAAGTTTGTGTACCTATACATATTATAAAATGAAGCCCCCCTGTAGCTTCTCTGTTTGTATAAACGCGGTTTAACAAAAACACGTAGGTATATTAATTTATTCATTTACCAAAATATAGGTACATAGTATTAAAATCAGAGCCAAGTGCAATTATTGGTTCATAAATAAAAATATGATGTAATAAAACTGGATTCAAACCTGTTTACCTTAAGTAGAGGTCCTGTTAAGGTTGTATTAATTTTTACTTAAATGCCTTTTCGCATATTCATCACAGTGAGCGACAGGTAGTGATATTGAAGATTAAATTAAATAATAATACACCGTACACATACTCACCGTTTTGTACATTTTGCTAAGTGATCATCATCATCATCAGCCTTTATCAGTCCACTGCTGGACTAGGCCTTTCCTTTGAAATGAGGAATTGGCCTACTATACCACGCTGGCCAAACGGGTTTCTCCGCGTACTGACTGAACAAGAATACAATGAGTCATTACCCCATTTTATTTCGTGGGTGTAGAAGAGGCGACTAAAAACACGAAGCAAGAAGTAACTTTGGGAAGAGACGGAAAACTCGACATCAAAGCAGCGACTGTGCTATTTTTTTTTATATTAACAGGCGGCAAACGAGCAGACAGATGATGGTAAGCAATTACCGCCGCCCATGGACACAAGCAACACCACAGGAGTTACAAGTGCGTTGCCGCCCCTTGGGGTTGGGGAAAGGGATAGGATGAGGAGTGGGATGAGGGAGAAGGAAAGGGGATAGGGCCTCCGGCACTCTCACTCACCGAATGAAACGCAACAGTTTAGGTACTGTTACTTTACGTCGGTGTTCTGTGAGAGGGTAGTACTTCCCCGTTCGAGCCGGCCCACTCATGCTGAAATCAACAAGGCTCTACTACCTGTAAACATTGGTATAGTAGGCCAAATCCTCCTTTGACTCACAAGAATATTGTGACTAAAGGTATAGGTTTTTTGGAGTCTACTTTTAGTCGTAAAGCTCCCCAGCTTTACGACTAAAAGTAGACTCCAAAAAACCGTATGATGTTACTTACTTACATCTTTCGGTTCTCAGGGACGTAATTATTTAAAAAGAAATGGTGAAATAATAATAAATAAATAAATAACTTTCTATTTCACCCGACATTTTAGTATGGGTTACATTAGCCATGGTAACATCATACCGCGATTTAAACTTATTACATAAATAAAATTAATATAAACTAATTCTTCCGTTACGAACTGACTGAATGACAACGGATAGCCGAAATGTTGCGCCCAAGCATTTGTAATTTGGCATGTATGTTCCTAGGGGAACGCAGGGGTGTACTAAGAAAAAGATATGTGCCGTAATTCCCACAGTATTAGGAAGAAATGGTTAAATATGTGCAGGCCTAGCTGTGGGAATCCTCTAGTAGCGCAACAATAGTTGAGAAAATAACACACTGCTATGCAGAGCGTCTCCGGTTCAATCCCTCGGCCGGATGACTTTTCAAATTTAAGTGTGTATTATTAAACTGTTTATCAGCGCCTGTTCAACGATTATTAGTTATTTTTATACTGTTTGTTTAAAAAATCAATATACGTCGTAAGCACGGGCCACGTTTCAACTTTACCCATACCACAGAAATGGTCAAGAAATTACGATGACCATGATAGTTTTCTTATTGAGTCAGCGATAACCTAGTGAATATACTAACTGACTGCCATGTTGAGATTATCGGCGCGCACCACTGACTGTTCGAAGTTACGTATTAAATTGTTAATTATCGCTCGCCTGTGCCTCGAAGAGCACGTTGGTCTCGGTTGCCATTATGATATGACACTTGTTACGGAGAGTCAGTGCCTGCTATTAAACTGGTACTGGTCTAAACCATTAAATATCACTATCACTTTGTGTTCGGCAGTTGATCTGTGGACAAGCTGATATTGTCATATCTGGTTAGAACAGTAAGCGGACTCAGGTATCAAGGCGTGTAAGTCTTGGGTGCACCGGGATAATGCGAGGACGAAGTACGACGACGATAGGTATGTTGCTACGTATTTACGTAACTAAGTGTGTTATACATATTTCTATTGGACAATATGTATAAAACAAGACGTGGAACCCATTGTTCTGATTGCGGTTTGTAATGAATACAGACTACCTACTGACCTTTGTATTGGTCAGTCACTGTTTTACCTTATAAATTATCATGCACTTTTATGTTGTGGTCTTTCAAGTTATGTTAAAAAAAGCAATGTGGAAAGTAAGCTACGCCTCTTTTGCCATTTGTATTAAGGGTTAGCTGAATCGAGGCATTGTCGTTCTAGCTTTGTTCTAATTGCATCCGAAACTTCCATCTTGGTGCCCAACCCAAGGTCCACGTTCTAATATAAGCAGATATGACAGAATATAAACTTTCCCAGAGTGACTACCGTCTTACTCCGCAATCCGAAGGGATAGCGATATTCCATGGCTTAGATTAGCATCACTAGGCTATCGGTGCCTAAATGTTAAACGCAGTTAAGAAACATGTCATACTAATAAAATGTCCATCTCCAGAGTATTAAGAGCCTTATAGAGAGACCAACACATAGACTTGGGATGTTGGATATAAAACCAACACATTTAATTTAGACAAATAAATGAAATTTTATTTGAACACCTCTCAATAATTTACACAAAATAAATACCGCCTCCGTCACCTAAACGCACGAACAAGATAGTTTATCTGAAGAGCTAAGGACACCTGATAACAAACGTATCTAGTACGACTAGTATCAATTGATAACGAGATCTGATCTGAATATGTCAAGCTTCAATATGAGACGAGATGGCGTTTCCAGAAATATGATGTGCGAGGAGGGATCACTCGTTAGTCAGCAATAGCAAACTGGGCATAGTGTTTATATTTAATACACACATTTTCCACTAGGTTTTCACCTGTGTCATGCAAAAAGTATCACATACAAACCCATGGCGCGGCACCACTGACTTAACTAAATGCCTGGAAGAGTATGCCACAGAGCCATGTTTGTGTGTTGAGTTTTTGAATCGAACACCTTTTTTTGATATCCCTAGTTTTCTCAATATATTCACCTCTGAGGTGGTGTTGGGATATTCATGTGTTAAGCTCTCCACAACTTGTAATTGACAAATAATTTCGGCCAAATCAAACTACTTATTTTGTTCATGTGTCACGGATATTTTTTCTTAAGTAACCTTCTGTATTTTTATGTTGCGTGGTTATCGGGAAGTTTAACAGTAAAAATCTTAAAGTACCTACATCTGGCAACTATTAGGCATGTCATAGATCACGTTGTCTCTAGGCGTAGATGATTACTGCACATTTTTACACTGCAATAATTAATAATATTTTTTTTATAATTATCTTACATAACCAAACCAGGTTGAAAAATCTAAAACGAAACCAAAACATTTTTAAAACACAGAAGACACTTCTGCTCGTAAAACATCGCTCTAGTATGTATGCGAAGCGTAGGTGCTAGCTTCTAAATAGGAGAACATAAGGATTTGCATACAGAGAACCACACAACGCATTTGGTTGCAACCTTGGGCGGTACGACCACCTTAACGACAATATCGTGCTATAAAATGTTGATGACCAATGTCTTATGCACAGCACGTCTAGTATAAGCTGGACTGTTTTTGTGTAATGTACTTATACAGTGATAGGTCAGTCTAAACTGGATTTAAGAAGCAATGTGCTTATATGTAACTTGCTTAAAATATAATATGCATTATTTCTCACCAGTCTAAATGGGACTAGTAAAATTGGTTCGAAAAAGATTGCTTCTATGATGTGAACACTTTAAAATATAGTATCTTCATCTTCTGCTGCCTGTCTAGAGTCAACTTATTTTATTGACACTAATAAAAAAATACATAAAGGAGATTTTGATCGTAATGAAGATAGGTCTGAGATGATGATAATGATAAAATAATGTGGACGTTGTTAATGACTGCAGTATTTTCGTCTTTATTTGTCCAAGAGCGTCTACTGTGGGCTATGTATACTTACCACATCTTTACTAGTAAATATGAACACATTGATATGAAGTCCCCTTTTCTTTCTGTCCGTATGAACGCGATAAGCACAAAAACGAACGGAGTCTTGTACGGTTTTTACCAATAGATTCCTGAGAAAGGTATACATGTTCAGTTTACGCGGGCGGCGCCGCAGGTAAATTCTAGTAATAAGTGTCCAAAAGATTACACAATAAATGTTTCTGCATCCAAGAACCGACAACAACAACGATGAAGCCAGCTAAATGGCGGCTAACGGAGCCTCTAATGAGATTTTACACTGATTAAACAAGCCTACTGCAACATTGTGACGATACTATTGGACTAATTTATTAAAATGTAGCTTAACGCAGCAGTATTGTCCAGGTTAAATTACATTAATTATATAATGCGTGTTGCATGTAAGTCACATAATATACCCGTTTTTATTACTTTGGTATGAAACTGCTTTTTAATCAAATGAAGAATAAGTCACTATTTATCAGTAGTTAGATACATCGATCGCAAAAAAGTCTTTGTAACATTACTAAAGACGAATAATATCTAATCACACGTTAGTGCTACGGCTTTTGCCCTTACGACTCTGAAGCGGTGGTGTATTGAGGACATTATATTTCTTTTACAATTCTACCCAACTGTAATTTTGAATACAGTGAATTTTTATCTCAATAGCTTTTTCTTTGCACTAGGGATTAGACATTATTTTTAAATTGTTGTAAGCATCTAAAAGACAATGTTTGTTTCGTTCTATATTTTCCAAGAGACTATCACCGCGTCGTTATAGGTACGTACTTAATCCTATATTAAGTTGTCGCTCTAATAAATTGTGTGTCTCAACTTATGTATGTTTTATTTCTATTTCAGGTAAGTTGCCAATATCAGTACTGGATCTCATTAAGCGATGACGGCATGGTAAAGTATTTTAATTTAAGTTTAGCTATTCAACTAATTTTCGAACTTGAATTATCCTACATCAGATTCTCTATAAAAGACATCGGTACATTAACCAGATAGTTATATCGCACACATTCAAATAATGTGGCGACAAATTACATTTTGTCTCATCTCCACCGTAACGAATTTGCTAAGGCGTTTGACTTCACGAAAGCCGCAGTAACTTCAACGCTGGTCTCGCAATGTATAATTGAATTTATTGTACATCTTATAAGCTAAACGTACATAGGTATTTTATATCCCATAACTACCTAGTTTTTTTAAATGTGCGAATTTTATTTACATAATGAGGTTAAAGTAACGTAATTTATAAGTAGCATATAAGTGAAGCTTAATCTAATCTAATACAAAAACCATAAAAACAAATTTAGAAAGTGAAAATATTTACATGGTTTAGGCGTCGTAAAATGCCTCCGCATCAATGTCATCGGGTAACGTGCCCAGAAGGCTGGCAGCATTGCCACGCTGGATGGCAATGCTGATTCTCTGAGCAAAGAATAAACCAGCCTTCTGGTCACGTGAGACGTCGATTAACCGTTTAGAAATTTCCCGGAATAGAGAACGAGCGCTCGGACCCCATGAGCCTAGCGTTTCCACCCCAAACGGCTCAAACACGTAATTACTTACTAAATTACTGTATTTGCGCCGTTTGAGGGTTTCAGCAGTTGCATCTTATAAGTGTATTTTTGGACGTATCCCGTTCATCACAAATGATCGATACTCGTGCCGTGAATTATAATTATGTAGTTATTAGCGTACCCAGGTAGCCACCCTGTGACGCGGAGTCAAGTTTAATCAAACCGTAATTAATCTTAAATTATGAAATATGAAAGTACACACGCAATTTATCAAATATATGGCTGTATATTTTCTGGGGCTTAAGCTGGGAGAAGTTAAATTAAAAGTCATATTGAAGTGTTAAGTCATGGAATCTGTTATTACGTTTGAAGAATTAGGTCGTACCTATCACATGGAGTGTGATATGAAGAATATAGTTTGGTGACATGTATCTTAAAGAATCTCGTTTTCAATCGTCATAGTCAAAGGGGTGTGTCTACACTATCACACTGTATCTTATAAATATTAAAAAAAATAACTTTTAAAATTGTAAGATGTTTGCTTATGGAATAGAAACCATACATAACTTTAAGAAGGCAAATGATACCTGCATTTGTCAAAGTAGAACAATAGTTCTGGACCAATCCCAAGATTTTTTGGCAATGGAACCACAAAATTAGTTACCAATTCAAGACTTTCGGAATAGCCAAACTTTGTTTTGCGGTAGTAATCGCCAAAAGAGATAGAATTGTCTGATATACCTGTAGATATATTTGGGCGTTGGAATAAGTTAGTTATTCCGTTTATTTTCAAACTTGCAGTGGCTTGTATTTTGGCGCAAAATCTGACGAAAGAAACAGTGCACTGACATTTGTCTGGAATATAGCCAGTGTTAAACTGACAAAACTAGTCTTGTGACGCTGCGTGCAAAGTTTAGTGTTTGGGAAGATTAGAAGTAGGATTATTATAAAAATTGCGATCATTGTCTGAGAAATGAAATCTAGAGAATTCTTTTGCCACGAAGGAATATAAAATAGCCTACAACCTATTCTCAGATTTATCAATTATACATAAAAAAATGAAAAGCAGTCAAGCCGTTACGTAGAAGTTACAATTTTTGTAATCGAACTCCTTGACAAGTCTTACCTACACTACATTTTTATATATTAGATTTCTTAAGGTCTCTCATGTTACAAACAAGTATTCGTAACAATTTAAGATGAAGCAAGATTATGATCACATCATTAGTTTAATTTAAATATAAATTGCAATTAAAATATTAAAACGCCACATCCTGTTAAAGTTAGATTTTTTTTTGTTATAATGACGCAACCGGCTTGGTGGCTTTCATATTAAAAAATATTTCTTTACTTCTCTTTACATAACCATACATAATATTATATTTTTTGTCCGAATAAAACCCGCTATTTGGCCTCACAGAAACTACATTAATTGGGCCTAGTTAACATGACTTTTACTCTGAGCTTGTTACTCGTTTGCGTTCCCGACGTTACGCTAGCGTGGGTTCTTGCGTAGGAACATATTATAATATTAGGTTTTTAGTCTGAATTCAATTCGAATTAAAATAATCTTTCAGATTACCAAAGAGCAATGTTTGATAAAAGCATAAGTTATCTATAGAGCGTTTTGTAGTATTTTGGATTAAGATATAAATTTTGGAGATCATTCCAACGTGCAACGGCAAGAACTTAATTTTGAATATCAAGCAATACTTGGATGACCGGGTCCCTTCTTTAATTTTTTAGATACCTTCTTTTATTTACCGGGATAAAGATGGGATGATGATCTTAATGTTGTCATCATTATGTCCTCTAGCAGTCAACTGCTGGCAATTGTAAGCTTACCCCAGTTTGCGTCAGCGCATTATGACTATAATTAACCAATAGGAGGGTTTGGCAGATAATGCCGCGCTGGTCAGACGGGTTGGAATAAGGTTCGATGTCGGATTTACCTTCTCTTCACCAAAATAGTTTGCTTGGTGTATATTCGTTAGTTTCCTCATAAGACACCCGAGTTATAATACGAGGTAGTGACTCTGAATTTTCAATGCGTCTTCGCGGAGAGCAAAGGTAAGGCGAATTCAAAATAAGGATATAGTAAGGAATAGTTACATACTTTGACATACCTATTCCCTCAGTTCAGCTGCCTTGCATATATTATGTATCAGAAATACAGCCTTAAGCTAATATTTTACTCATGTACAAGAGATGACAACTGTCCACGATGCATTAGACGTCTACACACGATTACATAACAACTACGACTATGTTTATGTGCTAAGATTAAACTAATGTGGTCATTAACAGTTATTGGATACATTACTTACATGCACTAACGATTTATGGTTAATGTTAGTCTATATTATTATTATCTCATCGATTAATTCTAAAGCAGGCGACTAGGTTCCAATGCACTCGAGTTTAGCGTCGAAACGGAAAAATAAATTAAAATAGAATACTGTTCATCTCTCCCGGGTATTACACCAGAATAGCTAAAGAGAATTTAGTGAATTTTAGTGTATAAATAGATTCGATCTTGGCAACTTTATCTTTTTCAGCGAAAGTATTACTTCAAAAAGAGATGAACGATACAAAGCTTAAACTATATTTTTTAATTTAGCGATACCAAAATGGCAGTGTTATATTTGGTTCGTTGCAATCGGTCAAGCAGTTTTTTTCATCCACGTAGGAAACCAATGTTAAAACATCATTATACAGCCTTTTCCAGTTCACTGGATATAGGCGACTCTTAATTTGCGTTACAATAGAATTGTAAGTCCATAGAATTTGGCTTGCTATATAATAGCACATTGCTCAGAAGAAATAGTTAATTATCGCTTAACTCGTGCCTCGGGGAGCACGTTAAGAGTCGGTCCCGGCTGCCATGACAATATTTGATAGTCGTTATGGGATGTCAGTACAGCTGTTTAAAACTGACACTAGCTTAAACCATGGGAATATCGCTATCTCTTTGGATTTCGGAGTTAGAAAACCTAACATATTATAGCCAAATCTGTATTGAGTTCTAAGCGAACTGAGGGCTGCAATTTGAATAACGCTAGGACTATGGTAATGCCTTTTACGAAATCCAGGGCAAGAAATGCGTTAGTAACACTTAGCCCTTCACAACGAGGAAACCTACCGGTAAAACCTAGTAACATAATTAATAAATAAATTACCCTCATTTTACGTCAGGTTAAAAACATGTAACATGAGAATATTGAATTCTGTAGGCAATTTAAAGCCACAAACCAATGATTGCACTGGAATCGGCGACCAACGCTTGCATCGCCTGTCCTCATTAACTGACTCCAATTATAAATTACACGCAGGATTAAATAATTTATATCAAGTATGGGAAGCTATTGTATAATTTTATGTAAATTAATACCTACGTTTGTTTGACTGTGTTAAATATTATTTTGATGTCGAAAAGGTGATGGACTGGCAAATGAAGAAAATCGCCCGAGATTTAAAGTTTATTTATTTCAATTTACTTAAGTTTTTTTTGTAAGTGAATAACAAAACTAATGTTTACATCATCATCCTCCTAGCGTTATCCCAGTTTAAACCCAGGGTCCGCTTACTAGTCTAACCGGATTTGGCTGAACATTAAGTTTTTCCACAGAGCGACTGCCTGTCTGGCCTCCGCAACCCGAAGGGAGACCAATATTCCATAGTTGAGACTAGTGTCAGTTTATTTAGAAGGTACTGACGCCCTATAACGACTGTCTAAGATCTTCATGACAACCGGGACCGTCGGCTTAACGTGCTCTCCGAGGCACGGGACGAGCGATAATTGATAATTCAGTACGCACATAACTCCGAAAAGTCATTGGTGCGCGCCGTGGATTCGAACCCGATACCCTTTGCATGGGCAGTCTGTTGGTATCTCCACTAGGCTATCGCTGCCTACTAAACTTATGTTTACATACTTATTTGCACAGATATGCCATCACGCTATCACCTAAGGAACATGCCATCTTGTTATCCATGGCGCCTTTCTACGATAATTCAATACGATTATTCGCAACATTACCATGCTCCGTAAACAAGGGACATCCAGTAAAGAAAGATTGATGGCAACTATTTGCCGATACTCCCAAAGTAATTTTTTTTTATTTTATTTATTTTATTTATTTAATTAGGTCTACCAGCTATTGTTACAGTAATACATGCATAATTTACAAAAGTAATATCCTTATTACTAACTGCACAATCTTTACAGGTAAACACCACTTGCTAATTAGAACATGTTATTAACCCAAATTAAGTTTAAATCTGCAGAATTACAAATACCTTACATAACTAATTATTGGTAAACAAATAGAGAAAGAAATCGACAATTATACAAAACAAAACAAAATGCTTCCTAACTGCTTGCATTGGAAATTTCAAGGATCTTCCCAATAAAAGCATTCAAGGAGCCGCAATGAATATCTATGACATCGCTATGTTCATTAATCAGCCTACATATTCTAGGAACAGGCGAACATGCACCAAATTTGGTCCTACGTAGTGGTGGGATCAAAGGTGTGATTGGTTTGCGAGGACGGCCACGTGGCACTCTAAATCGAAATCTTTCTAGCAGCTGCGGGCAATCAATTTGATCGTGTAGAAGTTTATAAAGAAATTTCAGATCAATAATGTCTCTTCTTTTATCGAGCGTCATTGTTTTAAAATGAGATAGTTTTTCGATATACGACATATTTCGAACCTCTCTTCTGGACCAATACCCTAAATGCTTCATAAATCTCTTTTGAACCCTTTCCAATCTAAGAGTATGAGTAGAGTAGTGTGGCCTCCACACAATGCTGCAATACTCCAAAATACTTCGGACAAAACTGTTATAGAGCACTATTTTGGTACTAGAGTTTTTAAAATATTTACCGTTTCGTATTACAAATCCTAGACATTTAAGAGCTCGTTTGGTAATAGTGTCAATATGATCGACAAAGGTCAGCTTATTGTCCAAATTAATGCCTAGGTCTTTGATGTTTTTAACTTCCTCCAATTTTCTTCCATTGATGTAGTACGAGGATTTAATACTATTGACTTTCCGAGTATATTTTATGTGGGAGCATTTTTCACTGTTAAGAGAAATTTTATTCCGAGTGCACCAGTCCGACAAAGCATCTATATCCGCTTGCATATTTGTAACATCAATGCTAGACTTTATAATTTTGATAAGTTTCAAGTCATCAGCATACAAAAAAGGCGTTGTATGAACTAGGCAGTCACTAATATCATTGACAAAAATATTAAAAAGTAAAGGGCCAAGGTGCGAACCCTGTGGGACTCCTGAATTAATTTTAAATAATGATGACTGATATCCATTCAATACTACATAATATGACCTTTCAGTCAGATAGGATTCGAACCATTTTCGAAGAGGACCCGTGATTCCATACCAACGTAATTTTTTTATGAGTATTTGATGGGAAACTCTATCAAATGCCTTACTGAAATCCGTATATACAGCGTCAACTTCATCACCACAGTCCATAGCATCTACAACGGTTTCCAGAAATGTGACAAGGTTTGTACATGTTGATCTACGTTGTACAAACCCATGCTGATGAATGGACAAATATTTTTTGAAGTAACTCTGCACATACGGACACAGCAAGGATTCAATGATTTTACCAAAAATCGAGAGAATGGATATAGGTCTGTAATTTTTTACGGAACAGTTATCCCCACTTTTAAACACTGGTACTACTTTAGCTGTTTTCCAAACCTTAGGAAAAGTACCAGAACTAATCGATCTGTTAAATATGATTGTTAAAGGTCTTGCTAAATTTGAAGCACAATTAACTATATATGTCGGGGATATACCATCAGGACCTGCTCCCTTTGAGATATCTATACATTTTAATTTTTGTAACACTTTCTTTTCGTCAAAGGTAACACTAGAAAAAATGTCCGAGTTCGCTTTTAGACATATAGGACTAACAGGCTCGCGGGCAGGATCCATGTTGTCGCCCAAGGCATTGTCATGTCGATACACCTCTGCAAAATTATTTGCAAACAAATCACATATACTATAGCCATCGCTCGCACTAATAGATCCATTAGACATTGTCTTTGGATAAATGCTCTCGCCACCGCGTTTATTTTTTATAAAAGACCAGAAGCATTTAGGGTTTGTAGATATAAGTTTTTCAGTACTATGGATATATGACTTGTAACATACCTTTGCATAATTTCTACAACGTATATTAAGTATTTTAAGTGAGATCGCATCTAAGGGGTTCTTATATAAAGCATATTTGGATCGAACCCTATTTTTTTCTTTTGTGAGACGTATCATTTTGGAATTAAACCAGCATGGATATTTTTTACTCCTTCTAAAGCTACGAGGCGCAAATGCGTTTATTGTTTCATTAAGAACGTCGTAAAACAATTCCACCGTGTCATCAATATTGGTACTTTTATTTAATATTTCATCCCAATCTTGTTTTCCCAAGTATTCATTCACCTTTTTGTAATCCATTTTGTGAAAATTATATTTTAACGTCGCCTTGTTTGGTGATAGGTTTGTTGATTTTTTTAAAGTTAACTCTATTTGCAATGGGGGATGGTACTTATCAATGACACTTAGCGGATCTGCTTCACTGACGTTACAATTCGGGATGTTAGTCAATACGATATCAAGCAGTTTACCACTACAATTATAAACTGTGTTGCATTGTTTTAGACCGTTAACCGTGGTGAAATCGACAAGCAACTGTTCTAGGTTGGAGTTTCTTTGGTCTACTGTGGTATCATTTATAGTTTGCCAATCGATTCCCCCCAGGTTAAAATCTCCCACAATGCATGTGAATGCGTTAGAAATATCAAGGCATCGATTACAATTCTTAGTAAAATCTTCCAAAATGTGTTTGGAGACAGGAGGCGGTAGGTAAATGGCACAAAGTTCAAGACATGATGATTGATTTCTAGTGCCACCTGGAATTTCCAATGCCACCCAGAGGTCTTCACAATTACTCAACCTTGACTTTAATTGGACTGAATTGAATTTTTTATTGACAGCAATGAGTACGCCTCCTCCATCCTTGTTTCTATGGTAACCCGACATTTCTCTATCTCTCCTATACACAGAGTATCTATCATCAAATAGTTCATTGTTGTAAACGGAACTATTAAGCCACGTTTCAGTCAATACTACAATATCATGGTTTTGAGTGTTTAAATTGCAATAAAAATCATGCGTCTTTGTGCGCAATCCTCGAACGTTTTGGTAATATATATCGAATCCAAAAGAAGCGAATGATATCTAAAAATAGCAATAAAAACATGCACTAAACTTAAAAATATATTTTTATTGCAATTTGCTTAAAGATTCTTTGTCTCTAATTACTTCATATTTAGCTGTTATATCCTTACGCATTAAGATACGGCCGCCACGGACCCATACAAACTGGTATCCTAATTCTTTTGCTTTCATTCTTGCGGCAGCATGAAGAGCTTTGTTTGCCGGCGAGAGATGCTCCATTATGTAAACAGGTTTCTTTTCTCCCGATAAGCCAAGGTGACTCGAATTTAGCTTATCGTCCCGATGATCCTTATTGTAATTTATATTCATTTATCCAGACCAGTAGGTATTAGGAGACTGAAGAAAAGTGAAAATTCGTTTATTTGTTTTAAGTGTGGTTATACATCATTTGTGTAATAAATTTGATTTTTGAGGCTGCCTCCGTGGTCCAGTGGATAGCGTATGCGACTGCTGATCGGAGGTCCCTGGTTCGATTCCCGGGTCGGGCAGAAGTGTTACTGGGTTTTTCCAAATTCTCAGTAGCAGCACAGAGTCTGGTGATGTGCCCGGTAACGGCTATAGGCTCGCCCCCTATTACGTGGGACCTAAAAACTCATGGCGAAATGTGGGTGTAATATTATACCCCTGCCTACCCCTTCGGGGATACAGGCGTGAGTCTATAAAAAATGATATTTTTTTCAAACTACTCACGCGCTACCTGTACGTTACTCAATATTTTGCCCGTGGCTCCGGACCTGTGGGAGTTGGTTATCGTGGTAAAAAGCCTATGTTACTTTCCAGCCTCCTATCTTCCTATCCTACACAAAAGCATACATACCTGAAAGAAGGACAAACAAATGTTAGTATGAATTTCGACTCGAACTTTTCAAACGGACGCAAACTATACCCTGACTCAAAGCATAAAACACAGTGCAGTGAATTGCCAGAACAAAGCAAATTGTTAAAAAATCCAGCCAGTGCCAAGTAAATATGAAACGGGCAGAAGAAAAATTTGTATAAATAGTGAAGCTTAAAAACCAATTTGTTGAAGTTGACTTCTCAATTTGTATTTATTATACCGCCTACAGAGCAAGCGGTTGTATCGGACAAACGACGCCTCGTTCAAAATGCATTAGCTCTAAGTATCTGCTGGATATTTACAAGATAAAAAAAGTTAATCATATTCGCTTAGACGAATGCCGTGGACTACCAGAGTACCAAGAAAGGAGGCCGCATATTTATATAAGTAGGTATAAATAAATATAAACCTAGCGAAGTATCTTTCTGTATCCATTTTAATTTTGCTAATTCCAGTAATTCTTCAAGGATTACTTGGGTAAGATCTGGAGTATAAACCCTGGATATGACCATATCATAAACTCATACCATTTTTTTGGAAAGATGTTTGACACTACAATTGCCACATAAACAGTGATGTTAAAAGCACGTTATCTTTGAAGAATCTAAGAAGTCAATTTAATTACGGCAGACTGAAAATTACACATATATAACTGCTCGTTAAAGGACAATGGCAGATCTCCATACATCAAAATGTCTGATATTAAATTGAAGCGAACAGTAAAAAAAATATATCAAAAAATTTGGCGTAAGTGACAGAGTCTATAAATTATTCTATTTTCACTCAGGAAAGGTGGCAAAAGAAGATATCGGTGTTTGAATTTTTAGTTAAGAATGAACAATGTAGGTAAAAGGAAAGTTATAGTATGAAAGTTAAACAATGTAGGTAGGTACGTTTGAATTATCAAATGACATATGTCAGATTGACATCAAAACGCGGAAGTATTTTGTAGCATCTAACTGTCACAGCCAAAGACAAAAGCAGAGCTGCACATTTTAAATCGATTTTATGTGAAATCGATACAACTTTAAAACGAAGCTGTGACGTTTTTATTTGATTTAAACGTTGTTTTGCTTCAAAAATATTAGCTTATTGATATAATGTTGATTAAATATTAAATAACTGCATTTTAAACCAAACCAACTCCGTAAAGGTCGATCGTATCGATTACTTATTTAATAATCGATACGGATATAGCACACACGTCTATTCCTGTCACACCATTGTCTATGGCAACAATCAAATAATAAAGTATTCGTAATCAATTGGAATGCTTTTTATCATCATAAAATACTCCAGCTTTAACGAGACAAAGTGAAAATATTAAAAATCGTAGAAAAAAAACAATTTGTTTTGTTCATATGAAGTTTAAGGTCGCCACAACAAACCCAGACCAAATTCTGCCATTGTTCTTTCAGCTTAAAGGTTTTATGACCAAATATCTTTTAAATATCTCTGAAGGTATCTCTGAATACTTCTTTTATCTTACTTTTTTGTAAATTGTCCCAGTACAGTAATAGACCTTGTGGGGTCTTGTACGAGCCTAAAGCTTCTTCTCATTATAACCGTAACCCTCTGCGTTGCTGTAGCCCGTTGGCCTCTCTACTAGACTATCGCTGTTACACAATTCAAACTGTCTCACATACATAATGACTCATACTGGTCGTAGGTATTAGAAAACATCTTGTTTACAACTATTCTCATCAAATTTTCCGTTGCCAAATACAGACTAGATGTAAACATGTCAATCTGGTGTTATAATAATCTGGACACACAAATCCCATGAGATAAATAAGATGAAATACATGGGCCTACTTATCCGTAACCAGTTTTAACAATTATGACTATGAGTAAAGTTAGATTTTTTGAACTCAACTTACCCTCATATTAGGAATATTTTGTTAAAACTCCTATTAAAATTTTGTGGATCACTCAAAGTGTTAATCTTTGTGAGAATTTAACTTAGGACATATTATGACGCACTGGCATTTCGTTGGTCGTAGAGCAAAATTAATGTGAGTGAGAAAGATGTTAAAAGAAGAATGGAGTTCCATCTGGTAATTAAGATCAATCAGAGGTGCCTAGACTTAGATATATTATGATCTTAGAAACTATGTAGAAGATAGAAGAGCTAATTTTTATGACTAGGTGTTACTAGAAGTAAAGACATAACAATTTAAAGTAACCAGTAAGATTCAATCACAACCAGCACCATGACTCAGTTTGAAACTTGATCTCAATTCAATTCAATCTACGGAGTTTCCACCACAATTTCTTGGATTGTCAATTGTCAACCATTGTGACTCAGGTAAGCTAGGATTAGCCGTAGTAATCAGGAACGGTGGAGTATTCGACGAATAAACGTTTAGTGTCTAAGCAGTCGACGTAATGTTCAACAACATTTATATGATATGGATAATGTCTAACTTGCTCAATCATTGAAAAATTGTGAATAGAGAAAGATCTCTAAGGAATAGGCAGAGGTAATTTTAAACCCAGATTTTAACAGCATTTATAAACTTTAAGTTGTAAAAGAATGTTGCTGAAGAGAATTTAAATGTTATAACATTTCTAATGTGTAAGTTTTATGCTTAATGCTGGGAAGAAATTAGCATGCAGAATTAGGGCTTAAATGTATGATACTAAAATATTTTTTCCAAATGTGGCGAGTATTTCGTGATCGAATATTATGAAATTCCAGCTCAAAACGAGGGTTATACCTATCTATCTAGTGAGAGAGTTATCGACATAACAGTAAAGATAGCTGTTTACCGTATAGGTGCATTCCTACTATCAATCCATGACTAAACAATTAAATGATGCCACCGAACAGGGCAACAGGAACCTATAATTTTGCCGTCCTCAGCAGGCCAATCCAATGTCTCTATATACTTCACCTAAATCAAAGCAGATTTATTCATTCGTACGTCCATCAATCAATTTGATTGCTGAAAAGTAATAAAGTGACGAATTCGGTAATGTCATTAACGTCACTTTCAATACTCAAGATTAAAGGAACGGCTGTGATGGCGGGGATACAGCTAAAAGTAATTTTTCTTCATCAACATAAATTAGATCTAGATAAATTGACTCTGTTAATTATATTCATCAGTTTGTGATCAAAGAGATTTATTAAGATTCTTAATTAATTTTATTTTTATTAATTGTATTATTAGGTTAACAGTTTCAAGGTATTTTAAGTTTAAGTATCAATTAAATTATGTTATAGGCAAGGAAAAATCAAATCTTAAAGGTATGGACAAAAAATTAACAGGCACTAATAAGAAGACTGCCTCCGTGGTCCAGTGGCTAGCGTATGCGACTGCTGATCGGTGTTCCCGGGTCAGGCAAAAGTGTTACTGGGTTATTTCGAATACTCAGTCGCAGCCTGAAGTCTGGTGATGTGCCTGGTAATGGCAATAGACTCGCCCTAGCTCCCATTACATGGGACTTAAAAATTCATGGCGAAATGTGGGTGTAATATTTACACCTCTGCCTACCCCTTCGGGGATACAGGCGTGAGACTATAAAAAATAATAAAACACTAATAAGAAGTGATATTTTTATGTGCCCAGCAGTGGGACAGATTGACAAGATTGATGAATATGACCACATAAGATGTTCTTCTTTACTCGCCGTCCTTGCAGTCCTGATTCAGCTAGGGTCTGTAATACTGGCCCACCGATAAATACTGTATTGCTGCATATCAGTGTTTCACACTATTTACATTTGGCTTTCCAGAAGCACAATATTCATCACAAATGATATTATTACCAAATGCATCAAAGATGGAAAAATCTGAAGATAGGCCTGTCGTCAGGATATCTGAGGATTCTGATATTCCAAAATAAGAAGCAAAAAAACATTTTTGGAAACACGGAAAAAACGTCTTACAAAGCCAATCTATCTCCCAATCGAACCGCAGACAACCCCCACCATGGTTAGACCAAGGAAGCTTATGTTCAAAGATTTTAAACGATTATATCAGGTATCACCAAGAGCTGAAAATCGGACTCAGAAGCGTGCCATTGGAGAGGCCTATTGCAAGCAATGGACTATGGCAGGATACCCGTCCAGCTGAAAGCCTCCAAAACTATAGAAATAGTCATAACTTAACAAACCCCTTAGAGCATCAATATTGGAAAGGAAGGACTTCCTGCGTGGGTAATAAAAATAAGTCAAGCAAACTAAAACTATTTTACTTCAATTTTCTTGTCGGATACTTGCTAGCAGCGCCACTAGCGGCAACTCGGCTGAACTAAATAATGCTGTACAAAATAAATATCTATCGCAATGCAAGGAAACTTCCAAAGTTTTGTTAAACTGTCCAAAGTTTGTGCAAAGGCTACGTAGACAAGTTTTATTAGGTACAAGCCGTACAAGAATGCTCATGTTGCTAAATAATTGCTGGATGGAATTTTCTATACCTATCTTCTTAGTAGCTACAAGGAGATTAAAAAGTTCTATTTCATTGTTATTAGGTCTCACAGTGGAATGTTTAAGAATCACGATATTAGTAAGAGTCAAATTAGGAATCAGACCTGCAGAAGAATGGGTCAAAAACGTAACTTCCGAGAAACTAAATTTGAAAGATATATAAAACAACATTACTACAAATATTTTTGCCATAAAATATTAAAAATATTGTTATAATTGAGATTTCATAGCATTTTTCTTTCAAACTAACTGGTTAACACGAATACATCCTTAGTAATGAAAGAGATTTTATAACATTTCTTCTGGACTGACCTCCTTTATCTACGGCTACGCCCGCGCATGCATTCATTTCTGATCCCTTGATAACGTGTATGTAAGATGTCGTGTTTGTTGATCAAGTATTTGAAGCGCAAAAAGCCTTACTATCTAATATTCTCATTTATGAAATCTTAGAATCATTTCAATTTCAGAGCTGTTTGGTATTCGATTAAGAAATTCTTAGCACAAGCTGGTCTAATATTCAAAATGTGATATTTAATACTCTCCTTAATAATATCGTGCAATTTGAACAAAGGCGTAACGAAAATAAACTATACATTCAAATCAGATACACTTTTGCGACTTCAGAAACAGACATAAATATAATAACGACGCACTACATCTCACAAAAATGTGTTAACATAATTTAATAAATTTTGTTTCCCCTGTTATTTATCACAATACTTGTCCTAACATAGGCTATATTTCATCCGAAAGTAACTGCGGAGCGCAGGCGAAAATAACAACAAAATATGTATCTTCAGATCAGATTTTCCTTTCGAAAAGATAAATCATCTTTGCCTTTAGCCACGTCAGAAGGCGTCACGTAATACTTACAATGACGACACGATCTACCAATCCCCTAACGTATAGAATAGATATACCCGTAGCACGTATTTCTAGTAGAATATTGAACTTTTCTACACAAGACGAGCCTTGCCGTAAAGTATACTGCTTATAGGATAATTGGTACGGTCTTGTCATGAGAGCGTAAAATCGATTTTGAGCTTAGTGCAGTCAAGTACGTGTAAGTCTATACACATTTATTTATGTGATTTTATATGGTTACACCGACACCACTGGTCATTATTCTCGATTTAATTTAGGATTTTAAACGATTTTTTCCAGGTAGTAGAGCCTTGCTGATTTCAGCATGAATGGGCCGGCCGGCTCGACCGGGGAACTACTACCCTCTCACAGAAAATCGACATAAAGTAACAGTACCTTAACTGTTGCGTTTCGTTCGGTGAATGAGAGTGCCGGAGGCCCTATCCCCTATTCCTTCTCCCTCATCCCACTCCTCATCCTATCCCTTTTCCCAACCCAAAGGGGCGGCAACGCACTTGTGACTCCTGTGGTGTTGCTTGTGTCCATGGGCGGCGGTAATTGCTTACCATCAGGCAATCCGTCTGCTCGTTTGCAGCCTATTGCCATAAAAAAACGAAGAAAACTTATTTAAAATTGTCTTTTTGGATATATAGGTACCACGTACCTTTGTTTCTAGTAACCGATATATCTGTACTGTTGCAAGCGCCATGTTCACGCATGTGCTGAAGAAAACTGATTTGAATCATTATTTATAAATAAAAAATTGTAGTCCAGGAGTTTTAATTCATAAAACACTCGATAACAATGTTGAATAGTGTAGCGACTTTAGTAGTTGGTTGTACATACAATTTTACATAAAGTACTGAATTTTGGGCAGCGAAGAGATGGCTTTTCTGTGGGTTCGTTCTTGGAAGTGGTGCGTTGTGGCCTCAAAGATTATTTCAATTTTGGGTTCTGTGCGAACTTCATAAAGTTTATTTTAGAATATAACACCCACAAAGACCGCGTGTACGTCACAGCTGCTTTGTGTACGCCTTTTGTGCTTTGTGGAGATGCCGTACTACGCAGTTTCGGCGCATTTGCGGCTTGTAACGTGTTCATACAAACACGACACAGCCCTGAAGAAGCAAAAACTATCTCTAAAAATGTATGTTGTACTTAAGTACTTACCGAAGTGTGTAAAAAAGTAGTTGTTATGAGCAGTTTAGGCTCGTAGTGTTGTTGATGTGGTGATGGTGGAGGATGGATGGTGAGGTGATGTTCTTTGGGAAATATAAAATTATGGCTGATGTGAAGTTGCCTGGATAGAAAAAAAAGCACAACTTTATTGGAGATTGAAAAGGAGTTTACACAGAGTTCCCCCACTACACAGGCCTGATGTAAATGCCACATACGGTCACCCATCTAAGTGGTGACCTCTGTGAACGTCACTTAATCTTGCCGATTGCGAACGGCAACTCAAGACACACTGAGCGCAACATCACACCGAAATCAATATAAAGAGACAACCGCAACGGAGATACGACGATGTATGTAGACCGACGCTCTAGCTACTAGTTATTTATGACTTTGTTGCTTCGTTACTTTCTAAGCTTTAATGTATCGAACATAATCCATTAAAGCAATGTTTCATTATAGTGAGGAACTTGGGCTATAACTCGAGCGCTGAGAGAACTTAGGAAACTAACCCCTGAATAGATTACGGTTCAATCTGTATTTAATATGGCGTACATTTTATGGTGTTCTAAAGTTCGTTGGTAATATTGAGGGTACTGAGTTCCTGTATCGACTATTGAGCGTGTATGACAGCAGGGGCTGTCGGTTTTGTGTTTCTTCCGACGTGGATGAATGTGATTTCTGCGGTCAATCTTTCATGAGTTCGGTAGACACGTCGATTAATCTCTTGAATCAACAGTTAAATAACACCTAGTCTAGTATGTTTATGCACACTCGCCTCTCTCTCTTTTATCCTCACTGTAACAGTTTTTTTAACGACTCGCGCACTAGAATAAAATTCTGTGTCACAGGGGACCTTAAAAACTTACAACTAACGAACAAAATGAACACTCAGGTACGGAACAACGTTTTATGAATCACACAAAGTGTTGTCTCGTGTGGGAATCAAACCCATAACACTGGGTACCGTGTCAAGTGGATAAGCGGCTGCTTAAGCCATTACACCAACCGTGCAGTCATTATACTCGCCCTAACTATGGAATCCCTTACTTTACACACTTTACACCTTAGTCAAAAAATCTGGTTAGAAGAGGTAGGCTGTGCCAATCCGCTTCTGGCAGGAAATAACCAATGAAATATTATGTATCGTGAATTCTCTAGGCAACATTGGCGCGCGACACGTAACGCTCAACATGTACGGAAACGCTGCACAACAGCGCGCGACGTTGCCAGCTGGCGCGCAACATGACGCGCGGCTTGTTGTTTGTTATAGAGCATCGTTAGTTGAGCATCAATTGTTGTTGATTCTGATTGTTATTTCGTAGGTATTTACTAACCCACCAACGTGGTATTTTCTTTATGTTGTATTTTTTTATAAAATTATAACCACTGCCGCTGAAATCAACACAAGTTCCTCTGGCGTAAAGTAGTAGATGCGTGGACAACGTTCTTCAACAAAAGTTGCGCGCTGACTTTCAACATGTTGGGCCACTTGTTGTGCAACATGTTGCACGTCAATTGTTGCCTAGTGGAAACGCGGCTTCAACATTAAGCTCTCTGCTCGACCACTCGCAACAATGTGTGATTTGATCTTCGTTCATTGATTGTTTGGCGCCGCTGCCGACTCGAAGTTGCCTGGACTTGGTTTGAGATTTATAAAACGGTAAAGATGATGTTTTTATAGAGGCAACAATATTTGTGACAAAAGTCAATTTTTTTTGTATCAATCTGAGGGAAGGAAGGCGCTGGCGACTGTAGTTTATACTAAGGGCCTGTTCACGAGATCGGTCTAAGCGGCGAGCGGCGCGGCAGGGGCGATGTGCATGGCGCGTTTATTCTCGCGGCGCGCGGCCGCAATGGAGTAACGCGCGCCATGTACATCGAAAACGCTCGCCGCTGCCGCCCGCCGCTGTAGGTCGTGACAGGGCCGTAATACGGTCGTCATCGAATTCTGTCATCATATTTAAAACGCAAAAAAATTATGTATCTGTATTAGATCAATAGAAAATGGTTGGAACCTACTGATGAAAATAAATTATTATATTTTATAAAAAGTTAAAAAGTGTAACTGGGTTTTTAAAAATTCTCAGTAGTAGCACGGAGTCTGGCAAAGTGCCCGGTAACAGCAATAGGCTCGCCCCCTATTACGTGAGACCTATTAATTCATGGCAAAATGTAGGTGTAGTATTACACGTCTGCCTACCCCTTCGAGGATACAGGCGTGAAACTATATAAAGTAACAAATAAAATATAGTATTGATATCATTACCGTGTCTATGTACATATATATCACGTGACGGCAAAAATACGCGTCAGTTTTCAGCCTCACAAAGTTATAAATAACAAATCGAGTAGACGGCAGTGCCAGCCCTAGGGATTCGCCGTCCGTGCTTCATAAATTTACGATCGGAAATTATTTGTAGCGCATCCCTACGTGATGGTAAAGGTCGGGTATTTATAGTACAGGCATCGCCGCCGGTTCCACCCGGATGTTTCTCATTGAGCTACGAAGCCTTTTCTGTACCACCTGATTTTAGATTTCGTTTACGGGACTTTTTATTGGAAATGACGAATGAAGGCAATCCTATAACTAATAAATAAATAAAGACAATTATAAATACTTTCAAACTCACGATCTGTACACATAAAAGTCACGGGCAAATTATTTATTTGTTCATCATCATCATCATCAGCCTTTAACAGTCCACTGCTGGACTAGACCTCTCCTTTGAAAGGAGGAATTGGCCTACTATACCACGCTGGCCAAACGGGTTAGTATAGGGTTTGTATCAAGTTTTCCTTCTCTTACAGTGCTGTTCTCTGCATAGTACGGTCCCTCTGTCGGCTCTTACGACACCCATGGGATGATATGGGGTGGTGACAATTCGTATTCTTAATCCGTCACCACACGGTTTATTTGTTCATAGGTGCTACAAAAAGCCTGCTGGACATAGGCCTCTCTCAAGTAAAGCATAATGATTACTTGCACTTTCATTTATGTCATATGCGAATGACCACAAGTCACATATTCGTTGATATTTGACTGTAGGTATATTTTTAACTGTACCTGCTATATCACCAGGCACTATATTCATGTAAAGATTTAGTAGGCTTTATATTTGAGTCGCTGGTATATAAAAAGCTGGACAAAATTGCAGCTCCGAGCGGATCATAATGATTTCTTACGCAGTTCAGCTCAAAGTCAGCTTCCCTACATAACAGTATTCAAGTGAGTACCACCACAAAACATGGTCAATAAGCTTGTGTAGGTATTTTTAGATGTATAGAGTTGCCTGGTTTTTATTTAAACCTTTTCCCTTACATAAAAATGAAGCTGATGATTGGGAGAACTTGAATGTAAAGTCAATAAATAAGCGGTTATCCACCCAGATCACGATCTGTGCAAAAGTTCCTTAACTTCGTCGATGTTTGCTTCATAAAACAAGACATAAGTAGACACTATCCAGTAAAACAGCGAACATTCATTCAGCGTCTTCGCGCCTTTAATTACGCATTTAATCTCTCTTCCCTTTGCTAGAGTCGAGTAGAGCCTTCTTTTACGGAATGCGTCGTTATTATCGATCTACCGTCATAATTTTTGCCGCAAACGAGCGCCAATTATGTACTATTGAATGCCGACTACATCTAGTTTTTTTTAGAGCTTTTAGTGTTAAGAGCCTTGAAATCAATTTTATTTACTGATATACAGGCATTTAATGATCAAAGATTTTGTATAAAATATAAATTTACGGCGCAAATTGCTCATAATTTATAATATATATATTTGAATAAATGATGCCTCTATGGTGCAGTGGATAGTAGGCGTATGTTGATCAGTCAGTGAGATGGAGGTCAGTCGAGAGGGGAGGTCGCGAGTTCGATTCCCGGGTTGCGCAAAAGTGATTCTGAGTTTTGCTGAATTCTCAGTAGCAGCACAAAGTCTGGCAATGTGCCCGGTAGCGGCAACAAGCTCACCACCTAAAATTCATAAGGCGAAATGTGCGAATAATAATTATTACACCTCTGCCTACCCCTTTGGGGTACAGGCGTGAAGCTATAACAAACATATTTTAATAACGTAGTACAGGCAGCGATAGCCTAATGAAAATACCAACAAACTGCCATGTCATGCCATTCACTCTGTAGTACAAACTGAACCCACGCTTGAGTAACGCGCATGACCAATGTTCAGAAACATTACGTATGGTACTAATTAAAGACATGCGAATGCAAAGGGTTGTATAATTGTATATATGATAATGTAATGATAGTTTTATGAGGTTAAAGCAACGCGGCATTTCATACAAAGTTGCGATTCTTTAAGTTTAACATATTTATGAAATTTATATTTATTAAATCTAAAACGATTTATTTAATACTAATGGCTCTATAAATTAATGAATTCTGCAATATCCGTATTAAATCGGCAAATCACCTTTAAGCCTAGATGAGTCGAAATAAGTATTAATATATCGTGATTAAATATTAATAACACTTCGAATATTTAAGCATTGATCTTTGGATATACTGTAATCGAAATAAGACTTAAGCTCATCACCATTTATATTCGTGCTTTTAGCCATTGCCCTTATAAAATATACTAACTGTAAGCTGTAGAAGCAATCCTATCATAAGATTTATTCCATCCTGTTGCACATTCGTCTCACATTGTTCTCACTTATTTATGTATTTTTATTTGTCTGAATTTTAAAAAAGACTATGACTTCTGAGTTTGTTTTGGGTGTTTCTTCTTTGTGTAGTCAGGTAGGAAACATTAGCCTCGTCTAGCTCTAAAATTGCGACTGTGTTTAAGTGGTTATTGTAGCACCTATGAACGAATAAATAATTTGCCCTTGACTTTTATGTGCGCAGATCGTGAGTTTCAAAGTATTTATAATTGTCTTTATTTATTTATTAGTTAAAGGATTGCCTTCGTGTGGTCATTCGAATGAGAGATAAACGAAAGTGCAAGTAATCATTCTGCTTTACTTGGGAGAGGCCTATGTCCAGCGGTGGAAGGCTTTGGGCTGGTTTAATGATGATAAAGATGCTTGTGATTTTTCGGAGCAGTCGCACAATGCTACCAGCAAATCAAATGTAAAGTCGAACTACTATTATAAATATCTGCGAGGATTGTTGAGTGGCTGTTTGTATATCTTCCATGCAAAAACTACTGAATGGATTCTCATGATCATCATCATCATCCTCTTAGCGTTATCCCAGTTTCAATCTGGGGTCCGCTTTCTAGTCTAACCGGATTTGGCTGAATATTAGCTTTTCCGCGGAGCGACTGCCTGTCTGACCTTCGCAACCCGAAGGGATAGCGATATTCCATGGTTTAGACTAGTGTCAGTTTATTTAGAAGGTACTGACGCCCTGTAACGACTGTCAAAGATCTTCATGACAACCGGGACCGACGGCTTAACGTGCTCTCCGAGGCACGGGACAAGCGATAATTAACAATTCAATGAATGGATTCTCATGATATTTGACAGTAATTTTGCTTAAACATCAGAAAACATACAGGCTGCCTTTTGATTCGACAGCCGAACCCGATGCGGGGGGATACACAAGCGTAATGTATTAACGAAATGTTAGTGGAGAAACCGTATTTCTTAATTGGTACAGAGAGGTTACGGATATGTTTGTTATCCTTGTCTCATTTCCCAGATCATTGTGGATCTACCTAAATACAATGTAACACAACATTTCCTAATTGAATTATCAGTCAGCATTTATAAAGTCAAGATAAAACAATTTTTACAACCACTAGGTTCTTTCATTACAAAAAGTAAAACAACAACATTTCTAACCAAAATAGCGAACGAGCAGTAAGGATTCACAAATCAAAAGTTCAAAAAGCCTTTGTTCATACTCTTCTTTTTGTAGTTTGCTTTTAAAATAGTCATATTTCAAACCGTGGCGTACAAAGAGACTTTGATAAAGCGCAAACAGCCGCCATTTTTAAAGCTAAATGGACTATAAAATGGACTATTGATGGCAATGGATAAGGATATAGCCGGTGTTTGTATTACCGCTGAGAGAATTTTACGATTAGATTTAGTTTATAGATACTTACATACAATAAATATATAGGTATACTAATAGTTCAGTAAAATACCTTTTAATTTTGAAAATAAAAAAATATAGATGTTTATTGCGATGTGTTTTTGTCATTGTGAGCATTAAAAATGTTACTATCTCATTTGATCACTTGAGTATCTAAGAGGCGACTCAAGAAAATGCGCGAATTAGTGGTATCTTAGAGGGGAGTAAGGTAAATACTCGAAGCAAAAAGTATCTTTGCGAACAGACGGAATACTCGACATCAAACCTTGTACCAAACCCGCTTAGCTAGCTAGGTACCTACAGTAGAACAAACCTTTTCTGTATAATCCCATAGTCACCCACATATGGGATTATACAGAAAAGGTTTGTTCTCCACACCACGTATAATCATCAATAAATGAAATGTATTTTTTAGTTATTTTTTGGTTATTATCACCATAACAGCCCTTAGCAGTTTACTGCTGCACATAGGCTTTTTCTAATTTGTGTTACCGAGTGAGAGGCCTATATCCAGCAGTGGACTATTGCAGGCTGATGATGATGATGATGATGAATTTGTGTTACAACAGCATTGTGACAATTGAAATTTGTGAGCCAATAAGAGGATTTGGCCTTTATACCACGTTGGACAGACAGGTTAGGTTAGTTTCTGTCGAGATTTCCTTCGCTAATATCTTACGACACCCACGGAATACAATGGGATAGTGACACTTTGTATTCTTAATTTGTCACTAAACAGAGTTTTATCATGACTTGATTTCTCTTTCTAACTATATGATCTAGATACCTACATGTACATGCATTTTGATATAATGTCTACACAATTCTTTAAAATAATGTCCAATCTAAAGCGCATAAGTCATTTTAAAGAAAACCAACGCTATTTATCTTAGGAGATGCAATTCATTCCGTTCCCTCACCCACTCAGGCGAATAGGTTAAAGATCTCATCTCTCGCTCATCTGATCTCGTGTTACGTAACATGCTCCAGCTTCAGTTGCAGTTTCCAGCTTAATTTTCTGATAACACGATCTTAAGTTTTGGTGAAATTGTTGCATAATATATAAAGATACATAAACTGGTCAAAAGTATAGCGGCAATTTTGAAATAGCAATGCTTAAAAAAACAGTTGTAAGGTAACAAAATGTTCGGGCAAAGTTGAACATTTTATATAGAACTTTTCTATTATAATATATATGAAATATTTTATAGTTTTTACCAAGCTTATTATATTTGTTTAGTATGTTTTATACCATTATGTATCCTTTCCGTCCAAGCTATAACAACCTGTTTTTAACATAAATGCATGCTGTGTTCTCCTGTAAATGAGGAAACACAAGGTAATAAGATTGTGAAACATCTCATCTTTCATGTAATGTGTATTCTTTGTTGGAGAACCAAAAAAAAATAAAAAAAATTATTGTAAATACATTTATAATACAAAACCATTAAAAGTCATTGACAGTAGTTTAATACATATTGGTATTATTCTACTCATTATCTCAATTATAATCACCCAATTTAATTAATGAACTTCGTCGTAGCAAATAATACCCTTGACATTTCATCGTATCCGAATATTATTAAATATCATTTATTGTCGCTCGGGCTCAGCTAATATCTATAATACGTATGTGCCTCGTTGGTCTCACAGCATAAATGTGCGCGTAGGATTGGGCGGTCTCGGGTTCGATCCCCGGGTCGGGCAAAATGTTATAGGATTTTTCCGTTCGGAAATTCTCAGTAGCAGCACAGAGTCTAAAATAAATCTGGCGAAAAGTGGGTGTAGCAATATATCTCTGCCTAACTCTTCGGGGATATAGGCGTGAGGCTATGTATGTATGTACGTATGTGTATGATATCAGTTATCTCGTGGACACGCGCAAGCTCTGCTTAATTTGGAATCAGATTACTGTGTGGGAGTCGTTCTAAGATATTTTTAGGTATTATTATTTCATCAATAATCTTCTTATAATAAACATATTATTTATATCTCAGCTATTTAATTTATTTAAAGTGAAACAAAACATTATTATTCCCACAAGAGGGTCTCGTCGCACCGTTTTCTCAAGAATATATTTACGGTTGCATCGTAGTGATTCCACTACCCAAGACACGGGACTTGAATAAAATTAAATTTATAGTAACAAGTACTGACTTATTGCTTGCCGAGAACCGCCTTCGTTTCCTTGGATTATTTAATGTAAATAAACGGTGGTTTCTCAAAAAGATTTGTGAAAAGTACTGGGTTTTACTTAGAAAGCCACCTTTTTTGCTTTCTAAAATTGCTGTCACTTGGCACTTGTCATATTTAGATAGTAATAGAAATTAGGGTTATTCCAAACTTGTATATTTCGGCGCCATGGCACCATCATCAGGACACCCCCAGAGGATCCACAAATGAAAACCACACAAATTTACTGAAAACTGCATTTTAATCTTGAGATGAAGTTCACCATACAATAGTCCGATGAAAAGTGTCATGGCCGCCCGCCGTCGCATCAGCTTACCCGGTATCAAAACATTATACATTTAATTGCAAGATTTATATTATCGTATGTATGAACTTTCAATTAATCTTTATAATTAAGAAACAATATAGAATTCCAGTTACTTTAGCTAAAGCGTCGAAATACGTCTTGATAAATTTAATTAGTTATAATTAATTACCAAAATGTGTTGGCGGGCAACTATTTAAAGACAATATAAACCAATATGTACAGCGTCAAGAAATATATGTAAATACAGAAATGTAACACAATTTATATAATATTAATTACAAGCAAATGCAATTAATATTTTACTGGTTATTTAGTTAAAATTACATTAAAATAATATTAACTTCCGGGTTAGTTATCATTTAGCCATCTAGATGGCTCTGCTCTACGTTTATGCTTTAACAAACCATCTCAGTGCGCCCATATATACGACATTATAAAATACATAAAATATACGTCTTTATCGACCATCAACAAATTTGAAAAACTGGTCCAGTGTCTATTACTTACCTATATATTATTTTTATTTTTCAAATGACATTAGTGACCCAGCACACACACACACCGATTCAAATATTTTTATAAAGATCTACTAGAGAATTTCCGCAGCTATACTTGCAATTTTTATTTTAATTGAATTTTGTTCCCAATTTAGGAAATCCCTTAGAGCACCCTTACAGTCCCGGCACGGAACATACATGCAAAATTTCAGCTACCTGCGCCCGATAGTTACGGCTGTGCGGTGTCTATCAGTCAGTCAGCCAGTAACGCAAGAATTTTATTTTTATAGACTCACGCCTGTTTTCCCGAAGGGGTAGGTAGAAGTGTAACATTAGTAACATTATACCTACATTTCGCCATGAATTTTTAGGTCCCACGTAATTGGGGGCGAGCCTATTGCCGTAACCGGGCACATCACCAGACTCCGTTCTGCTACTGAGAATTCGAAAAAACCCACACTTTTGCCCGACCCGGGAATCGAACCCGAGACCTCCGATCAGCAGTCGCAAACGCTATGTCATCAATGTCATCATTAACGTCAAAATTCATAAAATAAGATAATAGCTCGCTTGAAGTTTTCAAAGAACACTCGCACAGCGCAGCGATTATTTTTAAATGCCTGTCAGGGCTCTAAAAGTTGATGTGATTCATGTTAATTCAGCTGGACAATTTTCGTTTTGTTGACTGTAAAGCTTTTTGTTCTCTTTTATGTCTTGTACAAAGGGTATGAAATGGCATGCGAAATAAAATAGGCATCGTAAATTGTACTTTAAAATGGCGAGCAATATTTATGATTACTCCGTTCATTTTTATTTGACACGATTGATCAAATAATTTGAATATATTGAAGGCATAAAAAAATGTGAAATTGCTGTCTGTCCGTCTTAATTATAGCAACAATAGTTTTAAGGCCTCCCTCACATTGAGCGTGCGAGTTTCTCGAGCGTGCGCTTGGCATGCGCTGGTCGTTCACTCTGTAGTTCAAGGAGAATGCAAGAAAGAATGATATTAGATAAAGGTAGATACGTTACCTACGTATTTATCAATCCGTAGAAAAGGTACACTAACGCACACATCGATAACTCTATATTTTATTTTAATTTTGGTTGACAAGATATGTCAGTTTCACTTTGACACCGGCTCGCAACGTCACACACACATATGTCAGACTTGCCAACTGGCTTATGTTTAGAGTCCTGCTTTTGGTACGCCAATAACGTATCTACTTCTTTTTATGTAACATCATTGGCAAGATGCATTGACATAACGTACATTCGATGGCAAGAAGCTTATGTCACGAAAGACCACAGGCACTGAATCGTTCAATGTTACTTTATTGACTCTCATCCCAGTAGTCACAGCGGTTTACGATCACAGTACCTATCATCCGCGCATCACCAAGCCACAAAAAATATTTTGATGACGTAGAAGAAATCTACGAAATAAGCCAGTGTTGCCACATAGCTGGCTTGGCTATTTTGCCCGGTCCGGCGACAAACGTGCCAGTGGCAGCACAATACCAGCCAATCGCCGGGTGCATGTGTGAACACTGTGAACACGCATGTCAGGTGGCCGGCTGCTGTCTAAATAGCCGGTCCGTCATGGTGAGAACACTCGCTAACTGGTTAGTTTTCAATCAAGCTATATGTACACTGATATGATACCCACTGCAATAATAAACTATATTTCTTTGTTCTAAATTAATAAAATTCATAGAAATAGAAAATAAATTTTAGGATACTAAGAAAATACTAAGAAAATTATTTATGTCTATGTATGTATTTATAGAGAACTATTTAATATGTATGTATTATATCCCTATTATGTTACACTATAAACTTAACTTTCAGTTCAGTATTAATGCACCTACCACTTTGTCTCTGCTCCACCTTAAGGTTGACAGGTAGAGAATGCCTTATGGCATTATGTCATCCTTTGTACACATTGTTTGTGCATAAATAAAAAAAAAAAAAAAACCACCACTAGAAGGCTTCTAGAATATATAGGTATAATGCTCCTAGCAGCTAAAGCTGATCTACGCATGTTCACTTGTTTCTTTCTTTTTAAACAATTCCTATAAGTGATGCCTTGTTATTGGCTTTATGTTTACCATTCTGTTATTTGGTGTATATTTTAGCTGTAAGTCATCCATGTAACTTAGATAAATAAATAATTCCTCACTGCCAAAGTCGCTTCCAAATACAACCTACAAGAGGAACAAGTAATCAGTCATCCCTTTGATACGAATCAACATCTAAATGAACTCCTAAAATAAATAGTCAGGTAATTGTATCAGCATCCTTTATAAGAACACCTTTTAATGGTTTGTGGTAATGAGAACGGGATTAGTAGTATTAGTACTGAAACAGGTGTCTAATTAATGAGATACAGATTTATGAGATGTACGTTTGTACAGATTTGCAGTTCTATTAGTAATGAAAAGGAATATGAGAGCTATGGATTGCGATATTTAATCTCTCTTAATATATGAATAAGCTCTCCAGGGTTTTGTTATTTAAACTGATTTAATAAAGCTGAAGAGTTCGTTTATTTGATCTTGTTAATATCTGTAATTAGCAGTCGGATTTGCAATATTAATTTTGTATGTGACTAGGGGCTCCAACCCCATGAATTAAACTTCTAAAAATTCCTTAGGATGATTACACTATATATGTGAAAACTGTATAAAAATCGCTAATCGCGCAATCGAGTTCATCGCGTTCATACAGACAGACAGGTCGCGGCGGGGCATTCATTTTATAACATGTATTGATAGCCACATTCTACTTCATCACGTTACCGATCCTCGGATACTCAATAATTGGTTCTTCTAATATCTTGTACATTTTAATAATGAGATACATCACGCTTTACAATATTCGTTTACTTGGAGTATAATCTTCTAAGGCACATGGGGTAGCTGCACGGTAATGAAATCTATACAGTACTAGGTTTTGCCCGCTGTTTCGCACGCGTAAATTTTGCTTCGATAAAATGTTTTGCCCAAACTCCGCTACACACCTCAAGGAACATACATGCCAAATTTCACCTACTTGCGCTCAGTAGTTTCAGCTGTAGCGTGTCTGTCAGTCAGCCAGTAACGCAAGGATTTTATATATACAGACTTTAACTTCTTGCGTCGGCACCCGACGCTTATAAGTATAACTCGTGTTTAAACCGTTTGCATGAAGTTAAAATACTGAATAGACTACATTACCGTGGTAACTGCCTAAAAAAGTACCTACCAATCCATAATACAACCTAAAAACTGCCTGACCTGCCTTATTTGTCGATTACCGCTTCTTACAAGTTGCCGAACACTGCTAATGACAAAATGGTCTCCCATTGCTATGTAGGTACTTTCCTTAATGGTGTTTCAAGAAGGGTAATGGTGATAAAATTTATATTAACACTCGTGAATTCCGAGGAGTGTGCTTCGTTCGTCGACGGTAATATAAGAGAGATTAATACTGATTACATGTTTTGTCTTATGGGTAAATTTACTTAGTTTTTTTAAGTCTACGCGCAGATTAGAAATGTAACCTGCTTTGTATGAGACTAAAAAGAAGTATGCAAGCAGCGGGCATAAATAACACCCAATAAAACTTAGTAGCAGAATGAATAGAAATAAGTATAACGAGTACAAATTAAAATACGAAAAAATATGAAAGGATTCTACTATCGCTTATCTTCAGTTCTGTAAGTATATACAATTCTTTCGTTACTATTATATTAGACTAGAGGACGCCAGCAGCTACGCTTGCAATTTTTTTTTAAATTTACCCGTTTTGGCCGAGCCCGTGGGAATTTCTGGAAATCCCTTCTTAGTGCACCCCTACGGTCCCCAAGGAATATACATGCCAAATTTCAGCTTCATGCGCCCAATAGTTTCGGCTGTAGCGTGTCTGTCAGTCAGTCAGTAACGCAAGGATTTTATATATTAAGATATTCAACTCTAGTTGTGTATCAATTGTAAACCAATGAATTAATACTTATGATTTTACAAAAAAATTAGCAGTCTAAGATCTATACATTTTTACTCCCGTGCTGTGAAACGATCGGAACGTCGCGAAAAACAGATAAACGCAAGTTCCACAGAACCATAATAAACTGCAGTAAATTCGAAAATAAATATTAGTTTCATATCAAAGATTCATCTTCGAAACGTGGTGTAAGAAGAATTTCCTAGTCGGCATTCGGGATGCTTGAATAGATTTTGGATGTTAAGATAATCGTTCGTGTTGGCGTGTAAGGAATCGTATTAGGTATTGCGAGGAAAGGCAGCGTACTTTTATTTAGGGAGAATGTAAACGATGTGCTGGGAAATGTGTTAATTTGCAAAGAGAATCTCGATGAAAGCGTATGTTTATTTTCTTAAGGCTGAGATGGTATTCTAACACTGTGTAGGTTATATACGTACATTTATATTGTGATGGAATAGTTGTATTTTCTGTACAAAGATAAGAAATCTTTTGACCAGTTTGAAGTTTATTTTCAAATGCAACAGTCTTCTTATGTCTGCTGTTAGCAGTTTATGGTTAGTTATTACCACCCATTTCGAATTCGTATTTCACTTTAAATAGATAATTTACCTAAAATGACAAACATTCTATTATGTTGATGGAAAATAAGGATACCCAACGCTAGGCTATCGTTTCGAACATTTCAGTGTGACCAAATACTAGTATATGACTTACGTGTCTATTCTTTGCCCATAGAATCAACTTTGCCAATGAGAGTCCTAATGCTGCCAGCCTTCAGGACACGTTACACGATGACGTAGCGACGCGAGGCCTAAACCGAAATCTTGTTTATTTAACTGTATTTATATAATCAAGACTTAATAATATACTATGATGAATTGATTTATAAGTACATACTTACATTAATTCGAACTTCCATCATACTCTTTTTAATATATTTTTTTTATTATTTCCTCTTTTGCTTTTAAATTTTAGGACAGTTTAGTTCTTTAAGTACCTAGTTTTATTTTATTTTACATAATTATGTTACTTCAAAATGATAATTTAAATTAATAATTGTTGAGTTATATTCTGTACCATCATACTTACCTACAAGTTTCGAATGTATACACCACTTCGAAACACATTACAGTTAAACAGTCTTTTGATGGAAATTGTATATCTTTTTAAACAGTGAAATGTGTTTCGCAAATTATAGCAATTGAAGTCCCGTAGCTTTCATTTGGACGTTCGGTGGGAAAATAAATATAGTCATTGTGACAATGCTGATTACTAAGTCCCTAACGAGCAGATGTTTAACAGGTTAGCCTCAAAGAGATTGTATGATTAGTTCAACGTGAAGGGTTAGGACGTGTGGCATGTGTATACTGAACTTTAAGCAAATTTAATGCTGCTATGCTTTGTTAGGTCTAATCAAAGGCACGAATAGGCCATGAGTTTTAAATTTATAGTTATTTTTTCACTTTTTACAAGTTCTTTGTTTTGGATCAAACAAACAAACAAGGTACTCGGAAAAACAATTTTAGGGGTTTCGGAAAAGAAAATTTGGGGTCACACAAGAGTAGGTATTTTCTAGTGCGTGGATCAAATCCATGACATTTAGGGCAAAGTCAAATCGTGAGGTAGTAGCCTAAGCTACTTGTCCACTAAGCTATCCGTGCAATAATTATTATTATATACGAGGGATAGATAAAGGTCCTTCAACAACTATCTTACTTTTGAAAGTCTGTTAACTCTTCAAGACTGCTAGTATTTATACCTTATTGATATTTTACTTTGAATGGCACAAGGGGCACAACATTTACTTGTTGTTTTTAAACTATGACACATTTCGCTGACCACGTTTAGTAATATTGCAAATTTTATTGTATGCCGTGTTTCACTGGACTCTATGCATAAATTATACCTTACTTATTATACCTAATGCTTGAATAACATATAGCACTTTAATAATATGTGTGATTATGACAATAGAAATTGCACAGGTGCATATTTTTATGATCACGTACTTATTTGCACATTTTAAAACCACTTCAGCAATTGAAATAAAGCATCAAGCTCTCCACTCTTTTTTACTTTGTGTAAAAGAAGCCTAGCTCTTCTTTATGTCGCGAAAGACGTAATTGAGCATATTTTAAGGATTACGTGGTTAATAATTGAGTAACTACTATCATGCAAACCTATGACGGAAAAAGCATCGGAGCACCAAAAATGTAGCACTAAAGATACTCCAACAAGCCAAAGAAAAAAGTTTTCTTTGTAAACGTAGAGCATACAATGGGACTGTTTTAAATGAAAGATGCTCCAACACTTCTCACTTTGTAGAAAACTCGCGGTTTTCGGACAAACATCTCTTTACATTCACTGCCTGAGGGAATGCGCAATGATCAAGACTGTTTCTTTGACGAGGTTTACCTTTGTAAATAAAGATAGTCAGTCTGGATCGAAAATCTTTAACGAACACAATTAGAGTAGGTTTAGGATTAGGTTCCTTTTTTTAAATATAAGTATATCTTGATTAATAACTTTTTAATATTTGAATATAAAAACCGCCTTAATATCTTCTTAAACTAAGCAACAATAATCATGCTTTCATCAAAATATCGAAATCGGTGCATAAATGATGGGTTCTAAGGTAACAAACATAAAACCCTCCTTCTTCTGAAGTCTGTTGAAAATACTACAATTCCGCCAATAATTGCCAGTTGTGATTGTTTGTGAGTAATTTTAACAACTTGTAGATTTCTTAGTCTCTAATCCTATGTTAGTATGTCAGCATCAATGCTAAAAGAAGCTCTGAATTTACCACCGTGATGAAAGCTCTCACCAATTTTAAGAAGGATTTGTACCTCAATCCTGCTATTGACACACAGTGATATTGTGAGACAAATGAGTGGTTATACCAGTTGTATCCAGTACTCTACTGCGAAACGCTGTATAGAAAAATATGCTTGGTTATGATAAAAATGGTGTCCAATCATTTGACAAAAAACGAATGAAAAATAAATTACTCATTAGACAATATACTTACTATAAAAAAGTTATTATGCTAAAACATTAATTTACAAATTGATTATTTTTTAAACATGTTATTTGGCAAATCAACGAAAATTATAAATAACATTTGACAAAATGCATTGTTTGGTAAATATTTTATTTACCAAAATCTACGTTAATTCAATAATCTTTGTGTAGGGTCAACTGTAACAATGGTTGGTTAGGTTAGGTTAGAACTGCGACCACAACGCCAGAACCGAATTCTACTTATTTCACTTAATACAGGCAGAGTGTATTTCTTTAAAAGACTTAAGTTATATGGAATTAGTATTATACAAAATTATTACTTGCCTATAAATAATCTCTCCAAGATGAAAATTGCAACCATGCAATTAAACATTTTCAAAATTTCGCTTAAGTATTGGTTAGATATTTGTTATTTTCAAAAGGAATATTTTTAACAGCGTATCAAAAATGTTATGTAACACACTGAATTGAGTTACGCAAAAAATCTTTATTATTTCACTAAAATACTGACTTGCACACCAAATATGATGATCATTTTACAAAATATCATTTGATATGAAAAGTTTCGTCCGCTCGGGAAACTTATCCACTCAGAAAACTTCATAGGTTATGTTAGGTTCTCTTGTGACCCTGCTCCCAAAAATAGGAGCCCTGCGAAGCAGGGCTCCGTCAACTTAGTTTAGTGGTGCAATTAGTATTTTTAACCAGAAATAAATTGACTAACAGTTAAATACAACCCTTTTTAAAAATGAATAACTTATCTTCTAACTTTTTGTACAATCACCAATTTGGCAAACGAATTATTTATCATTTAGTCAAATGATTATTTTTAAAATAATTATTTAACATTTGAATTATTTTCTAAGTAAAATATTTGCTTAACCTGTATTATGTCAAATGATAGTTTTTAAAGTAATATGTTTGCGAAATGAAAGTTTGTCAAATGATTAGTTTTTCAAACGTTGTTTGTAAAATGATCATTTGTCATTCGTTTTTTGTCAAACAATAGTAAACCGATAAAAATACTCTGTGGTCATTATTAAGACCTTCACATATTCAAATTGTTGTACAATATTTAGGTTTGACACTTCTTATTCTGTGTCTCGCCAATTTTAAATCAATTCTTAAAATTGTACATAATCTATACACATCAATAAAATTGGAGTGTCTTTTTGTAATTTTAAAATAACCGCTGTTTACTAAATGCATATGGATGTATACACGGTAGGTAGATATACCGAAATGTCATTTTTTTAAATTTTTGTCTGTCTGTTCTCGCTAATCTCTGGAATGGCTGGACCGATTTGACGATACTTTCACTGGCGGATAGCTGATGTACCAAGGAGTAACTTAGGCCATAAATTAACCGGATACGCGAAGTAGTTCCCTCAGGACGCGGGTGAAACTGCAGGAAACAGCTAGTCATTTCTACAAAAATAAAAGTCTTATAAGATCACTCAGCATTCAAGAAAGGAAACCGTTCCAATATTATTCTTTCTTTAATATATAAAGACAAAGTTTTCCTCATTTCGTTCGGTATTTCTTAAAATATCTGAGGTGAGCGGTTTTATTGGCTACGAAGAAGATTCATAATACGTATCGATTTTATCACAATGAACTGAGTCTTGCTTGGTTTTGCTGCGAAGATCTGACGGTTGAATTTTGCTGAAGTATTCGAACGATTTCATTTACAGCGTTCGCTATTTTTACGATTAATATTTTGTTGTTTACTATCTACTTTAGTGTAGATAAAGATTGGGTATTAGATTTACATTGTGTAAGTTATTTAAGCTTATATTACAATTTAATATGGAATGAAACAATTGAAAAAACACAATGCACGCATGAGAAACTTGATGGGAGTGAGTGAAGCAAGAGAGGTTGGTCAGGATCGTTGCAAATGGCGTTCCGTAGTCTCTGCCTACCCCTCCGGGAAACAGGCGTGAGTCTATGTATGCATGCATGTATGAAACAATATCTCAATCGCATAGAAAAGAAAAGGGGAAATTAGTTTTTCAATTTCTTCTTTTGAATTTGTACTTGTCAGTGCCCTTTGATCTACCTTGTATAAAATATAAGATGATAATTGCGATGTGTGTATATTGCTATTTAGCCTACAAATATCCTGGTGTGCAGGCTGAATAGGCACTGATATCAGCACATAAGTTACATTTAATTACTTGCATGCTTTATACGTAAGGTTAATACGGCGCTCATGTGGAAAAGTGTGTGTGTTTTTTAGCGCCCAAAATCTTCAATAAACTACCGGAGACAATCAAAACATTAAACATAAGAAAAAAAATACGGATATAATTGTCTGAAAAGTGTTATTATCCCATTACAGACTTCCACAACGACAAGATTTAAACAGTAAAATTATATAAAGTAAAATTGATGTTTATTATTGATATCATACTGTGTGTTAGATTTAAGGTTTGTTATTTTAGAGATTTTTTGCTATTTGTTTTCTTCTTTATTACATTATATTTTAGATTTTTTGTTAATTACATGTAAATATTTGTACACCATCATTGGCAGGACACAGAACTGCACTTCTGTTATTTCGTAACATCTTACCATAAACCTGTGTTTAACAAATAAATATAATTTGAAGACGATTTGTTCTTGTTATGACACAGTACCTTAGTATTTGTTGAGTAATACTAGTATAGTATTATATCTGTGATAATACACAAGTTAAGCTATATGGTAATATAAAATGTTATATCTGTAGTGATAGTAAAGAAAAGTCTGTAAACTCTTTAATTACTTGCCGAAGCGTAACCATGATCGCATTGTCATCTTCAAACCAAGTGACGTACCCTGCAATGAACAACTAACCTAGTAGAATACACACACAAGTGCAAGGTACGTAATAGTGCAGGAAGTATCGTTGATGGATCTAAAGGGACATATTACGCAGATCAGTGCGCTCGCGCCGACGCGACGACATGTAGCTGACACATTCACATCTTGGACAGGGTTGCCACGCACGCATCATCAATATTAACGTTGTAAAAAGTCCCTAAACAAAATTTAAAATCTAATCATTACGACCATTTTTTTCACCATACCTGAGCAATTACAGCTTCAGGAGATAATAAGGCACAAAGTCACAATATTTTTTTTAATGCCGTAAAATAAAAGCAGGTACAATCAAATAAAAAATCAGTCAATTCATTCGACTGACCCACACCTACAACTATTATAAATATGTTTTCATTATTAAAGTTAGCAAAACCTTAATTTAAAATGAAGTATTGGTATAACTGAATATTGATTAAATTTTGTGAAATGTACAAAGGCCAGAAAGGGTCATTGACATTTTGATGAAAACAGAAGGTTCTATTGATAACTCAATAATGAAGAAACTTATTTAAGAAACATGTATAAGCCAAAGCAATTATTTTATTATATATAAAATAATTGCGTGAGTGTTTTGTCACAAATTTAATTTGGATTTTTTAAATAATTATATTACTATTAATAGTTATAATTAATCATCTACAATGTACCTAATTATGAAAATTTAACAAAATAAATAAAATTATATTACGCTTTATTATATTTTTATGTAAAATTTCCCTCAAATAATAATTCAGTTCTAAATTTAATGAACAGAAAACTCATTATCTTAATAAAGGTGCTGCCTATTCTTAGAAGTTTTGTAATTAGAAACAATTTTATGATACTCGTAAAAAATAATTGCAAAAGCATTTACCTAGGTGAACTTATAAATTTAATAATGTTAAGACAGTGTACAGAATTCTATTACTATAACAAAATAATTTTGTTGTGTTGGATATATTTGGATTTAATTATGATTTAAAAACATGATATTATTATATTATTTAATCATTATTATGCACGTAAGCAGTTATAGTGGATACTAATGGACTACAGCGCAAGGAGTCCTAAATTTTACACGAGTCAAATAGCTGAGGCAATCCAGTAAGCCAATACAATAAGCTAATAAATAGTATTATCTTAATAGAGACAATCCACTGCATTGGCTTTTCCTCAAGCCAATAATCAAGCGCTTGACTTATTGTGTTGGCTTACTAGACAGTATCAGCGATTGGCCTCGTATAAAAGGCTTATTAGCCTTATTACTTGCGCTTATAAAAGTTCACAGACATTCTTAATAAGAAAACCAATGTCGTTAAAAATATATCACCGAATATCTAAATCCAAATAGGCTTCTAGGCTTTGCATATACTGAACATCAGGGTTAACACCTGTGCGTTCCTATATTTTCCGTAGGGTCTAAGGAAAATGGCATTGAAGTCATTTGTGGTGTATTGGCATACTAGCGCCATGATGAAGTAATTTATCTGAGATGGTTTGTCCGTCCGTCTGTACATGCGACTTATACTGGAGGCTCTTGGTACCATCACAACCACACTGCCTAGCGTAGTCCACAGCTGGATATAGGCTTCCTCCAATGGCACGCTATTGAGCTCGTTCAAGCACTACCAAAAGGACTAAAATTTGGCATGGTCACACGTAAATGTGAACTAATTTTATTCGTTGCTTCAGCACTGTTCTATGCTGAACAAAGTGACTGTAGTGATCGAGTCCTTCGAAAGAAATATAATATGTAATACTTCAAGTACGGTACAAGACAATGTATGTTTGCACGCGCCATTTTTTAATTTTTGCAACTTTTTATTAATTTTGGCTATTTTGGTTTCAGGTAAGTCAGCTTTCACATACAAGTCAAGTAAGGAGTTTGGTTGGTAAATATTGTGCATTCCTATTTTACCTTGTATTTTACTATGACAAATAACAATGTTATAAATCCCTGTGTTGGAAATAACGTATCTACTTCTTTTTATGTAACATCATTGGCAAGATGCATTGACATAACGTACATTCGATGGCAAGAAGCTTTTGTCACGAAAGACCACAGGCACTGAATCGTTCAATGTTACTTTATTGACTCTCATCCCAGAAGTCACAGCGGTTTACGATCACAGTGCCTATCATCCGCGCATCACCAAGCCACAAAAAATCTTTTGATGACGTAGAAGAAATCTACGAAATAAGCCAGTGTTCCCACATAGCTGGCCTGGCTATTTTGCCCGGTCCGGCGACAAACGTGCCAGTGGCAGCACAATACCAGCCAATCGCCGGGTGCATGTGTGAACACTGTGAACACGCATGTCCGGTGGCCGGCTGCTGTCCAAATAGCCGGTTCGTCATGGAGAGAACACTCGCTAACTGGTTAGTTTTAATTCAAGCTATATGTACACTGAATATGATACCCACTGCAATAATAAACTATAAGTATTTCTTTGTTCTAAATTCATAAAGTTCATAAAGGGTGTAAAAATACCCTTAACGAAAACTGAAATCTCATGTTGTACCAATCACTACGAACATTTTTTACTTCGGCACCATACCTGGGAAATTACTGGTTCTGGAGATATTGAGACTCAAAGTTAGTATGGATTTTTTCTAATTACTCGGTACAAAATTGATGCACTTACTCCGCCAATATGTTCTTTAGATGCTCCATAACCCCATGGATAAGTAGGTATTTCGAGCATTGCACGCGCGCGCTTTTAATTGTGGTTTAAAAAATGTGAAATCTTGAAAAATATCGTTTCCATTTTTGGTTAGTATGACTTGGCATGATGTCCACAACGAGTAGACTTCGGCTTGTGATGGGTCTTGTGACACCCTGTATAAATAGAAAATAAATTTAAGGATAAGTACTAAGAAAATCCACCACTAGAAGGCTTCTAGAATATATAGATATAATGCTCCTAGCAGCTAAAGCTGATCTACGCATGTTCACTTGTTGCTTTCTTTTTAAACAATTCCTATAAGTGATGACTTGTTATTGGCTTTATGTTTACCATTCTGTTATTAGATGTATATTTTAGCTGTAAGCCATCCATGTAACTTAAATAAATAAATAATTCCTCACTGCCAAAGTCACTTCCAAATAAAGTCTACGAAAGGAACCAGTAATCAGTCATCCCTTTGATACGAATCAACATCTAAATGAACTCCGAAAACAGATAAATAGTTTGTATTTACGTCAAAGCAGTCAGGTAATTGTGTCAGCATCCTTTATAAGAACACCTTTTAATGGTTTGTGGTAATGAGAACGGGATTAGTAGTATTAGTACTGAAACAGGTGTCTAATTAATGAGATACAGATTTATGAGATGTACGTTTGTACAGATTTGCAGTTCTGTTAGTAATGAAAAGGAATATGAGATCTATGGATTGCGATTTTTAATATATCTTAATATATGAATAAGCTCTCCAGAGTTTTGTAATTTAAAGCTGAAGAGTTCGTTTGTTTGATCTTGTGTGAGAATTGAACCCGCGACACTCGGCGCATTGTCAAGCGGTGAGGCGGCCGTTTAAATCACTACCCCAATCGTGCAATCTGATTCTGAGATTCAAATAATAAGATACATCACGATTTACAATAGTCGTTTACTTAGGAGTATAATCTTCTAAGGCACATGGGGTAGCTGCACGGTAATGAAATCTGTACAGTATTTTAACTTCATAGAAACGGTCGGCACCCGACGCTTGTAGATTTAACTCGCGTTTAAATCGTTTGCATGAAGTTAAAATACTGAATAGACTACATTACCGTGGTAACTGTCTACAAAAGTACCTACCAATCCATAATACAACCTAAAAACTGCCTGACCTGCCTTATTTGTCGATTACCGCTTCTTACAAGTTGCCGAACACTGCTAATGACAAAATGGTCTCCCATTGCTATGTAGGTAGGTACTTTCCTTAATGGTGTTTCAAGAAGGATAATGGTGATAAAATTTATATTAACACTCATGAATTACGAGGAGTGTGCTTCGTTTGTCGATGGTAATATAAGAGAGATTAATAATGATTACATGTTTTGTCTTATGGGTAAATTTACTTAGCTTTTTTAAGTCTACGCGCAGATTAGAAATGTAACCTGCTTTGCATGAGATTAAAAAGATGTATGCAAGCAACGGGCATAAAGAACACCCAATAAAAACTTAGTAGCAGAATGAATAGAAATAAGTATAACGAGTACAAATTAAAATACGAAAAAATATGAAAGGATTCTACTATCGCTTATCTTCAGTTCTGTAAGTATATACAATACTTTCGTTACTGTTATATTAGATACTAGCTGTGCCCGCGACTTCGTTCGCGTAAATGTTGGAATTAAATTAGCACGACATTTATGCCAAAAGTATATAATATTTATAACTTTTATATGTATATTATATACCTAATTTATATATTTAGAGAATTTATTTATACACAACATTAACTGTTTTACCACCTTCACATAGAACATGTAAATTATTTTTACCGCTCACTCGTGAACATACCACATATAACTGACCATGTGAAAAATAACATGTTCGGAGGTCGATTTTAGCTGTTTCAGGTGTCTGTCATTGCGATTTATTTAGAAAATACACACAGGACTACGAATATCCAGCCCTGCCGAAGGTAAGATAGCCCCGTTGAGTAACTCAAGAGGTATCTGAATTCAGGCCTCAGTCTCCCGCTCAAAGATTCCCACGTACGTGACGTGAGGAGTGGGAAATTGGGAATAATGAGATACCTGTAGGTATATGAACAGAATACGAACGAACGCAAGAAATCAAAGAAACACAATCACATGCAACTATCAAATATTCAAAAGAAACGACAAACACACCAATCCAAGTAATCTCATCTCACCGCCATCTATGTTTACATATACAAACCGACCGAGATAGAAAATAATATGGACTAATCGGCAATTTATTGAAAAAAGGATCTATAGTCAATAAAGTCATATTTTTTATTATTTAAAATAAAAATAAATGATTTACGAAACTATTATATAAACATAATAATTAGAAATAAATGAGATTGACCGTTTAAATTAAGTGGACATTGTAATAAATTTTGACACAGGCTTTTTGTTTTTGAAAGTGCCGAATATTATAATATATTAATTTTTTAATAACAGAAAGATACACACAATTATTGTCATTTTTTGCAAGAAACATTTATTTTGCTAGAAAATTATTTGAAAATAGTGACATCTATCGGTCGGAAGGATAACTATAAATATGCTCGGTTCCAGTAATTTATTTATCGAAAATATATAAAAATATACTGACGAAATTAAGAATCGCCTCTTTTTTAAAGCCTTAAAACACTTTGAAGGTACCTATTTAGACTAACTATACTTTTACTAACAAACTTATAATGATCATAGATGGCACCACATAAATAGCAAGTTTTGGATGATTCCTGTTTTGTTTGGGACTACGTACAAAAGAGAGGTCAAGCTGTACACCGAAAACCACTCAACCGATTGTGATGTAACATATACTATTTTATAGGTTTGAGTATCCTTTGTACATGAGTGTAAGTTTTATTGAAATCAATTTCGCCATTTTAGAGATCTTTAGCAAAATAGGGAAAGACAGACAGACATAAATTCAAAAAAATATCATGTATTGCTTTTTAGCATTTTCCTAGATTTTTTAGCTAATTTTTGTCAAAATATCTTTAATGAACTTACAGACTTTTTCACCTCTACAGTTTTATTATAGTATAGATTCAACTCTAGTTTAAAATTAAATATGCGGGCGTAGCTGCGGAATACCTCTAGTTGTGTATATATTGTAAACCAATTAATAAATACTTATGATTTTACAAAAAATCTTAGCAGTCTAAGATCTATAAATTTTTACTTCCGTGCTGTGAAACGATCGGAACGTCGCGAAAAACAGATAAACTCAAGTTCCACAGAACCATAATAAAATGCAGAAAATTCGAAAATATTAGTTTCATATCAAAGATTTATCTTCGAAACGTGGTGTAAGAAGAATTTCCTAGTCGGCATTCGGAATGCTTGAATAGATTTTGGATGTTAAGATAATCGTTCGTGTTGGCGTGTAAGGAATCGTATTAGGTATTGCGAGGAAAGGCAGCGTACTTTTATTTAGGGAGAATGTAAACGATGTGCTGGGAAATGTGTTAATTTGCAAAGAGAATCTCGATGAAAGCGTATGTTTATTTTCTTAAGGCTGAGATGGTATTCTAACACTGTGTAGGTTGTAGGTTATATGCCTACATTTATATCGTGATGGAATAGTTGTATTTTCTGTACAAAGATAAGAAATATTTTGACCAGTTTGAAGTTTATTTTCAAATGCAACAGTCTTCTTATGTCTGCTGTTAGCAGTTTATGGTTAGTTATTACCGCCCATTTCGAATTCGTATTTCGTATAAAATAAATAATGTACTTACCTAAAATGACAAACATTCTATTTTGTTGATGGAAAATAATGATACCCAACGCTAGGCTATCGTTTCGAACATTTCAGTCTGACCAAATGCTAGTATATGACATACGTGTCTATTCTTTGCCCAAAGAATCAGCTTTGCCAATGAGAGTAGTAATGCTGCCAGCCTTTAGGACACGTTACACGATGACGTAGCGACGCGAGGTCTAAACCGAAATCTTGTTAATTTAATTGTATTTATATAGTCAAGACTTAATAATAAACTATGATGAATTGATTTATAAGTGCATACATTATCCAACTTCCATCATACTCTTTTTAATATTTTTTTTTATTATTTCCTCTTTTGCTTTTATATTTTAGGACAGTTTAGTTCTTTATATTTTATTGTACATAATTATGTTACTTCAAAATGATAATTTAAATTAATAATTGTTGAGTTATATTCTGTACCATCATACTTAACTACAGGTTTCGAATGTATACACCACTTCGAAATACATTACAGTTAACAGTCTTTTGATGGAAATTGTATATCTTTTTAACAACATACAAAATTACCGAAACAATGAAATGTGTTTCGCAAATTATAGCAATTGAAGTCCCGTAGCTTTCATTTGGATGTTCGGTGGGAAAATAAATATAGTCATTGTGACAATGCTGATTACTAAGTCCCTAACGAGCAGATGTTTAATAGGTTAGCCTCAAAGAGATTGTATGATTAGTTCAACGCGTAGGGTTAGGACGTGTGGCATGTGTATACTGAACTTTAAGCAAAATCAATGCTGCTATGCTTTGTTAGATCTAAGCCAAGGCACAAATAGGCGATGAGTTTTAAATTTATAGTTCTTTTTTCACTTTTTACAAGTTCTTTGTTTTGGGGTCACACAAGAGTAGGTATTTTCTAGTGCGTGGATCAAATCCACGACATTTAGGGCAAAGTTAAATCGTGAGGCAGTAGCCTAAGCTACTTGTCCACCACGCTACCCGTACAATAATTATTATTATATACAAGGGATAAATAATGGTGGACGCACACCTATCCGAGCCGAACGCGTCGAACGAATCGAAGTCAAGGAGGCCTCGCACATTAGCAAGAATCGACCGCGCCGAAAGAATCGACCGCGCCGAAAGAATCGAGCGCATCGAACAAATGGTTTCCATTTCCTTTACGCCTGTCGCACTGTTATTGCATGTGAATTGTGATGGATCTTGACGAGGTTTTTATTTGTCAGTGCTTTATTAATGGAAGATGAAGAAACAATGCGGATATAGTACTCGTGCGTTGCTCTGTCATACCCAACTGATAGAATGCGAGCGCATCGGACGAATCGACCGCACTAACCGCGCCGAATCTGATGACGTCATTCGAATTTTTCGAGGATTTCTGACGTGCTTCCAGATTCGGACGATTCGACGCGGACAAGTGTGCGAGGTTTCATGAGATTTCATATAAAGAATTCTAAAATTTGTTTCCTTCGACGCGTTCGACGCGTTCGGCTCGGATAGGTGTGCGTCCAGCATTAAGGTCCTTCGATAACTATCTTACTTTCAAATAAGTTAAGGTAGGAAAGTCTGTTAACTCTTCAAGACTGCTAGTATTTATACCTTATTGAAATTTTACTTTGAGTGGCACAAGGGGTATTCATATACTTGTTGTTTTTAAACTATGACACATTTCGCTGACCACGTTTAGTAATATTGCAAATTTTACTGTATGCCGTGTTTCACTGGACTCTATGCATAAATTATACCTTACTTATTATACCTAATGCTTGAATAACAGATAGCACTTTAATAATATGTGTGATTATGACAATAGAAATTGCACAGGTGCATATTTTTTTTTGATCACGTACTTATTTGCACATTTTAAAACCACTTCAGCAATTGAAATAAAGCATGTGTCATCAAGCTCTCCACTTTTTTTTACTTTGTGTAAAAGAAGCCTAGCTCTTCTTTATGTCGCGAAAGACATCATTAAGCATATTTTAAGGATTACGTTGTTAATAATTGAGTAACTACTATCATGCAAACCTATGACAGAAAAAGCAGCGGAGCACTAAAAATGTAGCACTAAAGATACTCCAACAAGCCAAAGAAAAAAGTTTTCTTTGTAAACGTAGAGCATACAATGGGACTGTTTTAAATGAAAGATGCTCCAACACTTCTCACTTTGTAGAAAACTCGCGGTTTTCGGACAAGCATCTCTTTACATTCACTGGCTGAGGGAATGCGCAATGACCAAGACTATTTCTTTGACGAGGTTTACCTTTGTGAATAAAGACAGTCAGTCTGGATCGAAAATCTTTTACGAATAGAATTAGAGTACGTTTAGGATTAGGTTCCTTTTTTAATATAAGTCTATCTTGATTAATAACTTATTAATATTTGAATATAAAAACCGCCTTAATATCTTCTTAAACTAAGCAACAAGAATCATGCTTTCATAAAAGTATCGAAACCGGTTTATAAATGATGGGTTCTAAGGTAACAATCATAAAACCCTCCTTCTTCTGAAGTCTGTTGAAAATACTACAATGCCGCCAATAATTACCAGTTTTGATTGTTTGTGAGTAATTTTAACAATTTGTAGATTTTTTGTTAGTACTGATGTCGGCAGTAGTGCTAAAAGAAGCTCTGAATTTACCACCGTGATGAAAGCTCTCACCAATTTTAAGAAGGATTTGTACCTCAATCCTGCTATTGACACACAGTGATATTGTGGGGCAAATGAGTGGTTATTCCAGTTTTATCCAGTACTCTACTGCGAAAAGCTGTATAGAAAAAAATGCTTGGTTATGATAAAAATACTCTGTGGTCATTATTAAGACCTTCACATATTCAAATTGGTGTACAATAATTAGGCTTGACACTTCTTACTCTTAGGCCAACTTTAAATCAACTCTTAAAATTGTACATAATCTATACACATAAAGAAAATTGGAGTGTCTGTTTGTAATTTTAAAATAACCGCTGTTTACTAAATGCATATGGATGTATACACTTTACATATACCGAAATGTTTTTTTTAAATTTTTGTCTGTCTGTCTTTTCTCGCTAATCTGTGGAATGGCTGAACCTATTTGACGGTACTTTCACTGGCGGATAGCTGATGTACCAAGGAGTAACTTAGGCTATAAATTAACTGGATACGCGAAGTACATAGTTCCCTCAGGACGCGGGTGTAACCGCGGGAAACAGCTAGTCATCATCATCATATCAGCCAAACGACGTCCACTGCTGGACATAGGCCTCCCCCAAGGTTCTCCACACAGACCGGTCTTGAGCCGCCCGCATCCAACCTCCTCCCGCGATCTTGACAAGATCGTCGGTCCACCTTGCGGGGGGCCTACCTCTGCTGCGTCGTCCGGTACGTGGCCGCCACTCCAGAACCTTTCTGCCCCAACGGCCATCGGTTCTTCGAGCTATGTGCCCTGCCCACTGCCACTTCAGTTTGGCTATCCGGAGAGCTATGTCGGCGACAAAACAGCTAGTCATTTCTACAAAAATAAAAGTCTTATAAGATCACTCAGCATTCAAGAAAGGAAACCGTTCCAATATTATTCTTTCTTTAATATATAAAGACAAAGTTTCCCTCATTTCACTCGGTATTTCTTAAAATATCTGAGGTGAGCGGTTTTATTGGCTACGAAGACGATTCATAATACGTATTGATTTTATCACAATGAAGAGTCTTGCTTGGTTTTGCTGCGAAGATCTGACGGTTGAATTTTGCTGAAGTATTCGAACGATTTCATTTACAGCGTTCGCTATTTTAACGATTAATATTTTGTTGTTTACTAGCTACTTTAGTGTAGATAAAGATTGGGTATTTGATTTACATTGTGTAAGTTATTTAAGCTTATATAACGATTTAATATGGAATTAAACAATATCTCAATCGCATAGAAAAGAAAAGAGGAAATTATTTTTTCAATTTCTCCTTTTGAATTTGTACTTGTCAGTGGCCTTTGATCTACCTACTTGTATAAAATATAAGATGATGATTGCGATGTGTGTATATTGCTATTCAGCCTGCAGATCTCCTGGTGTGCAGGCTAAATAAGCAGTGATATCAGCACACAAGTTACATTTAATTACTTGCATGCTTTATACGTAAGGTTAATACGGCGGTCATGTAGAAAAGTGTGTTTTGTTTAGCGCCCAAAATCTTCAATAAACTACCGGAGACAATCAAAACATTAAACATAAGCCTATTTAGAAAAAAATAAGGATATAATTGACCGAAAAGTGTTATTATTCCATTACAGACTTCCACAACGACAAGATTTAAACAGTAAAATTGTTGTTTATTATTGATATCATATTGTGTGTTAGATTTAAGGTTTGTTATTTTAGAGATTTTTTGCTATTTGTGTTCTTCTTCATTACATTATTTTTTTAATGTTTGTTAATTATTTGTACGCCATCATTGGCAGGACACAGAACTGCATTTCTGTTATTTCGTAACATCTTACCATAAACCTGTGTTTAAGAAATAAATATAATTTGAAGACGATTTGTTCTTGTTATGACACAGTACCTTAGTATTTGTTGAGTTATACTAGTATAGTATTATATCTGTGATAATACACAAGTTAAGCTATATGGTAGTATAAAATGTTATATCTGTAGTGATAGTAAAGAAAAGTCTGTAAACTCTTTAATTACTTGCCGAAGCGTAACCATGATCGCATTGTCATCTTCAAACCAAGTGACGTACCCTGCAATGAACAACTAACCTAGTAGAATACACACACAAGTGCAAGGTACGTAATAGTGCAGGAAGTATCGTTGATGGATCTAAAGGAACATATTACGCAGATCAGTGCGCTCGCGCCGACGCGACGACATGTAGCTGACACATTATTCTTGTTGACAATTCACGTCCGCTTGCATCTTAGACAGGGTTGCCACGCACGCATCATCAATATTAACGTTGTAAAAAGTCCCTAAACAAAATTTAAAATATAATCATTACGACCATTTTTTTCACCATACCTGAGCAATTACAGCTTCAGGAGATAATAAGGCACAAAGTCACAATATTTTTTTAAATGCCGTAATATAAAAGCAGGTACAATCAAATAAAAAATCAGTTTTCGACTGACCCACACCTACAACTATTATAAATATGTTTTCATTATTAAAGTTAGCAAAACCTTAATTTAAAATGAAGTATTGGTATAACTGAATATTGATTAAATTTTGTGAAATGTACAAAAGCCAGAAAGGGTCATTGACATTTTGATGAAAACAGAAGGTTCTATTGATAACTCAATAATGAAGAAACTTATTTAAGAAACATGTATAAGCCAAAGCAATTATTTTATTATATATAAAATAATTGCGTGAGTGTTTTATCACAAATTTAATTTGGATTTTTTTAATAATTATATTACTATTAATAGTTATAATTAATCATCTACAATGTACCTAATTATGAAAATTTAACAAAATAAATAAAATTATATTACGCTTTATTATATTTTTATGTAAAATTTCCCTCAAAAAATAATTCAGTTCTAAATTTAATGAACAGAAAACTCATTATCTTAATAAAGGTGCTGCCTATTCTTAGAAGTTTTGTAATTAGAAACAATTTTATGATACTCGTAAAAAATAATTGCAAAAGCATTTACCTAGCTGAACTTATAAATTTAATAATGTTAAGACAGTGTACAGAATTCTATTACTATAACAAAATAATTTTGTTGTGTTGGATATATTTGGATTTAATTATGATATAAAAACATGATATTATTATATTATTTAATCATTATTATGCACGTAAGCAGTTATGGATACTAATGCGCAGGGAGTCCTAAATTTTACACGAGTCAAATAGCTGAGGCAATCCAGTAAGCCAATACAATAAGCTAATAAATAGTATTATCTAAATAGAGACAATCCACTGCATTGGCTTTTCCTCAAGCCAATAATCAAGCGCTTGACTTATTGTCTTGGCTTACCAGACATACAGTATCAGCGATTAGCCTCGTATAAAAGGCTTATTAGCCTTATTACTTGCGTTTATAAAAGTCTACAGACATTCTAAATACGAGAACCAATGTCGTTAAAAATATATCACCGAATATCTAAATCCAAATAGGCTTCTAGGCTTTGCATATACTGAACATCAGGGTTAACACCTGTGCGTTCCTATATTTTCCGTAGGGTCTAAGGAAAATGGCATTGAAGTCATTTGTGGTGTATTGGCATACTAGCGCCATGATGAAGTAATTTATCTGAGATGGTTTGTCCGTCCGTCTGTACATGCGACTTATACTGGAGGCTCTTGGTACCATCACAACCATCCTGCCTAGCGTAGTCCACAGAGCTCGATCAAGCACTACCAAAAGGACTAAAATTAGGCATGGTCACACGTAAATGTGAACTAATTTTATTCGTTGCTTCAGCACTTTTTTATGCTGAATAAAGTGACTGTAGTGATCGAGTCCTTATATTTTAAATTAAGTATGGCACAAGACAATGTATGTATGTCACGCGCCATTTTTTCATTTTTGCAACTTTTTTACTATATGTGTTTTCTGTATACTTATTAATTTTGGCTATTTTGGTTCCAGGTAAGTCAGCCTTCACATACAAGTCGAGTAAGGAGTTTGGTTGGTAAATATTGTGCATTCCTATTTTACCTTGTATTTTACTATGACAAATAACAATGTTATAAATCCCTGAGTTGGAAATAGTAGTTGGCCACGCTTTGTTATATACACAACAAAAACAATCACTGGTTTCTAGTGGCACTTTTTCGTATAAGTTTTACCTTGTCTTTCGGGATATTTATAGATCTTGTACTTTTGTTTCGAGAATCCAATATTTCAATACCATTGCAAGCGCCATGTTTAACAATGTAAATTATGCCCATATCATATTCAATCGCGTAGCAGCCCTATTCGCAAGCAAACAGTCTTGACCCACAAACGGGTCTCACACAAAACTGCTCAATGACGTAAATAACCCTTTGATCGTCATGTTATTGCACTCAAAATATTTAAATGCAATTCCATGTTGTTATTTTCAAAAGAGATAATAATAATATTTTGTCAAATAATATTGATGAGAGATATAAATTATTTTCGGCCATTAGTCAAATATTGGCACGATTATAAATAAGAACGATTATTTTTGTGTCTTGGTTTAATGATCTCTTTGCTATTGATAATCGTAATTTGATGTTTTCTTTACGTCGGTCTGCCAGCAAGGTTAATATTCTGTCGAACCTGGTTAGAATAGAAAACGAATCGCGAGCTCAAAGGCGAAAGTTTTAGATGCAACTGGAATAACTCTAGGCCGATGATGATGAGCTACGTAGGGATTTTCCTATATCCTTCGCGTTAATTTGGGTGAATGACTTTTCACGTTGCATGATGCCTACATGAACAAAATTATATTTATTGATATGCTAATATAGGTTAGAGAGCAGCGATAGTTAATGGAGAGACCGACAGACTGCTACGTAGAGGGTCTCGGGTTCGACGGCATGGCACGCACCAATGACTTTTCGAAGTTATGTGCGTATTAAATTGTTAATTATCGCTTGCTTAACGGTGAAGGATAACATCGTGAGAAAACCTGCATGTCTGAAAGTTCTCCATAATATTCTCGAAAGACATGTGAAGTCTGCCAACCCGCACTTGGCCAGCGTGGTGGTCTGTGGCCTTAACCTTCTCATAGTGAGAAGAGGTCCGTGCCTAGCAGTGGGAGCGTATCTATATATACAGGGCTGATTATGATGATGAAGTTAGGTGACAATCAACAACTTGGCGACGTTCTATTGCCTTTGCACATGATACCAAGATTGTCCTTTTAATGTCCCAGTGGCAGCCAAGACTTTCGCACAAAGTTTGATGTCTAGTGTAATAGATTTGACATAGAATTACATAGTTTTTCCAGAGAGCGACTGCTATTTGACTTCCTCAATTCAAAAGCCAGTCATATTGAATACGTTGACCATATATCCTGACATCTTATACTAATATATAAAGCTAAAGAGTTTGTTTGTTTGTGTGTTTGGTTGAAAATGCTAATCTCAGGAACTACTGGTCCGATTTGAAAAAATATTTCTGTGTTAGATAGCCCATTTATCGAGGAAGGCTATAGGCTATATAACATCGCGCTATGAGTGACGGGAGCGGAGCAGTAGCCTTAAATAATGCGGGTGTAACCGCGGGCATCCTCTAGTTCAGGATATTTGCCGGTACTGATTCGTCGTAGCGACCGGAGTCGAAGATCTTCATGACTTCTATGATTGTGACCACGTTGCTGACTGAGGCATCATGTAGCAGACAGACAAGGATTTGAATTTTGACCGGCGACCCATCCATAATCAGACTGTGTCCGCGTTTAACATTTTCAAAAAGCATCTTCTTTGTACAAGATATAATACCAAAAAACTAGTTCTTCTCTCTTAGTTCTTGTAAAGTTACCGAGCGCAGTTCTACTAATCGACTAGAATAGACGAATGTCTACTACCTGGAAAATGTAAGTCGCCTTGTTAGAACCGAGAATTGTCTGAGAAATACCAATTAATACGGTGAAAGATCAATACCACGAAGAGCTGTATCGATAGCACCAGACGTTGTCTTTATAATCAGGATAAGCCATTGATTTAGAGCAAAGTGTGCTTTGCTTATACAAATCTTGAGTCGCAGTGTATTTATCCAATAGAAGGATCTTTGGCTTTATGATTTGAGAATGTCCTGGTATCAAATTATTATTTCTCTGCCATTCAAATCGTTGGCTCTAAGCGTGCCTCGTGTACAGTCAAAACACTTGTTGAGTTAATATGTGTCTTTGAAGGAAATCGCTAAATATCATAGGGGGGTTTCCTTCGTTTTTCCTTCGTTTTTTGAAGATGAACAGCGGTTTAAATCTTTGGAATACTTTCATTACGTTGTCCAAACTGTTAATTTCAAAAAGAGAAGATCATATTTTTTATTATTCTGAGTTCCACATGCGTTATTGAAATTGAGATTATTTCAAAACAAGAAAGAAAAACGTTGAGGTGCCATGTAACGTCAGTTGCGGAAAAGGGCACCTTCAATGATCTTGTAAATTAGGTTGTAGGTACATTGTAAATAGTAGCCATGTATTGGCTGTAGGTACATGCAAGTTTTATGATTTATTACTCATGTTATTAATTACTGTGACTGTCAATTATTCAATAATTTCGGATGAAATGATTCATTTTACGTAGGCTATTGACCAATGCAAACGAGAAATATTTGAAGTCTTAAACTGTCTTAAGAAGTTTTCTACTATGATACACGTTATTAAGGAACCAGAGGCAACACTTTGTGAACTCCTAGCTCTTGTTTCGAGTCAGGAACACAGTTGTGTCCTTTGATTGAATGTTTGTAAAGTACCCCGCGACGCATTATTTATCATACATATTAGAGTGGCAGTAGTCTTTCAAAAAAATAATTATTAATTACATAACGACTATTTAAATTATTTCAAAGAAATAATTTCTTCATCATGGGAGCCATCATCATCCTGTTTTTCTTTTATAGATGTGCTCGTGCAATCCTTCCGCATTATAAGTCGACATGTGCGCACCTCCAAACAGTTTCAAAAGTACCAGGCTCGCATGCAACATCTAGAGGTTTATCGATTCAATTACAGCGCGCTTCATATTCACTGAAATTAGCCGCCGTATCTACGAGTACATCCAGATAGTTAAAAGGGTTCTTTGATTTAGTTACCACTGCAACTTTATACGATCCTGGTTCGTCAGAGTAACTTCTAATGAAAAATTAATTTGATTTACCGAATGAAGAAAATACGTGGCTTGATTAAGACATGCGTTATTTTAGGATTTAATTTTGCGATCACTTTTCTTTATTTAAAAAAAACTGGTGATTTTTGTATTTTCGAATTAAATTATCCATAGGAATACGAATGTTGTAAATTCTGTTTTAAATTTAAATTCAAAGAAAATAATTTCAGAATATTTATAAAAATTGTAAATAAAAAGATATCATCCAGAATTTTATATATATTGTTTACATTTATTTCTTTAACATCATTGGTATATCGATTCACAGTTTTAACCCAGCCCTTAATCCAATGCATGCATTATTAATTTATATTGAATAACCAGTTACCCGCAGTGTTGCCTGCTTTAAACTTTCAACCTTTATTTCACCTCTTATGGGTGGAATATTGGTAAAATCCTTAATATCTTCTGAGGCGAAAATAAGCTGTAATTTCTCGCAATCTCTCGGACAGATTTTGATTACCCTTCGGCATGTTAGATCAGTACATTGTAACCTTTCATTTGGTATATTATGATTCTGCTTCGTTGGTCTCGCGGCATAAATGAGCGCGTGGGATTGGGAGCTCTCGGGTTCGATTCCCGGGTCGGGCAAAGTGTTATTGGGTTTTTCCGTTAGGAAATTCTCAGTAACAGCACGGAGTCTGGTAATGTGCCCGGTTTGGCAATAGGCTCGCCCCCTATTACGTGGTACCTAAAAATTTATGGCGAAATGTGGATGTAATATTAAACCTCTTCCTACCCCTTCGGGGATACAGGCGTGAGTCTATAAAAAAAAATATGATTCATCCTTGACGACGCTTGGACTACATTTGCCCACTGTCATTTGTCTTCTGTAGATTAGAATGGCTTTGCGATGATATGTCAATCAGGACAAGTAAATAATCAATCAACCGAACATCATCAATCAATATAAATAACATTCATGCGTCTCTCCAAGCAGGAATGGACAGCTGGAACAACAGGGCGCAAGTAACAGAAATGTGGCATGTTTCTCTTGTGGGGAGCGTAGGGTGACTACTCGTAAGAAGCGAACCCTAATAAAGCCCACGGGATCGAAAAAATTGAATAAATGAGAACATATCGCATTACATTATAATGGCGTATCTGTATGCATTCTCTAGGATTAAAAAATAAAATGAATTATATCTTTAGCTGTCATCTTCCAATACATTGATCTTATCGGTGATAGATCTAACTAGTACTTATATATATATATGTAGGGACTTCACTATTAAAACTTGTGCTATTTTTGAACAAGAAAATCTACATCCAAGAGCACTTCATTTGCCCCGGTAAACATTTGACGAGAGAACACGTGCGGTCAACCACAATCATACCTGCCGTTGCACTGCATCACCACTACAGACGCGGACTCAATTATATAAACCAATGTCAGCAATGGAATGCCTGATATGGAAATAATCGACAAGGTGTGATTGTACCTGCTTCATTACCATCGTACAGGTTTTCTTAGTCCACTGCTGTATATAAGCCTCCATAGCATCGTAAGGCGATTGCCTACCATACCACGCTAGCCAGATAGATTTGTGTCAAGGTTTCGAAGTCGAGTTTTTCGTCGCTTCCTAAAGATTCTATTTTCTTTATGGTTTTTTCCTTTTCCGCCCCCTACGAAACCCACGGAATGAAATAGGATAGTAACACTTTATGTTCTTATTCCATCACCACACGAAGCTATAGTTCAGTAAAACCTTTGAAATAAGAGCAAGAAGACAGACTAACCAGATTAATCCGTGTTAGATACCCTGGAACTTATCATTATCAATCACGTTTGATTTAAATATTTTGTCAAATATATCTCTCTAAGTCACATCATATGATCTGTATCTTAGCATTAAAATTAGATAGTATTATCTAATATTCAGGCTTAGATACAGGTTGGAGGCGACAGCCTGGTAGATACCAACAGACTGACACGCAGAGGGTATCCGGATCAAATCCACGGCGCGCACCACTGACTTTTGGAGCTATGTGCGCATTAAATTGTTTGTTAGCACTTAATCGTTAGCGCGCGCGGAAGTCAATGCCTCTGAAGAAATTGACACTAGTCTATACCATGGATTATCGCTATCCCTTTGGGTGATGGTGACGGATGTCAGACAGGCAGTCGCTCTGTGGAAAATCTAATATTCAGTCAAATTCGATTAGAGTACCTAGTAAGCGGGCCCTGGGTTGCAACAGGAATAACGCTAGGAGGATGATCATTAGATAGTATTATACATATATGTACAACTGTATACTTACGGCATTATGTCTACGCCTACGGCCTATGAAAAATGTTTTGTACTTGAGAAATATTTCCATTGTATGCCTACTGACGCACGGGCTGACCATAAAAAGTATAAGATCTTCCTGTTGACCTAAAATCTTGAAAGTTGAACTGAAAGTGGGTTATATGTACGAATTAAGGGAAACTTGATTCATGCATACTCGTCTAATATATCTACAATTGTATATAGTTTGTCCACACAATCTGGAAATTGGTTAACAAAGTAAACATACTGATCTCGGAATAGGCTGATAAAGCTGTAAGTGAATAATATCTAAATGGCTATTTGTGCTCACATTTTTGGACGATTGTAGCAGATAAAATAATAGTTAAGCTTTAGTTAATCGTTCCAGTAACCTCCAGAATCTATTCCGTTTCGGAGGATATTCATCATTATACTCGAAGCCTTCTAAGCTTATTTTCTACTAGAAAGCAGCCTGCCTTAAGGTTTTCATCACAAATAAATAAATTTTGAACCTACCCTAATTGGAAACATGAATAACACTTACGTAAAAAAAGATTTACAAAAAAAGATATTATGAGTATAAATTCCCATGTTTTTTCGAGGTTTCAAGCAGCTTACATCGGTCGTTGACCCGTATAAACTCTTTCTGCGATACCCATATCTCAGCTGGATAATTCTATTCAACGCGATTGAGACCCGTTTAATAAACTTATATGTTTAATTATTCGAAGTTCATCAATGACTGTATACCGGAAGACCTTTCTTTTATAGGTAATTATTATTACAGTGTACACAAATTCAGTAAATCGGTTAAAATTGTGGCATTTCATTGTGAGTAATCTACATAAAGTTCCAGTAACTTAGTAACTCATTTATGACGCATTAACCGCATGGAGTACAGGAAAATGTGGTCGCAATGAACGCGGGAGACGTTGTTACAGATAAATTATAGCATAATAATACGGTACTAAAGGACGCCCACAGCTACTAGCACGTATTGTCCGATCCCGTGAAAATTTTGGCAATCTCAATAAAGTGCATTTCCACGATCTCCCAAGAAAATACATGCCAAATTTCAGTTTCATGCGCCCAATAATTTCGGCTGTGCGTTGTCTGTCACGCAAGAATTTTATATATACAGAAGATAGTATGAGCCTGAAGTTATACCCACGTTATGAAGGGCTTCTGCTCTGTACTTGTCGCACATAGCGTGATGTTTAATATATATATGAACCTTCCTTGATAAAAGAGCTATCTAACACAAACAATAATCATTCAAGTCAAACCAATAGTTCCTGAGATAAGCGCGTTCAACCAAAAAACTCTTTAGCTTTATAATATAGTTGTAGTTTACGTGGTATTCGTATTCATTGGTTTGAAGGAAAAGAAGGAGAATTACGGCTACATAACCGCGATAAAATATACACATTATACTCGTATAGCTTTAATACATATTATCGTCGATGATAACTTTAATATTGAAAAAATAATACAACGTGTGAACTAAAACTCAATCGAAAATTTAAGGCACTAATGATAAACTATAAATATTCCATTCAATTGGTGTTACGATCTAAATATTTTACATTCGTTACCTTGGCAGGCGTAAATTTTGCCAAAAAGTACACCAACGTGCGGCCAAATATATAGTAAAATTCTATGGTTTAATCCAGTGTGATGATATTTGAGAGAACTGAAATGGCAAACACCTATGGACTGTCTGATGGTAAGTGACTAAGTACATCACATAGATGTTAATGATCAGGAGTCACTTCATCATAATAAGCCTTATTTATGTTTTGATCCACTGCAGCGCACAGGCTTCCTGACATATTGAAAAGGTTGAGGCCATTGTCCACCACGCTTCCCATGTCCGGGTTGGTAAAATTCCTTACGCTTTGAAATGAAGAGCAACTCGCTCTCTATTTTCTTTTCTTTTTCTACGGTATGTGAAGAAACGTTTTAAGCAAGTGTCTATTTACTTTGCCCGCGAACACTGTGGTCATACCTCGTATTTAACCCAACCCTTTTTCAGAGAAGTGACAAAGAAGTCATTATCCTTTGTTTTAACGACATTATTATTTGTATTACATTTCTGAATGATGATGCGTTAACCTCTTTGTTTCCGCTACCTACGTCGTCATAATACGTGCAATATGGGACATAATTACGTATTAAAAATCAAGTAGGTACCATTCCAGATCTGTGCGCGTACTGAAGACCTGAAGAGTATCGATGGTGCGCAAATCTCGGGATGTGAAAGCAACATTTTAAGTCAATGTAATTGTACACTTTTCGTTTTTTCGTTCACTACCTTTTATGACTGTTTTATAATAATCAAATATTTTAAAATAAACAAAACAAGGAGCCAAACAAAACCACAACAATGCCATTAAGCTTTCCATAAAATTGTTTAAATTATTGTTCTAAAGAACACGGTTCAAACATTAATTCAATTTGCGAAAGCCGAGCTGAGTCGTTTTGTGGAGAGACAAATACGACGAGTTAGATTTTTGTACAATATTGGTATAATCTAAGCCTATACATGCGCACTGCAGGACATAGGATGCCGCCAAGTGGAAAGCCACAGACCGATCCATATCGATGATGATTAGTATAAAGCAATAAAAGCCTGATGGAGAAACTAATAAAATGCGCTACCATGCTTCGCGGAGCAGATAAAGCTGTCGGCCCCGGGTCTTGTCTCTGGACAGCAATGGTTAGGCCATGTCGGCGGCCTTCAGGCGGTCTAAAAACTCCCACACTACATTAGTCACATACTGACAAGAAAAAAAGTAGAAGGGAATACTATACCTAAGCCTCGCTTTGTTCAGCGTGAGTAAAATAGTTTTATTTGCTTAAAATAGGCTGCTGGAATCCCCGCCTCTGCTTTAACACAACGTTTTTAATTAAAGTTTAATTTCAGACATAAAACTTTATAGCAACGGCTATAGTAGTCGTTTTAAAATAATTTCAACTCCACAATAAAAGTACTTAGTGCAGTTTTAAGAGATAATTGCAACGATAAAGGTTAATATTGTACGATATATGTTCCCAATTTAGGCTTATGTTCTGTCGATTCTGAATTTCTCCTCATTCATCCCGCTCTTCCTTCTACCTTATTCTACCTATTCCTTTTCCCATGCAAAGGGCGACACACTAGTGATCTGTGGTGTTGCTTGTGTCCATGGGCGGTGGAAATCGCTTACCATCAGGTGATCCGGAAGCTGGTTTGCCGTCCAATAAAAAAAAAGAACTAGGCTACTTTTGGCTCTATAACCGACCCCTGTATATGTACTATATATGTATAGTACCTACCTCCTGTTGGTGACAATTTGAGCAGCCACGTAAACCTGCGACTAGAAATCAATGTCCAACAGTACTTGTCTTTGGAGATAAATATTTTGCTTTTCGTCTCCTAGTTTTCAGACCGCCCAAATGCCTCCGACATGGCCCAACGATTCTTGACCCGCTACAAGACCGACAGTTTTACGCACCCTCCAAAGCACGGAAACGCTCTGATGTTAATGCTGGCACCAATCCAAGTGGTGACCTGAGCAAGAGTTGCTTAACTTTTCCAACCTATTACGAATGGCAAGCCAAGTCTCTCTATGAGCGCTACTAGATACATACTCTACAATATACATATTATACGAGGGCCTTGGGCACATGGAGAGGATGGATGACAAAAGACAGACAAAGAAGATATATAAGGCAAGTGTGAATGGGACAGGATGAAGGGGAAGACCTACGCGGACGGTCTCTGACCAGATTGGAGACATCCTAAAAGGACAGGTCAGAAGTACCCTAAACAGAAGAGCATGCATGAGAAACTCGTTGCACAAGGCGTTCCGTAGTCTCTGCATACCCCTCCGGGAAACAGGCGTCTATGTATGTATATATATATAATACAATACATATACATATGAACTACATATACATTCTACATAATATACATACAACCGCTTCGTGAATACAATAGCACGTTGTTAGCCGTGAGTTATAATTTAGAACTGTAATTGCTAACTGTCTTGGGGCTTGTTACTTTGTTTAATGGATTGTTGTCTATACGCAATGGTGTGTAGCTAAAGTCTAGAATGAATTGTATTTGATAAAATATATTTCATTGAATTGACGGAGGCTTAAACATAAATTTAATTCGGCATATTCTCTCTTCAATTTAAGAGCGTTGCTCTTGTCGGTGGAGTTTACGCCATATATATCTATCTTCGGCCAGTACCTTGACCTCCTTATACGACATGACCTTTGCCTTTTCTTTAATTTGATCCATGTATGGGATCGACCTCTTTCTCTCTTTCCTTCTATTTTACCTTCCAGTATGTTTCTGTTAAAGTCATCATGTCGTATAAGGTGGCCAAACATCTTTCCCCTTCTTTTTGCTATTGTCGCTAAAATGCTTCGTTTTTCTTGGACTAGGCTCAATACTTCTACGTTGGTCTTTTTTTCATCCGCATATTCATTAAAATGAAATTGTACCTGAAAGGTAATGTAGCTCTTTATAATAACATTATTTTAAAATTAACGCAGGTAAATAGTAAAGTCTATAGAGTATAATTAGAGGATGACCGCAGCTACGCCTACACATTATTTTATATTTACCCGTTTCGGGAAGTTACGGCATATCTTCACGGCCGATATCCCGCAGTGTCTCAAGAAGAAAGTCTTTGATCAGTGTGTGTTGCCAGTGATGATCTACGGCGCTGAGACGTGGCCGCTAACAATGGGCCTTATCCGAAAGCTCAAGGTCACTCAGAGGGCGATGGAGAGAGCTATGCTCGGAGTTTACCTGCGAGATCGAATCAGCAATGAGGAGATCCGCAGGAGAAACATAGCTCTCCGAATAGCCAGGCTGAAGTGGCAATGGGCAGGGCAAATAGCTCGAAGAACCGATGGCCGCTGAGGCAGGCGAGTACTGGAGTGGCAACCACGTACCGGACGACGCAGCGGGGGTAGGCCTCCCGGTGTACCGATGATCTGGTTAAGATCGCGGGAATCGGTTGGATGCAGGCGGCTCAAGATCGGTCTGTGTGGAGAACCTTGGGGGAGGCCTATGTCTAGCAGTGGACGTCTCTAGGCTGATATGATGACCCGTTTCTGCCTGATTTTGTGGGAATTTAGAAAATCTCTTTTTAGTGCAACCCTACACTACCCAAGGAACATACATGCTAAATTTTGGCTTCATACGACCAGTAGTTTCAGCTGTGCGTTATCTGAATTTTATATACAATAACTAACTTAGTATTTGGTACAAAAATCCTATTTTATTTGAATTATAATATTTTGCATGCAATTGGCTGATTGTGGAGGAAAAATTTAGTTGTACCTAACATATTATAATTACCCATAATGCCCATATTCGATAGTAAATAATTAAATAAATTAAAAGACATTGCCATGGACCTAACTACAGTTTTAAATAACTACCATTTATATGACTTTTCTATAACAAACAAAACTCAAATCAGTATACAATAAATATGTACACAAATTCATCACACGTTCCAATGTGCATAAAATTTGATTTCGATTGTACCCATGATTAATCAATCACAATTTGCGCGAAGTGTAAAGCAAAGTATTGAAATTCATATTTTATATGATTCAATACTGTTTCGTTTCGTTGTTTCAAATTAAATGAACGATAGGCTGAATGATTGATTGGATTAAATTTCACAGAGTAAAAATGCAGAGGCGAAGAATTTGTTAAGGACTACCTCGAAAGTCAAAAAATCTTTCAGAGTACTAAGTGTAGCTAACACTTAGCGATGACCTCTGAAAGATTTTTAAAGTTGACCTATTAAACTAGCTCTTCTTTCGGTGAGTTGCAATTTTAAGGCGGCAAGTTAAGTATTTTTAAAATAACCATATTAATATTTAGAAAAAGCATGTTTTTCAAATTACATTTCTATCGAGCGAAAATCTTCCAAATATCTGATCTATGGATTTACTAGATAAGGACCTGATAAATAATATACAAAATTTTAACTTTGCTAGTGTGTTTTACTGCTTTGGAATCCGTCAGCAAAATGGCAGAAATTTTGGAGGTAGCGCCTTAATAGAAGTTGTGAATTTATTTCCCGTGTGGAACATACATTCTCGTCTGTGAATTCAATGGGGTATGTTTGGCTCAACACGTTGGATCCAATGTTACCAATATTGGATCAAATTTTCACGTCGCATCGTTTTGTACGGCTTTAAGGTTCGTCGTGTACTCAAATCTGGAATTGGCCTGTAGTATTTATGGACATGGTATTTAAACTAAATAGGACAAGAGCACAGTAAAAGTAAAATAAAAATTTGACTTGTGTTGCAACTATAAGGCCGCTCGCAATTTGGACACGTTTTCGTACGAATTTTACTCGTGCGTACACGTACGAACACATACGAACGATCCCGATATTCCAAGTACTATGGGAGCGCGCAGACTAGATGCGAGTTAGTCGTGCGTATACGTACGTGTAGTTCAGACGTCCGAAAACGATCCGAACTTGTTGGGATTTTAAAACACATTCGTACGTTTTAACATAAGAAATGGATGTAGAACAGTTAATTAACCTGATTCACGAACATAAATGCTTGTGGGACCAAAGTTATTGTATAAGAGTCTTCCATAATATCATGAAATTCACCAAAATCTTTTTTTTATATATTTCACGCACCCATTTTGTTCTACGATAGCGACGACGCCACCGCAGTCCTTGAGTGATAAGAGAATTGTCGTGAATATACGGATTATTCATCACGCTCCAACCAAAGCAGACTTCACAAATCCGATATCACTAGAACACTGCTCATTTGACTGATAAAAACATATACAGTGTGCGCACTCAATTCGTACGACCACGATCGTACGTATACTGTAAGTTACGACTTCGTGTTCAAAGTGCGCGCGGCCTAATTTCGCATTTAGAGTTGAATCGTTCTGTTACCAACTCTAGTATAACCAATAACGAAACTTCGGGGTAGATTTAAAATATTTAACTTGTAGTTTTAAATAATTACCTACGCAATTGAGAACTTTTATAGACGTAAGTAGATAAATAAAGAATAGTTTTGGGGGTAGGTACCTAGTCTGGTGTACCAAACTGCATCTGTAAAATATTGAATACATTTTCACGTCTGCGAGTCTTCCTCACGTATGAAAATATTAACGTGCAGTATAAGTATGAAAATATTTTGTTATGAAATGATAGTAAGATGATACCGGCAGTCTATACAAGTCAGTAGTACGCCTCGTACCTAAGATATGAACTCGAGATCCTTTACTTAGTAAGCCGTTGGTTTCTCTACCAGGCTATCGCTGCCTTTTAGTTGTACATAGTCTTGGCTACTTAAACTTTATCATCAGCCCAGTATATTTACTGTACCACTGCTGGAAACGTGCCTTTTCTCACTTTCAATAAACAATTTTACACGCACTGAACTCCGAGGAGTCCTTTTTGCGCGCCGTGGATTCGAACCCGAGACCCTTTGCGTAGCAGTCTGCAAGTCTCTTTACTAGATGACTGCTGCCTACTGAAACTTCTATTTAGCATTTGCGTGTACAAAATGGAAAGTTTGCGAATACATAACATGTTCAAGTCTCGTTTTCAGTGTTTTAATTAACTTTGAGGATGTAAATTATTAATTCCTGTGTACGAAGAACAACAACCAACAAATACCGATATTAATTAAAATTCTACGTGTGTTCCTCGTGAAGTGGGGCCAACTTAAATTGCCTTTCTCATACGAGTTGACACTTTAAAGTACAGTCAGAGATAAACGATAGTGGAGGTAGTATTATTTATTTTATTATTAAATACTTATTTTCACCGGTTTGAATACTATCTACCCATGGATTTCGAGATTTTTTTAAATACATGATTGACATATTTTGTATGAAGCTTATATAAAAAATGTATCTAAATTTATAAAATATTGGGTATATCGAATATTGAATTCAGCGGTATATCGTGGCGTTTAGGTTTCAATAGATACTCTACCCTTTAACAGTGCGCCGCTGTTGTTGGTTCCAAATCCACACGACAACGCCTCAATTAACAATAGATTCTTTATCACGATAATTCTTTGAAATCTCAGTACTTTCTAAATAAACTGACACTAGACTAAACCATGGAATATCTCTATCCCTTCGGGTTGCAGAGGTCAGATAGGCAGCCGCTCTATGGTAAAGCTAATATTCAGCCAAATCCGGTTAGACTAGCAAACGGACTCCAGTGGAAACTGGGATAACGCTAGGAGGATGATGATAATTCTTTATAACAGAGTCTAAACAACAATTTGTTTATGACACACCATGTTTTTGCTTTAAGTCTGAGAGTTGGCACTTTCCGTATTCAACCCACAAGCTAAAATTTAATGATAAGCTTTCCGATTTCAACCCACAACATTTTTTTTTTATATATTCCGTTTTCGATACGCTTAATATTAAAGTATGGCCTTACCCTTCTCATGGCGTGAAGAGGCCCGTGCCCAGCAGTGGGATAGTATATATACAGGACTGATGATGATGATTATTGTTTACGTTCGGTCAAGTGGGTTGAAAGCGGAATATATTTTGGGCAGCCAACGGATAAATATTATATTTAAAATATATGGGTAGAAAAACGGTATATCAGTTGGGTTGATAACTGAAAATAGTATTCGTGGGTTGAAAAATGGGTTGAAAACGGAAAATGCTTGAGTGTTTTTCATTCGCTGAATGTCACTAGAGTTCGCATGATACCATTACCTACAGAGCAATTTATTCTTAGTACGAAATTAAAAACAGAATGAAGTGTATTTCTTGAATACCTCCTTCTATATCTTCTCAGACTCTACGTTGTCAACTGTACACTAACATTCTAAAATTCCTTGCACGTAGTGAATATTACTGCGTAATGCGAGACGTTTGATTAAAAGCCTCGAGATATAAAAATCTAGCGTCGCTCGTAAAATGCAGTAAATTTTATACAACGCGCAACGCTCGGAATAAGGACAAGAAAATAAGGCGGTTCAAGAGAGTGCAGTCTTGAGAAGATTAAACCGGCAGCTAGTATGTTGAAGATAAATTGTTTCATTTTCCTATCTTGCTCATCTTCATGATATTAAATCTGTATAATATAAAATTCTTGATAAAGTTAAGTCAACCGTTTCTCCCTGATCCCGAGGGACTTTCGGGAAATCCCTTCTTAGTGAAACTCTACGTTCTCCATGGAACACACATACTAGATTTCAACTTCTTGAGGCAGTAGTTTCAGCTGTACATGGTCAGTCAGCCACGGAACAATTTTATATTTACAGATGATTTTGTTGATTCGCGTGAATGACTGTGTCGACAAAGTCAAGAAATTGAAAAATAGGCATCACGTTTTTGAATGTCAGTGTTGATCGGTCAGAGAATTTTGATTATACTTTGTTCATTATTTTTCTTTATTGTATTACTGGCTCTACTTTACTCCTAAAATTAACACCTTTTGTGCCTTGTGCCTTGTTCCTGCCCATACAAGTCACTTTTATAATAATACTATTCTTGGCCACATTTCGATATTACATCCAATGTCACGCCGCGCAATCGATCCGTCTAATCTATCTTATTCATGCAAGTTTAATCGACGTATAATAGTAATAATAACGAGCGATTAAAACAATAATCAGCACAAATACATGACACACTGTTAAGTAAAGAGATTTCACAAGTATCTGCTACAATTCTATATAACCAATTTGCACAATTACGGCGATAGCACGCGATCTTTGTAGTGCTAATGACCTAAGCAGTTTCCTTGTCAACAGAGAAACTACCTTTGTAAGGGTTTTTATTAGAGATGCGCCGAGTAACACTTTTGCCGAGTTACGAGTACCGAGTTTTACTCGGCTCAATTTTTTTTCAACCGAGTACTCGGCCGAGTAACTCGGTTCAATCAAATTCCCATATCGCGCGCGTCAAACAAGTACAAATAGGTTCGCGCCGGTCGAGAGGGCCGGCTCGAGTTAATACACCCCTTACCCCGCCCGCGCCTTTCAACTACCAGTCGCTTGATAGTTTGCAAAAAAATACATCACATTGCGCGTCATAGTAGATAAATCATTGGAAAAGTTTGTTAATTAACGATATACCTAAATATATTGCTTTTCTTAAACAAAGTATACTCGGCATTCAAACCGAGTTATTCGGCCGAGTACGAGTATCAAAAAACCCGCCGAGTACGCCGAGTACCGAGTATCAACCGAGTACTCGGCCCATCTCTAGTTTTTATGATTGTTTAAGTAAAATATATCACTACAAGTACAGGTAGCATGCAGGTTATCTGGTTCGAATCCACGGCGCGCACCACTGACTTTTCAGAGATGTGCGTATCAAATTGTAAATAAGGCATTTTATTTTTAATAGATAGAAATGCCTTACTAAATAAAAAGTAACTAATGTAACTAAAATATATAAAGGTATTGTTTAATCATCACGTAGAATACATTAAATCACACTTTGGTTCATAATCACAATAAGAATAATTAAAAGCATTAACAATTATTTGTATGTAGATCATTATAATAGGCTAGTTGACAAAAAAAATGTATAAGTCCGTCCTTTAGATTATTCAAAAATAAGCGATACGTATTTTTTTATTTGTAAATTAAACCAAAACTGACCAAGATATAGCTCATTAAAGTTACGTATAAAGTCACGCCGTGCTGCATTTTTTAGCACTAGATGACGTCACACGTAACTTAAATGTGCTATATCTTTGTTATTTTTTATTTAATCGAAAAAAGAAAAAATACGCGTCCAATATTTTTTTATAATCTAAAATACGGACTAAATAAAATGTAATTATTTTGACCCTGGAAACTACCCTATTATGCGTCCATTAAAGTTTTTATTTTATAACACCGTCCTTCGTGTTAACTATAAGAAATAATTGCGAAGGTACTCTTCTATTTCTAATAGACGGAACACCGAAAAAGGAAATACATTTTATTTTCACCGATAAACAAACTCCCTCGCCTTTCATTATTTTTAGAAATATCTTCGGACAAAGGCATCTATCACATTTTCCTGTGCTAATGGGGGTATCACCTGATTTTAGTGACGTCATTTCCTGTCGGCGTCTACGCGATGTCCGCCTATATCCTGTTTTTGTTTGCCCTTCAGTAAACAAAGAAATGCTGTTTCATTTTTGTTCGAAATACAAAATGTTCTTTTTCGAATGAATTTTGCGGTCACCTTGCCGCAAAGAAAATGCGTGTCAATTGTCATCATAAAGTTCCGTACACACCTATGTCGGCAAAAGATTGATCTAACGAAATAAGATTTCTCAGCAAGCTTTTTGTACTGGTGTACAGAGTAATGTTTAATAGGACTCCACACCATCTAAAAAGACTATTGTGAGTTCGGTTCGGCACGGGAAACTGTGTGATCTACAAATTGACGTTTCGATTCAGTTGGATATTTATGTCCGCTAACGAATGCTTGTGAAGTCCGCTGATACACAGGATTTATTCCTACTGAGGGAGTTGTCCTTTTCAAACATGTTATCCACGGTTCGCGTAGCGTAGCCGCTACAGGACGATGACCGACTCAACGGGAATTTAGTATGCCCCTAAAGCCTATTGGGGACAGTCACTCACAGCTCCTTTGTCTGTCCTAAGAGGCGAAGGACGAGCCCAAGATCATTATTATTCGCCAAAGAAAACCAGCTTCCGCAAAAAGAACAATTGAATCTCAGCAATTTCCACTGTATTTTCAACTGTGCTCAGACAACCCAACAAAACGGTTGCCAAAAGCGATCGAGCAGTAAAAAGATTTATGTGTCAACTAAAAAAACATTAAATGAATTGCTCGCTAGAACAATTCTGGGTCGACCTGTTTTCTTTATCCGTTTAAGGATTACACGTATCCACGTAATTGTTCTATGAAATGGAGGTAAGTTATTGGAAATACAAAAGAGTAGGGCCGGGATTGGACCGCGCCCGGTCCAGGTCAAACGATTTTTGTTAACGGTACACATACTTTGTCTTCGCGTCCCGTCACCGGCTTGGAGGCATATGTGAACGAGAAAGCATGGAGAGCATGGGGTAAGCAAATTATAAGAAGCATGGGGTAAAAATGTATTTTTCTTCTGACGAACGGTTCGTCTACGTAATCTATACCTAGGCTATAGACAATTAGCAGGATGGAGAGTGACTAGGCTGCTTACCGCGATAACCGACTACCCTAAGTCTTAGTCGCGCTGTTACTGAATGACGAGTAAAACTGGATTGTGCCCGGACGTCGATGGACCGTTGCACTTGCCATACTTTGACTCTGTGATTGCTCATCGGAACTACACGGTGTGAACGTCTCGGTTATTAAGTTATTAATTTGGTTTGTTCTAGGAGTTTGTATAAATCATTATATTTATGAAAATAGAATGTTCTTAAAATCATTATATCTTATCTTATGAGGAATATTCGTGAATTATATAATGATTTAATGTTGCTTGGGTATGCGCAAGTCATTTGAAACCCGATCGGTCTTAATTTTGTGCAAGGCGTTTGGCACTTTGCGCTTAAACTCATGAGGAAAACTAAAACAACCTAATTAGAGTTTAACCGTTAGTTAAGATGGAGACAGCTGGCGATAAACCTGCTCGCCAAATCGTTCCTCGTTCCACTCTCCACGGATTAACAGAAACTGTAATTAGTGGAATATTTTATAGTATTTCTTATCTTAAGAGGTGGGAGGCATCACTTTTATGCGCTTTTCCTTAAGAAAATTCTTGCTTTTGTGTCTGTAGAAGTAAACAATCCTTTAATTATCGCGGGGGTGTGTGTGTATCTTGGGCGGTGATTTTTTCTTTCTAAGTTGTTCTGATTCCTTCCACCACAGAATAAATGTTAACTTTGGCTTGGGAACACATTTCGCGATTTGCCCAAAACTCACGTGCAATACACAAAAATGCTCACCATATTATTTACTTTTATCTTTGAGCTTATCCTTTAACAAAATTGACATCCACAAAAATAAATATTTATTACATATACTAAAATATATAAATTAATCCTATAAAAAAGACAACATATCTAGTATAACCGCTATGGCACAAAGGAAACAAATTAAAAGTTAAATGAAAAAATATCTCCGGCCACATAATTTAAAAATATGAGATACGATAAAACGCATGAGGTTTATCTCTACGCCATAAAGCCGTGATATTAAACCATAACGTCCGTAAATATCTACAATTATTGGGTTTTCATGACCCTAAATATCCCCTAGCTTACCCCATACGAAAGGGGTAAAGTAAAGCCATAATAATTGTGCAATTTCGCTAAAACCTACCCATCCCGGTTGTCTATTGCGCGGTTACGATTTCTAGGAAATGTTGATATGTTTATATGGTTCGTACGTGCAAAATTTAGCTTATGATGTATGATGTGTGGCGTTTAAATCCAACTGCTGCCAGGAAAACGATATGTAGATATGTGAGTGGGGGAATATTTGCTTGGAATATTTACTGGCTTTGACAGTTAATTCGTTTTAAACTACACTGTTGTTTGAGAAGATAGTCTGTTGCCTGTTTTGTAAAAAAGAAAACTAGCAATAGTTTAGTAAGATTTTTCTAAACTCATTTGACAATAGGAATACGTAAAATGTGAAAACGAACAATACAAGAAGCTAACATTAGAATATGGGGAAAGTGCTAAACTATTCTATTGTTTTAGGTTTTTTTTAGGTTTTTCTCAGTGCAGTCATACTAATAGACTATGCAATAATAGGATCTAGAAGCACTAGAACATTTCGATAATAGGTTCTTTTTAATCCCCAATGGTACGTTTGTTTTTAATATTAGGTAGCTAACATTGAGGTAGAAAATATCTTTAAATACCTGCTGATTTCATACAAAAATGGGGCAGCTAGTCCACAATACAACCAAATCTGTGTTGTTCAGATTACATATGACCTCGCATCTCCACACGCGAGGTAATGTGATCTCAAGCCTTTGTGTCCACGGCCCTTACACAATTGTTAGAGACCCGTTAGTCATTTCACAATTATAGGGGAAGTATGGCGCTTGACAGCTCTTGTGTTATATTTATGAGTTTTATTGTGAAAAAGATAAAACGAAAAATAATCTATCAGATAGCATTACAACATAATGTTCGCAAATTTAATGTATCTTAATATATGAAAACGAACTGCCTCGACAAGGACTGCCTCGTTGGTCTCGCGGCATAAATGTGCGCGTGTGATTGGGAGGTCTCGGGTTCGATTCCCGGGTTGGGCAAAGTGTTATTGGGTTTTTCCGTTAGGAAATTCTCAGTAGCAGCACGGAGTCTGGTAATGTGCCCGGTACGGCAATAGGCTCGCCCCCTATTACGTGGGACCTAACAATTAATGGCGAAATGTGGGTGTAATATTACACCTCTGCCTACCCCTTCGGGGATACAGGCGTGAGTCTATAAAAAAAAATGAATATACGAATGTTTGTTTGTTTGTTTTTCGTGTGAGTGTGTGGTTAACTCTAGTGTCGGAGTTTTCAGACCGCCCGAAGGCCTCCGACATGGCCTAACAATCCTTATCCTTAGACAAGAACCGGGACTGACAGCTTTACGTGCCCTCCGAAGCACGGTAGCGCTCAGATGTAAATGACACACACGGTCACCCATCCAAGCGGTGCTGTGTTTGCAAGCGTTGCTTAACTTTGCTGATCTGTTACGAATGGCAAGTCTAGTCTCACTATGAGCTCTATGAAAACGATTAAATATATGAATATGAAATCTAGCAGGCTCCCCCTAGCTCTCCTCTACGTTTTGACCTTCTACTTAACCCTCCTATGGGTGAAATATAAAAAAAATCCTTCCTTAGTGAGCGCCTATGTCATATAAGGAACCCGCTGTCAAAATGTATTGTTTCTAGCTTTAGAGGTGTAGGCTCTGTGTTGATTTGTCAGTCTGGAAGTAATTTTATAGATATGATGATGAATAACGGGTTATTCAATATCAATAAAGGTTAACATCGTGATTTGCTTTGGTCCAGCCTGTTTAACAACTAAAAAATGGATCGTTATAATCGTGTCTATACCTAATATTTTCTTGGGTTTACACGAATTTTACACATTGAAATTAAACTACAGTTTGCGGATTTTATCGCCTTATATTGGTTTCACTTGTTACTACATTTAAACCGAATGATCTAGAAACTAGAAACAGGGTGCATAGGGATCCCACCAACAACTTTGGGCCCCAAGCCAACCTCACCTGCAAGTGGTGCACCTGCCGATCAACGTACGAGGCTCTGGCAAACAAAATATCCCGATAAGCGGCAATAGGCTCGCCACCTATTACGTGGGGTCAAAACACTGGCGAAAAGTGGGCGTTAAATATGCCTCAGCCTACCCCTTCGGGGAAATAGGCGGAGTCTATGTATGTATGTATGTATGATCTAGAAACTACATTTTTATTACTAGCCAACGTTTCGAATTCTTTACAGGATTCATGTTCACGGCAGACTGAGGTGATATTTGTCTTTGTCTTGAATTTAAAAGTTATCTCAAATTACCCGAACATTTTTCAACTATTGGTGTTACTTTCTACGCAGAATGTGCTCACTGTGTCTTGACAAGACATCAAGAGAAGACATCAAGGAAGGCGGCGATAGCCCAGTGGTGTACGTAACGGACTGCCGAGACGATGGTCTCGGGTTCGATCCCCAGTTACCCCGGGCACACACCTATGACTTTTCGAAGTTATGTGTGTATTAAAATAAAAATATTAATTATCGCTCGCTTAAAAATGTGCCCGGTAGATGGCAATAGGCTCGCCCCCTATTACATTGGGACCGAAACATATCTGGCGAAGTGTGGGTGTGTAATACACCTCTGCCTACCCCTTCGGGGATAAAAGGCGTGAAGATATGTTATGTTATGTTGTTTGTGGTTGCCCGTAAATGAGCATTAGGCATATTTTAGAAGTTTTATTTAAATGTAAGTGTATCATTTGTTGGCGATCCAAATAAATCAAATACTAAGAAATTTAACAACAACTTCCACCTTCAGAGTGGCTTTAGAAGAATAAAGTTTGTTTAAATTTTATTATTCGTAGATGCTTGCAACCAAGACCAACTGGGATCTCACGATCTGCAATAAGTTGAAAAGCAAACTCGCGCTAAACGTGTCACTGTAAAATATCTCGAATATATTTAGAGAACTATTTATAGAAAGCTGTCGAATATTTCCAGTTAAATAAAATATAAGTGTCTGTCTGTGAATAATCACTATGTTTTTTCAAGTTCATAGGTATATTTAGTTAGTTACACGACACCAAATCATAAACAATCATTACTAAATGTTTTTTTCTTAGACTTTATAAGGCTAACTCGCGGGCTAGAGGTTAAATAACATTGTATATAGGTACCATTACTATGTATTGTCTATAAGCTTAACCTGTAACAAAGTTCCTTGATATACCTATAAAAATACATTTATTGCTCCCCATCCTTACACTCCTATTAATATTATTAAATACAGTTACTTGGAGTATATTTTTGGTAAACCCATGGGCCTTTTTAAAACTACTTCGTTATTTTATAACCAATTTGACTTCACTTGCCCTAATTACTAGTTAGTAAAGTACTGGTATACAAGGAAATAAAATATATGGTTATGAAAATGTTAATGTCCTCCGTGGTCCAGTGGATAGCTTATACGTCTGCTGCTTGGGAGGTGTCGGGTTCGATCCCTGGATCGGGCAAAAGTGTAACCAGAGACGAGTAAGAATATAGACTGCCAAAGTCGAACAAAAAAATGTGCCTCGGAAAAAGCTCAAATCGCGAGCTATATCCAGAGGGCGCTGATCAAATAGCACGCGACGTTAATTACAGCCAGAAAAGTCATAAAAATATCATTATTTTTTCATTAACGGCCATTGAAATTGTTTAAGTATTTTTTAGAATTGGTAATATTGCTCATAATAAGCTAATTTATCTATTTCATTTTACGTGCATATTTTATCACTTTTGAACGTGTACTAATAGATGGCGTAGTAAAAACACGAAAGGTAATGTACAACGGTTTACATTGAATTTTCACTAGATGACGCTTAAACCACGTTACGGGTTTTATAGGTAGATACACTTATTTAGTAACAATTCGTAAACAACCATCTACGAAGTACGAACTAGTTCTATGTATGCCTCAAGGACGCACGCACGAACTCATACCATGAGTGAGACCATATTATTTATTAACTAGGTACTTTGTATGAGAAAATGCAAAAAGCAACTATACCTAGAATCGAACCCGGTACCGCTATAGGTAGTATCGTAGTATCATAATTATTATCACCTAGGTGTAAAGTGTTCCTCAAGAAAATTCAATCGAGCCCAAACTATAATTATATAATACTAGCTGACCCGGCAAACGCTGTTTTGCAATTTTTTTTTTTTTTTTTGAAAAATAGATGTTGGCCTATTCTCATAGATACCGGATAAGCACAAAACATTTCATCAAAATCGGTCAAGCCTTTTCGGAGGAGTATGGGAACGAAAACTGTGACACGAGAATTTTATATATTAGATAATATTCTACCACATTCACACAACACCATCTAGTCCCAAATTAATTAATTAATTTATTTATTTACTTATTAGCATAACCACATCATATATATTTATACAGTTAAGGTAAACACTTAAAAGGCATTGTATCTGATATAATATGACAATTACGGTATGCATAGCACTGACAATAATAATGTATGTAGTAAAACTATTTTAAATGTACCTAGTTATTTTACAGTTAACAAAATAGCAGAAAACAAAAAAATAAAACAATTCAATAAAAGTATGCTTAATAGTCTTTGAGTAACTAAGCAGAGCTTTGAGCTTGTAGGGTCATTTCGCCTGTTCGCGTCCATCGCCCAATTTGCGTCCATTTACGGACCTCCCTTTAAAAATGCTCGAAAATAAGTATACTAACACACTAATAAAATGAAAAGTCAGTACCGCCAATACCTCAACGTGTAAGAGCATAGAGATATTAAGAATAGAGTGGCAGAGTGGGGCCTATTCGTGTCCACCGGTGGGAGAGAGAACGCAACATTAAAGGCCACCTGCATCTCTCTCTAACAATACATGCACAACATCAACATTACGCAGTGGCGTGCTACCTGTAACTATTATTTAAATCAGTTTATTAGTAATCAATAGTTTAAAAGTTGTTTTTATTGATACACGAAGATAGTTTGAAGTGACAAAAATGTTTATATATTTTTAAACTATTTCAAACTTTAATCGTTTTACTTACTACTCTGGCTAACGAAAGTGTTAAAGAAAGTGAAACAACTTATTTAGATTGTCATTTTATAATATATCACATATTATTGTATCAAATTGTATGGTAACTGTGATTACTAATGTAAGCACAGTTTATTTATTTATTTTATTTAATCATTTAGGCACAAACATAGTGTACATCGGTGGACATAATGCCATATGGCATTCTCTACCTGTCAACCAGGAGTGTGCAGAGATGAAAGTGATAGATGCATTTTACTATTTAGATTTAACTAATGTTAAATAATATACCTACATATATAATACAGTTACCATACAATTTGTTATAAACATAAAATCTTTCTTTGGTTATAAGGGTACAGAGTGTCACAAGACCCATCACCAAGCCGAAGTCTACTCGTTGTGGACATCATGCCAAGTGATACTAATCAAAAATAATAGCTGGGAAACGAATTTTTTTGAGATTTCACATTTTTTTAACTGCAATTAAAAGCGCGCGCGTGCAATTCTCGAAATACCTACATATTCATGGGGTTATAGGGCATCTAAAGAAAATATGAGGGGGTTAATGCATCGATTTTGTACCTAATTAGAAAAATTCCATATTAACTTTGAGCCTCAATATCTCCTGAACCAGTAATTTCCCAGGTATAGTGCCCAAGCAAAAAATGTTCGTACTGATTGGTACAACATAGGATTTCAGTTTTCGTTAAGGGTCTTGTTACACCCTGTATATAACTAACATAATATCATCAATAAATAATAAGCTATTATAATGCATAATTAATTATTGTATGTAGATAAAGTTATGAAAGAACATAATGGTTTAAAAAAAGAATTAAGTATGATTTTAAGCCTTGTGTAGCCTAGTTCCTCTCATTCATCCTCTATAATCCCAGTTAATTCTGCTGCTGCTAATCGCAACTCTTCGGGTTGATTTCTTACCCAGCCATATAAGTATATAATATACCATACTACGCACATAATAATTATGTGCGCAGCATTTGACCGTGCGCCTATAACTCGGAATAATCTATGAATAATAAGTCCCAGATCTTACTTACGTATTAAATAGTTAATTATCGGTTGCCCCATGCCTCGGAGAGCAGAATATACCGTCGGTCTTGGCTTTAATGAAGATCTTTGAAAGTCAATACGGTTGCCTCAAATAAACTGATACTGGTCTAATGGAAATATCGCTATACCTTTGGGTTACGGAGGTCAGACGGCAGTGATCCTTCTGTGGAAAAGCCGATATTCTGTCATGTCTGTTTGGACTAGTAAGCGGACGTCGAGCTTCAAGGCGTATGTCTCGGATGCAACCGGGATAACGCTAGGACGATGATAAATAAGTCCTAGGTCTTACGTGCCTTGACTGTATTCGAACGGGTAACAACCACACTTCTTCCTCTTCAATATATTCGCTAAGACGTCTTATTTGTTGCTCTCGCTATACTTCAATATTTTACACGCCCTGTACTAGGTGCTCAGCCTTATAACGCCGAGCCATCTTAACACGAAAGATCACGTGCGATACTTTATTATATAACTAGAGGACGCCAGCAGCTACGCCTACACATTTTTTTTATTTATCTGTTTTGACCGATCCCGTGGGTATTTCGGGAAATCCCTTCTTAGTGCACCCCTACGGTCCCCAAGGAACATACATGCCAAATTTCAGCTTCCTGCGCCCAATAGTTTCGACTGCAGCGTGTCTGTCAGTCAGTCAGTAACGCAAGGATTTTATATATTAAGATTAGGTATATTGATGATGTGTTACCGTGTCACAAAACTTTTATCTATACAATTAGGTTATATTGACATTCAAATATTTCTTTTCCTAAATGGAATACAGCGTAACGCCCATAGTAAAAGATGTTCCTAATTATTAGTACTTTCATTTGATATTAAATTCATTGATGGCCGCCGACCGCCCAAAACCGCCCATTGTCCTTTGTCAACTGCACTAAATGGATGCGAACAGGCGAAATGACCCTACTATGGGTACTAGATAATGGATAAACATACATATCTATAGTTATACTTTTTTTTGTAAATACATACTTATATGTTATACATAGAAACACCCAGATCAAGACAAATATCCATATTCATGCACACAAATGTTTGACTTGAGCGGAAATCGAACCCGCGACCTTTGACGTAGCCGTGCGTCGCTTACACTCCCGCTACGCCAACCGGCCGTCTAGGGTAAACTCGGTAGGCTTACATCGTTTTATGACAAAGATGCCGTAGCCACCTCCAGCTTCATCATCAGACCCCGAATATCATCTAGGTGTACCTAAAGAGCTCCCCAAGACAAATTAATCCACCCTAAACTTGGTGGGCTTAAGTATGTCGTTTTATAACAGAGATGCTGTGGCCACCTCCAGCTTCATCATCAGACCCTGGATATCATCTAGGTGTAAAGTGCTCCTCAAGACAAATCAATCAAGCCCAAACTCGGTCGGGTTATGTCGTTTTATTACAGAGATGCCGTGGCCACATCCCAGCTTCATCATCAGACCTTGGATATCATCTAGGTGTAAAGTGCTCCTCAAGACAAATCAATCAAGCCCAAACTCGGTCGGGTTATGTCGTTTTATTACTGAGATGCCGTGGCCACCTCCCAGCTTCATCATCAGACCCTGGATATCATCTAGGTGTAAAGTGCTCCTCAAGACAAATTAATCCAGGCCAAATTCGGTCGGTTTATGTCGTTTTATCACAGACTTCACAGAGATACCGTGGCCACCTTCCAGCTTCATCATCAGACCCTGAATATCATCTAAGTGTGAAGTGCTCCTCAAAACAAATCAATCGACCCCAAGCTCGGTGGGCTTACGAGGCCATCTGCCAGCTTTGTTATCAGACCAGCAAAATATAGTGCAACATTTCATTGCAAATTTGGACCTTAAAGTACTTAAACCACGCACATAATTCGAAAATTAAAATTGATTAAAGAGTTGAACGGTAGCATTATTGATAGTACCGTAGTAGGTAGGTTGAGCACCCTTGAGGGCCTCAACTCTCGAATGACCTTGCACATTGCACAAGGGCTACCTACATTGTCGTTTTTCGTCCACGTTAATAAATTTAAGACAAGTAAATTGAATATAACGCCATCTAGTGATGTTATGTACCATTAAGCGGGGGTACAAGTGACGTCACGCGTCATCTGGCCCTAATTATTTTTCGATTCGATACGCGTAGCGACATCTTTCGTCATTTATGTTAACGAATTATCGAGTCACATTTTTTTGTTCGACTTTGTAAGTCTATATTCTTACTCGTCTCTGGTGTAACTGAGTTTTACCGAATTCTTAGTAGCAGCATGGAGTCTGGTGACGTGCCCGGTAACGAAAATAGGCTCGCCCACTACTAAGTGGGATCCATAAATGCATGACATGGCGAAATCTGGGTGTAATCATTATCACACCTCTGCATACGTAGTGTAATTTTTAATAGCGTATGCGAGTGCGTAACGGAAAAAAAACGGAAGCGTACCAACGATTTGGGGTACTGTCGATACATTAGGCCGTCCGTCGATGGAACGTTTTCGATACAGTGACCATCGATGTAGTGACTGTCGATATTATGAACGGCTACCATTCTTGAAAGAAATGTGAAGTCTGCCAACCCGCACTAGGCCAGCGTGGTGGACTATGGCTTTACCCTTCTCATAGTGAGAAGAGGCCCGTGCCCAGCAGTGGTACAGTTTATATACAGGGTTGATGATGATAGGTATTGGCCTTGCTGATGTCAGCATGAACGGGCTGGCTTAACCATGGAAATTACTACCTTCTCACAGAATATCGACGTAATGAAACAGTATCTATACAGTTGCGTTATTCCGTGAATGAGAGTGCCCAAGGTCTCATAAGGGAATAGATTCCTTCACCCTCATCCCATCCCTCCTTCTATTCTTTTTCCAAATCCAAAAAGTCGTCAACGCACTTGTAACTCCTTTGATGTTGCCTGTGTTCATGTCCGGCAATTACTTACCATCAAGCGACCCGTCTGCTCGTTTGCCGCCTATTTTTGTTTTTATAGCAACGCCTGTATCCCAGAAGGGGTAAGAGAGGTGTTTAATTACACACACAATTCGCCTTATATTTTTATAAGGTCCCAAGTAAAAGGGGGCGAGCGGATTGCCGTTACCGACCACATCACCAGAATACTTGCTGCTACTGAGAATTCGGAAAAACTCAGTAACACTTCCCCGATCCGAGAATCGATCCCGGGACTTCTCTATCAGCAGACGCATTCGCTATCCACTGGACGACGAAGACAGTCTTGCTGCCTATTCATCATCATCATCATCACCCTGCCATAGTCCACTGCTAAATATAGGCCTCTCCAATGGCACGCCACTTGCTGCCTATTACATTAAAAAATCTCAGATCGCTAGTTATCGGTTTAGTATTCCAAAGCGTTCCAACGAACACCTCTCGTGGACATGGGTCACGTACGCACCGTGTTGTGATTCAACAATCGCTCTGCAGGTGTAATAACCCTTTTGTTACACCTGATTGTGTATACTTTATGTTACGCTTGTTTTATGTTACGATGATCGGCAACTGACTTAAACATAATACATTATAGTGAAATACCATTCATGATATGCTTAAGTCAGTTGCCGATCGATTTACAAAATAATTAAATAATGAGCAACGAAGAAATCAATCAATCGACAACCGTTGCGGTATCGCAAACTTTAATACAAGTAACAACTTTTTAAGATTTCTATTTATTGTTACCTCAAGAAATAATAAACGGGTCAAACATCGCTTTCACATTTAATTGCAGCGATATGCACTACACACACACACTTGTCCGTGTGGTGATGTCCGTGTGGTGACGAATTAAGTATACGGAATGTCACCACCCCATATCATCCCATGGGTGTCGTAAGAGCCGGCAGAGGGCATATTATGCAGAGAACAACACTGTAAGAGAAGGAAAACTGGATACAAACCCTATACCAACCCGTTTGGCCAGCGTGGTATAGTAGGCCAATTCCTCCTTTCAAAGGAGAGGCCTAGTCCAGCAGTGGACTGTTAAGGGCTGATGAAGATGAGAGAGATGAAGATGAGATGCACTACACATTTGCTCCTAAAAATGTTCGTAACCTAAACACATTCAATAAGGTCTAAATCTATCATGTGCGTAATTCGAGCCCTGTACGTGGTATCTCTGAATCCCAAAACCTCAAGGGCTCTTTATAGTTTAGTTTGGAAACCTAAGAGTACTGAAAATTTCAGACAAAGACGCAGAACTGATAGGCGAAAGCCTAGATAATCACTAGTAAATTTCATCGAAAAGCTTATAATATAGCAATTCTAATAGTATACCAAGTAAAGCCGTTGCAATATCAATTCACACAATATCAGAATATGATACCCAGCTGCATCGTCCCCTATTCAGGAACATTTATAAAGACCGTTATACACTTAACTATCTGGATTTATTACATTCTTGTAGAATTCACTCAAAGCCATCTGATATCAAAATAGGCAGAGCATGTGCAACGACAAGCTGATAAAAGATAGACATGGATTCTTTTATATAGGTATACGAACATAAGATAACACGTCAAATCGTCGTGTTCATCTCACAAAACTTTGTCCTAGATGGGATTCAAACCTGACTTCTGACTGCACGGTTGGCGTTGTGGTTTAAGAGGTGGATATACGCCGCTGACCTTGCTCGTACTACTGGTTAGTTGTCCACGCGCGATTTGCGAGTATCGGTGACGTAAAAAAAGCCTTAGAAAATAATAAGTAAAGTTATTTGCAAAAATAAGCTGAAGGTTCCCTTGGTGTTCTAATATATAACAAGCCGATTCAATTTAAACAATCTTATGATTAATAGATTAGGAGAAAAAAGTAATAACTACAAAAACAGAGGTTACTTTGCATATTTTAGTAAGATATTTAAAATACTTTTTTTAGGATTTGGTACCGAAGAGAAAATGCTTTATATGATGTAGATTAAGACATATTTTTTTGGATTTTTTTTCTATAACAATTACGGAGAAAAACGGTTTTAATTTACCCCTAATGACGCCCAATTCACATATGTCCTCGCCTTGCGGCCACCTCGCCGCTTGACACTGCGCCGAGTGTTGTGGGTTCGATTCCCGCACAAGACAACAATTTGTGTGATTCATAAATTGTTGTTTCGAGTCTGTGTGTTAATTGTGTCCGTCAGTTGTATGTTTGTAAAGTCCCCCGCGACACAGGATTTAGTCCTAGTGCGGGAGTTGTCTAAAAAAAAAAGAAAAAAAAAGAAACCCACGACCAGCGATTAAACAGTAAGAGTCACTAATCACTAGAACAACCTCAATATACTTAGTATTGAGGTTTATATTTTCCAAGCTACAGTTTCTACAGTCCATTTTGTGCCACGGAACGTTACTATTATTATTCATCAATGTATTGTGCCTCTTACTAATAAATATATCTGGAGTGCTGCCTAACTGTTCATTCCTAACCTAAACCTTGCACCTTGACCTTCTAGAACGTTTTAGATCATTCCAGAATATGTCACATGGAAACTCAACATCGTATATATTTATTTACAAAATAATTATTAATTACGAGCTTAGAACGAAATTACAGAGATTCTGGCAGACTAAATTGCTATTATACATTTGGCATCTTCCGACTATTATGTTCTTTTTACGGATGAATCGTTTCTAACGGTCGCAGATACTTTAAAAAAAGCTAATAATTAAGAAACGAGTCGTTGAATCTTCTGTTGTTATTTTTTTTTCTATCTCATGACGAGTTTCATTTTATAATTCAGTAAAAACTATATACCTGTACGAATCTGAATCATAAAGTCGAAGCACTCACCTTGGGCGTCTATACACAGATATAAAAAAAAAAACGTTTTACCCATACTAAGATATTTTTTTCTAAGAAACACTATTCAAGACTTATCTAATTATGATATATCTTTCAAAATCATACTCCATTATTACAAAGAACAAAGAAATAAAGAGAGAAATTAATTCTCTCATATTTTCTCTTTACTACATCCATAATTATGTATCCAATAATATCCTCGTATGATGTAAAAATACATTGGTGAGACATGTCGTGGGCTACTGGACGGATCACTTTCCCCATTAGGCTCCAGAGATTGCGTAACGATCCCACAATTGCTTTATTGCCTTGTGTTGCTTACGCATCGTACACACGGACCGTTAAGACTGACCACCTTGTTGGGACGGTTGTGTCAGTATTACAATGTATACATTTTTTATGCTAAAACTGTAGCAGCCGTGAAGACAAAAGAAAAAAAAAACAATTCGGACGAAACATTTCAAGAAAAGCACAACATCCCATTTTTTTAGTTACGCGTATCCGAGTGAGAGAACTAATTTTAATTTATTTACATTTTCTGTATACAGAACTCTATATTATAAAGAAAAGCGCACAAAAACTACCGACCCTATACAGTCGTTATAACAATCAATTAAAAAACTATAACTTCTCCTCTAGAACGAGACAAAATTTATCGCTACAATCTTAGCTTTTTGCTAATCAAAATGTCGCTCAACAACATATACACACTTTCGCATTCATAATATTTGTAGTAATTTTTTATTATTTTTTTTATTTATAGACTCACGCCTGTATCCCCGAAGGGGTAGGCAGAGGTGTAATATTACACCCACATTTCGCCTGGAATTTTTAGGGTCCCACGTAATAGGCAGCGATAGCCGAGTGGATATACCAACAGACTGCCATGCAGAGGGTATCGGGTTCGAATCCACGGCGCGCACCAATGACTTTTCGGAGTTATGTGCGTATTGAATTGTTAGTTATCGCTTGTCCCGTGCCTCGGAGAGCACGTTAAGCCGTCGGTCCCGGTTGTCATGAAGATCTTTGACAGTCGTTACAGGGTGTCAGTACCTACCTTCTAAATAAACTGACACTAGTCTAAACCATGGAATATCGCTTTCCCTTCGGGTTGCGGAGGTCAGACAGGCAGTCGCTCTGCGGAAAAGCTAATATTTAGCCAAATCGGGTTAGACTAGTAAGCGGACCCCAGATCCTAGGCCTATTGCCGTACCGGGCACATTACCAGACTCCGTGCTGCTACTGAGAATTTCCTAACGGAAAAACCCAATAAAACTTTGCCCGATCCGGGAATCGAACCCGACACCTCCCAATCCCACTCCCACATTTATGCTGCGAGACAAACGAGGCAGTTTGTAGTAAACAGGCATTTATATACTCTCAATACGAAAATGAATTAGTTTCGAATACTAATTAATTTGAAATGTACGCAATACTAATACAAGATACCGGAGTGTTATTGGCACCTAGTTCAGTGATCAGTAATTAATGATCAATTTGATGCCTGACGTTTATTAGGGTCGCTTTTATGACGCGTGTTATGACTGTCGATATCACATGAGTGAGGTCTTATAGTTATTAATTATTGCTTTTGGTAATATAGATTAGTAATTACGAATGTTGGAGTATTGTAAATTATTTTATAGCGTTGTTACTTTTGTAATTAGAGAAAGGTCTTTCAAGTCACCTTGTTTTACTATTTAGCTGGCATAATCTTCATATATATGTAGGTGTGTTCCTAAATAGATAGCATGCGGGCAGCTAGTGTAAAAAAAAATATTGCGTCTAACTTTTATACAAGTATCAATCTAATACTAATACGTAAAGCTGGAGTGTTTGTTTGTTTTTTTGTTTGCTTGAACGCGCTAATATTAGGAACTACTGGTCTAATTTGAAAAATTCTTTCAGTGTTACATAGCCTACGGGGAAGGCTATATAACATTACGCTATGGGCCACGGGAGCGGAGCAGTAGCCTTAAATAACGCGGGTGTAACCGCAGGCTCATCTAGTGTAGTAATAAAGCACAAGTAGAAAAGTTAAGCTCCTTTGACAATATTTTATCCGAGTAACGGATAAAGAAATACCTATACAACCAATATAAAACGATAATTAATTTACAACAATCGAAAGTAATTTATGATAACTACCTATTATTCTTTAGCTAATATGGCATTATTTTGAGTGCCATGTAGACAATTAATTCTGTTTTATAGCTAATATGAAATTATTTTGTTCGCGTGTTTATTGTGTATATTAAAGTCAAGTCAAAGTCAAAATCATTTATTCATCTAGGCCACAAAGATACATTTACTTATGAACGTCAAAAAGACAATGTAAACAATTGGCCCAAACAATTAAAACCCCTTGTGCACAATTGAAACCTATGTTAAACGTAAGTCCTAGCTATTTATTGCAACTTTTACTATGGGGCCAAATAAATCTAACCCAGTAAAGATACAGGGTAACAAACGTTCTTAAAAAATGTGGATTTTTATAATCATTTATTGCATCATTTAAACCACGTGCGGTTTAAAGTCTGAATAATGAGCGCGCTGCTGCTGTATCGATAGAGCGACAGGTAGCCAGTCGCTAGCGTCCCCGCTCCGCGCCTCCCTCCCGCGCCCTATCTATTGCGGCAGGGAATCATATTATCTGTCTCAGTTATATTATTTTTTATTTTGAAGCCTACCTATCCTATCCTACGTCCTATTTTTAGGTGCTCTCATCTCCATTAAGTTTGCAATTGGCAACATTTTAAATCTGTTTAAAACAAGCAAAACCTATAATTAAGTGATAAAAATATCCACACTTTTTAATACTTTTGTTACTCTTCTTCTGTATCTTTTTTTTGCTGGGATAGATTTATTTGGCTCCATAGTAAAAGTTGCAATAAATGGTTAATACTTTCGTTTGAAATAGGTTTCAATTATGCACAATAGGTTTCATATTTTTGGATTATCATTTAAGTTACTTAATAATTCTACATTTACATTTACTGCCACGTTCGCAATGCAATAGGTAGAACCACGAGAAAGAACGGGCAATAAAACTTGTGGCCACTCTTTTCAATCAAATACGTTGTAAGTTTTACATTTTATTTTGTAAGGAGCTGCAAGTGTTTCACATTGTAAAATATCTACTAGTAAAATTTTTAGTAGGTAACTATTGATATCATACTCAAGCTGTAAATGATGTTCATTTGATATTTTTATATTTAGATATGTTGTCATGTCTGTCTGTCCGTGTGTCCCAATGGAACAATACGCGATCGATAGCCGACTAGAATATTTTAACGTGCCCGCCGCGACACTCTGTCACCTGCTTAGCATTGGATGCGTTTTAACTAAAATTGTTTGGACGCTTTTATTTTACTTTGTGTAAAGTCGTTAGTACTATTAATTATTCTGTGGTAAAGTACAAAAGTGAATACTTTATGCATATTAATAGAAAATTAAAATAGAAAGCTTACAATAAAAATTATGCGAGGAATGGACTGTAAAAAGAATTTCTATTGCCATAAATGTTTTATTATCTGCCAAGTGTCCACCTAAAATTAGTAGTCGAAATATGATCACATTTTGAACATATATGTCGCAAAATAAAAGTATTTGAATTTTGTTTGTTTGCTTTTGGCTAGTTACGCTAGGAAGATAATGATTGTAGGCACTCTTTCTAGCGTTATCCCAGTTTCAACCTGGGGTCCGCTTACTAGTCTAGCCTTATTTGGCTGACTATTAGCTTTGCCACAGAGCGACTGCCTGTCTGACCTCCGCAATCCGATATTCCATGGTTTAGACCAGTGTCTGTTTATTAGAAGGTACTGACACCATATAACGACTGTCAAAGATCTTCATAGAAACCGGGACCGACGGCTTAACGTGCTCTCCGAGGCACGGGGCAAGCAATATTTAATAATTCAATTGAGGAGTTATGTGCGATAACTCCAAAACGTTTTAGTTATAATAATGATCCTCTCGTAAAAAAAATGCTGTTTAAATAACAGCGTTATTACCTCTACTACCTCTTCTCTGCATCGACTGTTGATGATTATACATGTATAGGGTGTCTCAGTAAGAGTGCACTTTTTCATTTTAAAATAAAAACAAGTATTTTATGGCAGAGTTGTGATATTTGTATTGTATTGTACAGAAGACATGTTCTGACTAAGTATGGAATAAAATAGCCGGCAAATGACCCCCACGGCTCCGATGATAGGCCATTACACTTTTCATGAAATTTTTCATGACTTTTGCACAGAGCTGGCTGTATCTCACCGAAATGACGCCTTGGATTTCCGATTTGGGCTCAGGAATTGTTTCGGGTTTGTTCGCATAAACCCGAAAAGACAATGATGCGCGCCGTGGATTCGAACCCAATACTCTGCAGGGCAGTCTGTTGGTATCTCCACTAGGCTATCGCTGCACACTCTACTAGCACACTCTTTCTAAAATACAAACTATTATAACTAATATTTTAACTAATTTCACATTACTCCGTGTGCAAGATACCTACATTAAAACGTATAGGTACAATGTTTTCTCTACATGTAGTTATTGAATAGGTGAAAAATAACGGGCAGATAATCTTCACGGAATCTATGAACTAAGTAATTCATTACACCCTGATATAGAAAATATATTTACACGAATATACGTAATACATATAAAAGAAATCCATCTTTATCTTCTCCTTTAAAAAAAGACGGTGAGGCATTTATTTTTAACACACCGAATATAGGGTGTTTCGTGTGGAATTTGCGTCAGCTATTTTTGGTACGCGTGGATTCCACAACAGAGATATTTATTCTATATAAGAGCCTTGGAATAGACATCCGAGATTTTACGAGAAACTGTGGTAACTTGTTGACTAAAAAAATTCAACATAATCCCACATCTCACCTAAGATGTTTGTATCAAAATAATTTGTCTTCTATGGTGATACTGATTATGGCAACTCAAACTAAGCGATAGAGGGAATAAAGACCAAATCTATACAATGACTTTATTAAATACAGTCCTCTAGCCACGTCTGTCTGCCTGTAGGTTGAAGACGATAAATTCAAAACTACCCTACACATTTTTGCATAGATTTCACCAACAGATGGTCATTCGTATTGATAGGGACGGTTTGGGTGTAGGTATAATTTAAAGAGATAGTGCCGCGGGAAAAGTCTAGTAAAAAAAGCAACCTGTAGCATATTGGATAAAATTTCAATCGCATATCCATTTTAAATAAAATGTAAACGAATAAAACATTTTTACTGTATTGCCACACTACAAATACTGCAGTTACGGATATTGGTTCGAATTTTTATTAACACCCTACGAGCAAACGAGCCACTACGCTTCAGTGAAATTCAGTTTATTTTGTACAAGTTTAAAACTTATCTACAAAATTGAAATAAATGTAAAACGAATCCAACGAAGTATTATCATAAGGGAAAAGGTTGTCGATTGACACATTTTAATACAACTCATTAAATCATGTATCAGCTGACTTTACAGACATTCAGATAACAGATATAACGTATCATCATCAGCCTTTAACAGTCCACTGCTGGACTAGGCCTCTACTTTGAAAGGAGGAATTGGCCTTCTATATCACACTGGCCAAACGGGTTGGTATACAACGTATATCCTCACGCAAAACAACAGTTAATGGATTGAAAAAAAAACTTGTTTTCTGAATTTGTTTCCTTAAACCTATAATACTTGGGCAGTTCTAAATGCGATCCATTAAAGTTTTAAACCATTCTGCAGCGCTTTAACTAGTTGAGTCAGACACAAATTAGATTCATCATATTGTAAATCATCATCATCACTGTCGTAGCTTCATCGCGGTTACATCCAAGATATACTAGTCTCACCAAATATGACAGAATATTAGCTTTTCTACAGAGCGCCCACGATGCCGTCTGACCTCCGCAACCCAAGGGGATAGCGATATTCCCTGGTTTAGATCAGTGTCAGTTTTTATTTGAGTGTACTTACTCCCCATAACGACTGTCTGAGCCGAAACTTAAGGCGCTCTCCGAAGCACGGAGCAAGTGATAATGAACGATTTAATATGCACATAACTTCGAAAAGTCAGTAGTGCGTGTCGTGAATTCTAACCCTTTCTACATGGTAATTTGTCGATGTCTCCATTAGGCTATCGCTGGCTTGCGATAATTATACAGGGTGATTGGTAATTCGATCAATTCCTTGAAGGAGGTTATATTTGAGGCGTTTTCCCAACCGCCTCCAAGCAAACATTAACGTTATTAGTTATCAATCCAGTCGTGAAAATTAGTCGTCCCTTTATTTCTCAAATCTTGATATATTTTAGCCATATTGTTCATTTAAAACAATTGCTAATTAACAAGCTTTCCAAAAAGTAACAATTTAGAGCCAAAAAGTGAATAGTCTTTTTAATTTCGATTATTTTGATGACAACGTGGAAAATTTCAAAAAAGTCTTTAAAGCTCGATATCTCAGAAACCGTGTATGTTGGACCCCCAGTTGAAGGGGGTAAAATTGTTGCTAATGACCTCAAATATAACCTCCTTCAAGGAATTGGTCGAATTACCAATCATCCTGTATATTCTAAAAATACATCATATTTTAAATATACATACCTAAACGGACGGTACAGAATACTGTCTAGATGATCCCAAAGACGAACTCAGATATATCTAGAAGGAATGATTCAAAAGTGTCAATAGCAAAATTGCTTGTTATTCATGGAACATTGTAGTAAGTCACCGGTCCGTCTGGAATACTCGTATGCATAGGTAAGTACATTGGTCATTTGTAGAGCAGGTAGAGAGTTACTGAGTTTTTAAGTGTTCTAGAGTTATATAAGGTCTCATCGGAATCATCATCATCCAAGCGTTATCCCGGTTGCATCCAAGACTAACACGCCTTCCGTCCGGGGTCCGCTTACTAACCTAACTAGATATGACAGAATGTCAGATTTTAGCTTATCAGCAACCCTTACCACAATATGTATTCTATTCTATTTATACTAGAGTGTAGAGTTAAAGGAGGAGTTAGTAACTGAAAATTAAAGTTTATGCTTTAGACATCTTCTTCTGCCTGCCCTGTTCCCATATTACTTGGGGTCGGCGCAGATGTCTTTCTCTTCCATTCTCTCCTATCAGACGTCATCTCGTCATTCACTCCCTTTTCATTCATGTCATCCTTCACACAATCCATCCATCTTTTCTTTGGTCTACATGTGTCTAAATATTCCAGTCATTCCCCAGTGGCGAACGTCGGAACCCATGCCAACCGACGGTTCTACATTCTTGTTGCGGGATAAAGTGAATTTTGTTAGCGATGTCTGATCTATGGATAAGTCAGGCGGTGCCAAAAGTAAAGTAACTTCGATCGATAGAGTTGTGCACTTTGAAAAGATTCCCCCAATATGATACCTACCGAAATACTATAAAAACAAATCAGTTGAATTACAGTATTACAAACTCAAATATCGTTATAATGAAGATGCTCGCGTTAAAAAATATGCTGTTTATATAACAGCATTATTACCTCTACTACCTCTTCTCTGCATCGACTGTTGATGATTAATAATTATTATACACTAGAGGAAGCCAGCAGCTACGCCTGCATTTTTTTTTAATTTACCCGTTTTGGCCAATCCCGTGGGAATTTCGGGAAATCCCTTCTTAGTGCACCGATAAGGTCCCGAAGGAACATACATGCCAAATTTCAGCTTCCTGCGCCCAATAGTTCCGGCTGTAGCGTGTCTGTCAGTCAGTCAGTAACGCAAGGATTTTATATATTAAGATGTACATATTATGCTATTCCGTAATAGGAATATACCTTGTATCGCCGGCTACTTACAAACATAATATTTTTACAAGGATTACCTAGACCTAATACAACAATATTTTGCTTACATACATACAAAGTCTCACGCCTATATCCCCGAAGAGATAGGCAGAGGTATATTGCTACACCCACTTTTCGCCAGATTTATTTTAGTCCCACGAAGTAGGGGGCGAGCCTATTGCCGTACCAGGCACATTACCAGACTCCGTGCTGCTACTGAGAATTTCCTAACGGAAAAAACCCAATAACACTTTATTTACTACTTTCATTTTGCTTACAATGACATTGTATGTGCCTCATGGAGGAATCGAAACCACAACACTCGACGCAATGTTAAGCGGGAAGACAGCCGAAACCACTTCGTCATTAAACTTAATTGCACCATAAACAAGAATAGAAACAAATAAAACGGCAGTTAACAGCAAGCCAATAAAAGTAAAATTCTTAGTCGTAGAAAACACTTTCTTTAACCATTTAGTATTTTGGCATCGTCCTCAAAAGACTTGTAGTTACTCATCTGATAGCGCATTCGATTAGCGATAGAACAAAGTATTTATTCAATTTAGCGTTAAGATTAGTACGACGATAACTGTTTAATTAGCACGGGTGAAGAAAATAAAAATATAAAAAATTTGGAAGCTGTTGGATGCAAGATAAAATCACTGAATGGTTAACCAAAGAATATTTACAAGATGACGATATTCAGGCTTCTTTCTCAGGTGTTACAGCAGCATCAAACTGATCTTTGGCCATTTAATTTGTGTTTGCGATATAAGCCTGTTGCCTGTACACCGCTCTCTCACTCCGAGCTTAAGTTCGGTAAAGGTGATCCAGGCAAAATTTGGCAGCTCAAACTCACCGAGTGATGCCTCGCGTAATATAGGTATTTGTACAGGATTAGGTACATGTAGTTAAAATATGTGAGCTACTGAGTATAAAATAGGCACGCAGTTTTTTTTTTAAATACAGGTGGTTTTTTAAATACATACCTAAAACACCGTGGAAGTGGAAGTCTAAAGCAGATTCGTATAATTGTTTTCATTCATATTTCATTTTTTATTATCATTGTTTATCCATGCCTCCTGATCATAATTAGTCATTGAGTCCTGTAGCAAAAGCCATCATCACAATATCATATCAATATGGCATGAAGGCTCGCACCTCAAGGGCTTAGAATATAGTTTTTTAACGCCCCATTTAGAAGACCCGGGATCATCCCGAAGTATAGCATTCTCCCTCGATTTTGGTAATGTCTCTGAGTAAAAGTTGTTTATAATAAAGCGTTCATTCACCCCTAAGAGGTTTTCACTCTACTAAAAACAACCCTGTAAAGTGCTGAGTTCATCCATGATATTTCATATAACAATGTCACGTTTTATAGCGATTATTTATATCGACTTTATACCACCCCACAGACCAGAATGGACATCATTACACGAAAATGTATATTTTAGGTGGGGCATAGTGTGACCATGCGTTATGGCGCTGATACATTTGTACATTCCTGCGAATGTAACAAAACAGAAAAATAAACCAGTGTGTTTTAGCGAGCATTCTTACGAACGTTCTGGAGAGCATTCTAGCGCAATGACACAATGTAAATTTGCTTTGACGTTCTTGCTGATTAGAGAGTTCGCTAGAAAGATCGCGAAAATATTCGAAGCAATGTTCGGCTCTGTTCGTTGTTTAGTTCGACAAAACAGAAAATGGCGAATGTTCGCTGTTCTGTTACAAGTGGATGCTCAGGTGTGTCAGCGCCATTAAGACAATTACAAACAATTACGTACTTACCGGAATGTTTTGGGAAACGTGTTAGCAAATAGCAGATGCATTTTGTAAGTGCTACGTAAACTAAACATTAGTTGAAATAGTCTATCGTTGTGGTGTTAATGTTTGTGACCACAGATGGATTAATTTGATGCCAGAGAACGAAGGTACATGTTTTTGTAAGGTAATATGCCTGTTGGGAATAAATTCTGGTTTTTAAATGTAGGTACTGATGCATTTCAAATCCTCCGTTGCAGGAAGAGGAACCTTGACAAAAAGAACAATGCCCATGTTTCATAGAGATGCGGACCAGATGTGCACAGTAAAATATTTTAGTAGTTGTTATTGTATTATATAAAAGAGTGATAAAAAAGAATTTTGAGATTGATTAGGAAATCCGCCAAATTCGTAATTTCATTACAAGAAGTACTTTTATATGCTCAAAAAACACTAGGTGTATAGGTACATACTTTTATAACGATAGTTTAAGTATTTCATTATTTTCAGTAGAAAGGAATGAGTTCATCGTTAGGTAAGGCTAGAAATCCGAAAGAAAAAGCCAAAAGTCGTAAAAGATATCCGAAACATAAAAAAGCGTTCACAATGCGCACGGGAAAATAACAAACAAAATAAATTGAATATGACATTATTGACATTTACTAACAGTAAAAAAATGTTGCTATTTTGCAGTTTTTAAATGATATTGATTAATCGATTTCATACAAAAGTTATCAATCTACACATTTGGTTCAAAATCGATCTTATTTGTAGACTAGCCGTTTCCCGCGGTTTCACCCGCGTCCTGAGAGAACTACTTCGCCTACCCGAAAAACCCAAATATCTTACGGAACCCTATTTTTTTCTAAAATAAAATAAAGCCTATGTTAATCGCAGATAATGTAGCTTTCTAATGGTGAAAGAATTTTAAAATCGGTCCAGTAGTTTTTGAGTTTATCCAAACAAACAAACAAAAAAACAAATGTTTCCTCTTTAAAATAATAGTGTAGAAAATCGCGTATATACCTTAAAATAAACACATCCAAAATGTTTTAAGGACCAAGTAAGGATTTGCTAGTCACTAAAATCACTCTGAGTAGTGAAAATATCAAATCGAATAAGAAAAAGTTATAATAATTTGATAATCAATTTAATATTATGATATCTGTACTGGCAATTTATGTTATGTTTTGGCTATTTAGACGTTAAAACGTCTTTTTAAAACGTATTTATTTAATTAATGTTTTGGCACACTTTTAGTAATAATGCCTATAAATTAAATTATAAATAAAAAGGATTATTCAACAACAAATTGAAACTCTATTGTGCTGTTCATGAGTTTCAAACTGGGCCAGAAATGGGCATTGTGCTTTAAATCTATCGATTTGCGAAGGTGATGAGTTTGTTCGGCTTACCTATAGATTCAACACTGTTCGCAACAAAATAATAACAATAAAATTTAGCTATAGTTTTTTTAGTTATGTGGAAAAAAGTAATACATCAGTCAAATACGAATCGGGCATTAATATTTAAAGATCCTTCATTCAGACACACAGCTTATTTTACAATTTTATTACAAGAGAGACAAATAACAGCGATTATCATCAGGATGGGGTTTTAAGCTGTCCCATAATTCCCATAAACATGGTGTCATTATGAGGGTGTGACAATACCCGCCACTTTCGTGCACTCCACTTATTGTGTCCGGTATCTTTAAAGGAATTATTTTGTGCTGTCGTTTTAAATTACCTTCATTATTTTTTATTTCGCATCATCTATTGCTCGTTTAATATTATTTTGACTGTTAAAGTTAATTCCATTACTTAACTATTGTCATTTTATTTGTTTTGTGTACTTTATTTTGGAATTCGGCTATTGGTATTAATTATTTATATATACTTTATAAATGTACATATGATTCAGAGTATTATTGATCGGTATGGTAATTTAACTTATTTATCCGGTATTCTCACAATTATATGTTTATGGGATCCGTTGTTTTCATTTTCATTTTTTACACTCCCACAAGCAATTATCGTAATTCATAAATATTTTTTGTTCTTACTGTGGCTTCACTAATTTGTGTCGGATACGTGTACGTTCCTAAACCAGCAAATAGGTCAATAATTCATTCTTCTGGTTACTCAATAACATGCAATGAAACTTTAATACCATTTACTGCAAAAACCGAACCCTCAGTTTCAGCATCATCAGTTGCGGTCACAACAAGGTCGTACTGAACGCACAAAACCGGTCTCCATTACATAATCTAAACAAAATGAATTTCAGCATTTCCAGCACCGCATAATGACCAAGGCAAATGATCGATGGCTCAAGAGAAGTCCCATTTAGTCCTATTAAAACATCATCAGCGTTCCAGAGATGAATATCAAATAGATGTTTAACGTTATCGTACCTAAATTACTGTTGTTCGGGACGACGTTGCTTGGAAACTGATTTTGTAGTATTCTGTGTTATCTTCTTAGCTTACAAGAGGCTGGATTTATGGTTTTATCTCAGGCTATTTGGCGTTTCATGAATCCTTCCGTATTAGATAAATCAATGTTAAAATCGGCGGATTGGTTGCTGAAAATATTGCTTACTATTTTTTTTAATCTAGTGGTTCTTAAGGAGATTAGTCAAAGATTGTTATAACTTATCTAAGCAGTAGAAAATAAAAAATGTTAATATATAAAGATTTTGATATCCTTACAATACATATTATAAACCAAAGTCTTCTGGCGGGTCTGTCTGTACGTTCGCGATATACCCAAAAAGAAATAAACAGATTTTTATACGATTTTCACCATTGGATAGAATTATGACGAGTGATGTTGAAACCATGCGAGTGCCGAACCATTTTCATAATATTTTCAACTAGCAAAATTCCAAAAAAAGAGGTCATAACTTGGGTTGACATTATCCATAATGTCTTGATTATGAGCTGTTAAAATACCATCAACGATATCTTTGTGATGAATATCAACCAGGTTTTCATCCAAATATCATCACAAATGACAGTTATTTACAACATAATGCTGTAATGTCGCTCTTGTTAAGTGTCGTTTGACATAAGTCATTTGGTAAATTGGTAGTTTTCGTAGTAGATTAACCTTTTTGTAATAACATTTTATTATGATGATCTAGTCATTTTTACTATTCTTATTCCCACGGCGCAGTTTACGACTGCTCATCGCCAGTTGGTGTCGTTATGAATTCATTTGTACGTTTGAGTCGAGTGAATAAGCCACAGACAGGAGAGCGCGCGTATTTTTAATTTTGGACGTAGTTACTACATTAAGGTAATTTAAGTCATGAATCTGTTTCATATCACATTATTTATTGATTTCTGATTTAGGCATTACTTCTTTTATATTCTTTTTTGTTACGTTCTTTGTGGAAAGGAACGTTTGAATATCTTTATTTTTATTTTATAAAAATAAAGCGATAAATAAATTTTCCTACATTTATTTTCGTGTAATAAGTACATAATTTAAGCCACTTCATATCTATTTTAAATAATCAGCAGTCAAAAACCAAAAGGACATAATATTTTAAACATCTAAAAGTTAAGTGATATTCCGTGTTATTTAAATGTTGTCCCATTCATTAAATCGAACATTCATTATTCATTCTTTTGATTTATATTTGCCGTAGACAGACAAAAACACCGTTTCAGCCATGGAGACAAAAAACAGTATAATAATATCTACTATCGATCAGCCTGCCAACCCTCTCTAGTGATTATAGCAATCTTTCGTCGTCCCGCCCGCTGTAGCGGGAAGGCCTATAATCAGTTGGGATCGCTCGGGTTCACATCAAAATGAACGGCTAATAATCATGTCTACCCTTATCCAATATTACGCTTTACTCTGCTAAAATATGTCATAGACATGTTAACCTCGATTTGAAATTGAACTAAATTGTGTTATGCAATTTTCAGCTCGTGTTGTGCTTATTATATGAAAGGCTTTTGTATTTTAAATTAACTGCTATATTAATAAATATGTTTTACGTACACTATCCTTTCAACAAATTGTATTAGAAACTCTATACAAAAGTTCTTTCATCAGCGAACACTACAAATGAACAATTAACAAAGTTGGATACACAACTTGAAACAATACCGAGTATTTATTTAGTCCCGTTAAATCTAACCCTCGTTTGTTTGTTGTCTGCAGGTAATCTAAAACTGAGAAATGTGGAACATCGGTGCTCGAAACCAAGCTGAAGTCTCCAGGAATTAAATTGCCATGACATCCGAAGAGCCTATCGATGTGGTCGCCAAAAAAGACGCGAAAAAGACTGATGAGTGCTCTAATTTCGAAATACAAGACAACAAAAAAGAAAAAGCTATTGAAGACCAAAAAGTAAAACGCTCTCATGAACTTATGAGGCTAGTTTACGAACTACCTGATGATATAAAGGCCCCTGAGATAATAGAAAACAACAATATGCTTAAAGAAAACCCTCCGATCACGATCGTTGAGATCACCGAACAGAATGGTTGTGCTGAACTAAGTTCTACTCAATGTGATAACGATTACTTTACTGACGGAAGTACAGAAGATTTAGGCAATAAGGTGGTATACGATGTTTTGGCAACAAATGAGCTGATCATGCAGTGTACTGAGGAGTTCAAAGAGGTTATAGATAGGTCGTCTCCTGATGACTATGATGTGAGTGATGAGGACTTGTTTGAGCTTAAGAAATTGTTAGAAGGAAAACCGAAAGTGTTAGAGAGGTACATTCGTGAGTGTGCAACTGCTGATGAAGTAACGAGGCTGCATAGTCTGACATCATCGGGGCCTTTGTCTCCGAGGCCGCATCACGAGGCCCGGAGCACCTCAGTGACATCAGACCTATTCCAGCTATGGCTGTCGTCTTCTCCCGTAAAGGTAAGTGATAATAGCATTGTGTTGAGGTGTAATGTACTTTGATACAATTGATTTGTTTTGTTTTACGACTTGCCTTGTGTTTATACATATAATAGAAGTTGGCGGTCTGTCAGAGAAGCTTAAATTATATTTTGCTAGTCGATGATATGAATTCATTAAAAAAATTGTAATCTGAATTCATTAAACTCAATCGTGTTTATACAGTAATGAATTCGACCTTGCGATGCGTCACAATATTTGAAAATATAATTGGTTTCATTGTGACTAATCTTAAAGCTTATACTATGATGAACTATAATGCTACAAAGTTTATATTCATAAAAAGATTCTGTGAGCAATTACCTTAGCAGCAGAAATTCATTTAAATACACTTTCTGCCTGAAAAGCAAGTACTTTGTTATTCTTTAATTTGCTGAGCAAAGCGCAGTCTTTATTCATCTCATCAAAAACTTCACGAACAAGATTCAAAAGAAATTTCTGTTCATAATGATCATTAATTTTAAATGTATCTCTGTCTCTGTATAGAATAAAATTATATTTCAGATGTTTTTTTGCTAGTTCATTGCCTGACTCAATTTAAATATGAATGAATATTTAATATACTTATAGATTATAGCAGCGATAGGTTAGTTTTGTACCTTTAGACTGACATGCAGGGTGTATAGGGTTCAAACCACCACTGAGTTGAACTACTGACTCTATGCTATGTTTGAATTAAATTGTTAATTATCGCTTACATCGTGCCTCAGAAAACACGTTATGCCGTCAGCCCCAGCTGTCATAAAGATTTTTGACAGTCGTTATGGGGAGTCAGTAGGTACCCTTGAACAAACTAATACCGGTTATGGGTCGTAGCACACGTATCAACTCGGAAAGGGATCGGCACCGTATCAACTTGAGCCGTTCAGTATTATTTGTATGGAACTCCCTACTGCAACGCACACTAATCGGAATCGTAACGTAATCGCCTCGCCTCGGGACAGGCTTACGAACCCGTTGCGGTGCGTGGTCGACTTGCAGTTACCGCGCTTACGGCTCTCCGTACGCTAGCTTAGGGCTCTCCGTACGCTAGCTTACGGCTCTCCGTACGCTAGCTTACGGCTCTCCGTAGCCTAGCTTACGGCTCTCCTTAGCCTAGCTTACGGCTCTCCGTAGCCTAGCTTACGTCTCTTTGTCCACGTCCCTCCCGCGATCTGCGTTGCCGAATATGCTTTCATTGGCTGTCATTCACAAGGCAGCTTCCAGTCGTGTTGAGCGCGTGTTGAATGGAATTGTTTGGTTCGATTAAAAAAAAATAACGATGAATAGGGAAAAACTCATAGAAGAAGTAAGGAAGTATCCATATTTATATGATTTAAGTGACTCTAAATATAGCGATAACTTGAAAAAGGACAAGGCATGGAGACAAATTAGTGCTGCTTTAAATCAACCTGGTAAGTAATTCGTTTTTTTCGGATTCAAAATGATTGAAGTAAAGCCATCTAGCCGTCAACCAGCGGTCGGCGAGCCGTAAGCACGGCGTCGCCTAGCCGTAGCCGAGTCGACGTGCCGGAGCTTCCGATCCGCTTACATTACGTGGTTACGTCAGGTTGACGCCTGTTTGACGGCGAGGCGAAAGGCGATACGGTGCCGATCCCTTTCCGAGTTGATATGTGTGCTACGACCTTAAAGCCTAACAACGTAGCTATGATAGTCGCTCCGTGCAAGAGCTAATATTCTGTCACATCGAATAAGACTAGAGATCGGACCCTGTACTCCAACGCGAAAATCTTGGATGCAACCGGGAAGACGCTAGGACGACGATGATGGTTAATCTATAATATAAAAATGAATCGCTGAATATGTTGCTAAGCACAAATCTCGAGAGCAGCTGAACCGATTTCACGAACTCTTTTTTTAAATATTCCTTGAAGTATGAGGATTGTTCTTACCGAGAGAACATTTAAAAACTAAAAAAAATAAAGAAGAATTAAAGAATCGACTGTTAGGTGGTACGATGTTCGCCAGGTCAGGTAGTTCTTAATATATATAGTTTGTGTCTTGCCTTGATGACATGCATAAACAAACGTATTCGTCTTTCAAACTCACTATAAGCAATAAGTTAAAGCCAAGTTCCTTTATTAAGTACTGTGTAAATCTTGACAGTGACAATAATTACTTACTTAACCTTACCTTTTTAAGGATTGTTAAGCAGATATAACTTATTCGTCGATTATTGGACCGGTTGGCGCAGCGGCAGCGGGAGTGTAAGCGACTGCTACGCCGATGGTCGCGGGTTCGATTCCCGCTCACGTCAAACATTTGTGTGCATGAACATGGATGTTTGACTTGGTCTGGGTGTTTCTATGTATAATATGTATGTATTTACAAAAAAAAAAAATATATATGTATGTTTATCCATTATCTAGTACCCATAACACAAGCTCTGCTTAGCTTGGGACTAGATGGTGATGTGTGTATGTGGTAGAATATTAATATTATTATATTATTATTATTTAAGTATACTAGTCTTGATTAAGTATCAGATTAAATTAAGCCTACCCACATGCTTGGAATCGCCTACGGCCAGATTAATGTTAAAACAATTTTCAAAGCAAATTAAGTAATGTAGGTACATTTCTGTATTTCTCAATTAGAAATGTTGTAGGTGGTTTGTAGGAAGCTTTTTGCAGAGACTGAAATTTCTACGTAGCATTTAAAAGAGATATACCTGCCGGCCCTCATAGACCCACATATTATTTTTAATTAATTAACTAGTTATTGTATTAATTACATTAAATACAGAAGACACATTTAAAATAACTGACTTTAGCGATAGCCTAGTGGAGAGACCGACGGACTGCTACGCAGAGGGTCTAAATTTCGAATCCACGGCGCGCATCAATGACTTTTCGAAGTTATGTGCGTATTAAATTGTTAATTATCGCTTGCTAAATGGTAAAGGAAATCATCGTGAGGCAACATGTATGTCTGAGAGTTCTCCATAATGTTCTCGAAAGACATGTGAAGTCTACCAACCCGCACTTGGCCAGCGTGGTCGACCATGGCCTTACCCTTCTTATAGTGAGAAAAGACCCGTGTCCAGCAGTGGGACAGTTTGTATACAGGGCCGATGATGATGATGTTTTTGACATTCTACTTATTTCATCTATGATTAAATTGCTTTGAAGAGATGTTCTTAGCGATAAGGCTAGTGCTAATTATATAATTTTGTCTGTTTCTACATCTGATTGTCATAAGTATTTATTTTAACAAGTTTGACGTAAGGACGGGGGATATCCGTGGTTTCTTTTAATTTGTCCAGCAGGTCTGGAGGATTATCGCCATTCTATAAATTATCTTTATTAAAAAAAAGTGTTTCTCTTTTATATTGCGCCATTAGTATAATCTTGACTGACCAAGCTTTGTAATAAAAAACACTTACAGCAACGGATCACAGTAACTGTACTGTATTCGTTATTGCAAAGTGGAAGAAGAGAATACGGAAAGCGGATCCCGTCACGAGACGGGACAAACGCTAGGAAGAAGAAGAAGAAGAAAGCTGATGACTGCCTTGGCTTTGTAATTACTAATACATTTTTTTTACTACTTACCCTGGGACAAATTGATTCTAAGCTTGTTTAAATGAAAAAGAGGGTGTTTCAGGCTTACCCATTGAAAACAACCACGGTGTCGAAAGAAGTTCCATTGTAATGGAAGTTGTAGTATACTTTTACATACAATCACGACTCCGTCATGACGCTTACTAGCCACCGATAAAAAAATCTACCAAAAGTCTTAACAACTAAAGTACCTGCAATATTTATTAAAGACTTGCTTGATAATGTAATTCTCTGGCACAAATTAAGATAATGTATCTAATTATGTCGACCCAAAAGGAAAGTTGGAAGTAAAAGAAACTCAATTACATCGGTCTGATACAGCTTTTATTAATCTTCTTGTTAAGCCAAGACTGTTGGTTTGTTTATTTTGTACACTTGTTTCTCTTTAGTTGCGTTTGCTGTCGAGTTTCTGATAAATCCATATTAATCTTCGCTTACGCTTGACTTTGCTACTTCATGTTCTAGTTTTATGACAGTATTATGGAAAAAGTTTTTGAATATACGTATATCTTCAACCGGTTGCAAAATGGGATACTATGGTCTTAATTTCATTGGCACATTTTTATGAATGATCTCTGATTATTGCAATGCGTATGGAGCTATTTGGAAAATTCTGATCGTGTTTGAAAGGGTATTATTTCCTAAGTTTCCCATAGCCATCACATCAGGTTAGGATCTAATTATGGGATCCTGTACAAATCGGAGGAATTCTTCAAATTTTACAGCATACTTGATCTTGATTTGAAGTCCATTAATGCAGTTCTTACTTATAATTTATTTATTTATTCGTTAAATATTTCTGTAAAAGCATTTTGCTTTCTTTCGCTTCCTACTGCTACGCATAAAAAGCCAACTTAAACCAGTGGGAAATCGGAATAATACAATGCTTTATCTAAGTATTGTAGTTAACATGCAATTTCGCTTCTTATAGTAACCCATGTCCTTTTTTGAACAGCTAAAATATCTAGAGGAGTGAACACTGATTTACATGATTAGCTCTTACTTAAACACTATTTTGATTATATTGTTTAAAATACACCTCTCAACTCGTTTTTAGCAAAAAAATGAAAAAGGTTCCGAAACTTCAACTAAAACCTGACATGTTATTTTTTTAAATTCTTCGTTGTTATGATGGGGTTGCCTTCTAGTAAGGATATATCAACCCTATCGCAACTTATTAAATTCAAGAAAACAAAAGAATATGCAAATAAATACAACGTGTCACTCTCACACTCACTTTGTAGTCTGTTTGTACTAGCAAATATTGTCCAACCAAATAACAACTCAACCGCAACATCAACTTACGAACAACCCAATAAAAACCTTTCAGAATTCGCGTCACCATCATCCTGTAACGCTTGACAGATTCACATAGCTTAACGTGCTTTCAACGTTTCGGTTTTATCGAGACCGTGTGTAAACAACTATCTTGCTTCGACTAGTGTGAGAATAAAATTGGTTGTCGTCCGTGCGGGAATCGATCATCCGATGGAGTGGCTATACAGACACGATGGGACCGCAATTTGGCGAGTAATATTGATGTTCAATATCATTTGTGTGCTTTAGTAGCCGGCAATAAATTGTACAAATATGGAATAGAAGTGAAGCACTTGTTATATTGTTATAAAACTAGTCAAACGGGCGTTTTGCTACAAAGTTTTGATAGTAGACATGCTATCGATGCAAGGAGCTAGTCTATGCCTGTATGCTGCCTTCTCTCTGTCTGTATATATAAAATCCTTGTGCTACTGACTGACAGACAAGCTACATCCAAAATTGTTATACGCAGGAAAACGCACAAAAGCGCGCTGAAATTTGACTTGTATGTTCCTTGTGGACCGTAGGGGTACAGAAGAGATTTTCTGAAATTCCCACGAGTTCGGGCAGAAACAGTAAATCAAATAAAATGTGCGGGCGTATCTGCGGTCATCCTCTAGTCATTAAAAAGAGCTACGAACCTACATTAGAAGAAGGTACCTACCTACTCTCACAATAGAGGTTGGCAACTTAGCCAAATCATACTCTCTAGAAATACTTGTCTAAGTGTCTTCTTGATTGGTCAATTACTAGTTGTTTGCTATTAACAGAGCTTCGTCAATCGATCAGCTTAATATATCGGCTTTTGACAAGTTAAGTTATTAATCTGAGCTGGAATTTAGACTTGCCTACCAAAGTTGTGTACCGAATCTAGTTAGAATACAATTTGTTATTAAGATTTCCAAGTTGTTTATTATTGGTGATTGCCATAGTAGCACGCAGTTTGACAATGCGTTTAATAGTACATCAGCCTAAAACCTGGGTCATTTCTATCCCTGTATACCCTTCAGTTTAAGTCTCCATAGGTTATGTATGAGTGCATAGGGTTGCCACCAAGAACTTAGGGTCCCAAGCCAACCTCACCTGCAAGTGGTGCACCTGCCGATCAACGGACGAGGCTCTGGCAAACAAAATATCCCGATAAGCCGCAATAGGCTCGCCACCTATTACGTGGGATCAAAACACTGGCGAAAAGTGGGCGTTTAATATGCCTCTGCCTACCCCTTCGGGGAAACAGGCGTGAGTCTATGTATGTATGTATGTACGTTATGTATGTCATGTACGCAATGTTAATATTTTCCTTCCATCAAAACCAGCCCGGCAGAAAACCCTAACGCCACAACAATGCTTTACACATCAATTTGTAATAAAGTATTCATAATTACCGACATTATCACACAAATTAAATGATCAACCCGTATAATATTTAGTACCGAATTCCGAATCAGACATTTCAAATGAACAGAGGATGGATAACAAAGAGCTATTGATATGAACAATAGCTTCGTCTGTCCATACGCGGACACAATGATGTAACTATAAACTCTGTTATGTTAGATTGTGTGTTTGTTTGTGATTGTGATCGTGGCGAACTTGTGTGGGATTTATTGATCGCTGAATAATGATTTACGAATAGGAAGAGGGTTATGTGTTGTTGGTAAAATGTTTTAAAATGCCAATTAGATGGGTATGCGATCTACTCGACTTTTCTCTTATTTACACGTTTTACAAATAGTCCGAGAAAAATCTGCAAAGTAGCCGAAACGTCATAATATATTTTATTAGCGTGGTTTTAACAATTAAAAGGAGGTATAGTTAGACTGAGACTTAAAATAATTAAATAAAACTAATTAATATATACGTGGTTTTTAGATCAATCGATTTAAATGTATATAATAAAACCAACATATCGCGTTATAATTTGGAACCGTACTTTAATTTTAATGCGTAATTTTCGCGTAAATCCTAGAAAATACTACTTTAAGGAATGTCAATAAAGTAGAACAAAATATTTCTTTTTTTAATATGATATTCCTATATTTGATCTTAAGATCTGTCTGGAAAATCTTGAGTCTATGACCAGCGACGAACGTCTTTCGACTGTGATGATGATGATGATTAAAATCGAGTTACAACAAAATGGTCTGGTTGCACTTGGACGGTACTCGCTTGAATAGAAAAACGAATTAAACTAAAGTTATTCACATGTTAACTCTATTGCGTTCGTTTCTGTTCTATAGGTACTCTCTTCCCTTACAAACTTATTTTAGAATTAGGAACAGGGATAAAAAAGGACAGAGGGTTTGTTAGAAGAGCTTTGCTAAGGATTAGCCTCAACTTAGCCTCATGCGGCGACCGTAGCTCCCCGATAAAAAATCTATACATACATATAAGTTCATGAAATGATTCCTGATATCCTACCTTTCAGCTTCATATCGTCCAACGCAAACACAAAAGCCAAATACGTAACTGGCTTTTAAGAATTGACCTTAACATAATCTATTATGTAAATGGACGGAGTGACGGACAGGTATCAATATCAGACCGCAGATAATGCGTTGAAAGCATGTCGAGTGCTGGCTTAGCTTTTGATGGAGATGTGAAATAATTGATGCGGTTTTATATGTTGGTGGACAAAATAACAGGTACTTTTGATAATATTTTTGACGAAAATGGCTGCGATGATCTTGTGGAGAGATTAACAGACTGCTACGCAGTTTCGGGTTCCGAAGTCTTCAAATTACTGCGCGCACCAATGACTTTTCTTTTGCATCGTTCCCGTTTAAAACCGAAACTCGGGCTTATACTTTGCCTTTTGGGCAGTCAGAGATAATGAGTGTGACTCTCTCATAGACGCTTTCCGGCCAACCCCCTCAAACCGCCATGGTATCCATCGACGCTTAGAGCGAAGCCAATCACTAGCTAAAAATTGTATACCACATTTAACTGACCATTCTGGTCCTGACTCTGGATAATATTTTTTTTATGCGCCTTCAAGTATTTGTCGCATCCAGTCATATGTAGGCTCTTCCTGGGACTTTTAAAATAAACAATTACTAACTAACTCGTATGTTATCTACACTAACTAGGGAGTAATCCAATCATGGTCTGATCTCTTGAAGTCTCCGTTAATATTTGTCTCATAAGAGGGCTTAGTTCACTAAGCTTACGGATGGGAAGGGTCCTCATGATACCGGTATTAAATTGCCTAAGCTTTAGGCTGTGTTTGTTGCAATTTTGATGATCTGAGGGCACGGCAGTGCCCACGCCAAGTCGAGCAAAAAAGCGGCACGGTTGTACCATCCTTTTCTCGAAGCAATTCAGGGCGTTTTCGACCCCTCCCCTCCCCATAACTCCCTTGTGGATAAAACTAGAAGCCTGATTGTTAAATAGAAAAAGCCTAAAATACATTGACTTGGCAATCTAATTTATATATGTGACGGGGAACCCATAAAGACGCAGTCATCTGGTACACGGTTATTCTCCTCTTGCATCTTGTGGGGATACGAAATAACACCACAGATGGATAGTAAATGTTTTCTTTAATAATTTAAGAATATCACCAATCACAATTATTCACAAACTAATCGGATGGAAAAGGATGCCTTTCGTGAGCTCACTCTCGCTTGCACGTGTCGACTCAACTAAATCGACATCGCCTCTGCACTTTGACAAATGAAAGTGACAGGCTGATTATGTCACAGGCACTCTCACGAGCGACATCTAGTGCTCGTACGTTACGCGTTGCGACATATGTATAACTTGTGAGATCTATTGTGTTTGCATGCGATGGCCGAGTCAATCTATTTATTTAAGATCCCTTAAGTAGGGACTGAATAAATTAATAACCGACTTGGTATTACATACACGTAGATCTCACAACTTTTACGCAAGAAGAACTGAGTAGCGAGACTTGCTTTTTTTGACAAGTATTGTTTTTATGGGATTTCTCTTACAGTTATTTTTATAATGGCAGTAATATTCGCCTAAAGGCCGATTCTCGTATTTTTTCCGTCACTGACACTATAATTACGAGAATTGACCCTCTGGTATTAGATGTGTGTACACTTTACATTTTACGAGGCATCCGCACAGTAGTAATAAATCCAGCATAAGTGACTTAGGTCCCTAGATAATAAGACAATGCTGCCTGCTTTTGCATGGGTAGCTAGTTAGATTCTGATGCTTAAAAAGCGTTTTCCATCATGTTCCGAAGAATGTCTGACCTTTGCTTGGATATTCTCTAGTTGCATAATTTTTCCCAAACATGTCACTAGCCGGATTTTGTATGCCACATCCAAATTTGATTATGACTCGAGTGATAAGTGCTCATAAACCATTATTATCGCCACTGATAAGATAGTTACACCAAATTGAATCGGATCCACACCGTTATCTCTTATGTGTTGGTATGATTGACAGGAGTCTATTATGGGCTAACTTGCTAATTGTTTTTGTAGTGGAACTATTTTAGACTGGTTACTACTTAGATGTGTCATACCTCTAAAATACTTTAGCCCTTGTCAGTTACTTAGCAATAACATAGAAAACGTATCAGTAAATTCGAGAGCTCGGCGATATACCCCAAAAATTGAATTCAGTGGCGTGCCATTGGAGAGGCATCAATCCAACAGTGGACTAGCACAGGCAGGAGATTATAATACTGACGAAATATGAGTAAAGTAACATTTTTGTGCGCAATATTTATCCCTGACGTAAATCTTATTGGATATTCAGGATATGGGGTCTTGCCGACGAAATAACCCCTTAATATAGTTTACCGTGTGAATGGAGCGCTGCACGCCTTTATGAACGGTCAGACTGTGCCGACAGAGGCGCGACTGGCGGTTCATGCTGGTGTATTTGTGCCCACGCTGATGTATGGTAGTGAGTGTTGGGTATGGCAAAAAACCATGAAAGCAGAATAAACGCAGTTGAGATGCGATCACTGCGTAGTATGTGTGGGATGAGACTGATTGATAGAATTCCGAATGCAGTAATACGAGAGCGATGTGGCCTGAAAGAAGATGTTGTGACGAGAAATGAGAAAGGAATGTGGAGATGGTTTGGACGCGTGGAGCGAATGAGTAAAGAAATAATGACGCACCAAATATATACCTAAGGCAAACGTGTATGGCAAGCGGTCGCGGCCGACCTCGTTGGACATTCGTCGACCAAATTGGTGACGTTCTGAAAACTGGAAAGATCCCAAGCACCCAGAACCGGCGAGCATGTATGAAAAGAGTAATGAATGTAGAGGAAGCGCGTGAGGTTTGTTAGGATAGAAGCAAGTAGCGTTCCGTTGTCTCTGCCTACCCCGACGGGAAAAAGACGTGAGTATATGTACGTATGTAATATAGTTTTACTGTAGCATATTGATGACTAGCTCCTAGGTATCTCTAGAGTAGATTTCCTACCAATTTTGTCATACAAATCTTTTTAAATAAACACGGTAAACACAACTTTATACCGTTGTTTTAAACGTGAATGGGAACATGGACTTCAAAAGACGCTTACCCTTACGGTGTCAAAACTTGTAGTACTCAAGTAAACTTCTTAACGTTACTTTGCGAGCGCGGGTTGTAATCATGTAGATACTCATTTCAAGGGTAAAATTACTTTCTTTTATTCCGAAATTTCGACCGGTTGGCACCAGCCTTGGTTATGTGACTATCAAGACTCCTAAAAAAATATCGTATAAAGAAACCTCACCGTCTACAACAACGTGTATGACACTAGTTTGCCTCTCTCTATCTAATTAGTATAAAATCATAATCCGCTCACTTCCCACCAAAATTCACCAAACGACCGAAGCTTTGCATCAAGTAAAGCAAAGCTTGTAGATGCAGTTGCGTAGTCCTAAACTTGTTCTTCAGGCGAACAGTATGATGCAAGCGTATTAAAGTCCAGGCAAACACGGCAGTAAAACAAAGTTTGCCGAGTGCTTACTTAAGTTTGTTTATCGGGTTGTTTAAACTTCACTTGACGTTGGATGGAAGCGGCAAATCTAATTAATTGGTAGTGATGGGACTAATTTCGATCAGTAATGCAATTTGTATTGGTGAGGCAGTTTAGTTTTGCTTTATGTCAATTAGCATCTATATATGTATCGCTACATATAAATAAAATTCGAGTGTCTGTCTGTGATTTCAAAATAACTATGTTTTTCCAACTACATACAGTTAGTTACACGATACCAAGTCTGCAAGTCATAATAACCTTTTTCTTTTTAAATATATCTGTCTGTTCGTCCTTGTCTGGTAATCTCTGGAATGGCTGAATCGATTTTCACGGGAGATAGAGAAATTTGTAGAGCTACTTGTGGGCAAAATTTAGGAAAATAATGTTTCTCTTTGAAATCAAATGAGATGACTCTTCAGATATTACTCAGCTGCTAACCATCTTGACACTTTAACGTATGCCGATGAGAAGAGACGCATCCATTCCCGACGTACGACCTTCAACAGACCATTTCCCATCATCTGTGCCGTTTGTGCCAAAATATATATTCTCCCGACGAAAATGTCAGCAATATTTTGTTAGCTTTTTGCGATATCTAATGCGAAAATAAATTTAACCTTGAAAATTCCCCTCATATCTTGAATCTGCTCAATAAATTGCAAAAATGAATAATAACTCACTTAGGTAAATTATGTGCGGAGCGCGCTCGAGGCAAAATGATTATCGACGTAAGGAAAAGCTTTTAGGTTAGAAAGTGATTTACCGTGAAAGGTGTTTGAAAAGTGGTAAAAATATTCATAAATATTTTTTTCCATTTTGTGGTATCGTACATACATACATATCGTCACGCCTTTTATCCCCGAAGGGGTAGGCAGAGGTGTATTACTACACCCACTTTTCGCCAGATATACTTTAGTCCCACGTAATAAGGGGCGAGCCTATTGCCGTACCGGGCACATTTCCATATTTGCATCCTGTTATCCCTTAGTCGCCTCTTACGACACCCACGGGAAGATAGGGGGTGGTGACACTTGTATTCTATGCCGTCAACCACACGGCAATCAACCACACGGCAAATTTTGTGGTATAACTGATATTACTGGTTCAAATCTTTCTTAGGTCATTTTCTGCTAAGCGACCAAAACGGATAAGGTTATACGCGCATGAAGTTAATCGTCAGCAAACTTCATGTTGAAGAAATTATTGGTGGTTTAAAACAGACTGCTGTCAGAAGCTCCTTTTCAATCCATGCTAATATTGAAAATACGAAAGTGTATTTGATTGTCCGTCTTGTCCGTCATTACTTTTTGAGATTTTTAAGTATGGAGATAGTCGAGGCAGATGCTGGCGAGAGACATAAGTATGTTACTTTTTACCTCGATTATATCACTTCCGTCCGTGTGGTGACGGATTAAGAATACGGAATGTCACCACCCCATATCATCCCATGGGTGTCGTAAGAGCCGACAGAGGGAGCATATTATGCAGAGAACAGCACTGTAAGAGAAGGAAAACTTGATACAAACCCTATACCAACCCGTTTGGCCAGCGTGGTATAGTAGGCCAATTCCTCCTTTCAAAGGAGAGGCCTAGTCCAGCAGTGGACTGTTAAAGGCTGATGTTGAGATATCACTTCCCACGCGGATAGACCTACGGGCGAAGTATTGTACCTTGAGAGTTTTGAAATCACCGATACGTCTACGTTTAGATTTAATCAACGGTTTAGATACATTTATTCACAACCAGAAGGATATATAATAAAACTGAGGAACATAGTATTTCCTCTTTGAATACTGACAAGCTCTCTATAAAAGGCTTTCTTCTGCTTCAGTCTTTCAAGAATAAAAGAATAGTGTATGTACTTACATATAAGTAGGAAAATCCTTTTTAGGTGAACACTTACAACATTCAAGAAATAATGTATCTACCTCTCCTTCAGAAATTATATCGTGGGCGCTGCCGTTAAGTCTCTTCGGTAAATCTCTCAGTTATATCATACAGTCTGTTTAGTCCCATGTATATTATAATGTAAGACCTAAGGTAGATTATATATGTAGAAAAGATATTTAAAATGGGGTTCGATATCCGAAAAACAACTTTAACCTGTCTTTATCGATGCTATAAATTATTTGAAGCAATTTTCTTTATTGATAGCAGTTATCTTTTTACGCGCATGAGTAGCATTTAAAGATACACATGAGATACATCCGACAAGGATAGATTCATTTAGTTTTAACGTTTAAAATTGGGGCTGGCATGGTCTTATGAAAGACCAAAAGCCCCTAAACAAATAAAGATAAAGAGACTTAAAATGTATTATTTACTGGAAACCTTTAGGGAGATAATATCTTTCATTCATTCATTTAGGTACATGTCGATCATTTTATCGCACCAACATATATTCTTAGAACCTCTCCAATGAATACAACATTGCAAAAAATGAATCGTTTCCCATGATATATGTATCGGTGCTGCCAATATTTATATGGCAACATTAAAAATAAAATAGAGAGGAAACATTTCACAGGATAACATGGCACTTAATAATCAATGAGAAATGAATTCGAATCAGAATTACAATAAAAAGATATATTAGGTATCGCTTTATAATATAAATAATATAGATATTAATTTATTCTTTTGAGTATATACAATCTATGAGATTTTTGAAATTCCACTAACGTGTTAGTAAACAAAATTGCCTAAAGAAGTAAATAGGTATACCTACTACTTACCTACAATAAAAAATTGTTTGGCAACAAACATAGCAAAACGAAAGACAAATATATAAACCGTCACGCCATCCAGGTAAAAGAAAAGCACAGTAAAAAAATTACTAAATACATACGAGTGAGCCAATATTCAAGCTAAAAATAAAGAGCGTCGCGGTTTGCCGACAAAATCTCCAATTTTACTGCCACCTTAATTGAATAATGACCCACCTGAAAAAAAAATCCAAAGCTTCCCGCCTTCTACGAGCTGTCAAAATTACTTTTTTATTTTATTTGGGTATGCATCGGCTCTTACCCGAATGCCAATGCCAATAATATTAAAATGTTGAAATTTTCCATGAAATCTTGGAAGTTTGTTGAAAGCCATTTTACAAAGTAACTCGAATATGAAGATTTGTGTTTAAAAGGGGAGTGTTCAAGGTTTTCTAAGTGCAAATATTCCGAAAATTGATATTGCTAAGTTGCTGCTGTGATAAAATCGGAGCTGTGCTTTAGTTTATTTATGTCCAAAGGTTATTTTCCCAATCTTTATTTAGAACTTTGTTAACTTAGCGTCTATACATAAAGACCGGGGTTGAATAAACCAAATGCATACACACAATAATTTAAAATAATGAATATAGTGGTATTCCACTTATTCCATTATATTCATTATTGTTTCATTATTATTACGATGTATAAAAAATCTTAGAATAATATCATGTACCTAATTTAAAATATGAATGAATTAAGAAGTATATATGAACGACAAAAATCTGAATCCACAAGACTTTAGACAAGTTTGAATGCACTGATCAACTATTCAATCTAGTAAACCAACAAGAACTGCGAGACTGATCACGAACTTTGTATTCATAGTTTCAATATCGGATTCAGGATAAAGTCATAATTCAGCTCGGCGTCAAAGAACGGAAACAAGCAGATGCGATAAAACTGTTTATTCACTGTCCATTTTATGCTGTTTACTGCAATTTGCTGAAGATATTTAGTAGCACAAATATGTACACAACGTTAAAAGATGTTTTAACTAAAATTCTTATTTTAAAGTTCATCAATAGGGTAATTGGCATTAGATCAAGCTGCTGTTCGATCTGGAGTGGCAGTGGGGAGGCATATAGTTCGAAGAAATTATGGTAATTCGGGCGGTAAGGTTCTAAAATGGCGGCCGCATTGACGCCGCAGCAGAGGCACGCAGTCACCTGTCAAGGAGGACCAAGTGAAATCTTTGAGAGATGCCTAGGTATGTTCAACAATGGGCGTCTTGTTTGACTGAACGATGACTGATTACTTTGTCAGAGACTTCATAAAATCATTTTAGAACGTGTCACAGATACTGTTTATATATCTAGTTCATTATAATCACTAATATTTTCATGTCTACCGTCGCTAAGTGAGAGCTGTATCGACAATGTTAGACTCCCCATTTACATTTGAAGGTTAGATTTAAATACATTAGGTCGGGCGCTTCAGTTACTTACCGCGCAATACTAGGTTTATTTTCATAGAAATTATGTGCTTAGCATTTACTTACCGTTCTCTATAGCTTCATATTGTAGTTTATTTACATATTATCAAGGTTTTTGTCAGGGAAGGTCGTATGTACATATGTGTTGCGGTGTTACTTTAAATCCCGTTGAAATTTTGGAGTAATAGTAAAGGTAGCTTCTTAATTTCTATAAATAATTTGAAAAAAGCGCTAATCTACATATATTATGCCTGTTAGTCAATTCACGCTCATGCGTGTATTGAATAAGAGGCATAGGGAACAACAAAATTTTAAAGAGTATCAAGTTACACCAGCTTCAAATAGGAAGTTTCAAAATGATTCCTGTACGTTATGTAGCAAGTACAAACAATGATATTAAAGCCGCACTTTGATAGGTGCTAGATCAGATGCTGTAAAAGGGTGTCTTGCCTGGCACTTGGTTAATTCAGATACTTACTTAATAAGTGGCATGATAATTATATCATTATTTCCATTGTACACCGTTCTATCACCGTTTTTATCTAACGAAATTCCTATTCAATCCAAAGTCAACATAATTTCCAAAAGGCATTTTCCAGCAATATCTTCGTTGTATATTTTTACTCGTCTTCAGCAATATTAATTTTCCTCTAAACTTACAATGGCACCTCGTACAATGACTGAAGATAAGACTCCAATCAATGGCCATTCAGGAGCAAACTTCGTTAGTTCACAAAAGGTACCTCCATTACCTGATCGGCAGCTTTCCGAGTCGCCTTTTTAGCTCCCAATCGTTCTATTCGTTCGCTCGTTCTTCATTCAGCCGTTTCCATTCACTGAGATATTGCGGAGTCATTGTAAATACCTGTTTGTATAAGTTCTGTTATGATATATTGATGTTGAGGATTTATGCCTCGTTTTGTAAAAATATTTGTACATTGTAATATAATATCTTCGATAAACGTTATTTATTATCCTTATGTATGAGTCTACGAAACTGAAACTGTTTATACACTAAACAAAAACGAAAAACGAAACATAACTGTTAATAAAATTTGTAGCAAAGAGAGCTTCAAGCCTTGAAAGCTACATGGAAGACTTCGAGAAATTAAGTTTTCAAGAAAGTAGGTAGAATATTGATCATATTCTGCGAGGTCTAAGGGTCCAGCTTAGTTTTCCATACAAATTAGGCCAAGATTCCAGGGCCGCCAGACCTTACTTATTTTCTCAGAAACGAAATGTACAGAATAATTTAGTGTCAGTATGTGCTATGTGTGTACACATACTTGTTAGCTTGGATCGACGGCCAATTTTTAGATTCGAGGTGCTAAATGTAGGTAAAAATAGTAGTAACTTTTCTTAAATTCTCAGTGCTGATTTTTATGTATGCTTTAGAAAACATTATTAATAATTCATAAATAATACTGCCGGACTCATTTCAACGGCGGTAATTTTTACCAGACGCTTTGAAGCTTCCAAAATAATAATTGATATCTAGGGATCGGTACCGCTAGGGGGCGCATTTAGGAAATGTATAGAAATTATTCCCGTGGACTTTAAGCAAGCTAGCAAGTATGCGTACACTCATAGCACATACTAACACTACATTATTCTATACATTTCGTTTCTGAGAAAATAAGTAAGGTCTGGCGGCCTTGGGATCTTACTCGTAATGCTTAGCTTTTTCACTTCATCTGTGCCATTTTCTTTCAATTATCTTTTAATTTAGATAGTACCGATTCAAATTTTGAATAATTAACTAAACGTGCCTGTTATTCCAGGCCTGCAAAAAATAATAATAAAATACTGATATGCTTGGGCTAGCGATTAAAATAATCCTTAAATGACCGGAATAGAGTAGATTTGTCAACTAGTAATGTACTACTAGGTAATATTCAAAGAGCAAAATGAGCTGTAATGGAAAGTATAGCTAGCTACCTATTTTAGTATTAAAGTCAAAGTCAAAATCATTTATTCATTTAGGCTACAAAGTGACGCTTATGAACTTACACAGCTTACATTTACATTTACTGCCACGTTCGCAATGCAATAGGTAGAACCACGAGAAAGAACGGGCAATAAAACTCGTGGCCACTCTTTTTAACGGCCAGTATAATGGCTTTACATGTTATCTTTGTAAGGAGCTGCAACTGTGTCACATTGTGAATGATCTACTAATGCAAAATTTAATAGTTATTGATATCATACTCAAGTAATAAATTATGTTCATTTGGTAAGCCTCCCAAAGTAAATATGGTGAAACAGGAGCATCCACTTACGTCTTTTATGTAGGCAACTCGCGAACATGACTGTTCAGAGCTATGGTGGAACAGTATGTCCCGAAAAGTAACGGTATATAAACCTGCAGCAATTTACAATCTATTAGTTAGCAGTTCATGTGATATTCATGACGATAATTTCTTATTATAAACCAACATGTAGAGAGAGTAAACTATTTCACAGAGGATTGTACCTCAATTAATCCTGTTGTTTAAAGTGAGATTAAGTCGAAATCGTGTCTGGTAGTTGACAGAGATTTCTTAAAGGTTAGGTTTGTAGAGGATGATTACAAGTTCAAATCTATTATGAACAGGTTGAGGACTAAGGGTTTAAGTGTTACCTAATTGTATTTAGAAACTTGATAGTCTGACTGAATAGAAATTCAACTACAATTGAGCTACACGTACGATGGGTTGCAACAAATTAAAACATTAAATTATCGAGTTACCTTCATAATTTTTACAGTTAGTAGAGCCTTGCTGATTTCAGCATGAATGGGCCGGCTCGACCGGGGAAGTACCTAGTTACCTACTACCCTCTCACAGAAAATCGACGTAAAGTAACGGTACCTAAACTGTTGCGTTTCGTTCGGTGAGTGAGAGTGCCGGAGGCCATATCCCCTATTCCTTCTCCCTCATCCCACTCCTCATCCTATCCGCATTCCCAACCCCAAGGGGCGGCAACGCACTTGTGACTCCTGTGGTGTTGCTTGTGTCCACGGGCGGTAGTAATTGCTTACCATCAGACAATTAGTCTGCTCGTTTGCCGCCTATTAACATTAAAAAACTAGGACTAGGTAAAACTGTGTTATACTTACGGCCGGCTCCAATATTAGGTTTATCCATCGATTTGGTTAATAGATATACATATTTGACATAGCAGAATTTATGAAAGAGGACAATTTTCCTAATGTTTGTGGTGACGATGTTGTATACACATATCTTTTCTTTTTCTTTTTGAAATTGTAATATGATTATGGTACAGTGTGGACTCTATTTTAATAACATTAATACATAATATTGCTGACTTATACATTTAATTACTACTTTGACTATGATTTGTAATAATGATTTCAAAATATCTACATAATGTCTAACACCTATTATAATATTGTTACGGTTAATGCACCATCTCTTCCTTCCAATTTTTACGCCACTATATGCGGCTGAACAAGTTTGAACTCATCTGTGTCATAACTATCTTGCATGCAATATATCATGTACACCATGTTGAAACAAATAAAAAATATTGTATTCTATATTCTATTCTATTCTAAGCACCAAATAAAATACCTATGTCAAATATGTATCTCAAGTATCTACATCCATGGATAAATCCAGTATTCAGGCCGGCAGTAAGTCATTGTTTTATAAGGTGGCCTATTTAATCTACTTTTATTATTCTAAAATTTGCCTATTTCGCTAGACACAGGATTCAAAAACGTTTAGCATTAGTCTTCGTAATATAATAATTCTTCGAACTATACATAGGTATAGTACACAGATATAGATCTACATAGATAACGCAATTATCACGATTTGTATTGAAACCAAGCGTGCCGACTTTTTAATACCTACTGTGACGTTGCCTGTATCACGAAGTCGAAGCGATGCGCGACAGTATCGCTTGTGCGATATTCATCGTCTCCTAATACACAACATCAGATCAAACGTCCGAAGCAAACGCGGCAACGTAATGTGAATAAAATTTACTTAACGGTAAAACGGACGCGCGGGGACTGAAGTTAGTGGCGACCAAGCTCGACGCTTGGTCGGAGTTCAGACACGCGAAGTGCATGCATTTGCGTTATCTATGTAGATCTATGTCTGTGGTATAGTAGGTACCTTCCATGTTTTCATAAAATCGACTTTATGTCTGAGTGAGGCGAAATCTTATACTCTTATACTAATATATAAAGCTGAAGAGTTTGTTCGTTTGTTTGGTTGAACGCGCTAATCTCAGGAACTACTGGTCCGATTTAAAAAATTATTTCTCTGTTAGTTAGACCATTTATCGGGGAAGGCTATAGGCTATATAACATCACGCTATGAGCCACGGAAGCAGAGCAGTAGCCTTAAACAACGCGGTTGTAACCCCGGGCTCATCTAGTAACTCATAAAGTAGGTATTCAGATCGAAAGTTTTACCTAACCTATAATTACTATCTACTTGTCATAACTGGATACATATTTTGCAATAGTATAGGTATGAGTTTAGTAATAAGCCAAATAAGTACCTAATATCGCGGCCATTTGCCGAGATAATGTAGTCAGCGAAACAATTGGCGCCATTATGGATTTCTTACATTGTCGTACGTGTCCTGACTATATTTTTACCCATATAACGTCTTCAGTAATGGGAAAGTAAAGATACGTTTCTAGTATTATATCGAATAATCTTTGTTTTTAACCAGAATGCACCTCTCGTTTGATCTATTTACATTGGTCATTAATAATAGTAATAGGTTCTTTTAAATCAAGCGATTTCTAGGAGTTATTTTTTAACAAAATGTGTAACATATTTGTATTCAATTCTTACCTGTGTAAAAGTATAAATTACTTTAAAGGAAACTGTAAAAAGAAAACGTTTTACAGTTCCAGGAAGATAAACTTGCGCGGCGCAGTTGCAGTGGTAAAAACAGAAAAGTAAAACGAAATTTAGAATTCGTACCTGTATTATATTTTCTAGGAAGTTTATTAATTAGCTTAGGTTTCCGCTTACTATGCTAGTTATGTTATATGTGGTACAAATTTTGTAATTTCTGAAAAAATATTTAGTCTTAAACGTACGTACGAAAGGTTTGTTGACAGATCCAAAAAAGAATCGTATTTTAAATTCATTTATACATATTTACAGACACAAGAAATCTGAATAATTCTATTAGGTAATAAATTCTGCTTATAATATATTCAAATCATTACAATGCCAGAACTTCTACAAACCAAACCAATGTGAAGTAACTCTTTTCGATAATGAGAAAATTAGGTAAATATCTATTTTCAATTCCACTCGATATATCTTCCCCCGTCCCTATTATTCAGCAGCGTATTCGTTACAAATTTATTTAAGATTTCCCGAGGGAACCGCGAGAACAATAAGATGCTTCTAACAATATGTGGCTGCCATAATTCTTCACCTACTTCTCCGCAAACGCCCTCTGGGCTAGACCGAATGAAATTTATTCTTCATGTACGTTACATTTGCGCAAATAGTGCTGGGACAATACGTTGCGAGGTACATGTAGGTGATAATGTTACAAATGACAAGAAATTATTGAAAATATTACTCCTGTTGCCCCCAACATTTGATTTTTGTAGCCTAAAGTCTTGGGGAGGATGAGCCTGGTGGGTGATTGTTAACCCACCGGGTTCACAATGTGGGAAATGGGTCCACAATGTCTTGTGGTGGTGGTGGGTGAACTTTTCGGAAGAACAACTTTTACTTATACGGCACCAGTATTTATTTTACTGTAAACTACAATGCAATACGACATTATGTGATAATATGACTATTTAATACAATTTTATCATCATTATGTATTTAGTTGAGGTTTTCTATTTTACCTTTAGTGCTCGGCCACAGTGTACTCTTTCAGAGTGGAGGCTGGCGCGGGTGCTAGCGCGGGCGCGTGTAATTCAAATGTATGCAGACGCCCTTTGCGTTCACAGTGCGCGCGCGAGCCGCGCGTCTTCATGTGGCGGGCGCGCGCGCGGCTTGCGCGGGTGTTTCTAATGGCTCAGTCCGCCCGTATCGTTCACAGTGATATAGCGTCTGTTAGGTGACTACGCGTGTGTTTCTAAACCATTTTGATTTACCCGCCGAAGCGTCGTCAATCAGGACATCAATACTGAAGAATTTATATCTGCAGTACAACATCGCACAGCTATTTGGCAAAGTAAACATCTGCAACATTTAAATAGGGCAGCCATAAACAAATTATGGGAAGAAATAAAACAATTGTTTCGTCCGTAAATCAGCGTATAATACGTAAAATTCTCCAAACCTTTCTCTTCCTTTATTTAAATCATGTGTGCCAAACTTCATGTATAGCAATTTCCATTTTAAGTATGAATTTTCCATTAATAAAAACAAATCTTCATCCATGTCTTCTAAATAAATACGTCACAGCTCAAAGTTTGAGAACGACCAAACACATGTGCAATGACGCTCGAAGCTCGCTCGGCACTGTGAATATGCAGACGCCAAGACCCGAGCGCCCGCGCCCGCGCCCGCACCCGCTAGTGCAGTCTGATTGAGCACAGTGAAACGCGGGCGCGGGTGCGGGCGCGACGCGGGAAACTCAAACATATGGAGCTCTATAGGAGTGTCCGTAGTGGAGAGCGGGCGCGGCGAGCGGTGCAGCGCGGGGAGCACGCGGGCAACTCAAACCATAGAACTTTCATACAAGTGTCCGTAGTGAATGCGCGGGCGGCAAGCGGGAAACAATGCGGAGCGTGCGGATCTCAAACTTTTATGAGCAATGATATTATGAGTAATTATTAAATCAAGTGCGAGTCGAACTCGCTAATCAAGGTTAACGTAGTAGAGGGATTCACTTAACATAAGCATCACATAGCCCCCTAGCTAAATATCACTATCAATTTTTCGCCTGCAAAAATAACTTTGCTTTCCTTAGTGTTTGTATAAATCGATATTGTTTATTGATATTGAGCACCAAGGGTTTTGGGAAGCAAAATTTAAATTTAAAATCTCCATGGGCACCCCGCTAGTACCGGATAGATTTTTTTTTGTATGTCAATCGTAAACCGGTTCACAGAATACATCTACTTAGGTACTAATTTTGAAATTTGTAGTCTCAGTAGTTTCGGCATAAAGTGGCTGTGACATAGGAACGGATAGACAGACAGACATGGCGAATCTATCAGGGGTTCAGTTTAAAACCACTATGGCTACGGAACCCTAAAGACAGGTTATTTACATATCAGTAAATTTTCAGAAATGACACACTAACGCACTCGTGGATAACTCCATATTGCGATATCACACAACATTACAATGAGTCCTCACAGAAGATGGCATGTTTCAATACTTTCAATTATCGCGAGTGAAAACGAGACAAAAGTAGTTTACTATGGTGCGACAAAATAATCAATTAGATGTGACGTTTTATATAACTTAATAGATGGAGGCATACAATCGCAAGATCATCTCTAAAAGAATCTTCCATTTATGACCATGGCCATACATTACCCATCAAAATGAAATAGTACTTCATTTGAAACTTTGAGATCTCTTTCATAATCGATTTTAAACTTTCGCGATTTGTATACATCATACAAAATAAATTAGCGGGTCTTAATCGCGTACAACTAACTTATTTAAGGTATAAATACCTATTTGATTCCGACGTTTCGCTCGTCTTGCACCGAGCGTAGTCGCGGAGAGACTGATGAGAGCTCAGCGCCGTCTTGTGGAAGTACGGGTTTCGGCACCTACCCTCACTTGGTCTTTATTTAAGTTCGCAATGTCGGTACTCCGACGCACTACACTAATGACGTCTACACACTGTTGAGATTTATCACTGCGGCGGTGTCTACACGGATCGTTACCCTTCCTTGACGTTAAAGTGACAGTGAGAGATAATGGTACCCTTGGACACACTGTATATAGGAAACCGACACACACCGACAGGTATCTTAACGCGAACTCGCACCACCATCCGCGGCATTTGGATTCCGTTGTGTCCTCGCTAGTAAACAGAGCGTATGACCTGTGTGACCCTGAACCGTTAAATAGTGAGCTGTCACATGTTCGGGAGGTACTGAGGCGCAATGGATACAAGAAGAAGATACTCCGTCTGAAGAGGAAAGATCGTAGACCTGAAGTAAGCAGAGTGCCGGCGTACGTGCCATATCTAAAGGGAGTGACGGACAAAGTTGGAACAGAACTCAAGAAATACTCCATCAAGACTGTATACAGTCCGCTCTCTAAGATTGCACACAATCTGCGTACCCCAAAGGATGTCATTCCTCTCCAAACACCTGGCGTCTACAAAGTCGATTGCAGCTGTGGTAGTTCATATATCGGGCAGACTAAGCGTACAATCGCTGAAAGAGTAAAGGAACATATCGCAGCTGTAAAAAACCGACAGATTAATAAGTCGGCGATAGCTGAGCATTTGTTGGAGTCTGGACCAAACCACTGGATAGAATTGCATCAACCACAAGTCTTATCCACCGATCGTCGCTATTGCTCCAGGATAGTACGTGAAGCGGTAGAAATCAAGAAACATAACAATTTCAACCGGGAGGATGGATATAGATTATCGGCTACTTGGAATCCAGTCATCAGCAAGTGTAGACACCGCCGCCGCAGTGATAAATCTCAACAGTGTGTAGACGTCATTAGTGTAGTGTGTCGGAGTACCGACATTGCGAACTTAAATAAAGACCAAGTGAGGGTAAGTGCCGAAACCCGCACTTCCACAAGACAGCGCTGAGCTCTCATCAGTCTCTCCGCGACCACGCTCGGTGCAAGACGAGCGAAACGTCGGAACCAAATAGGTATTTATACCTTAAATAAGTTAGTTGTACGCGATTAAGACCCGCTAATTTATTTTGTATGATCTCGTTCATAGTATAAAGATTGTATTGATATTCGTAGTGACGTTATAATTGTATCGATACTTTGATTTTACAGACTAGCTTCGGCCCACGGCTTCGCCGATGTGGGTGACAGTTATCGCAAGAGACCCCATGTGGCATTGTGATCTCTTATACATCACAATGGCACATGGGGTCTCTCATACTGCAATATTTCATTTAAAATGTTCAAAGTATAAGTTGCAAAAATCAAACTAGGAGGGAATTTAGGGAGGGTAGAAGCTGGTACCTACGGCACAAATTTACCTCTTAGAAGTAAGAACGCATGTGCTGTAAGTTGAGTGCAGCGCATGTGGTATCTATAATAATATAGTATATCTGTCAGTACTTTCACATCATACCTATTGTTATATCGTGCACGGTAATAACATTATTCGCGCATATAAACCAATAATTATAGACTACGCTTAAACGGCTGAAACTATTTTCTCTACTAATATTATAAATGCGAAAGTGTTTATAGATATATATTCGGTATATATAATGGTAGATAATGTCATGGATACTGACCGAATTACTTTGTACTCTATAGAGTTTCTGAACTCTTTAGACTAATCAGGAGTCTCACACAACTTGAGACTGAAAGTAAATTTATGTTATCCCGCGAGCAAAAGCTAGTAGGTACCTATTATATAATGACGATGAACTTAAAAAATGCAAAGTATCTATATAAATTCTTATTAGTTTTATTTGAATGTTATTATGTTATTTCGAATGCCCCTTCCATTCGTTCCTGAAGTTACTAGAATTTTCCAATTTATATTCAAAATGTTTTTCTTTTTTAAATATTAACCAAATAAGTATTCATAAACATTTTCCAAATTTCATAGAAACCAAAATTCTCAAAACAGTTATAAATGTGATTTGAACCCACGCCCTCAGACCGTGAGGCGCTTGTATTATCCGCACGGCTATAGCCTTGTTAACAGTTAGTTGCGAATTTGGCGAACTATTGACATAATGTTACTATGGTGAGTGTTAACGTCATCTAACTGAGAACTCATATTAATCTAGCCGCGATCCGTCACAGAATACTAAATTTGACAAACACTGTACACCGCACCCGCAAACGCGCCACTATGGACACATGAAGACGCGCGCGGGCTGCCCGCGCTACTATGGCCAAGCACTGACACTTTGATACAATATGACATGACATGTGACATAGTACTTAAATCTATAAAAGATTAATGTTACAATAAGTACCTTTCATATCGAAAAAATATCTTCTGAATGCCCATGAAGTATCGATCGTTGGGTAATTCATATTCTAAATAGATAATTCATTCAAAGCAAAAAAGAAGAACAAAATATCCAGAATACAACCGAGCTCTATAATATTCAAAATTCATAGTTTCTTTTAACTTGTATTAGGTACACGATTATGCGCAGGTCTGAGAATTTCTCAGTACAAAGCATTGAGCGATCACGTGATCAATCTACGTATAAGTACTAACTATCAAACTATTACGTTCCTTACGTCCGTTATAACGAGCTTAATGACTAGCTTTAGGGGACTTAGTGCAACGGCTTAAAGCTTTTGAGGTAAATCTATAGATGCTTCTTTCTCTTAGCGTTATCCCAGTTTCAATCTGGGGTCCGCTTACTAGTCTAACCGGATTTGGCTGAATATTAGCTTTTCCACAGAGCGACTGCCTGTCTGAACTCCACAACCCAAAGGCATAGCGATATTCCATGATTTAGACTAGTGTCAGTTTATTTAGAAGGTACTGACGCCCTGTAACGACTGTCAAAGATCTTCATGACAACCGGGACCGACGGCTTAACGTGCTCTCCGAGGCATGGAACAAGCGATAATTAACAAATCAGTACGCACATAACTCCGAAAAGTCATTGGTGCGCGCCGTGGATTCGAACCTGGCATGGTAGTCTGTTGGTACATCCACTCGGCTATCGCTGCCTTTTAAATCTATAGTAAATGTATAGATGCACCGTAGTGAAATGGGATAGTAATGCATAATTTGTGTTTCATATTAATTTGTTGTATACTAAACTTTGTACTCTGCGTTACTAACTGACTGACAGTCAAGCTACAGTCAAAATTATTGAGGGCAAGAATCTGAAATTTGGCATGTATTGTGTGTTTTTTTGGGGATCGTAGGGATGCTCTAAAATGGAAATTTCTGAAATTCGTACGGGATCGGGTAGGAGCGGTTCAATTATAACAAATAACTGAAGTCATCCTCTAGTACGGTTATGATGATGATATTGACATGGCTCAAAGCATTACTTTATAGTATTCTAGAGACTACCCGTGCCACGTCTGCACTTTTTATTCTTTTAGCGTTTCTTCTCAATGCCATGGTAATTTCGGGAAATCTCTACACTGCGCAAGGTATATGCATGCCAATTTTCGGTTTCTTATGATCGGTACTTTTTGCTGCGTGATGTCTGTCAATCAGTCAGTAACTTAAGAATTTTATAAATAAAATTTTTACTGTTAGGCTGATTGATGATGAAAATATATCTACAATGTAATGTTGGTAAGGACAATAATTTGTTGCTCTATCTATAACAAGCTTTAAATCGTTTTTCAGTTTAACATTTTCACAGCTAAACTGCAGAACCGATTTTAATAAAACTCATAAAGGGATAAACTTGAATCCCAGCATTCACAACAACACGACCTTTTAAATTTATTCCTTGGCTTAACCCAGCTTACATAGTGGTTTAATAAACCGGAAATTAACAAGCCAATGTGTATTTAGACGAGTTAATTAGTAGGTACACTTATTAACCTAATTTTGTTAACCCCACTATGTGATATACAGGCCTGTGTATAAATATATTATGTTATTATAGTAATGACGGGGTGCTTTCGTCAATCGATATAATAGACAACTAATTAATCAATTACTTATTAAAGACACTTGTGTAGTTCGTGTAGTACCTACGCTTCTTTGCTTTAGTTCTTATTCTTTCTATTTACATTCCAATAAACCCTAAGCGATGATGAAGACGTTTCTCATTTTAAATAAACCACCTACCAAGCGAAGCATTATTTGGAAGTAAACTAGGGTTAAACAAGTAGACCCGAACTAACACAATTACAATATCGATCCATTTACAGACGCTGTGTTTTGATCACGTTATAGTATGACATTAATATGCCAATGTACTATCGTAAAATTGGTTAGCGTCGCGGGAATTGGCGACCATCACTTAAGTGCTTACAGTAAATTGGATACAACTTATATTTAGAACTACGTTTTAAGCGCCGAAATACACAGTGCGACATTTGTAGGGATACCTACATGCACACCAATGACTGGCAATGACTTTTCGAAGCTATGTACCTATAGTCTGTTCAAGATACGAAAAAATAAAATGTAAACAAACCATAAAATGGTTCTTTTAATGTCGCCTTCGCAACAAACGTAGATTTAAGTTAAATACTCCAAGCGAAAGATTCAGTTAGTTTTTAAAAAATACGCCTTATCCTGTCAAGTTATGCATTACACCCAAAGTAACTATTTCGCATGAAAGGCGGCCATTTTTAATTAGGTCGGGTTATCCCGATCGGATGTCGTGCTAACTTATTAAGTTTGAAAATCTTTGGTTTCTTTGTTTACCTTTTATTTTTTCGTATCTTGAACAGACTATAAGTATTAAACGGTTAATTATCGCTTGCTAAGCGATGAAGGAAAATATCGTGAGGAAACCTGCATGTAGCATGCATGTGCATGAGAACATTCTGGTCAGAGTTCTCCAGAATGTTCTCGAAAGACATGTGATGTCTGCCACCCCGCACTTGGCAGCGTAATAGACTATGGCCTTACCATTCTCATAGAGAGAAGAGGCCCGTGCCCAGGAGGATGATGATGACCTACTTGCGTAAAGACGCACATTTTAGCATAAAACAACTAAGCGAATTACACGCTATGAGTATAAGCGCTACAAAACGTTTAAAGTCCCCAATTATGCAGAGCGACATTTGTGTGGATATATGCATAAAGATGCACATTTAACATAAAAAAATACTCGGCGAAGTACAATTTTTGTCTAGCTAACTAATAAATTTTAAGCTTCGAATAATGGATTGCGTATAAGTTGTCTTGCGATGCTTATATTGCCAAAATAATTTGAGTATGGCAACTTGCCGAATATTTTGATAACAATCATTATCATCCTGGCGTTATCCCGGCTATACATACCTATTCATCATGAACAAATTGGTGATTTTCGCGATCAGACATTTGTTCTCATACCTCCTTGGGTATATAGATATATAAAATATATTCTATGTATAAAAATTAATGGTAAGTTTAAAATTAATAGTTGTTCGTTAGTTTCGCAAAAACTCAGAAAGGGCTGGACCAAGTAAAATAATTCTGAGCGGGACTTCTACTCTTCATAGTCCGTGTGCTGGTGGACTAAGACTACAAAATATCACTTTCCCTTATCATTCCATGGATCTCGTAGGAGGTGACTAGGGAAAGTAAATTAAGAGTTTAATTTTTAATATAAAACTGAAAGCTAAAGCCTGCGAAAACTATCACAGCAACACCACAAACTACCAATTGCTGAACAAAATGTTCCAAACATCGCGCTTGTACTTAGTCGAACAATGGACCAAGTAGAACGCCTAGCATCGTATTAGGTCTGCAGTGTATCAGTAATTGCCGCTCCGTGTTGGATGTACCTATTAAGTGTGTTAGCATGTATTGTTCGAATTAGTGACGGATACTTCGCACAAAATTGGGAATGCTATTGAGAGAATTATTTCAGTAATTACGTGGCATGTTTTGCATGTAAATCGAATGCTATGGATGTGCAGATGGGACTATGTTTTGCTCTGTCATCATGTGGACTGTGGAGTAGTGGTTGTTATCGTTTAAGAATTGCTAGCTGAGCCCGCTATACACCCGCGTTATTTAGAGCTACTGCGCCGTACCCGTGACTCATAGCCTGCTGATATATAGCCTATAGCGTGCCTCGATAAATAGACAATCCAACACAATAATTATTAAACTCGGGCCAGTAGTTCCTAACATTAACGCATTCAACCAAAAATCGAACAAACAAACCTTCAGTTTAAAATAATACTAGATGAGGCCACGGTTACACCCGCGTTATTTAAGGCTACTGCTCAGCTCCCGTCGCTCATAGCGTGATGTTATATAGCCTAAAGCCTTCCTCAATAAATGGGCTATCTAACTCTGAAAGAATTTTTGGAATCGGACTAGTAGTTCCTGAGATTAGCGCGTTCGACCAAACAAACAAACAAACTCTTCAGCTTTATATATTAGTATAAGGTATTAGATTATAGTGTAGATTTATGTACCTAACCAAATGTTTAGGATAATATAAATTGCTACTTCGAATCTTCAGCAAGAGGGTGTACCTACTAGCCAAGTCAACTCATGGTGTATGGCAGCCGGTCTGCCTCTACCAATAAAACTCTTAACTCGATCAATTTATTTCACTACCTTGGCTCAGAGGTATATATCGCCTCTACACTGTTCAGTTACTCCACACATATCTAGTTAATCCGTAGCATTACTTCCGAAACTCGACAATAATCGCTTGTCGCGTGAAAATCGATAAATCATGTCGGCGACACGACAGGTGCCGACGGCTTTGTCGCAGTCGAATAATGCGCTGTGCATGTCATACGAATGCATGTTTTAAATTAATTTTGGTTTATTTGTCGTGGTGTGAATCCTTTGTAATTATTTTGTTGCTATACTGATATCTGACTCCTTTAATGGTGAACAGCGAGTTTACAGCCCTACGCTATTAACCCTGCTGTACAGGAATGCCTAAATGCTAAGGGACTAATCTAACTTGTTAACCTACACTATCCTAGAGTCGTAGCCTATCACCTATTATATCCTATCCTAGTTATCCTAATCCTTATACCTATATGTATTCTAAACCTATCCTAACTTGTACCTAGCGTATAATGCGTATAGGCTTGGTGCTCTGTGGTATTCTGTGATACAGACCAGCACTTATACGCACCTACAACTAAGCGCCTAACCTATGGCACGTACTATCGTGGTACTACTGTGGTATGCTGTGATACAGACCTACGGTTCGTACGCGTCTAAGACCCTAATCCTATATGTCCCTACAATCCCTATTAGATCCTAGCCCTACTGTACGTATTTATATATACTTATATAGATAGGTGCGGGATATCTGCCACTGGAGACCTATGATGACAGACGGACTGTGGGTAGGAATTAGGTATGGTGGAAATGGTTTTCTGACGGCCAACTCAACAGACTCATCGAGCTGATCGGTATTGATCAGCTCGACCACCGTCAGAGGTATGGGAAGGGTATTGAGTCAAAGTCGGATTAAACTTGTAACTCCTTTATTCTTATAATACATGATCTTATATACTAAACTTATTCTATGTACACACACACAACTTTAGGGTATATGCCTTACGTGAATACGTGATTTTTTTCTTAATTTAATATAAATCACGAACAGTCTGTGTTGCGATGAATACTCACGTAGGATTATATCGCTGAAATGGCATGTTCATGTGTGAACAAATGGTAAAATGAAACCAAAAAAAATATTTGAAAAATTTGTACAGTTTATCTTCCCATCTTCTTAATCAGTATTGTTTTATAATCTGTCCCAATGCTGGGCAGAGGCATCTTCTCATTATGAGAAGAGTGAGGCCGTAGTCTACCATGCTGCAGCTGGCCAAGAGTGGCAAGTTACCTTTTGTAAATCATCACTTTGCACGTTGAGTAACGAAATGAATATGACTGAATCCTTCCAAAATTGACTGTTTAGTCACGAGCTACACAAGATAGGTAATGCTACTTTGCTTCCTTCTGATTGATTGATGAACTCTACTGAAGCTTATGAGACAACTTTTTTTAGCCTATAGTGTCTCACTGCTGGGCAAAGGCATCACCACTGGATTTCCATATGTTTCTGCTCTTTGCAATCTCTGACATGTCCCTTTTAAAAGCGTATGAGGCAACTAATGGAGAGGTTCAAACAAACACAATATCATGAAATAGACGCTAAAGATTTTACACGAATAAATCTAACTACTTAAACCATATTTTCATTATAGAAGTAGTGGGTAGCCACTCACGTTAACAATACGATCCCACAACCCACACTTACTATGTACAATGAGACTTTTCTAAATTGGATCAACTTGATTACACAACTGACCGTTGTTACCTCCTATTACTTAAAGTGTCAATATAAGATGTTTACGGGGTGAAACACACCACACTACACAATAAAACACTGAGGGTTCATTTCGTAGATAGGACTTCACGTTTGAATGTATATTATACGTTAGTAGTATAAGGATAATAAGGACAAGGATCTATTATTTTTGTGTTCTCTTAATTAACTTAGGAATTCTTTTGCATAGAATCACGCCTGTTTCCCCGGAGGGGTAGGCAGAGGCATATTAAACGCCCACTTTTCGCCAGTGTTTTGATCCCACGTAATAGGTGGCGAGCCTATTGCCGCTTATCAGGATATTTTGTTTGCCAGAGCCTCGTCCGTTGATCGGCAGGTGCACCACTTGCAGGTGAGGTTGGCTTGGGACCCTAAGTTCTTGGTGGGAACCCTATGAACCCAATTTTTTTGCAAAAAAATTTTTTTGCATCTTTGATAATATCAATTACATAAAGAGAAAGTTATTAATAGAATTTATGGTTGCAGAGGAATACACTGCAAATTACAAATCTATTGTATGCATAAGCTAAATAATTAGAATATTCAGCATTTTGTAATTTGCCCCTCAATGAGTAGTGTGTTCGGAACTGTTAAGGAGTATTGTGCGGACAGAAATATGTCAGTAATGTCTATTCTCTCTTTTTTAACAAACTCTTTACATTTTGTGTATGTTAAGTAATAAACATTAATCGAGCTGTCATCATCCTCCTTGTGTTATCCCAGTTGCCTCTCTGGATCTGCTTATTAGTCTCACTGGATTTGAATTTTATTTAGTTGTTCCACAGAGTGACTTACTGTCTGACCTCCGCAACCCAAAGGTATAGCCTTTTTCCGCGGTCCATGTCAACAGTTTAATACGCACATAACTTTGAAAAGTTAAGCTATTTAACATTACGACTATAGGTATATGTCCATTATAAATCTCGGAGTAAGTACATAAGACGCAAAATTATTTTTATCTTCATCATATTCATAATCTGCGAAGTACTTAAACTACCCATTCAACATACAAAATCAATAACGCCAGCCAAAACTGAAAATAAATAACACCAACAACTTCGACAGCTGATAGTTTCAACGCTCTAAAATTAAACAAAATAATTATATCGCAATCCTGGGATACGGACAGCTAGGAGTATTTATTGGCACACTGACAAAAAGTCCCCTAGCAGAAACGTGACGCGAAATAGTGAACGTATCGTGAGCATTACTAGTTGTTCATGCCTTTATTTCATTTGCCTTGTTAGTATTACGTGTGGGTTAAACTAAATTAGAAGTACTTTCTAGATAAAGATAAAGATAATTTATTTCATAAAACATGAGTGTACATTACAGATTGTGTGAACTTGCATGCAAGATGTTAATTGTGATTACAGTGTGAGCTACATGTTTTGCCTTTTGGCATACGAAATTTTAACAACTAATTTTAAACAGCTTTAATAATAATACATGCCTCATCAAACAGATTTAAATAAAATTAATAATAAGAAAGACATGTCAGGATAATTTATCATAATCTAGCCTACGGGGTTAAAATTTTGTGTGTTTGAGCAGTGTTTTCCTTTTCCGTAGAAGTGTGCTAACTCTGGCGTCGGGTGTTACTTAAGGTCTAACGATTCTTGCCTTGAGTCAAAAAGCGGGACCGATAGCATTGCCAATAGCTTTACATGCCTTCTGGTCATTCATCCAAAAAGTAACGTCTGTCAACGTTGCTTATGCTATGAGCACTATAATAAGGATGGTTATAAAAATATGACAAAAAATATCGGTTTCATTAGACAATTAATTGTTGCCCTATATTTATTGTCAGTGTATCCTGCATTAATCTTTAAAGTGAGCATATTTTTAGCGGATCTGCTTTAGTTCAAGAAAATTCCATGTTTGAGCAAGCAGCTAAGGATACAAAAATCATTGATCTTTTTAATAACTTCAAATCTTAAGCCGGCCGTAACTGGTTAAATAAAACATCACGTACTACTGAGCACTCATTCATTAAGAACCTTCCCAAGGAAACTGCCCCTGGAAGCCATCAAACACCGCTATAAAATAAAAGTTATGCTACCTTCCCTATCTATAAAAAACCGTACCACCAATTTCCCCGGCAGTTTACACCCCACACGGTAGCAGTAGGTAACGCAAAGTAAGGTTATGACGTGGACTCTAAGGTTCAACTCACACTGGCGCAGAGTCGAAGCGACGTGACGCGTCATGTTTTCGAAATGTTTGCGAATCCACTCGACTTCAGCCGAACGTCAAAGTGCGAATGCGCGCCTCAACGCGCGTCGACGAGCGCTTCCATATTTACATAGCACATATTTGAACTTAAATAATAGAACAATAGAGAGGAATATAAGCTTTAGGCGGCAAAATATGACGAGTCGCGTCACTTCGACTCTGCGCCAGTGTGAGTTGAGCCTAAGGTGATATAAATTTTATGGCTTCAGTTCCCTTATTGAATACTGTCCATGGTAGCTTGGGAATCTCAGTTTCGATTACGTATATTGTGTCCCCTAAGACCTTAGGGTGGATAAATTTGGTAGGTAAGCTGTTTTGTTTAGAAAAGGAATTGAATATAAACAATTTTGGCGAAATTGGTTGTATTAGGTTCGTCTGCGTTTTCACCATGTGCGTCGTAAACAGTATCGTATAAAGTGTGTTTTTAAATTGTGAAGGGAATACGGGGATGAATAAAAAATACTTTTTGCTTGGAGATCTGCGTCATTATTTGGTATATGGCGTAAAACGCAAATCCACTTCGGTACCTTTTTTAAAATGGTGAGCGATGGATTATGCCTTTAATTTTGATATACTAATACTGGTATGCACTTTGGACTTGAAATGACTTGTTTTTTGTTTCGTTTCTTGAGGCTTTTATGTGAAAGTAAATGATAAATGATGAGTAAAATGCAAAAGAGAGACTGGACCCTTGTCAAGAGATATAAAAATATTTGGGTTAAAATTCAATTGGTTTATAAATATTAAATAAACACTGTCCCTACCCACGGGATCAACTAACTGAGTGAACTAAGTAATATAAACACACCAGCTAAGTGACGCTACTTAAATAATATAATTTGTACTTTATAATCACAATGAGAATATTCATAGTCCTTTTGAATTCACTGGCCTCCACCAAAGGACGTATAACAACAGTCCTACCAAGTCTATAAACATGATTATGTCGAATTAAAACTGAAGTAAATGCAATGATATATAGTCGGCCGAAAATATTTTAATTGTTGTTTAAAATCATAAAATTATCTTAAGTGGTTCTTTAAAAACTAGTAGAGCACAGAATTCACCATTCATCTGTGACAAACTAAAAGTAGGAGAAAAAAATATCGCTAACCATGTTCCGAAACAAAGGCTCAGCAATGGGAAGCTTGATAGGCTATTAAAAAATAATTAGTCAAAGTCGTCAAATGAAATGAGAGTCAATCAAAAATTAGATTGGTAGATTGCAAATGTAATTTTGCCTAAAAATATATTATTATACTTTATTCATTCTGTTTCCCATTATACTAATGCAATTATCAAATTTCAATTCACTTTGAGCATAAATTAGCGACGTAGATTCTATGAAAACATTTATGCCAAATACGTCGGTACCTCCTTTGTTCGCAGAACCTCCAACGCACTCCAAACATCATTAATGTGATGAACTTTGTATGCCGCGTGGATGCTTTGTCGGGCAAAAATTAAACACCCCCGGATTTTATAAGTATCAACGTTAATTAAAAACTCACGTTAAGTAAAGCTGCGCTTGTGGAACAGATGAAAAACAAACAGGCAAATACAGTAAAGAATTTTGTATTTAAAAAACCTTTTTACTACGTTAAGTTAATCGACTGCCTCGTTGGTCTCGCGGCATAAATGTGCGCGTGGGATTGGGAGGTCTGGGGTTCGATTCCCGGCTCGGGCAAAGTGTTATTGGGTTTTTCCGCTAGGAAATTCTCAGTAACAGCACGGAGTCTGGTAATGTGCCCGGTACGGCAATAGTCTCGCCCTCTATTACGTGGGACCTAAAAATTCATGGCGAAATGTGGGTGTAATATTACACCTCTGCCTACCCCTTCGAGGATACATGCGTGAGTCTATAAATGAATAAATAAAGTTAATCATGCAGACTGTGTTTTAATATATTCAAATTTCAACGAAACGAAATTCTTCAGTCTCAAATAAAACTATGATCAATTCAAAGTAGGGAATCAAAGCAAAAAAAAATTGAAGAGACTTCATTGAAAATTACTCTTCAAACGTCTCTAACAGAAATCTATCCAGCCAATGAATCTTCAGCATGAGTCACAAAGTTTTCTACCCACGTTCTTTTAGCATATATAGGTAGTACGAAATATTTATGCCAACGCAATCCGATATCTAAATTAGTCTTACAGATTGAATTACATTTTTCCACAAAATTCTTTTACTACGTGATCATAATCATTGATGAACTGTAATCAGGATGACAGATTTTGAATATGAAAATTTAAGGGAACAGACGCCAGAATCGTAAAAAATCTAGTAAACCAATTTAGTATTGAAGCAATCTTAAAAACGGGTACTCTATTGAGGCTTAGGAAAAACACGAAAGTGCCTGTTGAAATGCTGCCTAAATTGTTTTTTAAATGGGGTGAAAGAGAATCCAAGACAAATGTTTGCGTATCCGGATAGCTTTAAGGACGCGTTTACAAAATTAGTAGGTACAAAATCGCGTCACTACAGCGACACAGCGGCAACAGTACGTACTACGTACGGTAACTTGCGGAAATGTAGTTCAACTAAATAACTTTGAGACTTAGAATTTTTGTGATATGTATCTATGTGTTATAGGCCTGGCTGTGCAAATTACGTACAAATAAGTTTCTTATTTTTATATACCTAAATGGACATTATTACTTTATTTTTTCCATTATGTTGATTCAGGATATATTTCGGTATTTAGATATTATTTTGTTTCTTGCGTTGAAATCTGGTAAGATTATGTGGACTGATGGTATACCATCCCATTCAAGTGTTGCGACTGGAACTCATAAAAGAGTAGACCTAGTTATGCCAGGTTGGGGCTCATTTTATTTGTTTTAGTGAGACCCTACCACTGGTACTAGTGAAGTAACCTTCCAAGGTTATTCGATGAGTCTTACTGGTACTCTTATGTGAGTAGAGCTAGGCATGCCGAGTTTGGGCTCATTTTGTTTGTACATAAAAGACACTACCACGGGAACTTATGAAGTAACCTTCCAGGGTTATTCGATGACTCTTGCTGGTTCTTATATGTGAGTAGAGCTAGACATGCCGAGTTTGGGCTCATTTTGTTTGTACATAAGAGACCCAACCACTGCAACTTATGAAGTAACCTTCCAGGGTTATTCAATGACTCTTGCTGGTACTCATATGTGAGTAGAGCTAGGCATGCCGAGTTTGGGCTCATTTTGCTTGTACATAAGTGGCCCTACCACTGGAACTTATGAAGTAACCTTCCAGGGTTATTCGATGACTCTTGCTGGTACTCATATGTGAGTAGAGCTAGGCGTACCGAGTTTGGGCTCATTTTGTATGAACATCAGAGACCCTACCACTGGAACATACCTAGCTCTACTCACATATGAGTACCACTAAGAGTCTTCGAATAAACCTGAAAAACCTGAAAGGTTACTTCATAAGTTCCAGTGGTAGGGTCTCTTATGTACAAACAAAATGAGCCCAAACTCGGCATGCCTAGCTTTACTTCCATATGAGTACCACCAAGAGTCATCGAATAACTCTTGAAGGTTACTTCATAAGTTGCAGTGGTTGGGTCTCTTATGTACAAACAAAATGAGCCCAAACTCGGCATGCCTAGCTGTACTGACATATGAGTACCAGTAAGAGTCATTGAATAACCCTGGAAGGTTACTTCATAAAATGCAGTGGTAGGGTCTCTTATGTACAAACAAAATGAGCCCAAACTCGGTATGCCTAGCTCTACTCACACATGAGTACCAGCAAAAGTCATTGAATAACCATGCAAGGTTACTTCATAAGTTCCAGTGGTAGGGTCTCTTATGTACAAACAAAATGAGCCCAAACTCGGCATGCCTAGCTCTGCTCACACATGAGTACCAGCAAGAGTCATTGAATAACCCTGGAAGGTTACCTCATAAGTTACAGTGGTAGGGTCTCTTATGTACAAACAAAATGAGCCCAAACTCGGCATGCCTAGCTCTACTCACACATGAGTATCAGCAAGAGTCATTGAATAACCCTGGAAGGTTACTTCATAAGTTACAGTGGTAGGGTCTCTTATGTACAAACAAAATGAGCCCAAACTCGGCATGCCTAGCTCTACTCACATATGAGTACCAGCAAGAGTCATCGAATAACCCTGGAAGGTTACTTCATAAGTTCCAGTGAAAGGGTCACTTATGTACAAACAAAATGAACCCAAACTCGGCATGCCTAGCTGTACTGACATATGAGTACCAGTAAGAGTCATTGAATAACCCTGGAAGGTTACTTCATAAAATGCAGTGGTAGGGTCTCTTATGTACAAACAAAATGAGCCCAAACTCGGCATGCCTAGTTCTACTCACACATGAGTACCAGCAAGAGTCATTGAATAACCCTGGAAGGTTACTTCATAAGTTCCAGTGGTAGGGTCTCTTATGTACAAACAAAATAAGCCCAAACTCGGTATGCCTAGCTCTACTCACATATGAGTACCAGCAAGACTCATCGAATAACCTTGGAAGGTTACTTCACTAGTAGCAGTGGTAGGGTCTCACCAAAACAAATAAAATGAGCCCCAACCTGGCATAACTAGGTCTACTCTTTTATGAGTTCCAGTCGCAACACTTGAACGGGATGGTATACCATCAGTCCAGATAATCTTACCAGATTTCAACGCAAGAAACAAAATAATATCTAAATACCGAAATATGTATATCCTGACTCAACATAACGGAGAAAATAAAGTAATAATGTCCATTTATACAAAAGAAATTTACTTGTACGTAATTCGCACAGAATACGAGAAGTACGAGGGTCAAACTGAAAGTTCTTAGAACTGGCCACTTATAAACAATATAATAAAAAAAATATTCTAAAATTTGAAAATAGAACTCTTTGCCAATATTACTGAGTATATATTTCATTCATTTGTCATTTGTTTTACGATTTGGCGGCAAATTGAAAATTGTCTGTGTCACGTCAACATGAATTTAACACGAGAAAATTTTCGTGCAATGATTTTTTATGACTTTCGATGTCATTTGAGTCAACAAGAAAGTTATGATAGACTACGATTGGCCTTTCACAATGAAGCCCCATCTCGTGCGACTGTTTACAACTGGTTTAATGAGTTTAAACGTGGTCGCACTAATCTCACTGATGATGTACGTGAGGGACGGCCTTCTACGGCGACGACTGAAAATAACATCTGTGTTGTGCGGCGTATGATAGAGACTGACAAAAGAGTGACCTATCAGCAGATTCGGACAAGCTTAGGCATCGGTATGAGTCAAGTGCACAAAATCCTCCACGAACATTTAGCGGTCAGGAAGCTTTGCGCCCGGTGGATACCTCATAATTTGACTAAGGCTCAAAAACTCCATCGTGTGGATTGGTGCCGTAAAATGATTGAAAGATTTAACGGAGGTGACTCAAATGCTGTGTTCGACATACTAACAGGTGTAGAAAGCTGGATTTACTGTTATGATCCTGAAACCAAAAGACAATCTGCTCAGTGGGTGTTTCCTTTCGAGGAGTTGCCAACTAAAGTGAAGAGAGATCGAAGTGCGGGAAAAAAAATGGTGGCCTCGTTCTTTGGAAGGATAGGTCATTTCGCAACAATTGTGTTAGAGGATCAAAAAACAGTTTCTGCAGAATGGTACACTACCAATTGTTTGCCACTTGTCTTGGAAAAAGTTCGAGAGAAACGACCTCGCAGTAGGATCCTCCTTCACCACGACAACGCCTCGTCGCACACCGCCAAGCGAACGATCGACTATTTGGCGACATCAAACGTTGAATTACTGGGTCACCCGCCGTATAGCCCCGACCTCGCGCCTTGTGATTTTTATTTATTTCCAAAAATTAAAGAAAAACTTAAAGGAAAGCGGTTTATGAATGCTGAAGAAGCGGTGGCTGCGTATCGCGATGCCATTGAAGAGACCCCTAAGGACGAGTGGGCAAAGTGCTTTTCCCAGTGGTTCCATCGCATGCAGCGGTGTATTGACGTCAATGGACAATATTTTGAAAAGATATAATAAAACTAATAACTGGCTAATGTAATCAGTTTTTGATTTTCTAAGAACTTTCAGTTTGACCCTCGTATTAAATTGATTTTAGCGAATATTTTGTATTCGTAAATTGCTTTTTTCGTCTTCGGGCTGCAGCGACAAGCGACATAGAGTCCACTCCCGACGGCGCTCAAGCGCAGACTGAGATCTTATTGCAGAATTTGGATATATAAATCAAGAAAGTGGCTAAATAAAACGAACCTTATTGCCACACATTAAGACACACGTATGCGAGCAAAATAGAAGAAAAATGTAAGATGATATTTTGCTTTTTTGAGTCAATTTACAATATTTTGAAAAAAAAATATAATTGTTTTTGAGTTGACTATATTTACTACCCTATTTTATCTTTGAAAATCTAAATAAATGTAAAAATAGAGAGAAAATTGTACCCAAAAATAGCAGTATACGCCTATTTTTGATTTAAGAGGCCGTTTCGAATCGATTTTACATTAATATTAATTAAATATTTTTTATTTATTTTCAAATTGATTTATAGATAAAAAAGTAATCAATTTATCGTAATCATTAGTTTTTTTAGTTATTATCTAAAATTGTCGTAAAATGTACCGGAAATATGTGGTTTTTTGATACAAGCGTAAACGCGTCCTTAATATTGGGTTGAAAATATCAAACAACAATCACTTTACGAAGAAAGCTGATCTAGTAGCGAATCTAACCTGAATACCAAACAATCGCAATGTATGTAAACTAGTTCTTTACCGGTGCAAGTTGGCAAACTTCAAGCAAAATTGAAAAGCCTTTGAGATGCGCATGCAATTTCGTCTAGGATTTCCTTGGACGTTATAGTTTATAGTGAGTTACACTTACAATTGTATTTGAGTACACTTTAGTCAGCGTTAGTACAAAAATTGAAGAAGATGATAATTTTCTATTCGTCAAGAGTATTGGGTTCGATCATAGCAATAACACCTGAATAATTCTTGTATGGATTGCATTTCGTTTGCAAAAATATTTCACTAAGTCATTCAAAAAGTGCTTTGATCATTTAGCTTTGTCTTCTGAAATATTTTCTTTATTCAAAAACTAAAACTTGAACTTCGTTGTGAACCATTATAAATTCCATTTGCTAAAATAAAAAGCCCTAGGTCTAAAGTAAGTTGAAGACATTTGCATCTCAACTTTCGCCAAAGTGAACAAAGTCTAATTCAATATTCAACAAAGCGCTAGGGGTCGTTAGCAGCCTTCTGTCTAAAAAGCCCGGGACCCCTGGACATTTTTAACAAGTTACGTCATGTCGTATTGTATATATTTCAGTTCTATTTTAGACTTGCTGTTCCCCGCGGTTTTTTACCCAAGCTATTTTCTCGACAACATCATCATCATCGGCCCTGTATATAAACTGTTCCACTGCTGTGCACGTGCTTCTTCTCACTATGAGAAGGGTAAGGCCATAGTCCACCATACTGGACAAGTGCGGGTTGGCAGACTTCACATGTCTTTCGAGAACATTAAGGCCTGTTCAGACCTAAGCGGTATTCGCTACCGTCTGCGGCAGAGAAAACCCCACTGGGTTTTCTCTGCCGCAGACGGTAGCGAATACCGCTTAGGTAGAATTAAGAAAACGACTGCACGGATAACACATTTGTAGAAACATCTGTCTCACTGCTCCGAGTTTTGTGACTACTTTCTGTATGAGACGCAAATGTTTTTTTCGAATCTGGGTGTTATTTGTTTCTGTTGCTTGCATGCTTGTAAAATACTTCATAATACTGGTTTTATTCCAAGATCTAAACCAAGCTTCTAAAAAAGAGTTAAGAAAGAGCCGAGGCGAAAGATTCTGGTAGCGCCAGGAATCCAAATTGTAGGCACGGTATGCGGTAATATTACTGTTCAGACCTAAGCGGTATTTGCTATCCTTGTGGGTAAAATAACGCGCGGTAGTCGAGTTTCGCTCAGAGAGGTAAGAAATTTAGGTCGCTCTAGCCGCGGTATTTGATACCAAATACCTGAGCGAAACCCGCGCGGTATGTACCTCTACCCAAAGCGGCAGCGAATATCGCTCAGGTCGCTCTAGCCGCGGTACTTGATACTAAATACCTGAGCGAAACCCGCGCGGTATATACCTCTACCCACAGCGGCAGCGAATATCGCTCAGGTTTGAATAGGCATTTATGGAGAACTCTCAGTCATGCAGTTTTCCTCACGAAGTTTTCCTTCACCGTTTAGAAAGCGCTAATTAACAATTTGATACGCTCATAACTTCGAAAAGTTATTGGTGCGCTTAGTAGTTTTCCACGTAAGAGCTCTTAAAACTTTCAGTAAAATTCTAAAATCCAGAGATTATTCCGGACAAAAAGAAAACAATTGTATATTGAGTTGATATCGTATTAAACTATATACACTTCAACAAAACATATTTATTTTGAAACACAGGCAGACACTTTAATCTGTGTGATATGTATAATTGTAATTGATATCTATGTATTGATGTATAAATTTTACCTACTACCTCGGGTGATCCAATTTCCATAGTTACGTTTCTACTCTCGAAATAATTGTACCAATTCAATTCGTCATTTTGTTTTGCTCCGATAAACAGTAGTTTTGTAAACAACGTCTGTCCAACATCAACAAAATATTTTGTCACTAATCAAGCTTCGGTATTTTAGTTTTAGCCCATGAATAACTTAGGAATCGTGTCGCCGTTGTTAAAAGAAAACAATATTGCTTTCTTTAAAAACTTTGGTTTGATAATGAATTCCAAATAAACGATATTTATAACAGACTTCATCTTTTGAAGTCATTATAAATTGGAAAGTATTATTATGAAATTTATTAATATCGACACTCTCATTATACTCAGTGTGTATACACTGAGTAAAATGAGAGTGTCGATATTAATAAATTTGAGATCGATTTACTACAATTGCAATTTTGTGTGCACTCGCTAAGATTGATATCAAAAGGCTAAATTGGTTTCATGATTGCGATGTGCGATGGATAGCCTTCACACTTATTGACGGCCAGCAATTTCATTTTTGGTACGATCTGATTTATTTTCTTTGATATTGGCAATACCAATAATAAGACCGTAGCTATTTTTAGAAACTTACAGCAAAATTATTTGGGATGATATTTTATTTTCGTCTTCAGACGAAACATGTGCATATAAAATGAGACTTCGAAAGTGAAGAACTTAGATTCATATTCAGTGATATTACTCTAAAAATAACTATAGTAGGTAAAGGAAATATTGTGACATCTTGCTGCAAAGAGCAGACTATAGATAAACTACATAAACTTGTACAGATCGTGACTCAAGCTATTGCATTACATCCTTCTAAAGTACTTCAATCAGCAGCTTCTTCGTAAAATGGAGTGTCCTTAGCTGCACAAGTTTAGTTTATTTAGTTCAAGTTAATTTATACGCCGGAGACAATTACTTCTTGTGACTTAGCATTGGTCTAACTTCACCGCGTCAACGCTTTGGAACCATTTGAGAACCAAGTATAAACAATTACAAGTTTGCATTACTAAAAATATATTCATCAACTTTTTAAGAAGCTAATTCACCAAAATCACAAAGATAGCACGTTTATTTTTTATTACCTATGTGCCTTATTAATGTATATTTACTTTTTTGAATAGATATGTATATATCTATTCAAAGAAGAATATATTAATTTGAGCCAACTTTAATGAAAGCTGCCAAGACGACCCTTAAAACTGATGCTCATAAATCCTAACTTTGGTATAAGACAAAAGTTTTTCAGTTCACAACGGGGTCTTACAATTTCTACTCACAAACGATAAGCAAGGGTACTTTTTCGTGATATTATCAACTTCACTAATGGATCCCGACATAATTTTTTTCATCGCGAATCTTTCCGAAAGGGAATAAATTTTCATTTAAAAATAACACCTCGAATTCCGGTCTATGTATTTGAAGGTTCAGTTATTCGGAAAAGCAATTCTATTCTTAGAGTACTTAAATCTGTTTTCGCTTGACAAAAAAATGCGTTTTGGACCTGTTTTCGTGTTATCTTTTTAATCAAGGAAATAATCAAGGGAAAGCTTTTGAAACGATCTCTCAGTATTTAGAAATGACTGACTTTTTGTAATATTCATGTTTCTGAGTAGTTAGCGTCTTACTTCTGTTGCCTTAAAATATTCCATGCCAAATAAATTGTTGCGTTACATTAAATTTATGTGCGTACCAAAGTTATTAATTATTAGGTCGAACTGATGTTTCACCGCCATTGCAGATATGTTTTGTATAAACTTTTTAGAGATTCCGATAAGTTTCTAAATGTGCTACTGTATAGCCGTTTACAACTATAAAATTTATATTGATAATACTGCTTTTTGCTTTAAAAAGTTGGCTGGGTTTTATGCAGCAAACACACTTTTATTTGATGTTAATAATATGTTTGACTTGAAACGTAGTCTTGGGCCTAAAAATATTTTGGTCAGCACTTAAATTGTACCCAAATCTTACGCGTAGGCATGACTGATAATAGCGAAACAGAAACGACTTAATCATGCAAAGGGTGCATGAATCAATGACTCGTTTACGTCAACAGTAAAATTGATTTTCGATCTTATTCCGTTCACCTTCGCTATCATTCCTACACCAACATACCTTTCTAGTACATCGTATCAAATGTGGTTAGCTTCATAGATACTGCTATGATTTGTAGACGACGTTTCATGCGACATTAACTCTTGCAACAGGATCCTGTCTAGATCTTCATACTACGCGGGCAAAGCTACATGTAAAAGTACGGGTATATTTTTACCAGACACTGACAGTGACTGGTTTTTCACAGTTTCGCAAAGAATAAAGTTTAGCATAGTTTCCGTTCTGCAAACGGTAGTAGCTTTGTTATATGCTACGCGAATTGTTCCAATATTAGGTTTATCCATCAATTTGGCTAATAGATATTATACATATTTGACATAGCAGAATTTATGAAAGAGGACAATTTTCCTAATGTTTGAGATCACGATGTTGTATACACATTTTTCTTTTTTCTTTTTGAAATTGTAATATGATTATGGTACAGTGTGGACTCTATTTTAATAACATTAATACATAATATTGCTGACTAATATATTTAATTACTACTTTGACTATGATTTGTAATAATACTTATGATTTGTAATAATGATATAAAAATATCTACATAATGTCTAACACCTATATAATATTGTTACGGTTAATGCACCATCTCTTCCTTCCAATTTGTACGCCACGATATGCGGCTGAACATGTCAGAACTCACCTGTGTCATAAGTATCTTGCATGCAATGTATCATGTACACCATGTTGATTCTAAAATTTGCCTATTTCGCTAACACAGGATTCAAAAACGTTTAGCATTAGTCTTCGTAATATAATAATTCTTCGAACTACACATATGTATAGTAGGTACCTTCCATGTTTTCATAAAATACGACTTCATGTCTGAGTGAGGCAAAATCTTATACTAATATATAAAGCTGAAGAGTTTGTTTGTTTGGTTGAACGCGCTAATCTCAGGAACTACTGGTCCGATTTCAAAAAATCTTTCAGTGTTAGTTAGACCATTTATCGAGGAAGACTATGAGGCACGGGAGTAGAGCAGTAGCCTTAAACAACGCGGTTGTAACCGCGGGCTCATCTAGTAACTCATAAAGTAGGTAATCAGATCGAAAGTCGAAAGTATTACCTAACCTATAATTACTATCTACTTGTCATAACTGGATACATATTTTGCAATAGTACAGGTATGAGTTTAGTAATAAGCTATATAAGTACCTAATATCGCGGCCATTTGCCGAGATAATTTAGTCAGCGAAAACAATTGGCGCCATTATGGATTTCTTACAACGTCGTACGTCCTGACAATATTTTTACCCTTATAACGTCTTCAGTGATGGGAAAGTAAAGATACGTTTCTAGTATTATATCGAATAATCTTTGTTTTTAACCAGAATGCGCCTCTCGTATGATCTATTTACATTGGTTATTAATAATAGTAATACTTTTAAATCAAGCGATTTCTAGGAGTTATTTTTTAACATAATGTGTAGGTAACATATTTGTATTCAATTCTTCTCTGTATAAAAGTATAAATAACTTTAAAGGAAACTGTAAAAAGAAAACGTTTTACAGTTCCAGGAAGATAAACTTTCGCGGCGCAGTTGCAGTGGTAAAAACAGAAAAGTAAATCGAAATTTAGAACTCGTACCTTTATTTTTTTTTTTCTTCGAACGATAATAATTAGCTTAGGTTTCCGCTTACTATACTAGTTATGTTATATGTGGTCCAAATTTTGTAATTTCTGAAAAAATATTTAGTCTTAAACGTACGTACGAAAGGTTTGTTGACAGTTCCAAAAAAAGAATCGTATTTTAAGTTCATTTATACACATTTAAAGAAAAGAAATCTGAATAATTCTATCAATAAATTCTGCTTATAATATATTCAAATCATTACAATGCCAGAACTTCTACAAGCCAAACCAATGTGAAGTAACTCTTTTCGATAATGGGAAAATTAGGTAAATATCTTTTTTCAATTCCACTCGATATATCTTCCCCCATCCCTATTATTCAGCAGCGTATTCGTTACAAATTTATTTAAGATTTCCCGAGGGAACCGCGAGAACAATAAGATGCTTCTAACAATATGTGGCTGCCATAATTCTTCACCTACTTCTCCGCAAACGCCCTCTGGGCTAGACGGAATGAAATTTATTCTTCATGTACGTTACATTTGCGCAAATAGTGCTGGGACAATGCGTTGCGATATATATCGCAAGGTATAAGGTACATTTAGGTGATAATGTTACAAATGACAAGAAAGTATTGAAAATATGTTGCCCCCCACATTTGATTTTTGTTACCTAAAGTCTTGGGGAGGATGAGCCTGGTGTGTGATTGTTAACCCACCGGGTTCACAATGTGGGAAATGGGTCCACAATGTCTTATGGTGGGTGAACTTTTCGGAAGAACAACTTACTTATACGGCACCAGTCTTTATTTTACTGTAAACTACAATGCAATACGACATTACGTGATAATATGACTATAATATAATTTTATCATCATTATATATTTCGTTGAGGTTTTCTATTTTACCTTCACACTTCGACACAATATGACATGTGACATAGTACTTAAATGTATAAAAGATTAATCTTAATATATAAAATCCTTGCGTTACTTACTAACTGACAGACACGCTACAGCGGAAACTATTGGGCGCAGGAAGCTGAAATTTGGCATGTATGTTCCTTGGGGACCATAGGGGTGCACTAAGAAGGGATTTGCCGAAATTTCCACGGGATCGGCCAAAGCGGGTAAATTTAAAAAAATTTGAGGCGTAGCAGCTACCTCTAGTGTTACAATAAGTACCTTTCATATCGAAAAAATAATCTTCTGAATGCCCATGAAGTGTCGGTCATTGGATAATTTATATTCTAAATAGATAATTCATTCAAAGCAAGAAAGAAGAACAAAATATCCAGAATACAACCGAGCTCTTTAATATTCAAAATTCATAGTTTGCTTTAACTTTTATTAGGTACACGATTATGCAGGTCTGAGAATTTCTCAGTACAAAGCATTGAGCGATCAAGTGATCAATCTACGTATAAGTACTAACTATCAAACTATTACGTTCCTTAAGTCCGTTATAACGAGCTTAATGACTAGCTTTAGGGGACTTAGTGCAAAGGCTTAAAGCTTTTCAGGTAAATCTATAGATGCTTCTTTCTCTTAGCGTTATCCCAGTTTCAATCTGGGGTCCGCTTACTAGTCTAACCGGATTTGGCTCAATATTAGCTTTTCCACAGAGCGACTGCCTGTCTGAACTCCACATTCCGAAGGCATAGCGATATTCCATGATTTAGACTAGTGTCAGTTTATTTAGAAGGTACTGACGCCCTGTAACGACTGTCAAAGATCTTCATGACAACCGGGACCGAACGGCGTGCTCTCCGAGGCACGGAACAAGCGATAATTAACAAATCAATACGCACATAACTCCGAAAATTCATTGTTGCACGCCGTGGATTCGAACCCGATACCCTCGGCATGGCAGTCTGTTGGTACCACAGATATAGATCTACATAGGTAGATAACGCAATTATCACGATTTGTATTGAAACCAAGCGTGCCGACTTTTTAATACCTACTGTGACGTTGCCTGTATCACGAAGTCGAAGCGATGCGCGACAGTATCGCTTGTTCGTATTCATCGTCTCCTAATACACAACGTCAGATCAAACGTCCGAAGCAAACGCGGCAACGTAATGTGAATAAAGTTTACTTAACGGTAAAACGGACGCGCGGGGACTGAAGTTAGTGGCGACCAAGCTCGACGCTTGGTCGGAGTTCAGACACGCGAAGTGCATGCATTTGCGTTATCTATGTAGATCTATGTCTGTGGTTGGTACATCCACTCGGCTATCGCTGCCTTTTAAATCTATAGTAAATCTATAGATGCACCGTAGTGAAATGGGATAGTGATGCATAATTTGTGTTTCATATTAATTTGTTGTATACTAAACTTTGTACTCTGCGTTACTAACTGACTGACAGTCAAGCTACAGTCAAAATTATTGAGGGCAAGAAGCTGAGGCATGTATTGTGTGTTTTTTTTTGGGGATCGTAGGGATGCTCTAAAAAGGAAATTCCTGAAATTCGTACGGGATCGGGCAGAAACGGTTCAATTATAATATAAAAATGCGGGCATAACTGAAGTCATCCTCTAGTACGGCTGTGATGATGATATTGACATGGTTCAAAGCATTACTTTATAGTATTCTAGAGACTACCCGTGCCACGTCTGCACTTTTTATTTCTTTAGCGTTTCTTCTCAATGCCATGGTAATTTCGGGAAATACATACACTGCGCAAGGTAGGTATATGCATGCCAATTTTCCATTTCTTACGATCAGTAGTTTTGGCTGCATAATGTCTGTCATTCACTCAGTAACTTAAGAATTTTATAAATAAAAATTTTACTGTTAGGCTGACTGATTATGAAAATATATCTACAATGTAATGTTGGTAAGGATAATAATTTGTTGCTCTATCTATAACAATGTAATCTACGAGATAATGAAATTTAGCATAATTTAGCTTTAAAACGTTTTTCAGTTTATAACATTTTCACAGCTAAACTGCAGAACCGATTTTAATAAAACTCTTAAAAGGGTAAACTTGAATCCCAGCATACACAACAACACGACCTTTTAAATTTATTCCTCGGCTTAACCCAGCTTACATAGTGGTTTAATAAACCGGAAATTAACAAGCCAATGTGTATTTAGACGAGTTAATTAGTAGGTACACTTATTAACCTAATTTTGTTAACCCACTATGTGATATACAGGCCTGTGTATAAATGTATTATGTTATTATAGTAATGACGGGGTGCTTTCGTCAATCGATATAATAGACAAGTAATGAATAAATTACTTATTAAAGACACTTGTGTAGTTCGTGTAGTACGCTTCTTTGCTTTAGTTCTTATTCTTTCTATTTACATTCCAATAAACCCCAAGCGATGATGAAGACGTTTCTCATTTTAAATAAACCACCTACCAAGCGAAGCATTATTTGGAAGTAAACTACGGTTATACAAGTAGACCCGAACTAACACAATTACAATATCGATCCATTTACAGACGCTGTGTTTTGATCACGTTATAGTATGACATTAATATGCCAATGTACTATCCTAAAATTGGTTAGCGTCGCGGGAATTGGCGACCATCACTTAAGTGCTTACAGTAAATTGGATACAACTTATATTTAGAACTACGTTTTAAGCGCCGAAATACACAGTGCGACATTTGTAGGGATACATGCACACCAATGACTTTTCGAAGCTATATGTATGTACCTAAGTATTAAATGGTTAATTATTGCTTGCGATGAAGGAAAATTTCGTGAGGAAACCTGCATGTCTGAGAGTTCTCCAGAATGTTCTCAAAAGACATGTGGTGTCTGCCAGCCCGCACTTGGCAGCGTAATGGACTATGGCCTTATCCTTCTCATAGTAAGAAGAGGCCCGTGCTCAGGATGATGATGATGACCTACATGCGTAAAGACGCACATTTTAGCATCAAAAAACTTTGCGAATTACACGCTATAAGCGCTACAAAGCGTTTAAAGTCCCCAATTATGCAGAGCGACATTTGTGTGGATATATGCATAAAGATGCATATTTAGCATAAAAAATACTGGGCGAAGTACAGTTTTTGTCTAGTTAACTAATAAAGTTTAAGCTCCGAATAATGGATTGCGTATAAGTTGTCTTACGATGCTGATATTGCCAAAATAATTTGAGTTTTCGGTGCTTTAGAAAATTTGCCACATGTACCCTATGGCAACTTGCCGAATATTTGGTAACAATCATTATCATCCTGGCGTTATCCTGGCTATACATACCTATTCATCATAAACAAATTGGTGATTTTCACGATCAGACATTTGTTCTCATACCTCCTTGGGTATATAGATATATAAAATATATTCTATGTATAAAAATTAATGGTAAGTTTAAAATTAATAGTTGTTCGTTAGTTTCGCAAAAACTCAGAAAGGGCTGGACCAAGTAAAATAATTCTGAGCGGGACTTCTACTCTTCATAGTCCGTGTGCTGGTCATTCCATGGATCTCGTAGGAGGTGACTAGGGAAAGTAAATTAAGAGTTTAATTTTTAATATAAAACTGAAAGCTAAAGCCTGCGAAAACTATCACAGCAACACCACAAACTACCAATTGCTGAACAAAATGTTCCAAACATCGCGCTTGTACTTAGTCGAACAATGGACCAAGTAGAACGCCTAGCATCGTATTAGGACTGCAGTGTATCAGTAATTGCCGCTCCGTGTTGGATGTACCTATTAAGTGTGTTAGCATGTATTGTTCGAATTAGTGACGGATGCGTCGCACAAAATTGGGAATGCTTTTGAGAGAATTATTTCATTAATTACGTGGCATGTTTTGCATGTAAATCGAATGCTATGGATGTGCAGATGGGACTATGTTTTGCTCTGTCATCATGTGGACTGTGGAGTAGTGGTTGTTATCGTTTATGAATTGCTAGCTGAGCCCGCTGTTACACCCGCGTTATTTAGAGCTACTGCGCCGTACCCGTGACTCATAGCCTGCTGATATATAGCCTATAGCGTGCCTCGATAAATAGACAATCCAACACAATAATTATTAAACTCGGGCCAGTAGTTCCTAACATTAACGCATTCAACCAAAAATCGAACAAACAAACCTTCAGTTTAAAATAATACTAGATGAGGCCACGGTTACACCCGCGTTATTTAAGGCTACTGCTCAGCTCCCGTCGCTCATAGCGTGATGTTATATAGCCTAAAGCCTTCCTCAATAAATGGGCTATCTAACTCTGAAAGAATTTTTGGAATCGGACCAGTAGTTCCTGAGATTAGCGCGTTCAACCAAACAAACAAACAAACTCTTCAGCTTTATATATTAGTATAAGATATTAGATTATAGTGTAGATTTATGTACCTAACCAAATGTTTAGGATAATATAAATTGCTACTTCGAATCTACAGCAAGAGGGTGTACCTACTAGCCAAGTCAACTCATGGTGTATGGCAGCCGGTCTGCCTCTACCAATAAAACTCGAAATTCGAAAAATTTGACTCAGAGGTATATATCGCCTCTACACTGTTCAGCTACTCCACACATATCTAGTTAATCCGTAGCATTACTTCCGAAACTCGATAATAATCGCATGTCGCGTGAAAATCGATAAATCATGTCGGCGACACGACAGGTGCCGACTGATTCGTCGCGGTCGAGTAATGCGCTGTGCATGTCATACGAAATTACGAATGCATGTTTTAAATGAATTTTGGTTTATTTGTGGTGGTGTTAATCCTTTGTAATTATTTTGTTGCTTTACTGATATCTGATTCCTTTAATGGTAAAATTAAACCATAAAAAATATTTGAAAAATTTGGATAGCTTATCTTGCCATCTTCTTCATCAGTCTTGTTTTATAAATCTGTCCCAATGCTGGGCACAGGCATCTTCTCATTATGAGAAGGGTGAGGCCGGAGTCTACCATGCTGCAGCTGGCCAAGAGTGGCAAGTTACCTTTTGTAAATCATCACTTTGCACGTTGAGTAACGAAATGAATATGATTGAACCCTTCCAAAATTGACTGTTTAGCCACGAGCTACACAAGATAACTGCTACTTTGCATCCTTGTGATTGATTGATAAACTCTACTGAAGCTTATGAGACAACTTCTTTTAACCTACAGTGTCCAACTGCTGGGCAAACGCATCTCCACTGGGTTTCCATAAGTATCTGCTCTTTGCAATCTCTGACCTGTCCCTTTTAAAAGCGTATAAGGCAACTAATGGAGAGGTTCAAACAAAACACGACATCATGAAATAGACACTACAGATTTTACACGAATAAATCTAATCTTATTTTCATTATAGAACTACCCACTCACATTAAGAATACGATCCCACAACCCACACTTACTATGTACAATGAGACTTTTCTAAATTGGATCAATTTGATTACACAACTGACCGTTGTTACCTCCTATTACTTAAAGTGTCAATATAAGATGTTTACGGGGTGAAACACACCACACTACACAATAAAACACTGAGGGTTCATTTCGTAGATAGGACTTCACGTTTGAATGTATCTTATACGTTAGTTGTATAAGGATAATAAGGACAAGGATCTATTATTTTCGTGTTCTCTTAACCTCTTGTATGCCGGGAATGCCAGACACAATTAAAAAGCCATTGTGTCTCGCGTAGATCTGCGTTCCGGCATACAAGGGGTTAATTAACTCAGGAATTCTTTTGCATAGACTCACGCCTGTACCCCCGGAGGGGTAGGCAGAGGCATATTAAACGCCCACTTTTCGCCAGTGTTTTGAATAGGTGGCGAGCCTATTGCCGCTTATCAGGATATTTTGTTTGCCAGAGCCTCGTCCGTTGATCGGCAGGTGCACCACTTGCAGGTGAGTTTGGCTTGGGACCCTAAGTTTTTGGTGGGAACCCTATGAACCCAATTTCTTTGCAAAAAATTTTTTTTGCAAAAGATTTTTTTTGTATCTTTGATAATATCAATTACATAAAGAGAAATTCATTAATAGAATTTAAGGTTACAGAGGAATACACTGCAAATTACAAATCTATTGTATGCATAAGCTAAATGACTACCTACAATATGCAGCATTTTGTAATTTGCCCCTCAATGAGTAGTGTGTTCGGAACTGTTAAAGAGTATTTTGCGGACAGACTGAAATGTGTCAGTGATGTCCATTCTCTCTTTTTTAACAACCTTTTTACATTTTGTATATGTTAAGTACCTAATAAACATTAAGCGAGCTATCATCATCCTCCTTGTGTTATACCAATTGCATCTCCGGGTCTGCTTATTAGTCTAACTGGATTTGAATTTTATTTAGTTGTTCCACAGAGTGACTTACTGTCTGACCTCCGCAACCCAAAGGTATAGCCTTTTTCCGCGGTCCATGTCAACAGTTTAATACGCACATTACTTTGAAAAGTCAGTGTTGCGTGCCGTGGATGCGAACACAGTACCCTCTGCATGGCAGTCTATTGGTATCTCCACTAGACCACAGATTACTAAATAGTTACCACGTAACTAGGCTATCGCTACATAACATTAAGCGAACTGTTTAACCTTTTTAACATTACGACTATAGGTATATGTCCATTATAAATCTCGGAGTAAGTACCTACATAAGACGCAAAATTATTTTTATCTTCATCATATTCATAATCTGCGAAGTACTTAAAGTACCCATTCAACATACAAAATCAATAACGCCAGCCAAAACTGAAGATAAATAACACCAACAACTTCGACAGCTGATAGTTTCAACGCTCTAAAATGAAACAAAATACTTTATTATATAGCAATCCTGGGATATAGACAGCTAGGAGTATTTATTGGCACACTGACAAAAAGTCCCCTAGCAGAAACGTGACGCGAAATAGTGAACGTATCGCGAGCATTACTAGTTTTTCATGCCTTTATTTCATTTGCCTTGTTAGTATTACGTGTGGGTTAAACTAAATTAGAAGTACTTTCTAGATAAAGATAAAGATAATTTATTTCATAAAACATGAGTGTACATTACAGGTTGTGTGAACTTGCATGCAAGATGTTAATTGTGATTACAGTGTGAGCTACATGTTTTGCCTTTTGGCATACGAAATTTTAACAACTAATTTTAAACAGCTTTAATAATAATAGTATTGGCCTCATCAAACAGATTTAAAGAAAATTAATTATAAGAAAAACATGTCAAGATAATTTATCATAATCTAGCCTACGGGGTTAAAATGTTGTATGTTTGGGCAGTGTTTTCCTTTTCCGTAGAAGTTTGCCAACTCTGGTGTCGGGTGTTAGACGCCTTAAGGTCTAACGATTCTTGCCTTGAGTCAAAAAGCGGGACCGATAGCTTTGCCGATAGCTTTACATGCCTTCCGGTCATTCATCCAAAAAGTGACGTCTGTCAACGTTGCTTAAGATATGAGCACTATAATAATTGATAATAGGGATGGTTATAAAAATATAGCAAAAAATATCGATTTCATTAGTCAATTAATGGTTGCCCTATTTTTTTATTGTCATTGTATTCTGCATTAATCTTTAAAGTGAGCATTTTTTTCAGCGGATCTGCTTTAGTTCACGAAAATTCCATGTTTGAGCAAGCAGCTAAGTTTACAAAAATCATTGATCTTTTTAATAACTTCAAATCTTAAGCCAGCCGTAACTGGTTAAATAAAACATCACGTACTACTGAGCACTCATTCATTTAGAACCTTCCCAAGGAAACTGCCCCTGGAAGCCATCAAACACCGCTATAAAATAAAAGTTATGCTACCTTCCCTATCTATAAAAAACCGTACCACCAATTTCCCCGGCAGTTTACACCCCACACGGTAGCAGTAGGTAACGCAAAGTAAGGTTATGACGTGGACTCTAAGGCTCAACTCACACTGGCCCAGAGTCGAAGCGATGTGACGCGTCATGTTTTCGAAATGTTTGCGAATCCACTCGACTCCAGCCGAACGTCAAAGTGCGAATGCGCGCCTCAACGCGCGTCGACGAGCGCTTCCATATTTACATAGCACATATTTGTACTTAAATAATAGAACAATAGAGAGGAATATGCTTTAGGCGGAAAAATATGACGAGTGTGAGTTGAGCCTAAGGCGATATAAATGTTATGGCTTCAGTTCCCTTATTGAATACTGTCCATGGTAGCTTGGGGATCTCAGTTTCGATTACGTATATTGTGTCCCCTAAGACCTTAGGGTGGATAAATTTGGTAACCTATTTTGTCTAGAAAAGGAATTGAATATAAACAATTGTGTATAAAGTGTGTTTTAAAATTGTGAAGGGAATATGGGGATGAATAAAAAATACTTTTTGCTTGGAGATCTGCGTCATTATCTTTATATATAAAATCCTTGCGTTACTGACTTTTTTTTTATTTTTTTATTGCTGCTTGTGGCAGACGAGCGAACGGCCCATCTGATGGTAAACGGTAACCGTTGCTCATGGACTTCGCTAATGTCAGGGTATACACAGCAAAGCCGCTGCCTACCGTGAAAGTAATGCTCTCTTTAAACCTCGTTTGAAGAAGGACAAGTCATAGAGCTCGGGAAACACCGCAGCAGGTAGTTCATTCCAGAGCCTACACGTACGTGGTAGAAAAGATCGCTGAAAGCGCACCGTACTAGATGAGAACGCTTCCAGGTAGTACGGGTGAACTCTACTGCGTCGGCGAGTGGTACGTTGGTAGAAGGGTGACCCTGGTACCAAATTAAACAATTCTTCGGACACTCCCCGTGAAAGAGTCGGTAAAATACGCAGAGAGAACCAAAGTCTCTCCGCTGCTCCAGCGACTCTAGTCTAGCCGTGAGATCGGGATCATCGACGATTCGAACAGCTTGTCTCTGTAGGGAGTCAAGTGGATCAAGCTGATATTTTGGCGCTCCGGCCCAGAGATGTGAGCAGTACTCCACATGTGGCCGGACTTGCGCTTTATAAAGCATAAGCCGTTGGCTTGGTGTGAAGTACCGCTTAGTCCGGTTCAGCACTTCCAGGTTCTTGCTTGCCAATTTGGCTTTATCCTCCAAATGACTCCCAAATTGGACTTTGTTCGATATTTCGACGCCGAGGATCCCAATATTCTCGGCAATATGCAGGGGTACTCCTTGAAACCGAGGCGCTATAACGAAAGGGTCCTTCTTCGCAGTGAACGCGCATACTTGTGTCTTAGTGGGGTTAAATTGAACAAGGTTCTTCTCACCCCATTTGGACGCGCGCCCTAGAGAGTCCTCGACTTCAGACACGAGTTGCAATCGTCTTTCCTATACCTGGCTCCGAGGGACATTCTGGTGGCTGGTGTACCGCGCATCACCCGTACTGTCATCTGCATAGCAATGCATGTTCTCAATTGACAACAAGTGATTGATATGCAAGATGAACAGCGTTGGGGAGAGCACCGAGCCTTGTGGGACGCCAGCGTTGATCGACTTCATTTCGGAGCAGCTGTCGTCTGCGACGACTTTTATGCTCCGATCAGCCAGAAAGCTGGCAATCCATTTGCAGAGTCCCTCGGGGATTCCATAAGATGGTAACTTCGATAGAAGTGCCCTGTGCCAGACCCGGTCAAACGCCATGGCAATGTCAAGGCTAACGGCTAGAGCTTCGCCCCCACTCTCCAAGGCTTCTGCCCAGCGGTGTGTAAGGTACACTAGAACATCGCCAGCCAACGGAAACCGTACTGGCGGTCGCTGATCAGCTGGCGATCCTCTAGGTACTGGAGGATCGCCTCACTGACAGACACGCTACAGGCGAAACTATTGGGCGCAGGAAGCTGAAATTTGGCATGAATGTTCTTTGGGGACCGTAGGAGTGCACTAAGAAGGAACTTCCCGAAATTCCCACGGGACCGGCCAAAACGGATAAATTAAAAAAAATGCAGGCGTAGCTGCTGGTGTCCTCTAGTTTGGTATATGGCGTAAAATGGAAATCCACTTTGATACCTTTTTTAAAATGGTGAGCGATGGATGATGCCTTTAATTTTGATATACTAATACTGGTATGCACTTTGGACTTGAAATGACTTAAAATGCATAGATGCAAGAGAGACTGGACCCTTGTCAAGAGATATAAAAATATTTGGGTTAAAATTCAATTGGTTTTAGATATTAAATAAACACTGTCCCTACCCACGGGATTAGATTAGATTAGATTAAAACTCTTTATTGTACACCAGAAAACAAAAAAGATACAAGAGTACAGTGATCATATTTACACAACTAAAACTAGTGGTACAAGGGCGGTCTTATCGCAAATTGCGATTTCTTCCAGACAACCAAGAATGGAATACAAGAATTAGTGACTGGGAGAATGGGTAGGTTGGTGTACTTCAAAGAATAGTGTATTCTGATGAGCTCAACAAAAATAATAATAATACTATGTACTTACATACTAATATTACAACATACATAAATATATTCTTTATAACATACATATATAAATAGATACCATAAATAGATACAATATTAGTGCAAGTTTAAAAGAACTGTCATGGAATGTCTCCTAAGTAGTGATTGGTGACAAGTTTTTTTAATACTGTCAAGGATTGAGCCTGTCTTATAGTCTCAGGCAACGAATTCCACAGTCGTACAGCCTGGACAGTAAAAGATTTGTCGTAGAAAACTGTAGAGTGAGCTGGAACTTTCAACGGGACCAACCAACTAAGTGAACTAAGTAATATAAACACACCAGCTAAGTGACGCTACTTAAATAATATAATTTGTAGGTACTCTATAATCACAATGTGAATATTCATAGTCCTTTTGAAGTCACTGGCCTCCACCATAGGACGTATAACAACAGTCCTACCAAGTCTATAAACATGATTATGTCGAATTAAAACTGAAGTAAATGCAATGATATATAGTCGGCCGAAAATATTTTAATTGTTGTTTAAAATCATAAAAATATCTTAAGTGGTTCTTTAAAAACTAGTAGAGCACAGAATTCACCATTCATCTGTGACAAACTAAAAGTAGGAGAAAAAATATCGCTAACCGTGTCCGAAACAAAGGCTCAGCAATGGGAAGCTTGATAGGCTATTAAAAAATAATTAGTCAAAGTCGTCAAATGACATGAGAGTCAATCAAAAATTAGATTGGTAGATTGCAAATGTAATTTTGCCTAAAAATATATTATTATACTTAAATGATTAAAAATGAAATAGACTTTATACTTACAAATAAACCTAATATATTTTTGGATGTCAATATCATAAAACAATTAAATTTCAACACCGACCATAGAATGGTACGGGCAAAAATTAAATCTCCTTACACAAAACATTCAAGAAAGCAAATAATAGCAGGTGGACAACGAATACATACACATATGCCAGAGCCTCTCTTGGAAACTATAAAAATCAAATTAGAGAAAAAAGTAAATAGAGTTCAAAACATACAAGAAAAATATGATATATTAGTTAACGTATTAAAAGAAGCAGGAAGAACATGCTACACAAACAAAATCAAAAAAGATAAAATTGGGCGTGAAGCGCAACACTTGATTAAGAAAAGACACGAAATGAGACAGCAAAAACCTATAAATAGACAAGAAATAGCAACAATTAGTAAACAAATAAATGAATCTATCCGAAAACATAACGAAAAGACAAGAACAGAAACTATAATGTCTCACATAGAATCCACCAGAGGAATTAAAAAAGCATGGAAAGAACTACAAGAATTAAACAATTGGATACCAGATATGAACAAACTAAGAAATGAAAAGAATAAAACAAAAAGACTAGATATCCTTGACATAGCAACAGATTTTTATCAAAACCTATATAACGACGAAACATTATCACCAATAAAATGTATCTCCTATACAGAACCAGAAGAAAATATTCCGCCTATAATGAAAAGCGAAATACTAAAAGCGATTCAGCCACAAAAAAACAGGAAATCACCTGGAGAAGACACGATTTCAAACGAACTTACAAAAGGCTCAACGAATGCGATATTGGATACCATAGTAAATTTATTTAATGAAATACTGGTAAAATAACAAATACCCGCTCAGTGGAAAACATCAACAATAATCTTATTGCATAAAAAAGGGAAAAGAGATCAGATTGGAAATTACAGACCCATTAGCCTCATGCCAAATTTATACAAAATATTTTCAAAAATTATCCTGAATAGAATCAAGAATGTCTTAGACGAGAATCAACCAATAGAGCAAGCCGGTTTTCGAAGCGGGTTTTCAACAACAGACCACATACATACTATAAAACAGATAATAGAAAAATACAACGAGTATGGCCTACCTTACTATTTAGCGTTTGTCGACTACAATAAGGCGTTCGATTCGATCAAACATGGAAAGATCTGGGAAGCACTAGCTTATCAAGGAGTGGAAAAGAAGTATATAAGATTAATTGCAAATATTTACGAAAATATGACAGCAAACATTAAAACGGAAAGAACAGGAGAACAATTTCAAATTAAGAAAGGTGTAAGACAGGGAGATCCTCTATCACCCAAACTTTTCTCCGCGACCCCTGAACAAGTTTTTTGCAATTTAGACTGGACTACATACGGAATAAGGATAAATGGAAGAATCCTCAATCATCTTCGATTTGCTGACGACCTTATAATAATCGCTGCCGACCCTAATCAACTAAAGATTATGCTCAAAGAACTGGTTACGAAAAGTGAAGAAGTAGGCCTTCAAATGAACGTAACAAAAACCAAGCTGATGACGAACCGTTCAAAACCAACGATTGAAGTAAACAATATCACAATAGAATACGTCGACGAATACACCTACCTAGGTCAGATAATCTCCACCATAAATCTTACGTCCAAAGAAATGCAAAACAGAACAAATGTAGCATGGCAAAGATATTGGTCATTAAAGGAGATTATGAAAAACCCGTCAGTACCACTCAAACTTAAAAGTAGAGTCTATAACTCTTGTGTCCTACCAGCCATGACGTATGGGTGTCAAACATGGGCGCTGACTAAAGACAACATCAACAAATTAAAAACATGCCAACATGATATGGAGAGAAGCATATTAAACATCAAAAGAAGGGACAAGAAAAACCTAAGCGAAATAAGAAGAAAGACAAATATCGCAGACGTATCGTATACCATCAAAAAACTTAAATGGCAATGGGCAGGACATCTGATGCGTAATAAACAAAGCAAATGGGCAAAGATAGTAACGGAATGGTATCCTAGAGAAGGAAAAAGACAACGGGGAAGACCATGCCGAAGATGGAGCGACGATTTAAAGGAAACAGCAGGTGTTATATGGACTAGATTATGTGACGACCGAATTCATTGGAAGAGCCTGGAAGAGGCCTTTGCGAAAGCAAAACAATCTGTGCCGATGTCATAAGAAATTATTATTGTAATTTATTTAAACTAAGATTGTAGATTGTGAATAAAGGGTATTATTATTATAATTATTATTATTATTATTCATTCTGTTTCCCATTATACTAATGCAATTATCAAATTTCAATTCACTTTGAGCATAAATTTGCGACGTAGATTCTATGAAAACATTTATGCCAAATACGTCGGTACCTCCTTTGTTCGCAGAACCTCCAACACACTCCAAACATCATTAATGTGATGAACTTTGTATGCCGCGTGGATGCTCTGTCGGGCAAAAATTAAACACCCTCGGATTTTATAAGTATCAACGTTAATTAAAAACTCACGTTAATTAAAGCTGCGCTTGTGGAACAGATGGAAAACAAACAGGCAAATACAGTAAAGAATTTTGTATTTAAAAAACCTTTTTACTACGTTAAGTTAATCGACTGCCTCGTTGGTCTCGCAGCATAAATGTGCGCGTGGGATTGGGAGGTCTCGGGTTCGATTCCCGGCTCGGGCAAAGTGTTAATGGGTTTTTCCGCTAGGAAATTCTCAGTAAAAGCACGGATTCTGGTAATGTGCCCGGTACGGCAATAGGCTCGCCCTCTATTACGTGGGACCTAAAAATTCATGGCGAAATGTGGGTGTATTATTACACCTCTGCCTACCCCTTGGAGGATACAGGCGTGAGGCTATAAATAAAAAAATCAAGTTAATCATGCAGACTGTGTCATGTGTCACATTCAAATTTCAAAGAAACTAAATTCTTCAGTCTCTAATAAAACTATGATCAATTCAAAGTAGGGAATCAAAGCAAAAAAAATTGAAGAGACTTCATTAAAAATTACTCTTCAAACGTCTGTAACAGAAACCTATCCAACCAATGAATCTTCAGCATGAGTCACAAAGTTTTCTACCCACGTTCTTTTAGCATATATAGGTAGTACGAAATATTTATGCCAACGCAATCCGATATCTAAATTAGTCTTACAGATTGAATTACATTTTTCCACGAAATTCTTTTACTACGTGATCATAATCATTGATGAACTGTAATCAGGATGACACATTTTGAATATGAAAATTTAAAGGAACAGACGCAAGAATCGTAAAAATATCTAGTAAACCAATTTAGTATTGAAGCAATCTTAAAAACGGGTACTCTATTGAGGCTTAGGAAAAACACGAAAGTGCCTGTTGAAATGCTGCCTAAATTGTTTTTTAATGGGGTGAAAGAGAACCCAAGACAAATGTTTGCGTATCCGGATAGCTTTAATATTGGGTTGAAAATATCAAACAACAATCACTTTACGAAGAAAGCTGATCTAGTAGCGAATCTGACCTGAATACCAAAGAATCGCAATGTATGTAAACTAGTTCTTGACCAGTGCAAGTTGGCAAACTTCAAGCAAAATTGAAAAGCCTTTGAGATGCACATGCAATTTCGTCTAGGATTTCCTTGGACGTTATAGTGAGTTACACTTACAATTGTATTTGAGTACACTTTAGTCAGCGTTAGTACAAAAATTGAAGAAGATGATAATTTTCTATTCGTCAAGAGTATTGGGTTCGATCATAGCAATAACACCTGAATAATTCTTGTATGGATTGCATTTCCTTTGCAAAAATATTTCACTAAGTCATTCAAAAAGTGCTTTGATCATTTAGCTTTGTCTTCTGAAATATTTTCTTTATTCAAAAACTAAAACTTGAACTTCGTTGTGAACCATTATAAATTCCATTTGCTAAAATAAAAAGCCCTAGGTCTAAAGTAAGTTGAAGACATTTGCATCTCAACTTTCGCTAAAGTGAACAAAGTCTAATTCAATATTCAACAAAGCGCTAGGGGTCGTTAGCAGCCTTCTGTCTAAAAAGCCCGAGACCCCTGGACATTTTTAACAAGTTACGTCATGTCGTATTGTATATATTTCAGTTCTATTTTAGACTTGCTGTTCCCCGCGGTTTTTTACCCAAGCTATTTTCTCGACAACATCATCATCATCGGCCCTGTATATAAACTGTTCCACTGCTGTGCACGTGCTTCTTCTCACTATGAGAAGGGTAAGGCCATAGTCCACCATACTGGACAAGTGCGGGTTGGCAGACTTCACATGTCTTTCGAGAACATTAAGGCCTGTTCAGACCTAAGCGGTATTCGCTACCGTCTGCGGCAGAGAAAACCCAGTGGGTATGCGGTAATATTACTGTTCAGACCTAAGCGGTATTTGCTATCCTTGTGGGTAAAATAACGCGCGGTAGTCGAGTTTCGCTCAGAGAGGTAAGAAATTTAGGTCGCTCTAGCCGCGGTATTTGATACCAAATACCTGAGCGAAACCCGCGCGGTATGTACCTCTACCCAAAGCGGCAGCGAATATCGCTCAGGTCGCTCTAGCCGCGGTACTTGATACTAAATACCTGAGCGAAACCCGCGCGGTATATACCTCTACCCACAGCGGCAGCGAATATCGCTCAGGTTTGAATAGGCCTTTATGGAGAACTCTCAGTCATGCAGTTTTCCTCACGAAGTTTTCCTTCACCGTTTAGAAAGCGCTAATTAACAATTTGATACGCTCATAACTTCGAAAAGTTATTGGTGCGCTTAGTAGTTTTCCACGTAAGAGCTCTTAAAACTTTCAGTAAAATTCTAAAATCCAGAGATTATTCCGGACAAAAAGAAAACAATTGTATATTGAGTTGATATCGTGTTAAACTATATACACTTCAACAAAACATATTTATTTTGAAACACAGGCAGACACTTTAATCTGTTTGATATGTATAATTGTAATTGATATCTATGTATTGATGTATAAATTTTACCTACTACCTCGGGTGATCCAATTTCCATAGTTACGTTTCTACTCTCGAAATAATTGTACCAATTCAATTCGTCATTTTGTTTTGCTCCGATAAACAGTAGTTTTGTAAACAACGTCTGTCCAACATCTACAAAATATTTTGTCACTAATCAAGCTTCGGTATTTTAGTTTTAGCCCATGAATAACTTAGGAATCGTGTCGCCGTTGTTAAAAGAAAACAATATTGCTTTCTCTAAAAACTTTGGTTTGATAATGAATTCCAAATAAACGATATTTATAACAGACTTCATCTTTTGAAGTCATTATAAATTGGAAAGTATTATTATGAAATTTATTAATATCGACACTCTCATTATACTCAGTGTGTATACACTGAGTAAAATGAGAGTGTCGATATTAATAAATTTGAGATCGATTTACTACAATTGCAATTTTGTGTGCACTCGCTAAGATTGATATCAAAAGGCTAAATTGGTTTCATGATTGCGATGTGCGATGGATAGCCTTCACACTTATTGACGGCCAGCAATTTCATTTTTGGTACGATCTGATTTATTTTCTTTGATATTGGCAATACCAATAATAAGACCGTAGCTATTTTTAGAAACTTACAGCAAAATTATTTGGGATGATATTTTATTTTCGTCTTCAGACGAAACATGTGCATATAAAATAAGACTTCGAAAGTGAAGAACTTAGATTCATATTCAGTGATATTACTCTAAAAATAACTATAGTAGGTAAATGAAATATTGTGTCATCTTGCTGCAAAGAGCAGACTATAGATAAACTACATAAACTTGTACAGATCGTGACTCAAGCTATTGCATTACATCCTTCTAAAGTACTTCAATCAGCAGCTTCTTCGTAAAATGGAGTGTCCTTAGCTGCACAAGTTTAGTTTATTTAGTTCAAGTTAATTTATACGCCGGAGACAATTACTTCTTGTGACTTAGCATTGGTCTAACTTCACCGCGTCAACGCTTTGGAACCATTTGAGAACCAAGTATAAACAATTACAAGTTTGCATTACTAAAAATATATTCATCAACTTTTTAAGAAGCTAATTCCCCAAAATCACAAAGATAGCACGTTTATTTTTTATTACCTATGTGCCTTATTAATGTATATTTACTTTTTTGAATAGATATGTATATATCTATTCAAAGAAGAATATATTAATTTGAGCCAACTTTAATGAAAGCTGCCAAGACGACCCTTAAAACTGATGCTCATAAATCCTAACTTTGGTATAAGACAAAAGTTTTTCAGTTCACAACGGGGTCTTACAATTTCTACTCACAAACGATAAGCAGGGGTACTTTTTCGTGATATTATCAACTTCACTAATGGATCCCGACGTAATTTTTTTCATCGCGAATCTTTCCGAAAGGGAATAAATTTTCATTTAAAAATAACACCTCGAATTCCGGTCTATGTATTTGAAGGTTCAGTTATTCGGAAAAGCAATTCTATTCTTAGAGTACTTAAATCTGTTTTCGCTTGACAAAAAAATGCGTTTTGGACCTTTTTTCGTGTTATCTTTTTAATCAAGGAAATAATCAAGGGAAAGCTTTTGAAACGATCTATCAGTATTTAGAAATGACTGACTTTTTGTAATATTCATGTTTCTGAGTAGTTAGCGTCTTACTTCTGTTGCCTTAAAATATTCCATGCCAAATAAATTGTTGCGTTACATTAAATTTATGTGCGTACCAAAGTTATGAATTATTAGGTCGAACTGATGTTTCACCGCCATTGCAGATATGTTTTGTATAAACTTTTTAGAGATTCCGATAAGTTTCTAAATGTGCTACTGTATAGCCGTTTTCAACTATAAAATTTATATTGATAATACTGCTTTTTGCTTTAAAAAGTTGGCTGGGTTTTATGCAGCAAACACACTTTTATTTGATGTTAATAATATGTTTGACTTGAAACGTAGTCTTGGGCCTAAAAATATTTTGGTCAGCACTTAAATTGTACCCAAATCTTACGCGTAGGCATGACTGATAATAGCGAAACAGAAACAACTTAATCATGCAAAGGGTGCATGAATCAATGACTCGTTTACGTCAACAGTAAAATTGATTTTCGATCTTATTCCGTTCACCTTCGCTATCATTTCTACACCAACATACCTTTCTAGTACATCGTATCAAATGTGGTTAGCTTCATAGATACTGCTATGATTTGTAGACGACGTTTCATGCGACATTAACTCTTGCAACAGGATCCTGTCTAGATCTTCATACTACGCGGGCAAAGCTACATGTAAAAGTACGGGTATATTTTTACCAGACACTGACAGTGACTGGTTTTTCACAGTTTCGCAAAGAATAAAGTTTAGCATAGTTTCCGTTCTGCAAACGGTATTAGCTTTGTTATATGCTACGCGAATTGTTCCACTATTAGGTTTATCCATCAATTTGGCTAATAGATATTATAAATATTTGACATAGCAGAATTTATGAAAGAGGACAATTTTCCTAATGTTTGAGGTCACGATGTTGTATACACATATTTATTTTCTTTTTGAAATTGTAATATGATTATGGTACAGTGTGGACTCTATTTTAATAACATTAATACATAATATTGCTGACTAATATATTTAATTACTACTTTGACTATGATTTGTAATAATACTTATGATTTGTAATAATGATATAAAAATATCTACATAATGTCTAACACCTAGGTATATAATATTGTTACGGTTAATGCACCATCTCTTCCTTCCTATTTATACGCCACGATATGCGGCTGAACATGTTAGAACTCACCTGTGTCATAAGTATCTTGCATGCAATGTATCATGTACACCATGTTGATTCTAAAATTTGCCTATTTCGCTAACACAGGATTCAAAAACGTTTAGCATTAGTCTTCGTAATTTATTAATTCTTCGAACTATACATATGTATAGTAGGTACCTTCCATGTTTTCATAAAATACGACTTTATGTCTGAGTGAGGCGAAATCTTATACTCTTATACTTAATATATAAAGCTGAAGAGTTTGTTTGTTTGTTTGGTTGAACGCGCTAATCTCAGGAACTACTGGTCTCATTTTAAAAATTCTTTCAGTGTTAGTTAGGCCATTTATCGGGGAAGGCTATAGGCTTTATATCATTACGCTATGAGCCACGGGAGCGGAGCAGTATCCTTAAACAACGCGGGTGTAACCGCGGGCTCATCTAGTAACTCATAAAGTAGGTATTCAGATCGAAAGTTTTACCTAACCTATAATTACTATCTACTTGTCATAACTGGATACATATTTTGCAATAGTATAGGTATGAGTTTAGTAATAAGGTAAATAAGTAATATCGCGGCCATTTGCCGAGATAATTTAGTCAGCGAAACAATTGGCGCCTTTATGGATTTCTTACATTGTCGTACGTGTCCTGACTATATTTTTACCCTTATAACGTCTTCAGTGATGGGAAAGTAAAGATACGTTTCTAGTATTATATCGAATAATCTTTGTTTTTAACCAGAATGCACCTCTCGTTTGATCTATTTACATTGGTTATTAATAATAGTAATATGTTCTTTTAAATCAATTGATTTCTAGGAGTTATTTTTACAAAATGTGTAACATATTTGTATTCAATTCTTACCTGTGTAAAAGTATAAATTACTTTAAAGGAAACTGTAAAAAGAAAACGTTTTACAGTTCCAGGAAGATAAACTTGCGCGGCGCAGTTGCAGTGGTAAAAACAGAAAAGTAAAACGAAATTTAGAACTCGTACCTTTATTATATTTTCTTGGAAGTTTATTAATTAGCTTAGGTTTCCGCTTACTATGCTAGTTATGTTATACGCCTCTTTGCTTCAATAATGTGATATCTTGAAAAGTGGGATTTTACAGGAGAGCGTTTTTAAACTTTCAAAAAATAATTGTGTAGCACAGAATATCTTTTTACAGTTATGATATAATGTACTGTAAATTATGACTTATTAACTTAGTGAAAACTTATTTAAAAACTGATATTTTAGAAGTTGAGCAAGAAATTGGCTTTATTAAAAAAAAGAGGAAAACATGTCATATTGTTCTTGCAAATATATAGTAAAATCGGTGTTTCAAGCTAAATTGTCACGATTTTGATGATATTATTTTGGTTATGAAACTGAGTTATATTATGAGGAAACATTATTGAAATAAAATAATATTAAAAATCAGAATCAATCTTTATTGGAAACAGTACAATTGCAAAATGTATTTACAAAATTTCACAATGAAACATCTTATGACTACTAATATCACAATTTTTATTGTTTATTACTTAACGAGAATAATATTTACTGGAGTAATTAAATTATTAGCTTAATATTTTGTCCTTATGAATAATCAGACCTTAATAATAATTGAATCACAGGTATAACTTATTATAACTTAATAAGTAAATGTTGAGTATTGTTGAAGAGACAAGAAACTCTTATTCAAGAGTTTGAATTTACAAATACAATATTTAATAACAATAGCAAGAATTATCCAATAACAACATCTAATTCGTCATAGACGAAAAATAATAATTTTAACAAACTAAAAAAAACTAACTCAAACTGCTTGTTAACAAACAAAAAATATCAATTTTACATAAAAATATTATCCTTAAAATCGAATGATAACACACTATCTTAAATTTTGTAACAGTCTTAGTTATGTTTTGGCTTAAATATTAATAATATCAGCCTTTTAAAAATCACTTAAATTAAAAAATAAAACGCTTTTCTCAAAAGCTACAAACATTCATAAAATGACCTATGGTATCTGGGAATAAGGTTTTTGTTGACTAAATCCATTAGGTCTGCTTTTTTTATCCGATAGCCCAGGTTTTTGGATAAGTATATGCATTTTTTAATTTGACGTTGGTGTTCCTTTTCTTTTTAATAACAATCGCTTTTTTGAATTCTGTATCAGCATAGGAATCTTTAAAAAATACAGCTTCAGGATCGCTTTTTGTAATTTTAATCATCTTTAAACTCGTGAGTCTGACAGAATCATTATTTTCATCTTTTAGCAATGAAAAATTCATTTAGTTAGTGAGTGTTTTCCAATCATAGAAATCTGCGAAACACATTTCGTAGTTTTCTGTAGGTGTATCAATAGCAATTACTTGTGAAACAACATCTTGGTTTCTTCCGCTATTATTAGCTACTTCTTCGTCAGAATCTGAACAATTTTGAGGCTCCATAACTTCATAGTTTGGGTCTTTAACTGAATCGTCGCTGTATGTAATTATTATTAGATAAATTACAAAAAAAAAACAGAAGTGAAATTTACCTTCAACAAAAGACGTATTAGATGAGCTGCTTGAAAATGATGCGTCGCTTGAAGAACTACTGCTGCTCGTCGAATCACTACGAAGGCGATTAGATATTGGTGAGGCCACTTTTTTTTTTGTTGCGTCATCAACATTTAACGTTGCTTCTTTTATCTTTGACCGTGCATCTCCTGATTTTAACGTTACGGCCTCATCTAAAAAAACGTTTTCATAAATTAATAGTTTAACTGTAGCACGACAGATTTTTTTAAATATAAATGTGCCTAGAACAGAATACTGCGCACAGAACAGTTCAATATTACACGTACCTACCTACCACGCGTTATAAAGTAGAAGGTGGGAACTAAATCAGCCGTGTGAGGGCCTGCGCGCGGCGCCGGAGTTTTAAAGATCATCAATAGTTAATAATACAAATAAATACCTGCACTTGTCCCTGCAATAGGTGTGTTCAAGTTGTCCGAAGTCAATGCAAGATTAACAAGTCTTTTAGATCGCGAATTCATCTGAAAAAATAAGTACAACTAGTTATTTGTTTTAGCATGAACATAGTAATATTTAGGAATATTACTGGTCAAATTCACTCGTTTTTTGTTCAATAACGGAACATCAGCAGATAACTATTACTTGATTTTAGTATTAGAATTTTTTTTATCAAATACAATGTTGTATCTCATGATAACACAAAGCAAATTTCTCATTCTTTCGGCAACAATGTGATGTGACCAATTATAACTATGAACATATGACCCACTATTTTCAACAACACTGTGTCAACCCGCACTATCACGTTTTAGAATAAAAAATAATAATAGAAATGAAACATACCTTTGCAACCACAAAGTGATAAGTTCGTGATGTCACGTTTTTGCCGAAATATGAGAGCACCTTCCTCGCCGCGTGCGTAGTGACAACAGTTTTGTTTCGTTGTTGAAACAAATCTCCGCGCAGAAAGAGACAACGAGATATCGCGATCTGACACAGTTGTTCTTTGTCTTTCGCTCATAGATTCACTGCTAAATGTGCAAAAGATACCACGTTTTCTGGAAAAATAAAATCGGCCACGGCGGTTTCAATAATCAAATAATAAAAAAAAGAGTTTTCGGACTTATCACGTTATTGAAGCAAAGAGGCGATTATGTGGTCCAAATTTTGTAATTTCTGAAAAATTATTTAGTCTTAAACGTACGTATCTGCGTAAGGTTTGTTGACAGATAAAAAAAAATATCGTTATTTAAGTTCACTTATACACATTTAAAGACACAAGAAATCTAAATAATTCTATTACTAAATCCTGTTTATAATATCTTCAAGTCATTACAATGCCAGAACTTCTACAAGCCACATCAATGCGAAAATTAGGTAAATATCTTTTTGCAATTCCACTCGATATCTTTTCCCCCAACCCTATTATTCAGCAGCGTATTCATTTCAAATTTATTTAAGATTTCCCGAGGGAACCGCGAGAACAATAAGATGCTTCTAACAATATGTGGCTGCCATAATTCTTCACCTACTTCTCCGCGAACGCCCTCTGGGCTAGACGGAATGAAATTTATTCTTCATGTACGTTAAGCCGTATACAGACTTTGCGAGGCATGCGCTGTGCGCCGTTCGTAGCGCATGCCTCGCAAAGTCTGTATCCACCTTAACATTTGCGCAAATAGTGCTGGGACAATGCGTTGCGATATATATCGCAAGGTATAAGGTACATTTAGGTGATAATGTTACAAATGACAAGAAATAATTGAAAATATGTTGCCCCCAACATTTGATTTTTGTTACCTAAAGTCTTGGGGAGGATGAGCCTGGTGTGTGATTGTTAACCCATCTGGTTCACAATGTGGGAAATGGGTCCACAATGTCTTGTGGTGGGTGAACTTTTCGGTTCACTTTTACATATACGGCACCAGTCTTTATTTTACTGTAAACTACAATGCAATACGACATTACGTGATAATATGACTATAATATAATTTTATCATCATTATATATTTCGTTGAGGTTTTCTATTTTACCTTCACACTTCGACACAATATGACATGTGACATAGTACTTAAATGTATAAAAGATTAATCTTAATATATAAAATCCTTGCGTTACTTACTAACTGACAGACACGCTACAGCGGAAACTATTGGGCGCAGGAAGCTGAAATTTGGCATGTACAAATGTTCCTTGGGGTGCACTAAGAAGGGATTTGCCGAAATTTCCAAAGCGGGTAAATTTAAAAAAAATTGCAGGCGTAGGCAGCTCTAGTGTTACAATAAGTACCTTTCATATCGAAAAATCTATATATTAAAAGAATTTGTGTTTTATAATACGAGTCGGCCAGCCCGTTCTACCCAACCGATTCGCATGATTTCTTTTTTAAATGAAAGCTCTCGCTGCATAGATTTGTCATCAAGCCTTAGAAATTACCTAACTTGCACATTCATGAAGTTATATACAAAAACAGTTTTCTCCCATACATTTTTTACGTTTTCGTAGCCGTAGTCAATGACTTTCTGCTTCTATAAATCTGGTTCTCATTGAGGTAGGCGTTTCGTTATAGACCTAAAACACGCGCTGAAAAGAGCTCTTTCATTTGATGGTATGCTCATTTAAATTAGGTAAATTTGAAGGAAGATAGGTGTGGACATTGAACTTATTTTTCAATATTTTCCTATAAATTTCTTAAGATTCCATTGCTTTCTCTCTACATGGACGGTTCTTAATTCAAAAATATTTTAACTTGTAACTGCCAGGAAAAAACGTTATGCCTCCTTAAGGTGACCTTGCCTTACTTTCATACGGGTGTGAGTGTGGTGGTGTGTAAAATTATACCGGATGTTGGTCAAATTATCACTATAGTGAATTATCGCTGATGGCAGGTAATATTCCCTGAATGTTACCAGTTAACTCTGATCTCTGATGTTGAGGTATTTTCCTTACGTTTTATGTCAGGAAAATTTTTGTGTTTTTAAATTACGGACCTTCTTCGGACATCTTTTTTTTTATGTGGAACATATTACAGGGGTTCATAGTACTATTGTCATATAATTATATTATTACAAGTGGTAGTAGTTATGGTGGAAATTGTAGCTTTGGTAGGAATAGTAGTTTTGAGAGGTAAAAAAGGTAGGTACTTTTCACAGCACCGGCGATTTTGGTAGAAATGGTAATTTAAAAAAATGGTAGATATGATAGTGTTAGTACGAATAGTAGTTTTGGTACAAATAGTAGTTTTGATAGGAATAGTATTTTCGGTAGGAATAGTAGTTTTAGTAGAAATGGTATTTTGGCATAATATTTTGTAGTTTTGGTTGCAATGTTACTTACGATTGCTACCAAAGCTACCATTCCTACCAAAAGTACAAGTTTGACCAAAACTATAAACGTCATTATTACATTTCTAAATTATGATGGATTAATCACAGCCATACACAAAATAAAATAAATCGTGCTTCTCACAGAAATATTTAGCTGGATAACAGAAGTAAAACCTATTTTCTGACTTATAAAAAAAAGTAATTTATCAAGGTATATTTCTAATTTTGATAATAAAATATTGACAGATAAAGAAAAAGTGAAGTTAGCGTAAGTTAGTTACTTAAGTTTCTGATTTAATAACGTATTTTTTTGTGAGTAGTTGTGTTTTCAATTATAATTATGGTTCTTGGAAGGAAATTGAAAAATGCTCAGAGAAAGTTTGAACAAAGAATCTTGGTCAATGACGGCCCTGTTGGAGATTAGGTACCGGATGGTCCTCCTACTGCAAAAAAAATAGGGGTGGAAATGGGTTCAGATTTGATTAATTCTACCATCAACAATTTTCAAGTGATTTCCATTCTTGGTTCTTATTGTTTATATGGAAGTGAGAATAAACATTATGAAATTCGTTTGGCCATTGTTGATAACATTGTCAATAAGTGGGATGTATATAGTAAGTTCACTGTTGGGGACGAAGCATATGGCCAGACCATGACAAATGCAACAGATTACAAACGTGTGATGGGTGCCAATGGACAGTACGCAGGGCATGCTGAACTTCAGAGTGTAAGTGAGCTATATCTCGAGTGTCAATTCAGAGTTCACCTGGAAAACAGTAATACGATTACTGACTATGGTACTGGCGAAATTATTCATAACTTGCTATTTTCTGGGCACCTGGACGAAGGACATTACAGTGTTCTAATGGAAAGAATGGTAGGGCAGCACAGTCAGTAACTGAAGATTGACGAAAGAAAGTTCTTCAATATGAAGAACTTTCTTTCGTCAATCTTCAGTTATACATATTATATATATCCCTATTGCGCGGCAAACCATTAGTAATGTCAAGGTGGAAATTTCACGATACCTAAGGTGCAAAGCAAAGCCAATGTTGTGAGAAAAGAAGTTTTGTGATATATTCTATTTTTGGTAAGAATAGGTATCATCTTTTTACTTATTAGATAAGGCTACAATGTACTCTCATCATACCTATATGTAAGAGCCTTTTTATAATATTAAAATATGCTGTGGAGCAGCACGGGTCCTCTAGTAATCTTCTGAATGCCCATGAAGTGTCGGTCATTGGATAATTTATATTCTAAATAGATAATTCATTCAAGCAAGAAAGAAGAACAAAATATCCAGAATACAACCGAGCTCTTTAATATTCAAAATTCATAGTTTGCTTTTACTTTAATTAGGTACCCGATTATGCAGGTCTGAGAATTTCTCAGTACAAAGCATTGAGCGATCACGTGACCAATCTACGTATAAGTACTAACTATCAAACTATTACGTTCCTTAAGTCCGTTATAACGAGCTTAATGACTAGCTTTAGGGGACTTAGTGCAACGGCTTAAAGCTTTTGAGGTAAATCTATAGATGCTTCTTTCTCTTAGCGTTATCCCAGTTTCAATCTGGGGTCCGCTTACTAGTCTAACCGGATTTGGCTGAATATTAGCTTTTCCACAGAGCGACTGCCTGTCTGAACTCCACAACCCGAAGGCATAGCGATATTCCATGATTTAGACTAGTGTCAGTTTATTTAGAAGGTACTGACGCCCTGTAACGACTGTCAAAGATCTTCATGACAACCGGGACCGACGGCTTAACGTGCTCTCCGAGGCACGGAACAAGCGATAATTAACACATCAATACGCACATAACTCCGAAAAGTCATTGGTGCGCACCGTGGATTCGAACCCGATACCCTCTGCATGGCAGTCTGTTGGTACATCCACTCGGCTATCGCTGCCTTTTAAATCTATAGTAAATCTATAGATACACCGTACTGAAATGGGATAGTGATGCATAATTTGTGTTTCATATTAATTTGTTGTATACTAAACTTTGTACTCTGCGTTACTAACTGACTGACAGTCAAGCTACAGTCAAAATTATTGAGGGCAAGAAGCTAAAATTTGGCATGTATTGTGTGTTTTTTTGGGGATCGTAGGGATGCTCTAAAAAGGAAATTCCTGAAATTCGTACGGGATCGGGCAGAAACGGTTCAATTATAATAAAAAAATGCAGGCATTACGGAAGTCATCCTCTAGTACGGTTATGATGATGATGATATTGACATGGCTCAAAGCATTACTTTATAGTATTCTAGAGACTACCCGTGCCACGTCTGCACTTTTTATTCTTTTAGCGTTTCTTCTCAATACCATGGTAATTTCGGGAAATCTCTACACTGCGCAAGGTATATGCATGCCAATTTTCGGTTTCTTATGATCGGTACTTTTGGCTGCGTGATGTCTGTCATTCAGTCAGAAACTTAAGAATTTTATAAATAAAAAATTTACTGTTAGGCTGATTGATGATGAAAATATATCTACAATGTAATGTTGGTAAGGATAATAATTTGTTGCTCTATCTATAACAAGCTTTAAATCGTTTTTCAGTTTATAATTTATTATTTCAGTTAATATTTTCACAGCTAAACTGCAGAACCGATTTTAATAAAACTCATAAAGGGATAAACTTGAATCCCAGCATTCACAACAACACGACCTTTTAAATTTATTCCTCGGCTTAACCCAGCTTACATAGTGGTTTAATAAACCGGAAATTAACAAGCCAATGTGTATTTAGACGAGTTAATTAGTAGGTACACTTATTAACCTAATTTTGTTAACCCCACTATGTGATATACAGGCCTGTGTATAAATGTATTATGTTATTATAGTAATGACGGGGTGCTTTCGTCAATCGATATAATAGACAACTAATGAATCAATTACTTATTAAAGACACTTGTGTAGTTCGTGTAGTACGCCTCTTTGCTTTAGTTCTTATTCTTTCTATTTACATTCCTATAAACTCCAAGCGATGATGAATACGTTTCTCATTTTAAATAAACCACCTACCAAGCGAAGCATTATTTGGAAGTAAACTACGGTTATACAAGTAGACCCGAACTAACACAATTACAATATCGATCCATTTACAGACGCTGTGTTTTGATCACGTTATAGTATGACATTAATATGCCAATGTACCTACTATCGTAAAATTGGTTAGCGTCGCGGGAATTGGCGACCATCACTTAAGTGCTTACAGTAAATTGGATACAACTTATATTTAGAACAACGTTTTAAGCGCCGAAATACACAGTGCGACATTAATTTGTAGGGATACTTACCTACATGCACACCAATGACTTTTCGAAGCTATATGTATGTACCTAAGTATTAAATGATTAATTATTGCTTGCGATGAAGGAAAATTTCGTGAGGAAACCTGCATGTCTGAGAGTTCTCCAGAATGTTCTCAAAAGACATGTGATATCTGCCAGCCCGCACTTGGCAGCGTAATGGACTATGGCCTTATCCTTCTCATAGTGAGAAGAGGCCCGTGCTCAGGATGATAATGATGACCTACATGCGTAAAGACGCACATTTTAGCATCAAAAAAACCTTTGCGAATTACACGCTATAAGCGCTACAAAACGTTTAAAGTCCCCAATTATGCAGAGCGACATTTGTGTGGATATATGCATAAAGATGCACATTTAGGCCCGGCGCCAACTATCGGTGGGCATCGGTGCGGCTCGGTACAGCTCGGGCGCCTTACGGCGGCTTCGGGCGTAAGGCGCCTTATGTATGTATGTGTATGTATGTACTCACGCCTGTATCCCCAAAGGTGTAAGCAGAGGTGTTACATTACACCCACATTTCGCCATGAGATTTTTTTTGTTTTCTTTTTGTTATTTTTTTTTATTTAGGTCCCACGTAATAGGGGGCCTATTGCCGTCACCGGGCACATTACTAGACTCCGTGCTGCTACTGAGAATTCGGAAAAACCCAGTAACACTTTGCCCGACCCGGGAATCGAACCCGGAACCTCCGATCAGCAGTCACATACGCTATCCAGTGGACCACGGAGGCAGTATTCAGAGTTTAATCTTTTCATATAAAACGCCTGCGAACACTATCATAGCAACACCCGTTTGTGGTGCTCAACAAAATGTTCCATACAACGCGCTTGTACTTAGTCGAACAATGGACGAAGTAGAACGCCTAGCATCGTATTAGGACTGCAGTGTATCAGTAATTGCCGCTCCGTGTTGGATGTACTTATTAAGTGTGTTAGCATGTATTGTTCGAATTAGTGACGGATACGTCGCACAAAATTGGGAATGCTTTTGAGTGAATTATTTCAGTAATTACGTGGCATGTTTTGCATGTAAATCGAATGCTATGGATGTGCAGATGGGACTATGTTTTGCTCTGTCATCATGTGGACTGTGGAGTAGTGGTTGTTATCGTTTATGAATTGCTAGCTGAGCCCGCTGTTACACCCGCGTTATTTACCTAGAGCTACTGCGCCGTACCTGTGAATCATAGCCTGCTGATATATAGCCTATAGCGTGCCTCGATAAATAGACAATCCAACACAATAATTATTAAAATCGGGCCAGTAGTTCCTAACATTAGCGTATTCAACCAAAAATCGAACAAACAAACAAACAAACCTTCAGTTTATAATAATACTAGATGAGGCCACGGTTACACCCGCGTTATTTAAGGCTACTGCTCAGCTCCCGTCGCTCATAGCGTGATGTTATATAACCTAAAGCCTTCCTCAATAAATGGGCTATCTAACTCTGAAAGAATTTTTGGAATCGGACCAGTAGTTCCTGAGATTAGCGCGTTCAACCAAACAAACAAACAAACTCCTCAGCTTTATATATTAGTATAAGATATTAGATTATAGTGTAGATTTATGTACCTAACCAAATGTTTAGGATAATATAAATTGCTACTTCGAATCTTCAGCAAGAGGGTGTACCTACTAGCCAAGTCAACTCATGGTGTATGGCAGCCGGTCTGCCTCTACCAATAAAACTCTAAACTCGATCAATTTATTTCACTACCTTGGCTCAGAGGTATATATCGCCTCTACACTGTTCAGTTACTCCACACATATCTAGTTAATCCGTAGCATTACTTCCGAAACTCGACAATAATCGCTTGTCGCGTGAAAATCGATAAATCATGTCGGCGACACGACAGGTGCCGACGGCTTTGTCGCAGTCGAATAATGCGCTGTGCATGTCATACGAATGCATGTTTTAAATTAATTTTGGTTTATTTGTCGTGGTGTGAATCCTTTGTAATTATTTTGTTGCTATACTGATATCTGACTCCTTTAATGGTGAACAGCGAGTTTACAGCCCTACGCTATTAACCCTGCTGTACAGGAATGCCTAAATGCTAAGGGACTAATCTAACTTGTTAACCTACACTATCCTAGAGTCGTAGCCTATCACCTATTATATCCTATCCTAGTTATCCTAATCCTTATACCTATATGTATCCTAAACCTATCCTAACTTGTACCTAGCGTATAATGCGTATAGGCTTGGTGCTCTGTGGTATTCTGTGATACAGACCAGCACTTATACCCACCTACTACTAGGCCCTTAACCTATGGCACGTACTATCGTGGTACTACTGTGGTATGCTGTGATACAGACCTACGGTTCGTACGCGTCTAAGACCCTAATCCTATATGTCCCTACAATCCCTATTAGATCCTAGCCCTACTGTACGTATTTATATATACTTATATAGATAGGTGCGGGATATCTGCCACTGGAGACCTATGATGACAGACGGACTGTGGGTAGGAATTAGGTATGGTGGAAATGGTTTTCTGACGGCCAACTCAACAGACTCATCGAGCTGATCGGTATTGATCAGCTCGACCACCGTCAGAGGTATGGGAAGGGTATTGAGTCAAAGTCGGATTAAACTTGTAACTCCTTTATTCTTATAATACATGATCTTATATACTAAACTTATCCTATGTACACACACACAACTTTAGGGTATATGCCTTACGTGAATACGTGATTTTTTTCTTAATTTAATATAAATCACGAACAATCTGTGTTGCGATGAATACTCACGTAGGATTATATCGCTGAAATGGCATGTTCATGTGTGAACAAATGGTAAAATGAAACCAAAAAAAAAATTTGAAAAATTTGGACAGTTTATCTTCCCATCTTCTTAATCAGTATTGTTTTATAATCTGTCCCAATGCTGGGCACAGGCATCTTCTCATTATGAGAAGGGTGAGGCCGTAGTCTACCATGCTGCAGCTGGCCAAGAGTGGCAAGTTACCTTTTGTAAATCATCACTTTGCACGTAAAGTAACGAAATTAATATGATTGAATCCTTCCAAAATTGACTGTTTAGTCACGAGCTACACAAGATAATGCTACTTTGCTTCCTTGTGATTGATTGATGAACTCTACTGAAGCTTATGAGACAACTGTTTTTAGCGTATAATGTCCCACTGCTGGGCAAACGCATCTCCACTGGATTTCCATAAGTATCTCATTTCTGTGTAAGTAGGTCTCTGCTTTTTGCAATCTCTGACCTGTCCCTTTTAAAAGCGTATGAGGTAACTAATGGAGAGGTTCAAACAAAACACGATATCATGAAATACGCTACAGATTTTACACGAATAAATCTAACCTTATTTTCATTATAGAACTACCCACTCACGTTAACAATACGATCCCACAACCCACACTCACTATGTACAATGAGACTTTTCTAAATTGGATCAACTTGATTACACAACTGACCGTTGTTACCTCCTATTACTTAAAGTGTCAATATAAGATGTTTACGGGGTGAAACACACCACACTGCACAGTAAAACACTGAGGGTTCACTTCGAAGATAGGACTTCACGTTTGAATGTATATTATACGTTAGTAGTATAAGGATAATAAGGACAAGGATCTATTATTTTTGTGTTCTCTTAATAAACTCAGGATTTTTTTTGCATCTTTGATAATATCAATTACATCAATCAATCAATCAATCAGCCTATCGCAGTCCACTGCTGGACATAGGCCTCCCCCAACACGCGCCACAGTACACGGTCCACAGCCTTCCGCATCCAGTCTGTCCCAGCCACCTTTTTCAGGTCGTCGGTCCACCTAGCCGGGGGCCGCCCTACCTTACGCTTGCCGAGACGTGGTCTCCACTCTAGGATACGCTTGCTCCATCGGCCATCAGTCCTTCTACAGATATGGCCAGCCCACTGCCACTTGAGCCTACTGATTCTGTGAGCTATGTCGGTAACTTTGGTTCTTTGTCGGATAGCTTCGTTTCGGATTTTATCCTTCAAAGAGACGCCAAGCATAGCCCGTTCCATAGCTCACTGCGTGACTTTAAATTTGTGGACTAGTCCCACTGTGAGTGTCCACGCCTCGGCACCGTACGTCATAACAGGTAGGACGCATTGGTTGAAGACTTTGGTCTTCAGGCATTGCGGTAGGGGCGAAGAGAAAACACGACGTAGCTTGCCAAACGCTGCCCAACCCAACTCGAGAAATCGACCGCAGGATCCTGCGGTCGATTTCTTTCTCGAAGTTGTTTCTACCAAGCTGGACTACTTGCCCAAGGTAGACATACTCTTGAACAACTTCGAGCATCGATCCGTCGACATAAACCGGTCCCGGCACTATGTGTTCGTTGAACATAATCTTGGTTTTATCCAAGTTCATGCCGAGACCGACCCGTCGAGGGGCTCCATTTAGGCTGTGCAGCATCTCGCTCAGCTCTTCCAGGCTCTCTGCCACGATGACGATATCGTCGACAAACCGAAGGTGGGATATGTACTCGCCATTAATGTTTATGCCCCGTCCAGTCCAGTCCAGCGTCTTAAAGACGTCTTCGAGTGCGTTAGTGAAGAGCTTAGGGGATATTACATCCCCCTGCCTCACCCCTCTACGCAACTCAATGGGGCTGGTTTTACTGTCCTGGAGCTGGACGGTCATAGTGGCCGTGTCGTACAAACATCTCAACACCTCGATGTAGCGCCAGTCGATGCGACACCGCTGCAGAGCATCCAGAACCGCCCAGGTTTCGATGGAGTCGAAGGCTTTCTCGTAGTCCACGAAAGCCATACACAGCGGCTGATTATATTCGTTGGTCTTCTGTACAATCTGCCGAACAGTATGGATGTGGTCTACGGTGCTGAAGCCTTTTCGAAACCCGGCTTGTTCCGGTGGCTGGAAATCGTCGAGTTTTCTGGCGAGGCGATTTGTTAGGACTCTCGAGAACAGCTTGTAGACGTAACTCAGGAGTGAGATGGGTCTGTAGTTTTTCAGCAGGGTTTTGTCACCTTTTTTGAAAAACAGAACCACCGCACTCCCACTCCACGCCTGAGGTGTTAGGCCTTGGTGGATAAGGGATTTAACCAGGCTCGCCAGCTCTTTCAGAACTGCTGTCCCACCTGCTTTTAAGAGCTCTGTGGTGATTCCGTCATCCCCGGAGACTTGTTGTTCTTGAGCTGCTCGAGAGCCACTCTTACCTCGCCCTGGTTGACATCAGGGATGTCCTCCGTGTAATGGCGCGTGAGTTGGGCTCTGTGGTCATCATCGCTGGGTCTCGTGGGTTTAGGCATCCGTGATGCGTACAAGTCCTTGTAGAAACTCTCAATTTCAGCGAGAATCTAGAACTTGGAGGTTACGGTTTTGCTATCCGCAGTATTGAGTTTCGACAGATGAATTCTACCAAGCTGGCGAGCGAAGACTTTGGTGCCTCGATTCTGTTCAATCGCAGCCGTAATGGCGCGGGTATTGGAACATCGGAGGTCACGTCGCACCAGCTTCCGGATCTTCCGGTTTAGGTTTCTTCCATCTGTCGAAGATGTCTGCGCATATGACATTCCCCTTCTTTGCCTCATAAGTTCGAGAGTCTCGAGCGAGAGTTTACTTTGCTTGTTAACGCTTTTTTCGGGAAACACCCTTCGAGACACATCCTGTAGCGTTTTGACCAAAGCATCGGTTTTCTCGTCAACAGTGCCATTGGTTTCCAGCAGTCCGAAACGGTTTTGAAGTTCCAGTTGAAACTTTTCAGATCCAACTGCTAGCTGAGGCGCAGTCGGTCTAAGAGTAGACTTCATCACGCGAAGCCTCTCAGCTCTGAAGTCTATATTTAGAGTGCCTCGGACAAGTCGGTGATTGCTACCGGTATTAAACCTGTTGATCACTGAGACGTCTCTAAATATATACCTCCGATCAGACATGATGAAGTCTATCTCGTTCCTTGTCACAGTATCGGGGCTTCGCCATGTCCACTTTCTATGAGGCTTTTTCTTAAAGAAGGAGTTCATTAAGAAGAGCCCCAGTGACTCCAGACAGTTGACCAGCTTTTGTCCCCTGTGATTTCGGCACCCCACGCCATAGGATCCGATTCTCGTTTCGCCTCGTTCTTGTACTCCCACTTTGGCATTAAAATCCCCTATAACAACGCTGTAGTGTGTCTTGGTGGTATGATGTGAGCCTTAGTAATGTCCTCATACATGGCTTCGACTATGTCGTCGCAGTATGTCGAGGTCGGCGCATATACCTGTACCACCTTCATCCTGGAGTACCTGTCGGTGATCCTTAATATCAGGTACGCTACCCGTGTCGACACACTGCTGATTTCTAAAACGTTGTTAGTGAGAGATTTGTTCAATTACATAAAGAGAAAGTAATTAAAAGAATTTAAGGTTACAGGGGAATACACTGCAAATTACAAATATCTATTGTATGCATAAGCTAAATAATTACAATATGCAGCATTTTGTAATTTGCCCCTCAATGAGTAGTGTGTTCGGAACTGTTAAGGATATTGTGCGGACAGAAATGTGTTGCAGTGATGTCCGTTCTCTCTTTTTTAACAAACTCTCTACATTTTGTATATTATGTTAAGTAATAAACACTAAGCGAGGTGTCATCATCCTCCTTGTGTTATCCCAGTTGCATCTCTGGATCTGCTTATTAGTCTAACTGGATTTGAATTTTATTTAGTTGTTCGACAGAGTGACTTACTGTCTGACCTCCGCAACCCAAAGGTATAGCTTTTTTCCGCGGTCCATGTCAACAGTTTATTACGCACATAACTTTGAAAAGTTAAGCTATTTAACATTACGACTATAGGTATATGTCCATTATAAATCTAAGAGTAAGTACTTAAGATGCAACATTTTTTATCTTCATCATATTCGTAATCTGCGAAGTACTTAAAGTACCCATTCAACATACAAAATCAATAACGCCAGCCAAAACTGAAAATAAATAACACCAACAACTTCGACAGCTGATAGTTTCAACGCTCTAAAATGAAACAAAATAATTATATCGCAATCCTGGGATATGGACAGCTAGGAGTATTTATTGGCACACTGACAAAAAGTCCCCTAGCAGAAACGTGATGCGAAATAGTGAACGTATCGTGAGCATTACTAGTTTTTCATGCCTTTATTTCATTTGCCTTGTTAGTATTACGTGTGGGTTAAACTAAATTAGAAGTACTTTCTAGATAAAGATAAAGATAATTTATTTCATAAAACATGAGTGTACATTACAGGTTGTGTGAACTTGCATGCAAGATGTTAATTGTGATTACAGTGTGAGCTACATGTTTTGCCTTTTGGCATACGAAATTTTAACAACTAATTTTAAACAGCTTTAATAATAATAGTATTGGCCTCATCAAACAGATTTAAATAAAATGAATACTAAGAAAGACATGTCAGGATAATTTATCATAATCTAGCCTACGGGGTTAAAATTTTGTGTGTTTGGGCAGTGTTTTCCGTTTCCGTAGAAGTGTGCTAACTCTGGCGTCGGGTGTTACTTAAGGTCTAACGATTCTTGCCTTGAGTCAAAAAGCGGGACCGATAGCATTGCCGATAGCTTTACCTGCCTTCTGGTCATTCATCCAAAAAGTAACGTCTGTTAACGTTGCTTATGCTATGAGCACTATAATAAGGATGGTTATAAAAATATGACAAAAAATATCGGTTTCATTAGACAATTAATTGTTGCCCTATATTTATTGTCAGTGTATCCTGCATTAATCTTTAAAGTGAGCATATTTTTAGCGGATCTGCTTTAGTTCAAGAAAATTCCATGTTTGAGCAAGCAGCTAAGGATACAAAAATCATTGATCTTTTTAATAACTTCAAATCTTAAGCCGGCCGTAACTGGTTAAATAAAACATCACGTACTACTGAGCACTCATTCATTTAGAACCTTCCCAAGGAAACTGCCCCTGGAAGCCATCAAACACCGCTATAAAATAAAAGTTATGCTACCTTCCCTATCTATAAAAAACCGTACCACCAATTTCCCCGGCAGTTTACACCCCACACGGTAGCAGTAGGTAACGCAAAGTAAGGTTATGACGTGGACTCTAAGGCTCAACTCACACCGGCGCAGAGTCGAAGCGACGTGACGCGTCATGTATTCGAAATTTTAGCGAATCCACTCGACTCCAGCCGAACGTCAAAGTGCGAATGAGCGCCTCAACGCGCTTCGACGAGCGCTTCCATATTTACATAGCACATATTTGTTCTTAAATAATAGAACAATAGAGAGGAATATGCTTTAGGCGGAAAAATATGACGCGTCGCGTCGCTTCGACTCTGCGCCAGTGTGAGTTGAGCCTAAGGCGATATAAATTTTATGGCTTCAGTTCCCTTATTGAATACTGTCCATGGTAGCTTGGGGATCTCAGTTTCGATTACGTATATTGTGTCCCCTAAGACCTTAGGGTGGATAAATTTGGTAAGCTGTTTTGTTTAGAAAAGGAATTGAATATAAACAATTTTGGCGAAATTGGTTGTATTATGTTCGTCTGCGTTTTCACCATGTGCGTCGTAAACAGTATCGTATAAAGTGTGTTTTAAAATTGTGAAGGGAATACGGGGATGAATAAAAAATACTTTTTGCTTGGAGATCTGCGTCATTATTTGGTATATGGCGTAAAACGCAAATCCACTTTGATACCTTTTTTATAATGGTGAGTGATGGATGAGATGCCTTTAAATTTGATATACTAATACTGGTATGCACTTTGGACTTGAAATTACTTGTTTTTTGTTTCGTTTCTTGAGGCTTTTGTGTGAAAGTAAATGATAATTGATGAGTAAAATGCATAAGAGAGACTGGACCCTTGTCAAGAGATATAAAAATATTTGAGTTAAAATTCAATTGGTTTATAAATATTAAATAAACACTGTCCCTACCCACGGGATCAACTAACTGAGTGAACTAAGTAATATAAACACACCAGCTAAGTGACGCTACTTAAATAATATAATTTGTACTTTATAATCACAATGAGAATATTCATAGTCCTTTTGAAGCCACTGGCCTCCACCAAAGGACGTATAACAACAGTCCTTCTAAGTCTATAAACATGATTATGTCGAATTGAAACTGAAGTAGATGCAATGATATTATTATAGGTATAGTCGGCCGAAAATATTTCAATTGTTGTTTAAAAGCATAAAAATATCTTAAGTAGTTCTTTACAAACTAGTAGAGCACAGAAATCACCATTTATCTGTGACAAACTAAAAGTAGGAGAAAAAATATCGCTAACCATGTTCCGAAACAAAGGCTCATAAATGGGAAGCTTTGATAGGCTATTAAAAATAATAATTAGTCAAAGTCGTTAAATGGACTGACCGTCAATCAATAATTAGATTGGTAGATTGCAAATGTAATTTTGCCTAAAAATATATTATTATACTTTATTAATTCTGTTTCCCATTATATTAATTAGTATGCATTAATGCAATTATCAAATTTCAATTCACTTTGAGCATAAATTTGCGACGTAGATTCTATGAAAACATTTATGCCAAATACGTCGGTACCTTTTTTTGTTCGCAGAACCTCCAACGCACTCCAAACATCATTCATGTGATGAACTTTGTATGCCGCGTGGATGCTTTGTCGGGCAAAAATTAAACACCCTCGGATTTTATAAGTATCAACGTTAATTAAAAACTCACGTTAATTAAAGCTGCGCTTGTGGAACAGATGGAAAACAAACACAGTAAATAAATATGGCAAATACAGTAAATAATTTTGTATTTAAAAAACCTTTTTACTACGTTAAGTTAATCGACTGCCTCGTTGGTCTCGCAGCATAAATGTACGCGTGGGATTGGAAGGTCTCGGGTTCGATTCCTGGCTCGGGCAAAGTGTTATTGGGTTTTACCGCTAGGAAATTCTCAGTAACAGCACGGATTCTGGTAATGTGCCCGGTACGGCAATAGGCTCGCCATCTATTACGCGGGACCTAAAAATTCATGGCGAAATGTGGGTGTAATATTACACCTCTGCCTACCCCTGCGAGGATACAGGCGTGAGTCTATAAATAAAAAAATAAAGTTAATCATGCAGACTGTGTTTTAATATATTCAAATTTCTACGAAACGTAATTCTTCAGTCTCAAATAAAACTATGATCAATTCAAAGTAGGGAATCAAAGCAAAAAAAATTGCAGAGACTTCATTGAAAATTACTCTTCAAACGTCTGTAACAGAAATCTATCCAGCCAATGAATCTTCAGCATGAATCACAAAGTTTTCTACCCACGTTCTTTTTAGCATATATAGTATGAAATATTTATACCAACCTATCCGACATCTAAATTAGTCTTACAGATTAAATTACATTTTTCCACGAAATTTTTTTACTACGTGATCATAATCATTGATGAACTGTAATCAGGATGACACATTTTGAATATGAAAATTTAAAGGAACAGACGCCAGAATCGTAAAAATATCTAGTAAACCAATTTAGTATTGAAGCAATCTTAAAAACGGGTACTCTATTGAGGCTTAGGAAAAACACGAAAGTGCCTGTTGAAATGCTGCCTAAATTGTTTTTTAATGGGGTGAAAGAGAATCCAAGACAAATGTTTGCGTATCCGGATAGCTTTAATATTGGGTTGAAAATATCAAACAACAATCACTGTACGAAGAAAGCTGATCTACTAGCGAATCTGACCTGAATACCAAACAATCGCAATGTATGTAAACAAGTTCTTTACCGGTGCAAGTTGGCAAACTTCAAGCAAAATTGAAAAGCCTTTGAGATGCACATGCAATTTCGTCTAGGATTTCCTTGGACGTTATAGTGAGTTACACATACAATTGTATTTGAGTACACTTTATTCAGCGTTAGTAAAAAAATTTAAATTGAAGATGATAATTTTCTATTCGTTAAGAGTATTGGGTTCGATCATAGCAATAACACCTGAATAATTCTTGTATGGATTGCATTTCGTTTGCAAAAATATTTCACTAAGTCATTCAAAAAGTGCTTTGATCATTTTAGCTTTGTCTTCTGAAATATTTTCTTTATTCAAAAACTAAAACTTGAACTTCGTTGTGAACCATTATAAATTCCATTTGCTAAAATAAAAAGCCCTAGGTCTAAAGTAAGTTGAAGACATTTGCATCTCAACTTTCGCCAAAGTGAACAAAGTCTAATTCAATATTCAACAAAGCGCTAGGGGTCGTTAGCAGCCTTCTGTCTAAAAAGCCCGGGACCCCTGGACATTTTTAACAAGTTACGTCATGTTGTATTGTATATATTTCAGTTCTATTTTAGACTTGCTGTTCCCCACGGTTTTTTACCCAAGCTATTTTCTCGACAACATCATCATCATCGGCCCTGTATATACACACAGCAGTGGAACAGTTTGTTCCACTGCTGTGCACGGGCCTCTTCTCACTATGAGAAATGTAAGGCCATAGTCCACCACGCTGGCCTAGTGCGGATTGGCAGACTTCACATGTCTTTCGAGAACATTATGGAGAACTCTCAGTCATCCAGGTTACCTCACGAAGTTTTCCTTCACCGTTTAGCAAGCACTTATTAACAATTTAATACGCACATATCTTCGAAAAGTCATTGGTGCGCGCCGCGGATTTGAACCCGAGACCCTCTGCGTAGTAGAGGCAACATCACTACTATGTAAATTACAGCCTATTATTATTATTATTGTAGCCCTTCCAGGTAAAAGCTCTTCAAACTTTCAGTAAAATTCTAAAATTGGTTCAGCCATTACAAGAGACGGAAAAAAAACAAAAAAAAATTGTATTCTGACGTGATGTCGTGTATAACTATATACACTTGAAGAAAACATATTTATTTTGAAATCACAGACTGACACTTTAATCTGTTTGATATTTATAATTTTAATAGATATGTATTGATGTATAAATTTTTCCTACTCCAATTTCCATAGTTCGTTTCTACTCTCGAAATAATTGTACTAATTCAATTCGCTAATTTGTTTTGCTCCGAAAAACAGTAGTTTTGTGAGCAACATCTGTCCAACATCAACAAAATATTTTGTCACTAATCAAGTTTCTGTATTTTAGTTTTAGCCCATAAATAACTTAGGAATCGTGTCGCCGTTGTTAAAAGAAAACAAGATTGCTTTCTTTAAAAACTTTGTTTTGAAAATTAATTCCAAATACACGATATTTATAACAGACTTCATCTTTTGAAGTCATTATAAATTGGAAAGTATTATAATGAAATATACACTGAATATAATGAGAGTGTCGATATTAATAAATTTGTGACCGATTTACTACAATTGCAATTTTGTGTGCACTCGCTAAGATTGATATCAAAAGGCTAAATTGGTTTCATGATTGCGATGTGCGATGGATAGCCTTCACACTTATTGACAGCCAGCAATGTCATTTTTGGTACGATCTGATTTATTTTCTTTGATATTGGCAATACCAATAATAAGACCGCAGCTATTTTTAGAAACTTACAGCAAAATTATTTGGGATGATATTTTATTTTCGTCTTCAGACGAAACATGTGCATATAAAATGAGACTTCGAAAGTGAAGAACTTAGATTCATATTCAGTGATATTACTCTAGAAATAACTATAGTAGGTAAAGGAAACTTTGTGACATCTTGCTGCAAAGAGCAGACTAAAAATAAACTACATAAACTTGTACAGATCGTGACTCAAGCTATTGCATTACATCCTTCCAAAGTACTTCAATCAGCAGCTTCTTCGTAAAATGGAGTGTCCTTAGCTGTACAAGTTTAGTTTATTTAGTTCAAGTTAATTTATACGCCTGAGACAATTACTTCTTGTGACTATTAGCGTTGGTCTAACTTCACCGTGACAACGCTTTGGAACCATTTGAGAACCAAGTATAAACAATTACAAGTTTGCATTACTAAAAATATATTCATCAACTTTTTAAAAAGCTAATTCATACGAAAATGACAGAGATAGCACGTTTATTTTTTATTACCTATGAGCCTTATTAATGTATATTTACTTCTTTGAATAGATATGTATATATCTATTCAAAGAAGAATATATTAATTTGAGCCATCTTTAATGAAAGCTACCAAGACGACCCTTAAAACTGATGCTCATAAATCCTAACTGTGATATAAGACAAAAGGTTTTCAGTTCACAACGGGCTCCTACAATTTCTCCTCACAAACAGGGGTACTTTTTCGCGATATTATCAACTTCACTAATGGGTCCTGGCGTAATTTTTTTCATTGCGGATCTTTCCGAAAGGGAATAAATTTTCATTTAACAATAACACCTCGGATTCCGGTCTATGTATTTGAAGGTTCAGTTATTCGGAAAAACAATTCTGTTCTCAGAGTACTTAAATCTATTTTCACTCAGCTGGAAAATGCTTTTTGGACCTTTTTTCGTGTTATCTTTTTAATCCAAGTAAATAATCAAAGGAAAGCTTTCGAAACGATCTCTCAGTATTTAGAAATGACTGACTTATTGTAATATTCATGTTTCTGAGTAGTTAGCGTCTTATTTCTGTTGCGTTAAAATATTCCATGGCAAATAAATTTATGTGCGTGCCAAAGTTATTAGGTCAAATTAAGGTTTGGATCTTCAGTATAGATAAATCTTGTATACTCCTTCTTCAGGAATCCGTAAATTTTTTATGAATATGTTAATATATAGCTGCTTTCAACTATAATCTACCTTTAATACCTAATACTTGTTTCTTGCTTAAAAGGTTGGCTGGGTTTTTAACAGCAAACACACGTTTATTTGATGTTAATATATTTACTTTGAATTTAGTATTGGGTTGCGGATCAGATTTTGGCTGAATACTAGCTTTCCCACAGAGCTACTGCCTGTCTGACCTCCGCAACCCGAAGGGATTGCGATAGTCCATGGTTTAGACCAGTGTCAGTTATTTAAGAAGGTGCTGACGCCCTATAACGCCTGTCAAAGATCTTCCTGACAACAGAGACCGACGGCTAAACGTGCTCTCCGAGATACGGGGCAAGCGATAATTAACAATTTAATTCGCACATAACTCCGAATAGTCATTGGTGCGCGGTGTGAATTCGAACCCGATACTCTCTGTATGGCAGTCTGTTGGTATCTCCACCAAGCTATCGCTGCTCTTCTTAATTCGTTGAAAGAAACTGACTTCATCTAAATTTGTTGTTACTCTATTTAAATCTTCATCCTTCGCGGCCAAAGCTACGGCTAAAAGCTAGTGCCTCTATATTTTTTACCAGAAACTGAAAGTGACTGGTTTTTAACAGTTTCACAAAAAATAAAGTTTAGCATAGTTTCCGTTCTGCAAACGGTATTAGCTTTGCTATATGCTACGCGAATTGTTTACGAAAGTGCGCCATTTTGACTGCCCGAGCAAAATTCACGTGCACAGGTATTTTCTAAACACTTAAAGAGCTTTTATCGTTTGGGCAAAAAATATAACTGTAAAGAATTCGGACAAAATAATATTTTTCTCGTCGTAACGGTCACGCAAATATTGCGTGCATGGCGTGGAGTCTATATTACGTATCAAATAAATTATTCAGTTATTGTGTCACTCATTATGTAGTTTATTTATTAATTTTTATTCACAGAACATATAAGCGGATTTAGTGCCAAGGGCATTATCTACCAGTCTCCATTAGAGTGGTGTAGAGATAATTGAAGTAATTAGATGTAATGTAGAGAAATGCATAAGACAAGTCATTACGTACACTTGAAACTTCAATATTTATTTCGTGATTTTTCAAAGGAATATGACAATATGTATATCGACAACGGTAATAAAGTGCTTCATAATAATGTGCTAATTATAGTGTCCGACCAAAACTGTTTTTTTTAGCCGAAACCGAAACTGAACTTTCGGCCTTGCCCTTAGTTTCGGCCGAAACTGAAACTGAAATTCCGGTCGGTCACTAGTTAATTAGATATTGTATGGTAACTAAAGAGATAAAAGGGCCAATAAATGGCTCAGAAAACAAAGTCTCAGTGTCGTAGTCACCAAGCTTTATTTGCAGTTTGTTGAACATTACGGCGACCTTTTTCAGCGGAGATGTAAACAAAATATATGAAAATCTGTAGGAATAACAGTGCTTATTGTAAAGACTACGGTACAATGCTCGCAGTGGATTTACAAAGAGCAGCTGTGAATTATTTTTTATCAAAACTGCTCTTAAATGACTAATATATTTTACTTTTTAAATGACGTAAAGCGTAGTGGCTTAATCGGCCCTCTTGATGTAACCCACCGAGTATTATGGGGTCTCTCCCCACACGGACAAGACTCCACGGGATTTCAGATCTCATAAAGTCTTGTTGTATGAGTCTGGGTATTATTTGTGTCCGTTGTTAAGTCCGTCTAAAGACTGGATTTATAGCTAAGATAAGTAGTAGTTATAAAATGTATAACATTCTGTGTGGTGACGGATTCAAAACATTATCTGTCTATACCCCATTTTATACCGCAGAAAATACATGAACCAAATAATATCTTTGAGAAGAGGATAAAACACGACATCAAACTCTATAACAACCTGCCTGACCAGCGTGGTATAATAAGCCTAATTCTCCTATTGGCTAATTTTTTTTTATAGACTCCTGTATCCCCAAAGGGGTAGGCAGAGGCGTAATATTACACCCACATTTCGCCATGTTTTTTTTACTAATAATGCTATTGTAATGCAAATTAGGCAAGGCCTATGTCGCAACAAGCGGTAGCGAAGGTATTGTTTTGTGGTATTATGTTATACTTTATTACTTCAGACTTTTATCAAAACCCGTTCAGTAGAATTCCGTAAAATATTACCAAACACCACCTACAAAAGCTTATTAATTTTATTTATTTATAGTCTCAGGCCTGTATCCCCGAAGGGATAGGCAGAGGTGTAAATATTACACCCACATTTCGCCATGAATTTTTAGGTCCCACGTAATAGGGTGCGAGCCTATTGCCGTTACCGGGCACATTACCAGACTCCGTGCTGCTACTGAGAATTCGGAAAAACCCAGTAACACTTTTGCCCGACCCGGGAATCGAACCCGGGACCTCCGATCAGTAGTCGCATACGCTATCCACTGGACCACGGAGGCAGTCACAAACCTTCACGTTTATATTCACACTAGCAATGATTTCGCATTTAATTGCACTGAATTTACCCCATTAATGCTGCAAGACGTGGGTTTCAACAAGTTTCTGACGTTAGTGCTATGTAGATTACCATACTATTATCTTACAAGTGGTTTCACCCACGTGGTGCTTGAAATTTCGTTTATTCCTCGAGGTGAATTTAAATGAGGAGTCAGCGTCCTTTCTTCTTATCGACCCTATAACTATCTTTCTTCTAAAAGATTATATCTTTTTTCTAAAAGATTATATTTTTTCTTATAGGGTCAAGTTTGCGGTAACCAAATTGCATCAAAATTGATTGGGTAGTTTTGACATGCGAAAGGTTATAAAAATGATTCAAATTATTCCTCAACGTTTTGAAATTACTATAGTTTACTACGTGATTAGCACCCGCCAGTAACGATCATATTAATTTGTAATGGCGCTGATACACTTGAGCATTCACCTGTAATGAGCATTCTCGCGAATGTTACAAAACAAATAAATGTATTCTCACGAAGATTTGGGCGAGCCAATGGAGCCAATAGAACACAATGGCAGTTAAACCTAATATATTTACTTCACTTTGACTTATAATTTTAATCTAGGGAAGAATCTTCGTAGTTTGTCACTAATTTTAACTTGACTAGTGATGGGCTTACTCAGAATGAATATCAATAAAATATGGATGATGTTTACAATAAATCCTTAGATTTGGTTTACTCAGAATTAATTTCAATAGTATGTTCATAAACCCTTAATATCGATAAATAAATTTGAACGTAGGAACAGACACTTATGTGTTTTATTAAACCTGATCAAATTAAAATCTGCATTTTATTATTTAGAAACGTCATTTGTTTCTGTATCTTACTCTTACTCTAGAAATAATTTATAAGTGAAACTGACGTAAAAGTATTAGGTAAAACTGCTGTTTTAGTGCGATTTCTATATTTTTTCTATATTCTGTGGACTATTGGAATGAAGAGTGTTCGCTAGAATGATCGTGAAAATGTTCGGTTCGACAAAACAAAAAGCGGCGAATGCTCGCTGTTCTGTTACAAGTGAATGCTCGGGTGTATTAGCGCCATAATATTAGTATGAATAGGTATATGGAATAATGAAAGACGTTTCTAAGTATTTCCCGTCTTCTTCAAGACACTTATGTTGATAAATACCAGATTTTGACTTACGTCCACTAAGATAATTGCACTAAATAAATAACTAAGAACACATGCTATTAAAAGAAATATTATGTTATTATACAAATCATCATAGTCGTATCGTTATACCGGTCGTATCGAAAACTTTCACTTAGGAACCCGGAGTCCGTTTTCTTTTCTACGACAGACCTATTTCACTAAACTACTGCCGTCTGTCTCATCCCAAAGGAATAGCGATACTTTCTATATCTATATCTGTTGCTACACAAATATTGTATTCTATTTCACAAAACAATCAGAGTAGATACAGAAAGAGAAAGCCTCCACACGCTCGCAATAAATTCCCTCACAATGTTCATAATACAAGAACTAGAAAATTTTCATTTCTATTCATGTTATTTGGCCGCCATCTTGATATTTAAATGTAAACCGTTTGGAGCGGCTTTTCTTGTTTTGGGATTGCTTTGTATATTTGAAGAGATCCTTTGAAATGTGGTTCGATGTGTATTTGAAATAAGTGTTTCTGTATGAAGAAATGTGTTGAAGCGAAATCACTTTTATAGCAATTATAATATTGAGAGTTTCGAAATATTCAGTAATAAAAATACATATGTTCAATTTGTAAATGTGAAAGCAATAGGTACTTTAAACGTTTTTTCTTGACCAAAACAGAGGCAAAATAACCTATACCATAAGTTGAGAAAGGTTTACTTCTAAGACAAGTTAAAACTTATGTAGCATGTAGAAAGATAAGCCAGGATCGTAGCAAGTAAAACACCGTAGATCGTAGACCCATGCTACGGGCGTAACGCAAAGCAAACCAATTTTAGGTTCGCTAATATTAAATGACGGGACACATTGGCAACAGCGGGTAGTAAGGAAAACTTGCTTAGAACAACTAAATGTAGAAAGTTAAAGACTCTCGTCTGTCAACACACTCTAAACTTTTAAACAGTTCAGCCACAGAGAGAAATCAGTCTATAAATACTTAAAAGTGGTAGGCGAAATCTAGGTCGAACTACATAAACACTTATTTAAAGAACAGTCGTTATAATTGGCTAGCTAGATTGTAGCTAAATATCAATTGCACGCTACATTTGCTACAGTTCTCGTAGCACGAATAGCTTCTACGGCCTACGATTGGCTTGCGTTTAAATACAAATTTATTTCACGGAAACAAATACGCAAAGGCCTCTCAGAACTCACTAAGCATTTGAGTTCGCGCCGTAGATTTTTCAGTTGAAACGCCTGTGGTTTTGTAAACTAGCCCTTTGATATTCGACGCATATTTTCACTTTTGCATACCGTTTACTCAACGTTTTTTTCAAACACGAGAGTTAGTGATACTGTTGTACTCGTACGTTGCTGTATGTTTATTTTAGGAATACTCTTACTGATTTTGCAGTTTTTTTTTTATTATTGTTGGTTTTAGGGATCAAGCCTTTCTTCATTGAGCATCCCTTCTTAGCTTTGTACACTGTCCTATATGGTGACTATTACTCATCAAAGACTTTTGGAAGTTACGAGAGTATTAAATTGTTAATTATCGTTTGCTTGGTGGTGAAAAGAAACATCGAGAGAAAATGTTTTCAAATGAAATGTGAAGTCTGCAAACCCGCAGTAGATTATGGTGGAGCTATGGTCTGGCGGCCACGTACCGGACGACACAGCAGAGGTAGGCCCCCCGCAAGGTGGACCGATGATCTCGTCAAGATCGCGGTAGGCGGTTGGATGCGGGCGGCTCAAGACCGGTCTGTGTGGAGAACCTTGGGGAGGCCTATGTCCAGCAGTGGTTCGTTTGGCTGATATGAAGATGGTCTAACATTTTATAGTGAAAAGAGGACAGGAATCGGACATACGTTTATATATTAGTCTGATGATGATGATCTCGTCCACTTAAAAACAAAACGCCATTCGTACATTCTAAACTTCCCTACTGTCTACAAGTGCAACTATAATACATTGTAAATTGACATTATTCTATCTTGTTCCAGAGATCCCGTTCGCCAAGTGGATCAGCACAGAAGCAGCTAGATGAAGCGGACCTGTTCATGGACCTCATCAAAGACGTAGCTAATGAATTAGACATCGACGTATTGTGTCATAAAGTAAGTACTCCTTAATATTTTTGTACCTCCTTCCTGATTCTGCATAATTATTTTCTATATTTGTCCAACTGAATAATGTTTCATACAAAATAAATTAGCGGGTCTTAATCACGTACAATTAATTTATTTAAGGTATAAATACTACAATTGTTTCGATGTATGATGTATACAAATCGCGAAAGTTTAAAATCGATGAATAATGTTTATTTAAAAAAATGGTACATCTTTAACATCATAGAACTTTATTGATAAAAAATGTAATTTGACTCACTATACTCAAGATCTCCGCAAAAAGGGACCGGTCTCACTTTTTGCGGTTTTGTTCAGTAGCAAAACATACGAAACGACAAGTCTCGGAAACAGTAAAACTTGTTTTATATATGTCACTGCCAGACTTAAGCTTCTGTTTAGTCTGAATCTGTGTCACTTGTATAGCCAGCAGTAGTAGCAATCCTTATTTGAAGACAAGGCATTGGCATGTCGGAGGATAATGGAGAATATTAATCTGTTTAAGAACCGCAAAGAATGTAATTGATATTGCATGCGGTGCTGCCGGCAGCTGGGATGCTTAGGGCTGATGACTTGCGCAGTAGATGGAGTTTAAAAGAAAATTTTGATCCTAAATCGTAAACATTAACTTTTGTAATAACGCAGATCCACGTTAAATATAGTAACTAGTTTTTTAAATGTACTTGGTACTCCGACATACGAAATGTTAAGTTCAAACACTTTAAAAGGCTTTGGATAGATGACTTCATAACTTGAAGCTTATGCGGTGTATAGAATAGCAATGCAACTTGCTAGATACCACTAACACTTATCTAATGAAAGAATAACCGAATGTTTTCTGATATAAGCACCTTTAACCTCTTGTATGCCGGAATACCAGACACAATTAAAAAGCTATTGTGTCTCGCGTAGATCTGCGTTCCGGCATACAAGGGGTTAATCGCCTCTTACTACGACACCCACGGAATGGGGTGATGATATTTTGTATTCACTATCCGTCACCTCACGGATATTACACCGTAGGTATACATTGATACAATTAGTCGTTTGACAATCCTCCACAAGTGGTCGTTCACCGGAAGCCACCCAGACTCGGGTCGCACTGGCCTTAACCCCGACGAGTAGCGAGCGTTACTAATATAATTATGTTTACTTTCATATAACTACGGTAAACCTTTCAATGGGTCCACCTACGATGTGTCAAGCAAGAGAGCTAATGCAGTTTATCCTCATAAAAGGCTAGATTCGTCACATTACCATCGTTGCATTCTAACCAAGCAATAGGAAAATTCTTAAATTAACCGAATCCTACGTTACCCGAAGAATCTATATGCACTGTCCATAATATTTTGGTTCTACGTAAAGTCTTTAATTCGGGTTGTGAGTTGATACATCAGTCAATCAGTTTCTGCATTTCTTTAGACAAAGACTAGCTTTCACCTGTGGCTTCGATCACACTGTATCTATGAAAACTACTACCTACATGTCTGGCAAATCCAATTTCATTCAGCTGTTTTTACCCTATAGTATTTATACCTAACAAACTTTGTTTAATACGACTGAGTGAACAATGTGAACCATCAAAATTATATGCTTTCAAAATAAGGTTAGAAACAAATGTGCGAAGACATTGAATGATTTAGGTTCCTAATTTTAGTTTTCATGCAGATACCAACCGACTTTCTGTAAGATGTAGTCATCAAAAGACAAAAAATGTTGTACCAAAAATGCTTAGTTGTAACCAGAACGTTCCTCGTAGTTGCTGTGTTTATTTTTTATAAATCGTGTAAAGAAACGTAAAAGGAACGAATATTATAGTGTACAATGTATAAGCCAATGGCTATAAAAGACATAAGGACAACATAATTAGGTGCAGTATTATTTATAATTAGAGCATAACTCCCACGTTACTCCAATGGTCAAGCGATCACAACAGCACGTGTAAGTAAAGTTTACCTAAACATGGAAGTAAAGTCTACTAGTGCATTAGGACATTCAGTGACGTTGAGACCAACGCAAAATGGTTCTATTTCCAGTTCAGATCAATACAAATCGTAAATCTATTGCGTTACTACAAGTTTAGCAATCAGTACTAAGTGTAGGAACTAGCTCTATTTACAAACTGGGCTTACGGCGTATGTTTCAGTCGCACATATACGCAACATCGTTGAAAAATGCAAACAGAAGTGTGTGGCAAAATTTTATGTGAGGTGCCAGTAATTAGATACCATGGTAAAGTGTTAATGTAACGTTAATATAGGGCTAGCTTATTGGAGTGGCCTAAGCACATTGGCAATAACTGTGAAGAATTATTGGGTTTTCCACCAGTTGCTGTCGAAATAAGAAGATAAATTTCACAAGTTTCTAAAGCAACTCACAAAAGTTAAAATTCTAAAACATCCAATAAAATTTACGGCGTCCCAGTCCATGTCAACAAGTTGCGAGTTTATGCTACACATTTTACATCCAAGTCTCCCAGTCATAAATGGAAGAACCATTAAATATTTGTGAAAATCACACGGCAAGCTTTATTGATGTTAGTAATTGTTTCCTGAGATATTTGTGGTTTAATTTATTTGTCTTTCTGTTTCTGGTTCTTACTGAGGAGCAATTCAGTTTGAGCCTGTTTATAATGAAGCAGGACTCTACCATAAAAAAATATAAGTAAATATTATGTAAGGAAGGTACTAGTCGTCGTGGTAATCAAATAGTCCCCTATACCTACATACATATAACCTCTGCTATTTAAAGCTAACCATTTTTAACTTTGTCATTTAAATATAAAGAGTCGTAAACTTGCAGGTTTTACGGTTGTTTTAAAATTTGCGTGGCGTGAAAAATCGCCTCATAACTTACCAGAGAAAGGCCCTACGGAAATTTATGGAATATTTAGAGGCTAGAAAATGCGTTGTAATGGTGGTACCTTTAGCGTGTTGGTTGGAGTACGTCCTCTTGTAAGAAAGCCTACGACGAGCGAGCTGCGAGCTTTTGTTGCACTTCAGCGCGGAGTTAATAGGATGCACCTTCATTGTTGCTCCGAGTAGATTGCATAATACAACATGAGAATTTAATTTGGTTTGTTTATTTAAAGCAAAATAGACAAAACGACGAGAAGAAGAAGAGGCGGAAAATTGGACATCAAACCATATACCAACCCGCCTGCCCTGTGCCTGGCGAAATGTTCCGATCGACTCACAGTGATGCTGTGGTGCAAATTAGGGGAGGCTTAATTCCTGCATTGGGCTGACAAACCTGTAAAAGATAAAAATATATATGGGGTAAAAAAAGATGTAGTGACAAGCATTGAGAAAGGCATGTTAAGATGGTTTGGGCACATGGAGCACGCATGGCATGTGGGCACATCCATCCTGGATGACAATAGACTGACAAAGAAGATATATAGGTCAAGTGTGAATGGGACAGGACAAAGGGAAAGACCTAGGCGGACGTTGTCTGACCAGATTGGAGACATCCTGAAAAAAGGACAAGTCAGAAGTACCCTTAACAGAAGAGCATGCATGAGAAACTTGATGGGAGTGAGTGAAGCAAGAGAGGTATCAGGATCGTTGCAAATGGCGTTCCGTAGTCTCTGCCTACCCCTTCGGGAAACAGGCGTGAGTCTATGTATGTATGTGTGTAGTTTGCTTTAAATTTTATAGAAAATATTTCTGGTTTTTTGTTGAAGTAGCGATAACCTACTGTAGAATTCTCAGACATCAGGCGCGGTCCGAAGGGGGGGGGTCACAGGGGACATGACCCCCCCCCCAAAATCTATGGTCAAATTGAAAAATCTCAAAAAATTGCCAAATAATAAAAGGAAATTTCTAACAGCGATAAATTTATAGTTTCCTGTCTCTGTCTAGTGGTGTTTTTACGAACTACGTACGATGGACAAAATAACTTGGAAATTACATCTAGTTTAGAAACAAGGAACCGAACTATATAACTACCTACGTAGTTTTGGTAATCCTAGCAAAATTTGCGTCGTTATGATAAAGATTGTTTAACAATATTCTAATAATGTAATTTGTCGGTTTATTGTAAAGATTCAAGATAAAGGCTGTCTACTTAGTTGTGAATTGTGATTCTTGTTGTTAAGTTTTGTGATTGAGGAAAAATTAAAATATAACTTAATCGTAGAATACTTACTACATATAATTTTATTTGAAGAACAGTGCTTCATTTTATGATAATTTTATAATAATGGTAAGTCATTGTAAGTAATATAGCTTTTCCCGCCATTTTAGCGCAACCGACAAAAACTATATTTTACAGGAGGTTTTTTTAAATATTTTTATACAGAAATGTGCAAATAAAATAAAATTTGACGTACATTAATGATTTCTAGACATTTACATGTATAATTAAAAAACTACAAATATAATAAGTATTTTGGGTTGGATTTTAAAACGAGTCGCCTGAATTCGAGGGTATTGGTGGTTGTGGCTTAATCCCCTCAAAGTAATTTTGGCTGCCGGAGTTGCGCCTAAATATTTTAAAACAATTTCCAAAAATTCTTAAATACTTTGGCAATTATGCAAAACGGAACGTAATTTTTATGCTTTAGTACAGTTTTCAAATGTAATTTTTAGGTTTTATGACAAAAATGTGAAACGAAACGGAACCCACCATCTTGGATGGATGATATTGACAGCTAATGTCAAATTTGTGCATCATTCCTTTGCTTTCGAGTGCCTAGGGTTAGTTTAGGTGCGACTGTAATAATTGAAGTAACTAAATAGGCTATGTTAGGTTCTCTTTTGACCCAACCTCAGTTTATTAAACTAGTGTGAAGAATGTGGAAGTTGGCACCACCATACACACTGATGTTTGGAGAGCATATAATTTTTATTTTTTCTAAAGGAACCAAGTATTTTCGGCGGGTGAAAATGGTGAGGGGGGGTACCCGAACCCTTTTTTTTTTTTGTGTCGTGTTGGAAATTCCTCATGGAGCCGAGCCCCGGGAGAAGGACGAAGGGGACTGTCAGACTCTTACTGACTAAAAACCAACCCGTGTTCCTCATGTACCCGTGTGTCGGAGGGTAAGGATTCGCCTAAGCGTTCGTCGCTACCCCCCGACGGGTATTGGCCCGCCAGATGGTCAGGCGGGCCCCGAACAAAACTCCCTTGGCGACGGATTAAGGTGTTGGGCTCCGCCGCCAAAACACTCAGCGGCCGCAGAGGATAAGGAGGACGGCAACGCAACACCGCATCTCCTCTACCTCTGCGGCCCCACCACGACGCATCGAATGGTGCGCCCCCATTTGGTCGCGGGAGATAGGGCGCGCGGCAACGCAACACCGACACGCCTCTCCTCCCGCGACCGCACCCGACTGCGAGGGACAGGCAGAACTGTCCCCCGCACCCGCACCGTTGGACGCATCCTGCGCAGGCCCCGTCAAGCCCACACGGAGCGTCCCCTCCTGGATCCCTCTTAGCTTCACCGCGGATAACCAATCCACGGTTACTGAACCCCCCCACCACGACAAGGTGGAGATCCCGCGGGGGGGGGGGACCCGAACCCTCTTCCTACTCCCCCCAACCACTCACAATCCCATAAAATGGCGACGTATTTCGAAATTTTTACCAGTATTTACGCTATAAATGGCGATCCAGATACCTATTTTTTAATAGTGTAGTGAGTGACCCCCTCCAAAATTTCAGGCTGCGACCGCGCCTGTCAGACATGCAGGTGTTCTCACGATGTTGTTCGGTACTGTTTAGCGATAACAAATAATTTAATACGAATAAACTTCGAAAAGTCTCTGGTACCGCCATGAGATTAACGGCCGGTTTCTGAATTGAGAATTTCAGCTTACATCAGTTGAAAATTTCTGAACTTGTTGAAGTCAACTTGAGTTTTTTCTGTTTCACAGGTCAGAGTGATATTTTTTCAAAGCACTTTCATTTGAGTTTTCTTCAAATCATGAATAAATTAAACCAAACAACACTAGTACGTTCCAATACAAGTAAAAAAACCGGTACTAATCATAAATTCGTATTAATTAACATTTTACAAAGAAGCACACTTGTCAGTTAATTATTTTTATACGGAAACAAATAAAAAGTCGAAATAAAGTTGTATTCAAAATTATTTCAACGTTTATTTTATTTTAATGAATAGTTTGTTGAATTTGTTCAATTCGGTATCTTAGTGCAAACGGAACGTGTATGTTATGTCAAAGTCAGTTTGTTTTATTTTTAATACAAAATATTTGTGGTCAGGTATATTTGAGGTATAATTCTATATACCTCCATGGTGGCCACCATGGAGGTATATAGAATTATACCTCCTTGGAGGCCACAGCGTAATTATTTGGATTAATTTAACACGGAAATCTTTTATTTATATTTTCTATCCCTTCGATTTGTTCCTAATAATGTTGTAATCTATTTGTTCCAAATATTGAATAGGCTTTGATCCTTTTTTCTATAAATTCTGTTTAACGGCCTTCTTGTTGTGTAGACGTCAGTATGACGTAGCCGCCATGAAGTTATAGATAAACATGGAGACCGCACTCCGAATACCTACTTGAAGCTCAAATGATGTATCGCTATCTCGCTCACTGTGGTCATACCATCTCTTTTCAACCAACCACTGCCATATTGACAAGATTTACTTGACATATGGTGGCCAATGTTGCCACATTACCAAATCCTTAGGAAATGGGATTATAATTCACTGTCTCGCCAACCATGATTATAAGAGTTCGAGACCTACAATATTGGGAGTTTTAACAAGTGATTGGATTTCAACTCTTGATTTAAATACACATTAATTGACCGTGTAAACTTCTGATTTGCTTAATATGTCGGCTCTTTTTAAGAGCTTACTCGGAGATTTTAATAAGAAGATAGCAATACTAAATCCACGCTAAAATGAGAGGTCAGACCACAGAGAGTGAGATAGAGAAATGTAGGTATTTGACTCAAGGCTTTGTTGCAGCTGTGGCCTCCATGTTTATCTATACCTTCATGGTAGCCGCTGCTTGGCAACGGTAGTGTGGACATTTTGACATACTGGCTGTCATATTACTCGTGATCACGGGTTAAAAGACCAAAGTAGTGTAATTATTTTTTTCTCAATTTATCAGTGCTAAGTGAGGTTTGACAAATATCAAATGTTTTCAGAAACGCGAATATAGAGTTGATATGGAGTTGATCATGAATTGATCATATGTTGTGTCAAATTTAAGATTTTACAAGCACAAATACTCAAAAGGTGTCAAAACAATTTTTTGTGAAACAGAAAATTGATTAAGTGGTATATAATTAGTGTTTAAATTGTTCTCATCGCGAAATTCTCAATTCAGAAACCGGCCGTAAAACTGATACCCTCTTCGTAGCATTCTATTGGCTTCACCAATATGCTGTCGCTGCTTTATACATACAAATATATATTTCTTGTGTGCGTGTGTATGTAACTGAACTCCTCCAAAACGACTGGACCGAATTTGATTTTTCTTTGTGTGTATTCAAGAGGGCTTGAGAATGATTTAGATTCACAATTTAGTCCACTGAAAAAAAAATCAGAATCAACTGTTAGGCGGTACGAAGTTCACCAGTTCAGCTAGTAGTATATACATATGTATATACAAGATAAAATAGATTTTCTATTCATTTAGATAGTACTTATATATAGGTATCCTTTTACTTTATTTTCTTACAAAAATATTGTACAGTTGATATTTGAGTGTCCCAATTTCCACCAGCATTTATCTTACGCGTTCGCTCTTGAATCAAGAAGTCAGATTCATTAACCATAATTCAATAGGCAGCCCTTTACGCTTTGAGAGACAAATGAAAGGCGTCAGAAGGCTTCGGCGCCTTCGCACCGTTTATTAATATCAAATGTATAAATTCATTAACAGTTTCCTGTCAAAAGCCCTACCTGTAGTTTAATTCCTTTCATTCAATTCAATATTTGTTAAGTCTTCCATTTTAAAAGGCTATACATATATTGAAATGCTGTTGGAATTTTGAAATATTGTTTTTAATTAGTTATTGCAATCAGTTTTACTTGAACCCTGTTCTTGGTCTCTGACTTTCGAAGCTATGGGCATATTAAGGTAATTGTTAATTATCGCGTGCTAAACAGTGAAGTAAATCATCAAAAGAAAACCTGCATGTCGAGTTCTCCATATTCTCCAAAATGCCAACCTGCACTTGGCAACCATGATAGGCTTTATTCATATTTAGAAGAGCTTCGTGTCCAGCACTGGGTCAGTTTTTTATTATAACCGACTTCTTATTACATTATCTGCCTCGTTGGTCTCGCGGCATTAATGTGCGCGTGGGATTGGGAGGTCTCCGGTTCGATTCCCGGGTCGGGCAAAGTGTTACTGGGTTATTCCGAATTCTCAGTAGCAGCACGGAGTCTGGTTAATGTGCCCGGTACGGCAATAGGCTCGCCCCCTATTACGTGGGACCTAAGAATTCATGGCGAAATGTGGGTGTAATATTACACCTCTGCCTACCCCTTCGGGGATACAGGCGTGAGTCTATAAATAAATAAATAAATCATTACATTATATTATTTTATCCCCAAACTACAGCAAAACACCCGTATCATATTCACCAGTTTCCACACCGTTCCCAACAAATCACCTTAAATTATTCAACGCGAATCCCTGTAATACATTACACTCGCGAACAAAACAAAGTTGAAATAGGTGTTGTTCAGAATCTTGTATGTGCGGATACAACATTAAACAATAGGGTGGAAGCTACCTTAATTTAAACTTCGGTTTATAGCTGCCGTTATATCAAGCCTGCCTCAAGAGGAAAAAAACAAGAGTATGTTTGTGTACAAATACTTTAGAAAAAAAACAGTATTTTCCCAACAGATATGGCTGGTTGGAAATGTTATTAGTTGGCTTCTTGAGGACAGATCGTAAACATGACCTGCTTGTCGTAAAAGAGAACTCATAACTTTTTTGACACTGATTTTACTACCTAACTAGGAGGCTTAAAGTAGGAATTCGACCTTTCGGGAACAAAGTAGTTATCGTAGGTTATGGATGGATACATCAATGATCACTCGCGCATTGCAAAGTTGTTGTTGTTTTGCTTTCAAAGAGTCCGGCCGGTTTCTGAATTGAGAATTTCAGCTTACATCAGTTGAAAATTTCTGAACTAGTTGAAGTCAACTTGAGTTTTTTCTGTTTCACAGGTCAGAGTGTTATTTTTTCAAAGCACTTTCATTTGAGTTTTCTTCAAATCATGAATAAATTAAACCAAACAACACTAGTACGTTCCAATACAAGTAAAAAAACCGGTACTAACCATAAATTCGTATTAATTAACATTTTACAAAGAAGCACACTTGTCAGTTAATTATTTTTATACGGAAACAAATAAGAAGTCGAAATAAAGTTGTATTTAAAATTATTTCAACGTTTATTTTATTTTAATGAATAGTTTGTTGAATTTGTTTAATTCGGTATCTTAGTGAAAACGGAACGTGTATGTTATGTCAAAGTCAATTTGTTTTATTTTTAATACAAAATATTTGTGGCCAGGTATATTTGAGGTATAATTCTATATACCTCCATGGTGGCCACCATGGAGGTATATAGAATTATACCTCCTTGGAGGCCACAGCGTAATTATTTGAATTAATTTAACATGGAAATCTTTTATTTATATTTTCTATCCCTTCGATTTGTTCCTAATAATGTTGTAATCTATTTGTTCCAAATATTGAATAGGCTTTGAACCTTTTTTCTATAAATTCTGTTTAACGGCCTTCTTGTTGTGTAGACGTCAGTATGACGTAGCCGCTGCTTGGCAACGGTAGTGTGGACATTTTGACATACTGGCTGTCATATTACTCGTGATCACGGGTTAAAAGACCAAAGTAGTGTAATTATTTTTTTCTCAATTTATCAGTGCTAAGTGAGGTTTGACAAATGTCAAATGTTTTCAGAAACGCGAATATAGAGTTGATCATGAATTGATCATATGTTGTGTCAAATTTAAGATTTTACAAGCACAATACTCAAAAGGTGTCAAAACAATTTTTTGTGAAACAGAAAATTGATTAAGTGGTATATAATTAGTGTTTAAATTGTTCTCAACGCGAAATTCTCAATTCAGAAACCGGCCGTTAGTAACCAATGAATTTGTTAACTGTTGACAGCACAACGCCAGCTTAGCGAGATTGGAAATCATTTCTGCAATATATATATATACATATAATAGATGTGTGTCTCCCTTAGCTGGTTGTTGAAAATTTAAGTGAAGTAATTCAGATCTTTTTTATAAACAAATAAACCCAAAGCAAATCAGTGATATTGTTAACAAAATATCATCTGGCATTACTAGACTTCAGAAAGGAGACCGTTATGCATGAAAATAAGAAATTGTTACGTATGTATATGATTAGGGTACCGCACAACAATAAGTGGCAAATTCAGGTTCAAGATAGGCAAAAATGAAACAAAATGAGCAAAATAATTGCTACGTCTTATATATTAAATTGTAACGAACCACAAGAAGCTTTTGAATTCTTGATATGATTTCCATCCACGAAATGTCGTCTGCAAGCGAAATAACAAAAGTTATTTTGCTTCTGTAGTTATATTTAAAATACCAGTTATGAAAGATCAACGCTTTTGTTTCATAAGCCAGTTGAATCCGACGGTCCGTTTATTGCACCACTCGTGAAATTCTGAATATTCATGGATAAAATTTAGATTTTGCGACACCAAATTTCAGATACAAAGTTTCGTCCCACTAGTACTTTCATCGCTGGTGTTACTGAAATACAATTTCAGTGTTGCTGAATTTGTAGCATTGAAAAACAATTCTAAAATCCTCAAGAACTTTATGAAATCGTATTGCGAAAATAAAAGTATGACCAAACTTAGTATTATACTCATAAGTACCTATTTGTGACTGCCTCTGTGATCCAGTGGATAGCGTATGCGACTGTTGATCGGAGGTCCGGAGTTTGATTCCCGGGTCGGGCAAAATTGTTGCTAGGTTTTTCCGAATACTCAGTAGCAGTCCGGAGTCTGGTGATGTGCCCGGTAAAATGTGGGTGTAATATTTACACCTCTGCCTACCCCTTCGGGGATACAGGCGTGAGACTATAAATAAAATAAATAAAAAAGTACCTATTTACTTTTGTTAAAAATGATTCCTAGCGAAAGAATCTAGGAAGAAATGCAATTGCACACAATTGAAGAAAGTACAGCCATACTCGAAACAACAATTTGTGAATTCTACAAAGTATTGTCTCGTATGGTGAACGTACCCACAAGATCGTGGCCGATGAAACCACTCACAGTACTTGCAGCTAACAATATGTATATCGCACGTTTCGAATTATAGAGACCTAATCCAAAATTTTGTGAATTTGAGTTAGAATCATAATATGACTTTCGATGGCCGTCTTCATCGACTTATTATTAAAACAGAGACCTATTGAGGCGTGAAAGGGACAAAAATGTACTTGAGTCTCTTTTACTCCGTCCTCTTCCCCCGCCTGCGCTCGGTCAAAGAGAGACAGGAGCAGTAATGCGTCGCGAGTGTAGTGAGCAGGTTACTGCGTGTTCGGTAACGTGGAGACCTAATCCAAATTAGGCCTATACAATATCGAAAAATAAGGTAAGTACACGTTGCAATTTTAAATAAAGTAAAGACCAATTTTGGGTTGAGTCTACCTGTTACAAAATGGTTTATGTTTAACTGTGACTTATTGATTATTCAGACACTCTTTTAGTGAAAATAATTATAACCTAAAGACGCAATCGTGATTTCGTCCATGTTGTTATAAAATTAAGGTTTATAATAGAAACTTACCCATGATTGTGACGGTAATGTTTTAAAAACCATTATATTCAAACTGACTAATTTAGACACACGTCTGTCTAGATTTAAATATATTTTTAAGACTGTCATCAATAAATGAATCTTGTCATAATTATGTTTTTTTTTCAGATTTATTCGGGATTTATAGTTGATAAAAATGAAGAGAATTTCTAAAATGTAGTCTACATTTTAGAAAAAATAAATATTAATAATAAAAATCAGGTAAAATTGTCTACATAATGTTAAAATATTTTTTCTATCATATCCACTATTATCTAATTTCAAATGTATTTCTTTCTAGGAAAATGATTTAAGTTTTCAGAATTTACAAGAAAGTAGTACTGACAGTGATAAAGTTTACATAAGTGAAGATGAACTTAAAATGGAACATTTCTATTATGTACCTTAATTGTAATTATATTATTTTAAACTTCAATTATTTTTTTCAGAATATTACTGATAAAGAAAACATTGTACCGACTTGTGCAACTCCTGATGTTTTGATGGACCGAAATATTATTAGGGTAAGTTTAAATACCTAATTACCTAATATTCTATCTTAATTGTATTTTAACTAGTACACAAAATATTCATAAAACAAGTGATACGTAGACTTATACTATTTTTATTTGTTTAAGAGTAAACTTAGTTTTGTAAATAAAATATTTTTTTCAGACAACTCCTGACTGTGAAAATAAATCATTAACACGCATTCCTTCAATAATAGAAAATTCTCCTGATCAACGTGTCTCGACTATAAATTTACAAACCTTTTAAAACTAAGTTACTTTAATTTCAGGCACAAACTATAGAAGAAACTGACAATTTGTATCACGGATTAGAACCATCAAATCAAATGGATCAATCGAAAAATTCCCAATCGTCATCAAGTTTAAAAAAATATTAAGTTCAAGTAGTTCTTCTTCGACAAGATCTTCATCAACGTCGTCTTCCAGTTCCAGCAGCTCCTCTTCTAAAAGTAAGGTAAATGCCCATTCTATTATTGATGGGCCTTTAACATCTAATTTAAAAGTTGCAAGCAGAACGCAAGGAACATATTTTCAATCTCCTATAAATTCAGAACTCCAACGTATACTGCAGAAAGATCACGGTCAAATCTCAGAAAGACTCGTTCATTATCCAGCTCCAGCAACAGTTCTTCACTATCATTCAACAGTATTGCCAATACTCCAGCATATCCAGAAAACGTACGCGTGATCCATTGAGATGGAAGCACAATGTAGCAAAGATGTTACGAAATTCTGGAAAAGCTTACATTTCATGTGCGACTAAAAAAGAAGTGTTAAAGATGCTTGTAAATGTAGGCTTAAATGTTCCGAAAACATAAATGAGTCCGAAAGAAGAATATTGTTTGATACATATTGGACTTTAAAGAATATTGAATTACAGCGATCTTATATGAGATATTGTAAGATGGAGATAATGCCAAAGTATAAATATACGAATGTTGCTAAACCCAGATTACGAAACAATGCTCTCTATTTCACAGTCAATAACAACAAAATTCGTGTATGTAAGACCTTCTTTATAAACAGTCTTGGTATATGTGAACAGTTAAAAAGAAAACTTATCCACAAGGCTTCGTGGGTAATGACATTAGAGGTAGACACCCATCAAGGAAATCTACAGATCCATTGCTCATTGAGAGCATAAAATAACACATAAATTCGATCCACGAATCCCGTCACATTATTTGAGGGCCACGACTTCCAGAGAATATATTAGCGGCGAGAAGACAATAACGGACCTCTGGAAAGATTTCAATGCGAGTCAAAAAGAAGAAGGAAAACCCACTTCTGATTATTAGCTGTATTATGATGTTTTTACTAAACAGTTTAATATAAGCTTTTATGAACCAAAAAAAGATAGGTGTGACTTGTGCTTGGATTATGAACTTGCCAACGCGGTTCGAAAAATAGAAATTAAAAATAAATATGACGATCACCTGAAAGAAAAGGATCTGTATCGACAAGAAAAACGTTTAGATCGTCAGAATATTAGTGACACGTTTATTTGCGATGTATATGATTTACAGGCAGTTTTGCAGTGTCCTACTTGAGAAACATCTTCGTTCTTTTACCAATCTAAACTGAATTGCCTGAATTTTACAATAGTGGAAATGTTAAAGAAAACGGAGACAGATAAAAGACGTAAAAAATGAAGAGTATTCAAATGAAATAGGTGCGTATGTAAATGTGTATAAATATTTCTGGGACGAAGTTCAGGGGAAAAAGAGTTGCTATCGAGATTGGATCATGCATCCTAGATTACTTACAACGTCTGAATGAGAAAAATCCGAACACATCTCTCCACGTCACATTTTATTCAGATAATTGTTGTGGGCAGTATAAAAACAAGTTCATTGCATCATTATACTCGTATGCTGGGACTGTTTTTGAGAATATTTACTCAATTACACAAAAGTATTTAATTAAAGGGAACAAATACACGGAATGAAGGGGACAACGTACATAGCCTTATTGAAAAGGAAATAAAGAAAAATAATAAGCACGTAAAAATGGTAAACCTATTAATGTAAAAGAACTAACATACGACTTTTTTGTGGACTTAAAAAATTACAAGAAAGCTGGGGCTATAATTATAATACAGATATACATAAAAACAATCTAATATGGACCAATGTCAAAGTATTGAGATTTTATAAGGATGAACGGTTTATATTTTATTACAAGACTTCATATACACAAGCTTACTACACCATGGTAAATATGAGGAACAAACGAAAAAAAAAATGAATAGACCAGAAGAAATAACCATTACTAAAGCTTATACCCAAAGACTAGAATTAAGTGAAAACCAAAAGAAAGATTTGCGCGATCTCATTAATAAAAATTTAATACCCAGTTACTATGCAGATTTCTAAGATTTGATACTTTAAATTTTAATGTTATGCTCTAAAAGTAAAAATAAATATTATTCATTATAATGTAATTGTTATTGTTATAAATAGTACCTATTAATTAGTATGAATGAAGACTGAAAAGTTACCTATGTTAGTTTTTATATATATTTTGTTGCTGTAGGTAAAGCAAACGCTTTTGTTTTTGTGTAATTTCAACTGCCCGAAGTTTGTGATTTCTAATAAAACTACTTTAACTTATTAAATAGTTTTCTTACAATTTCTTCCTAAAAAGTACCTTTAAAATAATCTCAAATTTATTATTACTTAGACTCATTTAGTTATGCAACGAGGCTATTGATCTATGCTCTGAAAATGAGAGACCTAAACAATATAAGGTCTTTTTGAAAAAATACGATTTTAGTTATAGAAAGATCCAAAAAGGCACTATCTATAAAATAATAAAAATAAAAATATTTACACTTCATTTTATTTTGTTTATTGTTTATAAAAATGTAGGTTAATAACAGAAGCACGATATAAAAGCATTTTTGTTTTGTCTTTTCTAACCTACAGGAAAATATAATTATTTTTGTAAAAAAATTACCACTGTCCGAATCTTTAATAGACGTTTCCTTCTCAAAAACTCATGTTTTTGGATTAAGTCTCTATATTTCTAAGCATGCGATATATACATCCTTGTAAATATAATACCCCAAAAATATATAACGTTGTCCTTTGCCAATAGTTACTACCTGTTGCCGCAATTTATATACCTACTCAAGCATTGGCAAACTTTGCTTACCACCGCAACACAACCATATTTCTATTTGAATACCATATTTTATAAGGCGGAAATGTTCCAACTTAAGCCATATGCCAATGTAGAAAAAGGTCTAAAGATGCGCAAATCTATGGTGATTATTTTTTTATTTGTCTCAGTTCTGATAGGTAAAGTTTCTAATCATTTCCACTTACCATGGCACTGCTGTAATTTTAATCAAGCGGATGTTGTGAAATTGCCATTGTTCTTTAACTTTGAGCAATAAAGACCATTTAATTTTGTATCCGACGTTAAAATTGATAATATTTATATCCTCACGTGAAAATCACAAGCAAAACCACGTAATACATACATTGAACCCGTATCATGGGAATTAAATAGCTCAGTAAGTTTATCGTCAGCTATAAAAAACAGTTATATTACAAAACATAGTCTCGTCTGTCTGTTTCTCATGTTTATAACTTTTTAAAGTACAGGTTCAACTTTAATTAGTCGTTAAGATTTAAGCATTTGTTATAAAAAAGACAATAAGGACTTGGATGTTTTAGGACTGTTTGTTTGCTTTGTTGCTTGGATTGTATTTTTAAGTACTCGATATACCAATAATAAAGTAAATTATTTGACTAGGTGTCTTTATTTAATGTAATTAAGATAAGTCAATACCTATATTTGACCATCCATCTCGCAGCTGCGGTAGCCCAGTAGGTAGACCAACGATATACCACTACCCATAATGTGACCATAATAAAAGTGAAGAGGTCTGTATCCTGCACTGGGACATATTAAAAAAAAACTGATAATGTGACCATCCAACAATTGAGAAGATAATTTTCACTAATTTAAACAGGTATTTGTCTACATTTGTACGTCGTCGTTCGTGTCTAATTACAATGAAATGCTCAGGTAGGTGCTGAAGCGTGAAACCAAAGTTGTCACGGTACACTAATTAAACAACACTGAAGCTTCTACCTGAATGTGATGGGATTGGAGCAAGATTAATAACGTTATGTCTATGAACAAAATCAGGTGGTTTTCAGATACAAAATCTTTGTAGATACTTACCCAAAATCAATTTTATTATGGTACAGAAACATTTCTATCTGAGTCATTAAAACTGAGTTATAAATTGCCATCTTATCTAAAAGTTTTGAAAGCAAGGCTTGGACAAATGCTACAAAGTAACGTAATAGACTTGAATGGACTTGTCTTAAGTGTATTAACGTAGTTAATGATTGATGGTTCACGGGCCCGAAAGTCGTACCTTGAGGTAGCCTATTTGACTAAATCCTTTATTCTAAGCTTTGATCATATTTCTATCTAAAATCAAATTATAAAAAATACGTTTTGCATTCACTCAAACGTTTCATTGTGAAAAAGCTATTACTAGTTATGTACACAACTAAAAATGCTGTCACATTTTTTATATTAGCGGGTGTGGTTACCTACTAAAAATCCTTGTCGAAAGAAATATGATCAGGCTGAGTTTTTAAACTTGTCTTTGTGAGCGATGCCTTAATTCTACAGGTGCTGCCTGTCCGGCGAGTTTAATCTTTTAATCTGCTTGTAACTGCAAACTTTTAATTAAAATACAAGCTTAATTTTAATTTTAACCCTCTAAGTAAGCTTTTTCCACTTTGCTTCTTTAACAGATATTAAGTATGGAATGAAAAGTTTTCTTATATCTTTCAGCAAGATTGCGCAGATGGTGCACTGACCTTAATGGTAATATTGTGTGGTATACACATATAAGAGGTTGCCCGAGGTCTCACAAAACAAGCATAGGTATTCGTAGAGCGATATATAGAAATAAGATTTTCAAATTGTACGTACGCGTACAATTGCTGTCTTTAATATAATTTTGATTATTTTGTCATTATGTAAAATCAACAAGTATAACAATCAAAATCATACTTTGGAACATTATATTTCAAATCATGATTCAAAAATATCGACTAGGTGAGAATTGAATGACCTCCAGTTTAGCAATCAAAGTAACTAACCATAAAAGCTACAGGCTACTCTAAATATGAAACTAATATATTAACATGAAACAGCAAATACCGCTTTAGGCGCGCAGTAAAGCGACCTGAAAAACAAACTTTGAACTTGAAAAGGAAACTAATGAATTCCTCACATATGGGCTCTTGAATAGTCCCTTGTCAACGTCCGTTTAAAGGAACGGTAAAAGAAAACGGAGTTGCGTGTCATCCCACACAGTTGTACTTGTCTGTTGAATGGACGACAACTTAAACACGTAGGCAGGACACCTGTTAGTTAAGGTACTTAGTTTTGTGAATTGTTGTTTCTTTTAGAATGAAAAGTTGTTTAACAAGTTTGAATACTCGTCTTTGTATTGATAGAATTACGTGCAGAACAGAAGCTATTTACGTCTCGCAGCTAATAGGGAACATTACGCCAAGCTCGACGCAGATGGCAGCGCAAGCAACTACAGTAAACAAACTAACGTAGCGCGCTTTTCAAATATTGTCATCAACAAGACAACAATATATCTATACTTATTTATATACTCAAAACATTTCTCATATATGTAATTATCAATAACAATAAAAATGGTACAATGTTTCTGTTTTAGTGACTTGTTTGAGATGAGATAATGAGATCGCGCATCCAAAGTGTGAAGTCTTTACGAGTTGTCATGTTGTCACTCAAATGTCATACTTGCCAAAAGTCATTGTTTACTGTAGTCGGTGATACCGCCATCTGGTGGTTTAACTTGGCAGTAACCTTCCCTATTCTGGCAATACAAAGGATCTCTTAAAATATGAAAGTCTCTTTATGTATCGATTGATGTGATCGATGGATACACCTTACATCCTTAAAGCTATATGATAACTATAGTGGCGAAGTATGGTATTGACAACTGATATTTTTGTACCGAAAGTTCTTTCTAGCCGTATGACAGAGCAGGGTGTTGAACTACACACGGTTGGTTATGTTTTTCATCAGATAAATACCACCCACGTTGTGACCTCGGACGTAAGTCCAGAACTCGGAACACTACCTGTATGAGCAGTCATATCCACCCGTGCAGTCCCATAGAAATTATCCGCCACGAACTGCCTTATTAAAAGCTCATCAATGTCTTGATTTCAAAATATGTGACTTTTTTACCAGCTTTGTCAAGCCATATCAACAACTTCGCTTAATCTTGTATGTATATATTGCTAGTGCAAACTTAATAAGTGTTTGCTCTAAGCGAATGTCATATGAACAAAATATAAGGTCGTTGGACTTACCAGACTGTCAAAGTTATACATTTTTACATAAAAGTTTAATGTATGCTGCAATTTATTTGACTTCTTCCAGCCAAAATCTAAACAACTTTCGTGCCAACTCTTTATCGGAAACAGAACTCTATTTAGATATATTATTCAATAAAGATAATACCTATGCAAGTTCATGATACAAAGGCAGAATAACATAACTACTATTATAAACGGCCTTAGCACTAAAAGCAACTTCTAAATTAGGTATTTTCTATTTAAATAGTCTGAGATCAAATAAACCACATGATAGATATTTTCACCAACGTGAATATTCAGATCAATTTTGAAGTATATTAAAATAAATTTGGGCATAAAATGAAGGTTAGCTGCGGCTTTTATACCAAAGCTCGGTAGGTAACAAACTTGAAACGTGTGGGCGTACCATTAATGGTACAAGATAAAAAGTTCGGTTTTTCTGTTCATTTGAATTTTATACGAGGCAATAAAGGTTATATTTAAAAAATAGAGAATGGGTAGGTATTCTCTGAAATATAAAATAATCTGTCTGGGAATTATTGTTTTTAGATGGTAGAATATTTTTTTGTTCTGCGTTGATCAGAATCGCAAAAAGGACTGAAAGGCTATCTCGTGGATTTATGATAATTGTGAGGGCTTAGTGTCGATTGTGAAATGACGAAATGAAACGAAATGATTTAGAAGTAATATGTGTTAACGTACAAAACTAACGAATAGCCAGACTGCTGTATCCTTGGCTTTCACTTCACAGCCTTGTTTTTAAGACTAGTACAACGACCGCGCTATTGAATATTTAAACAGAAAGACTTGATAAAGTTTTGTTCTATTCAGCAATCGATCCAGTAAACCCACAAGACATCGTCATCTTCACCGCTCTAGGAGTACATCTGTCAGCCGCCACCACTCCAGCATTTTTGCCTTAGACTCTGGGGTCCGCAAAACATACAACTAATTACTGCATGCAATCATTTTTAAAACCAAACTTATATCTTATAACATTGAGAATCACATCTGCGGCAACTTAAAATTTTCTTGTAAATCCTTTAAGACAAGCGCTGCTGTCTGAACGCATTTAAGTTTAAGTTAAGCACAAACACGAGTAAAGCAAATACCATTAGAGGAATACTTTGCTAAGTTATCATTAAGTTAGCTGTGCTTACTTCGACAACGCTACGATAAACAATTTGGAATTTAACTTTCAATTCCCGCCGTCTTAGAAGTTTTAATTTTATTCTGGAAGAATTGATGAATTTTATAAGTGGCAGAACAAAACATAATTTTAAAGTTAGCTGCATGGTAGATCAATGTATTAAGAGATCGCCTTAAGGTGATGATAGACTTGAGCATTTTGCTTTGTCGAACTGAACAATAAACAGAGTCAAACATCGGTCAGTTTCTCGATCTTTCTAGCTGACGCTTTCGGCAATATCTTCGAAGCTAATTTACTGTTCCTTTGCTAGAATGCTCGCCAGGACGCTCGCCAGAATCCTCGCTATAACACGAATTGTCTGTAATGTATAATTCGCAAAAATGCTCATAATAAGTAAATGCTCAAGTGTATCAGCACGTTTACCGAGTATTGAGGCGGATTTTGAGGAAAATTTTGCTGTCCCAGGAAATCATGTCCCGATGAGACCATTTTTTTATATTCGATTACATTGTCGTGAACCTTCTTCGTTTGCAGCAGCAAGTCGACGTCAAAATTGTACTTGGTAGATGTATTTTATTAAAGTCATTGCAGAATGAAGATGTAAGCTATATTTATTTATTTATTTAACTTATACTTTCTTATATTATAAATTAGTGCAATAAAACAGGGTGAACATGGGATGTTGCGGGCCACTCCCAGTTTTGCAGCAAATGACACTTAGATTACTTTAGCATCCAGTAGCTGCAAACTTTGTTTTTTTTTTAATAAACAACTACAATATATTTATCCTACGAAATAAAAAAATACACATTTTGGAATACCACCAAACACGCAACCTAATTTGTTTATTAAAAGAAAAGAATAAATTATGAACTCAATCCTCGCGCGTCGAAACATTGAAACAGAAACGTTTCATCCCATTTAATCCGCCTCTTCACTTTATGGACTTTTCTAAATAAAACGCTCGGAACTTTGCAACAATGTAACGAACCCTGTTTTCTTGAAGTCATCCTTTGTAAGTTTATACTCTTGGTTCTGAAAGTGTTCAGGAATGCAATACCAAATACCTGCATTAAACTTATAACTACATTTTATAAGACCATCGCTGCGCTTTTTTTATATCTTCTTTTATAGCGAAAAAATCAATTGAGAGCATTTAAAACGGTAGGTTTATATCCTCACTTTATAGAACAGTTATTTTTTGTGTCGGATGTGAAAACTTTCGTCATAAATCAGGGCTTAAACCTAAGACCACTGCGTTCCGCGCCGTCAATTTGCGATCTCCAAATAAGTATTTTCCCTTTTTTGTTACGATCAGTTTTAACAGCCGTACGATTGTGTATCTTTAGCAGGCTAGGCAGATATCATTCAAGTATACCTAACATTGCACCAATTATATCTCAATTATAAGTATATATAAGGGGTATGAAATTGCCGATTTTCACTGAAAATCAAAATTGTTTATTTTTTAATTTTTAACATATTTATTGAATCAAAATAGTTACCATTATTATCTATTCATTGCTGCCATCTAATAGGAAGGTCATTTATGCCTTTGCGATAGAACTTTGAGGATTTAGACGGCACAAACTGTGTGAAAGCATTTTGAACTGCCTCCTGGGAAGAGAACTTCTTGTCACGTAGATCATTGTCCAAATCACGAAAAAAATGGTAGTCCGTGGGAGCAAGGTCTGGCGAATACGGAAGATGACGAATGGTTTCTAACTGCAGTTCCTGAAGGTCAAAACGGTTTCTTGTGCTGTATGAGGTATCGCGTTGTCATGGAGCAATAACGGGGAAGATCGATTCATGAGTCGTGGCTGTTTTACTGCTAGTTTTGCCAACATTGTTTGGAGTTCGGTACAATAGACATATGCCGTTATTGCTTGACCAGATCGGAGAAAACTATAGTGAATTACACCATGCTGAGACCACCTAACAGTTACTATTACCTTTTTATTGGTAAGCTTTGCTTTAGGACACTGTTGTGACAATTGACCTGGGGTCAGCCACTGCATTTATCTTTTACGGTTATCATAAAGAATCCATTTTTCATCACATGTCACAATTCGATCCAATATTGTACCAATTTAACAAGGCAACACAAGTTTCATCACGCGTTTCTTTCTGCAGATCAGTCAAATCATGAGGCACCCATTTTTCGTATTTTTTATTTTATTGATTTGACGCAAATGAGTCAATATTGTGGGTAAAGGTAACGTTACACCATGCCGCTAATTCCTGGGTAGTTTGACCAGGATCGGCTTCCACCATCTTTCTTCATTCATAGTTATTCACCTGTGTGGGCGGTCTTCCTCGTGGCTCGTTTTTCAAGTCGAACTATCCATCGCGAAAGCGTTTAAACCAAAATCGCACGGTGCGTTCATTAGGAGACCCCTCTCCAAACGCAACATTGATATTGCGGGCTGTTTCTGCTGCGTAACTTCCGCGTCGGAACTCGTATTAAAAAATCAGTCGAATTTTCGCAGTATCCATCTTTCTTGTCCAAGTTGAATAACAAAAACAATTGAAAGTCGATATTCAAATGTTTCACATTTTTAAAAGAAGAACATCATAGAAGCCATGTGAAAAAAGTTTCATTCAAAAACCTCAAACCATGAAGATTCTATGTCAATTCAAAGTACCTGTTACAATAAAACGGCAATTTCATACTTTAACCCCTATTATTTTTAGCTATGGAGCTAGGTTGTTAGTCATTGTATTTTTATTCCTCTAAATTACCTGATAGATTATCGCATCTAGGGACTTAGTACGAGTTATCGGCGCTTGTTGCACTGATAACTTACTTTAAATAAGGGACCAAGACCCAATGTCGGCACTAATTGATGGCATTCGACTCGTTTGTCCACAAGCATAATTTCAATACATTTTCCAAAAGCATCCACAGGTTCGCAGAGACCGCAATCTTGTACTAAACCTAGGGAACGCCGAACAACTATCGAAAGAAGGTGAAACTTAGTTGGCTAAACTTACTAAGCCCCTGCAACCTCATAATCGCCCCAGACAAGCGCAATCTAAAGTAATGAGACCAAGAGATGATAACCTCATATAGAATATAATATGATACAATACTTTATGTCCACGTCCTAGGATTACATAATGGGTTTCACAGCCCGTGATTTTCCTTCATACTGAGTTACGTAATATGGCAATTGTTTCAAAGAAAGCCTCAGCTTTTTCATCAAAACCATTCATCCTTAGTTTGAATAAAACCGGAGTATAGCTATTGATTGAGTTACTTACTTACCCGACCAAGGGTTAAGAGAACATGTTAAAGCATTGTAAACAACGCACGAAGAAAAAAATCCATCTTTACCGCCATCTATATCTCAATAAATCAATTACTTCATCCGTGAAATTTAATTCAACAATCCCCCTCACGAGATGGCGCTGTAAACGAAAGTTAGCGGTCGTAAAGACCCCTTAATTCCTGGCTATAACTCAAGCTTGGCTATTTTTATTCCACATAATGCGAGTACCCTTACAAAACGTGAAATACGGTGGAGCTTTTGTTTGCGAAAGGTACTATGTACTGGAATGATTCAGATAAGGGACCCACAACGGGTTATATGCTTATCTTTCAACGAAGTTTTTTGATATATTTGGTTAATAATAATGTTATAAAACATATTTACGATCGTTTAAAACCGGCGACAGAATCCATGTCACTAAACATTACTTTCAACCAACATCAACTTCATGTAGAGTAATGTAAAGTTTCTCGTCAGATACATAATTATAATATTATTATTAACACTTTCACGGACACTGACGTTAACTAGATTCTATGAAAATGACACTAAAATTTTGCATACAAAATTATATCACGCCTATGGCTGAATTGTCGTAAAAAGTGAATCTATATACCCTGCCTATGACGGTCCGCCTAGTGTCGGTACCGGCTAGAGGCGGACTGCCCTATTAAATAATTTAGTTTACCTGCGCAATGACACACCGCCTATAGAGGGTGGCGTCTACGGGCGGTCTGTCATATTAAGAGTGTTTATGTGCTTGGAATATGACCTACCACCCATAGACGCTAGCGTTTATAGGCGGATGGTCATATCTAACGAGTAATTTTGAATGCGACATGACAGTGCGCACATAGCCGGTACTGTCTGTAGGCGGTCTGCCAAACTAACCGTTTCTGCATAACTGTAATACGACGTTTTGCCTATATCCGAACCGCCTGTAGGCAAATAGTCCAGTAATTTAGACTATTTTAGACCGATAAGCGTATAAAGAAAGTTGAAATGCGACGCACCGTCAATTACGGGACAAGGGCACATATAAAAACAAAAATCAAACAAAATCAGTTTTATTATAGGAACTATAATTACACTTTTAGTCTCATTATCTTAGGAATATTATTCAAATGTCATACAATGGCACTCTAATAATAAATTACTTCTATACTTAGTATCACAAATCAAAACGTAAAAAATAAGTAACATAAATGTAATAAATCGTCATATTTCCGTGTTGAGTAGGTACCCGAAACAATCAACAAAATACAATGCATGGCACAAATAAAAAGCAAATATTATGTAATAATTACATCACATCGTCGTCCGGGAGCGTGCCCAGGACGCTGGCAGCATTGCCACGTTGCATGGCAATGCTTAACTTTTGGGCCAGGTACACTAGTACCAGCCTTCTGGTCACACGAGGCGTCGACCAGTCTCTTTGCGAGATTTCTAAAAAAAAATCTTGCACGTGGACCCCATTGCCCCAACGCTTCGACACCAAACGGCTCAAATACGTAATGAAGTATACAGGTTTACGTATTTGCACCGTTTGAAGGTCCCCGCTGTGCCAGGAAGATGAGATTGTTTGAGAGCGCTCATAGCGAGACTTAGCTTGTCGTTCGTAACAGATCGGCAAAGTTAAGCAACGCTTGCACAGGTTGCCACTTGGATGGGTGACCAAGTGTGGCATTCACATCTGAGCGCTACCGTGCTTCGGAGGGCACGTAAAGCTGTCGGTCCCGGTTCTTGTCTTAGGATAAGAGTCGTTAGGCCACGTCGGAGGCCTTCGGGCGGTCTGAAAAACTCCGACACTAGAGTTGGCCACAAAACAAAAAAAAAAAAAAACAAACAGCAAAGGCCTACCCAACTTCCATCGGAGTAAAAACATATCGTCTGGTCTTTTGCCATCATCACGTGCGCCTTGAGGTTCAAGTTGGGCTGGAACGCCAGCGGTGACAAGTGCCTGACGGAGTATGTCATTGAGATTTTCGTGTCGTGATATACGACCTGCGCTCCAGCTGCATGATAAGCCATGGTGACTGAGGCTGTCGACAGCCTTCCCACAGTGACAGCGACTGGTGTTGTGTAGTAGGAATATTAACGTTCTGCGCAGATTGATATTGATGCCGGCAGTATAACAGATCTAATAATAAGACGATGGTAATCCTCTGAAATAGCGCGGATCAGTGGCGACTCGGCAAGGCTAGAGGGTTAACGATGACAGTCCTCAATAGTATAGCAGGGATAGTAGCCTCTGGACTGTCGGGATATTCGTCGGTTGCAGTATCAGAAACAGTACTTTCTGACACGCGACACTGCTGTGAGATTTTCGCAGTTTTCGGCCTACTAAATATTTCTAAACTAGAATAACTACTGTTATCGTCTCCATTTTCAGGTTCATAATTACCATCTGTACCGTATTCGCCATCTTCGTCTCTGTATGGATCTCGCAGAGTCTCTTTGACGGAAAATGAGTCAAGATCTTCCTCAAACAAGTTTATGTAATTTTTAGGTGATAATCTTAGCCGTTTACATGCGGTCGAACTGGGTACAGGCCTTAAAGAATCGGTATCACCATCAGATATTTTAGATATCTTTCCTCGCCAATTTCTTTCTTACGGGAGCCATCTACGAACAACAATATCAATCAGAATTAATTATCATCTAAATATAATACGTATATCTTGTTTAATGCATAAAAATATATTTACAGTATATAAAAAAGATACTTTTATTACATAAAACGCAAAATACCTACCTGCTAAATACAGCCGATCACGACGAACACTCCGGTCAAACGATGAAATACACGGGTTCCGCTCGCTGTGACACTGCGCAACGTGCGGGTGCGGGTAGTAAAACAACCGTACGGCTATAGGCGGTATGTCACACACGCAAGCACGTTGATGTATGAGTGGGGCTTGTAGACACGATCTCAAAGTATTGTTTTATATCTTATGCTACGGCGCTAGGTAAATTGTAAATGAGCGCAATATGACACTGAATCACGTGACTCCTAAGTAGGTTGTAGGCGGTTCGTCAATTATGACTGGATAAATTGACCGGCTATGGACGTTACGTCGTATTAGGCTGCCTGAAATATACGCCTCAAGGCGTGGCGTCCGTGAAAGTGTTAAGTATCTATTTAAATTGTCTGTTCATTAAACTTCATTAGGTAAATTCCGGTGTGATACATAGCTGATACACATCAAAATATGATAGTAATGTAATGGATTTTAACTTTCAAAGCTTAATACAACCAAATAGATTAATCTAAGTACCTAATACATAAATAAAATAAAAATCTTTTGTTCTCTGATGATCCGATAACAGTAACGAAAATAAATACAATCATTGGAATTTTAGTGCAGTCGTAAATGATATTCCTCAATTAAAGCTTCTAGCGTAATTTTTCGAATCGCATTGATAGTTATCAAAATGTATTCAAGCATAAACAATCTTCAATTTGATAGTAAACCGGTTTATGTCTGGCTCTACCTATTGGAGATTTCAGTCAGGGCACTCGTTCACGCTAGGCATGGGCGTTTTCGGATTTTTCCGCAAACCGATACAAATTCGATTTCAGATACTGAAATCGATTTCAAAAACGGATTTTAGAAATCGATTTCTGTAGCGGATGTCGGAGCGACGAGCGTAGTTACTAGTTCCGTAGACAAACGCAAACAATCGAATTCTTATTGTATTGTCATGTCATGCGTCCATATTTCGCTTGGTTTGCGTGACATATTGAAAAAGAAAACCTAGGTACTAACTACCTAAAACTAAGTGTAAAAAACTCAGTCGCCAAACAAACTAAAATTACACAAACACGAATTGTTTCTATTTATTTACACTTTACAATCCTAACCTACTAACTACCTAAAACTAATTGTTAAAAAACTCAGTCGCCAAACAAACTAAAATTACACAACACGAATTGTTTATATTTATTTACACTTTGCAATCCTAACAACGTAACAATAAAACTTTTTAAATCCTAATATTATAACTTTCACGAAAACCAAATATAGGTACTTAATTATTATTACGCGCGCACCGCACTGCACGTGTCACCTAGGTCAAGTGAACAACATCGATCAAGTCAAAACTCTCCAAACATAAATCCCTAATAACTATTAAAACTATTTGCAATTTTCAAAACAAACATGAAATAGTTGCAATCTGAATTAGATCTTATCGCCTCGATGTTTAGTTTTTCTATTCAATCTGCAAATAAAACCGGCAAAATTCATAACGCACGACTAGGGCTGGCTTGCTTGGCGACGATCGATTCGCTTCATCTCTTTTGCTCTTTAAACGGATCACTAAGTAAGAAAGAAAAGGATATGAAATTCGCTCTCTCTCATTCTAACTAAGTAGTCGTTGGGTAGAGTGAAAGAGAACGAATGAATATGAAAACTATCGAAAACGTAAGCTTTAGATTTACTTTGTAGTTTGGTTGCGCTTGCACCGTTTCCGTTTGGTTCGGATTAGATTGTTTGCGTTATCGTGATATTGTTTTGCGTTTTCTAAAATCGGTTTTCTCGTATTGGAAGATCGATACGATACGATTTCTGACTGCAATCGGATTTCAGTTTCGTTTTGATATATCGGTCTCATGCCTAAGTTCACGCTAAGAAAATCCCTCGTGTCTGCCTCAGACAAGACCGAATCATCATGTAGACAATGATGATTATATTTCGGATCTAGGCACACATTTTTTTGTAGACCCACGCCTGTATCCCAGAAGGGGTAGGCAGAGGTGTAATATTACACCCACACTTCGCCATGAATTTTTAGGTCCCACGTAATAGGCGGCGAGCCTATTGCCGTTACCGGGCACATTACCAGACTCCATATTTTTCTAGGCACACATATATTTTTTCAACATTCACGCGTCGTGTCTAGCTGAAACAAGCTTATTTCTCTTTAACACCGATGTAGTGTACAGGGCACGTGTGCAGATGCCACAAATTATTGCGTAGATCACGGTGACTTTTCTTAGAGTGTACAAGCGCTCTCCTTAAAGTAGCAAAATAATCATCATCATCGGCCTTGTATATATACTGTCGCACTGCTGGGCACGGGCCTCTTCCCACTATGAGAAGGGTAAGGTTGGCAGACTAAAAACTCTCAGACACGTAGGATTCCTCACGATGTTTTATTTCACCGTTTAGCAAGTGATAATTAACAATTTAATATGCACATAACTTCGAAAAGTCATTGGTGCGCGCTGTGGATTCGAACCCGAGACCATCTGCGTAGTAGTCCGTCGATCTCACCACTAGGCTATCGTTGCTTAAAATTATAATATTGGTTTTATTTTGTCCACAGATCCTAGTAAATGTATGCCTGTTGACATCAGCAGATCGAGGCAGCTTGTTCCTGGCAAAGGGAACACCACCGCACAGATATCTTCAGGCAAAACTATTCGATGTCACCAGAGATACAGGTAATTCTCTTCTATAAAAACGATTTATCATAGATTTTGTTATTCGTAACAATGAACGAATATGCAACCATCATTCAGTCGGCAGAAAATATAATAAATTACGAGTATATTCATAGCAAGAATAATAATAGAAATTACCATCCCTGCATCTAAAGTAATCCTTTTTGTATACAAAATGTATTTTACATGCTCTGTTCATTACTTCCTACTAAAAAGCTGTTAAATACAAAAAAATAAGGGTCAAAGGAATACTTCGAGATGCCTGATTCCAACTGCCTAACCCAAACAAATTGGTACATGACATAAAAATCTTTCGATAAATAAACGAAATCTTGGTATCTCGGGTGCTCCAGGATTGTTATGATTCATGAATTCAGGCTCGTGTGCCCTCGACCGAGAAATTAAAGCCGACATCGATTTTGTCGCTACGAACCCTCATAAACACCTTGGATGCCTTCAAATGCCTGACATGTTTCACAAAAATTGTACTGTATACATTTTAGTACGCATTTTAGGCAACTTTAAGAGTTAGATATGTATTAAGTATCTACAGCGAATTATCCAATTCGCAAACAATATGGCTGGTTATGTCTGAACCAATAAAACTTACCGACTGTATGTATAGCGACAATTCTGTCGTCAATAAATTTACTTTAAATTCTATTTTCCTGCTTGCCCAACAAAACCAAAATAATTGTTGGTATTGTGCATCCGAGATCCTTTTTCAAGGCTTTTGTTTAGCTGGATATAATTTTACGGATGATTCTCCTGCAAGCTGTAGAATAATTTTGTTTCAAATGGCGTAGTTATCTTTTATTCACAAAAACGAATTATTTAAAATAGGCCAATCAGACACATGTATTTTTCAATAATTATCTTACTATTCATATAAATACACGTACTCTAACTTACGTATTAAACCAATTTTAACAGAGATCTTTCTCAAAATCGCTATATCAGTTTTTTTTTTGTATAACGTTTTCATTTAGCTTTCAGAAGGTTATATAAAAATACAAATATTTTATTTGATGTTGACCGGATATGAAGCATCAATGAGCAATGAGGTTACCTTAGCCAAACAAGTCCATAAAATGTATATGAAAAGTGTATTGGAAGTAGTAGGCGTAACATATGCTTACGATGAGCGAGCCAACAATTTTGCCCTATAAATATAGAGTTTATTCAATGATACGAATATGGAATCGACATCGACAGCTAAGTACGTTAAGCGGAGAAGTATTGGGAATAAAAATATCAACTTATCTATCAAGAGGGCAAGAATTTACTAACAATAAAATGTATTCTGCAAAGATTCTGTCAAGGGATCTCTCCCATTCTCCCAAGAATAAAACCAAGATTATAGATTAAAACAATGCTGGTATTAACTTTGTGTTAACGTTGTCCGTGTGGTGACCGATTAAGAATACGGAATGTCACCACCCATATCATCCCATGGATGTCGTAAGAGCCGAAAGAGGGAGTATATTATGCAGAGAACAGCACTATAAGAGAAGGAAAACTTGATACAAACCCCATATCAACCCGTTTGGCCAGCGTGGTATAGTAGGCCAATTCCTCCTTTCAAAGGAGAGACCTAGTCCAGCAGTGGACTGTTAAAGGCTGATGATGTATTAACTTTGGGTTTACTCTTAATCGATTACGGTGATGTAAGTAATTGCGATTCTTATCAAACTGGACCGTCCTTTGAAGTTAACGTAAAAGCGCAATTTTGATGTCTCTTTGTTCAACTCATCCGTTTGCTATCTTGCTTTCGATTATAGTCGATTATATAGGTATCCACGTCTTCAATCGACTTTTTGAGATCAAAACCAATGTGTCAGTCGGTCGATAAAACCAACCGCAGACGGAACGACTGTAACGACCGCTAATATTACGTTTCGTCATATCACTTTAAGTTTTCAGATGGCTGACTTTTTTCAATAGACATATAATCTTTGTTAGACGACTTTGCTAGCTGCGGGTCTTAAATAGATACGCTATTCAGAAAAATCATCTTTCTTCAGGCCGCCGAATATATAATATTATTATGTACATACGTTTTAACCTAAAGAGCCATATAATTTTGCAGACTCTCATTTTGGAAATTGACGATACCAATTTGACTTTACGTGTAATTTTTGTGCCCATTTTTTTCTACCTGTTAAAATTGCCTCAACGTATCCAAAGGCTTGCCATAAATTACTTCGAATTTCGTTGTAACTGCGAGTCTCTTTTGGCAGCAATGGGAATACACGGGGTGTGTAAAATAGTAATATTAATATTTTATTGATAACAGGAACCTAAAGTCCAAATCATATAGTAATAATATAGTATCTCATTTAACACGTTGAATGCGGTACAAGCCAATTTTGACTTGTATTATACTTTCGTTTGGTGCGGCGTTGAAAGTAGGTGTTTTCTGTCAGGTGCCAGAGTGATTTCCCATTGAAATCCTTTAATCCAGAAAGAGACAAATATATATTTAGGTTTGTTACTTTAAATTGTATCTAATAGGTAGGTTTAAAGTATACAAGACAAATTCGACTTGCACCGCACCAGATGATAAAAAATTACAATCGGTGCGGTACCAGCCAAAACTGTCTTGTACGCTACCGACTTGTATCGCACCACAGGAACTAGTCAGTATAGGCTAGTGCAGTCAGTACATTCTGACTTATTTCGTCTATAACATAAGATGCGTTAAAAACAGTTCACTTGCTGAATTTCACTGAATCTATAATAGAAGCTCTGACCAAAACTAAACTTACTGATAAAATTACTTCCGGAAAAAAAGTCAACAAGTAAGAAAAACAATGAATAGTAGAGATGGCGACAAGAAAGTAAGAGGAGTTGACACGTACTGCAAAGAATGCGACAAAAAGATATGTTTGGAATGCTACAAAAAATCGCATAAGATATTTAGGTTTTGTGAATTACTTTTTCCTTGAATAATTATAAATATCGATGTCGATATTTTGTTTCACTGTATTTCCCTTCCCTATAAAACTATCGACACAACAAACCTTGCCCTACCGTCGTGATGCGGTACAAGACGAATCCGTATGGTAATTTAAATGTCATATAATTACTAAACTAAAGTTTACATTCTGTGGCGACGACAAATGTATCTAATTGAATATGTCAACTTGCTATTGCAAGCATAAAAATATATATTTTTATAAAAGTCAAAGATTTATTAGCCAAAACTTATTCATTTGTTTACAAACCATGATCGTCTTGTATCGCACCAGAATAAAAACGGTACAAGGCAAAATTGGTGTGCACAGCACTGTACGTAATTTGTAGTTTTAAAGTCTCGCATTCAACGTGTTTACCTTAATTCCTTTTCAGTTTAACATGTTTTATTATTACCACAAAATCAATAAATGGTCCTCCAGTTTAACGGTTGTTATATATCTCCATGACAGGCCGTAACGACGGCTTAACCTGATCTCCCAGGCACGGGGCAAGCCATGATAACCAATTAAATATTATATTATATTGTTATTTCTTGGTAATGGTAAAAATAAGTAGGTTCCTGATAATTTTAACTGACTTGCTCAGTAATCGAGACTATAACATCATGGTAAAGTTCTCGGTTACTTAGAAACTAATATACCTCCTTGAAGCTGTTCTGAGAAAGCCTTGATTTCGCAGGTTGTGTCTAAATTCGGCACGCACGTCAGGGCCGGCTATATATAGTCCCTGTGTTCCCGTACTGGGTAGTACGCACTGTTTGTGCTTTGACTATGATGTATTGATGGGCTTGACTTTGTACGTCATGAGGTGTATACGATTATCCAAAGCTAGTATTTGTTATAAGATTGCGATTGATGTTTGGTGTCAGCTCTTTAGAGGATAATGTTGATATGAATAGTGTTCAGAGAAGGTAATGACATTGTTAGTCAAAACAACGTATCTAAAAGAAGATGATTATCTTTTGAAAGAGTCAAATTGTGCTTACTTTTAACCAATTTCTATAATCTAAAATGCCAGACAGATATGTAGGTAGGCACACATTCTGATTTGCTCTTTCAAACACGGTCAGTCATCATGCCCTTTCAAATTGTATAAGATGCAAAATAACATACATATGTATATCTGAAGTGACTAAAACTTTAATTGATACTAAGTTATATGATCGATAACGCATAACCACAGCTCATAACTGACCAAATAGATGCGGAAGCAAACCAAAAAGTTTAACATTATGCTATAATGAACTTATAACAACTACCTACATTAATAATTTATTTATTTATATCCATGAAGTTCCATACTCCTAAGTACAAAAGCTTCATTCGAACAAAATTATGTAACATCTGGCTACGTACTGAGCTTGAAAACAGTGACCAAATATTTATTACTTCGACAGAACTCAATGATGCACTTCGACACGCGTGCACACAAGAAATCAAGATCCCCTTTGGTGTCGGGGTGGCTGGACTGGCAGCGCAGACAAAACACCCGATTAACATCAGGAATGCTTATTCTGACCCAAGGTATGTTACAGACGGTATTTCTTGTCATCATTGCAATATGATATTTTGAAAATATAATAAACAAAATGTACTTTGGTCTTACACCGGTCATGGTCCAACCAAGACCGGTGCAAGACAGCCGAAACGTCGGCAAATACCGAAATATTTATGCACTAAATATGTTTGTTATCGCGAGTAGGACCCGCTAAATAAACTTTTATAAATATTTCACGTTGACATAAGTTCGTTTTACTAACAAATATGGATGTATTTGAAATCTAAAATAAATGATTATTATTATTATTAAGCGTTGTGCTTCCACTTTTCTTAGGGGGTGAATCCTGACTGTTTGTCTAAGTTTGTTGACGAACATAATCTGAGTGCTTTGCAAGTCTTAAGCCAACAGCACTTAGATTTATTGTTATAACAGTCTTAATATCAATATTAGGATCTGATGTTGTTTTTGTATTCTCGAAATACGAATTCCAAGTCATTTATATTAGATTCTAGTTTACTATCACGACCTCTGAAGACTGAAGTATTGGTAATGTAGGGTAGTTCGGTTTTTTTAATTATCTTAGTGGTATAATATTTCAGGTTCAACAGCGAGATCGACGCACGGACAGGGTACAAGACGGAGCTGATCCTGTGCATGCCCATCTGCAACTACGAGGGCGACGTCGTTGGTGTTGCGCAGATTATTAATAAGACTGACGGTACGTTCAACAAAGCATGTCACGTATGAGTAAACATTAAAGAGGCTATTGATAAATCGCTTTAATCATGTATTTTGTTACTGTGTGTATAATAGAACGTCACAACACACGGCCGCCCACATTTTGAATATAGCGTGTGCAAAAAAAGTACTTGAGAGGGCTCAGTCTCTGTTGTCATGAAGATTTTTGAATGTCGTTAGAAGGATCCGGGGATCACTAATCTCTAATATGATAGTTATGATACTGAGTTAGCCTTATGGTGCTGATACACTTGAGCATTCATCCGTATTGAGCATTCTCGCGAATGTTACAAAACAGAAAAACAAACGAGTGTGATTTTAAAAAGCATTCTTACGAACGTTTTGGCGATACTTAGAATAGAAATAATTTATAGAAATCGCGACAATGGCGGTTAAAGCTGTGCGTCCACCGGATCGGAATCGGAGCGTACGGAGCGGAAGGATTTGTTGCTTTGTATTAATTTCTATGAAACTGCGTGCACTGGATCGGCATTTCTGCGCCAGAGACCGGTATTTGTGCTGATGACGTCATCCGCAGTGAACGCATCATTCAGATTCCGAGCGTTTCAAGTTCTGATGTGTTTGCGGCATTAAACTGTAGGCAAAAATACTTATTCACGATGAACGACGATGTTTTAATTACTTTAGTAGAGTCATATGAATGTACCCAAAAATCTATGATATTCATTATTTATGATATTCATCAAATGTATAATATTCTCCAAAAATTAATCTACAACAATATCCTCGTCACTATCCTCCTGCTTTAAAAATACCTAAATTGCCGATGCTGAATCCGAATGCAGTGGACGCACCCCATCGGCATTTTGTAAATGACGACGCTCCGTCCGCTCCGTACGCTCCGATTCCGATCCTGTGGACGCGCAGCTTTAACCCAATATATAAATAATAAGCACACAACTTCTGAAAACCATTACGTGGCACTGAGCCTGTCATTAATCACAATAATTGCATATTGTGCTTATTAGTGATATAATGAATATCAATTGCTATAATCATCAAAAAGATAATTAAAAAAATAAATTTATTCGTCATTTATCTATTGGTGTTTAAATTGGATTTATTCGCCTATGTTTCTTAATCTCAGGTTTTATCAAAATTCTATCGAAATTAATTCTAAGTAAACCAGACCTGAGGATTTATTATCGATATTCACTCGATAGTCATTATAAGTAAGCCCATCATTAGTTAAATTAAAATTAGTAAAATCCTACGAAACTTCGAATAGTCAATTGTATTGCTATGTATCTTGTTCTTACTCTAGATATAATTCATAAGTCAAAGTCAAGTAAATATATCGGGTAAAACTGGTATTGTAGTACGGGTTCTATGTTTTTTCTATATTCTAAGGATTAGACTCTTCGGTTCGACAAAACAAAAACCGGCGAATGCTCGTTGTTCTGTTACAAGTGAATGCTCAGGTATATCAGCGCCATAAGGCAAACATTTTTGTCGTCAGTAATAGGTAAAACTGATTAAATTGCTTTTAGTTTTAAAATGAAAACTGCATAGGTACCTAGTGTGGAAGATTTAAATAAGTCTTGTCCATTCAAAGCAAATTCAAATTTTAAAATCTCCGTAGGATGAAAACTTCCCACTATAACATCAGCTTTGTTTATAAGCCAGCCCTTGACTAGTCTCACGCAGCTCGCAATATTACCTCCTACACACCAGCTAAGTATTAAGTTGTATGAGTAAGTTGGCAAACTTCATATACCTTCGTGAACAATGAGGAAAACAAAAGTCAGCGATGGAGGCTTTACCGTTAGACTCTGTAATTTGAAAAGTCCCAGCTTTCTTGGACCCAAAACTTTGCTTACAAATTTTATACTTAAGAAAGTATTCCAATATACTTGCTTATTTAAATGTAAAAATATTCTAAAAAGAAACAATTAATTAGAAGCTACGGCTGATCCAAATTGTAAGGCATTGGACATACGTTTCGTAATGGATTTAATCCTACTCATTGTACCAAGGACGATGCTTTGGTTTGTATTATCATCATCTAGGCCTTTATTGGCATCCCGCAGGGGTCTCCATACAGATCGATCTCGGTTTCGGTTCTATTTGACAATAATTTTTTTATTTATATTGTGGATGGGTAGAGATTTAAAGTGACTGAGAAAGCTTCATTGAATAAATAAATCGAAGCGGTTAAGGCTCCGATGAGCGTTCACCCGAATAATACACATCTCTTTTCGCCTAGAATTAAGTCATGAAGACAATAATCGTAATGATCTTCGTTTTATTTGACCATTACTTCACGAGATTGAAAATTGCCTCAATAACTGTTTTAAATATACACTGAATATTAATTGATTTTCTAAAAGCAATTTCCTTCATCCGGATCGATATTCTCTTACTTTGATGTAATTGAATTTGCCTAAGATTCTGAGCCATCAAGCTTTTACAAGTTTCCAAAGCTGCGATCTCTTAAGTGCCTTTGCGTTAAACCCTAACTGTAACTGAATTTATGATAGATTTTCTACTTACCTACTCTTGGTGCTACATAGTAAAACATGTAAACCGAATTAAGATTTTATAGTTTTAAAGATTATATTTGTTTGGAAACTTTAAAATGTTGAGTATGTTTCATATTGAATGTGATTTACTTTTCAACGTAAACATTTGTACCTAAGAAAAGATGTCAGTCGTCAGTCCAGTCCGGTCAGTGTACTGACGATCTTGTTGGGATCACGGGCAGCGGATGGATGCGGGTGGCTCACGAGCGGTCCATGTGTAGAGTCTTGGGGGAGGCCTATGTCCAGCAGTGGACGTCTTTCGGCTGATATGATGGAGTAAAGAGGTTGCTTGAAAATTATTTGTTCCTACAAGGAAGTTTTATGCTAAGATATATTACCAAAAACATCATTTTATTGGCATTATGTTGTATATTTGAAAATGTTCAGCGAACGTTGACTGTATAAGACATAACTAGGAGAGATGGGCTAGCAGATCAGATAGACCACGCGCGCGGATTCGTCCTTAAGTAATTTTACAAACAAGATACTCAACTGTTGGGACCAATAGGCTGAAATTTGACATACTGTATGTTTTCTAAACGAAAGGCAGGTGCATTATTTATTGAATATTGTAAGTGTACTTACGAAAGAAGGGACTTGCCGAAATTCACACGCGATCTGAAAGAAACGGTTAAATTAAAATAAAATGAGCGGGCATAGCTGCAGATATGATCTAGTAGGTATATCAAATTGCTTGTCAGGACTGGCATATCAACGCAGAGTCCAAACTACTGAAAGGACAGCGGGTTCCTTTAATAACGTACCTAAACAACCACTAAGGAAGAATTTTTATACACCACACCTAATGGCGCTGATACACCTGAGCATTCACTTGTAACAGAACAGCGAGCATTCGCCGTTTTCTGTTTTGTCGAACCGAACATTTTCACGATCATTCTAGCGAACATTCTAAATTCAAATAGTCCGTAGAATATAGAAAAATTATAGAAATCGCACTACAACAGCAGTTTTACCCAATATGTTTACTTCAGTTTCACTTATGAATTATTTCTAGGGTAAGAGTAAGATACATAAACAAACGACGATTCTAAATAATGAAATGCAGATTTTAATTTGAACAGGTTTAATAAATCACACAAGTGTCTGTTCCTACGTTCAAATTTATTTATCGATATCGAGAGTTTATCAACATCATCCTCTTAGCATATATATTTAGCACGTAACATAACTTCACGCCTCTTATCCCCGAAGGGATAGGCAGTTATGTTTTGGTCCCAATGTAATAGGGGGCGAGCCTATTGCCATCTACCGGGTAGGTACATTGTTAAGCATTAAAATTAATTCTGAGTAAACCAAATCCATGGATCTATTGTAAACATTATCGATATTTATTCTGAGTTAGCCCATCACTAGTCAAGTTAAAATTAGTGACAAACTACGAAGATTATTCCCTTGATTAAAATAATAAGTTAAAGTGAAGTAAATATATTGGGTTTAACCGCCATAGTAGCGCGAATTCTATGTATTATCTATATTCTAAGGCTCACCCGAATGTTCGTGAGATCATCATCATCCTCTTAGCGTTATCCCAGTTTCAATCTGGGGTCCGCTTTCTAGTCTAACCGGATTTGGCTGAATATTAGCTTTTCCACAGAGCGACTGCCTGTCTGACCTCCGCAACCCGAAGGGATAGCGATATTCAATGGTTTAGACTAGTGTCAGTTTATTTAGAAGGTACTGACACCCTGTAACGACTGTCAAAGATCTTTATGACAACCGGGACCGACGGCTTAACGTGCTCTCCGAGGCACGGGACAAGCGATAATCAATAATTCAATACGCACATAATTCCTAAAAGTCATTGGTGCGCGCCGTGGATTCGAACCCGATACCCTCTGCATGGCAGCCTGTTAGTATCTCCACTCGGCTATCGCTGCCTATGTTTTTGAGAATGCTCGCTAAAACACATCCATTTGTTTGTAACATTCGCGGGAATGCTCATTACAGGTGAATGCTCAAGTGTATCAGTGCCTTAAGGTGATAAAATAGCGGTAGAAAATTTAGGTCAGGCAAAGCTGCGGGTGACTTCTAGTATTCAATTACGGACAAACATCACATTCAGAAATAATTACTGCAAATGGTTTTAATGTGCCAGTAATATCATGTTTTGTATTATTCCATTATTATAATAGTACACTTTGTCGAACAAACTTTTATTTAAGCAGCATACGATATTGGAATTATTCATAATATTGTTTCTTTTATGAAGTGGAATGAAAGTAAACGGCAGGTACTCAAAATTGATGGTTTTTCGGCCTATTTAGTGAAATGAAGTGTGTTTCTAAGAGGATCCATTACTGGGCACGGGCTATCTATTCTGTGGCACGGGCTAGTTCTTACTGTGGGAAAAGGGTTAGACCATAGCCCACCACGCTGGTCAAGTACGGGTTTACCGGCTTCACATGTCTTTCGAAAACATTATGGAGCACTATCATATAGGTAACAATAGAAATAGTTACACTACTCAAAGAGATACTTATCAAAACAAGCATTTCGATTTTGTCTTGCCTGGTAAATTATCCAGAATAACAGATTATTTTCTGTTAATGCTGCCAGCCTTCTGGGCACGTTACCCGAAGACATTGATGCAGAGGCATTCTACGACGCCTATACACACCTGTACATATTTTCACTTTTTTTTTTTAGATTTATGTACATACATAGTATATTAGACAGTTTATTTAGACATTGTGATTATGTAAGTATAGTAATGTATATAGTTAAAATAAATATTCTGATGTTTTACTAATAAAAAGAAGTTCATTTCTCAATAATTTAACCAATGAAGAAACCCTGAATATTATAGTAAGCATTTTCTTTTACAGGTTCTAAAGAGTTCTCACTTCGAGACGTAGAAGTTTTCCGACGATACCTCACATTCTGCGGGATCGGCATCCAAAATGCCCAGCTCTTCGAGTCCTCAGTGCTGGAGTACAAAAGAAACCAGATACTGCTGGCACTTGCAAGGAGTATATTCGAGGAGCAGAGCAACTTGGAATGTTTGGTTACAAAGATTATGACAGAGGCTAGAGAGTTGTTGAAATGTGAACGATGTGCTGTCTTTATTTCGGATACAGATCATTGCGAATCGGTAAGTTTGAAACTATGTTATACTGAACATCCTAACATTTGAAAACCTTTAAATATCTTAGATGCTATAAAAAATATTATTAGCAGGTTTTAATGAAAAGCCCCACATCCTCTTAAGGAGCAGAAATGCTGTGTGCAATGGCTTTATTAATATTGAAAAAGAAAAGCAATATTAATCAACCTTACTGTTATACGCGTATCCTTACAGCGTGTAGAATGTCAGAAACTAGTATTGTGAGATGTATACTTGTGTAATATGTGAAGAAATTTATCGTGAAAGATGGACGGAAAATTATCACATCTGTGTTGTTTTTAATTTAACACGCTTATAACAATACTGAAGCAGAAAAGATTAAATCTTATCCAATCAGTTCGACTTGCCTTAATCCATTTGTTTTGAATTCCAGAGCCACTTAGAACGAATAGTTCAACGACCAGGCGGCCAGAAGTCTGCACTGCCGGCGCTTCCACCACCAGCTCCCACCAGATTCCACACGCTGTTCGAGCTAGGAGCGCATCAGACTAGGACTACCCTCACTCCGAGACACGACAACAGGTCCACACTAGCATCCATCGCTTTAGCAGTAAGTGTAAAAATTGTGCCTACCTAATACTACACTTACTAAAATCACATGTCCGCGGAAGTAGGTACCCAGCACAAAAATGAACCAAATTTTAGAAGATAAGACATCGATATATAATACTAATGAGATAAGATAAGCACATACCTGCCCAAGATTTTTAAACTAGTCATTATGACTGTGGTCGGTGACCCGTTTGTGCGGGACCTTCAAAATTTTTCTTATGTACCTAATTGTTTAATATTCATTATTGTCAAATAGCACAATAATTGATTTTGCTTAACTATTCGGATTTTAAATTATTTCCATAATTTAGTTACCTGGGCACGAACCAAAATAAGACGTGAATCAGGAAATCAATTGAAACTTTGAAGTTAACTCTACATTAGCTACTAACTTAAATTACTTTCTTAGCTATTGAATCCTGCATCACCTTGTATCAACCATTATTTTACATGATAATAATCCACATATCCTTCTACTACTTCAATCCTGTGCTTCGTGTTTTTCTTCAGGTGGCCCAATCCAACAAGGCCCTCAACATTTCAAGCGTACAAGAATGGCGGCGCGACAACATGATCATGACTGACGTCACGACCGACGATGCTGCCAACGTTAGAACAATGCTCTGTATGCCTATCGTGAATGCTGCTAAAGATGTTATAGGAGTTGCGCAGCTTATTAATAAGGTAAGGAAGCTAGTTATAACTACCTACTATTGTCTTAAACATCATATTTACTAATACTAACAGGGTGTTGATTTGCATTTGCAAAATATTTTAAGGGATTAATTTACTACTATAACTGAATATAAATACATGAAAAAATAAGTCACTCAGTGTATTGACCGCCGCCGCCGCTCAGCTGGTCGCCATTGCAGATTCCTAACACACACAAGCATGCGTACCTACAATGACTGCGCGATACAGACAGTTATTTTGCACGATTTAACAGTTTGTTCTGACTTAGATAGTCTAAGTAACATTTAATGAAAATAGGGTTTTATATCATCGCACACTGTTTGAAATAATTTTAGGTGATTAAGTATACTGTCTATATTGTATTACTAAAATATTTTGCAAATTCATAATACATAACACATTGTATAATAAAGCTGAGGAGTTTGTTTGTTTGAACGCGCTAATCTCAGAAACTACTGGTCCGATTAGAATAATTATTTTTTAATAATCCATTTATTGAGGAAGGCATAAAGGCTATATAATATCACGCTATGAGCTACGGGTGCGGACGTTGTACTTGAACTCAGCTCATCTAGTGAAGATATATATTATTAAATTAAAAGTGTTTCAAAATAGCTGCAAAATAATTTCCAAAAAAAATATGAACATGAATAACGACAAAATAAAACATTATCATTTTATAATTCCAGGAAAACGGTTCCCAATTCACGGATGGCGACATCTCAATATTTGAGGCGTTTGCCATTTTCTGCGGGCTCGGCATACACAACACCCAAATGTACGAGAACGCGTGCAAACTTATGGCGAAGCAAAAGGTAAGAATTGCGATAACGTTTATCCTTAAGGCATAAGACAATAAACGAAGTGACCCTTCCACCACTTTGTTATAAATAGAAACCTAATACAAAAATTCACACCATCGATTATCGCACGTTAAGCCAACTGTGCTATCTGACATGACGATCTTTGGCAGCTATTAATAGGAAATAGTACATTTATGAAAAGTTGATATTCTGTCATATCTGGTTAGACCAATAAGCAGACCTCGGGCTCCAAGGCGTACAAACCTTGGATGCAACCGGGATCACGCTAGGGCAAACGTCGGTAACCTGCGGCTCGCGAGCCACATGTGGCTCTTTGAATGTGAAGGATCTTTAGAATCATAATCATACAAAAACGGGTATCTCAAATCTCTTAATACATGGACAGATCGAATTCAAAATTCGATCACCAGCCATTAGAATTGGTAGATCTGGTAAAAATTTCGTGGCTCTTTAAAACCTTTGAAATGTTTAAAATTGTAATTTTTGGCTCTTCCGACTCAAAAGGTTGTCGACCCCTGCGCTACGACGATGATGAGTACATTTAGGTACGTAAATGTCCTGACATAAGGATATGATCCCTTTAGGTTGCGGAAGTCAGACGTTAGCTACTCCGTTGCAAAGCATAATTATCTTTTTAAGTCCGGCGTCAAGGCAATATTTTTTTATTTATCCTGTAGGTACCGTGTGGTGATCATTAATCTTAATGAGGAATTAAAAAGGAAACAACCGTCAATCGAAATTATCGTGGTTAAGATTAATATTTAATCTCATAATCTACGCGGCAAGGCGAATTAATATTTTTTTACCTGACAGGTGGCGCTAGAATGTCTTTCATATCATGCAACGGCGTCAGCTGAAGATACTAGCAAGTTGTGCCAAGACATCATTCCCTCGGCTGAAATATACAATTTGTACAGCTTTCAGTTTCATGGTAAGAAGATTTCGATTTCTTAGATTAGACAGATTCTTATTTACTCATATACCCACATATATATGCTAGCGCAAAATCAAAGTATGTCCTTAAGTATATTAAGCGTAGATTATACACCAACTGACCACGTTATACGAGTAATATGTACCTGGTTAAACTAGACGACCAACCTCAATAATGCTAAGAAGGATAAAGTCTATGCCTGTATCAAGTTGATATGTCATTGACACAAAATTCAGATCAACATGTAGCCCAGTGGTATACGTAACGGACTGTGCAGACGATGGTCTCGGGTTCGATCCCCAGTTACCCCGGGCACACACCTCTGACTTTTCGAAGTTGTGTCTGTATTAAAAATGTTAATTATCGCTCGCTTAATGTGCACATTGGAACCGAAACATAACTGGCGAAGTGTGGGTGTGTAATGCCTAGATACCCCTACGGGGATAAAGGCGAGAGTTATATGAAACATATAACTCCAACTTAAAAAAATAAATACTTATTTCAGACTTTGATCTATCCGATGAAGATACGTGTAGAGCAACGTTGCGAATGTTCCTTCAATGCAACCTGGTTGAAAAATTCCACATACCATATGATGTAAGTAAAAATGATTCTATTGTTTGCCAATCCGTACTGATTATGTCGGGTATTTAAAACGTATTATGACCGAAAATGTCCATAGCGTAAAAATCACATTGATTTAAACATATGAAAACAGGACAGGTTTATTTTTGATCAAAACTTCATAGTTTTTAAGCGCCACATGCTTTAAGGGCATGGGATATGAGTTTTCTAATGGGATATGAGTCTTAATATACGTATACTTTCAGGTCTTATGCCGTTGGATACTAAGCGTCAAGAAGAACTACCGGCCCGTCAAATACCATAACTGGAGACATGCCCTCAACGTAGCGCAGACCATGTTCGCCATGCTAAAGACCGGCAAAATGGAACGATTCATGTCCGACCTGGAGATCCTAGGCCTCCTTGTGGCTTGCTTGTGTCACGATTTGGACCACAGGGGGACCAATAACGCCTTCCAGACAAAAACGGAGAGTCCTCTAGCAATCTTGTACTCGACATCTACAATGGAGCATCACCATTTCGATCAGTGCGTCATGATACTCAATAGCGAGAGCAACAATATCTTCCAAGTGAGTAATTTTAATACCGAAATATCGTTTCTATTTGGAATATTGACCAAAGTCCTACATATGGCAAGCCAGTTGGGTAAAGCAGTTTTCACAGCGTCGGATCAGGATCGCCTTAAAAAAAGTGATAAATACGTCCCACCCAGCTTATCATAATTTAGTAATCTATAACAGATAGGCACTGCACTCGATACTTTGTGAAAATATAATCATATTCTATGTTGTAGTTAAGATAAATCTCCAAATTATTAATGTACGTATATTACATCATGGTAGCTTTTGTCTCGATACGAAAGACTTTTCGAAGTTAGGTGTCCATTATAAATTAACTATCGCTCGCTTAATGATGTGCCCGGTAGATGGCAATAGGCTCGCCGTCTATTACATTGGTTCCGAAACATAACTGGCGAAGTGTGGGTGTGTAATACACCCTTGTCTACCCCTTATATGGATAAAAGGCGTGCAGTTATGTTATGTTACGAAACAAACCAACATCTTGAGCCAAGGATTGCCGTCCCAAGTCTATTACCGCTGTTTATTTGTTTTCCATGGGTCCTATATTACTTTATATTTAACCAGTATATTTTCAAAAATATTGCAGGCTTTATCACCATACGACTACAAGGACGTGATGCGAGTAGTAGAAACAGCGATCCTGTCTACAGACCTGGCGATGTACTTCAAGAAGCGAGCTAAATTCCACGAGCTCGTCGAGAACGGTGAATTCGACTGGCAGAGTCCGGAGAAGAAAGAACGTAAGCGATATATTTTTTATTTATTATAACTAAATTGTGGCGAAGACGAATGTGGACTATGAAAGGTTTAGTCTCCATTCCCGGATCAATCAAAAAGTGATTCTGGAAAATAAGTACACAAAAGCACAGCGACGATCTAGGTGTACCTATTGGACAACATGTTAGGCCGCTGATGCTTCGCCCAAATTGTCTCTGTTCGTATTGTAAATTATTTCATCGAACTAGACGTTATCCTTTGCGACTGGACACCGTGGTTGGTAATTTTGCTCTGACGTTCATTATTTACAAAAATAATTTCTTTCCAGTGCTATGTGGCATGATGATGACAGCATGCGACGTCTCCGCCATAGCCAAACCTTGGGAGGTGCAGCACAAGGTCGCCAAACTAGTGGCCGACGAGTTCTTCGACCAGGGAGATCTTGAGAAGTTACAGTTAAATCAACAACCCATTGCAATGATGGATAGGTAACTAGAATTTTCAAGTCTTTTTTAAACTAGATTTGCCTAACAAATTAAACAATTTACTGATCGCATTGGCACTGTATTAAACACACTAATTCGATTTCAAAATATCAAGCAGTTTATTAGTAGTAGTATTAGGTATAATAAAATTTATTCATTGATCATAATTATCAACTTTTCTTTCACCTAACTGATTCTATTGTGAACCAGTTAACGAAGAAGAAACAAACCATAATGTTTCAGGCTTTTGCAAAAAAAAAGGCTCTGCAACGTTCTTTTATGATTGTTCTCATATCATTAGCATTATCAGCCTTTTGCAGTCCACTGCTAGACATAGGTATATCTTATTAATGGTTTCTTCTCTTCTTATATGATATGCTTGATTTCACTTAAAGAGACACTAAGCTCTCTTTAGTAATCATCTTTACAGGGTCCAGGATTGTGACGATTGATCGATACTAAAACTAGTTTTGAAATTTTCGCTCTTGAATCTGTCACAATTCTTTTCCTCATTTTCCAGAGAAAAGAAAGATGAGCTACCTCAAATGCAAGTAGGCTTCATAGATATGATCTGTTTGCCGCTGTACAAGGTGCTCTCAGATACATTCCCATGGATCCTGCCACTATACTCGGGTACTATGGACAACCGACAGCGGTGGCAAGACCTCGCGGAGAAGGTGGAGATGGGACTGACGTGGATCGATCATGACACTATTGATAAACCTATTGAGGAATTTACAAGTGAGTGCAATTATCAATTTGTAAAGGCGGCGATGGCCTAGAGGACGAAACTACAGATTGCTACGCATACTCTATGGTTTCAAGTACAAACCCACAATAACCAATCCTTTGCAGAATAATGTAAGAAACTAAACAAATACTTGGCCATCGTGAAAACCATCTCATAGTGATCGACAGAATATTTTCTGACAAAGAATACAAATAGAACAAAGTAGGGTTACTAAAATAGTTGAATAAGTATAAAACATTAATAAAACCATATACTATTGCATGACTTTATTAATATTAGCTAAAGAAATAACTACAAGCCAAGGATGAAGTCAACTTGAAACTCATCGCTGACTATGTAAAAAATTGTTTAAGACAGGATCACTCCTTCTCTATCTACTTGAATGTATAAACCACCTGATATAAGTGATTTTTGATCCACGTATACCTATCATAGATTGTAGCATAACACATTAAATTTATTCCTTAAAATAACTCCTTGTTTTCATTCGTTTACAGCATCTAACGAACCAATAAAAGACGTAGAACTGACGGTCCAGACCTTAAATTGTACGAAGCCAATCCCTGAAAGCAGTAGCAGCATGGCTCTAGTGAAGCCTATCAAACATTCATTCCATTCCCTCAGAAGAGGCAAGAGCTCCAATGTCACATCCAGACCGAACAGAAGCAAACTTACCAGGTAAGTGTCATTACTTGAAGTATTCTTAAGCTTTATGCTGAGGAATGGTAGACTACTGCAGTATTTTGAGCGCTTAGCCGCTTCACCACTTAAGTAAAGTCATAGTAGATTCATATATATTATAGTAATTCATAGTACGAGTATAGTCCCAAAGTCAGAAGTATGGTTGTAGTCGCTTGTTGATGGATGTAAGTGCGCGAGGGAAATGAATGCTTTGCAAAGTATAGCGTGCGAGCTTTGTATTTAGGCTTTGTATTTAGTTGTCTATTGTGTATCTAGTACTACTACTGTAACTGATAGAAGAGAATTTAGTTAGCAACTACAATAAATGTTATAAATAGTTACGGAATATAGAATATATTTAATGGTATCAGTTGGGTTCAAAATGTCTGAATAATATTTAAATAGGTACGAATTTTGAATTTTTTGTTTCTAAGGTCAGCAGTTTATGCTAGTTTTTGAATGCGGTATTTGAAATAGATAAAGATATTCTAATTCAAATAGCAGTGAATCAAATCAAAACTATGAAATCAATAAACCAAGACATGAGTACAGATTAAAATAAGACTTTGATTGTTTGAGAAGAAATTACTGAAAAAGTAATATAGAAGAGAACGATTGGAAACGAAACAAAAGAGACTATTACTATTAACCAACAACCACATTAGATAGAAGCAGTTTTGAAAATAAGTAAAACTAAAGCATGTTTCAGATCAATGTACGCAGCGCCCTCCCGGGATGGGGCTCCAGAGATCGAGCGAGTTCTGAAGAGGAGCACGGTAGTGACAGACAACCACAGAACTTCGGTGGTCGAAGAAGCGCCCGTGAAGACGAAACATAAGGGCCGCCTCTGCCATATGTTGTGACGGTTGAGTTTAAACTGGTAAGTGCAGATTATCTTGCACTACATTACTATTCGCATATTTATCACCATCATCATCTGAGGCGGTGTGGTCGCTAAACGACGAAGCCTTATAATAAGTAAAAAATAGAAGATGTCCACTGACACAGGCTCCTCCCAAGGTTCTCCATACAGACCGATCTTGAAACGCTCATATTCAATCACTTGTCTCGCTTTGAAATTTTGAATATTACCGTTACAAAATTATTCAAGCTGCTGAAATTTTAAGAAAAGGATACATAAAACAAATAGTCAAGAATGTAGCATTTACAAGATTTGCCTGAATTTCTTTAAAGCTCTTCATAATAATACATAATATGGTCCTCAGACCTGGGTATACATACGTTGACAACTTTGTAATTTTAAACTCATCACTTAAATTCCTTACTAAAGAAGAAATTACAAATTGATCAGGGGCATGTTTGATTTTTCAGGAGCAGCCAGAACAGCACGGAAAGAGCTGAGAAACTGGACAGAGTGAAGCCGTCCAAATCAATCGATTAGACAACAGGGGGTCATCTCTGACGTTTCTTTATAGAATATACATCAAAGGCATACTTCTTAAAGTACTGAAATCTTTGAAACTTTCAAACTTCCTTTTTCATTGAGATTTCTTCAGTGGATCACTATATCCACCCGTGGTCTGTTATTTAAAACCATTGAAGGTTCGAAAATTTTAATTGGGCTAAAAGATAGAACAGAACTATTCTTCATAGAAGTAAAGAAAATCTTCAATGTCACGTTTGCTTAACGAAAACTTCGGCGTCAAAAGACGTTCAAAATTAATAGACAAAAAAGTGACACCACTTTACGCTCGGTAAGCTAGTGACGCCATTTTGACGTACGTTCTACAAAGTGACGTCAGAGTCCAGAGTCGTACTCTCTACTTCGACTCGTTGAGTCACATGTCGTTTAACTAATAGTCGTTATCGTTGTACATTTCTACTGTTAGATACTTCGTATTAAGTAGACTACGTGGAACTTTAATTTTGTTTGCGGCTGAACAAAATTATTTAGGGGTAACTTTACTGCATCGAAATAAAGTTATTCAGAATTTCTTATGGTGAGTATTTCAGTCAAAATTATTGCAATATGTACTCTATAATATTCTTGATCGTCGTTTTTAACTAACATTTGGCAGTCCAAAAGCGACTATCACGAGTGTTACTTGTTCTGAAAAGCTATCTTCGACATGGAAACCAAGTGCAAGCGTATAAATATAATAAAAATATGGTATAATAGCAAGTATTTCATTGAAAATAATTTTGTTCGGTCAAATGAATTTTTAGAGAGCAAAAAACTAAAACGAATAGTGATTTTTAGTATTTTAATCTCTGCGTCTTTTTGACGTTAACATGTTTCCTGTAAAGCAAATTCTAGGTAAATGTTTATCTAATTAATGTATTATTTACATAGACTGTGATCTAGTATTACTTCACGATATTCTATTTTAAAAACAACAGAAGGAATGGATTCATTACCTAATGAGTCAAGTGTCTTAGTATGGTTGACTAAGAAATCCTTATGATGAGGTTCGTCTAAAATGGATATGATGTGGACATGGGTTTATATTAATTGGTCAAAGTCTTCCAATATATTGTCGAACCATTTGTCCACTTCTACTTGTTCAGTAAAGCATTAATAAAACGTGATCACGATTCGAGCGCTCATTTTTCCCTTTCCAATCTCCTCTTAAATAAATGTAAATGGATGAGAACGATGTATTTTTCTATTAACCACCATAGTCTGTTAAACTTTTAAAATAGAATATTCGTCTCTTGGCCTGTTGAATAAGGTGTATGATGTAACTACTAAGTGTGTAAGAGGATGTTTTCACAATTTACATTTAAAATGTTCAATTAAATTATTTTTTTATTTATTGATGAAGCTGAAAGTATTATGATGCTAGTCGTGTGTTATGTTATAAAAGATATTTATTAATGTTACTATCGCACGTTAATATACGTACGTCCATTTGCTTATGAAGCTTATTTTGTGCAATACGAATAATTATAATGATTTAATTGCTACAAGTCCGACTCTGTTCACTCAATGTGAGTTTATTTAATTTTAAGTCACAGCAATATATTAAGATTTTTTAATCTGTCTAATTTTTATTTATACAGAAAGATGGCGGGCTCGTGTTCTAAATTTTAAAATTAGATTTTAAATCTTTTTGGATTAACGGTTTTAGCGATATAAAAATACAATGTAATGAATTTTAAATTATACTTCCAATGATGTAATCCGAATATTGTTAAATACTTTTTTACGATATGGTGCACTAAAGTGCGTAGGTAAGTAATTTTAGTGTGCCATATTACGTTTATAATTTCACAAATACTTGTAATTATGTTTTTAGAGAATGAAAACTAAAGAAGCCTTTTAAATAATATATCGATGTCAAATATTGTGCAATTTTTACTGTTGTTAAATATAGTATAGATAAAATATTTTACATTAGCAAAATGGAACTATGAACAAGTCTTTATAATTTATATTATAACGATATTGTGTGATGACTGTGGTTGCTTATTTGTCAATTTTATTTGGACCGTTTCTACGTCATCTTAGATGATGATAAAATGTATATAAAGTAGGCATTAAAAAGGAACAACATTATTTCTAACTTAGAAATTGTGTCACTTTTGTTCAAAGTAGAGATTTATAAAATTAGATCTTGGTCATAATCATTGATTAATTATTTAAAAACAAAGTTCATAAATAAAATTATGCTTAATTCATTTAATACGTTTTAAAAATATATGCATGAAAATAATAAGCTTCTGTATTGCATTTTGCTAATGTAAAATTAACATAGTCCAGATGTTGTGAAATAGACTATACTAAACTTAATATAATATTATAGTGTATGGCTTTTCTTTACCTATTACGAGGGTTTTTTTTCAACAATCAATTGTTGAACTTTAATAAGTTCGGATTTTACGGGGTAAATGTATTTATTTAATATATTTGAACGAAATCATTTTAAATTTAAATGTAAAATAATAACCAGTTTGCTCAGATTCTTATTGTATACATATATCACAAAACTGCTGAACTATTGTGGAGTTTATTTCTATTGTACATATAAAAACAACAGTCAAATTTTGTTAAGAATTAAATATTTCAAATGCCGTTAATGGAGTTATTCGAAAAAAGGTATTTTTCTGAAAATTTTAATCTTCACAGCAACGTTAGAAAGTATAATTAATAATTGACAGAACTGGCCAACTAGGCATGGACCGTCCCGACTTCGACGTTATAATCAGCAAAAAAGCAAATATAAAATAATTCTACAACTAATGATGTTGATGTTAAAAGAAACGTTAATATTAATTCTTGGCAAAATTGTGACTTAAATTGCTGACAATGAAATGTGTAAAATCTATGCACTTTTTATTCCATCCGTTATTTTTGCCTATATTTCGAGCAGGGCAATTTAGTTTGTTTAACTGACAATACCTTCACTACGCTTTTACGGAACAATAATTCTCGTTGTGTTCTTCCATCAATTTGTAAAAATACATACTGAATGTGTTTTGACGAATAAAATATTGTGAACAATGTGCTTTGTTTTATTTTCAAAATATTTTCCTATAAATCCTGCCTCTGTGGTATTTAATTTCAAAAAGTCCTAATATGTCATCAGCGAACTATTTCGTTTTTTAGCGCCTAAAATCCTAGCCGCGATCATTTTCAAGTGGTTTTGTGTAAGTAACTCGCTGTCAGCTGGACCTATTAGTCTTACGAAACAGTTTTTTTTTTTTTCATATTTGCCTTTGCGATCAGTCATGGAATATAAGCAAATTTGCTAAGTGTGTAATGTCGTGTCGAGTGTGTCTCCCAGCGGAGTCAGCTACTCATTATGGAGTTACTGGATTTTATCAAGTTCCAGGATAACACGTCGGCTCAGTCATGTGTCGCACTTTGTTTGCAATAGCTGTGCCGCTAAGTTATTTGGATGTGCAGCTAGCCTCCTTTTATAGCGCATAGCGGTGTTTTGGATTTCTTCTTTTACTGTACATATTTGCAGATTTGCATGGATTTCGGTGTTTGTAACAAACCATGGCACATTTGACAAGGTTCTCAGGATTACGTTTTGAATCCTAGGATGTTTAGGTTAGAACCGCTGGCGCTTCCCCACAGCTGAATGCCGTAGATCCAACTTGGTTTCAGTACGCTTTTATATATTAAAAGTTTGTTATCTGTGGAGAGCTTTGAATTTCGTCCCAATAACCAATAGAGGTTTTTATAGCGGATGTTCAGTTCATTTCTCCTTTTTTATATGTTCTTTCCAGGTCAGACGGCGATCCAGATGCATACCGAGGTATCTTACGCTGTCTCTGTGTTGTAGTCTCACTGGTGGACAGTTATTCCGCCTCATCGTAAATGTTACGTGAACAGATTTATTGGCACTGGCTTTAATACGCCACCTGGATAACCATTTGCTTATTTCGTCTAAGCCATTCTGTAACTTGATTGATGCAATGACGGGGTCTTTGTCGTTGGCAAGAATGGCAGTATTATCAGCATAAGTAGCTCGGATTTCTGGAAAATCTGCAGTGTACACGGTATATTATAGTACAGGACCGAGAACGGAACCTTGGGGTGCACCTGCTTTGATCTCCTGGAGTGTTGATGTGGAGTTGCCTTCTTTAACCTGGTACCATCTGTTTGAAAGGTACAATGCGAGCAGAGCATAGTAGCTGTGTGACATATTTGACTTGATCTTATAGAGAAGTCCCTTGTGCCAAACTTTGTCGAATGCCTGTTGGATGTCCAAAAAAGCTGAAGAACAAAATTCTTTTTGCTCAAAAGTATTTCTCATTACATGGCATACTCTGTGAACCTGTTCTATAGTCGAGTGATGTTGTCGGAATCCCAATTGGTGATCAGGAATCGTATTGTTTTTATTGAGCATGGGCATAATAATTACGAAACATGGGCGTTTTTGAGAACATATCACAAAAGCCCACGTTTCATACTCCTTCACGCAAAAACTTCAGAACAACACATGGACTACCTTTTGTCCCCATAATCAGCCCCACGCGGGTAAAGTCGCAAGCAGAAACTTATATTAAAATAAAACAAACTATAACTGCTGAATATCTATCGATACTCAATTTTAATATCATGTCCAGAGCGCAATTTCATCAAAGCGTTGAAATCCAGCTTCATCTGGGTGTGGTCGGCTGTGAACTTAAATCTCTTAATCAACGGCACCAGGGTAGATTTGAAGTACATCAACGTGTATGGTTTACCTGAAACATAGGTGGTGCTGAACACAGGTCCTCAGTAGAGTATCGTATATTGACGCTCATAGGTACCCGAAATATAAAAAGTGGTGACTCAGAAAAAATACAATAGTTTGTATCAGGTACTCGACCGTTGCTTGTTATTATTAAGAAGTCTACAATATCCATTACTTGTAATTATAAAGGTCAGGTAATAGTCCACCACGCTAACCAAATGGCAGAATTCAATGTATTTCTAAAACATTATGGAGAACTCTTAGACATCCAAATTACCTAGCGATTTTCCCGTCACCCTGCAAGGGATTATTATCTAACGTAACATCGAAAAGGATTATGAATATGCATTTATTCCATTTTACTCACCAGGGCATCCTCGTCTGCCTGGACTGAAAGAGGCAAAAGCTGCTGGGTGTTCTGGCAGCGAGTCATCCAGCCATCTTTCTGGTTGAAATTTATTAGCGTCTTCACCCCAGTACTTAGGGTTTCTGTTTATGGCCCATAGATGCAGAACAACACCGCTCCCGGCGGGAATAGTGGTGTTACCTTTAAAGTGAAGATGAACGCCATCGTGCCACTCTTTGAATATGTATGCAAATACATATTCAAAGAGTGGCATTTTTGGATTATAGAGTAATTTGCTTAAAAACTAGGTCCCTACAACTTGCTTTATTTTGTTTGTACTAACTTTGTCACTACCATTGCCTTAAAATTATTGTGGTCAAATGGCCGTAACCATATTGATGACCATGAGTCCCGATTTACAGCATTTCATCACTCTTCCCAAAATTGTGGTCGATGGTTTCCCGCATTACTGACGAATACTTTTGACGTGTTCTTGAGGAGGAATTTAGCGGTCCATGACTTATTAAAGTGTAATTTTAAAACGTCCTCTTCGCTTACTTATGTCAAAGCGCAACCGATTTTTATCGTTATTTATTTGCAAGAATTATCTCAAGTGCCGTTACGGTGACAGCTTTTGCGCTACCGTGTAACAATAAAGAAGCCACATTTCCATTAGGCTCTAGACAGACGGACCGCATTTCAACTGCAATCCAACTGCAATTGCAGTTCGGATGCAGTTTGAATGCAGTTGACACGACTGCAATAGAACTGCAAACCAACCGTGCAGTTCGATTGCACGCCGACTGCAATTAAACTGCAATCGGACTGCACGTTTGGTTTGCAGTTCTATTGCAGTCGTGTCAACTGCATTCAAACTGCATCCGAACTGCAATCGCAGTTGGATTGCAGTTGAAATGCGGTCCGTCTGTCTAGAGCCTTAGGTAGATAATTCAGTTTTCGATCGCTACTAAACCGGATTGGTGATAATCATAATCCTCAAAGTAATATTAGCGCTCAAAACACAAATAAAAACTTGCATACTTACGTAACTTGACTTCTGTGCTGGACTGTCTGCAAATTGCCATTCCAACTGGATACAATCTGAGTGCTTCTTTTATCGCAGCTTCCAAATAAACCAGCAAGCTTAGGTTATCTTTAGTTACTTTGCCATTTTCACCCAAAACGTTAGTGATCCTACAAAATTACGTATCAGTTATACTAACACACTACACAATTAAGTACACAAGGCGGTATTGACTGTTATGAATCGCGCTATTAAATTCTTCACACGCGAATACTAAATATACAAGATTTTGACAATATCTGTCAAGCCTTGGTCCACTAGCAAAGAGCTCAGATATTTACATAGAGGCGCATTTCTTATGGGTGCTCTGAAGACAATTTTCTGTGACCTAAATTGCCGCTTGGCGGCGTGGCAGTCTCGCTGTGACAGCTGTCTCTACGAGAGCAAGAGAGACGAACGTTTTTCCTGTGTATCTTAACTACGAGAGCAAAAGAGACGGAGAACGACGCCAGCGCCGCCAACTGCGCCAACTACGAACTAAACTGGAGACAGTCTCCACATGGAAGTGGCACACGAAATCCTTAAGAACTGCGCTACTATGTAAATCTGTATTCATTGCCACTAGGCACAACCACCAAGCCCGGTCAGAGAATCCTCCCTCTTGGAGGCATGCTATGCCAAGTGTCCCCAAAGAATCAAGACCACTAATTAACTAGAGTAGAGCCTTGCTGATTTCAGCATGTGGCTTGACCAAGGTAGTGTTACCCGCTCTTAGAATATTAACGTAAAGTAATCTATACTGTTGCTTTTTCCTCGGTGAGTGTGGATGTCGGGTGGCCTCATCCCCTTTTCCTTCTCCCTCATTCCGCTACCCCTGCTATTCCTTTTTCCATACCAAAGGCTGGCAACGCACTTGTGAATCTTCTGGTGTTGCTTTTATCCATAGGTGGCGGTAATCCAGCTTGTTTATCACCTATTGCATAAAAATCTCATTCACGATTACTACTCACTCTTCATGAATCTTCTTTTGCACTTCAGGGTAACTTCCTAAACATACTAGAACTAGTATCATTTGACATATCGTGGTGTCATAGGCCGCCAAGAGAATATTGTCGACAATGTTCCTCATTTCCAAATCTGTGTATACTGATCCTGATTCCGTTACGGTATTTTCTATGAAGACATCCAGAAAACTCCTTAATCTGTTTCCTGTGCAAAACATATAAAAAAGCAATATCAGAGCTGTATTCAATCTATCCTATTGCTGGGCACGACCCTCTTCTCACTATGAGAAGGGTTAAGCCAAAGTCCACCACGCTGCCCAAGTGTGGGTTGGCAGACTTCACGTATTTTCAAGAAAATTATCGAGAACTCTCAACATGCAGGTTTTCTCACAGTATTTTCCCTCACCGTGACAACGTCATCATCATCGGCCTGCCATAATCTACAGTTGGATATGGCCTCACCGTTTAACTTCGAAAAGTCATTAGTGCGACGGCATAGAAGCATGAAAGTACTCACGTTCCAAATCAGGGTTTTGTTTATTCTTCAAACGTTGCATGTGTTCCTCTTTTCGTAATTTGATCATCTATAAAAACATAATCAATTTCACGTTGTTATTTTTAATATGTCTCAATACAATATTCTATGTCATCGTCCTAGCGTTATTCCGATTGAGTCCTTCAGAGCCTGGTTTCCATATGCTGATCTAACGATATACGACAGACCATTCTCCTTATAGTAACCGCCACAACCCCAGGAAATAGCCATATTTTATGGTTCCATTAGACCAGTGTCCAAGGGTGCTGACTCCCCAATTTTATTCAAAGAAACGACATACTTATATTAATAGCTTATATGAAGTTTGTCAAGCTATACATGGACACAAGCTAAGAAGAAAAATATAAAAAAAGCTTTTGAGTGGTAGAGACTTACAGTATGGCTTACTGATATTAAATGTTAACGTGTACTTCTTTCTTTCTATATTATGGGTGCGATACCCACGCGAGACAACACTTTGAATTATCGACGATTTGTTTTTTTTTAGTATACTTTGAGTTCCTCATATAATGTTTGTAAAGTCCTTCGCCATACATGATTTATTTAAAAAAGAAGTACCTATTGCTAAGATTGACTCATCTTTCTTAGAATTGACAAATTTCCTCGAATGATGCTTGGTTGTCATTACTGCTGTTTATGGATTGCTAGCTGCACTCACTATATAAGAAATAAATACATAATATTCACCTTTTCAGAAAGACTGAAAGTAATTTCTAAAGACTCTTTCAGTTTCTTTCCATAACTGCTTAGATTGAAGATAGGATCCAACATATACCAGGGCTTACAAAACTTGATAGCCATAATGTCCAAGATTGTGTACACTGCTGATATATACTTGTCGTTTACTATATTTCTGTTATCGAATCCAGGGCCCAATGTCGTACCTGAAATATGAAAGCGTAGAATAAGGCGGATCTCACATTGTGTTGGAGGTAATTTATATGAAAATGAGTAGTTAAATTCATATGAACCACATTCTGCGGTCGTTAATTTTTTCTTGTTTCCACAGCTTTACCGCATTTTGTGGTGACAATAAGGTGCATTGAGGTACAATCAAACAAGTCGGCGCTGGACCAGTTTGAAACAAATTCCCTTGGCTCCCTCATAGAATCGAGCTCGAGGGAAACTAGAAACTGGTTTTGTATACGATATGTGTCAATATGCGTGTAAAGTAGCACTGGAAGCGAAGATTTCTTGCTAAGTGGTAAGTTGTTCGACTGTACAAGCCCTTTTTCCTTCGGTGTAACTGACACACAATATAATGCAGTGCTCGTAGCGTGACTGGGCTTGCCGTTCGTAATAGGTCGGCAAAGTTAAGCAACTCTTGCACAAGTCACCGCTAGGATGGGTGAGAGCCTGTGGCATTTACATTACAGTGCTACCGTGCTTTGGAAGGCATGTAAAACCGATTGGTCGGTCCCGTTTCTAGTCCTAGAACAAAAATATTTATGCATGCATATCGCCGGCCATGCCGCAGGCCTGCGGGTGGACATAACACCAGAATAGGTCACGCAGTCATACGAAAAAAAATTGTTTTACTCACGGAATGCAGTCTCGAGAAAATTCCTGGTGACTTTATTACTAATATCTACTTTTCCCTGTCCGACGTATTCCTCCATACTCTCAGTCAAACTGTCTGCTGCCTGCTTGAAAACTTCTAGATAATTGTCCACAATGTTCTGCTTGAAGCCTAAGTCAACGAAACGGCGGGTGCGTTTCCAGACAGGCACTTAAAAAAAATTATATAATACTTAGTGAAAATTCTGCAGAAAATCTTCTTTTATAAATCATTGATACAACAATTAAATCTATTAAAAAACATTTCGATGAATATGGCAAAAGAAGTCAAGTAATACCTTCTGCAGCTACTAGCATTTTGCCAACAAATGGTTCTATCAATTTGTATATGAATACCTTGTCGAGGCACTTTTGGAGAACTGTTAATGCATCTTCTGGATCGCAGATAACTAAAACAAATAATAAAATTATGCATAGGTATATGTTTCTTCACAAAACAAACAATCAATAATCATTAATAATTCAATCTCGCTTGCGCAGGATACGCTGACAGTGTAGGAATGGCATGGCATCCAGCGGTTATAAAAAAAGACAAATATAGAATTTAATCTTGTATATACAGGGTGTTGATTTGCATTTGCAAAATATTTTAAGAGGTTAATGCACTACTACAACTGAATACAAATACATGAAAAAATAAGTAAAAATGGTTTGAAAAAATTTTCCTCATCATACACTTTGAAAATTAACTCGGTGTATTGACTGCCGTCGCCGCTCAGCTGATCGCCAATGCTGATGCCTAACACACACAAGCACACGTACTTACAGTGGCTGCGCGAAAAAGTCATAATTTGCACGATTGAACAGTTTATTCTGATATACTACCTAAGTAAAATTTAATGAAAATAGGGTTTTATATTATCGCACACTGTTTGAAATAATTTTAGATGAATAAGTATACTTTCTATATTGTATTACTAAAATATTTGGCACATGCAGATCAACACATTGTGTATTAAATTCTTCCGTTACTGACTGACTGATAGACAGAGCCATAGACGCAGCAAGGCAAAATTTGGCATGTACCTATAGTCCTTTATACTTTGGAGAGAGTTGGGTTAAAAAATATAGTGTGGTCGTAACTGCGGCTATTCTCGAGTCTTAGATGAAGTTCAACCGATGGTGGAATTTGGGAACAAAATAAGGCAACTGCATCAGCTATTGCTGCGTCAGCTTCATGAGTTCCGAGTCCACTGCTGAACTAAAGCCACCCCACCCCTGTCGCAGTCTGTTGATATTTTCACAAAGCTATTACTGCTGTGGTACTTATAAAACTATACTTCTAGAAGTTTTAAAAAATTATACACATCAATTAGATTGTCTCGTTGGTCTCGCGGCATAAATGTGCAGGTGGGATTGGGAGGTCTCGGGTTCGATTCCCGGGCCGGGTGCAGTGTTATTGGGTTTTCCGTTAGGAAATTCTCAGTAGCAGCACGGAGTCTGGTAATGTGCCCGGTACGCCAGTAGGCTTATCCTCTATTACGTGGGACCTAAAAATTTATGGCGAAATGTGGGTGTAATATTACACCTCTGCCTACCCTTTCGGGGACACAGGCGTGAGTCTATAAAAAAAATTAAACCTTCCTCAGGAATCACACTATGTGTTGGTGAAATCCATCCTGTAGTTCACAAAAATACGTCCTGAAGTTTTTGAGTTTATCGAGTTCATACAGACAGACTTCATTTTATAATTAGTAGGTATAGATATTAATTATAATTGATTACTCACCATACACAGGGTAAGGTCCAAGATACATAGTTGTCACTCCACCATTATCGTATGAAAACTTGCATAAAGATTGTAATGCATCGAACCTGTCTAAAATAAAAGATGATTGATCAGATTCATATTTTTACGACATTAATGGTCTGACGGTCCTTGGTGTTCGGTTTTTTGATGTTGAAAAATCGTAGCGTTTAAAATGGGAGTTGATTTGCTATATGTATATATTGTTACGAGCTGGGGTTCGTGATAAATTATATGCACTATGCCAGAAAAACTGCACTTTATTCACTAACACAATAACACTAGATACACACACTTAATTTTCACTTCACTAATAAAACACACTATTCACACCACTAGAACAACACTAAACACTTCCGACTTATTTCCTTCGCTTCTTGTTGATCGCTTTCCGTATTCAATTGAACTGTGTCCGGTCCGTTCGCTCCCGCTCTATTTATACTGGCCGGATAACATCACTAGGCTTTTCGAGACGACTCACGATATTTCTGGAAACGTGTAAGGTGTTTCTAGGATTGCGTAAATGTTCTATTTACACCTACGCCATCTATTAGAGGATAGATGAAACAGCCTTAAACAACCGATACATCTAATCTCATGTAGTTCTCCCATTCACTGATAGATGGCGTTATTTTCAATTCGTAACACGGCCTCCCTCTTAAACGTGTTCGTCTCGAACATCGTTAGACCCATAGTAACGAGCCAACCGGTCCACATGAACTATCTTCGGTGCATCTCGCGACCCCTTCTGGATTCGATAGGTGACGTCGTTCATCCTGGTAACTATCCCGTCCCATCTGGCTTGTAACTTAGGCGATTTTCCTTTGCTTCGTACTGGGTTATGAAGCCACACCAATGATCCCTCATCGAAGCCTTTGTTGTTTGCCTTCCGGTCGTAGCGAGTCTTCATCTTCTCAGACATCTGTTGTCCAGATTCCCTGATGTGCTCGTATACGTCGTTCATCCTGTTGCGTAGCTCGGTTGCGTAATCCGTTATATTGCGTGGAGATTCTGGTGGAATACCGGTGATAAGGTCTGCAGGTAAACGGAGCTCTCTACCGAAATTGGCAAAAGCTGGTGTTACTCCTGTAGTTTCGTGGACCGCACTGCGATATGACAGGAGAAAAGGTTGGATGTGCTTGTCCCAATCTCTTTGTTTGCTCTCCACGACCTTCGCCAGGTACCTTTCCAGAGTGTGAGGCGCTTGCAGGTTCCACCGCAGCTGCGGAGTCGCCTGGTCCACCAGACGATGGAGAAGGAACGTCTCCGAAGCGTCTCTGGTCCAGGTCTTGCTGGCGCTGGTTCCTAGTGCGAACTCCTTCAGTTTCTTCCTTCGGCATAACCGGCATAATTTATCCCTTTCTTCTGACACCAATTTGTTACGAGCTGGGGTTCGTGATAAATTATATGCACTATGCCAGAAAAACTGCACTTTATTCACTAACACAATAACACTAGATACACACACTTAATTTTCACTTCACTAATAAAACACACTATTCACACCACTAGAACAACACTAAACACTTCCGACTTATTTCCTTCGCTTCTTGTTGATCGCTTTCCGTATTCAATTGAACTGTGTCCGGTCCGTTCGCTCCCGCTCTATTTATACTGGCCGGATAACATCACTAGGCTTTTCGAGACGACTCACGATATTTCTGGAAACGTGTAAGGTGTTTCTAGAATTGCGTAAATGTTCTATTTACACCTACGCCATCTATTAGAGGATAGATGAAACAGCCTTAAACAACCGATACATCTAATCTCATGTAGTTCTCCCATTCACTGATAGATGGCGTTATTTTCAATTCGTAACAATATGTAGAATTTCGACAAAGTCAAGCTAAATTTCCAAAGACTCCACTTGGATGGGTGAGCGTTTCTGAGGCATCTCGGATCGCTACCACGATTCGGTGCAGACGTAAAATCATCGGTCTCAGTACCTGCCTTAGGACAAGAATCGGCAAACTTTCGGGCGGGCTATACTCCGGTAGCAGGGTTTACACCCACTCAAAAGACAAAGAAGAACATAAGAATTTATCCTATTGCGTGTTAAAGAAAATGAAATATATTTTATGCCGAATTGCGAATGCGCAACCTGAGGAACTAGAATAAGTTTGATCAGCTTGCTCAACGTGAAAAAATTATATACAATTTTGAAAGCGCCTCTAGTGGATAGTAACAGTCAGCAGCGACCGCCTTTGAAAAGTTAATCGATCAAACTCCGACTAGACCCCCAGCTTACAAATTATTTGTTTAAAAATCAAAACAATGTACCTTCTGCACGCATCCACTTGTATGCATGTCCTACAATCGGTAGTTTCCCTGGATGCGTCGGGATCACTGGATTGACGGGCGGCAGGTACCGACGACACATATAAACATACGCCGAATACACGCACACAAACACACATATAACGCTTAACAGCATTTTAGAAGCTATAAAGCAAACAAAAAAACACTGATTTTATCAAATCTGGGCAACTTGTATGAAGTGGTCTTTAACCAAACGCTTTCAAAGAGGATATCGCTGTCAATGGTGGTGATGATAACAAAGAAAGTAGCCAAACCGAAAATTATGATTTTCAAAACATATGTACATCCTTGCATTAAAAATCTTGCTATAGGTGCACAGATCTCTTCGCTGTTTATTTCACAATTTCACTATATGCGATGTGGTTGCCTTGGCTCATGCCTGACAGGTTTACTTGTACTGTAGGGGTAGTTGTTGCACAAGTGAACTAAAATGTGTTTGCCGTCGAAACTAGTCTTAAGCAATCGCACACTCCGGTTCTCCTGGCTGGGACTGCAAAATATATTATACAAAGAGGAAAAACCGCGATTAGATCTTTATAAAGTGTATTACAGTCTTATTACTTTAAAATATTAATAATAAATAAATGGAATGCGTAAAATACTTATATAGATACGAAGTATTCACACTGCGGTAACAGCTAAGTAAATAATTAAAAACAAAAAACAAATGAAAAATAAGCATGAACCTCTTGTGTAAAATTTAAGCAATAAGTTAGACAAGATTTATATACAGAATTGCGAAACATTAAAAAAAGTTAAAGTTATTGCACACATATTTATTTCACATAGAATGACATTATTTTGATCAAGTTTTTACCTACTTATGACTGATTAAAAGTTATTTCATAAAACCTTACTAGATAAACGAAGAAATCAAACATAAAGAACGTATAACTCAGAACGCCTGACACACTACACTAAATATTTTTAAACTACTGGGCACGTTGATCCGAATTATCAACTTACAACTTCAAAATTATGACGTCAAAGGCACCAAAATCAATAATTCCGTCCACGATTTTATTACTTTCAACTTCGACTTTCAACTTTAAATTGAAATAAATAAAACGTACATTATAACGAAGTACGAACGTATTAAATTGTTAATTATCGCTTGTCCCGTGCCTCGTAGAGCACGATTAGCTGTCGGTCTTTGCTGTCATGAAGATCTTTGATAGCCTAAACCGTGCCTCTGAATAAAATGATACTAGTCTTAACCATGGAATGTAGCAATTGTTCTGTGGCAAAACTCATATTCAGTTAAATCTGTTTAAGCTAGTAAACGGACCTCCGGCTGCAACTAGGATAACGCTATGAAGATGATGATGTCGTCCAGCAATAGCTAGGTATCCAGTCAAAAACACTTATTATAAAATGTCCACCTTTAAGTCGCCTCTATAAAATTTACACCATTCATACATGGTAAGTGCCTCAACATTTCTAAGCCATTCACGTCTTTGAAACACGACTTGAATATAATATTCAGACCCTTGAACTTCCGTGCTTTGAGAATCTGATTTAGATTGATTTTGGTTTGGTGTTAATGGATCTTTATCTTACTATTATTATAAATGCGAAATTTTGTGGGGAGGGGTGGATGTTTGTTACTATTTTACGCAAAAAAATACGGAACGCATTTCGATGAAAATTGGCAGCATATTTTTATAGTCCTGTATCTCCTATGGGACACTCATTTTGCCATATTATGAATTTTAACACCACGTAATAGAGGCCGAATTTTGTGCCATTACTGGGCAATTTGCCCGATTCCTGAGAATTCGGAAACCTCAGTGCAATTTTTGCCCGAGTTTGGTGACTCCCTAGTCGATGAATGATCTTAAGCAACGGTTCAGTCCACGATGGAACACGCTCCCGTTGAAGCTATTTATCTGCAAATTGAAAACAACTAGATTGTACTCATCGAGAAACACAGACACCGGCAATAACGCTTGAGAATAAGGAAGCACACTTCGTACATATGGATGTGTTGTCCACCATATTACAAAGCTTAATCGGCTAGCTAGTTTACCAATGGAAGAAGGGGACGAAGGAATTATGTAGGTAACTCCTCAACACACAGACCCCCAGTAATGTGTCCTGTACAACACTAGCTTTAGTTTTATACTATGTTTTGATGACATGGGGTCAATAAATAATACAACATTTTAGCCTTAACATATGTTTATTAAATAGTTAACACATCCTTAAATTCTGCTATTAATTATAATTTTACTTAACCAAAGATATTGAGATATTTTACTACACTAACATTTATGTACATACGTTCGGATAAATACTAATACATTGTCTAACGCTGTAAGTCTAAATAATCAGGTATTTTATAACTTTATTTAGGTATTATGTTTAGAGATTATTTTTATTAATGTTTATTTGAATATAAATACAATTAATCTACAATTAACTATTTGGCAAGCGTAAATTAGGAACCCTTTGTGGATTGCACATTGTTTTGTCCCGTATGAAGATCGAACCCTGCAGTTCGGGTAGTTGTTCAATTGCGTGATTGTATTGTCAGCTGGAAAAATGACATCTCGCTAACAAGTTGAATTTAGGCATAAGAAAAAAGAAACAATAACTCTGTGAAGGAACAATTCCAGTTAGGCATATATCAGTAATGTTTGCCAAAATTCTTGTTTTTTTCTGGAAGCCACTTTTCTTGTTTTTTTTCCGTTTTATTATGTATATATTTTCATTTTAAATAATATCAACCTCATGCGCATCTCCATGTCTCTGTCATACAAGTCAACTTTTCCCTGGGGAGAAGTGGTAATTGTGACCACTATATAATTCACTTTTTATCTTTGATCTCCCCTTTTACAGTCCTTTTAAATCTAGATCCAGATTTTTTTATCGTATTCTCATACTAGACTGTTTAGCTTAATAAATCAGGTTGTTTGAAAATTTCGTGGAGTCAATGTCATAATATCTTTGATTAAACCATTGGATAATACATATCATAAGCACGGCAAAATGGCAGTATTTTTTTATGATATCGAATATAGCTGCTATATACCACATGCAAATAGAGCACGCGTAAATTCAGCACTCCACGTTGCAAAATATTCACATGCATACTGCTGACTGCGGCTCTAATTCTATCTGTTGGAAAATTTTCATAAATCGCAATTGTCATATTCATTCCACTTCACTATCTTCCTTCCTGTTGTATGGTTACGTTCTCTTCTCAATGCTGACGAAGTACCCAGCATCAGGCTTCAGCATCACGTCCAACTTCAGCCGCAGCTGAGAGTTGTCTGCGGAGATGCGGTACCGCCGCATCAGATGCGCCATCGTCGTCTTCATTGACATCATTGCGTAAGCTTTACCTGAGAATAGTAACTAAAACTTATTAGCGTTTTGTTTTTTTTTTGTTTTCTCGTATATACCCTAAAAATATTTCATTCAGTTCAGTGTATTATTTCCAATTCCTCGAATACACTTCTATAATATTTGTTGCTACTTGGTGGAACTTTTTGGTCACTTAAGTGACAAAACTAGCTGACTGCAGGAAATGAATACATGTACTAAAGTGATCAAGCATGATATATACGAAAATTGAATAAGTATGTCAAATCTAACCAGTACATCTATTCTTATTATTGGAAAGTGGAGTAATTATCCAAGATTAACGTCTCAAATATACTTCGGATTAAATTCGTTATTCGGGTTTGAAGACAGTTTAACCTTCATTAGGACTTGAGTTTCCAGATTCATAGTCTTCAGTAAAAAAAAAGTACTAAGAAATCTCAAGTAAATATACATACTTGTATAAAAGTTAGGTTAAGTATAAAACTTTGTTTCCATACCAATGCACATCCGTCGTCCAAAGCTAAAGGCAGCGTAGGCATTTGGGTTCTCTGGCAACTGCGACGGGTCAAGCCAACGCTCCGGCCTGAACTGATGCCGGTCAGGACCCCAAATCGGGTGCTGATGAAGCCCAAACACAAAAAGGAAGCATGTACGACCAGCTGATAGCGTGCAGTTTTCTAGAAATAATAATAAGTGATCTTAGTCATTGTTTGCCCAATGCAGATTAAAATTTAATTAATATTATGTTTTTCATAAAATAAATTTCAAATAAAAGCTGCTTTTTGTCCAAAACAGAAGCAAAAATATATCACAAGGTACAGGAATCGGTTCTTGTTAATTTGTATAGGTTGCATGCCTTATTAGTTATTTTTTAGATGGAATCCTATTCATCTTTTGTTAATAAAAGTGACTTCTTAAGCTTTCGATTACTTGCTATCTAATGTCTCATCAAAATTAATTTATATATGTATTATGCACAGAAAGATTTAAGTCGTAGAGTAGTGTAAATTGAAGTTCGAGATTTTTTATTAAATTTATTTGTCTGCCTCGCTGGTCACGCGGCATATATGTGCGCGTGGGATTGGCAGGGCTCGGGTTCGATTCCCGGGTCGGGCAAAGTGTTATTGGGTTTTTCCGTAAGGTAATTCTCAATAGCAGCACGGAGTCTCGTAAAGTGCCCGGTACAGCAAAAGGCTTGCCCCCTATTACGTGGGACCTAAAACGCGAAATGTGGGTGTAATATTACACCTCTGTCTACCCCTTCAGGGATACAGGCGTGAGTCTATAAAAAAAAAATTGTTAAACAATATTTTACTCACTAAGTTTAACATTTCTGTCGAGCTTCCTAGCTAGCACAGGGACTATGGTGTGAATCCTCATGCTCTCTTTAATCACAGCTTCCAAGTACACCAGTTTAGATAGATCTTGCTTCTCCAAATCGCGGTCATCATCGCCTAAGACTTCTTTAAGCCTGTAATTATTCAATCCCAAGAAATGTATAAAAAATTATTGACTGAAAACTTAAATTTATATATCGAATGTCAGTAATTAAAATGTTCTATTTTTGTATTCATTTTGAATAAACGCTTTTTTCTAAGCAATAAATCGCCTGAACATTACGACATAGCGAATATTTATATTCGTTCACTAGATGTATTGCAAGCTCTGCTTACTTTGGGACTACATGTAAGGTGTTCTGTATATGTGGTAGAATAATATTATTATTATTTATTTATTGTCATAAAACAGTGGCAATAAGCATTCTCATATAAAATAACTAGTCGACGTCAGCGGCTTCGCACGCACATGTTTTCGAATTTTCCGTTTTGCCCGATCCCGTGGGAATTTCAGGAAATCCCGTCTTAGTGTTCCCCAAGGAACATACATGCTAAATTTCAGCTTCTTGCGCCGAGTAGTTTCGGCTTGTCTGTCAGTCAGTCAGTAACGCAAGGATTTTATATATTAAGATTTGTAATTCTAGTTAGATAAGTATCATCATATATGCTATCTCGATCAATCATCACCGGTTGCATTCAAACATTTTTTGAGTGTATGTCACATAGATTTATTATAAATAAATCTATGGTATGCCATGCTTTCTTGTTTATGCATTGTATTACCTCGATACTAAACAGATATTTGAGAGTACTGAGTAAAAAAAAATCCAAGATCCTATTATTGCGTTTTTATTTTATTCTCCTTCTTTATAGCGAGTCTTTTTATGGGTGTCGAAAAAAAAAGATATATTTATTTCTCAATTTAAATTTTCTTTTGGCCGTCATCTAATGAATGATTTACACGTATTGACATTCTCAAACTGGCCTCAATGACGTCTCTGTTTGTCTAACAAGATAAGGATATCATTAATCTTCAGTCTATACTATTACATTTTAGCCTTTCAAAATACTTACTCAGCAACCAATTTCTCCTGGACCTCAGGATACGCTCCCAGCAATAACATAGTATACATGATGACATTCGCAGAGGTGTCATGGCCACCAACAATCATCGTGTCCACGTGATCCCTGATCTCTTTGTCGTTCAACACGCCTTTCTCTACTGACAATTCTAGTAGCAGGTCCATAAAAGGTTTGAACTTGGTGCCTGAAATCAAATTAAGATCAACTATCAATATACGTAGTTTAGCAAGCCTTGATAAGTTTCTTTTGACAATTTATTGATATCGAAAATTTAAAAGTTCAAGTACCTTTTGAAGATTGGCAGATGTATTGAAATAGATGAGGACTACTTTAACAAACTAGCACTTACCTGGTATAATACTCCTTTCAGCGCAGACGTTGCCATTGAAATCAAATTTTCTTCTTTGAAGAACCTGGAAACACGATGCTTTTTTTAGAGCTCGAATATTGTCGAAAAATAAATAAAAAATATTAATTATGTAACCAGTGTATATGTTACAGTCAAAGTAATAAATCCAGATATATACTGGGTGTAAAAAAACCCTTAACGAAAACTGACATCCCATATTGTACATTACGAAAAATTTTTACTTCGGCACCATACCTGGGAAATTACTGGTTCAGGAGATATCGAGGCCCAAATTCACAATAGAATTTTTCGAGTTAGGTACTAAATAGCATCTATTTATTACCTCGCTAATATGTTCTATAGATGTCCTATGACGCCATGGATGAGTAGGTATTTCGAGCATTGCACGCGCGCACTTTGATTGCGGTTTAAAAAATGTGTCTACTTAAAAAAATCGTTTCCCAGCTGTTTAGTATGACTTGGCAAGATGTCCAAAACGAGTAGACTTCGGCTTGATGATGGGTCGTGTTACACCCCGTATATACTATATAATATCTACTATATTTGGACAAAGAAATAATTGCCACCGAATTTAAAGTTAACATTAACTAGCTATTCTATATAGCATCTTAGTATTCTTGAATGAAGTAATATAATAACTAATAAGTCAAGTGAAGCTTGTAAAGTTTTATTTTAATCAGTACTGGACATCGATATGTTAACTAGCCGATTCACCAGTAGAACCATTTGAATAGGTTATGTTAGGTTTTCTTGTGACCCTGCACCTAAAAATAGGAGCCCTGCGACGCAGTGCTCCGTCAACTTAACTTACTAAGCATCATCCCCTGTGTCCACATTCCATTACAGCGTGGCTTGGTGGTCAAGCCACGCTGTATCGAAATGGTAAAGCGAGTAATTCGTATCGTATTTATTACTTTTACTTTGGCCTGGCTTTATGAATAACATCCAGATGAAGTGATTAATTTATCAAATTGTCTAAGCAACTTAGTAAATATATATATTGACTAGTCATTAATGTCATTATGTATACATATACATATATTGCGCAACAAAACGGCTTCTCCTTAAAATTCTGACTGACTGACCGTGTTAGACATATTATGTAGAATCCTAAGGCAGGCATCCTGTTTTCTCTTAACGCCACTAAAATAGAAAGTGTATGGGCTGTGCCACCAAAACTTCATAAATCTTTCCACTATCGTGTTAAAAATATGTTCCGCTGCTTCCACGTATTTGCTATTTAGCATTGAGTCAGTAAAATCCACACCTAAGGCAGTCACTGAAAAGCAAAATATAGGTATCTATTAATAACATGAGTTATTGATAGCCACTTTTTTAAATATTGTTGTGCTTATAAGTGATTGATTGAGTTTAAACTTCGCCAAAGATCTTTAAATTCCCATTTACTGCATTCGTGAAATTAGTAAAAATACTCTTAACCAAATTATGAAACAAACTATAGTGATGAAAATGTTATTTTGGTGACAAGTTACAAAATAATTGAAACTTACAGCATATGGTCTCCAAAGCGTTATGCCTGGTATAAATCCAGTGATCAAAAGGTCCTTTGCCAACCTCTCTCTCCAGATCTTTCACCAGTTTTCTGGACTGACTGTTGAAGACACCCATAAATGAATCCAGAACGATCTGACTGAACGCTGGGTTGAGGAACTTGCGATGATTCTTCCATATCGATACTAAACATAAAAGTGGATTTATACCGATTCATGTTAAAGTTAGTTCTTAGTGAATGATATATACCCAAAAATCAAGTGATCATATGTTACATTTTATTAATTTTGTACCGCTAAGATTTAAACATTAAATTTATATACCTAGTTTAGATTTTTGAGAAATAAAGTAAAATTGTTATATTACTGTAAAGTGATTTTTTGTGGAACAGATTCTAGTGATGAAATATAAAATAATTCAGTCCAAATCATCTCTAAAACTACTAGGTACATTTATTATGAATATAAATTAAACAATTTTAATATCCCTTCAAAAATCTCTTATTAGAAACTTGTGATTTTTAGTAATCATCCAAGTTTCATTTCATGTATAGAACTTTTGCGAGATCATTTCCTAAGACTATACTTTTACTTTTTCTCTCTCTGAGCATACCAATGATAACTTACATTTGCCAGTCACTAGGCCTTCGCCTAGCCACGGTTTAGCGAAGTCGTAAAAGCCGTCTTTTTCCAGACAGGTGTTGGCTATAGTGAACATGTCATCTGGGTCGGTCACGACTGAAAATAAACAACAATTCATTAATCTAAACTGGAATTTCTGGAACTCAAGTTCCAATAGAAGAATGTTAATTTTTTAAACTATAAATAAAAACGATAGAATTATAGAGAATTATAATAATTATGTAAGGAATTTTGAATGGCGTTTCCAACATTTTCAATTGGTGTAGTAGTTTATTGAGCAAGATTGGATTCCTGTTGCAAATTATAATTTCAATGGCTCTAGATTACTATCTGATAAAACAAAATAACTAAAATAAATTACTATAAACTGTTCGTGGTCCAATTTGAGCAGCAACAACACCGCCGATAGCGTAGCTCTCGTTGGCCAAGTCGTTGATGCCATACCATAGTTCTGGAAATATGAAAATGAATACAATTTCCGATGTACAAGTTTTAAACATGTTTCCATACTTTCTAAAGGTAAGTTTACGAAAGGCGGTATCAGGAACGAAATATTCGAAAAAGAAATCTGTGGCGATACACTAACGGTAATTTTACACCAAATAGGCAGACGCTAAGATGGAAAGAGATTAGGCAGAGTTAAAAACAACTGATAAACATAACAAAAAAAAAAACATAAAGTTGTATTTCTTCTTTGTAAACGTTATGTACCTAAATATTTTTAAACACTTTATTATTTTACATTTCACCCAGACACCAAACGAATCGTCATACTCTTTACACAAAATGTCTGTACTGCGTAGGAATCAAACCCACGACCTCTGCTTGCAAAGCAGACCCATTCCTTTTCCTAAACTATATCAACATCCACCAATCTTATACTTTTCCTGTGTCTGTCACAATTACTGAGCGTTGCCTTTCAATGCGAAATAGTAGTGCATCTGTAAGAAGGTATTCACTAGCGGACAATGATATTATAAGTAAAAAGGTGTAGATAGGTTACCTACACATCAGTTAATCTTCAGAAATGAGACACTAACACTAACTAACTCACACTTCCATCACTTCTTATGTAATTTCATACAACATTACGAGTGAAAAGGATGAAAAAATGATTTACTATGGTGTGACAGAATAATTAAACAGATAGGTACGTCGTGGTACAGTACCGTGATTTATGCCTAAACTTGTTCTAGGTTTCGAAAACATGACATTTTAAATATTAGTCGTATGTGTCACCATTTGTACCTACTGTCAGGCAATTGACAGGTCTGTTTCTCAGGCATAATTTTGAATTTATGAACGATTAATGATGTGCTATCTCTATCATACTTGATCATGGGTATATTTTTGTTTCACGCACCACTGAGGAACATAATTATGGTTGTTGGCAATTCTTCGACAAACCTACTGCTTGAGGAGTGATTATCTACACTTCTTACTTCCAAGACCTATTTTTTGCTAGGGGCATCAAAGTTACATTGCTCGAAAATCTTTTACTATCAAGCGCTGATCATCTATGCCGTGAACTTATAGCAAATACTTCATTCAAATATATCAATAATGAATCAAATCTTATCTAAACTATACAAATATCTAAATCTTTTCATTTGTCCAATTTCAGTAATTCGTGCCAACACTTCAGAGCAAATAAAATGTGTATCATGTTTATTTTAATAAAGATAATTACACAATCGAGATCCATTCCATAAAAAATAGTATTATCATCATCGGCCTGCCATTGGCCATAGTCCACTGCTGGCTATGGGTCTCCAATGCCACGCCACTAAACCCGATTAATGGATTATCCAGCCGCTGCTAGCCACTTAAGAATTAGTTTTCGTGCACAAAATTACCAAATGTGGAAGGAACTTAAAGCAGACGGAACTACCCGTTGAGATAAAGAATAGGATTAGAATAATAATAATTATTTAACAAAATTAGTATCAAAACAAATTTATGAAAAAGCGATGTAATTTTCAAAAAGCAGTGAATTAATTTAATTATTTAAATATATGTTAGTGCGTTTTTATGTATCTATAATACTAACAAAAAGGGCGTAATGACCCCATTTCTAATCCCAATATTTGGCTTATCTGAACGGGTAGTAGGTACATACAATTAAAATTCATTACAATAACTTTACCTTTCGGTAATTAAATTGCAGATTTGTTTTGTAAAGCTGTATTACTTACTGCAGCTGTCCCCAATAAGTGCAGGCGCATGTCCAAGTATAGGCCAGGCGCCAGGGACGAACGGGGGCTCATCAGGGTTGCGGTTGTACTGCCTCCACATCAAAAACACGGCGCAGGCGATGCAGAATAAGGCTATTGCTAGCATTGTCGCTCATTGATCCTGGTGGAACACAACCTACTAATGTTATGACTTTCAAATTTACATCTAGTAATAAAAAATATATTTTATAATCAACAACCCGACTACGACGAAACAAAAAAAAAGCTCATTCAGATATAAATCCAGAAAAGTAAAAGTACAGAAATGCTCAAGCTAGAGACGTGGTGGCACCTATTGTATACCAATGAGGGTGCCAGGAACACTTAGTTTATTATTTTTAAGGTTAGAATCTCAGGTACTAATTCCATAATAGAAAAATTAGATACAATTTATATAGCCTTTGTCACCGGGCCATTATTACGAATTAAAACCATATTAGGCGCTACGGTGAAACATACAAAAATTCATACATAGACTGCCAAAAACATTCCCCTTACTTTTGACTTCGACGTAGTCGGGTAAAAAAGGCTTAAAGGGCAAGGCTGTGTTAGTAATATTCTTATTATTTATAGAACTTTTCTTTTTGCCTTAATGAAGGCAAAAAGAAAAGTTCTAAAGGTTAACGCAGATCAAACATATTTTTTCAAAGAAGTCTTTTGCTTTGGATTTATAATTCAAATCATTTTTGCAGCTGTTTGTCAGCATGCAGTTTTATCTGAATTTTCTCCTGTGGCTTAGTTTTTAGACTGATAGATATAACAAAAGCTAAGGGCGCCAATTTTTTTCATCGAATAAACAGTTTTCTTTCTCTAACCTAAAATTCCATTTTAAGAATAGGCATGTGGCTTCCTTGTATTTCTTAAAATGGCCACCGTCTTAGTTGTTTTATAAACATCGATTTTAGAGCAATAATTCGTGTGCTGGTATCTAGTTAAACCTAAAGCAAAAGCTATCTTTAAACTATATCTCACAGTGGAAATATAATTGAGATCCACTCCAAAGATATACTCGTAAATTGACACAACTGGGTTTTATTTTTTTTATGGTAATAGGCGGCAAACGAGCAGACGGATTGCCTGATGGTAAGCAATTACCGCCGCCCATGGACACAAGCAACACCACAGGAGTCACAAGTGCGTTGCCGCCCCTTTGGGCTGAGTAAAGGGATAGGATGAGGAGTGGGATGAGGGAGAAGGAATAGGGGATAGGGCCTCCGGCACTCTCACTCACCGAACGAAACGCAACAGGTTAGGTACTGTTACTTTACGTCGGTAACGCTAAGCTGCAATATTGCTTTTATTGATGACGAGAGGAACGGAATAAATAAAGATATTTCATTATCGATTTACGCCACCCTATACATTTAATGACAATAATGAACAGTCACAAAACTTCTCCTAAAACATTATTTTGGAATTTAGCTTTTGGAATGCTTACGATCAAGCAAGTTCTGCTAATACTAAAAATGAATGATTGGAAGAAGTGAATTACATAATATTTTGCTCATATACTGCTGGTATAATATATCATCAAAGTTAAATGCAAAATCATTCAAACATCTAGGCCACAAAGTGACGCTTATGAACGTCAAGATTGAAGTTCATTACTCACTACGGAATTCAATATTCGAACTATAGATAGATCTGTAGATTTTAGATTATTTTTTGACAGTTTTTGACATAAACTCCATACAAAATATGTCAAACACGAATCTAAAATCTACAGATCTATCTATAGTTCGATTATTGAAAATAGCCGTTAATGATTCTACATTTACATTTACTGCCACGATCGCAATGCAATAGGTTGAACCATGAGAAAGAACGGGCAATAAAACTCATGGCCACTCTTTTTAATCGGCAGTATAATGGTTTTACATGTTATCTTTGTAAGAAGCTGCAACAGTTTCACATTGTAAGTTATCTATTGTAGTTATCACCCATTAACCAGCTACGGTATTCTCTATTCACATTTGCCACTGTACACAATGATAATACGAACTCGTACTCCGGGCAGTATTATTCTGATTGATCCACTTCATAAAAAACCAAGCAGTACGCATTACCCCTAAAGCGACTTTTCTGTTTCTCTACAGAATCTTGCTAATCTCATTCTTAGCATATCTTTTTCATCATAAACATCGTCGTATCGAGATTTCCGTTGCATATTATGTCGTTTCCCCTATAATCCGTTTGAATTGCGAACGGTGGTCAGAAAACAGGTAGACTATATAAAATCGGGTTAGACTATAATGCAGATCATAGGCTAGGAGGCAATATTTTGAATGTTACCGAAATAATTATAGAAAGACTAAAATGCGTGAAGTTTTTATTTTTTATTTATTTCATAGACTCACGCCTGTATCGCCGAAGCGGTAGGCAGAGGTGTAATATTACACCTCTGCCTACCGCTACCGCGGTTTTCCCATATTCTCAGTATCGGCAGGGAGTCTGGGGATGTGCCCGGTAACGGCAATAGGCTCGGCCCCTATTACGTGGGACCTTAAAATTCGTGGCAAAATGTGGGTGAAATATTACACCTCTACCTACTCCTTCGGGGATACAGGCGTGAGTTTATAAATAAAAAAAATAAACACGTTATAAGTGTGTGTTGGTACATACATATAACGATTTTTATATAATCGATTTTAAACTTTCGCGATTTGTATACAATTTAAGGTATAAATACCTTAAATTAATTAAATATCGCGAATAAGACCCGTTTAAATAAAATTGTATGACGATTTTTATAAATTCCTTTCAATGATAAAATAATTGAAAATTTGAATTGCATGTAGGTTATTCTTTTATGAACGCGACACTTGCGAAAGGGTCTTATTTGGTTATTAAAAGTTTGACATATTTTAAAATGATTCCTGCCAAAAGAAAATTACATTTTATCAAATACGAAAGAATTTTTCAATTGCCAATAACATGCTTAGTTGGGTAGTTCATCATATTAATCACCTCATTTATTATTAAAAGAAAAACTATTAACATGATTGTAATTGATAATATCTGACACTACTAAACCAATTGTAATAGAAATGTCACCAAAAAAAAGCTTTTTATCTAGGACTACTATATGCTTTATTCAATTCAGTAATCTGCGTGGTTAATCGCGCGTTTAATCACTAAGAAAACACAGTACTCACGAGGATTCCTTCAAAACAAACACTTTGTACGAATTCCCGCACGGCACTGAACTCACTACCAAAACACGTCTATAATTATTTCGACACATAGGCAGTTAGTCAACTTAATTGTATGAGTTTAATATCGCAAAAAAACATCGACTGCACCGATATTGCTTAAGCCCGCCTTATATTATTCGAAGGACATGTTGAACAGGGCTGCAAAAACAGAAAATCAACAATTAATAAAAAAAAATATCCAAATAATATTTGTAAGATATTACAGAAACATATATACCTACAATACTACTTTGAAAACCTATGGCAAGACAAGTTATGTAAAAATTAAAAAAAAAAAAAAACCATGACACTTTTAGTAGTGAATTTGGAATAAAAAAAAGACGGCCAGCATTGACCCTTTGAATTACAACAAGTACGACGCTTACGAGTTTAGATGATCTTTTACGTCGGTCGTTAATTCAAAATCAAATCTCGCCAAAAACAAGAATAGTTTATACAAAATATAAGATTTATCGCGAGTAAGACCCGCTATTTAACCTTGTATAATGTATGCTAATCGCGAAAGTTTAAAATCGTTTAAGAATAGTTTAACTGCAGAATTACTATAAAGTGCATTGTTCGACAATGTTTAGAATTTAAGGCAAAACATCACGCAGTAGCAGAATATATGAAGAAACTTACATGCAGGCAGACTACTAATAACATTAACTAAGGAGAGTTACAAATGAGCTATGAGGATAACTTTACATCTAGTCATGTAGCCTAGTGGAGATACCAATAGACTGACATGCAGAGGGTATAGGGTTCAACCACGGCGCGCACCAAAGATTTTTTTTAATTTAAGTGCGCATAGAATTGTTAATTATCGCTTGTCCCGTGCTCGGCGAGCACCATAAGCCGCAGGTGCCGGCTGTCATGAAGATCTTTGACAGATGATATAGTAGTCCGTGTGGTGACGGATTAAGAATACAGATTGTCACCACCCCCTATCATCATGTGGGTGTCGTAAGAGCTGACAAAGGGAGCATATTATGCATAAAACAGCACTGTAAGAGATGGAAAACTTGATACAAACCCTATACCAACCCGTTTGGCCAGCGTGGTATAGTAGGCCAATTCCTCCTTTTAAAGGAGAGGCCAAGTCCAGCAGTGGACTGTTAAAGGCTGACGATGATGATAGGTAGTCAGTACCTCTAAAAAGTAAACTGACACAAGTCTAAACCATGAAATATCGCTTTCCATTAGGGTAGCAGAGGTCAGACAGGGATTCGCTCTATGGAAAAGCTAATATTCAGCCAAATTGGGTTAGACTAGTAACTGGACCCTGCGTTGCAACTAGGAGGATGATGTGTAATGTACAAATTTCCGAAAAATAAAAATATTAATTTCAGTTAACATGCAGTACGCATCGTCTACACAAAATATTTTAAAAGGTATTAAATATTTTTCAGCATCGTTGGATAATGTTACGCCTGAAACGCCCGTCACGGTAGTGCGTAAAACAAAAATTACAAAAATAATACAACACGAATAAATATAAAAGTTAATAAGTGATGTGGTAATAGGGGCGGTGGAACAAAGCATAATAATTTGTTTAATAACTCAGTTATAAGACCGAAACAAAAATAAAAGAGAGCAAATAAAGTGATATCATCGTACAAAAAGGGTGTCAAATTAATGTGGTGACACAAAAGGATGTTAGCTTCAAAGCCAAAAATTCTAATTATATTAACAAATTGGAGTCTCAACAAACACTTTAAATCGGCGACCGATTTTTGGTTGCTAGTCAAATTACTTTGACTTTTTGACATTTCCGCAGAGCCACTAGCGTCGGCCATATGAAATAGCAATGTTATATGTTGAAATACTTATACTTACTACTTAGACTTACTAGACAAAACACTCGTAGAAAGGATCTAGCTTCAACAATACAGCCAAAACTCAATGTAGTTCAACACAGTACTAGAGCACAATCAGTGTCATTATATAATAAGCTACCCACAGAATTCAAAAGTATATATAGTGCAAACATATTTAAAAATAAATTAAAAACGTATTTTTGAAGAGTTTATAAATGACAAATGGCAGACATAATAATGTATTTTAAAATTAACCTAATTGACATTGAATTAATTAATTATATCAGTAATATATTTAACTATTGACATTAATGGAATATTGTAATGTGTTTATATAATTATATGTCTTTTTATATTGAGATTCTTTATAATAATTATTATGTAATGTACGGTTGAATGTGTGTACTTTATTGTTAATGTATCTAGTGTAACAAATAATTTCAACACAATGTATATTGTTAAGAAATAAATACTTATGACTTATATGTTAGAGGGTACTGGTACTAGGAAATATCTGTCAAAGATTTTCGTGGCAGCCGGATCCCATAGCTTTACATAGGTATTCATCTAGTTTTAGAAGTGTATTTGCGTGTGTTTTTTGTACCCGTGACAGATATATTTCGAAAAGAGCAATTTTGCCTCACATCTCTCGAAATTCTATAAAATTAGAACAATAGGTTGACTCACACAATCCTATGCTTTTACTCGATCTTTTAATTTGAAAGTACTTACTTCTTTTAAAATGATATGTATGTATATTTCACTCAACACATAAGGCCATGTCTCACCTTCAACTGAAATATTCATGCGACTTCCATGTCTTTTATAAATTTCCATTGATGGTAACCACATGTACGCCGTTATATATTTAACAAAGTGGCCACTGAAGTGATACTTCAAGTAAGTACTGTTACTGTTAGAATAAACTAGGTATTCTATAAAATGTTACTTTCCTTACAGCAGCGGTCACGATTGAATACTTGAACAGATTTATACCACCATAGTTCTGGTTAGTTTGGGAAATGAGGACTAGATGGTGTTGGTTGTATGTGGTAAAATATTATTGTTTTAGAATCATCATAATACTTAATTTAGCAATCTACTGCTCGACGTAGGCCTCTCCAAATTTAAGTCACAATAACATTGTACGTCAAAAGGAGGATTTTATCTACTGTACCACGCTGGCCAGACGGGTTTGGTATAAAGTTTGGTGTTAAATTGTCCATCTCTTGACTATGATCTTATTAGCTTCATGTATTTTCCTTAATCGTTTCTTACTACACCCACGGTAAATGTATTAGAGATCCAAGATGGGTAAGGTAGTGACACTTTGTGTCCTTAATCCGTCACTGATAAACATGTTCTGTCAGTAATAAAGTTGTCGCTTGTTTCTTGTCTCAAAGGGAACGTTAAGCTGCTACTCTCGACTGTCGTGAAGATTGTTAACCAGTTACGAAATTTAGGTAGATTCAGGTTGGTTAATATCGGGATGATTATCATTTTATTGTTCTTACACATATGCATTTGTAATATTAAAACTAATACTAATTGCCTTCGATAATGGCATAAGTGTGTGTGTGTGTCGATAACAAATCCAAAACGTTTTGACTGTAAGCTATATTTGCTCCATTAGTAATCATATTATTTAAGTCAGACTGAAGTAAGTGATTTATTTATACTTGTAACTAAGCAATACATTGCGCTGCTATTTTAACCCAATTAAGTGTTTATAAAAATAAAATCGATTGTCTGAATAAACCTGGTTTAAATAAAACTACGTTTGACTTCTGTTATATCCAAGCGGGTTCCAGAACAGTTTAGCTTAGAGTTCAGACGTGTAAGTTTCAAAGTCAATGGTCGCTAGCTCTCTGGCTTCACAGTTGACACAGAAGTGGGGATAAAGGTCGAACTAGACTCGATAAAAATAAATAAAATAACTAATTACGACATTTTCAGACTAGGAGATTGATAATTGGCATCAGAATGCTGTCGCATAACAATCGACCCTACCTTGGATCTTAATACATTGTCATTCAGTCTATGGTGGGAACCATAGATTTATTAACAAGAAACTTTGTTCTATAGTCTTAGGTGGGAACTTATAAAATGGGTACCGGGAAATTCCTAATTGACACAAAATATTATTACATTAAATAATACCTACAAGCCAATACCTCTCTTACTTTTAAAACAACCATATAAGAGGGTGTTTCAAAAGTTCCCTTAAATGTTACACTTTTACTCTTGCTGTTACAATAGCTGTCTTTCCACCTTTCACACAAGATACACTCTGAACAAAATCAAGATTACATAATATTTAAACCTCTCCGATACAACTTTAGCGTTATTTTGACTTACTGCATAAATGATTTAGACTCTACCTCTTGGCGATTTGATATTTCCTTCAATCATGATTCTAAAAAAGCATCAAGGACCAAATCCATGAAAAGGCGTAAATACCAACACTTTCGTATACTGAAAACCCTACATGATCTTGCAAAATTATTTACATTGGCCCAGCATTTTTTTCAGCTTCCCAAATTAAACATGTTAACACTTCCGGTATTGTTGTAACTTGCGTTTTTTATGTATAGGCGCATTCAGTGCGTGCAGACATTGCGTGCTCAATCAGCCTATTATACACGTCATTGGCTGATCATCCGTTGGTAATATATGGTAGACTAGTTATAGACCGTGGTTTTGTTTGGTTTGGAGATCTGATTCTAACTCCATTTTTATTATTCGAAGCTTTGATTTCCTTAGTTATTCCAGTTCAGTTAGTCAGCAGTTAAGTATCACCATAAGCCAGCAAATGTTTTTGACTTAAACATATTTTTTAAATTAAGAATCCGTGTTTTAATTCTGAAGCAAAGTGCATAGCGAAGGAACTAGGTATATAAAAACTTTTATTAAGTTAGTAACACAGATAATATATGTAGTACTATACTATATATCACTTAAATGACGATTTATGTGAATGAAATCATAATTACTTGCGTTGTGTACTACATATGTATACACTAGAGGACGCCAGCAGCTACGCCTGCATTTTTTTAAATTTACCCTTTTGGCTGATCCCGTAGGAATTTCAGGAAATCCGTTCTTAGTGCACCCCTACGGTCCCCAAGGAACATACATGCCAAATTTCAGCTTCCTGCGCCCTATAGTTTCGGCTGTAGCGTGTCTGTCAGTCAGTCAGTAACGCAAGGATTTTATATATTAAGATATGGAGCATACGGCTGACATTTCTTCACCCACGACTGCATATTTGGTGTAGTGGTTCAAATGTTGTGAGTTCTGTTCCATTCGCGGCCGTGTTTCGTAGTTTATTCATATTACCTAGTAAATAGGTAGTAGTCTTTTTAATAGAAAATAAAGTAAACTGATTGTTAATTATTAGGGATTTTCGAATGCTGATAATTTAATTTTGGATCAATGATAAAGAAATGAAATATCTTATTTAATTGTAAAACTGTTTTAGTACATATTTAATGTTTTGAAAAAGAGTTTCAAAACACATAGGTACATGACTTATAGTAGGCACAAGCGATAAATGGTAAAATGACCACTTGTAAACAATAGCCCTGTTCCTGGTATTACACACACAAATTGTACGAACGATAGAACGTTTAGGCAAGTCGGTACTTTGCCAAAATTATCGTCGCCACCCCCTAGTTATATTGGGTAAACCACCCATTGTGCGATAATTTGAAATTGCGTAACATTTCATCAAATACAATTGCTATAGTAATCTAAAGGTATATGCGACAAGTGTATTGAGTCAACTCATTTGGAAATTAGAAAACCGAAAATTATCATAATAATATCATCCAAATCATCGTCTTTGCCATTGTCTCGGTTGCATGAGCCTTTCGCCATGGATCCTGCCAGCCGCTTTTATGTAGTCTTACCAGGTTTATCAGAATTTTCACTTTTCCACGATAGTATTATTTTAGCTTTGTACTAAGTCAAATCGTGCTGCTACCTTGCTAAGAGTAGAATCATCTTTAAGTTAATTTCTAATTCATAATTGTGACTGGCCTTGAGCAACATTTTTAAGACTTCAATTGTCTTGTTCTGAACTTTTATGATACTTATTGCAAGATAATAATATATTATGTATGATCTGACATAGATATCGGTCGTAGACTGCGTCCGTGGTACAGTAGATAGCGTATATGACTGCTGATCGGAGGTCCCGAGTTCGATTCCCGGGTCGGGCAAAAAGTGTTACCTACTGGTTTTTTCCGAATTCTCAGTAGCAGCACTGAGTCTGGTAATGTGCCTGGTAACGGCAATAGCCTCGCCCCCTATAACGTAGGACCTAAAAATTCATGGCGAAGTGTGGATGTAATATTACACCTCTGCCTACCCCTTCAGGGATACGGGCGTCTATTAAAAAAAAATGAGTCTATAAAAAAAATAAAAATAAAAAAGATATCGTTCGTTATTATCGACAAACTAAAAAACACACAGAGGTCACCACTTGGATGTGCGACCGCGTTTGTGGCATTTCTACAACAGAGCGCTGCCATGATTCGGAAGACACGTGAAGCTGATCGAGTCACTGCACAAGAATCATTAGGAGGCACCATGTGGGATGGCCTCGAGCGCTCTATAAAGTTGGCCAACAAAGTTTACCACACTTTCACACGTAAGAAAGAACATAACAGATGAAGATACTTCATATTCTTCGTTCAATACTAAAATAGCAGCCAAAGGCAATTATATGCAACTATTGTAAAAAATACTGCTATGGGAGATAAGAATAAAAAGAGTTTCTTATCTTTTTATAATTTTAATTGTCTCTCTTCCTATTAATATACTTAACAATAATTAAATTTCACAAAGGTTCTTAGATAATGGTGGACGTCAATAAAATCTTATAAAATTATTCATTTTAATATTATAATAATTATCCAAATGGATCTTGAAATTATTTCAAGGACGTATTTACTGACGACGGTGAAAAAGCATTTATTTAATTTTATTAATGAACAAGATTTCCATCTTCTTAAGGTATTGTGAAATATCTGCAATCGTTCTTAAAAACTGAGCTGTAAATTCAATTTCCAGATTTTTAGATTTCCAAAAGACTTAGATCTGAACATCATTGCTATAAACACAATTTGCATACTGTAGATTTTCTTTTGCATAAGTGTTTCTAGTCAATTTTTCATCCATGTTTGTCTGTTTAGAGTTTTTACAGCATGATCCGGTAACCTAGCCCTGCTTTTGGTCTCCAAATAGCCTTCTTGCTAGGGAATCAGATCAAAAAATCAATATACTTAACTTATTATAATACAAATCTTTGGCATAATATGGAGATATTGTCTCTCATTTACTTCCAGCAAATATAACATTATTCTTCATCGAGCGGTACGGGAATACTACTAGGGCTCTGATAATACTGCGGAGTATCATTCAACGTAGTCGCACCGATGACGTCACCTCCAGCTACTAACAACAGCCTCCTCTTCTTGTGATGACGTAGCAGTGATGACATTGTTGCGAAGCTCTGCTCGCCACGGCGGGGGAAGCCGAGGGCTAGACGGCCGTCGGGACGACGACGCACGCCGACGTTGTGGACGGCGTTTGCGCAGGATACGCTGAGGGTGTAGGCGTGGTCCGGCTGTAATAAGAAAAGATGCACGTAGGTATCTATAATAAAATCCTGATAGAAGAGTATGATGATTCCAAGTTATCCCTAGCAGAAAATATTTGATGCAGTGATGTTTAATATAAATCAGATAATTTTGTCGAACGAAGGATATACTGTTGCTCCCAGCTAAATGTTTCAACTTAAATAAAAATGTCTCTACGTTTTATAAGATCCGCGTCAAGCATATACTCTAATATCTTTTGCTTCTCAAAAAATATTAGAGTTTTTATATTTACTTCGAGTATATTGATGGAGCTCACTTCCACAGTAGATAGATATAGTGTTGCTATATCTATCTACTTAACTTTCAACAATAAATAAACGGTGATCGCAGTGCGTCTAGGTAAACTTTTTAGCCCAATTTCTAGGAGTTGATTGACACATACATAAGTATCTTTAGAAGAATATTCTATTTAAACATTATCTTCCTAGGATGAATGCAACCATTTTGATAATTGGTCTATTTCACACTTGCGGCGAAAAATAGACTACTCAAGCGTATTGCGTCGCCATTTATGGGCACCTATGAATGACTACTGTATCTTGTTAGCTCGTTATGAACCGTTCCTGCGGTTGCTTTATGTTCTAGAAAGCATGTCAATATCTTACTCATCTATGAAATGCGGCGTTTTGAAAAGTAAGAAAGAAATTGGGAAGCTTATATCGCTAGTAGAGGTTAACTTAAAGATGTTCATAAATGTTACTCTCTAAGTCTGTAACTTAAGTGAATCGTTAGGCCATGTCAGAGGTCTTTGGACGGTCTGAACTCTGACACTAAAGTTGGATACTTATTGTCACGAAAGCAAAAACTGAAGTGAATAAATTTAAACTTCAAATATATAAAATTACATACAAACAAAAATCTACCACTCAAAACTCTTACTCAGGAAAAAGCATACATTGACTTGGTTAGAGCATTGCTCTGCCTCAAAGAATATGACCCTAAGAAGACAACATCTTTATAATTCCAATTCGATTGATGAACGGATACACCAGAGGCCTGTATCTTCTTTTTCAATCCTTGACTTCCCCTTCATAATACCTAGCATCTAGGATGTAGAGATATCCTGGCTACAAATATTTATACTTTTGTCACCCTTTCTTACAGCCTTTCGCATCCCACTTCTGGACATAGACCTCTCCTAATTTGCATCACAATAGCATTGTGAATAGATAGGAGAACTAGGCTTATTATACCACAATGACCAGACGGCTCCTCTCAAAGATACTATTTGCTTCGAGCATTTGTCTCCTACCTCACACACTAAATGAAACTAAATTGAATATATAATACACACCTGGCTACTGGGCCTCAGCACAAACATCCCATCAGGCAGCCCCTTCAAAAGATTTTGCGCCTCTCCCCGGTCTATATTCATGTAATAAGGTTCATTTTCCACTGGCACCGGCAGCGGTCTGTCCGCCATGTTGGTACGGCCATGCTTGATCTCAGGCCACTTGCGACTTTCTTCAGTAGGCGTGCAGTCGATTTTGTGCTCGGAGTCTGATTCTGACGTCTGATGATCATCGTTCGTTTCTGGTGATAGACGAGATTTTGGTTAATATTAAAAATGTGATAGTGAAAAAATTCATCAGGTGGTTTGTAATAACGGTTACTGCAAAGATTTCAATAAAGTAAGGTAGACGAAATTTCACGAATTCCTTCCTAAAATGTTGAAGTGGTACTTTATGCTTCTAGGTTCTATACTGTGTTTCATATCGACCACGGTCCAGATGGCTCCTTGTAGGTTATTTAACTAGTAATAAGATTTTATTACCTAACTACTTATTCAGAAACTGAAAGAAATGTATAGATACAAATATTTTTGGAACAAGTCTATATCACGTACCTACTTATTTGAAAACTAGATTTCGCCTCCACTTGCGTGGCAGTTAGTTATCGGGTTAAAACGTGGCCTATGTCACTCTCCAGTAAAAATCATAATTATCATAACAGCAATCCGTTGCAACGTAAGGAAGAAGACATAAACAAATAAACATACTTTTGTATAAACCCATAAACTAAGCCAACCGCGACCTTTAGGCAGGTTACACCAGCCTAGCGAATGCAATACCGGGATAACGGGATCCCAAAATACCGGGATCCCGCATGCCATGTGTGGAATTAATCCCGTTCGTAAAATGCACGGCATCGACATGAATTTCGCTATTCTTCAATCCCGCGTGGGATTTGCCGGATTGAAGAATAGCGAAATTCATGTGTTAGCATAGCGCACGGCTGCGCCAACTGACGAATGTCGATCGCTGCCGAAAGGCGCGGAAGCGGAGCACCCAAATGAAGTGTTTTGGTTACCTACGTAAGACTTTTTTTAGTCTTATTATGACGACGCAAAATCATCGCAAAAAATTATTTGTCGAGTTTTGAATAGATAAATAGCTTCAGTGAACTTCTTAAAGCTTCTGTTATGCCTGCTTCTTATGTTATTATTATTGTCATCTTCTGTATATTATATTATTGGAAGGCGGAAGATGTTTAGAATGTTTAGTTTTTTACTTTTGTCTATTATATATCAGTAAGAAAATTATTGAAAATATTGATTTTGAAACTTAGATTTGATTTATTTAAGTAGATAAATAGCGAAAAGAGTTAAAAGTCCAAATTGATACATTATTTGCGAAGTTTTATTAATCACGCGGGATCGAAAATGTCCAGTACCGCAAAAACCGGGATTGAGAATTTGCTGCGGGATTGCATTCCCTACACCAGCCGCTGTCACGGGTCAACAGATTCACCTTTTTTCAAATAAGTACACAATAATAATAATGATGAGTGTGTTGGCGAGTCAACACCAGCCATGCAGACGGATACTATTAGCACAGTCTAAGAGTATTACTTACAGGCAGATGCGTTTTTCATCCATAGCATTATTAACCAGTACACTTAACACCCATCCCCTTAACCCCAAAAAAACAAATTAAGCTCCACATCATAGCAATAGTCCTACACGTGCTGCGGCTAGTCCATAGCTGCACTCAGTAGTGCAGTTGTGGAAAATAGCCGTGAAACAGAGAAACATAATAATATTCTACCACATAATACTACCACATAATACCACATAATAATATTCACACAACACCATCTAGTCCCAAAATAAGCAGAGCTTGTACTATGGGTACTAGAAAATGGATAAACATACATATATACTACTTATACTACCTACATACAATATAGACTCGTAACATTGATAGCATAGTTTTGCATGTATAATGCCTTACCTGTAACAACATCAGTGAGACAATGCACAATGTGGTAGAACAAATCTACGACCGTGGTACCAAGCCGGGCTCCTAAGTTATACATCAGAGGTACACTCACTTTAACCCACCAGCACATTGTCAATCACATCACACAATCATACTTAAGCAGCGTACTTTACACTTTTCACTCTGACGGTTATAATTACAGTTTTCAGTTTCTTTCAATGCATTTCTTTACGTAGGTATTATAATAATAGCACTTTTAAAAGGTTCTAATGCTGAACAACGCTTTTTGAACAATTTTCACTATGATAAGTGTTGGTCTGTATTAATATTATTATTGTCTGGTGGTACTATTGCTGAACAACACTTTTTGTTGTAAAATTGATATACGATAGGATTTTTAATTAATATCTTAAATTAATTAAATATCGCGAGTGGTATAATTGTAAAAAAAATTATAAACCAATACATATTTATTTAGTTCTTTGTTGTTTATTAAGTTATCTACACGTCAGCTAATCCTTTCAAAATATTTCCTATTTCGAACTATGTACCAATAAATCTTAATCACTATATGGCAATATTAATTATGCTGACGGCAACAAGTAACAGAATGCCGTCTAGAGTGTGAGTCATATCTGAATCATGCGTGTCCAACTCATTGGAATTGATGTTAATGGGGTCTGTGGTACTTCCATACATTTGTTGTGTACTGGAGTATATTGTTTCTCTGTATTAAACGGCACGTAAAAAAATGTTGTCATCAGCTAAGGACAATCTATTCTTTTGTTACAAATACAAATGGTCATATTTTTATGGAGCGTGCGATAGAGAGCAATTTTAAAAACTTCTTTGAAAAATACTGATACTTAAGTAAATATAACTACAGCTTTGGAGGATATTGCAATATTTTGTGTATGTATACGTCAGAATTTTCCTATAACCTATTATTACTATTTAAATCAGATTTGAAACAAGTCTGTAGGTATAATTAGGGTGCATATGGTTCCCACCAAGAACTTAGGGTCCCAAGCCAACCTCACCTGCAAGTGGTGCACCTGCCGATCAACGGACGAGGCTCTGGCAAACAAAATATCCTGAAAAGCGGCAATAGGCTCGCCACCTATTACGTGGGATCAAAACACTGGCGAAAAGTGGGCGTTTAATATGCCTCTGCCTACCCCTTCGGGGAAACAGGCGTGAGTCTATGTATGTATGTATGTCTGTATAATTATTTTTCTTGGTTATAAACAAACTCCTTATGTTTAGATGTTCCTAACTACAATAATGATTTGCATGCGATTTTTATTGTCATTTCAAGAATGTGTGAATTTTTCTATTATTTATGCAGGGAATTTCGGAAAAAAACTATTTTTAGTGTATAGCACTCCCCAATGAAGATGTGTAGGTACGTGCCAACTTTCAGCCTCTTACGCCTAGTAGTTTTGACTGTGCGCCTTTGTTATTTGTCAGTCAGTCAGGTACGGAAGAATTTTATATTGATGATTGATAAATACAAAGTCTATCCCAAGCTATTGATTAAGAAGCACTTATAACAATTTGAACCAGTTTCTGGGGCGAAACGACTCTCTTATGAGTATAGTATTATATTATCTGTGCTTATGACATGGTTTAGTGAAAGAACGAGCACTTTAAGCACTGCGTCATCCATTATCGCACAATAGTCAGTTGCCATCTCTCCACTACGCCGTACTGAGTATTTTTTAGCATTAAAATGTAACTAAGTAAGACACAACATGTACCCGGGTGTGTCTATAACTACTACGTATGTGTAATGAGTCTTACTATCAGAAAGCGGCAAGCTTAACCGATAATTAATTAATTTGATTCTATATCTATATTTGATACGCATAAAATCACTTCAAAAAATACAACGTCACTAAATATGAGTCTATAGGCGCGAAAATTTAACATTTAGTAAAACATCGCTTAAAAACACACATTCACACTTCAACATGTTTTTAATCACGTTTAGGTCTCGTAAAGAACCGCTTCTTCACAATACACTGAGTCTTTCACTAACTTTTAAAATTGCTATGCTAAAATTAATAATACTCTCCATAAGCAACACAAGTGTCACTGCCACAGCACTAATAAGGAGTAAACAAATAATTGCTTCTCACACCAACTGTTACCTTTTTATTTTTTCTTTTCATTTTGTTTATTGTTTTTTTATTGAAGACTAGTATTGTTGGAAAGAAATTTCGATACAATAGACATTGATTATTGAAATTTAATATAATAATAAACATAAATTATTATGAATGTTTCAAACACGAATTCATAAAAATGTACGATTCAAAACTAATAGGGAGACTAATATTAGTATTAATCTAGGTAATTCAAATAAATTATGAGAAATAAATCTTACTTTATCATAATCTTTTGATAATATACTCATTAAAAATAATATATGTAGTAGATAATTATTATCTTATTTAATATCTTACAGATCATCTTAATTACATAAAGTTATTTTAATAATTCTTTTATTTTCCATCTACAATACAGCACGTATTTTGTATTTTTGTAATACAAAAATCTTTGCAGAGACCAGTCCAACATAATAGGCTTGTGTCCACTAAGGATAAATCGGTTTGATTGTAGTATCTATAGACTGACTGACTGACAGACACGCTACAGCCGAAACTATTGGGCGCAGAAAGCTGAAATTTGGCATGTATGTTCCTTGGGGACCGTAGGGGTGCACTAAGAAGGGATTGCCCGAAATTCCCACGGGATCGGCCAAAACGTGTATTTAAATTTAAAAAAAAATACAGGCGTAGCTGCTGGTGTCCTCTAGTTTATTATAAAAAGGTAAGATTAATGTTATTTTTAGGATTCTAAAACTAAAAATAATGTATTTATTATTATGACAGTGAACACCAATCAGAGAGCATTACGTCAAACAGTATGTCCGTCATTCATGTTTGTTGACGTTTTAGTAGTAAATACAACTAAAACGTCAAACTTTCTACCTGTCAAATCGAATATAACAAAATAAAAGTGGGTACAGCATAGACTTCATTCACGGTTTGTTTTGTTTTGGACTTTGTGATATCACTCAACCGCCATGATGGTTTACAGCGTTTTCGTGTCAAATTCAAAAAGGTTTTTAAAAAGCCGTAATTACTAATGTTGCTGATCGATTTTTGAAGAAAAATCTGGTATTTCAGTTTAACATCTAATAAAGGAACGAATCAATCGCTAATTACATTTTAGGACAGAAGCCTATTAATGCATTGGCACCTATAAAATATACTACTATTTTAAGGCCTTACTGAGTTCAGTAAGCTAGGTAGTAGCTAGGTAGAGAGTAAACTCAGTAACTTTCAACCGTTTCATAAAAACTGCACCGTAATCATAAAAAATAAATGTTATCCAAAGCCTACGTTCAGTGCACCAAAAGTCTATCGTACTGTTATCGATAAACGCGCAGCACATCTCTTCACATATGCCACACATGTTGGTAAAAAAATAAAAAAGATGTGATGAGAAAGTACTCATCGCGACATTTGTATTATTGTCTCCGAAGGACGACATCAAACTATTTATAATTCCCTCTTCTTATTTGAGACACTATCACACTACGCCTCTTGTTGCAGTGTACTGATGATTCAATAAATAATTAATTGTAGCGATGGTTACTTTCGGTAAATATTGTCCTCTTAGCGGTATCCCAGTTTCAATCTGGGGTCCGCTTTCTAGTCTAACCGGATTTGGCTGAATATTAGCTTTTCCACAGAGCGACTGCCTGTCTGACCTCCGCAACCCGAAGGGATAGCGATATTCCATGATTTAGACTAGTGTCTGTCTATTTAGAAGGTATTGACGCCCTGTAACGACTGTCAAAGATCTTCATGACAACCGGGATCGACGGCTTAACGAGCTTTCCGAGGCACGGGACAAGCGATAATTGACAATTTAATACGCACATAACTCCGAAAAATCATTGATGCGCGCCGTGGATTCGAACCCGATACCCTCTGCATGGTAGTCTGTTGGTATCTCCACTCGGCTATCGCTGCCTTCAACCTCGGTAAATATTGTCAGTTAATTCAAATTTAATTTAAATTTGACGTGATGGGACAATTGATTTTATTTTCAGCGAATTGGAAAATGTCACAAAGCAAAAGATATTCATAATAAAGAATGAGCCTAAAAATATAATAAGAATGGCGTTGTATAAGATAATATATAGAACTTGTACTTATTCAGACTATTCGTCCAATTTGATGTTTTGGGGTAAGAAAACTTTTGGGAGACCTAAGATATATCCTTGAGAAACAACCTTACGATGAAACTAAAATAATAATCACATAAGCTGATATTATTTGATTTTACTTGAGTGTGTGGTAATAAGGTGAATCCACCAGGCTCAGCTTATTAATATAATATATTAAGAATTTTTAAGCATTATAATGTAATGATAGAGTCTCATAAGAGGCGACTAAAATACACAAAATATATTTAGAAAGAGACGGTTGTCTCACAGCATTGCTAAGCAAATTTGGAGAGGCTTAAGTCTACAAAAGTCTGTAAAGGAGAGAAAATATGGACAGCTTAATTTCGAACACCCAATGGTGGCACTGTAAATTCAAACCGCGGACTCTAGCCCAGGGGCTTTAACAGCGATCGCTGTACCAAAAATGTTGTTTAAACTATCATCACCGTACATTCAGACTTACCTCTTCGAATGCCAAATCTGTTCTCAAAGATGCTGAGTATATATCCAAGAAGAGATTCCTCCTTCTGCCTATAATTCACATCGCAATAATCTTTACTAAGCTGCACTGGCTCCAAGTAGTCTTCCACTGGCAATTTCGTCTGCAAATTTAAACAAACTTAAATTTTTACATAAAAGTTAGGCAATATGATAATAGATGGCGTTACAGTGTACGTATTCCTTTCAGATTTTTGCAGGCCGCTGTTGGACTTACACCTCTCCTTGAGTACGTAAATACCTATTACTTAATAATGTGCAATGAAAAAAACACAATATTTTTTTAAAGCGACTTTTTCTGCTACTTAGTGTTGACTCTCCTTGTAGTATAAAAGTATTTGAATAAATCTCGGATTTAATTGGAGAGTCAAGATTCGTTGACTTCTGTTTACGCTTTCAATAACTGACTGAGAATTGTATGCCTCGCAGTGGTGTGTCAAGCATATGACGAAATATAGATAAAAATTTACAGTCTTGATACAGCAAAGGGTTTCAATCAAGTTTACGATTTATGAAACTGTCAGAGCTCTTTACATGTTAGGAATTATGAACTGAGATTAAATTTGATCTCATTTAATTGACACCACTTACATAAGAAGATCAAGCCAAATCACCTAGTCTATTAGTCTAATCAAAACCACTGACGTCGATATGTTATTTTGATGATGTCATTATATTTAATGGACAATCACATCAACACACAATACAACCGTCGGTTTCAAATCATTCATCGCACGTCTTGAACACCTTGACATTGACGGATCGACGGCAATAGAATACTCAAACATAATGTTTAGAAACGCCACTTTGTAGTTAGCACAGCTATTTGTGAATACGTCACGAAAACAAATTAGTTTGAATAATAAAATATGTACTCGTAGTTGCCTCTGTATATCCGCAAATGGTTCTACAGGTTTTCTTACTAGATTTTCGATTCGATTAATTGATCACATGAGCAATATGATATTGAACCCACAACCCACCTGACCGTTACTTAAGCGACGTGATGATCGCTTAATTAAGTACACCAGCTATGCATGCAAATAATTTATAACGTACTACTTCACTCAATGCACGACAAGTTAAGGACTGCTTCCGAGAATGCAGAACAATCTAATGACGCCACTAAATATATCTAAAACTACTGTCCTGTGAATCGATTATCACAGAACCTATTACCTTTTATAGAACGCGAATAAAACAATACTTGCCTTATTTGCTTGACTTTCTGTAGCAACCGGCCTAATTGCCTGCACTGAGTCATACATATTGGCAACACTATCACTGTTCTCATACAAATTTGTCTGATTTTCACTTTCAACCCGATCTTCCTTCTTCTCTTCTAACATTTCATGTTTCTTAAAGAAAGGTACTTTGAAAGATTGAAACAGTTCTTGAATCTTAACAATACAAGGCCTAACACTAACTACTCGACTTTCTATAGGCTTTTCTTTCACCTTTTCAACTTCATTATAACACAAATCTTCGTAAAAGTGATCTTCGGGATATCTTTCAGTCAATTCTTCTGGAGTTGATAGAGATTTGTATTTAGGTTTAGACTCTGCTTTTCTGTACGTTTTACTTGTATAATATTTGCTATTCCTTTTCATTGCATAGTAACCTCTATCATTCGGGTTATCTTGCTTTGAAAATCTCGCTCTTATATCAAAGAAAGGATATTCATAAGAACTTAGTCTGAATAGTTTTCGTTTCTTTGGTGTGCCCGCGTCCATAGGTAGATATGATGGACTCCTTTCAGCTTTTTGTTGATGTCTATATAAGAAACTCTTTGCTGGTACTATTCTTCTTATCAATTCTTCAACTGTACTCATTGTTGATGCAGCTTCCTCTTTCCTTCTAATTGGTATTGTCTGATACTGGCTCTCTATATCAAGTTTATCTGGTTCTTTGGTTGTAACGATCTCAATTGGTTCCTCACTTTTCTTATTTTCAGGTTGATCATTTGCTATAGTATCGACTTTTAAATTTAAATATTTGTGTGGATTACATTTTACATCTTCAATAAATGTGATAAACTTCTTTGCATTAATTCTTGGCTTCCATAATTTGACTATTCCTTCGCTAACGTCCTGTAAATTTAAATAAATAAATAATAGTTTATTAGCACCAGAAAGGGTACTGAGCTGTATACATCAACATTTTTATTAAATAATAAAAATTCAAGGTCAAGCAGATCTTAAGTATACAATATGAGCAATGTCCCCCGAGCTAGGAAATTCCTGTGTTACAGGAGACATCCCTCGACGTAAGATAATTAAAATTTTATATCAGTCCATCTTAAATTCTAAAAAATATTTAACGCCTCGTATAAAATATATCATACTAAGTAACCACACAGAAAAGAAAATAGAAATCTCGCTATTAACACCATAGCCCCTGAGATGAATGATTAAAATCATATACAGTACAATAATATGTACAAATGACGCGACAGTTATGACCTTTGCCAAATTAAAGCCACTTAGTTGATCTCATTACATGCTTCATAAAGTGCAGTATGTATTTTAATCTCAATTAATACATTTAATTGCTGCTAATTGGGAATTAAGAACTTTAGCAAAATTTTAAGTTATATAGTAAGCACCTGCTAAAATAGTTGTGGTTTTATACATGTCGATGTTTTTCTCTCGCGCAATATATAACCCATACAATCGTATAATCAAGTAACATACTTTAATATGGCGCACAAACAGCAGCTATAATATACCGGCAATATTACTTACATGATAGTTTAATATATGAGGATTGTATAGTTATCACATATGAGGAGTTGTAACATTCAATACCCTGACCTCCGATCCGAATTACTCAGCAGGCAATTGTAAAACACAGCTTTTAATGTATTTTAATCATTAATTATGGATACAGGCAATTCCCAGTTTCTCTAACATAAAAGGTAATAGTTTCTCCATAGTAACTTTCACCTTCTCAATTAATTTCCGCAACTAAAGTTTATCGTTGACTTTTTCTAATGTTTATTCTTTGCTTCATTTTACTAAATTTTGTACAGCCCTTTAGATAGTAAACAGAACATAGATACACTTATTGCATATATCATTTTAATAGGGTCTATTTACTCACGAGCAGTCTTCTCCCATCAATGTGCTTCTCCCTCGTGAAGTCAACAAACTCGTCCAATTCCCAGCGTTGTAACAACGTCGCTACGTTTTCTTCATCCAGGTCTTCTATCATTCTGTAGTTCTTCTCTTGCTTCTCCATTACCTGGTTAATCATATATAAATACTAAATTACAAGAAGCCCTTTACTGCGATAATTTATCTACTATCTTACCATAATTTTGTGTAAGACTTAAGATTAAGATTATCATAAATTTTACTTTAACACTCATGGTAATATTCTAATATAATTTTAGAGTCAATACTTCTTAAGCTCTAACTACTATATTATTTTAGAGATAACATAACATAACTTCACACCTTTTATCCCCAAAGGTGTAGACAGAGGTGGATTGTACACCCACATTTCGCCAGTTATGTTTTGAACCCAATGTAAAAGGGGGCGAGCCTATAGCCATCTACCGGGCACATTATTAAGCATAAGCGAGCGATAATTAACATTTTTTATGCACACATAACTTCAATAAGCCAGTGGTGTGTGCCCGGGTTACCTGGGGATCGAATCCGAGACCATCGTCTCGGCAGTCGGTTATGTACACCACTGGGCTATCGCCACTTTAGAGATATAATAATATATTAATGTATTTATAATCATTACTGTTGTATTTTATTCCTAGCTCTTATTTTAAACAGTATGCATAACCTGACATTTAACGACTATATATTATTTAAAAAAGAAAAGTTTATAAGCAAGGCTGAATATGTATTTTCATAAGTAACTGACAAATGGTTATTCAAAGTGGGGCTGGTCAAATTCTAAATTGTACATAATAATACAGTACGTGTAATTGAGTGAACACCAAAATCCCATACCTAATAATACAGCATAAAACTGTTTGAATAATATATTCCACACTCGTATGTAGTATTGACCAAAACGTGTGTCACAGCGAGTTGTTATAGTATTTATTGGAATATCGACTAGGTGCCTGCTGGTATAGGTACACTCGTTAAATTTACTGATGATCTCAAGCAGTTGCGGTAAACACCTAAACATATACAACGTTTCAAATCCAATAAAATCTCAACAAGCATTGTAAGCATATACAATTTTTTATATTTTGGAACATATACCAAGCTGTATAGAAACTACTAAACGACTTACCTCTATAAAATCACTTATTCATACAAAAACACACAAAAAGACGCACGGAAAAATCACTTTTCATAATATCTGTCTCACTCGCACTTACGGAGAAGAGATAAGAAGGTTTTTGTCATGTAATAATCGCGGAAGCTTGCGCTGCTAAGCCTCAAGCAACACTGTCGCGATGTGTCGACAGACTGGACACAATTAAGAAAATTGGACAAACGCTGGTGTAGTACCAATTAAGTGTAGGTGTGCTGCAGTTCGATTTGTGGACGACCTTTTATGTATAGAGTGCTATGTAATTTTTATTTTATGTACAATTATGTAACTGTGATTGGAAGGAAAATCACAGTGTAATCACGTTTTCACCTTAAAAAATGCTTGATTTTCTTACCTAAAATTCGCAAAGCACACGCAGGGGCAAAAATTATGAGTCTGGTTACCAGGTGTAATATAAGAGCCTTCAGGCCTGCTTTTGTTGAGCTGTCAGCGAACTACCAATATAATCTGCGCTTTGGTTCAAGTCGGGTAGGTACGCGGCCTTGGAATCTTGAACCATTAATTCTATCTAAAAATACGGATAATACCTTATTCCCTACTTTCTCACATCACTGATTTCTGTAAGGTATTATAATCATTTGGTTCGAACATGAGAAGGGGAAGGGACTTTGAAAGAAGAGAGACTATGAGATAGACTTAAAGATCGTTTTCTTCTTCTTTCTTTATTAAGGGTATTGCAGGTTTCCATAATTAGTTATTCTACTGGATTCCATGGAATCCAAAAAATCACATTCAGGTGGCATGCCATCTGAATGTGTTATTTTTAAATGTCATTCTTTTTCATCATCACCCTGCCATAGTCAACTGCTGGAATAGGTATAGTTAATAAATATTACTAAGGACAACACACCTAAATTCTCACACACTTTTGTAGACCTTAAATGGAGTCATTAGCGAATACATATTGTGTACCTGTATCCATACCAAAACTGAATACATTCTCATTCCACCTTATCTCATTGAGCCAAAAGCACATAATCGCTTGCTTCACTCACTTTAGTAATTTTGTGGTCAGAATAAGAGTCAATTGTCAGGGTGATGTCACTTACGTTTGATTGTTCGGTTCAGTCTACTCATGTGGTTCAGACTGCGTTTGTTTCATTTTTATGCAGTAATGATAATAAAATTATGCGTTGTAACGAATGACGTCATCGATTAGATGTAACAGTATTTACATATTATTATGGTTCACAGATTTATTACGAACTGATAATTATGTTCCTTTTTACATCGGTTTTATATTAATTATAAACACAATTAAAAATATTGCTTTTTTTAACTATTACGTTGAAACTCTATAATTGATTATCTGTTATCATTATAATATTGATTTCTCGTAAGTATCAGTCATTCTCGTGTTAGTTGCAGCTCTTTACCCTTTTTCGTAAAGTAGGTAATTGGTTATTGGGTGTTTTCTTGGTCTCTATTCCGATACAAAACTGCTATGGTATATTTCCTTACCTCTTTTCTATTAACTCTCTGTCCATCTACCACTGCAGTCTAGACTGCAGTCTGATGATATCGCGAAAAGTCAAAGCCCGAGTACTGTAACCTGTCACTCCTGATAGCAGATATGAGTATGGCTGATATGGTCGAATTCGATTAAATTTAATTCCCACTAAACATAATACTGAAAAACCTGTATCATCATCATCATCGTCAGCCCTTTACTGTCCTACTACTGGGCACGGGCCTCTTCTCAGTATGAGAAGGGTAAGGCCATAGTCCACCACGCTGGCCAAATGCGGGTTGGCAGACTTCACATGTCTTTCGAGAACATTATGAAGAACTCTCATTATGAAGACGCGTGTCTGAGAGTCGTCATCGTGAAAAAACTTGCGTAAGTTTCCTCACGATGTTTTCCTTCACCGATTAGCAAGCGATAATTAACAATTTAATACGCACTTAACTTCGAACAGTCATTGGTGCGTGCCGTGGATTCCAACACGAGACCCTCCGCGTAGCAGTCTGTTGGTCTTTCCACTCAGCTATCGCTGCTCTTCGAAAATCCTGTAACACTTACGTGTAATAATCTGTAAGTAAAACAGATTTTTCAAATACCTACTGCAGACACCACCCTCTCACAGAGGGGTTAGCTAGTCATAACAACATTGTTAACTCTGCGACCACCTAGTGAACAGAGAATAAATTAAATGACATCGTTATCAGTAAAGCTGACACATAGTTGCATGATTCTTCAGCCAGGAGGCAATTTAAAAATATCATTAATTATTCCACCTGGGTTAGATAGTTCTCCCTTGAGACTTCAACATCAGGAGATAAACAGTAGCATCCTAGTTTTAACAACATGCTGTCGTTAAAACTTAGCCAGAGGAGTTGAAGGTTTACTAACTTACAAAAGATAGCGACACAATATATTGCGCGATAATTGAAATATTAAGATTGTCATCAGCAATATTTATAGCGTAATGCTACCTTTATACGCTTGCATCGGAAAGCACGTTAGGCTGTCGGTCCCGGCTGTTCTTTAAGATCGTTGACAGTCGTATTAGGGAGTCAGTACCTTTAAAAAATCTGGCCCTAGTCTAAAACATGGAATATCACTTTCCCTTTCACCTTTGGCTGGCGGAGGTCGGAAAGACAGTTACTTTGTGAAAAAAACCAGGTTTGTGCAGGTTGCAGCTGGGATAACGCTAGGGGATGGCTATTCCTGTGATATATTTTTAACATTGTCTTGACTTGGAGTCAGAGCAACTAGCCGTAAGACTAACAAGGGAATCAAGTATAAATATGGATTTATTATTATCGGCGTGTACTGATAAACAGCTTATCGCCTATTCGCGAGCAGTCCTGTAATCGGTTAATACAGTTCGATAAGATATCGTCAACCTAGTTTTTTTCACGTAGGCATTGCACAACAAAGAAAATAAAATTATATGAAAAAAATAACATTTATTTACATGTTCACTTTGAAGAGTTTTAATTTTTAGTTGGTCTATATACATATTTACACACGGAATTTTGCTGCTGATACATTTTATTTATTAACAATAAATATAGATACTTTGGTAATCCTTGAAAAACAGGTTTCTCAAGAACTAGCCCGTTAAATGAACTATCCACAGGTATCACGAAGTCTTGCCTCTTTAAACTCATTTTATACACAGTCCGCAGTTCTTTATATCACAGATCAATCAAATATTCAGCTAATTCTGCACAGCACATCATACATTTTGTGAGCGACCTCAGTTCCCGCGAAAGCAATATAGCACGAATGATGACTTGGATGCACCTTGCCTGGGGTCACCGAGAGCTGGTAACGAGCTCTGCCAATATACAGAGTCTCTCCAGTACTAGTTCTGCCGCCAGGAATCGCACCTGGAGGCACGCTGCCATTTGAAGCAGGTACCCAACGCAAATTCTCCGGTTTCGCACATAAAACTTCGATATTCTGCACACCAATCTCCTTTCCATCGTACACGACAGACGCCGAATTGTGTCTCACTGACAACTTGCCAGGAATCAGGTCACCCATATGCCAGCTTCTGATTACCCATAAAGGACTTCCATCCCAGCCTTCATGTCCTCCAACAACTGCTCTTCCAGTCAGGGTACTAGCCATCATTGCCGTCGTAGGTACCCAGTCGAATTCTCCTGAACTTTCCACAACTTGCACTGAATTGTCGGACACTGTGGTTTCACCATGGTAGATGTAATTAGTGATATAGGTGTTCGGTTGTTGTCCAAATTGATCGGCAGGTGGTTGAGGTGCTGGAGCGATAGGAACTGGTATCATCATTGTACCGGGGACATAGTAAGGGTATGGATGAGCACCTTCGGGAGGAGGCGGGGGGTATTGTTGATGAGGAGGATAGGTATGTGCAGGAGGGTAATGCGGCGGTGGTGGATGAGGCCATGGAGGTGGCGGTCCGTACGGTGGTGGATAACTCATTTTCTCACAATATTTTGCACAAAACTGAAGCACTTTAGGGACTGTACATTGTTATATCAACTGATTCCCTATCTTATCATTTATAGATAGAAAGGTGTATTCACATGAATCATGTGTTATGTTATTAGTCAGAGAATAAAACAAAATGGTCGCTGTATACATATATTTATTATAATGTTAATGTTACATAATAATTTATTAATCCTATTTAGCATCTAGAACAGCTTAGTGTAAAGACATTTTGTACAAGACTTTAAATAACTACAGCAAATCTTGGAATGTAGCTATGACTAAATTAGTGGATACACGTCATACAATTGATATCGAAAATAAATAAACTACGTATTACATCGTTGCATACATACGTATTCATTTTAAATACCTCATTGACAGCTCATCAAATAAAAATGTTAAGGGTAATATGATAAATTAGAATGAGTCAGTCGCAAAGGCAAGATCGAAGAAAGTCCAAATCAAAAATAATTAACTGATGATAGTATCGACGGAGACTAATCTGTGTCTCAAGGGAGCTACTCTTGATACCATAAATGTAAGAATGTATTTATCATATTACTGCTTATGGAGCAATAATTATACTCCTATTATTTGATTCAAATTTGATAAATTCAATTATTAATCAGTTGAAATATTATCTACTTCCATCGTGTTCTGGTTAACATCGATGCTTCATATTGTCTCAATAATGATTTGAAATTTTACATCGCACTTCAGTTTTCTTTATCATTATATAAAGGTATTAAAAGTATCTACTGCACAATCAGATTTTGACAAATTAATAAGCAATCGCCATTACTGAAGAAATGATGAAATCTAGATCTGAATTTAATTATTGATCAATTTATACAATATATTTTATACTAATGTGGCTTCACCAATAAAATCTTGCTAGACATGAGATTGTTATTAACTTGAATGATAAAGTCGTTATGGACATTATTATAGATTGGAATAAACTCCGGTTTGGAGAAGGACTTGATTAAATGATTTAATGGAGGAAAAAAGTCTTGGTGATTCAAATAATAAGTAATACAAAGTAAACCCTCTCTAGATATATCTTAAAAAATATTCGTAGTCGGTGGCAATATGTCTAAAATCAACTTTAGCCTATGAAGTCCCAAATTTTGTCGAAATCATGAAAATTAGTTTTTCTTCAGATAGTGCCAATCTAATTTTGAGTGCGTCAATAACGGATATAAGGTACACAATCTCTATATTATTTTTCTTATCATACTTCAAGTTTTGGTCACACGACTTATCAAAAATATTGGTCATCAATAACAAATGCAAATGCCCTTTGAAATAAACTATGTGTCACAATGATGAAATATCCCCGTTGTTATATACAAAACAATTGTATTAAGAAAATACCGTGGCTTTTCTCACTTGTTTAATATTAAAGTGCTTTACGACGCTCACACAGCACATGAGGGTTGAAAAGCACTTAGAACAAGAACACGGATAAATCCGTTATTTGAGAAAACACCATTTAAGAATGATGTTAACATTTCTAGAATTTATAAATTGGTTTTTTTAGAATCCTATTAAATCGCTCGACGAACTTTTAGACGATGCATCCGAAGTAGACACGCATATTTCTTTATACGCGTATAATGCATGCCTATTTGGGAAGCACCATATAGTTCAGAATAAATATTTCGTGAAACATACTTTCTTACACATTGCTCGCGATAAAGCAGTCCAAAATCCAATACAAAACACTGCTTTAAAACGAAAGCAAAAGGTCTAAGACCTAGACTTTTTTACGTAGACGACCTTTTGCCTATAAGCAATTCACTTCACGCTTCAAGTAAGTACGACTGCTCTGAAGACGCATCTGTTGCCGTCCATGAGCGCCGGCCACACGAAGGACTTGATCAGGTCTGAGCGACGGTCACGGCCGTCGCTAGCGGTAAAACGGACGTGTTTTTCTGGATTCATCACAACTGGAAACAGGAAGAATGAGTTTGTTAATTTAACACGTGCAATGCAATGTAAGTTTGCATAGATGCAGCTGGGAAAACGCTAGGGCGATGATGACGACGATAGCCCGTATTTTTTTAGAATTATTATGTAAGTGAGAGATGTACATATGAAATAAATGGCTGGCTGGCATTAGCCCGTTGTATGAGGTAAAATATGGACCAAATTAAATAAAATAACCTCTCAAGTATTATATTCGACTTTTCAGCGTGACAAGTATCAATACAAATATGTTAAACACGTTTAAAAAGTATTCAAAAGATCCAAATGCATTTATCCAACATTGCTTTCACACTTCGTTGAAAGCTTTTTTGAATAGCCACTCCTATGGTGGATTTTGACGCAAACTTTTGGTGTATTCACTAATAACAAAGCTAGGTAGCAGTGGAAGCTAAAATACTCGTAGAAACATAAAAAATGTTACGATAATATTTTATTAGGTCCTAATCTTGATTAGAGGCATTTCTGTCCATCCATTTGTCGATAAGGCCGCTGATTGTGCATAAATCGTAGTTTTAAGTCACCATTATTTTGGTGTACAATAAAGTTATCTATCTAGTGATTAATATAATTATCAATCTTATTAAATATTCGTTAGTTATCTATCTAAAGATTAATATTATTATCTAGTTTTAATACATCCTGAGTAAATGTCGGCAACATTCTTATAGCTACCGTTACAATCAATGCATAATCCAGCTTATCCTTACCTGGAGTGAAGTCAGTATCGATCCTGAGAGGCGGTGAGTGCAGGCTGATGGTCCAGGCCGCCCGACACGCGGCTGCTACCAACGCATGGAGAGCTGCACAGCTGGATAGGCAGGGATACTCGCGAAGAGTGCTTACCACCTGAAAATAAAAATATACTTTTATCGATAACATGCATGACGCAAAAAACATTCAAGTGTAAATTGTTTCTCTAAAACATGGGAAACAAAAAAAAATACATTTAGTGTTGACTAATCGTTATACATTTTATTTTCAAGATAGAAATCAGTTTCAGTCTCCAACATTCAAAATTCAAAGCCTTTAAAAATTACCTCACACTACACGGGACAGAACTATTTGTGTGGTTCCACAATAGTTGTATTAAATCAAGTCCTGTGACTGCGGTTAATATTTGTGAATGTTCGCGTGACAAAGGTTTTACTCACGGTAATAGAATAACCTTTCGAAAAGATCTTCTTTTTGAAATTAAAATACTTTTTTCATTGCCTTTATAGACAAGCTGATACTAAATTCCTATACAACATATCAGCAAATGAAAAAGCATAATTTAAATCACAGTCTGTGTCTGTCATCAGTGTCATCACAGATTAGTAAATTGGAATTAGAATCAGCCTCACTCACCTGGTTAACAACAGTCCGTTCAGCCTCCCCCAGTGGAAAGCTGTGGGCCGTCTGATGCAGAACCCTGGTAGCCGCAGCTGTGAGCCGAGTAACGCTTGGATCGGTCGAAGTGTTCTCATTGTCGACGCCCAGAAGTGCCTTCACTTCGTTCAGCCGCCGATCGCGAAGGCTTATTGCCGCGCGGAATGATAGCTGGAAATTTAAAGTTGATTACATACATACATACATAGACTCACGCCTGTTTCCCGAAGGGGTAGGCAGAGGCATATTAAACGCCCACTTTTCGCCAGTGTTTTGATCCCACGTAATAGGTGGCGAGCCTATTGCCGCTTATCGGGATATTTTTTTGCCAGAGCCTCGTCCGTTGATCGGCAGGTGCACCACTTGCAGGTGAGGTTGGCTTGGGACCCTAAGTTCTTGGTGGGAACCTTGCATAGGGTTAAAGTTGATTAGAAATGTTTTATTTTTTTTGCCAGACTACGTAGCTTTTGAGAAATAGAGATCATCATCATCTCTATTTCTCAAAAGCCTTCAGTAGTCCTGGATATATTATGTCTCTCCAATGGCACGCCACTGACCCCATTTTTTTGGGTTTTCATACATAGGTCTACCTATTGTTAATTCATCTAAACTTTTAGGACCACAATTACTCTTCTGGATAGTTTCGGCTTTCAGGCAACCTAAGTTTTCTAGCATTCAGTAGTTCTCAACGTTGCTTGAAAATGTAATAGTTCGAAATAAAAACTACTTAAGCAATATAATATTCTCCCTTATATTGAAGGCCAAGACCATTGGAGTAAGAAATCCAAACTGTCATTACTAACGCCATCTGCAGGAACTTACCACAACAACAGAGAATATAATCTTATATTTGAGATGCGGTGTGTGTCTCAACTGCTCGAGAGCTGCTAATGCCGGCAGCGCCTCATCAGCTGCACGGGCCCATACTGCCGCGTACTGGGAGACCAGCTTGCTCCTGAAATAATATTATGGTAAAGCTCTAAATTTTTGTTTTTCATATGCATAAGCATAATTATTAGAAATAAGTTGATGATACTTTAAAAGAGCTCTACTTTTGAGCATATATTTGGCGTTTGCTAGCATTTTAAGCCTACGCAATTTGAATTTAGAGTTAACGGACAAGTCTCCCCATCAAAAGAAACGTTTATGTAGAATGGCTTGCCTATCGCCTTCATTGAAACTAATAGGGTAGTTTCCAGGGTCAAAATAATTACATTTTATTTAGTCCGTATTTTAGATTATAAAAAAATATTGGACACGTATTTTTTCTTTTTTCGATTAAATAAAAAATAACAAAGATATAGCCCATTAAAGTTACGTGTGACGTCATCTAGTGCGAAAAAATGCAGCACGGCGTTATACGTAACTTTAATGAGCTATATCTTGGTCATTTTTGGTTTAATTTACAAATAAAAAAATACGTATCGCTTATTTTTGAATAATCTAAAGGACGGACCTATAAATTTTTTTTTGTCAACTAGCCTATTCAGTGGTCACGTTTAGCATTTGAATCGAGAGGTTAATCGTTGCTATTGCACTTTGCAAAGGCGCTAATTTTGTCTCGATATTTTAAACTGAAAGCAATTTGTATGTCAGAATACGAATAATATGGTATCTTCGATTAAAGAACATTAACATCGTTAGAGTACTATACAAAGAATCTTCTAATAAATATAATACATACCTATCAGGATGCTGCTGCGAATCATCACTATCAGAATGATAGCCGTCACTAGCCGAGTCTGTAGGCGACCGAGGGACCGCCGCATCATTGTTGCCGCTGTCTCCCTCTGACATCTGACTGAGGACCGCCGCGCAGCCTCGCGAGTAGCTCATCAGGACGCCTGCTACTGGTCTGGAAGGTGATAGGTACAAATTTCAGATGAGAAATATAATGTTAGTGATCGAGTTTCAATGATCACGTGGTTTGATTTTCTGATAATTATAAGTGTATTCGTCGAACAGAGTATCTTATTAAATGATCTTTTGTATAAGATAGTAACTTCGGCATGTCTGGTGGCTGTTTACTGGAGAAGGTATGATAACTCATGATGCAAAGACATTTTTACATTTTGTCTGTAACGTGTAACGATTTCAAATTCTGTAGACATTCAATTTAGTCAAGCTGGAGTAGTAAACATATTCTGCTTGGATACTAAAAATAACAAATAAACAATGAACATAACTCACACTTGTTTAAAACTGAAATATTTGTAAATAAACTTTTGAAAGAATATTTAGAGAATTATTATTACTATTTCTTTTTGACGTTTACACCACATCTGCTCTTTAACTTCTTGGTGTTTTGACGATGTGGAGTCTTATAAATATTATTATGTTCATCATCTGCAGAAAGTTATTCATAGTACGAGAAATGCTTCATAAAACTTACCACCAGACAATAATTACTATCATTAAAAATTAACACCTGTTGTTTGACGACTTTATATTTTTTCTCATAGTGTAATGACTTCATTTATGAACTGTGTTCCTCTGTTTAACAAGACATAGGTAAGTACCGGCGCACAATGAGTTGTTAAACTTATGAGAAGATGATAACTGCAGATTTAAAATGGCAGCAAGCTGTATAAGTTAAGAGGTTTAAGGGTCGACAGAAGTGATAGTACAAAAGGTATGTACTACAAATGTATTATCTGAATATATAAAATCGTTGCGTTACTGAATGACCGACAGACAAGCTACAGCCTAAACTATTAAGCGCAGGAAGCTGAAATTTGGCATGTATGTTCCTTGGGGACCGAAGGGGTGCACTAAGAAGGGATTTCCCGAAATTCCCACGGGATCGGCTAAAACGTGTAAATTAAAAAAAAAATGCAGGTGTAGCTGCTGGCGTCCTCTAGTAAGGTATAAGAGCCCCCAAGCGACTAGCCAAGGAGTCAAGACAGAGCCAACCTGAAAATACCCACCCAAGTATAGTGCAAATTTCCTGAAAATCGTGGCTATTACAATCCGCAAGGCTGGTAGGGTGGCCCTAGCTAGGGGCGATGTATGAAATAAAATGAACTGCAAAGTCCTTGCTTCAGATTTACGAGTGTACGGCATTTAAGTAAGGGGAAGAGAAACTAATTTTATAAAAACCTAATAGATTCACAAAACATCAATGTCCAAATCATGAAAATTTCTCCATTGTCATGATTTCGACACTGTCATTTCTTTGTAACGCATAAGAAATTGTTAAGATAAGCCGAGCTCCAGTCTCCATATTAATACCTATATTATTTATCAGTTCATATTATATTGACCGCTCTTGTACCACTAGTTTTAAGTTGTTTAAGATTTGATCATAGTACTTATTTACATAACTTAACATAGCTTCACGCCTTTTATCCCCGAAGGGGTGGGCACAGATGTATAAACACCCACAACTCGCCAGTTATGTTTAGCTCCCAATGTAATAGGGGGCGAGCCTATTGCCATCTACCGGGCACATGATGAAGCGAGCGATAATTAACATTTTTAATACACACTTAACTTTGTAAAGTCAGAGGTGTGTCCCCGAGGTACCTGGGGATCGAACCCGAGACCGTCGACTCGGCAGTCCGTTACGTTCACCACTAGGCTATCGCCGCTTCTTCTCGGCAGTCCGTTACGTACACCACTAGGCTATCGCCGCTGGCTAGTACTTATTTATTTTTTGTTGTTCGGTTGTAAAATAAAAAAAATTCTATCTATACTACTGCCACAGCTATGCTGCAATAACATTGCTGCGGGATCACTGCAGCGACAGCTCTGCAGCTGCAGCACGGCAGCGACATAACTTTTGCAACAGCACAAAAGTGGCAGCACTGCATCGTGTTGTCCAGATTGGAATCATACGTTCACGCAGTTGGTTGTCAATACAATGGTACAGCTCTTTGATCAATCTTATATCCAAACATCTCCTTAAAGATAAGGATGTTTCACAACCAAAACTTTTTAACGCAAGTCCTAATACGACTTAACATCTCAAACGATCGAATCTAATAGACACGCAAGGTACGCCTAACTTCGATTCCACCACATACAAACGTCTATCAACCTGCTAAATGTATCGGCAATCAGCCTCAAACTTTCAAAAATAAAAACTACACGTAACAAAATTGACTCTGAACTTTAATCACCAAACAATAAAGTTCATAAGGTCTTATCGTAACATGTAAAGATGGTTCAGCATTGTGAGATGGAAAATGTGGAAAGTCGCCGCACTTTCCAAACTTGTTAGTAGACGATAAATTTTAATAAATTGCTGTTGGGTAAGATATTCGATTTGTTTATGATTTTTTACCGTGAAATTGTAGTTATTGATGAAACTACATGCGTGTGTGGAGCGGATTAGATTTGACACGAGATGAACGAACGAATTCAGAGTTGGATTTTTTTGTACCATATGATGCTGGCTTAGACGACGTAATCGATGATAGATATTTTATTTACATAAAAAATAGCACGATTTGGAGGCTATATCCTAGCTTAAGAAAAGCATTTAGAATATGATAAGGATGAGGGATTATTTGCGTATATAATTACAGAAATTCTACTCCCCGTCTCCGTTGTGATATGACCCGTGAATACACTCATAAAAGTGTTGCCCTCTTGCTACCGCTATGGCAAACTTTCTTTGCATAAAGCAGGCAGCAAGTCTGTAGACATCGCATCTCAATAGATGTGTCTATCTTGCATCACCACATATAGTTTGGCATCATCCTCTTAGCGTTATCCCAGTTTCAATCTGGGGTCCGCTTACTAGTTTAACCGGATTTTGGCTGAATATTAGCTTTTCCACGGAGCGACTGCCTATCTGACCTCCGCAACCCGAAGGGATAGCGATATTCCATGGTTTAGACTAATGTCAGTTTACTTTTAGAAGGTACTGACGCCCTGTAACGATTGTTAAAGATCTTCATGACAACCGGGACCGACGGCTTAACGTGCTCTCCGAGGCACGGGACAAGCGATAATTAACAATTCAATACGCACATAACAAAGTCATTGGTGCGTGCCGTGGATTCGAACCCGATACCCTCTGCATAGCAGTCTGTTGGTATCTCCACTAGGCTTTCGCTGCCGCACCACATAATATAGTTTGTACAATACCAAAATACTATTTGACGAGCCGCCTCTCGACAAGCATTTTCATCCGCAAAAATTAAAAAGAAATCAATGGCATGACATTATTCTTCAATATTTTTGACAAAACTTATCAGACAACTGTGAGACCTTTATCTGACACACTTTAAGGTGCCTACGGTCAAACAGAAAGAGCAAAATAAGCACTTTAAAAACAAATTAAATCAGTTCGCACCAGATTTGCTTATGAAACTCTCAACAATGGTTCCCATACATTTCTCCGTTGTGTAATACTTTTTACGTATATTTTATAAGACAATGTAAAATGACTATTGTTTGCGCATGTGCACTATTTTGATTCACCGTGAGAAGTCGTAATGGTAGGGTTAGGGCAACTGAGATCATCTAAAGAGAATGGCTAGAAGGTACAGAGATATTTCGATTAAGTTTAATAAATAGATGGTATTGCTGGGAATTGGACAATGGTTTTGCTTATTGCTTTCATGGGAAAGTGATGATAAATAATAGAAGTACCTATCAATGCACATTGGTTATGGCTCGTTAATTCCGTGAGTTTTGTTTCGAAAATTGAAGGTTTCGACAAGACTATTGGAATTTTTCTTAAGACTTTTTTGTTGCAGTGCAGTCTGATAGTGTGTCCGTTTAACGATAACGATTAAATAATCTCTATATTCGCGATTTTTACTACTTGTGTTAAAGAAACGAGTAATAAGTAAAGAAAATACTAAACTAAAAAATGTATGCAGAGTTATGAGGTGTCATCCAGTTAGGCAGTAAAAAATCTGTTGAGACGCTATATTCTAAGAATCAATTAAAGTTGGATCAAAACTGCGTTACGTAAAAATAAACACGAGTAAGTAGTATGACAGATCAATAGCAAGTCCTAGAGCATAAACGCACCTTTCAAAAGTTAGACATACAATTACCCTCAGGCATTATGTAAAAAGCCAACACTATGAACAGAACCAATCAATATTTGCATAACCTACAAAGTCCCTTGGTTTGCTCACAGATAATCCTAAATGAGACTGTCTTACGTATTATTTGCGAGGCACACGGTAAGTAATGTACTGGAAAGCAAAGTGGTTATATCCATATGTTTGGTGAGTCAATACACTGCACAAACACAGATTGCAGGAAAAACTCTCACCTTACATCCGACGTGGAAAACTTAGCGCAATAGATACTTTAATAGTTTCTTTGCACTAATGTGGTTGTGTTTTTTGTACTGGAGAGAAGGCTATAAAAATACTACTAGTTTGGTTCTAGATAGTTCTATATCGTAGTATTAACCTCTTGTATACCGGAATACCAGACACAATTAAAAAGCTATTGTGTCTCGCGTAGATCTGCGTTCCGGCATACGAGGGGTTAAACGTGAGGACTAGAAAAACAGCCTGTAGAAAAATTGACTCTGAACTTCATTTCTCGAACTTGGTAACACCCAAATAAATTCAAAATGAACGACGAATTTCTGAGGTGACAAAAATACAAAATACAATCTAATTGAGGTTGCTCCTTTTTATGAGGTCAGTTATTAAGACAATGTTACACTAATTAACTAATAAAAGAAAGACACGCATGCTCCGCAATAATCAATGTCATCTGCACGACCTTAATTAAAAGATAAGACTAATCGGGCCGAAAAATCAACCTCTATCATCGCTCAAAATCTTGCCGAATAATTATACATTTCTATGCCTTCTTATGGAAGATTTCATTGAATTACGCACGGATGGCATCGTGGTTAGGCGATCGCTTCACCACTTGGCACTGCGCCGCGTGTCATGGGTTTGTTTTTTTTTTAAGGTTATAAGCGGCAAACGAGCAGACGGATCGCCTGATGGTAAGCAATTATCCCGCCCATGGACACAAGCAACACCACAGGAGTTACAAGTGCGTTGCCACCCCTTGGGGTTGGGAAAAGGGATAGTATGAGGAGTGGGGTGAGGGAGAAGGAATAGGGGATAGGGCCTCCGGCACTCTCACTCACCGAATGAAACGCAACAGTCTAGGCACTGTCACTTTACGTCGATTTTCTGTGAGAGGGTAGTACTTCCCCGGTCGAGCCAGCCCATTCATGTTGAAATCAGCAAGGCTCTACTAACTAAATTTCCACACAAGACAACACTTTGTGTGATGCACAATTGTACCGGAGCTGGGTGTTTTGTGTTTTTTGATTGAATGTTTGATAAGTCTCTACAAAGTACTAGGAATTAATCCTGTGTTGCGGACACAGGATTAATTGCTAGTATGAGGATTGCCTTAAACAAATATTCCTCTGCCCTTGATAATATACTTGAATCAAAGTCCTCAGCTTACATGCATTAAGGGGCACTTGTTAGTCGTTGCCTCGTCATCGTTGAATTATCTAATCGTCTGAAATAATGATGCACTTTCTTTGAACGTGTTAAGCGAAAATTTTAATGTCTTACCAGCCACCTCCGACATTTCCATTAATAAAATACGTGACATAATACCTAATCAGAATCACAAGACATGTCTTTTTGACTAAAATATTCACGATAATAGGCATTTAACATAAAATACGACTATAATATATTAAAAACTCGATGATTCGACATTTTTTGAGAAAGATTTCACTAAACATACACAAAATAATTCACACAATATTACATAACCTGTCACACGCCACCAAGAGCTTTCACTCTTGCATAATACTAGTTATTTAATACCAGTTCCAAATACTCGTTTATAGTATCTATTATTAAAAATTAAGCTGGATTTAAAATATCGGGATAGGGTAGCCCTTTATACAAAATTCGACTCAATTTGTTGCATGTCAGAGATTATATTTGCTTGTTGTGTTTTTGAGTGGTATAAATAAGAAGTAATTTAAAAGTGATAAACGCTCTCATTCGGTGTAATAACAGATAATTATTTGTATGGTAGGTATTATACATTTACGCTGGACAGTAATCAACGTTCACGAGTACATAATCATGTTGTTACGAGTCGAACGCTTACATGAAAATACAGTGTATTATTTGGGGCATACGTGAGCAATTTTATTTTATATACAATGTATGTTATTAAAGTATTCATTTGCTGGGCTAATTGAAAGTTTGTACTAGGTGTAACAGTTATTACTGATTAGCTTTTAGAAATGTAGATCACATTTCATGATTTGTCAGTTGTCAAATATTTGAGACAATAAACACTTTGATGTTTGTAATAATAAACCCACTATCGTCGTAATAATAGTTATGTTTTAGAATGTACTTGACAAATTGTGAAAATGTTTCATATGTTATTATAACGCTAACTAAAGGTATATTGATAAGAACTACCTAACCGTTATTAAGTGAAACTATTTCAAAGTACAAAAAAGAGCGAAGGGAAATAAATTAAAAACGCCAATATTCCTCCGAATTGTTGTCGATCGGTAGCGTGACCTGGAAACATTGACATGATTACCACTTTGAAAGGCAATTTCTATTCTCTCCGTGAAAAAAAGCTTTCATTCTGGTAATCATATTTCTTAAGGGAACTACAAGAGCTAACTTCGCTGTCTTTGTCGGATTGTATACATAAGAAAGAGAAGCAAGACGACGACGGGACGTTCAGAACGCTTTACAAACCATAAAATAAATTAATTACAGAAAATGTATTGATCGGATTAAAAAAATAAAACAGTATTTCGTTAGTATGTTGCTTGTTGAATAATTTGTCAAAAAATCAGAATTATTGTATGTATTTTAATATGGTTTTTATTCGTTAAAATATTTTTTTAGAGGTATTTTTGTGATTTTTTTTCTATCGAATAAAGTTAGTTGTATTATGTTTTCAACACAGTACTTAACTAGATTATATCCTGAAGAATATCATATATTTTTCTGATTGTGTTAACTGCATTGAATCATATACTTTAAAGCATTATAAAACTGGCGTTTAGCTCTTGTAGGCCCCTTAAATTAGACTTACAAGTTTAAGACGCATCGTACCTATATTCCTACATGTATATCCCTACATATATCGATTTCTTTTATCGTATCCTGTTAATACTAAATAAATGAAAAAGTCTAAAGTGTAGGGACACATGTGTATTGCTATTAGTATGCGGAATCTGCATTTTATGTATGTGTGTATTTAGTGACGGCTGCGTCCGCCGAGTAAGTTTGTAGTCGCAATTATATGGAGTTACTCGAAAGACGTGTTTCTATTCCTCACAATACTAAACCCTTCTGATATACATAATTACCTACATAAAGTATCAGAATAATGTATGTTACGTAATGTTTGTATCTGAAGTGATCGTACACAATATGTCAACAAATTGACCCTAAAAAAGCAGGTTTACAGTGAAAACAACCTTACCTAATCGGAAAATTTCACCAAGCCCTCATAACTCTTCAGCTAATAAAATTTTATTATACATTAAACTAGAAAACTTGAGTCATGGGAGAAAATTCTATCCAGACGTAACATACAATAAAGACTAAAACAATACAATAATCATAAAAACAAATAAAAATATTTCAGAAGTATTACATAAAGGTATCATTAAGTCAGTACTGAATTATTTTAACAGCTGTTAAAATCACACGCTGTTATTTTTAATGAACTGTTACTTATTCGTTGCAATACCTATTATCAAGTATAGTATCTATGATATTCTCACGGGTATCTGTTATAATAATAGACAATAGTAAGCCGTTAAATTTCATATCCAATCGAAGTTTAAGGTTGATTGTAAAAAGAGAAACTTATGGGCCTTTTATAAATTGAGATGATTTTATATATTTGTTACAGAGTCATTTATTTGTAGCAAAAATGCGGAGAGTATTTTATTTAGCTTTTTTCAGGCGAGTTATCTGGAAGGTTTAGGCTTGGTCCGCAAGGAATGCCAAACACCTTGCCTAATTTCCATGCGTAACAGCTGTTTCTTTAAAGCTGTATTCTAGAGAATTAATTAGGTTCCCTAATTCGAATTAAATTAAACCATAAACTATTAAAGAATATTATATAGCAATCTTTGCATTCAAAATTGTTTCATGAATTAAACTATATTCAACTTATGAAACATTAAATTATTCTAACTTTTATAACCCTCATCATTCTTATCGAAATAAAATTAAACAAAATGACTGCATTAAATAAAATGTTGCGCAGTTGATACAAATAAATAAATAAACACTTGATTATTCATGTTTGATCCACAAGACTTTTATTTTATTTTTATGTACAAGTACTTAAAGTTTATCTATATAGCCATCGCATCATTTTAATTTGTAACGGCGTTAATTTATAGTATCCTTTTTATGTGAATGTTAAGCCGCCAAAGCACATTTCTTTTTTATGGTAAAGAATCGTCATCACTCCATTAAAGTGTAAACAAAATAATCAGTCTCTGCATAAAAAAAATGTGGAACTGCATTTAGTAACTATAGGCCTCTTAGTCGAATCCAAAGCTCCGTGCAAATGGAAAATCATTAATATACTTGACAGACTCACAAAAATAGAATATTCTGAGAAGTCAAACTAAATAAGACGACAACCTCCCCGCGACACTTTAGACTTAAAAATACGACATCTCATTTTAAAGATTCAGTAGAGAAATGTTGCCGAATAAAAAAAAATGTATCCTATTTCAACCATCTGACCTATCGCGCGTTGCAATAGATTTATTAGGTAAACGTTAGACGTGCAGACCTTATAAATCTAAAAGATTCCGATATTGCAGACGGATTCCCACTGTGCCGCCCAATACACAAATGTTTGATCAAGAATTTGATCGACTATCGCCACACAATCAACCAACAATCGCCAATTAATCCCCAAAGTATCATCATTATACCAGTTTCACTATCATTAACATACAAAATCTTGAGAGCGTTTAACAAATGATGTAATTGCTATAAACGAAATGAAAGTAATATAATTAGACTATAAATCATTAAGAACTGAATCAGAAACTGATCAGTAATTTGCAAACATGATATACGGTTCGGTAAAACTCGATCAGCCGCTTTCTAAAGCAAATTACGATTTAAAACGAGAACTTAAAGTTGTATTTTATATTTATTGAAGTACCTATATGTTAATACTTCTGTCTCTTGAGGAAGTAAGCAATAAGGAAAACTAGTGACAATTTCTAAGCGAACAGATCACGACTTCGATTCTCTTATTTCTTTTGATTTGAATACCTACTGTTGAATTTTATTACAAATAAAGGAAAACAAACTCGAATTAAGACATTAATTGAAAAGCTGAATCTGTCTTTAGATTTTATTTATAACTAGAGGACGCCAGCAGCTATGCCTGCATCTTTTTTAAATTTACCCGTTTTGGCCGATCCCGTGGGAATTTCGGGAAATCCCTTCTTAGTGCACCTCTACGGTCCCCAAGGAACATACATGCCAAATTTCAGCTTCCTGCGCCCAATAGTTTCGGCTGTAGCGTGTCTGTCAGTCAGTCAGTAACGCAAGGATTTTATATATTAAGATAATAGAACATAGATAAGCGTAACAAGCTCTCAATTTATTTAAACTTACAAATGTACCAGTTAAATATTTAACAATAGATGGACATTTTTGATTACCAGACTCGGGAGTCACGTCAGTGATCATTATGTAAAATACTTTTAACCTTTAGTTAGGCGCGCCAATAAACTAACATTGTTAGTCGCACGGGGTCTGCAGTTACCCCAAATTGATAGGTATGAAATAAGAAACATCTTAATTAGTAATCAACTTTAATTGTTTTTATTCTACTTATTTCTTATAAATCTTTTAGAAAAATAAAAATAAAATCTTAGAAAGATGTTTAGAACAATAAAAAAGATGTTTTTCGTAAGTACTACAAAAATTCAACAATTATCACAAATTTTCTTTGTATGATCATCACATACGAATTTATTGCGCTTATTGCACTTTGCGGTCGTTTTCCTGTCGCCTTTTTGTGGACAGATGTAGCACCTTCCTCTTTTTGTTGAGTGCAATCTAGTGTTAGACGTTGAAGGAGTCGCAACTTCACGTTCTGACAATCGTTTTTCAAAGCACTTGGCAGGGATGGAACGAAAATGCCCCTCCGTGCAGTGCGTGCGATCAACTCCTCGGTGCGTGTGACACTGAATCGCGTGGAGAGTAAAGAGTTAGAAAGCTAGCAAGAAATTCGGGTTGCCATTATTATTAGCTAAAAAAAAAACCTAATTTAAAGATCACTTGGGGTCGCGGCGACCCCGCGCGCCTAATTAAAGGTTAATAAAAAGCCTGATTCTCACACACATTCAAATAAGGAAACATTACTCAAAGCTCGTCGCGACTAAGGCTAGAAGTATGTCATCATCCTCTTAGCGTAATCCCAGTTTAAATCTGGGGTCCGCTTTCTAGTCTAACCGGATTTGGCTGAATACTAGCTTTTCCACAAAGCGACTGCCTGTCTGACCTCCGCAACCCGAAGGGATAGTGATATTCCGTGGTTTAGACTAGTGTCAGTTTATTTAGAAGGTACTGACGCCCTGTAACGACTGTCAAAGATCTTCATGACAACCGGGACCGACGGCTTAACGTGCTCTCCGAGGCACGGGACAAGCGATAATTAACAATTCAAGGGCTAGAAGTATATGCAGTAAACAAATTGTACATAATATATTTATTTTTGGCTAGTATTTAAACGAGTGACTGAATATTAAAGTTTTGAGTGACAAAACTAATAAATTTGGGTTATAGAATTACTAAGTGAGCGACTGACTGCGAGTGATGAGAAATCATCAGAACAGCAACTTACAAAGATTAATTTGAGTTACTTAAAATGCAAAATGAGAAGCTTCATAATATTTGAGCGGCCTAATATTTGTTTGAGTGCCAACGTAACGTCCTGCATTTTTTTCAATATTTGGCAAATTATTTATTTATACTGAGCGGCTTTTTATCTTAAATAAACTGTTTCGTAATAGATAAATCTCACATTTTATGAAAATGTTCTAATGAAATTACTATTTGAAGAAACCGCACTGAAACACTATTATTATTATTTTTTTTTTTATTTCTGCCGAACAAATTGACTCCATGCTGCCTGATGTTAAGAAGTCAGTGAAGTGCCCATAGTGATGGCCATCATCCCAGCAGCCAGCATGGCATTATGGCATGATGGCCCTCACCTTGACGGCCTTGAGAAAAGCTTTTTCACGCCCCGCTTAAAGGACCTAGGATCATAAGTGGAGGGAAACACGTGGGCTGGTAAAGAGTTCCACATCTTAATGGTACGGCAGAGATAAGAGGCGCCGAACCGTTTGGTGCGTGACGTATCTGTTCTACCGTGTAAGAGTGGCACCTAGAGGAGAAGGAGAGGGTGGGATTAGTTGAAAGAGCTCTTTGGAGCACTCACCGAGATAGATGCGGTAGAAGACAGCCATTGAGGCCACGTCTCTGCGTAATTGCAGTGACTCAAGAGTCTTAGTAGCCTCTGGATCCCCAATGACACGGACAGCACGCCGCTGCAACCTATCGAGGGCGTCCAATAAGTACTGAGCGGAGCCATTCCAAAGGTGAGAGCAGTATTCCACGTAGCGTGAGCGAACCCGGGTCTTGTATAACAGACACAACTGCCTGTATTAGCCAACGAATTTAATAATTTAAGGGTAGGTAATTAAATGAAACATTGTATTCCGAAAAAACAAAGCAATATGCATTTACTTAAATCAAATGAACAAAAAACAAAATAAAATAAGACGCTTCAGTCTTCTAAGCCAAGTTGACGGAACCCTGCTTCGCAGGGCTCCTATTTTTGGATATAGGGTCACAAAAAAACTAACATAACCTATTAAGTTTCCCGAGTGAACGAGATTATTTTCATAAATAAATAGATCGTGATTTTCGCAATGCCTTCATTTCGAAAATCACGATCGGCAATATTAAAGTCGCCTTTTCTGTATTTCTAGTCGCTCATCTAGTAATCTAGTCGCTCACATAGTAATTTAGTCGCACGGTTAGAATTTTAATTTCTGAAATGGATTAATCATAACCCGCTTTTAGTACGCTCGTTCTAGATTTTATTATTAATCAATATTCGTCGTTGGTTTAGTTAATTTTTCGCTAACTCAAATTCATGCCGCTCAAGTTATTAAAACAGTATCTCATCATCAGGTGCTAAGTTTTTTTTATTCGATCGTTTTTTAATTCGCCTTTATTTTTTGAAATAGCGTATAGATACTATAAAATATTTTTTACTTGCCACAAGTGCATAGGGTAAAGCTAATGATATGTGTCGTTTCTTTATATCCAAAACTTTTCAGAACTGTGCTAAATGTTCCCGCATTCTAATACTAATTTAACACCATTAAGGTACCATATATCCCAGCAAAAGAAATAGCAGTTTCCTATGCCAGCACCTAGTTATATAATTAGGAAACATGTTTTTGTCTAACGCATATAATTAGACCGCACGTTTGGCATAGTGGCTTAAGCGGTCGCCTTACCTATAGACTATACCAGGTGGTGCTGGTTCGATTGCCATACGAGACAACACCACAGAAAACTTGCTTGGCTTGGGTCTTCTTTCGATCAAAGAACTTAGAACTATATCGCGACACAGTTTTTATCCCTAGAGCAGACGTCGCCTTCCAAAAAAAATGTGGTTTTGTGGTAGGTTGTAATTTTTTTGTGAATAGATGCCATTTCCACTAAACCAGGCACTCCGCCACTTTCAGGTTGGAAGCTGACGAAATTCTGGTTTGTCCCCAATAGTCAGGAGGCTTTTGATGTCGATAAGACCTCGTTGTCCTCAAAACCAGGCACTTGGCAACCTAATCAGTACTGAAGAAACAAACTCACCTTGTATCACTCAAATCTAGCGTCGGATCGCTTCTCTTGATCTGTCCGATGCACGCCAGCACAGCCTTATCAATCTCCACCCTCGCGGCTAATGAAGCCACAAGACTTGGTAGCTGTCGGAGTGCCGGTTTCTCCACAATAGTCAGGAGGATTTGTTGTTGATAAGACCTCTTTGTGCTTTAAATCAGGCACTTGGCAGACTAGTCAGTAGCAAAGTAACAGACTTACCTAGTATCACTTAAATCTAACGTCGGATCACTCCTCTTAATCTGTCCAATGCACGCCAGCACAGCTTTATCGCTCTCCACCCTCGCAGCTAGCGAAGACACCAGAGTTGGTAGCTGTCGGAGCGCCGGTTTATCCACAATAGTCAGGAGGCTCTTGTTGTCGATTAGACGTCGTTCTACGTCGCAGTGGGAGAGCGCTAGCAGGCGCTGGTGGGATGATGATGCCGGGTCTTGGTTTATGGTGACGGGTGACTGTGGAACAAATTGAAGCTCTAAGACACAAATTGCAATAAATTTGAATTTAGGGATGTCGTATAATTGTATTCCCTCGTTTATGAGCTGTCTTATCTTCATTTTTGTCTTTGCGAATATAAGAATAATAAGAACAATCGACATACGCTCTCATCCGCATGGCGATAGAAATATATTTATTTAACGCGTGGCAGCTTATTTCATCAGAGTCAGAACGCAATTTAGGTGCTTTCTTATATTTATTACGAAATTTGCTGTATCAATTTCTTGTCCCTAACTTATTTATTATAAATTAATACGCAAATCGCACACCTAGCGGTATAATGACACATCTACTTTTTTCTTATTTTACAGAAATGAGGGTCAAAGATTTTACAAATGTTTGAAACGAAGTTATGACTTCATTTTACGTTATATAATGAATTTTATGGTTTTAGCAACTAGTATAGACCTTAATAGATACTTAGGGATAAAAAAATACACTTCAGGTTTCCAGGAGTTGCTTCATAACAGTAAAAAAAGAAGAAGAGCCATGCAATTGTGCCGTTATACTTTTAAAAACTTCCAAAAATGTCATATATGCCCCCAAAGCCATTATTAAACAGGATTTGAAAACCAAGAAATAAAGACATTTGCTTAATAGAAAACAACAGTTTTTATTTGAAATCAACAATAAAATATAAATAAATAAATATATATATCAATAAATCAACCTTCATAGGCTGCACTAAAAGTATCGGGAATGGAATATTTCCACTGTTCCTGTCATATTAAAATATTTTTAATTGAAAACTCCTTGGTTTTAAAAATCGAATACCATTTATTTATTTAAAAAAAGATTCTCGGTCTTGTCACAAGGTTTTGTCAAACTTGTTTAGTCGTTGAGAAAATGGAATTGATTCGAGAAAATTCAAGAGCGATGATTTATTATGACTTTCGAAGTGGTTTAACACAAAAACAGTGTGTTGATCGGATGATTTCTGCATTTGGTGATGAAGCCCCATCCAAAACCACAATTTATCGTTGGTTTGCTGAATTCAACGTGGACGTGTCAAGCTCAGTGATGATCTCCATCAAGGTCGTCCAAAAACTGCAGTCACCCAAGAAAACGTTGATGCTGCGCGTAAGCTGATTGAGAAAGATCGACATGTGACATACCGCGAAATTCAGGCAACTTTAGACATTGGCATGAGTCAAATAAAAATAATCTTGCATGAACAATTAGGTGCATAGAGTTCCCACCAAGAACTTAGGGTCCCAAGCCAACCTCACCTGCAAGTGGTGCACCTGCCGATCAACGGACGAGGCTCTGGCAAACAAAATATCCCGATAAGCGGCAATAGGCTCGCCACCTATTACGTGGGATCAAAACACTGGCGAAAAGTGGGCGTTTAATATGCCTCTGCCTACCCCTTCGGGGAAACAGGCGTGACTCTATGTATGTATGTATGTATGAACAATTAGGTGTAAAAAAGTTGTTTTCCCGATGGATACCGCATTCGCTCTGTGAAGAGCAAAAAGCGGCTCGCGTTACTTGGTGCGTCGGAACTCTCGAAAGATTCCACACAGGATCCTCAAATGCTGTATACAACATCGTATCAAGTGACGAATCCTGGATATACGCGTACGAACCCGAAACAAAAAACCAGTCACGAGTTTGGGTGTTCGAAAATGAGTTAAAGCCAACAAAAATTTTTCGTTCACGGAGTGTTGCAAAAAAATGGTGGCCACGTTTGTCTCCAAAACCGGCCATGTTATGACTATGCCTCTTGAGGGACAAAGAACGGTTAATGCAGAATGGTATGCTAGCATTTGTTTGCCACAGGTCGTTTCTGAACTCCGTAAAGAGAACTGCAACCAGCGCATCATCCTCCATCACGACAATGCGAGTTCTCACACCGCGCACAGAACAAAACAGTTTTTAGAGCAAGAAAACATAGAATTATTAGACCATCCGCCGTACAGCCCCGACCTAAGCTCTAGTGATTTCTATACTTTCCCTAAAATAAAGAATAAATTGCGTGGACAGAGATTTTCATCACCTGAAGAAGCTGTGGACGCCTACAAAACAGCCATTTTGGAGACGCCAACTTCCGAATGGAATGGTTGCTTCAATAATTGGTTCCATCGTATGGAAAAATGTGTCAAATTTCGCGGAGAATACTTCGAAAAGCTATAAATACATTTTTAAATAGTAATGTTTTGTCACTTCCTTGATTCCCGAAATTTTCAGATTTTTTTAATATTCGTATTTGTAATTTTATTCAAATAAATTAATATACTTACATAAAAAGTTTAACTAAAATATTAGGTAATAACCTATATTTGGCTCGTGAAACGTTAAGAAATAGTCATCATCAAACTATAATAAATAAAATAAAGAATAATCACGAATCTTCTCTTAATTTTATTGTAAACGTAGATAATAATCATATTTTTTTATAGTTACTCTCCGTTCTAAAAACAAATAAGCACTTAAAAGTTTGGCAGTTTAAGTTAAGATAAAGGTACGATAGTGAAATCCAGATCCAAATCAAGGTTTACCTTACTGCTCCGAAATTTTAAGGAAGTTTACTTTACTTTTAAGTATCTTTATTAATTAACTAAGCAGTAAACAAAACTATAAGCATTGCAAGCTTTGTCTCTCTGTAGTTAGCTGTGAGTTAGATTTGCGCATGGAATAAATAGCGATGTCACATTCCTTTGTCTAATGTGCCATTTTGCCAAATGTGTTTTGAAATTTTTTTTAATGTCTACTAACTTACTACGTTAATAAAATGTCACATTTGCCACTTACGCCAAGACAGATTTAGAAGCGATTGCACCTCGCCCGGCACAACTGACAAATAAGCCGTTGTTATGCGCGGAAGCGGGGGGATCGTACTAAGTACTACATTGACACTTAACGCCCTTTCTCAACAAATAGGAAAACTAACACCGTGCCGTTTTACCACTTTATAAATTATACACTTTTTAACACTTAGGCCATAAAAACTCAATTTCGCTTTTTTGTAAAATGTGCCATTATACTGCTAGGTGAGCGAAATGTTAATCGGGTAAAGTGATAAAAGTAAATGACCTTTAAATTCAATAGTTAGATCCACGCATAAGTCATTCTAATGGCTTAAGCAAATCCTTCTTTGGGTAAATTAAACAATATTCCCCATATTGCTGAGGTGCATTTTACTTGCTACAATGTACGTACCAGTTCCTCCAACTTGTGTAAGGCCTGTTTATACACGTCCACATGCCTCTGAAGCTCATTCTTCATGGCCACGTGCAACGATATGAGGGTGCCACTCGAGTCCGCCGTCAGCCCGTGTGTGCCGAGTCCTGGACACAAAAAACTTTTATTATATCAAAAAATTTAATAACAATAATTGTTTTTTTACTTTTAGTGCATTGCTTATAATGGAGAAGTGTGTGAACTGTGACATAGTTTAATTTTGTGTGCGTGGCGTGCCATTGGGGAGTTCTTTATCCAGCAGTGTACTATAGCAGGCGGTTTACTAATGTTTGCCATAATTTAAAATGCCATAATTTCATACGCCATACTGGTATTTGCCATAATTTCATTAAAAATAACGCTTCAGTTGTCATAATCGTGAAATGACATAATATGACTTTCACTAATTCCATTGGTCATAATCGATCAAGTGTCATAATAATTAAAATCCATAAATTAATTTGCTATAATTTTCGTTTTCAATAATCTAAGAAGAAAATAGAGAATAAACTGAAGTTAAACAACTTCAGTTTATTAAACTAGTGTGAAGAATGTGGACTAAGTTGACGGACCTATTTTTGGGTTAAGGGTCAAAAGAGAACCCTTACCTAACCTATCCGAGTCGGATTGCACTGAGTCAGGGTGTTAACGATAATTAATTCAACTTCAGTTTATTAAACTAGTGTCAAGAATGTGGACTAGGCTGACGGAGCCCTGCTTCGCAGGGCTCCTATTTTGGGTTAAGGGTCAAAAGAGAACCCTAACCTAACCTATCCGAGTCGGATTGCACTGAGTCAGGGTGTAAACGATAATTAATTTCGACCTAACAATATTATGTATTATTTTCATAATTATATCAAATTTTGATTATGTCAAGAGTCGATTATGAGATGTGTTACTTATGGAAAGTAATTATTATGATATATGGTGTTATAGAAAGTCATTTTATGGCAAATAAAGGTTATCACTGTTGAGTTGTTAAGGCAAACGTTATTAGTATAAATGATAATAGTGCAAGTAAATATTATGATCGGGGATGATTATGGCAAACAATATTAGTGCAAATGAATTTATGGAAAACGAGAGAATACTATAGCAGGCTGACGATGATAATGATGATGAAATTTTGTGTGAAGGGTTGACTAAAATGAGCCTAAACTATGATGACTATTAACGATATTAGCATATTAAGTTGTACGTAATATTATGACAATAAAGTAAACAACACATAAATCTTAATTAGACGCTTCTAGAGAATCCCTAATTAATACCAACAAACACTCAACCACATAATTCAATGTCAGACAACAGTGCATTCACAGTTCCGCACCAAAACTCACGAATGTATGATAAGAAACATCACACTACTCAACGAAGGAAATACAAGCAATTACTCTACTTCCTTATCCACGAATTATAGCATCCGGGAAATACATAGAACATTTGTTTAAATATAAAAATAAGTAATCGGTTTTAAATCGGCCTCTGAGTATCCTTGAAATATTCCATGTATATTATGTAAATATTATGATAGAATCTTTTCACCCTCAGCTTAATGGTATAATTGAAAAGGAAATTAATTCTTATTATTATATGTTTTGGCGTATGGCATCCGGAAAATACTGAAATATTTTAGTTAATGAACATGCTAGAAGGCTTTTAATTGGGGTAGCCAAGGATGGATTTAATAACTCAACAGTGACGTGTCATAGTTTATAAATAGCATTGTAAATGTAGACTTCAAGGATTTTCCACACGAAGAAAAGATTCAAGGGGCATCACTCTGATTTAGTAATATTACACCCAATGTAGACTCAATACTTACTGGTCTTATGTACAATTAATTTCTAAATCAAGTATGCCATGATATTATTATAAATTTAGCACAGATCAAATTCGACATTCATTTTGTTTAGAATTCACATAATCACAATTACAAACGTAGCTTATACAGACTCATCCTACCATCTTCTCGCACCAACGGTATTATGCACCAGCGCTGACTCGACAAAATTCGATGATTGCCAACAGGCTTATCTCTCTCTTCTCTATATATATTTAATTTAGCAAGCTAGATGTAAGGCTGGTATTACGAGCCCAGAGTGGGGTCTCCTAGTCCGCACAAAACTTACCTCGAACAACACCTTCCAGTTACCTTTTTCTTGCACCTATCGTATCAAATGTGTAATTCACCAGGGCTGATACAAGTCTAGTAGTGCGAGCCCAGAATGAAGTCCCTTGGTCCGCACCAATCTTACCTTGAACAGTAGCATTTAGTTGCCGTATTCTTGCATGTATAGCATTCCTCGTATCAGGTGTGTAGTGCACCGGACCTGATGCGAGTATAGCAATGGAAGCCCAGAGAGCGATCCCTTAGCCTCTCCGAATTTACCTTGAACAGCAGCATCTAGTTTCCGTCTTCTTGCATCTTCTTATTCTTGCATCTATCGCATCCCTCGCATCTGGTGTGTAGTGCACCAGTGCTGATGCGAGACTGGCAATACAAGCGCGCAAAGCGATCTCTTCATCATCATCAGCCTTTAACAGTCCACTGCTGGACTAGGTCTCTCCTTTGAAAGGAGGAATTGGCCTACTATACCACGCTAGCCAAACGGGTTGGCATAGGGTTTGCATCAAGTTTTCCTTCTCTTACAGTGCTGTTCTCTGCATAATATGCTCCCTCTGTCGGCTCTTACAACATTCATGGGATGATATAGGGTGGTGGCATTCCGTATTCTTAATCCGTCATCACACGGACAAGGTCGAAAGTCGGACGGCATCTCTTAGTATCTACAAATCTACCTTGAACAGCAGCATCTAGTTGCCGTCTTCTTGCATCTATCGCATCAGGTATGTAGTGCATCAGTGCTGATGCAAGTATAGCAATACGAGCCCAGAAAGTGATCCTTAAGAATCTCCATCCTTACCTTGAACGGCAGCATCCAGTTGCCGTCTTCTTGCATCTATCGCATCCCTCGCATCAGGTGTGTAGTGTACCAGTGCTGATGCGAGTCTGGCGGTGCGAGCGCGGAGGCCGGTCCCTTGGTCCACACCCAGGAGTCCGACTAGTCGCCATGCCACGGCTTCGCATTGCACGTCCGGACGAGGGGATATTTCCAGTGATATTAATCTGCGAACAATGTAAAGAAGATATTAAAAGACTGTTTTAACCATGTTATTGTATAGTATTCATCGATTTATTGTTATTAATCTTGTATAATATGGCATGGCCTGAACAATGGACTTTACTCTTTGTCCGCCTTTTGTTTGGAGTCAATGAAACAACTTTGAAGCCTAGTTTAGCACTGTAACTAGGTCTATTGGAAGTTTTGTGTTTAAAAAAAATCTTATAACGCAGTTTCCTCAATTACACACTGTCGATAAAATAATTCGTTGATATATATGTTGACGCCTGTAATTATTGGGACCGAAACATAACTGGCGAAGTGTGGGTGTGTAATAAAACTCTGCCTACCCCTTCTGGGATAAAAGGCGTGAAGTTATGTTATGTTATGCCTGCAGTTATTGGATCATAATTAACTACTATTTAGTCATCATCCTCCTAGCGTTATCCCAATCTCAACCTGGGGTCCACTTTTTAGTCTAACCGGATTTGGCGGAATATTAGCTTTTCCACGGAGCGACTGCCTGTCTGACCTCTGCAACCCAAAGGGATAAGGATATTCCATGGTTTAGACCAGTGTCAGTTTGTTTTAAAGGTACTGACGCCCTGTAACGACTGTCAAATATCCTCATGACGGCCGGGACCGTCGACTTAACGTGCTCTCCGAGGCACGAGACAAGCGATAATTAACAATTTAATACGCTCATAACTCCGAAAAGTTAGTGGTGCGCGCCGTGGATTCGAACCCGATATCCTCTGCATGGCAGTCCGTTGGTATCTCCATTAGGCTATCGCTGCCTTCAATTAACTACTATTTTGTGACAAGTTGAATTAGAAACTTCAACTAAACTGTTTTCAAAGGGCGGAAGAAATGTATCGTTGACGCACCGATAGCGTTAATAAAATTAATGTTATGTTTTTGATGGACATTATAGTGATGTGAGCATTGCGCTTCGGACTTTAGACTAATCGCTCTTTCATTCACACGCAATCGCGTATTTGAGTGTGAAAGAAAAGCGTAAAAAAAGCAAAATGTTGAGTATGAAGCAAAAGTAAATATAATTGCATTTTATTTGTACGAATGGTTAAACAAAAAAGCACAACAGACAAAATCCATCATATTCTTTAACAAAAAGAAATAAGTTTTATGATAACTTAACGGGTATACTATTCATTTGGCAAGCATTCCTTTTAATTGTATTAATTGGTGTTAAATATCCCTAAGAATAATTGGAGGAGTTGACTATAGAAGGAGAATCGCTTTAAGAGACAAATTGCTCTTTAAATACTTAACAATTTATTATCATCATCAATCCGATAGACGTCCACTGTTGAACATAGGTCTCTCCTAAGGCTCTCCACGTAGACCGATTTTTAACTGCACGCATCGATCCCATACACACGGTCAAAATAAGATTACTAACGGCCATTTTCAATATTCGAACTATAGATAGATCTGTAGATTTTAGATACGCGTTTGACATATTTTGTATGGAGCTTATGTCAAAAACTGTCAAAAACGAATCTAAAATCTACAGCTCTATCTATAGTTCGAATATTGAATTCCGTAGTAAGTCATCAATTCTCGTATGTTACTCGTAATTCTCAACGCCAACAATAAATTGCATAATCAACGCACATAAACTCAGTCATTTAAATAAAGCTATAATTAAACGTATCGATACTAAGTATAGCGGTCGCCGATCGTCTGCCCTACTATCTACGACCTACACGTGAGAATATTCCATATTTAATACATTTTTATCATTTTAAGAATTTCGAGGACTACCACAATTGACGTAATTTTAAATCTGAAAGTTTCTTTTGACCTTCAAACAGAAGGGACGTCTGAAACACATTTCAAATTTACACACAGCGACAAGTCGAGTTAAACAGTCGCAGTACCAATTTGACACTAGTTTTCTACGACATAAGAACCGCGGTACAAAGGCCAAGCTGTCTAGGTAACAAAATAAAACAATACTCATAGCTGGCTTTACCATTTTTAAATAGCTGTTACTCACTATTGTTACTACCACCTTGGGAGAAAATATCGAAGGAAGGAAGGTGTGGGTGGGCCAAGGAGGACTTTTAAAGACCAAGTGAAAGAGCAAGTAAAAATAAAATCGTATCAAGAGATTAAAGCGCCGGCTTACGATAAAACTACGTGGAAGAGGCGCTACAAACAAAAACTTGCTTGTGAGATAATAATCTATTTTCTACTTAGTAAATTTTATAAAATATAGTGTCAGCATCGAAAACTATTTCCAAATGCAATTTCAAGAAGCAGACAAATTTACAAATGAGACAATATTTCATATACCTATATGCCAGGTCAAAAAAACAGCAATATAAATTCTTCAACGACATTAATATGGTAACCTCTATAAATTACTGGTAGGTACATTTATAACCTTGATATACTTCATTTATGGCACCCTCAAGGGTATTTGGATTAAGTAATTAAAGGATAAGAACTTTAATTGGCGAAGATCTTTTATTTTTTTAATAAGAATGGATAACTTGCCTGCTCGGTACTTACACAATAATTAACCAAAATATAAATACAGATTTTTATAAACATCTGGAACCTGGCTTATCAGATCATTTCGTTGATATTTACATATAATATTAATATTAGCTTTATCACAGATCAACTGCCAAGTGACCTCCGACCCAAACGGATCGCTATATTCCATGTTTTAGTTGGACTGGTGTCATTTTATTCAGGAGACTGTCTCCTTACAGCGACTGTCAAAGATCTCCTTTTTGCGTCTGCATACCAGTCTGTTAGCATGCTTTTTAGCCTATCGCTGTCTCAATTTACATTACTTTATTCATATTTAACAGAATACTACGAATTCATCGTGTTCATCAGGGAAATATTTTATACCACAGGGTCCAGACACAGGAGAGGTCAGTCATATTAAAGCCAATACCCCACAATTACTTAAGTACATAAACATTGCTTCACTCCTTATTACTAGAACCTTCGGCATATAAAGATAGTATGATATGACGTTCCTTACTCATCGCAACACAATTAAAATTCTTCGATACACAAGTATGTGGATGCTTCCATTCTTAATATCTGAATTGCCAAACACTTTATTGCAGGTAATATGGCCAAATGGCAAGGACGCATGTACTGACCCGAAAAAATATGTGCTACCCCAGAAAACCCTGAAAATATATTATACATACAGCACTTTCTCCATTTCAAAAACGGTTGCTTATGATTTTAGACAATAAATATTGTTCCTAAAAATTAATCATCATCATCAGCCTTTAACAGTCCACTGCTGGACTAGGTCTCTCCTTTGAAAGGAGGAATTGGCCTACTATACCACGCTGGCCAAACGGGTTGGTATAGGGTTTTTATCAACTTTCCCTTCTCTTACAGTGGTGTTCTCTGCATAATATGCTCCCTCTGACTATAGTAAAAACAGAATAGTAAGATAGCTTCATACAAATCGGCCGCCGCACTATGGTTCGTCTAGAACAAGCTAGCTAGACAAAAACAACTCTTAAATTCCTGGAAGTTAATTACTATTACGAACTCATTACCCCTATACATTGAGGATTACACCTATTAATTATCAATACTACCCTCATTAAGAGCGTCATTAAGGTATGTTTATAAGATGTTGACTATTTTAAGGGCATTCATTTGCATTTTTACATCATATTTGATAGCATTGTTTATGTCACTAAAAGAAATTTGTGAAAGTGTTTTTGTGATGGATTGTATACGTAAGGGTAAGTAGTTATATTTTATTTCATTTTCAACATGGGAACTTCATTCTTTAGTCTTATAAAATGAAATGTTTGAATTTTCACCCACTTTTTTACTCATTTTTTCAAATTCATCGGTCAAATAATAACATGTCCCCACTTGTCCCCACCGTAGAACCTATCATATACGATTCTCATAAGTGTCTAGTAGTTATACGTAAAAAAATTCATTGCGATATATTTGCACAACTAATTTTTATTTATTTTTTTCTTTCAACAGTTTTTACCGTCTCAAGAATGGATTTTTTCGAAGAATGGCTGAAACACCCGAAGGAAACGCGGAATGAGGAGCTCTTTCGGTTTATATCTTTGAGATATAATTTTGATGGTGTTACGGAGCAGTCTCTGCGAGATATTAAAGTATTAATCTCAAGATATTCAACGAAATTTGCTGAAAAGTGGAGCAGCTGTGGAAGAAATCGAGAGCGATTCCTACAAAAGTATTCGACGTGGCTGGAGGGTCTTGACATATCTTTCGATGTGTCCGTTTATTTATCTCTGCCAACTACATCTGGAGAACCGGGACCCGGAAGACCTACTAAAGATTTTGAACATTCTAGTCTCAAAACGAAGAGACGACGTGTAGACGATCTATTACAGTCCAGAAGTGCTAGTGAATTAATTTACGCCGCTGAAGTGTCAGCTCGAATCTCGGGTCAGAGAAGTGTAGCACGTCAAATTAAAGATGTGACTAGTGATCCTTCAATAACCAAGACCACGAGTGAAGAAAGTGCCCCCAGGAGTTTAACAAGTGAGGAAGCTTTAGCGTACTACGTTGATAGTAAATCAAGTAGCCATAGCTATAAGCAGACTCGGAAGTGGAGTATTAAAGCTGGACATAAGGTGTTTCCGTCAAGGTACAGTGTTAGAAAGGCTAAAATAGCCTGCTACCCGTCAGGTGAACAAATTACAGTCAATGAAACGCATGCTGAAATCAAAGTTCAGGCAATTCTTGATAAGACTGCCGAACGTTTAGTTTCAGCACAACAAGAAGTTGTTCATAGTCTGTTACCTTGCACGTCATTCACATTAATCAGTAAATGGGGTTGTGATGGAAGTTCCGGTCATAGTATGTACAAACAAAAATTCACTAATTGTGACGATAGTGACGAGTTTTTATTTGTATTTTCTTTCGTTCCTCTTCAATTGAAAGATGAAAGTGGTAATATTGTGTGGCAGAATCCTCGGCCCTGTTCTACAATGTATTGTCGGCCAATAAAGTTTATCTTTTCTAAGGAAACGAAAGATTTTACGATTTCGGAAACCAATAAGGTTTTAGAAGAGATAAACGCTTTATTGCCGACAACCTGCAAGGTGATGGAGACCGAAGTATCTGTCACACATGTTATGCTTTTAACAATGATTGACGGAAAAGTTTGCAATGCTCTGACCGAAACTTCTTCCTCACAAAAATGTTTTATTTGTGGGGCAACTCCAACAATGATGAATGATCTGTCAAAAGAGTTTGCTGCGGACAAAGATAATCTTGGTTTTGGTTTGTCTACGTTGCACGCTTGGATAAGGTGCTTTGAATGCTTGCTTCACATTAGCTATCGACTAAATATAAAAAAATGGCAGTTAAGAACAGCCGAAGACAAAGCTAGTGTGAAACAACGTTCAGATGACATTAAAAAACGATTTAAAAGCGAAATGGGCTTGATTGTAGACAAACCAAAACCAGGGTTCGGTAACACTAATGACGGGAACACCGCGCGAAGATTTTTTGGAAATCCCGAGGCTAGTGCCGATATTACAGGGTTAGATGTTTCACTAATACAAAAATTTGGCATACTACTTCGCACTTTATCATCGGGATATGATATAAATATTGAAAAATTCGTTAACTTAGCTCAAGAAACTAGACAACTTTATGTAAATCTCTATTCATGGTATTACATGCCCGCTACTGTCCACAAAATACTTTTGCACAGTGGCGAAGTAATTAGATCGTCCCTTCTACCTATAGGCCAGCTTTCCGAGGAAGCACAGGAAGCTCGGAATAAGGACTGCAGAAGATTTCGTGAGCACAACACACGAAAGCGATCACGGGAGGCTACGAATAGAGATTTACTTAATATGTTATTGATAACATCTGACCCTGTAATAAACGGTTTACGAGAAGTTCCTCGGAAGAAAATAGGTACGCTTCCAACTGAAGTATTAGATTTAATTGTCCCACCTAGCTGTAAGGAACAAAATGTTAATATGATTTCTACTTTTCATAGTTCTGCCCCTCACGATCATGACTATTCAATGGATGATTCATCTGATGATAGTGATGATAATGAGTAATAGATTTAGTTCTTAGATATTTTATGCATCTGTTATTAGATTTTATAGCGACGTCGAGGGATAAATCACTTTATAAAATGTTCAAAAAATATATTATACACATATGCCCGATAAATGTTTTTTTTTCATGATACCAGCTCAAATGACAAACTGCCTTGAAAAAAGTACCAAAAACCTTATATCTTTGCTTATTAACCGCATCTAGACATAAAAATCAAATAAAATAATTTTGTCTAGCTAGCTTGTTCTAGACGAACCATAGTGCGCCGCGCTGCCGCGCTGGTTTGAATGTACGCGTGAGTCGCCGGCGCCGTGTACGCACGCACTTTTCACGCACACAATCTCACGAGAGCGGCAAGCTCGGCGCGGATTCAGTACGGTATGCGCCGCGCGTCTGATCGAGCGCACTCATGTAGGTACTTCACTGCTCGCCCGCTTGAATTGTTTATATACATTCAGTTTTGTAATAAACGTTATTAATAATATACAATGTGTTAAACGACAGTAAATTTAACTTGTTAATTTTTGTCATTAAAAAAGGCATTTAGATAGTTATATAACGCTTAGGTAGTCAGTAGGTATTTGAGAAAAAATAAATTCAAGCTTAAATTGTGAAGTATTCAGCGGGATCACTTAAAAAAGCGGCAAAAAAGCGCGAGCGCCGACAAAGCCGGCGCCGCGGTGTAAACAAGTGACAACCCGTGCGTCAACGCAAGAGTAGGCAATTAACTCGCCGAGCGGCCTTAGGTAACCTACTATTCTGTTTTTACTATGCTCTGACGGCTCTTACGACACCCATGGGATGATATGGGGTGGTGACATTCCGTATTCTTAATCCATCACCACACGGTCGTAAAAATTCAACTCTATTGTAAATAAAGCCTGTGTCGCGACAAACATTACAAATATTCAATCCGCGGACATAAAGAACATCTAGATTCGAAACAATATCTTGTTTATCAGGCATATTCTGTATGGCAATCGAACTCTCAGTACACGGCGCAGTTTTAGGTGGCGAGGTGATGGCATAAACCACTATGCCATCATTGCTGTATAAAAATGTATGCCATCCGTGCATTCTTTATGAAGATCTTAAACGAATATACTTAGCTTGTGATGTCTTGCCAGTTTCCCTAATAAAATGTTGCGTTTCATCATCATCATCATCAGCCTGCCGTAGTCCACTTCTGGATATAGGCCTCTCCAATGACACGCCACTGAGCCAGATTTTCGGCTTTTCGTGTCCAGCCGCTGCCAGCCACTTTGCGTATATCGTCACTCTGATAAATGTTGCGTTTACCATTCTAATTTTCTATTCTAAGGTTCTATGCTATTTAACTAGCAGAAGGCTAAATAATCCTGCTTCTTTATCGCAAATCCTTGTTTATAATTAGTTGTACATGAGTACGTGAATAAATTAAATTGTAAACAACTTGGTGATGGAAAAGAGTGAAACACACTAGGTATCCACTCTATCTTATTAACAGATTTCAAAATTTTTATTTAGATTTCTCCACTTCTTGAATAGGCATTCTTTCTTTTCTTTAAAACTTACTCGGTAATGCCTAATTTTATTTAAAACTAGCTGTTTCCCGCGGGCACACCCGCGTCCTGAGGAAACTACTACGCGTACCCGGTTAATTTATAGCCTAAGTTACTCCTTGGTACATCAGCTATCCGCCAATGAACATCCCGTCAAAATCGGTCTAGCCGTGCCAGAGATTAGCGAATACAAACAGTCAGACAGACAAAAAATTTTAAAAATGTAATTTCGGTATATGTACCGTGTTACATCCATATGCATTTATTAAAAAACGGTTATTTTAAAATTACAAACCGACACTCCAATTTTATTTATATGTATATACAGGTTGTCACAAGACCCATCACCAAGCTGAAGTCTACTCGTTGTGGACATCATGCCAAGTCATACTAACCAAAAATAATACCTGGGCAACGATTTATTTTTAGGTTTTCACATTTTTAAACCGCAATTAAAAGCGCGCGCGTGCAATGCTCGAAATACCTACTTAGCCATGGGGTCATAGGACATCTAAAGAACATATTGGCGGGGTAAATGCATCGATTTTTAAACTAATTAGAAAAATTCCATACTAACTTTGAGCCTCAATATCTCCTGAACCAGTAATTTCCCAGGTATGGTGCCGAAGTAAAAAACGTTCGTAGTGGTTGGTACAACATGGGATTTCAGTTTTCGTTAAGGGTCTTTTTACACCCTGTATGTATGTATAGATAAAAAAAATTATGGCGAAATGTGGGTGTAATATTTACACCTCTGCCGGGTATTCGGGGATACAGGCGTGAGACTATAAATAGATAAAATAAATGTATAGATAATGGCTTTTTTTGCCTATTGAAGAGGCTAAACATGGAAATAAATCTAAATATACATACATACATACATATACTCACGCCTTTTTGCCGTCGGGGTAGGCAGAGACAACGGAACGCCACTTGCTTCTATCCTTACAAACCTCACGCGCTTCCTCTACATTCATTACTCTTTTCATACATGCTCGCCGGTTCCGGGTGCTTCGGACCTTGCCGTTTTTCAGAACGTCACCAATTTGGTCAACGAATGTCCTACGAGGTCAGCCGCGACCGGCTTGCTCATATATTTGGTGCGTCATTCTTTCTTCACTCATTCGCTCCACGTGTCCAAACCATCTCAGCATTCCTTTCTCAATTCTTGTCACAACATCTTCTTTCAAGCCACATCGCTCGCTTATAACTGCATTCATTCTTAAATATTTGAGTCCAAAATAAATAATGTTCTACAGCTTTTTAAAATTAAGTTTATTTAAGTGCTTATCATCTGATTGCATGTCGTCTGCACACTTGGCAATATAAAAAACAAAGCCTAGGCTCTGAAATCAAAATAAAATTACCACATGAATCCACTTATTCATCATTATGGTAATTTCGTCAGTCTTGTCGTGTCTGGTTTTGCGTCAACATAAAAGAAAGCGCTAATTTGTAAAATAAATCTGAAGAAAACGTCTCTTTTATTTAAGGTTTTATTTTTGCATAGTTTATTACATAATATTTGATTACAACATACAGCTGTCAGCATGTTTTAAGCGACATTTTTTTATCCATGTACGTGTTTGAATTTTTTACTTCTTTCCAGCATAACTTCTAAACACCTGAGAGCCCAGTGGCATTCGATTCTGATTTCTAACATCGCTATCATTTGGTTGCCTTAGTTGAGCTATTAGTTCTAGTAAGCGGACCCCAGATTGAAACTGGGATAACGCTAAGAGAAAGAAGAAGAAGAAGCCTAGTGGAGATACCAACCGACTGCCATGCAGAGGGTAGCGGGTTCGAATACTAGGCGCGCACCACTGACTTTTCGGAATTATGTACGTAGTGAATTATTAATTATCGCTTGCCCCGTGCCTCGGAGAGCACGTTAAGCCGTCGGTCCCGGTTGTCATGAAGATCTTTGACAGTCGTTATAGGGAGTCAGTACCTATCTCTGAATAAACTGACACTGGTCTAAACCATGGAATATCGCTATCCCTTTGGGTTGCGGAGGCCAGACAGGCAGTCGCTCCGTGGAAAAGCTAATTCAGTCAAATCCGGTTAGACTAGTAAGCGGACCCCGGGTTGAAACTGGGATAACGCTAGGAGAAAGATAATATAAAGATTTAAGCATCGTTACCACCCCAAATTAACCCGTTAATTTTGAAAAAAAATTTGCTAAAAACTCTTTTTAGGCTTGATATTTTACTTTACATTTGAAATTTTGCACATGTATAGAAAAGCTCCTAGAATTTCCCAGATCCTAATACGCGTACGTGTACCGTATTTATGAAAATACTGTTGCTTTTATTACGTACTATTGCGTATATTCTCGAAGCTTTGAACAATGTCATAAGATCTTGATCATAACACTTTTCTTGTTACTCAATAACCAAACCACATCAATCAAAGCTGCTCATATCATTATTACCTGCCTATTATCCTAACTTACCACCATAAGCACCCACTCCGTCATCTCGTTTACCACGGACCACATGCAAGCTCATACCATAACTGTACCTGTAACGGGCTGATACTGATACACATCATTACGACGCTCCTATTCTCACATCATGGTTTCCACACCACAATGAAAACACAACAAATTATCGTGACACAACGCTTCTGAGATAAGCAGAACTTAAAAGCGTTTTAGGGTGGGGTTTTGTCACGAGCGGATTGGTGAACGCTACGCTAGGGTCAACAGCGGCCAACGACAATGCGAGATACCTGTTAGTCAGTCACTCAACTAATACAACGTTTTTCATTTCTTTCTAATTCTTTAAACGCCCTATGCTAGTCCCAAAATGTATTTTACGTACTATTGGCGATGCTAAGACTCTAACTAGCGACTCTAGCGGCGAATTTGGAAGTTGTCCGGGTACGACACTTTTGACAGCTCAATACAATTACCACTATGACCTCGAAGCAAAGTTGTATTGAAAGCTGTCAAAAGTGTCGTACCTGGACAACTTCCAAATACGCCGCTAGAGGCGCGCTGATAATCTTTGCATCGCCAATATATTTTTGTAAAGTAGGTTTAAAATTCAATTTAGAAAAGGCTGTGCTATATAATTCTTGGGAGCCTAAGACTATAAGAGACAATGCTGTGATGCCAATATATTATTATGATATAACAATTACGGAATATAAAGATCCGAATCGAAACGATTTTGTGTTTTTGAATTGAGTGGCGGTTTAGGGTCATCAATAATATTAAACTCATCCAATTTATTTTATTGTGCATATAAGATTTTTTAAATCTTTTACTTAATTATGAACTCGTCTAGTTAGTGCTTATATAAGCACTAAGTAGATGAGTTCATAATTAGTAAGTATATAGTACTTCTACAAAAAGTAACTTTCATTTCATTGTGCATACATGACTGCAATTTCTCCACATTTGTCCTATAACTAAGCTTATTAATCAACTAAAGTTCTTAACAACTTAACATAATTGAAGTAAACAATGCTCGCATGATGCACTTATAATCGCCCACACTAATATCCCGCTTTATGCCACACTCAGTCGCAGCCTCACTAGGCGCAAATTCTTTATTTCTTTCAGTTCGCATGTTTAGTACGGAACTCGGCAAGCATACCACCGTATTCAGAATTCTATTGTGTTATACTGTTTGTACGGGAAATGTTTCTCGGACTTACGTTTAAGGCATGTGTATGCCGTTTATAATGTCTGAATGCTAACATCTAGTAGTCGAATAACTGTGCAGTTTTTGCGAGTGTAACAGTTAGTGAGTAATAGTCTTAATTAATATTATACAAACGCTTATTTAATGAAGGAGCTTAGTGCGACTATAAATATTTTGGTCTTATCTTAAGTCGATCGGCGTTCAGCGCATTGATTTGCTCGCTCTGAGTTCTAGAACGATCTGACTTTGAGGTAGGCCCAATTTATTAGTTTACCAAACGCCGCTTGAATACCGGCGAGACGTAAGAAACTTAAAGTAGTACTACGTAGAGTGCGTGTTTCGTGTAGTTCACTCACAAATTTTCTTATTATACTAAAGAACTATGTGGTCTTATACACAAGCACAAATATATGTAATTTGATTTGTCAGATTCTGAAGGTAAAAAGCCTAATTTCTTTAAGAGGTCTAAGTCAACGCTAAGTCTGGTGTTATTACACACACAAAAACACGTTATGGAACCATGTATAATATGCGAATGCTATTTAGCATCTCATGATACTCGGCTTAGTACACACACATGTCTATTACGAAGCATTTATCGGTAATGAACGTCATTAACGTTCATTATACGTCTGCATGAAATTGAAACTGACAGCACTAATTATATAGAAGTTTAATAGCCAATCATTCAGAATTTTCAATTCAAATTAGCTGGAGCATCTTTTAATTAGGAACTGAATAATTCTTAATAGCGAAAGATGATACAAAATAAAATTTCACTAAGAACTTTGACATGGACAACGTTTATTCTAACTAGTATCTGTGGATCTACTAAAATTCAAACTATGCATAATCGTCGTTTCGTAATAAGGGCAACAGTTTGAAATCACTTGACTGGATGCAGAACCGTGCCCTCAGGCGTCAGGGTGACGCCGCGCGCCGACATATTTGTTAAATATAAAAGTTATTTTCGAAAAAGGATGACAAAAAAGGCCAAAAAAGGCGCTTCACAGATTTCGCACACAGGCGCAGTGGCATAAGAAGGGGGGGGACGTAGGCACTAGCTCACCACTACGAGAGTTAGCCCGGAATTGTTAGGTACCGACTAAAAAAAAACGTCATCCGGCAACTGCCGCCCCGGGTGCCACCCAAGCTGGCTACGCCACTGCACAGGCGCTTCATAGATTTCGCTGGATTGGGTCGGCGCGGCCCTGACTGGATGACTCGACTATCTCAGCTTGCATCTTACAGAACCATCATTATCATTGTTCTAGCGTTATCCCGGTTAAATCCAAGATGTTGGCCTTGTAGCCCGGAGTCCGCTTTCTACTCCAGCAAGATTTGACAGAATGTTTATCTTTTCCACAGTGTGACCGTCGGACGGTCCACCCAAAATATATAGAAACTAAAAGACTAGCGATATTCCATGGCTTAGGCCAGTGTCAGTATATTCAAGGGTATTTAGATCTAAGAGTGTTGTGGGGTAAAAGAAGATGTAGTGACAAGCATCGAGAAAGGTATGCTAGTCGTGGAGAGGATGGATGACGAAAGACTGACCAAGCAGATATATAAAGCAAGTGTGGAAGGGACAGGACGAAAGGGAAGACCTAGGTGGACGTTCTCTGACCTGATTGAGGACATCCTCAAAACAGGTCAGGTTAGAAGTACCCTGAACAGAAGAGCATGCATGAGGAATCTGATGGGAGTGAATGAAGCAAGAGAGATATGTCAGGATCGTTGCAAATGGCGTTTCGTAGTTTCTGCCTACACCTCCGGGAAACAGGCGTGAGTCTATGTATGTATGTATTGAGATCTTTGATAGTCGTTATGGGATGCTCATTACAGCCAATAGACAGGATAAGCGATTTACAATTTGATACACACAGAACTCTGAAAAGCCTGTAAGTGTACAGTACCAATTCTGTAGATATAATAAACCTGATACCCTCTGCAGGCAGTCTGTTGATATCTCCAATAGGCTATCGCTGCTATTCACCCTGCACAATACGGAAAATATACAAATCACCGGCTGTTTTTAGCTATTTCAATTTATTGTAAATGACAAATAATGTTCTTTTGGCACCTCTTTTAAGCATACATAGGTGGTTAGAACACACACAAAAATGCCTCTTCCTCCATAACAATACATCTAATACACCTGGAGACATAAAATTGTGACACAATACTGTTTTACCTTTCGATGTTACGTGAATTACTTTCCAGATTGTTTATCGAAGATGTGTCATGCACCTCATCGCGTTTTATTGTCTTTGTATTGTATTTTCTTGTTTCTAGTTGTACTTTAACAATAAGATTTACATCTTTATAGCTGTTTTCCGTTAGACAATCGAAACGAACATTGCGTATAGCTTGTGAGTTTTGCTTGACTAATCCAAAAGTTGTTTTTATTGTGGGTGTCGCAACAATACCTAAGTGGTTGAGACGCCTGGAATATTTCTGATTTCTCACCATATAACATACACTACATACATCCATACATACATATCGTCTCGCCTTTTATCCCCGAAGGGGTAGGCAGAGGTGTATTTCTACACCCACTTTTCGCCAGATATACTTTAGTCCCACGTAATAAGGGGCGAGCCTATTGCCGTATCGGGCACATTTCCAGACTCCGTGCTGCTTCTGAGAATTTCGTGACAGAAAAACCCAATAACACTGTCCGACCCAGGAATCGAACCCGATCCCACGCGCACATTTATGCCGCGAGACCAACGAGGCAGTCGTAGGTATAGGGTTTGATGTCGAGTTTTCCGTCTCTACGCAAAGATGGTATTTGCATCGTGTTATCCCTTAGTCGCCTCTTACGACACCCACGGGAAGATAGGGGGTGGTGACACTTGTATTCTATGCCGTCAACCACAGGGATTAAGATTAAATAAAGAGGTCACTGCACTAACAGCTGAAGGAGTAGTGGTAATTAATCCTCTTAGACAAGGCCGCGCACTGTAAGTTTGAATACCCTAAGAAAACTACGTATACTCTAGAACTGTAATGGAGTAAGACAAATCTGTTAAAGGTTCTACTTTAGTTTGGATACTTTTTCTAAATGCGCCCCCTAGCGGACTCTATCGATCGCTACTCTCCGTTAGGGGCGCTTTTAGAAAATGTATGGAAATTGTTCCCGTCGACTAGTCTATCGTCACCGTGACGATCGAGTGCAAAACTCATACTAGACCCTCTGTGGTGTCCAAACGAACAAGAGGGAAGGTTCATTAGTATCCAAACTCTGTTCTAGGATACCTACCTAAATTTGCCACTGTTATTACTTGCCAACTTCTCTAAAGTAATTCTGATTAAAGGGTCAACCAATCCAAACCAACAACGGCTGGTCGCAGGATTTTTGGCATTCGTGAAGTCCTGAGAAAGTCAGTTTTACTTTGTTAAAATTCGGTGTCTTCTAAGATCAATACTACCGAACCAGGGCTACATATATGATACAATAATAGGAGTGGTGGTGGGATTAGACCTAATAAAAATCCCTTTTTGTAGTAAAGATGCCACCAAAGTAAGCTCTTTAGTTTACTTATTCTTCTTCATGTTCAATGGAATACACTTAGCCTACATCACACATAAAAATATATTAAGTAAGTCTGCGGTCGAAACTTGGTACAATAGAAAGTAAACGATACATATGTGCAATCAAAATATTATAAAAAAATATGAACAAATCAGAATACCGCAAATGCGCTGTAAAACGTTGAGTAACATTTTCACGCTTCAGAAACATCCAATGATAATATCATATTGTTGCGTGTATTAGTGCAATATTACGTGTATACTGAAAGCAAATGAAGACATTATATTTGCAATAAGCTGGCGCTATTTTTATGTGTAAGCTGCTATTGACATATTGCAGTAGATTGCTTAGTGGCTAATGCGATCTGCTATTTGAGTGTCGAGTATTATGTAATTCCATATTACACTAACACTATCTAACTTATCTACCCTTAGTTCTATGTGTATCAAACAATAAATAAATAGAGTAATATTAGGGGCAGCGATAGCCTAGTGGCGATAACAACTTGCTGTCATGTAGAGGGTATCGGCTTCAATCCACGGCGCGCACCACTGACTTTTCTAAGTTACGTATTAGATACATATATTGTTAGTTATCGCTCGCTCCGTGCTTCGGGAGCACGTTAAACTATCGGTCCCAGCTCTCATTGAAATCTTTGACAGTCGTCACGGGGAGTCAGTACGCTCAAAGTTTGTTAACCTCCTAGATTATCTGTCTAACGTTCCTTGTCGCATGCGGTTTTATAACGAAAATAAAGAAACCTTATCTGAATAGAAAATAATATACCAATTTATTTAAGATACTAAGCTACACTAGAGGATGTCCGAGGTTACGCCCGCACATTTTATCTTAGACCGTTTCTGTCAGACCCCGTGGGAATTTTGGGTAATCCTTTCTAAGTGCACCCTTATGCTTTCTAATAAACATTTACGCCGGAATCCAGCTTCTTACGCTCAGTAGTTTCAGCTGTACGCTGCCTGTCAGTCAATAACTAACGCAAGCTTTTATATGTTCAGATTATTTTCCTTTAGTATTTCAACTGACAGATTACCTGCTACTAAATATAAAAGCAATAAAGTGGCATCTGTTGATAAATTTCTCCGCGAGTAAGGTCTGAGGGAGTAACAGGTCTGACCGGGCACTTTCACCCGCCGCAGACGCGACCTCGCCGTGTGTAACCATACGTTTATAGCTCTTGTAAGTGTACAACTGAGTTATAGCCTGTTTCGTGACGCGTTGAGTCACCTAGAGGGAGCGACGTAGCTACATGATGCGATGCAGCCCAAACTATCCAATCTTATAGTATTCATCACACTATGCTCGACGGCCTCTGTAGACTCTCTCAACACGTGGGTTTCATCTATGACGAAAGTCTCAATTACTCCTACTCGAAATTTTCGATAAGTACACGTCTCGATAAAATTCGAGTGTAAAGTTCTCAAATTAGAAATAAACAATAATTTGTCCTAAGTACAATATATAATATTATGCCTCCGATAAATCATACTTGTCCGTGTGGTGACGGATTAAGAATACAGAATGTCGCCACCCCATATCATCCCATGGGTGTCGTAAGGGCCGACAGAGGGAGCATATTATGCAGAGAACAGCACTATTTGGTCAGCGTGGTATAGTAGGCCAATTTCTCCTTTCAAAAGACCGGCCAAGTCCAGCAGTGGACTGTTAAAGGCTGATGATGATGATGATGATGAAATGATGCTATAATATAGATCCAACTTTAAAAAATTGGTCAATCGTCGAAAGCACGGTTGGGTAGCCGCGGCGTTAAATTACGACGTATTCTGACGCCCGCACGCAGTTTCTCGAAGAAGAAAGATGTCTTTGAACAGTCTGTGCCGCTAGTATTGACTTATGGACCTGAGACATTATCGTTCACTATCAGAAGGCTCAAAATCACTCAGAAACGATGGAGAGGGCTATGCTCAGCGTTTCCAAGATCCAATCTCCAGATTCCAGATCCAATATGAAACAATGAGATCCGCAGGCGAACCATAGTCACCGACGTAGCTTCCCGAATAGTCAAGCTGAACTGGCAATCGGCAGACACATACATAGTAGTAGTGGCCGGTGAAGCAGAAATGTTCTAGAGTGGACCGTCGATCTTGTTCTGATTGCGGGAAACGCCTGGCTGCGGACGGCTCAACATTGGTCTGCATGGAAAGTCTTGAGAGAAGCCTGTGTTAAACAGTGGACGTCTATAGGCTAATACCATGAAGTTCAATTCAATCCAATCTATGATCTATTTATTTAATTTTTCGCTAAGTCGCTAAAAATTACCATGCCCTGAATAAAAATTCTTCATGATAACGAATACAATCCCTATAAGGGAAGTCAATTGACTTCGCACCTGGTCTAGTAGGTGCCTGTAGACGAATCAATATCCCAAAGAAAATAGAGACTTAGAATATATAACGATCAATAATTGATCCATGTGCAAAATTATTGTGCACGTGGATTCTAATAATGGATGTCTACAATAAATTACATTTAATACAAGGTTATTTTAGTATAAAGTTGTGCAAATTCTTATAGGGATTGTATTCGTTATCATGAAGAACTTTTATTCAGGGCATGGTAATTTTTAGCGACTTAGCGAAAAATGAAATATAGATCAATCAATAATATAAAGACCTACCTACGCCTATTCAATTACGTCTTTTTAGTATTGTTGTGTTACCTCATGTTATAGTATTACTATTAGTATCTATACTATAATAAAACTGTAGAGATGAAAAAGTCTGTACATTAAAGATATTTTGACGAAAATTAGCTAAAAAATCTAGGAAAATGCTAAAAAGCAATACTTGATAATTTTTAGAATTTATGTCTGTCTGTCTGTCTGTCCGACGTCTTTCCCTATATTGCTAAAGATCTCTAAAATGGCGAAATTGATTTCAATAAAACTTACACTCATGTACAAAGGATACTCAAACCTATAAAATAGTATATGTTACATCACAATCGGTTAAGTGGTTTTCGTTGTACAGCTTGACCTCTTCTTTGTACGTAGTCCCAAACTAAACAGGGATCATCCAAAACTGGTTATTTAATTATGTGGTGCCATCTATCATCATTATAAGTTTGTTAGTAAGAGTAAAGTTAGTCCAAATAGGAACCTTCAAAGTGTTTTATGGCTATTTACCGACCAATAGATAGATGTCACTATTTTCAAATTATTTTCTAGCAAAATTAATGTTTCTTGCAAAAAAGACAATAATTATGTGTCGGGTATCTTTCTGTTATTAAAAAAATAATAGAGTATAATATTCGGCATTTTCATAAACAAAAAGTCTCTGTGTCAAAATTTATAACAACTATCTATACTATAATGAAACTGTAGAGGTGAAAAAGTCTGTAGGTACATTAAAGATATTTTGACGAAAATTAGCTCAAAAATCTTAGGAAAATGCTAAAAAGCAATACTTGATAATTTTTTGAATTTATGTCTGTCTGTCTGTTTGTTTCGTTTGATCGTGTTCTGTACTTATACAGGTGACATTATACCCAAATTCCCACACCTCACGTACGTGGGAATCCGTGGGTGGGAGACTGAGGCCTGAATTCAGATACCTCTTGAGTAACTCAACGGGGCTATCTTACTTTCGGCAGGGCTGGATATTCGTAGCCCTGTGTGTATTTTCTAAATAAATCGCAGGGACAGACTTGAAACAGCTGGAATCGACTCCCGAATATGTTGTTTTTCACATGGTCAGTTATATGTGGCATGTTCACAAGTAAGCGGTAAAAATAATTTACATGTTCTATGTGAAGGTGGTAAAACAGATAATGTTGTGTATAAAGAAATTAGGCAATAGGCTCGCCCCCTATTACGTGGGACCCAAAAATTGAAGGCGAAATGTGGGTGTAATATTGCACCTCTGCCTACCCCTTCAGGGATACAGGCGTGAGTCTATAAAAAAAATAAGAAATTCTCTAATGATATGTATTATATAATCTATACATATATATAAAAGAAAGTCGTGTTAGTTACACTATTTATAACTCAAGAACGGCATAACCGATTTGGCTGAAAATTGGTGGGGAGGTAGCTCAGAACCAGGAAAAACACATAGGATACAATTAGCTGCAAAAAATAATCTAGGAGGGATTTTAGAGAGGGTCGAAGTTTGTAGGGACGAACCTACTACCTTTGACAGTAAGAACGCTTGAGCTGTATGGGCTATCGTATATCTGTCAGTACTGTCACATTATACATTGTCCTATGGTGCACTGTCATTACTTAATTCGCTTACATATATAAACTAATAATTATTGTAACAGCTTTGGCTAATCCCTACTAATATCAGGTATAAATGCGAAAATGTGTACCTATGTATGTATCTACCGATTTCACGTTAAAGCGGCTGAACTTATATTCTCTACTCATAAATGCGAAAGTGTGTCTAGAGATATAGCAGACCATGGCTTTGACATTTGACTGTATGCAAAGTGATGTTGTCGAGCACCTTTTGGTAGATAATGTCATGAATTCTGACCAAGTTACTTCAAGGTACCCTATAGAGTTTCTGAACTCTCAGGAGTACCTTCATGCAACTTGAGACCGAACGTTGGTGTTCCAGTCCTATCAATGCGGAATCTTAATGCACTAAAGCTTTGTAATGGCAAACGGCTACAAGTAACACCAAGGATGAAACATTATAAAAGCTATTCGCTATTGCGAGTCAGACTTGCTCATGAAGGGTTCCGTAGTGCAGGTATCCACTTACCATAGCCATTATCTTCGACTAACTATTATAGTAGTATAGTATTTGTCTAAACGACAAAGCTATATTTGCAGTTTTTAAGATGTGCTTTATTTCAAAAACTGCTGACTACATATCGTTCAAATCAATTTTCGTTGGAAGTTTTTAGAACGATCTACAGGATATATTAATATTTTTTATAGATTTGTCACTCTCTTACTATTAAAGTTAGAGGGATCCTCACACCCATTTTACCACTTTGGAACCGTATATCTTTCAAATGATTGACTTTGAGAAACAATGGTTTTAGGAACCTCAAAGTAATTATTAACGACACATTTTCCACATCAGTTCCATGTATGAAGAAATTATCTTATATATCCTTAATACTTATTCAATATTTTTTGGTTTTGGTGGTTCACAGAATACGTCTACCTACCAATTTTCAAATGTGTAAACTAAATAGTTTCGGCACTTTCGGCATAAAGTGGCTGTGAGATACGGACTGACGGACATAGCGCGTCTATAAAGATTCCGTGTTTAGCCATTTTTGACTACAGAACTCTAAAAACACTGTTTACAAAAATGTTTTAAATACTTCTTGCGGTTATATTTCTTATCAGTCCCTATGACCAGAATTAAAACGAAAATTACTATCGGACGATGAAGGAGTTATGTGTTACCCCGAATTTAACGTGAGCGAAGCCGCGGGCAAAAGCTAGTTTACATATAAAATTTATTCAACACCTTCTACAAGTACTATTGTATCCGAGATTATATAAATTGCATATACTTTCCTGTATAAAACAGTTCAGCCTGCCTCAATAGAGTTACGTGAAGTAGAAAGAAAAGTAATTACTTAGTTAATAACTTCGCGACAAAACATAATGAGGTTTTACGTAACTTATTAAATCTATTAAAATGTTATATGACGTTTACACACTGCAACTTCCTACAAACAAAACCCTATAGACTCAAGCGGAGATTTTTATTATGAAGCAGAGAACGAAGTATTTGGTAGATTTACGCCACTCTGCCACCAAGGGACGTCGACAGATACTGCGGTAGTTTTTGAGGGTAAGCTCCGAATGTCTGTAGGGGAAAACACTCTGCTTACCCTAAAGGGCGCAGGTTAAACCCGTGATTTTGGAAAGAAAAAAAACACAAACTAATAAAAAAAATGCCCGAAGTCAAAGCGCTAACTAAGCACAGTGCATCGCAATTCGACCCACCATTATTAACAAATCATGCATAACTGACGACTGATGGATGCAATCAAGCATACAGACGATATGCATTAGGGACCTTTCTCGAAAGTGAAACCTCATGTCTGATATTAGGCAGTAAAAGTGAATGCCTTGGTCACAAAAAAAGTTAAGACAAAACAAGATGGAGGATGGCGGGTAATGTGATAAATTGTTTATTGATAATCCAACACGATCGCAGCTCAAACGTTCAATTAATAGTTGTGATACATATTATTATTTGAACTTTCCAATACCGTGCCTGTATAATATGTGTTAAATTTTGGTCTGTTATTAAATTAAATTATGATCGCTTAATGTGCGGAGCATAACATTAACTCCGTTTTATTTAATATTGAAGTCATGCTTGCTTTATCTCGGGTAGGTCGTTTTTTAATACTTGCGCATTTGTAAGCTTAGTTTTACAGAAAGTATATTATTATAATGCATTATGACTGTATATTCTTAAGCACTAATCTAAGTTGTGTCACTAATCTAAGATAGAATCTGAGGGCAAGGGCGTCGCCAGCCAATTGCCTAGGAGGGGATAAGTTGATATGTAAAATGAGAAAAGTATTAAGAAAAGTATGAGATGTAGGGATTCTTAATCTGTCCCCCTTGGTGACGCTCATGTCTGAGGGACTAGACAAGTTAAGCGATACGGCCGTTCGCTAAGTGCGCTTCGCTTTGAAACGTGGTCAACAACGTGGTAAGAGCTTAGGTAGGTAAAAATGGCAACCAAACGATAGTGATATTAGAAGAAATGGCATTTGTTGCACTAACTAAACGTCCTGGGCTGGAATACGTGACGGTGATAAGTTTATTCTGATATTGATTATTATTCGAAATTAATTTAGGTAAGAATTGAAAAAGCAATTACATAGTTATTAATTTATCTATTACAGGAAGACTTGTAGGATAGAAAACGTCGTGCTAACGCGGGACCGACAGATGTGTGAGTGCGTGAATGCTGTTCTACGCAACCTACCCGATTATCTACTTGGTTAGTCCGGTAATCCCTTACCCAATAATTTTACTATTACGCAATATTGAAATTAAACTACAGTTTACGGATTTTATCGCGTTATATTGGTTTCACTGGTTATTTGTTATTACATTTAAAAAAATAGGGAATTAATTTTAATAGAACTAATTTCAATAGGGAAGATGGTTGGAATGTTCCTCCAGCTTGGGACCCTGTTATCAGGCTAATGAAACCCAAGAAGGACAAAGTCACCAGAAGACATCAAGACACAGTGAGCACATTCTGCGTAGATAGTAACACCAATAGTTGAAAAATGTTCGGGTACTTTGAGATAACTTATAAATTCAAGACAAAGACAAATATCACCTCAGTCTGCCGTGAACACGAATCCTGTAAAGAATTCGAAACGTCGGCTAGTAATAAAAATGTAGTTTCTAGATCTTTCGGTTTAAATGTAATAACAAATAACCAGTGAAACCAATATAACGCGATAAAATCCGTAAACTGTAGTTTAATTTCAATGTGTAACATTCGCGTAAACCCAAGAAAATATTATATTACGCAATACATACACGCGTTACTATAATGACAACTAATAACTATAATACCATTACAATTCTAACTATAACACATTTGTTGGTACGCGTTACGTTATATACCTTTGACCCAAGCTTACACACAACACCTGCCGTCTGTCTGTCATGTACTTATTTGTTATGGTCCAAATGATAGAGTAAAGAATGATCCCGACAGAGTAAAGAATTGTGTGATACGAGAGTGGTGTGGTGTGTAGTGACAAGCATTGAGAAAAGCATGTTAAGATGGTTTGGGCACATGGAGAGGATGGATGACGATAGACTGACAAAAAAGATATATCAGGCTAGTGTGAATGGGACAGGACAAAGGGGAAGACCTAGGAGAACGTTCTCTGACCAGATTGGAGACATCCTGAAAAAAGCACAAGTCAGAAGTACCCTTAACAGAAGAGCATGCATGAGAAACTTGATGGGAGTGAGTGAAGCAAGTGAGGTATGTCAGGATTGTTGCAAATGGCGTTCCGTAGTCTCTGCCTACCCCTCCGGGAAACAGGCGTGAGTCTATGTATGTATGTATGTCCAAATGATTAAACAGGTGGGTATTTCTCATAATGCTCGGACAATATAAATAATGTCCTAACTTCCTTTATTAATTTAACTTCGATTTTCGTCGCATTAGCATTAAGAATTTAAATGTGGCTGAATATTTGGTTTGGTTTAATATTTGGAATATTTTGCGTAATTCTTTAATAAAATAATTATTACCAGAAGTTAATATAAAATTTACTTGATTTTACATTGGTATCGTACCGCAAGGCAAACTGACAAAGATCTTGTTGCAAACAGTTGGAAGCAAGCGGCTCAGCATTTTCAAGGAGAGCCTTTGGGAAGCCCTACGACCAATAGTGGAAGTTTATAGGCTAATATGATGATAATGAAAATCAGATTAGTTATGTACCTCTACTATCAAACAACCCAACATTATTCATATATTCATATATTATAATATTCATAATAACAAGTCATAGAGTTTAAATTAGTATTAATCACCAAATTATAAATACGCATATTACCATAATCAAGTGTGATATTTATATTGCCCACAATATGTTCATAACCAAAATAAATATGACAAATCACGTATTAAACCTTTGTGTCCAGCACGTATAACTTTTTTCAACTTTGACCTCAATCGGATGAAGTGCTTCGTAATTGCGCTTATGTCATGTTATATCATATTGAATTATCATAATTTGCCTAGTATCATCATCATCGTACTAGCCGGTTGCATCCAACGCATTCGTCATGCAATCCGGGGCCCAGTTTTTAATCTAACCAGGGCCCAGGGGCCCAATTTTGCTAAATAAATATCTTAATTAAATTGTAACGAGATCGTATGTGTCAACGACGAACTGTTTATTTTAAATTATACGATAATGACATTAGGTTATCAGAATACCTCTTTTAAATCCATTCAAAATATAATATCAATGTCATATAAAAATAGCAGAATTGGCCTCCTGGTTTTACATAATATTAGCTTTATTACAGAGCAACAGTAACTACAGTTTGACCCTAGCAACCCAAAGGGATAGCGATATTCCATAGCTTAGTTAGACAAATGTCATTATAATGAAGGGTACTGACTCCCCATAACGACTGTCAAACTACCTAACAACCTACTTCGTGACAGACGGAACGGACGGCTTGATGTGCTCTCTGAAGCACGTGGCAAGCGTTCAAAAAGTTAGTTGTACCTGCCGTGGGTTCTAACCTGATACCCTCTGCATGAAACTGGTATTGACCGACAAACGAGGTATTATAAATATTGTCTAAAACAAGTATGATTCTGTGTTATGACATACTTAACATTTTTGGTATACTAGCTTTTGCCGCGGGTACACCTGCGTTATTTAATTCTGTATAGCAACGTTACTCATTCGTTTTAAAATTTTAATGTTATTTTTATCATTATTGCGTGCTGGTCCAGATACTTTTGGAATAAATTTTGATTACAAAGTCTATAGGTCTCTACAAAGTCCTATAGGTATGTTTAATGAATGTCTAGTTCTTAATTAATATTATGAACGGGACTTTTTCTAAACCTATCCTTAAACCTCTTTAAGTATCATAAATTAATTGTAGTAGGTCCTCAGACAGACAATGCAATTTTACTTAAGTACTTATACAATGCGTCCTCATTCACACCTTTCAACGGAACCGCATAGCAACCACGCAATGTAGGCGCAGACACTTTTGAAGGTCATTAATAAAATAAATCATGAGAAAGTGGTTTCAACGTCCAATAACCCAAACCGGTTGAAGCACTTTCATTGTATTCCCTTACACACTACGATATCCTTGGACCTTAACTCAAAGCAATAAGGATCATTTTCATACTATTTTATGAACATTTTGAAAATATTGTGCAAAGCAAATTCAACGTTATAGTATGTGAAATAGGTTATTATCTTATTGCTATCGGATATGCTCGTGCCATTGAGGATGTTTTAGCATTTTGAAATCATCGAAAGGATATTCTGCATTCAAAATCAAACCTTATGAAGTGTAAAATATGCTATTATCTAGTTTATACTTGATTGCACGTTTATAATCTAGCATCTAATCTGTAAAACCACTGAGCTAGACGAGAATATTCTAGTATAACTTGACCTATAATTGCTAAGACTTGCACTAGAATCATATATCAGGTTACACTGGATATACATGGCACGATATTTTTCTGCATGTTCTTAAACACGCAAAATTTAGAAATTGTGAAAATTTCGTTCTGAAATTTCATTAATTAACACATTGACAGTATCTTGGCAGCTTTTCTTTGATAATAATCTTAATGGAGTGACATGAAAAAGTAAAAACTTAAAACGTTTTTACAGTTTTTTTATGTTATGTCTTTATTACGAGTAAGGTAACGACTTTTTGTCAATAAAGTAATACTAAGTATAATGCAAAATGGCTGTTTGTAATTCTGTACGAGTTGTACGACTAAACTACAGAACTGCTTTTTTGCAGAGTTTTGTATGACAGTGCCGTAAAATATGTGAGCCCAACTGGTTATTTAGTTGTGAAAAGTTTAATATTTTGGTCTAATTTTGTTACACTAGAAAGTGGGCCCCAGGGGCCAAGGCAAAAGACTTTGGATGCACCCGGAATAACACTAAGGATGACGATGATGATCTCTCTATCACGTATTAAATTTATTTGAAGATAAAGGTTCTTTAAATAATTACGCGATACCCTTATGAAATGGTAGACCCGGCAGTATGAAATAAGTTCTAAAAATACATAGACATACTTGACAGTAGATTTCGTGTAGTTGAGACAGACACAAAATAAACCGTTTACATTCATTGTTATTAAACGATTTGATTTGTAATAAATGTTCTCGGGTAATCATACTGTATAATGTAAATCATTGAACAATAAAGTTGTTTAAGCCCATACATTGACCTTTTACAAATCCCCTACCATCGTCTCGCGCATCACCGAGAACTCACTCGAGCATCACGCGGCGTCGAGATAACGGTCACGCCGGAAACACAAGTTTACGGTAATCGCTCACCATTCACACCATGACTTAACATTTGACAGCGAGTTCTTTTTCAATGGTAAACAGGCAAGCGCAATAAAAATATAAAATATTATTACAAAGTGTATCTACGTGGTAAATATTTAGGGAAGCGCAGATAACGTGAAAAAGGCTTTCTTTACCAAAAAATCTATCTTGGTGTAAAATTAAATAACTTGATTACAGAGTATATAAAGAAGAGGATTAGACACTTATCCGGTCCACACGCTGACTGGCTACAAGTATTTTTATAAAATAAAAAATTTCAAGCTATACATAATTATAGGATGACCAACCATCGAATTAAATCCGGACAGGCTCCTTAAGAACTTGTCCGTCGTAAGCTGAAATTCATTTAGGCCTGGTCGGGTTTGAATCAGTTTTTTTCTACTACTCAAACTGCCGTCTAGCCAAGATCCAAGAATGAACAATCAACGTCTAAAAAGTCAAAATTAATTGTAATGTTTAAAAACACTCACCTATTCAACAATGTTTCAATCAGATGCGCCGAATGCGGCAGCGCTTCCACCAGCAAATCTATCGGCAGTTCCGAAGCCACTCCTTGTAACACTCCAGGTCCTAACCGCGACAGTATAGCAGCTGCCTCCCTGAACTGCCTGCCTTCAGCTAGCAGTAGTACCCGGCGTAACGCGAGACGAGGAGATGTATATGTGTTCTTCTCCCTCTCTCGCTCCCGACGGATTCGCTCTCGGCTCTCGTTCATATTGACTTCGAGTGTGTATGTCAATGCTAGCCCATCGTTCGGCTACAAGGTCCCGATCTGTGAGCAAGAGATTGTAGTTATTTTTTTTGAACATCAAAACATGCGCAATTAAAATTATAGTGCTAATATTTTTGGGCACATCGGCAGGTTGTCATTAATAAACGAAAGTGTAATTCAGTGGAAAATTTGCCATAACTGAGCATGGAAATATAAATGAACAGGCAATGGACTAACTATTCAAAATTATTTTGTATTTAAAAAGTTGACACGTACCAGACAGGCACTTTATTTAATTCCATACGTGCGAATCGCCGCGTTAAAGCGACTTTCTTCATAATATATTAACTTGCAAAATATTTTCGAGCCTGGTAACTTTATGGCTGAGCATAAAATTTACTAGGTATAATATTATACTGTACAAAACTACTAGATCATGATTAAGGTACACAAAAATTACAATGAAGGTGGGCATTGCACAGCAATAGTAAAGTCACCTCGACACAACTCCTATAGTCTCATGCCATATTCAATGTCTCCACGGGACAAACAATATGTGCAATTCCTAAATAACAAGGTTACCAAAAGTGAATCTTATATTGCCATAGCTAACGCCTACGTACATTTTCATTCATAGCAATTTGATTCGCACTCGAGGTCTAATCAGATCTTATCGCAATTTTTTACTTGTACATAGACGGAGTTGTCAAAATCGTCTAAACATTGGTCCCCTCCCACAATACAATTAGACTACTTGCGGTGTCCGTGCTAATTAGTATATGTAAGCGGTGTAGAAATCAATGAAGAATTTGAGAAAAGTTTTTGCAATCTATTTATCCGTATTTTAGTCCTTATAGTGACTTGGTGGAGATGCAATGGTGACCTGCGTTCGTGGTAAGCTGACTACTAAGTCGGGTGGAATGAGTTCCATTCCCAGATAATAAGCCTTGGTTTGATGACGACTCGATGCTTAGTCATCATCAAGACATTCGCCTTAGCGCCCGGGATCTGCTTTCTAGTCTAGCCAGTTATGACAGAATATTAGCTTTTCCACAGACCGACTGTCGTTCGGCCACCACATCCCAAAGCCATGTCAATAATTATTAGACCTCAGAATAGCTGTAAAGGCGGCCTGCAATTAAGATCTCATCAGAATAAAATTTAAATGATTTCAAACTTCGCGCTTGCCCCAAAAAAGCTCTGCAGTATTGTGCTTTAAAAGAACTGAATAGAAAAAGCATGGAACAAAAGAATGCAGTTTCATATCCAGTTCTTACGTCAGCTGAAGAAATTAGTTCAAGCGCGGATTAACCAACCTACTTTTTATACAAATTCTTATTTAAATTACTTTATTGATCTAAGAAAATTAAAAAAAAGAGCTAGTTTTGCTCTGACCCAGAGAGCATAATACTAGTTTTTGTCCAGTCTAACTGGCTATGGAAAAAAGTCGTACAGCCAATGGTACCGTTGCACAGATTAAAATTAGCTACATAAAAAGTGATGGTTTGTTCGATTTGTTGTGAATTGTAGAAATGTGATGATGGCGATGAGTAATGTAATAGGTGATAACTGGATTCTGTAGTAGCACAAAAAAATTTGGCGACTGAGGATTTCTATTGGCTTTTTTAGACTTATTGATGCTTCACTTCGATTTTAAATGTTTTGTTATCCGAAATGAAGACAAATTTTATCGAAAATCGTTTGCCACATGCCGAAGAGCACCCTAAGTCGTCGGTCCTGGCTGTCATGAAGATCTTTGACTTTCGCTAAGGGGAGTCAGCATCTTTCGATAAACTGACACTGGCCTAAACCATTGAATTTTTGAATATTTTTAGGAAGCAGAGTTCAGACGACAGTAGCTGCGTCAAAAAGTTAATATGCAGTCAAATGTGGTCAGACTAGTAAGCGGGCCCCGGGCTGCACTTGGGATAACTCTGTGAATCCTCCTAGCGTGTCTGTAGGTTGTTTTAAAGTAAAGTCTGTAAGGTCATCATCCGATGACTTTAGCTAGCACATAGACTTTCTGCAGGCACATAATCAGTGTAAGTATGGTATGTATAATTTTCGAAGTTATTTGCGTATTATTTATAATTATCGCTTGCTAAACGGTAAAGGAAAACATCATGAGGAAACCTGCATGTTTGAGAGTTCTCCATAATGTTCTTGAAAGACATGTGAAGTGTGCCAACCCGCACTAGGCCAGCTTGGTGGACCATGGCCTCACCCTTCTCATAGTAAGAAGAGGCCAGTGCCCAGCAGTGGGACAGTTTATATACAGGGCCGATGATGAGGATGAGGTAAGTATGTTATAGTGAACCTTGACGTAAATTACGCGTCTTGAGCCATTTACTACGCAGATATCCAATAGGAATCTAAGCTTTCGTCTATATCGATCCGAGTGTCATCTACCAAGAGTACATATCGAAATGTCAATCATAGTTGATCACAGTTCAAATTCAATAAAAAAGTCTCTTCTCGTAGTGGAAACTTTATCACAGGCATAACCACCGTGGTGTCCACGATGACCTGTAGCGACAGGGTCACAATAATCACGGTTAACATACTTTACTTCGACCCTCCGTTGCAAGTCTTCAAATTACTTTTACTAGTCTAGCACTCGATTACATAACAAGAAACCTCAGATTCGCTTAGACTGATAATATTATTTTTTATTTGATTTGCAACGCAGGCTATTCTCACAGTAGTTTGCATACTTTTATTTTATCAACTGAATAAATAGCAGTTACATAAATCGCTTTCGGTACGCATGCTTTAGTAAGTTCAACGAATTGGAGTGCGCGAAACGAATAGATCTTAAGTGCTTACTTAAATGTGATTAAGTCATCATCTCCGTCATACTTTTACAGAATTGCTTCGGAACTATCTCCAGCGCTATACTGTAATAGTATTTACTTCGAATTTTGATTACCACTTCAAAAGTAACTTACTCTTATTAAATGAAATGATTTTCAATTCGAGTTGAATCTCCGTTTTTTATATTTACCCCGCGCTGAGACAGAATGGATATTTTCATCATCAGCCCAGTATATAAACTACTGGCAGACTTCATAAGGCTTTCGAGAACATTATGAAGAAGTCTCATACCCGCAGGATATATTTTTTCACCGTTTAGCAAGAGATCATTATTAATTGAATACTCAGATAACTACGAAAAGTCACTGGTGCGCGCTTGTGTTTAAACTAGCGACTCTCTGCGTATCAGGTTTTTTGTCTTGATTTAGGTTCCGTTACTATTAAATAATTATAATAATTGGAGTTGGAGGAACACTAAACCTTTTGCTGCTAAAGTACCTACTATGTAACTTGTTATTTTTATTTTTTTAATTCATGGCGAAATATGGGTGTAATATTACACCTCTGCCTACCCCTTCGGGTATGGGCATTTTCGTCAAAATGTTTAACAACCCACTCGTGAGATGTCCCATGCAAGAAAGTTGCAAATAACTAACATTTGTATGACATAGAAGTGTCTAGTAAATAAAGAGTCGTTCCAAATGAATACAGAATTCTTTTTTACTTAAATTGTTATGATAAATTTAAATCAAAGTAATAAAATTAAATCCAGAAATGCGACCTCTTACGTCTTGCAGTACTGTCCTCTTTTAGATATATGACCTTTGTTAATGTTTTTTTTTGCAATTAGTATCTCATTACATATTCCACACATTTCTGTTTTTGTAATCAGGTTGTAGTTTTCAAGCACGTTAAACTGTAAAATATATTTTAATACAAATATTTTAAGATTTTTAAGTTTATATCCTGTCCCCTTGAAATGTGTTAACTGGACATGTCCATGCACCGTGACCGTAAATTGAATTGTTTTTAATAGTGATCTTTTTCTACTATTCGGAATTTTTTTATTTAAATAGCAAGACCAATTCAAACATGTCAATACCAGCAGCCATTTTGAAGCGTCAGTTTTTATATATCTTCAGTATTGAGAGTGTTTCGACCGGTAACGGTCTTTTTTCGGCGTTTTGCCTCTCATTGACCAGTAAGTATTTTACGTTTCTAAAATAATCTTGTTATGTTTGTGTTAAAGCGAAGATCGTTTCACGTGGTGAATTTAATTCTGGTTTTGAGTAAATTAAAGCTATCTAGTTATCTTACAACATTTTTGCAATAAGTTTAAAAATCTAAGTAAAGTTGTGATACCGTTACGTCCTGACCATTACCCAATAGTCGGTAACGTATGAGCCGGACTAAATAAGTAACGGACAGGACATCCTAAATACGTGGGCACACTGAGAGAATCCTTACTACTGTGAAACTGCATAATATAACTAATATACACAAATTAAAGTCAGTGTTTTCCCGAAATGCATGTACTCAGCCCATGATAGAGAAGCTAGGACCTATAATTTATTTTACGAAATATAATATGTGCGAAATATAATTTATTATTGTAAAACATGTGTTTTATTTACCATTATATCGGTATATACACAACTTTACGATGTCAGGACCGTTACTAGTGGGTCAGGTATACGTGACTGTCCCTCGAAATATTTTAAGGGCTTTTATGTTTTTTTCTAATATTTCTTTAAATAATTGAATATATTTTTTAATATTTTTAGCACAAGGGTATTTAAGTTTAATTTGGCATGGGAATTCTAGATCTATCACCAGTTGTTAAATAGATATATAAAAGTTAGAAATAGAGTTTTCGTAACAAGTAACGATCATGACCATTTTTTATAAATTACTATGGCAATATTTCGCTCACAACTGAGTTTTTGTGTTAGATTGCATAATAGCACAATGAATTAACCTATATACACAAAAATAATGCAATCCTAAGTTCAGTTTCATTTCAGGAGCACTTTATTATTTGGTAACGGTCATGACCAAAACGTATCTAAGTTACTATTTATTTTCATATATTATTTGAATTAAGGGCTATATAATAAAACAAATACATATGTACGAAAGTTCGTTAAATTTACCACTACACAAAACCAATAATTAGCTAAAATATTCAAAACAATATTAGTAAGCTATTTTCAAAGATAGGTAAACATTTTGACGAAAATGCCCGTATACAGGCAGGCGTGAGTGTGTGGTCATTTTCTAGAAAAAGGGCCCTCGTAATTTCCGTCACAATAGCAGGGATTGGTAGGTATAGAGCATAGATTTATTTTTCAAGGGTATAGAGTTTGATGTCGAGTTTTTCATCTCTTCCCAAATAAACTATCTGCTTCGTGTATTTTCCTTAGCCGCCTCATACGACATCCACCGGACGAAATGATGTAGTGACAGTTAGTATTCTTAATCTATTACTACACGCAGGTAACTTGTACATACAGACATACATAGACTCACGCCTGTTTCCCGGAGGGTAGGCAGAGACTACGGAACGCCATTTGCAACGATCCTGACATATCTCCCTTGCTTCATTTATTCCAATCAGATTCCTCATGCGTTGTACTCATACAGGTAACTTGTACCACAATGTAAAGCCATACCTAACTGTACTCATTGTTGGGCCAAATTCAAAGTTCATTTTATCGGCACCTTACTTTTCTTTAATTGCATTCTTGCTTTATTTCTCGCGCCATTTCGCTTAATTTATAGGCCATCATTCTGTTTCATTTGACTCGGTTGCTGATGGGAATTTCTCGTAAATGTACGCAATGTAGTTACTTTTATTTATCAGAAAATGGATTGACAAGCCAAAGCCAATGTGCTAAACTAAATATTTTTCCGCAGTAAGTACGTGCATAGTTACAAAGAAAAAGAACATATTATACAGATCCTTAAAGCATTGACAAAAGTAAAATCATTACAATTTAAATATCGAGCTATAATTAAATTTAAATTTATGTTGATTATATTACTATAAACTTATATATTTTTAATGTAAACTCTTATCCAAACTCATATTTTAACTAACCAACATAACTCTGTTTGTGTGTTAAGTCCGCTTTTACGACTTAACTACTAAGCAAATTTTGTACGCATTATGCTTGTACTCCGAGAAATAACAGACTTTAACAGTTTACTTTATACCTTTCTTTAACACTGAACTACATAGGTATATTATACATATACATCGGTGGAGCGACGATATACGCAAAGTGGCCGGTAGCGGTTGGAAACGAAAAGCCGAAAATCGGACTCAGTGACGTGCCATTGGAGAGGCCTATATCCAGCTGTGGACTATGACACGCTGATGATGATGATGATGACATATCTATTTCGTCAACAGTATAATCGTGAATTTAAACCGAAGATATCCGCAACAATCTCTACTGCTTTTCTTTAAGCCGTGTGTTTGAAATGGGTCAACAGTGCATTTGAGGTAATATCACAATTTGACCTGGCACTGTTCATTGTTAGAGCGTAGTGGAGCGTCATCTACACGTTTGTATGTGTGTTTGTATGTCTGTCCGTCCCGTTACCTACTGACACCTCGGTGGCAGTGCAATGATGTTGAAAACACCGTCACACTTAGAACATAGCTCACGATTATTGTTTCTTACTAGAATGCGTGCGGACAGTAATGTACATACATACCTATACATATAATATTATGTGTGTATATCCACTATATCAGTGATAGTATAGTGGACATACTAACAAAATGCCAAGCAGAGGGTACAAACCCACAAAACACATCCGGTGGTCCAGTGGATAGCGTATGCGACTGCTGCTCGGAGGTCCTGGGTTCGATTCCCGGGTCGGGCAAAAGTGTTACTGCGTTTTTCCGAATTCTCAGTAGCAGCACGGAGTCTGGTGAAGTTCCCGGTAACGGCTATAGACTAGCCCCCTATTACGTGGGACCTAAAAATTCATGTCGAAATGTGGGTATAATATTACTCCTCTGCCTATCCCTTAGGGGATACAGGCGTAAGTCTATAAATAAAAAAATATAAAAAATTACTTATTAAGCCAGTTAGTCTCCTATTTTCCAAGACCGCAACCCAAGGGGTTCTATAGAAGGCGAATATTCGAAGGCTTAGACCAGTGTCGATGTATCCAAGAGTTTTGACTCCCCATGACGACCTTCAAAGTCTTCATGACAGCCTAAACCGGTAGCCTAACGTGATCGCCGAGGCAAGGAGCCAAAAATAAGAATGAAAATTTGTTTTAATTTTTAACAGATTTAAATGATATGTAAAGAAAGAGAGAAAGAAAGAAAACATATTTATTCTGCTTCACAATACATTTACAAAATAAACAAAACATAAAAAAAATAGAAGAAATATTAAGGAATACAGAATTGGATCTTAACTCAGCATTGAGCCATCTTGCTGGTTAGCGAGATGGCACTGATATTCTGTTGGGTCCAGAAATATACTATGTATTGTTTACTGAACTTGATTTGGGCCTCCCATTAAAATAGTACCTTGAAATTCTTAAAATCATCGATAAACGATGAAGAAAACAGTCACCTTAATTTTTTTTTACAAATATTACAAATTCTTAAGACAAGTCACACTCCAGGAGCCCGTTTTCTGACCAGGGATCGAACCCATAGCACTCGGGTCAATAATAACAAGCAAGGTGGTCACTTTCGCAGTCACAAAAACATCTGAATAAAACCGCTACGCAGTCATAGATACTTTTGAATTAAACCGCAATCTACGTTTAATTATTGCCTATTCTGTGCAAAAAAGGAAAACTGTCAAAACAGATCGCCAAGTAAAAAGTACCGTTTTGGTACCTGCTAAATAATACATTAATATTCTCTCTGAATCTAAAGTGAATCTATTGATGCCATTAACGGCGGCACGATTCTCTAAATTCTAGTATAAAACGTGCTTGTAACAGTTACCTATAATGCTAATACAGATTTGTGACTTTTCTAAATCTTGTAAAAAAATTACTTAAAAAAAACAACATATAACAATAAATATCTAGGATTTTAGTGCATCCATAGTACTCATCCTCCTAGCGTTATCCCATATACTAATATAACCGGATTTGGCTGAATATTAGCTTTTCCACAGAGCGACTGCCTGTCTAACCGCTGCAATCCGCAGGGATAGCGATATTCCATGGTTTAGACTAGTGTCGGTTTATTAGAGTACTGACGACACCCTATAACGACTGTCAAAGATCTTCATGGCATGCGGGATCGACGGTTTAAGATGCGTTCCGAGGCACTGGACAAGCGATAATTAACAATTTTTGTGTGATGCACATATTGTTGCGTCTTGAGTGTCTTTCGTCCGTGTGGTGTCGGATTAAGAATACGGAATGTCACCACCCCATATCATCCCATGGGTGTCGTAAGAGCCGACAGAGGGAGCATATTATGCAGAGAACAGCACTGTAAGAGAAGGAAAACTTGATACAAACCCTATACCAACCCGTTTGGCCAGCGTGGTATAGTAGGCCAATTCCTCCTTTCAAAGGAGAGGCCTAGTCGCGCAGTGGACTGTTAAAAGCTGATAATGATGATGAGTGTCTATAGTATTTATTAGAAACTAGAGACGGCGCGCAGATACGTCCGCACGATGCCCGATTTCGTGGGCATTTTGAGCAATCCTTTCTTAGTGCACCCCTACTCTCCCTAAGGAAAATACATGACAAATTTCAGTTTCTTGCGCCTAATAGTTTTGGCTGTAGCTTGTCTGTCAGTCGGTCAGTAACGCAAGAATTTTATATATACAGATAAATACAGTGTTTATTGGTTGTATGTCTCTAATCTAAATTATCAAGACTAAGTCCATGACTTTTACACCTATGCAAATCAAGAGATCTTCGATGTCATTGACAGCATTTGTGAATATGTAGGTGAGATCTGTGACACGAATCCGATACCAACATCATCAGTATTTGGACAACCGATTTATAAGTGTCTCAGCCTATGTGTTTTGCATATTTTAGCGTTAAGCTACATAAGTACGACTAGTAACACACATACCTACATACTAAACAATTACGCGGGTAACTACTGGTCCCAGTATTATTTTGATCTATCCATCGATTTGGTTGCTAAAGATACGTACTTGACATACTTATTTTCTATGGAGCTTAGGTATGTCAAAAACAAATCAATGGATAAGTTAATTACATTACTGCCGCCCGGTGGCAGTAACTATTTAGTTAAGTTTGAAAAAAATGAGAGACTATTTTTTTCTATAAATCACCTTATAATCTCTTTTCAAAATGCCCTACAGTTTAAATTACGTGACATTTTCATACTACTTTACGTACTAGCTCTTTACCTGGCCCGATTGCACTCTGGATCTAAAATTCGTTAGTAGCATCAGCGTATACACACAAACACATAAAAATTCAAAATCAGCTGTTAGTGAAAACGTAGGGATATCCCATCGCTGACCTAAAATTGATTACAATGCTAAACCCGAACACCCCGAACATCCTTCTTCGAATTATAGTGTTCTGTGTCGTAACTAATGTTTTGCTTGTTAATCATTACGAACTGACAAGCCGGCCCGATGTTTAATACAACAAATTAACAGCCCATCCAAAACCCGTCTACGTCAACAATACTCAACTTCTTACTTAGCTAGACTGGTTCTAGCTAAGTAGGCCACTGCCAAGATTATCATAAAACATTATCCTTAACCTTGCAAATGACAAGCCACAATAACTTTCTAAGTGGTAGTTGTTCCCAGTTGTTTTATAAATGGGAGTTGTTCTAGCCGGTAGTTATATAAATGGTAGTTGTTTTATAAACAGAGAAATTACTTGAACAACCTGTCTTGTCCACAGCTTTCATGTCTTTAAATGCACCTTGAGCGTAGTTGTCAATGTGTATGGAAATACTACGTTTAACATAATAATTCATGAACTATTTGACACTTAGAGAATCTTTAATCTTGACTTTTGACTCGTCTGGTCTAGTGGTTAGTAATCCTGTTTGTTTTGTCGGCGGTCGTAGGTTTGACTCCAGGAAAAAAAATTGCGTGATGGGCGCTATGTATTTTCAGTGTCTAGGTGTAATTTCATACAAGTTTTTTTAACAGGTGTAATTCGTGTTCATTGACTTCTTTAGGACATTTGTCTTTCGCCGAGGTTGCACCCGGTTTAATTAAATTTAATTATAATAATGTAATATTCTACCACTTAAACACATCACCATCTAGTCCCAAACTAAGCATAGCTTACAACAATGAGTAGGTACTAGATAAAGGACTAACATACATATACCTTTTTTTGTAAATACATACATATTATACATAGTAACACCCACATACAGGAGAACCAAAGTAACCGACATAACTCTCCGAATAGCCAGTCTGAAGTGGCAATAGGCAGGGCACATAGAGCGAAGAACCGATGGCCGCTGGGGCAAGCAGGTTCTGGAGTGGCGACCACGTACCGGACGACGCAGCAGGGGTAGGCCTCCCGCAAGGTGGACCGACGATCTGGTTAAGGTCGCGGGAAGCCGTTGCATGCGGGTGGCTCAAGATCGGTCTGTGTTGAGAACCTTGGGGGAGGCCTATGTCCAGCAGTGGACGTCTCTAGGCTGACATGATAAACACCCAGACCAAGACAAACATCCATAATCCGTGACCATCGGTGAAGCAGTCGCTTACACTCCCACTGCGCCAACCGGTCGTCAATTTAACTATGAACGGTGTTATTTATTGATAAAATGTAGAGTCATCTTGATAAAAGTATATGTAGATTTATTTTATAATAAGTATGTCCAAGGCAGTCAATGTATGCCTTATCGCTATATGCAATCTCTCCCATACATCTTTCACTGCGCACACCTTATACCAATCAATCACAAAAACGTGTAGGCATTCCTCTCCACATTGCTAAGACAGCTATTTGCCTTGTCTGATGACTCTGATACGACTTCCGTAGAATCAAATGAGATAGATGAACGACACAGGAGGTCTTATAACTATAGTATACAATGTTATCATTGAGAACCTTTTCTTAAACAAGTAAATATAAGGCTTAAAGTTATTTTTTTACAGTTTTCTTATCTATGTATTTTGTTTAATAACCCCAAATATAGGCTCCTATCTTTTTCATATTAGTTGAGTGGTTAAATATTTGTCTGCTATACCCCATTATCAAGAGATGAGATAATTTTGTCTCAATGTTTATATCTGGGTTACTTCTTATCGGCAAGAAAGCAAATATTGTTCAAAGCACCTGATTAGCGGTTATCATAGCATGAATCTTGAAGATTATACAGTAAAATTATGGGTGTTATTTAAATGGTTAGCATAGTATTGGTATTTTTGTGAGCAGAAAAATATAATCTGTGTACAGAAATAGCTCATTGATCAGCAACTCATGGCCAACAAACATTTCAAAAGCAATCAGCAATTTATGTCATCCTGGATGACTGTAATTATTTTTGTAAAGCATGTTAATTATATAAACTGCAGTGAGCTGCTCCTGTTTGACAAAATTTTAGTGAGCACTCAGAGAGTAAGCAAACAAATATAATGTAAGTAGACATTATGTCTAATTATCTAGTTTAATAAACTAAGTTGACGGAGGCCTGCTTAGCAGGGCTCCTATTTTTGGGTTAAGGGTCAAAAGAGAACATGTTAGGTTCTCTTTTGACCCTTAACCCATTTATTTAGTTCATCGCACCTAACCCTAGGCACTAGCTATTGATAATAATTTTTAAGTACTTTAAACTTTTCTCTGCAGATCAATCATGAAATCTTGCTGATCAAGTAGTTTTATTGCAGACTGAATGTTTATTATGTAAACTCATGTTATTGTAAGCTGCATATTTTTGATTTAATTTTGACCATTATCAAGATTATTTACGGAACAAGGATTGCTGCCTGATTTTTTTTATTGCAAACAAAATCTTTGTATGCTGACCAAATTATTTAAATGCTGTTTTTTGTGGCTTACCAAATTTTTTAATTGTTAAACCATTTAATTACTTCTCTAAAATTATAATTAATATAATTATTAGCGTATGATCAATACTTACAAATGTCACTCCAGCTATTGGTATAAAAACTTAGATTCCGTATTGGCAAAATTAAAGCCAGATAATTGTCCGGCATTCATTTAGTCACACTCAAACCAACATCGTAGCTACCGTAGAATGACCTAAGATTTTTTTTTTCAATTGGGAAAAAAACGCTCCTTAACATATGCTGTGTTTTGCTCACTTCGAACCAAGTTGTAATTAGATGAGTGTATAGTAATATGGCTGTAGTAAACTCTGCGCCACTTATCAGTGCAATGATTTATCACGTATCTAGTTCTAAATCGTCTTTAGGTGAGGGTGCTGACTCCCCGTAACGACTGTCAATGATCTTCATGATAGCCGGGACCGACGGTTTGTCGTAAGAGGCAAGCGATAATTAACAATTTAATACGCACATAACTTCGAAAGTCATTGGTGCGCGCCGTTGATTTGAACCCGATACCCTCTGCATGGCAGTTCGTTGGTATCTCCACTAGGCTATCGCTGCCTCCACTGATGCTGTATATGACATAGTAAATAAACCTTAGCGCTTCTCAACTTCTCAATAACAAGAAAGGTAAGCAAGTAAAGCTTACGTGCTCACGTCGTCGTAAACAGACCGCTACTCTGGCTGCTGTTGCCAGCACGTTTGATATTATGCAAGATACAATTCGCATGTTGTCGATAGTCAAAATCGGCGTCACCCAGCCTTTAACAGTCCACTGCTGGACCAGGCCTCTCCTTTGAAAGGAGGAATTGGCCCACTATACCACGCTGGCCAAACGGGTTGGTATAGGGTTTGTATCCAGTTTTCCTTCTTTACAGTGCTGTTCTCTGCATAATATGCTCCCTCTGTCGGGTCTTACGACACCCATGGGATGATATGGGGTGATGACATTCCGTGTTCTTAATCCGTTACCACACGGACCTCATTACGAGAAGGGATCTATTAGCGATAGGCCACCACGCTGTCCAAGTGTGCATTGGTAGACTTTAAATGTATTTCGAGACAATTATGGTGACCTTCCAAACATGCAGGTTTCTTCACGATATATTATTTTAGTTCGTTGTTTAGCAAGCGATAACCAACAATTTGAAGTTTAATTAGCTGAAATCATTTCCCTTGTTACTTCATTATGCATGCAAATATTAAAATAGATTACACATAGTAATTTGTTGGAAGGTAGAGGCATCAATGAATTTATGTAATGGACGATATTTTATGCTAAATACTTCTCCAAAGCGTTCCCGAATAGTAAAAGTATAAGGAACCGGACAATATCCGAACTAGGAATAAATCCTGTATCGCGGGGACCTTAACAAACATTCATACAACTGTACATACATACCCGCGTGCCTCGGAGAGTACGTTAAGCCGTCGGTCCCGGTTGTCATGAAGATCTTTGACAGTCGTTACAGAGCGTCAGTACCTTCTAAATAAACTGACACTAGTCTAAACCATGGGTTATCGCTATCCTTCGGGTTGCGGAGGTCAGACAGGCAGTCGCTTCGTGGAAAAGCTAATATTCAGCCAAATCCGTTTAGACTAGAAAGCGGACCCCATTGATTGAAACTGGGATAACGCTAAGAGGATGATGATGAACTATACATACATACAAAAACATAAAGAATACTCAGACTCTTAACAACAATTGTGGACACACAAATTATTATCCCGTGTGTCATCAAGAAAATCAAACCTATGCTCCGCGCAGTACTTACCAAACCATCGTTACAACCAATACGCCATGCATGTGTACACCTCATACCTCGCATAGCAACACAGACCAGTGTCATGCCATTCCAGAACTACGGCAGCAATCAATTACTAGATAATGTGGCTGCAAAAAGTAAATACTCGCTCTACTGACAACTGCTGTGTGATTAAATTTCATGTAGATTATATACACCGAGGTGTTTGCCGGGGAATCGAACTCGTTGCCTTGATCGCTATTGAAGCGAGACAATTAGTGAAGCGGTAATTGTTCTTGATAATGACCGGCTTAAAGATTTAGAAGTGTTTTCGTTCGGCTTTTCTTGTACGGGATTTTCTCTCTTGAATTTTCTTTGAGTATTGTTAGAGAATCTCTCGAGCGTGATCGCTTTCGTGATAGATTTCTGTATGGTGTCGGGTTTTGAATTGGAATATAGAATTCAATGTTAACAGTTAAGTTTTTATTAGTCCTTATGATATTAAACATTTTTTTATAATAATCAAGATAAGGCATGGCTATGACTATGTTTTAAATTAAATGCAATGTAATAAGGTATGATCTGTGAGTCAGAACTTAGAAAATAGTATAATTTTTTTATTTGTTTTTAGGATATATCAGCTTTATTATATAAAATAAAGCTGAAGAGTTTGTTTGTTTGCTAGAACGCGGTAATCTCAGGAACTAAATCCAATTGTCGCATCTTTAATTCGCAGTGCGTTTCACACTGCAATTATTTTACCGGCACGTCAATTTATAATTCCGTCCATTGAATTAGGTCAGTAAAATATTTATAATTACTATTTATAATCATTAAAGAATAAAATAATATATATAATATAAATACTCACAAAAATCATACGGGTTAAATCCAGACAGTAAATCCAAAGCACAACACTCGAGTACAGTCTATCACCACAGTACACAACACAAAAATAATTAAATAAATGAATTTAATTAATTAATTGTATGACGTCGTGTGTGGAATGCGCGTGCGTCTCTCGCGAGATGCTCACTACGAATGTTGGTGATAGGAAGCTTGCGGCGTCGGCGTATCGACACGCGAGAAAGCTTTCGGATGGTGTTATACGAAAGGTAGGCATGCAGGAATAAGAAGTTGAAAAATAATTCTGTTACTAACATTTGTGCCAAAATATTCTAAACACTTATATTTATGTTTTTATTTAGGTTTAATTTTTAATTTTGTATCATCGATTGTGATTAATGCAATTGTGCGTAACAAAGTTTCAGTTTGAGATTTGAAATGTCCTGATTGAAATAAATGGAATAAAAACATGATATCGAAAAACAATAGTAATCAATTAATATTAGTGATTACTTATTAACCCCTAATCAAGGATATGTGAAATAAAACGTCGTAAAATGTTTTAATTGATTTCCTGTCTCTGAGATTAATATCTTCTACTTACAATCATCCAAATAATGCCTCATAGAATGCATTCATTCATCACTCCAACAAACAATAACCGAACATCGGAATTTCTATCATAAACAGATCTTTTGTTAGCGGCTGATGACCTAAAGTGCATGGAATTAATAGGTAAATATTGTGATTCGAAGAACAATACTAAAATTGCTATTGATTCATACGCTTTGTATAGTATTATATTCATTATTCCGTAAAAAATATATATCTGCATTGTCTATACAAAATGAGATCGGTATATCATAATATAACAAATTATGTCATCAATATATTATTATATAAAGCTCGTCCGCTACTGAGTGACTGATTAATTGACAAAACATAGCCGGAACTGCAGGATGCTGCAATTTGCAGCGTTCGGGCACTGAAATAGAATTTTTGGCAATTCTCCACCTAATGGGGAAAATGTCCCGCACGGCATGATCCGCAGGCAAAGACTAATTATTTACAAATTACATTTTAGTATATCGCCACTAAACTTAGTAATTACGGACCAGAAATACTTGAAGACTTCCCTCTCATGCGAAATATCGAAAAAGCTTTCGTTCGGTTAATCAGAGCACTATTATTAGTGATACAAAAAGGGGCAAAGAGAACCATTTTTACTTGTACCACGAGCTCATTATACTATCGAACACCTAAACTTGATCCTACATTGTTCCCATGATGCTCAGAGAGTCTGTCTGTTTTACATGGACTACTAGCTTTGCCACCAAAACATAGTTTTGCTGCTTGTCAACCGATTTGTTACACAGGAGTGAGGCCCATACCTATTATAGTAAGATGGAAACATGTGCTTCACAAGCACTGGATATTATATATATTATTATTATATTGCTGAGTGTTTTATTTTTTAGTCCTTCGTGTCCATGCAAAATGATAGTTAAAATATAAAGGCATTTTTAAAAGTGGATATCAGAATTACCAAAATTGCCTCATTTTTACTTCATAGTTATTTGTTGCACACCACCATTCACAGCGACAGGTGGTCTCGCCGGCTTCCGCTCTCGGTTCCCATCCCATGCGAGATTTGATTCATTCCTGATGACGGCCGAAGATAACCGATCATTGCCGAGCTGTGCCGAACTTGCCGCACATAATGTATGTGTTTGTAAATAGTGAGCATGTAATGTACGGTAATGTGTAAATGATTAGTTCGGGTGCTTGGTTCAAGAGATCGTGAATGATTTATTTAGTGTTACGAAATTGTTGTTGAATTTTGTCATTACAATTTACATGAAAAATGGAAGATATTTTAAGGGTTTATAGATAGTACCTAGTTCATATTGTAAAATGACAATCCTGTTACGATAAATAAATAGAAGTTAAAATAATATTTATTTTTTTAACATTTTAAATTTGCCTAACTATTGTATGTTTTGCCTGCAGACAAAACTACCTTGGAATGCTGCTGCTGTTCCGCACCTAATTGCCTCCTAGTGCGCCAGATGTGTTATTGTTTTATTTTTTAATAAATTACATACCTAGTCTACCTTTGGAGGATATTTTATAAAATACATTATCCTAATCGGAAAACTACGACATAATGTGATCATTTTCGTGACTAATACTACTTTTCCAATATTATTCCCACAAACCACCAATGAGATCATCATAGCAGCCAAAAGACGTCCACTGCTGGACATCCCAAGTCTCTCTACAGGGGCCGATCCTGAGCTACCGCATCCGCTGCCCGCAATTCCAACAAGAACGTCAGTCCAATGAGATATTTTTTATTATTGCAGAATCATCACTCTGAGAATATACTGGAAAAGAGTGGCACGGCATTAAAAGTATCTTTCTTTCACCATAGACACAATTTTGGCCCAGCATTTTCTTTTTCAATGTTAAACTAAGTAGTGTATAAAGTGGTAAGGAAATATTCATCATCATCAGCCTTTAACAGTCCACTGCTGGACTAGGCCTCTCCTTTGAAAGGAGGAATTGGCCTACTATACCACGCTGGCCAAACGGGTTGGTATAGGGTTTGTATCAAGTTTTCCTTCTCTTACAGTGCTGTTCTCTGCATAATATGTCCCTCTGCCGGCTCTTACGACACCCATGGGATGATATGGGGTGATGACATTCCGTATTCTTAATCCGTCACCACACGGATCAAGAAGAAGAAGGAAATATTAAAGTCCCTAGAATTAATATCTCGTCAGTCGACTTAATCAATTATTCAGCTTTCTATGAAAGCAGTAAATATACGGTCAATGTCAGCCTACCATTTAATAAGCATGACTAATGACCAGAAATCACAAGGTACGCAGTTTAAATGCGGCCATGTTGAAAGACATGGGCGCATCAAAATTGCGTAAAGATTAAATTGCCACAAATCAGCAACGTTAATCATAAGACAGCATGTAGTCCTGGATCGTACTGGAGGGATTTTCAAGCAGCTTTCCCTTATGATGAGTTGTGTATTTTGTTATATGACGGCGATAGCCCAGTTGTGTACGGAACGAGCTGCCGAAACGATGGTCTCAGGTTCGGTCCCCGCACACCTCTGACTTTTCGAAGTTATGTGTGCATTAAAAATGTTAATTATCGCTCGCTTAATAATGTGCTTGGTCGATGGCAATAGGCTCGCTCCCTATTACATTGCGACCGAAACATAACTGGCGAAGTGTGGGCATGTAATACCTCTGCCTATCCCTTCGGGGATAAAGGCGTGAAGTTATGATATTTGTAATCTATCGTATATGGCATGGTTTCGGCTGGCTTGCTTGGCTCAGGACTTTTGTTTTTCTTCTTCTTCAGACAATATTGCTCGCTTGCATATAAGCCTCATTAAGTTCCTGCCATATCTTTCAATGTTAGGCAGTCTATTCTCCACACAAGGCTCTGCCAAACCTTACATGAAACCTCTGCGTGTTTCTACCTATTGTGATATCTAAGATATTTCACATAAATATAATGAAACAAAATATTAAAACAACCTCAATACCGAAATCTAAACGAGGCGTGACGCTTTAATATTATATAACTACGTTTTAACCTTTAATTAAGGCCATACGCCACATTAGTAAGTACTGAAGTAAACATTGAGAATAATTATTTAGCGTAAATTACTCATAAATCATTACTGAAATGCTTCCTTAATCCGGCGCTTATAAAATAATAAATAAGACTATTTAGATGTTTATATTTTTATACGTTATAAGGTAAACTTGTGATGAGCAAGGTTATTATGTCGGATGTTATAGAGCTCTAGGTTCAAGTTGATTATCCTAAGGATCTAAAATCAAGTAAAAATCGCCTTCTTGACCTAAGAGCTAAAGCATTATTTTTGGATCCCTCCTTAATTTTTACCATAGCTGTAAGTATCAAGTGTGTAGCTAGTTTCAGCAGCTGTGACTAATAATGTCACTAAATTCTTACTGTATTGCGTTTGGTTTTTTCATCCATCTCAACTACTAATAACATATTGCCTTGCCGTGTCCAGGACAGTTTTGTCATGATCAACCCGGCTGGGAAGACTTACATGACGTAAGTACGTGTGAACGTAGCGTCACTGGTATGATTTAAATATCGATCTCCTATTTCTGTCTTTCTATCCTATACCATGAGATATCGCTATTCTTATGAGTTGCGGACGTTGGGCACCAGTTGCTCTGTGGAAAAGCTAATATTCTGTAAAATCTGGTAAGATCAGTTAGGAGACTCTGGGCTTCATGACAATAACTCTTTGACACAACCGGAATAACGACATGACAGGAAACCAACCAAACATAACTTTCCATACGAAATTTGGTAGCATTTTTTTTTCATACCGAATTGGTACATCTTAGGTTTTGTCGTCAATACCAATTAAAATCTCTACATACCAGTAACAAACACTTACATACATTGCAATGTATTATAATTCAAATCACAAGTGAAATAAAGTCATTTGTCGTTGTACCTGGTATCCGTTCTTCCTAAGTACCTCCTGAACATGGTCTAGCTCTAGCTTCAAATGCTCAGGGTCACAGAGGTCATATACTCTGTTTTTTATACACAGATAGATACCTGCAGGCCACGTCGCACAACCACCCTCGACACCTGCAATCCGTTGTGACGTCACTAAAAAACAGAGCAAATAACCTCTGTGAAGAGCACATGACCTCTGTGACCCTGAGCATTTGTTCAATGTTCAGGAGGTACTTAGGAAGAACGGATACCAGGTACAACGACGAATGACGCGGCCTATCAAGCGCGATAAACATCCGGCGGTAAATAGACAACCGACCTACATGCCCTACATTAGAGGTGTTACGGATAAAATAGGAGCCAAGTTAAAAAACTACTCCATTCCGACCGTATTTACACGAGGGGCCAAAGTATACAACATGGTGGACACACCAAAGGATGTTCAACCGCTACAAACCCCAAGTGTCTATAAAATCAACTGCAGCTGCGGTAGCTCTTATATAGGGCCATCGCAGCTGTAAAGAACCGTCAAACGAACAAATCGGCGATTGCGGAACATTTACTTCAATCGGGCACCAATCACTGGATTGAATTTCAGCGTCCCCAAGTCCTCTCCACGGAACGCCACTTTTACCCAAGAGTTGTGCGTGAAGCGATCGAAATCAGAAAACATAAAAATTTCTATCGGGAAGAGGGCTTCAAATTGTCATCGGCTTGGAACCCAGTGATTCAGCTAACAACACCCCACTTTAATGCGCAGTCGGCGAATGTTCAATATACAGATACGGTTAGAGTGTTTTGCTTCGAAAATCAACGGCCCCGGGGTAGAAATAGAATCTTCTACCTCGCACTCGGAGACGTGACATCGCTACACCAGTCAGCTTGCGACCACAGGACGTACAACCGTCTCGAAACGTCAAGCAAAATAAGGTATGAAAATACCTAATGCATGTTCGCGTTAATTCCCGTATATACATATATATTCTTAAACATGCAACGCGAGTGTTAAAAAGTTTCTACTGAAATAAAGTCATTTATTTAACCTCCAGGAGTCACAATCGTGAATATCGTGATATAAGACTACAAGCTGATAAGTCAAGATCTCGCTAATGCATATATAAACGTCGTATTAAAGTAAGATTATATAATACAAGTTCATCCCGCAGATTGCCTGCTGTGGGAAATGCGGCTTTGATTTGAATACACAGACTGTGGTTTAGAATTCCTTGCCTTTATAAACGCTAAACATTAGTGTTTTAATCCCCAAATCATGAGCTTTTCGGTGCCTGAAATTAAAAGGTTTGATCTCCATGTGTAAATTTGTTTTAGTTACAAATCTTTCCTAGACCGCTGGCCCATGTACAAAAATGGATGGGTCATATGAACCACCAGGTGACGTATATAGGACGATATAAGAGCATAAAATAATAAGATTCAGCACTATGCCGTCACTTGTAAGCTGTCCAACTGAGTGCTGGTGAGGATTCAAAAGTGTAGGTAGAGAGTACATTTTGGTCATATATTTTTGTACGGCATTTTTACCATCGATATATCCATGAAAAATAATAAGAAAGCGCGCAGTGCCGTACAAAAATGGTGCGCCACAAAGTCGGTAATAATTTTTTCTTTTCTGTCAATTTCCAGGGTAAATTTGGTCATTTGATTCTATACGGCATCAGTTTCATACTGTTTTAATACAGCTTCTAATTCATTATTCCGCAACGCCGTACAAAAATGCGACAAGGGGAAAAAATCCAGGGTTGCAGCCCCCTCTCTTTCCGTGGTCCGGGGGGTGATGTGATACAACATAAAATTAATTTATTTTGAAAGTATTTTATGCATAGATAAATTTTTTTTTACATGTAATTTTTTTACGTACATTTTCGTTGGTCCAAAGGTTTGTAGGAAAAAAAAACTCAAGGAAAAATCCATAGAACGAAATGTAAGGTGAAATTCATGACAATATTTTTATACGGCATTCAGATAGTTTATTTGAACTTAAAGCAATAATTTATAAAAGTTAATGCCGTACAAATCTGAAATTTCATATTAATAAAAAAATAATAAAATATTAAATAAATATAATTTACATATACAGGCTGTCACAAGACCCATCACCAAGCCGAAGTCTACTCGTTTTGGACATCATGCCAAGACATGCTAAGCAAACATAAAACCTGGGAAGCGACTATTTTTAAGAGTTCACGGTATTTTCAAGCCGCTATAAAAACGCGGATGCCGAAAGGTATTAAGGAATTAAAATCCAAATTATTATCATCATCATCAGCCCTCTATACATACTTACATACGGCTGAGCAAAAGGATAATAAAAATATCATCATCCTTATCGCCCTAGCGTTATCCCGGTTGCATCCATGGCTTACACGCCTTGGCGCCTGGGGTCCGGTGACCGGTCTAACCAGATATGACAGAATATCAACTTTTCCACAGAGCGACAGCCTTCTGAACTCCGCAACCCAAAGGGATAGCGATATTCCATGGCTTAGACCAGTATCAGTTTATTTGAGGGTACTGACTCCCCGTAACGACTGTCAAATATCTTCATGACAGCCGGGACCGACGGTTTAACGTAACGCAATAAATTTGTAATACTATGCAATTTCTATTTCTGATTGGGATCTTACATCGTGTTATTTTTGAATGTTCATAAGATTCTGCCGAAAGTCCGTGTGGTGACGGATTAAGAATCCAAAGTGACTACTCCATTTCTGTGAGTGTCGTAAGAAGCGATCTGTCTTTTCGTTCTGTTTGTCTGTATGAATGCGACAAACTCAAAAACTACCGAACGGATTTTTACGGTTTTACTAGTAATTAAGAAAGGAGAATTTTATTGTGTTTTAATATCGTCATCACCAATCTAAGACTTGTTCTCTCATTTATTAATTAGTGTTTTCTACTTTATGCTTTTAGTATTCGCTAACTTTACAAAGAAGTGTGTCATAACGGTGAATTACAGTTTTTTATTATTGTAAACGAATATAATGTGTTTTAAATCGTCCATCCCACAATAGTGATCATTTGATCAACCACACTAGGTCAAGAAAGGTTAGATTACATCATAGTAAATCTAAAACCGATTTTAACTCTTATGAATATAGAAATAGGGGATATAATGGTTTGAATGTTTTGAATATAATAGGCTTGCTGTTATGTAATGTTCGGAAGTAAGGCACTAATGGGTCTGTATTGTCACAAAATTATTTGTGATTACAAAGTGATGGACATGATGTGTGCTCGTCATGTTAGCTGAGTCATCAATATATAAACAACGATGCTTCAGCAGAAGATAGATGATGAATCGGCAAGTTCTGAGTTCAAAGATACTACAAGATCTATCTTGCAACTCTTGATCTCAAGTCAGGTCAACTTTTTTTGCTGTCGACAACCAATGGTCTGACTCTTGGTATCAATTTAATAAATAAGCTATGACATACGGGCGGACAGATAGAGAGACATGGCGAATCTATAATGGTTCCGCTTTTTACCTTTTTTGGCTACGGATCCCGAAAAATTGAAAATACTTTGAAGTGCGGACGACAGATGACAGTCACTTTGTAGAAAAGCTCGTATCCGGTCAAATCTGGTTAATCAGGAACTACTAGTATTTTTTTACTTTTTCAACAGCGAAAGTCTTGGATGCAGCCGTGATAATACGCTAGGCATGATGATTATCAATCTTGACATTACCTTAGGGTCCCAAGCCAACCTCACCTGCAAGTGGTGCACCTGCCGATCAACGGACGAGGCTCTGGCAAACAAAATATCCCGATAAGCGGCAATAGGCTCGCCACCTATTACGTGGGATCAAAACACTGGCGAAAAGTGGGCGTTTAATATGCCTCTGCCTACCCCTTCGGGGAAACAGGCGTGAGTCTATGTATGTACATATAAGGCAACTGCTATGTCTAGTAGTTGTCTTGTATGTATACGGTAGAAATAATTATAATATTCTACCACGTACACACATCACCATCTAGTCCCAAACTAAGCACAGCTTGTACTATGGGTACTAGATAATGGATAAACATACATGTATACTTTTTTTGTAAATACACACTGCCTCCGTGGACGTGGTCCAGTGGATAGCGTATATGACTGCTGATCGGATGTCCCGGGTTCGATTCCCGGATCGGGCAAAAAGTGTTACTGGGTTTTTCCCAATTCTCAGTAGCAGCCAGGAGTCTGGTGATGTACCCAGTAATGACAATAGGCTCGCCATCTATTACGTGGGACCTAAAAATTCATGTCGAAATGTGGGTGTAATATTACGCCTCTGCCTACCCCCTCGGGGATACAGGCATGAGTCTATAAAAAAAAACATGCATATTATATATATAGAAACACCCAGACCGGGACAAACAATATAAACAAAATAAACGACTTATCGCTTAGTGTTTTTACTAAATCTACATCTTGTAATAGGTACTCAGTAATACCCAAAGTTCACCGACACTCATCACTATCGACAATCGACAGATCAGTTCCCGCAGTTAAACAAATCTACCTTCAGATACGAGTAACATCACGCTATCTCAGATCAGTAGACAGCTCGCGAATTACTATCACATTGTCTCTCAATGTGAACTTGTTCCATTGTTGGCACTAGAAATCTTTATGCGTCTGCGTATAGTATTTTTTTTATTTTCCTTGTCAACCAAAGTATACGAACTTTATTCTACCAACTGGATCAAGGTGCAAGTCATGGCGTCCAAAATGTCTTGATAAGGCCGTACTAGGACTAGTTTCTAATGGGCTGCTCGGATGTTGTTTTAGTGTTTGCTGCCTGGTTTTGCTCTGTTCTAGTGTTACTGGTTCAATCCCCACTTCGTGGAATCTTTAAATAGTTGTTACGAGCCATAGCTCATAACAACTATATGTGGTGTAATTTGTATCCGTTTGTATTTTTTTTAAAGTTGCTTACATTAGCAGTCTGTCGGTCTCTCCACTTGGCTATCGCTGCCTCCTGTGAGAAAACCTGCATGTCTTAGAGTTCTCCAAAATGTTCTTGAAAGACATGTGAAGTCTGCCAACCCGCACTTGGCCAGCGTGGTGGACTATGGTCTTACCGTTCTCATAGTGAGAACAGGCCCGTGCCCAGAAGTGGGACAGTTAATATACAGGGCTGATGATGATGACTTATATTAAAGGGTTCATACATTAGAAGAGCTAGTAGACCTATCCAAGAAATGGCTCAAAACACCCAGATTTGGGACAACGATGTATGAAACACACAATATGAAGTACCGAGGTGACCATTTAACCACTGAGACATACCTCTTTAACGAACACACGCAAGAAGCGCGGCTTGTCAACATTTAAATAAAAGATGATTCTTCAAAATATTTCTCATGCCATCTCTGTTTGACTAGTTTAGCTAGACAAGGACAGTATTGCACGTCTTGTTTCAATAAACTGTTCTCGAGTAAACAGATATTTAAGAATCACTTACTGGCTAGACGTGAGTTCAACATAGTAGAGCTGATGACTGATGGCGATCTAAATGAGTTACAATGTTATACCGCCCTAACGCAATCAATCAATCAAAATCAATTTATTTAAATAAGTAAATACACAATACATATATTACATGCATCACCATCTAGTCCCAAACTAAGCAGAGCTTGTACTATGGGTACTAGACAATGTAACAAATGTGGTTTGACATATATATTTTTTACTTAGATACATACCTTACATACTAACATACATACAATATACAATTTTTGTTAGTAAATAATAGAAATATACTTATATACTATGTTAAAATTGCTTCACTTATCTACGGCCACGATAATGTTGTGCGTTCTGGTGGCACTTGTCCGCGGAAGCGACGGAACACCACACCTTTCGGCCAAAAGTCCTCCTTCATAACAACAGGCAGAAAGCACGTCGGGATCCGCACCACAAACGCCTTGAAGTTGACGTTGCGTCGCGACTCCAGCAGCTGTACTCTCGGCATGTACTTGGACTTTTGGCGCACGTACTCCGCGATGTCCTCCGCCTTAGTGGTGTAGTGCAGGCGAGAGATGTACACGGGTGTGTTCGGTATGTTCCCAGGCTGTAATCTTTACGATGTACTTTAATGTTCACTTTACGCTGAAACATTGCCAGCATATACTCATCTACAGTATTATAGGTTTGCTAAAGATGCAAACAAAAAGCTAATTTTCGCAAGGAGGCTTGTCGAAGAAAGTCTATTGCTATCTCTGGTTAACCTTATTTTTCAAGAAAAGTTTACATTGCCATTATCAACAGTCCCGGTCGCAACGAGATTGGGATAACAGGGTCGAATATTAATAGTTCATCAAAATTGGGTAAAAGTATCACTGTCTCTGCCGGCCGTAAAACCTTCCCAACCCTTATACAATAATTTCATACGACTTCTTCGTGTTAATTTTAAACAAATCCCTTTAAACGTCCCATGACACAACACATTCCAGTTCATCTCTATATAAGTCATGTGAGAGTATGGCAGTGACAAGCGTAGAAAGGCAGTCCCTGACGTTCCACTCATTATCTCTGCCATCATTAACTCGTACGCATCTTGACGTATTATCTTAACAGGCTGCTGTATAATGATTGACGATGTTGGCTTTAGAAAAACGGCTTGCAGATTACGATTCTAAAACTCGAGTAGCTCAGTGGTTTGAACGGTTGAGACGCGAGCAGAACGCATTTCAAACATTTTCTGGACACACCATGCTTCTGTGTAAAGAAGTACAGTACTCTTTTATGTTTACACAAATATTACTGATTGAAATTTAACCACTATTTAATTTACAAGACGGTGTTATCGCAGGCTATTTTGGTTATACAGAGTTAAGTTTTTGCATTTTGTCGAACTTCTGTGATAATTCACTTACTTCTAATTTCAACGGGTCCAGCGCGTTGTGCAATGGTTGTGCACAACCAAATTTGAACGTCATCATGACTACAGAATATTGCCTGAGTGCGGGTAGGTAACGCTTACTCCGACAATATTCTTCCATCCTACGACGATATTTGATTTCAATCTATTTAAGTGAATGTTACATTATACTTGTCTGTAACTGTTACTTGTTTTAAGATATCTACTTAACTCAATTTAAGGTTTAACTAAAGAATATTTAGGATTGTTTTAGGAGCAAAATATGGCAAAAAGGTTAATAATGTGATGCGTATTGACAATTCACGGATTTATTATACAGTGCATAGGGTTCCCACCAAGAACTTAGGGTCCCAAGCCAACCTCACCTGCAAGTGGTGCACCTGCCGATCAGCGGACGAGGCTCTGGCAAACAAAATGTCCCAATAAGCGGCAATAGGCTCGCCACCTATTACGTGGGATCAAAACACTGGCGAAAAGTGGGTGTTTAATATGCCTCTGCCTACCCCTTCGGGGAAACAGGCGTGAGTCTATGTATGTATGTATTATACAGTAGTGGTAGCCTATACTAAACTTGTCTTCGTTGTCGCATATAACATAAACACAACATATCTACCGAAACTAACAGTATCTATACTAATACATGGTTCAAGTTCTGGAGGTTCCATCCCCTTTTTCTTCTCGCGCATCCTGGATTTCTCCTATTGATTTTCCCATCCACGTCGGCAACATACTTGGATCCTTGGGTGTTGCGTGCGTCTATTGTCGACTGTAATTGCTTACCAATAGCAATGAATACAGAGAAGCACAGTTCTTAAGGATTTCGTGTGCCGATTCCAAGTGGGGATTGTCTCCAGTTTAGTTCGTAGTTGGCGCCCCATCCACTTTTTCTTCTCCCTCATCCTGGATTTCTCCTATTGATTTTCCCATCCACGTCGGCAACATACTTGGAACCTTGGGTGTTGCGTGCGTCTATTGGCGACTGTACCTAATAGCTTACCATTAGCAATGAATACAGATTTACATAAAAGCACAGTTCTTAAGGATTTCGTGTGTCGATTCCAAGTGGGGACTGTCTCCAGTTTAGTTCGTAGTTGGCGCCGTTGGCGGCGCTGGCGTCGTTATCCGTCTCTCTTGCTCTCGTAGTTAAGAAACACTCGAGGAACGTTCATCTTGCTCTCTTAGAGACACCTGTCACAGCGTGACTGCCACGCCGCCTAGCGGCAATTTGGGTCACAGAAGGTTTGTCTTCAGAGCGCCCATAGGAAATGCGGCTCTATGTAAATATCTGAGCTCTTTGCCTCGATGACATACACAATTACACACATGACGACATAAAATTGAAGTCAATCAGAATGTAGCACACTAATCAAATTGAGGTAAGGCGCAATGCGGACATACTCATACTTATTATCTGCCTGGGGTGAAGTTTTTTGCAAACGCAAACGTTACTGAGAAGCAAAGTAGCACGGAAGACTTAACTATTAAATATTACCTCACAATATTCTAGCACGTACAACAGCTGATCTTTGCATGTATGTCAGACAAACATATGATTATAACTAAACCTTATAACACCTTATGTATCCCATTTGATACTTCAACCCGACTTTAATTATATACCATTCTGCATGCAACATATCACATTCAAAAATCTATTACATGACCATTCTTGCGTTACTGACTGACGGACAACATACAACCAAAACTACTAGACGTAAGAAGAAAAATTTGGCATGTATATTCTTTAGGTATCGTAGGGATGCACTAAGAAGGGATATTTCGAAATTCCCTCAGGGTCGGGCAGAAACGGTTAAATTAAAATACAATTTTCACGCCTTTATCGCCGAAGACTTAGGCAGAAGTGTAATATTACACACACATTTCACCTTATGAATTTTAGGTCCTACGTAATAGGGAGCGAGCCTATTACCGATACTTTACCAGACTCCGTGCTGCTACTGAGAATTTAGAAAAACTTAGTAATACTTTTGCCTGACCCGGAAATCGAACCCGGGACCTCTGATCAGCAGACGCGTACGCGTACTGGAGGCAGTCTCTTGTAGTCTATTATATAAAAATTGTTTCCTTTTGCAAACTATTAAGCGTATTAGGTAATAGCAATAGACGCTAGGATCCTATTAGTATGTATGTTACCGGTGGTCAATAGTATTAGATAACCGACAACTTTCATTCACTTGAGTCAAGTTGCGTTGTTGCGTAATAGTGAAAAAGTTTACGGTTTTTTTAGGCTGGTTCCGTAGAATATACAGTGATGGCAGTCCGGTTTTTATTTGCCGTGGAGTATGCTAAACGTGACATGGATAGTCCGAATTTCTATGAGGAAGAGTCAAACACCCCTTCTGCTGTCGTAAGAGGTGGAGGATGGGACTTCCACAGTAAAGAAAATAATTTGGATTTAATTCCCTGACGCTTTCCGTGTCAGTATGACGCGTGTTCAAATCATTGTTCTTTTGACTTATGAGGTAGAATTATTGCAGGAACGAGCTCATTGGTTTAAATATAGGTACCGACGTGATTTCATAGCTTCAATTAAATTTATACTGATAAGTGTGGAGGCCTTTGAGTCGAGACTGTGTGATCCGTGTGGCCCATTCTTTTCTTTGCAAAATCCTCTTTGCCTATGCGTATCATATCGTAGATCCACAAGTTGTTTATTCTAAGTGTATAGTGTTCTGTATTTCTATGTTTTTATAATTCTTTACCGTCTATCATAACGGGAGGTTTCGATAGACAATAAAAAAGCTCATTAACACCAAAGATAGCTAGCGATTAAAGTTGTCATAAGTTACTTACTACCATGAATGCAGTAATATGAACTTTTTTATTTTATTTCACTACATCTAAACATTATAAACACAATGTTATACCCGTGAACACAAGATCACAACCAAACTAAGCCGGTCAAAATGTCGAGTTAAAATAAGGTATTTACCCTTAGAATTTTCTACGAAATTAAATCCCATTAAGAAATGTATCATAATATCACCATATCAAATGCATTGTCTTTTATATATTAATAGGAAAGTACTCGCCTAATTAATAAAAACAATATAAATTAAGTAATGAGTACGTTGACTCATTAAGTCATTACTATTTCGTGCATCTGTTTTGATTTATGACCGGTATAAAACAACGTAATTGCTTGGGCGTTTTTTGCTTTGAGCTAATTAAATAATACGCTCAAGCAACTAATAATAATTGCTGTTATTGTTTCATATATTTTAATCAAAGGGGAACGCAAGCGCTGTCAGAACATCTAGACTACCTACTCTACAATTTATCTAAGTACCTTATGTTCCTAAGCGTTCGAAAATCTAGTCACACATGAGATGCACGATATATCTCACCAAATTCTTAGTATCTTAATCAAGTAGTCAAAATATACATAGGTAAGGTAAATAATAGGGTAGTTTCCAGGGTCAAAATAATTACATTTTATTTAGTCCGTATTTTAGATTATAAAAAATATTGGACACGTATTTATTCTTTTTATAAAAAATAAAAAAGATATAGCCTATTAAAGTCACGTGTGACGTCACCTAGTGCGAAAATATGCAGCACTGTGTGACGTTATACGTAACTTTAATGAGCTATATCTTGGTCATTTTTGGTTTAATTTACAAATACAAAAATACGTATCGCTTATTTTTGAATAATCTAAAGGACGGACTTATAAAATTTTTTTTTGGTCAACTTGCCTATTGCTAAACTTATAATGTCTGTTTTCCTTGAGAGAACCGTGCTATAATTATTTATCTGTAAAATGCTACAGGGCCACTTGTACCTATCATACACGTCTACATATCATATCATACGTATACATATCATCTGCATATCATATCATACATATCATACGTCTGATACAAAAGCCGTGATCCTTTCATTATAGAGACAGGTCTATAATCTAAGCCGTGGACATGGAATGATGAAAACTCTCAAGGGTTTAAAAGCAGTTTTCGTTTAGTTGACGATTTATCTCATCTTTTACGGATCTCATAGTCACTTACACAAATTCAATTAAGATTTCTTTCCTTCTAAGCAGACCTCCTACCGACCATAGACTATTCAAAGTGTACATTACCGCACACCGATTAAAAAAACACCTTATCGAAATCCAATTCAAAAAAAGAATACCACCATGTTTTTGTCTCGGTCACGCGCAATAACGACCTTTCGTGTCAAACTTTCAAAGAGCGTTTAATTTTTAACCACATCTATCTAATATCTAATCTTTACATAGTATAAAATGAAATCCCCTATCTTTCTATCTGTAGGTATATTTGAACGCGATAAAGTTAAAAAACTACCGAAAGTATTTTTTGTACGGTTTTCACCAATAGAAAGGACGTTTTTGAGAAAGAACTAGGTGTATAAATCACGCGGGTGGAGCCGCAGGTGAATTCTAGCATTATTATAAAATGAAGTCCTCGCCGCACCCGGTATGTCTGTATGAACGGGATGAACTCAAAATCTAGCGATCCGATTTTTTACGGTTTCACTAGTAGATATTGTGTTCCTGAGGAAGATATAGTTGTATATAAAATGTGGGCGGCACCGCGGGCGAAGTAGTTGTAAATAAAACAATGTAGACAGGGTATTAACACTATTGGTGTGAATGAGCCGCTGCGACGGACAAGTGTATGAGAGTTGTTTATGTAACGAAGAAGGTGAAGGCAAAGCCAATGAACCTATTGCGAGGAGTCATGCGAATGAATGCCGTAATCGTCTAAAAATAGATATTAAAATGCATAGTTATAGTCAAATTTAAAACGATAACTTGATCAATTACTATATTATGTACTAAGACTATAGAACAAAGGGCAGACAGAGCGCGCGGAACACTTGCGTGAGGCCACTAAAGCAAATACAAAATTGAAAAGCGAATACAAACTCGACTCAGTGCTAGGCATGTCGATTCACTTGAAAAAAAATCGATCTCCGATTTGATTCGAATCGAACATACTAGAATCGATTCGCGATTAAATCAAGCATTAGAAGATCGATTTTCGCTGAATCGATTCCAAACATGAATTAATGAAGTTCAATTTTAATAGAGAGCGAGTCAATTGCCATGCACCCAGTGGCGTAGCTAGGGGGGGGGCGGTGGGAGCGGTCCGCCCCGGGTGACACCATTTTTGGGGTGACATCCGGGCACATTACACAGATGTAAGTAATTAAACAATATAATAAAGCTAATCTAACAACTTAACTGAAGAGTTTAATTTTCAATACTTAATTACAAATACAGTTACAGATGGATATAGAAAAAAATGCGTTACTGGCTGACTGACAGACAACGCACAGCCAAAACTATTTGGGACAAGAAGCTGAAATTTTGCACGTCCCTTGAGGACCGTAGGGGTGCACTAAGAACGGATTTCCAGAAATTCTCACGGGATCGAGGAGAAACTGTTCATTTAAAATAAAATGGTTGGGCGTGGCTGCAGTAGCCTCTAGTATCTAGTAAATGTAAGGCTTCGTCCCGTCCACGTGAATTATACTTATAGTTCGTTCGCGTTAAGAATGCAGTGAGTCATCAGTGCAACTGCAAGATAAAAGTGTATTCACAGTGGTGTTAAATTCAAACAAATTATATTTTAAAAGATTAAGTTTAATGAATTTATAAAAATACCCTTAAAAGTTTAATATCAAAATTAAATCATTAATATCATATTTTAATCTATTTTATTTACTGCATTCTTAACGCGAACGAAATGTACACCTTAACGTTCCTCAGAAATCACACTATTATTGATTGGTGAAAAGCAAACAAAAATCCGTTTTGTTGTTTTTGAGTTTATCGGGTTCATACAGACAGAACGAAAAGGGGACTTCATTTCATTATAATAAGGTATCAGAGCCGCGTCGATTCAAGAAGGCGCGCCTGTGTGCGAAACCTATGAAGCGCTTTTAGTCGTTCTATTTTTTTATATTTGTCTGAAATAATTTTGTTCTCCAGCTTTATATAGTTGGTACCCAGGCTATTTACCTAATTACGTGAAGTTCGCTACCAGTTGGGAAATACTGCAAAAATTAAGCACAATTAATTAAAAAACAACACACAAAAAAAAATTGTACATACCTACTATATTTAACGGCCTATAGCTTTGATTCCAACTATTTCTAAAATACTTGAGAAGATCATACACAAAAGAATGTACACATTCTTTGAAAGTAATAATTTACTCGCGAAAGAACAAGCTGGCTTTAGACGACATAAATCTATTAACTCGGCCGTTTATAACTTCCTTTATACTGTCAGTAGTAGTATTTTTTGTCCAAACAATCGTTTGGACAAAAAATACCTGTCAGTGCACTATACATGGATCTCACTAAAGCCTTTGACTTCGTAAATCATGATATATTACTCAATAAATTATATGCCTATGGTATAAGAGGAAATGTGCTTAGTCTAATAAAGTCATACATCTGTAACAGAAAACAAAGTACACAAATAAGACGCATATGTATGTCCTAATCTTAGAAAGGAAAGCTAGGCATTCCCCAAGGCAGTGTGCTGGGTCCTTTATTATTTAACATTTATATAAATAATCTACCAAAAGTAACGAATCATCCTATGATCTTATTCGCTGACGACAGCACCGTAATATTTAAGAGTAAAGATAAAGTATCCCTAGAATCTGAAATTAAAAACACGTTAGATAATATAATACATTGGCTAACAGCAAATAATCTAAGCATTAATTTAGACAAGACCCAAATAATGACCTTTAAAAATAGACTTCCCAGTTTCACCAATATTAGTGTAAATTACATGGGAAATATAGTCAAGAACACCGAAGTAACAAGATTCTTGGGATTGACAATAGACTGTAACATAAATTGGAGGGTACATTTGGAAAACCTTTGCCTAAAATTAAGCCAACAATCATATGCAATGTATATGCTCTCAAAAGTAGTCAATCAGTCCGTCGTACTTACAGCATATCATGGTTATGTAGTATCGCAATTAAGATACGGTATTATATATTGGGGACATTCTACAGATAGCATAAATGTATTTAAGGCTCAGAAAAAATGCGTACGGGCTATATGTCAGCTGCAACGAACTGACAGTTGTAGGCCATATTTCATAAATCTTGGATTATTGACAATGCCATGCCTCTATATTTATGAAGTTATAAATTGCATCCACAATAACTTGGATATGTTTGACAGATATAAAAGTGAGCGTCACAAACTTATAATCAGTCGCCCGCTACATAAAACTGCAATGTACAATAACAGTATCTTCTGCATGGGCCCACGGATATACAACGTGTAATGGAAATAACGCACGTCCTCAGACACCCCAATTAGAAAACCTTGTTACAATCATAATACATGCATTGAAATATTTTTTTTATTTGCGTAAATAATGTTTTTTAAAGAAAGTATTAACTCAATTAAAAGTGAAAATCATGGTCACTGTAAATCTGCGCACGCACACAAACGAAACGGTTGCTATGGTAAACAAACAACAGCAATCTGATAGGATCGAAACACGATACGATATAACAAAATGTATGAAATTCAGTCTGTAAACCACACTCTGATAGAGTGGGGTTTACAAAAATGATGTTTGAACAATTTGTCGGCCACTGTTGATATTACCAAAGATATTATGAGTATTTCTTTCCATCACACTTTTAGGCTATGGAGTGGACAGTCGAATTATTTATTGTTTGTTATTAATATGCACGATCTATTGTTTCTTAACATCGTAAGTGACTATTATGACTATCTTAACTTAATCATACCTAGTTAGGATTATTGATCGATAAAGTAAAAGAATAACAATGAGAGAAATAAACAAGAACGGCGTGTTTAAAGTTGTCTTGTGAATCTAAATACTTACAAAATAATAGAATAATAAAATAACTTACAGGCTTAAATCACAATTCTTTAGTCCACGTAGCACTTGACTATTACCTCACAAATCACATCTTGTCACTGTTTCAAAAGCAGCTAGTATCTTAATTAATTAACTACTCGGCACTTTTTCTCTCGTCACAATAAACTGGTGATTTAATATTTCTCCACAATGAGAAAGTCCAGGGGTGTCAAGTCAACATCAAGATGGTGTTGAACATTCCACACCGGCACCGGCTTGTTGATAAGTATTAAATTATACACCATTACACATTTTGTAAACAAGTGAACTTTTAAAAAGGTTTTCACAGCACTCACTGATAGAATCAGATAGATATTCCCGGTTGTACTTGTCATAACATGTCTAAGCGCATCGCCCGCTGCGCTTGTCATGCGCCAGCGCGAGCGAAACATTACGTCTCGCTCTTTCCCGTTGTTTATTACCTACGTTAGTGAAAGATAGATGATAGACATTTTGGTGGTCAATTGTGTGCTTTTGTTTTTTGCCATCTATTGTGTTATTTGTGATTAATGTGTGCGTTTGTGTAAGTCAACGTGGAACCATTTAACAAATGCATTTAAAAATAAGCCGTTCTGCTTTAATTCAAGGTTTATTTTCGAATAGCTTAATTTTTAAAAAATGAGTGACTACAATTTACGTTATTTTAATTATTTTAAGACTAAAATATGCAATACACCCGCGATGGGGTGACACCACTAAAATCCGCCCCGGGTGCCACCCAAGCTAGCTACGCCACTGCATGCACCGGGCATGAATCCAGACACCGTGCTACTACTTTGCCCGATTCGGGGATCGCATCGAACCCAGAACTTCTTGCTCAGAACGCTGAGTCGCACAAGAGATCTTTAAGCTTTAATGTCGACTTTAAGCTATAGGTAATAAATGTTTTAAAATTTGTAATGGTAATGTCAATTTAACTAATGCTGATTCTAATGGACGTTTGTGCAATTGTGCGTAAGTCTCTAGCCTAACACCAGTAAGTCAGTCATAAGCTCATAAGTGACACAGGATTTAGTCCTAATGCGAGATTTGTGTATTTTCAATACTGAAAAAATAAAAGATAGACTCCCCCCCTATTACATTGGGACCGAAATATAACTGGGGAAGGTTGGGAGTGTAGTACACCTCTGCCTACCCCTTAAGGGATAAAGACATGAAGTTATGTATGTGAAAAATCAAAAATAAAATAAGTTGTGAGTTTATGTTGCACATTTTATGAACTTCGTAGCTAATTTATGAACTATATTGCTTGTTCTTGAATCGTGCCGATTCGAGAGGTTTAGGAATCGATTCATCGAATCGATGCAGGGTTCCAAATCGATCTAAAAAATCGATTATTTTACTCAAAATAATCGATTCTTCGATTAATCGATTAAAGATCGACATGCCTACTCAGTGCGCTGCGAAGCATCGCACGGTTCACACGCCACGATCGATCTAGCTTTTAAATTCATAAAATGCCGTCTTGCGTTTATAAACATTGTAAAAGTTGTTTCTAAAAGCAAATACGGGAAGATGGAATATATTCTTACAGATAACTATGGATTATTTGACCGTTTTATAATATTATTTCGATAAAATTCGTATTTCTGCAGACAATATGTAAGTGTTGCCAGTTTACGTCGACACCGTTTTCCCTGAATTAGGGAAAATGCACTTGTCAATTGATTATATAGGTTTGTTTGTTTTTTGATTTACGAATAAAATTAGTTAAAACTTAACTCGGAGCCTACATTTTTTAAGAAATGTATTTATAAAAGCATACATTAATGGTATCTTTTATTTGAATAATTTTCACAACAGCATTACATATTAAAAGCATTAATTAAATCTATGGTAAATTCTTCAAAACCACAAACGAATATAAAATATTACCTATGTAATATTTTTATATTCGTTTGCAAAAACTATATGCAAAATAGTGGGAGATTATTCATAATCTGGCAACTTTACACACACATAGACGCGCGTGTCCGTACAGTGCCAGTCGCCAAATGTCACGCACACATAGCTGTCAACGTGCCTCACTTAGTTGGACGAATACGCTACATCTGATTCTTGTTAATAAATCTATGCACATAACTAGCTTTTGAACATACAACCACAACTTCGTATTGATCTCCACATAGAAATCCTTATCATATTTTTCATTCACCTAGACATCTATAATTATCGCTTTTACATTTCATTAGATGCGTCTAGCGATAGGTACGACAAGGAGAAGGCTCGAACTGCGATGCTTATCTCACATTATGTAACGAGTCAGTCGGTGGCCGCTAGTGGTCTGACGGAGCAGACAGTGGTAGCATCCGAAACTGCGGTCACTTCTTACAACATGTCAAGATAAACTAATATTAAATAGGGTTGTCGAAAGACGGAATGTGATAGGAGTAGATTCCGCCCACAGCGATGCGACACGATAGCCGATATCCAAGCGTGCGTACCGCTTGGATATCGGCTATAATAAAAAGAAAATATAGGTATATATATACATATATACCTAAAGTATTCTACCACATACATACATCACCATCTATACTCCATTTGGTTAGGTACGTAAACTAAACGTTGTTACTAACGTAAACAATCTTGATGTGACTTTTTTATCTAAAATCGTTTTAAAAATAAAATGCTGCTAAAGATCAATGTAAATACAACAATATGATTACTAAATCAATTGAGCCTTTAGTTTAATCAGTAGTTTATTTTTTTAACATGTGATAATGTAAAATGTCGCATCAAGATTATTTACCTTTAGTTAAGTACCTAACCAAATGGACTATAGTCCCAAGCTAAGCAGAGCTTGTGATAGGGGTACCTACTAGATAATGGATAACTATATAAATATATACTTTTTTTGTAAATACATACATATTATACATAGAAACACCCAGACCAAGACAAACATCCATGTTCATGGCTATCGTGGCAAAAGGTAGTCTTATCCTAATGTATAAGCTATATTACTGCAAAGTAGCGACGAAATCGTTTCAGTAGTTTTAGCGTGAATGAAGGACAAAGAAACACTTTCGTATTCATAATATTATTTTGGATATGAATGTCGGTAACTACTTTTACAGATGCAATGGGTAGATTTAAGTCATTATTTCTGTATTGGCTGAAATTCGATTCAATTCCCAATTAATTTCATACAAATTATGCGCTGAAAACTTATAAAAAGTTACTTATAAAAATTTAAGAATAGCTTTTAAATGTACTCTATCTTTAATCTATCTTTTTAACAAAACTGAAATTCGTTAACCACTTAGCTGACGGCGCAGTTTACTTGAAATAGAAAACATTTGGATAATATCTTTTCAACAGCCTTTACTACCCAATACGAATAATTTCATATTCGCGAGGAATTCATAAAAATTGAAACAATTTTCACAGAAGACGCTCAATTTCAGTAGAAACAATATATTTTGATCTTAAACAAAAATGCCACGTGCAGGTATGTGAAAGCAAACCAGTAACACCAACTGCGCAATTAAAACACTATAGATATAAAATGTATTTGACCATTGGTTTCCTCTTTAGAGTCACTTATCTACTACCGTCGGAAATAGATTCAATGTACCATAAAATCTTTTTAATGGGCAATTTAAAATCATTGCAACATCTCTAAATGTATTATTCGTTCATATCATTTCATACGTAGTCGTGAAGACACGAAAATGCTAGCAGGCGGGAATACGATGGTTATTTAATATAGCTGAAGAATTTATTTGGTTGAGCGCAGTAATCTCAGAAACTACTGGTCCGATTTGAGTAATTTTTTTTGTGTTGTATAACCCACTATGCATCGATATAGGCTATATAATATTGCACTATATGCCATGATTGCAGAGTAGTACCCCTAAATAATGCGCGTGTAACCGCGGCCTCATCTAATGCTAGATATGCATGACGGAAAACAGTAAGGCGTTATGGGTGATACCGCTGTGGCTTCAGTGACTATGCACAGGACAACTATAGGTAGAGAGCCGCAAGGGAAGACGGAGGCTGATGAAAAATGGATGGACTGTTTGAGGATGGATATGAAAGGGAAAGGGGTAAATTATCGGATGATGGGTGACAGAGAATTATGGAAATGAAGGACGTACTGTGCTGACACGAAATAAATTGAGACCAGGGCAAGAAAATTATGCACAGAACCACTTTATGCGCAGACCCATGCAACTCCTCAACTAGCTTTAACACGCACCATATTTTGGCAACGGTTAACCTACAACATGGATTCTACAGCAAAATCAAAACAGACAGACATTGGCGAATATATAAGTTTAATTTTCAGCCATTTTTGGCTACGGAACCCTAAAAAACTTAGACTTATATGCAGCATCCTAATTGCATCAGCTTTTCTTTTCGATTAAATATAATAATATTAAATATACGATTTAGTTACGATCGCAGGTAGCGATTGGATGTGGGCGTCTCATGATCGATCTGTGTGGAGAACCTTGGGGAAGGCCTTTGTCCAGCAGAGGACATCTCTAGGCTGACATGAAGAAATATAATAGGAAGGTATGAGAAACTTCATTCTCATTAGCGTTTTCAGGCTTAGCCCTACTATAAAACAACGCACATTTTTTTTATACGAAGGCAAACCTCACCTCTCAAAATATGACGTACATTCATCTTGGCACACATCTTCATAAATACCATATGAAATTCATCAATTAAACCAATTCAGAAATACAGGATACCAAGCGTGGCAGCCCCACAGACACTGAAATACCGATACACCGCCGGAACGCGCGTTATCGCGAATCAATCACCTTTCACCGACAGATTTATTATTATAATTAATTGTCACATGTATACGACTGTCGATGTGTGTGTGCGTTTGTATGTGTGCATCGCTTTCTCCACACAAGTGCCTATACCTTTTGTCTTTAGATATTTATGTGGATTTCTTGAGATTGCACTTAAAGTCAAGTATTTGTAGAAGTATAGTTGCTGTGTCAATATAATTAGTAGCTTATGTGACGGGTTCAATACACTCTATGTAAAGTTGTTATATCGATAACTTTCTTTATTAGGTAATAGCTTCAGATATCTTATCTTTTTGATAATATTTTCTTTTTATGTAATAAGTGCCAAGCGAATAGACGGATCGCCTGATGGTAAGCGATTACCGCCGCCCACTGACACTAGGAACACAAATAGAGCAGCAAGTGCGTTTCCGCCCTTTGGGATGCGAAACGGAATGGGAGGAGTGGGGTGAGATAAAAGGAAAAGGGTTACGGGGCCTCCGGCACTCTAACTCACCGAAAGAAACGCAAAGGTATATTCTATTACTTTATTGTTTTGCGAACGAGGCAGTAAATGTAAATGTAGAAGCATTAAGTAATTCGATTTAAAAAAATAACTTTCATTAGCGTCACCTTGTGACCTAGATGAATAAACTATTTTGACTTTTTCTTTATGTCCAAATTCTTTGAGAAGTATTTTCCGCCTCGAGCCGGCCCATTCATGCTAAAATCAACAAGGCTTCTACTACCTGGAAAATCTTAAGTAGATACTTAATATTTGCGTCGGGTGACAACCATTTACCTAAAGAACTAGGTTAACCTGCGTTGCCTACGCCTACGGATCTCAATATATGCAAATTTCTTACTCCTTTGTGTCTAAAAATTGTTGCGTGATAAGTAACAGCCTAGTCTATAAACTGCCTTAATCATCGAACTGTCAAATAAAAATGTTTTCGAATCTTCTTGCTAGTTTATGAGATATACAGGAATGCAACCTAGCGGCCGTAACCGTTCAAGAAAATAAGCGAAATAAGTACTTTTTGATTCTAAAAATCACGTTAAAGATAAAAATAAACTCGCAGACTAACAATAAACAAATAAGTAGTAAATTGGACGTAAAATAAAAAAAAACTAAAACGCAAACAGTAAGTACTTAATTAAGCAAACCTTTATACTGGATAAAATATAAAACGAAAATTGTAAGCCTTATCGCATAACAAACTTGAAAATCCTCTTAAACCATAAACCTTGGCGGTTATCTTACGATGAAGTAACATCAACAATTACAATCAGCGAAAAAAAATTATCAATTCGCTATGCGTCAATGTCTACCGTAACATTCGCTTACACAATGCATTAATTAAACTTTAGAACTTTTTTCTAGTCCTACATAATTTTGCAATGTCAGTGGAATTTCTGGTGGCTTGTTACTTTGTCTTTATCTATTGCCAAACACCTGTTTTCTTCCGGATTGCTTTGTCATTTACTGGTTGTAAGCACTACAGACATTTTTCGATTACAATGATAGAGACCGACTATAGCGACTGACACAACGACTGACACAACGCTGACAGGATTGTGTCAGTTTGAATTTCCGTTGATTTAAATTAAATCTTCAAGATACTTATTAAGATTACTAGAGGACGGCTGGACACGAAGAGCCGAAAATCGGGCTCAGTGGCGTACCTTTGGAGAGGCCTATATCCAGCAGTGGACTACGGCAGGCTGATGATGATGATGATGAATACGTCACCAAATAAAACAAATTATTTTTTAATACCTACTTTTCGTGAGTCTCACCTAATTTGTACTGCAACAGCCGAGTTTTTCACGGTATTCAAGATCACATAATTACGTTTACCAGTTAGGTATCTAATTCCCTTAGTAAACTATGGCAATCAGGCTCAGCTTGATATAGGATCCGATTACTATGTATGTATTGTCCAGGAAACCATAATTAAAGCCACACTTAGAAACATATTTTCCATACTAAAGGGGAAGTCAAGTAAAAAATGGCTCACACAATTTCCTCTTACACTTATGGTACAGTCAGCAAAAACAACACAGGAAAAGTTTATACGGAAAGCAGAAGACAATCGAACACTACCGTTTCTTTCATAGATATAGATAATTACAATACGCATTTCATTCTCTTTGGTACAAAGACACTTAATATTTAAGAAAGTAAGTACTTGTATAGGTGTTGGGAGTATCTTTTTGTTGGCGTGTGAATTGAAGGTACTTTCACATGGCATTGCTGCTACACGTGTAATTGTGATTAAAAATGATATCTTACATTTGTTTTGTAATCATTGACACGGGTTGAGGGAATTCTGTTAAAAGTGGCTAGACTATTGCGCAAACCAATGTAATGCGAAAGTCTTGGATGCAACTGGGATAACGCTAGATGAGTGCTGATGCTGACAGAGTTGGGTAGCATTCAATGTCATGGCTTCGAGGAGTTGATAGTTTTGTCTAAATAGGTATGTACATCTGCCTCCGTGGTCCAGTGGATAGCGTATGCGACTGCTGATCGAAGGTCCCGGGTTCGATTCCCGGGTCGGGCAAAAGTATTACCGGGTTTTTCCAAATTTCCAGTAGCAGCACGGAGTCTAGTGCTGTGACCGGTAACGGCAATAGGCTCGCCCCCTATTACGTGGGACCTAAAAATTCACGGCGAAATGTGGGTGTAATATTACACCTCTGCCTACCCCTTCGAGGATACAGGCGTGAGACTATAAATAAAATAAAAAATAAATAAATAAGGTATACTTCAATTCCTTCATAATTCGCAACAAAAAGTGAAACTTATTGACGACTTAACCCAATTAACAAACAATGTATAATTACATTCTATTCAGTTCATCAAATTCTCTGATACCAACAATGTATTTGTATAGTCCATTCAAATTGATTGTAATTAGTGGTGTATCACACGTGTCCTCTCGTTTCTGAGCTGTCAATGTCATAAGCTAGACATTGACAGCTCTAAGTGGAGACTGATATTACGGTGGAAACATACACTTAACACCCGACGAAAGTTTTATGAAGCAGTATTGCCGACCAAGGAGACGGCGGAATAAAAGGGGCGAACAGCGCACACAGTAAGGTCGCGTGTAAATGGAGTGTAAATTCTTATGACGCCGTCACTAATGGATATCAAGGACGCTGCGCTAATTTGCTGTATATGCATTATCTACCAGATACCTAATCCAAAAATGTATTTGTCTATTTTTTTAAAATAGACAAATAAATTTTTGTATAATTTTATATTAAAAACTATTCAAAATCTAAAAAACACAAGCATTGCAGGCTATGATAATATAGCAACGAAAGTTCTCAAATATCCGTCTATTAAGCTACCACATGTATTATGTCACATAATAAATCTATGCATAGCACAAGGTATTTTTCCGAACAAACTAAAACTAACAATCATCAAGCCACCATTTAAGAAAAATAATAAGTGACATGAGTTGCTATCGCCCAGTTGCTTTTGTGCCAGTTCTTTCAAAATATGTTGAGCAAATTATTCATGCCAGTATTTATAACTACTTTGAAATGAACCATTTATTTTGTGAAGAACAGGTTGGCTTCAGAAAGAAGAAATCAATTGATATGGCTTTTTATAAATTTCTAAGCACAATTTTAACTGAAATGCATAAAAGCTAACAGGCATGCGCGCTATTCATGGACCTATCAAAAGCCTTTGATTGTGTCGAGCATAGATTAGTATTAAAAAAGCTCTATGCATACGGCGTAAGAGGAAATGCCTACGATTAAGTTAAATTTTACTTAGCTGATAGATCACAAATAACACAAATAACTAGGATATGTCCTATTACTAAAAAAGCTACAGTATATACTTCAGCTAGTAGAACAGTCAAGTTGGGTGTGCCGCAAGGTAGTGTGTTGGGCCCACTGCTTTTTAATATACACCACTATTTTTTAATTAGTACAAAAACTTTAAGGACATATTAGCGAATACATTATTATCATATATGTGACGAAAGAATTTCAAAATAAATGGCAAAGTTATAATCATTTGTTTTTTGTAGAAAATCTAACCTAAATCATAGACATACAATCCATTCACTACTTCATTGATAGTACTTACTTTCCGTCCTACTCATACGTATTTTTTCCGTCGCACTTATAATGTAGGTAGCCTTAGAGAATAAAATGAAACAAAATAATAGGTGTAGGTAGTTACTTTTTAATTTTCTAAATTCTGCCCTCTCCTTCATACTTCATCCGGGCTTAGGACCGGCCTTTACCTTTTTACAAGTAATTAAATACGGAGGTATGTAATTAGAAAGCAAACAAATATCAAAATAAAAGAAGGTATTCTGTTATAAAAGAAAAGAGTAATTATGAAGTTAGAATCATCTGTTGTTTACAAATATCATTTCATCATCATCATGTCTCAGCCTAGAGACGTCCACTGCTGGACATAGGCCTCCCTCAAGGTTCTCCACACAGACCGATTTTTAGCCGCCCGCATCAAATTATTATTTACTTAAGTAGGTATTATTTACTAAACTTACAAGTATTTCCATTGTCCTTCGAAATGTCCATCACCATTGTCAATACACAGGCGGGCACGTTTTATTAAATTGTTTTTAACGAGAGAAGTACGCTTCTGTCTTTTCACTTCGTCAAAAGCGTCCAATATGCGCTGTTTTAATTGTTCGACACTAACCGGCCCACTTTTGTACACTAACAAAAAGAAGTCCATGGGTACACAGCTGCACTCACGATTCCTCCACTCAAAAAGTACGCACGAAGCATAGCTACATACTCCCTTGATGTGAACTGCTAAGCCATCGCGCCAGGCAAACGTAAGCAAACAATTAACTGTAGCGGCGAAAAATGGATGCGCTCAGTTTCGCTAGCAATTTAGCACTCTTTGTCGCATTGGGGCGCGGCGCGAGCGCAGACGGACAGGGGGGATTTATCAATGGAGCAGTTTACTACTCGCATAGTACGCGGGTCGGTCATAGTCTTAGTTATGCATTAACCAATTATTACGTATTTTTGTGGACAGTTTTGAGACAGTTTTGAGACTTAGTGTTTTTATTTTTTACCTACACAAATATGATCAGTTAAAGATACTTAGTGCCCCGTTAAATTTTTTGTACTAATAAAAAAATTGTGGTGTATATATTAATGATCTCCCAAAAGTAAAAAATTATAACACAATATTATTTTCTGACGACATTACAATTATATTTACTGGAAAAGACAAGCTACATATAGACCAAGAAATAAATTTGACATTAAATAATATTACTAATTGGTTGACATTGAATAATTTTAATATTAATTTAGGTAAAATTTATTTTATGACATACAGAAATAGACTGTAAATTGACGAACATGGATATTCGGTATTTGGACGAAAACATTGAGGAAGTAGGGGTTACTCGAAGTTTTAGGCTTTAATATTGATAAACACCTTAACTGGAAACAGCATATTGAAACTTTGTATCTCAAACTAAATACATATGCATGTGCACTTTATAGGTTAAAGAAAACAGCCAGTATTACAGCTATTTTAACAGCTTATTATGGGTATGTTTACTCTCTTCTAAGGTATGGTGTTATGTTCTGGGGCAATTCTACTGATAATGAAACTGCATTTAAGGTGCAAAAGAAATGCATACGTGCAATATTCAATATTAAAACTACAGATCGTTGTAAACCATATTTTATAAAATTTAAATTCTAACGCTACCATGAATTTACATATTGGAAACTGTCGTATTTGTGCGCAAAAATATTAATCTATTTAAAAACCTTAACAGTACGAAGCGAGACTTGGAAATATGTATGCCCAGAAATAAAACAGCCTTATTAAATAAGAGTGCACTTTGCATGGCTGTTCGATTGTAAAATCGTTTACCTAAAACAGTGCTCGATATCTCAGATAGCGTGTATATATTCAAAAATAAAGTGAAACAAATATTACTTGAAAAGAGTTACTATTCGTTAAACGATATTTTAATTGATAAGTAATATAATGTAAGCATGTGCATATTTAATTAATAATAAAGTTTAATTTTATTTCATTGATATTCAAGATATAATTATATAAACAGATGTATTTATGAATTTTCTGAATCTAATCCATATTATTTCTTGTGTTAATTTTGCATGCTGCTGTGACAGCGGAATATCATGAGACTAATATCATTGTAAGAGCTTTTATACGTACTCATGTTCTGCAAAATAAAGATTTGATTCTATTTGATTTGATTTGTATGATTTTATCAGTAAAATTTCCCCCACCTATGGAAATACATTATTTACCAGATAAATTCCAAAAAGATAACGTGATTTGCATAATATTATCTGTGTGTCACTGAATAAACAGACTAGATACTGGTCTTTATTCTGTTGGTATTTTCGGTTAAATCCATTACTCATCTAAACATGCACATATATACAAAACTAAAACCCCTTTTTATTAATGTAATACTTAATGTCTGCTTACGTGACCGAGGCACGGATTAAACTGACTGTAATATGCATAGCGGTGACCAGATGGTAGATAATGTTGACGTGCAGAGACAAGTATTACGCGTGTGTTTAATAATTATATGCAAAGTGAAAAGAATGATGTACGCTGTAGGATTGCGTAAGGCCAGTATAAAATATACAAATATTTACATTAGTCCGCAATTTCATTTACATACACTACAAGTATTCCATATTTATGCAAATAATGAACTCGTAATTGTGCTCTTCAGTAGTGTTGAATTTAGTAATGTTGGTATAGAGATATACAATTTTTTTTAAATATCTTTCTAATACTAACTCTCGATGACCTGGGCGTCACCAAGGGCGAGCAGGGCAGATTCAAAAAACCATACAATTCATATCTTTTTCAATAATTTTCTTTTTCCATATCAACTTGCGCCCGATTGCTCCTGGTATTAGTGACATTAATTTCATGAAGGTTTGTTTTTATCAATATCGCTGTGCGCAATTACAAAAAAATCTTCGGTAAAAATAGTGGATACAAACCTCTTTCAAGTAGCCTTAACATATACATGGCCTTCCGCCTACGCAGGCAGTCTAACCCAGCTATCTTTTTCAAGTCATAAGTCCATCTAGCCAAAGGTTATGTCCCCTAACATTTTACATGGCATCTAATAGTTGTCACTAGAGGCACGTTTTCTAAATCACTGCAAACTGATAATAATATACTCTTCAGAGCTCATATGTGCCCACGCAATCACATTCTTGTCCGCACCTACTCTTTCGATTTTACCTCACGTGTCAAGTAGATATTTCTTCAAATTATGTTGACACGAATTAAAGTAGTAAAAGTACTTGACATGTTGCCATCTATTGCGCAATTCGTCTAATACTTATAATGTATTAAATAACAAGCTGGAAGCAGTTATTTTCTCGTCGGTCAAGATACATGTAATCCAATCGAAACCGAAAATCGATTTTAATATCATAGATCTTTATCTTCCTTATTGACATTTATGAGCTGAGCTGCGTTTGACACGATCAGTTTAAAGCATAATTACGCACGGTTTATTTGATAAAATTAACAATATTAGCTACCTTTACCTGCATTTCTTCTCCATATATACTTTAACTGTGATATGTGATACAGATTGATTAATAGGTCCTCCATCTAGACTCCGCCAAATCTAGATAAGATACAATTCCGCCTGACTGAATGAAGTTAAATATGATCGTCTTAATTAAAGTTACCGAATACGCTACAATGAGGCTATAACATAATAAGCTTTTATACATCAGGTGATATTTCTGCATATCTAAAGCTCTGAAAAATATAAAATATTTTCTCATTATGCGCCTCAGTATGCACCTTCTGTCATGACCGTTTGTCTAAGCAACCGCTATGCGTGCTCATCTGGGGTTATCTTTAGTTCGCATCTGGCATATCCATCATAGCCAGTAGCACAGTTGGCTACACGTCAGGTTGGCTGAGCCATGGCTCATATTATCATGTTAATTACCTAAGCTTCTAAATTACGCCGTATTATTTGATAGGAACTCAGTAGAAGATCAGCGAAGCAGAGTTCAGAAACAGACTTAGGCTCATTTTTGTAGCAAAAACCATTCTTGCAGGGGTTGAAATTGAAATCGAGGGGGTTGAAATTACAACGGGTTACTATCATCTTTTTTAGTTAGGTAGATATAGAAATAATTGTGAGGCTATTGTATCTGGTTATTTTAAATAATATTACTGGTATTTTCTACCAGTGAGTGAAACTGTAGGCGAAGGCTAATATCTATTTACACATTGTAAAATATAGCCCCCTTTTTTCCTAGAGCATCATCTGCATGATGAGAAAAGTTCAAAAAACTTAATGATTTTTTATACGGTCTTCACCAATAGATAGGGTGACATGTGAAATTCCACGCGGGCGGAGCTGCGGGCAAAGTCTATCTCTATCTATCTATCTAAACATCACGCCAGTCTCCCATTGGGGTAGGCAGAGACTATGGAACGCCAAATCCTCCAATTCAAATATACCTCTTTCGCTTCCTCGACATTCATTAACCTCGGCATACACGCTCGTCGGTTATGGGTACTTTTGATTTGGCCCTTCCGCAGTACGTCACCAATTTGGTCGGCGTAAGTCCGTCTTGGGCGTTCTATACCGACATCGCCATTCATTCTTACTCGATACACTTCTTTCGTAAATCTTCTTTCATCCATCCGTTCCAAATGTACAAGCCATCGCAACATACCTTTCTCAATCTTTGTCACTATATCTTCTTTCAAACGACACCTTTCTCGAATAACAATATTTCTCACTTTATCTGTTATTCTCACCCCGCACATACTCCTCAAAGCTCTCATCTTCACAGCATTAATTCTACTTTCATACTTCTTCTGCCATACCCACGATTCACTCCCATACATCAGTGTTGGCGCCAAAACTCCCTGCAGTATAGCAAGGCGAGCCTTACTCGGTATAATTTTACTGCTAAAAATGGCCTGGAAGGCGCCATTCACACAATTTCCTGCTTTCAGTCTCCTTTCAACATCTCCCTCATATTTTCCATCTCTCGTTAACAATGTCCCTAAGTAGACAAACTCGTTCACTTGTTCTACTTTTTCATCTCCTATCATTATGTTACTGCGATGTCTAGATAGATATCTAAACGCAAGTTCATTACACAATTACAAAGGTTCACTCATTTCCTAATAGAAATAAACACGAAAAAAAGTCATAAAATAACAAAATTTTAATACCTAATAACTTTCTAAGTACATTTATAAAGATTGTGCCACCATCTGCCAGCATAAATCTTAGTAGTAGTTCATTATATATGCGCAGTGTATTGTATCAAAGTCTTGAATGATCGTTCTATAAAACCACGCCTCTCGTTCCCTCGTCGATCAATCATATGATAATGAGCATGATAATTGTCCGCTACTGAGTACTCACTCACTGTAATTTGGGAGCTTTAAACGTAATTACTGTAATGAATCATAGAGCGAAATAGTGACTGATTGTAATTGTTTGTGTATTAGAATGAGGCATATACGTATAAGGCGTGTCTAGTAATGAGCAGTTGAATGTCATAACTAGGTATAGCCTGTATTTTCGAAAATGTGCCTTCAATATCGACGGATTTAAAAAAAATATCTTTCTTCCCCTAATTTACTCCACTAACCGACTTCAATAAGGTGATGATTTGGGATATAAGTAAGTTGTCATTATTTAGACAAAACAGGATTTTCCAAATTGATCCACTCATGTTTAGGCTCATGATAGGGCAAAACATATAAAACATCCCGATGAAAAGATATGAGAGAAAGAGAGATTTATGTAAATTGTATGTGTCAAATTAGCATTATGCTTGTATATTATACAAAAGAGTAAAAATTATACTGACCATTACGGTGAAATCTTAATCTTACGGAGGACTCATAAACAATTAACACTTGTAAATTTGTTTGTCTTCTTAAGATATGATTCTTATCTTATCTGATAACCTTATTTACCCCCCGAGAAAGTACAGTACATCAGCGCATGTTCTTGCATAGAAGATTAATTATTCTATCTAACTATGACATAGACGTGAAATGCGTTGTAAGATTTAATTATTCCATCTATGACTCGTGAAATGCTTCCTAATGTTGCAGATAAGCTGACCAAGAGCAACACAATTATACATATAAAATGGTTCATGATCAAACTGTCTCGTTATAAATCGTCTTCGTGAAAATGGGCTTTATAGAAGGTTTGTGTATAGTAAAAATGCAAGCAAACAATTGCTAAGCAATTTCTACAAACAGATTTCGTCATCGTACGCGCTTCTGAATTTTCACGCCTCGCAACTGCGCTGGGTTATTTCAAAAGTAATCAAAATATTTTTGTTGTAAAACATACCAACGATTTAGCTAAAAAGTACACTGTTACCTTCAACTTTAACTTGTAGTCTATATTGATCTTGAAAGGGACAACTATTTAGATTTCATAATAATCTGCTGCTGCGTTATTTGTTTTGTTTAGCATTATAAATTAGATATTAATATTCATTCAGATCCAGGGTGCATAGGGTTCCCACCAAGAACTTAGGGTCCCAAGCCAACCTCACCTGCAAGTGGTGCACCTGCCGATCAACGGACGAAGCTCTGGCAAACAAAATATCCCGATAAGCGGCAATAGGCTCGCCACCTATTACGTGGGACCAAAACACTGGCGAAAAGTGTCCGTTTAATATGCCTCTGCCTACCCCTTCGGGGAAACAGGCCTGAGTCTATGTATGTATGTATGTTCAGATCCAGAGTTTTAGCACAGAATAATTAATAGACAATGCAATTCTGAATTTGCAGTAGGCTAACTATATATGCATGCTTCTTATTACAATCGAGCAGGCATGTCGCTTGATAGAGTGTAAGTAATAGCTTTTCTCATTCACATAAATAGAAACAAGTTCACAGTATAACAGGTGTTATCAGCCTGCACCGTACAAGTGCTGATGTAAATAAAATATAAATCGCCGCTAGTAGGACGAGTTCATACGAGTGGGTCAATACGACAATTTAAATAAAATTTCAATAATCATAGCTACGCCCGACCATCTTACTAATAAGTGAAAGTTGATGGAATATTAGTATGTAAGTATAGCGCGGTGTATTGAGATGGATTGAGAGGAGGGCAATGGAATAAGACATTAAACTAAATTGGTTATTATCAACATATTTTATATTTGATTTGCTTCGAAAATTTTAAAATTTTGTGGTCATTTAAACCTATTTTAAATTATCTTTTTGTGTATAATTATTCTTTTAATGACTGCCTCGTTGGTCTTGCAGCATAAATGTGCGCGAGGGGATTGGGAGGTCTCGGGTTCGATCCCCGGGTCGGGCAAAGTGTTATTGGGTTTTTCCGTTAGGAAATTCTCAGTAGCAGCTCAGAGTCTGTTAATGTGCCCGGTACGGCAATAGGCTCGCCCCCTATTACGTGGGACTAAAATAAATCTGGCGAAAAGTAGGTGTAGCAATATACCTCTGCCTACCTCTTCGGGGATGTAGGCGTGAGACTATGTATGTATGTATGTAAATTATCTCTCGCGATATATACCTTTCAGTATATCCGTGAACATGGCGCTTGTAACAATGCCGAAATATCTGTTACTCCAAACAAAGGTACGTGCTCGATATCCCGAAAGACAATTTAAATATGCTTCGAAGATACACCTAAAGTCCACTAGAAGATAAGTCTCAACAAACAACACAATATCTGGAAAAGCGGCGAAAATTCGGATCTCAATAATAAATAATCGTCTTACAGGTTCATGGATCTGATCTGTCGTAGACTTCTGTGCGTATTGTGTAGATTTTTTTAAAGTACTTAATAATTTCTCCACTTACACCAATACGCAAGGGCCTATGATTCTTTATGATAGTTCGTAATCGACTTCATGCGTCTAAAATTAAATAAATGCGTCTAATTTTACACGCTAGTAAATTTTACGGAGGCACAGGAGTTATAGATAACTCCTTATATACATATGATGATATGTGAAAATGGTGAGCAGAAGCCTACTAGGTTTTTCACATGCAAAACACGCGCCGTTTGACCTCTGAAAGAAGTTCAATGATACTTATTTAAAACCACTGCGATGTCCTCGGCTTCTCTTAGTGACGTGATCACGGATCTACATATCGGGTTTGCCAACGTCACAATATTGATAACTCATCTATTCCTACAGCGGCAGTACATCCTTAATCCCTAGTTTCTTTACATCTATTTATTTTATTTATTTATTTATTTTATTATTTTCGGAACACCAACAGCTTGAAATACAAATGGTAAAAACGAATTTAAACAAATGCATAGCTATTAATAGGTATTCGCAAATAGATACAAATTAAAGTGTCTAAACCATAAAAAGGGGATTAGGTCATGTTACAACCGAAGCAACATATTCTACTATATAAAACTATGAATTTGTTGCACCGCTTGGTTCAGGGCCGAAGAAATCTAAACTGAAATGTTTTTCACTTGTGCTAGTTTTGAATTAAATATCTATCTTAATGCATTTATCACAAACTACCAATGCTTATTACTTAACTTGATCGACAGCATTCATAACAGTGTATTATATTCTAACGAAACAAGCATTTTGTATGACACAAAAAGCCATGGAATTTGTCGAGAAACGATACAAAAGCGAAAGTTGTAAGGTGCATGGTAACTTGGTGAGCCATGGTTCAACCAGTTTTTGTATCGCTACCTGAGTTCAACTCACTCTTGACATGTAGGTAGAGATGCATATAACTTAATAAAGCAGTAAGATTGACACGAATAACTCAGAGAAAACCCAAGTATCAAATAATAATTCCTATGACTATTATTAGTTTCACAAAATTTTCTGCCCCATGTGAGAATCGGAATGAAATCCTGAGTAAACAACAACTTGCTAGAAATTAAATACGTAATCAATATTCATAACCAAAATAAATAATTTCAAAGTCTGTGTGAAAACTGTGCGAAATGCGAATATACCTACTTATATAAATTTATTATATTCTCTTACTAAATCAATTCGCTCATGTATGAAATCCAGAGCAGAGTCATCAAAAGCATTTCCTCACACTCCAAATAAGGATGCCAATAAATGTAGAAGATGACTCTTTATTATATACAATATTATAGCCATCTATAGCAAATAGTAAAGGCCTTCAATCATATTTTCTCTCTGTTTACGAAACAATTCTTTCATTCAAGCACCTACTACATGAAATTTTCAAAATGCTATCTCTCTCTACTTTTCCAACTCCCTGCAGGTTGGCAACAAAACCTAATTAGAATAATAACTAAACTTAGTATTTATTAGCCCACTTAGCAGCGGTCCTAGGCTTGACGACTCGTCTCTCTGAGTCAGGCCTGTCTCGAGAAAGCTACGGCCTCGAACTACTTATTATGCATAACGTAAAACTATCCTCAATGTTTTACTTAACTTGTCATTTAATGTTATTTACTGGTTTTCAAATATTTTATGTTTGCCTTATTCTAGAAATCTAGATAAACTAAAAGTATTAGTCGTAGTTTGTTTATGCCAATCTGTCAAGCATAACATTCCGGCTACAATATCTATGTAGGCCAATGATGTAGGCAAAATGTTTAGAGAAGCTGTGCTGAAAGTGCTCTTAAGGCGCATTCCCACTATGCCGTGACTGTTGATTCTAGGTGTTCCCATTATCTCAAATCGGTCACTACAAAAGAGTCGTGGACGTCAGTTAATTGTTGCCTTGTAAATGTAGAATGTGAATGTAGAAGCATTAAGTAATTTAATTTTCAAATTGACGTTCATAAGCGTCACCTTGTGACAGAGGTGAATAAATGATTTTGACTTTGACTCTATGTGTAAATACTTCCGTCTAAATACACTTCCATGCTTTATTCGACACTACAATCTATTATCATGAAATAGTGGGAACACGCCCTTATAGTATAGGTAAATGTCTCTATTCTCTTTCACTCTTTCTCTCTAATCGACTATGATATACATTTTTATATACTGGACAGTGATTATTATGATCGGCATTGTTGAATGTCGTTTTTTTTCCTCTTGTTCGCTTATAGTTCTGATTGCGTATGTTTCCTATTATTCTAATTTGTATGTTTACTTTGACATCCATGTGTCATATTAATACGAATAGCAACAAGTCAAGCTATACAATTGCTGTGCAATTTTAATACTTATTTCATGCACCATAAGAACGGTACAAAGGTCAAAGTGTCTAGCTTGAAGCGCTGCTGTGTCATCATCATCAGCCCTATATACTGTCCCACTGCTGGGCACGGGCCTCTTCTCACTATAAGAAGGGTAAGGCCATAGTCTACCACGCTGGCCAAGTGCGGGTTGGCAGACTTCACAAATCTTTCGAGAACATTATGGAGAACTCTCAGACATGCAGGTTTACTCACGATATTTTCCTTCACCGATAAGCAAGTGATCATTAACAATTTAATACGCACTTAACTTCGAAAAGTCATTGGTGTGTGCCGTGGATTCGACCCCGAGACCCTCTGCATAGCAATCTGTTGGTCTCTCCACTCGGCTATCGCTGCTGTGTACCTAATGTTAATTTCCTATACAGGTTTGTCGGTTAATGGTCCCTATTGGAAGACTTGTGTTTGATACCCACCCAGGATAAAGTTTTGTATGATGAACATGTTGTACTATTCTAAATATTACCTAATGTGTATGTATGTATTTAGATATATTATGTTAATATAATGAGTTTTCATGTTTTCAGGCTCTTCCTAGTTTGATCAAAAGAGAATGTGTAAGTTCTCTTATGTGTTTCTATCATTATATTATCATCATCACTTTGAACCTGCCTTAAATCTATTATGAGAGGTATGGAGATAGGATGGGAGAAAGGGTGTTCGGCCAAAAATCAAAACCAAGTTAAGCGTCACGAATTTCATATATTTCCAAAAAAATAATTAAGGTGACTTTAATACGTTTATTCATGTATGTCACAATGTGACGCTTATCATCTTCCAATTTATGTAAACTTTACAAAGTGATTCTACATTTACATTTACTGCCCATTCGCAAACCAAAGGCGTAGAACCGTGAGAAAGAACGGGCAAGAAAACTCACGGCCACTCTTTTCAACCAATTTTTAAATATTTTTTTTTTTTTGTAAATAGCTGCTACTGTTTCACCATTCATTTTCATAAAAAAACATCACTCTAAAGCAATTATTGCATTTTAATACATACTTAATATATCTTAAAATCCGAAACTTAATTTGGTGAAACAGCAGCATCCACTGACATCTTGTAATGAAAGCTACTCGATAAGAATCATGACGGCAAAATAACGTTGAAGATGCAAAATGTTTCAACACATGTCCAAATAACTGAGATCGAATCAGTCACTGCAAGTAGAACCTGCATGAACCAAGCGTCATGTCTTTTCCATTTATTAACAAAGTGAATTTATACAATGCAAAGGTTTTATATGATACATTTTAGTACGTAAATTTATACAATGCAAATATTTTACTCGTAGTTATACAATTCAAATATTGATTGAATACAATAAAAAAGTATAATAAATGAGATTTCCTTCCCTTTTCCTCATAAGGCGAATGCGAAACCATTGAAAGAGCATATTGCGAATATTTGTCGTATATATATGGGGGCATAGTTACCTACATTCTGTATGAGTAATTTGAGGGTTTGATTTCAAAATGACACCCGCTTTGAGGTGAAATTTTGAAACGTTGTTTTTTGGCGCAAGTTAAAGTTGTTCTCTAGATACCCTGGGTACGGTTTTTTAATGATTACTCCAGTAAAAAAAAATTATATACTTACCATATATACATTCACCAAACAGCCTTAACCAGTCCACTGATGGACAAAGGCCTCTCCCATTTGACGTCACAATTACATTGTGAGGTAATAGGAGGATCAATCTTAAATTATTGTATGATATAAAAATAATAAAAAGTATTTATAATCGGATAATTTGTTGAAGCGATTGTACCTGTCTGGGTGAACACGTGGATATTAATCAATATAAATACTTTTCATTATTAAATTTTAATGAAATAAATGTATACCCACCGTCAAAATTGGGTCTCCACCTCATACCATTTTATGTACCATTGCATCAATTCCTCATCCTCTTAGCTTTATGCCGGTTACATCCCAGATGTTGGCCTTTAAACCCGGGATCCACTTTTATACCAACCAGATTTGCCTGTAGTTTGATGTTGCATGGAATATCTGAAGAAAAAACAAGTTTGTAGTAACAGTCAACATTTTGAAAAAATAATAAAATTAAATCAATGGCTGCAAATACATACCATAGAGATATATAGAGAAGGGCGTCTGTGCCCCGTGTATCGCCACGCCTTGAATCTGGATAGATGTTTCCTCGCTTGGGGCCACCTAAAAAGAAAAAAAAGTCAAATATTAAAAGTCGTTCTTTTAGATTTGTTTTATCATTAAACAAAAAAAAATAAAGGATACTTACATATATATCGATACCATAGAGCAGTGAACAATTAGTGTTTCTCTCTTCCCTCTAGTCATTCTCTGTAGCGATTTTTTTTTGTACCGCTCGATTAGTTTTGTATTATTAAATAATATAAAATTAATAGAGCGGTTACAATTGCAACCTAATGGTATCCATCTGGAAACACAAAAAACAAGTAATGCTACTATATTTTAGAATAAAATACATCATGAATTAAACTCTCCATTGAAAATATTATATCTACATCCTGATAGACGCTGCATCGATTGTGTCCAGATTGACATGAATTGTGTCTATTCAGGCACAATTGGTGCAACATGTTTACCAAAAAAACCTTTTACCTTAACTGTTTAACCGTACATGTATTATAGTTAAACAAGATACCAATGACAACCCTCAAGTAGCAACAATGACATATGCCAACTCTTTATAAACAAGATTTTGACAAGTACCAGACTTTTTGAGACTGGTTATCATCATCATCAGCCTTTATCAGTCCACTGCTGGACTAGGCCTCTCCTTTGAAAGGAGGAATTGGCCTACTATACCACGCTGGCCGAACGGGTTGGTATAGGGTTTGTATCAAATTTTCCTTCTCTTACAGTGCTGTTTTCTGCATAATATGCTCCCTCTGTCGGCTCTTACGACACCCATGGGATGATATGGGGTGGTGACAATCCGTATTCTTAATCCGTCACCACACGGATACTGGTTGAGACTGGTACTCTTAGATTATATAACTATCTGGTACTTGATAAAATGTTGTAAACCTTAAAGTTTTGCGTGCCAGCGCAAATAATTAAGGTTTCGTTTTACAAAACTACAGCTACTTCGGAGTGTACTGAATAAATGAATATATTAAGTTACACTCATTGTGTCCGTGTTGACACAATTAGCGTAACATCTTTACAGAAAAGTCTTATACTAAATTGGTACACTAAAGTTATACCACAATTTCTTATAAATAAATTTATCAGCAACTAGAGGACGCCAGCAGCTACGCCCGCATTTTTTTTAATTTACCCGTTTTGGCCGAACCCGTGGGAATTTCGGGAAATCCCTTCTTAGTGCACCCCTACGGTCCCCAAGGAACATACATGCCAAATTTCAGCTTCCTGCGCCCAATAGTTTCGGCTGTAGCGTGTCTGTCAGTCAGTCAGTAACGCAAAGATTTTATATATTAAGAAGATGAACCTCAAGCAATCTTAAATATAAATTCTTAACCAAAATAATATAAAGTATTTATAATCCGATAGTGGTTGAAGCGATTGTGTCCATCTGGACGAACATGTGAATATTAATGTATGTATATGAATACTTCTTATTATGAAATAATATTGCCCAAAAATGTCCCACCGTAAAAATGCAGTATCCATCCCATCCTAAATTGCCACACATCTCCACTACGCCATTCTGGGTAGATGCTGCGCTGCTCGGATCCACCTGAACAAATAAAAATCAAAATTAGTTTTATTTTAACATTTGCTATAATTGCACAAAAAGAACAATAACTGTATATAAACATACCAAAATTTCATAGACAAATCCCATTGACTTCTTTCTAGTCAGCCTTCTTCACCTAGATTGCGCCGATTGCATCCATAAACCCCATCTAAATACAAAAGAAAATATATTAATACAAATACTTTATAAGATAAAAAAATATAGACGGTGCATAATCATACTCACCATTTAAAAAAATTTGTCATCCGGATAAATGCTACATCGATTGTGTCCAAATCGACATAAATTGTGTCCATTTAGACACAACTGGTGCAACATGTTTACCCAAAAAACCTTTTAACATTATTTTAACTGTAGATGTACTACAGTTGAACCACATACCAATGAAAACCTTTACCTAAATACCAACAACCGCGGGAACCAACGATTTACTGACAATATTTAACCGAGTATCAGACTTTTTGAGTCTGGTCCTTGTACTAAATTCGAAGTTTCTATTCATAACGGACATCGCTGTACCTTAATTTTTCCAATCAAAAACCTTTTACATACTTACCATAGAGAAATTAAACACCATTTATATTTGTTACATCTTTACATTAAAATAATCTTACATATAATAAATGGGTCAACTATAGTTGTACTTACCACAATTTCTTATAAATAAATATATTAGCAATGAACCAGAAGCAATCTTAAATATTTAATCTTAAGAACTAAAAATAATAAGAAGTATTTATAATCGGTATAGATATATTGTATCCATCTAGACAAATATGTAAATATTGATTTATATAAACACTTCTTATTATTAAAGAATAACGACCAAAAATGTCTACCTACCATAAAATGGAGTATCCATGCCATTCCGAATTGTATCCACTTCGCTTGCACCGGTTCCGTCCACCTGTACAAAAAATTATACATATAAGTATAAACACATTATTATATAAGAAAGAGTAAATGTTTAAAAAATACCATTGAGCCATCGAGAAGAGAGTCGCCGAGTCATGCTGCCCATCTCCGCCGCGCCATTTCGGTTAGGTGTTGATTTGTTCGGGTCCACCTGAACAAATAAAATCCAAAAATTAGTTTTATATAAATATTTGCTATATAACAAAAATAACGATAACTGTATACATACCATAAATTCATAGACAAATCCCATTGACTTCTCTCCAGTCAGCATTTTGGATTTGCAACGATCACGTCCACGTCAACCCCATCTAAGCACATAAGAAAACATTTCAATACAAATACTTTTTATAATAAAAGCAAATTACAAAAGGTGCATAATTATACTTACCATTTAAAAGGTCTCCATTCGGATTGATGCTGCATCAATTGTGTCCAGATAGGCTCAATTGACATGAATTGTGTCTATTTAGACACAATTGGTGCAACATGTTTACCCAAGAAAACCTTTTACCAAAATTGTTCATCTGTACTACAGTTGAACAACATACCAATCAAAACCTTTGAATACCAACAACGATTTATGCCAACGATATTGTACCAACAACCTTTTACCAAATACCAGTCTCAGAAGATTTCTTTGTTAACCAAATAAATTTGGGCAAAATGCCCAGTTTCTATACCCATGGGACTCTGTTCTCCTTTAATTCTCCAGTCAAAAATGGCAAAAAATATTGGCGTACTTACCTCATGTACCGCAATTGTTACATATTTACTTTAAAAGCCACTTACCTTGTTAAATTGTTCGATAAAAGTTAAACCATAGTTTCTTACGAATTTACACATCAGCAATTAATCAAAAGCAGCCTTAAATAGCAAGTCTTAATTACTAAAAATAATAAAAAGCATTTATAATCGAAAAGTTGTCAAAGCAATTGTATCAAATGGTCAAATATATAAATATTATAAATGCTTTTCATTATTAAGTAAAATAAAATAATAATAAACGTCTACCCACCATCAAAAATGGAGCCTTCGCGCCACTCCGATTAGATGTTGCATCGATTGTGTCCACAGTCTCATCAGCTACCTGGAAAAAAAGAACATTGTAGTATAAACACTTTCCAGATAAAGAAATACCTAAAAAAATTAAATGATATACATACGCACTAGAGATGAATGCCTCGGCGCCTGCCTGATATCCGCCATCCGTCTGAGTGGTTGTCATCTCTTTTCTGTCCACCTAAACACATAAAAGTTTTTATTTTATACATGTTTTTATTCAAAAACAATATAATTAATAGGGCTATACGTACATAAATATTTATATCGTAAATCCTTGGATTTTCCCACCAGACGCTCTCCTGATGGAGTCCAAGTGCTGTTCATCTAGACACATAAAATAGATTTTAATACAAATACTTTTATTATACATAAACAATATCAAAAGTTATACTCACCGTTAGAAAATGAGTCTGCACATCCGGAGAGATGCTGCATCGATCGTGGGCAGATAGACACAATTGGCATGAATTGTGTTTATTTGGACACAACTGGTGCAACATATTTACCCAAAAACCATTTACCAGTATCGAACCTTTTACCGAGATACCAGTCAAAACCATTAAATACCATCAATGGGTTGTATCAACTTTATTGTACCAAAAAACATTGAATCAACAACATTTTACCAAATAGCAGTCTCCAAGAATAACAAAATATACGTAAAATGCCTAGTTTCTATACCCAACGAACAATATTATGTTTATTTTTCCAGTCAAAAACACTTACCACACATAGCAAACACTTACCAATATTTTTTCTTATTAATATAAGGACTTACCTTAGTTTCTTACAAAATTTTACATCAGCAATGAACTACAAGCAATCTTAAATATTTCATGACAATAATAAAAAGTATTTATATTCGGATGATTATTGAATCGATTGTGTCCATCTGGACAGAAATATATAAATACTTTTTATTATTAAATAAAAATGATAAAAAATGTCTACCTACCATTAGAAATGAGACACTGCGCTATTCCAGAGAGATGGTGCCTCGATTCACTGCCCGCACCTGCAAAATAAAAAATAAACCTTTTTATTATAAACACTGTACATTTTCAAACTTTAATAACTGTCATAATTTAAATACATACCATAGAGCCATAGAGAAAAGTGTCTCCACGCAATGTCGAATTTCTTCACTATTTTGGATAGATGTCGCCACGCTTACCTCCAACTGAAGATATATAATCGTATAAAAATATAAATATTTCCTATTAAGGTATATAACAATACAAACAAAAGTCTGTATACCTACTTATTTATCCATTCAAGAAGGCCTTGGACCAACATCTCTGAGTCTTCGAAAAGCAGCTCTTCTTCGCAGGGATTACTGCATGTGGACGTTACCCAGCGTAGGTGGAAAACCTGAAAATATAAATAATATTAATATTCTACCTACTCACACGACGATGCATTAAACAAAAATAATAAAAAGCAAATTTCTACCTGTTCATCCGTATCATGAAGCAATGGAAAACTATGTGCATGTCTTCTCTCCAGTCAGTCTCTGCATCATCCCGAATATAGTACTGATCGCGTCCATAAAGAGTCCATCTAGAAACAGAAAACATATAAATACACACACAATTAGCTATAAAAAATAATAGATTAATACTCACTGCTGGAATAAGAAACTCCACATTCGAAAAATGCTGCATCGATTGTGTCCAGATTGTCATCATTTACTTGGCCTACATCTAGATCCTGGAAATGAACAATAGTTTTTTTTATAAATAGACACATAAGCAATGAAGTACAAGCTATCTCAAATTATTCTAAGCTGAAAAATAAGAAAGCAAAATACTTATAAATACATACCATAGAGTTTCAGAAAAAGAGTGGCTACGCCATGCCGGTTATCTCCACCTTCCTGGATGAGGTATCCACCACTGCGAAGAGATAAAAATCTGTTTATTATAAATTTTAATATTATTAAATTAACTAAAAGGTGCCTATATATACCTACACATATATCCATAGAATAAAGCCATGACAAATATTTCTGTCTTCTCTCCAGTCAGCCTCTGCACCATGCCAAATAGATTTGCAGCAATCGCTTCAAGGTGATGTCCCTCTAGAAACAAAAAGAAAACATATTACTAAAAATTATTTCTAATAAGATGAATATATTTCAAGTTGTATATAATCTTACTCACCACTGAAAGATGAGTCTCCTCAACCGGATACATATGCGCCGATTGTGTCCAGATGGACACAATTGACATTAATTGTGTAATTGTGTCAATTTGGGCACAATTGATGCAACATGTAACCCAAAAAACCTTTTACCAATTGTTCAACTGTAGTCATACTACTTTTGAACAACAACCAATTACCTTTAAACACCAACAGTGCTTGAGCTAACGCTCTTTTACCAAAGAAAGATAACCAAAAACCTTTTACCATTACCAATTTAACATTCACCCCTCAAGAATTTAATACCAATGCAAGACCAATAATTGGAATTTTGACCAAATTATTAATGAGCACAAATGATTGTCACATGTTCTTGCAAAGAATGCTTAGTTAAAACCAGTTTATGTCATTTAAAATACCACGTATTTCCTTCCTAAATTAATAAAAAGCACTTGATTATGAAACGATTTTTTATCACCTAAACTTTCACTTTTGAAGTACTCGTATCTTCCGTCGTTTGTCATCACAGTTTATAGAAATTATATATATTGAGAGTGAGTTTCTATTTTAGCGATATTTATTAAAAACCAGAAATAGTACCGCAGCCCGGCATTTCAACTCAATCCTCTGTCCGTCCAATTGGCCAGATTCGACGGACAGCCGTACTAAGCAAAATACCAAGATAACAGAAAACTAAATAGATCATTCTGTCATCAACAGCAAATATAGCTAAGATAATCACAGAAATCTCTGGTTTACCAGCTCAATGGAGAAAAGCACCTTTTCTTGTACCTATTAGAAAATTCATTAACCATTTTACCTATACCTATTCTATTAGTAATTTTGAACAAACTTACTAAGACCCAAGATACCGCAAAATTTTGTGTCGTGTATTAAATATTGAAAGATATGTTTTTATGTGTTTGACGAAGTTTATTATCTTAAAACCACCAAAAATTGGTTAACAACATCAGTCGTTTGTTTTACAAAGCATTTATGACTCAGAAATAGTCATCATATTGTACTTCAGTCGTACCTTTCGTACCAGAAACCTTTACCATGTCAGATTTTCCGAACCTGGTACCCATAATGTACCTTACGTAAAATAATCATATGACCAAATACCCAATACCAGATACCAAAACCTTTTATATCTGTAGCTATGTAAACCAAAAATAAAATACGTAAGAAAACTTGGAGGCCGGTGATCCTGAAACAAAGATTGAAACACGGGATCAAAAAGGACACACGAGCACACGCTCGCTAAATAAAAGTCTTCTTGGAATGATTAGATAATGAATAATTGCACCTTTGATGGTAATCGGTAACAATATTAGATAGCTAAAATCTATCTATCTTATACCTCATAGCTGCAATAATATATGCCTTAAAATTACGATTAATCAGGGTTTGTCTGCTTATTCACATTTACTGCATTACAATAATGTATTATGATAAATGAAATGGATAAATAGACACACACATACATCTAGAGGTGCTAGCCTATCCTTAATTCTACAAACACACTACTCCCCGACAACCTGTTGGTATTCGGTTGTCTATTTTTTGTAAACAAGACCTCAGGGGGTTTCGGCTCCTGATGCCTTGCTAGCCAGGGGTGTAAGATGGTAGGGAGGGGTGGCTAGCCCGCAGATGGTGTTGTCTCCCCTGACCCCAGTATCCCTCAGCCGACTCTTACGCCTTGCGCGGGAAGATAAGCAGCTGGCGCCTTCTATGTTTTTCTCCCATTCCCGGCCCAGCTCGGAAATAGTTGCCACTAAGCAACCGGACTCCGTCAAAAGTTATGACGATGTCAGTATCGGTACCAAGTTTATCGCTAAGGTCAAACATTTTTGTCTCTTACTAGTCCACAATGATGCCAAAGTCGAGATAAATCGTAGATAATATTTACATAAGTGACCAAAAGCAAAGAAGTCTCTTGGCCAGCTACGAACGCAATCAAAGTTCAACTTTGTGAAGAATGATGACGGGACAGCTTATTGGGAGGCATGCCATCACATCATCAGGTCCTTAACATAAGAAACGAATACTCAGATGAGCGATGACTTCCTCTCAGAGTAAAGGAGATATACTCTAAAGGATGTGCTCAACTTAGAAAACTTCTTAAGTCTTTAACTCATGATTGGTGATGAAACTAGACGTGATATCTAGTGGTGGTTTATAACTACATTATCCATAATTCACCTGATAAGCCAGAGGGTATATGATGGTAGTGGGGGGTGGCAAGCCCGCAGATGTAATTGCCCCACCAGACCCTGAGAGTCCCTCAGTCGACTTTTACGACTTACTAGGAAGAGAAGCAGCTGGCGCCTTCCATGTTTTTCTTTCATTCCCAGCCCAGCATGGAAATACATAGACGATCTTAGCTGTACCTGATCGTTTAATGACTATACAATAGCATGTTTACACCATTGGTATAGACATTTTAAGTCGTGATTAAAAATGAGACCATACATTATTCCTTCCCTTGTTTCGGATTCAAATGAGGTCTTGAACCACCTAGTCCTCAGTTACCATGGCTGAAGGCCTCTATTGGTTCCAAAGGTGGTCAGTACGCAACATCATGATTACTGTCCACGCTCAGCAGCTCATGACGGACTCCGACCACGACAAGGTTAGAAACAATATATAGCAACATTATTAACAATTTTCCTTTAAGTAGCAGTAAGATGTCATTGTTTAGTCTATGGATAGAAGCAATCAACTGCATACACAGCTGGTTGCCAGATGGATTTCTATCAATGTTTGCTATTCAAATTTAGACTACCTCGTCATGTGCCAACGTCTTGGACTCCAAAAGGTATCCATAATTCTGTCAGTCTTTATATAACCGCCAAATCAGTCAAGAAGCGAGCAAAACTGATGTGGCCATTACAATTAAAATAGCTGACAATCTCTTTGGTCCTGACAGTAGTCAATGGCTATGACTGCTGCTACTCTATTTATGATGCTGCACACCTACCACCAATGTTATCAGGCAAACGGACCGTCTAATTGAGACAGTTACCATCGCCTATGAACGCTTGTAATAAAATGATGTCACCCGCGTTGTCAAAACATCAGTGGCAGTCCATAACTATCATGATGTCAGCAAACGTAGAACAGGCACGCAACAAAACGTGCACGCCCTGCTGACACCACTTTGTAAATTTGTCCTTTGTCCCCCCTTCCGGATCATAAAGCAAAGTCTTTAGCTGCACGGAGACGTACATCCCTAGTCGAGCAGCTCGCTTGTTAAAGAATCGCTTTTATTACCAGAATCTCACCACCTTTGCAAAAGAGTTCATCTATCAGGAGCCTATATCATCAGCTGTGACGGTGGTGTCAATTATGCCGTCTCGCGTCTACACTGAGCTCCCAATTCAAAACCTTGATAGGCACAAAAATATTTATTTTAAATTCTATCAATATTACCAGGGACCACACCTGAGTTTAAGTGCCAACCGGAATGATTAATGATGTAATGTAATCCGAATTCCGATGCAATTATACAAAAGCACTGCTTTCACTACTATACTTTTGCTCTGTTCTTACTACTCCGGTACAGGTACAGCCCAACTATACTGTACCGACTCATAGCGTCTAAAACTCAAGATGATGCTAGCTATAACCTGTTAACTACGTCTAGATCTAATCGAGGTCTACAATTATGAGCTCGCAAGATTGATGTAAACTTCACATCAAACCACCATCATTTAGCAGCCCATAATGGAGAGTCCCGATGGGATCAAAAAGTAATCGTCAATTCGTCAACCTCTGTGACCCTTCTGTTGATGGAACACTATCGTCAAGATGTTGACCACCGTGATGTGTAGTACGGGTTGATCCGTTTGGGGCCTAAAGTTATGAACTTCAAAATGCTCATGTTAAATCAGTCATGCTTTTATTTTTTTGGTACTTTTTTATTTTTTTGACATGACTGATGTAGCCATTGCATTAACGCGCAGCAGCCCATAACAAAATGTCCCAAAATTTCCAACACGTACACACACACGTCTAGATGTTGCTAACTAAGACTTTACTAACTGCGTGTGGATCCGATCAAGGCCTACAATTATGAACATCAAAATGCTTGAGTCAAATCAGTCAAGCTTCTACTTTTTTTGAGATATATTATATTTTTTCCGCAAGACTGGTGTAACTGTCGCATTAACGCACAGCAGCCCATGATCAAAAGTTTTGTTTGGATCCAAGAGCAGTTATAAAGTCATCAAACTAGGTGACGTTGCTGTAAACTAACTATAAAAAGCTTTAGAGCCCCAGATGATGCGGACGATGATTTGCTTAGTACCTCTGGATTAGATTGAGGCTTTCAATTATAGACATCAAAATGCTTGTGCCAAATCAGTCGCGCTTTTAATTTTTTTGTTAATTTTATGAACTTTGTTGACGCGACTAATGTAACCATTGCACCTTCAGCAGCCCTCAATTGAAAGTCACAAACTTTTACAGTGTACTCAAAGCATTAAGATATTCTTAACCACGACATTGTTAACTACGTAAGGATCCGATCAAGGCCTACAATTATGAGTTTCAATAATGCTCTTGTCAAATCAGTCCTGCTTTTAATTTTTTTGTGATTTTTTGTTTTTTCCACAGGACTGGTGTAACCGTTGCATTAACGCACAGCAGCCCATGATCAAAAGTCTCGCTTGGATCCCAGTGTAGCTATCAAGTCGTCAAACTATATCACTGCTGCAGATTAGCTAAACACCAATTGAACAGTTTCTAACTTTTTAGCATTCACTAAATAGTTACTAACCATTTATTTACATTTAGTTACGTTCAAAATGCCTGCTTTAACGAATTAGATGAATAAATACGTATGTTTCCTGTATTCATAGAACTGTCTCCAGATGGCTTGGTTGCGTCCACTATTTTATGTTCTCATGTTTTGGATCCAATCGGTGCCGACAATTATCAGAATCAAAATGCAAAAAGTTAAATTAGTCGGTCTGAAATGGTCTGAAAGCCCGACCAATGTAACCATCGCACTATCGCACAGCAGCTCATAATTGAAAGTCCCGTGTGGAACCAAATCATGTCAGTGAAGAATATAAACTTTTCAGTTTAGAGGACTTATTGACCAGATGTTACGAGTCCGAGTAGGACTAAAAAATGCTCCCCACCTCGATGTAAGTATATACTGAGCCCATGATCGACAGGTCTGACTAAACCGATATAATTTATAAACCAATGCATGCAATTGTGACAGTTCTATGAATAAGAACGTGACCACGCAATGGTTAAGGTTCCGGCATTTCCCACTAGCTTAGGATCCAATAGGGATCTAACTATGAAAGTCAAGACTTTCAAGTGAAGTCAGTTGTTTTGCAAGAACAACTGATGTAACAAGCAGCCCTCACTTTCATTATTAACAGTCCCTTTTGGATCCTAAAGTAGTGGGTGAACATTATTACAGCAGTTCGTGTGTTAAATACCATCAAACGACATTGTTATACATTTGATTTATATTTGACACATGGCCTACTAGAGTTATTACGACTTTGTACTAAAACACAGTTTGGGTCCGGTCCAGTCGGGCAATAGCTGAACTAGTCGGCTAATAGGACTCATAAATAAGGAGCTATAGGCTAGGCACAGTGGCAAAGATGATGCCTATTTCAGTGTCTCTATGTTTCTCCCAGAGACCGAGCTCCTGGTTCGAGAGCCTGATTAGACCAAACTAGATCAAACAACTGTGCTATTTACAAGGTCAAGCAATAATCTCCACGCCATTGCTCGGTACTTTGAGATCTTATTGAATACGTCACTCTATCAAGTTTGTAATTGTTAATTTACATCTCTACGTCAGCCTCCCTCGTCCTCGATCCTTATGCTTCATTCACCTCAACCTCTGTCACACACACACTCACACTCTCACACTTTATTTACAATTGATAATATTGAAGAAAACATAGCAAATATATTTTGCTAAAGAAACCTTACCAGCTTAGTTATGATCTTACTGCTGTAAGGTTTTCGATATTTATTGCAAAGGTAATTTACCCCTTTAGGCTATCGTCATTTAGATGCAAAGGTGATTTAGCCCAACTCTTTTAGGCTACCGTCATTTTCAGTTAGTTCGTTTTGAGTAGTCTCAAACGTTATTCATAGTATTAATCGTGAATGGAGACAATTTCACAGTGAAATTGTCTTTTTCGCTGGTCCTTACGATATCGGTATGATGCCGATATGTATCGAGTGCAGTTCGCGACAATTTACGACGATAACGGGACGTGAACGGTTCTTACCGATAGATGGAGTTATAATAGGCTTTTCAATGATGAAGTCAAGTATCTAATACATCATACATTAAATCTACGGTAACTATGGCCTAATTATAATGGTATTCTGCATGATTACCTATCAGTTTAACATTAAAGTGCGGCTCAGAAAATAAATAACTTGGAAAATGGGCCGAATTATTGAACGCTCAACTGGTACAACCAGATGACATGAATGACTGAGAAAACTCAAGTCACCATGGAACAATTGCATTGTTATACCGGTCCTTTAGCCGAACACTCGGATCAATATAATCATGCAAGTGTTATGTTCAAAGATAGCGAATCGCAATCGTCCAAAAGATTTTGACACGCTATCGTAAATTTTGTCACAATATATTTAGGTAATCATTACACAATATCATTTAAAAATAGCGACTTAACTAACCAACTAACTTATTCGCTGACGGTGATGGTTAACTGCTTGCTCCGGTTGTTCTCGAAGCGGTCCATGGTCTTGATATCCATTATCATGGAGATCGAGATGCCGAGTCCAATCAGCATCACGAAAGACACCATCAAGCCGGACCTGAAATACAAAAATTCACTTAATGCGACTTGTATGACAAAAATTTTGTATGGTTGTCCTAAATCCATTTTTAAACGGGATATCTAATTGTGATGGATCTCTAGAGACTTCTTTGCCTAGTTTTGAGAAGGTTTTTGGTGGTTTGCTGCCGATGACGTGGTGGTTTACGCTGCTGTTTTGCCGAGCACTGCGCCAATTGTAGTGGGTTCGATTCTCACATAGGACAATGAGTTGTGAGATCCGTAAATTCTTGTTTCAAATCTGGGTGTGCTTTAGAGTGTGTAAGTTTCAATCTCACACTGGTCAACGCTCTCTGTGATCCAAAAATTGTTGTTTCCAGTGTGGGTATCTATCTATGTACGTGCTCCCATATATTTCTTATTTCGATTATCACGCAGGAGAACGCTTCGTGTGATCCATAAATTGTGTTGCAAGCCTGCATCATTTGTCTGGGTATCATTCTGTGGGTGATACACACAAGGGACAAAGATTTGTATGATCCATAGGTTGTGGTTTCACGTCTGGGTGTTTGTCTGTGTATTATTTTGTGATTGTTGGTTCAATTCTCGGGACAATGATTTGTATGATCCACAGATTGTTGTTTCAAGTCTGCGCATTTATCTGTGTGTTATTTATGTTTATTGGTCCAATTCTCACCCGGGATAGTTATTTGTATAATCCATAGGTTGTAGTTTCACGTCTGGGTGTTGACTGTGTGTATATTGTTTGTTGGTTTAATTCTCACCGATTTGTATGATCGGGACAACGATTTGTATGATCCACAGATTGTGTTTCAAATCTAGGTGTTTGTCTAGGTATTATTTTGTGTTAGTAGGTTCTATTCTAAGACGGGACAACGATTTGTATGATCCACACATTGTTGTTTCAAGTCTAGGTGTTTGTCTTGGTATTATTTTGTATTTGTTGATTCAATAAGCACACGGGACAACGATTTGTATGATCCACAGATTGTTGTTTCAAGTTTGGATGTTCGTGTGTGTGTTATTTTGTGGCTGTTGGTTCAATTCTCACCCGGGACAATGATTTGTTTGATTTATATTTTTGTATGTTCCACACATTGTTGTTTCAAGTCTACGTGTTTGTCTGTGTGTAATACTGTGTTTGTTGGTTCAATTACCACACGGGGAATGATTTGTATGGTCCACACATTGTTGTTTCAAGTCTACGTGTTTGTCTGTGTGTAATACTGTGTTTGTTGGTTCAATTACCACACGGGGAATCATTTGTATGGTCCACACATTGTTGTTTCAAGTCTACGTGTTTGTCTGTGTGTAATACTGTGTTTGTTGGTTCAATTACCACACGGGGAATGATTTGTATGGTCCACACATTGTTGTTTCAAGTCTACGTGTTTGTCTGTGTGTAATACTGTGTTTGTTGGTTCAATTACCACACGGGGAATGATTTGTATGGTCCACACATTGTTGTTTCAAGTCTACGTGTTTGTCTGTGTGTAATACTGTGTTTGTTGGTTCAATTACCACACGGGGAATGATTTGTATGGTCCACACATTGTTGTTTCAAGTCTACGTGTTTGTCTGTGTGTAATACTGTGTTTGTTGGTTCAATTACCACACGGGGAATGATTTGTATGGTCCACACATTGTTGTTTCAAGTCTACGTGTTTGTCTGTGTATAATACTGTGTTTGTTGGTTCAATTACCACACGGGGAATGATTTGTATGGTCCACACATTGTTGTTTCAAGTCTACGTGTTTGTCTGTGTGTAATACTGTGTTTGTTCGTTCAATTACCACACGGGGAATGATTTGTATGGTCCACACATTGTTGTTTCAAGTCTACGTGTTTGTCTGTGTGTAATACTGTGTTTGTTGGTTCAATTACCACACGGGGAAAGATTTGTATGGTCCACACATTGTTGTTTCAAGTCTACGTGTTTGTCTGTGTGTAATACTGTGTTTGTTGGTTCAATTACCACACGGGGAATGATTTGTATGGTCCACACATTGTTGTTTCAAGTCTACGTGTTTGTCTGTGTGTAATACTGTGTTTGTTGGTTCAATTACCACACGGGGAATGATTTGTATGGTCCACACATTGTTGTTTCAAGTCTACGTGTTTGTCTGTGTGTAATACTGTGTTTGTTGGTTCAATTACCACACGGGGAATGATTTGTATGGTCCACACATTGTTGTTTCAAGTCTACGTGTTTGTCTGTGTGTAATACTGTGTTTGTTGGTTCAATTACCACACGGGGAATGATTTGTATGGTCCACACATTGTTGTTTCAAGTCTACGTGTTTGTCTGTGTGTAATACTGTGTTTGTTGGTTCAATTACCACACGGGGAATGATTTGTATGGTCCACACATTGTTGTTTCAAGTCTACGTGTTTGTCTGTGTGTAATACTGTGTTTGTTGGTTCAATTACCACACGGGGAATGATTTGTATGGTCCACACATTGTTGTTTCAAGTCTACGTGTTTGTCTGTGTGTAATACTGTGTTTGTTGGTTCAATTACCACACGGGGAATGATTTGTATGGTCCACACATTGTTGTTTCAAGTCTACGTGTTTGTCTGTGTGTAATACTGTATTTGTTGGTTCAATTACCACACGGGGAATGATTTGTATGGTCCACACATTGTTGTTTCAAGTCTACGTGTTTGTCTGTGTGTAATACTGTGTTTGTTGGTTCAATTACCACACGGGGAATGATTTGTATGGTCCACACATTGTTGTTTCAAGTCCACGTGTTTGTCTGTGTGTAATACTGTGTTTGTTGGTTCAATTACCACACGGGGAAAGATTTGTATGATCCACACATTGTTGTTTCAAGTCTGGGCGATTGTCAAGGTGTTAGTCTGGGTATTATTTTGTGATTGTTCGTTGGATTCTCGCTCAAGACAACGCTTTGTGTGTCCCAAAGATTAAGTTTTGAGTCTCGGTGTTTATCTGAATGTTCTTTCGTGTTTGTTGGTTGGATGTTTGTAGAGTTCGTTTAGTGTGTGAGTGGTATGTATGTAACTTACCATATGGGAACGGTGGTAAACCCAATGCAGTCGAAAGAGTCAGCGAACTTCTCCGTACTGTCCATGAACATCTGCATCTGAAACGTGAAAACATTTTGTGTTAAAATGCATTCAATTTTTACTTTAAGGTATTGAATTACAATAAGTATAGAGTCTTGTCTGGGGATGGAGCCCATCAATTCCGTTGAAGAATCTTAGGCATGTTACCTGCACATTAGGTAGCGTCAGCGTGGCATCCTCCGATGAATACACCAACGGCAGTGAGCAGTGATACGACCGGCCGAGGACCGCGGAGGGTGCGTCCGGAGGCTGGGGAGCTGTTAGACTAATCCCCGATGTTTCGCGTCCGAACTTCACTTCCACCCCCACGGCCGTCCACCAACCGCCGGCCTGCTTAAAGCTGAACTCCAGCGTGATCTGAAAAAAGAAACGGGTTATTCAGTAAGTAAATTATGCAATTGGATATGAATTTGGTGAAGATGTATCGAGGACAAAATGTTTTCCGCACCTTTCCTCTGCTGTCGCCATCCGCGAAGCGCACGACGAGGATGGTATACAGCCTGGTTGCCTTGATGGTCGGCTCGCCGACTGGTGTGCTCAGAACGATGGTAGTGCCGTTAGCGCGACGAAGCTCTGGCCACCCGGAGGAATACAGCAGCGCCCCACCAGCTTTACCGCCTTGACCTGTAAATTCGAATAATATTAGTAATCTAGCCTAAATTTTTCTTTCGCTCCCACCTCCCCTTCGCTAGCGTTGGTGTTACCGGTTGCGTTATACAGAGCAAACTTCTGTATGTTCTTCGGTGGCCGGTCGTCTTCTGGTGGCGGCGAGCTGGTGGTGTCATTGTTGGACGCCTGCCGTCGAACTCGCGCCCACGGCTCGCCGTCTATATAGTCTGCTGACTGGCTTTGAGACACGGAGTTCCCTGTGAACAGACAAAAGAATATGAATCAGTAAATTATCTTCTTAGTTGACCCCCACTTTTACTCGCACGCACCATCGGAAGTCCTCGGGCTACCATATTCGGATTTGGTAGGCGGTGGTCTTTCTAAGGTACTTACAAGGAGAAGTGGGGGTAGAGGCGGGGACTACAACGTACCTAATATGCCCAGCACTCTGCCTGCTCCGTAGATGTCCTGGAGCCGCGCGAAGGTCTCCGTCATCTGCGCGTCCCGCTCCGACCATGGACCTTGTAGAGTCAGGACCTGAAATTGGGAACAAAATTTGTTATTGACAATCGAAGCAATTTATTCTAAATAATATATGGACGGCAAATTTAGTTACACAAATTATTTGTATGATTTGAACGCCTACCATAATATTAACACGAACCGGATCGTAGATATTTCTCTTCACAATATTATTTCTACAGGCACCATTAAAACTTGTATGTCCTATATTCCCCTTTTAATAATTAAGCATCTATTATTCAGGTTCATGTTGTGACGCACTTCACATTGATTTTATACTGCGCAACCTCCACTCCTTCTCCACCCAACCCCACCCACTTCCCTCTCGCGAACAAAGGTATATATTTAAATTCAGCCCCAGACAAAAGTTACTAAATGACGCAAAAAAAAATCCCACAGGAAAAGCTGCAAAAAATATATTATTAAAAGAAGTAAAAAAATTACTCCGCCACAGGAAAAGCTGCCAATAAATATATTATTAAAAGAGGTAAAAACATTACTCCGCCGCAGGAAAAGCTACAAAAAAAATATATTATTAAAAGACATAAAAAAATTACTCCGCCACAGGATAAGCTGCAAAAAAATATATTATTAAATTAATAAAAAATGACCCACCTGAGTTTCATTGCTGATGTAATCCGGATGTACATCGAGGAAGTCTTGCGGCAGCACCAACGTAGTTTGACCCTCGAGCATTTTCCGCAGTCGTGGAAAATACCCGCTGGACAGAGGCACTGAATCCTGGTTGTTGAACACCACTATAGCCGCTTGCTCCCCGTAAATCCGCATCAACTCATCTTGATCCAAATACTTCAACGCCGGCCGTTTATACTTTTCCAGCGATTTCGGACCGAAAAACAAAAACGGGCCTTCAAGGTTGGCCTGAACTGAATAAAAGAAAAGAAGTAGGAGCCGCACTTTATACCGCATGTTGCCGGTTTTACTGGTGGTCCATGACTGCGACTAGTCAACGATTTAATTTCTAAAGAAACTTCTGGAGGGGGTTAAGCGGGTTGAGAGGGTAGCGGAAAATATCGATTAGGCCGCGACGCATGCGTAGATCGGCTTCCCAAACAAAAAATCACTATTAAGACCTTAGCTCACGTCCCCACGATTCACAGGGAGCCAATAAATAGGCACGTGACGTGAAAACACTGCATTTATGCACAGTCTCTGTATAGTACCCAATTTATCAAGCGACTGATCGCGTCGATAGATTGGGTGGAAAATTCGCTCGTGAGTTGACGCTTTAAATTTTGGTCCAGGTTCTAGAATGTTCTACTAGGGTACCTATATCATCTAGATTTATGTGTATGCAGTTTATTGATCGTCGCCGCCCTGGGTTTGGGCGTAGCTGCATCGAGAACAAAGGAAATTGAAATGCATTACGTAATCAATAAAAATGGCGATAGAATTTTAAGAAGCTGGCTCTGTGTGTTGAGCCACGTACAATGAAGGGTCCCGCAGCCTTCTTAAGAAAAAGTTAAGGAATTTTCCATATATACTTTTTTCAAATCAAATAATAAGGTATATACCATTATTTAGAATATTTTATATCTGACATACGTATATGTACTTATAAGTATTATTACGGTTTAGTTCTTGGTTCTTGGTAAGTGGTCGCAGATTATGATTCATCCATCTATATATTTTACAATGCAAAATCCTAATGTTTCAAGATGAATCTAGGCATACCTATACTTTTCAAAAATGTCTGTGAACTCTCTTTTCATTCTCAACTATATTTTGAATGAACCAACAGATATAGCGAAACTTTAAGAGCGCTCATTATTTTCTTGTTTTACCTGAATGTTATACATTGTACCTAAACTAATGTTTACGCCTTTTATGGTAATACATTAATTTGACTGAAATAATATTAAAACCGAATGATCTTGAGACTGTATACAGTATTATGTCTTCCGTGACCACGGTTAACCGGTAACCAATATATTGCGGTAAAATCCGTAAAATTTGTTTTTAATTTCAATGTATAAGCGCATCTTGTAGTTTACTACGGAACCCTAAAAATTTCACCCCAGATTGTCATACGTGTTGAATGCGTTTTAGATCACCTATGACGCCATGCAAATATAAATATAAGTATAAATAGTTAAAGCTAATAAATAAAATGATGACTATTTATGTGGACAAGTTCGGAACACCTTTCTTGAAATATACTATATGTTTTTGTAATATTTTTCTATACTCGTAGCAACTTATTATCGCTTTATATATACCTATGTTATGAAAGAAAATTGTTTATATTATTATATATATATATTTTTATTGACTCACGCCTGGAACCCTGAAGGCTTAGGCAGGAGAGGTAGAGGTGTAACATTACACTCACATTTCGCCTTAATAATTTTAGGTCCGGCACATTGCCAGACTCCGTGTTGCTACTGAGAATTCGGAAAAACTCATAAACACTTTTGCCCGACCCGGGAATCGAAGCCGGGACCTCCTGACTCCCCTGCAGACGCCTATGTTATATAGGGAGGCAATATTTCTATTTGAATAATATTATGTCTTTGTTCTAACGCTTGTGGCTCCCGGTAGCAGGATTTTATTTCGTAAATGCTTGTTCATTATCTCTAATAATTATGTATGTGAAGCTCCATAGTAAATAAATAAGTGATTTGTACAACCTACCGACAATCTGTATATCTTATACTAATATATAAAGCTGAAAAGTTTGTTTGTTTGTTTGTTTGGTTGAACGCGCTAATCTCAGGTCCGATTTGAAAAATTATTTCAGTGTTAGATAGCCCATTTATCGAGGAAGGCTATAGGCTATATAACATCACTCTATGAGCGACGGGAGCAGAGCAGTAGCCTTAAATAACGCGGGTGTAACCGCGGGCATCGTCTAGTTACATATATAAAATCCTTGCGTCACTGACTGACTGATAGACAAGCTACATACAGAACTATTAGGCGGAGAAATTTGAAATGTATGTTTCTTGAGGGCCGTAGGGGTGCACGAAGAAGGGATTTCCTGAAATTCCCACGACATCAAGCAAGAACAGTTAAATTAAAATAAAGTGTGCGGGCGTAACTGCGAGCATCATCTAGTTGCATATAAGTTTATTGTAATATATAATAATAAATAAATATTGTTATGAACTGTTAGCATGATGATTGTGTGTTTAGGTTCATTATTGTACATTTCTTTGGTGCAATTTAGATGATTATTATTATTATTATGTGTTTCTCTATCACGCATACTTTTATAACATATGGTGTTAAAAAACACGGCACTTTGGCAGGCGTACACGGAGACTTAGGTCCAACGCGCCTAGGGGCCTCTCCCTTTGAGAGTTTTAAGGATGTGATGGGACACCTACTGAGGAGCCTCCATAACAGCACTATGAAGTAACAGTATTATTTGTTTCTCTTTCACGCGTACTTCTCTAACATATCGTGTTAAAAAAGTACACGGCCCTTTGGCAGGCGTACACGGAGACATTATTATAATTATTATTGTAGGATGTATGTTTTTGTTATTTATGTAAGTACTTCTTGTTGCACTCGTGATTAATGAGTTCTATATTGATAAATTATTTTAATAATAATTTGAGGGTCACGTTGTGAGCAACACATTTGTTTTAAAATTATTGTTAATGCTTGTTACAAACAAAAATGTGTTAGTGATATTTTTTCTAAATAAATAGGTAAAAATAAATAGTATGTGTGAAATCAGTCTTTGAATGTGTTATATTTATGACTTTTTTAGGCTCATACCTGGGCAAGAAGTATTTTATTTCTTGCCTTTTGTAAAAGGTACTTCATCAACCCCACAATCTACATCATCAATACGTCTCTCTTTTGTATTTATTCTGATATACGAACGAAAATATGATTGTATTACTGAGATTATATTTATTGGTCTGTAATAATGAAATAAAACGAAAATATATAACAAATAATAATTTTATTGTGCTATATTTACAGTTTGGTATAAATATTACTATTTACGTTAATAAATGCACTGCCGTTAGACATAAGGCTATGAGACCGGCGAAAGACCTTGTTGACGTAACACTCGAAGAGCCTCTTGAGAAGAAGTACGAATTCTCTGCCAAAAAAGAAGAAAAATATATAAGTTTAATTTTGTTTACAAATATTGAATACTAGACTTCATCCACGGCTGCCCCCGCGTGAATTGACAGCTAAACCTTTTTCAGGAACACACTATCTATTGGTAACCGTACACAAACCATTCGGTTACTTTTTGAGTTTATCGTGCTCAGACAGACAGAAAGGAAATGGGGACTTCATTATATAATATGTACGAGTACCTATGAGTTTTAATACTCAATCTATCCATGGACATGGAGATTCGGATATGTGTTTGAAATGTTTTGTATGAATCATATGACAAAAATGAACCTAGCATCTCACAAAAATAGGTCGGATATTGAATTCAGCGGAAATTCAGATTGCCAGAAGTTTAGTAATTAAGTCTATGTACGATGATGTAAATATTCGACAACTATTTATACTGATGTCTCGAGTGTAGAATTTGCATCCAGAAAACTATTAAGTAAAGATGAAAATTATTGTCAAAACAAATGTAGTCACGCTAAGTAGCCATAATCCCCGAGCAGCAAGCAACTGCCACGCAAGCTCTTTATGGCCAACCTGTTGACTGTTCTAACTTGGCCCCTTTATTTGTAAACAAACATTTCCAAGATGAACTAGATGTCTTATTATCATAAGCTTTTTAGTACATTTCTTATCTAAGTATCCTGAACTATTAGCTTTTTAAACATGACAGTGAATATAATATAGTATTTTTTCTAAGATCAAAATCTTCATTCATACGTTTGATATCATAATTCATCCGGCATGTAGTTTTCTTTGTTCTCAAACGAGATGGACAGATCGATAGAGCCATGTAGCCCGGGCCCCAGGAATCAACACAGGACATAACTACGACCTATATAGGATATTCAATTTCAACGGTACCTAGATTAAAAGGGGGTGCCACAGGGAGACTCCCTAGCGCCTACGTTAGAGCGAGGTAAACATTCGGGGGTGGTTACGCGTGCGATAGAGATAAAAGATGGGGTGCAGGATAGTGTTTACTGATTTATGTATCATCCGCTGCAGTTAGAGAGAGACGTATGCAATAATTTTGATGGACTGCGTATTGCAAGTATTGATTGACCACACCCAAGCGTTGGCAGGACGTGGGTGGAATCATCTAGACTATCCATTTTAAAATTGAGACGCAATATTTAAATTGGTATGTCGCCCAATATGAACTATCCAAGGACAAGTAACATAAATTATTATTTCATAAACTAAACTCTACAGATATAATATCAATGTCTCTTCATCAGATATGCTTTGTTCGTAAGATCATTGTCATTTAAGGAAAATGTATCGCAAGGAAAAATCCAAGGCGTTAGCCTACTGAAATCAAAATATAGGGGTGCTCCACGTGGCTACCCCTGTTTTGGATCAGCTGAAAGTTCAAGGTTAACTCTTGTATTGTAGAAGGGATCGATTGCGGCCTCTCCGTGTTTATATTACGCGTTCCCTTCAGACTTGGCAAAGTATCCGTAGTGCCAACTTGAGTTTTGATAAGCAGTTTATTGTAACTAAATAGTTGTGTACGATTTTTATTGCTTGTAAAAAAGATAAAAAACAACATCATTGAAATATTAAAAAGTTAAACTTTTTAATATTTCAATGATTTTGTACAGTTTTTACTTTTGTTCTATTTAATATAATTCATCTTTGCTCATTACACGGCTTAAAATGCGTCAGGCTATAAGGGTTCATGCTTGTATATGAGAGATTTCTTTGTCATTTTTTACTATTGATCTTTTGACGCCGGTCGCACTTTGTGTGTTTACACTTGAATAAGATATAGCTATCCGCATTGACTAACTTACTAACCAAAATTTTTTACAGAGAAAAGAAACGAGTGTTAATTTAACTTTCTGTATTTGATACTATTACTACACACATTACATTCTATTACTTGATACTTACTCTTCTTTTCATTAGGGTCAGTGACCCCACACTGCCGGTACGAGATGACCTTCTTACGCTTCGTGTTCACGTAACCAGGGATGAATATACTCGGAGAATCCAAACGGCCTGACGCCAATAACCTGGTGACAAACAAAAATATATTAATTAAATATACTAGTAGCATTCCGTCTTACTGGAAACAGGTATATTCAACTCCGTAATGCTTGTCTACTCTAAGCTACGGTTTACGGATTCTTGCGATAATTAAATTAAATTACATTTAAAACCAGTATATCGCGATAGAATCCCTAAATCGTAGTTTGATTTCAATGTGTAACATTCGCGTAAACTCAAAAAGATACTACCCTTAGCTTTTAAAAATCTTTGATTTTTGTCTTTCGCATTGCTAAGGATGAAAGTGGATAAATTATTTTCTAACTCCTTCAAGACACTTCGGATTCGTTGCAGGTTCTTAGACAGTTCAGCTTTCCCAGGGTTTTCACGAGGGTCAAAATTCGCATTTTTTATGATCATTGCTGCTGAACCTGGCTACACAGGTCATAGGGTAGTACAAATGAGGGTATATAAAAAAAAAATTGTCCATGTGGTGATGGATTACCTAATAATAAAAGTGTCACTACACCTTAGGTTCCTATCGTGAAATTTTAATATCTTTGAATAAAGACAGAAAACTCGTCATCAAGGCGTCGCGCGTCGGTTCCGGCTACAATGAAGATCTTTGACGGGTAACAGGGATTCAGTCCCTCTGATTAAACTGACACTAGTCTAAACCGTGGAATATCGCTATCTCTCTGGGTTGCGAAGGTCAGATATGCAGTCTCTCTGTGGGAAAGTTAATATTCTTTCAAATCTGGTTAGATTAGTAAGGGGAGCCCGGGTTGCAACTGGGATAACGCTAGGAGCATGGCGGCATGGTTGTGGCTACTGTACGATTGGCGTAGTGGTTTAAGCGGTCGCTTTGCCGCTTGACACTACGCCGAGTATCGTAAATTCGATCCCAACAACACTTTGTGTGATTCATAAAATGTTATCTCGAGTTAGAGTGCTCAGTGTGTCCGTTGGTTGTATGTTTGTAAACTCAACTGCGACACAGGATTTACTCCTAGTGGGAGAGTCGTCTTTTTAATAGAAGAGAAAAAGAAAAAGAAGATGATTTCGTGTTTTGTATGTATGAATTACTTTTTAAAGCAGGCCCCGCCGCGACCACGACCGAAGCAAGTCGGCCGAAACCTTGGCAAATACCGAGGTATTATGCCTCAAATATCTTATTTATAGCGAGTAAGACCCGCTAAATAACCTTGTATAATGTATACTAATCGCGAAAGTTTAAAATCGTTTATTACTTAGTAAAGTCGAGCTCGAGTCTGTTGGCCTGTGGTCCTGTAAAGTGCAGCAGCAGCTGTATGCAGGTGCCGCCGTGTAAGGTCCTCGTACGACGCGCATCTACGCTCAGCATCCACTCCGGCACGCCCATCACGCGACGCATCTCATCTAAGAACATCCCACTGGAAATAATACAAAACAAAGCTAATAAAAATGGACAGCAATGTTGTTATGATATATGATGGACAAAGTTGTTGAAATGGTCGAAAGAAAACACGTTTGTTGCCACATAGAGCCTTACATAATGAGAGCCTTGAGGAAGGCCTATGTCCAGCCGTGGATGTCTTTGGCAGATATGATGATCATGATGTCCGATTTGGTTTTTGTCATACGGTTTTGATACATTTTCAATGTATTTGATGCATGGCTAGTAAATGAGATCAAAAGTCAAAACTCAAATTGCTGAAAATTCGACACACGTGTAGTTTTATTCCTACTTTCTTAATGGCTTCTTTACAAAGCTTTTTTTAAGCTTTTTAGCCCCTTATCCTTGTAAGATGAATATTCTAAAAATCTTTATATTTTTTGCATTTAATGCCTCCTATGTTGTAACCATCCAAGGCTACAACATAGAATAGAATAGAATAGATATTTTTGCATTAAATGCGAAAATATCAGGCTCGTAGCGTCAGCAGTTTAGGTAATGTGCTGATGCAAGTAGCTAATTATAAAAATGTACAGGAAGTCTTAAAACTTGGACCATAAATAAGAAAATTCACTAAAAATATACTCACAGTACAAATCTTGGTGGCTTCATAATATTCACATATTTGATAATGTCCTTGTCTGGTTCGATGTTGGCGCAGGCGAATCGTTCAGAGCTCCTCTCTGGGCCGAAGATGACGATGGAGCGACCAACGGCGCTCACTGTGCCCTCCAAGGGGAAGTTACTGTCCATGAACATCTGTCGACGTCCACCAATGTCTGGTAAATAAAAAAATATATATTGAAACTAGCTACCTATACTTTGCGATTTATTTTTTTAACTACTTCCGCACTATGCATAAATCCTGTGTTGCGGGGGTCTTAATAAACATTCATTCATACAGATTAGTTAGTAGCCTAAAGCAGTGACTGTTACGCAGAGCGTCCCGAGTTCAAACCCACAGCCACAGTGCACACAAATGAATGTGCGAACTTAGGTATGTTTTAATCTAGTAAATATTAAGTCCGCCTGTGTATAAATAAATTGATAGAGGTAATATCTCTGCCTATCCTCCAAACGGTGTGTGGTGTGAGTTTACTGTTAAGTGTTTTAATAGGTAAAAAACACAAAAATATCAAAGAGAAAATTCAAATTATTAGTAAATTATGTCAATAGTTTCATGACCTCATTAAGTATCAATTACCACCACCTGACATTCCTCAAAATCTACCATTGTAAACGATAACTACTTCAGACATAAATGTGTGTGCGCCTCGTTGGCCTCGCGTCATAAATGTGCGCGTGTGACTGGGAGGTCTTGGGTTCGATTCCCGGGTCGGGCAAGGTGTTATTGGGTTTTTCCGTTAGGAAATTCTCAGCAGCAGCACGGAGTCTGGTAATGTGCCCGGTACGGCAATAGGCTCGCCCCCTATTACGTGGGACCTAAACATTCATGGCGAATGTGAACAGTGGGTGTAATATTACACCTCTGCCTACCCCTTCGGGGATACAGGCGTGAATCCATGAACATGAACATAAATATGTGATTCACTACCTATGAAAAAAGAATATGCTTATTTTCTACACCAAGAACTAGCCAGGTTTTCACTGCGCAGACTAGGTAAAGTTGCTGTCTATAAATAGTGCCGCTATCAGTTTCTGACAAGAATATAAATAATGAAAATTATCGAAATCATTTATAAAGTACATAGTAGATTACAAATTTTGTAATGTTGTAACTGCTCAACAAGAATTGTTGGAAAATTCTTTGTTAAACTTTGGCAATCTGTACACGGTAATAGTATTCCTTCAAAGCTACTTAATTAAATAAATATGTAAAATTGAAAAAGAATGGCAAGTTACATAATGCAAGTCGATATATTTGGTTGCCATTCATCTTTTGAACGCAGTGTAGGCAGCACGTTTCGCTCGGCCGTAAATCAGAGTTCATCAACCGCGGCACGCATTCATAGACACGATGTTTCAGTGTAATCGCTGTAAGAAACAGGGGCAAAAGGGTGCCACATGTTACTTATGTGAGAACTCTTTTCATTTTGAATGTGCAGACTACGGTAAACCGTCTAAGTTTGCAAGACCTGAACTCATATGGCGCTGCGATAAATGCAGTGATATGAAGTCCGATCACGAGCTGACGCAGGACTTTGAAGAAATGAAGGAGGCGTTGGACATGATCACGGAACAGCTGGTGTCCCTGACGATGTTGGTTGAAGACGTAAAGGCTATCAAGAGAGACGTGTCCGATCTGAAAGAGTCTGTTGTGAACGCGCCAACAGCTCCTGACGGAGCATTCGCGAAGGTGGCTACTCTGCAGAACACGATTTCGCTCGCTGAGAAGCAAGTCGACGTACTTAGCGCGTTAAACGTGGATATGCGCAAGTACACCGACGACCGAGACGAGAAGAAGCATTAAACACGAGGAAATAAAGCAAACTTCGATCTCAAAGTCAAATACCGTCTACCAAATTGCAGCGAAAAGCATTTAAACTATTAAGTCCATACGCAAGAAGAACATCTATATCTGTATTGATCTCATTCTTCTCAATTTTATATCAGAGACGAAAACACATACAGCTATTGAAAAAAAAACAAAGATCTGGTCACGTCCTCGTCAAGAAATTCGGATACAGCGCCCAGATTCCATATCAATCGTATAGCACTCATCCGTATAGCCTAATGTCATTAATATGTGTATTTTAATCCCGAATTGTATAATTTTATCTAAATCCATTCAGCTGTTTTATCTAATCATGTAATCCTTCACATTTATGATATTAGAAAATGTACTAACCATTTACTCATATACGTAATTATAACTATGCAGGAACTAGCTGTGCCAAATTATAGTAATTATGTAGTATGTAGCGATAATTCACTAGCTGCTCAATTCTTAAATTGTTAACGTATTATTCAAATAAATTTCTTGTAACCGCATTCTAGATTCATTATTTCAAACCTAAAATTACTTCACAATTCAAAATAAACTAATCCCATATGTCAACCACACATATGATAAAATTTCATACATTCTGGAATACATACATATTATAGAAAGCTACGATCAGACACACAACAAATCATCGTGATCATCATACAAAGCTTTGTCCAACGTGGGAAACGAATTGACATCCTTCGATAAAACCACAAGAAAGATACGAAACCACTATGATAACTTAACATTACCTCAGCATCTGCCAAACCTCCCTCGCACCAACTTCCAAGTTAAAATAATTTTTTGTTCATGCATAATGGTAAAGTATTTATTCGTCCTACTCTAAAGAAGACCTAACGAAATGCCAAAATAATTAAGTCCACTTTATACGCTTTGCGTACATAAAGTTAAAAATAAACAGATAATCTTAAATATAATACTGCACGGCTCACAAATATCACGAAGTACTTACTTATAGTGCCAAGCCTTGCTGTCAAGTCCCCCACATCACAACGAAGTGGATTATCCGCACCGCATTCCTGGTTGTACAAATCGTGCTGCAAGGGGAAAACAATAAATTAAGTAGAGTAACAAGTATACAGGCACTACCCGTCGGTAACAACACCATGAGTCGAGGGAAGGTATCTATACACATAAATAAAATTGGAGTGTCTGTATGTAATATTAAAATAACTGCTTTTTACTAAATGCATATGGATACACGGTACATATACCGAAACAGACAGACAGACAAAAATGGTAAAAAACATTTTTTTTATTTTTTGTCTATCTGTCTGCTTGTTCTCGCTAATCTCTGGATCGGCTGGACTGATTTTGACGGGATTTTCACTGGTGGATAGCTGATGTACCAAGGAGTAACTTAGGCTATAAATTAACCGGGTACGCGAAGTAGTTCCTTCAAGACGCGGGTGAAACCGCGGGAAACAGCTAGTCTAATATCAGATAATAACGCAATTTACACAACTGTCTACATCCCAAAGAAGACAGATGCTGTACTAACTACTATAGAAATCATTCAACTGATAATAATTATATCTTTACGTTATAATTGAACACGCTATGACAACGGTCTAAATATGCTATAACTTTGTATTAAATACATTTTCCAGAACTCAAATCCAGTGAACAGCGTATGCTTAGTCTGATCGGGAGATCCCGAGTTCTATTCCCGGGTCGGGTTACTGATTTTTTCCGAATTTTCAGTAACAGCACGAAGTCTGGCAATGTGCCCAGTAACGGCAATAGGCTCACCCTCTATTAAGTAGGACCTAAAATTCATAACATGGCTAATGTGGCTGTAATATTACACCTCTGAATACCCCTTCGCGGAAACAGAACAGAAATATCATTTTCCTATGTATGAGTAGAAGCCACAATGGTGTTCTGTACCACGATCTACGACCTTAGTGGGAAATCACTGACCACGAGAAGTATGTTTATTCAATCTACTCACGTTAAGTGGATCAGCCAACTGAGTGAAGTAAGGGTTCCACCGATATCCTCCGGCGACGCACCGAGTGTTGGTAACTTTGACAGCCGCGTCAACACCCACGGGATTCACGAATATCGCCCAGTTGTGGTTCAGTGTCTGAAACATAGAAAAATAGTATTATGAATCTTTGTTTCCAAACTAACATGTTACATGTACATAGAAAAATATCATAAGTGCAATAGCTGCGATGCAAAAACGATGGGTACTTAATGTACCTAGCTCTTTAACATTATGTAATAACCCTGTAAACTTTGATCCTTGAAGTGCTTGTTAAATTATTACGCGTGGCCAAACCTACGACTATAATGGGTAAACAACGCAGGAAGACTCTACTACTACACTAAAAATCGCTTTTTATCTATGCTAGTACTAAAATATTGATTTATTATTTAATTGCTGATTCATCTCGAGGGCATCAAGATATCAGGTTTTCTGTAGTATAATTTTCTGGATTGCAATATCTCGGCAAGGGCTCTGTTATGCTCCTCTGATTTCAATTATTCCTTATCTGTTAAAGTATATGTATACTATTTTGTTTATAACTATAAACTATAATTCATAGCTATAAACAAAATAATTTGGTAGTACCAGCATACAAAGCCCTGTAAACATTTCAGTAGAACTTTCGAGAAAACATTCAAAACATTTTATCATTACGCAGGTACAGTGCAGCATCCCAGCCACCCTTTAGGGCGGAGGGTGGTAGGTGCATTTCCATGGGTACAGTACACCCTCGGTACATCTCCCTAGGTATCATATACCAAACTACTGCGCAGATTCTGGAATTATCTGTTATTGATTTTATATGTTCTTTGTTTTAGAATGTACGATTTTGGTCAGTTCTTAAATTATTTTTTACATACATACATAGACTCACGCCCGTTTGAGAGACTACGAAACGCCATTAGCAACGATCCTGACATACTTCTCTTGCTTAATTTTTTTATTTTTTTTATTTAGTTAATATTAGGTTTTAACTGCCCCTTGCTATTTCAATCCTAATTAAAATCTACTTAAAACATAGGCAGACAGAAAATAAAACAAAGAACCCTTGATCATCATTTGGAAGTTTATGGAGGGCCATCAAGGAGTCGCTCGCGCAGTAACTTCGACTCAGAATACATATAAAGTTAAAGATTTAGTCTAACAATCAAAAAGGGTTCGTTTCTCAATAACTGCTGTTATAACAATATGCTGTCAACTAAATACGTCTCTTTAATGTGCATATCGTCTTATCTTCATCAATAAAGTAAATTATGAGGCTGTGCCACGCCTAGTTAAAACGCATATATCTATATATAAATGATAGTTGCGTTGCACTCTTCCCACAGAGATAAATTGAGTGCAGTACGCGCGCGCGAAGAATCAATCGATACAGCCGCTGCAGCCGGGCTAGGACTCAACAGGATATAGTATCCTAGAACTATATATACTGGTGGAACATTCTGGAAGCTTTAACTTTGATAGCGTTTCGGAAATTCTGGATATTCATAACTAAAAACGGTTTTCTACACGAAGATTTTTTACGCTTCACTTATGATTATGAATTACCAGGCTGACTTTTTGGCTCCATAGCATTATTTAATTAAAATGATGATGAGTTTCTAGATTATGTTACGTTAACTTCCACATATTTTTTTTTTATTCAGAGGTAATTTTAGTTCGTGGTTTGTCAGGATATGACAAAGAATTATTAGAACTTTCTGTTAGGCAATCTCACTTCAGATTTCACATATCTTTCGAGAATATAACGGAGAAGTCTCAAATATGCAAGTTTCCTCCCGATGATCTCCTCGATGTTTTGCAAGCGATAATATGCATTTAACTCAATGCACTCATCCTGCTTTTAAGCTCTGGGGAATCTGTACTCTCTGCATAGCATCCGCTGCCTCTCATCATCATCATCTTGACCCGGGTGCGTCTTTCGACTTAGAGCCCGAGGTCCTCTTATCAATCTATCTCATATACGGAGTAAACCATTATAGGTTTTAGTATAACCTAGCATTGTGGAAATTTCTGCTAGCAACCAAACAACGACACTTATGTAAAAGCACTAATTTCATAATTATTCAATGACCTCGGGCTTGATAGGTACATGTCATATTTACATATCCCATAAAAAATAATTTGTGAGTAAACAGATCTGCTGTTACACAATTCAGATTCCAGACAGTTTTATGGCCAACCTGTTGGACACCGCGATAAGTTGGCATGGCGCCAACTGGGGCTCAATTGTTTACGTGGCTGGGGAGTCGCGATAAAAGTGAACTATGTCATACAGCACACTTTCACTGTTACTTGATGACATCATGAATCGAGTGTTTGAAATAGTAGGGTCAGACGAGGTGCAGGGAGTCAAGAATGGAACTTAAAAGAGTCAACATATGTAGGGTGCGCATCCCACAAGATAAGTCATAAATTAACCGTATAAAAGTTGCTTAGTATTACTGACAACTTGAAGGCAAAGTTAGATCACTGATATGTTGCGTCTTGGACAACAAATCCACCGTCGTAAAATGTAGATAAGTTTGAGGAGAATTAACGCAACTTAAAAATAACCTAGCACATTTTATCAATATCATCATCATCTGTCATGTTTGGAATCAGTCCCCTGCTAGTAATAGGCCTCTTCTTATTATTTGAAGGGTTGTGTCATAGTCCACCGCGCTATCCAAAAGCAATGATAAGATGTCTTTCTAAAATAGTATGCAGATTATCTCCGACATGCAGGTCTCCTTGTGAGGTTTTCCTTCACCGTAAAGGATATAAGACCACTAGTAATAAAACATGCGGATGTGGTTGCGTTATCGCTTATAGTTGCCATATGGTTGTATCTCTCATTAGCGACATAGACAAGAGGAATTAAATAGTTTATAGACAGTATAGGCCAAATAATATGCTGTGCTATATGTTTCGATATAGCACAGCCACATTGCTCATAAACATAGGTGTCCTATAGAACATTCTAGACGTCCTGGGCGCGACTGCAGTGGCTGTAACGATCGGTACACAGCGCACCTGGGAAATGCGCCGCTTTGATTTGTATGTACTTATGTACCTGTGCAATGAAATGGGTCTTTCAATGATGGTATAATACAAATGTTATGGAATTATCTACTGTCATCCTCCTAGCGTTACGCCAGTTAAAATCCGGGGTCTATTTACTAGTCTAATCGGATTTGTCTGAATATTAGCTTTTCACAGACCGACTGCCTGTCTTACCTACGCAACCCAACGGGATAGCGATATAAACGGCATTATGAAGTAATTGAGTATTAAAATATATTTTAAAGCAACATCTGCAATATGAATAAATGAAATAAATCCTCAGAATTTTTTCCTAGTTTCCATACAAAGGACATCCAGACTCTTAATAAAAATTTCAAGATCAAAGAAAGTGTTGTCATTTGGGAATCAAACTCCCTACACTCGACGCAGTCCCAAGAAGAGAGGCGACCGCTTATACCAATACGTCACCCTTGCAGTCAGTATTGTGGTGCAGAGGACCAAAGCGCCGCGAGAAGTTTACGTGATTTTAATTTTATTGTAATTAAGTGCAATATGGCAGAGCCTCCTATTGTCCTTCCAACCCTGCGATAATAATGAACTGAATCTTGGAAGATACGCACCCTACCTGCGTGAGCCACTTCTGGACTCCCTACAAATTTCCTTGCCACCTGCAAATTATCCAATCAGTTCAAAATATCTACACCAGAAGTATTCCAGTTTGTTTTTCGTGTGAATGTATGGCCACTTCTGATTTCGGAGTTTTCAGCCCGCCCGAAGGCCACTATAGCTCAACGTTTCTTGTCCTAAGACTAGAACCGGAACCGACAGTTTTACAAGCCCTCAGAAGTACAGTACCGCTCTGATAAAAATGCCGGACGCGGTCACCCATCTTAATTTCTTTGCCGACCATAACGAACGACAAGCCGAGTCACGTAATTAATGCCGTAAAGAGTAAAGCTATTTTGTCAGAATCATGTCAGGTTCAGCCTCACAAAGGATTCAATATTTCAATTTTGATATTCCCCTTTTGATCGTCAAAATGTTGCATAACATTTCTCTCATATGCTAGGTACATTAAATTATCCAGCGTTACATAAGGCGCCACCCTACTCCACCCACCTGCATAACGCAGGTGACCTCCTGGTCTGCACGCGCGCGCACTCAATCAATTCAGCCTGCAGCCGACCCAGCCCTCGGTTTTGATACAGGATGTCTATAAATGACCACTGGCTTTAATTTTGTTGGCAATATTTAAGACGTAAAAATATTTTAGGTATTTTAAAATTTCTTTAACATACTTCGTAGATTTCTTATTTATTTACCTAATTTGCAAAAGTAACAAACTAAAACTAAGTCTTAAAAACTATACTAAGAAATATATAGGCAGAACATACAAAGAAATATATACAGAACAGAAACGAAAATAATTTAGAGGGCGTCATGAGAGTCCTCCACATCGTAGAATATTTTAGAAATTCATTTCTTAACTAAAGGACATTATTTTTAATTAAAATAGTTTGCCCGATTTCGTAGGAATTTCGGAAAATCCCTTCTTAGTGCACCCCTACGGTACTCATAGTAAGAGAACTGGCATTAGTTTTGGGTAGGTATTTAAGGCAAGTTGAAAACTTGCCTCATACCTGTTATACACGAACTGCAGACCTGGCTGAGTACTCTGAGTAGTTGTGGATTCATAGATAATAGATTATTCTCCCGTTTTTTAAGGTACAGTTCATGCCTATTGCCAACTATTTGGGAAATTTCTTAGAGAAATCCGGAAGACTGTTGGATCCAGAAATTGAATCCGAGACAACACGACCTTTCGCAAGTGTATTCATTAGGTATGCTCAAGCAGAAAAACTGACATTTTGAAGTATTCAAGGCATTAAATTATTATTTGGCATTGAAAATTCTTTAAAATAATGATTGCCAGGAGGCCAGTCTCGGAATAGCTATGAAAGTACGAATATAGGCATATGAAAAAAATGCTGCATCGCATCATTTTTATTTAAGTAGCGATGGAACCCATGACATTCAAAACCATGGAGTAAGTGAGATGACTGATTTTTCTACTACAGATTTTTCTTGCCTTCACAATAGCTATCCAAATGATGGGCTCTGCCGTAATTTGAATAGCCACTGTGAAGTCTTGAAACAGGTTAAGGGCGATTTTTTGTAGTCACATACACACTCTCTACCTATAAGTACGATCCGAATGCCTATAGAAGAATCCCCTCTACGGGCATTTGGGGCTAACCCATTAAATCCACCACGTCTGTTGTGGTCCCGTAGCGGTGAGAGGCGCGAATCTCGGTTAGTATACTTAAAACAACTCTACCGCAACACCGGGACTTTTAAAAGATTAAATCGACAGTATAAATTATTTGAATTTGAATCACTACACAAAGGACGAGGAAGTCGTAGAATACATACGCCAGTAGTCCAACTCGACTTCGAGAGATTGGAGTCAGGCAATAACCCCAACTTCCAGTCGTACGTGGTGCGGGTACTCATCATCTCGAGACTTTCTTTATGGAAGAATTTTTGCCAAAGGGTGCATCGGCGTTTTTATGGGCGATTACGCAATACACGAAACCGTAAACAACACCTGTTATTTAATTGTAATAATATTGTTATTTTATGTATGTTAGTCTATAAACCTAGTGATTGTTAATACCTGAAAGTAAAATAAAAAATTGGCGATAGCGATCCAAGACCGATATCGCAGTTTCCGTCGATGTAATTTCAAAAGGTCAGTCAGTGTCGCCGTGGGATAAAATAATCTCATTAACGATACAATTAATACTACAGTTTTTCCATTCTATCATTTTTAGGAGCAACTCCACTCGCGACTTTACGAACATTCGGTTAAAGAAAACAAAGAACAATCAGATTAAAAACAGCAATTTATTGAGTAGTAATTATTGAACCATATGAGAATTGAAATCAGGACACGGTAAACGGCTCCTGCGGCGCAGCCAAAATAAACGACCGACACTAAGTAGCCACTCGAGATTATCGTGGTAGCTATGCACATTAACAGTTGAGAGAATATAGGAGTCCTATCTTTGCGTATAACTTCATAATGACATAGCCACAATAGACAATCTGAAAAGAACATAAAAAAGAACATACCTTTAGCACATTTTGATTGTGTTTCAATTATTCTCAATAACCTTTTACAGTATCAGATTACTCGACGATAAATTCTGCACAAAACAAAGTATGTACATATTACGCTACATAGGCGTGACCAAAAATATTTCGCGGCAGTTCAAATATCTGTAAAAAGAACATCACCCTTGTAATACAAAATAACGCACATCGGAGGCAATAATTCCATTTTAATTAACTCCCCGTACTGTCCAGCTATGTACCACCCCGTTCGGGGGTCCTTTGAAATCCAATATCCTATCAAAGGGAGACCTAGGTGGTATATACTGTGTACCACCTAGGTCTCCCTTGACCACCTCACAACAAAATAAGCATCGCAATATGTGGTGGCTACCTCCCTACCTTCCCGTTGCATAGTTACTCCCCATGGGGGGGTAGGGAGATGCAAGCGCGCGCATCCAATCGATACAGCTGCTGCAACTGGGACTCAGGTCAGAGGATACCTAGATTTATCGTGACTTATATGGCGTCATATTAATATCTTGAACCAGCACTTTGCCGCGGGGATACCCGTGTGGTATGACGATAAAAATTATAGATGACATATAGATGTGTGCTTTTCATATGTACTTCCACTTCCTATTTCAGACTTATAAGGATGCTTTTCCACCAGAGACTAGCTCTGCTACGCTGCTATGGATGCGTTGATATCCACTGATTAATTTGTACAGCTGTGCACTACTGGAAACGGGTTCAACTAAGCTATGTTTTCGGTTAAAATCATTCAAGCAATGCACACAAAATACGCGATACTCCAGAACCCGAATTTATATATCACACAATGTTATATTCAGTCTTGGAAAAGTGCGAGGCGACCGCTTGAAAAGCAAAACCTGCTTTTTGAGCACGGCGCGTCGGCTCGCGTCCTGGTCTTGTAGATAGACCACAAGACAATGAAAAGAGTCAAAATGTTTGCAAAATAAAAGCTTGGCAACGTAAAATTTTCCAAACAATCTTCGGAGAGCATATGTCGGACACAGGTCATAGAATTGGCCAAGTCATGAATTCCTGAAAATGATATGAAAAGCCGCTATTTCTACACTCATCATTTGACGATTCACTTAGCAAATGTGAACAAGTCGTTCATGTAGGGTGCCCAAAGTTTAAGCATTAATATTTCAGGTATAATTTATTTTATAGTCTCACGCCTGTATCCCCGAAGGGGTAGGCAGATGTGTTATTATATTACACCCACATTTCTCCATGAATTTTTAGGTCCCTCGTAATAGAGGGCGAGCTTATTGCCGTTACCGGGTACATCACTAGACGCCGTGCTGTTACTGAGAATTCGGAAAGAAACCAGTAACACATTTGCCTGACCCGGGAATCGAACCCGGGATCTCCGATCGGCAGTCGCATACGCTATCCACTGGACCACGGAGGCAGTCTATTTTAGGTATTTTAGGTATCAAGTAAAGTTTTTATGAACTACAGAACTATCTTTTAAATACAGAATGGTTTTATTAGGATTCACTATTGTGAATCCTAATCAGAGACAAGTATTACTAGTCTCTGATCCTAATAAAACCATTCTGTATTTAAAAGATAGTTCTGTATTTCATAAAAAAATTACTTGATACCTAAAATAAACACAACACATTAATATAACACATAAAAATAAATAAAGCTATTGCACCACTACACCATGTACTAATATTACAACATATCTAAACAAAACCATATACAAGTTGTTGGCAAGATATGTTGTAATATTTGTAGGTACATGGTGTAGTGGTGCAATAGTTTTATTTATTTATTGTTATATTAATGTGTAGTTTTTAATTTATTTTAGCTAATATTCCTTCACTATTCGGTGCGGTCGCGGTACACCATGACCTTCTTTACCACTGAGTAATTAAATTCATGCTTGTCAGAGTCTTTCAGAAATTACAGCTTGACATTAGACCGACTTTGTACCACTAGTTGTAAGATATTTATTTGAGTTATTATAAGCCTAAATATTTATCGCCGTACGACAAAAACATATATATCTAACCTTCAAAATTGCTCAAATATTGGTAAACTCTTCATAATTAATGGCAATAGATGTAAATTTTAGTAACATATTAATTAACAACGATTTATGTTCACAATCGATATCGATTCATTTACCGCGACCATTCATTATATACATAATTCTTTAATATTTAACATTTTTAGTCCTCCAATAATATTCCGAAGAGCTTTAATGCATGGTCACCCTACGTTTCTTATTATTTATGTATCTTAAGGGTGCGATCACACCGTGGCCTTCATAGTATGCTAGTGTTTATACTAGACTAGAAGAAACCCGCAGCTACGCTCACATTTTTTTATTTAACCTTTTTTGCCCGTATCTTTCAGTATTTTGAGGAATCGAGTGTCTTCTTGGTGCAACCACAGTCCCTAAGGAAAATACTTGCCAAATTTCAGCGTCTTACGCCCAATAGTTTTGACTGCGCGTTATCTGTCAGTAACCGAAAAAAATTATAAACCTACAGATAAGCTGTACAGAAATATGGTGTACAGTTCCAAGCTCTTCGTTTAGTAGTTCACGAGACAACATCCAACATAGTGTGATCCACAAATTTTGGCCTCAAGTCTACGTGTTCTTTTTGTCCTTTAAATATTTTTTATAAAGTCGCTCACGAAACAGCAAGTAAGCATAGTGCGTTGTCTTTTAAATATAGGTATCAGCCGATTTGTAATTACAGCAGACTTTATCAAAAATACGTTCAATATTTTTAAACGTATACTAACATCCATGATCCATCCATTCCCACAAACTTACTATTTTTTTTAATATTTCCGTCAATAAAGCATACAAGTTGCTCTCGTCCATCTGATACAGCTAGCATATCATTGCGTGACTGGCCGGATCTCGAAATTGCAACGTTTGAGTTAAGTAGAGTTTCTCTGTAAAATTGTATTTTACAAATCTGGAAGATATATTTTTGATTACATTCGTTGCGGGTTGCTGAGCAATGCAATATCGCTATCAATTTGGTTTACGGTACGATGAGGCAGTAGTAGTGTGGAAAAGTTAATATTCCGTCATATCTGGTTTCAAGGATCTCGAGCTTCAAGAACGTCGAACGTCTTGGATGCAATCGAACTAAGGCTAGGAATATGATGGAGCGGATTCCAAGACAATCCCACTTTTTCCGAGTTTCGAAACCCTATGTCTCTATATATATATGTATATTATGTCACTTCTGCACAACTTTGCTACACATGTGATACGATAGTAGAAATAAGAGAAAATGTCCAAATTTTCCATACAATAACATAAAAGCCGCGCCCATTTCCCCGTGGAAAAGTTTACAGCTAGCGTTAGCATTTAGTACGCGCGCGCGGCTCAATAATCAATACAGGTCATCTAGGACTCCACGCAGGCTTCCTACAACAAATTCATAGGCGTGGCCGGAAACATTTTAATATCATACCAAAAGTATAATAAAAATGTTATAGCAACTTACTTCTGTTTCTGGGTTTCATTTTTCTAGATATATCATCAAGGAATATATCCGTGGTCCGCGTACTGACGGTTTTAGGAAACAAAGTCTCTCACACTACTCCAATTCATTTCGAAGGTGTCATAAGAGGCGACTGAAAAAAATACATGCAGCACATAGTTTCTTGCGAAAAAGACGCAAACTAAACAACAAACCCTACGCCAGTCGCCAACCCATTTGTCCAAGGTGGTACAGTAGGCCAAATGCTTCTCTCGACTCTACTGCGACGCGAATTAGGAGATGTCCAGCAGTGGTCTACAAAAGGCTGTATGATAATAAGTAAATTTCTAAATGATTTTGAGTGTTTTCAAAATAAAACAGTGTCAATGTGTTTATCTTTGTCTATATTTTTTAAATCCTATGCTCTACATATTGCGGTGTAGAAAATATCAGGCGTCAGAAAACTTATAATAGTATTAAAGAGTAGTTATCAAACACCATTTTCTGGCATTCCAGACAGTCAATGGGCAAATACACTCTGGTTCTGAACTAATATACTTGAAATCATCGTCCTAGCTTTATTCCGGTTGTATCCAAGACTGGGGTCTACTTTTTAGTTATATATTACAGGATATCATCTTTGCCATAGAACGGCTTCCATCTGATCTCCGCAACCCTAACGGATAGCAATATTCCATGGCGCAGACCAGCATCAGTTTATTCGGGGGCACCAAATCTCTTTAGCGACTGTCAAAGACGACATGCCCGCCCTCAAAGGCACGGTACTAGCGATAATTAACTATTTAATACGCACATAACTTCAAAAGACAAACACCAATATAACTTTGTCGAACCAAGTACCGAGCTAACATTACCATAATTATTTACTTATACCGAGAACACATCAAATACATACCTAAACATATCTTACTCGAGTACTCGTGTCTCCAATAAACATGTCTACACCTACAAGTCCGGAAAATTTCCATGTTATTTGATTGCAGCGGCCTCATCCTACCTTTACCCTTCAAAAGGTGAGTGAAAGGGACAATCTATTGGAGGTAACTGATTAATTGGTGAAGGACAGAGATATGAGGGGTAGTTGTTCTGTTCATCCCCTGTGATAACCGATCGAACTGTCTAGACAAGCCAAAAATAAAAAGGGAGACTAAGGGAGAGAGCAGCCTCAGCGAATGTTGTTTGTCGGTTTGCAACATGTAATAGAAAATTTGCCAACGTTGAAATTTGTTTTATGGGTTGCAGAGCATTTATTTCGACGTGCTCTGTTTATTACTAAACCCTAGACAAGAGATTGGTTTTGTTTTGGCATTCTTCCCGATCCTGTGGGAATTTCGGGAAATCCCTAATTAGTGCAACCCTAAGATCTCCAAGGAACATACATACATACCAATAGTTTTCGATGTATGTTGTCTGTCAGTCAGTAAGTAACGTTAGAAATTTTTAAGAGATTAAGACTCCTATCATTATACCCTAGCGATAGTCCTGAAGGACTCCTATCATTATACCCTAGCGATAGTCCTGAAGGACTATCGCTAGGGTATAATGATAGGAGTCTTAATCTCTTAAAAATTTCTAACGTTACTTACTAACTGACAGACAACATACATCGAAAACTATTGGTATGTATGTATGTTCCTTGGAGATCTTAGGGTTGCACTAATTAGGGATTTCCCGAAATTCCCACAGGATCGGGAAGAATCGATTAAATTAAAATAAAACGAGGCCGTAGCGCGGGCATTCTCTAGTAAATTAGAAATTACATTAGTAATTTATAATCTACTAGAATAGCCGCTATCAAATGGCTATGTAGCGAAATGGATAAAATCAAACAAACGATCTCATTGCAATACCAAAGGTTTAACCGGTTTAACTAAGGATTAACTGTCACTTATCAATATTATCTGATATTATGTAAGGCTTTACTTGTGAGCATCATCAGCCTTTTGTAATCCTCAGCTGGACCAAAGCCATTTTGTGATTCCGTGAGAAGTCGGCTTAATAACCTGTCTTTTATTTATCATACCAGCGGCAGTAAATTTGAACTTATTATCGACAATTCTGTTTTAACATTATTGGAGATCTCAAATCACATAGCTACATGACAGAAGTATTTTTTGTGAAAACGGGAGATGCACTGCAAAATTGTTGTTATATCATAATAACTAGTAAGTTTTGGCACTATGAGTATAATTGTTTTTTCAAAATTTGGGGATCTAAATCATGGTTCGCGACGTTCCAGCTGTTGTGCGACGACCACTACAAACCATTTCGCTAACCAAATGGTTTAAGTGAGCTCTGTCTGTGTGTGTAGATTTAATTTGGCTCTTCTTTGTTGTCTATGAAGGCATGTTACCGCATAATTTATGCGGTAACGTATACTATTTTGCAATTCTCAAACTTTAATTATTTTTTGGTAGAAACCTAAAAAGATATAAAAACCGACTAGTTACCGGGTACCGGGACACTGCCGGAATTACGTACGTTTACCTTATTCGTCAAAAAGCAAACATGATCGGTACTATTAATAGTCCGCCATATTGGTTTTATCTCGTGTGACACGGATGCTGAGCAGTTCATACGCGCGCGCGGCAGGACCGATCAATACATCCAGCCACGCCTAGGGCGTCTAACTTAATTTATACAATACCTAAAACTATGATTTATAACGGATTACAATTTTATGTTTGATTTTATCCTACTAGAGCTTATCTATCTAATCTAATATCTTGAAACAAGTGATTATTGTATATATCTGTATAATGTGAATCTCGGAAACGGCTCCAACTATTCTCATGAAATTAGTATGCAGTGGGTTGGCGGCGAGAAATCAGTGAAGCAAGGATTCATTTAAAGAAAACTCGGTTTACCAAATAAAAAACTAGCAAGGCTGGGTTATTTAAGTACTTTTTATTAAATTGTGATGATGACGAGCGCCATTGTCCACCATTCTGCTGTGTGGTACGGGCTGCTGATTTTTTTTAAGATCATATTTTAGACCAAAGTTTTTTTCACCGATGCGATAATGAACAATTTGACAGGTTCACTGCGTTACGAGTTCTTATGAATCTCGTACAAGACTTTTGTTCAGTGCGTCGATGAAATAGTGGATTTTCTCGCTGTGGCAAATGTATTTTAGTGTGATTTTTTAATATCGCCACCTGTCTTCGTTTAGGTGCTCCGTGTGTTTCTCCGCATCGATGTCATTGTGGAGAAGACGTCGATAGCCTCGGACACCATGGACTATCCTGCAGCAGAAGCGCTGGTAGAATTCCCTGTCATGCCCATCTGAATGACATAATCCGTCGTGCTCTTGTCGCGTCTGGCGTACCAGCTGTACTTGAACCAAATAGCTTGGTACGCGACGACGGTAAGAGATCTGTTGGGATGTCATTGTTGCCTTGGAAAATGGGTAGGTCTCTGGTGTGGGACGCAACCTGCGTAGACACCCTCGCGCCATCACATGTTCCAAGCACGGGAGGCCATGCTGGCGCTGCTGCTGCAGCTGCGGAAACCCTCAAACGGCGCTAATACAGTAATTTAGTGAGTAATTACGTGTTTGTGCCGTTTGGGATGGAAACGCTAGGCTCATGGGTTCCGAGCGCTCGTTCACTATTCCGGGCAATTTCGAAACGGCTAATCGACGTCTCACGTGACCAGAAGGCTGGTTTATTCTTTGCTCAGAGAATCAGCATTGCCATCCAGCGTGGCAATGCTGCCAACGTTCTGGGCACGTTACTCGATGACATTGATGCGGAGGCATTTTACGACGCCTAAACCTTGTAAATATTTACAACTTTTAATTTCTTTTTACGGTTTTTGTACATATACTACTTAGACATTAAGATTAGATTAAGCTTCATATAGATTATAAAATTGTTTCTTTAATGTATATATATGCACTTAAATTCGAAATTAAAATTCCCGACACTTCATTCTAATGAAGGCCGCAATAGACTAGCAGAGTGCAAAAGCTAGTCAAAGATTGATCTTTGACTAGCATTTGTCCGCTGCTGAAATGATTTGTACAAACTCTTCTACACTCCTCAAAGTACATACAGGCCAAATTTCACCTACTTGCGCTCAGTAGTTGCTGCTGTAGTGTATCTGTCAGTCAGTCAGTAACTCAAGGATTTTATATATACAGATTAAAGTGATTTCATTGAAAAGTAAAAGATTTTACACAAACTCTGACTCCCTTTTCTACCCTCTTAGGGGAAGAATTTCCAAAAAAAGGGCTTTGTGTTCGCTAACGTCATTTGCTGATCCAATATACAAAGTATGAAGTTAATCCCTTGAAGTATTTAAAAGGTTTCGTACAAATTTTGACGCCCCTTTTTATCCACTTAGGGGAAGAATTTCCAAAAAAAAGGCTTTGCGTTCGCTAACCTGATCCAATATACAAATTATGAAATTAATCCCTTGTAGTATTAAAAAGGTTTTATACAAATTCTAACTCTCCTTTTTATCCACTCTCCTTTTTAGGGTAAGAATTTCCAAAATAATACTTTCTCAGTGTTGATTAACTTCATTTCGGAAACCAAAATACAAAGTTTGAAGTTAATCCATTGAAAGAATAAGTTTTGAAGTTAATCCATTGAAGGAATATAAAGTGTAATACAAAGTGTGACAACCTGTTTTACCAAAAAAAGTTAACTATTAGGGGAGGAATTTTCAATAATCTTTTCTTAGTGCGCACCTACACAACTCAAGGAACATACATGCCAAATTTCACATACTTGCGCTCAGTAGATAATCTATTCTATTCGAATGTACGACGTTACCCCAATTAATGTAATAGTAGGGGAGCCCAAGAAGTGATTTCGGTATTTACTCGAGCGCGTCAGGTATTGATAGCATTCATGCCCTAGGTATTTTTAATCAAGTAGAAATGTTAATCTGATCGTTTGCATAGTGAAGGTAAGATTACAATATGTAAAAAAAAGAAAATTATTCGTACGTGTCAGATTTTCTAAGGGGATGTTAAGTGAAGCTAAAAAAAGGCTCTTTAGGCGATGAAGATAAGGCGATTTAGGTGTCACGCAAACTCGTGGCCGTTATTAGAAAGTTGCAAATGTGAATGAGTGAATTCGCCGTTTTTAAATACTCAAGCACGTCAGATTAAGATAATATATTATTATATGCTTTATCCTAACGTCCTAGACGTGCCTTCTCTTAATCTGACGATTTTCGGAAAGGATTAAGACAACAGCTCTTTTTAAAAATTTTGAAGGTCTATAGCCGCTCACCCCACCGATGAAAAATTATACATTGTTTACATTTTTATCTTTTTATCATCTAAGCTTTGCAAACCAAAAGGTCTCCTTGAAGCTCGAGTAAATCTCAATTTAGCATCGTGGGCTCCCCTACTATAAGCAAACTAGCCAATAGGCGGGTCCACACAGACCGAGCAGCCTCGCGAGGAAAATGCTTCGCGAGGCTGTTCGGTCTGTGTGGACGTGGCTCGGTCGAGGAAAACGCATGTGCCGCCGCGGCCGAGCTTAGCGTGCGCCCGAGCTACCGAATTAGACACGTCCACACAGAGCGCGCAGCCTCGCGAGGAATTGGCGCGCGAGGCTGCGCGCTCTGTGTGGACGTGCCGCGGCCGAGGCAAGCGCGTGTGCCGCCGCGGGCGAGCGACCGAGCGGCCGAGCCATCGAGTTTGGATTTTTGTTTTGCCGCGGTCTGTACGCTGTTTCGTGTGCCTCGCTCGAACATAATAATCCTTACTAATAATATAAATTCGCAAGTGTGTTTGTATGTTGGACATTTTTTTTATAGACTCACGTCTGTATCCGCGTAAGGATAGGCAGAGTTATAATATTATTACATCCACATTTGTAATGTTTAGGTCCCACGTAATAGGGGACGAGCCTATTGCCGTTAACGGGCACATCAGCAGACTCCATGCTGCCTCTGAGAATTCGGGAAAACCCAGTAACACTTTTGCCCGACCCGGAAATCGAACCCGGGACCTCCGCTCAGCAGTCGCATACCCTATCCACTGGTCACTGAAAGACGGAGACATTCATCATAACATTCTCATCTTTGACGCTATTTATTGTACGAATAATAATCCTTCAGTCTGTGCTTCGGTTACAGTATCCTTGCCTACAGATATTCATTTCCTTTAATTCATTCTATATTTTTTTCCATGTCTACCTATTCCATCCTTTAGGTATAACAATAATCGACGACCGGTTGGCAAAGCGGGAGTGTAAGCGACTACCACGCCGAAGGTCGCGGGTTCGATTCCCGCTCATGTCAAACATTTGTGTGCATGAACATGAATGTTTGTCTTGGTCTGGGTGTTTCTATGTATATATTTACAAAAAAAGTTAATATGTATATTATGGCCCATTATTACCATTGTCTAGTACCCAAAGTAGGTACAGCAATTGGCGTCAGTCATGCAGCCGGCTAGTAAAAACACTTGCCACAACCCTATTGCAGTATGACCATTTCCAAGTACTATATTTATAAACAAAATTTAAAAATAAGAGAGAGGAGAGACCAACAATCTCACATTGATACGTAGACCGATAGATGGCAAATGTACTATTTCACTCTAATTCACAAGTCGACAATTTGATACATGCGCAATACATAATAGTTTTCTACTATAGTCGTTCACAGTTATTTTACCTCTAGCTGTTAGATTGGCCAACCTGGGCGTTGTGTTGCTATATTTGGTATATAATACTCCCATTTTAAATATACATTATTGCTAAAATGTACTTATTTTTTTATTGCCTAAGCGATCGTATTAAATATTTGGAAGTAATATTTGTAACAAAACCTCTTGATATTGGCATGGCTATATGCATGTACATTTATTTTCTTACGAAATAACTAATTTCCTATGAAGATAAGTAGTTATATTAAAAATGTTGTCTATTTAATATATAAAGGTAAATGCATCATAATTACGCCAACGTGAGGTTCTAATTATCAAATACAAAAACTGTAAATTTAATTTTCATATTTATTTTGAATAAGAATGATTACACCTCTGCCTACCCCTGCATGGAAACAGGCGTGAGTCTATAAGAATGATCCATGGGGACTGCCAATGTTATGATGATTCGTAACTGCTGTGATATTCTGTATCAGACTCAGAATTTAATTCTATTATGAACCTGTCCATTTCAGCATCCGTAGACCCATCTGTTTCACGAAGCTTGTCTTCAGTGTGGCGCTCATGTTTGCATTGTTTTTGTCAGTCTTCTGCAGTGATAGATTGAAAAGCTTCTTCAACTAAATTCACAATGTTGGTTGCCTCTTGACCTAAATTTTTGCTTGTGACTCGCCTTTTTAATGAGACTCCACATAAGTTCAATTGCGTTTAGCTCGCAGTGGTATGGCGGTAATCTAACCACTTTGCGGCCATGAGCTTCAAGCATTTGAATTTTTGAAGCATTTCCACTAATATTGGGTAAAATGTTATGCACGGGTAACCCTATTTTACTTTCCTGTCATCACAGAGTACAATTCCAACATAAAGAAAATAAACACCGACATCTGTCAGAGGTAAAATAACTGTGAACGGACTGTATATTTTCATGTTCTGAATTCAAACTTTATGACAACTACAATTTTGTTTTTTCCTACGGTGCCGAGGCTGCCGCGCTCTAGGCCGCGTTCACATTTGTCTGATGTAATCTGTCGTGACGTCGTCTGTCGTGTCGCGACAGACAATGTCCCGGTCTGCGACAGAGAGGGGACAAGTGGGGACGGTACAGCGCGAATTAAGAGATTGGACTCAGATTAATTGTAAAAAATATTTATTTAATTATACCAGTATATTTAAAATATTAAAGAGTAATCGCTAATGTTAGATCTACAAAGGTATTTATAATAAATTAATGCTAAGATGACAATAGGATTATCTAGATAATTTGGTGGGAAGAGATGTGCTGACGAGGCTAACATTGTTGGGTTCCGTACAGTTAACTCGCGCGACACAACTCGTCAGACTAATGTGGACGCGCCACTGTCTGTCGTAAAGCGTCAGACGCGCGTTTACAATTGTGCGCAATGGACGACGAACTAATTGACTTCCTTTTTATAATATTATTCGTATACAGTACCTATAGATGAGCTAATTGAATACGAAATAATATAATCCTATGTAAATAATTTATGGATATAATTGGATATCTACTTAATCTGAATCGGTTAATTCATCAAAAACATTGCGAAAGTGTGAACTCCACGAGAGTCAAGACAGAACTGATTTAAAATTGTGTCAGATCGCGACAGACGGCGACAGACAAATGTGAACGGTAAGTAATTACGACAGAGACCGTCACGAGAGATCACGTCAGATAAATGTGAACGCAGCTTTATTCTATGGCCTCGCTCGTTCGGGGACTGTTTCCTCGCGCGGCAAATGCCTCGCGAGGCTGCTCGCTCTGTGTGGACGCACCTAATAGACAGCTTAGAAGCTAAGAAAATTTAAATAATTTATATTTATTGATTTGTCATTCTTTTGTGTTAAGGTCATACTTGAACTTTACGAACAAGAAACAATAGATAAAACAGCAATTTATGGCTGATGTGAAATCGCAAATTGCAAGAAATACACATCTTTGCAATAATCTTATTATATAAAATCCTTGCGTTACTGACTGACTGACAGACACGCTACAGCCGAAACTATTGAGCGCAGGAAGCTGAAATTTGGCATGTACATTCCTTGGGGATCGTAGGGGTGCACTAAGAAGGGATTTCCCGAAATTCCCACGGGATCGGCCAAAACGGGTAAATTAAAAAAAAATGCAGGCGTAGCTGCTGGCGTCCTCTAGTATATAATAATCATCAGAGTAGAATGTAAGCCACGCTCTGGCACCCACGCGGGCGTAGTCGTGGACAAGAGCAATTATACATATATAGGATACCAGCCTCTATTAGTTACGGATTCAGTGTTAATTTTCTTGGATTTCTATTTCGGCGTCTGTTCTCTAAATTATTTCTCATTTGACAAAGCTTTAAATACGTTAATACTTAATTTATACACATAAAGAATACTAAGCATCTATACCACAGAATTTAAAAAGACACTAACATTCCGACTCTTCTTTCCCGTCTTGAGCCTTGAACTCCTCCTGAGTCCCGAGACAACGAAATTATGGCAAACTTTGTCAGCACTTCGAGTCACGATTCTAAACCCACAGCCTAATTTGCATGCAACGTGGCCACAAGGCCAAATAAGCTACAGGTTGCTCATAAATATTATGTAGATAGTAATTTGCTAGTCAGTGACTAGCTACCAGATAGGTATATCTCATTCATCATCAGCCTTTAACAGTCCACTGCTGGACTAGGCCTCTCCTTGGGCCTAGGAGGAATTGGCCTACTATACCACGCTGGCCAAACGGGTTGGTATAGGGTTTGTATCAAGTTTTCCTTTTCTTACCGTGCTGTTCTCTGCATAGTATGCTCCCTCTGTCGGCTCTTACAACACCCATGGGATGATACGGGGTGGTGACATTCCGTATTCTTAATCCGTCACCACACGGATATATCTCATAATCACTGGGAATTATTAGACAGTAAGGTGACGGATTAAGAATACAAAGTCTCACTACTCCATTTTATTCGACACTAATCTACGAAAAGACACGAAAATATTATGTTTGGTAAGAGACGGATAACTCGTTGTCAAACCCTATGCTAACCCCCCTGCCCAGCGTGGTCCACCAAAATATCCGTCGAAACGACGTCTACGGGCGGATATATATGTGTGGTTAACAAAAAACGAAAGCATGCATTCTTCACTGCTTGTTTATCATAAAAACTGTATCAGACATTTGCTATTCCAAGCTGAAACGCAAACAATCAGCTTTTCCGAAAAAACAAATCATTCCACGCATAACAGAAGCCGTGGGCATAAACATGTAATAACAAATAATTGGTAAGGTGTAGTTACTGGCTGTTTGTACGCGCGCGCGGTAAATCAATCGATGCAGCTCTTACAGCCGCGCCTAGGATTCAAGGCAGGACACAGGATATCTATAAATAAAACCTTTAAGCCTAAAACTATCAAATAAAAAGACTACTCACCAGATTAGTATCTCTAACCCCCGGATGCCGCAGCTTGACTTCTATGACGGTGTCACTGGCGCTGCCATCGTTGTGTATCAGCTGCGTCATGCGGATGTACCCGTGAGCGAATCCTCCGGGGTGGTGGAACGATGCAATGGCGCGGAGCTCCCGCGCCTCTGAGGGACTGTAGCCGCGCTCGATGGACGAACACGCCCAGCGGCGACCGTTCTGGAAGAAAGGTAGCTTTGGATAAACTAGATAAGAGTAATGTAGTCTGACAAACCCCGCCACTAGTGGGACGTTAAGGAGACCCCAGTGGTTTTACTTAGCAGGCCTCGAATGCCTCTAGAGAAAAATTCTACACAATGAGTTGAATTTTTCTCGACGACGGCGACTCAGTTGGGTCTGATAGAGGAAATTTCATCTCCTCTACCAGCCCCAACTGAGTCGCCGCCAGACCAAGTGGGAGGAGTCGGGACATCTCAAAAGCAATTTAATTTAAATAGAGATATATAATATACCTTCCTATGCAGCACGACGGATCGTCCCAGTATACTGTAGGGTCCAAAGAGCGTGACTTGCGTCTCGTTGTAGAAGGTTGTCAGTGATCGAGACTCGATGTAGCCGTACTTGATGCCCAGGTCTCCCAGCTCGTACTGGTCCGCTGTGCCTGGGTAACATTAACATTGAAATAAACCTCTGGGATTTGTATCACTACATAGTAGAACAAAGGCAGCGTCTGCTTGTCTGTTCGCGCCAAACTCAAAATTTACTGGACTTATATTCATCAGGTTTTAACAAGCAGTCTGCAATAGAGTGATTCATAAGAAATATTTAGTTGTATAATCATTTGTAAAGTTTGAGTAATTTAATAAAATAAAAAGTTGTAATAAACGGTCCGAACGAAGCAGGGCCATCAAACCATTATAAAGTTATTTAAATAAATACACACTGGTCGAATCAATAAACTCACTTTTAAGAAAGTTACAAAGAAACAGTCATACCTTTCTGTGGTGGCGGGCTGAGCGATTTGTTTACATTGTAGGGATTGAAGGAATCGTATAACGTAGTCTTCTCACAGGGGAACTCTAAGTCACGTTCTACTGGCACCTGTAATGTTCATAACAAAAAATATGAATGTGAGTATAACTAAATCCGAGCCGAATCCAATCCGAGCCCGTGAAAGTACGGTGTGGTGAAAATGATCATATAGATCATGTGGGCCAATGGTCCATCCTACGGACCTTTGGTCCTATGTGTGTGTGGTGGATATTTGTCTCGGTCTGGATGTTTCTATGAATAATATGTACATATGTGTATGTATTATTATATAAGAAACTAATCATGAATATATGTATGTTTGTTATTGTCTAGTACAAGCTCTGCTTACTTTGGGACTAGATGGTACTATGTATATCATCATCATCATCATAATGGCCTTAGCGGCCCGGTTGCATCCAAGACATGCACGCCTTGGAGCCCGAGGTCCGCTTACTAGTCTAACCAGATATGATAGAATATCAACTTTTCCACAGAGCGATTGCCGTCTGACTTTCGCAACCCAAAGGTATAGAGATATTCCATGGTTTAGACCAATATCAGTTTATTTGAGGGTACTGATTCCCCGTAACGACTGTCAAAGATCTTCATGACAGCCGGGACCGACGGCTTAACGTGCTCTCCGAGGCACGGGGCAAGCGATAATTAACCATTTAATTTAATACGCGGTTAACTCCGAAAAGTTATTGGTGCGCGCCATGGATTCGAACCCGATACCCTCTTTTTTTTCCTCGCTGTGGAAATGTATTTACGCATAATCCTCCGCAAGATGAAAAGCGTGGGATGTGGGACTCGACGGCTGGAGTGCAAGGCCGTAATACCCACTAAACCCCAGCGCATACGTCCACGCCATTTTGGGGGCGCCAGGGGGTCGCGTTAGCATTCTACACTGGCACCCCGGCGGATAGCCCAAAGGCCATAACCTTCTTGGCGGCGGATGAAGGTGTTGGGCTCCGCCGCCAAAATACCCAGCGGCCGCAGAGGATAGGGAGGACAGCAACTTGACAATACCGCCTCTCCTCTTCCTCTGCGGCCCCACTGCAACGCAATAAATGATGATGGTGCGCCCCATTTGGTCGCGGGAGATAGGGCGCGCAGCAACGCAACACCGACACACCTCTCCTCCCGCGAGAGACAGACAAAACTGTCCCCCGCATCTTCACCCTTGGACGCATCGTGGAGTGTCCACTTCCAGGATCCTGCTTAGCTTCATCATAGGTGTCCAAGCCACGATTACTGAGCCCTCCCACCACGTCAAGGTGGAGATCCCACAAGGGGGACCCGATACCCTCTACATAGCAGTCCGTTGATATCTCCAATATGCTATCGCTGCATGTGATGTTGCTGTGTATATGTGGAACAATATTATTTATTTTTACTTACAACATGTATTTTATAATTGTGTACATCATCCAGATAGTCCAGTGTGACGTGTACATTGGTGATATCGTACTCTGACTGCTGCGTCATCTCGATGCGGCCCTTCATCGCGGCCAACTCGCCGTTGCCGAACCACTCGCGGACCACGGCCTTGCGCCGGTTCAGACCGTTCACACTGGGAGAGGTAATTTATAAATGTTGTAATTAAAGTTTGATATGTTTTATAGAGACTGCACTAGGATTAAATCTTGTATTGTGGCATGATTGTGGCGCAATTAACAAATATTTAACGGGAACTTTGCAACGAACAGAAATAAGTTGCGGTTCAGCAACAATTTGTCGATCCCACAAAGTAGTCCAGTGTGGGAATCGATCCCACAGTACTCGACGCAGTCCTAAATACTACTTACAAACTAAGTTGTAGAAACCATGAACTTTAATTTTTCCAGCTGGTCTTATGGCTATAGGTACTTGGAATTGGGAGTGAATAAACAAATAGCTGTTATTTGCTGCTAGTTTACTCAAGGTTTGCAGTGTAATGACAACGGACTGATTATAAAGATATCTAAGAAATATTCTTGCCGAGCACAGGCTAAGACTTAGCAAGAAACAACCTGCATCGATTCAGTTTATGACCAGTAGGTAATACATCGTCAGACTTACATAGAACACGCCATCCTCTCGCCTCTAGCAACAGGCCCGTGATCATCATATATCACAAGCGACTTCCTCATGATGGAGTACTTGCCCGCCAGAGATATCACGCTGTCTGTGAACAGGCGACGCGTCAACCGAGCCGAGTCAAGTTTCTTGCCAGCTACTGATAGTGTGCCGTGTCTGAAATGTTAATGTACCTTATTATGAAAGGCGTGCTGTCTGTAGGCTTGGTTCTGGTGTAAAATAACTTCTTTATTGTATAGAGCATGATAAGTTAGGAATCCGGGAAATTGATTATGGCCTTCCAAATGTACCTTTTTAATTCGATGTTGACCATGATATGAATGATGAAGATAATAGACCCTTTAGTACACGCATTAAAAGCAATAGATTATTTCAAAAATACTACTTTTTATATTAAATACATTTCAATATCACTGATCTAACATCGAATAAAATAGACATCTGAATATTTTAGAAATTATCTTAAAATATCATATGTCACACTTAGGACTGTCTCATTCTATAGACTCAGTTTATCAATTTCATACATGTGTTTTGAAAACGAAAAATTGGTTTGCAAAATACAAGCTCAACTCCTCGTAATAACACAAACATGACGACACAGACAAAGGATTTGCCAATGGTATGAAAACTTCGTAAATACCTCGTAGTAAAATCTCCCAACCGACACAGTCCCTCGAGCCCTGGTCTGCAGTATGACTCAGGATGTCTTGTATCGATGTCTAAAGCGTGTGGCTGGTAGACTCTGCCAGTACTGAGGCAACGACCCGTCCAGTTGTAGTAGTCAGCGCCTGGAGCGTGCTCGTGTATCGCCCAGCGGTGTTCTGCTGAGTTGTTAACGTTTGCACCGTCAGCATGTACCTGAAATGTTTCAGCAAATAGGATTTAAATTAATCAAAGATATCAATAAACAGGCGATAAGGTACAAGCATTGAGCCTTGTGGCATTCCCTTTGAAGTTGCTTAGAATTTCCGTTGCTTAATTTTATTAATTAGTACAATTATAAATTGCGGTTTTTAAGCACTAAATGAAGATTTAATTCGACAATTTTACTCTATATTATGATATTTGCATAATATGCCACATGACAAAATAGGGATTATCCATAACAGAACTAAAGAATTACCATTTATCTGTTTTCATTTCAAATGACGACACATTATGTAGTACCAGAGTTGTATTGTAAAAAAGCTAATGTTCTGTCGTATCTGGTTTGACGAGTAAGCGGACTATGATAATGAAATGTTGTATTGTATAAACTAGTGACATACTAACCATACTCTCAATGATGATCACAGTATCCTCCCACGGGCGATCCTGCGGCTGTCTAAACACGACCCGGCCCACGATCGGATATCTGAAGATGACTTGCGCCGCTGCCATAGGCGTCTGATACTCAGTGTCAGCTTCGTACAGCAAGACTGTGCCGCATACATCATGTTTAGGAGGACGCCTGAGGAAGAGATATGGTTAAACATCTATGAAAGAAAAATCTTTAATTGGGTATAGTAAAATAGGAACATAATTATTCCGTATTAATGCTCTGCATGAAAAACAGGATAATAAAAATAGATTTGAGCTGATATGTGATCTAATATTCACTGTAAAGATTTGGTAATACAGTAAACCTATTAAATCACAGCACAAATATTGCATTCCAATATGCTTGGTAACTATAATTATTGAAATGCAATATTTTTAACTCAACATTATTTGGGATTACTTGATATAAAACATCGAACAATCTATTGAGATTTGATCGATACCCACTATATGTTACTACGCCCTACTATCCGTTTTGAGATTAATTAGGGAGACATGAATCCCAGAATGTGTTTAAATACTTTCTACAAATACGCACGTGGTAATCACACAGACTCAGCCCGAGACAGGTTTAAAGTTTCTGACACACTGCAGTATAGAGACAGTACTCCCAATAGTGCAGCGTTAAAAAATAGCATATTTATTATATCATGTTTAATTTATAATTGCAATGCGTTTCGTAATTTTTTCTAGACATGGGACAAATGATATAGACGTGTCCTGAGGCAGTCCTCTTTAAATGATTTGTATATGTTTTGCTCAACTCACCTATGCACCACCATAGCTCTATGCACCACGCTGTGGGGACCCTGCAGCGGTAGGTAAATATCCCAGTAGGCACCACTCAGCTCGTTCGCTAGCCCCGGCAGCAGGTACTTGTGGTTTAGGTACTCTGTGCGATCCTTGAGTTTGCCTAGTAGATCGCCAACGGGGTACTGGTCTTGTGTACCCATACCTAAAAACAGAAATAACAATGTGGCCTATAAGTGTCAAATGTCCCTGAGGTCAGTATAGCAATGTGCTACCACCACATATCTTTTGTAACAAAGGATACTTCGGCGAATTAAAAATGACTAGAAAATATCTAGCACAATAAGACGGGTATTAAAGGCAACCTCAGCAAGGAAGGAAAAGGGTATTTAAATAGATAAAAGATGTCCTAGAGATAAAAGTAGTTCAGACCCTAGTGTCCTTAGACTTAACATGCGAATTTGAGAAATATATTTCGAATGAACGAGTAAAAATGTATGACTGAACTAATCTCATATCATAATAGTACTTTTCATTTAGTTACTAAAATATAAGAAGACATACAAACATTTCTGCTCTCTACATCGGTGCATTAGGAAGAATTTTACAAATATTGAAAAGACTGATCCGAAAACATGCGCGATATGTGTACGTCTCATTCTAAATATTATGTAAATTCCCATCAGAAGTGGATCATGGTCAGTATAATTAGAAATTAAATAAATGGGCAATCATACATTAAATAATTAATAAACATATGTATACCGTCGCATCATCATAAACTATCAAATTATCTCCAGACGAAATGTGTCGCAGACATTTTCTTCTAACGACACTTCCGCATACGTGTCTAAATAAGACATCACAAAAAGTAATTAGGCGTAAATCTTATCGACATATTGAGCTCAAGTCGTCGGTATTTTGGTTACGTGGAGTAAATCCAGTCCGGTCTGACGTATTAAAACAACAGGGCGTAAACATTATGTTGGCGCGCAACCAACTAACGATGATCGCACGCTCCGACGCGATCCTACCGAGATTGCTAGCATACTTGTTCATCTCACATTCCAACTGCATAATTCATTTCTGTTACGTATATTTCTTTACTGTCAAATTACTTCATTCAAAGACTTAGAAAATTCTTAATATTACCAAAATATATAGTACTAAATACTTTACTAAATTGCTAAATACTGCTTTCTGATATCCTTTCTCTCATGTTCTAAGTATTCGTTATCAAAAATACAGATCCATCTAAGAATGTTTTTTATTATAAGAGACTAGTGTTATTTATTAGAATTTGAGAAATCTTTTACTTTCAAAGACTTTTGCATCAAAACCGGTATTATATTTAGCCAGTTTTGAAATAGATAAGACTTCGTTAATTTTATTGAAAGGAAAATTGATAGCGATCGTGGTTGATATAAGATTTTTCAAGCTTGCGATCAAAAGTGTTAAGACACATATACGTAGCATAGTACTAATGGTAACGGCATTAGGCTCGCTCCCTATTATGTGGGACCTAGAACATGGCGAAATGTGGGTGTAATATTACACCGCTGCCTACCCTTTCGGGGATACAGGCGTGAGACTATGAATGAAAAAAATTGTAGAACAGTATTGTAATTCATACATGAAAAGGCAGAAGTAGTCTATTAATATTTCATGTGTATATATATTTTTAAATCTACTAAATACCGGCTTATCGTTGGTAGAGCGTTCTCGTTGGAGAGCCCATAGCTATTCAGCTACTACCATTTCCAATGTTCATATTTCTTAATCGAATCAATTGGTGTTTATCAGCCTTAGTTTCAGCCATAATAATATGAGACTGAAGAATACCTAAGTTTCTTTCATTACAATATCGAGCTCAGGATAAGACAATAGTCCAATCGTCGCAGAGCTTAAAAATACTAATTTAAGATGGCAACATCATGGTTACCAGCGTCATAGAATATAACGTAATATTTATCAGCAGGCAAGTTTAGAAGCTATTTAAATTATACTATAAAATAAATAACAATTCAAATTAAAAGACTATAATTATTTTCACTGCGTCTATTAAAATCGTATGACAAATAAATAACAATAAAAACGAAAGTGTAACCGTTGAAATTGAATTTGGCAGCTCGATTTACTACCATTATATCTTTGACGAGTCTTTCGTGCGTTGCTATTTCAGAAATATAGTGTAGTAAACTTGCTATTGTGGTTTCACAGCTTTTAGATTATGTTCAAAGTCCATGTGAATAGACAAACTATCGAAAAGAGAATAGAATCGCTTGAACATAACGTGTATCAAATATAGTTCTATTATAGATATGGTATTGAAAAATGCTACGTAAACTAATTATGTATCTGTTTTCCAGCATCAAATGAAATGTTTTAGGTGTACTAGTTATAAAATTTAGAGTACCGACTCAAATACGGCAATTAGTAAATTCTGGTTTCTCTTTGAAATATTTTTTGCCACACATCAATTTTCCGAAGTATTGTAGACGTACGCTATACGCATATACTTGGGAAATAAACAAGGTTATTGTTAGTGTAGTGGGATGGATAGACGCTCCCCGCTAAAGTATTGATTGTACTCGTGGTTATGAACAACTTTTGTTCAGAGACATTTTTGGAAACGAGTAAAAGAATGTTGCAGTTAAAGTAAAATTTGGTAAAGACCACTTATTTTATAAAACCTTAAGCGGACCTCGGACTCCAAGGCGTGTAAGTCTTGGATGCAAACGAAGTAACGCTAGGGCGCTGATGACTTATTTTATCAAACGTAGTTTTCCACGCAAAATACCCCGAAACTTACCTGGAGGTGGAATATTCTTCAAATCCAATCCAGTGGGATTATAAAGCTCGCCCGTTGTATTGCACACGTTGGGGACATCTTCAGCTTCCTGGATCCTTGGCGGCAGCATATTGATGCTGTACTGGAGAATGGAGCCCACGAACCGAAGATTAGACTCGTAGTCCTGGTCTGAAGCGCCTAGCTGGAAGTTTGTCCACGTTGGGTCGAAGGGAGACCGCTGCGTGAATTCTACGGTGCCTCTGATGCCGTCCATATTTATGAGAGCCCTGGAATACAAAAAGAGGCTTATTAAGTGTGTTTATTCGCCAAACTAAGTAAAGCACACTATGAATAAGTGTTTGTACCTATAATTGCTATATGGGGTCTCCCTTGTTTGACCGAAAGGAATTTGACAAATTTTCACTTCCCAAAAAATTTTTCGCATAATTTCATTTGCCAAATTATTACTTAGCAAAAAATCTATTCACAAAATTTTTTAACGCAAACCTGATGTTTGGGAAATGAACGTTTAAACTATAACTTGTTTACCAACTAGTACTTTTAACATTTTTTACTTAGTCAAATATTTCAGTTGGAATAACAGTTTTTACGCAAAATCAATAATTATCCTAATCTAAATAGTTCAGTGCCGGGTAACCTACTAAAAACAATCTCTTTTTTCTATTAATGCTAGTCGTTTCTGGCACCTGCCGGCCGCTACCGCGGCACCGCTCGCTTCGCTCGCTCGACTCGTGCGTAGGAGGTCACAGTTCTAACTTAACCTAACCTTTCCATTTTTTTAATAATTAATCTAACTACTTCCATAAATAAACTAATATCACCAAACGTTTATTGTCTGAAGATTGTTTGCTGTAATAAATAATTTCATAAAATAACAAATGCCATAATGACATTATACTTGGCAATATTTTGCCAAGTAAAAATTTTACCAAATAAAAATATGCTTACTAAAATCATTCGAAACTTTCGGCCAGTTTCAATATTCAATCAATCCATGAATTTGCTAGTAGAGATACATATTTGATATACAGGATGTAAAAAGACCCTTAACGAAAACTGAATTCATATATTGTACCAACCAATACGAACATTTTTTACTTCGGCATCATACCTGGGAATGTACTGGTTCAGGAGATAATGATGCTTACAATTACCATAAAATTTTTCTAATTAGGTATAAAATACTACTATACTGACCATTTTGTTTATTACTAAATATGTAATATTATTGGTGTATTTTAAAATACAAATTTAAAATTTGTAAAGAGAGACCGAACCGCCTGTGATAAGTTTATAACTAGTACAGTATGGTGTTCTTTCCAATCGATAGAAATTCATAGCATTAAGTGTAATATTATATTAGAATACTATTGTTTGACTTTATGCTTTCTGTAATTCTGTGAATAAAAATTTTATTTCATTTTTTTTTTAATTGTTACTTTTACCTCGCCAATATGTTCTATAGATGCCCTATGCTCCCTTAGATAAGTAGTTATTTTGAGCATTTGCACGCGCGTAATTTGAATAGGAGCTTAAAAAATTATTTTCTTTAAAAAACATTCCTTTCCCAGGTATAATTTTTGCTTAGTATGACTTGGCATGATGTCCAAAACCAGTAGACTTCGGCTTGGTGATGGGTCTTGCGACACCCTGTACTTTCATGGAGTTTATAACAAATATGTATCACCAGTAGGCAACGCCGTAGATAGATCAGATAAGGCAACCGGCCATGAGATAGCTGTTTCTTTTGAAGTCTTTATGCTTTGATTCTAACATTATTTATTTTAATCATCTCCATACTAGAAATTTAATACTGTTGGAGACTTTACTAGTACGAACATTCAATCTAAGGTCATAAAGAGAATAAAAATGGGTCACAAAGTAATGAAATTCACAACACACGGCGCAGTGTTAAAAGGCGAGGCAGCAGTTAACCAGTCAAGCGCGTTAACAGATTTACTACAAAATATCCTTACTGTATCATTTTGTTTAAAATATATTTGCCTATAATAGTCGGCGTCCGTTAAGAAGCCCTTAATTAATTCTATCGGTAACTAACTCTCATCGTCGTCATACACCACCTAGAAGCCCAATGTAGAGTAAGTGCCTCCTTACACTATAAGGGCGGTTTCAGATTAGCGTATTTTTCTGCGCGTATACGGTCGTTTTAGCATACGCGCTTACACGCGCGCTACATTACGCGCTTCAAAAAACCAGACTCACGTAAACGGGCGTGTTCGCTCGAAACGGTAGTGACGTCTTGTCAGTGTCAACATGGATTCTGACGGCTCGTGGTTATACGAGCTTAAAAGCGCGTCAACGCTCGTACGAGTTGCGCGTGTGCCAAAAGGCGCGCCTATACGCGCCTACATGCGCTTCCAAAAACGAGCTTATACGCGCGTATAAAACGCTAATCTGAACCCGCTCTAAGAAGGGTTGAGGCTTACAAGTTGGTAGACATCACATGTCTTACGAGAACTTTATGGAGAATTCTCAGATATGCTATGCCAGGTTTCCTCACAACGTTTTTTTTTCATTCTTTAGGAATTAATTAATCACGTTATACGTAAAATCCGTTTTTAGACTCCCTTAGTCACTAATCCCTTAGTCAAAGTTTGTTCTGATGTCTGCTGTTTACATAACGTCATTAAAGTTTTATTATAATTTGCTTTTTTTTTTGTTTGTATAATGTGTATTTTTAGTTTGTATTGGCTATTTCATTTAAGTGCTTATTTATATTTCTTTTAACATTTGGACGCCACTTGTAGCCGAATATGCCGATACTATAACATGTATACTTGTTTATATTAAGACCACTATATGTACCATATTCAGCCAAATAAACGTATTTGAATTTGAATCATTCAAAAATGCAATCATGCAAAAATAACTATTTCCACATTGTCCACGTTATGATGTTTATTATCATCAATACATGACGCGTGACGTTAAAATACAGAACATTTAATCATATGAAAACAAACCTTTAAATTATTTTTATGAGAAAAGCTTTACTGTTGTTATTAAACAGTATATTTAATTATAAAAATTCAGCAACTCATCTTCATAGGTATATATTTTAAATATATGTTCAAAACAAGAACCCTAAGGTGCCAAGACATGTTATTTTTATCACGTTAACCTGTGTATTTGTATCTGTTTGACACAAAAACTACTGAACTTATTTCAGTAGAATTGGCAAAGAGAAATGCGGACGAAACCAATATACCATTAGGAACAGGAATAAACGTTGGCAACAATAGGGTACATGGCTCTGAGTAACATACATATGTAGATTGTCAAGAAACCGTGTCACAGTTTTGCGCTCGGATTCGCTATCTAATGATATTTTATTAAAGTTTATTTGGGAAATGGTCTTTGTAGAAGTGAAACCATTATTACTTGTCACAGTATTCTCAACAACGCTACTTATCGACTCTTTGATACGTGATCTACATTTTGATATGCTCGATATGAGGATATAAACCATCCCTTGTCTATCTATGTATCAAATTTTTGCGTTACTGACTGACTGACACACAACGCACATGCAAAAAAATCTCATATTTGTTCTTTGGTGTGCACTAAGAAGGGATTGCCCGAAATTCCTAAGGGATCAAGCAGAAACGGTTAAATTGTAATAAAATGTGCAGGAGAAGCTGTGGGCATCCCCTAGTGAAGTCCAATGCGACATAAAACGAAATTAATCTAGCTTTAGCTCGGCCGCATTTCGATTTTACGCTGGTTACAACTTCATGAGCCGACTCGACGGGATAAGTGCCACCCTTTCACACAAAATTTCCTACTGTTGCGTTTTATTCGGTGAGTCAGAGCACAGAAACACCAAGCCTGCCAAGCCATATAAGGGCTACAATTAGCCTCTTGCTATCAGACAGGCCGCGACTGATTTGCGGACATTTTTATAAGAATCTGATCAAAACCAAAATTGGTAACAGATAGAAGTCTATTCTTTAGCATTTAGTCCATTTAGTTTTCTGCTACTTAATAATTAATGTAGATATTTTATTTTAGGAAATGAAACATTACTTACTTAGTGCTCTTTGGCTGCATGGGTCTCAATTTGGCACACGCCAAGAAACTATCCGAATGTCTATTATCATAGATCACCACATACAAACTTCTCCTAGTCACCTCCATATCATTACGCAACACATTTATCACTTCATCTTTAAACAATGTCTTTGTCTTCCTCACATTTGCGTCAGTCGCCACTTGGATAAGACCTAGTCGGCTGTCCAAATCTCCAACACTCATACCGTCACCACTATTCTCAGGGTCGAAAACCAATTGCAAAACATTGCAATTATCTTCATAGTTTCCTTTGTCAGCATCAAAAATATCTGTGACGAACAACTTCCATTTATGTTCAGTAAAAGGTCCTTTATCTGATACTGCTTTGGTGTGATACAAGTCTGCCTGGATATAAGAATCATAATCGTCAAACTCTCGAGCTGAAAGCCATCTGAAGTGCAAAGTGCCTGCGACTGGCGACGTGAATTTCGCTATGGCGTTCTTCTCATAAGTTTTGTCTGTTGACAGAATAGATGCGCAGATGATTCTGTCTCTTTCAGCTGTCTCGAATACTATACTTTTGCCCCAAAGACCTTTTGGTCCTGTGAGAGTCTGTTTGCTTTCAAATTCCGCGTGGTCTTTACCAGGGATGATGAGGTAACCTAGTTCTTCTGTGAGATCTATTATTTCTTTGCCGAGCATTGCGTCCGAGCATCTCGCTTCGGACAATTCTCTATAATCTACTAGGAATTCGTGTATCGTCCATCGCCATACTCCATCAGGGTACTGTAGGGTGGGTTTTAAGTTGGTTCTGATGCTGATAAGGCTGTCGTTTTTGTAGGAGAATTCTACTTCGCCGTGGAGGCCGTGTTGAGAGAGATACGCGCGCAAGACTAGACATTTTGATAAATCTGGAATAGAAAAAGGTGTAAGTTAGTAAGAGTCATTTAATATGTTATGTTTTTGATTTACGCGTATACAAAAAAATATTGTGTTTTTGTATCGGCCTGAGCTAAGTGATAAGTGAATGTTTTTGTGCGTTAATTCGTGCGAAAAGTGTTATTCAGATGCCAGATTCGCATTATGACTTGCATATTGACTGGAGCTCAATTAAGTACTATCAACACAGATTCTGTACCACATAAATGTACTTAATGTGTTATTAAGAATTTTTGATGAGCATATGATTAACAGTTTCATCACAAAACATATAGCTCGTTGAAGGATTAAATTTCAACGGAGTTATATTTCTATTCGCTCTTTATTAACTTCCAGAGTGACGCTATTGTAAAAATGTTCGACTTGCCACCACGTCATACTGAGCGATTTTGGCTTCATCTCACATGGCATAAAAAATATATTATGTTGGCAATGCGCCTATAAGATATTTAATATTCACATGTAAGTTAACCAATGAACCTAGAACGTTGAAAGATTTTTCATGCACACAATGATGTAGGTTGAGCGGTACCAACCTAGTGGAGGTACCAACAGACTACAATGCAAAGGGTATAGAATTCAAACCAACGAAGCAGACCACTGAGTTTTCGAAATAACTTATCAATATTTTATTTCAGAGTCTTGGTCTGACCAGAAAGAATGCTTGCAATAAAACCAGGCCAATTTTCAGCTATTTGGAATCTACGAGAAAAATCGCAGACGGACATAACGAGACTATAACGGCTTTATTATAAAATAAGAACTCAATACAAAACAGACTTAGACCTAGATTTTGTCTATTTTGATTAATGAAGGTCGTTATTTAGTTGAATTCGCTATTTATTTGCGACAGATATGCTTTACAAATATTTTGCGTCGACGTCTAAAATAACGTCAACACCGACAAAGACCAGTACTAGACCTCGAACTATATTTAGTCTATATTGCATTATAAGACCGTGTATATTCCTTAATTTACTGATCATTGTCGTCCTAGTCTTATCCTGGACTGCATCCAAGACTTTCGCATAGTAGAATGATGACCGGTTTCTAGCATAACCGGATTTGAGATTATTTATTTAGCTTCCTATTATTAAAAGCTCCTTAGTAAATTGTTCCTATAAATCAATAGGGAAGCCTAAAATATCCTCTTGGATAACATTAACACCACCATACTTGAAGGTACTGTTTACACATAGTTCGATGTCCAGTTATGCCATACACTCATACACAAACAGTGTCTGTGCCGCCGACGTGATCGCAATCACAACTACTCCGACATCGACTCTCAACGCCCTTGAGACATATTTTTTACTTTTATTTCATTATCGCAAACAAAGAGACAACGTTGTATTTATGAAAGTTTTGCTCGTGGTCATTCGTTCTCCAACTTATTTATTTAAAAGGCTCTATGAAGTTTCGAACCTCTTTGTTTTAACTGACTTCATTGTCTCCCACTGGGAATGCTGACCTGAATTCTTGTTCCATGTTCTTTAAAAGAAAGTTAAAAAGCCTTAATTGCTTGAATAACAGAACTTGAGGTATCTATTAACTATAAACATACATATACTCACGCCTTTTTCGCGTCGGGGTAGGTAGAGACAACGGAACGCCATTTGCATCTATCCTTACAAACCTCACCCGCTTATATTTAAAGAATGGCAAGGTCCGAAGCACCCGGAAACGGCGAGCATGTATGAACAGAGTAACTATCTAATCATATCAATACAGATAGGTGCTTTATTATTGCAATTAAGGTGAATAAAACTAGTGAGATTAGTCCCAATAAATTCTAGGTGCTATGTAATTATCATCTTAGCGCTGTCCCGGTTGGGATTCAAGAGTCTCGTCCGGGGTCCGCTAAACCCCAGCCTAGATGCTATTTAGCAGCAGTATATGAATATAAAAAAATTCGTTTCTTAATATACATATATCTTTTAGAATCCACTTTTCAATCGTTAGTTACCACAAAAATATTTTTATAGAATCTATTTTAAAAATTATGATAACTTCTATTTCGGTTACGTACTAAGTTTTAATTGATAATTCAAATAAAGATATATTATATTTATTTCTTAACCATTTTTTAAAACCCTTTGCAATACTGACTATCTATAGCTGCCTATATTGTTGCCAAAAACACATCAATAATATCATTCCCACAGTCAAAACCAGTATCAACATTTTTCATCAACAATCTATAGACACCAAGTTTCGATTTCCGGCGATATTGTTAACAGATACACCAAATAGAACAGTTTTGTCAAAAAGACTTGTTTTTTTAATATTTGCGACCCATACTAGCACATAATTGACTATAGATCTTACAATATTTTGACGAAAATAATATCAATATCATAGATCAGCTTGATAATGATTTGTCTTGTAAATGCAATAGTAAAGATAAAATTGTCAACAAAACGTAAACCATTATGATACTCTCTTTGAAGCTTTTTATCCACATTTCTCACACCTAGAGGTTTTTCACATTCCACTTACCAATACACAAGAACATCAAATACACGGCACACCATATCTTTGGTCTCAATTGACTAAATAAAAGTTTATTAAACATTTTCACTATTTCACTGTACCATGGTTAAATCAGACATACCACTGGTTTCTCTTAGCGGGTGAAAGGCACTGACGATTCAAGTACAACTTAAGTGAGACAAGAATATGTTAGAGGGAGATAGAGCATTGTGACGTGCGCTCGCGCCTTCCAAGTTACTTGGTGGTATTTGGCGGTTCCGCTTTTCGTGGAAATATGTGAGCTATGGTCAAATCATTATTGTCTTTAACGTATTAATCTTACCTTCAAGTTCAATGTTCTTCTAAAGATATGTGAGGATTTGTTGACCTCCAATGTAATAACTAAGTAGCAAAGTATTTAAGTTGCTTGTTAAATGAATCATCGAACATTACACTAAGTACCCAATTATGTAATGGACATGGGCTTAAGCTCTAATAATTCAGCGTAAAAGAAACATGTTTCACTTCCTTAATCCTTCCTTAATTGCAAGCCTCTTATGCAATTACGTTGTGTTATCTCAAAAGAACCAAAGTTTTACTGTCTTTTATTATTCTTACTAGAGGACGCCAGCAGCTACGCCTGCATTTTTTTTTAATTTACCTGTTTTGGCCGATCCCATGGAATTTCGGGTAATCCCTTCTTAGTGCACCCCTACGGTCCCCAAGGAACATACATGCCAAATTTCAGCTTCCTGCGCCCAATAGTTTCGGCTGTAGCGTGTCTGTCAGTCAGTCAGTAACGCAAGGATTTTATATATTAAAAAGATAACAATACAGGGTCAGTAAATGGTCCATACATCCCACCAAGCATCAATTGGAAGTAGGGAACTAGAGGGCAAAGGCGATAAAGTCGAACGTATTCTCAATGTCATCTCTCAAACCCTGTTTCTAATTCTCTCTCCACTTCTCTCATACGAATGGACAACAGCATAAGAGATGACTTTTTGCGATAGGATGATACTATACCGGCAAAGCACCCCTGCCTATCTGCTTATCAGCTTGGCTCTACCATTGGTCATATTAGTCAATGCGAGCACGAACATCAGTACCAAATCCAGCATATTTGTTGTACAGAAATAGTCATCTGTGAAATTTAATGATAGGAACCTGCTACATTAGATCTTAGGAAACAATAGCATATCACTCCGATAAAAAGTTAAACAATTCTTTAGTTTTGGGATACATACATAGATCAAGATCGTATTTATGTTCATGTAAAGATGTTTTTGATGTCATGCGGGCGGCTCAAGACCGGTCTGTGTGGAGAACCTTGGGGGAGGCCTGTGTCCAGCAGTGGACGTCGTTTGGCTGATATGAAAAAATTTTTTTTTTTCTCTTTCGTACAAAAGCCACGACATAGATTTTGATTAAACTTTACTGTAATATAAACACGGGCGAAGCTCCCATGCTTCCCATAGTCTGTAGAAAAACAAAATAGTTACGACTTTCTATGTAAATCTAGGTTAATATAGTAAATACGTTATCCGACCAAATTGGAGACATCCTAAAAAAGACAAATTAGAAGTACCCTAAACAGAAGAGCATGAGAATCTTGATGGGAGTGAATTAAGCAAGAGATATGTCGGGATCGTTGCAAATAGCGTTCCGTAGACTCTGCCTCTGTCGTGAGTCTATGTAAGTATGCAATAAAGTAAATAATGTTTATCATACATCCTAATTTTTTAATTAATGAATAATATACTGGGTGTAAGGGATGGTGTACCGAAAACTAATACCAGTGATTCAGTACATTATACTGAGAACATTGGCAGCCGAATTTTCCAAAAAAAATCTAAGAACTCGACAATTTTCTAAAAAATTGCGATGTAAATAGGAACACGCAAACTCGCACTATCACCTGTTATGGCCCTACAGCGGCGAGTGGCAGCAGCGGTGATTACGATGTACTGGTGCGCTTACTGTGCTGCGGCCGCGCGCCATGGCCGATGTCACGTCAGAGTAAACGCACCATGTACTTGTTTAATTCTCAGATTTTACAAAAATATTAATGCGGTCGACTATAGCTACTACCTATTTCATTACATTATATGGCAAAAAATTCAAAAGAAAATCAGTACATTCATGAAAATTTGCCGGAAAATTCGACCGCCAATGGCCTCAGTATCATGTACAGAATCACTAGTATCGGTTTTCGGTACACCGTCCCTTACACCCCGTATAAAAAAAATATAAATAAAACCTATGGTACACCTATCTGTAAACGGAGCATAACGTTTAATGATACTCTATTGTATACTCTATTAAAAGACAAACTTACCAAAATTTTGAACTCTGCTCTTAAAATCTCGTTGTTATTGATTCGACCAAACTGCTTTCTAGCTGACCAATTGTATTATACCCGATTTGACAATCAAACTTGGGACCTTAATATCGTCAACAACATAAATGCAAAGTTACCTATATCACCTTACTAGAGAATACTAAACAAAAATAGTCTGAAAGTACGTGAATGTAATAAATCATCGTAAACGGGCGAGACGTCAGGAAATATCACAAAAACTATGTCAGAGCATATTCTTAAAAAAAGCAGCATATCGTCCCAAATGTCAGTAGACAGCACAAACTATCGTGTGTAATACAGCCCTATATGTATCCCTAATATGTATGGTATGGTAGCACGGGCTGTTTCAACTCCACGTCTTGGCGTGTATTTCGTGTATGTCTCCAGTACCATCAACCATAGTTTTAAACACATGAAGCGGGATTCGTTGTTCTGCGCCTCCAATTTGGAAATTAAATAATAAAATATCCTCATCATCTGGCCCAAACTAAGAAGAGCTTAAACTATAGCAGTCAGCCAACTGATAAGCATAAAAAAGCCAGCTCAATAAATTTAACTCAAATGTTTAGCTTCTCAATCCTTAATCATTACGTCTACCGCTACGGCCTCGAAATCCAAGTCCTTTAAGTAATTACTCCAAAGATTATTTATTTATTGTTGCTATCCCAGTTGCACCCTAGACTTTCAGGACACCAGGCTAAAAATAATTAAATGTGGAGAACCTTGCGGGAGGCCTATGTCCAGCAGTGGACGTCTCTAGGCTGACATGACTTTTATTATATCAACATAGCTATTACATATTCAAACCCACAGTTCAAACAATACCTCTTCAAGAAGTACGAACCATGTTTGTAAATATTTACAATAATTATACAATTATTTTTTTTATAGACTCACGCCTGTATCCCCGAAGGGGTAGGCAGAGGTGTAATATTACACCCACATTTCGCCATGAGTTTTTAGGTCTCACGTAATAGGGGGCGAGCCTATTGCCGTACCGGGCACATTACCAGACTCCGTGCTGCTACTGAGAATTTCCTAACGGCAAAACCCAATAAAACTTTGCCCGACCCTGGAATCGAACCCGAGACCTCCCAATCCCACGCGCACATTTATGCCGCGAGACCAACGAGGCAATTATAACTCTACAATAATATGCTGATAAATTCAGTTCAGATATCTATATTAAGCTTGTGACTCACAAAACAACTTTCGGCGTGTTGTTTGAATATTAAAATATACTCGTTAATATATCCCCGTGTTTCGTTCGCTGTGAACGAGAACGTGACTGTCCAAAGAGGCTGATATTGCACGTGCAACAAAACTTGTTTCATTTGGTACCTACGCAGCCTACGCTATATATATTTACTATATATAATGTTTGGGAAGTTTCCTGCAAGCCGTATAAAAGATTAAATAGGTACAATAATTATAAACTCCACTTTCAAAGGATATTTATAGCATAAAATAAAGTTGGTAAATGTTCCAACTAAAGGTGTTTAGGTCACTTAGTAATCATTTACATTATACAATCACTTATCCATACTGACATAATTTGCATCGTAGAGCCTTAATTACTGAAACTAGGAACATCAATTTTAGTTAGTAGTTTCCCTTGTGACGTAGGCACCCAGTAAGAAAAAAATATTTATTAATATTTCACCCTAAAGACAGCAACTTAAAACACTACAAAAAATTGAAGATGAGAACTACAGTTTATATAAACATATTTTCTTTACAGCTCTACTTTGTTAGAACTTTTGAATGCTCTAGATTTTTATAATGTTCTTGATAATGCAACAGCAGGATTTATTCGTTCAATAATAAACTTTAATGTCCGGCACGGGCAGAGCGGGCGTTGTTACACAAATCTAGTCGGCAGTGTGAAAATGTACCTAATAGAAAGTAATAGCCTCCAAGTACCAGTACACCTACTAAATAAAACATTCCGGTCAGATTGTGGGTGTAAATAGCCTGTTGTCTTACGGCTATGTTTAGCCCTAAAGTTGCTTCTCCACCAGATATGCAGCTATGAACCGAGGATATGAAAGCTAACCTACAAAATTATGTGACCGTTTCCACCGATTCTAAGCTATGTAGCGGCGCGTAACCGTTTCTGCTAACGCTAGTAGCGCGACAAGTAAGATGTGCTGCAGATGCGCCGCCGCGAGATAGCTATGCGGTGAAGAGATACAGCTTGAGCTATCCGATGTATGGTCAATACACAGATCTATAGCACACATATGACTGCACGGTTGGCGTAGTGGTTTAAGTGGTCGCCTCGCCGCTTGACACTGCGCCGAGTGTAATGGGTTCTATTCCCACGCGAGACAACACTTTGTGTGGTCCATAAATTGTTGTTTCGAGTCTGGATGTCCATTGTGTCCGTTAGTTGTATGTTTGTAAAGTCCCCCGCGACACAGGTCTATTCCTAGTGCGGGAGTTGTCTTTTTAAAAAGTAGAAAAAAAGAAGTTTATACATAACACATATCCATAGCATGCATCCAGAGAACACTTCCATCCTGATAAAAAAAAAAAAACTTATTTGAGCACGTGTGCACCTCTGCCAGCTAAACGGACCGTAAATGATTGGTGAATATACCTAAAACTCATGCATAGCAATGTAGCATAGCACGTCTTTAGGCGTCCTTAAGACGGCGTCTGACAACGGTGTGATGTGGCGCCTTTACCTTATTCGTCTTGGTTAGTTATTTAATAATACAATAATGTGCATCGGCAATATGTACATTTTCCTAGCGTTATCTCAGTCTCAATCTGAGGTCCGCTCACTAGTCTAACCGGATTTGGCTGAATATTAGTTTTCCACAGAGCGACTGCTTGTCTGACCTCCGTAACCCGAAGGGATAGCGATAAGCCATGGTTTAGACTTTCGTCAGTTTATTTAGAAGGTATAGAGGTCCTACAACGACTGTCAAAGATCTTCATGAGAATCGGGACCGACGGCTTAACGTGCTCTGCAAGGCACCGGGTAAGCGATAATTAACAATTAATACGCACATAAATCCGGAAAGTCATTGGTGCGCGCCGTGGATTAGAACCCGATACTCTATGTATGGTAGTCTGTTGGTATCTCCACTAGGCTATCGCTGCCTCGAGGATACCGCACAATCTCATCAGAAGCGACGACAGTTCTGGCACGTTGCCCGCCCTTCGATATCCTGGCGGACATGGACGCGAAGGTCTATGACCAAACTCGCGCAGTTCACCGGGAAGCGAACGGAGACGTCCAGGACGCGCTCGAAATTCGGCGCAATGCTCACCGACAGGCACTGCAGCTATGGCGCGCGCGGCTTGAACTGCCACAGAATGCGCGTCAACGGGCTGTCTGTGCCATTCTGCCAAGCCTTGAGGCAAGGGTTGGAAGGAAACACGGTCGCGTCACCTACCGATTGACTCAGATACTCACCGGGCACAGGTGCTTCGGTGAGTATGAGTACGTGGCGCCATGGGAGGAAGACTGGACAGCTCCTGTACCCGGTCTTGTTCCCGTAGGGTGACTTTGGTCGGCAGTCGAGGTGGTTTTTAGTGGAAACTCCACATACTCCGGCTCTCGTTTCCCCAGGAGCTGGAGATCCGCAGGGATTTGCCACCTCGTAAATAAAAAAAAGCCTGTCGCTGTCTGTCAATATTTTCATGTGCATTGTTAATATTTACCTCACATAATAATGTTAACAAACTAATACCGCCTTGCACAACTCTGTAAAAATCGATGGCCAATCTGCTTGCCAGCGCCTCCCTAACTGTTAGCGTGTCTAAAAATATACGCGAGTGCTTGAGAGATGAGTAAGAGATTATATCAGGTGATCCGTGACTCCCACCGCGTTTAATGATTACAGCGTGTCAAGGGACGTTGGTTTGCCAACATTACTATGAGTCAAAACTCTAATTGTTTATAATCAACACAAGTTTTCGTGCGCAGATGCTTGGTATTAAAGAGAGCTGGTGATTGATTGTTTTGGGCTTGTGATATTGTGCCTTTTATTACTTGGAATTTAGTTACAGAGTACTGGCACTCTTTAATACATAATACGGATAATTACGGCAGGGCAGCGCTAGGCTGTCATGCATAGCGTATCGGGTTTGAATGTACGACGCGCACCACTGAGTTTTCAAAGTTATGTGCGAGATAAATTGTTCATTATCACTTGCCCTGTGCCTTAGAGAGCACATTAAACCGTCGGTCAGACAGCAGTCGTCTTGTGGGAAATCTGATCTTCTGTTTTATCTGGTTAGATTAGACTAATAAGCGGACCTCGGGCTCCAAGGCGTGTAAGTCTTGGATGCAATCGGGATAACGCTAGGACGATAGTGAAGACAGATAACTACGATATTTTTAATGGACTGCGAGACTCATACTTGGATCTCGTCATTTTTTATTTGATCGTCCTCTAAGGCTGCTGATAAAGCCTATAGTGAGTGGACCACATCTCTGATCCGTAGATCATCACTGGCAACACCCATTAGTTAAAGAGTTTAGTCTTGAGACATTGCGGACTTGAAGATGTGCCGCTGGCCAAACGCCTCCTAACTGAATTGGCCGGTCTGGCCCGTCCACACGGCAAACAGAGCAGCCGTTACAGACCCCGAGATTACGGGAAACACAGCGCCGGACGCAGAATGAGATTTTTTAAACGAGATATGGGGTGCCGACGTTATAATTTTGCTTCAACACGACGAAACTTAAGACCATACTGCGAGTTTTATTCGATGATTCACCTCTTTCTTGAAGTTGAACCGAATTGAATCATTTGTATATCATATCGCATTGAATCTTCAGATAATTATATTATTTTTATATTAGAAGTAGTCTACTACTACTAATATAAAAATAATATAATTATCTGAAGAATGAATGAATGAACCCTTGCTGATTTCAGCACGAATTAGCCGGCTCGACCGATGAAGACTAATACAGAATACCGACGTATTGTAACTGTATCTATACTGTTGCAATTTTGTTCTACAAGTGAGAGCGTAGGAGTTCCTATCCCCTTTTCTCCCTCATCCCGATCCTCCTCCTATTCCTTTTCCCATCCAGGTCAGTCACGCACATGTGACTCCTCTGGGGTTGCATATGTCTATCGGCGACGGTAATTGCTTACCATCAGGCGATCCATCAAGACCTTTGCCTTCTACGCCGTATTTTTGCCTATTTTTTAAGTAGAATCTCTCGCTGAAACAGTTCACATCAGTAAATTATTAAAATTGAACATTGACCACTCGATCGAAACATCTGTTTTATTCACTGGGCATTGGCAGCGACGACAATGTACGTGAGACCTTTTGCTTATTTATTTATACTTTTCGCCAATCTATAAAATGACTGGGCGTGTGTAGCAGCTACATAACACAACTGACGTCAAACGCCATACAATACTTTGTGAGCCATAATCTCAATATTGGCGCACATGCGTGCTGTAGATATGCCTTTCCCAGAATCTATTACTTAGACAAAACGGTGATCTGTAGAACAGGTTGGCGGGGTAAATGCACCGATTTTGTACCTAATTACAACAATTTCATAGTAACTTTGAGCCCCAATATCTCCTGAACCAGTAATTTCCCAGGTATCGTACCGAAGTAAAAAATGTTCGTAGTGATTGGTACAATATGGGGTTTCAGTTTTCGTTAAGGGTCTTTTTACACCCTGTATAAAGAGACTTGCCGTGTGGTTGACGGCATAGAATACAAGTGTCACCACCCCTTATCTTCCCGTGGGTGTCGTAAGAGCCGACTAAGGGATAACACGATGCAAATACCATCTTTGCGTAGAGACGGAAAACTCGATATCAAACCCTATACGACTGACTCGTTGGTCTCGCGGCATAAATGTGCGCGTGAGATCGGGAGGTCCCGGGTTCGATTCCTGGGTCGGGCAGTGTTACTGGGTTTTTCTGTCATTCTCAGTAGCAGCACGGAGTCTGGAAATGTGCCCGGTACGGCAATAAGCTCGCCCCTTATTACGTGGGACTAAAGTATTTCTGGCGAAAAGTGTATGTAGAAATACACCTCTGCCTACCCCTTCGAGGATAAAAGGCGTGACGATATGTGTGTGTGTGTATGTGTGTATAAAGAGACTAACTGTCAAATCATCGCACAGCCTAGCCTGCTGACGCTAGAAGTAGATTATTAGGTAGGCTTCTACTGAAGAAGAACTCTTTAATATACTGGTGGTACTTATAGATAAAATGGGCTGTGGAGAAGGCTATGTTCTGAGTTTCTCTGCTGGCTGGCTAGCAGCGGCTAGACACGAAAAGACGAAAATCGGGCCCAGTTCCATTACAGAGGCCTATAGCCAGGAGTAGACTGTGGCAGGTTGATGATGATAGATAAAATGGAGGTTAACAGTAATGTCAAAATCCATTTATTTGAAGCAATCACTATGCATGCGAACAGCAGCCAGCATTGTTTAAATGCACGCCCGCGAAATCGCCGACCTTCGATGAACGGAATAACCCCAAAGACTATAACTGTTTCGTTACTTATGAAATAATCGTGTGACGTGGTCGCCGCCGCCGCGCTATTCTGGGCTATTCCCGGCGTCTGACTCACGCACACAGAAATAAGGTCATTGTAATCCACACCGATGTACCGAGTTCGATTCCCGGGTATGAATGTATTTCTGTACGGTGCACTCGTAAGCTTTATACGTTCAGTCGACGAATGACATGGTAGTAGGTGATTGTATGCGACAGCTTATACTTAAACTGGAGGACGCCAGCAGCTACGCCTGCATTTTTTTTGAATTTATCCGTTTTGGCCGATCCTGTGGGAATTTCGGGAAATCCTTTCTTAGTGCACCCCTACGGTCCCCAAGGAACATACATGCCAAATTTCAGCTTCCTGCGCCCAATAGTTTCGGCTGTAGCGTGTCTGTCAGTCAGTCAGTAACGCAAGGATTTTATATATTAAGATAATGAAGTCGGTTCTCAGATAGGGTAAGGCTTGCTTGCTATGTTGTTTTATTGTCGTATTTAAGAAGTTCTTCATCAAAAAACCGTATCTATTAAATTTTATTTGACAATTGGAAGCATCACTGTCATAAATATTTGGCGTTACCTCAGAAATACTCGCTTCTATATTTCTAGCTTCTCTCGTCTGGTGTAGTTAGTTGTTTACTGTGGTTGTAATTTATCTACCTATATAATATGTACCTATGTATTTATTAAGGCAGCGATAGCCGAGTGGATATACCAACAGACTGCCATGCAGAGGGTATCGAGTTCGAATCCACGGCGCGTAATATTCAGCCAAATCCAGTTAGACTAGTAACCGGACCCCAGATTGAAACTGGGATAACGCTAAGAGGATGATAATATGTGAGTATTTGACTTGTCTAAGAATATATAATTAAGTTTTTTAACATTTATCTAGTTACTATAGAAAATGACTTGCCTAGTTTGGACTTAATATTATAGTATCGTATAAAATAGTAAGTAAATAGTATATAAAAAAACATCCCGTAAAGGAGTACCCGGTTCTGCAGCCAATTGTAGTACCTAAGTAGTAAGATGGCAGGATCTGGTTATTCAACTAGCAGAATGGTATCCATAAATGTTAATTGCTATTTATATTAGTTATATTGTACATGGTAATCAGTTCATTAGATTACTCTTCTAGCATTTCTACTAAACACTCGTTTAGCAGGAGAGATTTGAGAACGCAATCCACGCGGGAGGAATTGATAGCATTGTGTCTTGTACTGGATAGGAACAGACTAGCAACAACCAATATTACATTCGCTGCCAACGAGTGACTTGGTGGCACAAATGTTTTGTTTATAAATACTACTGCACACAATCAGGCAAATTAGAAAAATGCGTTACAGAAAATTCTCCTTAGCAATACGAAAACATCATTGCTACATAAGTGCAAAAAACATTTAAAACATGCATACCTACACAAAATATCTTATTTATTAGAATTGTTTCTACAAATGATTGGCGTGTTAAATAAATAAAATCTGCTTGGAATCTACAAGAACCACAGTGGAAGCATGCTATGCGATCGAATCGAAGTGAAAAATTGTGTTATTTAAATGCTTTATTTTCAAACCAAACAACGAAACATTTGTATTTCCAACATGCTCCTAAAACGTTTACATTTTGCACCGCAATAAATTTGTGCACCAGTTCTGAAATTTACCATTTAGACATTCGTAGCCGGGAATAACACTTTGTTACAGTAGGTAGTAATAGCTTAAATAGGCGGTCATATATTAGTAGTTGTATTTTAAACGTTTCGTAAAATGTATTTCTTCTAATTTTAGCAAGCTATTGTAGGATTTATGTTAGCTTACATACCTATAAGGCTCAAAATGTTCGTGCCATTATACATAGTAAGTGTAGCCTCTATATGTCTACAGGCCAAACAGATAGGATGCCCTAGATAGCTATCATATAAGACTAAAAGCGTACTTATGCACTATTATGTAACTGTTGTTTTCTCCTTCTAGTATTCTAACAAACATGAAATAAAAAGAGTCAGCAAACAGAACTACTCGCTCGATCCTTTGCTCAATTCTGTGAAGGTCAATTTTATGAAGGTATTGCGTCCATTTCCCTACCATTTATATCAAGTCTTTAAGTTTAAAATGCAAGCACTAGCACTTAGTCAAAACTAGCCTCCTATAGATTACTGCGCTTTATTGGATTCTTCAAATCTTACAGCCTAGTATCACACAGCGTTAAAAGTACTGTTGTGGTATTAATCTGGTATGTCCTAATTTGGGCTCGCCTGGGTCTGAGCCCAGCGCCTGAGCATCATTTGCCCCGCCCTAGCTACGACCTTGGATGCAAACGATTTAACCGTCAAACTACAGATTTACGCATTTATACAATATAGATATTCGATGTACGTAAATCGTAATTGGCATCCAGTAATAAACTTCTAACCCAAGGCTAGGTCATTGCCGAGCTAATGAGCGGCGAAATCCCGCAGACGAATGATAATCTTAATAGAATAATTTATTATGAATTCCTCTCTAATGAGATGGGATAGCTTGCTTGTCGTCCTGTCACGGTCGAGCGTTTAGCTGATCCGTGGCGGTCGCGATTCGCAGAATGTTAACAACTTCATCTAGTTAAAGTAAAGAGGACAAAATTAAAATTTCAGATCTAAATTCAAGAATCTGTAATCCCAACTTTTCCGTGCCCGGTTTAACAAAATATTAGCACTACCTAACAGCAAGCATTCTCCGGTATCAAGAATCCGATCTTGTTGCGACTTAGCTGTGTTTTTAAGCAAAGCGATATTATGTCAAACAAAGAAGTAAAGTAATGCTATACCTGAAAGTTATCTTTAGTATTTCATAAAAGACTCGACTCGATATCTAGAACATAGCCTAATCTTATAGTTAGGCCACTTCGTGTAAATTTACAGTCTTAGAAACGTTAGAAAATCTGCTCTTATGCAGGTATAAAGTTTTCTAGGAAGTGCTATCTGTTGCCTATATTCTCTAGGGAACCTCTTCTCTCTTGACAACTTCCATGATTTTCTACAGTGCTGTACTAGTAGGTACAACACTTAATTTATGTCGGGGCTTTCCCTTACCTGTTAAAATGTATCCAATCACATCACAAATCATTCCAGAGTGTACAGAAATATCGTCAACAAAAATTATTGTAACACATTGATAATTAATTGGTAATAAAATTTACCATACATATTAAAATATAGCACCGGTTACACAACCGCATCAATGAAAACATAAACTTTAAGCATGTATAAAAAGCTGTCAACAAATTATAAAATGTTGATGAGCGGTGTACGGGAACCACGTGCTAGTAAATTAGTAATCTAGATAAGTTTATTTAATAACATTCGTAACGTAAACGCGAGAGATGACATCATTTCACTCATTCCTCTGGAATTTGAGTATGCAAATATCTCCAGTTATACATAAACAATACCTAATTACATACATCCGCAAATCTTTCATGATTTTTTACGAAAGACAACCTCTCTGTCATTTAATCTGTGTATATAAAATTCTTGCGTTACGCACTGACTGACAGACAATGCACAGCCAAAACTATTTGGTTCAGGAAGCTGAAATTTGGAACGTATGACGGTAAAATATGCGAGCGTAGCTGCGGGTATCTACTAATCTTGTATAGATACACACAATTATAATCATACTACCAATGAACTAGAATAACTCCCAGCCAGACTCAGTACAGCAATTTGTGGATCATCATCATATCAGCGAAAAGACGACCACTGCTGGGCATATGCCTTATTTCTGGATCACACAAAATATTTTCCCGTGTAAGGATCGAACTTACGACATGCGACAGAGAGAGTAGAGTTAACCGGTGAGGCGGCCGCTTAAGCGACCACGCCATCCGATTAGTCAAGTATATGACGTGTCAACTTATATAATTCATCTCTAAAAGTGCATACAAATCAATATTAATAAGCATTTAGTGAAGAAAGAATTTGATAATGCCTCCAAAAGCCTGCTACGCACCAAGGCTAAGCGTTTCTTATCACAGTCAATAGGTTGGGTATATTTTCTTTGGATCACACTTATAATAGGTAGGTACTAAGAACACACGCTATGTCTTAAAGCCTCAATAAATTTCTGCTATTAGCCAAAGTTGCTGCTGCAACATGCACTTATCAGACTTGAGTGCTGCCACCACATACATACACTTATTCTCGAATAACATAAGGAAACGCTAGCTGGCCAGGTCAGGCAATTCATATAGATTGGCAATGATTGGAAGCAATAGTTCTCTAACAAAATTGGAACATTCAAAATATTTCAAAGAGCAATGACGTAATTGTAGCAGTTACAACGATTTATAGAAACGGCTTTGTTTATATAAATTATATTCTATAACAAACGTAGCCAATATTTCAACATGATCTACATCACGGGCATGGAAACAAATAGCAGTAAGGAACGATACAATATTTAATAATATATATAGCTCGTACTATCTTCTTGGGTTTACGCGGATGTTACACATTGAAATTAAACTACAGTTTACGGATTTTATCGAAGTAGTTTAATTTCAATGTATATATAGCTCGTCAGTTTCATCAAGAATAAAAATCATTGAACCTGAGACCCCTTGTAAGGTAGACTATGGTGTGAGACCTACTGAGCCATCTCAGCGTAGCTCATCTACTAAAATGTATAATTGTTGCTCCCTTCTCATGTTCAGATTAGATGAAGATTTTTCATATAACATTCTTAGTCCCGCACGACATCAGTATATTAAGCAATTAATAGCAAGTAAGCCAAAATTCTGTCAAATCTGGCTTGACTAGAAAACGGACGACGTGATCCAAAGTAAATGTTGGGTGCAACTGGGATAACGCTAGAGAATATAATGATGGTGAAGTGACGTGGATATTTTGTGAATTTAATTATGAGCAAAAGCATTAAAAGAATCATTAAATTCATCCATACAAAATTTAAGAGCAGTATTAATATACTGCCCTTTAATCCAGGTGTAGCTAATTTGTTAATAAATACCAATTTAATTAAATTAATAAGTGTAACAATGATTTAAAAATAACTGGCCTAGGGTACTCAGTTACCTAGTTTCTGTACAATACAAACCCAATCTATACCGGTCGTCTGAAACATAATCGGCACATACAGAGATCACCTCTTTCAAAAATACATATCGGGTCGCCACGTTGATATAAATAGATAGAGCCAACCGAGCATCTACAGAGAAAAATATGTATGCAGTGGTGGTAGATATCTGCATTTATTAAAAATTAAAGTTAGTGTTTATTCATTCTTGAAGGTACAAAACTAGTTATTACGGCGCTTTCAAATATTTCTTTTGAGTCGTTAATTATTATAAAGCTGACCGACTGCCTCGGAATGCACGTAGTACGTACCATTGAATATACTATAACATAACATAACTTCACGCCTTTTATCCCCGAAGGGGTAGGCAGAGGTGTATTACACACCCACGTTTCGCCAGTTATGTTTAGGTCCCAATGTAATAGGGGCGAGCCTATTGCCATCTACCGGGCACATTATTAAGCGAGCGATAATTAACATTTTTAATACACACATAGCTTCGAAAAGTCAGAGGTGTGAGCCCGGGGTAACTGGGAATCGAACCCGAGACCATCTTCTCGGCAGTCCGTTACGTACACCACTGGGCTATCGCCGCTTTTTTATTATTGAATATACTATATACCTACTTAGTGTAATAGCAACAGCCTAGTGGAGATAAGAATAAATTCGCGACGATCCCGGCTTTCATGAACATCTTAAACAGTCCTTTTAGGGTTCAGCACCGCTAAACATACTGACAGTGGTCTAAACTATAGAATATCGCTACTCTATCCTACGGGCTGTGGAGGTCAGAGGGCAGTCGCTCTATGGAAAACCTGACCTTCTGTACTAAAACTGTTCCTTCTTAACATTTTAAGTTTTTTGTGAATGTGAGCTGTTGTGTCTGTATTGTGCTAGTCTAGTTTAGTGCTTTTATATTTATTTTTTTAAATAACCATATTAATTAACGACAACATTATGGACAATCCAGCTCATATATTATGAAAAATGCAATGTATTTACTTAGTTATTTAATTATATATTATTGGGCGATGAAAAGAGTGGCTCTGAGTTTCTTGCCTGATTCATCTCAGAGGCTCTACTTTCTGAACAGGCATTTTTTTCAATGCTCAATTATGTAAATATGCATTTATATTTACATTTTTTCTTTATATTATTATCTATGACTATCTGACGTGTCCAAAAAACTTTTGCCATTTTTATGGAAATAAACATATTTGAGTTTGAGAGTTTGAGTTTGAAAAGCAAACATGACTAGGAAGGTTCTACTACGGGTATTATGCCTAGTAAAACCTTAACAACCATCTTAACAACATTGTCAAGCGGCTAATTCGTTCGTCTCAAAATATACTGCACATGCTTATTATGGAGTTGCCATGCGTGGCATCGCATGGCATGAATGGCACGCCGTTGCCAATGCCAAATGGCACTATATCAGACAATCGTGGTGTGACGCAATGTGCGAACACTTTCTAATGAAATGTATCGATAATAGATATATAGCTGTTTTTAATTGCTTTTGCAATAGGTATATTCTGTCAAATAGTGATTGACAGTGAGAAGTATGAGAACAATTGTAAATAGGTCCTTGTTGCATTATGTCCTCAACATATCAAAGCAACCTTTAGAAGTTTCGATTTTTTTCAGTGGAAAAGTAGCAAGTCATGGCCCTCTTCCCACCCTGTCTCCCATTCCTCTAGTATCAAGTAAAAGGAAAACAAAGATGAAATTGGTCCAGGACCATTTGCGAGAGGATATCTTGTAAAAAAAGATGTTCTCAACTCTCACTACTAATGATTTTGCGACAAAATGTGTTGCTGTTGTACCGGGAGAGAGGTGTAAAAAGGTGCCATTGCACCTCCGTGTGAGGTATCGTTAGCATGTCGAGTCACATCTCTCCAAACCAAATGCATTTCTACCCATGACCTTGTATGCACCCTCTTAATAATAATTCTGCCGTTACATAAGGTTGAAACTGATGGCATAAAAAATAGAGAAGTTATTTAAATACATAGAGCTATATGACATATACATACATACATACAACAAGACTAAGACTTCTCTTGTATTCAATATTTTAAGAAAACAAAATAAAGTAAGTAAAAAATAGATTTTTTCAAATTAGTGAGTAAATGCAGCGTTTACCATAATATTTTTATGGTATTAAGACAGCAAAGCCGCCAAATAGACGGTGCGGTGCAATGCATATAGACAATGAGCCTCTTATGTCAGCCTAGGCGAAAAGTATTCATCAGATCATAATAAAATACATTTTACTGAGATGTTCTGAAAAAAGAAGGAAGTTTTGTCTGGGTCACTCTTAATCATACCTGTTTCTTAATAAACTATACTCATCCCTTTTCTGACGTCAGTTGGCCAAATACATATTTAAAAGTGAACCGTAAACGATTACATTTACCGATTATTACTATTACTTTAATGTGAGTGTGGGCTAACTCTAGTTCGGCGTTTTCAGACCAACCAAAGGCCTCTGTCAAGGCCTGCCCTGACCTGAAACAAGAATGTTGCAACAAGTTCGATTAATTGAATGTTGTGTATAACGATGCTAGCATAAAACCGCCTTCAATCACATTAAGACCCTTGAAATAATAACTTTAAAATAAAAGTAAGTAGATAAAAGATACAGTACCATAAAATACTAATAGCAATTCGAAATTAAATCATACCAGCCTAACATGGAAAGTGGCACGCACAGGATGGGCTCATGGCTACGAAACACGTCAAATATAGACGTTGAACATTAGCAGCCGTTTGTACTTGCACGCAAACTGCGCACACTGTATTTACTACTGCAATTAATGACTACTTCAAATTCTACCTACTGGTTTCAATGCGTTTGCGCAGACGTCGTATTTACGTAGACCAATAAGTTAATTCGATATCTGATGCCTACTTGTCTTTTTGTAGAAAATGCTTCAATGCTATTAACTCATTACCGAATAAGGCCGAACAATAATTGAATTTTAGTGAAGTCCCAGTTCTCAAATAGGTATTTGAGAACTGGGACTTAACAAAAATTTAATCAACGGGCACAAAAGATACCGAGACTCAAAACAACAATTTAGTGTTTTGTGTGGGGATCCGGGATCGAACCCATGCCATGGCCGCATTCGGCCGGTGGTATAGCGTACTCCAAAACCATTGCAACATCCATGCAGACAAATGTTTCTTACGAATCTTACTATTCTCTTTTAGATATAGGTGTTAATAAGTTAGATTGTTCCAAGACGACATTTTTATTCCATTTTCGCGAAATGGAACTTATTCGTACGTGGCTGCCTTTTATTATCACGGAGATATTGCTACTGATATCATAATCTTTCCGTCAACCTATAAATAAATGCTTGTTACTAACTAGAAAGAAGACCTTGCCTAATTCACACAAACAATCCTACGTTACGTTTATGAATAAGAATGCTTGACTGTTTGAGAGAGCGTTCTCACTACAATAGAGATATATAAGCTTCGTTTTTTGCTCTGATTGGTTTTAATAGAGGAGACACTCAGTCTTATTAAACCTGTTTTTCTATACTATGATACAAGATGCAGCACTGTGAATTTTAAATGTATTATTAGTTGAGTAGTATAACGATAAAGTCATAGAAGACATAGCGAAAATCACAACTGATAGAAAGGCGAACGGACCAACAAATAATAGTGGATGTCCAGTATATGGCTCCTTTGGGCAACCTAGGGAACGCATAAGTACGAATCCTCAACAGTAGCCTAGCCAGTGACTATCCTACTGTAAGGCAAAAAATACTTTTATCTTAATAAAGTACCTATTTGTAGATAAAATCAATTATTGATATAAATAGTTTCTCTGAAATAGCAACTACTTGATAATGAATATTTAGTTACTCTAGACGTCTGAAGTTAAAGATCAACGAAAGCAATTTCGTATGCGGGTTAATCCGTACATCACTTAGTAAAATTTTTGTCTAAATCTCAATGCTAAGACCTAACAGAGATTTGTGTACCAGAAGAAACAATAACACTCAGTAAGCAGTGGAAGTGGATATTAATATTTAAGTAACAAATCTAAATGGATCATTGACCTTCGTCAAGTTTAAATCGGTAAATCTTGAACGTCACATAAATGTTATTCACAACCCCAATCAGTATTCTGATATATTCGTGTTGCACGTATCAGTCAGTGTAAGTAAGGTCTCAGTAAGTTGGCAAATTGTCAAGAATGTTCCAAATCTGAGAATGGTTTCCAATAATAACAAACATAGAATATAACTAGAGTAGAGACCTGAAGAAAACCAAATATATTTAGAACTGCCTATAGCGTTTACTCGATTGTAATATTGTTGAACTTGCCTAAATACAGAATACACAACACATATTGTTGATTTGTTCTCTATTTATTGGTTATTCTTGATTTTTATCTGCGTTAAATTATCATTTTACTAAAATAACTTTACCACAAGATTGTCAGCCAACTGTTTGTAACGCATCGTGAAACACACATTGACTTAATATATACATACATAAATACATAACGTCACGCCTTTTATCCCCGAAGGGGTAGGCAGAGGTGTATTTCTACACCCACTTTTCGCCAGATATACTTTAGTCCCACGTAATAAGGGGCGAGCCTATTGCCGTACCGGGCACATTTCCAGACTCCGTGCGGCTACTGAGAATTTCGTGGCAGAAAAACCCAATAACACTGCCCGACCCAGGAATCGAACCCGGGACCTCCCGATCCCACGCGCACATTTATGCCGCGAGACCAACGAGGCAGTCGTATAGGGTTTGATGTCGAGTTTTCCGTCTCTACGCAAAGATGATATTTGCATCGTGTTATCCCTTAGTCGCCTCTTACGACACCCACGGGAAGATGCGGTGGTGACACTTGTATTCTATGCCGTCAACCACACGGCTTTACCACATTGAACCAACAACCACATTGACTTAATACACTTATGTATATATATAATAGGTATGTGGCTGATCTCATTGCTAAACTTCATTCTTACTGATTTCATTACTAAATATCTTGCAGAAACTAGATTAAAGACCAGTTCCACCGTTGTATAACTTCCTGTTTACTGAATTTGTAAGATAACTTATAAGTTATTTCGTACCAATTTAAGAATTTATTTACAAGATAAAACTGGTGAAACTGGTCTTCACTTTACATTTACAAAACCCACAACAAAGATGATTCAAATTTCAAAATAAACTTCGTCACGCAAGTCGCACCACGCCACAACCACAAACGTATTTTTTATGTTTAGCTATCATGAATCGCTCGAATAAATAATTTAATCGTATAAATTAGGTTCGCCCTTTACGTTAATATTGTTTCTAAATCACTATTTATAAGAAGAATTTACAGACTAATCGAGTTTCAATCAGAAATAAAGGTTTATTAGCCTCTATACACCCGGTATGAATTATCTAGGCTGCCGCCTACACCGATAATTTAATTATTCGGACGGAAAGGTATAAACTAACGTCTTTTGCAAAAGCAAAAGATATCCCTATCCAAAAGACACTAAGCATTTGCTTGTAGGTGTATTCAGTATTCAACGATAAAATAAAGACCAATTTCAAGAGACGCACCGGGTACATTTCTTTGAAAGCCAATCCATGACTGCTAGTTTTGGCACTGTTTATGTTTATTGGCTATCGTAAATGCATCGGCTTCAGGTTCCTTAAAGGGCACTTTAATAAAACTTTCGAACTTTTTAGCTATGTCAGTATTGTTTGTTGCAATCATACTTTACGTATGTCCAATAACTGCTTAATCAACTAGGAAGATGATAAAGAACTTTATGCCATCCACCATGTACGGTGCCACCAGGTATATGCGCCATGTTCACGGATGTACATCCGTGAACATGGCGCTTGCAACAGTGCCGAAATATCGGTTACTCAAAACAAAGGTACGTGGTTATATATCCCGTAGGAACAGTAAAAAGTAATGATTAACCACGAAAGTTTAAATTCCGATAAAGAACTTATCAAAACGACACTATCAAACACTGATGTTGCAGAAACTGTTAATATACACAGCACTTGTATATTATCCAGCTTAGCATCCATAGATTCTCACTGACTTGAGCCCAACAGCAACGAACTTATGATGAACGTGTACCAACAAACTTAATTCTAGACAATAAGCTATACACTTTGCATAGAGACAATTGATACTAAATACTATGTTTCTTATAACAACCGAAGGGAAAGATGATGATCTTTCAGCAACGTCAAAAGTCTAACTGCCGGATATATTGTCCGCGGTGCGATGCTATTGAATAAAGCTATATTTGTTAGGAATCCATGGCGTCCGTTATACCCAGGAAACCGTCCGCCCCATGACAGGTGAGCTGATTATTTTTAAATCCAAACAAAAGTGTTGCCTACGGCTGAGCCGGCGAGCCGCCCAAACCGTTCTGATGCCGATTTGAAGACTATCGTATTTGTCGAACTAAAAAAGGAATGGCGAACTGCGCGGCCGCAGAAGTGGGGAGGACGGGAGGGAAAGGGAGGGGGGGAATCTCCTGGATCTCTGAGTGGGAACGAAAACTCGGAGTCAGGGTGGGACTGCCGAGCGGAACAGTCTCTCCTTCGTCGAACGTCCAACACAACACAACACAATGGTAAGTGTTAGACACAGTGACACTCAGTGAATACACAAGTGATAGTAAAGTGAAATGTGGTGCAAGTGATAAATTTACTGATAAAGTACAGGCTGAAGATGTAGCCGAAGATAACGCCGCGGTTAATAACGAATTAAATCTCAAGAATTTGGAAGACGTCGCGATAACGATGACAGTGAATCAATGCATAGTGCTGGTGCAAAGAATCGGAGAATACTTTCATATTTCGGACAATCGTCGAAGAAGAATAAAACTTAAAACGTATCGAAACTATCGGTGAAAATAAAATAAATTCAGATGAACTTAGTAGATTACAAATGACCTTAGTAGAACGAGAATAAGACTTGTAAATCTTAAACAATGAATTTGCATTGCAACTAAAAGACAATTTTCAAATCAATCAAAAACATAGTAAACTAAGCAAACCATTGCAATCACAACTGAAACACAATTCATTCTTAAACTTTAATAAGAATAGACAGAAGCTCGACAACCTGCACATTATATTTAAAATTGCAATTGATAATTAAGTGGGACTGGTGTATGTATTTAGTAGTCTTTCAATAACTAAATCGGTTTATACACGATAAGAATGAATAATTCATATGCAGTCTTGAAATAAAAGCTAAGTACCAAATATTTTAAAAACCACTGAAAACTAAATAGGACATCATTGCACACAGATTTGAACAAAAATTACAATCAAAGTAGTTAAAGATAACAAAAGAAAACAAATACTAATTATAAATTCAAATCTGGATGAAGAAATTAGAGCACGCGTATTCTATAAATAACATTATGTAACTGAATAGCCAGCAACGAAAGCGGGTGGAAGCGTCGCACGCGCCGGGATTGTTCTAAATATAGGGGCGCGCCATGCCACGCCTAAACCGGACCGCTGTTGAAAGCATACGATAATTATACAATGTTTTAATGACAAGGCATGATCGCAACCTAATTATGCTAAATATTATCAAAACGAAGAAGTACGAAGAAAATATTTCTTGAATAATCCAACGTCAATATGTAGCTTCGAAATAGGTTAAGCATTCACAATCAAATTTTGATCTAGATTCTGACGATGACAAGGTTACTGATGATGATTTTTATTTCCAGGCTGATAAGGACAAGAAAGAGAAAGTAAAGAAGAAGAAGGTAAAGGAAGAGGCGCCAGCGGAAGAGGCCCCCGCCGCAGCGCCCGCCGCTGCCACCGGTGGCAGTGACAGGCAATCATCCCGCGGAAGCCGCAAGGCTAAGCGCACTGGCTCCAATGTCTTCTCTATGTTCTCACAGAAGCAGGTCGCTGAGTTCAAGGAGGTAAGCATCCCAGAATTTCGAAAACTCAAGCTAGAGGCTCTGTACCATTTTTTCTGTGGAAATTTGGCAATATAGAATAGATTGCTTAAGATGTATAGTTAAAGATGTTCATAGTTCCTTGAAAGGTAATTCATCTCGTTACGTCAATTCACTAGAAATACGCAGATTGTGTCACACATTGTGTTTAGCTCGTGCTCGAGGCATGTTTTGTAAACACGAGCCATATCGAGTAATTATTATCTTAGCGCGCACATTTTCAAAATTTTACAATTGTGACGTCACTTGTCTATAAGTCAGTTTGCTTTGCTATGGATTTTTCATTTAGTAATGTTTGTCTTGTTTTATCAACAGGCCTTCCAGCTAATGGACCACGACAAGGACGGTATCATCGGCAAGAACGACCTGCGCGCCACCTTCGACTCGCTCGGCAGGCTGGCGTCGGAGAAGGAGCTCGACGAGATGGTTGGTGAGGCGTCAGGCCCCATCAACTTCACCCAGCTCCTGACCCTCTTCGCGAACCGCATGTCCGGTGGTTCCGACGAGGACGACGTCGTCATCAACGCCTTCAAGACCTTCGACGACGATGGCAAAATCGACTCCGAGAGGCTCAGGCACGCCCTGATGACCTGGGGCGACAAGTTCTCCGCCGACGAAGTCGACGAAGCGTACGACCAGATGGAGATCGACGACAAGGGCTTCATCGACACCACCAAGCTCATCACCATGCTCACCGCCAGCGCCGAGGAGGAGGAAGGTGGCGAGGCCGCGTAAGGATTCCATCTGTCAGCTCTAGAGGTCTGAGACGCGAAGCCGTGCAGTACACCGCCCGACCGCACGCACGGTTCATTCTCATCGGATTAAAGACCACCATGTGAACCGAACAATTTTTTATTTAATTTCTTTATGTAATAATTTATTGTTTCCATTTTTTTAATTTATATATAATGAAAATATAGTTCTACTATTACCAAAATGTGTAGTACTGTCCCCGTACTATGTTAACTATAACAGCTACAAAGGAAATATATTATAAGGAATACTATGTATTCATAATTATTCTGTTTCAATAAAGAATTGACGAAGTCTGAACTAAATGACATGTGCCCAAGAGGTCACACTTTTATAAATAGAATTTTATATTTTTACACCACACATATTGCACCTAAAAGTCAGACAAACCCTGAAACTAGATTATATGTTTAAACGTATGCATCATCAGCATACCTATAAGCATTCTTACATATAACATAATACGATACGATAGCTTTCAATTTTCATTATAGTGGCAACACAAAAATCTTTGCAAATTTACCCATATGCCGAAACTAGATCAGATCTAAACGGTCAAAACCAATCCTTCGTCTCCGCCCGCGCGATAGCTAAGATATTGGATATCTTAGCTATAAAAGCTATCTATGAATTGGGCTATTCCAAGAGCAATTCAATGTAGTAAGAGTGAATAAATAACTGTGTTGAATATTTAAATGAAAATGCAAAGTAGGTTTAGGCCGAAGACTAGCCCAAGAGGGTGTGAGTTCAATTCTCCATCTGACCCATCTTTTTGTTGAACTGTGGTTTCTACATAGGGCATGCGCGTTCCTCGAGCGTACGTTCGGCGTGCGCCCGGCGTTCACATTGAACTACATAGTGAACGCTGATTGGGCACGCATTAGGTGCCCAATGTGAGGTCGGCCCTAGGGTAGGCGGTTGTGTATCTTACCAGAGTGGTCCACACCAAAGAAGCAGAAGGTGATAAATCTGATAAAATTCATAGGCACGGTAGTAGCACGCTGAATTTAGGACAATTATCAGGGCCAAGCCCGCCAATATGTGCGATGTGTGCGGCGCACACAAGCGCCAGTGTAAGTAACCGCGCAACTAGTGAAATGCCAGCGTTAATTATTAACATTACTTCCGAAAAAGTACGAGAAAAAGGCGCTCCATACATTTCGTACATAGACGCTGGATTAGGTCGGCGCGATCCTGACAATGATTTAGGGAGCTTATCCCCACTGATTAATGATATGAATGGAGATTTATTTTTTCGCTTGTATCCGTTGACTCATAACATAAGTCTACTGGTGGAAAAACTGTAGAGAAAATATGATGAATCCATTTTTTTACAGTGGCTTGTAACACCTTGAACCCGGATAAACTAGTGATTGTTAATATATTGCGCGAGGTGTCGATAAAGCCGAAGCTAGTTTTAGAATATCCATTTAAAAAGGGGAAAATATGGTATCGCAATGTCGTAATAATGCGTTTTGTTCCTAAAAATCATTATTACGACAAGTATATTCTGCGCATGCTTGCTGATAACTGTAAACTAAGAGACTATGATCGAAGCTGTATGACATTTTTGTCAGATGCTCAGCAAATCTTGCCACATTCTAGGGGAAAGATAGATCTGAACGAGTCTAATGCATTTTTTTTGGGAAAGGCTTGCAAATGAATGTTCTGACGTGTTAATTAAAATTGAGTCACGAAGTCTACTACACAAAGCTACAAAAACCAAGTCGCAACACGTATGAACATCGTGCCGTGTGAACGAGTCAGAACTATACTATGTGCCACTGCAAGCCGAATACGTTAAAGTTCATTCGATTTGCTTGACAAGTCCGTTGAGTATTCGTTTAAACGTATAAACGGTGTACGATTTTTTGCAGTACAAGCGTCATGTGAATGGTTCTATAGAAAATGTATGTGCCACTATTTATACGTTAAGACGTAAACTGCAAAAAGACGTGCAGTACAATGCCGTGTGAACGAAGCCTAAGAAGAACGGAATCGCGCGCTCGGTTCCGAATCCCCCGCGTCTATCAGTTCATTCAGTTCACCGGACCCATATGGGTCCGACGGACACGGGACCAGGATGTAGGTCTTTGGAGCTGGATGCGTATCCGGATCTCACTCCGAATTATTTGCGGACCTACCCATGTCTATTCCCAAGTGATCGGGCAGAAATATGAAAATTAAAAAAAGTGCTGAAGTAGCTTCCGGCATCCCCTAGTAGGCCTGGTAACAGGTAGTTTTCAAGTTATACTATCACAGATAAAATTGACGAAAACCGCTTGCGTTGGTATGGACATACCAAAGGAACTAACAGAATGACGTAGATAATGTCGCCATAAACTTACCTGAACACCATCCATGGGTCACTCGCCTTTGACTTGGTGATCCTTATTAAAAAGAGACCTCATGACCACGTGCGCCTTCCGAAGTAACACTTTCGAAAACGACGGATGGAAGTGTGATGTACATATGAGTTGAGTATTTGACGGATGATTGCGAGCTCATTAACGATGGGGACCTGTCAGCACCTAACGATGGGCCAATCGCGGACGCCGAGCGGGTTGGCGGTAAAGAATGCTAGCCGCGACTCGCGTGACCCCGTCACGCTAGACGGAACGTTGAGGACATCGCGGTAGTTTTAGTGGCCAGGCAATTAAAACGCCTTGATTGGCAGACCCAGGTAGCGAACGTCAGTCGTAAAGTTACTGGTGCCTTACGGACGCTTTATCGTCAAGACAACGTTAGTAGGTACAGACTTTAATATTTCCTATAATTGACCATGGTGATGTGTGCTATCTCGACCTTAATGCTGATCAGCACAACAAGCTCGACCGCCTTTTCAATAGTTGCTTTAGATTTGTTTTCAATATCCGCGAATAAGACCATAATTATTACAGAGCACCGTTTATAGTTACGATGGTTACCGATTCGTCAACGGCGTAGCTTACGTACTTTGTGTACTCTTTATTCTTTGTTGAACTCCTCATTTATATATAACTTATTTAGGGCTACTGCTCTGCTCCGTCGCTCAAAGCGTGATGTTATATAGCCCATAGCCTTCCTCGATAAATGGGCTATTTAAGTACTTCTTGAGATTAGCTCGTTCAACCTAACAAACAAAAAAGCTCTTCAGCTTTATTATATTAGTATAGTAGATATGAATTGCCAAGTTTTCATAATGTTAAAACCAAAACACGGCCAAGTACCACATACGTACGTAAAGAAGAGTAATAAAAAAAGTAAAGTAGTTCTCATATACGTCTGTGGCTAAGTACTAATATTTGACTCTGTTTTCAAACATCTCAGGAACAAAGTGATATATTAATGAGTATGTTATTATATTTTTGTCATGTCTGTATTCCAAAATCAAGGGTAGGTACCTACAATTAACGGTCTGATAAAAATGTACAATATTGTATACTGTGTTAGGAGATTAACGCGTAGTAGGTACCTACGTAATTGTAGCTATATACTATTCAGGTTGCATATTAGAATCTGGAGGTAGGCTGTATTGATCTGCAGTTTACGTGCATACGTTGCGTTCTGCACTTCTGCAGCGATTCAATCGGTGCAACTGAAAAAACTTTAGGCAAATTATTTTGTTATTATCATACAAATGGCGTGAATATATCCCTGTCTTTTATATATCTGTATTGAGTACCATATTCACAGTCAAAACTCACAAACAAGTGCAAAATCTGATAAAAATTACAACAGGTAATATATTTCATTGCGTGGCACGGAACGTTAAGCGTTTCTAGATCGGTTTCCGAACGAATATTTTATTGCTGTCACTGTCAGTATTACAAAGTTGCTGCGGTCAGCGATGTGTTGTTAGTGGTTGCGAGTGATAACAGTGATAAGAAATTAACAACAATGTCTACGGACGTAAGTGAAAAACCACCGGTGGTTAAAACATTTTTCTATGAGTTTCCAGCTTGTGTGACTGATGAACTTATTTACAAATTGGAAGTCCCCGTAGACATCCCTCTGCCTGGTTCGACCCGCGAGCTAGTGCAGAGGGTTATCACGATGTTCCGTCTGCCCGTCTACCTCGAAGATGGTAAGTCATTTTGTAATTAAATATATTTTATTATGCAATTAATGCAATACTCGATAATTCACTCGATTATTTAATAACGTATATAATAGAGACTAATACCATCATTCATTATTATATATGGACGAAAAATCCGCCCACGTATGAATGAAATTATTCCAACCGTGTGGGCGATGGGGTAGGAGTGGGAGGCTACCCCTTCGCTTCTTTTTCTTCTACTCCCCACCCCTCTTTCCCATTGGATAGGCACATCCTCTAAAGGTAATTATTACATGTAAATGTAATAATAGACATGAAAATTTGTATAAGCCCTTGTTGAGTGTGCTTTTCAAGGTTGACTTATTGATTTTTGTTTCTTTTTCATACAAAAAAATTGTAAATGTATTTAAATTTATCAATCTATTAACATGTAAGGTTTCCAATCAGTGGGGTAAAGTATTATAAAAAAACTATCTAACAAAGAGCTTAATAAAATGTACAGTTGTCCTACTCTAACCTACATAAACTTTTTATTGTTTCTTTGTGTAAATAACATCAAGGTCAGCACAAAAAAGTAAATCAATTACAATAATTTTACAAATTTCATATCAATCGGGCAAAATGTGATATTTTCTGTACCTGTAGTACTTGTGGGCTGTAAATTAACTGATACATGCTATTCAAACTTGGTCTGTGTTTTCTCAATTTGGAACATAGAAAATGTTTATCTTCAACATTAACAATAATCTGAAATTACAGAATTAAATGAGAAGCTGTCACAATTTGTGGCAAAAGAGACCAAGATCTTTCACAACAGCCGAGATGGCAAGCTTATTGACCAGCTCAAGAATTCAGAAGTCAATGTTGAAGGGGTCATCAAGAATTGGGAGAAGTCTTTCAAAGACAATGTTGTTGACTTTGCCGAACAGAAAGGCACTTCTGATGAAGAGGTCTTTGCTGCTGCATACCATAAACTGGTACATTCACCGGCACTTGAGACAATACTGCAGGTTGAGAGCTCTTATGCGAAGACTGTCTTGAGTACTTTGCAGAGCAGGGAAGAGGATATCAAGAAACTTACTGAAAAGTGAGTGATCAATAGATTCTATTTAAAGCTTCTATGTAACTGTCAATAATGATTCTTGCTAGTTGTAGAAAAATATTATCTTTGTGCTTATATAAATCAGCAGGGAATATAAAACTTTTATAAACATTTATTGTAATGGAGTTGAATGGAATTATTTGTAATTATTACACAATATACATTTTATGCTACAGGCAAACAGCTGAAATGGAAGAAAAGATCAAGCAGCTGAACATTACCACAACGGAGGAGGAGATTAACGAGCTAGCTGCAGCTCACTTTGAACAGCAAGCATTGGTTGCTGGACGCTGGGGGTCCCAGCTTGATGCCCTGCGCCAGACACAGAAAGCGCAGCACCGCGCTTGGCTGATGAACACACTTGAAGAGTATCAGAGCACTTCGGCGTTGAATACTCCCAGGTAATTTTGTTCTAACTCACTATGAGTTACCACTAGAAGTAAGGAGCTAGCCATCGCTTTTTGAACTGCAAGCATTGGTCGTTGGCCGCTGGGGGTCCCAGCTTGATACCTTGCCGCAGACCCAGAAAGCACAGCATCGCGCTTGGCTGATGAACACTCTTGAAGAGTACCAGAGCACTTCGGCTTTCATTACTCCCAGGTAATATTGTTCAAACCTAAAGACCTGTTAGGAATTAATAAAGTGGCCATTGCATTGCTTTCTGAAGAGCAAGCACTGGACGCTGGGAGTCCCAGCGTGATGCCTTGCGGCAGACCCAGAAGGCGCAGCACCGTGCTTGGATGATGAACACTCTTGAAGAGTATCAGAGCACTTCGGCGTTGAATACTCCCAGGTAATTTTGTTTAAACTCATAGCACCACAAGGAAGGAACTGGCCGTCGCTTTTTGACGAGCAAGCACTGGTCACTGGAGGCTGGGGGTCCCAGCTTGATGCGTTGCGGCAGACCCAGAAAGCCCAGCACCAGGCTTGGCTCTAAACACTCTAGAAGAGTATCAGAGCACTTCAGCGTTGAATACTCGCAGGTAAGTTTGTTCTAACTAAGTCATAGTACCACTAGGTAGAAAAAAACTGGCCATCGCTTTCTGAAGAGCAAGCATTGGTCGCTGGACGCGGGGATCTCAGCTTGACGACCAGGTGCGATACTCGAGTTCGTTTTGTCTGTCTCATTGAAACGAACTCGAGCATCGCGCTTGGCTTATAAGCACGCTCGAAGAGTATCAGCGCAATTCGGCTCCTAGTAATTCACAACACAGCCCCACTATCTAGTAAGGAACTGTCCATAGCTTTCTGAACAGCAAATACTCGTCTCCGGATGTTGGGGATTCTAGAGTGTAAGGATCATGAGCTTAACCAATGACTCCGACGTGGATTAATCCCAGGTTATTCGTATTCTGATAGCAATTGCTTGTAAGGAATTAGCCTTTTTGTCCAGCAAAGTGAAAAGGTGGTCGCCAGATCTTGACAGCTCACTTGGAACAGCAAGCATTGGTCGTTGGATGCTGGAGGTCCCAGCTAGATGCCCTGAGGCAGATGGTCAAAGAGCATCAGAATCCTTCGGCGTTAAATTCTCCCAGGTAATTCTCTTTAATCTCCTAGCACCGCTAGGAAGTAAAGAACAGAGTTAGGTACGCATTCAAAGCAGAAATTACTGGTCGTCAGATCTGGGGCTTCACAGCTAGATGCTCAAAGAGCAGGAAGAAAGTAACTGGTCTGTAACTATGAATTCTTCTTAGTGTCTCTGTTGTCTGTCTTAGCGTGTCAAATTCAACGACCAGTTTTCTGAAGATGTTCTCGTATTTCCAGCAATTCGCCTCTCGCAACGTTCTCTCCAGACCTGGGCGCTACGCTTCCCGCGCCAGTTCTGCCGCCGGCGCCCACCGGACATCTCGAGGAGAGCTTCACCATCCACCTCGGCAGCCAGCTCAAACAAACACACAATATACGTATTGTCGCCATGGATATTATGGACTTGTGCAATGTGTAGTAAGTCACTTTTTATGAGACTTTTCAAGGACATTAAACTTACATCGGTTAGGTCGACGTAGCTCACTTGCAACCAAGACGTTCGCCTTGGAGCCCGAGTTTCGCGGACTAGTCTAACCAGATGTGATAAAATAGCAACTTTCCACAGAGTGACTGCTGTCTGACCTTCGTAACCCAAAGGGATAGCGACATTCCATGTTTTAGACCAGTATAAGTTTATTTGAGAGTACGTACTGACTCCCCGTAACGACTCAAAGATTTTCATGACAGCCGGGACAGCCGATTTAATGTAATTTTCGAGGCATGAGGAAAACCCTTCGGTTCGAAGTGTTCGAACCCGATATTGTGCCTGATACTCTTTGGATAGCAGTCTGTTGACATCTCTACTTGGCTAATTTACATCAGTTAAATGAGATATATTATTATTATAATAATATAAACTTGTTTTCATCTTGTTATATTTTTTATTGGTTACGTTTCCAGCCCAATGGACATGTCCCGTCGCCTGCAGACATCCCTCTCCCTGTACTCATCCGAGCTGCAGGGCGTGGTGCTCCTGACGGAGTCGCCGCCGCGCCGCCCCGCGCCCCCCACCACGACGCTGGCGGCCGCCGCTACATCTAGCACGGAGCATCATTTTGCAGACGTGGAGATGCAGCTTAAGGACATCAGCGAGAAAGTTCACGAGCCGGTTAGTGTGATATAATTTTATTATTCTACAACATTATATGTACACAAACAAGTCCCGAACTAAGCAGAACTTGTATTATTACCTATGGCAGGACTTCCTAACCAGGGGGGCACGCCCCCCTAGAGAGGCGTAGAGAAATGTTCGGGGAGGCGTCGTACGAAACATGTAAGATTACATTACCAAAAAAATAACTTGTAAGTAAATAAGGAATACCGATGCATGTGATTCAAATATAAGTGAATTATTCTTTTTAGAGCCTTTATGGCTAAATAAAGACACCGTTAACATTATTTTACACTTAAACACTATAAAATCACGAGAAAAATTTACGCGTCCTATATTTAAAAATTCAAAACTCAACGCTACGGACGTGCCGTCACCGTTCTCGGTGCAAAAGACAATAAAAAAAAAAAACAAAATGCTGTATGAGTTCTATGATTCTATGGCTCTGGATTCAAGTTCTATTGAACTTGTCTTTGTCGCTGCTGTTCAAGTTTCTACAAGTCACAACACGACGAAAATGTATTTCATTTTTACGGCTGCCCGAAGCAATTCATAATCAAAAACTGCAGGAAAATTTTATTTTTGGCTCGGGGAGACTCGGCGAAATAAAGGTTGGGAAACCCTGACCTATGGGTACTAGACAATGAATAAACAATGAAAGATAGTTACGTAATACTTATACTTTTTTATAAATATCAGCGAGCAAGTTCAGGAGCCGGTTAATATTGTTTGTACCCAGTTTGACTATATCTGGATGCTTATCTTCCAGATATTCTCATTTTTTTTCAGTCAAGGACCAAATTATACATAACCTTTTTTTTGCGTATTTATCAGCATTATCTTATCAGCTTATAGCCGTCCGCCGCTGGACATAGGTCGCCATCTAGTCCACACAGATTGATCTTGAGACTGCAAAATTTTAATAAATCTGACCTTCATATAGCCTCTTGCTTTTAATCAGATGTTTTGGTTTCTTGCTTTTCAATATGTTTACAATTCAACAAATTAAGTACCTATATTACATACACAAACTTGTCTTACTTTGTCAAAAATCCCACAAAATCTTAAACATGAAACCTGCGCCATTTAAATGTAGTCCCACTAAGCTATTACATTCTTGTACACAGGCAGAAAAACGCAACAGCGAGCGTCAGAAGGAGCAGTCGGAGGGCTCAAGCAACGGCGGCGCGCGCATGCGCACCAAGCGCAACTTGCAGACTGGCGATATGTTCATCACCAAACACAGCAACCTTGCCGACGTGCATATTGTGTTTCACCTTATTGTGGATGACTCTGAACTCAGATCTAGTAAGTTTTAAGTACTTACGTACCATTTTGACTTTATTTCATAATATACCTACTACAGTACAGATACATAATACATACCTAACTTTGATATGGGACTTGATATTTTATTCCAGAATGGTGTTTAGAAGTTGCCATACAAAGGTGAACGCACACTTATCCGAGCCAAACACGTCGAACGAGTCGAACGAAACGAATTTTAGAATTCTGAATATGAAATCTCATGAAACCTCGCACACTTATCCGCATTGAATCGTCTGAATCGATTCGAGATTTCATATACAGAATTCTAAAATTCGTTTCGTTCGACGCGTTCGGCTCGGATAAGTGTGCGTTCACCTTAAATGTCATTTATCGAAACGAAAAGTTCGAAATCCACTTTTTATACTGAAAGTTAGATAGTATAATTATTTAATAATCGTACAGAATTAGGATTAGGACACCTAGTAAGTAGTTTTCGAATTACCAGAACCAAGTTTTAAGATCGACTGTCTGACTGCCTGAAATTCTACTGTAATTGTACTTCCTAGTTGGTGGAATAGATTTTCTGACACAGCAGCATTGCACATTAGCCCTTTTACATACATATTAAGAGTAAATAACGACCGTAATGTTGCATAATTTTAGCAAGACGCGATTGATCTTCGGCAGTTTAGTAAAAAATTGGTAGGTATACAATTTCGGGTGTCATAGTTACACCTCTGCCTACCCCTTCGGGGATACAGGCGTGAGACTATACATACATACATACAATTTCGTAAGTGTTACTGGGTTTTTCCGAATTCTCAGTAGCGGCACGGAGTCTGGTGATGTGCCTGGTAACGGCAATAGGCTCGCCCCTATTATGTGGGACCTAAAAATTAATGGCGAAATGTGGTTGAAATGTCACACCTCTGCCTACCCCTTCGGGGATACAGGCGTGAGACTATAAAAAAAAATTACCAATTTCGTATTGAACTTCATATTCACAAATATGTTGTTTGTCTTCAGGCGATATAACATCTCGTCACCCAGTGATCCTGGGTCTGCGTAACATCATGAAGGCGGCTTGCAGCAATGACGTCACAAGCCTGTCCATACCACTGCTGCTACGACATGAGATGTCTGAGGTAAGACACCGAAACAATATTTGCTTCATAACATTGACTTTTAAGTTCATAAGCGTACTGGCGGATTCTAGGAGGGGGTAGTATCTCAGTAGTATATTTGTATATTTTTGGATAAAACATTCTCTAACTGGGTACAATTTATGTTTTCGATAACAGTTTTATTTAAATTTATGCATTGACTGTTGTATCGCGGCGATGTAATAGGGTTGTTTCCAATTAGTCAAATCAAGCACTTTTAATGAAATGTCAAAAACAAATGAAATATAACGTAGTGACGTCATAGTGTTTTGCTGTCAAGTAGAATACTTATTATCAATGAATTGACTATAAAAAATGATAAATTAAGTTTTAACATTAATTGATGAATGAAACTACTATTATTTTGACATGTTTCACTAGATAAAAATACTTGTATAATTTATTTCACATGCAGGAAACTTCCCTAGTCAGTTCATACTTCAACATTTTTATTCGTTGCCTAGTTGCCATTAGTTATAGTGTAGACTGTGATTATTTTGAGTTTTATTTATAGAGATATAAAGGATAGAGTGGCAGAATAGTACCTTACTCAATACTGTGTCGTGTCTGCCGGTGGGAGAGAGAACGCAACAGTTATAGGCCCCCTGCATCTCTCTCTAACAGTACATGCACAACATCAACATTGTGCAATGGCGTGCTACCTGTAACGATTATTTATATCAGTTTATCAGTAATCAATAGTTTAAAAATATATAAACCTTTTTGTCATTTCAAACTATCTTCATGTATCAATAAAAACAAATTTTAAACTATTGATTACTGATAAATTGATATAAATAATCGTTACAGGTAGCACGCCATAGCACAATGTTGATGTTGTGCATGTACTGTTAGAGAGAGATGCAGGGGGCTATAACTGTTGGGTTCTCTTTCGCACCGACGGACACTCATTGGCCCCGCTTTGCCACTCTATTTTTTATATCTCTATGGTTTTATTTCACCAGGAGCGAATCCATGGTGCCTAAAATGCTTAAGCCTCCTCAAAAGAAATTTGAATGTTTCCATAACAAATTTTGTTTAGCCGAATCGGCATTTGCAGGGCTTTTTATCGATAAGTTCGGTAAAATACGGCTCCTTCATTGAAATTAAATTGTTTCTTGTGCGCGCTTGGGTGTTGATATTATAATAAATAGTTTGTATTTCCGTATTCGTTTTATGTTCTTTATGTCATTGTTACGAGTTATCTATGGATTACTAAATACAATCGTGCAATCCGTCCGATGACTTAACAAAACACCATGTACTATATACAAAGAGGTGTTGTGTTGTGTGCAGGAGATGACGGTGTCGTGGTGCGTGCGTCGCGCGGAGCTAGTACTGAAGTGCGCGAAGGGCTTCGTGCTGGAGGCGGCGGGCGCGGCGGGCGCGGACCTGCGCACGTTACACTTCGTGCTGCCGCGCAACACGCAGCCGCCGCTCTTCGCAGCGCTGGCTCAGCTGCTGCCTACCATCTTCCGGATCTCTAACCCCGTGCGCGCTAACTCACACAAGGATTAGGCCATCTCGACTGTAGAACACATCACACTGGCGTATGTTACTTCTCTATGTACTTTCTGTCTAGCGCCTTTTATGGTATACACTCGTTTTGTTTGCGTGACGCCTCTGTACGCGCTTACATGCCTACATACGCTACTCCTACCGGCCTCGACGCACCTACGAGGGGCCATATGGAGGGATATTATGTCACACGTATGGAAGGGAGGTAGGGGGTCGATGAAGTGTGACATTGTATGATAAATGAGATGGTGATGTATGAGAGCAACTGTGTCAAGGACGGGAGAGGGGTCAAAACATCTTGAAAATCGTGTGAAGTAATTTACAGATGGCCCCCAAGCCCGTGTAATCCATGTCCATATTGATTACTGACTCACCACAACCGGTTTGAGTGAGAGCTGAAACGACCGTACACGCCCAGAAAAATATGCTAGTTTGTAATCATCCTAACAGACCTTACCATAAACTTGGCAAACTGTGGGTTAATTCAATGATAAATAAATACTTCTATTTTACATTCTTATAAAACACTAGAGAATGCCCACGGTTACACTCGCGTTATTTAAGGCTACTACTCCGCTACCGTCACTCATAGCGATAAATAATAAATGGGCAATCTAAAACGGCAAGAATTTTTCAAATCGGACCAGTAGTTCCTGAGATTAGCGCGTTCAACCAAACAAACACAAAACAAACTCTTCAGCCTTTATTAGTATAAGATTGATGACACCACTAGCCAAAAAATGAGATAATTGGGCCACTTTAGCCTAATTTTAATTCAGTGAATTCAACTATATTATAAACACTGTCTACAATATAGAATTTTACCATGTGTACTAGAATTTATTCATCATAACGTGTTACATTCCTATTACTCATTTACTCATTATACTGATGTTATATGTTCAGTGTAACTATATGTTAGTAGTATTACTAGTCTAAGTGTAGGTACATGTTTTGTGTATGTTGAATTTGTGTTTATTGATATGGTACGAGCATAGAACCCTGGGGCAACCCTAGCAAAATATCTTGTCGATTGTAAGCAACAATATATATGTTATCGAAAATATTTTACATAATTGCAATCACAGCTCTAACCAGAAAATAATAAATAGGTACCTATATCAGATGCCTCATTTTGGAATATAATGTTGTAATGCGAGTCACACAGTCTAATGCTTTAGTTAGATCAGCATAATTCGTAACTTCTTAGATCTGATTCGTGAGTGCAATCAAGTTCGGATTATTAAACGGATCTCAATCAGGGTCGACTAGAGAAGCTAGATCTGCTTTTAAAATATTGATAAAAATGTGAAAACATGACCTTTGATATTTGAGGAGTGATTTTCAAATAACTTCTGGCGTTATCGATGTATTGTATTGTTATATGTGTATCAAATATATTATAGGACATTTCAGAACTTCATGAAATAAAACCACACAATCGTAGGTCACGACTTTATTTAAAAGCTATTCAACAATATTTTAAAATATCAATTCCGTTTCTTATATTATGTACTTACTTTGTAATAATTTTGAGGAGACATTATTATATAATATTATGAACTTGTCGTTATTCGATCAATATACTCGTACTTTGTTCCCAGTAGGATTATTGCCCTCGTTTTTTCTCAGTGTTAGATGTGAAAATAAATGTCAACTAGTTAAAGCGTAGTATCAAACTATTATCTGCACCACTGCAAGAAATACTGACAAAAAATGTGACAAAGAAAGAAATAATGTGCGTTTCTTTAGCATCAACTACTTTAAAATACTCAGTATGACAATGCAAAAAGTAAATCAAACTCATTCAGAGAGACATTAAAATTAACACAATACAATTATACTAAAAAACCAAAAACTAATTCTAAGTTATTGGCGTCACACTACTAAAAAGAAAACCTTAAAATAACAAAAGCTTAAAAGAAATTATAAATAAACTGTCTAAACATGATTTGTTTCAAGATCAGGGGAGACCAGTATTTGTGCATAAATGAAATAATTATCATTATTTGAGTTTTCTGAACATTATCAAGTTAAAATCACAGTTCAGTTACTTGGAGAGTTCATAAATGCATTCTTGCATAACAGTGTCAAAATATAACTGTGCCAAATAAACACATGAAATCAAATCATTTAATCAAAATAGTATAATCACCTGGATATAATTATTTTACCATACATAATATTCCGTGTTAGAATAATATGTACGCATGAACACATAATTACTAGCAGAACAATAATGATAATCTTAAAAATACTCTTATATAAAATTCTTCACAAAATATACGCGTTACCGCACCTGAAAAAAAATTGTTGTTGTTTAACTTTTTCATATGATTGTTATACTTGTACGTAATTTAAGATTGTATCAAGTATCAATCTAAGTGTATTCAGATCTCGATGTGATCGTATGAGCTTCAGTATTAGATACGAAGCGTAGTTTATATACCAAACGTAGGTATACTTTTTAATTTATTTAATAAATGTCTTAAATGTATGCTTTGTCTTGTTATTTATTTTTATTTTACTTTATTGGTCAATCCTGTTTCATCAGTCATTTTTATTTTACATTAAAGTAGAGGGAAGCGACTAAAGTCGAATATTCGATTTTAGAAGAGTTAAGAATATCCAATGTTGAAAAAAGATGAGAGATTAAGAACAAAACGTTGATGAGCTTTTCTACCGTTACTGCTCCGACCAATTTAATTGTTCTTCTACCAATTTGTTTTAATAGGAAGAAGTAATCATGCTAGATTTGCTTCGCAGTTTTTTCAACTTTTACTTAGTAAGGAACAAAGTTGTTAGCATACACAATATGTATAATATGTCTAGTTACACGTATAAATATTTACCTTATTAAAGTATTTTGTACTTGTATTATTGGTGTACTATGATTGTCCGTTATCTCCTGCGACTGCGCCCGGACGTCTTAGCCGCTGTAAATAAAGACAAAAATAAATATTCACATTGCAATTTTGGCATTTAGTATCTTAACAATAATTTGCAGCGCTGAGGTAGATATAAAAAAACCGGGCAAGTGCAAGTCTGACCCGCGCAACGAGGGTTCCGTACGCGTTTTACCTTATTTGAGGTTGGTGCTAATTACGCTAGTCCTCTAAATCTGTATGTGCGCCCATACAACTTAGAGGACTATCTTAAATGGAGTCTACTATGTATGTATGGGGACACCCTTAAAGTTTCCACTTTTTTTATTTTTAGTAAATTTTCGTGATTCTAGTTCAACGGGAACTACCATATAGGTTTTCGACCCAAAACCTATAGGATACTAACGGTTGACCTAGAATTGTCAATTTTGGTTAAAACCAAGGTCTTATAGCACAAGTAAAGGAAAAATTCCGAAAATTAAAAAAAAGTTGAAAATTAAGGTTAATTTTTGTACTTACAAGTTTTCCCAAAAATCTAATTTTGACCATATCTTTTTATCGGGTTGATCCAGGAGCCTGATTTTATACACCTAATAGGAACCATAGACCTCAGTATCTGGTATAAATTTCAATTTGCAGGGTCCACCCGTTCCTGAGAAAATCGGTGGTGACACACGGACAGACAGACAGACAGACGGACAAGAAAGTGATCATATCCGCTTGACCGCTAGCGCCAATTCCGCCGAATTCACTCGACCGCTCACGTTCTAAACAAAATGTCGCGCCGCCGCTCGCCAGATGGGCGCGCTAACATAAACATTTATTGTTGATAAGTCGGTAACATGAATAAGTTGAAGTGATGTTTTTCTTCAACCTTACGAATGACTCGTTCAAGCCGTATGAATTCTTTGTTGACATTTAGTTTCTAATTTATTATACTTAGCAGCGAACATTGACTATCGTTGAAAAAAACACTTTGTGTATTTTAAACAGGATTATTTAAAAAAGTAAATCGATGACATACATATTTTATGAGTTTTCACTGTAGAGGGGTTCTATCTACACCGAGTTAAATAAAAAAGAAACATGTATCATAGTATAAAAATATTTAATTACACGCATACGATTAGCACGTAGTCACGGAGCGCGCGAAACAAAGAGTGGCATTAGACATGATTTTTTCGTTCCGGGTTAACGATTCTAAGACTCGCTTCGTATTTTTAGCATGAAGAAATGATATGATTTGAATAGAACAGAGACAAAGGGTTTAAAACATTACGTAATAGAAAGAAACAGTACATTCAGACCGAGTATAGCGCTGTAACCAAAAAGGGAAAATAGTCACTTGTGCGCGGTCTACGGCATTTCGAAAAAGGGAGAATAGTCACTTGTGCGCGGTCAAGCGGAAATAAGGGTTCCTTTTTTTACCTTGTGGGGTACGGAACCCTAAAAAGGCAGTGATAGCCTAGTGGAGAGCCTAACAGACTGCTACGCCGAGGGTGCCCAACAGTGTAAGTACAGGGTTGACGATTAGTAAGTATATCTTAAATAGTCAATATCATGAATAAAGTTACGTCTTATAAAGATGATGGTGATACAATCTTACTCATGTTTTATTACCATCATCTTTACCGAAAGGCATCTATTCACAGCTGAACATAAGCCATTAATAAGGTCTACAAGAAATAAAATAGGCAATAACCTGCAGGCGCGACGGCCAAGCGAGTGGCACGCGGTCGCGCGGGTGACGTCACCGCCGCCGACTGCTTAGCGCCACGGGCCTTCTTACTCACCTCTGTAACCAATAAAACGTGCTTTCGTAAGTTAAAAAACGTGCTTTTCCTGACATCTGCGCTAGGAACAAATCCTGTGTCGCAGGGGATTTTATCATTTTACAAACATACGATGGACACAAAGAACACCCAAACTTGAAACATCAATTTATGGATCACACAAAGTGTTATCCCGCGTGGGGACTACCCACAACACTCGACACAGTGACAAGCAGCGAGCAACACTAACCGTGCAGTCTATCATTATATCAATTAGTGTACAAATCAACTGCAATAAACTACGATGTAAGTTGAAAAGGCATCGTGTGTTACTTTGTTACATCGCCAGTATGCCATCATCCGAACACCGAAGTTCTCTTTAGATGGAAAGTCTATGCTGTGTAGTTAGCCAAAGTTCTTTTATAATAACGACTTATTTGCTTAATATCACGAAAATAATAAATTACTTTTATTCCAAACATGTTAAGTAATTCTACGTAATGTTCGCTTACCTTCAACGCGAGGTGATTCCACTGCATTATTTCGTTTACGTTTGCCGACCACAGGTACTAAAGCTGCTGGTGCCTGCAGAATAAATATAAAAATTAAAAGAAGTCCTCAGCAAACTAAGAAAACTATCAGTGCATTATGCATGTCAAATATCAAACGATAATTTTTAGTACACTTACATTTTTCCCACGAACGGATCTCTTTGCGGGTTCCTTGGGAACCTCTACCGAAACATCTACTTTCTTTGATCGAGTTGCTTTCTTTGGCGGACTTATTATATTGGGCTGTTTCTTACTTTCCTTCGCGGCAGATTTCTTAGGAACTGTTTCAGTTTTCGGCGATTGTATTTTTTTATTACGTCCCTTTGTTTCTACTACTTCTTTAGTTTTGCTCACTTTTGCCGGCCTTTCGATAGAAGCTGTAGATTTCCTCTTACGAGTGTTGGTTTCTGGTACAACAGTGTTATCGGGTTTCGCCCCTCTCCGTGAACGAACTGAAGGCTCTGATTGCACACTTTCTTGCGGTACAACTTGTCTGCCGCGAGTTTTTTTAGTTTCTTCTACAGGCTGTTCCTGCTTACCACCCTTTTTAGGCTTAGTTTTCGGTGGCTCTTGCACTGAAGTCTCCTTCTCTGTTTTTCGTGTTTTCTTAATAACTACAGGTTCCTCTACCGTGGTATTTCGACCCCTCTTCCCCTTAGGTTTAGCTTGTTCAGTTACAACACTGATCTGTTTTGATTCATCCTTCGAAACTGCAGTTCTTCTTCCTCTTGTCTTAGGCAGCTCGACGCTCACTTCTTTTGCCGCTTGTTTCCGCACTGGAGACTTCTTGGGAGATTCAACTTTCTTGACAACTGCCTTCTTTTTAGGCTCAGCTTTCTTTGTTTCTGTTGATGTTTCTGCCACACTCACTTGCGCTCTGCCTCTTGTTGATCGAGGCTTTATCTGCGGCGAAGGTTTACTAACTACAACCGTAGTCTTAAGCACCTTCGTTCTAGTATTCTTCGGTGTTTTAGACTTTTCTTTTTCTACTGTTTTCTCCACCCTCACTCTAGTATTCTTTGGCGTTTTAGGCTTTTCTGCTGCTTTCTCCTCTTTATTACGAGTTGTACGAGTTTTTTTGGGGCTAGCTTTAGGTGTTGATGGCTGCAATGTCTCTGTTTCCTTCCTTCTACGGGAAGTCCTAGGTTGCGGACTCATGACAGGTGTTTTCTTAGCAATAACTAATGCCGCACCTCGTTTTTTACTATTCGCTTCGGCTTTGGGACTTGTAACCGCCGTTTTACGAGAACGGGTTGTTTTAGGACTGGCCGGTTTAGTAACTACGGGACTTGCTGGTTTTTTAGCAGGACTCGGTTGTTTTGGCTTAGCAGGAGATTTTTTCAACTTAGGGGGAGATCTTGTCGTCTTAGCAGGTTGCGGACTCATGACAGGTGTTTTCTTAGCAATAACTAATGCCGCACCTCGTTTTTTACTATTCGCTTCGGCTTTGGGACTTGCAACCGCCGTTTTACGAGAACGGGTTGTTTTAGGACTGGCCGGTTTAGTAACTACGGGACTTGCTGGTTTTTTAGCAGGACTCGGTTGTTTTGGCTTAGCAGGAGATTTTTTCGACTTAAGGGGAGATGTTGTCGTCTTAGCAGGTTGCGGACTCATGACAGGTGTTTTCTTAGCAATAACTAATGCCGCACCTCGTTTTTTACTATTCGCTTCGGCTTTGGGACTTGCAACCGCCGTTTTACGAGAACGGGTTGTTTTAGGACTGGTCGGTTTAGTAACTACGGGACTTGCTGGTTTCTTAGCAGGACTCGGTTTTTTTGCCTTAGCAGGCGATTTTTTCGTCTGTGCTGGAGATTTTTGCGTCTTAGCAGGCGATTTTTTCGTCTGTGCTGGAGATCTTTGCGTCTTAGCAGGCGATTTTTCCGTCAGTGCTGGAGATCTTTGCGTCTTAGCAGGCGATTTTTCCGTCAGTGCTGGAGATCTTTGCGTCTTAGCAGGCGATTTTTCCGTCAGTGCTGGAGATCTTTGCCTCTTAGCGGGCGATTTTTCCGTCTGTGCTTGAGATCTTCGCGTCTTAGCAGGCGATTTTCTCGTCTGTGCTGGAGATCTTTGCCTCTTAGCAGGAGATTTTTCCGTCTGTGCTGGAGATCTTTGCGTCTTAGCAGGTGATTTTTCCGTCAGTGCTGGAGATCTTTGCGTCTTAGCAGGCGATTTTTCCGTCAGTGCTGGAGATCTTTGCCTCTTAGCGGGCGATTTTCCCGTCTGTGCTTGAGATCTTCGCGTCTTAGCAGGCGATTTTCTCGTCTGTGCTGGAGATCTTTGCTTCTTAGCAGGAGATTTTTCCGTCTGTACTGGAGATCTTAGCGTCTTAGCAGGCGATTCTATCGTCTGTGCTGGAGATCTTTGCGTCTTAGCAGGCGATTCTTCCGTCAGTGCTGGAGATCTTTGCCTCTTAGCGGGCGATTTTCCCGTCTGTGCTTGAGATCTTCGCGTCTTAGCAGGCGATTTTCTCGTCTGTGCTGGAGATCTTTGCCTCTTAGCAGGAGATTTTTCCGTCTGTACTGGAGATCTTAGCGTCTTAGCAGGCGATTCTATCGTCTGTGCTGGAGATCTTTGCGTCTTAGCAGGCGATTTTTCTGTCAGTGCTGGAGATCTTTGCCTCTTAGCGGGCGATTTTCTCGTCTGTGCTGGAGATCTTTGCCTCTTAGCAGGAGATTTTTCCGTCTGTACTGGAGATCTTAGCGTCTTAGCAGGCGATTCTATCGTCTGTGCTGGAGATCTTTGCGTCTTAGCAGGCGATTTTTCCGTCAGTGCTGGAGATCTTTGCCTCTTAGCGGGCGATTTGCCCGTCTGTGCTTGAGATCTTCGCGTCTTAGCAGGGGATTTTTTCGTCTGTTCTGGAGATTTTTGCCTCTTAGCAGGAGATTTTTCCGTCTGTGCTGCAGATCTTCGCATCTTAGCAGGCGATTTTATCGTCTGTGCTGGAGATCTTTGCGTCTTAGCAGGCGATTTGTCCGTCTGTGCTGGAGATCTTTGCGTGTTAACAGGCGATTTTTCCGTCTGTGCTGAAGATCTTTGCGCCTTACTAGGGGATTTTTGTTTGGTTGGTGTAGCTGGCTTATTTTTCGTAGGCGTAGGAACTCTGGACTTGCGGCGAGTAGCTTTAGGCGATGGTTTTGTGAAAACTGGCGATTTAGGCGTCGCTCTTGTGCCTCGCCGAGATTTAGACTTCGCTTCCGTAATTTCTTTTGTTAAATTAAGCCTGAAATAAAAAGCAAAATAAGTTTAATATGGAAGATATACTAGACTCATAATTTTAACAAAATAATATTTATAATTTCGTCTATCCTACCTTGGCTCTGGTTCGAAATCTTGTGTGTTTTCAGCCACAATCGGAGATACTCTGCCTAATTCCGAAGCATTCATCGTCATATTCACCTGTCTACCCTTCACAGGCGTCGAATGCACCACAGCACGTTTCTTGATCGGCAAATTAACGGGATTACTATCATTCTTAGCTTTTTCTGCAGACCGTTCTGCTAGAGATCTCTTTTTAATAGGTAATGTATGAGCACTGTAAAGTTCAGACGCCGATCTCTGCTGTCTTGACTCATCTGCAAGACTGGCCCTCACGAAAGTACTGTTTCTGACTCTTGAAGTACGAATAGGTGGTTCAGAACCTTCAACCGTGTCAGTAGCCAGTTTCTGCAACGCACGAGTCAAATTTTGCTTGGACTTATCCAATTTAGCTTTCTGCGCTTCTTTCTGTAATCGTTTGTTCAGCTCTTTCTGCAACCATTGTTCAACATTATTCGCTATGACGTCAAGAGACACGTGAAGTGATTTCCTTTTTTGTTTCTTCTTTTGTGCCGATTTTGAGCTAAATGTCTTTGAATACACCGCCTTTATAACTGGTTTACCAACAAGCTGGTCGAACAAACTCTCTGCGTCTCTATGAGAGTGATTGGATTCGTCCCTGTGTGAATTATTCGATTCATTGAACAACTCTTCCACGCCGCTCAAGTCATTCAGGTCATTTCTTTCCTTGTCTCGTCTGAACAAGCGCCTCACACCTCTGACGTCACTCAAATCGTTTCTAGGGCTATTCTTTCTTATTGTTTTCTTTACTCCAGAAACATTTCTCAAATCATTTACTGGACTAACTCTATTGAACAGCTTTTTGACACCTCTTACGTCGCCCAAACTGTTTCTAGGCGACTTTCGCTCCTTTTGTGACCGGAATAAAGTCTTTACTCCGGAAACTCGTGTCAAGTCATTCTTTGGCGATGCAACGAAAACTTCTTTGACCCTGACATCGCTCAATCGGTTTCTAGGACTCTTAGCAAACACTGCTTTTACTCCAGCTACGTCAGTTAAATCATTTCTGATAGATTTTCTTGCACGCGGAGTACGCAGCAATGCTTTGACGCCTCTTACATTGCGTAAGTCATTAGCTGGCGTTTTCTTACCAAACAGGAGTTTGATACCAGTCAGGTTAGGACTGTTACTTGGAGTGCTGATGGGACTCACAAACCGCTCGGGTGTGAACGCTTCAGTATGATCCAACAGTGAATTGTCCAGGGTTCTTCCCGATAACGCTACTGTGTTACGAGTAGGCCGTCTACTTTGTACTACATCATCATCGTCAAATAACTGTTTTTTAGAAAATTCTGTCATACTCTGCGAGAGCTTACGCTTTACAGGACTGTTGAATAGTTGCTTCACTATGTCAGATTCGTTCAAGTCGTCGATTATTGACCGTTTCGATTGCGGTTTCTTCGCTGTCGAGTGCTTGTTTTTGACAGCCTCTTGTACAAGTTTAACTCCACTCTTTGGCGTGACTATCTCCTCCTCCTGTTGCCCACTGACATTCATATTCTCATATGAATCATTACTTAACCTAAGTCTAGTTTTAGATCCGCTGAAGTTCATAGACTTAGATTTTGTACTTAGTCTTGTTTTATTACTTGGCCCCGTAATAACTCCAATAGTCTTTCTTTTCAGTGATCGACGTCTATTCTTCTTAGAAGATTGAGATGGCATAGAACTGTGACTGGAGTCTAAAAGGCTCTGGATGCTCAAAACGGGAGTACTAGCTTCCTCAGGGCTTTGTTGGTTCTCAGGTGTACTGATACCCTGATCTTCGGGACTACCGGTAGGAGTAGCTGTTTTAGACAAAGTAGTACGTTGAGGCGCCGAACTTGATCTTTTAGAAGCTGTACTGACTCGTTTAGAAGACCTGGGCGAGTCATCCGCCTCATTCGAGTCAACCATCATCAAATCACTGTCATTAATCCTAGATCTACTTCGAGATACTCGCGATATTCTGGTACTGTTCACTGTAACGTGATTTGTAGTATTTTCAGGCGTCACTATAGATTTCAATTTACGTGAAGATGCCGAACTTTTGTTCGACAATCTTGTGCTATCGTTCGAAGTTCTAGTCGAAGTGTTGGGACTGGACTGCGATCGAGGAGTCGAAGATCTAGAAGCTTTAACGTAAGGCGTGCTAGACCCTAAGAAATCTGCGTTTAATGTGGATCTAGTGGTTCGACCACTAGTTTGTGGCGTGCCAAACGCCGTATTGTTAGTCGACCCTGCAGAATTATAGACCGATGTGGAGCGGCCTGACTCGTTCGAGTCTATCGACACTAAATCTACGATAGAATACGACTCGAGATCGTTTCGTGATGTGCGAGGGCTAAGCGTGCGCGTCCTAAACGCAGACGCGACCGTACTCTGACTGACATCCGACACAGACTTAGTCGTTCGACCACTGTCGGACAACGGATCAGAGGATTTATCGAGCGCTTTCTGCAGGATTATACTTCCACGTAAAGACTTCCTCGGCCTTGGAGATTCTGGAGTGAGAGTACGAGACGGTGGTGATATAGTCATGGCGGTGCCAAGCGTCTTCTCCATGATCTTGGAACTACGAGAGTGTATAGAACGTCGCGGCGACGGCGACAGGACGCTCGACGACTCTGAATAGTGCAAACTAATATCATCCTCAGACGCGCTGTCGCCTCCCGTCTGTCTGGTCGTTTCCGTCACCATTAACACATCAGATTCCTCTTGCGAATAATTTTCGAGATTGCTCA